>OX382367.1:16436250-19250000 GCA_947508005.1 Amphipoea lucens
GGGCACCCCGAGGTTCGGTTTGGTTAGGTCACTTGCATTGTTTGGTGACTACATTTTGGTGACAGATCTACTATTTGGAGGACAAACCCTATTATTTAAGAAACACAAAACTAATTAAATTGGTGATAGCTTAAATGATACCCGAAATCAATTGCTTAGTGTTTATAATTAAAAAAGTAATGTCCAAGATAAATTCAGAAAGTCCAGCACATCAAGCTACCCGAAACTGTCAAATTTTCCCAATCAAACTTGAACCTTATATTGAAAAAGTCACATTGGGGCTTGGCCAGATTTCAACTTTGTGCATGAGAGGCGAAGTACTTTAATTTTTTTTTTTTTTTTTACTTCATAAATGTTCCTATTTATATTATAATTTTTTTTTTAATCTGTAGTGTGAATTTACTTTTGTCGCTAACTCTACCTACTTATTACTTTTTTATTTTTGTTTACGAATAGCGAGAGGCGGTGGCCAAACAATCACAGGCATCGACTTCAGCAACAGTGTTTCAAACATACCTTACCTGCCTAACCTACTAAAAGAAAAGGTACGTTTTGCGCGATTTTCGAGAAGAGGGTGACTGACGAGGTGATTTTGTTTAAACAGTCGGGTCCGGGTCCAGACTCGCCTCACAAGGTCCCACGAGCAAGTCGAAAAGGTCGGTGAAAACGATTCTCGCGCAACGCGCATGTCGATTCACCAACATTACTCGTCCGAGCGTTTGAAACTGATGAGGTTGTTCCATGTAAGTGCACGGACCCTGTAATATCCAACCGACAAACATTCGCCCAATCTGATTGATCTTTCCATGTATGGTAGGGTTTTGATTTGTAATGACCACATCCCACTGACCTCTATATAATACAGGTCAGTGCCACATCCATCACTGACCTCTATTAAACAAGGTATAGTCAGTGATCCACATTCAAACAAAAAGAGATAGACGTTGAATTATTTTGTCCCTACCTCTAAGATACTTCAGGTTTCTAACTGGCAGCGAGTACCTAAAAAATTGCTTTACAGCCTTTAAATACGTTAAGACTAAATCAATATATTTTTTAATGACCACTTAACGTCATCTTTATGTATCAATTTTATTTATTTGTAAGATAAGAAAATTACATACCTTACATAGGTACTACTACTACCTACACACTAAAGAAACTACATTATATTTACATAATTTAAAAAGCTAACAGTCTTAAAATAATAATAATATGTATAAATAGGTATATCAAAAAGTAATAAAAAAAAAGTAGGTAATTAAAAAAACCCGACTGCAACCTTATACTAAAACTAACTGAAAAGCTAAACACAAGCCCATTTTAAATTAAATAAAAGTTGGAAGCAGGCGGGACCCATACCATTATTATTATGTAGTTTCAAACTTAAATGGGTCCCACCTGCTTCCAAGTTTTATTTAATTTAAAATAGGCTTCTTTTTAGCTTTTCAGTTAGTTTTAGTATAAAGTCGCAGTCGGGTTTTTTAATTTTTTAAATTACTTTTTTTTATTTCCAGCTTTTAGTTTACAAATGTGAAAGATTTCGCAGACGATTTAGTTCTTGGTACGTGTTTTTTACGATTTGTTACTTTGAATTACTTTTAACCGTATACGTTGTATATATTTTTGTAATCACCTTTTAAAACCCTTTATTTTGATACCCCACTCGATAGGTTTTGAGAAAAAAAAATTTTTTTGAAGGCGTAATATGGCGCCAAAAATCTACCATTTTGTTTTTTTTTTATTATTTTAATATACCCAGTGTCACTCTCACAGTAAATACGAATCTAATGACACCTCACAAACTAAAATCCAACAAGCCGTTCAGGCTGCAGAGCGTGCCAAACAATTATACATACAAGCATACATACTCTCGAAAAACATAACCCTCCTTCTGGCGCAGTCGGGTAAAAACATAACCCTCCTTCTGGCGCAGTCGGGTAAAAAAACTAAAAAACCCGACTGCGGTAAAAAATTTAAGTTAAAAAAAAAACTAAAAGCTAAAATCAAGCCCATTTTTAATTAAATAAAAGTTGAAAGCAAAATTCGCCAAAATTCGGCCATTTTAATTATTTTTCAATGTTGATATACCTAGTGTCACCCTCACAATTAAGACGAATCTAATGGCACCTCTCAAGCAGAAATCGATCAAGCCATTTAGGCTACAACAGAGCGTGCCAGAGAAATAACCATACCATAATACACTCGAAAAACATAACCTTCCTTCTGGTACAGTCGGGTAAAAAGGAGGGGAAATAAGCAAAAGCATCAAAAAATTCGTCCGCATGCTGCCAATAGGAAACGTTTTGCAATCTCTATTATGTTTTTCATAGCATTTCCGCCAGTTATACCTGTTACAAATGAATATTTACTCGTATTCAATACATTACTTATCAACCCATTAAATACGACGAATAAAAACCTATAAAAGTCGTTTTTAAGCCTTCATTCGTGTTTCCATTCGTAAATTCTTAAAAAATACGTATCCAACTATAAAAAACAAAACTGCGAAATGACATCTGTCTTGTGACAGTGACATTGACAATTGTTTGTTTTGTTCGCCTAGATTTCCTAAACCGCGTTGCGTGTTTTTTTTCAAATAAAAATTGAATATAATTTTCAAAAAGTTAAATAACCAAAGCATAATAATTATATATCAATATGGAGATAACAAGGAATAACATTGTAGATGAACTAGAGAATATAAAGAAAGACTTAGCGAAGTCCTGTTTTGTTGGTTTTGATGCCGAATTTACTGCGCTTTTAACTGGAGAATGCTTTAAATACAGGTAAGCAGTCATCAACAACACTCTAAAACACTATGCTTGATGTAAAGAATGGTAATATCAATCATTTCATACATTTTTAAACCTTTAAAGATTTATGAAATTATTAGAGATGCAGATTGGCAGTCTGGTTTGTGGCTTGCTGGCAAATTATATATTGTAACCTGGCTGTAGGTGATATTTCAAGCTACTCATGCCATCTTAACTTGCTGTTACCCTGTGAACCTACTTACTGTATTCGGTACCTGGACAGCAAAATATTTTCTATCAACTCCTTTCAGATTGTTTGACACAAGTGAAGAAAGATACAACAGGATGAAAAATGAAGTCAGCAATATGATAATGACACAAATTGGACTGACAATGTTCCAGTACATCAGAGACGAGGATGCATACTTAGCTGTGTGCTACACCTTCCATCTATGTCCGCAAGTCTTCTGTGCCATTGACCAGTCATTCATCTTTCAAGCATCTACATTAAATTTTCTTTGTAGACATAAGTTTGATTTTAATAAGGTAAGAGAACCTACCAGCAATCACTTTTATAACCTACCTACCTTTATTTTTTTTATCTAGCACTTACACTCCAGGAGCTACATAGCTAGTATAGTTATTAAGTACTAGCATAGACTATGCTATTTTGTTACAAACACTAGACCGCATTATAGTCTAAATAAATAAAGATTACACATTTTTATGTCCATGCAATCACTGTCCATTCCAAGTCCAAGGTTGCCTGGAAGAGATTGCAGTATATACTTTTACTATGGGACCAAATATGAAATCGTGAAAAAAATAAACAGCTGTTCCCTACATTTTGATGAGTTATGTGAACATAAACGTTAGGGAACAGCTGATTATTTTTTCACAATTTCAGGTTTGGTCCCATAGTAAAATTTGTTCATAATGATGACTACAATGACCCCTTAAGAGGAAAATGGTGATTAAAATTTCACCTTGTATACCACTAGCACTTTGCCCGCGACTTTGTCCGCGTATATTTCGTACTTTCCTCCAAAAATTTATAAAATGTATGCTTATGATCTTTATCATTTGTTAAGACTTTTTTCTTCTGCTTTTTTAATCTGCAATTAGTCAGTCAACTATGAGCATATGTGGAGTAAGTAGGGCTTTGGAGAGGGCGAGGAATCCTCTATATTTGCATTAGACTTATAAGGCATATTCTAGCTTAATAGGTCTGTTATTGCAAGCCTTTTAAGCCTTAGTTTGTAGTCAGACTTAGTTAGTGTAACTGCCTTAGAAGACACAGTAATAATTCTTGACCATGCTGTTTCAGTTCACATATGAAGGACTTCCATATTTGAGCAAAGTTGAGGAAGCAACAGTGAGACAGAATATAAAAGAGAAGACGCTCTTCAATGACCTCGCAAGAATGCTGAATATGGATGAAGAAAGGCAACTACAGCAGTACTACTCTCAAGTTTCCAAGTAGGTACAAGTTGAAAAACTTGACTTATTTTCTACTTTGTAGAAAGTTTTCTAAGGAAAATAGGAAACTGTTTGTTATCCAGGTAATACAGTAAGCAGATAAACGGGTAAGGTAAAAAGGCGGGAGTTGGGATATGATGAGTAGCTTAAATAACCGCTTGCTTAACAGCAAGGTTATGTAAAAAATACTGGCAAATTGGGCCTATTCCATCACAAATGCCAGGCTATGCCAGCAACGGGATTGTCCGAAAGGGTTACCGCTACCCCGGAACATAAAGGGCAAAGGAAGGAACACGGATGGGTTTTAGTCAGTAAGAGTCTGACACTCCCTTCCGCTCCACCCAGAGCGGGAGGGGTCATTTGATGATTTCCCATCCATAAAAAAAGCTATCCTAGCAGCAGCAATATTATCAAGTTAGCTGTGGTTACCCATTGTCTTATGTTAAACTTGCTCAACACTGTCTTCAAAATAGTAATGAATGGAAGCTAATCTCTAATATGTGTGGCAGTGGGCAGTGCACACTGCTCGCAGAACAAATGGCTGATGAGGCCCAAAGGTTCTGGAGTGGCGACCGCGTACCGGAAGACGTAGCGTTGGAAGGCCTCCCACAAGGTGGACCAATGGCTTTGGTGAAGGCCGTAGGAATCCGCTGGATGCGGGCAGAACCGGTCGAAGTGGCGGTGCTTGGGGGAGGCCTATGTCCAGCAGTGGACGTCTTTCGGCTAAGAAGATGATGATGATGAATATCTTATATGGGCAATATAGCTATCTGCTGTGAAGACAGCAGATAGAATCCTCCTCATCACCCTAAACTCCTTCCTTTAGGGGCTTGAGTCAATAATGCGTTTTATTATTCCGCTTTCTATAATATTGACATATGAAATTCTTCCGGCAATAAAAATAATATTATATAATAATTCCTCTCAATTACAGATGGCTGATGAGAAGTAAAGACGAGACAATGTACCTGGATGTGGAGACCGCATTGTTCCGGTACATCGTGCACGTCGAGCTCCGGATGCGCTTCCCAGACATACTCACCACGGATAGCTTAGGTAATAGTAAGAAGGTAATTTGTGCTAGTAGCTGACTTTTTCTTTATATTGCTTCTTATGTTAGAGACATAAATGTACTGGTAGTTCTAGTAGCAAAGGGATGGCGAACCAATAGCACGCGGCAAAAAAAAAATGGGCACGGCATCAATGATCGAGGAATTTAGGTGCCTAATGGCTGATTCTTCAATCGACATAATTTTTATTCCTAGAATAAAATTGACGCCTGACAGTTTTTGTATGGAAGAACTGTCATAAAAATTCAAAATTATTCCTCCAATAAAATTATCTGGCGTCGGAAAAATCAGCCCTTAGTCACAGTAACATAGAACTCTGAACGCGATATTTATTTACATTACCTCTGCTTGTGATTAAAGACTCGCTTAGAAACCGTTTGTCTGCTGATTCCAGTTCAGCTTGCATTCTGCTAATAGTAACAAAATCTGAACCTGTTAAATTATTCGGCATCTAGTTTGCAACTGCAGCAGAGGTTGCACTAATTTGTTCATTCATTTAAATAAATATAACACTGTTAATGTTGAGATTTCTGTGTAAAAGTTAGGCCCTTTGGAGACGGCACGGTTTCTTTACGGTACGGCGCGAAAACCGCGCCGTAGAATAATGCTTGAATCCATATGAAACTGACGACTGTGCCTACATACGGCGAATAAACCGTATTTTTTCAGGGCAAGAAAAACATGTGTACAAAGGGTCTTAAGGTCTATTTCTGTTTACAATTAAAGAGTACTTAGGAATATTTTTTTTCAGTAGTCACTAAGTCAAGGTTGTTTGTTGGCACTTCATGCCCAGATCAAATATTATTTTGAAAAAATGCCACGTAGATTTATAATAGAGGTCCGCCATCACTGTTCTAGCATGTTGCTGATGTATTCAATTTGAACATACTCAGCAGCAGTAAATGTGGCTCAAGACCTTAACAAGAAATTTGTGATTTTTTTATGGCTTGTTTCACATTTACTGCCAGTGAGTGTATTATGTAGTTACTATTATCCTACCTACGTACAAAAATATTAAAAATAAAAATGTTGTTGTTGTTGTGTTGTTGTTTCTGTAAATATTTACATAATATAAGCTAACATTTATAATATAATTACAATATAAGTACATTTATAAGAGAGAAGAGCAGTGGTGGCCCAGTGGTCACGGCCGCGACTTACGAGTTGTAGGTCGAAGGTTCGAACCCAGTCAGGCACTATACTTTGTGTAAATTATATCATCACCACTGCTCTCAAAACGGTGAAGGAAAACATCGTGAGGAAACCGGCATGTCCTAGAACCAAAAATTCGAAGACATGTGACATCTATCAACCCGCACTCGGCCTGCAACAAAAAAAAAGTAAATTAGAAAATAGTCGAAGAGAACGAGTGCCGCTTTTGCAAGGAATCACCGACGCCACGAAACCACCGCTCTGCCCCTTCGCTGTAATAAAATAATACTCCATCTCACCTACATAACATTTTTATACCTGTTGTATTTTGTATTTTCAGATTCTCATTTACAGAAATAAGACCGTGGAAGGTGCAAACAGTGCTCCTATGGCGATACTCGAAGACAACCTGATGAACCATCTACTAGGCTTCTCACAAATCATTGCACTGCTAGAGGCCTCACAGAAACCCATCGTAGGACACAACATCTTCCTAGACACCGTACTCCTACACAATCAGTTCATAGGACCTCTACCAAAACAGTATTCGGAGTTTAAAAAAAATATTCATAACATGTTCCCCAATATATACGATTCTAAATACATATCACATGCAATGGCGAAGAAGCTCAGCTATCACGAGGTGTGGAAATCAAACGCTTTACAAGAGTAAGTTTTAAGGTGTATTTTATTTTGTAAATACTTACCTACAGGCCCTATAGCTTATATTGTTTTACTTCTTAATTAATTAAATAAAAATATTTTTTTACACACATGCGTTCATAAATACTGGCTATGTTTATATAGTACTCGCTCAATTATATCATTATAACTTTAAAGCCACGGGATCGTCGTACAAAAATAAACAGTACAAGATTAGATATAATTCTTAAAAGCTATTATCCGAATTAATAAATAAATAAATAGAAAGCCTGGTAAAAATGCTATCACTATACAAATCCTGGGAAAATAATCTAAAATACGCTACATTTATTGATCGGTTGATAACGTTTTTATTATTATTTATTGCAGTTTATATGAATTCTTCTCGGAGGGAAAATGCAAGAAGTTGCAGAATGGCGTGAATTTCATAAAACTGAGCAGACCTTTTAATGTGAAACAGTCGTATCATGAAGCGGGTTGGGACTCGTATTGCACAGGTAATGTATATTCATCACCGTTTCAACTGAAAGACGTCCACTGCTGGACATAGGGCTCCCCCAAGCATCGCCACTTCGACCGGTTCTGTGCTTCTTGCATCCAGCGGATTCCTGCGGCCTTCACAAGGTCATCGGTCCACCTTGTGGGAGGTCTTCCAACGCTACGTCTTCCGGTCGCCACTCCAGAACATTTCGGCCCCATTCGCCATCTGTTCTGCGAGCAATGTGCCCTGCCCATGGCCAATTAAGTTTGGCAATTCTTTGGGCTATGTCGGTTAACTTGGTTCTAAAACGGATCTCTTCATTTCTAATTCGATCACATAGGCAAAATTCAAGCATAGCCCACTCCATTGTCCGTTTTGTGACTTTCAGCATTCTAATGGGGTCCATTGTAAACGACCACATTTCATGTACATTGATTGATAGCTCTCAAATTGGATTGATTTATACAAGCTTAACTCCCAAATCAAAAACATTACTAAACTTATAACCTGGCTACGTTATAAATTTAATAATTTAAAGGTATTTCTGTCACAAAAATACATGCACCCTGATAACACAGAGACAGCATGAACTATGACTTAACGGCGACTTAATTTGCGTTTGAGAATTCGAACCTCGTGAACTGCATAGTTCCCAGGACATATCATATTCTCGCATTCAAATACAGCTGCAATGTCCTTTAATTATGTAGTATAATTAACAAAATAAAAGTTTATAAAGGGGTTTGAAGGTTTTGGCCCTAAAATCAGCCGCCATTTTGATTTTTTTTCAGAATCGCGGTGCACAACAAAAGTTATATATTTAGATAGAGGACACTTATACAAATAAAAAATTTAATATAACATAATATCCTAAAGCGTCAGGTTTCGGAGTTATTCACCGAAATATAAGTCGAAAACAACAAGGATTTTTTTTGTTTTTTTTCCCTCCAGGTAAGCATATTGAACTATTGAGGTAATAGAAACGTTATGAAACCTTTATGAAGAAGAAACAAATGAAGAATAGACATTTTTTAAATAAATAATTAAACACGGCAATTTATAGTTCGTTTTTTAATCCCAGAGACTAATCTGACAAGTGTAATCTCAAACTTCTATACTAAAAAAAAACGAAAACACAAAAGACTTAAATGTCAGATTAGTCTCTGGGATTAAAAAATGAACTATAAATTGCCGTGTTTAATTATTTATTTAAAAAATGTCTATTCTTCATTTGTTTCTTCTTCATAAAGGTTTCATAACGTTTCTATTACCTCAATAGTTCAAAATGCTTATCTGGAGGGAAAAAAAACAAAAAAAATCCTTGTTGTTTTCGACTTATATTTCGGTGAATAACTCCGAAACCTGACGCTTTAGGATATTATGTTATATAACATTTTTTGTTTGTATAAGTGTCCTCTATCTAAATATATAACTTTTGTTGTGCACCGCGATTCTGAAAAAAAATCAAAATGTCGGCCGGCCTTAGGGCCACCCTCCATACAAAAATCTTCAAACCCCTTTATATATTTTTGGTTTAGGCTACTGTTTCATCCGCCTGGGTCATTGGTCGGCGTGTGAGAACCGAGGCAGCTACCAACCGGTGGGACCCGTTGAGATTTTGTCTGCGCTGGCGCCGTACCACAACAAAGTCAACGTCATTCGAGGCGCTATACCGTATATGGTGAGATAATCTATTAATATAAATAAAAATGAAATGCTGGTTGGTAAGCGCATTACTTGAGAATGGCTGGACTGATTAGACAATGTTTTGTTTAAAATTATAGTCTGAATAGGGGTTATAGGGAAAGAAAAGTTGGCCGCAAAATTAGAAATTCGTGAAAAACTAAAAGTCTTTTTTCCAAGGGATTTTTGTCAAATCCATTGAAAGGACAGGACAATTTCTGTCGGGCCAGCTAGTTTGAAATATTTTTTGGATTGAAGCTTAGACATAACATAGCATCTTGAATACCCTGAAAGGGCAGATTAGAGGTTAGATAGTACCCACCTTTCTCCAGTAATGTAATATAGTTTTCCATGTTTAGTTTGCCCATTTGCCAGTTAAGTTTACAGACCGATAGAAAAACAAAATAACAAATTCAAAAGTCTATATTTTGGGGTACCGCAGAAAGGGGTGGTTTTTAGAATTCCGTCGTCCGGATGAAAACACGGATTCCGTGTCACACTTATCCTTATAATCCTTATATATCACTTGTGTGTCTGTCTGTCCGTCTGTCACAGCCAATTTGTTTGAATTTATTGGACCAATTAAGTTGAAATTTTCACATGAATCTTTGTGACCCAAACTGCAAACTAGGATGTGTAGCGTAAATAAATAAATTTTGAATATGGGTATCAATTTGGGGAGTAAATTAGGTATTTTTTTTAAGTTTTGCTAATTGGACCGTATGAAATGAAAGGGCTTGTTGTGAAGGTATCATTTTTTATTTTGTTTATAATTTTATAATAAATCGTTTTAAACTTTTTAAAGAAAATTAGATGAAAATTTACCCTTGTCTCCTAAACTTTTGAGACTATTATTTTTTTTTTTATATAGAAAGTAGTCCTTTATTTATAGATTCCAGGAAAACCTATAAGAAGTCTATGGTCTCAAAATAATAAGGTAAATATTCATCCCGAACACGGAACCTTTCACTGTGTATGGTCCGACACATAGTTGACCGGTTGTTTACTGTGTGGGTATAGTAGAATAAAAATATAGCTTGTCTACTTGATAAGTATTATATCACTGGTTGTTTCCCGACACTCTTGTATATTTATTTTTGTAAGGGTAATAAAAATATTGTGTTGAGCACTTGTGTCAATATATCCGCGATATGTATAAACAATTGGTAGTATATTGGATAGTATAAATATACGCACCGATGTATCAAGAGAATGATGTTCTGTGATTCAGACATTATCTTCCGGGTGGGCTGAGGGTAAACAGCAGTAGCCCTTTAGAATTATATTCTACTAGCTGCGCCCCGCGGTTTCACCCGCATAAGTGTCGATCCCGTGAGAATATCGGGATAAAAACTATCCTATGTAAGTACTTAGGACAGTTTTCTTAAATTACATTAAAATTTGGCATACAGATAGTTTGAGTCCCGGGGAAGGCCCCGGAACTCAAACTATCTCTATACTAAATTTCATCTAAATCGGTTCAGTGGTTTAGGCGTGAAAAGGTAACATACAGACAGACAGACAGACAGAGTTACTTTCGAATTTATAATAGTAGTATGGATGAAATAGTTAGAAAGTATCTGTCCATATTATGGTGTACATAAAAAGAGTATTCTATTCTGTCGACCTGTCGACATAATACAGCGCTACATGTAGTGCTTACGCTACATTTTTTTCGAAAGACGTTTTTACTATTGTCAAATACACTTCAATGTCTGCCTTCCCCTTAATACAGTTAAGTAAGCAGAGAAAACTTTATTAAATTAGTTTTGAACTTTTTAGGTTTAGGAAATTTCTACCAAAGCTCTTTATACCATAGGTTCTTGTACCATACCCTGTTATGGGTTACAGGGGATATCGAAAAAGACAAGTACATCCTGTAGTATGTCTAATACCCTGGTACCCACTTCACTGGTAACCAGGCGATTACTTTTCTTTGCGCCATTTTTCGCTACAGAAATGTTTATTGGCTTGTACCTATCGCTTTGAAGCTAAGCAAAGATATATAGTATGTCAAAATAAAGGAATCTACGGGTGCTTCAAGACATCTCTGAAATTAAAATGTAAATTTATTATTTCCGCTCCGTACAATTCCTCACCATGACCTTACATCTATCGCCAAACAATAAAGAGATCGCGATGTGATTGCTCATTTATCGACGACACTTGGGTTCTCTCCGCCATGCCAGATATAAAAGACGTGCTGAAATCACACGACGAAAGATGCGTAGCGTTTGTGCACAAAGTTATGATGGAATCCTATGCCCGTCGTCACTGGTATATTTATAAGATTTTTTTCTAATACTATTTGGAACATTCCCCAGATGCTAGTATTAATCAGTTTCTACGTTTTTCCAGTTTATGATGAACCCGCTAAAGACCATTAAAATTTAGAGGCCCAAATAGGTTCAATAAGTGATGTTTTAGGGTGCGTCCACATCTGGCGAATGTGCCGCGAATGTGCAGCTCGCGAGCCGTTTGCGAGCTGCGCGCGTGCAGTCACGGCAATGGTTTGGTGCGCCTCTTTAGCGCGACTCATGCAAGATTCGCGGCACATTCGCCAGATGTGGACGCACCCTTAGGTTTCATTAAATACTCTCCGAGCCAAAGGGACAGTTTATTTATTTATTCTTATTTATTAGGTTCTATTATTTTATCATTGATTATTCAACTTTGCTTGATATAATGCCCGCCCTTATCCCAGTTTATTTAGAAATGTTAATACAAAACAGATGCTCATTTTTACAGAAAAAAAAAACTCATAATTGCAACGTTGAGTTTGTAAGCTGAAAGACAATACACATTGTTTAACTATAAAACCACAGGATGTATATTTGTCTGACCTATGCGTTTGAAATTCTCCATGAGTCAAGTTTATACATCGTATTTTACGGTTGAAAATTATTGCGTTTTTATGCTTCAAGAATACATTTATCATTTCTGTTATTTCAGAGTTTCGCGGATAGCGATCCGCCGCGGCATCGACCTGGGCTGCTGCATTTGAAGGCTCTCGCTCAACGTACCATCAATGTGGGACAGGTACAATATTACTTCATTAATATCCGTTATTAGAAGAAGGTGCAGCGTGGGCAGGGTTGATCGACGATCAGACCCTCACAATGATCTCATCCATATTATATCTGGACTTTAAAAGAGACTGACCTGACTGAGTTTGTTTCGTTGTTTCAACTCAGAATAGTTGGATGCCAGACCTCATGTAGTCTTTAAAACATGATTGATGACGTATGAAAGTGTTTGTACAAAACTACTTACGGAAATCAAATATTTATCATTAAGGGTAGCCCGCAAAATTCAAATATTCTTACGTTTTTTGCAATTTGTAGGTCAGTGTCAGGTTGCATGTTGGTAAGGCATATTATGTCCAAAATTGAACGTATTCTGGCTAAAATAAGTAACAGCATTAATATGAACGCTTTATTTAATTTTGCTAGCGGTTTAGGTATTTTTTTTTCTAAATTAGATACCTTGTGAGCTAAGAACAGTAGATCCTTACATAGTATAAAACAAAGTCGCCTAATTTTCTGTACGCGCATAACCACAGATGACTACATAGTGGCTTAACTTCCGAACGACTGCACCAAATTGGATAATAACGTTATTGCCAGGACAAGGTTTATAAAAGAAAATTTCGGCAATTCGAAAAAAAAAATGCACCCGTGCGAAGCTGGGGCGGGCCGCTAGTCTATACTTCTATACTAATATTATAAAGAGGTAAAATTTGTTTGTAACTTTGTATGTAGGGGGTAATCTCTGGAACCACCAGTCGGATTTGAAAAATTCTTCTTGCACTTGATAGCCCAATTCTTGAGGAAGGCTATAGGCTATTTAACATCACGCTATGACCCTTAGGAGCCGAGCAAAAAGAAAAAAAACATCAAAAAGAAAGTTAAGTGATAGCGCGGGCGGGTGATGCGATACGACGGGGTGGCTCGGGGGAAACAAGAAGTTTCACGCGAACGACGTCGCGGGCTGAAGCTAGTATTGTATAAAATCTGAACTATTACACCTAAACTCCATTTCTTACCTGAAATGTTTATCAATGGAATACACTGCCTGGAAGTTATATAACTAGAAACGGAATTACAAGCAGTTTATACATTCCGTTTCATTCTGTAAACAAAACAGTTGATTTTAAAATGCAGGAACTAATAACAGCTGTCGGAGCGGCAGGTACATCGTCAACACGCGATAGCTGTTGTTATGTTGGATATGAAAATACACTATTTTCGTTGATTTTGCATTAGTGTATGCACGTTGTATTTATTATTATAAGACGTAGAGGCGTTATATTTATTATGTATTTCAGCACTATCTATCTGCACTGTGTTCAAATAAATCCCGATATACACCCGGTATAAATACAATGCTCCTCTATCGCGCACAGCATTGGCCAGTCGACAACTGCCGTCGACGCTGGAATACATTCACATCCAGCAACCGTTTCATTATATTCGACATTCCTTTAAATATATTATTCCTGACGTTTGCCAAACCAATCTCTCCACAGCTCTCGGCGTAATTACTACATACTAAGGTCAATGTACAATAAATTACCCACTAAACAATTCCGCCGCCTGTTATTTTCAAAACAGCAATATTTTAGCTGCAGTACATAATAATGGTAATAACTGCCGCCGATACATTCGTAATCTGGCAGAGCTCAAAAGGAGTTGCATAACGGGCGGAAAACAATGCTATTTTTGTTCGGATCGTAAACATCGTGTCGGGTTCATCTGCGTCGGTATCCTCGGAGCCAAATTTAGCGGGAGTATGTTAAGAAACGGTTATGGTAGTAATAATTGTCACGGCGGGGTGTAGTGTCGCTGTGCGCATGTGTGCTACTGGCGCGCCGCCAGCGCACGCACACACGCGCGCACGCACACACGCGCGCACGCACACACACGCTCGCACGCAACCCCGCCGTGCACATAATTTCCCGTTGCTAGTTAAAACAGATTGATAATGCCCAAGTGTCACAGGCGAAAATCTTTATTTTTGTACCGTCCCGTTTTTTAACCGGTGCGGCCGGTGTTTGATTTCTCTAATGTACAAAATCTTTTTCATGCCACTGTCAAGGTTGATTTAAGGTTGGGATATAAATAAGTTTCATCGTAGAATGAGTCGCTCGTCGCTATATTTCATCGCAACCTAGCCGGGGTTATGATTTAGCTGTAACATTTGTCATGTTTGTCTCAGGTGGCGTCTGATCTGGCGACCTTTGGCTCTATAGACATAAAGCCTCATGGAAGTAGAACTGCTCTCATAGCCGCTAACAGTCAACAGACGTAAGTATTAAACTTTTAACAAATAAACCGAAATACAGGGTTGATTTTTGAGGTAAGTCTTCTGGGCGAAACCCAAAACTATGATATAAGAGGAATGTTGCCAAAGTAATTTATGAGCCCGATTTAAGAGAACACTAAAACTACACTTTTAGTTTTTTTAAATAAGCTTTTTTTACAATATGAAAAATACCAACCTGTATTATTAAACCCAGCGATTTACTTGCTGGCGCCGAACCAGTCTGTTCAATCACGTTTTGAAAATCAAACACAAAATAATCGAATCTGTAGGTCCCTGTTTAAAAACCCATCCTGTTAACTATTTTGTTATTACAGCGCCGAAAAAATACTGAAGCAGTTCAAGAATAGCAAAGAATACAGGATAGCGCAGTACAACATGTACAAACACTCGACAGCAGGAGCAATGGCGATCTGGTAAATGTCTTTAATTATGTGGAACCCTACAAGGTCCGTGGCTAAGTAATAGCAGCCACACGGATCGATCGATCAGATAACCATCTTTACATACCGAGACCCTTCCGTGACTCGGAAAGCACGTTAAGCCGTTGATCCCGGCTGTCATTCGTGGATCTTTGACAGTCGTTACGGGTAGTCCGAAGACTGAAAGTCTGACAACCAGTCTTACCAAGGGGTAACGTATTACCCAGTAACTGGGTTGTGGAGGACAGATAGGCAGTTGCTCCATGTAAAATCCGGTTAGACTGGACCGACCCCAACATAGTTGGGAAAGGGCTAGGCAGATGATGATGATGTCTAAGTCCTAGAGAGAAAAAAGATAATTAATCAGTGGGAAAGTGCTACCCGGTAACAAATCGCTCGAGAAAGAGGTAGAAGGAGAAAACAGGTGGGCTTTGCCCTGCAGTATAGTGTGATATAATAAAGTTTTAAAATTGCGGTTAAGCGATTGAAATATAACAAAAAGCTACAATAAGTTTAAACAGGTACTCAGAGGCAGTAACTGAAACAGCTTTAGCAATGCAAGAATAAACTTATAATCAATCAATGAACACCTTGGTATCCAACCTTTTTTTTTTTTTTTTGAGATATGCATTACGCATCCCCGCTCGCGGGGGCCGAGACGGGGTATGTGGGACTCCTGTCGAAATGAAAACCGACAGTATACCCACTAAAACTCAGCGGTGTTCCCGCATCGCCGTGATGGGAGGGCCATGGGAAACCGGCTCAGCCTTTACTTCCACAACCCTCCCGGCGCATGCCCGCCTAGCTGGCGGGCCCCGCATGCCCCCCAGGCTGGGGGGCTACGGGAATGGCCGGGAACACCTGGCCATTCCCGTCCAACACTGATGAAGGCCTGTGCAATACAGGCAAAGGTGCCCCCGCACCTGTTGCCTGCTGGCCTCCATCTGGGAGAAGTCGGAGATGACTGTCAAACTGACGTCTTCTTCGACCCCTCCTCCGCCTTCGACCTTGGTATCCAACCTAAGTTAACCTAGCCAACTCATACCAAACTTTATCTTTTGAAAGGAGAAGCTACAAATATTTATTTATGAAGAGGTCAAGACAATTATAATTATATCTTCCAAACACCTATTCAAATTGTATATCTGATTATGAATATGCGCAAGAGCAGACAGTTGCGCGAATAATCGTTCTATCAAAATCACGGTGACTGCCGAACTGACAGGTACAACGTTTAAGAAAATTAAATATATTTATATATTCGTTCAGGATTAAATGAGGTTCGCCGAGCGAACACTGTATATTTTCAATAAAATAATGTATATTTAATACGAATAAAATTAATCACATTCGTATCTCACGCCCATACATATGTGGGGTATTTTATTAGATTACCAGAATATGAACACAAAAACTTTTGTCCGCGGCTTCGCCTGCGTGGATTTCGGAGAATATCCCAGGGCCGGGAACGTACTACCGGGATTCAAAGTACCCTATGAGTTAATCCAGGTTATAAACTATCTGTATGTCTTTCATCCAAATCCAAACTCTTTTTTATTATTTTTCGTACCCCTTCAAGACTGATTTGAAACCATTTTTCTACAGAACATTTTTTTTTGTTCCTTTTTCTATTGTTCATTTTCACCTCTAAGCCATTATTTTTCTGAATAAAGTCAAAAGCCCCAGCAATTACGAAATCGAATTTCTAAAATATTAATATTTTACTAAAAATGTTATTCAAATAATATTACAACCCTGTAAATATTTTAAAACCTCATAAATTATACACCTCAACTAACTTTTGGCGAATGCAATCCACGTATGACAATTAAAAGCAGATTATCAGGTAATCCCTTATCGTAGGTAGTTGAATTTTTCAATAAAAACGTTAATATAGTATAGTGTACATTTGGTACTTGAATTTAATATCAGCTAACTTTCGGCGGGCAGTATACATTCATCTAATGGCTCATTTGCTATTTTGCTAACAAAGCCTTTTTTTTTCAGGAGCGGAGCCTTCATCACTGGCAGCCTAGCACTGTACTTCCTTCACAAAAAACTAAAATAGTCTTATAAAAAATTCGGTGCTACCTTTTAACCGCCCGACTTCATATCAGAAGGCCAATTCTCGTAAATTAAAATGTTCAAAATCTAGTCGCAGTCTCATCTCGGCGACAAACAAATGTCAAAAACTTGTCAAAATGTAGGGAAATTACAGGTATTTTTGACAGATTGAGACTGAGATCAGACTGTGAACGTTCTTAAAGTTACGAGAATTGCCCCTCTGTTGTCGTGTCCCAAACGCCCGAAAAAAAAAAACGAAAAATATCTGATAAAATACAGTGTAATTAAATGAAAAAGCAGATTAAACGAGCTGTGGTATTTGGTCGTAAATATACGACCCTGGCGAAATGGGCACGAAAATATTTGTCGGATTAATCCGGCGTAAGTGGTTATAACTATAAGGTTAAAATACCGCTTTTATTCGCTACCGAAATAAGCAATTGCCATTTTAAGTGCCTTAACAATAAAATGCTCCGTACCACGTTTAGCATAATGGAGGGTTAACAGTTCATAAAACTTCGGTATAAAGTATGTTTGCCAAACTATTAAACTCATAATTATAAGTGTAACTACGCGACTCTGTGAGATTAGTATGTAGGTCATTGAGGTTTTTTATATTTTTTTAGCACCGAGAATTTAAGAGACGTATCACAAAATAGCGTTCTGTCAGATTAGGTATGGATTAGTACGGCGACAACCCGCTCGGCGCCACGAGTTCACTGTACTGTAGCTACGACTAAACGACTTTGATACTTTTTCTACTATTGAGTTATTTGTTAATATTTTTCTTATTGATTATTACTTTAGATTATATTAATGGAAATATTGTTAATAATAACTATGATAAGTCATTGAATAATCTGGAGAGGGACTAAAACTGATAGGTATCTCAAAAAATCAATTGCTTTTGCAAAATTTAGTTTTTCAAAAATCATCGTTTGTGAACCCTCACTATTTTCATCGGGTAGTCGAGACAGCCCACACTGCAAATAATCAGATACTCCTATTCGCAAATTATGAAGTTGACCTTGGACTTGGTAAAACCAATCGTGCTTTTCATTCATAGCGAGTTCGCCAGAATGGTTCCTTTTAAAACATTTATTTATTTATTAATATAAGTTAGCGTCACAACTGACAGTATGACATAATTATTAATCCAAACATTACACCAATTACGACGTACACATAAAAATAAAAAATACAGAGAGTGATATAATTATTATAGTGTGTGTAGTGTTATTAGTGTAGTGTTTGTAGTGTTATTAGTGTAGTGTGGTGTTATTATGTTTATAGTGTGTACAAACACTGTCACTGACCAGAACCTACACCACACGTAAACAGTATGTGTCGTGTAGGTTCTGCAATGACTAAACTGGCTCTACTTAGTAAACTAAGTATCCGGCGTTCGATGGAGCATTTGAATAATCTATGTCTGTTACCGCCCGGCCACGAGTTTTGGCTTAGCGGCAAGCGGCGCGGTTTCTTTTGTCTAGCGTTGACGCTGCGAGCGGTGCGTCGTGGCATGGTTCATACATTTTGGTATATGTGTTTTTACCGCTCGCCGCCCCGCCCTAAGCTGCCGCTGATAGCAGCGAGTTTGTGGTCAGGCCGTTCGTGTAGTATTAACCCCTCAAGTATCATTATGGTTTAGACCAGACCCGATCATGCCAAAATCAACGCCTGTGAAGATCACTTTATTTTTGGCCCTTTTTTGAAATCTGAAAGTGGACTTCTGACCACGGGGCTCCTATCAAAAACTTTTTAAATATATTTGGGTATCATTTAAGCTATCACCAATTTAATTAGTTTTGTGTTTCTTAAATAATAGGGTTTGTCCTCCAAATAGTAGATCTGTCACCAAAATGTAGTCACCAAACAATGCAAGTGACCTAACCAAACCGAACCTCGGGGTGCCCTTCGCTCGCTCTTGCATCCTATGTCGACGGAGCCCCGCTTCGCGGGGCCCCTATTTCTGTGTAAAGGGTTTAAAGTAACCTAACCAAACCGAACCTCGGGGTGCCCTTCGCTCGTTCTTGCATCCTATGTCGACGGAGCCCCGCTATCTGAGAACGAAAATATTTCGTGGCGATAGATCTATTTATTAGGTGATACAAATATTTCGTGGCGATAGATCTATTTATTAGGTGATACAACTTGATGACAAATATAAATTTTGGTGATAGAAAATATAGTTCCCAATATATTTTCGGTGTTCTCTCCTCATGCCAGACCTACTCAGCTATCAACTTCTCGCCCTGAATATGCTTGCTCAAAAACCCTCTGCGCTCCAATTTCTTTTTTTTTGTAACTTAGAAAAAAAACCTGGAAGACGATAATTCGTGTCTACTTCAAGACAATAACTTAGTTTGCACTGTCTAAGACGATAATTACACGATTTTTTTCAAGAATTTGGATTTGGGAAATGACAATTTATAATGATTATGTAGCCTCCTATTTCGATTTGTCGCATGTTTTCAATTTCATCCTGTATATATGTTTCACTAAGTACTTAATTGAGAAATAATGTAGTATCTATAAAGTGCATTTTGAAGGCTTTTAGCAATCTTGTTATAATGCGTCTTGCTAATGTGTCTATGCAGTCTATGCATTTATTTGGCAGCTGCTCCGAAACCAATATTCGGAACTTTATAAAGTCATACTTATTATTGTATAAAACCATCTTATTATGTTGATTTAAAATCGATACAGTAGTTTGTTGTTGATTTTTGTAATAGTGTTATTCTCATCACACCCCGGACACTCCATACAACGCTCGCAAAATAATTACCTACTATTACTACATTAAAAAATGACGTTTGTATACGTATGAATGTGTGCGTGAGGTACTTGTGTTTGCGAGCGCTCTTGTTAAAGAGCCGGCGACGAATACGACGAAGTGCGGGGTGAGGTGCGGTAACTGATGTTAGTGCGGGGAAGGGAGTGTCCTTTCTGTACGTAGTACTTTAAGTATTCTGTGATTCTCATATGATTGACGTGTACACGTGTTTGTACAAACCTACTTACAGAAAATAAATCATTTACCTATCATTTATCATTATAATACAGCGTGGCAGGGATATCGACTCGCAACCTGTTAACATGGATTCATTACATGATTCTGAAGCGGTTATTTAACCGGTCAAGCGGCGCGTGTAGCCGATCGGCTACGAAACAATAGAAAATCAATTGTGTCTCATTAGCGGAGCTTGACAGATCAAACAAAGAATCTGTTCCATACATTTTGACCGCGTTCGTATTGCACTTTTCTATGAAACAGCTGATTCATGGTTTCAGTTTGCGTGTCGATGTCCCTGCTATCCTGTATAGGACATTATATTATGAAAAATATCATAAACTTATGTACAGCCAACAAAAGAGATAAGTATGCAGATCGATAGTTTAATTTGATAAATGAGTTGTTTGTTTTCTATTAATAAAATTAAATTTTATTCGAGAACATCCATCGGTTTCTTACTAAACTTCAACTATATACGACGATCCTGCATACTTATCTCTTTTGTTGACTGTACTTTTACGGTTGTACAGAGTTACAAACGCCAGCACATCAAGCTACACGAAACTGTCAAATTTTCCCAATCAACCTTGAACCTTATGCTGTAGCGATAAAGTTGAAAATCTATTGAAGAAATTTGACAGATTGTAGTAGCTTGGTGTGCTGGCGTCTGTACACAGTATTTTTTTAAATATTATCAATAAAATGTAGAAAGGTTTGTAGCTCTTTAGTTTGTCGAGCGAAAATTGTATCGCACTTTTGTTCGTCGATCAAAAGTTTCGTCGTCCCATCGTTTGTCGTGAAAACAATCAATCGCACTAACGTACATGCATCGAGCTTGATGTGCTGTCACTGCTGGTCGACATATCGTACTGTCGCGTATTTGTTTGTCGCAACTTTGATACGGAGTCAAAATCATCAATACAACCCTCATTCCTCATTCTATTGATTGAATTTTCATGAAAATAGTAATTCAATAGCATTATATGAAATTTACCTAACCTTAGCGCATCCTTCTAAAGCACACTTGCATCACAAATCACTCTATACGTTAAACGCTAAACGAATTATAAAACATCGTTCTATTTCTGCCAAGTGCCAATCGTTTGAAGATAACAGACAAAATGTTTTAAATATGTTTAGCTCTAGTCATTTAGTGATTTGTAATAAAATGGGCCTGACGGCTGATTTTTTTATCGTCAGATAACTGTTGCATACATAACATAAACTCACGCCATCTTGCCATGGGGTAAGCAGAAACTGAACGCCACCTGCTACGATTCTACCATGAACCGACCGTACCTACCCCACGTAATACTCTTTCAATCACCAATCATAATCTACATCATTTTAAAGGATATAGCTAATCCATTACATCATTTATGTTGTAAAAATTTGTCTGCTCAATAACGTAAATATCATAATGAATTATGAATGTTGTTGAACTGTCAAAATGAAAGCCATTGCTACTAGACCGACTGTTATCTGAACAATAAACGTGGCGGTTTGACATTGTTTTCATACAAAAACTGTCAAACCGTCATTTTATTCTTTGGTTAAAACGACGACTGACGATTGAAAAATCGGCACTCAATCTTTACCTGTACCTACAAAACGTCGTTTTCATGACTGAAGTGCATAATAAATACATATTGTTGTTTAGTTGTAAGATAAAATGTGCCACTGTATATTTATTTGACAGAATAAATCAAGGATTACCTATACTCTATCTATGTTTTTCTTATTTAACCATATAATTCCTTATAAAATAATTATCTGATTCAAAGATAAAAAGTATCGATTGTCTTTTTGTAGAATTCGCAGTATTTTTCTCCAGAGTTCGAAGTGCGAGTAATGTTTACAAAAATGCTTAAAGAATTCAACTATCTAGTCTAGACAAGAAAAAAAACAACACTTCACAGCAACTCCTACAAAAACTTCAATAGGTAATTAAATTAGCTATGTTTATAAAATCAAAAGTGCTTGTTAATACCTTGCTGTCATCCAGTTTTGACTGATCGCGGAATAAATAACGTAACGAAGCGATACTCCTACGCCGCACAGTGGAACGAATGTATGGGAGCGGTTGGACGTAGACATGTCCGAAAAAAAAGAGTAAAATTATGCCAAACTAATGATGCTATCTTATTCGATTACTTAATGCCTTCATAACTTGTGGTGATGAATTTCTTCATAACTCCCATATTTCGGGAGTAATTTGAGAAAATGTGAAATTTTACTATGAAAATGAGTGTATCGAGCTCTCTCCCTCCTGATTCCGGGCTTGTTTCAAGTAGCGGTCTCTAATATCGTAATGCTATTACTAAGAGCTATATTTAATACTAAGACACATAGTGCGCCAAATGTGCACTTTCTGGGATAAAAGGAAATGAAAATTTAAAAAAAAAAAATCGTTTTTTCCCCATTTGTATTTACTTTAAACCGCAGACAGACTTATTAAGAGGTCTATAAATATATTATATATATACAGAAATATATATTAACAAAAATATTCACAAGAACTGATGAGAGTATGACTTTTAAGTAAGTTGATAATAAATTACCTAGTTTCATTAAAAGTACAATAAATAATTAAGATGTAAGCTCTAATTTACTAAGTTACACATTTTAAAACAATAACATCATTTAATTATCTTCGTCATCATCATCATCATCAATTAATTCAAATTCAGAATCGATGTCCGCTAAATCATTTATGTTAACAAATTCGATATCACTTTTCTCAGAATCCGTAAGCTCATAAAATTCCTTAAAAGAAGATTTTTTTACAAACTTATTTCCTTTTGGACGGATACTTGTAACAAGTGGATCAGAAGACAGTAAAAGATTGTGCATAATATCTTCATTGCATGAGATACTGCTATGCTTTCGAGAATGCCCCTCTCTATATTTTCTAAAATCTTT
Source organism: Amphipoea lucens (assembly GCA_947508005.1). NCBI lineage: Eukaryota > Metazoa > Arthropoda > Insecta > Lepidoptera > Noctuidae > Amphipoea > Amphipoea lucens. The sequence continues at coordinate 16,459,281 of OX382367.1, forward strand.
ATTTCTAGCCTCAGATGCCTCTTCGGATAGAAAACCAATGGGCACAATTGACATGTTCTGAACTATGTCTGGCCCATGCATTAAAATTTTATGAAGTGAAGAAGGCATATAATACCATGGGTATAACTCCACGTAAAGCTTAGCAGTATCAAAGCAGAACTCTCGGAATTTAGTTACGTTGATCTTCTCTCCTGATGAAATACACTGCAAGATCACACAGATTTTTCTTAAAAGCATAGCATCTATTCCGGTCAGTTCAGCAGATTTAGTGTAGTTTTCAAAAAATCTCCTTGCCGAGTTGCCATTGTTGGTGGATCCACTGCCTTGTTTCACAACATCGAGAAGTAAGCCCGTTTCTCTTCTTACAGCCTCTTGAACTCTTTTCTTCCTGTCATCAACTTGCCTTTTTGCTATATCACCCCTTACTTGCCATGATTTTATGTCTAATTTGTAGGAAATGTGTAATAAGCATTCCATTGAGCGAATCCAAGCGTGAAGGGTGCTTAAGCCATATTTATACATGTCCTCGTTTGCGTGTTTATCTTTGATTAACTCTAAATTATTCATTTCTTTAGGACAAGCCTTGCATATGTCACACACTGAAGCTGCTGTATTGGATATAATGGAATGAATTTTACCATCAATCATTGTCAACAGCAGTTGGTGTTTGACACTAATTCCATCAGTGATGGTGGATGGAGTTAAGGCTTCAATCTCTGCTTCGATTTCAGCCATCTCTCTCTGCACATTTTCTTTGGTTTCCTTTATAAACTTAAACAATATTGGCCGGCAAAATGAAGTGGAAGATGGTCGCTCGTTTTCCCAAATTGTTACACCTTTTGAGACGAGCCGCAGTGGTACAAGACTAATCATAAAATTACTAGCAAGATCGATTTGCTCATCTTCACTCGTCCTTTGATGATAAATGCTTTGGCTAGATGATCCGTCAAAACCCCATTTGCTGGTCAATACGAGCTGTTGATTGGGATCAACAGGGGTTTCTAACGACCTAATAAGTCTTCTTGAGGTTAAATCCATCAAGGCTTGTAATTTGATTTTTGCAGAGCTCTCTGTAACTGTGAGATCTTCTTTGGCCGGATAGCACTTAATTTTTTCTTTAACCAACATGTAGTAACTCGGGTATTGAAGAGCTCCTTCTTGAGTGTTGAAATCCCGAAGAGTGTTATAGCGCCATTTCGATAAGTTCATCGATACATAAAGAGCCAATGCCTTCAAAGGGGATATTTCCCGTACCTGAATTGATTTACCTTCAATGAAGGCTTTGATTTTTGAGGCCTCTTCTGGATTCTCCGTCAAGTATTTCATAACATAAGCTGTATCGCTTTGTCCTGCCTTTTGAAGCGCCCTTTCGGCCGAAAACATAATTTCAGCGCTGCTACTGCTGCATGAAAGACTATCTTCAGTGCGTCTTCTTTTTTGCCGGTTACTAAGGTCCTCAAAAGATTTACGAGGACTAGGATGTGTACAAGTTGAAGCATCAGATTTAGCAGGAGAAATTATGGGCTCGATGACGTCACTTATATTTTCTGTAGAAGGTTCCATATTTTCATTCTGTAATTCCGGCCATTGAATTGCAGCCTGTAGCCAAATCTCATGTTTCTTCCGAAACTTATCTGTGCTTCTTCCAGACTGTGTCCATTTTGCATAAATGCGGTAGCAAAATCGACGACACCAGTCTTTTAAACTTGTTTCAGCACTTTCACATAACTGAACACAACTGTTATCTTTTAAAACACTGAACAAATAGTTAAAGTCGCGTAAATCTTTATGTGCGCGTGCGCATAAAGCAACGTGAATATCAAGATTTGTATTAAAATTTGGAAAATACATTGCGAGATTAGCTTGGATACAACGAGGTGTAAATCAACACTGATTTTAAAGTTACTAATAGTGACCTATTTATATAAAATCCAGGTATCCCAGGTATCCTTTGTTAAATATTGCAAGGTAATTAGTTATTGTGATAATTAGTAAATGATGCATGCTAAATTAGTGTATTAAGAGCCATTTAGTAATTAAATAATAGCAATGTTCTTATCAGTAATCATTAGTGCATCAGTTTTATATGTAAACCTTAAGTCCCTAATTATATATCCTAATTAGCTTATATCTTCTCTAATTGGCTGCTCAGAAATGTTATTGTAATAAGGTAAACCTTTAGAAAAACGGTTTTAATCAACAAAATAAACAAAAAATAAAAAAATTGTGTTATAAAATAAACATCACTCTTTATCCCAGAAAGTGCACATTTGGCGCACTATGTGTCTTAGTATTAAATATAGCTCTTAGTATAAGCATTATGATATTAGAGACCGCTACTTGAAACAAGCCCGGAATCAGGAGGGAGAGAGCTCGATACACTCATTTTCATAGTAAAATTTCACATTTTCTCAAATTACTCCCGAAATATGGGAGTTATGAAGAAATTCATCACCACAAGTTATGAAGGCATTAAGTAATCGAATAAGATGGCATCATTAGTTTGGCATAATTTTACTCTTTTTTTTCGGACATGTCTACGTCCAACCGCTCCCATACATTCGTTCCACTGTGCGCCGCTCAAACAACAGACTAAACATTCATTAAGTACTCATAGATACCTACTATGTTAAATGGTTTACGATAATGTTTATGAAACTTGCGAATTACGTCTGAATGTATTATGTGGAGGTAAAGAAAAGGTAAAATATTAATCGGATCTACTGAATCCCCGTCGCCGAACTATTATTAAGCGCAATACACACTGTGCCCGCCGGGCCGCCGACCTATGTCGGCAACATTTTGTCGTCGGGCTAGTTGACGGCTTCACTTATTGCAAGTCGGAAAATTTTGTCGGCGGCATGTCGGCGGATCGAGAAGAGAAATTTATTTGGCAGTTAGTGATTGCCACGTGTCGAAAAAGGTTGTGTCATAGAATTGTCGGCGGCCCGGCGCACAGTGGGCCCATACTGAAAATTTGTGGACTTAGGCAACAAAGTTCCAATATCGATGCGATTTTTTTTTATATGACGTGTTATGATATTCCTAACAACTTTTATTCTTATAAAATTTCGTCTAAAGTTGATAGTTTGTCTTGAAAAAAATTTATTAGTTTTTTTTGTATGGAGCGAATCACGTTTCATTTTTTTTCTTCAATTGTACTAATATGTTGAGTGTGTGGCGGTGAGTATATGATAGCTAGGGTCATTCTCTATCCATGAAAAAAAAAATCAGCGCCGGCTATCTGCGGCATCGCGAGTAATCATCCGGTAAAAAAAAAATTTTTTGTATGAAATTTTTTGCCATTTAAAATAAATTCAAAGTATATTTTTTGTCTCATTTGGCTGTTTTGACCTTCTTTTTAGTTAAATATATAGTTTTAATAGCACATAGTTACATATAACTAGTAATTCTGGTAGAGATTTAGTTATTATTGCATGTTATCGGTAGCACCTGCATTGTGATTGATGACTCATTTGTTTGTGCGCTCGGCTAAGCGCATAACTAATGAGTTTTCAAAAATGCTCGTCTCTGATTGGCTGTGTTATTTTTTTAACTGCACGTTATCTATTGTTGAATAAATATCGTAATAAGTTTCAGGTTATACTAATTTTGTTAATGATAGGTGAAATAATTTAAATCTGTACGGGCAAGTCATTGATAATTACCTACATAATCAAGCGTATGTATATTATAGTATAAGTTATCGTACGTATGACCAATATGAAACTGTGAAGTAATTGTAGCCCTGAAAAGGGCTGTTTGTCATATTCCTAGCCCTGATGGGCTTTTGCAAATGGGACACGTTGCAAATGATGGTACTTCAGCAATAATATTGGCCACTTTTCCATCAATTATGGTCATATGCAATTCATGTGATACAATAATATTTCCAAACTGTGTAGATATTCGTTCATCAATTTGTTTTTTCATCTCAGACTCTTCAGACTTTATAAAATCAGCTGTCTCTGAAGTGAAAGTAAACTTCACTGGTCAACAGTAAAGAGTTGAGCAAGGTGTGGGGTTCTCCCAAACTATATTTTCATTCCCAGATGATGGGCTAGTAGACACTAGCCGAAGAGGGACGATACTTATCATGACTACTGATGAATCATCGAACTCTGTAACTGTGTTTGACGTTTTTTGTTTATAATTACTCTGCGACGAAGAACCATCAAGTCCCCATTTCCAGATTAACTTGAGTTCTTCATTTTGAGACCTATCAACAGAATTCATATCTAGTAAAATCCTCTTCACAGTGTGGTCCAATAGCGCTTGCAATTTAATGTGAGCTCCTTTTTCAGTAATCTCCATACTCTCTTGTGGTGGGTAACATCTTTTCTTGGCATTTACAAGATTTGGATAAGATGGAAAGGCAGCACAGTTTTCTTCTTTCAGAAATTGTCGAAGAGCTAAGTATTTCCATTTCGAGAGCGCAAGTGATGTATAAAGAGCTAAACACTTATCTTCAGAGACAGTACTTAAGCTCTGCTTCTTGAATAGTCGCTCATCTACTTCGGATAGCGCATCTGGATTACTGGAAAGGTATTCGACCACTTTTGCCAGATTCGTTTTTCCGTTGTCTTTCAATTTTGTTATGTACCAGTGCTGCAACTCTTCCTCGGAATTTTCTTCTACTATGGAAGTAGAACGTCTTTTTTTTTGCTTATTACTTAAGTCTTCGAACGGTTTTCTGTGCTCCTTTTCTGTAGATGTTCCCGCTTCCTCAGTACATACTGCAAGAGTAGGAACATGGGAATCTATATCCACAGGCTCAGATAAGGCTGCGTCTGAAAAGCCCATCTCACTTCTCAGGTCAACAGTGTCACAAACAGGCCATTTGATGTTTTTTTCCAACCACTTGCGATTACTTTCACGGTTCATAAAAGTTTTTTGATGTCTACATGACTCTATCCACTTTTTATTTAGATTTACACAAAAAAGTCGACAGAACTCCTTGATTCGGTTCTTGCCTTCTTCAGAAACTTCGGTAGTCAAGACAGAAATGATACTTTCATATAGAAACATATGATTTTTCAGATCACCGCCACTTCTTAATTTCACAAAAAGATCTAGGTTGGTACAAAATGCAGCCATAGTTCTAATGTAAATATAAAAATAAAAGTATGTCACTGCGTTCACAAATAAGCGACAAGAGCGAAACTAGATGGACTTAATGAATGTCTTTATATTTATAGTCAGTGTTAATTACTCAAGTAGTGAACATAACAGTGAGTGAAAATTATTCAGTCAATCAGAGACGAGCATTTTTGAAAACTCATTAGTTATGCGCTTAGCCGAGCGCACAAACAAATGAGTCATCAATCACAATGCAGGTGCTACCGATAACATGCAATAATAACTAAATCTCTACTTACCAGAATTACTAGTTATATGTAACAATGCGCTATTAAAACTATATATTTAACTAAAAAGAAGGTCAAAACAGCCAAATGAGACAAAAAATATACTTTGAATTTATTTTAAATGGCAAAAAATTTCATACAAAAAATTTTTTTTTTTACCGAATGATTACTCGCGATGCCGCAGATAGCCGGCGCTGATTTTTTTTTCATGGATAGAGAATGACCCTAGCTATCATATACTCGCCGCCACACACTCAACATATTAGTACAATTGAAGAAAAAAAATGAAACGTGATTCGCTCCATACAAAAAAAAACTAATACATTTTTTTCAAGACAAACTATCAACTTTAGACGAAATTTTATAAGAATAAAAGTTGTTAGGAATATCATAACACGTCATATAAAAAAAAATCGCATCGATATTGGAACTTTGTTGCCTAAGTCCACAAATTTTCAGTATGGGCCCACTGTGCGGCGGGCTCAGTGTGTATTGCGCTTTAAAGCTAAACTTATCATAGCGTAATCAGCCTATAATGTTCCCACTGCTGGGACACAGGCCCCCTCTCTGTGAGAGTGAGTGGGCCGTAATCCACCACACGGGCCCAGTGCGTGTTGGTAGATGTCACATGTCTTCGAGTTTTTGGTTCTAAGTCATGCGGGTTTCCTCACGATTTTTTTCATCACCGTATTGAGAGCAGTGGTGATGAAATAATTTAAACCTGTCGGTTACGACCTACAGCTCCTAAGTCGCGGCAGTAACCTCTGGGCCACCACTGCTCACAATGAAAGCGTTTGATTTATTTTTGTATGGCAATCAAGAGGCGAGGACCTGTAATCATATCAAGTGGACAAAGATAAATTACTTTGACAGTTGTAACTCTTCCCGTCGGCCTACTAAGGCATCAGAATAGGTCAAATTGTCTCTTTCGACACGTTATAAATACTGGACCCGTAGCTATTATCAAACTGCATCCCACCTGAGGAGTGGGGAGAGAGTAGAGGCATCTGCCCTACATTGGGATGCCATAAGCTTTTAATAAAAATAATAGGTACTACTGAATGCAACGAACAAATAAATACAGTTACCTACACCCAGCTTCTGAATTGAGAATTGGAAGTCATGAACGTGGCAAACTCTTCTTAAGCATTACGGGTAACGTATTTATTTTGGTAACACAATATACGGGGTGGCAGGGACATCGACGTGCACACTGTTATCACGGATTCGGTGCATTATTCTAAACCCTCCTGCCAGTGGCGTAACTATACCGTTTGGGGCCCGTGGCAGATTCAAGGGATAGGGCCCTCCCTCAATATAAAGAAGCTCAACCAACGTTATAGTTTTTTTTTTACTACAGTTCTTCCGCGACTTCTTCCGCGTAGATTTCATATTTTCCCCTACAAAAACCTGACTGCTTCGTTGGTCTAGTGGTCGCAACTCGCAAGCGCTACTGCTGAGCATGAGGTCCTGTCCAAAAAATTATACAAACAATGGGAAAAAGGTACAAAATGTTCGAAACCTGAATGATGTCCTTTGTTGCTCATTTTCAGAAAAAAGTTTGCTTTTATAAACTTATGTTAGGAACCTACTGTGCTCATGGCCCTCTCAGGCTGGGGGCCCCCTCTGGCTGGGGGCCCGTGGCATTTGGCCCCAATGCCACCCTATAGTTTCGCCACTGCCTCCTGCGTTGAAATTCGTCTGCATAGAAAAGTGCAATATCTACCTACACGGTCAAAATGTATGGCAGCAATTTTTTTTTTTATAACCGGCGAAAAATTACAACGCAGGGGTTCAGACGCGGCAGCAGGGGTTCAGGGGTGCGGACGGAGAGTAATGGGTAGCTCAGCGTCCGATCAGGACCAGGCCCGTGTCGGACGGCGCGTATGTGTTCCACGCGCGCCTCTAAGAGATGTCAGCATAAAGGAAGGGGCCTGTTAGGGCCGAAGCCTGACGGGGGTGCGGGATTGTCCGAAAGGGTTACCGCTACCCCGGAACATAAAGGGCTAAGGAAGGAACACGGGTGGGTTTTAGTCAATAAGAGTCTGACACTCCCTTCCGCTCCACCCAGAGCGGGAGGGGTCATTTGATGATTTGCCATCCAAAAAAAAAAGGGGGGTTCAGAATCATGCACCGAATCCGTGATAACAAGTTGCGCGTCGATTTTCCTGCCAAGTTGTATTATGTATACCTACATAAGTCGGTACGCCCGGTATCTGAAATTGAGAATTTGAACTCTTTATTTTGCACGTGTTATGTATTTATTTTGGTAACGCAATATATACCCCCATATACCTAAATAAACAAATAAGATACTTGTATAAATATTGCGTTTTATTTTGAACATTTCGCTCGCGGCTCGTAATTTTTCAGCCTTGATAGTTAATACGAAATAAAATTCTGTTATCATGCAACAGCTGAAAATATGATCATATAAGTATTTAAAAATAATTTGTTTTTATTGTAACCAGCACCCTAATTGCGTAACACACATTCAATTACTATCTGAATCACTGAAGGATATTGCTAATCCATTGCTGCATATGTTCGAAAAAAAATTCTGCTCAACAACGTAAATAACGCAATGGATGTTGTTAAACTGTCAAAATTAAAGCCATTGCTACTGTTACTGTGTTACGCAATTACTCCGCAGGAAACCCATGTTTTCATTAAGGCGATTATAGCCTCGAATGTCCTTGAGCGTTTGGGCGGAGCATAGGCGAACCCAGTGCCTCACCCCGCGCGCCCGCTTACCTCCCCAATGTCAAAGAGTGTCGTACTCGTACGTAGCGCATGCAGATGCGGCGTGGGATGCATTTTGTCTTAGGCAGTTTTATGACGCTACCTACTAAATGTAGATGGATCGAGAATACGTACAATATTTATGTTGTGAGTATGAATGCTATTGTACTTACAGTAAAAATACTGCTTTCTTAGAGACAAATAAAAAATAATAGTAATATCAATAAAAAACGTTTATTCAGTATACAGTTCGTTTTTTCACGTATACAGATTATAAAAAAATACAATTACAAAAAAAAAAAGACGGGTTGCACTCCGGGAGTGCCGGCAGAAGTGAAAACATGAATATTAACGTTGAAATAAATCAATTATGAATTGAATTAATATAACTAATTTTTTTCCACTATTTCTGCGTCACTTTTTTTATAAATCGATGCACTTTGTTCAATTTCCATATTTGAAACACTTTATATTCACGAATTTTACGAATACACAGCAGTGTAGCTACACAGACGGTCGAGCCATCAGCTGTCCATCCATCCATCCACATCCACGTCCACCATCACCGTCACCGTTACCGTCACCGTCACCGTCACCGTCACCGTCACCGTCACCGTCACCGTCACCGTCACCGTCACCGTCACCGTCACCGTCACCGTCACCGTCACCGTCACCGTCACCGTCACCGTCACCGTCACCGTCACCGTCACCGTCACCGTCGCCGTCACCGTCATCGACACCGTCACCGTCACCGTCACCGTCACCGACACCGTTACCGTCACCGTCACCGTCACCGACACCGTTACCGTCACCGTCTCCATCACCATCACCGTCACCGTCACCGTCACCGTCACCCGTCACCGTCACCGTCACCGTCACCGTCACCGTCAACGTCACCGTCATCACCGTCACACCGTCACCGTCACCGTCGCCGACACCGTCACCGTCACCATCACCGTCACCGTCACCGTACCGACACCGTCACCGTCACCGTCACCGTCACCGACACCGTCACCGTCACCGTCACCGTCACCGTCACCGTCACCGTCACCGTCACCGTCACCGTCCGTCCGTCCGTCCGTCCATCCATCTATCCATCCACCCATCCATTATCGTGTCTCACTTGGTTCACTTCGGTTGGCGCCGCCGTAGAAAGAGGGGTGGGGAGGGGGGGGGGGGAAATCTCTCCTGACGGTCACGTGTCCTGACGCGAGTTTAACATTTTTTCCCCAGTACAAAAAGTGTTCAACGCCGCTAAAGAAGTTTTCACTTCAAAAAACTTTCTTATGACTAATACCGCTTTTAACAGTGGTAGTTTTTAGGGTTCCGTACCCAAAGGGTAAAAACGGGACCTTATTACAAAGACTCCTCTGTCCGTCTGTCTGTCTGTCACCGGGCTGTATCTCACGAACCGTGATTGCCAGAAGAATACCATTATTATAGTTTCAAACTCAAATGGGTCCCGCCTGCTTCCAGCTTTATTTAATTTAAAATGGGCTTGTTTTTAGCTTTTCAGTTAGTTTTAGTATAAGGTTGCAGTCGGGTTTTTTAATTTTTTTATTTCCTTCTTTTTAGTTTACAAATGTGAAAGATTTCGCAGACGATTTAGTTCTTGGTAGGTGTTTTACGATTTGTCACTTTGAATTAGTTTTTACCATATTATAAGTTGTATATATTTTTGTAATCACCTATTAAAACCTTTTCTTTTGATACCCCATTTGATCTGAATTTGATCCTTATTAGGGACACTATCGAATGGTGTAATAATACAGTGTGTTTTTTTTTTCAAAATCAACAGAAATATCGATTTTTCAAAAATCCAATGATGCAGTTTTAGTTTTCATCAAAATCGAGCCCGCGACTCCTTTGAGTATTTTTCGCTATTCCTCATAGTTTAGAATTCGGCCATCCACGCCCACTTGAAAAATTCACCCTGTATATTATATACTCTCGAAAAACATAACCCTTCTTCTGGCTATCACGGTTCGTTAGATACAGCCTGGTGACAGACAGACAGACGGAGAGAGGAGTCTTAGTAATAAGGTCCCGTTTTTACCCTTTGGGTACGGAACCCTAAAAACTACCACTGTTAAGAGCGGTATTAGTCATAAGTTAGTTTTAATTTTTTTTTTTGAAATTGTATTTTTTTATAAACTGTATAAGTATGTGAATAAACGATCTGTATACTGAATAAACGTGTTTTATTGATATTATTATTATATTAGTATTCAATAGACAATAATATAGCGTCCACTCGCAAACAAACTATCACTACTACTAATACTATCAACGTCCAAGCGTAAACAAACAGTCCGAGTGTACTATCTGCGCTATTTAGTCTTTGCTACAAAAATGCAGATCGGAGCGAGCCGACATGCGACACAACCTCCCCGTGCGAACGATACAGCAACACTGACCGGGCGGCTGCTGCCCGCGCCCGTATAGGTAAAACCATGGTGTTATTGATTTTTTCCCACTTAAATAATAATTATTAAAAAAAACGAACTTAATTTTTATAAACCATTAAATTTGCTATATTTTGGTGAAAGAATCATCAAAATCGCTTCAGGCGTTTGAAAGTAGAAAGAAAATTCTTGCGTAAAATAAGAGGATGGATATGATTTTTTATTGTTAAAACTAACAGTAATATTAAAAAAATCAAACTTAAATTATATTTGTAAACATATGTCACATATCATATATTTTTTTTAATATATTTGAGTTATCCATTTGGGAGAAGTAGGCCTTCAAAGAGAGGTCTATTTTGAAGTTTGGCGTAACCATTCGCCTTAAGGGTAATGCACAGATATTTTAAAAACAATGTAACTCATCTACGAGTAGTTCTAGTATCTATTAACAGATTTATATGCGTTATTTTCTGGTAATTAGGCGCCGAATATCGAATAACTTGCGACCAACGAATAACATACGACTTCCCTCATATAGTACATAAATATGAGGTTTAATTTACAAGATATGTAATGCACTGGCGCGTTAATGTCGGTAGGGAGATTATAACTCGGGGCTAAGCAAACAGCGCATGAGTTAGGTTGCTTACACAGCGCTGCACGCTGCGCCCGCGCCGCCGCGGCCGGAATAAGGCGGGAAAACGTTTTGACATGCCTGATTTAATATGTTGATTTACAACTCACTTGTACAACATGACGGGTGCCGGCAAACTTCCTGAAAATTAATTCATTATTGCGTCCAGGCAACAACGAGCTTATTTTTAGTTTTCGCAAATTGCTTCCTATGTCGATTCCGTGAAGTTAGTACCTATGAGTAAACAATCGATAGCCGATTCCATCAACATGACTGTAAATAGTACGATTTTGATAGTGTTTGTTTATCATGTAAATCTAGAACGCTGAAAACTGCCATGTCCAGTTGCACTAAGCACCTAATACATTACGCTTTTAGTTTTAGCGATTGCGGTTTCAATGTTAGGTATAGTATACAGCGGGGGATTTTAAATAATGTACCTCGTGAAATATCTGAAATTAGGTATCTACATCGGCACCTTTATAAGTCTAGAAAAACCCTTAGAAATATCTATGTTTAGTAACCTTAAGCGGTAAATCCAAGTTTACGCCGTAATAACGTCTGGCAAGCTGCGTCCTGCCAACTGTGTTCCAGCAACACTATGCAAGGGTAATAAAATTTACCAAGGTACCAACGCATCATTTAAGACATTGTATAGTTTCCACAAACTGCGTAAATTTGTTACCAATGTGTGCTTTATTTATTGTTTCGGAGTACCTAATTATATGCTCGCCCACGATTTTATGCATAATCCAGTAATTTAACGACGAATGTATCAAAGTAGCTTCTGTTTCTTGTATCAAATTATGAGGAATGCAAAAGATTCAACGGTTGATCTTTTCCGGGAGTAGATAAAATGTCAGTGTTTAAAACCTCGCAGCAAATTCGTAACAGTCACTGGATTACGGAACGCTAAAGCTTTCGTAATTTACTCGATGTATCATTAAATTCAAACGTGATGCGTTACAAGTCATGGCCCGCCTCTTCCGAAGAGTTTGGAGAAAACGAAATAATAATAATATAATATATTTATTCAAAAATTATTAGGCATGAAAATTTGTACAGTTTTGCTTAAATAAAAATTACATTGCTAAGACTTACGTGCGTAAATAAAAAACTTTGGTACATAAATAATATCTGGGTTTCCTCTGCTTAATGAATCGTTAACAACTAATAATCCTGGTAGGTAAATCGCGCTGGCCTCATACGCATGAGACAATTAAAATAGATTTCCACCTGCAAACTGAAGATTCTAAAATAACTCTTGCGCCTCATATCTGTAGGTAGAGAATTGATGGATGATTCGGGACATGTGCACAGTGCATTCTCATGTCCAGTAAATAGGTCGCGGCGAGCAATTTCTCACTACTGTTTCCGCAAACACATGATTGTACAGACGCCAGCACATCAACCTACTACAATCTGTCAAATTTCTTTAATAGATTTTCAACTTTATCACTATAGTATAAGGTTTAAAGTTGATTGGGAAAATGTGACAGTTTCGGGTAGGTTGATGTGCTGGCGTCTGTACTTACGCGGTGAGTTATAGCTTGTCTTAACTGGCTTCATCTCATTTGCATAGAGTTTGCAAAGTAAATGCATATCACGAAACAAATACGTGTTTACATTTTACAATATCGGAAGCACTATTTATGGAAAAGCCGTCAAAATATTCCGTTAGAAAACCCAGTAGCCGCCTCGGCTTTTCCCATCTGTGTTGGAAATGGTTTTCAGCGCACCCAGATGTGACTGAATAGGTATCATTTTTTAGACGGAGAACCTCTGCTAGGTATCTGATCTACGCAAATTCGTTACTGAGCGATAATATTAAGTAAGTATCTGTCTGATAACTTCAGCCTACCCGCATTCACCGGCCAGTATGAAGCACAAAGTACAGTCAACAAAAGAGATGATCGTCGGATATAGTTGAAGCTTAGTAAGAAACCGATGGATGTTGCCGACTGAAATTTAATTTGATAAATGAGCTGTTTGTTTTATATTAATAAAATTAAATTTTATTCGAGAACATTTATCGGTTTCTTACTAAACTTCAACTATACCCGACGATCCTGCATAGGTACTTATATCTCTTTTGTTGACTGTTAGTGTGAAAGTATCTCACATTCACATCGAGTCTCATTATTGTGTCTGTTTCGTGGACTGTGTAAATCTCAAGACTGTCATAAATAATCGTATGATTACCAGCACCGACCACGGCACGATCTATAAGGGCAGAGGACCGTTCACGGCAAGCGCAGCTGTTTTTTTGTCCGGAACCCCTCGAATATCCCGCCACCTTTCATTCAAGACAACTCTGCGTTCCCCGTCAGGAAATACATCATATCATCATAATAAGCCTTTTTGCCCCTCTTCGAGAGGGAGCGGGCTATAATCTACCACGCGGGCCCAGTGGGGGTTGGTAGATGTCACATGTCTTAGAATTTTTGGTTGTTTATCTTCACCGTTTTGAGAGCAGTGATGATGAAATAATTTACACAAAGTAAATTCCTGTCTGGGTTCGAACCTATGTCCTACAACTCGTAAGTCGCGGCTATTACCACTGTGCCACCACTGCTCAGGAAATACATGCTTCAAGAAGTTCAAGGTATTTACAAGTTTTAAATGTAGACACTTAATTCAATCAATAAATAAGATTATCTTGTGCTTAATCACAGCTTTATTAAATTAACTAGCTTCTGCCCGCGACTTCGTCCGCGTGGAATGTTTGGTTCCCCCGACACATCGCATTGCATCGCCTGCCCGCGCTATTACCTACTTCATTTTTGCTTGGCGTTCTTTCTGACTTTTTTTTCTTTCTGCTCGGCTCCGAAGAGTCGTAGCGTGATGTTAAATAGGCTATATATAATAATAACTCCCCTGCGGGTGACGTAACCTACGACAAACTTATTATTTGCGGTTGTTACGGTAATCGGGTCTAGGGATCGAACCGCAAAATTAAGTTTGTTTTTAACCGACTTCAAAAAAAGGAGGAGGTTATCAATTCGACTGTATTTTTTTTTTTTTTTTTTTTTTTTTTTTTTTTTTTATGTTTGTTACCTCATAACTTGCGACTGGGTGAACCGATTTTTATGATTCTTTTTTTATTTGAAAGCTGGTGCTTCCCGTGTGGTCCCATTGTCACCATTTCAATATCTGATGATGGGATCTTAGAGAAATCGAGGGCAACCCTCAAATTTTATAGGCCCACTTATTGTTTTTCGCATATTTTATGAAGTATCTTGTGTATTTGCGTATAGTTGTCACCATCTCAGGTAGCTGGGCTGATGATGGAAGGTACAACTCCTTAACAGTAAGAAGTTACTCGAACAGGAAAGGACTGTTTTAGTAAATTGTTTTGATGTTTGATAGGGCATTTGCCACATTTGGTCTCATGATCATCAAGTCATGATCTGATGCTGCAGTCAGGATAGTCTGCAGGGTACCTAACTCCTCGACAACTAACAGCAGATATATCGTGTTTAGGCTCATTGAAAAGGGCTCGATGTGTGGATAAACGTACTGTTGATGAGGAACACCGAAGTACATAAAGACCTGATGCTGAAGCCAGGAGCATCAGAAAAAGTACCAACCTTGAAATTACAGCACCGTAGTCGTGTTTGGGCTCATTTTAAACAGGACTAAATTTTAAGTTCAATGTAATATTGACATAAGTCTGGCCTGATGCTGCAGCCAGGATTATCAGCATCTAGTCTAAAAGCATCAGGTCAAGATTTGATGATGGCATCCTGGAGAAATCGAAGGAACTCTTCAAATATTATAGGCACACCTATAGCCATTTGGGTATTTTTTATAGTAACTCGTGCATTTGCTCTCGGAAAGCACTATTTGGTGAAGTGGAACTGATGATGAAGACCACAGATGGCCATCGGAAGTACTCAATAATATCTAAGTATTTCACGGGTTGCGACTCGATTACTTTAATATGGTTGCTAAGCAATTTATGCTCGTCACAATGTGAATGATGATATGGAGCTGATGGTGGACCTGGAGAACTCCTCAACAATTAACTTCCCTGCATCGGGAAAAGCAATATTTTGTTTGTAAAAGGCGATAATCACTAGGCTATTGTAACTTAGATAAATTATAAGCAGACCCACTAAAAAGCGTGAAATAAAAACTTTTTAAGAAAAAAAAAACCGACTTCCAAAAAAACACTACAAAGTGAAAAATAACTTTATTTCGGAAGTCGGTGGCAAAAAACTAAAATACAGATCCAAAGACACCGACTTCCGAAATAAAGTTATTTTTCACTTTGTAGTGTTTTTTTGGAAGTCGGTTTTTTTTTTCTTAAAAAGTTTTTTTTTATTGTATATACTTTTCCGGGATAAAAAGTACCCAGTGTGGTGCCCAGGATATTAAAGAATAATTATACCAAGTTTCATCGTAATCGAACCGGTAGTTTTTGCGTGATGCCTGAACAAACAGACAGACAAAAATTTTTTTAATCACATTTTTGGATTCGGTGTCGGTCTAGTAACAACCCCTGCCATTTATTTTTTTGATATTTTCAATTTACAGAATTTTCACTTCTACAGATTTATTATAAGTATAGATAACATAGGTAATTATTGCATCCTAATATTTTCACACAATGGGTCCCAAACAGCAGCAAACGGCAACGCGGCAGGCCCAGAATGAGATGGCGGGACGAGCTCGACTCTTTCGAAAAAGATTGGCGTGTTACAGCACTGGATAGGGATAAGTGGAAAAAGGGAGGGGAGGCCTTTGCCCTGCAGTGGGACAGAAATGGCTGATAATAATAATATTTTTTTAAAGAAAGAATGAAAACAATACGTTTATTTGCGGCAAACATAACGCATCAAAAAAACACAAAAACAAATAACAAGTTGGGAGAAAACATGCGCGTCACATCCACGCAAAACGGCCACCGCTCCGCATAATGCTGAGCTAAGACCCTATAGAGACAGAGCCCCAGCCTGGTTTGTTTCAGCACATTTTATTCAATGCAAAGTACCTACCTACCTAATTTTATTAGGACTAATTTTGGACCTACCTAATAGGTATGAATTCAGTAAAGCGATCTTGTTATTAATAAAGTAGTAAAGAAACTGTGTTGCTCTCACTGACCTCTACTAAACAAATGTATAATACAGGTCAGTGGTCGCTCTGTTTAAATTACTTTGTTTTTTTCTTGCTTCTGTTAATTAGGTTTACTACCTTTCGAAATAAATTTCTCCCACTCGCCTTTTAACGAGAGAATTTACCCTTAAAAACTAAATAAATTACATTAATTAACGAACGGCGCGCAGCATTGAGCTGTTGATGGGCAAATGGCCATAAGTATTTTAAAATATCGACTGTGAATGTACTGGCGACGACTGTCACTATCACGAATATGACACAGATTAGTCCCCAGTTATAGCAAACGATGTCAATCTGGTTCTAGATATAACTTTGTTGTTTACCGGAAAACTTGGTGTGTTTTCATTTGATTAGGGCTGGATAGCTTACGAAACGTACCAGGAACATGACACAACATAATTATAAACTCCAAATTGGTAGCCATATAAAACTGTTTAGTTACAATAATACCCAATAGATGGCACTGTGCAATACAGGTCGTTTTCTGAATCGCGGTGTTAAGATTCTCCGCGGTTTGGTTGGGTCGCCTGGAAACCGTAGCGAAGGTATCTCTGGTTTCCCTTCAAAACGTATAAATCTTTCGCCTTTTACTAAAGATTTCCGTGGAGGGGAACACTCAAATGAGTCTATAATTATTTTTGAATAACTTCGCTTCGGCGAAGTAAGAATACATGAAATATAAGATCCTTATTTCCACTTGTCCAGTCAAAACTGAGCATGGCTGCTGCACGAGGAAACATTTGACCAGATGTTTGTGAAAACATGAAATTTGTTTGTCGTGACGTCCACGTTGTACCTACTTACGCTGCTACGTCGGGAAACATAATGTTGTTGATATTATGCATAGTGAACACAACATAACCTAGGTACCATATACTGCGGCGTCCCCTTTTATTAAGCGACCATAGCTATTACCTACTAGTATGAGCACGTGAAATGCCTATTTCAGATTCAGAATTTTATTACATGAGGCATGTGTTATGAAATGCCAGAAACTCACATAAACTCTACTTTTACAATAATTCGTCTAAGGTACGATTCAGACCAACCGGCTCGCATCGCGCCGTGCCGGGCGGCATTTTACAATGCGGTAAAGAACATTGAAATGTATCAACAGTAATTACAGTTCATATTTGCATGCAACTTACGCATATTTACCTCCGTCGGCATCCCGCGACGTGTCGCAGAATGCATTCGGCTTTCGCGATGGCCGACCGGCTCCGAACGACGCCGAACTGCGCCGTCGGCATCCAATCGGCTGCCGTCGGGTCCGTTCGGAGCCGGTCGGCCATGCGTCGTGGAATACGAACGGAGATTACGTTGCAGCAACTAGCGAATCATTCAAGTTGTGTTCTTCAAGCGACTGTTTCAAAAACGGATACGGAAGAAAAACTAGCACTTCTGGGCGCCTGGAGTGCGTACGGATTTCAGCGGACGCTGTCGGCTGCCGCGGCACGCGTACTGCTATCACGGCAGCCGAACGCATGCCACGGTAGCGGTACGGCTCCGACAGACGCGTTCGGCTGCCGCGGCATGTGTACGGCTCCGTTCAGATGCGGCACGACGCGAGCCGGTTGGTCTGAATCGTACCTAAGCTAAGACGTAACGAATCTGCTTAAATTATGTGAACTAGAATTCTATTCTATTCTAAGTGTATCTACAAACCATTGAAAAAACTTAGCCCATCAAAGATAAGCTCGTTGCCTGGCAGCCCTAGGTGTGCGCGGGCGCAACTGGTCGCGACCGTCCTTCCCTTGTAACCGAGACCCATTGTTCATCGCGTGTCTGTCCAACTGAAAAATCTACTCTATTTAATTTCTTTGGCAGCCGGCGTCGTCGAGTATATTTTCATTTAGCCTGCGCGTGGGCCGCACTACTCCGATATAGCAGATGACTGACGCTGATTTTTATTACGTTCGGGATGCAATATCGTATTGTTTTATTGATGTGTAAAATAAATGTAGGTAATCTAGGAGTATTTTTGTTCGGACTTAACGATCGCCAGCACCTGCAATAAATCATCTTCAGGAATTTGTGGGACCTTCACGCTACAATCACAGAAAGTCTTACGTTTTAATCTGCCGCGAGCATGTTTTAAAGACATAACTAGCTGAAGTCGTAAATAAAAAAGCCAGTAAATTATTTCAGTAAGATGTACAACATCAGTGAACAATGAGCACATCGCATCATCGCGTCCGATATAAATAAATTTTGAGGTTTTTATTAATATCTTAACCGGAACCCGGGTAGGCTTGAAGACACAGTGTTAACCTTTTCCAGGAGAGACAATAAATTTTAAAGTATTATGCTTTTAAAATACTTATATACGGTGTAAGAAAGCGTTACTTTCTATCTAGTACGAAATGATTGACCATAGACAATAAATACACTGTAGACGTAACATCATGGACTTAGGTAATGTAATAACTCCATGCGTAACATTGATCAGAATTTATATGACAAGACTGTCAGAAAAAAAATATTGCCGAAGATCATTTCGTAAAAGTTTATCTAATTTTGATAGAGCCTCTTTCTGTGGTCAAATTTTTGGTGTTTTTTCTGTGGAGTGGTCCCGGGTAGTAGCGGCTGTGACTGGCGGGCGGCGGGTGACAGCGCCTGCCCGACCGCCCGACGGTTTATATTTGTTTTGATCACGCACCAACCGCCTGCCATGTTGTACGCACTTCCTAATTCCTAGCGTAAGGCCGAGACGTCGCCTTGCGGAGGGCCAGGGTCGTCTGTTCGGTTATATTCGAATTATAATCTGCAAATTATCAACTAAGTATTAATATTCACTTTACACGAGTATATTGTCAACTGTGTCAGGAAACGTGAGCTGTGCCACATGTTGAGTGATGCGAAAATATTATTTTCATAAGTAACGGTACCGGAACTTCTACTCATTTATAACTTTTCCTTGAAAAGGCCTGAGTTGTAGGTGGAGAAACAGTTGGTAGCTACTGACACCTGGAAGTCTGCTTGACATAAGACGAGGCAGTAAATTGTTAACGGTTTGTGAGCTCCAATGGAGCACATCTTACGATTATTTGCTGGCCCACAGCCTGGGAGACCATTACACAGCCATCAGTTTCACTCAATTTAATCATACAATCTATTCGGGATATCCTCGTGAAAATACGGCACAGTTTTCACTCGTTTCTCCAACAAAAATAAACACCTACGCTGCAATAACCGGTTATTGCAGCGTAGGTGTTTATTTTTGTTCGATAAAACTTTAGTTGGTGCACAATTTCGCGCCAGCTCCAAATCCAAGGCATTAAACGGAACGTGCCCGAGCGTGATGGCCGTGATTGATGCCACAAATCAGTGGATGCAACAACGGACGTTTTCACATGTATATTTGCTAATTTTAGCGTCCAAACCAGCAATCAACCTGAATCCCATCAATTTAACAACATGTTGGCGTACATATTTTCCGCGTCGCGTCGCTGCCAAACAATGAGCGTACGATTCACGAAGTCGGAGAAACACACGATAGTGTTACGACAACCTTTGATATATATGGCGAGCAGGTGCCGCGCCTATGTGAACTTCTCAGGCTCACGGTTAGTTTGACGTGTCTCTTATACGCGTAGATTTAAAATTAAATGGCTGGCATCAATGCTAGAACGGGTTTGACGTGGTTGCCCAAGCCTCCAAGCAAAGCAATAAATTAGATTAAGTGTTCGACTCCACTTTGAGGAAATTGAAAACTGAAAACTTCTAGAACCGTTTTGTCACTTGTCACTTTGAATTACTGAGACAAAGTAGTCTAGTTTCTGAGTAAACAAGTAGGCGAGTATGCCAGAATATGCTCAAAGCTGAACAGCTAAAAACTGTTGCGTAGTCTTCTGGCGTTTGAAGCCAATGCATTTTAAAACATTTTCTATTTTCAGCGCATTTTCTATTTCGAAAATGTCCTTGCCACTGTATCAGAAAAGGGCTATAATACCTACATGGTGTTCGCATAGAACTTCCATGATAAACTGGTGATGCTGGTGGTGTGCGGGCGACCCTAGATGCGTTTCCAACATTCTCCCAGCGACATGACGCTCTGCTAATGACATATTTCGGGCAGTGCGCCCCAGTCGCCGCCAAGGACACGTCACCGTCCGCACTCGCTATTTCCGACCGCGGCTATTCCTGAAAGCTTACATTGTTTTATTTTTACCGCAGAACACGGTCCACCGGGAAGTGTGTGCCTATTACTGACCTAGACCTTTTTTTAAGAAAATTCTCCAGCGTGGGTACTTGTAGCTCGGTAAGGAGCTGTTGTTTCGAAAACCTATCAGAGCATGACTGAGACGGGACGCTATTAACTTTGATCATGTTGCCAAACAATCTGTTATAACCGCTTGTCTAAACTTGTGTACACAAGTAATATCAGACGATACCATTATCCCTTGTCATTACTTCGAATAGGTTCGATGACGAAAACCTACGTCACTATAAAATTTCTTCTAAAAACGTTGAATGAACCTGCGCATTCATTTCCTTGTTCAATTGCCATGTTTTCTATGTTCTCCTGTGAGCTGCGATGTTTAGATTATGGAAACATCTCTTTGATCAGTTAGCACAATGTTTTAGAATTTCTCTAGTAGATAGTACGTAGATTGCGTTTTTCTTCTGATGACGTAGTAAATGACGTTATTGCGGAGTATATTATACTTTTTCATCTAACTTGCGTCCATGAGCATTCTACTTTTTACTGTCTCATTGATTGTTGGACGTTGAATATTCTATTGTATTGAAACGAGTTCACAATTACGTCCGCAAATCTATTAATTAACGAGCATCCGACCAAGTAACTCAATCAATTGCTCGTTAAAGGAGATAAGTATGCACATTGATTGCTTTTATGGAACGCCATCGCTTAATTGGAGCGTGCATGCAATCGTTTACGTACTGTATACAACCGGCTTATGACGTGTTTGAAACGTTACAATAACATAATCATTTTCCTTAACGTATGACGTGTTCTTTAAGTTGTAAAACAGGTAAATATTGTGCAAATAAGGTGCTTAAGGCGACAAGTCAAGTTCTAGGTATTTTAAATACCAAACCCCTTATTCATAAAACTTATAAAACCTATTTTAGTTAAAATGGGGTTTGTCTCTTTCTTACACACAGAAATGACAACGTGACAGATAAAGACAAACGTTCTATAAACCTATTTTAGCTAAAATAGAGATAAAATAGGATTATGAATAAGGGGGCTACTATTTAAATTATATTTTATAGAAGATTCCATGAGATTAAACTGACTGTTGAGGCATTTAGTCGTATTTTAACATAATAAAAATGTATAATACATTCTGATAAATAACCTGTGAAACGTTTACGAAAAACAATCTATAAATAAGTATTGTAATATTTTGGTATGGAGCAAAAAATAGCTTCCTACCTACTTAACGCCAACTCGTCAATAATCATCGCTAAATATACTTGAGCCCTTTTGTTGTTATACCCAGGTCTGCCGTCAGTAGTGTGACATTGATGTCATAACAGACTTGATTCATGGTCGTAGCACTCATCGCCAAGGGGGGGCTCTCGGGGTCGGAACCCCTGGTGTGATCCGAAATACTTACTACATTTATATTTCTCCAAAAACCAATCTACATTGGTTATTATTGTTTTAAACATTTCTTCTCAGATTTTACAGCGTGATGCATGAATCATATTGAATCTGTCTGGAGATAAGGCCAATGGGGTGATCCCAGAGCCTCCTTGAGACCTGAGAAAGGGGAGCCCTTTCTCAGGTCTCAAGGAGGCTCTGGGGCAAGCTTTAATTTAGTAGAACAGCCGATATATTCAGTAAAAATAAGTGTGCTGTCATTCCACCTGCCAATCCGATGCCGTCTGATGCTGGGGCTATCAATGTCAATCAGATGCATCTGCATCCGATTGAAATTGATAGCCGACTTCACCTTAGGGCCTTATCACATTAGCGGTTTGCGAGCGGCTGCGGGGCGGGGCGGGCGCGCAGCGAATGCGTCGCGAACACGCCGCGGCTGCACAGCGAAGACGTCGCGGACGCGTGGCAAATTCTCAACGTTTTTGTCACATTAACGACGTACAATACACTCAGTAACAATGGCGTCCACACACACACGCACAGGAACATTCGCGGCGACGCGCGACGCGACATGCGCATGCGACGCGTGTTCGTTGCGCGCACGCTCCGCTTTGAGGACGCTCGCAATCCGCTAGTATGATAAGTCCCTTAGTTCTCACGGTGAGATTACTACAGAATAAATCCACTAATGCAGAGATTGACAGTATTGGCAGCTCACTTCATCCTCACTTCACCTAAGTTTTCGCGATGAGATTTTTACAGCATAGATCGGCAGATGAGTGGTTTCGATAAAGATAACAATACAAAAATATAAAAAAGTTATCCTACTTTTTTGCCGAAATAAATTTTTGCCTACAAGTAAAAGACTACTTTTACTGCTTTATATCATACATAATACAAGGACTGGTTGTATTTAATTTAGGTAGATACTATTTTACAAACTGCTCCGTCGAAATATAAACAATGTCGTTTATGACCGGACATCTTTGATGCTCGTCAAAATGCTCATTAAAATTATTGTTTATTACGATCGGTATGTAATAAAAACAAATTATAAGAATCTTGATATTTCATGAGCGATCAGTCAGGGCTATTTAGTGAAATTCGTCGCTGTTGTAGAGTTAATTGAATTTATAGGTTATCCAAATTATTCGAAATAGAAGTAAAGAAGGTACTTAATTGAATATTTATGACACTGAATAATAAAGTCATAAAAAATTGAATTTCGTTTAGGTGCATTTTATTTCTTATCCAGGAGTTTAAATTTTTTTTACTGTAAAGCACAGCTAAACTAACATGTTGATATTATTGGTTTTCTGAATCTGAATGTTAATCCAAAACAATGAAAAGAAACCCGACCAAAAGTAATTAAACAATAGAGAAATCTCAATAAAACTTTTTCTTGCAAGTCTCCCGATAAAATCCCTATTACCATCACCCATACAAGAGTTGAGGAGTATCGAATTGGGAGTATTATTTATGTTTGGAAAACTTCGCCAAGATTCCTTCTTCGACGAGTCATGGAGTGGAGACCGCGTATCGGCAAGCGTAGTGTGGGTCGCCCCCCAGCTAGATGGACCGACGACCTTAAGAAAGTGGCTGGGTCGGACTTGATGTGGAAGGCGGAGGACAGGATGTCGTGGGGTAGCTTGAGAGAAGCCTTTATGTCCAGCAGTGGACTGCAATAGGCTGGGTTGATATAAGAGTTGGCGATTTCAGACTTTTATTTATTTTAGTCCAGGTCTTCTGACGATGTTTTCCTTAACCTTTTAACCACTTACCATTAATCCGACAAATATTTTCGTGTCCATTTCGCCAGGATCGTATATTTACGACCTAATACTACAGCTCGTTTAATCTGCTTTTTTATTTAATTACACTGTATTCTATCAGGTACTTATATTTTTTTTTTGGGCGTTCGGGGCTCGCCATCTGATATGAAATCGGACGGTTAAAAGGTAAAATAATAGGTACAATTATGAAAATAGTTGAATACTCAAGAGTGATAACCACGGATATGCCATGTGATAACTAACTGGCTAACAAGAGCTAAGCAGCCGCTGATAGCAGGGCTCAATCTCGCAATTTGCTGTAACAACGGCTGCGGTAATGAAGGCTATAAATCCCCTATTGAGCGTGCATGAGTATTAATAGATGGGAGGCGGTCACCTGCCACCTTGGCGGTAGGTGCCAGCCCGGGGAGACGTTTACACGACCCGACTGGTGAAACAAACACTTCGATAAATACATAAGCTCACCTACCTACTTCCTAGCAGAAACTACAAACTCCTTTTGCTTCGTTTACGTTCACATATCGTCATCATAATCAACCTGTAACGTTCCGATTGCTGAGACACAGGTCTCCTCTCGGTGAGAGGTACTTAGTGGCGCCCAATGCGGGTTGGTAGACGTCAAATGTCTTCGAATTTTCGATTCTTAGACATCTATGGTTCGGCCCATAAGTCGCGGCCGTTACCACTGGGCTACTACTGATCTTACGTTGTACGTTACGGTCATACATTTAAACAAAAAAATATTTGCATTGTTTTTATATAATCAGCTTAAGGCTGACCGCTTAACTGAGACGTTGCCTGAGGTAGCTGCGTGGTGCGGGAGGGGTGATAGTTGTTCCAAGTTGACGAATCACTGAGCTCTCATATCACGTCACCACACCCCTCCCGTAGGTACCGCGCTGCTACCTTAGGCAACGTCTCAGTTAAGCGGTCGGCCTATAGGTACCTACTAGGTACGCTTTGGAATGGCCAAGTAGCTTCATCTTTCTGACTAACCGACCCTAAGACAAGGAATTCTTTGAGTTTGAAACAAAATTTTGATGCAGAAAACCAACTTGCATTTTGATTTTCTTCTAAATCATCATGCGGCTGCGCCTCTGGAACAGATTTGGGAAGGAAACAGACGAAGTGTAGAACGTAACGCCATCGCCAGCACCTCCCAACCTGATGGACATCGGTTTAATCGTTTCTAGGGTACCTGTCCAATTACCACGAGGGACCGACATATCAACTTCCTCATCAACATACACCTTTCTACTTGAGCTGATTAACTAAGGAAAAGTATGAGATCTTGATGTATAAACATCACTACTGACCCACTTAGTATTCCCTTCAGCACAATAATCGTAAGTCGGGGGCTGCAGGTTAAACAAAGCTATTCCAGTGCAAAGCACTTACCTACGGCTTCCACTCACGTAAACTTCAAATAGCAGTATCTAGGTAGTTTTCTCCATTACCTAAGTCCTAAAACAAACAAGAATATATAAATAAAGGATCAAAGAAACAACCAATAAAGATTGTTGTGTTAAATTGTTTGTGAAATGTGTTAGCACAAATAAACGATCGCCGTCGTATGACGTGGTCCAATCACTTATGTTGATGAAAACTAAAATAGAAATAGGTTTACAAATAAATATTCGTGCGTATTTATCTATGAATAACTAACAGTGCCTATCTATTTGTTTATCCATAGGTAACGTTTAAAGGTGTTACTGGCTTAAAGCTAAAGTACAATAAAGGTTGTGTAAGGTACAATAACTACCTACATTATATTAAACAGTACGGATGGTGGGGTGGGCAGAATTGAAAAATTACTCAAAAGACCACTTCATCAGACACTAATCTACACGGTCCACACATGACCTTTCCAAAATTATGTCTGGACTTTAAAAGAGACTGTAACCTCGCGAAAAAATTATCAGTCATCCCATACATTTGGGTCTAGTAGGTATTGAAGTTTTGTATGGGACAGTTTTTTATATTCGCGATTACGATGTTGGTCCCATGAAGAAAGTTGTTCAGTTAGGTACATGTTTTGTACCACACCTTACTGATATATTATGCTGTATAGCAACGGATAAGAAAAAATAAAGGAAACCCGTCTTCCCGAAACGATTCGACGACGCCACGACCCGATTACGTGTCGGACAATGTAACTGTTCCCAGAATTAATGAGTATGAATACTGGGACAGCACGGGTCGCCGTGAGTAAAGCAATATGTCGTCTGTGGTGAGCTTTACGAGCTGCTCCGTTATAATTACTAATTACATAAAGGGAATTAATAGGATGACCGCCATTTAAAGCCCAAAAACAAATTAGTATCCAATATCTGTGAAATTGGATAATTGCAGTCTCTGCTAACGAAGAATCATCAATATGAACTGTACTTTGCATTAATGTTTCCTTGTTATTCAGGTTAGCACTTTAGCAGACTAAAATTGTACCCAACATTCGTGTCTTTGACTAATACCTTTCTCAACTCGCATCAACCAAGACCAAGGCCAATATTCTGAGCAATAAGACCTTCAAAAATGAACGCAATGAAATATCTAATCCAGACAGGAAGTCACCGCTTTGGACTGTGATTCAAGCGACAAATGCGAGTTATGAATGCTAGTGAGATAACATAACTTAATGCCTATATTGCACGAGAGGACTACCTCTTCGTGCAATACAGGCATTAAGTCTATAGTTGACCCACATTTCGCAAGTTATGTCAAAGTCTCAAGTAGTAGAGAGCAAGCCTATTGCTAAAAACCAGGCACCGATCCAGACTCTGGACTGCTACTGCAACATTTCTAAAGAAGTTCCAATAACACTTTGCCGGATCTAGGGATCGAAACCAGGATCTCGTGCTCAGCACTCGCACTTGCGACCACTTGACCAACGAGGTAACTGAGATGTTTGGGTGATATTCCTGTAAGATTTCAGCTAGACTTTTAATTACTAGTACTCAAACTTTTGTTCGCCAAACCATTAAAAGGTTACGTAACCTAATGAATGACACATTTCACATTTCAGATGTCACCGTCAGGAATGTTTTTGATGGGCTTATTGTTAGAACAAAAGATTTAGTGCTGAAAATATTCTCATCATGAAATAGCTTGAAGATCAACCTTGATTCATGGGTTACGATTTCATAATATGCATTAGTTTTAATAATGTCGACATTTTACCGAGCGCAAGTTATAAATAAATTTTCCACTGAAGAAAATGTTTGATTGAGGCGAAAGGCTGTAAGCATATATTATATAGTAAGAACCAAGTTGTTTTTTACATTTCTATGGCTGTAATAATATAATTCGCCTAGTTACACAGTATATTTTCTACATTTTACAGTTTCAGGAGTAAAATATATCTGCAAAAAACGTACCAACATCCGTTACAGTTTTATTATTTGTGGCTAAATGCGGATCAGTAATTATCATCGACAATAAAAGTCTCTGGATAATGTACAAGCGATACATATGCTATTAAATAGGTAATTAGTTCACTGTATATACCGAGCTATATCTCTTGTATTTAAAAATAGATGGATATGGGTAATGTTGCCAAATACAAGTATGTCACTATCATTATATAAAAAGTATAAATATAACATCTCAGAAATAGAGCTTTTTTTATTATAAGTACTTTACCTGGGAATAATATTTAGTGGGTAAGCCTACATTAGCTTGTTATTCATGGATTCGGTTTTCCACTTATAATAATGTTCTATATCTACCTACCTAATGTATGTATTTTGTCTCTTCTTTCTTCCAGTCCCTCCAAATATTGTCGGTCAGAGATAGCCTTGTGAGTTAAGACCGCCCATTATCCAAATACCGGCCATTTCAAATATTTTTGTCCTTTTTGTTTTATGTGGTGTGCAAAAAAGTGTTCAGTGAGTAAATAAATGAATAATTGAATGCGCAAGTGCAAGCAATCCCGCTGACGAAGGGGTGCCCTCGTCAGCGGGATTGTCCGAAAAGGTTACCGCTGCCCCCATAGAAATGTAATATCTATGGCTGCCCCGGAACATAAAGGGCTAAGGAAGGAACACGGGTGGGTTTTAGTCAGTAAGATTCTGACACTCCCTTCCGCTCCACCCAAAGCGGGAGGAGACATTTGATGATTTCACACCCTCAAAAAATAAAAAAACCTGCCATTTTATCCGTGTAATGTATATATAAAACATTGGTCAGGCAGGGCCAGAGTCCTTCCATAGTCCTTGGTAACTAGTCCATCTTAGCCACCCAAACCCTTAGTCCGATTATGTTTGTTTCCATATCCAGCAAAAGTCCTACACCAATAATATAACCGGGGGTTGTCCTTGGGTGCACTTGCACAGTGCATACAAGGATAATCGTCGGTTGGTGCTTCATTTCCTTTACTAGAGTCTAACCGGCCTCTGCGAGTTGACTTCGACCCCTCGTATGCCTACCAAAAGTCCGGGACTTTATGGTCCCGACATATACGAAAAGCTTAAAAATAAATAATATTCTAAAAATAAATAAGCTATTACCAATAAGACACGTGGACGTAAATACGTACTTCCTTCGCAAAACATACCTACAATAAAGTTTCTTCAACCCAATTACTCTGCTAGGAAAACTACATTACATCCGATAAAACTCATTACGAAATCGACCGACACCTTTAACATAATAACGTATCTACGTATAAACGGTCGTAGTCTTTACCCTCGAAGTCCTCAGTCAAGAATGAGGTCATCACATTACACAGGGGTTGGTCTGCGGGGACTGAGTAACTCCCTTACTTAGGCGACTCTCAAATGGATAAAACTTGCGGTATGACGTGCAAAGTAGGTATTCTATATTTATTTATTCTATTCTAGGAATATTTACAGGATGAACGTAAACGATGCAAAAGGAGTATGTAAGCTGTAGATTCTGCCTTCCTCTCCTCCATGGTGATATGTGTATGCGTGGGTGAGTGACAAAAGGACGAGAAACTTTAAAATTAATTGGATTACTTGCGAACTTTCAAAGCTACAATAGTTATTTTCTTAAGTGAAGTTGAAGTTCAAAAATCACCACACAATGGGTGCCTGAAGATGGACGGCGCCGCCGAGGCCGGCCCAGAAAGAGATGGCGAGATGACCTAGATAAGGGCTGGTTCGAGGTGGCATGGGAAAAGAGTTACTGGAAGGATTTGGGGGAGGCCTTTGCCCAGCAGTGGGATAGTATAGGCTAACAAAAAAAAAATCTGAAGTTATAAAGCCAGTCTTACGGAAAATATAAAAAGCGTTTTTTTTATAAATCAATAAATTGGAGCTTTCTCAACCAGCTAATTTATTTTACAAAGTAACTTCGTTCTTTCATAGTACAAAAATGCCTACGTAACGTAATGATTCCAGCCTTATCTATTGTTCCCTATGCCGCCACTTCTGCAACATATTCAGCATGGCACCCTCAATGGAAGCCGTCACCACATTAATCTTCAGTAACGCAGCACTGTGAACGACGTCTTTACCATAGACACACCCTTCGGTTTCACTCACCCCGAACTCCGGAGCATGCGCGATAGATTAATTAATGCCTTGTCAGCCCCCATAAAAGGGTATAAGCCGTCCTTATAACTTCCAAACGACCTAACATGGAAAAAATACGAACCGTTCACAAATATGTATGTAGGTACACTAACTCTGTTAATTTTATGATGACAAAAAACATTTTTTTATCAGCTTTTCCGGACAAGACTCGGTAATCGAATACCTAACCAACTTTCGCTTTATGTAGGTAACGCCAGCTCTCAAAGAAACATTTGGCTAGTGTCAAGCATAACATCATATTTATAATGAACAGAGTATAAGTATGAGTACTTATATCAAAGACTTAAAGCAGAAAATAAAAAAAAAACTAGCAATAGAATAGGATAGAATACTCTTTATTATGTACACCATATAAATTACAGACATAAATATAGAAACTTTACAATGGGTGACACAATGGGCGGTCTCGACAATATTTGGGCTATCTACAACTCATTTGGAAAAGACAAGTCAAGCTTCAGATGATTACTCAGAAAAAGCGTAAAACAGCAATTGGAAAAATCAAAATAAAGTTTTTACTACCTCTACATCTACACAAACAGATAAAAGAATAAAAATGATCACCCCTACTTCACCGACTATGATCGGACTCGTGCAGCCACTAAACATATGTAAAACGAGTGTGAAGCACTTGCTCACATGTAAAACTATCTAATTTTACACTCAAGGTAATCGTACATAATGTAATATCTGCATAATATACAGATATTTTGGTCTGATACCAAGTGCACATCCCGGGAATCTGTCTGCATATATCTACAAACTCCGTGGATGGTGGCTGCTGACATTTAGGCAGAGGGAAAGCGTCACGCCACGTTTGTCGAATATGAACACGTATTAATATTGCTCGAAATACATTTATTTGATGTCATGATGTTTTGAATTCAGCCATTTGTTACGGACTTCTGTATTTATAGTCAACTAGCTGCGCCCCGCGGTTTTATCCGCATAAGTCTCGATCCTGTGGGAATATCGGGATAAAAAATATCCTATGTCTTTTCCCAGGACTCAAACTATCTCTATACCAAATTTCTTCTAAATCGGTACAGCGGTTTAAGCGTGAAGAGGTAACAGAAAGACAGACACACTTTCGCATTTATAATAGATATTAGTATGGATTTACGACCAGAGCGAACATTTTACAACTGATTTTGCTATGTAGGTACAATCAGTTACAAGTTGACCATCGCATTTTTAGCAAACAGTACTTCGCATCATTCGCTTCGTTTTTGTGAACTGAATCAAAATTTTATTTATCAGAGGTGCCTATTAGGAAAAAGGACCAGTGAAATATGAATGCTGAATGAGTGTGTCGGACTGGTGTACCTTTCGATATGGGCAAATGGGCATGCTCGTCAGTGCAATGGAATTATTAAGAAAAAAATAAGTTTATCATAATTGTTTCCTTCCATAATTGTTATTCATATTATGTTTTCCTTATTAATTATCGGGTTCTGACGTCATATATCGAATGAACGCTATTCTATACTTATATTACAATGCAAATACCAGCAATACTTTTTTAAACGCCTCGTTACCTTTTTTAACTTTACAACTGGCATTCAAGAATGTCATAAGCGTAGACGCTTTTTTTTTTGTCGTATTATTAATAATACTTACCTATAAAGTGGCAACCCCGACCTCCCCTAATAAATGCAGGCCATAAATAACTCATGTCCTCAATGTGTAGCGGCCTAAGAATTAATAATATGCGTTTCAGTTTTTTATTTCACTCGACCAAGCGCAATATTCCATTAACCATTCGATCAATACCTTCTATCCTTGTCTTAAAAGGTGACTGGAAAATTCTATTAACTCTCCAATCTATCCGAAAAGTTTGGCGATTATAAAGATAAGTAAAAACTTTCCGGAAAATGATCTTGGTGAAATAGGTAGGTACCTATTTCAAAGTTCTTCTAAAGTTTGATGTTTGGGGAAAACTTTTGTAATGCTATTATCGTTACTGGGCTGGCATAATGACTAACACGCACTTTTATTTAATACCATAAAGTATATAACTACAGGATAGGTAGCGATAATGTGTTCTGTGTATCGATCGTTATGTAACACAAAACATGATCTTCAAGTAATGACAGATGGCTAGTTAAACCCATAACTTGTCATGTGTGGTGCAAACTGTAATTATAAGTTGGTTATTAATAACTAAATGCTGTCACAGTTACCTAGTTTCATCGGTTCAATGATCAAATAACTGCATAGATCAGAAAAACGGAGGACTAAGAGTATGTACGGATCGTAGCAGGTGGCGTTGTGAAATTTCTGCCTAGCCCCATGAGAAGAAGGCGTGAGGTTATGTATGTCATCAAAAACGCCTTTTTTTTTTTAATTTGCCTTTTAGACAGTAAGTGGTATTATGACCTACTTACCTACTAGCAATTATCTCCACGCGTATTTGTTATTTAATATAGTACTCTTATGTACTGTATACTTCCGTGTTCAATAAATAACCACGCATCTACATAATGTTTTTGCTATAATGACGTAGGTGAAGGTATGGGAGTAAATTGACGCAGCGCGGATGACGCGGGCAAACATACAATTTTTATTGGTCACTCGGTAAGGTTCTTAGAGCAATTCATCTTATAGATTCAAGGCTTACAGCTGCGTTGAATCCCGACGTACGTCAATACAATGCACCGTGGTTATAATCTTACACACAGCAATGATTGTGATTGTGATAGACTTTAGTAGTATTACAGCTCTTTGTGAAAGAATAGAATAGAATAAAAAAAAAGAAAAAAATAATAATATTTTATTTGGGAAACGCACAGGAAATAGGTACAAACAATAAAAACTAAAACAAAGAAGCATTTAAAACTAACAAAATTAACTTTAAAAACAATAAAAAAAATACCTGTGCGAGGCCAAAAAGCTACAAATAATAAAAATAATATATGTAATACGAATTACAGACACAAATGTGGAAATCTTACATATGGTGACACAGTCATGGGCGGTCTAATAGCTAAAAGTGATCTTAGAGACTACTTTTGAATGGATTTAAAGGGAGAAGCAGGTAGTCTGTGTTGTAGCATTTACTTATACATACATACATAAATAAAGCTTTTATCTAGAAGATATACTAAAGAGTTCGTTTTAGAAAGTATTGTTTCTGCCTCTAAGCTATGGTTTGTTCCGGTTTGTAGAAAATTGATGGCGTTGAACTTACGGTCACTTGAAACACTAGGTGCCTATGAGGCACTGCTCTTGTTATAGACAGGGGTGTTGTTAAATTCAAAAGGGGTGACCTGATCTGCCAGTTCAATACAAAGAAGAAGAAAATAGTATCGCAAATTGTCCTCAGACTGCTACTAAACTCTGATTTTTAATTTTCTAGATCAAAATGACAGTTGCGAATGCTGCGATGGACCTTTTTTTGTCATGTTGACATTAAATGCATAGAAAATGCTGTCTTAGGGCTGATTTTTCCAACGCCAGATAATTTTAGGGGAGGAATAATTTTGAATTTTTGACAGTTCTTCCATACAAAAACAGTCAGACGTCAATTTTAGTCCACGAATAAAAATTAAGTATCAGTCGATTGAAAAATCAACCGGGGTCTAACAAATTAAAATTCTGAGTTTACTTAGTTGGTTAAAGGTAAATTATCGGAGAAAAAACTGAGTAACATTCTTACAAGATTATCCGTGGCTAATGATTTTAAATCAGGCACAATGTTCTAGGTACCTACTCTGAAATCAAAGACATTAAATTATTTAGGTATCTTAAATCTCTTTGTCTAAAATATTATCTAACATTCCTGCTTCATCTTACTACAAAAACTCGAACGAATTCGACGTAGTATTCTTATTTAAAATTAATCACATACGAAATAAATCATGTTGTCGAAACGTTAAAAAACTGCAAATCTTTTTTTCTTCCTGTTTTAATGGAACGTTGACGCACGTGATAAAAAACTTCACATGCACTGTGACCCTGATTTTATTTTTGTTTCTTTCACATTTTTATAAAAAAAAACATCGGGTTCATATACTTCCAGAAAAATAATAGAATACGCCAATCTAACCTTGGAGTACCTAGACTTTTAAAAGGTGGTTTTCTTAAAACAATTTTATTGCCCAACATAACAGAACTTCACGCCTGAATTCCCCAGAGGGTTAAGCAGAGTTCCTACCTACAGTACACCCACAATTCGCCAGTTATTATGGGAGAGCCTATTGGCATCAACCGGTCACAAAAAAATAAGAACTAAATTAATAGTTGCATGGTTATTAATTGCTTAATGACTGCAATAAAACTGCTTTGAAGAAAATTGAGAAATAAATCAGTCTAAATAGAGGTATATTTTGTAATATTACTATTGACTATAAATTGTTGCACTTTTCGGGCGTTTAAATTGCTCTGTATAAATTAGCCTTTTGTCAACCATACACAAACCACTGAACTGTGCTCAAATAACAACAAACTGTGATTACCTACTATTACCTAGCGAATTGGGTGATTATGACTATGTTTGTATTGTAACGGTCAAGCGCGTACCTACCGTGGTCAACAGAAACGTTTACGAGCTGTTAATCATGGATTAATTACACGTGAAATTACTACTACTTACAAACAATTTGCATTTTATATTGCTTTGTATAGCGGTTGCATTGGGATTTTAGAAAAATATATAAAAACGGCCGAAATCATTTATTACAACTTCGTAGACTTTGTGAACATTAAAATGTATTGTGGCATTATAAAATCGCAGTGAGAGTAAACAGACTAACAAAGTGAATTTATTGGTTACGTACACGTGGCTCAGTAATTATACGTAATGGAAATTGGCTATTTATTTTGTAAAAACACTCAGCCAGAAATAATTAAGCAAAACAATCAGCCAGTTAAAAAAAGCCCTATTCGCAAAAGATAAAATTCAAACGAGTAGGCAATAAAGTTGCGAAATAAATCAAAACGTTAAATTAAGATTTACAGCTTAATGTTTTAGTAACTGATTTTAGTAAATTAACGCAGAGACATGCGAAATAATCATTTATTACTTGAGTTTGACAAACATTGAGACACATCTCGCAGTTGCCGACGGCTACGCGGCTACGCGAGCTCGAGCCTGCTCCGGCGAGGAATTTTTCAATGGACAACTGCCAGCACACTTCTTTTTTAAATTAATTATTGTTTTAAGCGTCTCTAAAGTATTCTATTATAACAACACTCATATGCGCTACGAGTGGGAGTTCTTCTCGGCCTCAAGCGAATTTACGATCGTTTGATGTGCCCTCTTAATCTTGACAAGGCAAAACAAAATGTGTCCATCTCGTTTATGGTTTCTTAAGTGCTTAATGTTAACATTGTCTGCGCATAAACCATGCAGAAGAATGAATTTTGGTCATTTTTATTATAGCAGCTGTGGCCGAAACTTGCCTGCCATGTGCTATCTCTGAGCTAAATCAGGAAGGTCATAGGAAAAAAACGAGCGGCAATCGTCATCGGAAAACAAATCATCAACTGCTTCTGTAATCAAATCAAACTGCTATGACCGTGCGGTATCCCGAGGTTCCGAAGTCATTAATCAAACAGAACTACTCGTACATAAGCAAACATCTGACGGATATATTTTAGATTGATTCACAATTAGCCAAACTGCAAGACAGGAAAGTCATAACATGGTCCAATCACGTTACTATTTCAGTCGTCGTTGCTGTGATTTTTTTTCATTATCACTCGTCACGTAATAGTTCTAGTATTTATAGTTCTTCCAGTGACAGCTCGACTTCTATTTCAAGCTACCTAAAAAATCGGGACTAATGTAGCGTTTCTCTTATATTTTTGTGATCCGCTCCCACAGACGAGCAGTGGTGGCCCAGCGGTAACGACCGCGACATGAGTTGTAGGGTGCAAGTTCGAACCCAACCAGGCACTTTACTTTGTGTAAATTATTTCATCACCACTGCTCTCAAAACGGTGAAGGAAAACATCGTGAGGAAACCGGCATGTCCTAGAACCAAAACTTTTAAGGCATGTGACATCCACCAACCCGCACTGGGCCCCCTCTCGCATAAAGAGGAGGCCTGTGTCCCAATGGTGAGAACATTGTAGGCTGATGATGCTCCCACAGACAAACCGTGACAACGGCTTTGAAGGGTATAGTTTTAAGTACAAGACTACTGTATAAATAAATAGTTATCATATTAATATTCTATAGTTTGGCAATCGCAGAAACAAAGACTTTGAAACAGAACAAAAGCTTTCAATAAAATATCCTATTTATCCTTTACATTGTGCTTTTTCTACAGCTGTCTTTTTCTACCTATCTAAAACAACGAAGAAATGACAAAGTATTCGAAATAAATTACATTTTGCAGGTCTTGATCTCATAATCCTCATCTTGAAACATTTATACGTGACTTTGAGCGTTTGTTTGCACATTGCAATAGTAAATCCAAGATTTATCTATAGCCACCGTCGAAAATAG
Source organism: Amphipoea lucens (assembly GCA_947508005.1). Classification (NCBI taxonomy): domain Eukaryota; kingdom Metazoa; phylum Arthropoda; class Insecta; order Lepidoptera; family Noctuidae; genus Amphipoea; species Amphipoea lucens. The sequence goes on from OX382367.1 coordinate 16,494,932, forward strand.
TTCAGGGGATTGCCCAGATTTGATGTCTAAAAACATCCTTTGATATCGATTCCCTCACCGCTCGTGTACCTAAACTACAACACACACACATTCAATGCTAAATACCTAAGTTCTCACAATTAATAATAAAGAGTTCTGGCACAGTAGAATTTATACTGTGGTTCTGGGGTCTAATTTAAAGACCAATGCCCGTTTGATTGGGGCCAGAAGATATTTGCATTCGATAAAAACCCAGAAGAAGATGGCGGCACGAGCTTGACACCTACTGACAGGATTGTTCCACACTAGCTCAAGACAGTGAGGAGCGGAAAGGAGGAAGGGAGGCCTTTGTCCTGGAGTGGGACAACATAGGCTAGAAATAAATAATACTTTTGTTTTATTTTAATTTCAAGAACTCAAAAAAAAATCGAAAACTCCAAAAGCAAGCCCCTCAAACGCAACTAGACTTCTTTTTATCTTACTGAATTACCTACCAAAGAATTGTAACTATTCAGCTTCGAGTGCTTTCGAGTTTCACCGAAAAGTCGTGAAATGTTCGCAAATAACGCTGTAGTCTAAAGTTAACGCCGTATTTAATTGCCGATTTCCGGCCACTGTAATTATAGACCAATGACTAAGCTTAAGTGTTATCTTCAAGATTTTAAATAAACCGATTTGTTTCTTTTCTTCTTTTTACGCTTTGTCGGAATGACACCAGATAAAATCGGATTGAAAACGAAAAAAAATAGCATGTTCAAAATATGTAGATACAAGAGATATTCAATAGAGATCAAGCTGCTATGTGCGTGATGGCTGATTTCTTTTGGCAAGTTGAACTTTGTTCTTTTACAGATAATATAAGTACAAAACCTATGATGTCCTGTGAATTTAGGGGACGACATCGTGAAGAAGCCAAAAATTCGAAGACAGTTAACATCCACCAATTCGCACATGGCCCGCGTGTTGGATAATAGCCCATTCCCTCTTACATAGAGGAGGCCTGCGTCCCAGCAGTGGGAGGGTTATTGTGATGTAACACTGTGATGACATTGGCTGGGACTGATTGGATACGAATTGCGGAGAACCGGGTGTTGTGGCTCAACATGGGACATACTTACTCGTCAAGCAGTGGACAGTGACAGGCTGAGTTGATTGTAAAGTAAATGATAACAAAAACTCATTCTTCATAATACATATGAGCATACACACCTATTCTATTTCTACAACTTTATGATTGTGTTCCTAGCAGAGCCCCTGTATCAACACAGCTTTCCAATATACTGATCGCAAACCCATGTTAGCACGCCATAAACTTGCACTTAATAAAAATACACAAGAAATGCCAGTCTCAATCTGTTAAAAAATACTTATAATTTCCCTACATTTTGATAATTGTTTAACATTTGTCTCTCGCCGAGATGAGCACTGCGACTAGATTTTGAACGTTTTAAATTACGAGAATTGGCCTTCTGATGTATCGGCAGCTCGATCATAAATTCAGACGTGTGTTTGCATCTTTCTTATTCGCTTCTAGTTATTGTTTGGCATTCGAAACACCTACGATCATTGCTTATGAGTTTTGCAATGAACGTGAAAAATTAAACATATGTTTTCTTCTTTGTTATGTGTATTCACTCGTCGGAAAATAAAAACTTTTTTACAAAAAAAACAACCGACTTCAAAAAAAACACTACAAAGTGATAAATAACTTTAATTTCGGAAGTCGGTGTCGTTGATTCCGCATTTTCGTTTTTAACCGACTTCAAATAAAAACTTTTTAACAAAAAATTAAACCTCCGAAAAAACTGAAAAGCAAAAAATAAAAACCTTTTTTATTTTACCTTAATAAATAAGTTCTTAAACTAATGCAAGTATACCTAAAAAATTTTGAGTCGGCGCCAAACAATCAATGAACAAAGATCACTAAATTACCTTATAGAAATAGCCAAATCAAATTACTATTGCAACGTGAAATCTCCAGCGCTAAATATTAACATTCCAAACAAAAAGTGCGCTCTCCGCACGACCACTCGCAACGATATTAAGTTGCTTGTTTGGCGCCGACTCAAAATTAGTTAGGTATACTTGCATTAGTTTAAGAACTTATTTATTAAGGTAAAATAAAAAAGGTTTTTATTTTTTGCTTTTCAGTTTTTTCGGAGGTTTAATTTTTTGTTAAAAAGTTTTTATTTTATAATTTTTTGAGGCTATAATTTACTTATTACTGCATGCTTAATTTTTGATTACTTTTAAAATGACTACCTACCTTACTTTAGATATTAACTGTTATATAATCCTACTTTAACTATTATTTTTTGTATAGTAAAATACTTATAAAAAAACAGGCTTTACATACCAACATAGATAGGCCTTTTAATTGTTAATTTTAATTGTAATACACAGCTCAGCATTAAAATCTGTGAATGAACAATAAATCACCCCTATTTTCCCACCCTTAGGGTAGGATTTTTTTTTTCCAAATTTACATGGAACCAACTTCGAGGTATGTCCTATCCATTAAAAAAATAATTAACAAAATCGGACTAATCTGTAAAAAGTTATGCGTGGTCATACATTACAATCAGTGAGTGAACTATCAATCATCCCCTGTTTTCCTACCCTTAGGGTTGGAATTTTTTTTCCAAATTTATATGGGACCACCTTCGGGGTATATCCTTTCTAATCAAAAAAGAATTATCAAAATCGGACTGCTCTGTAAAAAGTTATGCGTGATCATACATAAAAAAAAAAAAAAAAAAAAAAAAAAAAATATACGCGTCGAATTGATAACCTCCTCCGTTTTTTTTCGTCGGTTAAAAAAGGAGGTTATCAATTCGACTGTATTTTTTTTTTTTTTTTTTTTTTTGTGTTTGTTACCTCATAACTTGCGACTGGGTGAACCGATTTTCATGATTCTTTTTTTATTTGAAAGCTGGTGCTTCCCGTGTGGTCCCATTGTCACCATTTCAATATCTGATGATGGGATCTTAGAGAAATCGAGGGCAACCCTCAAATTTTATAGGCTCACATATTGTTTTTCGCATATTTTATGAAGTATCTTGTGTATTTGCGTATGGTTGTCACCATCTCAGGTAGCTGGGCTGATGATGGAAGGTACAACTCCTTAACAGTAAGAAGTTACTCGAACAGGCAAGGGCTGTTTTTAGTAAATTGTTTTGATGTTTGATAGGGCATTTGTCACATTTGGTCTCATGATCATCAAGTCATGACCTGATGCTGCAGTCAGGACAGTCTGCAGAGTACCTAACTCCTCGACAACTAACAGCAGATATATCGTGTTTAGGCTCATTGAAAAGGGCTCGATGTGTGGATAAACGTACTGTTAATGAGGAACACCGAAGTACATAGAGACCTGATGCTGAAGCCAGGAGCATCAGAAAAAGTACAAACCTTGAAATTACAGCACAGTAGTCGTGTTTGGGCTCATTTTAAACAGGACTAAATTTGAAGTTCAATGCAATGTTGACATAAGTCTGGCCTGATGCTGCAGCCAGGATTATCAGCATCTAGTCTAAAAACATCAGGTCAGGATTTGATGATGGGATCCTGGAGAAATCGAAGGAACTCTTCAAATATTACTATTCAAATATTATTATTAGGCACACCTATAGCGATTTGGGTATTTTTTATAGTAACTCGTGCACTTGCTCTCGGAAAGCACCATTTGGTGAAGTGGAACTGATGATGAAGACCACAGATGGCCTCCGGAACTACTCAATAATATATAAGTATTTCACGGGTTGCTATTCGATTACTTTAATATGGTTGCTAAGCAATTTATGCTCGTCACAATGTGAATGGTGATATGGAGCTGATGGTGGACCTGGAGAACTCCTCAACAATTAACTTCCCTGCATCGGTAAAAGCAATAATTTGTTTGTAAAAGGCGATGAGCACTAAGCTATTGTAACTTAGATAAATTATAAGCAGACCCACTAAAAAGCGTGAAATAAAAACTTTTTAAGAAAAAAAAACCGACTTTCAAAAAAACACTACAAAGTGAAAAATAACTTTAATTTCGGAAGTCGGTGGCAAAAAACTAAAATACAGATCCAAAGACACCGACTTCCGAAATTAAAGTTATTTTTCACTTTGTAGTGTTTTTTTGAAAGTCGGTTTTTTTTTCTTAAAAAGTTTTTATTTGACACCGACTTCCGAAATTAAAGTTATTTATCACTTTGTAGTGTTTTTTTTGAAGTCGGTTGTTTTTTTTTGTAAAAAAGTTTTTATTTTTCACTTTTTAGTTGTACCTACCCCACAAAAAAAAGTAAACAAAAAGATCGTTAATGTAGACCATGTAGATAAATTTTTAGATTTTTGTTGATTTTTCAAAAACCGCTCATCCGATTTCGATAAAATTTTCATGGGACCATTTGGGAAATATACCCTTTCTAACAAAAAAAGAATTTTTCAAATCGGTTGGCAAACGACGGAGTTATGCGCGAACAAACATAAAAAAAAAAAAAAAAAAAAAAATACAAACATTCGAATTGAGAACCTCCTCCTTTTTTAGAAGTCGGTTAAAAAGCATAATTTTGAATTTGTGATTACATTGAAGTAATATTGCAGCTAACATTGTAATGTTGAACTAGAGGTAATGGAATACAGAATAAATATTTTTAAAGTCAATAGTTCGGTACTTACATAGTTTTTTATAATAACGTTGTAACTGAATGTCATTTAAGAACCACTAATGATCAACATCTGCCTAGCCTTTTCCCAATTATATTGAGGTTGGCTTCTAGTCTAACCGGATGCAGCTGAGTAACAGTATTTTACATGAAACGACTGCCTATCTGACCTCCACAACCCAGTTACAGGGTAATATTAAACTCCTTGGTAAGACTGGTTTCAAAAACCACTATCTTACTTTATTTAACATCAGGTACAAACGAAGCACGCTAGCCTGCATGATAACATTATATCACAGTACTATACTGTTTGTATCCTCATTCCCTGGCAACATATGCGGTAATCCCAGTTAGGAAGCGCCGAGAATAACTAAATACACAATTACACAGCAGTAATAACAATTAGCGTCACATAACTCATCAAAATTAATCTTCAGCTAAATTCAAATTGAGTTTCAGAGTCGTACCGAACCACTTATTTATTTTAATGGGACATTGTTCTATTAAGGATGGATGTTTACAATTTAATCGTTACCTAAATAATGTGCTGTTTAAATCAGTTTAAAATACATATAGTTAGTAATATAGTTCTCTCCCACCGAATCCGGCGACAGCGACCCAGACTAATTTTTATTATTCTTTTCGTGAGCTCTCTCATGACTTGCAAAACCAAATTCGGTCTTGAAAACCCGGTCACAACGTGTACAGAAGAGCTGATCAGCATTATTGCATGTATACATAAGTTCCCATTAAAGTAGATGGACAAACTTTTAGAAATCATTCAGACCACCAAAATAAGGACGATGGTAAAAAAATATATAAGAAAAACGCATTAGATACTTTACAAGAAAAATAATCAGCCAACGAAAATACACTAATGTGCCGGCAATTTATTATTTTAGGTCAAAATAAAATCACTTTCATCTGTGTTTTTTATTCTGGGCGTATTATCTAAGGCACGAACCATACACCCACATATTTTACCCAAAGGGCTACGGCATAGCCCATATTTACCACGTTTAGAATGATGATCGTAGTACGCGATTGTTTTGTGCCTTACCTAAATAGCCTGGCTTTAATTCCTTCAACGGTTTCAAGGATATCAATTCGATAAGAAAAAGTAACCCAATATGTCCTATTTACCAGGGACCTACAGCACTAATAATAAATACAGTATTAATTATCCCCAAATATAACTGGTACGTTACGATCCGTCGATCGCTATTTCTGATTAGCTCATCTTATTGTGTGGCATAAAGAAACGTGTCAAGTTGAAACCGTGCGTCGCACGCTTGCCGGAGCATGGCCGACCCGGTAATTATGTGACGCTGGGCTTACGTAGACTTTCTTATGAAAGTGTCGTAACGAAATGTAGGTCTCGATCGAACAAATCTCTCTTTATATTCTTAGGTATTGTTGTGATTATTAGTATTGACTTTCAGCACCACTGACGGTCCCGGCTTACGAGTCGCAGGTAAGTCGAGAGTCTACCAACTTGCAGAAGGCCCGTGTCGTAAATACGGACCTCTCCTTTTGACAGGGAGGAGGCCTGAGGCGCATTAAATTGGCAGGAATACCTCATAGTATTTTCACGAGCAAATTATATTAGAAACATAGAGCCTGAAATAATAGTTCTAGTTAAGAGAAGTCAAAGGAATGTCAATACGTACAAGAGAGCTCAATACACGTCACTGGGCTGATTCCACTTCGCTTCGGATAGAATTCTAATTTAGATTCGAAAACATGTACTGAACACGACGTACCCAGAGCGGAGTGGCACCGACACTGCGTTGTTTAGATTTGAACTTTAGGGACAATTACAAATATAAAAAAGTCGAATTGCCTGTTTTACCATCTCCGGAAAAGTAACCTTTTTCGGGTATCTTGCATATATGTATAATTGCACATACTACACCTTACTACTAGTGAGTTATAACTTAAAATTTATCTTAATTTAATAATTCTATTAGGACATAGGTATTTTTTGTAATTATTCTATATATTTTATTAAAATTTACTACTAAGTATTAATGTAAAATAATGTTTGCATGCCCTAAACAGGCAAAATATGGACTTTAGGTACATAAACCACAAACTTTTACAACGGGTACATAACACCTATATTTTCTGCAAATAAATTATTCTTATTCTTCTGCATTCACAATTATTACCAGGGATAAGGGGTTTCGTATTACCCAAACTGGGTTGTGGAGGTCAGGTAGGCATGCAGTCACTCCATGTAAAATACTGGCACTCAGCTGCATCCGGTTAGACCGTTAGACTGGAAGCCGACCCCAACATAGTTGGGAAAAGGCTAGGCAGATGATGATTCTTCCACAATTATTTGCAGAATTTTGTTTGACCTCCGACATTTGGACAATCCAGACTTCGCAGCAACATCCGAACGCGAGAGTAGGTATGGTGTAGCAGAACAGAGGCATCTAATCAACCCAGTAAATTGCATAAATGATAATGATAAATGATTTTATTTCTGCAAGTAGCTTTGTACAAACATTATTGCACGTCAAACATATTTAAAAAAAAAAACTGGGCAAGTGCGAGTCGGACTCGCGCACTGAGAGTTCCGTACAAATTTGTAGGTATATAAATAGTTTATCACGGGAAATATTTTTTTTGTAATGAAAAAAACTAACAAAACGGTTTTCGGATTTTTTCATTTACTTGTGCTACATGACATTGCTTCTTGCCAAATTTCATGATTCTAGGTCAACCGGAAGTACCCTATAGGTTTTGATTGCCTTGCGAGTGTCAAAATATGCTGGAACATTAATGCCCGTATCTTTTGATTACGTTTACTTAAAGTTTGATTTTTTCACTGCTTCAAGGGATTGCAGCCCTGAGTATTTAATATTAATTTCAACTTGATAACTCCACAAGTTCCTGAGAAAGGGGTCTTGGCAGACAAACAGACAGATGGACAACGAAGTGATCTTATAAGGTTTCCGTTTTTCCTTTTGAGGTACGGAACCCTAAAAACTAGATTTTCCGCGTTTCCTATCTGACTACTCGAACGAGAAGAAAGCCCGAAACAAACTCAGAGGTCACAGTCTCTTTTAAAGTCCAGACATAATCCTGGTCAGAAATAGTTGGTGTCTGAAATAGTTTTTTGAGGAAAGAACCACACAGATTGAGTAGACCTGTCCAGTCAGTGCACGCAATTGTCAGTAATCGTGCTGCTTAACTCAAGAAAAATTACGGATAGTCACACAACATGAAAAGCTCATTGCGACCTTTTAAATCTGTAGCAACATTATCTTACCGAGACGCACTTTATAACTGAATATTAAATGATAACTATCATATTCACTACGTACACATTTATTTCATAGCCAAGAAATAAATAGAAGCAATTTATCTACGTAATAAATTAGGAACATATCCATAATAAATGTAATGTACAATTCCTTTGTATATGTAAAAGATTAAACGATCTCTATCAGCAGTTCAAATGGATTACGCTAAACGCTACTTTATTTTCATGTTCTAATGATGGATTACCATTTCGTCTTAATTCATCACTCGTCTTCGTTTAGTTGAACATGTTAAGTTATTAATACCGATATTTCATAACATTCCCTGCACATAATATCAACACTTCACCGACTCGTAATTTATTGACGAACACAACTCACGATGGCCCAGCGATAAACGCGATAAAATAAAAATACATTGCTCAAGGCAGATGGCAGTAGAGATTTGGACATCAATTTCAAGATTTGCTAGACAAACATTAGAAATATTACTTAAAATTTGGAACGTTAAGGTTCAGTTTTGGTTATTGTAAGTCGTTTAGTAGGCGAGCGACTGCGTGGGCTAGCTTGGCGCGCCGCCAGGAATTACCTGCCGACCCTTGTATACCGATAAAAGCTAAACATTATTTACAGCTGTATCTAACGCACTTATTGTCGTTTGTAGATGCCATTATCATAGAACCATAAAATCCAAACCTAGAGCCGCCAGCGCGCAAATAAACACGTGTGTGATGTTTACTCTAAATGTAACTATTGTGCCCAAACCAAACCCAAATGTCCGAATGTTGACTCAAACCCTACAGTAAAGTTCTCCCCAAATATTCGTTAAATATTTTTATGTTTATGATATCGTAAATTGGTTTTATACAAAAACAGTCCAAAATGGCCGAATATATTGCAATTTAGATAACGGATCATAATCGTAATCCGTCGTAACGGTTAGTGTTTTAAACAAACATAAATTATGAAAAGTGAATGGGTTCTTGTAATTATTATGGGATGTATTTTCAAACTACCTCACATCCGGCAACGTATGATTTACAGTACCTAGGAAAACTGCGACTAACTCCAGCAAAATTTGGGTAATTTACCATAATAGGAACAAATAAGAAAGCCACATTTGAAAATAAATTTTCCGAGGGCATTTATAACTGCACGGAAATATTTAGCCGAAAATAGCCAAAACTTTTCCATCCGTTCTTATGCCAAACCGGTGCAAAACATAGAAATACCGGGAGACCTCGCTCTGGAACTTTGCCCCGAAGTGTGTCTCAGCTATAATCCAGAAAATCGTATGTCTAGAAAAACTTCACAGTCTTTGAGAAGATTAATAGTGGTCTTGACAGACGTGTGCGCAATACACGTTAGTGTCTGGTGGGAACAATGTTGCTGGCAATGATGCAGACCCAGCCGCCGCAGCCGCCGTGCCAAGCTTAGATCTATGGTCTGATAGCTCTGCCAAATATATACCAATAGAAAAATTGGCGAGAACACGACACGGAAACAGAACAAAAGTGCATGCACGTGGCAAATGACAATCATTGCCTATAACTTAGGTAGCGGTGAAGCTAAGATTCATAACTATATCTGGATAATAAAATGTCATATTAAACTGTTTAGTACAGCAGACATTAGTTACGTCTTTTATCAGACATGTTATGTATGTCTCGTGCTAGTAAATCGCTCTGTCTCCGTTGATGTTGTTCGAGACAACTAGAGGACAATGAAATGGCAGTAGCTATTAGACCATGTATTACAACTCAAGCCAAGTCGTATTATTATTAATGCCGGATTGATATATAATCGTTTTAATTGTGGTTTAGGAACCAAAATTTACTTCCTACCTATAATAAAGAAAATTCTGATTTTATGTTATATAGATTATATTTATATAATTCATTACACGCTTGACGACTCTTTCTTGATTACTTATGAGAAATTAAAAGGTACCAAAACGAATTCCCTATCACGAATAGACAGTGGAATAATACCTATATATATCAACCATACTTGGCATTGAAACCATAGTAGCAGGCGCTACAGGCGCACACGTCGCACCAAAGTTCACGTGCAGCATCCCTCACGTTTCTTCGAGATAACGTTGAAAGTATGTGCGCGTGAGTGCTTGCGAAACATCTCTACGTACCAGTACATTGACGTCACGAATATTAATACGTTACTTTAATGACGAAAGCGTTTATTTAGTAATTTTAAAATTGTCGTGAAGCTGACGCCATTGCAAGTCATTATGTAAATGCATCGGCACCATTCGATCGATTCGCATTCTTTGTATATCGCAGGCAATCAAGCAAAAGCTTGAAGTAGTAAGTTACTGATACTGGTGGTATCAGAGTATGATAGTTTTGGTTTCGGCTATCTATAAGCTTTGTTTTGGGACCCACAATTTTCATAGCTGGTCTTTAGAAAACACTAGTTATCTAAACTAACATTAATTATTATTATTATATTTTTATAAAAAGTGAAAAGATTTGATTTTTGTGTTTGTTTGTTACGCTTTCACGCTAAAACGGTTGAACGGATTTGGATTAAATTTGGCACATGGGTAGATCATGACCTGGATTAGGACATGGAATACTTTTTATCCCGATACCCCACAGGATCGAGACTTATGCTGGTGAGCCGCGGGCGCAGCTATATTGAATAAAGATTAAACCGATGCCATATGAACATCGGCCTTTGTGGAGAATATTCACGTATGATTGATTGACTATGTGATAAGATCACAGGAAGGAGGCTCGAGTTGTGTGGTGCATCTTTGAAAAGGTTCGCCCAGTTGGTTGAATGAATGGGCTATAAAAGAAAATACGTCATTTTATGAAAATTTTACAGTGCAGCGGCTATTGTACAGTATTAAGATCAATCAGACACAAAACAAACATTTAACCTTCAATAAAAAAAATCTTTGTATATTTTGTTCTGAACGTATTGTGTTTATTTTAGACGTTAAATGAAACTAAGTAACAACATAATATCTATTAATAATCAGCCTATAATGTTCTCATGGCACAGGCCTCCTCTCGGTAAGAGGGAGCGGGCCGTAATTCACCAGTCCAGTGCTGATTGGTAGATGTCACCTTCGAATTTTTTTGGTTCTAGGTTTCTTCACAATTTTCCGTAACCGTTTTGATTGACAGCAGTGGTGATGAAACACACGTATATGATTTATAGCCGTTATCTATGATAACCTATGTATGGCCTATATTATTTATCATATCAATAAAGAGTATTTAGGTGGGACAGTAGGTAAAAGATTGGCGAAATGTAAACCACATCCTCTTCAGGAAACCGCTGACCGCTTATGAGTATATGTGTGTTTATGAATTGAGTATTGAGTCTTGGTGATAGTGTTACTATATTTAGCTGTCTAACACGTCAACTGTAGAACGAAAAATTTCGAGCAGTATTTATAATGTGTAAACTATTTTATACTTTGAGCTTTCATTCGTAGAGTACATCAACGTAAAATAAACAATGAATTTTATAACCCAAACACGAAATCTAAATGAAGTCACTAAATAAATTAACAGAACAATACAATTAAATTAAAGAGAAACCATTACCTATTATTCTTTCAGAAATACTATTTTTTGTATGTGTTATAATGACAGACATTGTGTCAAATAAATAGCCAGACACGAACTAGAACTTTGAACGCCGTGACACATTTCAAAACATTAAAATGTTAATATTAAACTTTTGATCTTCATGTCATACAGGAAACGACTGCGAGGAAGTAGAGCGCGTTTTGACATATAACTAGAACAGAATTTCTTATATAATATTCAAAATATCCACCAATTCGTGGTAATTCTTAATCCAAGAGGGAATCAGAATTGACCTATATTAAGCTGTGCTTTACAAAATGCATTTCATCGTGTGTGGCACAGCGAGACATCGGTATAACGGTACAAAAATATGTACGGACCTGAGGGAGATTGCGACTAGATTTGGAACGTTTTTAATCACGGGAATTGGCCTTTTTATTTTTTGGATGGGAAATCATGAAATGACTCCTCCGGCTTTGGGTGGAGCGGAAGGGAGTGTCAGGCTCTTAGTGACTAAAACCCACCCGTGTTCCTTCCTTAGCCCTTTATGTTCCGGGGTAGCGGTAACCCTACCGGACAATCCCGCTACCCACGGGAATTGGCCTTCTGAAATATCGCGCAAACACAAAAACCTAACCTTAAATATTCTGCTGATCTACGTCATTGATTATACAAGTTGAGTCTATCCGAACCTGCCCCTGTACTGTATTTTATTATATATATTTTTTAATCTATATAACCGTTTCTAATTTTATTTATTCTTATATATCTACTTATACATGTGATATACAGGATGAATTTTCCAAGTGGGCGTGGATGGCCAAATTCTAAACTATGAGGAATAGCGAAAAGTACTGAAAGGAGTCGCGGGCTCGATTTTGATGAAAACTAAAACTGCATCATTGGATTTTTGAAAAATCAATATTTCTAGCCAGGAATCGAACCTGTTGATTTTGAAAAAAAAAACACATACTGTATTCACACACCATTCGATAGTGTCCCTAATAAGGATCAAATTCTGGGAAGTAATGACATACGGCAAACTTAAGGAAAATGTTGAATTTTAATAAACTGCTTCTTATTTTAGAGTATTCATACATACATTACGTAAGTACCTTGTTCGAAATGATGCTCAATATTTTTATTAACACACCCGCAGCGCAGTCACCTTCACAACATTAGATTCTAAATTCAAATTTCTATTACGATCTTTGGAAAATATTCTAATGGAATCAATAATATTGTAATGCTGAATGCAGTACAATCCTTGAGACGTCGAATCCAGCTATGTATTGAAAACATGGTCATCATTTTGAACAATTAATCAGTTAAGGTTTAGTAGGTAGGTAACATAACCCGGGCCCGGCTAAATAATAACAGCCACACAGGTCAATCCATCAGGTTAAGCTACTCTTGCCGCGGTTGGTCTGTGGATGGGTGACCATCTTTACATACCGAGGTATTCAGCTGCATCCGGTTAGAATGGAAGCCGACCCCAACATAGTTGGGAAAAGGCTAGGCAGATGATGATGAGGTAGGTAACATAAGAAAAAAAAAGTATTTTGTTAAAAATTAGCTCTTTCCTTTAGTTTGCCGTATGTCATTACTTCCCAGAATTCGATCCTTATTAGCGACACTATCGAATGGTGTAATAATACAGTGTGTGTTTTTTTTTTCAAAATCACCAGGTTCGATTCCTGGCTAGAAATATTGATTTTTTTAAAATCCAATGATGCAGTTTTAGTTTTCATCAAAATCGAGCCCGCGACTCCTTTCAGTACTTTTCGCTAGTCCTCATAGTTTCGGATTTGGCCATCCACGCCCACTTGAAAAATTCACCCTGTATATGTTTCATGCTGGATTGTATTCGAACGCAATATTAATTGGTGATTATTGGTGCTGAATAAATAAATTGAATTGTAACGTATCAAGGAAAGGCACAGATGGTGAAACATCAAACCTTACTTTAAATTTCGTCAAATTTTTTGATATGAGTCTACAAAAAATATTATACAGTTTTAAGTGTCTCCTGAAAAATTTGCTCATATGGAGTTGGCTGGTTTGCCAATTAAGGTATTGAAACAGAAGAACGTGAAGACAGAAGGCATGACTTCACGTCGGGAGAAACACGACCCTCAGTAATGAGGAATACGACGCGAGGAGGAGGTACCTACCCATGACCCTAAAGCGTGTATCTAATGAGATACACGGATTAACCACTAACGCGTATTATCTCACAAAAGTTTAGAGGTCAAAAAATGGCGATCCATAGAATTGAGCGAATCGATAGTTGCATATACCGTGGTGAGTATTTACGTACGCATATTATAAAGTGGGCCTCCTATACATGTACACGTTGAAATACACTTGTGAATAAATAAAAGCCAAGGCCGGTACCTTGGTGCTACGTAGTCGCAGAAACACGTAGCTGGCTTACGTAGGTCCACGTCATGCCGTCATGCATATTGTGAGTAGGAACTATTTAACGACTCTGTGTGTCATAGTTAAATATAAATATGCAAAAAAAATTTTGTTACGCAACAAACATTTTCGAATGTGTAAAAGTAAAATTATAGGAGGAAAAAACGCCCTTAATAAGCATAGAACTTCATATTAATTATTTAGATGTTTAAAAAATCAAAAGTATTTCTAAAATAATAAACTAGACACGTAAAATCGTACTTTCACATTTTTCAACTATGACCATAATAAATTAATAACTGACTAACATTGCGTAGGCCTTCCACGTAGTCCTGCTACGGCGTAGGCCATCGTAGCTCTTTCGTAGCCAAACAAATTCCGTTTACTTAGCGATGAGAGGTGATTATTAGTTCGGTTAATATTTTAGGAAAATTGTGGTTGAAAAAGATATTGGACACTTCCTGTACTCCCAGGGGCGTCATAAAAAGTTGGTTGACACCGAGAGAACTTTTTAAGGGGATATATCTTCTTTTTCTTGGGGCTTGTGGCTAAGTAATAACATCCGCGCGGGTCGATCAATCAAGTAAAGCTACGCTTGCCGCGGTAGGTCCGTGGATGGGTGACCATATTTGCGTACCAAGTTCAGATCATCGTTACTCCTCCGTGTCTCGGAAGCACGTTAAAATGTTGGTCCCGGCTGTCATTCGTGGATCTTTGACAGTCGGCAGTCGTCAGAAGCTCGAAAGTCTGATAACCAGTCTTACTGAGGGGTATCCTGTTACCAAGTAACTAGGTTGTTGAGGTCAGATAGGCAGTCGCTCCATGTAAAATACTGGTATTCAACTGCATCCGGTTCGACTGGAAGCCGACTCCAATATACTTGGGAAAAATTTAGGCAGATGATGATGGGTAATATTATCTTATTGTAAACGTAAATCAACATGAGCTTATACTGTATACGATTACAGATAGTAATTACAGTCATACTGTATGTAAGGCAGTAGTTATTCTTGAACAGAACATTGTGCTTGTATTCTCCGAAAGGCAGGGGGTATTTAGTTGCGCATGTATTAGTACTATGTACTTTAAACTTGTCATCGCTGCAGAGACTCCAAAACAGACCAGAAGGCCAATTCTCTTAATTTAAAACGTTCAAAATCTAGTCGCAGTCTCATTTCAGTTCGTCTAATAACCCGCCACAGTCGCACTCATAACAAACGCAAATGGCGCGAAATGTGGGTACAAACTCAAACTCAAAGCATTATATCAATTAAACCAATTACCAAGCTTTTGACTCTATCGAGACCAGAAGGCCAATTCTCGTAATTTGAAATGTTCAAAATCTAGTCGCAGTCTCATCTCGGCGACAAACAAATGTAAAAACTTGTCAAAATGTAGGGAAATTAGAGGTATTTTTGACAGATTGAGACTGAGATCTGACGGTGAACGTTCTTAAAATTACGAGAATTGCCCCTCTAATCTCAGTCTAATTTCCCTACATAAAAAAATACCTCTAATTTCCTTACATTTTGACAAATTTTTGACATTTGTTTGTCGCCGAGATGAGACTGCGACTAGATTTTAAACGTTTCAAATTACGAGAATTGGCCTTCTGGTCCCGATAGAGTCAAAAGCGTGGTAATTATTGGTTTAATTGATATAACGCTTTGAGTTTGAGTTTACCCACATTTCGCGTCACTAGCGTTTGTTATGTGTGGCGACTGTGGCGGGTTTTACACGAAGCCAGTTTGTTGCCTGAAGTATACAATAAAACCGAAGCAGCAAATTATTATTCGTCTTGACACTGTTTAGATCGCGCAACTTTTCTTTTTGCTTCAATTTATAGTATACCACCTGCAATTAAATCGTACCGGGTCGATAACTGGAACTGTATATGTCTAGTAGGTTTTCGAAAAGCAGTTTCGCAGTTACCTGTTGAATTATAGAATAGAATACTCTTTATTATGTACCGACGCCAGCACATCAAGCCACGCGAAACTGTCAAATTTTCCCAATCAACCTTGGACCTAATGCTTTAGCGATAAAGTTGAAAATCTATCAAAGAAATTTGACTGATTGTAGTAGCTTGATGTGCTGGCGTCTGTACAAGAAGAAAAAGCAATGTTTAAAGCTTGATGTCCAAACGAACTTAAGGATGTTTAGTAAAATTAAAGACTCCATGGCATAGAGCTAGGTATAGTAGCCTGCTGCTATGTAAAGAAAAATAGTTTTTCGTATTTTATTTCTATTAGATTATCAATGTTTGATTTATGAATTGGAAATTCACATATGGTATAGAAGGTAATCTTTTTGAGGACAAAAACTGTATGATTTGTTTCACAATGCACCCACGACATAAGAGTGAATATTTGTGTAGGAACACGATACCAAATAGACATAAAAAGTAACTAATTGAAAAGAATAACTGCAAGAAAAAAAAGATCTTCAGTTCACGTACTACGGCGTAGCACTTACAAAAATCTCTTCCTCAAAGAGCTTCAATTATTATTATTATAAGATTCCTTTAGATTATGAAATTACTGTATGCTCTAGTTTTATTAGCACTAAAAAGAAGAATATTAACAAAGAATAAAAAAGAGTGATTTACCTAAAAAGCATTTATGTGTAACGAGTCTACGCCATTATCAAAACACATAAAACTTTTTAACTAACTTCATACACCGTATCAGATAAGAAAGTAAACACTATACAAAGCAACACAATACAAAGAAATATATATTTTTTTTAATTGTTTCACAAAAACAAGTATAAATAAATAAGTGGACCCCAAACAAGCTGTGCTACGCCGTAGCACTTCGTAGCACACTAAGTAGCAAGCAGCGATTTTTCAGTGAACCATAGCATGGAATCACGTCGATCGACGATAACTTCGACAATGTACAGCTCAATTATCATAATAATGCTTACAATCCTCCTAGCTAATAAACAAATTAAAATACTTACATAACGAAAATGAATTAGCTCTCGTCACACTGAGATCAATTTAGGTCTAAGCTAACAATTAATGATGTACATTTTACTTGTAGTAATTTGTAAATTAAAGGTAACGTCAAATGTTATCAGTGACTACGGAACTAGCAACTTTTATTTTCAGATGAAGAAATAAAAGTTGTTTGATTTTGAGTTCTACTGCGCGGTGTTAAGAGTCAGGTGTGGTGAAACAGTGTATTGCGCAGGAGTGCGTATGTTTGTAAGAGTGTGGTAGCTGGCAGCGGGCCCGCTGCCCACAACGGAGCTTATAAAAGAGGGCGGCAATCTGCTCCCGCGCCCGGCGCGCGCACTCTCGACGCTTTCCTCATGGGGCGCGCAACCTCCACCCGATAGTACCTACCAAAAAAAAAATACATTTTTATGTATCGCACATACCAGTGAAGGGACCAAGTGATAAAGTGATACGGTAAGTTTGTTTGTCAGCGGTGCCTCCAGGACTGTGATATCTGTGCAGTGACTGTTCAGTGTTGCCCCACGCGCGGAATGTGCTTTCATATTTGAAGAGTAAACGGACGTTTTCAGTGCGAATGCGATAAAAACGAGATGTGAAAAATGATCGTCTTGAAAAATAGCAAGCGCTCCAACGTAAACGCAGATTTGATTACATAAGCCAGTGTTACCAGGAGTGAAAAATGAATGGAGGTGGTATTTTTATAACTATAATAGACAGTAAATGTTCCTCGAAAGTGAATAGAATGAATATGGGAAGATTTATTTGAAACTAGTGGTCTCCATTTAGTGGTGAAGTATAAATAAAGTTAACATAATAATCAATATTTATTTCAAACTTTTAGTTAATCCTTAAATTCTAGTAATACTGGCTTGTGACACTCATAACACTACAAAAACAAATAAATTTAAAAAATCATAACATCTCGATGGAGGCCACAGCCGCCATCTTCTCGCTATGACGTAGATCGAGATTATGTGCTAGATGTTATGTGCTGAAGATATTTTAGTGAGGAATTTAAATAGCTGACCACTGCACCACTCAATTATCCACTCACTCATTTAAATTAAGGTATATTTACATTTTTATTTGAAATATAATTTTACTGATATATTTTATTACTTAATGAAAATCATATAAAAGTTTCTAAACTAGAATCTTAATTGATCATAATTACAAATTATTTACTTAATTATTGAATGTACCTATTTGAAATACTAATTGAGGTTATCAATTATTTTATTAGATTCTATAAGGCCGTTAGAAAAAAAGTAGATAATTTCAATAAATACTATATTGGATCGATTAAGTTGAAATCAGATACTGATGTTTATACTGCACAGTTACAGCCAGCTGTAAAATTATTCATTTTGGATTGTATAATCACGAAATATTGTAACAAAGTGCCCAATATACACTGACGTCAATACGCGCCATCATAAACTTATTATATTTACTGGACATATAATATAAACGTTATATAAATACGTAGCGGTATTTTAAAATGTCTTCTAAACGAGTCTACGTCACGCTGTGAACCTCATGAGATGTCACATGTGACTGTAAGCTCATGCGCCCGCGCAATGTTAAAATAAATGAGTAACGAAAGCAAATGTGCAGATTCTTGAATAGAAACACAAAAAAATATTACATATCTTGCAAGATGAAGTTTACTTAACCGTAAAATCAAATTCTAAATAAACAATAACATAACCAACTGTTTTTGCATCGTATACGATGTTATAAATTACATACTGACAAGGTAGATAAGATATAGCTGAATAGACGGATTCTTAAAACAACTTTGTGTACTCAAAACATTGGCATCTCCAGCATTTCCATCAACACACAATCGCTCGTGGTTTAACAATGACCATTGGGCTTGTGTTATCCAAACTTTTCTCATGCCGTGTGTTCTAGTGTACGTACGAGTATACACGAATAGCTACACGTTGGATGTTTCATTTAATTACTTGACATTCAAATCTCTTCGCCAAATGGATCGAGGTCGGCCCGGCATTGTCTATAACCGGCTATTTTCTCCTTTAACACGCATAACGAACTTGATCCAAATCCACGTAGTCCGCCAAAACCCGCGAGGCAGTCCTGCCAAAGCAGACGATTACGACACTCCCCAGTACGATAATTCTATTTTGATTATTACCTTCGGCCGTTTATTTTAGATGACGAATAGCCTTACGATATGGCTCGGTACGCCGAGTATATTTGATATCAGAGTAATATATTCATACGCAACTCGGTACTTGTTAAATTATCTAGGAATTTTAAAAGCTCGTCCCACTGATCCGTTTTGTTGAGTATGTTCTTATTGGTCGTTAGTAGTTAGATACGAGTGTTAATGAACGATTAGGGCCCACTTAACGCGAATTATGAGTCAGAGAACGCGCCCTATATGTGATTAACGTTATTTCCACGAACTAGGATAGTCTGGAAAAACACAAAACATTTATGAACAGTGTATGTTTCCATCTTAATCTAGTCCAAAATACACTTTAATTTCCATGATGTTGTTGCCTACCTATAAACTACAAACCCAGGAACGTAGATATCTATCAAAATCCAATCTTGCTTAGCGACTATATCTGTTTATCGTAACCGACCGACTCATAAACGAACATCTGGTCATGAGAAAAAGAAAATATAATTACTATCAAAACGTCGACGTCCATTTAGCAAACCAAATATTGATTCATAAACGTGAGGCAGTAATAAACTAAGCCGGTTTCGAAAGAAGAGCTACGTATAAACTGTGGATACTATTCCTCTATATACATAGATACCTAAATCAATAAAAAAACTGAAGTCGGTACGAAATTAGCCATTATTTCGTGCATAATTATGAAGTTAGGTAAACCATTCCTTAGCTATAGGTTCAGGTGAATGAAACATCCAAAACTAACGAATGACTCGGATGCAGAAAACTGCATACTATTTATACCGGGAGCCAACATCAACAAAACCTACTTCTTCATTTCACATTGCAAGTCAACGATCTCACATCGGAAGTAGGTCGGATGCGTACACGCAGCGTGTGGAGCAATGCAGGTATCCAATACAAACTAATATACAAACATACATACAATGAGAAAAATAGGAAATCGTGCACAAATGCGCTACACTGTGCGCTTACAAAAGTTACACAAAGCCTTGTTGGTGGAGACAGAGAGAGGCTAAACGCGATACTAGCTTAGTACGTGCAATGCTGAAGTTTTACACAAAATGTTGAAAAATATTGAAATGTTTGTAAACAAATGTGCTGCACACTATTTTGGGGGAATCGTACCTTTAGATAATTAAATACTAGTCCAAGTTATTACAAATACTGACCGTCCATAAATTATGAGGATAAACATATTGACAAAATATGATGTACCATTAAAGCTTTATAGCGGAACAGAAACGACATTGAGCTTCCCAAATCTATTAAACACAAACTGAACAATAAATAATTACACGAGTAAACGGAAAACACGTGTTTTGTTGAGTGCCATTAGTCATAGAAGGCTAAAGTTTTTGATAATTTCCCCTAATATCGATCGATTGAACAATTACAAATAATTAATTAGTGAGTTTCAAGAGATCTGCCCACGTGTCAGTTTCAATTTTCCGGAATGAAAAGGACCCTATATCTTTCTATGAAAATCTCTTCAGGAGGCTTTGAAAACATAGATACCAACCAACCAAACAGAATACTTAAAGACCGGAAGGGTTTGCTTGTTGTCAAAAATTATAGTTAGTAATTAATTAAGTAGTTAATTAATAAAAAAGGTGGACCAACATTAGTTCATAAACTATGACGAAATGATCCTAAAATATCAGACAACGTGGATATTAATTGATGAGCTATAAAATAGTACGCTACCCGAGCTAGAGTGATTTTTAATCGCTCGTTAAATCTGCAACGATCATTTATTGCGAAGCAGTCATCCGGTCCGGCTCACTTGCGTATGCGTCCATTACTATAATATCAATCAGAACATGAAGCACATCTGTGGATCAAAGAAAACAGTGGCTTGAAGTGGTGTGCTCAATCATCGGTTGCACAAAGTGGATAGGTGGTAGATTAGGCCTGAAGCTACAGACCTGCAACTGGTTTACTTTTGTAAACTGTTGTCGCTCTTTTTTTGTTTAACGACTAGTTAAATCACTACATCTATATAAATAAAACAAAGTCGGGTTAGTTACACCATGTATAACTCAAGAACGGCTGGACCGACTTATATGATCTTTGATTTGTTGGATTTGTCTCTGTCCCGAATAGCAGAATAACCAACTATTGAAGTTTGGTAAAATTCACGAAAAAATAAATCTCGAGGTGATACGAAGTTCGCCGGGTCAGCTAGTATTATTATAAAATAAAGTCCCTCCGCAGCGACTGTCCGTCTGTCTGAACGCGATAAACTCAAAAACTATCCAACGGGTTGTTATACGATTTTCACCAATAGATCAGGAGGAAGGTTTAGGTGTATATATACTTAATTGATTAAAGGTTTTGTGTAAATTGGCTGATGTTTTCAATTTTTATCGATATAGTCAGAAGTCCGGACAATCCCTAATGCCATAGAACCACGGGGAATAAAAATTATCCATGGACCCGGTAATGGGTCGACCCACCGGGATCACGGGTAACGAGTGGAAATATGACGATGGTTGTTGAAGATGTCGGAAAAAATCATGCTAACTAGGAGCTTTACATTCGTGGGACGCGTAAACCAATAGAGTTAATATGAAACGACTACGCGGGCGAAGCCACTGACACTTAAATAAAACTGTACGTTTGATTGGAAGAAGAATTCCTAAGTTGTTCACCGTGCTGTTGTTCCTGTATGTTGAAACAAATAAATAGAACCCCGAACTTACATTGGACTTCTCTGTCTAAAACACACTACTAACACACACTACTACAAACACTCACAGGCCCCTTTACAAAACATTCAGTAGATACCCCTATTGACTCTTTTTACGAACCATAACACCAGGGCAACTAAATATCGTATCGAGTCGATCTATGTTTTTCCATTTGAAACAATATCCAACTTCAATTTAGTTAATTGCCAAATAGATATTCGTAGTTTATGTTCATATTGTAAATTATGTATTATGTTGTTAATATTCCAACTGTTTATAGAAATACACAACAACTGTCGTTATAGTGTACCTAGTTACCTACCCATAACTTGTTGTTGAAAGTAATAAAACGAAATAATTACTTACTCTAAGTACAGGTACAGAGTAAGTAGTTATTTAGTTAATTGCTGCAATTAACTGGATTTAGCGTAGTTACAGGTCCCTACACTAAATCCATTTAATTTTACATCAGTTTTGAAAGTAACACGCTTAAGCAAGTTATAGTTTCATGTGTAGGTATAGCATCCAGATTCAAGATAAATAGATACTAAAAAATGAGTTTTTGTTTACCATTCTCTGAAGCCCAAATTCATGAAACATTTCAGGTTTGATAAAAAAAAAAATTCCCACCTAAACATCTACAGGCTCTACAGCAAGATACAAACACAGTTCCGGTGACTAGTACTGCAGTTACCTCCTGAAAGTCATGACAAATTGTCGCAAGGGAACACTGAAAGAATTTCTATGTTGTCGTTACGGAAATGGGCCTTTGATGTATTTTATTTATGAACCATACAATTTTGTTTTTACGAATTATTATCTGGCGTGGGAAACTTTTAAAGTTTTAATAGTCGCTGAATTATTTTTATGTAAGAGAGACTATTTAATATTGGTAGGTAAAGCTGCTTCCTGGCTAATCTTATAGGCCTACATGCCAGAGGGACAATTATCGTAATTTTAAGAACGTCCCAATCTGTCAAAAAAATACCTTTTCAACTACATTTCCCTACATTTTTGACAAGATTTTACATTGATCGTCGCTGAGATTAGATTGCGACTAGATTTTGAACGTTTTTAATTACGGGAATTGGCCTTCAGATATAAATAATAACATTATTGCTAATCAGAGAAATATATTCTTTAAAACACTGCCGTTTCCAGACGCTAAAATAAACGTTAACATTGGCATTCAGCTGTTTCCCTGCGGTTTTCTATTTTCACTCTCTAAAATACTCTAAATATATTCCAAGTACTTCACACAAGGTTGACATTTTTCCGTGGCTGCCGTGAAATCGATATCGTAAACTCGCTCTTTTAAATTCCCAAAAGACATTACACAGGTCTTGTTGTTTTTATTATGATACGTCAGTTACAAAAAAATATTTTTTGTGAATAGCCAACGTAAGGACCGAAATTTTTATGTTGTAAATTAATTATGGTGAGTTCACGAATCACTGATTAATCAAACTATTTAAGCAAAGCTTTTATTAATGTTTTGTGCCCCAGCCCCAGACGATAAAATCATCGTATTAAAACTATACTCAAAAATTACATGTCCAATATTTATGCAATGTATTTTAATATGTAGCTATAAACAATAATGTTTAACAGATCATATACCTAATCATGCAGTTAGATCTAGTTGCTATGGTTCTAGACAGACTGCTATGATTGTAATAGTTTCTACAGCCTAATTTCCGTGATTGTATCTGCAATGGGCGTAAACATTTCAAAGCTCGTAGTCAAAATATTAATTGCAATTACGCCTACGAGGTAGCGTAGGCGTAATTGCAATTAATATTTGATACAATCATGGAAATTAGGCTGTAGAAACTATTACAATCATAGTATTCCGTCTGCTGCCTATGATTATATTTACAAGTTCATCATTTTGATTATGACGGATCCGTCCAATCTGTTAGGTGAAAACATGGGGGGAAAATATGCAGTCTCATAGATCAGCGTCAACGGAGAGTATATCTTTGCCAACAGCAGGTACCGCAACACCAATGTCGGAGTGTCGGCCACGATCCAATTGTACAGCAATAATTATCCACCCGATAATCAACATCCACAAATAATGATTTAATTTTGCTACAAGAACAGGCTTTTGATGTCAGCAGAAAGGACTACCAATGCAAAGCTACTGAAGCTGAAAACTTAATTTCGCTATGATAACTGAAATCCACTTAAAAAGTGATAAGCTAATGTTTATTCAGTGTCGGCTTATCATGATAAAACACACATGGTATGAGCTCTTCGTTCTTTTATCCCTTCCGACACGGTCGATTGACGATTATTGAAAGCTCATTCGGTCTAGTAACTTCGTTGGTAAAGCCTTTAAAAACGCAAGAATAACATGGTGTTAAATAAAAAAGGAGAACCTTTTTAACAGTCGTAAACAGAAGTAACCATCACACAACAAGCTCCGGGAGCTCGAGCCGGGCAGCGACCGCTATAAAAAGATCATCATAGGACGGTCGGTGACGGCCGCCGTGCGACATGCAACCCTGGAAAGCGACTCGACTGTGCCATCGAGTACTGTTGCCAAAATAATTAAAGAAATCTCCGACGGTGTCCCTCCACCGCGCCCGCGCCGCTCTAAAATCGTCGCTCTTCGCCCGGGAGTCACTACTCGGGGCGCGGCGGGAAAACATCTCCCGCGCCACTCTTATTTCTTCTTTCCTTCCCGACGCTGTCGAAAAAAATATTCCAGTAAGTTTCATAATGCCACTATAAAACCAAACAACCGTGAGTGTAGTAACCCCAAGTGCAAATTAAGTGTCACACCAGTTTGAAAAGGAAATTAGTGATTATAAATAAGTGATAAAAGTGTTACATAACGCGAAACGAATTTCAGAATTTTAAAAATACCGCATTTTGTAGGCGCCTATGGCACAAAAATAGCTTTGAGTCACGTGGTACAAATTCAACCTATAACATGGCTCCACATTTATGTATGATCGTAAATTGTATTAAGTATTCAAATAAAGAAAATGAAAATTATTTTGGGATTTTCTAGCAACAACATTGACGTTTAATAGATTTTCAAATTTTATCAGCAAAGTATAAAATATTTTAATAGAAAAGGAATCTCGTTTGACAAAAATAGTATCACTCCCGCGTAAAAGGTGGCGCTGCCATCGACCCCTCTTCTACGTCAGTTTCGTAAAAAATGACGGCTGGATTAGATACGTGTTCGTGTCGTTTATGATATTTACGAGAAAAAGTATTAGATTAGTACAAATTTTAGTAATAACTTTACGAAATAAGAGTTTAACGCTAAAAATAAGTGAAATACTAAAATAAGACAGACACTTCTCATGTATTAAAAAAAAACTTCTTGGTGAGTGGTGCAGTGGTCAAACGGTGCTTGCGATCTAGGAAATAGCTCGTTAAATCTTATAACAATACTCGTCTTCTTATTTTACTAATATCCTTGAGAATAGAGTGGAATTCAAAATCTGTAATCGTCACAAATTCACAATTTTATTCTTAATTTTTTTCATTTAAAAAATACCCGAAATCACAAATTGTTTCCCTTTCTAGTATTTTTTTTTTCTTTTACAAATTAAATTTTCATTAAATCTAGAAACAATATCGTCATTTAAAATACGTCGCATTTAAAATTCTCGCACAAAAGCAACATAACCTCAAAGCTTTCAAGTTGATAATGATGACTCGTCATTTCTAACCTATATTTTTGTTCTTGCTTTTTAGAACTGACGGCAACGTAGTAATTCCACCATGGAGGACGCTCACTCGAAATCCGTGGATGAAGTCTTAGGGTACTTCGGTACAGACCCAGACAAAGGCCTTAGTGGAGACCAAGTAAAAAGGAACCAAGATAAATATGGACCAAATGGTAAGTACACTGTTTACCTGAAACATGTAAACAATTTTTCATTACTTTCATGTCTGTTTTATAATGTGTGATAAACTATTCAGAACAGAAGAAGTCCTACTTTTCAGGTAATTGAAACATGACAGAAAAGTTAATTCTGCAATAAACAAAATTCTAACCATGCCATAGGTTAGTAAGTGCTTCATTAAATTGATTATTGCAAAATTGGTAGCATGTTAGTACATTAAACTGCCAATCAAAACCTTCATGGTTCTTTATGCCTCGCCTATGACATCATCACAGAAAAAAATATGCATACCTACCTACTTAAACAAGAATTTGTTTAAATCATACTTCTTTTTGTTACATATTGCCAATGTTATTGTAGGTCCTCATCTTCAAACCAATCCTTAAACATCTATGTTCGAAATATCAACTGCCATACATGGGTCAGAGATATGGGGTACTCAATGATCACTATTATGAATAGGCACTACAATTTAATTCTAGTGCTTGCCCATAAATAGTCTATTGTTTGTGGTAAATGTATTATTTGTAGAAGGTCACAAATTATAATGCTCTGCTATACATTAAAGCAAAATATAACTCTAGGACAATAATTGATAACAACAATTTCAATATCATAATTTAATCATGCGTTTATAGGCTTAGCTTGATTGACAATAAATGCAGCAGATGTAAGTTTGACAGAACTTACATTACTTAGTATAAATTAAATTCATTCAATTTAATAGGCTATCAGTCAGGGTCATTTGAAATTTTGCCAGCGACGCAAACTTGGCCATGAATCATTCATCTTGAAAAGATGAAGTTTTTTGAGATAAAAATAAGCAGGTAATTGGGAACATTCAACCATGAGACTATTGTGAGAGAAATGTAGGTATATAATTAATGTTCCCAATAGAATCACATCCTTTGTTCGATGTACTTAACACCATCATGATGACTTCAATTCCAAACAATACTAAATGAAAAGTTTCTACTATACTAACCGGTCAAGCGGCGCACGTCGCCGATCGGCGACGAAACCATAGAAAATCAATTGTGTCTCATTAGCGGAGCTTGACAGATTAATCTGGTCAAAATGTTATGCAATAATAATTACTACTATTAATCCAAATTATCAATGTATGTCATGTGTCCACAAGGTCAACATCTTCCGATCCATGATAATTGCATATTGGTCATACACATTATAATGCATTAGTTTTACTACATTATCAAGTCATTTTGCATAACTGCAACTAACACTAAATGTAGAGATGTTCAGGAAATAAACTGCATCTAGACAAACTGTTCGGACACCTCATTTCTAAAGTGTATTGTCTATTGAGTGCCAGTATCTTTAAGATGCGAAATAACTACCTTGGCCATCTCGACTTCATATTATAATGAGAAATATTGCTTCCATTGTAGCACAGTAACGTTGTTCATATACCTAGGTACTAATTGTATTCTATCATTCAGTGTGTTTATTTCTATTTCAAACATATTTATGTGTGCTTCAGTCATTCAATCACAAAAAGAAGCCTGGCAGTATTTTGCTGTTCCCATGACCAAACTGATCGCCGAAACCCTGTTGACTCACTCCAGAAATGGTCCCAATTTCGAGCCCACCACATGTCCGTAACATTGCCCTAAACACACGTGTTTCTATTCTGTCGGCCATAAAATAGCTTCAAAACACGCCTTGTTGAAATTTTTCCACGAATGATGTTAAATTGTTAATATCGTGGCCCAGGTGAAAAAAATTAAATTATTTATAAAACTAGACAAGTAAAAAATTGAGACTGACCCACATCTTACGTGATAGAACGTTTGAATTAAAGCAATCCCGATAGATGTGTTTCACTTAATTATGCTTACTTATTACGCAAATATTCGGGGCTGTGGGCGAAGTGTAAATGAATCCACTTGAAGTACATAATCTTTAATCTCCCCATTCGGTGCACCACCGTAGCTAATTGCACGGAGATAACGACAAATACTATTGAATACACATTTCCATAACGTACGGCACACATTTTCATTGAAGAGAAAAAAGTTAATTTTGACTTACGAGTAAGTTATAATCGATGGCACAGATATTAATTTCCAATTTTAATTTCATATGTCTAGTTGTTTTTCGATAAACATTGTCTGTTATTGTTTCTTGAGTTAGACATGTCAACATGAGATGGTCACAAAGATGTTTGGACACGATTGTGGATGTTTTCTTCTACATTGTTGAGTGTCAATAGTATTCAATAACACTGCTGTTGCATACTAATTCAAAATTCCCAGTGGCGTCACTACAATTTTGACAATTTTCACAAAGTTTGTGACTGCTAACAGTTACAAGACTGATTACTGAAACAAATCTGAGGACAATTCAACTAATTTGCTCTGATTACTGAAACAAATCTGAGGACAATTTAACTAATTTGCTCTTGTTAGACTCGTTCACTAAAGAACTTAACAATTTACGAGTCTCTAAACTAAATTGCTATAAATGACAATTTCATGATCAAATAGGTATAGTTTTACTATGTTATTTCCACCTAAGAAAAACCAGGGCCGGTCGTTAGTATTGACACAATATTAATGGGAGTTTTATCTCACTAAGTCACTGACTAAATATTTGCTGGCAACTATAAGATAGTATAAAAACTAGATCTCGCGCAATCTTTACCTTGTACTACGTTTACAATACATTAAACAAGGATAAAATGTTTTAATTCCTTCCACCTATGTACCTACTTGCTAATTTTTTAAACAAAAAAAATACCATAAATAATAATTTCTTGTTTGTTGTCTGTCTCTGAAAACATTTACAGAGATCCTCTTTGTATTATTAGAAGGTGTAAACCATAATCTTTGTGCAAACTATTTGCACTAAAGATAATAAGAGTATGTGGGTATTTAAAGCAAGTTCATAGATTTTGTCGAATTGATTCTTATTATATTTCAATGGGCGTTGAAACATGGAAAAAATTAATCATGCCAGGCCTTAAAATAAAAATGGCGAGTAGATCGAATCATAGAGGTGATAGGTACACAGTGGTATGGGGTGGGTGCATTCACTGTGATGTTTATTTATAGTGAGTGCTCGGTGGTCGATCAGCGCTGAGGCGGAGGCTAGCAGCGGTGCGTGTGCCCACAGGCCACGAGGGACGCGTCCTCACGCGTGACAACGTCCATGTTACCTACCACAAACACCTCCTATTCTCGCTAAAACTCGCCGCGTCGATAAATAATAAGCACTTTGTCACGAAACAGGTGCCAAACCAGTTATCAATACGGTCACGAATATTAATAGATACCTACCTACTCCTTTGACAAAAGATAGGGTAACGTTTTGAGCTAAAACTACATTCCACAGGTTCCGCCAGCCTTAAAAGAACGAGAAAACTTTGGGAGGAGCAATCATTCACTCAGTTGACTCAGTCCAGCATCCTCACAGGATCAGTCAATATACCTAGTTCATAACTTTCAAATTATCATTTTCTTGCAAGAATTTGTGTATAAGGAAAGAAGGATGATGATAGCACCGTTAAAAAAAAAACGTTGTTAGCGCGAGATCCCGCGAGACTTTTTGTTTATTTTCTCGCCTTCGTACAACTGACGATTATTTTGCTGCGGAAAACATAAACTACACGTCACTTCACTCGGTGAGGCACGGTCACAATACCGAACACCTCAAGCGAGAATAGATTTTAAAAAGTAAAAGTGTGTCAGCACTAGTTCTTTGGCACTTATTTTAAAATTATTCACACCTGCTTTATGAACCTAAGAACATCCTAACAGTTTCA
Organism: Amphipoea lucens; assembly: GCA_947508005.1. Taxonomy (NCBI): domain Eukaryota; kingdom Metazoa; phylum Arthropoda; class Insecta; order Lepidoptera; family Noctuidae; genus Amphipoea; species Amphipoea lucens. Next base: position 16,524,309 of record OX382367.1, read on the forward strand.
ACTCAAATGTTCATATTTTTGTTATTCTTGGATGTTTCACCTTTATTATTTCGTTATCGGTAGACACTTTTAAAATTAATGTAATTAGATATTGTGATAAATTACAATGTAGGTACTCATTCTAGACTATTCAATAGTGTCTTACACGCCCAGACAGGCAATAACAAAAACCATTTATGAATTAAGTATTAAGATAAGCTGACGAACTTAGACTTGCTCCTACCTACTGCAATCTTCATTCCGTGAAAACCGATCTCCACCTACACTCAATGTAATCTGTCTTCACCCGCTAGAGATAATATTTAGATTTCTCAGAAACTGAAAACTGTATCAAAGGAAAAACAATTTATAATCGCTAAACGCATTCTCACTTGTAACTGCAAAATCTCATTATTAGAACTAAATGCACAAGACCTGTTCTATTTATGTCTATAAATAATAGCAATAATTGTGTATAGAGAAATGGTTATCAAAATTGAACTAAGACTAATCGATTGTTTCTCATGTAACTCGATGGTTATCCGATACTCGTTCAATAATCATTCGTCCTCGAAACATAAAAACTAACATTACGTACGTAATAGCAACATGTACGAGTAGCTTCCGATAAACCGACACCGATAAACTATAATATCAGTAATGCGCTATGTTCATTAGTGTATTCTTAACTTAACTTTCATTTTGTATAATTGTATTCATGAAGTCTTTCATCTGGGGGAAATGACCATTTAACACAGATTCATTTTCTGGTGGGATGTTAAAGTGCACTGCGTCAGTGGGGTTCATAAGTGTTTGAGTGCATTAAGGAGTCGATAGTGTACGGCAAGCCCGGGAATGCTGACTGCTCCCGCGGCGAGATTCGAGTGCCTAGTGGCTGAAATATTATATAGGTACCCAGGTTTATTTTGGACGATCTACGTTGGCGGATTGCGTCTACGAACGCGGCTGACGCGCGATCCACACGACCATTGCACGTTCCAATATTTTATCTGTTAGAAAATTCTTTTATCTTCTCACCACTGGAACCGTAAAGACTACATTTTTTCCACACGTTATATTTTCGGCAACGTTATTCTTAGTTTTTTCGATTGCTTCGATCTAAGCACTCCATATCACCAATAATATCCCTACAATTTGACATTCATTTGAAGAAATAATGCATCATTAATGCGAAACACATTTTATGGATTACTTCTCTTCACTTCTAGGCCTGTTTTTTTTTCAATTCTCAACCATCCTGATAAATTTATCAAGGTGTTATCGAAAGTGAAAAAGCTCTAATTTTTTTCAATTTACTTTTTATACCTCTCATTGCCAGCCTTTTTACCCACTGCTGATGTCTTAGTTCATCAATCGTTCATTGTGGATCATTCAACCATCTGGTAACTGATCTGCCAACTTCTTTAGTATTTTCAAAAGTGTCGTGCTTACAAGGTGAATGTGTAAACGCCTGTTGGACTAAGAATGTATTATGTCTACTCAGGTGAACGATATCACCTCCCTGTAGTATTTATGAATATGGACCACTCTCGTCTTCAGAATTATAAATTCTATATAGCAGCAACTGAAATTATAAAAATGATTTGGTTCGGTAGAACATTTCGGTTGCTACAAATTCGTGATGGTTTTCTCTTGCCTTTCTCTCGATATCGTCAAAAAACTGCAAGGCCTGACTGACAGAGTTGCGAAACAAAACAACAAAGTCAGTGTCCGTTCTTTATCTTACTTTCACCTATATTCCGCTGTCACAAAGAAAGTTTTTACATTGCCAATCTCGTTACAACTAAGTATGTAGTATTGATGCATAATTGGATTTTGTCTTCAGTGAATCCCTCCAATCAGAGTCAGGGTAATCGCTGGCCACCTGTAGCGTGACGTTGAGGTCATCCGTTTGTTACTATCTTTACCTATATATTATTGTGACTATAATATCAGCGCTGAAATAGCTAATTTTCCTCATTCATTGTTTTTGTAAACTGTTAAAGTTTGCACTTACAGCTAGAATAGAAGCTAATATATTGATATCTTTATGGAGTGGATGTAGCGTGACGGTGTATTATGTATTGTATTATAAGATTGTCAGTCTCGTCACGTACACGATGTACGCTATTTTGACGTCGGATGCCCAGGACGTGACACTTAAGTGTATGGGCGTCCTCGCGATTATGTGCGCTGTTGTTAGTTTTATTGATGAGCGCTAGTGAGCACAGATGCTGACACGGCGATATCGATGCGTGGACTAATTGCTTACATTAGTCACAGCGGCGTGGCTGGCAGCCGGACTGCGTACGCAAATAGAGCCGCTACAACGATTGACTTAGCGCACGTTGCCCGATTACACTCTACGATTAAGACATGGAAAACATGAAACTAATTCCACTTACATTCCTATGGACGTTATCTTTACTGCATCCAAAAAGCTTATTGCGAAACATGCAGCCGAACATGCTCCCACCTAAACTCGACTCCCGGAAATGACATGATGGGAGGATATTTCAATAATTGTAAGGGCAGCGTTTAATATGAACATCACGAATCGTCAATTTAGGCAAGTAGTAGTGATTAGGTAGACGTAGATAACAAAAGGATTTTACTAGAAACATTGCGCCTGCGACGTTGTTGTTACGTAGGAACTAAGTGCGCGTTTGAGGTCACCATGCAGGTCGCGCACGGCCCGGAGACGTGGCCCGCTGACTGCCCAGCAACTACTTAATCATAAACAAGATACGTTATACCAAAATACACCTTACCACACATTTGTATCACAGATTTAATATAATGAACATGATAAAAAGTCTGAATGTCGCGTCAGCAAAAAAGATAAAGTTTTCCGACCCTACTACTTGACAAATAATTACTGACAAACATATATTATGTACACGTCACAAAGGCTTTTTTTTTGTAGGGCACGATTCTAACATTGAGTTAACCAAATGCTGACGCATAACCTTCTACGGCAATACAGAATAAGCGTAGTATAGCGCTACTGTAGTAATCTCTAAGGACAAGGTCCTTAGAACTTAATCTTATAAGTACATATTTCTTTTATCAAAATAATATTACACCTATTCTAACCTGTTCTGCTCTATCTAGTTTTATTTAGAACGATGATATAATTTTTAAATATATTATCCTCTCCGATAACCGTAAATATACCGGTTTTTAAAAAACATGACTCCAAATTAAACAACAATTATTTTTATTTTTTATTAATTATCAGTAGCCAGTTTAAAATCAAAGAAGTGCGATAATTCTCTATCGCTAAAACTGTATGTACCTTGATTACCTAGCGGCCTTGTAAATATTATCACACGTGGTTTACTTTGTTTTGAAATTGTTGATTTTTGCGCAGTATCCGAATAGAAGCCGGTTTTAGCGCATACTGATAACGATTTAATCAAAATAAGCTGCGTAGAGTAGAACTAGACAAACGGTGAGCAGATCACGTTGAAATGCGGTGCCGACATTTGTATTTGACGTCACTATTATTGGCCGAAACGCTGATCGAACCTCGCTTCGCCGGCGCGGGCGCTGCCGCTCGCGCCGACCTATCTCGTGTATTTATGTACGATCGTAACTGCCGACATAGATCGCATGCCTGTTCTGACTAGTTTATCGTCTGTTACATTAAATCCTTTGATCTTTTATTCAAAATTCTTATTATGGTTCTTTTCTCTTTTCAGAACTGCCAACGGAGGAGGGTAAGCGCATCGATTTGATAAATATTTCTAAGCTATCTGCTGATCTAAATATCCTACACAATATTCCGATTCCTTCCACTGTGTAGATTCCTTTTAAAGATTCAACTTGATCAATAACATTTTGTAAATGTATATAACATAAACGCACGATAATATTTAGCTAGACAAGACTTTCTCATCCTTGAAGATAAATAGTAGTCATAGAGCACTCAGGAAATTTCCTTAATTTATTGTACAAAGCCGCCATGCTAGAAATGTGAACACTCAGGAAGTGTGGCGGTCCCCAATTGTATGTTAATTAAGTACCTAAACTAATTACGCATACGACGATTAATCTGACGCATATAGGGAAACACAGACCCATAAATAAACTAATCTGCATAGGAAAGAGCTGCTGCTGTAGGGAAAACATCAGTAAATTTCGTTCAAGTTAGCGTTTAGAAAGAAATAAAATAGTTATGTACAATGCTTTGGTAATTTTTTTTTTTCTTCTTTGTTACTAACGAATCTTTAACTTCACCTATATTCAAATAAAAACCATGGCAAGGTTCCGTGAGATACTTTGTGTTTACTGCTCAAAGCCTTGAAAAGTCATGTTTGTTGAATCTTGTCGTCAAGTTTGCGATACATATTAATGACTAGAATATTGAATAATAGCCTACGTTTACACAATCTTGAATTCGTAAAACACAACATTTTAAAACACCAAAATGTATAGGTACATCAACGTTAGATTCGACGTATTTCCTACTTTCCTGAAAAAATATTATTTCCGCTAATATCCTATGATTTTATTCGTATGCAGATTAAATACGCCAAAAATATAACATTGGTCTCTTGTTTACTTATAGGCAAAAGTATATGGCAGTTAGTCCTGGAACAATTCGATGACCTCTTAGTAAAGATTTTGCTGTTAGCTGCTATTATTTCATTCGTAAGTATTAAGATCATTGGACTAAAGGATGATTTGCCCCAAATGGCTTGCATCGCATCGGATCGGAAAGCATACGAATGGATGCGGCGACAGCCGATCGTGTCCGGCAGCATGTCGACGCATACGATCGGCTCCGACCCGTCGCTTGCGAACGTATCCGTTTCTGCGCCTAGTCAAATAGTTTCATTCCAACCGTGTTGACGTGTTCTAATTTTTGAAAATGTTGTAAGTTGACGTAGTATAGCTGACTTTTGCATTAGAAGAAGAAAAAAATGAATCATATAACACAGAAGAGGAAAAGAAAAATTTGGACGACAGGCGAACGAAGCCGATCGCGCGTCGCAGCATCCTTTCGGCTACGATCGCGTGTCGCGGAAGACGCCCGCGGTCAAGCTGCTGTGCGCGGCTTGGTAATATAAACTTTAAATACTGTGTAAACGATTAACTTCGTTTAAAGGTTGTAAAATCCGTTCCGATCCGATGCGTTGCGAGCCGTTTGGTGGAAATAATCCTTAAGTATCCGTAGTCACAAACGTTTACAGAAAGATTAACAATATTATTCTCATGTTTCAGGTTTTAGCTTTATTTGAAGAACACGAAGACGCATTCTCCGCCTTCGTAGAGCCTTTCGTTATTTTACTTATTCTTATTGCTAACGCTGTAGTAGGAGTATGGCAAGAAAGAAATGCCGAATCCGCCATCGAAGCTTTAAAAGAATACGAACCCGAAATGGGTAAAGTAATCAGAGGAGACAAATCCGGTGTACAGAAAGTCCGAGCCAAAGAAATTGTACCCGGTGATATCGTTGAGGTGTCAGTCGGTGACAAGATCCCCGCTGACATCCGTCTTATTAAAATTTACTCGACCACCATCCGTATTGATCAGTCCATCTTGACCGGAGAGTCTGTCTCCGTGATCAAACACACAGATGCCATTCCCGACCCCCGCGCCGTCAACCAGGACAAAAAGAACATTCTCTTCTCCGGTACCAATGTCGCCGCCGGCAAGGCCCGCGGTATTGTCATCGGTACTGGTCTCTGCACTGCCATTGGTAAAATCCGTACTGAAATGTCCGAGACTGAAGAAATCAAGACACCTCTGCAGCAAAAACTGGACGAATTCGGTGAGCAGTTATCTAAAGTCATCTCAGTTATTTGCGTTGCCGTATGGGCTATCAACATCGGACACTTCAACGACCCCGCCCACGGTGGAAGCTGGATCAAGGGTGCCGTGTACTACTTCAAGATCGCCGTCGCCCTGGCTGTCGCCGCTATCCCCGAAGGTCTGCCCGCCGTCATCACCACTTGTCTCGCTCTCGGTACCAGGCGTATGGCTAAGAAGAACGCTATCGTGAGGTCGCTGCCCTCTGTAGAGACCCTTGGTTGCACATCTGTCATCTGCTCCGACAAGACCGGTACTCTGACCACCAACCAGATGTCTGTTTCCCGTATGTTCGTCTTTGAGAAGATCGAAGGTGGCGACAGCAGCTTCCTTGAATTTGAAATCACTGGTTCCACCTACGAGCCTATTGGCGACGTGTACCTGAAGGGACAGAAGATAAAGGCTACTGAATTCGACACTCTTCAAGAACTGGGCACCATTTGCATTATGTGCAATGACTCCGCTATTGACTTCAACGAATTCAAACAGGCATTCGAGAAGGTGGGTGAAGCCACTGAAACCGCTCTTATTGTACTCGCTGAGAAAATGAACCCCTTCAACGTTCCCAAAACTGGACTTGATCGCCGCTCCAGCGCTATTGTTGTACGCCAAGAGATTGAAACCAAATGGAAGAAAGAGTTCACTCTTGAGTTCTCCCGTGACAGGAAATCCATGTCCTCGTACTGCACACCCCTCAAGCCTTCCCGTCTTGGAACTGGACCCAAACTGTTCGTCAAGGGTGCGCCCGAAGGTGTACTTGAGCGTTGCACGCACGCTCGTGTCGGAACTGCCAAAGTTCCTCTGAACACCACCCTCAAGAACCGCATTCTGGACCTCACCCGCCAGTACGGTACCGGTCGCGACACCCTCCGTTGCTTGGCCCTGGCCACCGCTGACAACCCACTGAAGCCTGATGAGATGGACCTCGGAGACTCTACCAAATTCTTCACCTATGAAGTCAACCTTACATTCGTCGGTGTCGTCGGCATGTTGGACCCTCCCCGTAAAGAGGTATTTGACTCCATCGTCCGTTGCCGCGCCGCTGGTATCCGTGTCATCGTCATCACTGGTGACAACAAAGCCACCGCGGAAGCTATTTGCAGGTAAATATATAACATTCTAACAAAACTGTCTATAGAGTTACATTTTTGTTGTCAATTAATAATGAACTTGTATATTTCAGGCGTATTGGCGTGTTCACTGAAGATGAAGACACTACTGGCAAGTCCTACTCTGGTCGCGAGTTCGACGACCTCCCCGTTTCTGAGCAACGCGCCGCCTGCGCTAAGGCTCGCCTGTTCTCCCGTGTGGAGCCCGCTCACAAGTCCAAGATCGTTGAGTACCTGCAGAGCATGAACGAAATCTCCGCTATGGTAAGATTCAAACATCATTCAACTTTAAATATTTTAAGAAGAAGTTTAGCAGTTCCCTAAATAAACAAACAGAATTTTAAGTATGTTACCATATCAACACAACAGCAAAATAACTGCTACATTGTAAACTATATCTTTATAATTTACTGAAACACCATTCGCCAATATTATTGAATGTATACAAGTTGTAATACATATTGGAAGTGTAGTGTTTACGTTAGGGCAGCAATGTTTGTAAACTGGAGCACTCGAAACTTATTATGAAAGAATTGGTGGTACTATATTGTGATTGCGATGACATGTTCGTTATGACTTTACAGACTGGTGACGGTGTGAATGACGCGCCCGCCCTGAAGAAGGCTGAGATCGGTATTGCTATGGGCTCTGGTACCGCTGTCGCTAAGTCTGCCGCTGAGATGGTGTTGGCTGACGACAACTTCTCATCCATTGTCGCCGCTGTTGAGGAAGGCAAGTATTCCTAGCAACTTCACTGAATCTTAGAAGATTAAAAATATGATCATGTGTGTAGGATACAGAAACGGTTAACATGACGGTTTTGTAACCTCAGGTCGTGCCATCTACAACAACATGAAGCAGTTCATCCGCTACCTGATCTCTTCCAACATTGGTGAAGTCGTGTCCATCTTCTTGACTGCCGCCCTGGGTCTCCCCGAGGCTCTGATCCCTGTGCAACTGTTGTGGGTCAACCTGGTCACTGACGGTCTGCCCGCCACCGCCCTCGGTTTCAACCCACCTGATCTCGACATCATGGACAAGCCCCCCCGTAAGGCTGATGAGGGTCTCATCTCTGGATGGCTGTTCTTCAGGTATAAATACGATACGATACGATACAAGTAATGTAATGACTTTGGAGCTGCAAAACATCACAATTGGAGATGGAGAAAACTCCGATGGTGCTGTTAACATTGTTCAGTTGTAACTGTTTGATAACTTGCCAGGTACATGGCTATCGGTGGTTACGTCGGTGCCGCTACCGTCGGCGCTGCGTCGTGGTGGTTCATGTACTCGCCCTATGGACCCGGTATGACTTACTGGCAGCTTACCCACCACTTACAGTGCCTTGGTGGAGGTGATGAGTTCAAGGTACGCCATTTTACAATTCAACACCAACCAACCATTTCAGTATTTTTTTATATTTGTAATTTTTTGTCATAATAAATATTTTTTGCGATTTTAGGGCATCGACTGCAAGATCTTCACTGACCCTCACCCTATGACGATGGCCCTGTCCGTATTAGTAACAATTGAGATGTTGAACGCCATGAACAGTTTGTCTGAGAACCAGTCGCTGGTGTCCATGCCTCCATGGTCCAACATGTGGCTTGTCGGCTCCATGGCTCTCTCCTTCACCCTCCACTTCGTCATCCTCTACGTTGAGGTCCTTTCGGTGAGTACCGCTCGAGTTATCACACGGATGCAGTTGTCGGTAATGAATATGCTAACTCCTTCGTGTTCTGATGCGTGTGTTCGCAGGCCGTGTTCCAAGTGACGCCGCTGTCCGTCGACGAGTGGGTCACGGTAATGAAGTTCTCGATACCCGTGGTGCTGCTCGACGAGGTGCTGAAGTTCGTCGCGCGCAAGATCTCCGACGGTGAGAAGGCTTCGCAGCTGATGCACTGGCTCGACGGCATGCAATGGATTGTGCTCATGTGGGCCGTGTTCTTTGGCCTCATCATCTACGGCCCTCTATAAGCCGGCCCGCCCCCGTGTGCCGTGCCACCACCCCGTTTGATTCACATCTAATACCCTCCTATCGATTTCTGCGCCACCCACCTATTCTATTCATGTTGCAGTTTAAATTTTCTATTCTCGTGTGTGAACTGATAAGTTATTTTGAGTGTGGGTAGCGCACGGAATTTTACTGTGGAAACCGATAAGACTATGAGCTTCGCTCACCACAGTACCAGTCATCTAACAGTTTGGAATGCTCATTCTGCGCACATGGTGTGTGAAGTGACCCTGAGCCCGCGCACGTGCGCCCTGGTGTTGGACATAGGACCGGTAGTGAACAAGTGATGTTGCCGCGTCGGACTAGCTACCATCAGTGTTGTAGTTGTCTGTACTGCTTAGGAGTAGATCTAACAGAGCGTGGCCGCCAATGCGGCCCGCTCTAGTGATTATGCATTTTGTATGTGCGAGACAATAAATTTATTGGAGCTCATTTTTTTACAAGTTCGTGAGTTCGACTAATATTCTCTTCCTTTACTGAGTACATATACATAATATTATACACTTATTTGATGTGAAGTGGCTGTGAAGACCTTCGTTATGAATGCTAACTAATGAAACACCAAAAATTGGAACGGTATTTATAAGTTAGATTAATTGCATTTGATACATTTTGTATACAGTAGCATGAAAAGCTCCGCATTCAAATATATTATAGTGAACTCGCACATAGCTCAGTACCTTGTCCTTAGGGACAGCAGACATGTTATAATACATACTATTAATTAATAGTAATGTGCATTGTTAGCTTAGTGTAATTTATTGTAAGTGTATTATTAGGGACGTGGTTACAATATTAATCTCTCTTATCAAAAGAGTTTTTCTCCTCTGTCCTTTCACTGTGGTCGCTTCTTAACATTCCTATATGCATTTCTTTTTTTCTTTTATCAAACCTTGTTTGGTATTGAGGAGCGCTCTTATTAATCTAAGCTAATATTAACTAATGAATGTGTCCCTAGGCTGAACTAACCTCATGCCTTTGTGTGAACTCAGGCGGATTGCATATTGACTGCTAGCCAGCTGCAGGATCATGCATCCGAATCGAGGGCATTGTTACTTCAAGCTAACTGATCTACAGTCGTACTCTTAAGGGTCCGACTATGCAGTTGTCTTGTAGCTACAATGTAGTCGGCCTGGCAGCAACATGGTGTCATGTTTACAATGCTGTTTACTGGCAGTTGCATGCAGTCCGCCCGTGTTCACCCTTCGTAACTCAAGTAATACGTCACAACTATTACCTGTGCTACTAGTGACTTTCATATACATCGAAACAATATCATGTCAAGCCTTGTTTCAATATAATTATTACACACTATTTTCTTTTTAAATTCGTTAATTTGTGTACTGTGTAAAATGTCTATTTATTACATTATTTACTACAAAATAATTTATTGAAATAAAGCAAATAGTCTATGTATGTACGAACTTAAATCGGCTTAAAGATCCTAAGTTTATTTATCTATATTACTAATTGATGTAATTTATTTTGTCTCCTGTTCTTGAAAATAACCCTTTATATCAATTATTTCACCATTGAGACATAATATTACTTTTAAGTTTAAAAAACCCAATTCAAAATTTGTTAATTGTGGTATCAGGTTAGTACGTACATATGTTTTTTTTTTATATATATAATGAACAGTAATAAAAATTGCATGTAAACATTGCATGGTTTATGACTTTAAAGAGTGCAGTTTTGATATGATGCATTAACAATTATATATTAACGTATTACAAATTATTTATGTGTATACCCAAATCTATAAACAAGACTTGATTGAAAGGACTACAACCGTTAGAAGTTTATATTTATTTTATGTGTTTTTTCTATATGCAACACATACCTTGTGAATATAATATTTTAAATAAACACAAAACACTTCATTGAATGATTTGCCCCCCATATATTTGAGATATGTCTTGAAACTACCTATTGCCTTCATATCTCTTCAATCAGTAGTTGGTGTACCACACCACCAAGCATTGATCCCACATAATTATACACTGCACAATTAAGGGCATGCTCAAAAACCTTCGTTGTGAATGTCCCCCAGCCTCCTGGAACTTGTTGCGTTTGTCAGATTAACTTATTGAAATGTACAGTCGTTTATACATTTTACATATTAAAATAGTCAACAATATTAATGTTTGAATTATTTCCCTTCACAATCCAGTAGTGACACTACATGACCATGACACATACCCCTTGATTATGAATTATATACCACCCCTGGTGACCCTTTGTGACCCTATGTATTGGAACCCCATGTCCTTAGTGTACAAATAATTGTTTAATTACTATTCTATTCCTCGCTAACAAATTTTTATTTAACAAGTTTTGCAAGAATTATGATCTATCTTGTTGTGGGTGATACTTCAACCTGCAACAAAAACAGTTGCGTTTTGAACATCACTTCCAACTTGATCTGTAACCAGAGCGATATTGTTTCGCCTACAAAACTTATTAAAGAATGGTTACAAAAAAAATATAAACAAGCAATAAAAACAACAAAACAATTGTTTGTGAATTGCAAAACTTAGTTTAGAGCCGCGCCACGGCAGGTACGACCGTGGCGGCCCGCGCACGCTCCCGCATGCTCTAACGTGGTGTTGTCCTTGTGTCCCCAGCCCAGCCGGATTGGAAGCTGTAAGCGCCGGATCGCCGTCGCAGCGCCACTGCACGCACATATTCCATGAACACTCATTGTTTGTTGTGATCCCGCAGTGAAACTACACATTTAATGTAACTACGACACGGTTGTGATATCTTCATAAGACCTAGTAAGTTCGGACGGCAGCCCCGCTCGAGCGCACACGACACTAACACTCTCGTTGTTTTGCAGCGAACGAGGTGGTCATTGACAAGTGGTAAACGCCACCGAATCATAGTTCCTCAACCCGCTTCTCTCTGCTACTTCTACCGCTCTCGTCTCCCGGTGTAATGTTAATTGGCTTTTAGATGTGTACGAATTAAAAAAGACCGTCACGTAAGACTACGATTAGGCTAGGCTAGATAGGCCAGGGCCAGCGGTGGAGCAGAGGCGCGAGTGGTGGATGCGGCGACGAGGCGGGCCGGGGCGCCGCCCGGTCCACCTGCTCACCTGCGCTAGTTCACCAGAGGGGACATAATGTTGTTCATAATGTGTATATACTACAGTATGCTTAGGAGGTTTAATCAATTTGTTATATTACGTTGTTCTAATTAAAGACTACATGGTGCCCGTCGACAGAAGCAGTGCGATAGACGATGTGTACTTAAGTTGAGAGCACTCATTAATTTATTGTTATATTTTTATTATCTTATAATCTAGTTTGCTTATCTAGAGTCGAGTCATTTCTATTAGTGCTGACGCCTCGACGAGCAATATGGTGTCTGTAAGGGAAGGATAATTACATGATTGTCCAGTGTTTGGGACCTGAGTCCAAAAGTTTAAACATACCTGTACATTTTAATGTATTATTGTTTTGTACAATAAATCGTTATAAACGACAAGTGTTTCATTTCTCACTTCATCACGTTTTTCAAAGAAGTATCAGAGTAGCCCGCGAAATTCAAATTATCTTACGTTTTTTTTGCAATTGGTTGTATGATACCATGGTTGTATGTTGATCTAAACCTTAATTCTAAATATGAATAGCGTCCGTAAAAAGTATTTATTTATAGAATCGTAAAACTTCAAAGTTCATATTACCCTATTAAATAATTATTTCATCATGACATTAATTCAGGTCGTATTGGTGATTCTAATGATTATATTTTCTGTAAAGTTCTGTTTGTTACGTTCGCAAATCACATTTTCAACTACAACCTGGCCCTGCAGTCTCGACAAAGATCGGTCGTTAACTCTAAGGGTCGATTTATACTAGCGCAGAGTCGAAGCGCATCGAAGCGTCAAATTTTTTACAACTAAAGCGAAGCCGCACGAATGCGCACGTATTCGCCAGAATACGCGCGCACTCTCACGTGTAGTAATGGGCATCAACAGCAGAGCTATTGACTATTGAATCACTTGCCAGTTGACTCTCGTAGCTGAAATTATTATAAATATTGCGTAGTAATAAATACTTGCTTTACTTACCAGTTAATTTCATTTCCCCGCTAACTTTTTCCCAAGCATTATTTTTGGAATGTTTGTCACTATAATTTTTAGCTTTTGGATTAAATAGGCATTCATATTTTTGCACCAGGTAAATTAATTTTTCGTCCGAGTCCATTGTGATTAACACCGATGCAGGCCAATTTCCGACTGATGACGCGTTGGTTCGCTAGTGGGCGCGTGGATACACGAGAATGCGCGCGCACCAATCAGCGTTGTTCGCGCGCAGACGCGCGAATTCCGACGAATGCGCGCGTCTTTTTTAAATCTCCGAAGTAATGTGTGCGTTACGCTGTGGAGTTAAGGTTGAATTTGTTATGTTCAGTTTTGGATAGACGCTTCGATGCGCTTCGACTCTGCGCTAGTATAAATCGACCCTTATCGATGTCAATTCCTTTAATACATTTTCAACCTTCATCATCATCATTTCAGCCGAAAGACGTCCACTGCTGGACATAGGCCTCCCCCAAGCACCTCCACTTCGACCGGTTTTGTGCTTCTCGCATCCAACGAGTTCCTGCATTCAACCTTATGCTTTGGAAATAAAGTTGAAATCTATTAAATGAATTTGACGAACCGTTCGAGATGAGTGTCGAACGAGCCCCGCGAGGCAGGGAATTTGAAAACTTTTATATAAAAAATGGGTTTTATTCGAATTTTTACTCAAAAACCCTTCTTTTTTTAACATCCGGCCTTGGGATCCAAAAGTCCTGCTTTTTAACGACCAAGCCCGGCTTTCTGATTTTTAGAGATGGCAACGCTAATTACATAACTAATAACCGATTCTGTACTCGTTTATCCGCGATTTTTTTGCTCAAAATTAAAAGATATCTGTCATATTCTACGACAAGCCTCGCGGCTTTACTTCCTGCAAGCTCAAAACAATCTGCTAATGAATTATGTCATTCAAATTAACTGCAAACATGGTACAATTATATGACTGCAAACACGTACGGAGCGTGTCCCGCGCACTGAAACGTGGCGTCTTTTTTTATATATGGCATCTTGCAGATCAATCTAGGAGGTTTTCGACTGCGTAACCGGTACGGGGTACGGATTCTGCTTAGGGCATGTCACGTATGAGATCCGCCTTAACAGCGCCTAACCTGCCTACCCTTACCTAACTTAACAGCTTAAGGTTCATGTTGATTTAGACTGGGATCAGAAAAACCTGAGACAGTTAAAACTTTTCCAGAATGAATAATTGTTTTTTTGCAGAATTAAAAATTAATGTATTCAAGTCTATTTACAATAGAACAGACGTCAGCACATCAAGCTACCCGAAACTGTCAAATCCTAATCAATTACAAACTAATAAAGTTGAAAATCTAAAGAAATTTGACAGCTTGATGTGCTGGCGTTTGTTCATTACTATACGGCGTTAGCACCCTCGCTACGCTGGGGCGCTAATTTCACGCCGTGCAATAATCAGAATCACATATAAGCGTGAATTAAGTGCGGGTTTAGGTCCCACAGTACTATACATAAAATTTAATGAAAAAACAAGCCACAAAATAAAATAATCAGGTTCAGAAGAGATTACTGAACAAAAACTTGAGGTAAGATTTGAATTTCGTGGGCAACGTTAGTGCATCCTCTTAAGCCAAGTGCACATGACGGCCTGGCCATGAACTCGCCGCTATCAGCGGCAGCTTAGCGCGGGATGGCGAGCGGTAAAAACAAATATACCAAAATGTATGACCCATGTCACGACGCACCGCTCGCAGCTCTAGACAAAAGAAATCGCGCCGCTTGCCGCTAAGCCAAAAGTCGTGGCTGGGCGGTAATGCCGCCATGGGATGCAGCGCAACGCGTTTTCATACAAAAAAAAGTGCGGTGCAGTGCAGCCCGCCTGACTATAGTGTAAGTTAGTAATACAAACAAATTTACGGCGCGGCCTACCTTAATCTGCGCTAGTTTGGAACTGAGAGTTTATCTTGCCATGTGATGGTAGCCATTATGAATATTTATGTTATGCTAGATACACACGCAGTGACTTCAAAATCTCACATCCGCACGCAGATTTTGAAATCGTTAGCGACAAAACTTCTGTCAAAATCTGAGTATAATTTGAAATCGCCAGCAAGTCGCTGCGTGTGTATCTAACATTAGTAGCCATATTTTTGTACAGACTCCAGCACATCAAGCTACTACAATCTGTCTAGATTTTCAAATCTTTGTAAGGTTGATTGAAAAGACAGTTTCGAGTAGCTTGATGTGCTGGCGTCTGTACATTTTACATGAAGCAAGCAGCATGAATTTTTGAGATGAGACTTCAGTATGAAAACCGTAACTATAATGCCGCCTCCACACGCTTGCCAGACCAAACCTCGACCAACCAGACGTTTGGTTTGGCTTGTTATGGGGTGGACTTTGAATGTTGCTGATCCCGATCAAGTGTCGGTTTCATCTGAGATAGAATAGCTATTTCTTCGCCAGAAGAAACGAGACGCGTCCTTATTGAAAATTACTTCTCGGTATATATCTTCGCACAGGTAATCGACTGGCAGGATGTAATTCAGACACCATCAGACGGCATCGGATTGGTTCTACGCTAGCCGGGTGATTACGTTGAAGAAACACCAATGGGCCATCCGGAGCTTGCATCCTTTTAAGGCAGCTGGTCCTGATGGAGTGTTCCCCGAATTACTGCAGTGTGGTGTGGTGGTGGCATCTCTGTCAATTAGACTGATGCCTTTAAGACATTGTGGCTGGCCTTTAGATGCGTTCCTAAAGGATGGAGGGAAGTGAAAGTAATATTCATCCCTAAGCCAGGTAAGGGTGACTACACAAACGCCAAATCCCACCGACCAATCAGCCTGACCTCCTTTTTACTAAAGACTCTGGAAAGGCTGTGTGATGGGGAACTGAGGGATGGCGCTCTGAAGAGTATACCGCTACACGGAAACCAACACGCTTACAGCTCAGGTAAGTCGACCGAATCCGCCCTTCATCTGGTAGTCAGCCAGATAGAGGAAGCGATTCATCAGAAAGGCATCAGTCTGGGCACTTTCACAGACAACGAAGGAGCCTTCGACAAAACCAACTTCTCTAGCATCAACAGCGCCCTCTCTAGACATGGAGTAGAACAGGTACTTACTAACGGAATGGATCACAATTTCACAAAGATCACAAACATACTAAGCAAACGAGTGGTTCGCCCTAAGAACGAGCAGCAGCTGGCCATGACAGCCAGAAGTCCCCAGGGTGGGGTGCAGTCTCCTCTTCTATGGAATATGGCGATTAAGGGCCTCATCACCAAACTCAACGCCAACCGCTATTACACAATAGGTTATGCCGACGACCTCGCAATCCTTGTTTCGGGAAAGGTGACGGGCACGATCTGCAACCTCACTCAGTAAGCGCTACGTGTCGTAGAGAGATGGTGCAGGGATTTTGACCTATCAGTCAACCCCGCTAAAACTGAACTAGTCATGTTTACCCATAAACGAGTATTAGGCCTTTTTCGCCTACCAAAACTGTTCGATACAGTACTCCAGTTGGCCAACGAAGTCAAATACCTCGGAGACATTCTAGACAGTAAGTTAAACTGGAGCAGTCATCTGGACAACAAACTAAACAGGGCTTGCATAACCTTTTGGCAGTGCAGGAAAATGATAGGTAAGAAGTGGGGCTTATCCCCTAAAATTATACTTTGGCGTACACCGTAGTGATCCGCCCCATGGTCACTTACGGGGCCGTGGTCTGGCGGCCCTGCATCAAGCTAGTTACAGCCTCCAACAAACTACACCGCATGCAAAGACTAGCCTGCATGACGACTACGAGCTGCATCAGGACTAAGTCGACTGCAGCAGTTGAAGTCATTCTGGGACTTCCATCGCTCCACCTGTTCATACAGCAGGAAGTGACAATGGCAGCAGTACGTCTTAGGTAGGCTGTGGGGTAAGAGAGATACACCACACACCACACTGCTTGTGGGACTCCACAAGGAGTTCCCCATTACGAAAGCTATAAATGATCGGGTACCCAAACAATTTATCTTCGATAAAAATTCAAGATCCAACTTCACGAGGATAGCCAATGCGAGGAGCTGCGTATTTTCACGGATAGATCCAAAACAGGTAGTGGCAAAGGTGCTGGAATCTTCTCGGATGACTTCAACAAACATATAGCCACACCATTGGGCGTCCATAACACCGTGTTCGAGGCCGAATGCATGGGTATTTCTCTAGCCGCTTCAGCCATTATGGCCAGGGAAGTAAAGGACCACTCGACAGAATGGTTGTTCTGCAAGCGCTGAACAGTTACATAGTTGATTCTGGGCACGAGTGCCACCAGCGCAACAACCAGGTGAGTATCCTCAATAAAATAACCATTCAATGGATCAAAGGACACAGCGGTTCGCTAGGTAACGATGCAGCCGACGAACTTGCCAGAAGGGGTCGAGCATGGCACCAGTGGGACCTGAGCCCATCGCGCCACTTCCCTTCGGGTATTTACGCACTCTGGTAAGGAAACGCACCAGATACAACAACCAAACTGGACGGACCAAGGCGAGTGCAGGCAGGCTAAGGAAGCACTTCCCACAGTTGATGGACACCTCACGAAACAGGTTCTCCGTCTAAATAAACAAAAGCTGCGTACAGTTACTGCAGCATTAACTGGCCACGCGTCATTTAATAAACACCTCTTTGTCATAAGAGTAAGAGACAGTCCGCTGTTCAGGGCCTGCATGGAGGATGACGACACAGCGGCATACGTGCTTCTAAACTGCCCGGTGGTCGCCGCGTACAGACAGGACAAAGTACTTCGGTAACCCAGGTACCCTACGTGAGACGGTCAGTAACATCAAGGCGTTGCGTTGTTGGCCTTCCTTGAGGAGCTGAGGTGAATCGAATAACCGATTTTATTACGAACGATCGCAGTACCGCCCGGCCACGATTTTTGGCTTAGCGGTAAGCGACGCGGTTTCTTTTGTCTAGCGTTGACGCTGCGAGCGGTGCGTCGTGGCATGGTTCATACATTTTGGTATATTTTGTTTATACCGCTCGCCGCCCCGCGCTAAGCTGCCGCTGATAGCAGCGAGTTCGTAGCCAGGCCGTAAGTCCTGGCTAATTTATTAATTTGATTGGCAACACCAAATTTACAGTTTACTTTACTTTTCAGTTTTTAATTCATGAAGACTGCCACATATCGTTCGTGGCGCGCTTGTTCTGTTTATGTTCTTAGAATAGATTTTTAATATAGTTACAACGGTTTTTTTTACAATTAACAGCTGTTTTCAATGAACATGTGTGTTGTTTTATCACAGAAATTATGCGAGAAGTAGTTAATATTGGATAAAATGGATGCGTCTAGGTAAGCAATTTTCTTACATGTATTCGATTATGTTAAGCCTTTTTTATCTTGAGATACAAAGTAGTTTACTTTTCACAGGCTGGACTCCGAGCTGCCGAATAAAATGGCACATTTAGATATAATGGAGATGGACGAGTCCAATACTGAAGCTATAGAAGAGCAGTCTCAAGTGCCTGAATTACCATCGAGAGTTCTAAGAAAGAGAAAATCTATAATGCCTGAAGCAAGTAAATCATCGAATCGAAGAGTTAGTATGAAGCCAAGTAAACGGATTA
Organism: Amphipoea lucens; assembly: GCA_947508005.1. Lineage (NCBI taxonomy): Eukaryota > Metazoa > Arthropoda > Insecta > Lepidoptera > Noctuidae > Amphipoea > Amphipoea lucens. The sequence continues at coordinate 16,542,918 of OX382367.1, forward strand.
TGACTGAAAATGCAAACCCTAAACAAATAGAAGCATTGTATCTGAACAAAAAAGTGAAATCTTTGTCACAGACTTTGGAAACTATTTACGAAGAGCCTAAAGCTCAAAATAGTGAGACTGAAGTACTAATAGGTGGAAGGAAAGTAAAAAGACTGCTAACATTCCAATTAGGTAATCAATACACAAAAGAAAAAATTAAAAAACGCAGAGCCAAAATAAAGAAACTCCTGGGAAACAAATCTTATTTGAACAGAAAGAAAATACCAATGCAAGTATTCCTCAAAACTATAGAATGTTTGGAGTTGGATGAAGTAATAAAAACAGAAACTTCACTGCCAATAAAAGATAAGGATATCAACGCTTGAAAAGCAAAACTGACTGAACGACATAGGGCTAACTTTACAGGAGAACAGTTTAAAGGAAACTTTTCAGAAAAAATCATTATGAATTCGGATTATAAAATAAGATTTCAAAAACAGTATGAATTATGCCTGTAGGATTACAAGGATTTATATGATTAGTTCTCCTGTAACGTTAGTCTTACGTCAATTTCACTTAGTCAATTTTGCCTTTCAAGCATTGATATGTAATTAATTTAAGACTTATTACCTACATGGTATTGTTCTACTTGTGTGTCTGTATCTGTACAAAATAAAATTCACATAATGATTAAGTATTAATTTTATTTATTATCAAGCCTATTACATGAATGATTTTTTTTGAGATTCAACAAGAAACTTAAATATATTTTCATTTAAATAAGTGGAAAAATCATAAGTTATTAATTACAATATTAAATAGCAAAAACAAAGTATAGAAGCATCAACAAATTGTGGAAAATGTAGTGGGTAATAATTATATTTGTTAAGACATTTCTGTTTATTTTTATTATACCTACTTTTGAATGTTTTACCTTACTAAATAAAATAAAAAAATAGGGTAAAAGTTAGGTTTTAACTATACACTCTGTAGATGATTTAGGACAGTTATCATATTCTTTGATAAGGCCAGCAGAGTCTTGATCAACTCCATTGAGGCACACACAGCGAGGTTTTTCCACCCCAGGGGTGAAGAGCTGGCGGGGAACACCAGCCCAGGACCTTTTTACACCACCACTACAAAAAAAAAAACAAACAAGTTTTATTTATTTTATTCTAGCTGCGCCCCGCGGTTTCACCCGCATAAGTGTCGATCCCGTGGGAATATCGGCATAAGAACTATCCTATGTCCTTCCCCGGGATGCAATCTATCTCTGCCAAATTTTATCGAAATCCGTTCAGTGGTTTAGGCGTGAAAAGGTAATGTACAGACAGACAGAGTTACTTTCGAATTTATGATATTAGTCTGGACAGCATGGATGTTCTCTAATAGAGAGAATCCCTTCTCCATTACTCTCACACTGTATTAGTTTATACAGGATGAAATTGAACACATGCGACAAATCGAAATGGGAGATTGTACTCATCATTATGAACAACTTTTACTATGGAACCAAACCTGAAATTGCGAAAAAAAAATCAGCTGCTCCCTACATTTTGACGAGTTATTGCGTACATAAATGTAGGGAACAGCTGATTTTTTTTTCGCGATTTCAGGTTTGGTTCCATAGTAAAAGTTGTTCATAATGATGAGTACAATCTCCCATTTCGATTTGTCGCATGTGTTCAATTTCATCCTGTATAAGGTGTAAAAAAATTAACTGCAAGAACTTTAAGAGGTGCTTTAGACCATCGAACTGAACAACTTTCACTATGGGACCAACTCCGAAATCACGAAAAAAAAATCAGCTGTTTCATACAAAAGTTCAATACCTACTCGGCCAAAACGTATGAAACAGCTCTTTTTTTTTTTCGTGATTATGACACCTTATAGGTGAGACATGTATGCAGAATTTCTTTTTACCCGACTACGGCAAAGGAAAAAGGAGGATTATGATTTTGACCGGTATGTATGTATGTTCATCTGTTCCCTCATAACTTCTAAACTTCTGGTCGTAATTGGACAAATGAGGTATTGGACGGAAAGTCATGATTTAAAAAAAAAAATATTTTCAATAATGCCATGTTGGGTATCAAATGAAAGGGCTTAATTAGCACATTTATGAAATATAAATATTACTGTATAAGTCCCAAAATAAAAAATAAGTTTAAAAACTGAAAAGGATGAAACAAGAAAGTACCTTCCCATGGTTGCATGCTACCATAGCTTTATAATATGTTAGTATCGCTATATGCTATATTGTATGCTGCTGCATACAACCACGGGAAGCTACTTCCTTGTTTCATAATTTTCAGTAGTCAAGTTTTAGTTTTTAAACTTATTTTTTATTTCTTCATTCATAAAAGATTGTAGGTACAGGTTCAAAGTAATATTGGAAAAGTAAAAAGCTTGACAAAAGTAAGGCTGACAGAAACTAGTAGTGGATGTGATCAGAATCTAATAAGTTGAGGCTTAAGACCTTTCTGAAGTTTGTTCAAAACATAAATTCAAGAAGCTGCTTTAATCAAGAATTTATATGGTTTGAAGCTTCAAGAAAAGAAAAAAGACATGTAGCAGAAATTGTTCTGGGTCACAATAGAAACAAAACAATAAATAAAGAAATTTCACAATTTTGTTGCGCGGCAGTGAATCGGTAGCTTATTTTCTGTTTTAATTTTAGAGGGCTTATCACTTGGTGGTAGCTGGTGGCTATAAGTAAGAGTAGGGGACGACCAAAGAAATGATGGATGGACTGTGTAAACGATGATATGGCTAGGAAGAGGGCTGACTACTAAGATGACGACTAAAAAAGAAAATTGGCAGAAGAGATGCTGCGCTAACGCCAAATAAATTAGAATAAGTGAAGAGTAAGATGACAAAGCTGATGGTGTATTAAAAAAAAAAAACAAAACTGATAAAGGGACTTGTAAAAAATTCAAATAAGAACCTCGATGTAGTGCACCACACTTTTGTGCCTTCCTCTGCATTCCATGCAATGTTACAAGGTGGATATTTCTGATCTTCTTTTCTAGAATTTTCTTTTTCTACTTCACATTGCTTTATTTTATTGTAATACTCCTTCATGTATGCTGTTTCTTGGCCATTCTTGTCATAGAATCGTCCTGTGAGGGTACCTGTAATTGTTTTTACAAGTTATTTTTAACCTTTTAAGCACTTGGGTAAATATCAATTGCCGTGCCCCTAGCGCGCGGCTACAAATCGATAAAATAATACCTACAGATGTTTTTTATTTTAAATCTGCCTTAATTTAACCACCCTAATCTATTTTAAATAGATTGAAAAAATCAGGCATGTTCTCTGTCGCAGAAATGCGACACAAGCAGTCAATAGGTTAATCTATGTCAAAAAACCAATTCTCATACTTAACACGTTCCCTGTGCGTGCACCACATGTGGGTCACTGTGAGGTCACTCTGACACGTGCGTGCACCACATTTGGGTCACAACTCCATACAAATTTGAAGCCTTTTTATAGTTTACACGTGTGATTTATTTTAATTTTTTTGCATACATGTGTGAACAATAAACTATAAGAAAAGAACGTGTTTGCACGTGAGGGGCTCCTCTCACATTTGGTAGCAGCACTGTTAACGTGTTAATATGTTCTTAAAAACATGGTAATTGCCTCTCAGATCATAGTATTTCCTGGACAGTAATCAAACAAGGAATGTAATGGGGTGTCTTGTGCTTGCAACCCCTAGCCTAGACTACAAAATATCTATGCTCAAGAACCCTGAAAAAATGAATACTTACCAATTTCAATATACTTTTTCTTGAATGTATTCCGCCAATGAACCAATGTGAGTAAGTCACTACAGGACAAGTCCATGACATGGTCCTTTTCATCACTTTCATCTTTGAAGTTCCCCGTAACAAGAGATCTTGAGCCATCTTTACCTGGATTATGTGGAATTACACAAAAATTCTAGTAATCTTATTAATTTAATTGTTTTCAGTGTAGTAAATAGGTAGAATATAATTTACCTATAAAATAATGGTATGCAGCACCCTTTTCATAATGTCTTTTACCTTCAGTGACATCAAATACTGTACCTAATACTGCTAAATACAAGCTATTTTGTTTTACGCCATCAAATTGAGCTAATTTAGTTGAAGTGAAAATACCAGGCCTATCTTCTTCCACTTCACTTATAAATGTTTCAAAGTACCTCTGTAGTTCATTACGGTACATGAAAGCGCTGAAAACTACAGCTATTGGGATAACCAAGTTTAAATTCCTTAATAAAACTTTAACAACCATCGCTTATATTGTAATTAATAGCTTTTTTATAAATATAATAAAGAATCTTTTAAGTTATTCTTTCGTAACTTCGGTCGACAACTTGAGGTGAAATGAAATTCTGGTCTTACTTTTGTGAATTCCTTTACTGACTACTATCTTTAGTGAATTCCTGTGACACATACCTTTTCTGTAAAAATAACTGTAAAATCATCAAACGGACAACGCTTCAAGAAAAAAACTTGGATACTGTCAAATTGGTTGGAGCAACCAAACAAACAAACTTCATGTGTAGTAGTGCTGTCAGTGTCAGTCAATGTGTCATTTGGACAATTAGTAATGTTGGGTTCAGAAATAGTAAAGGTAAAAAAAAACTAACTTTTAGGGACATCAAACAAAATAAAATCTAGGACGAGTGACAGTATCGTGAAGTACCATATCAGAAAGGAAAGGAGGCCTAGACCCAGCAGTGATTCCAGGCTAAAATTATTTGCTGATAGTGATGCGGCTCGTGTACACGATATTTTATCATTTATAAAACTACTTTTGGAAGCTATAATAATGCGCAATTCTCGGTCTACGAGTGCGGCGATAAAAATCGCTCTTGAGTTATGCGTACCTAGGTTAATTTCAAGTTCAAAAATCACTATCACTATAATCAGTGTCAAAGAACAACAACCCATGGAATTATTATCTACAGACGCCAGCACATCAACCTACCCGAAACTGTCAAAATTTCCCAATCAACTTTAAACCTTATGCTTTAGTGATAAAGTTGAAAATCTATTAAAGAAATTTGACAGATTGTAGTAGGTTGATGTGCTGGCCTCTGTACTATACGTAGTACGTAATAATTCCATGCAACAACCACAGAGTACTTTTAATATGACAACAAGTCAACCAAACAGCACAGATAATATAAAAAAAGCCTGTAACCTAAAAATGGGTTATTTTTGTTTAGACAATATTTTTAATCATTAATCTTGAAGTTAGCTAAACGGTAGTCTAAAGTATTATCCGTAAATAATATATAAGAGTTATCTGTGTTAGACATAATATGATAATAAAAATCATATTATTCTTGTAACCTTGTTTATAATATTTGAGTTTCATGTTTCATCCTTTGATTCTAATCTAACCAAAGGTAAACCATGTCTGGGAAAGTGATCAGTCAAATTAGAACAATCACGCAGTCTCCGATGCGAAGAAGAGTCGTTGTTACTGGACTAGGAGTTGTATCTCCTCTGGGTACAGGCACTGAATTAGTATGGCAAAATATTTTGAAAGGTCAATGTGGTATAGTAGCCCTGCAAGGCAATGAATATTCCAAACTACCATGTAGGATAGCTGGCTTAATTCCTTTAGACAAAGATGACAAAGTGGCAAAGGCACTGTCGAAGTCCAACCTAAGATCCATGGCTCCCGCTACATGCCTTGCTCTTGTTGCAACTGCAGAGGCATTGGAAGATGCAAAATGGTTACCAGAATCTGATATTGACAGAGAGGCCACAGGAGTAGCTATTGGGATGGGAATGATAGATTTAAAAGATGTTTGTGACACAAATGATGCATTAAAAATTGGTTATAACAAAGTCAGTCCTTATTTTGTACCAAGAATTTTACCAAACATGGCAGCTGGTCATATAAGCATTAAGTATGGGTTCAGAGGACCGAATCATGCCGTGTCTACTGCTTGTGCAACCGGTGCTCACTCTATAGGTGATGCCTTCAGATTTATTCGAAATGGAGATGCAGATGTCATGGTGTGTGGTGGTGCAGAAGCTTGTATCAGCCCTCTTGCCATAGCAGGGTTCAGTAGATTAAGAGCATTAAGCACATCATTCAATGACGAACCAGGAAAAGCTTCTAGACCATTTGATAAAAAAAGAGAAGGTTTCGTCATGGGTGAGGGTGCAGGTATTTTGGTTTTAGAAGAGTACCAGCATGCATTAGAGAGAAATGCTAAAATATATGCTGAAATATTAGGATATGGCTTGTCAGGAGATGCTTCTCACATTACTGCACCTAGGGATGATGGAAGTGGAGCAATGTTGTCAATGAGACATGCTTTGAGAGATGGTGGCGTTAATAAAGATGCAATTACTTACATTAATGCTCATGCAACATCAACCCCTGTAGGAGATGGTATTGAAGCAACAGCAATAAAGACAATGTTTAGCAATCACAGTTCAAATATATACATTTCTTCCACAAAAGGGGCTCATGGACATTTGCTAGGTGCTGCAGGTAATTTAGAAGCAATATTCACTGTATTGGCTTGTCATCACGGAATTATACCACCTACAATCAATTTAGAAGAACCTGTTGATGATTTGAATTACGTTGCTAATGAATCGAAACCATGGAACGCAGACAGAAGAATTGCATTGAAAAATTCTTTTGGCTTTGGGGGAACAAATGCAACACTTTGTATTGGACAGTTATAAAGAGGATCACGAATGTGGGAGCTTATACAGGGGAAGTAAAAAGTAGTTTTTTATACTGTAAAAATAAAACTGTACAAACTATAAATTTGGGAATTTTATCATTAAAAATAAAACTTGTTTTCACTGTATTATATAGTATATTCAAAACTGAGTTTACAAATGTTTTCCGACTTTAATAACAATGGCGAAACAGCCAAGGTAACTCCCGACCTTTTGCTTTTCTAAGCTTTTTTGATAACGAGCAATAATTCATCATGTACCACATAATATTGAGTCACATAAAGCATTGAAATAAAATAATTTGATCAAAAAATGCTACTTTAAATATTTCATTACTAAGCCTTCTAACAATTTAAATAGTAAATATATTAAATGCTGGTTTTTATCCAGTCAATCCATTCTATTATTGGAATCATTCAAACATGCACTTGCAATTTTTTCCAGTGCTAGGCACAATGTTACCAAATATGATTTTAACACAAAGATTTTTCAATTGAAATAATTTTGTGATTGCCAACATCTTTACACTAATCTATTGCATTATGGATCTATTACAAAATGGCATATTATTATTTAGAAATAATTTAGGAAAATAAGATAATGGGTGTTGATTCTGTTGTTCACCAACTAACCTAAATTTAAGTTCAGTGCATCTTTTTCTTTCTATTTCATTAAGAAAAGGACAGAGGATAAATTTTATTTTAGTTCTGTCAAATCAATCAGCGCCTGACGTAAATTGGCGTAATTTTAGTAGGCAAGTTTTTAATCATGTCTAAACTTGTATGGAGGAGTGTAAGGCGCTGATTAATTTGACAGGACTAAACTAAAATTTATCTTCTGTCCTTTTCTTTATGAAATAGAAAGAAAAAGATGCACTGAACTTAAATTTAGTTCAGTTTGTAAACAAGGGAATCGGCACCTGTTAACATTGATTCTTTCTAATATTGGAAGTTACAAAAGATGACATGATATTTAATTGTATACGGATTTTTCATCAAAAGAGAAACTATATAAATTCCAAAATTTGTTTCACACAAGAACATAAATCAGTCTATTCAATATTTGCACTGATTGCTTATTAATCTTCAACTACTATAGAAATAATGCTGAGTACTGAGTATTTAGACATTTTACTGTGGTTGTTATTATTATTCACATTATACATATCTGAAGAACGTAACCTGGTATTCTATTATATTGTTTAACAATAATAATATCTATTGAATGTAGAGGTCTAGATTGTAACAATATGCGTCATAATCAGTAAATGACCCACCAGATAAGAAGACCTATGGTTATGACTTACTGGATATTAGTAATGTATTTTAACCTCTCGAATGTCTTAAGTTCCACAGTGGTACATAAGAAAAAATGCTCCAAGTGTCTTAAGTCGCACAGTGACACTTAAGGGCTTGGTCAGGATTGGTCGCTAAATATCTGTAGTTGTGTTGCAAGTAGCAATATGTTCTGTATTTATATGAAAGAAATGGTTCATTCACTCTTAATTTTAATATTTTTTAACAGCAGAAACATTATTTTGAACGAACTAAAAAATAAATAAATTCATCTGACATTTCACTCACGGCCAACGTCAGAGAGTGTAAATTTGTGCAAAACGAACGGAGAAATAAACGATGAATAGAGGCAGCAAACGGTAAGTTTTCTTATAAAAATCTATATAGAATTACTGAGAAATAAGTGTAGATTCCGTATTGAGTAATTGTTTTTCAAAAAGTAATGATTATATAGCCGAAAAAAGTAACGAAAGTTTAGACTTAACATTTTTTTTCCATAATGGCCGTTGTGTTATAACATGTTTTTGCTACAAATATTCTCGTAAATAGCTTGAAATACATTTAAGTAGTTAGCATATTTACCTATAAACAAAATAAAAGTAATATATACTTATACCATCACGTATTGACATCATTATTGTGTGTCAGAGAGAAAAAGTCGTAAAATTGGCGCCAACCATGACGGTTGGCGGGACAAAGTACGGTCTGCAAAAAAACTTATTATTTTTTTTTAGATTATTATTTTTAAATGATGGTTGGATTTTTATTATTATGTAAACATTTGTTATCAATTTATATCTGAATGTCTTACATGGAGTTTATGTTGCCGATTTTTTTTTTTTTGTTATTATTATTATTTTTTGTTTACTTAGGCCGGTAATGTGGTCGGGTTAGCTGATCAGGCTTTATACAATTAGTGAACTTTAATATTGTTTTTAGAATGGCGAAATACGCCGCTACGGAACGGTCCAGGAGTGTGACCCCCGTAGCGGATACAGTACGCGGACCGAACCGGCAAAGCGCGGCTCGGCGGGCCCTTTTATTAGAAAGGCTTAGGGCCACCCCGGTACGCGACCTAGATTCCCCACCGCCACGGTAAGTTTCTTTTTCATAGCGTTACCTATTTAGTTAGCTACAGTTCCGTTATATTTATTTAGTTACAGTGGAGTAATTTGTATTTTTTACTTTAGCCTCCACGCGCTCCCCGTTCAGGCCACACCTGGAGGATCGCTCAATGTTCGCGGCGACTCCGTGCCGCTCGAGCAGACCCCAGGTGGTCGCCTGCGCATCGGAGAAGCTAGACAAGCCAGGCAACCCAGCCTGGACTTGTCTCTCTGGTAAGTTAACTCTCCTTCCTAGAGTATCGCCATGGTACGTGGGTGGTAACGAACATGGTAATATGGTTATATTTTTACGATACTGTATTTATTCACAGTTCCGACGTGGTTGAGCGTGTGGAGGCATTGGACATGTCAGAGGACGAAGCAGCGGAGCTGCTGCAGTCGGATCCCTGGCATGTGAAGAGGTGGATGCGGGACCTGCCGGGGACCAGCGAGCTGCCGAGGGCCAGCGACACGCCGGGGGCCAGCGACACGCCGAGCAGCAACACGGTTTTTCTTGCTCCTCTCGCGCCTAGCGCCAGATCTGAGGTGATTGTCGCTGCCGAAGTTGACGTTCGTCCATCAACTTCGACGGTGACAGCACTTTCACAGACGGTGCCTAGGCGTGATGGCAGTGAATTGGACAGCGATTTCGATGACGAATTCGATGTCCCAGTCATGCCAGTTGTCGGGAGGGATCTTCCTGACACCGAGGAGTTAGACGAACCGTTACAAGATTTGGTAAACGAGATCGATACGGGGATGGATGACGCTGCCGATTCTCTTTTGGGTACGTCGGCTATTTTCACGTGGTCACTGGACTTTGATTCGTTTAGGGGTGTTCGTGGGGAGTTCTCAGGTCCTACCCCTGGGCCAATCAAAGACTACGAGACGCCTTATGATGCCTTCACCGACATATGGGATGAGGATATCATAAGGTTGATCGCCACGGAAACTAACCGATATGCCCATCAGACAATCGAGACCATGCGTAACGCAGGGACTTTGAAACCATCATCTCGCCTTCATTCGTGGACTGACACTAATGCAGACGAAATAATGGTTTTTTTCGCGATGTTGATGTATATGGCTATCGACCCGCGTACGTCGATAACTGAATATTGGACATCAGATGAAGTTCTCCAATTACCGGGGTTCAAAAATCTTATGTCCTTTAATCGGTATACTCTGTTGAATAAGTGTCTTCACTTTGTAGACAATGTCGCTGTCCAGAGTCAGCAGTTGTCTCAATCTGGAGTATCTTCTTCAGCAGGGGTGTCACGTAGGCTGGGTAAGTTGGCGCCTATTATTGAACATCTCGGAAAAAAGTTCAAAGCCTTGTACAACCTAGGACCTGACATCAGCATCGACGAGTCTTTGACCTTATTCAAGGGCCGCTTGTCCTGGGCCCAAACAATAAGGTCAAAGGCTGCGCGATTTGGAATCAAGTCATATGAGCTATGTGAGTCCCGCACTGGCTATATGGCTAAGTTCCAAATCTACACGGGCAAGGATGACAGTTCCGACGGTGATCTATCACTGGGCGTTGATTTGGGGGGGAAGAGCACGAAAGTGGTTCTTGAACTATTGCAAGGTCTTGAACATCGGGGGCATTGTGTGGTGATGGATAATTATTATAATTGTCCATCATTAGCACGATACCTCAAGAGTTTGGGCTTTGATTGTTTAGGAACCCTTCGTGTAAACCGTCGAAACGTCCCTAGTGACTTCAAGGTGTCGAAGAAAGTGAAGAAGGGGACTATTATATCTCGCCATTCTGGAGACGTGTCCATCATTGCATGGATGGACTCCAAGATGGTGAATATAATATCCACCTATCACAGACCCGATACCTATAATGGAACTAGGGCTGGTAAACCGACGGAGAAACCGGTATGTATAAAAGATTACAACAAATCCATGGGGGGTGTTGATCTCAAAGATCAAAAACTCTCCATGTATCTGTTGGAGCGAAAGAGAGGCGTGAAATGGTACATGAAAATGTTTAAAAGGCTACTGAATGTGAGTATACATAATGCGCTTGTGATGTACCAAAGTTCTCTGAAACGTACAACTGATAAATTGCCCGTGACGCATCGTGAGTTCCGCTATGCGCTTGCTGAATCTCTACTTAAACGGCATCGCCCCTGTTCAATAGTGATCAGTCAGGCACCAGTGGAAAACGTGAGGCTGAGGCAAAATATCATGCACGAGCCAGAGCACTTGATGGGACGTGAGAATAAAAAGAGATGTGTGGTTTGTCAACGCCAGAAGAAATCCAAAGCCGTTCACTCAAGGTGCATCACGTGTGACGCATATCTTTGTTTTGGGGACTGTTGGAGAATTTGGCATTCTGCAAAAGAGCTCCCAGGCGTAGATATACGTGGGCGAAAACGGAAGCGCAATGAGTAAACGTTTTTGGGGTGTGGATGTGGATTACGACTGTGTTTGAATGTGATCGTGATCCAGGGCTCTCGCATGAGGGTCACGTTTTGACGGGACGCCTAACCGTTTATGTATCTCGTTTACTACTTCTTTCGTTGCTGTTATCGGGGGCGTTACAGCTATCGGGGACGAAACGGTAGCGTGGTAGCGCCTTTTGGTGTCTGCATTGATATCTGACTGATATCAGTCTGGGTTTGTGCATTGTGGATTACGGGACAAATCTGATTTTGTAAATAAAACCCACGATATGTACGGCACAAATCTTTTTTTAAACATTTGTAAAGTTTGCTATAGTTTGGCTAAAGTCAGGACAAACCCTTCAGTATACTAGCTGTTACAATAAAGTGTACCTATCTGGATACGGCACAAACCTTTTTTTAAACATTTGTAAATTTTGCTAAAGTTTGGCTAAAGTCAGGACAAACCCTTCAGTATACTAGCTGTTACAATAAAGTGTACCTATCTGGGTACGGCACAAACCTTTTTTTAAACATTTGTAAATTTTGCTAAAGTTTGGCTAAAGTCAGGACAAACCCTTCAGTATACTAGCTGTTACAATAAAGTGTACCTATCTGGGTACGGCACAAACCTTTTTTTAAACATTTGTAAATTTTGCTAAAGTTTGGCTAAAATCAGGACAAACCCTTCAGTTACAATAAAGTGTACGTGTCTTATTTTTCACAACATAATTATGTTCTTATATGTACGAAAACATTTGGAAATTTTGCTAAAGTCTGGGTAAAATCTAGACAAACTTTTCACTATAATAGCTGTTACAATAAAGTGTACCTATCTTATGGTTTTTTTGTGTACAAAAATGTATATTATTATTGTTTTATTATTAAATAGTTATATACATTCCTTGAAAAGAAAATGCATTTTATTTCAAACCTCTCTAAGCCCTTTCTTAGATTTGCTCTTAGTAAGTAAATAAGTGAACAAATAATAATTATTAATTTATTTTCAAACATAAATAGCAACAATCATTAGGTACTTTGAGATATTGCATAAGCAAGGTTGACGCCACATCAACAAAACAGCGGACAAAAAGTAATCCGTATTTTTTTCTTTTTGAGGTACGGAACCCTAAAAATGAGCTATAAAAAGACTTGATCGAAACCACGAGCGAATCCGAGGGCAACAACTAGTACATATAAATAAATCGGTTCATAATTCATATAAGTAAATATATCTACATTCATAAAAAAAAAACCAGTACAGACGAACCTCCTACTATCGTAAAGAAGTCGGTAAAATAATATACATTATTTAGAATAAATTGACATGACAAACACAAAATGTATCAACAATAATCATATTATCAAGATTTCCTTGAAAATAATAGTAAAATAATAATACTGAATTATTTTCGTTAGAGTTTTTTTGCAAACGTTACCGGCCAGGCAGTATGGCTGCCGGCGCACGCCGGCGTTCGCAGATTTTTTATCGGTTGACAGAAAAAGTTGTTGTGTCATGCAAATAGTGTATTTAGTAGTGATAATTAGTATGTTATGAATGTGTAAACATATGTGCCATCGTATTCTAGTGTAGTTTTAGTGAATATATTTGTGGATTCGACGTATTGTGATAAAGTGTGTAGGTTATGTGAATGAATATTATCAAAATGAAAACATATCACGTCACTGCAATGTCAGGTCAGTTTTATTTCACTACGTAGCTGTTTTATTAGATAGGAAAACTAATGAGGATTACGGGAAGGTATCATTTATAATTTGTTATTATCGATTTAACAGTATAATCTTCCTTTTTCTGAAGGCCTACCTAAAGTTATTACCTTACTCGTAAAAGCGTTGACATTTACGTAATGTGCGTGTACGGAGGGTCGACACCCGAAAGGTTAAGGCGTATATTCATCTACAGACCATGGAAGCAGTTTATAGTATAATATTGCCATTTCTGAGTAAAATGACTGGTTTACAAAGTGCAGTTGAATGATGTGGCAGGTAGAGTATGCCAGCTAGGCAACCTGCTTATCCTGTTTTTGCAGTAGCGGCGGTATTTGCGGCGTGCTCACACAAAGCTGAGCGAATTTTTGGCGGAGGTTCTGTCGCAACTCCTGTCTTTTTTCGGTTATATTTCTACGTGATTTGAATTCCATTACTTCCTCTATAGGAATATAACTGGTATCCTCTTCCTCGTCTGACGAACACGTGTCCTAAAATAGTGAAAGTATGTTAGCACTTGCTACACAAGTCTAAAACAGGCATAAAATAATATTATAACAACTTACCATTAACATTTCTTGTAGAGAAAGTGTAAAACCTGTGCACAAAGTCTTATCGTTCTTAGTCAAATCTAAACAGTCGCCTCTCTCGTGATTGCAGAACCCTTCGGAACACGCCACCTCTGAACCTTCGGGCGAGCTCATGAGAGAGGAAGAGCCAGACATGGTTTCACAGCAACCTCCATTATTCCCGGATGAATAACCACAGTCTTGGGAATGCTCACTGGGCGAGAGGTTGCCGTTTTTGGTCCGTTTCTTGCCGGTTTTTTTGGGTGAGCGACGTTTATTTGTAGTGTCGTCCTCACATGACTGGCACCCGTCGCCACTGGCCTCGTAACACTGGTGATTGATGTAGTCGCGTGGGGAAAGTAGATCAGTCGGCGTGTCTCGTTCCTCTAGCAGGCATTCCTCACATTGGCACTTTTCATCTGGTTCCTCTGAATCAGCCTCCTGTGTTGAATATAAATTTCGCATTAGTAGTTATAAAATATGCTGCAATAAAATGCAGAACTGATTAGTCTGTGGCATACTTTGCATTTGCTCTCAACTGCTTGCCGTTCCTTCTTCTTGCGTCGTTTTAGTTTCTTCTGTTCCTTTCTCTGTTGCCTGGTCTGTTCCTCTTGAGTGATTTCATCATACAAAAGTTGCAGTTTCGAGACTCCGGTTTTGTGTTCGACGGCAGTTTCAAACTTGCGATACAATGCCTCCACTGCGACCGCGGCGAGCGTCTGACACGTGCCTTCTTCTTCGCGTAGCCTCAGGGAGATGCGTTGCAGTCGCTCATAAATACATATGCCGAGACATATAAGTACCTGGAAACATAAAGCTATGTTAATATTTTGTGTTTACGATGTGGAGTTGCGGACACCAGCCCGTATTACCTATTATTTTGTGCCTAGATTAAAAAAAATACAAAAAAACATCACTTCACATCTGTAATATTCAGGTCATCCTTAGCCTAAGGCCATGACTGACATGATGTGAAGGAAGGAGCAAAATGTTGTTACAATGAAGTCTTGCACCTTTGAGAGGCATCACTATGATAAGGTATCATGACAAATGGGTTACTTACCTCTTCTTGTGCAATTTCCAGTGTCTTTGCATGTCTCTCTCTATGGTTTCCGAGTAGTTCTGGTTCCGCTCTAGCGATGAGGTGCGCGATGTAGTCAGTCTTGGCTTGCAGGTGCAGGTGTTTGTCTAAAAGGCATCGTTTGATACCGCCGTAGAGTGCGCCAACGTAACCCTTTTCTTTTTGTGGTTCCTTTTCTTCAACTAATAGCTGATACGCTCTCAATACCTGCCGGAAAAATAAAACATTAAATAAATAATAATTTCTCAAGTGACTATCAGTACATTGCTGTTGGAGTTTAGTTCAATAGTCTTCAGCCAGATTTAAGCCTCCGTTAATTACAAGAAAGACGCTAGAACATCGCAGTATTTGTAATCTAAACTAATATTATAAAGAGGTAAAATTTTGTCTGTTTGTATGTAGGGGTAATCTCTGAGCCTACCTGTCGGATTTGAAAAATTCTTTTTGCATTTGATAGCCCAACTCTTGAGGCTATGTAACATCATTCTAGGGCCCTAAGGAGCCATGCCAAAAGTAAAATAGATTGCTAAGCGAAAACGAAGTACTAGCGCGGGTAGGCGATGCGATGCGACGGGGTGGGTGGGGGAACAGCAAATTTCACGCACACTAAGTTGCGGGCAGAAGCTAGCCTTAACTAATATTATAAATACGAAAGTGAGTGTTTGTTTGTTTGTTACGCTTTAACACTAAAACGGCCGAACGAATTTAGATGAAATTTGACACATGGGTATACCATGACCTGTAGAACGACATAGGCTTTTTATCCTGGATCGCAGACGAAGTCGCGGGCAACAACTAGTTCAAGCATAAATTCTCAACTATGCTAAACAGAAATATTACCCTCTGCAGAATAAGAGTAACTGACGTATGATAACATACTGTTTCTGTAGCAATCATGCATTCTACAGGAGATAGCAACAATGTTTATTATATATACATTTAATCAATTCTAGAATCATATATATGTTGATTAGATAGTACTATCACATAACTTCGACAGAGTAAGGAAAGATGCTCAATTGAAATAAGCCTATTTTCAAGAAGCGTTGAGACTAGGTTTACTGTATGAAAATTATTTAAGGTAAGAATGATTAATAAGAAACGGATTCTTGCTTATTTTTCAAAAACTAGAAGATATAAAATTGTCAATAACAATAACTTTTAGTAGCGAAAAGCCATGGTATTGCATCATCATTCATCATCCGCCTACAACAGTCCACTGCTGGCCTCTCCAATTGCACACCATTCTTCCCGGCAACTCTAATGCTGGTATCGCAACACTTTGCAAAAAATGTTATAATAACAATGATTTGTCTGCAAGTTTTATCAGTTTCCATTGATAAATATTATAAGTTACGTAAGTGATAAGTAGGACATGAGCTACGTTGTCCTAAGTGAACCTAACTTTGCTTTGGCCTTTACACACACAGTACAGTATTTAAATTAAACTTCATAGAAGTCGTAGGTTCGAACCCATACAGGTGCTTTACTTTGTGTAAATTATTTCATCACCAATGCTCTCAAAACAGTGAACGAAAACATCGTGAGGAAACCGGCATGTCGTAGAACCAAAAATTCAAAGACATGTGACATCTGCCAACCCGCACTGGGACTGCGTGGTGGATTACGGCCCACTCCCTCTCACCGAGAGGAGGCCTGTGTCCCAGCAGTACATTATAGGCTGTTTATGAAGCGCTTTGGTATTTCTAGTAAACAGATAGTTCTAATACCAGCATAATACAATTAAACTGGCTCAAAATTCTCAAGGAATGTAGTACTTTTGGTATGTTTTTTCCCTTCAACTCAGTTTTTAATTTGAACAAGGACTGAACTATGTTGCATCAGAATTTAGACTGTAAACTGATACTGTAAGCGACAACAAGAAACCTACCTTAGTTTTACAATCAGCACAGAAGCGGTGTTTTCTTAGGTAGTTGTGGAGCGTATCGTGTAGCGTGTTGAAGTGGACGAGCGTGACGTGGTCGCGGGCGGAGGCGCGCATGGCGTCCCAGGCGGCCCGCCAGGCCGCGCGGCCGCCCCAGCCCCACGCGGCCCAGCCCCAGCCGCACGGCGCGCCCGCCCCGCTCACCGCCGCCGCCCCCGCTGTCGTCGTGGTCTGCGCCCCCCAACCCCGAGCCGTACCCGCCTCTAGTGAATGTAGAGTACACCGCTGGGATTTCTTCCACCGTGGCTGACTGAGTATTAGACACTCGATGCCTGAACTGAAAGAAACGATTATGTTTTATTGGTTTCTGTTAAGGATGCTGTCATGAACTTTTCAAATAAAACAACCAAAAATTTAAAGTTGATAGAAAGGACAAAATATACTTATATCATTATTTCAGTCATTAACCCCCTTATTCATAAAACTTATCAAACCTATTTTAGTTAAAATGGGGTTTGTCTCTTTCTTACACACAGAAATGACAACGTGACAGATAAAGACAAACATTCTATAAACCTATTTTAGCTAAAATAGAGATAAAATAGGATTATGAATAAGGGGGTTAATCTCTACTGCTAAAAATATGAGCCTCCCTTAATCCATTTGGTAATTGATTGTATGAGGAGATAGGGAGAATGTTGCAATCTCCTAATTGCTTATAAATAAAATAAAAAAAAGAATTATTTCAGACATTACAGTCTATAGATAGCACACACAGTATTTTGTTTACAAACTACAGATACATTACAATGATGAGATGTGCATTTTCAGCTGCATTAAAATATTGTTTGATACAAATAATATGATTATCCTTATAAAGTAATAAAACGTCATCATCTGCCAGGCCTTTTTCAAACTATGTTAGGATCAGTTTCCAGTCTAACCGGATGCAGCTGAATAGCTGTATTTTACATGAAGCGATTGCCTAACTGACCTCCACAATCCAGTTACTGAGTAATACGATTAGGGCTTGGCTTGTTAGGGACCAGTACCAAACAAATATTTCCGTACATTAGAATGAGAAAACAGATAATATATAGTAAGTAACAAGGATAGTTAAAAAGCATTAGAAAAATAACTTCAAAGGTTGCCAACCATATGAGGTTACTCGTACAAGTATGAGATTTGTTGTCTTTTTACGAGCCGGGTATGTCTGGAAGACCACTTCCAGACATACCCGGCTCGTACCACCCCATTTGGGTACCAACCCAGGTACCCAAATGGCAAGAACCTTTAAGTACTGGTCATTGGTTTCACACTCTGAATACAATACCCATTGATGGGACTGGTAGTCAGGCAAAGATCTACAAATGACAGCCAGGACCAACAGCTTAACATGCAACCTTCGATCGACCCGTGCGGCTGTTATTATTTAGCCAGGTGCTTCGTATAAGCTAGTAAAACCATAACAACTAATACCTGTGACCGTTGAGTAAAGTGGCTAGGGACTGTGGATGTATAATTTTGTCTTCTCTTATTGTCATTATTTCATCTGGTGTCAGCACCAATGGATCCAATGTGGGATGTCCTGATTTACATAGCTGATAAAAAAGGCGTTCCACGCTGCAAAGTAAAAAATAAAACCTTATAAAAATGTTAAAAACTAGAGTTTATATAAATATCTAGCAACATGCCGCGTGGATGTCAAAAATTATCCCACAGGAACTTGCTACTGGGACAAAAAGAAGCCTATGTCCTTCCCCAAATTTTATCAAAATCTATTCAGGGGTTTAGGCGTGAAAAGTTAACATACAGAGTTACTTTCGAATTTATAATAATAGTATGGATTATTAACATGCAGCCAAACACACCTGGTCCGAGTGGTTAATTACGGACCATTGCCACTTGCAGATAGGAGACCTATGTCGTAGTAGTCAGAAGATTATAGGTTGTGTATTGAGCCATAAAATGAGTAGAATAAAGGTGAAAAATCAGTAAAACATTTATCATGAGTTTTAAAACATAATATGCACAGTATGCAGAGCATTGGCACGATGCTCAGACACAATCAAGAAGGCTGTTGGCAGCATTTACCAAGGAGTTCAAACTACAAAAGACCGCACAGTTTGGAGACAGGTTTTAAGAGTTTGCAGTCCTCAGCATTGAGGGAGCAACAAAACAGAGAGAAGAGATGCATGGTATAATATTCTAATAAGTTAAATATACAGTAATGCAAAAATAATTCATCTCTTAATGAGTCCAATGTTCAACATCAGTTGATCCTATCTTTATTTTTATAAAAAGTTCTATGTTCTAACATTGTATGATGGTATGCACATGATATGTATTTTGTTATACAAATGAGCATTTAGCACGTGTCAATACAATTTTAATAAAATTATAGGATTTTGGTGAGTGTTTACATATTTTTTAGTTTTACTACATCTTCAATATATCAAAGGGGTATCTTTACCCTACAGTAGGACACCTTAGGCTGAATTACTATTATTTTAATTTTGTCATGTGTCCTTAAATGCCCTCTATAAGTTATGGTAATCTTGATGGTGTAATGTGACAATTGTTTCACTGATATTTTGTGATCATACAAACATTGTAACATGCCAAACTTTTTAGTAACTTTAATTTGTTGAGTAGGTGACTGTGCACACTGTTTTTTCTAATGTTTTACCTAGTACTAATAATAGGAAAATAATGATGTATTTCAAGCTCCAATAACATTGAACATACCATTCACACCATAGCACAACATTCAGCTATCCATCAAATTAGGAAATTGAACTAAATGGTACTGTACCTTCTTCGACAGCCTACACAAGGAATGCTTTGATTTAATACATTAAATATATCAGAAGCATCGACTCTGAGCGCTGCTTTCAGTTCGTCCGTCGTTAGGATTCTATATTTGCGCATAAAGTCTTCATACTCGCGACCTTTTACTTGTGGATTGTCGCAAATTAGACCCATTGTGTTTAAATCCATGATCATCTGGAAACAAAAACAAAATTCGTTAGATTTCAACAAAGGAATATATTCGCAAAATAAGGTCATCTGCAAGACGTCATTACATTGAATGAAATCAATGAACTTTTGATAAATTTGTCATAGTCGTAATTGCATTGCGTATTTCAACGGAATATTGGCGCATGAGTTGGCGAAGCAATATTTCTTTTTACTAAAGACTGACCGATTATTTGCCATTATTACTATCCCTGAATAATCTACGCTTGTGGTAATGTCAAAGTGCATGAAACCACTTACTGTAAGATTTTCGTAGATAGTTAACGGCAATTGTCGCCTTTTTATCACAGGTTCTTTTTCGCTGTTGTATATATCAACTAATTTCGCCATTTTAAAGATTAATCACATAAAATCGCAGATAAAATACACAAATATAACAAAATGACGGCCAAATTCTCAAGAAATACACGTCGTGCTTTGCGTCTGACACAGCACAAGCACAGATAAAAACAATATTTTTAAGCCACACAGCGTCTGTGACATGACACAGATTATCGATGGATCGAATCGCAAGGTCTCCACCCGCTAGAAAGGAATTGACTGCGCGCCGGTTGTCGCCGATCGGTGTACGAGTAAATCAGTCGGTTAAAGCCAAAGACTAGAATATAATATTAAAGCATCTTTGACCGTTACCGACCCAATAGTGAGGTTTTTTAGCGATAGCTACTTATAAAATAAAAAATGTAATATGTAAATAGTTTGGGGATGTATTGATGTGATGGACTAAAGTATACGGCGTCCGAAGGCCCTGTGTGGTTATCTACCTACCCCCTTACTAATAAACGTTGTATTGTATAGCGTCTGTATAAATACACAAGGCTTTATCTTCTGCTTTCGAATATCAATTACATAGAGAAATTGGTGTAACTATTCGTCTGATATAATACTTTTATTAGTAAGGGTTAGCCTTTTTTCTACGATGATGTTGGCTAGCGCCGGATGGTTTCCGTGTATGTGTACATACAAATTCAGCTGCCCATGCCGGTCCCAACATATTTGGGGAAATGCTAGACAGATTGATGTTGGTGTCAGCTTCCAGTCTAAAGGTTGCAGGTTGCAGCACTTGCAGCTGAATATCAATATTTGACCTCAAAACCCAGTTACTGGGTAACAAGAAACCAAAACACGAGACGAAAAGGCTCTTTGAACTGCTCTAGTAATCTTTAAATTTCTTCCTTCCTTGTCTTTCAAATTTTGTCTGTCAAACAAATCTGACATTCTGTGTCATGTCAAATTTTGCGTGAGATTATCGTCTATAATAGTGTTCTATGATTGTTGCAATTATTGACTGACAGATTGAGAAATTTGTTTATTTGCTTGCCTGTATTACAACGTCTCTAGATACCTACTAGATATTTTGTATAAGCCGACCTGAATCTATTCATCACACGTATACAGATCTTCTTTCATCATGTCCAAAATATTTACACCCACTAATCAAATACGTTTAACCAACGTCGCAATCGTAAGGTTGAAGAAAGGTGGCAAGAGATTTGAAATAGCTTGCTACAGGAATAAGGTTTTATCATGGCGAAACAAATTGTGAGTCACTTAAATAAATAATACTTGTGCTTCTAGAATTACAACCAGTGACGCTTATTAATCAAATCCATATTGTTTCAGAGAGAAAGATATTGATGAAGTTCTTCAGACTCACACAGTATTCACGAATGTCTCAAAAGGACAAGTTGCTAAAAAGGAAGATTTGGTAAAAATATTCGGCAAAGAGGACCAAACAGAAGTATGTAAGGAGATATTAGAAAAAGGTGAACTTCAAGTTTCAGACAAAGAAAGGCACTCACAGATTGATTCTCTGTTCAAAGATATTGCAACAACAGTTGCCGATAAATGTGTTAATCCAGAAACAAAGAGGCCATATCCAGTCTCTATCATAGAGAAAGCAATGAAGGACATCCATTTTTCTGTGAATGTTAACAAAGGAGCGAAACAACAATCACTTGACGTCATACAGCTGTTGAAAAAAGAGATCCCATTAGAGAGAGCCCAAATGAGGGTAAGGATCTTACTCACTGGAAAGGAAGCAAGGAAGACTAAGGACAAAGTGGTGAAACTTGCTATGAGTGTTGAAGAAGAGAACTGGGACTCTGGCACTGCAAATATCATCTGTTTGATTGACCCAGGCAACTTCAGAGTCTTGGATGAGTTGGTGAGGACAGAAACTAAAGGAACTGGACAGTTTGAATTGCTAAACTTAAAAGAAATGGTGGAAGGAGAACAAGCTCTATAAATTATGTTGTAATAATATTGATTTGTTATTTTTTACTGTTTGCAGAGATAAATGTGTAAGAGCAGTGAGAATGTATTTGTAGTTCAAAGTCAAGTTACTGATATCCCAACTATAAAGAGGTTGACCTAGGGAGGGGGGACATTAATTTTATCTTTTAATTTTCAATCTTTTATATGTCATTGATGTCCCTTGTATGGAGTGCAACTATAATGTAGGTGTTATATTTACTGATAGCAATTTGTATGTTTGTAACTTTGTATTTCCTTCATAATAAGTGTTCAGTAATTTTTGTTAAATATATCTATAAAATTGTACAATGTTTTATTTTACATTTTTTTTTGCATTTGAATATCCTAAATGTCATAATAATAGACCCTTACAAGTTTTTTTTAAATCTATACTAATATTATAAAGCTGAAGAGTTTGTTTGGTTGAACTCGCTAATCTCAGGAACTACTGGTTTGCATTGAAAATTTATTTTCGTGTTGGGTGGTCCATCCATATATCGAGGAAGGCTATATAACATCACGCTACGACCAATACGAGCGGAGCATCAATGAAAAATGTTGCAAAAACGGGAAAAATTATGAGAGCTTCCATTGCGTACGCTGCATAAACGGTTAAAGTCGAAAGAGAATGTAAACAAAACAACGCAAAAATCATGTATGACAGAATTGTCCCTCTTTAAAAGTTCTAAGTAATCTTTGTTCTAAAATAATGCATTATTTGCGAAGGTGTTTTTATAAACATGATATTAATCCTTAACCAAAAAAATACGTTATTCATCACAAGTATTTAATTTTGAACAAAATTGCCCTTGACATCATTTGATTTCAATTAATATCTTAGGAGATACTTATCATAGTTTTAAAATAATGGAAATAGTACATTACTGCAGCGGCCAGCAAAAGAGGTATTAAGTCCATCAATGCCTAGTTGTGGACAATGCTTGTATAGTATTTTTCTCAAATAATGCGCAGAAATTTAAACTAAGTAGTACTTAGGCAGAACTTTTTTGTCAAATACAATTAGGTAGGTACCTACTTTTCAAAATCAATGACGAACAACAATAATTTTGTTTTTTTTTTTTCAAATGGTTTACTATGTCATTTATTTGGCCGCTAAACCACGACAGATATGGATTTTCATACAACTTTTGTCGGCCGCTGCTCGCATGTATTTGGCCATGCAATTTCGATTTATCTCGAAGAAGATTGTCAAAATAATGCTCCAAGCATGTTTGAGAAAATGTATTTTTAGTAGGTTTTTTCCTCAAATTAACGCGGGTGAAACCTGGGGGGCACAGCTAGTATGAAATAAAATAATAAACATACGGATTTTCTATTTAATTTTTTTTTGTAACTTATATTTTTTGTCTGGTAAACCTCTTGTACGAACGCACACAGAAAAGAAACGAAACTTTAAAATTTTAAATATAGAAGCGGAATATATGGTGGATGGCCCATGCATGCGCAATTTTGACCCGGAGTTTCAGGGCACGGAGGGCACGTCTACAAAAAAAAAGTATATATTAGGTACATTCTTATCTCTCAATTTCCAGTGCTATATGGTGAATCCTGGGTGATACTATGGAACTGCAGTTTTGCTCCTATACAAAATATATAGGTACATATATATTTTTTTTTTTACGCCACGCGCGTTGGTATTGACTCTCTTCACTAGCTGGTAATCTTTGATTATATAATCAAAGCTGGTAATGGGGAGTGTGGAACGTAAGATAGAAACACGCTTGTGTACGATACGACTACACACAGAAAGCATGGCTAATAGAAATCTATTCATAGGCAGCACGTTTCGCCGAAAACTTTGTTGATAGAAAACATTGTTTGCAGATATCTCGGTTCAAAGGAAGCACTGTTGACAGAGATCTCTGTTCATAGATAGCACTTCTTGCCGTAAACTTTGTTCATAGAAACCACTGTTTCCAGATATAAATTATATTTAATATATTATACCTTGGTTAATAGAAACCACACTCGGTAATGGGTCGATGGTCGATTTTAGTAACCCAGAATCTGGAAAAGTGGCAACCTATTACAAAGGCGACACTACGTTACACCCAACTTTTACCTTGGCAATGTAAGCATGCAGACACGCCCGGTTCTAATTAATATTTTAGGTTTTACGCCACTATATGTCTTATATACCTAGGTATAGTAAATTTTGTTTTATAGTTATATACTAGCTGACCCGGCGAACTTCGTACCGCCCCGCCCGCTTTTTAAAGGCCTATTCAAACCTAAGCGGTATTCGCTACCGTCTGCGGCAGAGAAAACCGAGTGTGTGTGCGGTAATTATCGTCCACTTGCGACGACAGTGTGACATCTCAAAAACTGTAATTTTACTGAAAACGACTTGAACTTTAAAATGAGCATAACTCTTAAATTGTTGTCAAGATAGCATATGAGGTGATTGAGTATAACTAATACTGAAATGAAATGTCAACAAAAAGAAAAACACAATTATCAGTAAATCAAAAAAATCCTATAATTCGAGATGTCACACTGTCGTCGCAAGTGGGTGGACGATATTACTGTTTGCACCGAAGCGGATTTCGCTATCCGTGTGGTTAGAATACCGAGTTCGAGTTTCGCTCAGGAAGGTAAAGAAGTTTTTGTTATGCGGTACTGTGGCACCAACTATTCCGCTCTAGCCGAGGAACTTGATACTAAATACCTCCTAATTGATTCAGGAATCCTCAATCAAAGCTAGCCTACCTACGTGACGTGAACAAAACTGAATTCATGTTTGGCGGCTAAAATACTAATTACCTCTGATGTTACCAGGTTAAATATTTGAAAAACGTAAATCAATATTTTAAGGTGAATGCATTTTTCCATAAGGAACAAATCCAACTTAGAAAGATGTATTTAATAAATGGTTCTAATTCTGTAAATACGGACCTGTTATAGTCGCGAATTTTAATCAAGATACAACCTGACACTGACCTGAAAATTGCAAAAAACTTAATATAATTGAATTTCGCGGGCTACAACTGCGCATTCACCTTAAGGTATTTGAAAGGTGAACAAAATAAATAAACAGAAATATTACTCATTAGTCTATCAAATGGATAAAGTATAGTAATTTGTTTTTAAGAATAAATTGTAATTTATTTTTAGTAAAAGGACAAAAACCGGTGTTGAATCGACACTTGTAACGGAACGTTGAAGTGAATGTACCATCCAAATGACAAATTAAAAAGTTTTTATTTTTCTTATATTGGTACGAGATTTTATTGATTGTTTTCTTTCATAAGATTTTCGGCCAGACGGCGACTGAAATTGCAAGTTACTGTGATATATTTATTTTCAATAATTAACTATTCTTATCAACCAATTAAATGAGCAGGGATATCGAGTTATGTCTATAAGTAATGGAAGGTACAGAACTGGGTGGCGACCAGCAATTTTGTTTGAGATGGAACAATTTTCAAGCGAATATAACTTCTCAATTCGAGGCATTGCGCGATGATGAGGACTTCGTGGATGTCACCCTGGCATGCGAGGGGCACCGGCTGGAGGCACATAAAGTGGTTCTTTCGGCATGTAGTCCATATTTCAAGGAATTATTTAAAGTAAGTCCATCTTTCACTCCCCACACTTTGATGTGTCACCATTACAATGACTCTAGTGAAAGTTGTTATGTATAAAACACTTGATCTACTTACAAATGCCATGTCTCGCGTTCCGGTTAAGTACTCGTGATTTCATTTATTTGTACCTACTTTAAAATTCTGTTTCACAATTTCTAATTAACTCATTACCATTGGGGCTATAGATTATATTTGTCTTGGAAGCCTATAATGAATTCTTTATTCACATACTGTAACCATTACAGTCCATGCTAATGAATATGTTTGCCTAATTTTTAATATATTAAAAATGGTTTTGTAACACAGCTTTATCTGGGGTCATTGGTACTGAAATCTTTATGTGAATAAAGTTGACCTGCTAAAAAATGATGAAAGTTTCTTAGCTATACATTACAGCACATCACTTAGCAGCTCTTTCTATATTTTTATTCCAATGGTTTTGCTTTGTAGTCCAATCAATATTAAAAATATGATCACTAGTACTTAATCATAAAATAACAATTTCAAATTGCTTTTTATCAAAGGTCTTTTCTGTTTACATATACATGGTAAATCTTTGTTAATTGTTAAGTTACTACAATGTGTATTGTTGTCTTAACTTTGTTCTAATTAAGGTTATTTTGTTAATTTGATGTGGTATGGGCTGTGGTCATTTAACCATTCCAATTTGTTACACCATTCAGAATTACACAGCTGACTTTTGTGGTTTTATGATAACTGTATTTTATAATATGATACTTTCATTAAAACAATACCTTAAAATTTTCCCTTTACGGTGACCAGAACACTTAAAGTTTATGTATCACCCTAAACAAGGTGAGGTAAAAGAAATGATTTTATATTTGGTCCTGAATGTCACTGAATATTTATCTTCAGTTGCCACTGCCACTAAACAAAGGGTAAAAAGTCTGAAAATAGATACTGTTCATCGAGAAATCTCCATTTAAATGGAAGGGTGAATAGTCATTGAGTGTTTCATCAGACTATAAATAACTTTACTTTGAGACATTCTAATTTCTAGGTTAAGACTTAGGATTATACCAGTATTGATATTCTCTGTAAACATTTTTTACTATCACGTTTTATCAATCTACCAACATCTTATCTTGTTACTAACAATGCATAAGCTAATTTAATCATGCACCATTATTAAACAAAGATAGTCAGCACCTATCCTTAAAATGTCTTCTCAACACAACATAGGAATAGAACACTTTACCCTATTTAGTTATATGTTAACCTTTTGATTCCAAAGTTCAAACATTATCCCCCTTGTTCATAAAAACTTGAAATTCATAAACATTTGATAAACATTACCTGTCATTGTCATTCTCTTTTTAAAGGACAGAGACGGCAATAGTGTTATAGTGTTTAGCTGTTGAACTCTTATAATGTTTATGAACAATGGTTTTATTTATATTTTCTTGATTGTAATTATTATACATAATAAAACTAACATGATTGGTCAATGTACTTTATTTTCATTCTGATATCAATTAAAAATAAGTCATTTTTTGTATGGCAAAAGCGGTTTTTTATGGGTGTATTGTAGAAGCTGTAGTTATGAGTATTTATGATTTTAAACTGATTAATTAAAAACAGTTACATAATTCTGTCATTTATCACGGTGACGGCCGTTATTGTTGATTGTTATTGTTGATTAAACCCACATTGTTACTTTCAGAACAATCCATGTCCTCACCCTATAATATTCATGCGCGATTGCGAGGTGTCGCACGTGCGCGCGCTGCTACAGTTTATGTACGTGGGGCAGGTGAACATCGCGCAGGCGCAACTCAGCGCCTTCCTGCGCACTGCCGACGCGCTGCAGATCAGAGGCCTCACAGACTGTTCACAACACAACGATAAAGTAATTTATCTCATTACACTCTCTTATAGACAAGATTGCCATGTCCCTATACTAACACTCTCCTTCTTCATTCATCTGTTACAGAAAGTGAATCGAAAATCACCTCCTTCCCAACTACGTAATTTGCTCAGCGCCAAGCCGTCACACTCTACCTCCTCCTCCAAAGCCGCAAACCAAAATGTCGAGACGACCTCTGTTGAAGACCAAGAACAAAACACAAGTCGTCGCTCCACGAGAAATTCTCCCGATGTTGCCAGAAACAATCTCAATGAAGAAGCTCCTTTTCAAACTTCTAGTCAAATGAGGCCTAATAATGATGACTATAGAGAAATTCCCAATTACCCAGCTCTAAGGGTGAAAACTGATCTCGAAGCCCCAGAGGTGAAAAATGAAGAGAGTGATATTCTCATGGACCCCGGAGACCCTGACAGAACAGAAAAAAGTCAAGAATTCAATGCAACCGATCTTCTGGAACCAAAAATGGAAGTAATGGAGCAAGAAGGCAGCGACGAGGAGCGTTCCAACTTTCCACAGATCTACTACAACGAGAACAACGCGCTCGCGAATCCGTTTGCTGCACTGCAAGGTTTGTAGAAATAAATTCGTTTGGAACTGTTCCAAGCCATGATGAGCATTGAGATATTGATGGTTTAAATTATTTTCGCAGGTAATATCGATCTGATGGCCGGGATGACCACGGAACTGCGAGACGAGAATGCGGAAGGTAAATATGTTCATTTTCTATTCACTATCACGTCATTATCACACGCACACGTCGACTCGGACAGCCGCGCCCCCGGCGAACCTCTTTTTAGCTTATTTTAACGAAAAATAATAATTCGGTGGTAGTAGAGAGCGCGCGCGATCTCGTAGTCTGTCGAGTCAGGTGGCTAGGCGCGCGGGTGTCGGGCGACGCGCGGCCCGACCGCGGCCGCTCGCCTGCCGCGCTGGGCGCGCCGCACCGTGTCACCGGCCACTGTGTGCCGCAGCCCCTTTTCCACGGGCGGCACGAGTGTAATCCTATTCAAATGCTAACACCTATAACCTTATTTATAATTTTATAACCAAAAGTTTTTCCAAACCTTGAAAAGATAGCACCTTTAACAGTAGGATTGGGACAGTTATAAAATCTGTAGACATTATCAACCCTTTATTTCGCATTATTTAGGGCACAATTAAAGCTCCATTCATCTAGACTTTAAGTTCACTTATTGATCTCATTTCATATAATTTGCTCATTAAAAAGAGTGATAGTCGATGTAAAGTAGTGCGATAGGATTGGCATTTGAATATGGTGTTGGGGTGGCACGGTGCGCGCGGGTGCCATGCGGCAGGCGCGCGGGCGGGGCCCGGCGGAGTGCGCAGTGCGAACTGGTGTTGTTGGCAGCGGGCGGCGCGGGCGCGGCCGGGGGCGCGGGCGCGGGCGGCGGGGTGCAGTGCGCGGTGTGCGGGCGCCGGTACAGCAACGCGTCCAACCTGCGCCAGCACGTGCGCCTCATCCACGAGGCGCAGCCGGTGGCGTGCGCCACGTGCGGCCGCTCCTTCAAGACGCCGCTGTATCTCCGCCGCCACACGCTGGCGCAGCACCCGCCCGCGCGCCTGCGTCTCAAGCCGCCGCCGCTCCCCGCGCTGCGGCCCGCCCAGAGCTTCCAACAGTAGCGGCACTAGCGGCTCTAGCGGCACCCGCGCGCTCTCTCTACACGCACGCGAGAGGAACGTTACCGTCGAGGAGACGCTACGGCTACGTCCATTACTGCAATCTCCATAGATATGACGACGTGCTACAGATAACTGTTGCACACCCATTTATCAGTGGGAATGTTTATCGCGAGCTATTCGTTTAGTTCTTTTTCACCAACAAAGACACCATTTTGTAGGATTCCCCAGCTATGTCACACACTGAATAGAATCTGAAGGTAGCGTAGTGTCTCTTCGTACGGCGAAGTCGTGAAGATGTGGCTTATAAAGTCGTAACGAAGACTGTCAATAGATATATCTAGTCTGTGATCGGAGTGTCGCCGGGGGCCTATTTGCCGTCACACCTCTCCGCTTATTGTGTGCCTTTCTATAATATACCGAGTGCCAGATATATGTCGCATTAACGAGTTTCTTTTAGTACTTCCTTTTACGCGATAGGAAGATGTTTTCTCCGTTAATAGTTTAACATAGCAATAATAATAGTAATGTTGATCATATTATAATATTATAACAGTTCAGAATATTTGCAACGATTATTTTGTCACGTGCTTCCCCTGCGTCATTCGAGAAGTTAGGGGAATTTTGTTAATAATATACCTATAGGAAACCCACGTTTTAGTCATAAAGCGATCGTATGACATTGAGTCATGGGCATGGACGCATGGTGGATAAGGGTTCTAGTTAAGTGACTAATTGAAGCTCGTTAAGGGGACGCATACAGTACCTTCCTTTCTGACAATAGACTGATTGTTGTTAAAGCATTTGTTGCGACCGGTGCTGATTTTACATAACATAACATAGGTTATTTACTGGTTACATAATTAATATACATACATACATACATTATACACGTTATCCACTTTTGACCGACACTTTCTGCCTGAGATAGAAATAAATAAATAATAGTTGTATTTTCATAATAGAGTATAATTTTTTTGTACTGCAGAAGACGGAAAGTGTCGAGCATATCCGTTTTATTTGTCGAATACGCGGACTCATGTACGCACCTTTCAGTGTCCATAAGCCCGCGCTGAACAGCAATAGTGATATTTTTATACACAATAGTTTTATCTTTACACAATGTTATTGTTGAGTGATTGGACGGCTCCCGGTAAATAGTTTGTACAAAATCTCAGATATAATGAATAGTAAGTCTTCAAAAATCGTATATAAAATGATACATAACTACAATATATTAGTGTTTAGGGTGGAACACCACGTTATGTTGCCATACAAAACCTTGTGCATTGTTCATATGCTCACCACATTAAAATAATCAGTTGATGTTTCTATTAAATCAATGGCTTTCGATCGATTTTATTACACAATTCATATAATACATATTATATCATGATTTATTAATATGACCGAATGCGCGTTGGATTGGCTTGCTAAGGGGTGCCGATAGCTTAGATGAAGTTTATTAGTTGACGAATGAATAGTAAAGTTTATCCTCGCGTTATTTTAGTACTTACACTTATTGTTACTTGTCAGAGTATAAAACATAATTATAATCTATTAAATTCTCAGAAAATAGCCATTCCAAGTAATGAGGATTTAATCAAAATACTACACATTTTATGCTTATCAATTAGCGCCATACAATTACACAGGTTCCTAATAGCTACGGCACCCTAATCATTTGCAAGCAAGAAATAGTAAATAGTTATATTTTAATAATGAAATGAAGCAGTTTCAACGCTCAAACATTTGGCTTCATAATATGTTAGCATATGTTGGTAAACAAATAGTTTACTAGATAATGTTGGAACCACAACTTGCCATAGATCCCACTAGACCAGTGTCATGTAAGCACTGTGTCAACATTATAACAACGTAGAACATAAGAGGAGGGATTTTTTTATTACTTATATTTTTATATAACTTTGAATTTTGATCGGTTATTTCTTTAATGTTTTTTGTAGATGTATTAAATGATTGCCATGAAAAAAGCACATCTAGTCATTTTGTAATAAAAGCATTTAGAGGGGACACTTCTTAAAGGTATGATTAGGGTTGTGAGTAACAATATTAGTTTATCTTTTGAAAATTAATTGTAAACATATTGGAATAATGTGTGATCTCAAGTGACTTTATTTCCATGATCTCCAAAATTCGATCTTGCATTTATTTTTAACAGTGTTTAATATTTAAAATATTACGGACGAAAGTTAATTGCAATAATAATTACTCTAAAATAATCGCTTATACGTATTAGTAATAGTAATTTTAAAAAAAGCACTTTTCTTAAATAATAATTTTAATCCCAATTACTAAGTTAAGGCGCAGCTTTTATTATTGACATATTTAAATGAAAAGTATAAATGTATAGAAAAAAAAAAATGAATCTCTTCACACTGCTGAACTTAAATAGAAATTATATAAAACTAGAAATTTTATCATAATGATAGTACTGTTTATTGATGTCATTAATACAGAATGATTACACTTTTTTATAATTTACTGCAATTAAGAACACATTAATGTACTCTTCGGCGATTAATGTCATTTTATTGAATCCGCCTCAGGTTCGTTTATAACATTGTCCCGCTTTCAAACCATGGTCAATCAAATGTTCTTTGTCTATAGTTAACTTGTTTCCTACAATCCGTTGTTTTACTGTTAAAACTTAGTATTTCAAGCAATTACTGACTGCTAATTTCTCTATCTTTAATGTGAAAATTAATAAAATGTAATTACGTTCATCTGCACATTCGCTTTGTGCAGATTATTAAACTTGTGTACATACATCAATGTATTTTTTACTAAATATCAAAAAATAAAGTATTGCGAAGAAATTGTGATTTTTAGTTATCGGTGTGTTGAGGCGATCGAGTTTACCTTGATATTTCACTTGAATACTAAAACCTTGGAGTTGAAATATTTTTACCAAGTTATTAAATAATTTTATGCCATGGCCGCCTATCACTTATCGTGCTATGAATTGATTAGGAGTCGGTCTTTCTAATGAGACAACAATCTATCAACATACTTCCATTCATCCTTGTTCTTTTTAGCGAAGTAACCGTTGTTGTGCCTATAACATTTTGTGTGGTGTCATGTAGCTGTAGGGAGATGGGACGGTAGACGCAATCGTCCGGTCCCTGACGCCGTGTGGCTGGAGCAGCACCGCCGCGCGCTGCCCTTCGTCATCAAGCGGGAGAACGAGCGAGGCAGCACCGCCGCGCCCAGACTTGTAAGTTCTGCACAAAACATCATAAAGGACCTCATTGGTATGGGATCTTGATTCGAAAACGTTTTAATATGACACTATTGACTACTTACAGGAACCGGGTGCCGATCTGGAGTTCGATTCCCAAATCCGTACTTATGCTCAAAGTCCCATTCACACCTGGGTCAGGAGTCGTCTGATAACTAATTATGTCTAAGCTTTGCGTGTATCTACAAGCCTCTGCTTGACGACATTTGGGATTAAAGATAATATTTTGTGCATTATCTTCTAGATAAAATTGGGCGAGGGCGTAGAGATTCGAGAGGAGCTTCTGCGCGGTGTGAAATGGGGTGACTATCGGAAGGTGACGCGAGGGCTGGCAGCGGCGCTGTTCTCGCCGATCGAGCTGGCAACGTGCTCGGTGACGGGGCAGCGCTGGTCGCGCGCGGGGCAGGAGTCTCGTCCTACGAAGCCGCCACTGGACCGGCGCCGCGTGCACGCCCTCATCTCGTACGTGAGCCGCCACTTCCCCGACGTGGAGGTCAGCCGGATCAAGCAGGTGCTCGCCTACAAGTGCAAGGAGAACTGCGCCGCGCTCAGAATGAGGACCGCCAGGTGAACTTACACTTCGACGAGTCGTGTCATGTTGGTAGCTAGGGACTTCTGCTAGTATAATTCCACAATACAGCCCTCTTTGAACTACATTAGATTCCTCCAAGTCCTCTTTTGGGTAAAAAGTTCAAGCAAAGGGTTTTCAACTACTGTTACAGGACCCTTTTTGATATAAAAATATATGAAACTATTTACCATTCAGGTTGCCTGGTAATCGGGAAAAATGCCCAGTCTATTTAATAAAGTTTTCTGATATCTTAATTTTCAACAGACTCCCCGCATCAATACAGGCGGACATGGAGATTGCAAGGCAAGCTTGCTTTATTATTTAGTTATTTATTTAGTTAAATAATTTTAGGATCTCTTGAATTACAGATATCTAGTTCCCTTTCTATGCCCCCGTGATATGTTGAGATAACGCTGAGCTACAATGGTCACATTAGTTTCTTGGGACTTTATCATGTTATGAATGAGTCCAGACATCTGCATATTATATTTTACAATTATTCGATAAATTGACATGAAAAACCTTTTGAACTGGTGAGGTATAAAAGTGTAGCAGACCAGTAATTTCTGTACTCATAATTATCTCCTGAAATATTTACGCATGCCACAAACGATTATAGGTATATTGACCTGAAGCAGACTGTAGGTACTTACTGTTAATAGATGATAAATAACCTTTAATTTTTATTAATCTTAAGAAACGTATGAGAGGTTATCGCTTTACCATGTGTGCCATGCTTATCTCCATAAGTAGTTACGTTACGACATGACATCAGAGAATACCTCGAACAAATAAATAATGATATCAGTTGAATCATGTTATTAACGAGACAGTGTTGACATGTTTTCGCCATGCTGGAACGTTATGCTAAACATAACATGCAGATAGCGCGCAGCCCGCCTGATAATGTGGGTCCTGGGGGCCAGAACTGGCCCCTTGACTTTCAAATTAAAACTTTTGTATGATAATACTTATTGATTTTTAATTTGCTAGAATAAAATGAAAGCTGCGATCGAACCTTTTAGTATATACATAACCCAGCCTATAACGTTCCCACTGCTGGGACACAGGCCTCCTTTCTTTTGAGCGGGGATGGGCCGTAATCCACCACGTGGGCCCAGTGCGGCCAACCAAAAATTCGAAGACATCTACCAAGATGTCTTCGAGTTTTTGGTTCTAGGACATGCCTGTTTCCTCACGATGTTTTCCTTCACCGTTTTGAGAACTGTGGTGATAATTTTTTTTTTGCATAAACCCATGAGCATAATCTTTTGGGTGCGTAACTTAGCACGCTTCTGTAAAAAGGAACTTTTTAAAAATAAAAGTCTATTTCCAGCTATTATTTTTGTACTATGACAATGATAGAATGCGTAAATGACGGCTTCATGGTGGCTCTTTTTACACCTTGTACCTTTTGTTCATTGACTTGGAGTAAGTCTTGGCAAAACAAAATGTCAACAAAATTCTCCAAAATTGTGTCAAGCAGAATTAATCATGTTTTTTAATGAAAAAGTTATTTTCCATACAATAATTTATCAGCTGCTTTAACTTCTATGTATGAGAAAGACCTTTTGCCCTGAATTGGGACACTTACAGGCTGATAAAGTTATACTTATCAATATTAAGAAGATTGATTGTTTCTATTTAGGGGGCTCATGACAGATACTAGGTTACTAGATAGATACAAAGATAACAGATAATCAAAAGTAAAACAATGTGGATTGCTGATTATTTAAATGGTAAATGTTATCTTTATCTTTATTTTAAAGTTTTAAACATTAGCTTTTGCCCGCGGCTTAGACCGCGTTGAGGTCGGAAATGATCCTACAGGAACGTATTACAGGGATAAAAAGTATGGGTTAATCCAGGTTATAAACTATCTGTGTGCCAAAGAACATTGGGCAAATATGTATGGGACTTGGTCCAAATGCCCACCACTAATGAGAGACCTGAATAGAATATTTTACATTCCGTCATTTAATAAAATCAATATGGCTTTTTATGCTACAACAATAGAATAAATAATAATTCTCATCTAGCTATAACTTTTCATTTAATAAAAGTTATTGCTTATTTTCTAGACTATTCAATTACATAATATTGTCTTTTCATACAAATCCGTTCAGCCGTTTTTGCGTGATTGAGTATAACAAACATACAAACTTTCACATTTATGATAGTAGTAGGATTAATCTCCTGTAAACTTTTGCAAAATATTGTGTAGGAAAACATTTATAAAACAGTGCTCTCCCTGCAGCCCATTATAATACTTATTAACTGTCCAAAAACTTTGCATACTATGAATGCTCTTTAAAATTTGTTTCCACTGTTGTTATCAATAGGCGCCTGCGACAAATACCCTCCCTATCATGGGGCGTAACACCGTCACCATTTTAATTGACTTTAGGAATATTTTAATCAGTGTTGGTTCTTATAAATATACCAAATGTTTTTGTTTATAATATACGGTTAACTCGAGGTTAACCAAATTCTACAACTGTCATTGAATAGCTTATTTTATGCTTTACAGTGATTGCAGGCGACACATTATTTGCAAAGGTTAAATTAACCCATATACATAACATAACCATAGCCTTTTGCTCAACTATGATAGGGTTGGCTTACATACTGACCAGTTGCAGCTGAATACCAGCATAGGATTAGTTAATTAGAACAGATAATGACAGTTATTATAAGTAGATTAGAAAATAATGAATACGGTATTATTTAAATGGATTTGAAGTTCAAGAAAACATTGTGGTTGACATGGGAAATACTGAACTAAAAAGAGTTATTGGTTTTTAAATTCAATGTTCTGTTTTTTAATTATCAGTAGGTAACCTTTCCGTACTTCTGACCTTTATCGTGTTTTGATAATTCAATTTGATCGCCTGTTCTTTTTTTAGGGTTCCGTGAGCGAAATGGCGCAAATCTGAACCTAAAATTTTCTAAAGTCAAAGCAATTTAAGTACTTATTTCAAATAGGCATAAAAAGTACTTAACTAATGAACTTCGAAATTTACAATAAAATAGAATTGATTCTAGTCGCCCCGTCCGTCCCAACAAAGGTAGTTTTCGTATGGACAAGAATGGGCAAGAAGCTCCACTATTACTCTATTAAAATGTAAAAAGGAAAGTAAATAGTGTAGGGGTAGCTTTCATGCATACAACTGACCATGTTTTTGTTGCATCTCGTTGTGAGGATATGCATAGGTCTTTGAAACGCTCTCTGATCATTTACAATGCTCTTAAGCTAATGATATTGTTAAGTTTTTCACGCCTTCCCTTCGTTCAATGTTACATTAAATGGGAGCACTAGAGATGTGTAAGGGTCGATGTAGATGTCGACAAACATTATAATTTGTTGTATAAAAAAAAAATAACATGTTGAAATATTTACTATAATTTTAAGACGTTACTAATACTGCCACGATGGCTATTTTATCAGAATAATATTGTAATATTCATGTTCCGCGCCACTCGAGGCAGTAATACAATTTGTAGCAGGCTGTCGAACTGTTTCAGCGATTCGACCAATTATTTGCTGAGTGCGGCGGCGCGGCCACCGCCCTGCGACGTGGAGGCGCCCGGCGGGAGTGCGCGCTCCTCATACTCCAACTAGTAAGTATCCCTGCAGCTGATTTGGAAAAGTGAACCTTATGGTGTATGATTTTTCGCCAGGGATCCGTTTAGCTTGGATCGATTGCGAAATTTAGATATTAACTAGCTTCTGCCCGCGGTTTCGCCCGTGTGGTTGTCAGAAATTATCCCACGGGAACGTACTACCGGAACAAATAGCCTAAGATACTTCTTATAACATCAGCTAACTGCCAGTGAAAGTCTCGTCAAAATCGGTCTAGCCGTTTCAGAGATAAGCTGGAACATACAGACAGACAAACAAAAATGTTAAAACATTAAACGTTTTTTTTTTAATATAATTACCGTAAATACTATCATATGTATTTAGTAAAAAGCTGTTATTTTAACATTATAAATAGACATTTCAATTTTATTTATTTGTAAAGATATTTTGTGTATAATTTAATGGCATAGTGAGAAAGTCATAATCAGGTGGACATCTTCGCTAAACTTCGAGTATGTTCCAATTTGCGCTGTTGCATAACCCTTTGAAATCGTCAGGGCAAGGAATCTAGTGATTATATTGTGATATCCGGTTTTATGTGTTCCAAAATGATAATTAATATGATTTTGTTTTTTATTTTTAGCGAGGCTTCGAAGGGTCCAGCAGGCGGAGGGCCCGGCGCTGCTGGGGGCGCTGGGGGCGCGGGGGGCGCGGGCGAGTACTCACGCGGCGGGGGCGCGGGGGGCGCGGCCGAGGACGCGGATGGCGAGGCGCAGTGATGGCCGCGCGCTACGGTGTTGCATATCAATTTCATAATCTTGTTATTTTTTACCAAAAAAGAAGAGAAAATAAAGATACTCGTCGCTCTCGAGGCGCGTTCGTCGGTCGACGCGCGCGCCGCTCGCTCGCCGACGGGCTCCCGTCGATCGTTTGGAAAGATTTATATTTATTTGCGCGGCGTCGCGACGACGAACGACGGCGTTGAGTTGCCCGTGTAAAATATTCATATTTATTTAGGTGATATTTTTCTATTGGCTACTGATAAGATTTTATCTCGTTATGTATCTGCCGGCCGCGCCGGGGATGCATTGTCGTTTGTAAGGAAGGGGAGTGGAGTCGTGCCCGAAGCTCTAGCAATAATTTATCAGGTTCCTAAGACATGTTTTGTAGTTAGATTCTATTTGCACGAATTTTCGCAAACACTGCCGCTTTATTTCTAAATTTTTTTTATAGACATCAGTCAGTCGTTTTATTGCTTTCTATATTTTATGTTTAAATATAAATCAAGTCATTTTCAACGTTACGTTAAAATTTGTATATGAGGCATTTAAGTGCTGTACGAGGGACCGTTGCAATTGCAAAGTAAATATATCAAAATGGCATAATTTTTAGAGCTATCTTATAGATATTATAGTCATTTCGTTTTATAGGTGTAAATGATAATAAAGAATTTATTTTGGAGCGTCAAGGTTTGGATATTGTAAAGTCTTTGGAGAGCTGTGATCATGATGGATATAAAGCAGTCATATTTTTAAAATATACATTTAAGAGTTATAACGTAATTATACTATTGTACAGTCGGTCTGAAGGAGACGTAAGAGGTAATCAGTAGCCGACTGGCCGGGCGGCGACCGGGCGCGGAGTGCGCGTGCGCACAGCGCCGCGCGCGGGCCGGCCAGCGCGGGCCTAGCTATGCATCTGCGCACAGATGTATTATCATATCAAAAAAAGCAATAACTATTATTTGATAAAGAACGATTTATTTCATTTTTAAATACTATTTTAACCAAGTTGTTATAAATGTAGTTAGTAAATTGGAAAGATCTCTTGAGAAGTCCACGGTCATATTATATAGTTCTTTTGAACAATAACTAAATTCTCATAATAATAAAGTCTCACGTTTACGTCATATCAATTTGTAATACTTAGTTTTTTCACTATTTTGTACATCTTGTGTACAAATATCATAATCAAATAACATCAGATCATAAAAACAGGCAGGTAACACGTTGCAAGGCTCGTGACAGTGGTCGGGATGGCAGTCTGATTGATACAAATTGTTTATTAGTCGGAGCGAACAAACCACGGGATTGTTATTTGTAATTTTGTAGATTGCCATACGATGGACTGTCGATCGGTCGGAGTCGCGATGAACTAGTGACGGATGTAACGTTGCACTGGAATAATAAACTACGATGTAAACGCTGATTTAGTCAGGGTAAGTAACTGACTCCAAACACGAGACAAGTCGGTGCTGACCCGATATTTGCATAGTGTAAATTGAATTTGTAGCCAGTAGTACTGACTTGTATTCAATTTACACTAGGCAAATATCGGGTCAGCACTGTCATGACTTGTCTCGAGTTTGGAGCCAGTTACTTACCCTGTCTAAATCTGCCTTAATGGTGGTTGATGTACAAATGGTTGCCGTTTCTGTGGTCTGAGCCGTGTACACACGACACAGTACACTATCTGCACATCTTTAGCAGGCAACTGTAAGAGATTGGTGTACCTATGAATAAGTTACAGTTACCAGAGTTAGGATATATAAGT
Organism: Amphipoea lucens; assembly: GCA_947508005.1. Lineage (NCBI taxonomy): Eukaryota > Metazoa > Arthropoda > Insecta > Lepidoptera > Noctuidae > Amphipoea > Amphipoea lucens. Next base: position 16,582,062 of record OX382367.1, read on the forward strand.
AGACACGCAGTGCTACGTAGTAAAATCTTACTATCATGTAATATTTTACGATGCCAATTGAAAGTCTTAATGCTCAATTTTGCCAAATTTTACTTGCCGAGAACGCGTCTTGTCTATTAATTTCGTGTTTTAACGTTTGGTATAGCACACATTCCCGTTACTAAAACACCTTTAGGTATTTGAAAGTGAGAAGGGAATGGACAGATTGCTCAATATATGAAATATTTGTATTTCGTTTATAGTTCATAACATAACACATTCACATAGAACATGGAAATTTTTGGCCCAATGAAAATTATATCATTAGAGAAGTAAATGAAAATTTAATTGTAATTTAGAAATGATAAATTGAGAGTTAAAAGGATTTGCAAGTATATATATTTGTGACGAATGCTCGAGATGCAATATGTTAATTTAGTGCCAAATGATAAGTTAACTCGTAGCAATATATTGTATCCTAATGCTCTTGTGTAATTTCTCACGTAGTGTTAATGACCTATGAGGTTTCGAAGGTTTCTTTTACAAGACTATAATATATTTATACAGGGAAAGTGTTAAGTATGTACTGTTGTTTGGATTTAAGAGTGTTGTTGGGGTAAAATACTCATTGAGGCAGGGTGTAAAAATAAGCGTAAGTACCTCATCGTACAGCCGAGAACTGGATCCTTTAACTCCCTAGAATAGTTTTGATAAATATTTTATTTGAATTTATTGTTTAAAGATAAAATTGAAATCATCAGAAATAAATGCACCTCCACCTGAGACAGGGTAATGTCTTTACTTGAACAAGCTTCCGCAGCTATGAATACAGTTATTTTTACACTCTGACCTTTATAGCACTGAATGAGCAATGGAACAAGAGAATTTATTTACTCAAATAAGTTTTTTTTTAATTATTTACGATAATTTTGTACTAAATTTTAATATACATTATTTTGCATTTTATGATTGTAATGGCAGCTGTCCATATCATGTGAACGATACAATCGGTCACTATAATTTAGGGTTTCATAAATAAATTTAAAACGATACATCGAACATGACACATTGGGCACAAATATTATTAAAAGTATGTACTTTTTCTTTGCTTGCTATTGTTAAATAATAATTGAAAACTAAATTACATTGTTCCTGATACTCGGTCGTAGTAAGCTTTGTGAAACCCTAATAAGCGTTAAAGATGTAATGATGTAGAGCGGGGCGGCACTCGGTCGGTAGTAGCGAGAGGCGTGGCGACGTCGTCCGCCACCGGCCGCGTCCGGCCCACTCGGCCCTTAGTTTTCACTGAGCAAAATCTTTGAACTTTTGTATATAAAGAGAACAACATCGATGCCACTGTGCTCTGAGAGGACACAGCGTTGTGCCAAAATTACGTGCTAGTCTTTAAAAACAAATGTTGTTATCATTTTCAGATTTTATTTAGTCCAGAATGTGTTTGTTCCTGTGCTGTGAAAATATTTTCTAACAAACCAACACTCGGTGATGGTGATGGTGAGGGACAATGTGGTCGCTTTATTCTCGCGGTTGACGGTTCTTAGTTTTTAGTCTTGTAGAATATGATAATTATTATGAACATTTCCTCATTGGAGTTCCTTAGATGTATCATTTTGATATAATAAATCTAAGGCAATGGTGAAAATTAAATTGCCGGGTCTACGGCGCTATAAAATCGGTCCTTTGTTGTAAAACTGACCACATTGTAAACTAAAATTACGGATTTAGCTCGACAACTATAATCAGAACTGTCAATACTCCAAGTTATCATAATCAGTCGTAGGACTGGCTAGCTTACTAATAGTTACAAAACCAAATGGTTATGCCAAGCCCTTTGTGCCTAGGTATAAAATTCTCACTTTTATAAAATTGACACGTTTGCCTGTGATATTATTTTTTCTATTAGTTAGATTAGTTGTAGGAACACATTCATGGTATGTGCAATGGCGGCAGAATTTTGGCAAGATCGAATTTTCCTCTAAAATTAAGTATAATAAGGATCGTCCAAAGCCACCAAGCTATAACTGTTCCCGTGTAAACGATTGTAGTTGTCGATGGTTAAACTAAATTGTGTCATTAAAGACGAGTCATAAAAACTAATTATTTAGAGTTACGAAGTGTTGTGTTGGTTTGTTGTTATATTTATAGTATTTATGAAAAATGCACATAATAATTTAGCTTTGAGCTTGTGCAATATTATTCCAAATTGTTTATAGAAGAAAACTGTTATAATTATTTCTAAATTGTTATATATTTTTATAAACTTAAAAGACAAAGGCAACTTAAATTGTATTTTTGTTGTGCATTTATTATCAAATTTTATCCATATTGAACCACAAACTCATTGTGGACTGTAATGTCTGCGTCTGTGAAAACTGTTAATTAGGTACAGTAGATGGTTTTTTTATATATGCTAATATTGTGAGTCAATTCTAGTAATGTTAATGTTCCCTTTTATTTAGAATAATTTACGTTAATAAACAAATTAATCTAAGATTGCTCAACCAAGATGCAATGCTAACTGCAATGTAGATGTACGAAATAATTTTATATTTGTCCTTTTATATTATTTATCTGATATTTCAGTTTTATTCATTTGTGAGTTATGGCAGCGCATGTTAGTCTTATGTTTATTCTTAAGAGAGGCCAAATGTTGACTTGCTTATGTGAGACTGTTTTGCCAAGAATCAGAAAGTATATTATTACCTACATTGTTTTAAAATAAATGCTTTTATATAAAATCAATCCTTGTTTCCTAACCTCCTGAGTCCCAAAGCATTTTTAATCGAACATGAATTTCGACCTTATTGCGTTTGAGAATTTTTTTTCAAATCAAGAGGTTACGATGCTCCATTTGTGACGAAGCATCCTGGCCTACAGATGGTAGACCGTCTATAGTTCACAAGAATTTTTTTGGCTGCATTTTCGTCACGATCAAACTCGCTGTGGCAGTTTGGGCAAACCCCCCAACGTAGCTTGTTATTCATGACAATTTTAGTAAATACACCCGATTGTTCGTTACAAGATGAACACGCTTGTGAAGTGTATGACTCGTCTACTATCTCCACGCTGATGTTTCTTTTGGTCTTGAGTCGTCGAATCAAAGAGGCGTGTTTGAATTTTCTACCGCTGAACGTGGCAGAATTCATAAATTTACTTCCAGCCCCCATATAAGGCGATATGGTGATGGTGGTGCTACTGAGTCAGCATTACTAACGACTCACCATGATACTTTTACCTCTTACGAGTTGCGGCTAACCTTCTGCTAAATAAGTCATCGGGTCAACTGAGTAACCAAACCTAATTCCCCGATTCCATGAGAAAACCGCAACCCTACCTAAAAGAATTGATCTAAATGAGGGAAGCTGGTACTGGGTTCCGAAAACCGATCGTGATTTGTGTAGTTGTGGCATACATAAGCACGTTGTCTGTATCGAGCAGACGTGAGACGGGCGAGTTGAATGACCCTTAAGTAATCAAATAACATGTTGACTAGAAAATGTATCGAAATTAAAATAAATAAATGCATAAAATAATTATAGGATTTTTTAACTTCCATCTGAAGTTCAATGCCTTGAAAGGGGTTTTCTATTTGTAGCCCACCATGGTATGAGCTGGTCAATAAATACTCAAATACCTCATAACCGGTATTTGCGGAAAATACGATTTTTACCGGATGTGGATAGTTGGCAGACATGGCACTACTTCCGGTCTGTCAGTTTTTGAATGGTCAGCGCCACGGAGTACTTTGTCTGCGCGACTGCGAGCGCTTCTTTGTATACATTTTAAAGTCGTAAAACTTGTGAAAACTATATTATTTTATAAGTTGGTGTAAAATTTTGCTCTTCAAAATAAAGCGAAATTACGTTTCGTTTCACGTTTTGGCCTTGTACTTTTATTTGCTGTCAAAGAAATGTACCGTGTTGATAATTTGATATGTCAATGTCATTGTCAAACGAGAATCAATTAAATTTCAACTTTGTTTCTTTATAAGTTTACTTACATTACCTATTATAAAATACAGATCTGTAATTAAATTATACCAAATCAATCCAGGCATTTCCTATCATCATATGTCTACGTCTAAGAACAAATCTTTATCAGAAGGATATTAGATGGCGTTTCCTCAGCCTAACGCACAAAGAGGTTAGATTATTATTTATCTAAAAAAACATACACAATTCAAACAATTTACAAGATTTTTCATAAATGAAATAACCTATTTGTTTGCAGAGCTAACGAATAGGAAGATATTAGAAGAGCTGCAGTTAAAGAAACAGATGCTCCTGAAGCAAGGTGCTGTGGCTCCTCTGACTGCTACCTCTATATCTCTTACACAACCCAGCCCTGTCAGCCAGCTGCCCATGTGCTCTATCCCAGCTGGCTCTGCTACTGCTGTAAGTAAAAGTCCGAAAGTATTGAGCATAATATTCATTTATTTGAAGAGAAAGGTAATTTTGAAGATTGGGATGTTTGTGTTGATTAAAACAGAGTTTGCCTTGTTTGTTGTTATTTACAGAAATTATATCATATACTTGTGCATTCTAAATCTATTAAATAAAACCTACTTAGAGAAGCACAGAACCAGTTTATGTGGTAATGCTTGAGGGAGGTCTATGTCTTGCAGTCAACATCTCTCGGCTGACAAGATGCTGATGATAACTAAATAAAATTAGGATTAAATAGTGTGTTATGTTAATTAATAGTACAATTCTTTTTCAAGGGATTTCCTCAACTGCCTGAAGCAAATATAGTGAACACAAGTCACAGAGCAGCATTACAGCACGCAAACGCTACATCCTGTGGATACTTTGTCTCCCAAGACTCATCATTTGGAAACCAGATCCTCCCTGTTCTACCCAGATTTGATAACAAGTGATACAGCAGCAATGTCTGCTGTAATGAAGCTGAAGACCCTGCAAGGACATTTAGAGAACCTGAATGGGTTTGAAAAACCAAAACTTCAGTATGAGCAATATGAGACACCAGCCCATCTTGCTGCTACTGCTCTTTACACCATTCAGGTAAATAATTAAACTTCAAAATATTCAATTTATCTACTTAAATACTTGCATCCAAAAGATTGGCCCACCCCTTGCTCTCCATTTGAGACACAAAATCTCAAAAATCGTAATGAATATCATTTATTATTTTCTGTTTTGTGAAGGTAGGTAAGGTACAGTTTATTTGAACATACACTTATTTTGATAAAACTAATATTCTTGACAAGATCAACTCGATTCTTCAAATGTCCTCATCACTCACTTTTGCTCGGAAAAGTGCATGACTTTTTTTGTCAATGAAGTTGACAAATGTTAAATTTTATTTATTTCAATTCAATTCAATTCAAATCTTTATTGCATTCACATGTGTATTATAAAAGATCTTAATAATGTTAAATGTTTCACATGGACCCTGTCGGGCACAACAATTTAGTATAATAAGAAGAGTAGCATGCTTTAATTAATAATTGGAATCAATACATAACATAACAATAAAAGGTCATTTAAAATACAATTCATAAAATAAAATAATAATAATATTGTCACAGATTAATTTCTGTTTGTTTAATCAAAATTGAAATTGAATATGTTAACCGACTTAAAAAAAAATAGGAGATTCTTTATTCAACACCCTTATTTGTAAGTTCGTGATTTTCTCAAAAATAATGGATCAGTTTTGATAATTCTTTCACTAACGTAATCTACATACTTTCAAAATGGTTTTAATATATAATTTATTAGGCTTTGATTACACACATATTAGGTTACTAGCTGCGCCCCGCGGTTTCACCTACGTAAATGTCGATCCCGTGGGAATATCGGGATAAAAAGTAGCCTATATGTTAATCCGGGGTGTCAGCTACCTCAATACAAAATTTTATCAAAATTGGTCCAGCAGTTTGAGGGTGAAGAAGTGACAAACACATACACACGCGCACACACACTCAAAAACTTTCGCCTTTATAATATTAGTGTGATTTGTTACAGACACAATTTGAATCTATAGAAAACTGCACTGTACTCGATGCTGGCTGTGGTCCAGGCATATGGGGTATTGGCGCGGCGTTGCTGGGCGCTAGTGTGGTGACGGCCGTCGATATCGACAACGATGCGCTAGAGGTGTTCAAGGAAAACGTCGATGAAATGGAAGTGACCAACATTGATGCTGTACAGTGTGACTTTCTGGATTCAAGAGTGGCCAGGTGATTATTTTTTGCTGCTGTTTTCAACTTTTTGTTTGTGAAGTCTTAATGTGTTCAGTGCACTTGTTTGTGGTCATGTGAAACACATACTTGTGTTACTACGATGTCCAGATAAGGTGTTTTGCGCACGTAGGATAGGGATACGCGGTTATAGACAGACATGGGCACAGTCGAGATCTCGATGCGCCTTCATGCAATTCGACTTATCAGGACATACATTTACACTCATGTTATAGGATCTATGAATACCCTCCATTCAGTTTCAGTTAGTCTTTTTCTGTTGTATATTTTCAGATGGGAAAGATACTTCGACACAGTGGTTATGAACCCACCATTTGGTACAAAGAACAATACTGGCATTGACATGAAGTTTCTCCGAATGGGCACTTACCTCAGCTCTGATAGTGTCTACTCATTGCACAAGTCTTCCACAAGGTATTTATCGATAACTTAGTTGTACTATGTCGCTATAGTCGTTGTAAATCACGAGCGTACGTCATATGACTTATCTCATTGACGTAAGGTTTACATTGCATTGATTGACGCGAGCTCATAAAATGCAACAACTATGAAAGATTTATCTTCATTAATAATACTGATTTAGTGTCTAATTTTACAGGACACATATTCAAAAGAAGGTCAAGGATTGGGGGATGAAAGGCAGCGTCATTGCTGAAATGAAATATCATCTGCCAGCCACTTACAGGTTCCACAAGCAACATTCTATGGACATAGCTGTTGATATTTGGCGAGTATACCATCCTCATTAAGTAAATTAGTTATAAGGCATAGGAATTGGATTCAGGCATAACAAATGTACTGCCAAGTTTATACTGTATATTTTATGTATAAAATTTTAATATGATTGGAAGCTAGAGCACCGTTTTCTTCCTTAAAACTCGAAAGCTTTTTGACTGTGCAATGAAATAAATAATCAACTTTTTATCTTTTCTGCTAATTTATGTCTGCATGTAAAACAATTTTGTTTTTATTATGTACAGAACTTCGAAATGTACTATGTACTTACGTTTGTGTAAGATTTAATGTAAATTTTTAAACTTATAAATAGCTAAGATCGACTGACAAATAAACTTATCACATGATTTTAAAATTATTTTATTTCTTCAATAAATTCTTCAGTCTTACAGTATCATACAGAGCTGCTATAAAAAAATACGGAATATAAATTCCAAAAAGAATGGATATTTAGAAAATTAAATACTGTATACATACAATAACCAAATTACTTAAAAACATATTTCGATATTATTACTTCTTATAAATATTTTTGTTGTAGTGGTTTCCCTGCCTATGTGTCTATTCGTCGCCGAACTTGATGTTTTGTGCCAGTTTGATGGTTCCGGAGTAGTTGATGGTGACCGTGGAGCGTCTCATGTAGTTCTTCCAGGAGTCTGAGCCGCACTCGCGACCGCCGCCCGTAGCCTTCTCGCCTCCGAAGGCGCCGCCGACTTCTGCGCCATTGGTAGGAATGTTCACGTTGACGATGCCGCAGTCTGAGCCGTGGGGGCCGATCCACTGTAAAAAGGGTCTATTTTAGGATTGATCTTAGGTGAACAAATCGGACGTCTACAAGCGCCCAAAAGCTCTGTTGAAATGGCAGCAAAAAAAATTAAATACAAGTCTTCTCATAAGGTTGAAAAAAAAAAAAAAAAACTCATTAATTCCGGCTGTAATGAGCGGGTCGCTACTTTGATGGTTTGAGCAGTGCCTTGGCTCGGATGTAATGGACAGTTTTTTTTAAATTGTAGTCATTTAAACTTCTTTTTAATGTACCTTGAAGACATCTCCAAGGTTTTCGGTAAAGAGACTGGAAGACAGGCCCTGTTCCACTTCATTGTTGTATTTGATGCCGGTGTCCAGGTCTGGAATCTCGATGCAATAGACGATGGGGGCGAAGCACTCGGTCTTCACTAAGGGGGAGTCGTGGGGCAGTCCTGTGACGATGGTCGGCTCTACGAAGTAGCCTTCGCGGTCCATTACCTGGTAAATTAAAATGTTCGTTTGAGGAAGTGTCTGCTGAAGTTTTTTGACACGACTTTCACCATCACCTCCCAACCTTGTTCAAGCCGAAATAACAACATCAAGGCAAAAATTAACGTGTTGTGACCTTGACAAAGTCTTATTTTCCCAAAATGTACTTTTGGCGTTACATTATCAGCAACATATGCTATTTTAGATCCATATGAGACGATTCCCATGCAGTAAGTTAATTGTGTTCATAACTTCATACCTTTCCTCCAAACTCGATCTTGCCTCCTTGCTTGACGACTTCGGCGACAGTCTTCTTGTAAGCCTCGACTGCGGCGGGTGTGTGGAGGGGACCGATCAGGGTCTCTGACAGGAGGGGGTCGCCGATCTTGCTGACCACGCCGGAGAAAGCCTTCGATAGACGAGCCACGACTTGGCTGTATACCTGTGTGACGACGTTTTGGTGGTTGATAAGTTATCGTTATGGAAGTTATAAAATTGGTTTATTTTGAGTTAGCGGACATCCACAAAAAACAGTATATCTTCATGCTACGACTACATCGTCGCGATAAAGCGAATTGCACTTCGCGCGCTCTCTGTTACACAGCAATACGTCGATGAGTGAAAACAGCGCGCAATGTATAGTTCACCTTATCGCGACAATGTAACCGTAGCATCATAATATAATGCGGTCTTGTCACATTTGTGATATCAAAATTTCCTACTAGTTCAATAATTTAGGAAGAAATGGATCTTGCCCTGTCATATTCGATTGGACTTCATGTATGTCTGGTTATTTTCATATTGGAGCAACCAATCTTACCTTCTTATGAATAAACAGCCTTCTAGTGGTAGTGCACCGCTGTCCCGCGGTGCCTGCGCACGCGAACAGCGCGGCGTTCAGCAACAAGTCAAGGTTAGCGTCCTCGTTCACAATGATGGCGTTGTTGCCGCCCAGCTCCAGCAGGTGGCGCCCGAAACGTCTCTGGACTTCCACGCCAACCTATAAATACGTATAAGTTAGTTGTTTTTGCAGCAATATCTGATATGGCCTGCCTTGTTTGTCCCATTCCAAAAAAAATAGGGCACAGCCAAAGTTCATTTTCATTGAAAATCTCAGTTAGTAGCAGCTTGAAAATACAGACTACCTTGTTCAGGTTCGACCTTTAGCCAGCAATTTTTTTTTCTTGTAATTACTATAAACCGTCAGTCACCTATGCTCCCATTTGGAAATGAAGATATCTACTATGATTTTTCATTCAAACTCAGCACTTATCTAAGACAATATTTTTGCCAATCAGGTGAAGATCCTTTTGGCGTTATCAGATATAGCTGTGAAGACCTTACCTGTTGTCCTACAGCCGTGCTACCAGTAAAAGAGACGAGCTTCATCCTCTCATCCTTTACAATCTTCTCTCCGATGTCTTTACCGCCGACGCAAAGAGCGGCAACAGCGCCGGGAATGTTGTTCTTTTCTAGAACGCGCTCTACAATCTTTGTGACGGCAACCGCAATCAAAGGAGTGGTGTCTGATGGTTTCCATACGCTGACGTCACCGCAGACCTGGAAGGATTGTTATACAGGGTGTTACAGAAAGGGTATATCAATACAAACGGGTTGAAGAGTGTATCTCGTCTAGAATCTCTGTACAAAATTTCAGCTCAAAAGCAGTAACTTTGAAAATGCTTAATATTTTTTTATTTCGATAGTTTATAAAATTGAAATCATAAAAAACGTGTCACTGCACTACGAGGGTCATTATCCATTATCTGTAGTGTGTCTGTGCGCCTAGTACACGCATATCACGCCGCCGCGCGCCAGTGCAGCGCCGTGATGTCGAAATAAAAAAATATTAGGCATTTTCAAAGTTAATGCTTTTGAGCTGAAATTTTGTACAGAGATTCTAGACCAGATACACTCTTCAACCCGTTTGTATTGATATACCCTTTCCGTAACACCCTGTATAGTTCATTGGAAAGTACTGGTGAAGGTACAACGGGACTTGTTGGATGATTTGGTCCATGGAATTCAGAGGCCAGGTATAAGATGTTTAGAACTTATCGATGTTTGATGAGTCTGATAAATGGATTACTTATCTATCTACACTAGAAGAGAAGTATTTCTAAAATTTTCTTTTGCGTAAGTAGTGTAGTTTCTGTGCTATAGGACTCATATCTAGCGCTATTAATTACGCTAGCTAATAATCTTGTTAAAGAACTCAGTTGTGATAATAATTATTTTATATTTTTACCTATTTGTTCTTTTCAAGATAAGATAAAAAATTACATCAATGTTACACTGGGGTTTTTCCTCACAGCTCTTCGGTTTATAGTGATTGGATACTCAACTGCCAAGAATAAAATCTTCGGTACGATTTTTAGCTCTCATAACCTGTTAGAAGTTCTTTAGTGAGGTTCATAAAGTTTAATCCAAGGTCGTTGGTTTAATCGTTATCTTTAGCTATTAGTGAGGTTCATAATCGCCATATTCTATGGGATATCACAATAGAATAATCTGAATTCTGGAGATTTCTTATTCATGTTCTGAAGAATATAGCGTGATGATTATCTATGATGATCCTTATTATCTTCTCATTTTGCTTCGTCTACGTTCGTTGAATAGGTATTAAAGACAAATCCTTACCATAGCAATAGCACTGTTCCAGCCGAACACGGCAACAGGGAAGTTGAAGGCAGTGATGATGCCGACAGCGCCGAGAGGGTTCCACTTCTCAATGAGCACGTGTCCAGGTCGCTCCGACGGGAAGATGGTGCCAGGCAGGGTTCGCGACAGGCCCAGGGCCAAGTCACACACGTGGATGTATTCTACCACCTCTCCAATAGCCTCGGGGAGGATTTTTCCTGTGGAAGTAGGTGGATAGGAATTGAACTAAGTACACTTCTTTAGGGTTTTTATTCGGTTGGTAAAAGATCAGTTTCTATCAGTCTTTCCTATGGTGTAGGTAAAATCACATTGGTACCTAATTACGATGAACAGTCTGAAAAGTAGTCAAGTATGAAATAATCATCGTAGGTCTTTATTAATATATTCAAAATCTAGTCATGAATATAGTTATTACCTACCTATGGCAAAAACTAACGTTCGGTTCTTACGTGGCAATTACGTATCAGTAAAATTTTACCTCCGTAGGTAGGTAGGTACTAGGTACTTACCTAAATATTTTCTACATTGGTGGTAACAGCGGTAATTATTATCTTCCTTATTAGATATCTAATAATAATAATGTATGTTGCTATCTTTAAAATGTAGGTAAATAATTATCAACTTTATCAAAGAGTCAACAAACTCAATCAATAGGTAACTGATTAGCCTCTTTAGAATACCTATTCATTCAATTGACTGATATAAAATAGCCTCCAAGAGTGGCGATGCTCAAATATAAGTCAACATCCGGTATAGCTTATTAGACAGTTAACTCCGCTAATTCTCATACTGGCAGCATTTTTACCACAGCATGATGAGCTTATAGTTTCCGCCGATAAGATACAAAAAAACTAGCTCAGAATTCAAAGACAAATTAATAATTATGTACTCGCGATGTGAAGCTTAACTTACCCATTTCCAAAGACACGAGCTGTCCAAGAGGCTGCAGTTTCTCCCTGAGAGCGTCTCCTATCTGCCTGACGACCTCTCCCCTAGCGGGCGCAGGGAGGTCCGCCCACGTGTGCCATGCCTCCTGAGCCGCGGCGGCACAAGCCTCGTAATCAGCCGGGCTGGCTGCCTGAACCTCTGCGATGATCTTACCGTTGGCCGGGCTGAACGACTTGATTATCTGAGGACCAGTTTATAACGCTGTTTAAGTCTTTGGGCACGGTATGGAATTTTAAATAAATTCAATTAAGTACTTAATAATTACAAAATCTAAATTTGCTAAACAAAAATAATCATATACCTATTGCCATAAAAAAACATTTAGAAAAGTTTCAGTTACTCTTGCTTAATAAGTTTATTTTATGCGTAGAATATAAAATATTCTTAGGTACCTATAAGGTACGACAAACTAGGATCATTTTTCAATATCTTACCCTTTGATTTTGAACTATGGACTCGCTCTGAAATTTTAATGCAGCAAAAACGTACTTAAACCTTTTTCTGTGTATTATTTCGGGAATAAAGAACTGATTCTCTACGGCACACTAAGTAGGTACTATTAGTTATTCTGTGACGGCACTGAGACAAAAGCTTGATCATCTTCGTTGCCAGTTATTCTTGGTAGAGAGGTTACCTACAGTTCAGATAGGTAATAGAAAGCTAGAAACCTATAGAAAAGCAGCACGCACTTAAGCATTGACACGCCAATTTACAGATATACCTAGGTAAGTACATAATAATTATACAGGATGTATTTTTCAAGTGGGCGTGGATGGCCAAATTCGAAACTGTGAGGAATAGCGAAAAGTAGGTACTCAAAGGAGTCCCGGGCTCGATTTTGATGAAAACTAAAACTGCATCATTGGATTTTTGAAAAATCAATATTGCTAGCCAGGAATCGAACCTGTTGATTTTGAAAAAAAAAAACACACAGTATTACACCATTCGATAGTGTTCCTAATAAGGATACAATTCTGGGAAGTAATGACATACGGAACCTGTTTTTCAAAATCAACAGGTTCGATTCCTGGCTAGAAATATTGATTTTTCAAAAACCAATAATTCTGTTTTAGTTTTCATCAAAATCGAGCCCGGGACAACTTTGAGTGCTTTTTGCTATTCCTCATAGTTTCGGATTTAGCCATCCACGCCCACTTGAAAAATTCATCCTGAATATCGATTCATATTTCAGATTTAATATCATAAATGACGCAATGTCTACTCGCTACATTATTTGAGGGTATAGTTATCTTACTGAGCTGAAACGTGTAAACTGTATTGTCATCATTCTTACCTAACTATGTTTGCGTCTATTTTATTTAAACAATGCTTACATAACTCGTCTCGTTAGAGTATCTATTAGAGTAGGTAGTTGGTTTTGAATTTGAATACAAAGCGTGATTATTTGAATCTTGCGCCATACCATGTACCTACAAAATGTGCAGTAACGTACTTGGGTACTTCATTATCTACTACTAATGCATAGCAATGCTATGCATGCTATTGAGTATTGAGCAAACATGGCAAGCCAACTACGTTTTTAATTTAAGGTTAAATTGCCTTATCCAAACAAATATTCTGCTATCAACTCACCTGGCCGTTAGCCTCCCATTTTCCGTTGAACACACCTACATTCTTTTCTTGCAGTCCCAACTCCTTCAAGAAGGAGTATTTAGGATCGTCAATAAGGTAGGAGGACGCGTTGCGAGACATCGGCACTCTTATCAGTCGCAGGGACAACACACTTCGACACAATACACGGCTCATTTGTGCGTCTCTCACAACAGTCTATCATATAATACGTACCTATATTACATTTAAATAGCAAGATATGCAGTAAACAAATTTTATCATGTTTGTGAACAATTAAAGGCACTGCTACGTCTTATCTGACTGATAAAAAGTCAGTTGCTAGGTCAGGAGTAATTGATAGCTTTTCCAATCGGTTTGTGAGGAGTTTATTAAGTATTATCTTACTATACCTACATAGTTGTGTATTCCCGCCTGGTATTATTTAATTAGAAAGTTTACGAAGTATAAGTAGTTTTAATTCCTTAATGAACGGTTAAGAATAAGTAGCTGCGTGTCCCTTAGCCTAATACATTCTACTTAGGGCTGATTTTTCAATAGTCAGATAACTTTTATCTGAAGAATAATTATGAGTTTGACATACTCATTGTCTTTACTTTTATTCCTCAGATAAAAGTTATCAGACTATTGAAAAATCAGCCCTTATAAGTATTACTAAGGTGTTATGCTGTGATAGACATACCTACAAAGAAATCTGTTGACACATTAATCATCATCATAACCAGCCTATAAAGTTTCCACAGCTGGGACACAGGCCTCCTCTCGGTGAGAGGGAGTGGGCCGTAATCCACCACGCGGGCCCAGTGCGCATTAGCATAATTTATTTAACTAAAGTAACTACACTATAGTTAGGTATTTAATTGCCTATCTACTACATTTTCAGTGTATGAATATTATGCAATTATCTACTCTACTTGATTACATTGTGGAAAGATAACAGAATATTCACTTTCATTAGACTTAGGTATCTTAATATATGTAGAATTAAGAATGGCTAGAATGGCGAAATTTTGAGTTGTGAGGGAGTTCTCTCTCCCTTCTCTTTGCTCCTGTCACTTTCTCGTGGAAGTAGGACTAGTAGGAGATTCCATGCGCTCTCATCACGGACCATGACGGTGGCAGTGACTAGGTCACGGCACTTGACTGCCCAAGCTGGGCCACTAACGTGTACTGTGCCATGCCCTTGATGTAGCCTCCACTGATGGCCACTGGGTGTTAGCTGTTGGTCTTTGCGACACTGTACTTAGTACTTACCAAAGCTGAAAGCATTCATGCACTGAGAATACCGTGAGGCCGGCCGCTGCGTTAGGCCTCATTTACGGAGACGCGGGGCGTCTCGCGTCGCGTGTGGCGTGGCGTCTCGCGGCGCGTCGGACGTTTTTTCTGTTTACGGTGGGGCGGCGCGTGAAGCGGCACGCATCATCGCACGCGTAAACACAAACTTATAGCAATATACGACCGTGTTCATAGAGAAGCGAGACGGGAAGCGTGGCGGTGCCCGCCGCGGCGCCCGCGGCGAAGCCTCGGACATAGCTTCATCGAGAATTGCCGCTGAAAACGCACTCATACAACGCCATATATTTGAATTCAAATATATGGCGTTGTATGAGTGCGTTTACGGAGAAGAGATTTTAGACGCGTTTGTTTGAATTAGGGCGTTTTTTGCGACCGAGCCCGCGGATGGCACCGACGCGTCCCACGCGGCGTTTATCGCGGCGGCGCACGCAGCGGCAATTCTCGATGAAGCTATGTCCGAGGCGGAATCTTCTGTCAGTCTTATTTAGAAATCGCGCAACACAGACGTAGTCACCGTCGCAATGGAGTATGATATGATCATGCTGCAAGTTGCGACACGTGCGCTCCCATCTCTCGCCAACATAAAACTAGTCGATTTGATCGAGGCGAGCGTGCGCCGCCGCGATGCCCGCCGCGTGCTTCGCTACACGCTAGAGGACTCGCCGCGGGCGCCGCGGCGGGCACCGCCACGCTTCCCGTCTCGCTTCTCTATGAACATGGTCGTAGATTGCTATACGTTTGTGTTTACGCGTGCGATGATGCGTGCCGCTTCACGCGCCGCCCCACCGTAAACAGAAAAAACGTCCGACGCGCCGCGAGACGCCACGCCACACGCGACGCGAGACGCCCCGCGTCTCCGTAAATGAGGCCTTAGACGGACGTTCGCGACGGGTAGTCGGCGACGTGGTGACTTGTTCGACAGACGGCCTGGGACACATGGCAGTGCTCTATGATTTTTAGGGTTCCGTAGCCAAATGGCAAAAAACGGAACCCTTATGGATTCGTCATGTCTGTCTGTCTGTCCGTCCGTCCGTATGTCACAGCCACTTTTTTCCGAAACTATAAGAACTATACTGTTGAAACTTGGTAAGTAGATGTATTCTGTGAACCGCAGTAAGATTTTCACACAAAAATAGAAAAAAAAACAATAAATTTTGGGGTTCCCCATACTTACAACTGAAACTCCAAAAAATTTTTTTCATCAAACCTGTACGTGTGGGGTATCTATGGATAGGTCTTCAAAAATGATATTGAGGTTTCTAATATCATTTTTTTCTGAACTGAATAGTTTGCGCGAGAGACACTTCCAAAATGGTAAAATGTGTCCCCCCCCCCCTCTAACTTCTAAAATAAGAGAATGATAAAATTAAAAAAATATATATAATGTACATTACCATGTAAACTTCCACCGAAAATTGGTTTGAACGAGATCTAGTAAGTAGTTTTTTTTTAATACGTCATAAATCGAAAACCGCAATTTACCTTTCACAAAGTTACAACGAACTACAAGAACTTTTATATTATGTTACTTGCTGCTACGGAACCCTTCATGGGCGAGTCCGACTCGCACTTGGCCGGTTTTTCTAGAAAGCCGCACGCGGGCTGTCCACACACCCTGCTAAATACAGGGGAGGAGATGACCTGAGGACGTCATCACATCTCTCCAGACACTTCTTAGGTCCAATGCATATTAGATTATAAATCAAATAACTGTGTGAAAATTTAACAACTTAAGAAAGTTTATTAACTAAAGCTATAACATAAATTAACTGCTTATTTATTTATCCTAATTGAACTTGAATCAGTGGTCACATAATTGAACAAGACTTTTTGCCATCATCCACTATTCCTTCTCTCAGTTCTTTAGCTTTTTGTGCAAGGTAGGTGTTTTCATCTCTTTTTTGCATCCACTCTGGCAATGGTTTGTCCCAGTCAGCTGGTGGTGCATCTCGCTTTTTCCAGATATCATTTCTGTAATGAGCCCTTAGTCTTTCCATTCTTCGTGCTTTTTCACTTGCTATTAAGGCTTCCTGTAAATAAATAGAATAACATTTTAACATACTGTTGTAACTGGGATAGTGTGATCAACTCCTACACCATAGGAGCTATGTGAATATTTTATTTGCAAGCATTTGCTCATTTTGTACTAAAACCTTTCAACATGTTCATATTTTTAGCCAAGCATAAACATTCAGCAAAAACCATTTCAATCGCATCCACTGCAGGATCCTTTGACACACAGAAAAGGTTCTAGGTTCAATCCTATCTTAAATTTTTCCGCAAACTTGTTAACCTGTTACTAAAACTTTTTGAGTAGATTAATTTATACTTACAGCAGCCTTTATGTCCCTATTATCTTCCCATTTGCAGCAGTTGTCATAGTCTTTCTTCCACTGGTTGCAGTTCAGAGTCTCACCATAGACAAAATACTGCTGGAACCGGCCTTTAAAGCTTGTGCAATCTTTATATTCATCATTGTATAGCTCACATTCCCTTATCTGAAATAAATTGTAGGAATAGCACCTTATGAAAATTACGATTAATGTAAGAGATTAAATATTCTCTACTATGAGGTGTGCCTTGCTTTTGATGATGGTCAGAGGATCATCTTAATTTTAATCTTAAGTTCTCTGCAATTGGAGGCAATCTTATTGCCACATATGGGTTGTGACCCAGTACCGGGCCATCAAATTAAAATACTGGGTTGCAGCATTTCCCTCGTGTTGGAAAGCATAGATACGAAACCCATTTACATTTCTGAAACAAATTTGCCAGATTCAGATTTTGACTTGTTAATTGAACTGTCACATGACACAACACTCAAAGATAGATTCGAGATAAGACCACTCATAATTTTTATCGTTGGAAAAGTTTTAGTAAAAACATTTTTTTGGCAGAACAATGTTTGTGAAACACTAATCTAGGGAATGGACCCCATGACCTAGGGCCTTGCAGCAGAGCTAAATAAAGAAAATACGTTTATTTGCGTTTAGCTACTGACCATTAATACAAATTCTTAGGGCACTCTTCAAGTTCATTTGCTAACTGAGTATAGGTTCCTGAGTAACAAGAAAACGATACTGACCACCCATTTATCTTCCGGTTCTTGCCCTTCTTCGTTCTTTATTGTTTCCTGATTTTCATTTTCACTGACTGGAGCGGTTTCTGTCATGGTTTTATTTATTATGCGAAATTCCTAAGATCATAACATGCAATTTAATTAATAACCTCAAATGCCTGCTTCTTACATAACCTCTAAAGTCTAAACTTTGTACATGATTTTTACCAAATAGGTTTGTTTGTATATAAAGTACTATAATTCATAATATAACAGTAACTACATTATTCACGGATTTATGATTATTTAATTTTAAGTTAGCTTTTCGCAATATCAAACAAAAACAAAATATACAATCAGATGACATTTGACAGAAAACATTTTATTTTCTTTTGGCTTTGCACGGTTTGTGCATTGAGCCTTTTAGCCAATGTCACGGGGCGGCGGGCCGCAGACAGCATTTTTTGCCCCGCCTCGAAAACATTGTAGATCCAGGGCTGGATTTAGGATTATTTTAGGAGTGGCTAGAGAGGCGTCACGGCGTCCTCACCTATCGCCTGACGCAGGTCCTCACCGGACACGGATGTTTTGGGAGGTTCCTGCACATCATCAGGCGGGAGGAGACGCCCGGGTGTCACCATTGCGAGGATCGCCCAGAGGACACGGTGGAGCATACGGTGGAAGTCTGCCCCGCATGGGCGGAGCACCGCCGTGCCCTCGTAGAGGCAATCGCCTCTACGAGGGCACGACGAATCGCCAATCGGCAGCGGCGGCGACCTCTCGCGTCCGGCCCTGGTTCAAGCCATGTTCCGGGGCGAGAGGGAGTGGGAGGCAGTCGCCTCCTTCTGCGAAGCAGTCATGCTAGCGAAGGAGGTGGCAGAATGGCTGAGGGAGAGAGCCACACGTCCCAGCCGCCGCGGGAGACGCTCCGGGCGTCGGGAGCCCCATGACGACTCCCGGCCACTGTAGGCGCGAGCCTGCGGATGGAGAGTAATGGGTAGCTCACCGTCCGATCAGGACCAGGCCCGTGCCGGACGGCGCGTATGTGTTCCACGCGCGCCTCAAAGAGATGTCAGCAAAAAGGAAGGGGCCTGCCAGGGCCGAAGCCTGCCGGGGGTGCGGGATTGTCCGAAAGGGTTACCGCTACCCCGGAAAATAAAGGGCTAAGGAAGGAACACGGATGGGTTTTAGTCAGTAAGAGTCTGACACTCCCTTCCGCTCCACCCAGAGCGGGAGGGGTCATTTGATGATTTCCCATCCATAAAAAATAAATAAAAAAAGGGCTGGATTTAGGATAGGACGGATATATTATATAGGATCAGTATTTATGACAATGATACCATATTGTATAATGAGTTACTTAATACAATGACGAAAAATTACAACATAATACTATTATAGTATGTAATGAGACTACTATAGATTTATAAGTACGGGAAAGCTATTTCTACAAAGTAAAGAAAGTATTGAGGTATGAAAAGTAGTACGGGAGGACAAGAGGTTACTGAGAAAGGATGAACGGTCATATAAGGGACAGTAGAAAAAATGTGATCTTGCATAAGCAAGTCTTGCTTAAACCGCGCCGCTTGCCGCTAAGCCAAAAGTTGTGGCCGCGCGGTTATAACTACTATAACTGTATGAATTGTCAAAAGAAAACCAAACCTTCCAAGGAAGGGCGCTATTTTCGAGTTCGCTCTTCCTCTTAACGCCCGGCCACGACTTTTGGCTTAGCGGCAAGCGATGCGGTTTCTTTTGTCTAGCGTTTACACTGCGAGCGGTACGTCGTGGCAAGGTTCATATATTTTAGTACATTTGTTTTACCGATCGCCGCCCCGCGCTAAGCTGCCGCTGATAGCGGCAAGGCCGTGGGCCCGTGGCCGGGCGGTTACGTTCTCAAACTTTTCTGCATGCCGGTGCGAGTTTTTGGTCTCCCCAGGCCTCAGACAGGCTTGGTTCGCCACTGACTATCATAGGCCGTTGGTGTTGGGTTATGCCATTATGTGGTATAAAACACTTAGTCGCGGTCCGATTGAGTGTCGGTTTACACAAATAAAAAAAGTCTGTGAAAGCGGCATTGGCGTATCTAGGACTTCTTTCTAGGGGGGGCCTGGCCCCTAACCTTTTTTTTTTTTTTTTTACCTTTCGTCCGGGAAAAACGGAGGGTTATGATGTCGGACTCCTACCGACTAAAACCCCACTATTGCGTGCCACTTATTTGAGCCCGAATGCTCGAGCGACGACACAGCCCCAATTTCGCCGCCCACAGGCCCCTTCTTATGGTGGCTGGAAATCGTTAAGCACCCTTCGACGCCCGGCTGCTCTTCTGGTGCGGGTGGAATGAGAGGTACGCTCTCCCTCCGTCTCCGCCGCCTCCTTTGCATGCATCAACTTATCGCAAAAAGAGGCCACTGCATCCCACGTGTTTTCGCTTCCGACCATGGACTGAACCACCGCCGAAAATGACAGATCACCCGCACCAAGTGTCGCGACGAGGGCACAGCGCTGATGGGCCCAAGCTGTACTCCTCCAACGTACGTTGTGGCGTGTCCTCATGGCAGTCCACACAGTAATGACAAGCAGGCGTCCGCTCTCGACCTATGCGACGCAGGTATTTCCCGAAGCGTCCGTGTCCAGTAAGCATCTGAGTCTGCCAGAAACTCAGGGCGCGATGCTGCCTCTCCAGCCATTCTTCCATAACAGGCATTACCGCTACGATTATGGCGAGCCCCCACCTGGGTTGCGCAAGTCGCTCCCTTCATTTAGCCACTAGGATCTGACGGAGCTCGGTCCTTCGTGGATCGAATTCCCGAGAAATCAGAGGCTGACCACGCGCAAGCTTCGCAAATCCTTGCGTCCCTATATCGCTGGTGGAAGGTGGACTTCCGCCAGCGATATAGGGACGCACGGATTTTCGCGTCCAGATCCCAGGGCGTTGATCCGACCAGGAGAGTTGCTGCCTCGTAGGAGATCGTACGGTATCCTCTTATCACCCTAACAGCCATCGCTCTTTGCGGCCTTCGCAATATTGCAATGTCCGCCTCCGCCCACACGGGCACCCCATACAGGGCCATGGACCGCACAATCTCCACGTACAGTCTCCGGCAGGAGGCGTTGGGCCCCCCCGAATTGGGTGGCAGTCGCGCAAGAGCAGCTGCAACGCTCATCAACCTGGGGACCAGCCGCTGAATGTGCGGCCCGAAGTCCCACCAGCTGTCGAGGATAAGTTCTAGGTACTTAATTGTCGACTCGAAATCGATGCGGACGCCTCCTACCACTATGTGTAAATCGCGTGGTGGCTTGTTCCGAGGCCCATGGAAACAAAGGGCTTCAAATTTGTGCAAAGCCACCTCGAGACCCAGACGCCGGATCCTTCCAACGACCTGCGCAACCCCTGCCGTGGCCTGTATGGCCGATTGCCGATGCGTTTGTCCCCGGGCCGTCTAATCATAACTCTAGCTAATTTCGTTGCTTATAGATTAGATTCAATTATTTTTGTGATTTCAAAAGTAACTAAATGGAATTTATTATGTAGGCAATAATAAGTTTGTGTAGGTCTTGGTGGTAGATTATTTAATTGATTGCTTTTGTGTGAAGTTATATTATGTAAGTACCCAGCTTAAAATTTCGAATAGGTCCCCAAACATCCTAGGGTGGGCCTGAGACCAGTCTAGGGTGGGCCGTGCCCACCCGGCCCCCCCCTATATACGCCAATGGAAAGCGGTTGCGATGCATCCACAAGTTAGTACTTTGCGGCAAGTGTCAAACGTGTGGATTCACTATTATGCTAGCTCAAGCTCAGAGCGCAATATTTGAACGAAAAGTGAATTGAACGCACCCTCAGTCATTGCAACCGTGATGTCAGCAGCTGATTTATCTTGTATGTTTGACGATGACTAGGCAGCATGGTCCCTGACTCTAGCCTGTTCCACAAAGAACAAAAGAAAAAAAATGTCATGGTTGACGTTAATCCTGTCAAAGTGCTGTCTGACCCAATTCTGACTATTTCTGACATAATATTCTAATTTTTGTGAACTTTGCACATATTCGAAGAATACCATTACGAGTTTTGAAACTGTATATTTCCAACAAACATTCTGAACGAGGTCTACTGTGTTTAATGTTGATGTTTTTCTAACTTCTCGAAGATGTCTCTGAATAAACTGGTTGGTGGCGACTGTGGGGGTAACAACGCCTTAGTTCAGCTATCAAATATAGTGCGTCGTGATGCTTCTCTCTCGCAGCCACTCTCACAAGCTGATAGATTCGTTAACGAATTCATGGCACAAAATTCACAGATACCACAAACCTTCAACATGAATGCTTTGCTCAACAACTTACCTAAGGAAAATGTAATGAAAAGTGGCGCCTCTACATCGTCATATGTACCAGATCTCAGTACTCAAATGAACAGATCATGGAATGCAGGTCCATCCACTTCATATATGTCACATGCTATGATGCCAAGTTTTCACATGATGCAGCAACCAGTGTTTCATCCACAGCCCATGACACAGTCAAATGTTCCAATCCAATATGCGTTTGAGCCAGATGTTGAAATTATGACAGATGATGATGTGAAAGGTAAAGCTCAAGAATATGTTAATACAGTGAAGGATGATGATGAGATGGCCTATAGTCAATTTATGTCTTTTATGAAGAAAATAAGTGCTGGAGAGCTTAACATAGGTGAATCTGCACAGACAGACCAAAGAAAATTAAGCAGAGATGAAATATTAGACGAAATGGCTGAAAAATATAAGGAAGAGTGGGATAAACTCAGTGATGTTAATAATTATTGGGACGATGAAACAAGAAATGGAATTTCTAAAGAATACTCATTCTCTGAAGGTAATGTTATGTTGGAGAATAGAAGTGCCCTTGAAATAGGCAAAGAAAAATTAAAAATGGGCGACATTCCTGGAGCAGTTCTGTGTTTTGAGGCTGCTGCACAACAACAGCCTGACTCAGCTGAAGCTTGGTTCCTTCTTGGAACAACACAAGCTGAAAATGAACAAGATCCTTTGGCAATAACAGCTTTGAAAAAATCATTAGAAATTAATCCAACACAATTGGAAGGATACATTACTTTGGCAGCTGCATACACAAATGAAAATATGTCTAAGTTTGCATATATTTCTTTATTGAACTGGTTAAAAGCTAGTCCTAAATATTCTGATATTTTTCCTCAAGATGTGGACCCTAGAAAACTGGATGATAAGGAGTTAGCAGCTCATGTAAAATCATTATACCTCAAGGCAGTGCAGTTGAATCTGAATCAAATTGACCCAGATGTACAGAATGCTTTGGGAGTGGTTTTTAACATCAGCCAAGAGTATGATAAAGCTGTAGATTGCTTCAAGACAGCTTTAATGGTAGCAAGTGATAATGCAAAACTGTGGAACAGACTGGGAGCTACTTTGGCCAACAGTGACCAATCTGAGCAAGCTGTAGATGCTTACCACCAAGCCCTGAATTTGGAGCCTGGATTTATCAGAGCTAGGTATAATGTTGGTATCACATGCATGAATTTGGGAGCCCACAGGCAGGCTGCGGAGCATTTCCTAGTGGCCCTGAACCAGCAGCATAAAGCTATGAGCATGTTTCCAGATTCTTCTTCAACTGACACCAGTTCAACTACAATTTGGACTACATTAAGGATGGTATGCTCATTTATGGGAGAACATGATGTTGCAAAATTGGTGGATGACAGAAATTTGATGGAACTTAACAAGTTTTTTGAGTTGGAGTAATGTTTTTCAGTTCTCACTTTTGGTTAGGGGATAAGTTTCTATTTGTAAATATGTATATTATGAATAATTTTTTAATGTATCCAACTAGAATATAATATAATGATTTATTGTAATCTTCTTTACTTTCCACGTTAAAGTAATTTATCTATATGGGAAATTTTGGGTCATAAGTGCCTCATTTTAATTTGGGACTGAGTAATAATAAAGTATTTTCTACTTTTATAAGCCTTTGTTTTATTATTTTTTCTGTTGAACTATTTTTACATGCAGAAAACTGCAATCTGTGTCGCTTAGGGGGCAGCCTTGTGGATGCTTATTGTAAAACCAGCAAGGTTTCTGCTGTACCTTTATAGTTTTTTGCTTTAACTTTCTTTTTTTAGCATTGCTACCAACTTCATTGATTGTTTTTGGATACCTCAATCCCACTTTTCCAGATTGAACTTCAAAAATGTTATGATTATTCTTGAGCAGTGTTTGTATTCCTCCACATTCAGATTTCAATATATTTAGTTGTTCTTTAGGTATAAGTTGAACAATTTCACTAAACTCTGCTATCCTTCCAATAGACCAGCTGGAGTCTGACTCACTGCATCCCTCCAGCAAGTATCTGCTAATACAGTCAACAATTGAATCTATTACATTTTTATCTATTTGTGTACAATTTCTAACTTTTTCAATTGGATCTCGAGCTTTGAAATCATTTTCATTATTTTTATTCTGTGATGAATCTTTTTTCGTTAACTCGTCTATTTTATTGCAGTACTCTTCATATTCCTTCTCTGGATATATTCTGCCGCTACTGACTAAGCATATTCTCTTGGTACTTGGAATCTTAAGTCTATCTGTGTCTATTTTAAAACCACAAGCTTCACATAACTGCGTTATGTAATCTAAATAATCATGGTATTGGCTTTTATATGAGTTTCTACGCTGATATTTGCTTCCATCAAAGTTAAAGGCACAACAAGGAAGTAGAAAGAAATTGCATTTATATGAACTCTTTGCTGAGATAACTGGTATCCATGGTGTTAGCTCATCAGAATGATTGCCAATAATCCAGTCCACATCAGGAAATATTGATGTATCAGATGGTGTAATAGTTTTCTCCTACAAGAAAAAAAAAAAAACATTTTTAACTCAAATAGAATAAAATTGTATTACCAAATTGAAATATTTTCCTTATTATAGAAAATATTCATTTCAGTTTTTTTTAAACTGTGTACTTAGGAGAGGTTGTACTGAAATATATTATTATTACAATCACATTGTAATGTGTTTTATTCTTACCTTTAACATAACATTAGAGGGATACATATCCCAAATATTTCTTTTTCGAACATCTAAACCTAGTCCAATGTGGCCTTCCTTGGTTAGGATGTACACCAATAACCCATTTCCACATCCTAGATCAACAAATGATTTCTTTGTATTGGCGCCATCTCGTTCCCAGAGGAGTAACAGATATGTAGCTATTGCCACATCTTCATACACAAATTTTGATGCATCTGTACATTCTGGCCAAATCTGTAAAATTAACAAACCATTAACAAAATACCTTATTTTTTAAACTGATTGCTAAAACCCCATTGTTCAATCATTATAATGTATAGTAGACAAACCTTCGAACTATGAGTAGTTAAATTTATCAAGAACTAAATATTTTATATACCTTGACCATCTCTTTTCCATATTTCAACTTTAAATCATTGTACTTTTCATAATACTTAGTTTGGGATACTAGAGCCAAAGATTCATTGCATATCTTGGCCTTGGTGTTATGGTTTGTGGATTCTGAGCCCCACTTTATAAGTTGTGGAAGCAGTATGTTGACAATCCAGTTGTATGACTTAGAATTTTCATCTGAAATAAGAGAAATCTAAATTACAAGTACCCCTTTTTGAGGCAGCCCTTACCACTGTGATTGTGGAATAATAAATACAAACCATTTGCAGCATTTAGCACAATTTGACTGTTATTTAGTTCAATTGAATATGAGAACTCAGGACATAACTTCTGTTCTAGGTTTGCTGGTGTGACATCGTAGAATCTGACTAAGGGTTTATCTTTTTGTAAGAAGACAAGCTGGTATGCCTGATTATCTGTGTAGTTTTTCGGAAGCAGTTCCATCAGGATGACTTCAATCGTGCCGTCGGCATTAGACGTGGTGTCAGAGGATTGATTTTCAACATTTAATTCAAGAAGAATATTGGTTTTATGTTCTTCAATATTGTCACTAGTAATTAATTCTTTTAGCCGACCTATAGTTGGTGGCAGTTCACATGTAGGAAGTTTAAGTTTATAAAAATATTTAAACCATAATTTGTTGCCCCATAACCTCCTGTTGACAACATGAGGTTTAGTAACTAAAATATTGATAGATTCCCAGAATGAATTTGGAGTCAGCGTAGTGCGAATAGATTTAGAAGTCACTTTCATTGCTCTAGTAAAATAGCCAAGCTCGTAACAATGATTTTATTAAAAGGTATAGTAATTTACGATATAGTTTATTATTCTAGCTTGTTGATAAACAGCTGTTCTATTTTTTTTAAGCTGATAGTGACAGGTGGATAGCTGTCAGCCTCAGTCAAAACATGACATATAAGAGTACGTTCAACAACAGCAAACAACCAGCTGATTTCAGAAAACCTAACATGGCTGTTTGTTCCGCCGGCCGAAGGGTCATTATGTTCTGTGGCCGGCTGTGCCGTCTGTTTTTGGGCTACACAGTGTGGGCCATAATAATAATGATTGCCTGCTTTCTTTAGAACTTTTTATTATTTGTTTAGTCTTAACATATCAGAAGACCCAACGTTAAATTAATAATATTCAAACTATTAATTTTTTGTCATCTCTTTTACATTTTACGACTTTGTGATCAATATTGTATCTATCCACCATGGACTTGTCCATGTATCTATAATAAATCCGGGTGCGTTCCATTTCAGTTCAGTCCATCTATATTTTTTTGTCAAAAGTCCTAATAATCTCATGATGTGTCACTTAACTTTTTTGATTCTGTATGATCTGTGCAGGGCATATTTTTGAAAATATTTTTATAATTTT
The DNA here is from genome assembly GCA_947508005.1 of Amphipoea lucens. Taxonomy (NCBI): domain Eukaryota; kingdom Metazoa; phylum Arthropoda; class Insecta; order Lepidoptera; family Noctuidae; genus Amphipoea; species Amphipoea lucens. The sequence goes on from OX382367.1 coordinate 16,608,619, forward strand.
GTTTTCTACTTTATATTTTAGTATTCAAGATTTGATATTGGTGTTTAGGAGCTGCTTAATGATATTGATAAATTAAAAATAGGCAGGTGTATGTAGGTAATGTCATACACTGAGCTCGAACATGGCTATCAAGGGTTGCGGCAAGCTACTCAGCCTCAATTTTATGTCGGAGATGATGGAAATCTTGTACCGATAAGATCATCAGTAAGTTTGCATTTTCATGTAGATATTGTTGTTGTCAAGTCAAACACAAAGACTACGTAGATACTTCAGAGCAATGACCTTTTGCACTGTAGTATAAAATTGTTATAGTGTTATGTAAACTAAAACAGATATAAAATAACAATCCAAACACAAATAGTAGTAAGGTCACTTAAGCGAGACGAATCCAGATTAAATATTGGTTCAGCTAATATTATCTTTGTCCATTTCCCCACTAATGTAGCACTGATAACACTACTCAGCACACAACTGCTTGAATGTAGAGTGCAGGATAGCTACACCTAATTATCCTATATTATATGGACACAATAGATTATTATATTTATAGCTGTACATGCTGACAATGACAAGTGAGGTAATGTAGTATGTTAATTTATGTCAAGTTTATCTTAGTTATCAAGTGTAAAGTAGTGTCAGCCAATCGGTGGCAAGGTTGCCTGTGTGGCTTATCAAATGCTGTGATAGGAGTCAAGTGTATCATAGATAGTGTGTGGTGATGGAGTGGCAGTGGCTTAAAGATTGGTGGCGTCTCAAAAGATGGAGGAAGGACAAGAAGGGCCAGAATGATGATGACATATGTTATTGTGATGACTGTCTGCCTGATGTAAGATGATGGTGGCTTTTGTTATGTCACTCATGATTAATTTATCATTTCATTAAAATAATTTATTCAAATGTTGAAATTTTTGTTTGCGCTATTTGAATTAAAATTTATGCTGTTGTGTGTAACAGGACAAAGACATTATGATTTACACATGCAATTTGAATGGCTTCTTTGGCATACACATGCTAATATTCCCTACTTTCTGAATTTAGTCGTGTGTGTAGTGTGTATCCCTCCTCCCCCACTCTTAAGGAGGATGCTTCATGTGAGACTAACTTCAGATTTGTTAATGTTTTTATTTAATTGCCAACAGTACAGAAGTTTGTATTGTGGATTGACTGGAGCAGAGACTAAGTGATGCTTGAACTATAAGTACTAAACATGTTTTTATAAGTGCAAATTAAAATAGGCGTGTAACTTGCTCAGAGATAGGGGTAGCAAAATACCTCTCGGTAAAGTCACGGGCAAACTGAATAATTTTACTTTATCATTTTAAATTATTTGATATTTGACAAATTCGAAATACACACATGCATTGCCTGTGACTATTGTCTTTTGTCTACTTTCAGGGATTCCCCTAACTTTAGATACAGAGCATGTTCAAATAAAGTCCTGTCCAAAAATTAGTTATTAAATATATTTAATGAATTTTAAAGGAAATTTTAGACTTCGGAGAAGCCAAGATGGTTGGAAGCCAAGTAGGGCTTTTGGCTTTTAGCTTTCATAAAGAGTGCTTATACCCAAAAATACTTCATTCAGTCTTTTAATTTTAACCAAGTGTTGGTCTATTCAAACCGGGTGTCAAAGAAACTAAGTATAATATTTCAGCTACCTGTCTATGGTACAGTTTAATAGTATCCTTCTATTCTGTAGCACTCCACAACTATTGTTCTCCTTTTGTGTGACAATAGTTGTGGGTGCACACACTGCACACTGCGGTAGCTATATTGCCTCTTTTGTTTGCACAAATGAGGCAATATAGCCAGTGCAGTGTTTACAATTATCTCTTGTTCTAGGCTTCTTTGAAAACATTGATTTATTTTCTTTCAAATAAGTCTGGCTTGGCTTGCCACTTCTTGGTGGTTTAGAAGAAGTTTTGTTTCCCTCTTTTTCTATCAAACAGGATTTAATTTTCTTCGAGTGAAAGTGGTGATGGCTAATTATAGGATTCATATTTAGCCTCCATGTTCATCATTTAGAAAATGAAGTATTTGTTTATGAATTAAACTTTCATGTATGCACATTGATAAACTAGGGCGAGTTGGATCTGTGCGAGTCGCTGGACCCGCACAGCGATGGCGGGGGTAAGAAGGTGGTGGTCGGCGTCTGCGCCATGGCCAAGAAGTCGCAGTCGAAGCCCATGAAGGAGATCCTCACGCGCCTCGACGAGTTCGAGTACATCAAAATGCTGGTCTTCCCAGAGGAGGTTATCCTTAAGGTTCTCCACTTTGTCTAACACAATTAGTGGAACAAAATATTCTGTAGAGGGGGTGATTGAATGTCAACAATTGGCTGAGTATAAAGAGTTCAATTATTGTGCCGTCAGCAATTTTAATATACTTAATGCTTAAAAGTTGTCTTCTGATGCTTAAGCCATAATTAATGACAATGACACACATGTTGAAAGTTATCCAGAACAATGAAGTAATCAGTAGAAGTATTGTAATAAAAGATTTGCATTGAAACTGGTACACATTGGACATATTTTGTTTTACTATTTGTCACGCTATTTATTTTCATAATTAACATCTGTTAGAATTCTTCTTCATTCGTTTAATTAATCGGTTATTATAACACCCATACATACATGCGCACGATACCTACTAACGTTTACACGTTGTAATTTTCTGTTTCCATTGAATAGCTTCGTATACACTAGCTTTGTTTGTGTGGTCGGTGTCAAGTAGCGAATTAGTCAGTAATGGTGTATTCATAGTCTCTCACTGTCCGCGCATTCGTGCATTTAGTTGGGGAAAGCGTAAGACGTATCTGTATTCTGTGTCTGAACTCTGAACTCGCCGTTATTGTATTAATTCGCGTTTTCTATCTACTTAATCATTAAAATTATGTTATATTTTTGCAGAAACCGGTAGAAGAGTGGCCCATCTGTGACTGTCTCATTTCCTTTCACTCGAAGGGCTTCCCTTTAGACAAGGCCATTCAATACGAGAAGTTACGGAAGCCCTATGTTATAAACAATCTTCACATGCAGTATGATATTCAGGTATGTATAGAATAGGTACCTACAGCATGTGATTATGTTCATTTGACGTCAGGAGTTGTTACTTGATACTTGCACGTATTACTTACAGGATCGAAGAAAAGTTTACGCGATATTAGAGGGTGAAGGTATTGAGATACCTAGATATGCAGTATTAGATAGAGATTCACCGGACCCGAAACGTAAGTCTTTGATTATGTTCTCGTATGCGTAGGTACTAGAACGTTTCGCGAACTATGTGCTGTTACGAGGATGTTCCAAGTGTTCGCCTTGCGACAAATACATACGGATTTCTCAGTAAAAATATTAAGGGAACCTCACTTTTCTAAGTTAGTTAATAACCAGCTGTTTCATAAGTAATAAATTATAAACGATTTAGGTATTGTTAGTACATCGTAGTATGTATAGCCTATTGGACTTAGGATCCTCTCAGGTGCATAGGGAGCTGCCATTACCTGGCCCTGATATTGACCTAGGATACCTTCTTGCAACATAACCATGACCAATCTTTGCAGCATTTCGTTGGGGAAGTCCATCATCAGATATTGACGGTCGGTATGGCGTATATTTTTATGTTGGCTAGGAAAGAAGCTAGAAATTGTGAGACCCTGTGCTTTCACCAACTTACTTTACTTAGGATCAATGCTACTTATTTATCTTCGTCTTCTATCACCCACCATGGCCGCCATATCAGTGTCCCTTCTGGCCATATCATCCTTAAAAAACAATGCCCAGTAGAGAGCGTTTTTTGACTTCGTATTTAAAATCAAATCAAAAGTAATTTATTCAAATTAGGCTGAGAATCAGCACTTTTCGAACGTCAAAATTACAAAAGACAGTCCTCCAAAACGCCTCCCTTCACCGTATTGCCGTAACATCAATCACCTGACGATATTCATTGCGGTCGTCATGCACGTGACAGCCACAGCTTTCTTAGAAATCCCCTCACCTGCCAGTCAACTTTGGCAATGTGTTAGAAGAGCCGCATATTTCCAGATCACGAGCTGGTGGAGTCGGAAGACCACGTCGAAGTTAACGGCGTAGTGTTCAACAAGCCCTTCGTAGAGAAGCCGGTGTCGGCCGAAGATCATAATATTTATATTTACTACCCCACCTCCGCCGGCGGAGGCAGCCAGCGACTCTTTAGAAAGGTAAGGAACACCTGGGTTATGTAGAATGTGCCCAGTACCATATCTAAGTGAGAATAAATTTACCCTGATGCTCTATTCTAAGACTTGTGTACGAGTTGAGACCTAAACAACATTTTCTACAGTATTTTTCTCTATTGTGTTGCATATTAGCGTATTAACAAATCCATGACTGGTCTCTTACTTGTTTTGCAAGCATTTTAAACATTGATTTCCTCAATTGCAGATAGGAAGTCGAAGTAGTATATACTCACCAGAATCAAGAGTGAGGAAAACAGGGTCGTTTATTTATGAAGACTTTATGCCCACTGATGGTGAGTTGTGATGAATAGCATTATTGACGTAAGTAATAATGCTATGTGGTCTTTAGTTCCACTGATGATACGCCATCATTATCGACGGCATGGTAAGAAGCGAGTACTAAGATTAGTGGGAGGATGGACAAAAGCTACGCACATAACATCATACTGCGAACATCTGGATTTCCAGGAGTTGCGGAGATCACATGCCAGCCTTTCCCCGTTAAACCAGAACATCATTTGAACGAAGATCCGCGCAACATGCGCTCGCAGAGCCTAGAACCCGCTGCTATCAAAGCTATCCCTGGAAAAAGTTAAGATTATGAAGAGGAAGGGCCTCCGATAAGTTACTACGCGTATTTCGCATGCGCCGTACTGATGCGCGTGAGCGTCAAATTACATTCACAGTTGCGGCGAGACTACGTGACTGAAATGCCATCAGTGTTACTTATTGAATGACGAAACTCCACAGATAACTCATAGAAATCGAAACCTTGTTTTGTTCAAAATAAATTCCATTTTTCATTGCTGCACGCTTCCTAATGGTTGCCCGCGTTACGAGCCGTGGACGGCGTGCGAAGAACGCGTGGCTTACCGGATGCCTTGAAGAGGTTTATTTGCGACATTTATATACAAAACTGAATGTTTTTAGGTACCGATGTAAAAGTATACACTGTGGGTCCCGACTACGCACATGCAGAGGCTCGCAAATCTCCGGCATTAGACGGCAAAGTTGAGAGGGACTCTGAAGGCAAAGAGATCAGATATCCTGTCATATTGTCCAATCAAGAAAAGCTTATATCCAGGAAAGTTTGTCTCGCCTTTAAACAAACTGTTTGCGGTTTTGATTTACTTAGGTAAGCTCCTTCGATTAAAACTGAAATTATATCATATCATAAAAAGAAAACATTCTCGATTATTTGCACTTAGAATAAATATATTTAAGGTGTGTCAGTAAATAGGCTGCCGTATCTAAATAATTAATCGTCCCGATGCGGGATCGATACGGCCAGCCATGAAGGTTACGCGGAGTGACGTCATTACGGTCGAGAATTCATTAATTAACCTTGTAACCAAATCGTTATGGTTGTTTCAACCGCCATTGGTACTGAATAATAAATTAACTTAATTATTTTGTTATTCGTGAAAAAACGTAAGACATCAATAATACCTAAGTACTTTCAGTACTAACTTTTATTTTTTAATACCATATAACGTTTTGGAAGGACTTACATTGTGCGTTCAGCGTATCGATATGGAGTGGAACTCCCCCGCGGAGTCTGTGTTTCTTGATAACATGGAACTCAGTGAATAGATTACTTTTAAGCAAGCGTACACCATCGTTGCATGCTATCAGGTGAAATAATGGTTAGTCGCTAACGTAAAAAAAAAACTTGTTTCTCAATGTTGAGTGCAGTCCTGATTATTGCGCAAAATTTCTACGATTTCCTCCCCCTCCGACTCCTGAAGTGGAGACCGCGTATCGGCAAGCATACACCTCTCAGCTATCTAGCTGGGAGGTATCCCACGATGACCTTCAAAAGGTGGCTGGGACAGACTGGATGGAGGTCATGGTCTTGTGGCGCAGTTTCGGAGAGGTCTATGTCCAGATGTGCACTACGATAAGCTGAGTTGATTAATTCCTCCCTTTAAAAAAAAATTAAAGTCTGGCGTACTAAGTCAAGATCAAACTTTCAGAGCAAACGGCAAATCATTTGTCTGCGACGTTAACGGATTTTCATTCGTGAAGAACTCAAACAAATACTACGATGACTGCGCGAAGATCTTGGGTAATATGATCTTGAGGGAGCTAGCGCCCACGCTGCACATACCGTGGTCGGTTCCCTTCCAACTGGACGATCCGCCTATAGTGCCTACGACTTTCGGCAAGATGATGGAACTGAGGTGTGTCGTAGCGGTCATCAGGCATGGGGACCGCACGCCTAAGCAGAAGATGAAGGTCGAGGTACGGCATCAGAGGTATGTTGTACAGGTTGTACTTTCATTTAAAAGTTTTGTTACTGATATTTGTTAGTATTTGCGGTTTTTCTAGTTTGTTTTTTTTTATAATAAACTAGCTGCACCCCGCGGTTTCACCCGCATAAGTTTCGATCCCGTGGGAATATCGGGATAAAAACTATCCTATGTCCTTTCCCGGGACTTAAACTATATCTACACCAGATTTCATTTAAATCGGTTCAGTGGTTTAGGTGTGAAAAAGTAACATACAGACAGACAGAGTAACTTTCGAATTTATAATATTAGTATGGATGCTCGTGTGGTTTCGAACTGGACCCAGTTGTAAATTTCCAAAAATTAAAACGACAAAGAAACTAATTGATGTTTTAGAATTAAAAAAACAACATTTGCTGTAGGATAAAACTGTCTCTAGATTTAAAATTGTTTGATTGAAAATATGAGAAATATAAGCCCTGAATTTCAAATTCAGAATCACAAATAAACCAAATACAACTATCTTTCCAGATTCTTCGAAATATTCGAGAAATACAACGGCTTCAAACGCGGCCACGTGAAGCTAAAAAAGCCTAAACAACTTCAAGAGATCCTGGACATAGCGCGCGCGTTGCTGTCAGACATACAGACAAGACACGCAGACCCTGAGATTGAGGAGAAGCAGGGAAAACTTGAACAACTCAAGAGTGTTCTGGAAATGTAAGTTGTCTACATCAGCAGCTAGCATGTAACGGTGTCATAGCACATTAAATGCCATTTCTAAGACTGTCAACACCAATATGGAAGACAACACATCAGCCTTGCTATTAGCAGTATCAAAAAAAAAATCAAAAATGTTTTATTTCATTATTACACGTTTTACATCATACAGTTGTATCACGCTCACGAACTAGATTGCTATAGTGCTGTTTTAAAGATCAATTCACTCGCCAAGGATGAATGGTACAGACGCCAGCACATCAACCTACTACAATCTGTCATATTTCTTTAATAGATTTTCAACTTTATTACTAAAACATAAGGTTCAAAGTTGATTGGGAAAATTTGACAGTTTCGGGTAGGTTGATGTGCTGGCGTCTGTACCAGAAACAAGCACATCCTCCCCTTTTCAGGAGAAGCTTTTGCCTAGCTACAGAATTGCTCAAAGTTTCAAGAGTTTTCTACTATGGTGTAGTACAATGAGAATTGAAGAATATAATTTTTATTAAATGTCAGTTTTATTACATCTAAGCCTTCATCTTCATCCAAAATTGTTGCTTTTATCTTGCGTCGTCGATCTATACGAAAATCTTTTAAATGGCGTTCTAAAGCCATTCAGCAACGCTGTCACAAATGTGCGTGCAGACTTTTTAGGCGCAGACCCACCGCGGCGCATTCTTTGCATGGGCACGCGGCGCTTTTTAGCTGCGTGGATTAATTTTTTTGACAACGTAGGTCTACCTTTCAGTTGCAGTACACAGCCACAACTATGTACAATTGTAGCGTGGCTCACCTCGGCGCACTGTGCTGCGATACAGTTGTACATAGTCGTCGGTTAATATTCGTGTATAGTGTGTACCGCATGCACAGCGTGCATGGCGTTGACAGCGTTGAGCTATCTGAGCGCCATATTCGAGCGAGCCACGCATGTACTAATGGGAAAAAATCACGTACATTTTCTTGCAAAGCGAAGCTTAACACACGTGGGTGGCCTATCCGTGCACCGCGGTGGGTCTGCGCCTTTATGCTAAACATTGATGACTCCTCACTTCAATTTAACTACCCCATTACTTTGTCACCGAATGCATGTCGTGTCCGTTGCCCCCAGGTACGGCCACTTCTCGGGCATCAACCGCAAGGTACAGATGAAGTACCAACCCCGCGGCCGGCCGCGCGGCTCCAGCTCGGACGACGGTAACGCGCCGACGCACCACGGTCCGCTTTACGCACTTTACACTGCTTTATTGTAATATGCATTGGGATTACCTTCAATCTAAAATCTATCTACTGTAATTATTATTATTTACACAACAAAAAAAAATTGAAATGTGAAATGTTTTTAAAATTATGTCGCATTATTGAAATTTTACATAATTGTAATATTTCATCATGGAATGAATGTGCATTTCAAACCGCGCTCAGAGTAAAATACTGATGTGACATGTGCCAGAATTGTTTTTTTTTCTTTTATTACAATATTTCGATCACAATGCATATGTACAGAATTATTTTTGAGTTACCAGCTTAAGTACCAATAACATCCCGCCTGTAAATAGTTTGATTTGAAGTGCTGTCCCATTGTCGAGTTTTGCATTAAGCAATTATACTTAAGCTAGTTAAAACTATAAAAATGCGAAGCTAGAAGCTACTTGCAGTATAGCTTAGCTATCTTTGTAGGTATATGAGTTATATGTAGTAGAATTTGAGGTTGACTTACTATCTAGCTCTCAAAGTAAAAATATAAGAGTAAGCCTGCACTGCAAAAAATTCGCCGCGTGATTTCTTTTGGCATTTTATGCGCCGTGTACAAATTAACATAATCAGCATATTAGATTCCCACTGCTGAGACACAGGCCTCCTCTCCGTGAGAGGGAGTGGGACAAATTCGCATAATGTGCACTATTCGCAATGACCCCGTTAAAATGAGTGTTTTATAGTATCCAGATTTAATGAATAAAATACGCGCGTTCTTTTCGCAGTACGGGCTAGCTCTAACAGTTACGCGTAGGCCAAAGTACTGTTAAAATAGAGGTAGAATATTGATAACGTTACAGCAACGAGTCATTCAAGTTAATATAGGTAAGAAAACAAGCATTTTAATCCAACTACATTTTTCGTCGGTTTGCAGACGAAACACTTTTTATAGATTTGACACACTCGTGTTTGAGCGCACCAACTGGTAAGTGACGTACACTTTTACCGTTTGCTGATTATCTTTGTGTGTAGTCATTGTACATTATGACATCACTCAGTTCTCACACGGTTTTAATTTAATACTGGCTATACTGGTGAAAATATTTACGTTATTTCGCTTATACAAAATGAACTTTACCTGTATGGAAATATGGTGTATTTTGTATTATATTACTTAAATATCACAAATATTTTGATAGTTACGCCAGTGTCAGCATAGTAATAAATATGTAGTAATCTTTGCAATAATACACGTGTGAGCTTGTGACCGTAATCTTGTTGATACCAATGATAACGAGATTTACCGAAACGTATTGGCTTGGTTATGTTTGCTCAAAACTCTGTATGCGAGGCTGTTAGCATGGCTTTGAGAGTGCATACTCATAAAAATGAAGCAAATATTTTGTTTGATGTTGCAGAAGTTTTAAGAATGCTTTGCGTAGATTTAGTAAGAGTAGGTATGATATTTGCAAAGTATGAATGTATCAAGAAAAATTGTGGATCGAAGATATCAGAGACTAACCCATTGTTATAACTATACTTACATAAACTGTGCTAAAAAATAAGTTGGTCTTAAAACAAAATATTAATAAAATTGTGGTAATATATCATATCCCACTCACCCATGTCGATGATAACTTCTCAACATTATATTGTTTTATTAGGAGTAAGTACAGGAATAAAAGATTAAAGTTTAAAACCCATTGTTATCATAGACTTTTATTCTATATTCTGTGGAAAAATAGGTTCTCTTGGCCTGCTGGCGGAAAAAAAAAGATTAATAGAGGTAATACTTAATTTCTTTAACTTATAAGTACTAACATGTCATACTTGTGCAGTAGGAGGCGGTGGCGAGCCATCCTTAGTTCTCATCCTCAAATGGGGCGGAGAGCTGACACCGGCCGGCCGCATACAGGCGGAGGAGCTCGGCCGGATGTTCCGCTGCATGTATCCCGGCGGGCAGGGCCGGCACATACCCGGTATGTATCGTGATCATCTTTTAGGCCCGCTTGCACCACAAATCACTAAATGCCTGTAACGCTAGCTAAACATATTTAAAAAAATCGTTCCGTTTCTGACAATGGTTTTAACATTTGAGACGGAAAATTGTTTTAAATATGATTATCGTTAAATGCTAACAAAGCCGTGGGCATAAGCTATAGTCCGCGCGGAACTAGTTGGCCGCCGAGATGGGGACAGGGGTGAGGCGGCGGTTCGCAACGCACGTACTGAGTAACGGGCCCCCGCCCCGCACTCCCACCGCTCACATACCTAAGGCGCGGCCAACTAGTTCCGAAAGGAACAAGTAACTTCATAGTCTCAAACATTTATTTATTTATTTTCAAACTTACATCTATCATTACAGAGAAATCTATTGCGATAGTGTAAATATCTCAACTCTTATCCTAACGTAATATCTAAGTTTTTCACCCCTGAAATTCATCCAACATTTCCAGGCGAGGGTGGTACCCAAGGTCTCGGCCTCCTTCGCCTCCACTCCACATTCCGCCACGATCTGAAGATCTACGCCTCGGATGAAGGTCGCGTGCAGATGACCGCGGCTGCCTTCGCTAAGGGACTACTCGCCTTGGAGGGAGAACTGACCCCTATACTTGTACAGATGGTCAAGTCTGCCAACACGAATGGACTGCTGGATAACGACTGTGATTCGTCGAAGGTTCAGAATATGTGAGTACCTTTTATTTTAGCAACTAATTATTACTTGAGCAGAAAATTACAAGATGATCATAAGAGAAAAAAAACCGAGTGTGCTTATGACCACACGACTGAAGTGAAACTTCAAACGTATTTGGCTATGAGAGGAAGAGAGAAAGAAAATGTGCGCGCGCACTGCTTTCTCTTGCTTATTACCCCCACTCAACTCCCGTTCGCCTCGCCCGATCACACTTTTCGTAACGCTTACGTCACGCGTTCGCCAGCTTACTCCCCAAGTCAAGCGTGCGTAAAGAAGTTTCACTTCAATAATAATTTTAGATTATTAGTTACGAAAATCAAAATAATTACTAATGTAACGCCGAAACGTGAGTTCGTGAATTCGATACCGGACTTGAACCAATATTACTTTTGACGAACTTCATCCTTGACGATCTGCATCCTAGTCTCGGCAATCAGCTTCCAGAGTATGGCGATTATTTAGCGCATTACTTTACTTGACAAAGGAGTCCTTTTGTTGGAAATCGCTCCCAGCTAACAACTTCAAACTGTTTTTCATTTCTTGAGAATCTTCAAAGGCTACTTCTAGGCAAGCGCCGACTTCTTTGCTTGACTTTGACATAATATCTACTTCTTTCTACAGACCTTTTCAAGTAATAATTTATTTCTGCTCTTTTCAACCAGGGCAAAGGCTCGTCTCCACGAGGCGATGCAGGTGGACCGCGACTTCACAGACGAAGACCGCGCGCGCATCAACCCGTGCGACTCCGTGAGCATCAACACGGCGATGGACTTCGTGAAGAACCCCGTGCGGTGCTGTGCGCACGTGCACACGCTCATACAGCACCTCATGCACATTGTGGTTATTAAGAAAGATGACCCGAAGACTAAAGGTAAACTATCACAATATATTTGTATGTTATTCTAGCATTTTACTTGTCGTATTTATGCATATATTCGTGTTGTTTCGCTAGTACAAAATCAACTTTATTCTAATGAACATAGGGTATATTTTTTATTGCCCCAGTAACTTAAAGAACAATATACTTTTCACCAGACACAATACTTTACCACGGCGAGACATGGGAACTTATGGGTCGCCGTTGGGGCAAAATCGAGAAGGACTTCTGCACTAAAAACAAGACGTACGACATATCCAAGATACCGGATATTTACGATTGCATCAAATACGATCTGCAACACAACCAGCATACGCTGCAGTTCGATCTGGCAGAGGAACTGTACATCTATGCCAAGTACTTGGCTGATATTGTTATACCCCAGGTGAGTGATAACAGTATTTTAAAGATCTATGACTATAACTTTGAGCTTAGTCGTTAGCGCAGTATAATGCAACACTGAGGGACGATAGAAGATATTGGAAGAAACTTGCCCAGCTGTGGTACAGAACAGGATGAACGAACCCCAAAAACATACCATTCTATTTACTGATGTTGATACTTGGTGTTACCGTCAAACGGTTCCGTTCAATCTTCATTACGCCTTTCATCTTTCTGTAAACCCCAAGATAAGTTGAAGAGTGAACCTACGATAAAGTTTCCAAAACATATGTTTTTTTTTTTGTACAGGAATACGGACTGACAATGCAAGAGAAACTAACGATAGGTCAGGGGATATGTACGCCACTGCTTAAGAAAATAAGAGCAGACCTGCAGAGGAATATTGAAGAGTCGGGAGAAGAGACTGTTAATAGATTAAACCCCAGGTAAGATATTTTGACCTCTGTTCTAGCGTATAGAGCAAGGTCCACACTTTGTGAAAAATCTATACATATAATAAAATAGTAACGAAGAATTTTTATACCCCCCGTGTCTCGGAAAGCATGTTAAGCCGTTGGTCCCGACTGTCATCTTTGACAGTCGTTGCGGGTTGTCAGAAACCCGTAAGTCCGATAACCAGTCTTACCAAGTGGTATCGTATTACTCAGTAACTGGGTTGTGGAGGTCAGATAGGCAGTCGCTCCATGTAAAATACTGGTATTCAGCTGCATCCAGTGATGATGATGATGATTGTAGTTGAGGTTCCATAAAAAAAATCTGATATTTTAAATTCAAGTACTCTTAAAATGGGCCAAGGCACCGGCAGTTTTCACACAACAACATTTTCAAGTTTTTTCTCTTTCCCTCAGGTACAGTCACGGCGTGTCATCTCCGGGTCGTCACGTGCGCACGCGGCTGTACTTCACGAGCGAGAGTCACGTGCACTCTCTTCTTACTGTACTTAGATTCGGCGGTCTACTAGATGTGAGTTTTTTTAATGTTATCTATTCTATCATACACGCCATGGCACACTTTAAAACATATGGACATGCACCTTGTTTTTTTTTCTTATTTATGTGTCGACGGTGTTTTAAGCAATTTTTGTTCATTATATTTCATCTATGGAGTTCGTACACATACTATAGAAATTAGTAATAATATGTATTGCAGGACCTAGGCAATAAAAACTGTATTTTATTATTTTCGACTCTAGTTTCATTAACAATAAGTACGAGAATACCTTGCATTCATCCACATAGCTGTGGTAAAAACTTGACGATCAAATTGCAGGTATTAAAAGACGAGCAATGGCGTCGTGCGATGGAGTACGTGTCGACTGTATCGGAACTCAACTACATGTCGCAAATTGTCGTCATGCTCTATGAGGATCCTACCAAAGATCCGTACTCAGAGGAGAGGTAAGAAGTGCTTTCGTTTAAAAAAAAAATGTTCTAGTAAATCATTGAGAAGTGTTATTGTCCTTGTCTTATTTATCACTACAATATAATTATTCAGTGTGATTATGGTATGTGGTGTAGAAATTCGCGCCATTTAACCCGGACTAGAAAAACCGCAGCAAACATTCTCGTTTCTTATACAAAAGACAAAGTTTGAATTCAAGCTAACTCCTTTCCATAAAAAAGGGTTTTCTTGAGGTAGTTCCGTAGTTTTACAGTTTAAACAACCTCTTCATCTTAGCGTGTCGATGGCAAATATTGTTATGTTGAGCCTAAAAGGTCTCACAAACCAACAGTTCCCTTATTACTTTGTTTTCATCTCTACACAATTTATGTTCGTATCAGGTTCCACGTGGAGCTGCACTTCAGTCCCGGCGTGAACTGCTGCGTACAGAAGAACTTACCCCCCGGGCCTGGCTTCAGGCCGCATAGTCGAAACCACTCCACCACCAATAACTCGGTACGTTTTACTTGCTTGTCGAGGAAGCATGTCATATTTGAGTAGGTATGATAAGACTGATCAAAAAGCTGAGAGGAGAGAGGATGTCTTGAACAAAAACAGCATCATCCTCGACATGTCAATCAATCTGTCACATCAAAACTGATGGGTGGAAAGCAGCACAAATGAAGTAATTTTTAGCTCTGTTGTTGTAATTGCAGTATGACGTTTCAGTGGGAGGATAAATAAATCAATCTTCTGCGGTGGTAGGGCTAACGCCCGCCTGGTTTGCGACCACTCTTCCATCGGAGTCCGACATCAAGCAGCCTGATGTGTTTCGTCGAGGAGTTCCAGTGCCTTAGGCATCTTCTGGGCACGCTCGTTCCATCATAAACCTCATCCATCGCTTTCCATCAGGCGTGATCGAGGTTAAGAGCGGGCCCATTTAAGCTTAAAAAAAATCAATAAAAAAATAATGAAAGTATTCTAAAAAAAAAATATTACTTGCTAGAATTTATTTCTAATATTTGTTCACAGCAGAGTTCGTCAGATGAGGTGAAATGTATCGAGGAAGAAGGTGAAGACGACAATATGGCCAGTCAAGAAACACTGCAACCGGTTAGTTGGCTTAGTAGAAACTAGGAACAGATTTTAATGTTGGTTGCCTGTCAGTCTTCTTCAGACTGTAATTCGGAGATCGTATGCAGGAGCTCCACGGCCTGATCCCATCATCGCCCCTTTTACTACCGGTCTATCAGACGTACTGCAGGGTACCATCCGCACTTGGTTGATATCCCGAGTACACAGGGCTTCTCCTAAATATTTATTATAAACACAGTTTGGAATTTTCTGCCAGTGTCTGTGTTCCCATCCACATTTAACCCTCAAAGCAAGAGTGAACAGGCATCTTCTGGGCACGCTTACAGACCTCATCCAATGCTTTTCATCAGGTGTGATAAAGGCCAAGAGTAGGGCCATTCAGCAATAAAATAAATATATAATTAAAGAATATGTTATTTATATATATCTGTAATCGCTTTCGTGATATTACAGGATGCGGATGAATTGGATAACACATTCTCGCCGAAGAAATTGTCGAAGTCAAAAATAAGGCCTTCGGACCCTATACCTATTTGGTAAGTATGTTTCGTTGAAATTTTGCTTTTCATTGATAGTAATTACTCATGGTACTCTCACGAAAATCTATTGAAAAGGTTAGTTCTAATAAAATTTGTGCTTTTCCAACGCCATTTTTATGAAAGATTTAACTTTTTCCCCTTCTAACATTTAGCTGTGTAAACCCTTCGTCCTACTGTAGTGCTCTTTTCATACAATCATACTACCCTACAGAGCTACAAGAATCTTTTGAGCTGAATGACTTTGGGGGGGGGGGGGGGGAGTGTTTGTTTGTAAGCATTTGTGAAATTGTCACAGTTTATTGTATTAACAGGATGGTGGCGTTAGTTCCGACTTTGGCCGCGTGCCAAAAGAAACTTGTAACGTTGGTCATTATTATTGCTATGTTTATATATTTTGAACTGTTCTCCGAGATATAAATGTGCGTGTGATGTGTAGCGACAATTACAGCAGCCTGCACTACACCGTGAGCGGGCACGAGGCGTCCACGCTGGCCGCGCGCCTCAACGCCGAGCTGCGCGCGCGCAGCCACGCCGATACCGATACGGACACGAACGTACAGGTTAGCATAATTATTCATCAATTAACTCAGACTTTATGACTTGTCGTTCATAACTGAATCTATCTAAAGTTTTCATAATATGTCCGTAGGATACTTAACTGCCCGAAGTGCATTTATCTATCATATGAGCGATCTAAATCTCTCATTTAGCTGACCACTACAAAAGAGTAATTTATATCATTTATTAGGGAAAACAAACAGTAGTATATTTAAAGAAAACTGACGTTTCCTACCCTTTACCTTCCATAGTCGGTCAATAGAAACATTGTCAAATCATTCTCCACGTACTCCAAAACTAACACTTATCATATTCCTTTCAGGGCCACGAAAAAGAGCCAAAAGACGTGGAAGAAGCGCCGCCTCGCGCTCGCTCCTACGACCAACACAAGCAGAGCCACGACAATGGTAAGTATTGGCGCGGCGCGGACCACGGCATGACTGCACTAATACCGACCCACTAATTACAACACCCATATTCAAACTTGTTTATGGAAATGAACTTCGAACTCGGCACAACCGCAGTATAGTATACGGCAATGTTTTTAGCAGTTGCGGTAAAAAAATGCGAGAGCGAGATGCAGAGTTCGTCTCTAGTCCTACTCGCACGTTTTATGACCGCAGCTGCCACGAGTATTGGCGTTTATGATTTAGGATAAAACAAGAGAGTTCTATTTTGTTTTTTTAATGAAGAAAAGTCAAGAACGATTTCCAGAAACAAGTGAACTTGCCTTTGCATCTGGCGCTTGTCCAGAGTAGGCGTTCATCGAACGTGTACGTAGCGTGTACTCGGCGTTGTCGCGATTAAAATCAAAAGTTATTTATTCAAACTAGGCTGAGAAACAGCACTTTTCGAACGTCAAAATTACAAAAGACAGTCCCCCAAAACGCCCGCCCTTCGCCACTTCCTAGTGCTTTCGCTGGGGAGAAGAAGTGGCGGAACAAACTCCCCAAAGGGCACGCCGCGTAGACCCTACGTATACATTTGTCGACCGCCTACGCTGTACTTACGCTCGATACGTCGACACAGTAAGAATATGGATGTTAGTCTCCCGAGTGCCGTGTACCCGTACACCTGACTACTGTACATATGATGTACTTTGTATATGTTGTGACATTATGGCATGACACCTTTGTAACCTATGGGTCAGGATCTACAAAGCTGAATAAACAAGCTATGACGCTAGACGTGAACAAAGGAGTTATGTTAGAAAGAGAGAATAAAGTCGATGTTTTATAAAATGACGTTATATTGAAAGAGAAGTCTTTATTGGATCTACAAATAGGTTATTGAGAATAGTGAGCTAATCGTGTTGAAACACAGAAATAGACTCCGCTATTTTTGAGATACAATTGTTGATATTCGTAGTTTCGATTAGCCACAGTTATACAGGAAGATTATTTTATCACCATCCAAATTTTTACAGGGTGTTCTACCCATGAATATGAACAACTTTCATTATGGGACCAACTCTGAAATCACGAAAAAAAAATCAGCTGTTTCATACAAAAGTTCAATACCTACTTGACCAAAATTATGAAACAGCAGATTTTTATTCGTGATTTCAGTTGGTCCCATAGTGAAAATTGTTCATATTCATGGGTAGAACACCCTGTAAAAATTTGGATGGTGATAAAAAAATTTGTCTGGGTCAAATTAATTTAGCAAGCGACACTCTGCAGACATGATGAGTACTTATCGATATGTAAACGTGATAAAACAAAGAAGAAATAATATTTGATGGTTTATTTATGGGGTTATCGTCCACAGTTCGAAACTTGTAAACTTCACTGACATGACGGGTTTTGGTATCTGAACAGGACAAAATTAAAAAAAAAATGGGTTGTCTGTAAAGTCGGTTTATGGACGATAATTTTACGTGGTAACGTCATAAGAAAACATTGATGAAAACGATGGAGTGGAAGAGAGTTAGATGCGTCACAAGCCGAACGCTTAGGGGCTGTCTCCACGAGCGAGAGAATCGCGGCGATAATATCGTCGTGCCACGTATTTCTATACACTCTCTATGAACGCGTCTCCACACGGCGATGCGACGAGTGGCAATGTGCGCGCGTAACGTCGTCGTATCGCCGCGGTATCGTCGCTACTGGTGGCGCGCACGCCGCGCGCTCGCCGCAGAACGTGGCGCTCTCGCAGCGAGCGCGCGGCGGGCGCGCTGTCAGTTTCTTGAAAGTAAACTTAACAGTTCATTGAAAACAGGAATTGACATTAAATATTCATCTTCAAGCCAATCTGCATGATTTCGATATTCTTCATAATTCACATAGAAATGTCCATGACTTTCTCGACGTAGTAACATAGGATGTGTCCACCAACGGCGCTTTTTTTCCTTTCTTTCTTAATAAAAATAACTGCATATTCACTAGCGTACTGGCACAAGCACCCCAGAACACTACATCCATAATAAATAATTAATTTATTGACTGAGACACTACTTATTTCGCTCTCGTCTGGCACCTAACTGAATTCTTTCAACAAAACTATTGCACAACGCCTCGTCGCGGAAACACGGCGATTCCGTTACGAGTCGTCGCGGGCACGTGGCGATTCCGTTACCAGTCGCGACGATACGCTGGCGGAATAATCGCTCGTTCGTGGAGACGACCCGACGATAGAAGCGCGGATCCGTTGCGATTCTCTCGCTCGTGGAGATGGCCCCTTAGGCCGATCCTGCCTCTCCTTCGCTTGTTCCGCGCTCTCGCTTGCACGCTCGGTTCAGGAGGAACGTGACAATGAGTCATGCTTTTTCTCAACTCAAACTTCAAGTAACAAAACTACCAGTAGTCGTCGAACCCCAAAAAAAAAACATCACATCATTTTTATTTTATCGTGTTTAGATATCGATACCCATCACGCTTGCAGAATTTCACTAGCTAATTTAATTTAACCCTGTATTTAATATTGAGAACCTGATTGCTCTCATCAGTTCTCGTAATTTAATAACATTTATTTATGGTTGTTTATTCGTATTGTTTTAAAACTGACATTTCGTGGGGACAGTGGGGTGTTCCTTATACTTACTATCGTTGTTTTTTATTTCTATTTATCTGAGCCTATGTAGTATGTCCGCTCTGATTTCTAAATAGACTATTATTTAAATAGATACAGTTACTCATACACTATCTAGATTTATTTACAAAGCCGTAGAAAATTTCGCATATTATATTTGAGTTTGCTTCGTACATGAATTGCAGTAAAATATTATGCCTACACATTTGCTTTATGCTAGCAAGCACAAATGGCACAAAGTTTTGTAATCTGAAAATGATAGAAACGCCTGATATTGACGTTTCCAAAAAAAGATATGACTAAAACCCTGTTTCACACATTCCCAAAGACACTGCATTGCTCTGGGAGCTTCAAATGAATTGGAACGTTTGATCATCAAATCTATAAAAATTGTCACCATCCAAGTCGCTTTTTTCTCTCAACTACATTGGGGTCGACTTCCAGTTCTACTCATCATTATCTTGCCCTCATCCTACTGACCACGTTAAATGAAGCGACTACTGTCTGACCACCGCGCCGGTCTGGCAATACTATTCTAAGGCAACAATCTGTTGCCTTCTAAAAGGCCAAGTATTTAATGGAACCTTAAATAATTCTCATTTCGATCAGAACGTAGATCTTTAGGAAAACCAAAGAGTTTTTGAGGCGCATTTATTAAAAAAAAGCATAGATTTTCCTGGCCTTGGCCAATAAGTGTTTAGATGATTAATAGAATATTTTCTTTCTAAAAGTAGTATATATACAATATTTGACTGCAATTCGTGTCGTAAGTCTTGGCGGGTATGTGACGTGTGTGTCGCGACAGAGTCGGAGGTGGCGCTGGCCGGCGCCGTGGGCGCGCGCTACCAGAGCCTGCAGTCCGTGCCGCAGCCAGGTCAGTGCACGCGCCAGGGGAGGGACTTACCATTCACATGTGCTCAGGGCTAACTTGTGCTGTTGACGGTAGAAGGCCGAGAAAATGTTGGGGCTAGTTCATATGGCAATTTGACACTATTTACCTACTTAATAAAATCTTCAATTAATACATTTACTGACAGACAACGCACAGCCTGAACCGATGGGTATAGGAGCATGAAATTCTGCACAAGAGTTCCTTATGGCAAAATAGCACTAAGGAATGATTTTTGAAAATTCGTCCCTTTAAGTAGGGTTTGCAATTTTTGCCGATAGGATATCCCATGCATCGGTCACACGGCTTGTGTATATCTAACTCTGGTGACAACAAAGTAGACAAACATTGAACATTCTGCATCACAAATAACAGAAAATAATACACATTTATATAGCTCATAATACGGATAATATAGACGTTCTCATGAGCTTCTGTGAAGTAATGAAACTTTACTGGCGCTTGGACTGCATGCATACTTACATCAGGGACCGATATTAAGGGTGTAACAAGTAAAGTCCGGCCGCGCTAAATTTGCCAAAGATGTAATGTATCTTTGGCAAATTTAGCGCGGCCGGACCTTAGGTATAATAATTCACAAAGCATCCAAAATCTTAATATATGTGACAATGAGCTATAAACTGGCAGCTAGACAACATTTTTTCAACCTTTTATCTGACATAGTACAAATGAGCTCTCTGTTTACGATGCTAATGCTATTTCAGTATGGTGTCTATTGGTGAATAAATTCCAAATGTTGGTGGTTTGGCCCCAACTCCTGAACATGTTACATGTGTGCGCGTCCTACGATCATCGGTATAGGGTTCTAGTGTCTTCTTATAGCTGTAGCAAATCTGTTTCGTCCCAAAAATGCTCATCTAGAACTTTTATAAAGTATAATTTAGGTGAAAGGTGTTCACAGGTAAGCAAGCATGCTTGCATGTCAGGCTATAGATAAAATCTGTTAGTGCTATTGTTTACAAGCAATAGATAATATTCTCATTAGTATATAACTAAAATTCATCAGTAATGTGGTGTATTGTTTATTCGTTTAGCAGTTAATGTATAAGGTTGTATGGCACGCTCGTTTGTCGTGTCCGTGTGGTTTACTACTTGTTACTGAGTTGTAGAGCGCCGCGCGCCGCTCGCCGCTGTAGCTCACTCTGGCCGGCGATCTTGTGTGTGTTTGCGTTGCATCCTCGCTCCCCGCGTGTGTGTGCGCACGTTTGACTATTGTTTGGCACCTGCATGCTGTTGATGTTAAAACTGATCTTCACTAACACGTTTTTACGATATTCTATGTTATTATACAATGATACAAATCAATGTTATGCAAACGTAACTTTCTGATGTGCGTCTCCTCCCTCGATCACATCGGCATGTGAGCGCGGCAGGAGGCGCGCGACGTGGAGCGTTGCGTGTCCCGGCGCCGACAGACGATCGTCAAACTACTGCGCGGGTTCCCTTCTGCGTAGTGTGATGTCAAACGCGATCTGCGTATTGCAATCTATCGCTACTACGAGCACGCTTTGACCAGTATCTATATATTTATTTATTCTATCTTAATTTAATAACTAATTTATTTTTCTCTCTATCACCGCCCTGTCTACTAACGACGTTCGCCTTCCATATAATGTCACCCCCACTGTTCGTGTAACCCCACTAACGCGCTCCATCCGGGGTAGCCGCGCGGCCGCACCCTCCCGCACTAACCGTGACGCCGTCCGGCTCCGTGTCGAGCCCGAGCCCGACGGACGAGCCCGTAACCCCCCTTATTAACATGGGCGGCGTCGAGTCCTCCACTAACGAGCTCCCGCTATCCGCCATCACGTTCCGCGCCTCGTGGCCGCACTTGGCGGACGGCCACATGGCCACCGGCCATAGCCAAGAGTGTAGCACCCCGCGGGACGCAGGGCGGCGCCAGCGGCACAGCATCGCCGGCCAGATGAGCTACCTCAAGATGCTGGGGCTGGGCGCGCGCGGCAAGCTGTCGGCCGCGGGACTGTTCAGCACGGCCGTCATCTCCGGCTCCAGCTCCGCGCCCAACCTGCGCGTCATGATCCCCACGGCGGCCTCCAG
Source organism: Amphipoea lucens (assembly GCA_947508005.1). Lineage (NCBI taxonomy): Eukaryota > Metazoa > Arthropoda > Insecta > Lepidoptera > Noctuidae > Amphipoea > Amphipoea lucens. Next base: position 16,630,524 of record OX382367.1, read on the forward strand.
CAACGGTGAGTGACGTCACGCCCCCGCCCCCTCGCCCCGCCGGCTCGCCCCGCCGGCTCGCCTGACGCTAGTTCTGTCGCAGCGGCCGTGGAGGGCTTCGGCGGAGTGCCGGCCATCCGGCCGCTGGAGACGCTGCACAACGCGCTGTCGCTGCGCCAGCTGGACGTGTTCCTGGAGCGCGTGACGGCGGCGCCCGTGCTGCTGGGCACGCCGCCCGCGCCCGCCGTGCCGCCGCTCAAGCAGCCGTCGCCCACCAACAGTGAGTACACACCGTCGCCCACCAACAGTGAGTACACACCGTCGCCCGCGCGCGTCCACTGAGCTGTGCACTAATACTGAGCACCCCCAGGTGTAGGCTGGAGCGGCCCGTCGTCGCTGATGTCGTCGTCGGGCGAGCTGCCCAGCGGCCTGTCGTCCGCCGGGCCCTCGTCGCCCAACTCCAACTACGCCTCCAACTCTGAACATAAGACTACGTCCACCGAGAGGTATACAGAGACAAATTACTAAATACTTAGAGAATTGTTAACCAGCTTGAATGCGTTTTCAAAACATTAGAGTCGATGCCACTCTTCTGTACATTTTGTTTTGGTTTTAATTTGTCTAACGTGTTCTGGAAGATGTCTTCATTTTCTGTTGGTTACAGCGCCGTCACTCGACTAGATCTGTATTATAAACACTTCATATCTGCTAATGTTGCTTGATGTTAGTTTTACTGTTCTGTTTTCTGTTTCTCGTTAAATGTCATCTAAAGGACTATCGTTATATCTCATTTGAGGGTGAGACTTATGAACTGAATCTTAACTTGACCTTTTACCATTCAGTCTACAAGTGGACAAAATGTTTAAAACGTTTCGTCCACTTGCAGAGTCTATTTGGAACCATCTTGTTTTCACGCGGCGTCAGTTCACGGTAACTCATACCATACATCATATTGTTGGTGCTTATATCATTCATTGTCGGGAGTTGTTGAGAGCGAGGCGCAGCCGATCACCGGCTGGTAACTAAACATTATGGATTCCAGTAGCAATTGGAGTAAAAATGTGCCGAGCAAGCTCCCTCAGTGGGAAGGCGAGGCGGCGACGTTGTGCGCGTTGGACGCGACCCTGCACCCATTCATGCCGCACTCCAACGTAGCAGGTACCTCACGCTAACTCATATAGCTCGACTCAGAACAACGACCGCCCAAACGCGCGCTACTGTTACACATTATTCACTTTTGAAAGGATATTGAAAGTCATTTGTAATAATGTGTAACAATCTCCCGTGCGCTTTTAGTTGTCGTTCAAATAAAATGTATAAAAAGTTGCTGAGCTGACCGGTGGATACACATATTGGATACCCAAATATATTATAAACGTTGCACAAAATCGTCGCTTGTTACAGAATACTCCATTAAATTAAGAACAGAACTATTATAATAATACCATCTGTTAATTTATGTTTTATTGTAGCATGATTATGAAATGCATGCGCTGCACTCTCTGCTAATTACTTCAACTTCAAATCGAACCATTTCTTGAGAATGATCAAATAGCTTAGAAACATTTAAAGCGAAACACAATGACTAACATTAAAAAAGAGTTTGCATGATAAATTAATATCTAATTATTTATTTATTTTATAATAAAATATTCGGATATTTAAGTATGCATGTATATTGTTTCATGCAAACCATAATATTAACCACTCTGTCACATTGCAAAACCTACTGATAACAATAAAAAAAAAATTGAAATTGGTAAAAACTGTAATACTTAACTTTCTTAAAAATAATAAAAGGGGTCTTACAAATCCATTTCGGTCGTGCAATACATCTGTTAGATTCAGATTTACAATCTTAGACAAATAAAATCTCCTTTTTAGATAACTGGAACCAAAAAAATAAAAGAAAAGGTTTGATGAAAATAAATTCAGTTGTAAACATAGAGCGGTTATATCGGGCTTTACAAAATAGTGACCTTACTCTGGATATACCCGACAGCGGAAAAAAGCACAGTACTACGCCCTCAGCGAATTCTCCAACCAATCCACTGATTTAAACACTTATGGAAAAAAAGAAAGAAGATTTCACACTGGCTACTTAAAAATACGTTTTAAGTCCCAAAATTGATATGCCAGTTGAAATGAATAAGGCTGTATATCAGTATTGAAGCCTTGTGTTCTAATCTCTGTCGGTATAACAAATGGTTTTTTTCGGCGCAATGTTCCAGGTTCATCTATTAGCGGCGACGTGACGCCGGTGTCCATAGCCTCTGAGCTGGACTTCAACAGCAACGAGGCTACTGCCGGATCTATCACTGACCACGACCTACTGGTACGTACTGACTCATCCCCTCCCCCCCCTCCTCCTCCTCCTCTCTCTCTGACTCTCTCATGGTGTAAGGGATATCGACGCCCAAACTGTAAAACTTCCAACATAGAAATTGTTTGCCAATCATTTTTTTTTTTAAATCTGAAGCTTCATACAAAAGTGGGATTTTTCTACGCTGGTAGGTATAGGATCTTGTACTGAATTCATAGTACAGTTACAGTTTGCGCGTCGACCTGTATTATAACGAGGTGTGACGTAGACGAAGAGGAGTACCTACAGGGTTGCTGGCATTGAATAAAAGGCATTTTCACACCAACTTTGCATTTATGGCACTGCCAATTTTCAATGTCAGCAGAAAATTGTTTGGTCTGAGAGAAGATCAGGACTGGGTCCACAGTTTGTGCCTAGCGCGGTTGCAACGACAGCCGCAAAATATCAAACTTACGAAATTGCCGTTTGCGTTTATAGTGTTTTACATAGCGGTGTCACATGTTTGGTACTATTTTCTGAACTTTCACTTAATTAAAGGCTGGTCTATGTACTCATAACATCTGTATAAACGAAACTAGAAAAATAATATATTGATTTGATTCCTGCTGAATAAATTAATGAAGACATGCCTTAAGAGTTGATTACAAATCATGCTATAACATTCTGCATCACAATGTAAATTAAGATTTTAGACTCTCGCAACATCCCCATTAAATTTTGACCTGATTTGTGTTGACTTCCCAGGCGTGCTATTCGTATTTAATTAATTAATTAATAGCGAGCTTGCTTTGGTGGTGTTCCTTTATAATGGAATGGTATATGATTAGATGAAAATTGTAAGTACCTACAACTTTGAAGAAAAGTATTTAAATACGTGTTTTACATTATCCTGTCCAATTTTACAGAGTGCTGAAGGTGAAGACGATGAAGAAACCCTGTCAGTTGACCCTTGCGGCTCACCGGTGAAAATGATCAAGAACGATCTAAGTCCACAAACTTACACTGCGGTCAACGCCATAAGACTGGACAACAGTCAGCCGTCCACTAGTAAATGCTCCACGGAGTTCTTCGGGCTAAGCTTACAACAAACGAAAGAATGTTTCCATAAAGACATGCCATCAAGTAGTAAAAATTATAATTTAGATAACGACCTTAAACATAAGGTTTCTAAGGAAAATACACAGTGTATGTCCAATATTGATTCGCTGAATTTGCAAAGCAAAGATGGCAAAAGTAAAGTAAAAAAGAATGAAATTCTGAATAATGGAAGTAGGAGGTATAGCGACAGTAGTGCACAAAAAAGTAATGTAGGCTCCCAAGCTACTGTGTCAGGCAGTAGATTCAAGACGACTCTAGTGACGGACGATCAGTTAAGGCCAAGCACTTCTACAGACAGTGCCAATAATGCGACAAACGACCCGGGTATGCCGCTCGTGACGAAGGCTAAAAGTACTACCGTTAAACCAGGTTTTACTATATCCGAATAGTTCTAGTACAGTCGTCGGCTCCTCCATACAGTCGTTCATCGCGTGTTGAAATTATAGATACATTTAAACAATTTCAAATGTCAGCATTCTATTTCATTCAGAACGTCCCTTTTCGTTTAACTTCAATGTTTTGCCTGAACTTGGACGTTAGTCGTGCATGACCGAAAATCGGCTCAAGAAAATGCTCGCATGAATCGTCTGCATGGAGTTGAGACATCTAGAGATAGACATGTTTTAGTTCCAGTAGTATTAAATGCATTCAGTGTAGTTTTATCACAACAATCTCATAAGGGCAGCACAGAATAGTACCTAACTACTGTTTTATTAGACTTTTTGATATTTTAACCTGTGCTCAGTTTATTTATTAATGAATCTATTATTTTTACATTTGTTGCTGTGATTATCCTATTCTCATATTTTTATTCTTTGTATATTCAGTAGAAGTTATTAATAATAATAAAACATTTTATACATAGGTTTTACAAATTGTGCTAACTGTCATATTACTAAGTTATTTGTATATGCCGAGGTTTCAATAAAATGTATTTTGTATCAATGTTTTGTGTTCATAGATGTAGCTTGATTGAATCAAAGGTAATGTAGTGAATCAATAGTTTAATATTCTGGTAAATAGTGCTTTCCGTTTTGCCTTACCGGTTCGCTTGATTGTGCGCAAAAAAAACAATTTTCAAAAAATTATGAGATATTGAATGTATTAGTTAAGAATTTACATCAAAATATAATAATTAATAAATAAGGTTTTTTTTATTATTAAATTAATGCCCATTGCTAAACTAGACTACGATTTTAAACGAAAGTTAGGTAGGTATTGCGATAGTTTCATACACCCGCCAACCTGACTTCAGAATAGCGAGATGAAACTATAATTTCCTTTCCCACGAGGTACTATATTTATTTAACACTAGCAGCACCCCGCAGTTTCACCCGCATAAGTGTCGATCCTGTGGGAATATCGGAATAAAAACTATCCTATGTTCTTTCCCGGGACTCAAACTATATCTATACCAAATTTCATCTAAATTGGTTCAGCGGTTTAAGCGTGAAGAAGTAACAGACAGACACACTTTCGCATTTATAATAGGTATCTATTAGTATGGACTAGAACCCCGCCACCACTTACGACATTACAAAACAACGAGATGGCAGACCGCAGACACTAGGGCCGGTCCACTCGGCCCCGGGGAAAAATCTCGTATCAGATCAAATCTCGAGAAATACTTTCAATAAAATCCGAAACAATGGCAAAATCGGTTCAGAAAACAAAAGGCAGTTTGTAGCTGAGAGGCATACGTATTTACAAATGAAACTATAAACGTAGGGTGCTAAAAATTTTAAGCTTGCTGCTGTGCTCGCTCTTGAATCCTATATTGTCGAAATTTTTTGCAAAGTTTAAAGGTACTTATTTCCTATTTTATGTATGAATTATTATTATTATAGCCTCTATTTCCATACTGAATGATTCAATATGGACCCCTCATCGGGTGAAGGCCTCCTCCATTTTGCTCCACGTTTGTCTGTCCTTTGCCTTTGTGATCCAATTTTCACCGGCTTTTCTTATTATTTCATCAACCCATTTTTCTTTCGGTCTACCTCTTTTCCTTTTGTTTGTTGGGCCTTGCCAGGTAGTTACTCTCTGTGTCCATTTTTCCTTGTCCATACGTGCAATATGACCCGCCCATTTCCATTTTTGTTTTTGAGAATGTTCCAAAGCATCTATTACTTTTGTTGTTTTTCTTATTTCTGTGTTTCTTTTTCTATGTTTTATTTGTATGTTTAGCATGCTCCTTTCCATCGCTCTCTGGCATACTTGTATTCTGTTTTTTATATTATTATTGTATATCCGTGTTTGGCAGCCATAAGTAAGACAGGGTAAGAGGCATGAGTCCATTACCTTTTTCTTGAGATTTATAGGGAGTTTAGATTTTAGGGTTTCTTTATTGCTCCAAAATTTATTCCAGGTTATGTTGACTCGTCTTTTAACCTCATCTTCGTGCCTTGTCTTAGAGAAAGATATTTGCTGTCCTTATGTATGAATAGTCAAAGGAAAACATTACTTATCATCCTAGACGCGTTACAAAATTTTCGAGCTCGCTCTTGCAAGTTGCATTGCAAATTCTCAAACTTTTCTTTATTCGTACATCTATTTATATAAAATTCAAAGTCCTGATCCTGACTGACTGATTATTTATTATATCAACGCTAGAGACATAAAATTTGGAGTGTGTTCTTTGTGAAGAGTAGGTATCCACTAAGAAAGGGTTTTTCGGAATTCCACCTCTAAGATGGTGTAATTTCACGCAGATGAAGTCGCGGGCAGAATCTAGTCGACTATAATAGGTCGACAAAGTATCTCCTATTTCTATTTTAATGGACAAAAGAAAACCTATCCTTTGCGAGGCAGCGTGTTAAAAATTTTCGCTCGCTCTCACATCCTACATTCTTCCACTTTTCTATATACATTCGGGCTAATTTTGTTTTCCGCCTCGGACTCCCCGGCAGGCTTTTGACTTAGACAGTCATGTCAAGGGGGTCACGTTCCTTTCTCTATCTTGCACTTGTAGTATGAGCGTCAGGAACAAAACAACGCTTAGCCAAAGTAAGTACGTACTAAGTAAACGTTTAAAGGATCTCGACCTCGCACAGTCCGCCTTTCGGTTTTTTTTTTACAGAAACTTATTTTCAGACCACTGATAGAATTACATGTTTGTAGATTGTCACTACAACTTACTAATTATACCTATGTGGTTTATTACATAGGTACTCTAAAATTACCAACTTCTAATAGGTACTTGTGAAAACTCGAAGTCCCTATGTGAATACAAGAATGGGGAGGCAATAATATAAAATAATACTAAATGTCAGGCTTTGGCTCTTTAATTAATATCATAAAGTATATCACACATACTGTAATTTAAAGCTCACAATAAGCTAAGATTAACTTAAAACTTATGACCAGACCAATCACATATTAATATTAAAAGCTACACATATAACTAAAGTACTGGCTGTGGTACTGGTTTTATTCAGCTTTAACAGATTTAGGTGCCATGTTGACCATAGCTAGGAGAGTGTTCAAGATGCCCCTGTGTTGAACACCTGGCATGAGCAACATCGTGGTAGACAGGATGTACATCAGGAATGTATTGTTGATGGAAGACGCCACCCATGCCAATGTAACCAACAAACTGAGGGAAAGTAAGTAGTACTGAAACAAAAGAAATGAGCCTGTTAGAATCAAATATATTCACAACCAATCGGAAAGGGTTCAAAGTTTACACACTCAGAACAAACACACCCGGTGGATGTACTCAGTTGGATGTGAACACACCCAGTTCTTATCAGGTGTTCATATTTTATTTTACTCTAAAATATAACTAAATAAGCAGTACCTTTGTACTCAATACTAATTATGTTGCATCTGTATTTATTTTACTGTGTGTACATAAATAATAAAATAAATTCATAACCGCTTGGTAAGGATCCAGCAGTTATGAATTTAGTTTCATCTACCATGTTCAATTTTATTTTTAAATATTTTAGAGTAAAATATGAACACCTGATAAAAACTGGGTGTGTTCACTTTGATATTTATTCATTTTAAGTTACTACAATTGGTACCATGGAGGTTGTATAATTTTCATTACAAAATCAACTTACCATGTACGGGCTGGATTCCCTCAAAGAATAGAATTGGCGAACATTCTGCAAGCTTTTATTGTAATGGGTTACAATACTTTTGCAAACTTCTTCAAATGTTTTTTCATGTTGTCCAGTCCATGAAGATGGTCCATAAAGAGAATTACAGATAACAGGCACAATAAAGTCCACGAAATTCAGGAATAGGCCAACAACAGCGAATGTTGCGAGAGAATTGAGATCCAGTAGCCAAATGAGCAAATATATAAAAGAGACAGAGCCAACTATAGCACATGGATGCCACTGTTGTTCCCACAAGATGACGGACTTCAGCGGAAGAATAGCCATGCGCCAACCTTCCAGGAATCTCTTCAGCTTCTTCACCTGCTGCTCCTATGGAAAAAATATTTCATTATCTAGATTTGCTTGATTTAGTAGGTACCTGTATATTATTTTGTTTCTTCTCAATAACCGAACATAGCTGATTCTTTAGGCATACCAAGGAAAAGTTTTAAATCTTTGGTTTATTTTCTTATTATCAGTCATGAAGACGCGATTAATTTTTTTATTCAAAAATAATGGCACAATTTGCGCTTACCTGATTTTGGGAAACTGTATATTCAGCCATTTCGTTAATTAATAGTTCTAGTTATTATAACTGCTGGGAATGTAAGTGATTTGCAAAAATTTAAACCACACTGCACTTTCAAAACAATAAAATCAAATCAATCGAAAGTATCGAAACCGCACGAAGAATGAATAAGTGATGGTGCTATTTTCTGGCGGCTCTTTCGCTACTTTTAAACCGCTAACCGAATAGTTGTTGCTGCAGGACAGAAAAAGAAGGAAAGAGAATATTGAAACATTTTAAATTAGTCGGATTCTAATATGTCAAAATAGATGATATCATTCATTCCAGATGGCAGCACTGCAATATTTTCTCGCATTTATTCGTGTTGTTGCCGCACTGAATTTTAATTTTTTTTTTTATAGTCGATTTATTTATTTAAAAATAAAAAAGATAATGTACAAAGAGATTACTTACGTAATACTCAACATATTTATTGCATTACTTATTTTAGTAGATGTGATAATTCGATTATTATGCCCTTTGTTTTGATGGCTGATGGCCATGGTTGGTTAGTAGTGGTAATAGGCATAACTGGAATAGCTGGTTGGTTCCATTTTTTAACCGACTTTAAAAAAGGAGGTTCTGTATTCGACCCGTATGTATGTATGTTTGTATGTCCGCGATTATCTCAAAAACTACTGAACCCCGATTTTGATAATTCTTTCATTATTGTGATCTACATACTTTCAGGAAGGTTTTAGTATATAATACATTAGGTAATTATTCTTATGTACGAAGTTATATGCATAAATGTACTGCATCTCCGGCATTTCTATGCGAATTTTGATGATTCTTCGAGTTGTGTCTTCAATTCTTCAATGCACTAGTGTTAATTGAATTTATGTGGGGTAGGTACAACTAAAAAGTGAAAAATAAAAACTTTTTTACAAAAAAAACAACCGACTTCAAAAAAAAAACACTACAAGGTGAAAAATAACTTTAATTTCGGAAGTCGGTGTCAAAAAACGAAAATGCGGAACCAAAGACACTGACTTCCGAAATTAAAGTTATTTTTCACTTTGTAGTGTTTTTTTTTTGAAGTCGGTTGTTTTTTTTGTAAAAAAGTTTTTATTAACAGACTTCAAAAAAGGAGGTTCTGTATTCGACCCGTATGTATGTTTGTATGTCCGCGATTTTCTCAAAAACTAATAAACCAATTTTGATAATTCTTTCACTAAAGTGATCTACATACTTTCATGAAGGTTTTAGTATATAATACATTAGTACGAAGTTATATGCATAAATGTACTGTATCTCCGGCATTTCTATGCGAATTTTGACGATTCTTTTAGTCGGTGTCTTCACTTCTTCAATGCACCAGTGTTAATTGAATTTGCGTGGGGTAGGTACTACTAATAAGAAAAATAAAAACTAAAAGAAAATCAACCAACTTAAAAAAAAAAACACTACAAAGTGATAAATAACTTTAATTTGGGAAGTCGGTGTCTAAAAACGAAAATGCGAAACCAATGACACCGTCTTCCGAAAATAAAGTTATTTATCACTTTGTAGTGTTTTTTTTTTAAGTCGGTTGTTTTTTTTTTTAGTTTTTATAATCCACTGGACAATAATTTAATATTAATTGATTTATTTAGTTATTCATATTTTCTTCTTTACGATGTACAATTTTTTGAGGCCTTGATGTTTGCTAGCACTAACCGTCGTCGACTCGTCGGGCGACGCCTCATCGTCGTAGATAGGAACGAAGTATGTACATTATCCTCCTTTGCGTCGCGCAGTCGGGTAAAAAAAACATATACATTTATTATTTTATAAATTTATATAATAAAATAAAGCATATAAAAGTATAAAGCAAAAATATTATCAGTTCCCTTGTAGCATTTACCAAATATATTGTCATCATAACATTTTCCCGCTATCAAAATCATTTCATTTCAAAGTTTCATCATCTATTGGACTCTGCGGAAGTAGCGTTTTGCAGGTGTTTTGGCCTTCTCGTGGGTCAGGGTCTGGAATATAAATAAATATTAGGCAAGTTATTATGAAAGTAATAAGGAAAACTTACCAAGTCTACAAATATTTGAACTAAGTAGGTACCTACATTATTCTTGATGGTATTTGTACAAAAATAATGGCTTGTAGAACCTGTTTTCAATATATAATAATTATACTAGCAGCGCCCCGCGGTTTCACCCGCATAAGTGTCGATCCCGTGGGAAAATCGGGATAAAAAGTATTCTATGTGTTAATCCTCTCCAGCTTTTCGTCATAATTCGGGAAATTTCGAGCTCGCTTCGCTCGCTCTCCCCGCCCTGCACAACCTACCGTTCTAATACATACGACCAATTTGGCAGCATTTAAGTAACACCCCCCTATGTAAAAGTTGCGTCCCTGAATAGCATAAGTAATGTGGAACTGGAGGTGTAAATGAACCTTAACATATCATTACGCCTTTAATCCCCAAAGGTGTACCTTCATATAGTACTCACCCACATTTCACCAGCTATTAAGTGAAAGGTCATAGAGGGGGAGCCTACTGCCGCCAACCGGGCAAAAATCCAGACTCAGGCTGCTTCTGAGAAATTTCTGATGGAAAAACCCTTTAACACTTTACCCGACCTAGGACCTCATGCTCAGCAGTAACACTTACGACCACTAGACCAGCGAGGAGATGTACTTCCCTTAAAATATTCCTCGGCACCCATGATGACCCCCCCAAAATCTTGGGCTGCGACCGCGCCTGGCCTTTCATTTCATACAAATCCGTTCAGCCGTTTGTGCTCGGTAAAATTACCGTGGTTTGTGCGTGAAGAAGTAACAAAGAACAAACATACAAACACACTCACAAACTTTCGCCTTTATAATATTAGTGTGATAAGTATGCGGCCCGAAGAGCCGGATATAACTGTTTAATGTTTATAGGTGGGTACATTTTTTTTTCTTTAAAATAATATTTATGGCAATGATTTATTATACCTAGGTACTATAATGTTTCTCAAGGTGTTTTATTATGTGTGGAGGCTTCAGGTGTTTTATAAAATTCAAAATTTTTTTTCGGCAGAAACAGTAACTCTTTAGGACGCCAGCCCGCGTAGCTAGAGACGCGGCTTTTGACAACACGCATATACAGGGTGAAATTGTAATCACCGTTATCCTCTTAAGGGGTCATTGTACTCATCATTATGAACAACTTTTACTAAGGGACCAAACCTGAAATCGTGAAAAAAAAAATCAGCTGTTCTCTACATTTATGTTCGCATAACTCCTCAAAATGTAGGGAACAGCTGATTTTTTTTTTCGCGATTTCATGCTTGGTCCCATAGTAAAAGTTGTTCATAATGATGAGTACAATGACCCTTTAAGAGGATAACGGTGATTAAAATTTTAATCTGTATAATTAGCCCATGATGTTCCGTGCCTCGGAAAGCACGTTAAGCCGTTGGTCCCGGCTGTCATTCGTGGATCTTTGACAGTCGTTACGGGTAGTCAGAAGCCCGAAAGTCTGACAACCAGTCTTACCAAAGGGTATCGTAATACCCAGTAACAGGGTTGTGGAGGTCAGATAGGCAGTCGCTCCATGTAAAATACTGGTATTCAGCTGCATCCGGTTAGACTGGAAGCCGACCCCAACATAGTTGGGAAAAGGCTAGGCAGATGAGATGAGAATCAGCCTATGATGTTCCCACTGGTGGGACACAGGCCTCCTCTCTTCGAGAAGAAGTGGGCTGTAATCTACCACGCGTGCCCAGTCCCAGTGGTAGATGTCACATGTCCTCGAATTTTTGGTTCTAGGACATGCCGGGAATAACTTCAATTTTTTTTTCTAAACTAGTAGGTATACAAATCTCTGCTTCAGGAAATAGAACTCCTGTACACACGACGACTATATTTCCAGTATATAAGCTGACTTCTCATTGCCTCTACAGGGTGAAATTGAACACATGCGACAAATCGAAATGGGAGATTGTACTCATTATTATGAACAACTTTTACTAAGAGACCAAACCTGAAATCGCGAAAAAAAAAATCAGCTGTTCCCTACATTTTGACGAGTTATGCGAACATAAAATGTAGGGAACAGCTGATTTTTTTTTCGCGATTTCAGGTTTGGTCCCATAGTAAAAGTTGTTCATAATGATGAGTACAATCACCCATTTCGATTTGTCGCATGTTTTCAATTTCACCCTGTATAATGCGAGGTCAGCTAAAACTGGAAATGTATAGCTTGATATATGTCGTCGTAAGTACAGTGCGTGCCACGAAAGATGAAACTTGACACACCACGTGGTTTGACTTGCGCAGTACACGATTTTAGTTCCCTTTAGCGGTAGGTATGAGGTCTGAGCGCGGGACAGGACCGGACGTCATAGGGGCGGCGGAAAGAGCGCGGGAGGCGGGGTCAAATTTCATCTTTCGTAGCGCTAACTATACCCATACTTTTATCGAAAACACTTGTGTTCACAACCAATTTTAATTTTGTAGTATTACTTACAACAATGCACTCATCTTCAGTGAAGTCATAATGGCGACCACAGTTAGCACCCGTATCTTCTATTACTGACTTGGTTTCTAACTGCTTCTCATTGATAAGGGTTGTAACACTCTGAAAACAAGTTACATTCATTGATCAAATAGTCCTCCAGACTGTATTTCAGCCATGGCGGCCAATCTCAACGAAGGCTAGCCTTTGGCGTGGGAAATATTATAGTGCACAAATATGTTATACACAGACATAGGTACATTCCTTCTTCCCTCGCTTCTAAGTCTAGTGCGTTGAATGGCAATCCAACACGCCCGGAAATAGATCAGGATTAATGGATTAAACAGAATACTAAAGCACAGAGTTCCATGATCCCACTAGTACCAAAAAAGAACCAACTTATGACAAATTGTTGGTTCATGACATTAACCTTGACTTTGGCGTTAGGCATATTTTCCTCATACTCTTCTCCTAATTTGAACTTGTTCTCAACTGTCCGCAACAAAGATGAGTTCTTGATAGTCATATGGTCACCGTCAAATGATATTTCCATCAGCGGTGATGACATTGACATCATCTTACGTCCCATGTAAGGTACACCTGTAAAAACAGTAAATTCTCATTATTTATTTTAGTTAAGTTTCTTATGGTCCTACTTTAAACTTTATCCAAATACAGGGTGAAATTAAATTCATGGGCATCCTTTTAAGGGGTACTCATCATTATGAACAACTTTTACTATGGGACTAAACCTAATATCCCAAAAAAAATTAGCTGTTCCTTGCATTTATGTTCACATAACTCGTCAAAATGTAGGGAAGAGCTGTTTTTTTTTTTTTTTTCGCGATTTCAGGTTTGGTCCCATAGTAAAAGTTGTTCATAATGATGATTACAATGACCCTTTAAAAGGATGCCCATGAATTCAATTTCAACCTGTATATTTTGTAGTTTAGTGGAGTATGAGTACATAAGAGGAAGACTGAAAGTGGCACTGGTAACTGAAAAGTCATGTGAAAATTGGTGTCATGGTATGCATGAGATATGGAGGAATGAGGAAAATGTCGTGTGGAAGGTTTTGAGTATGAATGTCGATGGCTGTAAGAGTCGAAGTAAGGGAAGACCAAAGAAAAGATGGATGGACTGTGTGAATGAGGATATGGTTAGAAAGCGGGTGACTACCGAGATGACGACTAATAGAGAAGTATGGAAGGAAAAGACGTGGCGCCGGCATCAAATCAATTGGGATAAGGGCAGTAGAATGATTATGATTTTAAAAGTTTGGTGGATACAGAATAAAAAATGAAAGTTATATTCTGTACCTACCTAAATTATTAATATCTGAACTTTAATTACCAAAGTAGTTGCTAAATAAATAGTTGGCTGAGGAATACTATTTAGGTACTCACCTACAGCACTGAAATAGTCATCAATGTCCTCATTCTTGTAGTGTTGATATTTTCCAGCGATCGACGTCATTTTTCTGTTTCTAACTTCTCTAACAACTAAGTACTGCCTGAGATCTGGTCTTAAAGAAGTTTCACAAAAATTGATTAATTAAATAGTTATCTTATCACCGTAATTATCAATCACGTACGTTACAAAGTTTGATAATGCATAAAATTTAAGATAAGTAATAGGTACTGTGCAAATCCAAAGATTTGAATCTGAAACGATGAGATTAACAACTACTACACTATACCTGTATGTACACAGTCTTAACGATGAATACAGAATAATCTGTAATTAATACGTAAATTAATTTTGTGAATTTGAAAATATCTTTTGAGACAAAAACACGATAAACAACATCATCATGACCAATCAGAACTACAGATAGTGACAGATAGTGAGGCGTATACGTGAAAATATCGATAACACCGTGACCTCAAAAATGTACGTCATGCTTTTTTGATATCCTCCTCGTTGTAAGGTCAAAATATATAATTTTAATGTCTTTGGTCAAAATAAATATTATTATTAAAAATTTGTAATACCAAAGCATATATTCTAATGTTTTTTCTAGAAAAAAATGATGGCACATAGGGAATCGTGGGGGACTGGCTAAAATTTTACAATATTATAATTTTTACTGAACCGAGTCTTACCTTTTCAACCTTTATGTTGCAAAGCTGAACTGAATAGGTAGTTGAACCACAGGGACACGACCTTCAGTAATGAAATGTGTTCGTGAAAACGTGTGTGTTTAAGGCACGGGACAAATACAACCGGCGAGGGGCGCGGGCGCGGCGCCGGCGAGGTGCCTCTCATTACGTGTTTTATATGAAATGTATAAAAGCGGCGGGGCGCGGGACATAAACAAGCGGTGAGGTGAGGGCGGGGTGCGGTCGGGGTTCGGACGCCACTCGCCTGTAAAGGACCTCACCGGCGCCGCGCCCGCGCCCCTCGCCGGTTGTATTTGTCCCGTGCCTAAGACCCCAATTGCATAAAGGCGCATCCCCACTAGGGCTGCGCGACCTTTTGGGGCCTTGAGGCGTGTCCTCACAAGGATTTTGTGTATTTTTGCAACGCGTCCTCATTGTAAGACCCTCGCAGCCCACCTTGCGTAGTAGCTTTTGAGATTTACGAAGAACAGGACATCCTTTTAGCTTCAGCAGCATTTATAGTAATAAACATGATAGTAGCAATGTCCATCAGAGCATCATTCCTTTCCCTCTAACAGTCCCACAACACAGATACAAATCAATTAATAAAAGAGTTTGATCGTCAGTCCACTCCATTTTGGTGCGAATAGAAACAGAACTCGGTGTAGCGGCGGTTATAAGCACACTGACCGGCTGCGCAGCCCATGCGCACTAGCCAGAGCCGCGCGGCTTCAAGTAGACCGACAACCGGCGTGTCAAATGCAAATGAGTTAAGCCGCGTCCCCAGGCTGAGCTGTGCGGCCGAGCCTCGTGAGTTCTTATAATGGGGACGCGTTGCAAACAATAGAAAAAGCCTCGCGTGGCTGGGCTTTGCGAGGCTTTGAGGCCGCGCCTTGACACATTTTCAATTACAATCGGACGGATTTTGAAGGATATTACTTCATCTTTACATATTAAAAAAAAAACAAAATCGCTTCCGCTGTCTGTAAGCTTAGATCTTTTAAACTTCGCAACGGATTTTAATGCAGTTTTCAGCAATAGATAGAGTGATTCAAGAGGAAGGTTTATATGTAGAATACATGCATATTATAGTAGAGAAAAGCCGAGAAATTCGTCGTCTAGTTAGCTTGGAGATTTAGACGAAAACAAACATTACTTAGAATAAACGTTCCTTTATATCGATTTTATTAAATTTCGAGCGGCCATTGTTGTTTACATCTTTGGCAAATTTAGCGCGGCCGGACCTTACATTGCACCCGTGCGAAGCCGGGGCGGGTCGCTAGTAAGTAATAAATGTTTTTGAATTGTCAAAATGAAAGGCATTGTCATTGTTAGAGCCCCGCAGATTACAGACCTTTTACATCGCCGCGCGATTCCAAAAGTGTAATAGTGTATTCGAGGTAATAATGGTAGCAGTGAACAAGTTACATTTGCTTTACCTTTTATATTTACGTCGGCGGAAAAAACGATATCGTAAAAGATCCTTTTGGGTTGATCCTATTCTACAAGTGCGACATTTAGAGGGAAATTATTACCTTCTCTTCGATAAACTGTGTGCGCAAAGTGATATGTTTTAAAGTAAGTTTTTCCGAATGAACCCGGACAATTTCAATTGTATACCTACTGTCTCGTCTCGTCTGCCCATGCCACCTTCCCCGCGATCTGCTTCACTTCGCACTGTGTCATTCACTGATATTGGCACGACAATCAATGTTGGCGACGATACCATTGACTACAACGACACAATGTGAAATCGTTAAATTGTTTGAAACTACCAGGCCGACGATATCGTGTACATAGTTATTGTTATCGTCCAATGTGGAAACGGCCATTGAGTATAACCAGCTTCAATTAATGTACTACCTATCGGCCGTATCGGCCGATTAAACTATCAAACTATCAGTAAGTGTGCGGTCGTGGAAGAGCATCATATTAATTTAGCAGTCGGCCGATAGTTCGCCAACAGTTCAGTTTGAAGGCAATCATCTAGTATAGCTCATTAGACTTTTTTGTCGGCCAATACTGAGTCGTTATGGCGTCTGTACACTCTCGTCGAGACACCGCGACGCATGACGAGTGTACAGGCTCGCACTCGTCACTCGACCTCTCGCGTGAGCGTTCTCGGCGAGACATGGCGAGAGCACTGAGCACAGCACTCGCGGAAGAGTGTACAGGCGTCATTATAATGTGCACACTTGCATACGTCATCTTCACAGGAAAATAACTTTCCAGTCCAGTCCACACAACACTAGTAACGTCAAATGCTCGAACAAGATAGTCGATAAAAGTTTGTTCTGAAACTAATAAGTTACAAATGTAGCTATTTCATTTAAAGGCTTATACAATAGGTTTTCTATTTTATCGTAAAAAACAGAATCAGATAAAAATTAAACTGCGTCCATAAGTTTTTAAATTTGTAACAAATCACAATAAATTGAATCTATTTGTTTTTTACTTTTCACATGTTTGGAATTTCATCGGGTGTGGATTTTTTTTCTGGTGGGACAGATAATTAATTGTACCTAAATGGGATGTGACAACAAGAGCGGAGAAGTATGAGCGAGATGTGATTTTTATGTTTTGATCACAAATACAATTGAGATTAGTGCAAATATAAATATAAGTGATTTCTAGAATGTGGTGACATATTAAGTTGTAGTGAAAGAGTGCTTTATATTTACTAAATAATTATATTTCATAGGAGGACTCCGACTTTTGCTCCAGTTTAGCTTGTAATCATTTACAAGTGTTGATCGATTATTGACACGAAATTATTTAGTTACTTTAAAAACTCGAACGAACAATCGAAAATGGGTGAAAAAGAGGATTATTTGACATCATACCGAGTGTTTTTTGAAAACTTTGCCGCTACTGTTAACCCTGAGGACCAGTTACCCGTGCACATAGCAGGGTACACCATCACCGAATCGGAGTTGGCCGGTGAGGTTCTCTACTGGACGACTCAGTATTTGAGCGAAAAGTAAGTGCTTGTTGATACCATTGTTCAAACTAAGCAGGGATCAGCGTCTGTGCAGTACTTCAGCTTATTAGAAACACAATTTTCAGATAAGACTATCAAAACCTTAACTGCAATGTTGAATCATGGTGATAATGAGTTATAGAGATAGAAAAGGCTTGATTTTTTGTTTATACAGGGTTTTTTTATGCAACTACTTTACTATAATGCCAGTTTTCTTACCTACCATAGTTATATATTTAAAAACAAGAAGTATTTATTGATAAATTTGCATTATACTTACACATAATTCTGTCAATGAAACTCTTATGATAGTATTTGATATGGATACACCAGTTCTTAGTTTATTGCTACATAAATTGCTATAGGAAACTGACGCTTTACTTACTTTAGTCATTTATTCAAGCATCATAAGTTGTAAAACAGGTTCAGCCAGCTCCAAAAATATAAAAAAATTACTTACAAAAAAAAACATACACTACTCTACCTGTTGTGGAGTTATACTGTAGAATTTTTCTTCTGATATTTTATTATAAGATTTTTGTTCCCTGAACCATTAAAATATTAAACAAATTCTATAAAATTATTAAATGATTGTTCCTGGCAAATATTTGTAGAGGTTCACAGACAACTACAGGTAGAGTCTGTATATAACATAAGTATAACATATAAGTAGTCCTTTGTTCCATTAAATTCTCTAGAAACTCCCACACCCAAGTTTATATTCTTTGCATTGTGCTTGTGTTTCAACATTCAATTGTTTACGCTAAAAAGTTGTAAGAATGATTGATAGCTTCAGTCCCAAATGATAACAATTTGTACATACTATAGCTGGTATAAATGTTGGATTTTATTATTTTAAACCAAATATTATGCCCAAGAACCAAAAATTCAAACATAACCCGCACTGGGCTTGCATGGTGGATTTCAGACCACTCCTTCTCACAGAGAGGAGGTAGTGTCCCAGCAGTGGGATTATTATAGGCTGATTATGATTATGCTTATTATTGAAACAACACTACACAATTTCACCATCTAAACAACTTCATTCCTTATTAAGAAGATTGAACTTGTTATGCAATGTGGTGCAATTGTATTGGATCTTCAAGAGCCCAGAGAAAGACTCCCATGTTCATCAATGGTTTTTTGTACCAAAGTTCTATAATACACATTAATACAGGATGAAATTGAAAACATGCGACAAATCGAAATGGGAGATTGTACTCATCATTATAAACAACTTTTACTATGGAACCGAACCTTAAATCGCGAAAAAAAAATCAGCTGTTCCCTACATTTATGTTTGCATAACCCGTCAAAATGTGGGGAACAGCTGATTTTTTTTCGCGATTGCAGCTTTGGTCCTTTGGTATAAGTTGTTCATAATGATGAAAGCAATCTCCAATATCGGTTTGTCGCATGTTTTCAATTTCACCCTGTATACAAGAGTCACCTTGTGACTATCTTATTATTTGTTTTGGGTTATAGAGCCCTATCAGGCATTAAACTAGCATTACTTTTGTTCCAAATTGACCACTGTCCGGGCTGACGGCTGCCTCCATGTATTACTAATATTTTCATAATAATAATATGATTATGACCTACTTTGCAGTGTTAATATTGTGTACAACATAAATATATATTAAATCTGTTGCAGCACATGAAATAATGTTAGGTAATTTCCCTATACTATTTTGTGTCAGTCATTTAAAATTATCAATAATAATAATAATATGGTTGGACCACGGGCCTGATTCAGAAGGCAGTACGCCTCGATACGGCTCGCATTGTAAGGAGGTTCCTGTCTTTGGAGCCCAAACCACCTGTAGCTTGGACCCTGCTCCCGACACTGGTGTACTACTATTTTTTTTAATATTTTTAAATGTTTTTTATACTTATTTTTTATATTTTAAGAAATATTTAAAAATGTAATTAAATATGTAAATAGATAAATAAACGAATAATAATATAAATAAATGAATAATTATAATTATTATTAAATAAGTATAATTATAAA
Organism: Amphipoea lucens; assembly: GCA_947508005.1. Classification (NCBI taxonomy): domain Eukaryota; kingdom Metazoa; phylum Arthropoda; class Insecta; order Lepidoptera; family Noctuidae; genus Amphipoea; species Amphipoea lucens. Next base: position 16,650,138 of record OX382367.1, read on the forward strand.
TTATCTTTTATTATTAGACAACACACATGTTACTTAGCTCTTTCATACCTCATTATCCTATACCTAACTACCTAATGAAAAAGTAAGTAGTATACTCTATTCATTCATGTAACAATGAACCTGTCAATAGGCCATTAACCTTAAAACAGTTCCAAGGGCCTGTGGCACCTTTCGTTCCTGACACGATAACTAAATATTTAAGCAAGTGTTTATTTAGTTGTTCCTGCCTTTTGTTTACATAACACTCAACAGTCAACACCGAATATTTTCACGATATTTTATGAAAAGGAATGCGCTGTCGTCGTCATAATTGCATACAATTATGGAGGTGGGGTTTAAAAAATAATTCCTGCTTGCGTAAGCTTTATGGCTGACGGCTCATATGGGACGCGTTACTCATCCCGGCCGCGTGGTTGTGATCACACACTAACCGCAAGTAAGCTGAGTACCTGCTTACGCACTTTACTACTTTATAATGCGGAAAACTGCGCCGATGTGTCATAGTCATAATATCGCTTCGTTGGTAGTCAGTCAGATTTCATAGACATTTTTTGAGACCTGCCTATGTAACTATACATACTCATGTTTATTTATTTATTTGGAATCGCCTACACATATACAATGTAATCACAACAATACAAAAGGTGCTTTTACGTGCGTACTGGAGACTATAGCATGCATATTATCTAGATTCGATTTCGTGTACGTGAGAATTGTCAGCCCTTCGCAAGCTCCTGGACCCAAGTCCTCAAACGCCTGTTCAAACCGTTGTACGTTTTCTTGCATCTCACACGATACACTTACCTAATATCTAAACTACCTGCCGTTTAGCAGGTCGGAAAGTACACAATATTTCGTGCTCATATTTCAAAACGTATATTACGTGACTATGATGTGTTAATAATTCTTCCTTCATCTACAAGTGAACTAGACTAGAAAGATTTTACAATCGTTGGTATAACAAGTTCGCATGCACTAGTTTACATAAAGCCTGGCTGAAGAATATTAAAAATAATTTTATTAAACAATCGCGCGGAAATTCAGCTAGAAGATCGGTTGTCTGCCAGATTAAGTTAAGCCAAGTTAGTTTTGAAGCTCGAAAATCAATGATTCATACCCTCCGAGCCCTTTACTTGAGACTAACAACTGACGACTTGCGTGTAATTTGCTAGACGCTCCATTTAACCCGGTGTATGCTGTAACGCGGCGTAAATTGTGTGTTACGGTGCCGTTGACCATTTAGTCTTGCATAATATCTCACACACCGATACCATACCGACAACGTACAATTAAGTTTTTTTAATTAAGCTTTGTTTTACTGCTGTAATTCTGCCGCATCAATATTTTTTTATTGTTAAAAGTCACGAAATAATGAAGTTTAGTCAGTCGTAACGATTTTTATTTATTTTGGGCTGTATTGATCTGAGTTTTATGCGCCTGACTGAAGAAGCCTAGAATACTAAGGGCTAATAAAAAGTCAAGCAGCTGCTCAGATTTTTATGACCCCAGCCTGTATTGTCTCACTGTAGGCCATAAGGTCTCCCTTCCCTTAATTCACAGTTCCCAGTCTTTTGTGGTCTGTTACCAATGTAGAAGAAGATATTTTTATGACTTATGTTCCAATTTCCAATTAATAATCCATTCAAAGCGACATGAACATAAAGAACAAGACTCCACGTTGCAGTATAACAGTATATTTCTATTAGAATTGATTGAAATTGCATTTTAATCTGACAAACAAAATAATTTAACACCGCAGGAGATAGTAAACTCGTGAGAATCAATAAAGCGTCAGCATTATAATCCTCGTTCGTTAGTTAGGCTTTATTTGAAACTCTAAACTCGTGAGACGAGGAGAACAATAAAGATTTAACTGACACCTGCTCAGTCTGCTAACCATATAAATACTAAGGTGTAAAGCTAGCTTTAGGTATATCGATTGACCCAATATGTCTAGAACGAAGCAAGCTTAAAATAGATCTGAGAAACTTGGCACTCTGTGAAGACTGAGGTCATCAAATTCGAGTCATCTGTCCATGATTGCATGGCCGCTGAAAATGTTATGATTGCATCTTTAATTCATGTCACCTTGGGTCGTTACTTTCTCTCGAAGAAGATACCGATTGTTACAGACCGTATTTAATTTCTCTAGGGCCTGTGGGTTGAGGTCGTAGGATTGGTACCCCCGATGCATAAATTGGCGCGCGAGACCGCGTGGGCAGATGCGGATGTTCGTGATAGTAACGCGAACCCGTGTCAATGCTCTGCGCACTGTTTACTTCTCAAATATTCACAGTTAATTGCCGAAAGGAATTTGGCTAAATTGTTTGTTTACCAAACAAACAAACGCCGCTTCAGAGAGAATGCGAACGCCTTATTTCTGATTGATTATTCTGGCAATAAATTAACTGGAGAACTCGGAACTGGGGCATATTTTTATACAAGCCTTTGGAAACCTTAAAATGTTCGTAAAGATCACCATCTGCCAAGCCTTTCAACTATGGTGGGGTCGGCTTCCAGTCTAACCGGATGCAGCTGAATACCAGTATTTTACATGGAGCGACAGCCTATCTGACCTCCACAACCCAGTTACAGGATAATACGATACCCCTTGGTAAAACTGGTAGTCAGACTTTCGGGCTTCTGACTACCCGTAACGACTGTCAAAGATCCACGAATGACGGCCGGGACCAACGGCGTAACTTGCTTTCCGAGGCACTGAGGGGTCTCGGTATGTAAAGATGGTCACCCATCCACAGACCAACCGCGGCAAGCGTAGCTTAACCTGATCGATCGACCTGTGCGGCTGTTATTATTAAGCCATGGGCCCGTCAAAATGTTTGTAAAGATCTTATATGAAAAAAAAAGAAGCAAAGTAATATAATTTTTACTGTGCAGTATTAGGGTGATACGGCTGCGTTTTTGTTATACAGGGTGTGTGGAAGCTGAGTGCAGAGCTTTAAGGGAGTGATAGTTGACACCATTTACAGCATTTTGTGCCATACATGTCTTAGACGAATGTATGTATGTTTTTTTTTAATTTAACTGCAAACTTTTAGTAAAAAATAACATAGCAACTTTAACTGGGAAAAAAAATAAAAAACATACTTCGTCTAAGACATTTTTGGCTCAAAATGCTCTAAATGGTGTCAACTACCACCCCTTTAAGGCTTTGCATCCAGCTTCCATATACCGTATATATCTAACCGGAATCCTAAGGAACCACCACTACCACCATCATCGTTATCATCATCGTCCACAGCCCGACTTCACCCATTACTGGGCATAGGCCTTTCTTTTCTTGTGCACTCCCCATGCTCCTGTGCTAGCTTCATGCAGGTTCTACACGCGTACGCGGTGGCAACAATGTCGTCCGTCCATCTCGTCGCCGGACGACTGACACATCGTCTTCCAGTCCTTGGATGCCACTCGGTCACTGCCTTACTCCACCTGTCATCACTGCGCCTTGCCAGGTGTCCTACCCCACTCCATTTGAGCTCCATAATTCGTTTTCCGATATCGAAAACTTTCGTACCTACGTCTTCGGGAACTCGGTATAATATAAGCCTTATGCCAAGCATGTAACCAGCACAAGCCAAAGTCGCGTTATGTCCTTCTGAATAAACATAAACATAAACATAATCTACGGTATTTAGTATACGACAGTTATCTCTGAAATATTGTGTCAACTCAAAGAGAATGTATGTACATGCATTCGTTTTAAGAACGAGGTCAGCGACCTCTTTATGTATTGTACAGACAGACTTACACGTCCGCATTTTATTTTATAACTACAACGGCAACCAAACCGAGGGAACTAACATATGTTCCAGCGATGTGAATGCCCGCTGGTTTGTTTACCAACTGTTTTCATTGATCCGATATTCTACTATGTTGTCTACTGTACTATGTATATCTTCTGGCTGAACTAACAGCGGTTGTTGCTAGTCTGTTTTCTATCTCTACCGCGAGCGTTCTCAAGTTGTACAATGTAACTTCAAGCGTGTTTTCAGGGGATTTCCATCCTATGGAGCAGATTCCTTATTCATTTAATGCATTATTCAGGTCCCACTTTTCCCCGTCACATTCGATATTTTAATCAGGCGAACTATTGTTGCCATATGGCCCGACGGCCGTCTATACTCCGCAATCTTCAAGAAAACAGGTTTTCGCAAAGTTAAGAAAGATGCTGCTTTGGCTTGCCTGTCTACCTGAATTCCTAAGTCGCCTTGGCTTCTTGCGCCACCCACGGAAGAGAAGATTCGTTGCACTATTCTTAGTAAGTACCACACGGCACTACATGCAATGACTTGAATACTATTTTAAACATATTGAAGTCATACGAGAGGGTCTATTGTGTGAAACTATGGTGGAAGTTGAAATCACACTAATATTATAAAGGCGAAAGTTTGTGAGTGTGTGTGTTTATATGTTTGTTACTTCTTCACGTTCAAACGGCTGGACCAATTTTGATGAAATTTGGTATAGAGATAGCTTGAGTCCCGGAAAAGGACATAGGGTACTTTTTATCCCGATATTCCCACGGGATCGAGACTTATGCGGGTAAAACCGCGGGGCGCAGCTAGTAATACATAATAAACAGTTGAAGGTTGCCCTCTGATTGCCAACGGTACTGAACACTGACCGTTTAGAAAACATTTCTATCTTATCAACATCATTCAATTGTAAACTAGGCATGTACTTACACTCAGTGTTGTGTACTGTATATGTGTTATGTGTACTTTCCTATCAGGTTCACCTGTTTTATAAATATTGATTTAGTTTATCGAGATAAAATACATAGATTACAATATAACAGTGTTTTTCACATATAGCTTTCGAGGTGCATGCAATAAATGAATGCGTTGTCTCGCCTAAAATTGGAAGAGTGGGTTGCACTGCTAGACATTATAGTTTCTGAATATCGACACTTCAAAACACCTTTCGAAATTAAATAAAAACGTCTGTGGTCCCATCCCACACACACGCGGAGAGCTGGTGGACCTCGACACCGGGCAATCCAGGGAAGCTATGGCAGGCTAACCAGACGTGTATTACGCCTGGACAGGAACAGCCAACACAAATATAAAATCTAATACCTAGCCTTTATTTTGCGTCAGGTTTTTAGTTTTCGAGTTAGAATCCCAAAAATATCCATACTGCGGTGTCTGCATAATGTATTCCTTGGTCTTAAAAAAAAACTCTTGCGTAAACAATACAATAATTAGGTTCTAACCAGTTTGGTCCTCTTGTATGTGCTGGCGGCTGCAGACCTATCTCAAAAGTTTACCCAGTTTCGGTTGTACATGAAAAAACTCACGCCCTCTTCCCAGAACGTAGGCAGAAACTACAGAACACCACCTGCTACGATAATCCAGTCGTGCCGTAATATTCTTATTTAGTCATTGCAGTTCTACATGGTGTGACAAAAACGAATTTATCAATCAATGAATGAAGGAAATAAAGCACCCAAAACAACCCATAGGTCTGTTTAATTGCCAAACACCGGTAAAGATGACAGATTTTTCGAATAAAAAGTTTATTGGATTGTCGATCTTGGAAAGATTAAAAACTTGATTCATAAAAACCAAATCTTTGGAAAGCTTTGAAATAATAACAGAGACGTAGACGTGATAATATGCTCTGAATTACCGAATAGGAGTGTTACGCATTTAGCGGCTGTTTTTTACCTCTCACAGCTGTTAGCACTTTCGGCCATTGTTGGCTTCCCGGATATTCATGCAGCTGAATAAAAGCCTATTGTATGCCATAAACTTTTTTGCTGCAGTATGAAGTAATTTGCTGAATATAAACTAGGTGTTCTTTTATCGTACGAAATGATAACGGTATCAGTTTGTCGCATTCAGTGTTATTGTTTTGTTAGATTTCTGATTCCGGTATCTTGAGATTACCCAATGTTTCTGCGAAGCTTGTCAACCAACCTTTGTTTGTTTTGTCTGTGTAGGTACTCAGTAAGTACTGCATACTAAACGAAGTTAAAGGAATCCTGTAGTTGAGACTATTTCATAATTTTTACGAAATGCTTACATAGACTCATGTGGCCCTTTTACTCCAAGCCTGAACACGTTTCGTCATTATCATCTCCATCCCCATTGCCTCCGGACCTAGTAATGATGCTAAGCGCAGAATATTGTTATAATAGCGGAAACTTATCGTTGTTACAGTCTATTCTCTTTACTTTATTCCTAAGTGGTCTTCATGTTAGACCAGCCTGAATCTTCTGAACGTTTTTAGGGTTCCGTAGTCAACTAGGAACCCTTATAGTTTCGCCATGTCTGTCTGTCCGTCCGTCCGTCTGTCCGTCCTCGCTTAATCTCTGTGACCGTTAGCACTAGAAAGCTGAAATTTGGTACCAATATGTATATCAATCACGCCGACAAAGTGGTAAAATAAAAATTGGAAAAAAATGTTTTATTAGGGTAGCCCCCCTATATGTAAAGTGGGAAGTGATTTTTTTTTTAATTTCAACCCTAACGTGTGATATATTGTTGGAAAGGTATTTAAAAATGAATAGGGGTTTACTACAATCATTTTTTGATAATGTCAATAATTTCGGAAATAATCGCTACAAAAGTAAAAAACAATGTGTCCCCCCCCCTCTAACTTTTGAACCATAAGTTTAGAAAATATGAAAAAAATCTGAAAAGTAGAACTTTATAAGGACTTTCTAGGAAAATTATTTTGAACTTGATAGAAACAACAGTTTTTGTACAAAAAAGACAAAAAGTTGTACAAAATCATTTCTGGACTAAGTTCGTAGTATAATCGTATATGCAAGCATTTTTTTTAACTTCGTTTACATATTTTATTATCCTGAACGTATCTTTTTTCAAACAAAAAAGAATTATTAAAATCGGTTCTCGCAATTCAAAATTACCACCGAAAACTTCTGGCACGTCTATGTATTAATTAGTAACCCAATTTCCTGAGAGATGGCGCTGTAGGTACTTATTATATTGGGTCGGGTATTATCGAATTGTACGTGGGAACACTTATTGTGACGGACGGGAAACTACGGAACCCTACACTGAGCGTGGCCCGACACGCTCTTGGCCGGTTTTTTGCTATTCAATTCTAGAAGCTATGTTTCCAGTATGAAAAGTATCTGTCCTCATACAGGTAACCAATTTACAACCACGTCAATAAAGTACCTCTGAAAACGTATCACGTTCGCAGTTTAGATTGTGATAATATTTTATTCCCATACTCATACCAGTTTGAATATACGTAGAATATGTATCGTGATGTGTACGATATGATTTTCACAATATTTGTATATGTCACTAAATATTGTTGTAATTTGTTTCCAGACAATGTCCGCTGACACTGATGACTCCGCTGCGGCGGATCATACTTGACGAGGTGCAAGTAGCATCGAAGAAACAACCCAACGAATTTGGGTACAAACCCGACGATTCAGGTATGTTGTACATCTTTCTAGCTTCACCTACCATTCATAGATCGCCTGTTATGGAAGTGTTGATAATTAACCTTTCCGACAGAATCAAAATGACCATCAATGCACTATTTGGAAATAGCACTCTCGCAACGTATCCATATCTAAAGATATATTTTAACTGTTTAGGTAGATTTTACTTACATGTTGCTATAAAATTCTCATCTTTTGCCGTCGAAGGCAACGTTCAAATCTTCGCTCCATTTCCAAAGAACAATATAATTCCTTTCAGTTTAATAGTTCTTGAAAACATCCGCCACAGACAGATATAAACGTGTCCCATATTTTATTCCGTGTAGGATACGCTCTCTTCTTTATTTATGGAAGCTTCATGCGTTACTCCGTCCGATTGAATCCGCTGCGAAGAAGTAATGGATAGACATCCTACATGATATCGATCTTTCACTTGTCCTACTTCAGGAGAGATTCCGTTTAGCTCGTGGGTGGCCCTTTGTTGCATATTTTACTGACTATGAAACGACTAAGTATTATAAGGCGATGACTAGTAAGTAGGGTGGTCCTTATTTTTCGACTTTTGAATTATCCCCGGGGCACTTTGTCATTTTATTATGTACATCTAAATATGAAATAAGTTTTTTTTTCTTTTTTTTTTGTTAAGATTTAGAGGTCGCTACCATCTGTCAAAGTTTTTACAAAAAGCGTTGAAGGACAGCTTAAATGATGGTTTCACTAAAGTTTAATTTTAAGTGTTTATATGAAATTTTACGTGCAAGTGAAATCGCTTCTTATCCCCTCCTCCTCTTGACCCTCTTCTGTACTGACGCGTCTAGATTAGCCCGCCCCGCACCTCAGTAATTATAATAAGTCATTAACAAGAGCGCACGCGTTTTATTTGTAAAAGTCATATAGTAACGTGTTTCAACTTGAAATGGTGTCTACAAGTAGCGGACTCAGTAAAGCTACTAGAAATCAAAGTAAGGTTAATGAATAAAAGAATTCAACAAATACAGATTTTGAGCTTTTATTTAAAATTCAAACCTTGGTAGCGACCCCTAAATGTCATTTAAAAAAAAAAAAAAAAAAATACTGAAATAGTTTCTTATGGTATATAATCAAATTACGTGGTGCCCCGCGAAATTAAAGAAAACATTTTTTTTTTCTTAGGAATAAGGACCACCCTACTAGTAAGGGAATATTTAAGTATGCTAATCGTGAGCCTCCTCTTTGGAGATACACTGCAATCATAAATCCTGCTTCAATACATGAAGATCATGCCAATGTTGCTCCGAAACCAGTTTCTGCCGCCTCACATACAGTAGCCATTTATGTTCTATTATGGTTATGTTACGCGATCCATCAAATGTTTTGATGCTCCGAAGTAATAACCATAATTGCATCGATTGAGGAACAAAACCACTTGGCAAGAATCTTATTTGTTCTTACGTAATCTATTAGAAGTGGCCATCGCATAGAGAGGCGCGTTTGTGTGTCATGTTTGTATTGTTTAGGGCACCTAGACGAGGACTATAGATAATGATATCATATAATCTCGTGTTTATTGTGTTACGTCATTTATATACTGACGGTTCGCGGTCCACTCAACTCTAGTCTAAATATAATCTAATCGAAATTCGCCCGATTAATTTTAAATGCACTTCAGCTCTATAGTGCATCGGTCGTAGTCTTGAAGAAAGAGGTCACATAGAGGAATATGTTATAGCAGGAAAGGGCACGAAGACATGAATGTAAACTTGACTCATTGTTTATCCTGACTTTTACATTCATTGTTGTCCTGTTTTAATTAGCCTCATTTGTAAAGCCTCGACGTATGTCAGTAGTTGAAAAGGGTCCTTCGGTGAATATCAATACGTATTTCAATGAACGTTTTAGCGCTGCATTAGAATACAGTATGGATAATATCCATGATGACACGCGACAAGCCGATATCTTTATCAATTACAATATAAGTGAATCAGTGATATACTTACCTAATATATACTTAGAAGCCGCAATCGTTTAAGGCAATACACATATGACTCAAGGAAAATAATATAATTTCCTTGTAATAAGGCGTCAGTAGAGCTATAGTTTTATGAAAGTAAGTGTAGGTTTATCTCGTGGCTAGGCAGTCATAGACCCACATGAAGATATTATTCTAAACATCCACAAGGAAAAAGAATTACCTTACATTTTCGAAATGACAACAAAACCCTGCTTCGCACGGGTTTTACGATTTGACGAAGCTAACTCGAAATTATATTATAAATAAGTTTAATATAAGTAAATGTATTAGACACATAAACCTTTCGGAATAAATTCCCTAAATGATGGTGAACATGACATCAAAATCCATTGCGTATAGAAGAACAACTCAGTCACACAGACACGAAAAGCGACTTCAATTTATAAATGTGAACATTTCTAAATCAAGGATTATGTTATGACTAATCAAAACTGTATAATATCGCAATAGTAGACAGACCGGCATTAAGAAGCGTTGCTTTGCCCTCGCTAAGCCACACTTCGGGCATCTCTAACCTGTTTGACCACTCTCTTTGGTCGAAATTTGCACGGGAATATATTCAATCCTACATTCTATCGATAGGCTAATTTCCTGCACGAAACATTGTCCTGGAGTCGTTTATATGATTTAATTGTGTATTTTCCTATATTAGCGAAATTAGAATTGTTAACCTTTATTTGATATGGCTCTGCACCAACCACAATTATTTCAAACAAAAGCACTTTGTACTTTCTTCAATCAACATCCTAGTTTCATGAAAGTAACACAGTTCGAAGGTGCCTATACATTCTCCTCTTTTTGCTGGAAAATATGTTACCAAAGGTTACGCCTCTTGTATACGGGAATTGCCTATAGCAACTTAGATACCGACATAGTTAATCATTATTAAATCAGGGACCGAGGGATTGACATGTCCTTCAAAGGCATGTCTGAACTGAAAGATTTACAACTCCGATCCGTTTATAATAAACGGATCGGAGTTCTAATAAACGGTTTATAGTAAAGTAGTAGTTCTCCCAATTGACAACCCTTTTGACACAACTCTTCACAGTCATCTAACTGTTCTCCACCTTCATAGGTGTTGTACCTATGAAGGTGGAGAACAGTTAAAAACAAATATACCTAAACAAACAAATACCTTATTGGAAAGCAGTTAGAAATGGTATTGTTATAATAATATTAATTCAGATATTATTTGAGTTGCCTCGTTGTCGTTGGTCTAGTGGTCGCGAGCGCAACTGCTGAGCGTGAGGATCTGAGTTCGATTCCCGGGTTAGGCAAAGTGTTATTGGGGTTTCTATCTGGAATTTCAGTAACAGCCCGGAGTCTGGATTTGCGCCCGGTTGCCTATTAAACAGGGACTTGAACATAACTGGCGAAAGGGTACTATACAGTATACTATAGGTACACCTCTGTCTAACCCTTCGAAGAACACAGTCGTGAAGTTATGTTATATTGAAACGCATAGTATAAGGTAAAATGTACCGGGCCTATTAATAAAAATCGACCATCTATGATCTACCACATCTGTATACCTACATTATAAGCCATTAAATTATTTCTATTGCAGTGTACATAGCCCTGCGGCTAATGCAAGCAGTGACAGCTCGCGTCAACGATGTCTGCCTCCGATACCTGGACAACTCCAAGTTGGACACCCTGCCGCCCCCACCGCCCCTCGATAAACGCGACCTCAAGACTGTCTCATGTGCCACCAAGAACTCACGACGGGTCATGGAAGACCGACATGTGGAAATTGGGAATTTAGAAGCGCTTTTTGGAATTGATGTGAGTTATAATAATAATCATTTTATTATTAGGCAGCTGAGGCCCATAGATAAAATACACAAAATAATCTTATGCTGTTATAATGGTAGATGTTTGTAGAGCAATGGTGGCCCAGTGGTAACGACCGCGATTTAAAAATTCTAAGTCGTAGGTTCGAACCTAGACAGGCGCTTTACTTTGTGTAAATTATTCATCACCACTGCTCTCAAAACGGTGAAGGAAAACATCGTGGGGAAAGCGGCGTGTCCTAGAACCAAAAATTCTAAGAAATGTAACATCTACCAAGCCGCACTGGGCCCGCATGGTGGATTACGGCCACTCCCTCTCACCGACAGGAGGTCTGTGTCCCAGCAGTGGGAACATTATAGGCCGATTATGTAAGTTATAACCGTGGTGATCAATGCTCGTGCTTTCTTTGTATGAGAAGAGGCCTTTGCCCTGCAGGCGACAATAATAGGTTGGTATTATTATGATTGTCAGCAAAGAATAGGCTATCCCTCTAATCATGTTGCGGGGCTGTCCGAAAGGGTTACCGCTACCCCGGAATATAAAGGGCTAAGGAAGGAACACGGGTGGGTTTTAGTCAGTAAGAGTCTGACACTCCCTTCCGCTCCACCCAAAGCGGGAGGGGTCATTTGATGATTTCCCATCCACAAAAAAAAAAAACCCTCTAATCCTGTAGCCTGTAGCTGTCGAAACTACCGTTGCGAGAAACTTGTCTGAATGATAATAAAACAAAACAAACCGAAAACATTGAGCTTTGAAGTACATTGCCACTTCTTCCCAGCTGATCTAGGAAGGAACTAGGAACTAGGAAGTGCTCTATTTTCGTTACCGCCTATTGTTGTTAAGTTCAAAAATGCTCATACTCAGACTAATTTGAGTTTTAGTTTGAGCATTGGCATCTTGTAGCGAGACTGCTAAACAAGCAGTCCGCAAAGATAATCCTAGGATAATTATATTTTATAGTTCGAATTTTCGTATTGGGCACTGGAATGCGCCTTGCATAAGTTTATGAATTCCTAGTACTTATGAATGGGGCATGTTATGATTTTATATGTATAGAGGCTAAGTACCGTACGGTGCGTAATGCATTGTGGACGATGCGCGACGTTGGTATGAATTATTGTTACTTCCTTATCTATTTATTGATTAGTAAATTAATAGTAAGTTAACGTAACGGTACCTCAGTAGGCTTAGTAGACTGGACGTACCTATTTACCCATACCCAAATGCATTTCCTTGCTGACTGATCCATCATCTGCTTAGGCTTTTCCCAAGTATGTTTAGGTCGGCTTCCAGTCTAACCGGATGCAGCTGAATACCAGTATTTTACATGGAGCGACTGCCTATCTGACCTCCACAACCCAGTTCAGTAACTGGGTTGTGGAGGTCAGGTAGGCCGTTGCTCCATTACGATACTGATAACATCCTTGCTGACTGATCCCTGTGTAGAAATGCCGAAACAAACTCAGATGTCATGGTCTCTTTTAGAGTCCAAACATTATATTATTAAGATGTATACGAGATACGTGTACCGGAGCTTATCCGGATATATACTAATAAAATAACTGATCTTTTCAGACGACAGAATCGACAAGTTTCTACGCGGTGTACGACGGTCATGCTGGCTCGGCGGCGGCGACGTACTGCGCGGCCCATCTACATCAGTACGTGGTGGAAAGTCCGCACTTCAGCACCGACCTGCGACGAGCCATGAGAGACGCCTTCCTCAGGACCGATGCCGAATTCATACGGAAGAGCAATCAGGAGGTAAATACTTGATACTGGTTTAGCCAACCATCTTGATAAGAAAAGTGACTGAGGACAATAAGAAGAGTAAAATGATAGAAATGGGCTAATAGCTTTATAATGGGGCTTAGAAGAGAAGGCACGCGCGATCGCACTTCAAGCTCTTCACGTGTGTATGGTCTGTACTAAAAATACCTGATGAAAGTATAAACAAACCCTTTTTAGGTTAAATTCTTACGCAATCACTCACTAATGGGATATGTAACACATTCAACTGTATTTAGGTTTCAACTTTCTATCTCACCACTTTTTTTTTTCAATAATATTATTAGACGAAAATTGAGGTTACTTGTGGCTAAGAAATAACAGCCGAAAGGGTCGATCGATCAGGTTAAGCTACGCTTGCCGCGGTTGGTCCGTGGATGGGTGACCATCTTTACATACCAAGACCCCTCCGTGCCTCGGAAAGCAAGTTTAGTTGTTGGCCCTGGCTGTCATTCGTGGATCGTGGACAGACGTTACGGGTCGTCAGAAGCCCGAAAGTCTGACAACCAGTCTTAACAAGGGTTATCGTTTTACCCAGTAACTGGGTTGTGGAGATCGGCAATCGCTCCATGTAAAATACTGGTATTAAGCTGCATCTGGTTAGACTGGAAGCCGACCTCAACATAGTTGGGCCGAAAAGGCTAGACAGATGATGATGAAATTGAGGTTACAAAATTAAACTGAATTGTCAAATTAAAAACGTCTATTAGGTGATTTTAAATTAGGATTTTGGTTAAAATATTCAAATAATCAAATTACTCAATTCGTAAGCGGCACTACAAATTGGTATCCACAGGTATGTTTTCTGATCCATTTATTTACATTTTCATCTGATACTTTTGGAACAGACAATACCACTAAGATACGCCAGTGCTTTCAACGAGATTGTTTATAGGTACAAAATCACACTACATGAAAATCAGTAGTCTCTTTCAACCTATACTCGTCCATACGTATGACGTAAAATACATGCCAGTCTGTGGTTTTGCAAGCCTCGTAAAAGGCGTTAACTATACTCAATTACTAGCTTACGTGACGTGCAATTTATAGTACAGAAGTAGGTACACTTGACCTAGTAATTGCTTTACCAGCATAAGGTTGAATGTCACTTGCACTTTATAAAACTACAACTTGTCATGTGGTAAGATAATTTTAACCTTAGTGAAGTTTCAATTTGCTGGGAATTGTTGTCAAAAGTGGTAACAAAATTACGACTGACTATACATTAATTATAAACGCTTGAAAACTGAACCCCGAATATTACAGTGACCTCGGTCTACCATTAAAAACCCGTTAAAGTCTCCGCTGAAATGCAACCATAGCAAAAAGTTGCATAAAATTGATTAAGACGTCTTGTCTTCGTGGTTCTCAGAAATAAGTCAGTTTCTTAAGCTGCGTTTACACGGGCAAGTAAAATTAGAATTCTCGGTAATTATGACGCTTGGAAGTCTCGGCAACATCGAACAATTTACTTGGCATAGTGATTTAGGCGTAGTCAATTGTGCAGTTTTCCCTAATAGTCCTACTACTATGTTTAACTCTCCTATTCGTCGGAGAGTTTTGATCCAAAATCGTTAAAAAAAGGTTATTATCAAATTAATGACTTAATAATAACTTTTCTGTCAGTGTTTCATTTGCTAATGTCAAAGTTTGACATTACAAAATGGTACCTCGGAGTACCTCAGAGCTTTGTATAAATAAACCCTCCTTTTTTACATCTATGTTTTACAATTAAAAGCTATGATTTCGACTTTATTTGCTTAAGTAACTTGGCCTGCGTAAGCGCACCTTTAGCTTCACTTGTTATTGTTTTGTTTTAGCTGCTATTCTATGCTCGGTTTATTGTTGAATACATTATAGAGTTACAATAAGATTATCGTGGTCACGTAGGGACGCGGAAATGTACCTGATAAAATATTGTTGTGGACTACTGCTATATCTGTGTCTGATGTCATGTGTCAGATATTCTAGTAATGCAGACAAAAACGCTTCTTAGAAAGTTACTAAAATACAAAAACTTACTGCGTACTTACTCCCGCAGGTACTGTTTAAAAGTACTTTAAATCATTTCGAGTTGTTTGTTAAAGTGTAGGTTTAAAGAACGTACTCGAGTTTTTGACTTAGAAAGTACGTGATAATCAAATGACGAGTTCACGTTCAAGATCGATTTCCAATAACTCAGGCTAGTCTGTGTTCAGGCAAAATATCCCAGTCGTAAGGTCAGCAACCGCTTCCGAAAATATGGCAATATCCAATATCGTTATCTGTTACTATAGGTTTGTTTGTTTTATTATGGATTGTAAAAATGCACTGAATACAACCACACAAAGGGCTTTGAAGATCCGTGCCATACCTACTGCCGCGCCATTTTGAAAATGGCGGCCACGCAACGCATGAGACCAATTTTTTTTTTTTAATCAAAAATGTTTTATTTCATTATTACACGTTTTACATCATACAGTTGGTGGCGTCCCCTTTTAAGCATATAAATGCCTGTGCCAGGAGATTAGACCTATTATAAATCGATAGCTGACATCAATGCACGTGATCCACTTTAAACGTTAATATTTCGGAAACGTGACACTTTTGCGGGGTTTGGTCTTATTATGTTTTCTGTTTTCATTGCTGACAGCTATCGATTAATATAGGTCTCATGCGTGGCCGCCATTTTCAAAATGGCGCGACAGTAGGTATGGCTCCATATATAAATCTTGAAGCCCTTTTGTAGTAGTAGTATAAGTAAAAAAACATTCCGTACCGACTTCAAGGTTTATACATGTTTCGCTTATTATATGGGTTTGTAGATTTTTCAGATTTTCAGAATCTGCTTAGTTCTTCTGATATAAATGTCCTAACATTTCCTTCACCTTGCAGCGTGCATGCGGCGGCAGCACAGCAGTAGCGGTCGCAGTGCGCGGGCGCCGACTGCTGGCGGCGTGGGCGGGCGACTCGCTGGCACTGCTCGCCAAGCGCATGCGCCTCATGCAGCTCGTGCGACCGCATAAGCCTGGCCGACAGGTACACACATAATCTGTATGCGTGATTTATTTGCCAAAAATGTAAACAAACAGGATTTTATGGAAAATAACTTTAAATCCTACACAACAAAGTTCGGTTTACGCTATAACTTCAAACATTTTTATAACTTTTTCAACAGTGCTAGTCACTCTGAAATCAACTTAATTACCATTAAAATAAAGTTGATATTTGTTTAACTTGAAATAATATTAATTTGAAACAAGTTTGAATCGACTACATAAATAAACTCACGCCTATTTACCATGGGGGTAGGCAGAAACTACAGAACGCCACTTGCGATCCTAACGTACTCCCTTTACGTTCATACATCTGGCCTGGCGACCTTTACTATGCAACTCATCGGTCCAATTCAGTATAAAGAAGCGCACGTCTATGGTAACAATTTGACTTTGACAGTGCCTTTATTTCGTATCAGTCAGTACTGTAAGGGCGGTTTTCGAAGTTCAAGTACTAACTTTTCACTGTACTACATTGTAATGTAAATGGAGGTGGAATCAGCATACGCCAGACTGGAATGTTGTTCGGATATACTTAAAGAAAGAAAGAAAATACATTTATTTAGCACAGACTAAGAGACACATTACACCAGATACATACATCAAATAAAAACAAAAAGACGAGGCTACTAGGTGACTACTTATGGAGGATCAACATCAATTTTCCGTTTGATTTATTTATATTTATAAAATAAATAAACGGATGTACACATCGAACGTCTTGTTTACGCTCAACATAAATAAATACATAGATAATTGCATCATCTATTGCATACACAACGACTCTATCTCACGTTCTATTGCTTACGTTGATGAATATTAAATGCCAAGATAATATTATTGTGAAAGAAACGTACGCACAATTTAGCAAGTTGTGACTGGTATGGGTACTGCTAGTTAGCAGTGTTATTCGATTTTTCGACATCATCATCATAATTGAGTAATTGACACATTGATTGCCCGGAGTTTGGAAGGGGGCGGCATGATACCCCTGTGCTTCGGGAAGCACGTGTCGCTGTTGATCCTGCGCCTGATCTCTCTCCGCGAGTGTCGGAGTGCCGTCCCTGAAGACTATGAGAGTGAGGGAAGAGAGAGAGAGCACCTGTGTCTGCGCACACACGCCTGCACTATGATATCTCCCGCGCCGATGGCTTATCTCCGCTGAGATTGGAAGCCATGACCGAAATTCGATCTGAAGGACTATTATTGATTGACACAAAATTATTCAATACCTTGTATGTCAGCGTTTAAACTTTTAATTTAATTCAGTTCCAACTATTATTGAGTACCAACTCAATCATTAGGGTTTAAAGAACTGAAGTGTTAATTAACTTGTACAAGCAATAATAGTCGCAATTTGCAGTAATGTGTTATTTTAATCACAGTCCTCTCGATTATTGCCGCGAGTGACGGCAAAAGACATCTATTTTAACAGTCGTTTAGTGTTATTTTATGTTCCTAATAATTGTACATGGCATAGGTTTTTGTAGTTATAAAACGAACTTTAAGAGGAAATGCGGGTGGTCGTTTCTCCATAGAAACGCTCTCGCCTGTTTTCTTTCTGGTTAATGACCATAAAACAATGATTTCTTTTTACAGAATAATAAATATCAACTAATTGTATGTCCCTATGTTTTCCCTATGTTTTCCCCATGTTTTTGATAATAAACTATTTTTATAAGCACTAGAAGCCTCAAAAAATGACGATTTAAACCGCTGTCAACAGAGGCCTGGTGTACAAATTTGACTACTATTAATGAAAAAGAAAAACATAGGGACACAATATATATCCTCCTTATTGAGTTTATGAAATATCTTTTAAATTGGTCCAATATTGGAGGAGGAAATAGACAAGAGCCAAACCTTGAATTATGGCTTTTTACTTAGGCTTTTTCAAAAGTCTCTCCAGCCGCATTTCCTCTTAATGTCTGTCGTTGTAAGCTCGTAACAGTGCGTCGCCAAGGTGTGAATAACTCATAATTGCAATTGGAAATTAGACCATCGACATTAAAATGAAGACTAAAATGGATAGAAAGTAATTGGCAATAAATAGTTCCATAAAAGACTATAATAAAATGAAATGGAAGAGGTTTATTCACATCGGACGCATGACAGTGGAGCAAATATACTGTGAGCAAACCCCGACACTTTGTACTATACGAGGCGACGGTTCGCACCCCACGTACTGAGTAATGCGCCCCCGCCCCGCAGTCCCACCGCTCACATACCTAAGGCGCGGCCAACTAGTTCCGCGCGGACTATAGCGAACTGTTTTAGTCTGTCAAGTCTTGACTAATGAGATACACTATAATAATAATCTGTTGTGACGTGACTACCGGGAATCTCACGCGCACATATAGATTAAATACCTATTGCTACTAACGAAGCATCGACTTTTACGTTTCGATGATAGTATTCTGGGCTGAGTTAAACCAATTACTACGACACAGCAACACTGCTAGGCGTTGCCAAAGTTTTAGTGACTGACAACAATAGAAGAAACCTCTTTGCCCTGTAGGGGGGGGGGGACCCTAAGGGTCTAAACAGACGGACATCGAAGCAGTTAAGCCAACTGCATCCAAACTGCGGTGTTGCAGCTGAAATGCAGTCCGTCTGTTTAGACCCTAAAAGCTTATTCTAAAGAAAAAAACAAACGCCTCTTTCCTACCAAACCTCTTCTCTTATGAGACAAATATTAAAATGTCTATGTTTTGCAGGACGAAAGAGACAGAATAGAATCTTCGGGAGGCACAGTCATGTACTGGGGAACTTGGCGTGTTAACGGACAACTGGCTGTCTCCAGAGCTATCGGTAAGTGGAAATATTTTAAACTTAGGGTTACCTATTATGCGTAAAACATTAGGAGGGGCCCGTGGTTAAATAATAATAGCCGCACAGGTCGATCGATCGTCGTCAGAAGCCCGAAAATCTGACAACGTCTTACCAAGGGGTATCGTATTACGCAGTAACTGGGTTGTGGAGGTCAGATAGGCAATTGCTCCATGTAAAATACTGGTATTCAGCTGCATCCGGTTAGACTGGATGCCGACCCCAACATAGTTGGGAAAAAGGCTAGGCAGATGATGATGCGTATAACATCAGCAAATTCAGGCTCCTTAGCGTAAATAAGCATCGTGGATACCTGCTGGCTAATTCCAGTACTTAATTAAAAACGTTCAAAATGTCGCAATTTCATCTCAGCTTCAAGCAATGTCAAAAACTTGTCAACAGGAAAGTCTACCGTGTCAAATAGTGCATGGGTCTGGTGACTGCTGAAGTAGCACGACTCGTGCACGGACAGACGCTTTTTAATTAATTAAAAAGTAAAATTCTTGTCCGTGAACTTTTTTATAAAAAACACTCTATTTATCATCCTAACTTTCTTTGGTTCCGTCTATTTATTTTAGCTGCACTTTGTAAAATTACATTAAAACTTGAGGTATTCGGCAAGAATACTCGGTCTTACAACATATTCACTAGCGAGCAGGCGCTCCTGTGTTTAAACGCAAAACTTATCCAAAATTAAAAAGGTTACACTAGGTACTCTCATGCTCCCGAAATCCCGCATCCACATACACGATAAACAAGCGAACAAAATACGCATTTTTACGTTGTAATACGTTGTAAAAACTCCGCGTTGCGTCCCGAACGACAGTTTCACGAGAGCGAGCCGCGTATTTAACTTTTATAGTCAACATAAAGTTTTCCTATGCCCGTATTGCCGTCCATGTTTTCATCGTCCTTTTAACAAGAACTCGACTCAAACATGATGTTCCTACAGTTGACGCAAATTACCTTCTGTACAATTACCGAGCTTGTTTAATTGGCAGACTTTTCATTATTTTTTAATCATGTGATTTTTCTCATGCGGCTCTGCGGTAAAGGAAATTTATTTGCAAGAGATGTTTATCATTTCGCGCTAGTTGTTAGGAACGATTTAGCGGAGTGGTTGTTAAACATCTAGGTATGTAGATATGAAATTTATTGCCCGTGGGAAGTTTTGTGTGGCTGTTAACCTGTACGAACATTATAATATGAAGTACTAAACTTATACAGGGTGAAATTGAATTCATGGGCATCCTTTTAAGGGGTCATTGTACTCATCAATATGAACCACTTTTACTATGAGACTAAACCTAAAATCGCGAAAAAAAATCAGCTGTTCCTTGCATTTATGTTCACATAACTCGTCAAAATGTAGAGAACAGCTGATTTTTTTTTTCGCGATATCAGGTTTGGTCCCGTATGGCCATAGTAAAAGTTGTTCATAATGATAAGTACAATGACCCCTTAAAAGGATGCCCATGAATTTAATTTCACCCTGTAGATAGAATAGTTGATGTGTATTATTTGACGTGAAAATTTTATGGTCAACTAGCTGACCCGACTGACGTTGTCCTGACAAAATTTCAATAATTCGTACAAAAAATCCCCTAGAAAAAAGCACTTTCCGTTTTTCCGGAATTTTCCAATTTTCCGGGTAACTTTTCTTTCCTTAAAAACCTTATTAGTACTGTAATGAGGAACATAAAAAAAAACATCTGTCCAGCCGTTTTTTTTTTTATATAGATACTAGCTGCGCCCCGCGGTTTCACCCGCATAAGTGCGATCCCGTGGGAATATCGGGATAAAAACTATCCTATGTCCTTCCCCGGGACTCAAACTATCTCTATACCAAATTTTATCTGAATCGGTTCAGTGGTTTAGGCGTGAAAAGGTAACATACAGACAGACAGACAGAGTTACTTTCGAATTTATAATATTAGTATGGATAAGAAGAACAACAGATTCAGATTCCTTCCAGATTCCTTTTCAGACGCAGATATTTAGAGGGTAAGCCTATTCAGACTGCTGCTGAACATCTCCTAAGTTTATAACAGTCTGTTTCGACCTTCTAATATCCATTCGACCCCTGCCAAGGTCATGGACTAAAATGTATGGCAACTACCAAAAAATGTTCTCATCGCTAGGTATCGGCAAAGGAATGGTCAATAGATTGACAACTTATCCCTACCAAAGGAATAGATACAAATCGCGTCATATGCTTAAGGCATGACATCTCTGAAAAATCAACTAAGTAAGTACAAGAATTATTCACAGTGATATTAATAGCAAATATCAAAAACATCAATGCAAACACAAACATGATAAACATTGAAAAGGGTTTCAGCTCCCTTGTAGGCGTAAAAGTGGAAAGTTAATAGGTCGTTTCATTGTTATCGGCGGGCGGGTGCGAGCCATTTCTCACGCGGGATGCGAGCGGCGTGTGCCGATCATTAAGCTGTTAATACGCACCCCGCAGATGGGACGAGCCTTTATTCGGTAAAACAACGCTAATGATGCTACCGATTGCGATGAATAGACGGGTTCCTGTTAATTTTTGGCGGTTCTGTTTTACAATGAAGTTGGTTTGTTAACACCTCGAAGGGTTGCCCGAGAGTCAATGTCGTGTCGTGCACCCAGGTCTCTATTGAATCTCAATTTCGAGGGTGATACGTTGCTAAGTATGACATTACGCATGCATTCGCGTTCACATTTCGCCGATGACTGTGTGAAGTCCTGTAATAGGGGATTAGTATCATTTTGCTGTTTGTTTTCTTTTGCAAGCAATATAACTTAGATTTTTCTGTTTGTTTTTCTGTGCCTTCTAACCTGGGTCAGATAAATTTATTTTCTTTCCATCTTTTCCCAACTTTTAGCTAAGTAATCTGGCATGCGCTTTCTATAGTCTATGATTTGGGAAACTAAATTTGAAGTAAGTGTTTATTAGCAGTTTTGAGTAGTGTTAATCTATAGTTAATAGTTACGGTAGTAGCGAAAAATAAATCAAAGTTACACTGATTTATAGAGCGTAATAAAATTCTATTGTATTGTCATTCTGTCTGTCCATTGATCTAGGTCGAACAATATTTTAGGTACCTAGTACTTCTTGGACAATGACTAATTATGATGTCAAGTAAAATCTATCTATATAAATAAAAATGAATCGCCGAAATGTATGTACGCGCACAACTTCCGAACGACTGCACCAAATTGGATAATTCTTTTTTTGTTGTGTTCGGTATTGCCAGGACATGGTTTGTATGAAAAAAAATTTCGAAAATTTGAAAAAAAAATTGCACCCGTGCGAAGCTGGGCGGGCCGCTAATAAAATATAATTCTAAGCTAGCACTATAGTGCTTGCAGTAAAATCTTGATCTAACAGGGTTTCTGAAGGCTCTGACTTCAGGCGTTGACCTTGAATACGCAGAGAATTAAACGAGAACAATAAAAAGTAATCTGAACATACGCTGAACGGAACAATACTTAATAAATTATGATTCATCAAAATAATATCAATGTCACGCATGTCATATTTGAATATAATTGTCAGGATACCAATATACCATTCAAAACGAGTATGGTAGGAATACTTATTCAAAGTTGCACTGGTCGACACGATAAACAAAGGTCGGACGTATAAAACATTTGAAGTCAATTAGAGGCTTGGCTCCGGTTTGGTTTTAAAAAGGAGCCACTCCTAGCTGATTAAAAGCTCTATTCTTCGATCAATAATAGATCGAAGGCTCTATTCGAAGTTTTGGTACCTAGTTCTAGTGTTTAGTTTAGGTCCCTATCCTTCTAACATTACTAACGAATTAATTTTGACTTTTTTTGAAGTGAAAACTTCTTTAGCGGCGTTGAGCACTTTTTGTAATGGGTAAAAAATGTTAAACTCGCGTCAGGACACGTGACCGTCAGGAGAGATTCCCCCCCCCCCGCCTCTCTTTCTACGGCGGCGCCAACCGAAGTGAACCAAGTTTAGTGACACACGACAATGGATGGATGGATGGATTGGATGGAGTGAAAGTGGAAGCGGAAGTGGAAGCGGAAGTGGAAGTGGAAGTCGAAGTCGAAGTCGAAGTCGAAGTCAAAGTCAAAGTCAAAGTCAAAGTCAAAGTCAAAGTCAAAGTCAAAGTCAAAGTCAAAGTCAAAGTCAAAGTCAAAGTTGGAGTCGGAGTCGGAGTCGGAGTCGGAGTCGGAGTCGGAGTCGGAATCGGAGTCGGAGTCGGAGTCGGAGTCGGAGTCGAAGTCGAAGTCGAAGTCGAAGTGGAAGTGGACGTGGACACACTGCTGTGTATTCGTAACATTCGTGTATATAAAGTGTTTAAAATATGGAAATTGAACAAAGTGCATCTATTAATGAAAAAAGGGACGCAGAAATAGTGAAAAAAAATGAGTTATATTAATTCAATTAATAATTGATTTATTTCAACGTTAATATTCAAGTTTTCACTTCTGCCGGCACTCCCGGAGTGCAACCCGTCTTTTTTTTTTTATAAATAGCTTACTTAACTATTACCTACTTAATTACAGATAATAATTTCACATTTAAATAATATGCCCCTCATACTTCCATTCTTTCCAAATTAAGAGATTGGATTGATTTTTAAGTCTGTTTGAGTTGCCTTTTTACCTGAACCTTTCTTTATAACAATAGTATGAATGTCTGAGCGGTGTTGGCGCCGCGGTGTCGCCAGGCGGGACCCACCCTCGCGTGAGGCACTCCCTTCGGAACAACCCCAGACCCCACTGCACTGTACTTCTATATCGATCACCTCGGACACGCACTGTTTAGGGATGCACGGGAGAGCAAGGAGGTGCAGTGTCGATAAAAAAAAAACTTTTTTTTTTTAAATTCTCTGTTTACCTACATTATAAGCAAATAAATATTTTTTTTTTTTTCTATTTCTAAGTATTGTATTTGTAACTGGAGGCTAAGACCGCATTTGCTCATGTTTCGTATCTGATAGTGCAATATTTCTGTCAATTATAATATTTTATTATGCCAATTAGTAGCTGAATAATTTAATGATTATTAATTCTCGGTTTTAATTGGCAAATTAGGTAGTGATTACCAATAACTTCTAAGACCACTTCAAAGCGGGTATATTTTATCATTTTTATTACTAGAAACTTATAACATGTCTATTACCTGCATTTATAGAAATTATCGACAAATATCGATATTCCCATCCCTTTCAAGGACACTAAGGGGCGACGACGGCATAGTAACATAATAATGTTGACAATTTCTTCACAGCTCTGGCCCGAGTCCACTATCCCCACGTATCGGGATGAAACTCATCGATTTCGCGTTCCATGGGAGATTAAGCCCCAAAACGTTTACTCTATCCCCCTTCTCACCGACAAGCTATCCTCAGATTTTCACGGTAGATTGGTCTGGCGCGGATTGACTTGTATCGGATGCTCATATTGCTGCCACATTGTCGGTATCATGTGTATGTTATCAAGTACCTTTTGTGGTTGTAGGGAATCGCGGTAATTTTGTGTTATTGTTAAACACATTTTCTCATGGGGGTAGACAGAACCTACAGAACGCCATCTGCTACGATCCTTACATACTCCTTTTGCCTCGTATACGTTCATACATCCGAAGGCCAATCAAGCGGCGCGCGTCGCCGATCGGTGACGAAACAATAGAGAATCAATTGTGTCTCATTAGCGGAGCTTGACAGATTAAAACGTTCAAATTCTAGTCGCAGTCTCATCTCGGCGACAAACAAATGTCAAAAACTTGTCGAAATGTAGGAAAATTAAAGATAGTATTTTTGACAGATAGAGACTGATATCATACTGTGAACGTTCTTTAAATTACGAGAATTACCCCTCTGGTCATACACTCACGCCGGTTGCGAGTAGGTACTACGCACCTGGCCTTTCTGAAGAACATCACCAATAAGGTCATAATTATGTCAAATATTAATAAATCAACTCGGAGGCGGCGTGCGGCGGTGATGCTCCGCCACACACCAAGTCAGTTGTTTCTACGGGGCGAAAAGCGAACGGCGGAATGTCGCTTAGCTACGCTGACCGATTATTATAATCAGAAGGCCAATTCTCGTAATTTAAAACGTTAAAAATCTAGCCGCAGTCTCACCTCAGCGACAAACAAATGTTAAAAACTTGTCAAAGTGTAGGGAAATGAGAGGTATTTTTGACAGCTTGAGACTGAGATCAGACTGTGAACGTTCTTAAAATTACGAGAATTGCCCCTCCAATATTTTCATAATAGACTAGTTGAATATTCATTTGTTTACCAAATGCAGCCCTTATCCATTTACGTGTAACTAGGGCAACGTCCCATTTTGATGTCGATATTTCACATAAGTTTTTATTCTTTATACTAGCTTTTGCCCGCGACTTTTATCGCGTGTTTTTTTTTTGTTTTATTATAAACTATGTATATCCTACTAGCTGACCCGGCGAACTTCGTACCACCTCAGAATTAAATAATGTGACAAAATTCAATACGTGGCGCCATCTATTATCATAATAACGTTATTGTTGTTTTCCTCGGGAACAGCAGTTTTTTTCGGGATGAAAGGTACCCTATGTCCTTTTCTGTACACCTGACAACGTATATACAAATTTTCAGGATGATCAGTTCAGTGGTTTAGGCGTGAAAAGGTAACAAACAAATAAATTTTATAAACTTGCTTTTGCATTTATAATATTATATAAGTTAGGATTAGATAGGATGACACTCGGCAATACTGTAGCCTCCCATTAGTATAAGAATTTTCGGAATCAGATCAGTACTTCCGAAGATTACCCTTTAAAAACTCACGAATGTTACCTCTTTATAATATTAGTAGGTAGTATAGATAGCGTTATTGTCATTTCAGTTACCTTTGTCAAGTAGTGTCGTTACACTTTGACTGTACTTACAGAAGAGGTTGTTTACTTACAAGTATACATTTAAGTTGTTAGTGAAACCATTACTGCGGTGCACGAAGGCGATAAGCTAATAGCAACGTGTAACCTGTTGTTTCTTAAACCACTGACTTGGTTGCATGTGGCTTTAACCTTAAATTAGCACATTTTTAATACCTACATGTATTGAAGAGCATTTAAATGTATAGGAAAGTATGATAAAGTACATATTACATCGCGTCTTCACCCCCGAAAATCGTACAACAAAATTTGGAATACGGCGGCTTTTACAGACTTCAAAATATTAATGCCAAAGTTATTTTTTCCCTATAATCTGTATTGTCCCACTGCAGGGCAAAGGCCTCCCTTCCCCCTTTCCACCTCTCTCTGCCTTGAGTAAGTGTGAACCAATCCTGTCTGTAGAGGCGTCAAGCTCATCCCGCCATCTTCTGGGTCTGCCTAGATGTTGCCGGAGATTTTCTGGGACCCACATGGTGGTAGATTTGATCGTTCGACATGCGGCAAACGTGTCCAGCTCAGTTCCACTTAAGCTTGTCTTTCCCATAGTTACTTAGACTTAACTTTAAACACACTAATATTCCTATGTAACTCTTAGCTTTATAAACCTCATTTCCTTTCAATAATAAATTCCTTCACATAATAAACAAAGCAATCTTTTTGCCCAGGTGACGCACAATACAAACCGTACGTGACGGCGCGGCCTGAGATCGCGACAGTGGAGTTGGATGGCGACGAAGACTTCGTGGTGGTGGCCTGCGATGGCCTCTGGGACTTCGTCAGTGAAGACGACGTGGCACTGGCGGTGTACAGGCAACTGGCTGCTGATCCTGGTAAGTGGTAGTGAATGGTCAAAGGCTTAACGGATTTTTTTTACAACAAAGACGGCCGAAAAGTCGAATGTGAGGTGCATTGTCGTTGATGTGGTGTACCGTCAATGTTAATTACCCTATTTCAAACATAAGCAAAGAATAATGTCTTAGTTTGTGCAATATGCTCGACTAACGACACCATTTATTTACATGGCTGCACAGATTTTATCTTTAAGTACTCCAATTTTATATTTGCTAACGCCAGGTGCAATTTGGCAAGCGTTGTGTGAATGCATTTACGTGTGCAATATTAATTACAGCTGAAACAGGTCCGTTTACGTTTATGCGGTGTTTGCTATCTATCAATCGCGCCGCCGACCTTGAGCCTCATGCTTACACAATAACGTGAGTCACTGCGACTCACTAGACAGGATAAAATGACAATTAGCCGTCAAAACAAGCAACCTGCAAGGTTTTCAAGTGAATTATAAATACTTATTCGTAGGCACCGATTCGCTTCAGCTATTTAGGTATAGAATAACCGTATGACAATAACTCGTTGAAAAACGCCCAATGTGTTGTATTGACATGGTAGTATTGATGTTCAAATTTTGTCGCATAATGACAACAGATCAGGTAACAAATGGTTTGGCTGACGGCATCAATTGGCACGCATCAAGTGTGATTATGTTGTCACAAAGGGTCACATGATTATGACGCGTGCGCTCGTGAACCGAGTGCCCTCGTTGGAACATTCAGCGGAGATCTTTGACACATATTATCCCCCCGTGTTCCTCGGTCCTCGGCTCTCCCGCTCGATGAAGCCCGTAGTAGTGCTCGGGGAGGGTCTAAGTATTATGGTTAGAACAATAACTTTGGCGCCCTCAAATCTCTGTGAAGTGTCTTTAACGCGACGCTCACGGCGATAAGAGCTTTCTCGTTGTTCAAAAGAATTTTCCTTTGTTTTGTGAATATGAAAGTTTGTATTGTGCCACTGTTGAGCAAAATAGGGTTTGTGTGAGAATTCTTTTTAATAATTGTAACGGAGGGGAAAAGGTGTGTTTTCAGCTCAAATTGTCGATTGGATTCCTCATTCTTTGAGATTTTAAATTATACTTACAGGCGTTGTTTATATTTTTTATTAATCTGCTATACAGGGATACACTTTTATCAGGGTTGGTTAAAAACGTCTCTCCATTAACGTGGATATTAAGTATCATAGAGATCGTTTGAAATTTTTGTAGACAGTGAATTTACCATTAATTGTGATGACTTGTTATTTGCACGAATCAAAAGCTCTCGCAATTTACTTACCTGAACGAAAATTAACAGTATTGTAAGCTGAATGTTGCTGTCAGCTTTGTGGAAAAATAGGGTGGAGTAATGCTCCATAATGTAACAATCCGACCTGTCGACGCATTATGTTATCATCGCATTTAATGTCGGAGGGCTCCCTTCAACCCACCAACTGCCACGGCTTCTATTGGCTTTATACTCAACCAATATCTTAATTAATCCAATGTTCTAGTTAACAGGATATTTCATTTAACAATACAGTTATTTTAGACGTTAAATCCTCTTAGAATCTTTTTAGGGGAATGAGGTAACAGCTTTGAGAACAACCATACTTCACTGTCAAAAAAGGAGACTTGAGAAAGTCCCCGAGAAATGTATCGTTGGTTACTTTTGTAAATGTAATGCTTAAGAGCTTACACTTGTTTTAAAACGTTTCTTCTTCCTTTTTCGTTGTCAAATTATGAAGATTAATGTTTAGAGTCATTACGGTTCAGGTATATTCAAATGGAAAACAAACACCTGCAGAGCCGGTATTTAGACACTCACAGGTTTCCTTGTTTGAATAGGCCTTGCGAAAAAACCGGTCGAACAATAAGAGTGTATTTTATGTTCCGTAACGAGATTGCTGCGGTGCCTAGATTTCAGCCGGACTGCGGTCAGGCCGCGCCGCCACAGCCCCACAATATTGTGTCGTAATTGCGTCGGAAGTGGGGAAGTGGAGAAATTGGATACTTTGTTTTGCCCCCTGTTACAGCCCTGCCGCACTCCCCCGACACCGATACGAAGCCTTTCTAATTATTAGTTTTCTAAATGCATGTAAATACAGCAGTTACCAATTGCTTTAAAATTATAAGAGAACATAAATCGAACAGGAAATAGTTCACGATAATATGCAATCTATTCTCGTCGTAATTAACTTTCCAGTTCAGAAATCGATGATCTCATTCCTGCAAATTCTAGTTCGCTGGTATACCTACCATTGATTTTTACGCTTATATCAAATCCGTTCGTGTCCTTACAGTTTTACGCTTCGATGGACAGCAGACCCGTCTCATTGGATTAAGCGATTTAAATGTTTAAACTGTTGCGAGCGGCGTATTCAAATAGGGGAGGCCACTCGTCACTAATACACCCCGGGGCTTTGGATTAAGACCCTCGGTGTTATGGTCATTTTAATATAGTTCTTATTGCGAAACATCAAGGCTTACATTTGACCTTTATGTCCATTGAAGTAGGCTTTTTGTGTCATTGGTCAAATGTAAGTCCTCTCGTAACACTTTCTCTGCTTGCAATACTATTCGCATGGAAACTTAATAGTCGCCTGTCATGTAAGAGAATTTATGTTGACATTAGCTATTAGCGGGGCTGTATGAAGTTATGAGCTTATCATATGACGCTTATGTGTTCTCAAATTATTGTTTGAATAGCTGTGTTGACAATGCATCTTAAATCGTGTGTGGTTGTGTTGACGACCCGCGGTCTGGTCGTCGCGATGCCTGCATGATAACATTGTGTGTAGATGTTGATAGAGTGATAAACGATTGATACGCTGGGTGGACAAGCACGCACCAGTGCGCTCCTACCTTTAGTTGTTCTGTAAACTAATTGAATAACTTAGAAAATAGCTGAAATGTTATCACGTTTTGTGTTGCTAATGGATTCAATTAGTCTAGCAGAGCTAGAACATTATTCCTGTTGCATAATTTAGTGCACTATGTATTGAGTCAGGTCGCTTATCAAACATCTTTTATCTTCTTTTTGTTGCTACGGGCAAATACGGGCAAAATATGAACAAGAAAGAACACTTTGCTTTATATTAGCTGTCTCATTATTTACTTTCATTAATACTCAACCTCATCCGCGACTCCAAGAATTTTGAAAAAACAAAGTTATTTGTTCTTGTAAATCACGAATGCGTGGACGCAGTGTTTTGTGTATTAGTTGGCAGCCCGGTCCTACACGCGGTGACCTTGACACTGTTGGACAAATCTTCGTTATCTGCCAACTTTCATTCATTATCTTGTTGGGAATATGATACGAGTCGGATGTCTCGTTTTAATATGCCGATGTGGACGGTTACAGTGTTATAGTGCTGCACCTACAGTTAGTACCTATCGGGTTTGTGTGGTAATGACTTGTCTAGCTTTGGCAATGATTTAAAATATGCTCAGCTTTATGAATAAAAGTCGCTTTTCATGTCTGTCTGTGTGACTACGGATTTTGGTGCGGTTGTCACCATCATTTGGCAATCAATTTACCTATGCCCGAAGGTTTATGTGTAGCTTCAGGCCTTGTAGACCATTTTCTATTTTGTTTAGTACCTGGTACTTGTTGACAGGCCTAAACTGTCCTCCCATACCTGTTTACAGAGTAATTTAAAAACATTGTAAAAACCAATTTATTATTAAAAGAGTAACCGTGGAGTTTTTTGCCGGCTCTTCTCCATAGGAAACGACCAATTGGAATTGTGCACCTAGCTCTTGACATTTCATAAGTGCCCACGTAGTTCTAAGTGAAATAAAATATTTTGGTTTGCAAATAATAAAGAAATTCCGATTTTTAGGGTTCCGTACCTCAAAAGGAAAAAACGGAACCCTTATAGGATCACTTTGTTGTCCGTCTGTCCGTCCGTCCGTCTGTCAAGACCCTTTTTCTCAGGAACGCGTGGAGGTATGAAGGTGAAATTTATATCAATTACTCAGGTCTACTGTCCCTTGAAGCTGTGAAAAAATCAAACTTCTAAGCCAACGCAATCAAAAGATACAGCCGTTTATGCCGCAAATTTCTGCAAATTTTCGAAACTCGCACGGGAATCAAAACCTACAGGGTACTTCCCGTGAACTTAGAATCTTGAAATTTGGTACTAAGTAACGTCTTATAGTACAGATAAAGGAAAAATTGCGAAAACCGTAAATTTTTAGTTACATCATATAATAAAAAATATTTTTGAAAATTTTAAAGTTACTTCTTTTCTCATGAACGCGTATAGGTATTAAATTGAAATTAATATCAAATACTCAGGTCTATAATACCTTGAAGCTGTAACAAAATGAAACTTCTATGTCAACGCAATCAAAAGAAACGGCAATTTAAGCCGCATATTTTTAAACTCGCAACTACTCGCAAGGGAATCAAAACCTAAAGGGTACTTCCAGTCGACCTAGAATCTTGAAATTTGGCATGAAGCAATGTTTTATAGCACACATAAAGGAAAAATTCCGAAAACCTTAAATTTTTATACGGAACCCTCGGTGCGCGAGTCCGACTCGCACTTGGCCGGTTTTTTATAATATAAGCTAACAGTTTTGGTGGAGTAAGACACGATCTAAAAATCAATAAAAAAAGTGACCTTAAAAATATGTTTTAGCATCATCAGAACAAGGAAGAACGAATCACCTGCTAATATAATCATCCCATGCGGATGCGAATCCTAATTTTACAGTAGCAGATTGAGGGAAGGGGTGAAATTGTC
This sequence comes from Amphipoea lucens, assembly GCA_947508005.1. Classification (NCBI taxonomy): domain Eukaryota; kingdom Metazoa; phylum Arthropoda; class Insecta; order Lepidoptera; family Noctuidae; genus Amphipoea; species Amphipoea lucens. Next base: position 16,681,534 of record OX382367.1, read on the forward strand.
CTTTTGTAAATATGCAGAGCCAATCTGTTTCTCAGCTGATTGTATGAGCATTCAAACTGAACCCTATCTCGCCGCGAAATAAGGTTTAAATTGGTCCTTAGCCACTAACAATAGATCTGTTTTATCCTTCGAAGAGGAAAGTGTGATTTAATTTATGCCTATAAAAACCTAACGCAAAATACGAAATGTTTTTAGATTCGGCAACGTCGAGAAAGTAGAAGGTGAACACCTCTCTCCCATTGTCAATTATCTCGACTCTACCAAACGTTAAACCTCCTCCCGTTTTACCACCATTACCTACCGTTTTACGGTTTAAGTCGTTGATGTGTCATTCACACGTACTTACTTACATGTTATATTATAAGAGACGATGTATCGTTAAGGTTATTACAGGAACTGCCGGCCTAAATACACTTAATAAAGATAATTGTGCTCTTAGACAATTACTGTAGCTCTCTGACATACTAGCGGATAAAATTGTACGGAATTACCAAAAGAAAATGCTAAATAAACGTAGCGTTTAAAAGAGAATGTGTATTGATTAATGAGAGTGAGCCCTAGTTGCTAAACAAGCCGTGGACTATTGCGAGCTCATTAGCATGTACGCTGGAGATTTTACTTTGTAGACAAGAACGAACGGCCCTTTTCTATATCCTTGGTAGACTGCACTGTAAAATGGAACACAATAAAATCATTGTGTTCCATTTTACAGTGCATATAGTGAAAATTCTGCCTAAGCATAATCAGCCTATAATGTTCCCACTACTGGGACTCAGGTCTTCTCTCGGTGAGAGGGAGTGGGTCGTAATCCACCAGGCAGGCCCAGTGCGGGTTGGTTTCCTTCGCCGTTTTGTGTTAAAATTCTAAATTCTATTGAATTCGGAAGTCAATAGAATTTAGAATTTTCTGAAAACCTTCTGCTTAAAAAGCTTTTCACTGTGAATTAAGATCAAGCTATGCTATATTATCAACTATAGACTCTATACCAATTGCGATCTCAAAGTAATAAAAATTTTGAATCACTGTTTGTATTAATGTCATACATATTTAACTATAACATTTTAGGAAAGCCCTTCAGTTCATTACTAATGATTACTTAATTAAACCTACTTCATTGTACTTTCTTAGTGTACAGTGCAGTCGAAAGATGATTTGTTCTTTTGTTTCCTACGAAAGTATAGTGGGTAGTTTCGCTCCACATGACATGTCGGCCGATTGGATGCGTTGCGCGAGCGAGGTGCGCAGGCGACGCTCGATGATTTGCATTGTAAACACGACGGACGGTGACCGGCGCATGCCTCGCTTCACTAATGGCCTGCTCATCATCACACCTACCTATCGATTATTTTTAGTATTCGAATCTAATAATAGATAAGAGTAACACTGGATAAACTCAGTCTGGCACCGGCAGTTCATGAAAGTAGTTTGGACAGGCGTAGATCTAGAAGGCATGTACTTATTTGTAGAAAGCAATGACTTATGAATTATTTTACACTCTCATTAACTTCTTTTTTGTTGAAACAGTTGTCTGTCAAAAAGGCTTTTGAAATCATACTTTGAAGACAAGCCTTAGTGCAAGCCTTAGTTTATGCATAAGTATTTTAAGGCTTGTCTTCGAAGTATGATTTCATTAGCCTTTCTGACTGACGTTTTAAGCAAAAACGAAATTCAACTTGATGAGAGTGTAAAATAATTCATGTATGATTTCATGGTTTTGGACTCCCAAAAGAAATGTAACCTGACGCAATCCATCACCATATTAAAACAAAATTTTAATAATTCAGTGCACTTGCCACAATATTGCCGAAGGGATCCTTTATCTGTAATGATTATGTATTTCGCAGTCGAGTGGTCTCGCTGCACGAGGGGTGAGTCCGCAATAAAAGTGCAGAGTTTGTTCACGAGGAGGGCTCGCTAGTCGCTCGTTACACCCGCCCGTCTCTTTGACATCCGTACTTTTATTGTGCAACCCCTAGTCCTCACCGCGCCGCGGTACTACACAGACACACTACACTTGCGATCTTAGAATTACAAATGTATTTAGAATACATTAAGAGACTCTTGATAAAGTTTTAATACTATGCTTTTATATCTATTACACAAAGCGCGGAAAGTTGGAGCGTTCTGATAGTTTCCCTATTTGTATGTTTATGTATTCATATGACAACAATATAAAACTTTATCAATACAAATCCGATGATCATAAATATTTTTCCTTCATGTGGTTATTTTTGTTTGCTATAGATATTCCTGTTAGAATTCCCATTACAAATGCTTTATGTTTTTTTTTCGATTCCATTGTATGATGTTGCTGACCTATTAATCCGTCAGCAGTTAAAAATAGCATAGCTCCAGTTAAAATTAAAACATTCATTCCTTGTGAAAGGAGGCGAGGACTGACTTCCTCAATTTGTCTCTTTTTGGCATTACAACCGGTCCCCTTCCGAGGGCTGATAAAGAACACCGTAATCCTTTCAATCGAATAACGGGGGATTACAGAGGCGCAATTTATGCGGGCTATGTGAATCCGCCAGCTTAAGTCGTATTCAGAATTTAAATAAAAGTGTAGAATCATCACGATGACTACGTACATGGTCGGCGATGACGCGTTGTATGGAAACATTGCACATTTTAATTTTACTTCGTCGTAAATTGTCTGTTGGATCGCGGCCAAATGTTCAGCGTCTCATTCCGGAGTTCCGGGCCACGTGGGTGGCATAGTCGCTCGCTCTTTCATATCACTAACGATATCAGTGACAACAAGATTGCACATTATGATAGGCGTTTGTGATCATATGTTACAACCACTTTATGCGCGACATCTCAGCCGTTGACCTTACCAGGGTTGTGTCAACATTTATACATGTGGAGTTTGTTTTGAGAACGATTTATAAATAGTAGAGCTATTTCAGTTGTTTTTAGATTCCGTTTTCCTATAATTTGTCTGTGAATTTTTTATTTAGTGCCAGTTCTTTAGCAGTTTGTTTCACAAGCTCATGAATTATTCCGAGGTATACCGGCATTGTCAGAAACAGATTTTGGAATGAAAACAGTATTTTGGTGTGGTATACATTTGCTGGAGGACAAGAGGACAACGAATCCCTCCATAAATTATGTAATGGAATTGCGGATCAGATACGGGCCGGGCCACGACCTGTCTACTCTGGTTATACGATCGTTTTATCCGACCGAGTCCCTTCGGGCTTGCACCGCTGTCAGGTGGGTTGACCCTAATGCCATGTGTTCTCCTTTCATATCCTTTATTTAATGTTGAATTTTCATTATCACAGCCTTGTAGAACCATCATCAGTTATTAGTATGAAAGTTATTGAGTGATTTAGTAATGACGACAACGTTTACTAGCTTCAGATGGTAAAACATAAGACAAGTATTCTACAATATTACAAATGGAAACCATTATATCGTAGGAGCTTACATTATATTTTATGGTGTCTAACGACGACTACCTATTTATTATCTGCAGTATACATGCAGCTCTGTGAAGTGTTGATTAGCACTCGGTTGATGTTTTAAGTAGAGGTACGTTAGTAATGTAAACACTGATTTGTATAGAGGTTAATGACATGTAATGTGTTGAAACGTAATGTAAGCTTGGTTTACATGTTGCAAGGGAGAAAGTGGGCGTGGTTACAGAGGCGTCTGCGCAGCCCGGCTTACCAGTCTCCGTTGTACGAGTAGTATCACGAGGTTTCTTCTCCGCCAATTAGTCCTGCTATCGTTGTGGTCGGCATGTAAGTCTGTCACGAAGAGCGAAACTATCTAATTGAGTTCACACATGAACAAAGCTGCAGAATGCATCGCGCCCACTCCCAGCATAGCTCGGCTGCATTCGTTCACTTACGTCATTTTACTGTGCTTAATTATTTTCAATTAATTTATGTGCTGTAGTAATGAAGTAAATTGGGTAACGGAAAAAGATAAATATTTGAACTCAATGTGTCTTAATAAAACACCTAATACATGAGTTTTAATTAACACTATTGGTAAAACAAATCATTTTGCATTAAAATTTAATCTCTATCTCTATACTATGCTATACCAAATAAATACGTAAGTAATGAAATCCAACAGCAACTGTAAACATTAGATTTAATAAAAAAAAAAATCATTGGAATTTCGGTAACATTTGAAACGCTTTGCGGACCTACTCCATGCTTTGGGTTGCAGCCACACTGGTGGTTACTGACAGCCTACATCATCCCACTGCTGGGTAAAGGCTCTCTCCTTGACTTCCAGCTCTTTCGATCCAGCAGCCACGCAATGCCGGGAAAATATGTCCTGTTTAGGAGCACTTTTATGTCTACTATAGTTCATGCGCTGTCGGTCGGCATTTTAGTGGCCGGAAAACCTTTTATAAGAGGCCAGAAACAAACTTTTATTGCCTCACATGTGTTCAATTTGCATGTTGATTAAGTACTAAAAATAAGTTTTATTCTCTCAGCGAAATCTGTCAAGCAGAACACGCATCATGCCTCCCGTGGCTAACTGGCTACAAGTCAAAAGTAAACACAAAAATGATTATACACTGCAAGTCATGCGCCTTATATTGTCGCTCCATTCACAGGATAATCTGCTATAAATTAAAATCTGCCGCCATATATAGTGGGCTTTTTCATTTTCGAAATCGCAAAGCAGGTTTTTTGTCGAATAAAAATTTGCATGGAATGGTACTAGTTTGCTAAACAGTCTGTGTTTGTCGAGCTCTGTTCGGTTTGATCCATGTTTGCTCTTCGCCATTGTGCTGCCATGCCAGTGCCCAGACGGGTGTAATCTGACAACCGATCCACCGGTGAAAGCCATTTGTGGTTTGTTGAATTTGGAACGGAATCCTCCTGAATTTCACGGGATGGATGAATTTCTCTGGAAAGTACGGTCAGTTCGGTCATGCTGAGAAATTATCACCTGTGTATGGAACGTGTAATTTCTACTTGAATTAATTTTTGGCTAGCTTTACCATGTGTGCGCTTGCCACCACGATACGGTTCGTGCGACGCACTTCCACAATGGACTGTTGTTTTTGTGAACGCCAGTTGAATGACCGAACAATTTTTGTACGATCGGCCTCCAAATTATTACAGATGTAAAAGTCATCGTTCAGGAGACTGACGGCCTATGAAACCTACCTGTAGTAATAGTTTATACTAACTTATCGTATGCTGTCGATGTTCGTTAATACTTACACTTATTAATAAATAACACACGCATGAGTAATGTCCCATAATTGGCGACAGAGGCTATCGCCACTAAATAAAGACGCCGTGACATCCGCCCAACTAACTGTACAGAAATGTTATCATATAGACAAGTACTATTGATTGAATAGCTTTCAGTCCAATTTGATATTTTACTTCATATTAATTGACAATAACTCATTGATTTGGAAGTATGTTTCCTGGGATGGCTGTGCGCAGTGCATTCAAAGGTCTGAAACAAACTAAGTTGCGCTTCGACTCTATTGATGGATTGTGCAAAATATTGTTTGATTGAAGCAAGCATGACTCATGTCGACTTTATAATAGCTCCAACTAGACATTTATGAGGCGTGGAGCCGACTGCGCCGCGAGCATCGCCGCCTCATTCGGAATTCAGCACGACCCGATGTGGACCAAACTTCACCTTATCCGGCCAACTCGTAATGTCTCCATTGTTTACCAGATTGGTTAATCTACGAATACTTAATATCCACCATCGTTCGTTCAATAACCGACTGTCAAATGTACATGGATCGTATTTCACATGCTCCATGACTTTAATTGATCTGCAATCAAAGTCCTGCTTACGTCTAATCATCCATATCGAAACGAAATTTAATGCTTGTCCAAGAAAGTGCTTACATTTATATTTTTGGATTTGGCGAAAGCAAGGCTTTAGAAAGGCTAATTGTTCCATGAGAGTAGACTGCGAGGTAATTTAATGCAAGTTATACACGGCACTTAATTATTCGCAACTGTTTTGTAGTTAGATGTTAATCAAGATTGGATTTCGCATGTCGAGCTACGGATGCAGGAAAAGTCTGAATTGATTTCGAATTCATCACTTTCTGCCGCGATGACAAATGATATCGGTTTTGCACCAACTTTCTTTGAAGAATAGTTTGGAGCACCTTTCTTTGATTTGGGCAAAGTGCTAAGTATCTGTAGAGCGAGCAAATATATGTTTGGTCTTTGGGCTCAGAAAACATACTAACATTCGAATTTTGTCCATATTGTTGGTTAGGTTAGAGTTTTTACTGAAAGCATCAGGAAAATGGACTCGCTGCTCGCTGCAATTGTTTATATTTTTAAAATGTGATGAGAATGACATGGATGAATTGCTGTATTCATAACAACTGTCACCAAGTAAAATTGAACGAGTATTGCATTGGTACATTTGGTTCTTCTAAATCGATCTGACGAAAGTGTTGGTAAGAAATTGTTTGTTTGTTTTGAATATATCCTAGATTGAATAGCTAATTAAAATGCAACAGAGTTTCTGTATTTCCATTGTACAATTGTCTCTAGTAGAGTGAAGTGACTGACGACTGTAGTTACGTCAGTTTTGCGGTAATTTCACGGCTTGCGCCTTTGAACTGTTCCTTGTAGAAAAGTGAAGTGCGAAGTTTCGGCGAGCCGGCGCGGCGCAAGACGCGGCGGAGCGTGGCCGCCGGGGTCGTCGGCTGATGGTCGCCATCTTCCAGCGCCGATGTAGCTATGCTATCGGCGTCGCGCAACTTATGAGACTTGAGATATACTTACTCGGAGTTGAGTATAAAATGGTATGTCCAAATAAATGCTGAATCGTATACACGGAGAGAGCGATTGTTTTAACTGAAAAAATCTGTTCATATTTTGTCAAATTCTGGGGGTTTTCCAAACAAATATGATTTTTTTTTACAATCTGGCACTCCAGAAATAGGATTTGCTAGAAGTGGATTCTGGAGGTTTTGTGAACGGCGACAGGCGGTAGCATCTGGAGGGCGCATTGCGCGGGCGTCGGGGGGGCGGCGGGGTGCGCTGGGGCGCTGCACCGGGCTCGCGCGGCACTCGCCAGTCCCCGAGACACCGGCCGCGCGAACGGCCACCGCTATACCGCACGCATTGCGAGCCCCCGTGACGTTCAGTTTAGTGACTCCGCCCGCCCAGGACCAGCGGCGCTCGCACCCCTGTGCTGACACATGTGAGTCTAGCCACTAGACAGCGACCTCAACCGCGCGCCCCGCCCGCACCCCGCACCGCCGCCGCCGGTATCTAGCGCCGCCGGCCGGCCGGCTTTTCACATAACCTCTTTGTGGTGCTTTTTTTTTCAACTAACATTTTCAGTGATTGGTGGTGTTGATTGTAACAATTCTTTGCAGTGTTAGGGTTAACTCTTAATATGTTTGACTGCTATTTGGCGGATTATAAGTTAAAGATGTTAAGTAGACAATAGGTACTTATTCAGTTTTTGAAATAAATTAAGTAATACCTGTTTTATTATTTTCGCACAAATTGTTTATTGTCATGGAGAGAATAAGATGTGATGAGAATGTAGGTATGATGACAAAATTGTGAAAACTTTTTTTTTCAGATTCGAAGATAAAAGAGAGCTACATCTCATTTTATATGCGTGCGCGCCTTCACTTATGTATGAAAAATTCAATTTAAATCACGAATGGTCAAGTATCGAGTGGGTGGTTAAAGCTTTGCGTGACAGCGTGTACTCATAGCGACACGAGTGGCATGACTAATTAATTAAACTAATCCCTAAGAGCAAGATGGTGGACATCAGTGCCATAACAAACGGTTGCTATGAATGGTTAGTTTTCGATTAAGTAGATTAATTAATGCAATCCCCGTTGGGCGGAGGCGCGAGCACGCAAGTGCCAAGTGGATAGCAAGTAGCACGGACATGACGGCCGGTCGTCCGGGCCGCGCCGGCCGCAGCAGCGCCGCCTGTGCCGGACGCCGTCGCACGCGGAGGTCTACGAACCTACCGTGGAAATGGGATTATTGCACGACGGACTTAATGCTATTTCGCGCTCGTTCAGCGTCGTTCTGCTCCGCAATGAATAACTGATTCTAATTCCGTACAATTTAACATTATTTTATCCAAATCCTACTGCCAACCCCGTTACTCACCAGTATAGTAATAAAGTTTCAAGAATAGTTTTCTCTGAACGCACAGAAATCTTATAAAAGAGAGCCGCTTATACTGAGCGGCTTGCGAATCGCGTGCTTAATTATGTTTGTGTACTTAATAATAAAATGTCGCGCGACAAAAATCGCGTCATCTGGAATTCTGCTTCAGTTTTTGCATAGTAAAAGTTTCTAATTATAAAGTCGTGTCGTAAGCATGCATAGCCGGCTAGCGGAAGGATTGGAGCCGTTACGATCATCAACAATTCACCAACACGTAACAACATTGCACATGCAACCTGATTCTGAAGTACATTATGTATTGTATGTAATTTAAATTACTTACTGTAAACGAAATACCAATTAAAATTATGTATCTTCATGCTAAACTCGTGTAACATATCACCACACCACATTCGCTCCGTATCGTCTTCCACCTATCTATCACCTCTGATGAGCGAACATTCATTTGCTACATGTAGTATGATTCATTCGTTCATTAATAAAAGTAACCCTGACCCCCGATATCTATTAGAATAATGTGAGTTCAGATAAGTAGTAATTCATCAAAAAGAATTTTATCTTCAAGATATGCCAAGTATTTGGCCTTTCACGACATTTGACGCTATAGAAAACAATTTCTGCTGTCTTAGTACTTCATTGAAACTGAGCCAATGTTTTCAGGAAAAAACTAAAAAGTCAAGACATAAAGTTGTATTGTTATGTTGCAATGAGTTCGGCCATTTCTGGTGACATGTGGCTTTCTAGCAATATATCGGTGTTGGTGCAATCGGCCCCATTGCGGCCGGCCAGACTGCACGAGACAGATGTATGTCCTATTAAGCTGTCGTAATGCAGACCACCTGATCGATCGGCGCTAATGCCTCCCGGTGCACTCCGAAACGTGTCTATGTCTACCTAACACTTTACACTCACTTCAATCATCCGGTATGCGCCATGGCAATCTCTCTATAGTCTATACTCTATAGTCTAACTTTAGCCCAAACTATACAAAATCGATTGATAGAAGTCGACACAAAGTCATATAAATTGCATACAGATAAACAAAATCAGTGTCACTGTGATCTGTCAATGAGAGTTATTATATATTTTGTGTATTATTTTTTGTGGGGCACAGCCGCGCAATATGGTATTCAAGATGGCTCATCGCTCACAGTACGTATTCGGCGCTATTACAAAAACAGCAGCTATGAATCATACAGTGGCGAGAACCGAGCTGATTCAAATCTTTAATAGGGACCTCTGGGAAACTTCAGTGCGATCATGTGAACGATTCACCGAGTGAGAGGGTTTTTGCAAAATCTAAACATTGTTCTGTACCATTTGCATACTAGTGCTGCTGGCCTGTACCGTCATTGTTTAGGGTATCAGTTCGTTATAATCTAGTATCTGCATGTTAAATACTTTGTTTGTGGGCCGGATTCCCAGACTATTACCGTTCGTATTCGTACCGTCATTAGATACAGTTGCACGTGAAATATTCTCCATTCGAGAGCACAATTCGGTGTTACCAGGCGCGGGTGAGACGGCTCTCGCCAGTTATGATGAGAAATCACGGCAATCCCGCTAGGCACCGCTACGGTACTTTCTATGGCTGTTGATCTCCATTTAATGCGTTTCGTCTTGCCAATGCGGTCAATTAATCACTTAGTCAGTGTTTTAAGTATTGTACTGCGTTTTACTTTGGTGAACGGATGACAGTAAAAGATAAAGTGTTAAAAAGCTATATTGTTTGAGTAGGTGCCGTTATTCAAATTAACACTGAAACTTTAAACTACTTAAGTAGTTAACAATTGCAATAACATAAACTTAATGGAGTTACCTACTTACTGTCAAAAAACATGTCTGGTGGCCTAATCGAGGTGCCACAACCACCGTCGGTAGGTACCTTTTTGTTTCATCAGCAGCTGCCGAAATTGAGTCTAATAAAGTTCTCATCGAGACACAAGTGTTCGTTTACGTCATGTGACTGAGTAACCACACGATATCGAATTTTAATATCATACACGAGGACATGTGGTAACCACATTGTTAGCCGATGCGAGATTGAATCATAAGTTTAGGGACTAGAACACGCTTTGGTTTGTTGTGACTGCGCGCAGGGCGGTGAGGTGACGTCATAGACAGCTGTAGGGCGGGTGACGTCACGTCTCGCCGCGGCCGTTGACCCGCTTCAACCCTCGAGCGAGCCGCGCACCGCGCCTACACAGTACATAGTGTACCTCACTGCCCACAATCATGAATAACTTATTGTATTATACGACCTGGACGCAGTGCCGACCTGGGGCAACCTGCACTGAAAATATTCTCAATTTTATTTTAAGTCTGGCTTCATAAAAAGCTTTTTAAAATTTTCGCTTTGCAAGGCTCGCCTCGTTATTCGCTGAGGAGTATCTGTATTTTACATCATGTCACCGGGCCTTTCAAAGTAGCGGTTCATGTTTATTTTTATGAACAGTAAATTTTGTACTTTGTACACGCTAAATGGCACCAGACTTGCAATTTTAAGCAAATTAAGGTAGTGCGATTATTTCCACCAGGCAATGAAATTACTTGACAGACTATGACATGACTATGTCTGGATCTTCAGAGAATGCCTCTTGCATCTTGAAGTCGTGGCATTAGTTGATCTTCCTATAATTTCGAAATAAATAACTTCTAACATACATAGGTATAACTACAATTTTCATAGCGGATTAATTTCAGCAATGACTCTTACCGTTATCAAGCAATTGCCTACGATATCAAACACCTCATTGCAACTGATACCCGTATTACGGGGAACAGTTATCACCGCTATCGATTTTTACTGCACTTTATGGAATTACCTAGAATACACGTTTTTGTAATGGCGGTGTAATATCGCACGACCCCTGCGTTTTGCCACCCCACCTGGATCCGGGAATTTCTCGTGGGAGTTCTATTGTCGTTAATAAGTGCGAAAATGCCATCCCTTCTTCCCTTGCGCCTCGAAAGAGATTGCAATGAACGCTTCCCTGCGTGTGTATAACCGACTCTAGAAAGCCACATCACTATGCCAAGACTTCTTGCTCTTTTCTTGTTCAGCTTTTAATATCCATTATACTAGGCTTGTTAATTAAACACACCAGAGTAATTATAATTGATTGGATATTTCGATGTATTGTTTAATAGCATCTCTAACTATCGCGCTGATCTTAATTTCTCATTCACGTGCGTTGGTTTAACATCCAGGTTGGTACAGCGGTTTACAATAAGCAACTGTAGAGTAATTTAGTCTTTATGTAAATATGATATAAACTGTAATATGGCGCGCACTTTTACCGCTTTTACAATGTTCTGTATCAAGCGTCACGCAAAGTGCTCTCCACCCATCATACTAATTTCTACCACCTTTATGCATACACTTTAAGATTATACATAATAGAGAGTATGTAGTATAATTAGATGCTTTCGTTTTTGTCATTTCACCGTACATAGTTCTTCGTAACTAACTTTCTCGTAAGTTACTCAGAAACTGCTAAGAAAATGATAAGATCTCTCCGAATGTCTTGGAACATCATCAAGTGGCCATAGATTTGAACTTGTATCTAATCTTAATTCTACAAGTTATCAAATAGTAAACCTCAGCTTCAGCAGCTTTACTATAATCGAGTTTCGATGGCAGAGTATAAAAACAAAAATGCTATCAAAAAAGTAATCGTTACTTACATGTCCTTGAAAATCATTGTTTGCTTCATTGCGTAGGCGGAATGTTGTATTCACGTCAGTTGTAGCAAAGCAAACATAAAAGCTTTGCCAGAAATAGCTTTTATTTTTCCTCAAAAAGTGACCACAATGTTTTGTTTATTTAGAGGCGGTATTACTTATCGAATTTATTACGTCATTAGAGTAGTAGACTGGCCACGGGGCATGGATGCATATTTCTGATTGCATGCACGTACCCACCGTTCCTTGAATGAAGCCTGGCAATAGACTTGCTACGTGAGGAAATGTCCCCCGGCGCGAACTTCTATTAATATCGATTATGAGTTCGATGTAGAGCTGCACTTATTTCAACTCTAGTCACAGAAACACAAGCAAATAAGATCGTAAACAGCGGCTACTGAAGTGTTTGTCAAACAAATAGGTTGTCCGCTGTGAAAATATTCTTACAGTCAAGAGGATCATCTTACTCGAGTCAACAGCACACGTCGGAGCGGGCTGGCACGCGTGTGCGGCTTTCCTCTATATCTTAGTCATCGATAAACAATAAACAAAATGACAAGCTTTCTAGCGTCTATTCGTAAAAGTAAGTGGAAAGCAACTGGCGGTGCTAACGTTTACATTAATTGGCTTTATAGCTAACAAACGGAGCCGAGCCAGCTTCGACATCGCGAGGGGAGGCTGACTGGGCCGCTCATTAGTGTACTGAAGTGGATCACAGTTTTAATTGCTGCCGACAACTACCTGCATAACTACGACTATTATGTACTTATACTAACTCAAAGAGACTAGTGTAATTGCAGCATTTGTGCACTCAAAAATCGTTTAGACGGAATAACAATTTTTCCGAAGTAATTATGTGACTTTTATTTATACACACTGCACTTTGATTCTTTGCTTCCCGTGGGTAGTGTTTATCTTTATTTTATTAATTCGTTTTCTAATAACTGTCGGCGATGTTATTTATATTCTGTGGAGCAGTTTTCTTTATCCCGGTCGCGATCGGACTGTATACGCGTGTGAGTAATGGTGTCTGGTATAGCCGTAGAGGCGAGTCGTGACTGCGACTCCAGACTAACACGATATAAATTAACTCTATTTGTACATTATTTTTTTGCGGGTTTACTACTCATGGACATGCTAAAACGTGATCTTGTAATTAAGAATAATTTTACACAAATTACCAAAATTTTATATCATACCAGACGTACTTAGCGGTTTGAACATCACGAAATGAAATGCTTGCATTTACATCATTGTAATGATGGAATAGACATCAAACAAGAAGCTGAAATCGAGTAAGACCAGGTTTTTCCTTCGCATGACAATCATTACTAGACTTAAATCAACAAACATGGAAGACATAACAATAAAAAATCAAGAACTGCCATCAACTGCTATCAAAACACCATATTTTAAGAACACCATTAACGTCGCGCTCGTTTTTTTTCACGGAGCTTACAGTAGAGTCAACACAAAAGCGTGTCTCGGGAAAGTAAAACTGTTTCCGATTTAAGGCGTGTAATCTATAGTTATACAAAAGTGTTACATTCCTTAAAAATAGTCGTGCGTTCCACACGTGGCTCGTGGCATGCATGCTACAACTCAGCGCCCTTCTATGCCAGCCACGCTTTATTTATCCGTAATCCGTACTGTTCCGTAATAATCATGTAATCCGTACATGTGGAGAACACGTTACTTCGAAATCCGGAAGAGTGGAAGCGATAGATGAAACAATATGATGCAATTAATTGTTATAACATAAAATCTAAATAGCTTCATTTCAAATCCACTATCTGTATATTATATAAAGATACATGTTAGAAAAGCTGAAAACATTACCTTTCAGCTTGGTGTTGATTTTGAAACTCCTTACACGGTGTGTGCGACGTCCAGTGGACATCATTTAAGAACACTTGCACAAAATAATGCAGCTATAAATAGAGCGCACTGGTATATTCCTCACGAATTCTGTACCGTTATGATCTTGTGCTTAAGTTTTGTCATACGTGACGGCAAAATTGTGAATATTAATATTCATGTGTCAGGTTTATTAACGCGATCCGAGGTGTTGTTGCATGTGGGGCGTGCTCGCTCATACCCGTATTTACTTTTCGAGCACGGGAGCGGCTTGATTTACTGGCCCTCCGCCGGTCGGGGAGTTAAATTAGTGCGCTGTCATATGTCACGCGATATTTTATTTTGTTTCTCTCGCACTGTACGCCTGCCGGCTTATTTCGCTCAAAATCTCCATTCTGGTGCTCGTCACGAGCTATTTATAAACGCGCCATATTTAGAGGAGTTCCTTCACGCCCTGTTTTATCGCCGCTTTGCACCTCTCATAGGAAATGTCAGTATCTACAAGATGTTTTAGGAAACTTAAAGGTCCTGTCAGTAATTAGATGTAAACATCGCTTTCTAATATTTAAACGTTTCCCCGAAGCAGTTCACCAGCCTGATTTCATTTTGTCTGTCACTCGAGATGTTATTAGAAAGAGGAGAAGTGACAAGATTGATAGTAGCTACGTTGGTCAATAAGTGTTCGGGCGTGGGGCGCACTTCAAAAGAGTCGAGGGTGATTGATGCCTCAGTATCCCCTTGACGGAACACAGAACGCCCACAAAGTCTACGTGAGTCCACTAAAGCCAATTTGTGGCGTAGGACCGAGATTGGCAATCGTTGACAAATTGATATCGAAATGTGTTACTTACTATATCTCAGGTCTACTGATTACTTACTATATACTTACTTACTGTCAAAAGGTTGTTGTGTCTTGTTATTGGCCGAATAATTACCTTTTGTCAGTCTTCAATTTTATCACGCACGCCTGAGACGGGAGCTGAACCCTCTAGAGCTTTTCTACCCTCTTTGGAAAGTTAAGTAGAAGATGTGCTTTTCAAGCTTTTGGACTGTGAAGAACGCGTTTCCATTAAATGCCGTGTCATTCATCGAAAGCTAAAATTGATCAAAATAATAAATTGCCTCTCTGGACAGAAAGTGTCGAAGCACGCGGCGCCGAGCGTCGCGACGTCTGGTCGCTGTTTGTTCTCAGCCTTCTTTTTTCTATGCAATTTAATGTTATTTATTCAGAACTTGCTTGTGTGCTAAGTACCAATAAAAGCATAATACAAGAAACCAGAAACCTTACCTACAATTGAATTGATCCGAACATTTCGTTCACATTTTTAACTCAACAAAAAATATTTGGACTTACAATAAAAAGTGAGTAATAAAATTGTCTTTTAAGGAACAATACATCACTGCTTATTTAGGTATACTTAATAGATAGACAATAGAGTATCGAATGGGTCACGTAGCAAGATGATGTAAGCGGCGATTTCCTGCGAGCTGCGCAAAGCACTGCTGGATGAGCGTGTGGCGTGCGCTTGCCTGCTAATTAGTCGCGCTGACGTCATCCGTGGGGAGCGTGGCTTCGGCTCGCCATTACCGGAGGCCTTCGCGCGGAAACGACAACGACCGACGCTTTCTCTGCGGCTGCAGCAACTCTGCACACTGCCCACTGTCCCGCTATCAAACACCTGTCAAGGTCAAAACTGACAAACCCAAGACACCTTATGTTGTAAGACAGTAAGACAAAACCTAAAAACGCATTACCAACAAAGCGCCAATCTACAATCTCTTTCAAATATAATGAATAGCTATTACTCGGTACAAATAACAGTGAAAGAAGTGTGCAGAGACTAGAGGCGTCGATCTAACAACGATCGCGTTTGATAAAATAGGCGGAGCTCAGGCGCGTCGCTAAGCGTGACTCATCTTAATGGCTGCAATTACGACAGCATGCGGAGCAACCAGTTTCGCGCCGTCTCCCAAGAGTCGTCACGTGCCAATCGTCACTTACTAAAGGCAAAATTATCAAATTGATGCGTTGAGAACAATTTTTTTCTCTATTAGGCAAGCTTTAAATCGGACCAGCCTTCTGACTTCTGTCACAACAAGCTTCCGTATTATGTCTTAGACAGTCTGGAACGTTCGACCCGGAATTTCCACCGGCAGCCGGCGCCGGTCACTACCGACTACCGCCACCGACACCACGGACGATTATCCAAATCTATTGGCAACAATTGAAGGTCAATCCCCGATTGTCATTTCGATGCAGTGTTGCACGTCTACATCGACCAATAAAGGAAAACCTTTTTCTATCAACTAATGAGGTCGGTTAGTATTGTAAGAAGTAATATAAAAAGTTTATTATCGGTACGACTGACTAACCGCTAATTCCGTGAAAACTCTAGATTTTCTTTGTTTTTCTTATTAGTGATTTCTTGGTATACAAGGCTAAATAAGAATAAATTAAAGCAGTACCAGTAATGTTTCTTTTGTAAATGTGATTCGTATGGACCGTAGGTGAACGTACGTGAAAATTCACAGTTAAATTTTCGCAAACGGTAACATAATACCATTCCTTATCCTTTCCTATTTGTCTCAAATTGTCCTCTACCCTGATCGTCCAATTAGAAACCAGGCTGCAAAAACAAGTGGTTGCTCACAAAGCCTAGCCTAGTCTCAAAAGCTAAATGGCAACGTAGGTATTAAAAGTTCTATTTAGTAACTGAGAGACGAAATCGTGAATCATGTCACGGGTAACTTTAAATGTCACGCGCCTCTCTGTGAAAGGACCTACACTCGCTGCAGTAAATGCCGTCACGATCTTGTTTTGGAGTGTCGTAAAAACTGGTACCCTTATGCTCTTATATTCAGTTGACTTTGGGTATCTTCCAACTTTATTGACCCGAACATAATGGCTGAGGATTTCTCCATGTGCGTTTGGAAATTCTACAAGCATTGGATGAATCAGCCGAGTGACGTCAGGTTTGTTTGCGATTTGCCCTCTCGACCCATTTCCTACTTTCTACTACGTGGTCGCAGAACGCATCACCACCGCAATTTCAATTGCAATGAAACCCACGTAAAAATTATACACATTTGCTACAAATCTTACTTTTCTGCTCTATGCGCCAACTCTGGGTCCGAGTAGTGAAACGTGATGCATTAAAGATTGCAATACTGTCCAAGTACAGCTTTCTACTTACAACCACTCAAGAAGTCGTTGTATTTCGTTGATTTACAACATATGTAAACAGTCGATTGACCTACGTTTTCCTTTCATTTAGTATATTGTATCTGTAACATGTTATTGTAATAAGATGCGAAACACTTGCATCCGATTACATCGAAGTCGTTGACCGGAGTGAGTGTGTAGCGCATTTGGAACTTAGTTTAATAATGTGTTGGTATTTACACGCCGTAAGATGCGCCCTGAATACCAATCCTAGAAATGTTAACTCCTGTACATGTATGATTCAACATTATATTCGTTATTGATTATCTGTAGTGTGGTGTGGTGGTACTTGTCCTCATTTCAAGGCCTAGCTTAAATACTCGTTTCTGCACTTATATTCTTACAAGATTAATCGAGCTGTTAATGGTATTAACGTAAGTTGGAGATATCAAATTGCTAATTTAATGCCACTAGATAATCGCCATAGAAACCTCGGATACTGTTGACTTAATTGACATATTGACTCTATTAACTTTTGGCGAAGATATCTAAATCAATGTTTTGTCCGATATATTATATTCTCGTGGCTCGTTGACTGCATTACTCCGCGTCGTCGCGCGTCGTACAGGCTTCACAGAATTAAAATTAATTACATTAAGCTGGCATCGATGCAATGTAATCAGAAACTTGTATCTCACTTGATTGCTATTTCGACACAGAACAATGAAGCTTTTTCGAAAAACAATGGAGTACTAAATAACGCTCACTGCTTAACGAAACGGAACTTGATTTCAGTATCAATTTTGAACTCCTACATTCGGCCCACGATCAGCGTAGTTATTCAACTCGAACATTTTTGACAGTGTACAGAATGGCTTTCATTATGAGCGTTATTAAAGGCGGGGTTTTAAGTAGTAGTTTAATTGTAATGTATATGTTTAAGGAGTGGTATCGGCAGTGTTATCGTGTGGCTAGTTACAGCGAGTCTGCAGGATAACTCACGCTGTCCTCCCACGCGACACTCGCGGGATAAAACCCGGCGTGTAGGCTGCCTGAATATCTTACTGCACTCCACTTTGAAAGCTCGCCGTTAATTATTATCCGATCTTCGGCGAGCTTGTTGCTGTGAATGGGTGATAACTCGCCGGTGATATGTGTCGAACAAGAAAATGATGTTGCTAATTATGTGTAGACGATTTATTTCTAGTTTGGGTTCTAAATGATTTTGTGACTACATCTGTCTGTACTATGTGGTAGGTATCACTATTACGCTATATGCTTGAGGACATGATTGATGGCATCACTCACTACATTACGTCAGTTTACATTATATGCACGAAGAAGTCTACCAGGCAATATTGATATGAAGCTTCCCTAATCATTTATTTCTTATCCCTCAAGGAAATTACCGCGGTGATACTTTATTTATTAAGTTTTATGGACAACGCGAATGGGGTAACGTGTAATTTTCGTGTCCTTCACCACACAATCCTCACCTTTAGTGCAACCAAACGGCTGGGAGAATCGACTTGGTTTCAATTCCAAAAAATAGAAGAAATAGTCGTAACGCTATGCCAAATCTCGAAAATAATCATTAAGTGATTCCAGAGATAATTATAAAGGTGTCTTGGTGAGGAACACTTACGTTGTTGAATTTGTTATCACAAAATAGTCGTCTCTAACCATGATAATTTAGACCTGGTTTACTATGTAGAAGTATATTGGGTTACGGTTTGGGTTGGGGTTTGGGTTGGAGTTGTTAGTATTTGGGTGGGACTATTTTTTGGCGTTCTCAAAATTGATTTTCATGAAGTTTTCAAAGGTGAGGATTGTGTGGTGAAGGACACAAATTGTTCAATTACTATTTATCGTTTAATATCCCCTTATCTGTTCTTGTTATCGAATTTAATATAACGGTAAGGTATATACTCATTGCTGGTGGTATGCCTGCTTTATTTGCATTTGACGTGTGATTTTTTTTTTTTATCAAAGAAAAAGGAATGTTTACTGAGATATAAATAGCCGAAGGCCACCTCCCGGTCTCGGTTTATACATTTATGCCTGCATTTAGTCGATTGCAGAAAAGCTCGGGGATTTATATAGAAGCGCATGAGTTGCATGACCCAAACAGGTTCTGTTACAAGTTACCTCCACGCCCACATATTCGCCATCCTCCTGACCCGACACGTAACCCTCGCTGAGTCATTTTCAGTATTCACGATACTTTCCATTCGGAACTCCAAAGTATGGTAATTCAGTGGGCAGACTATATACCAGTCATATATACTCTTTTTATCTATAGATACGTTGGTTGTACTTCTACTTAGTCGGTGAATCAAATTCGACGCTGACCATTTCTTGGGGTGCTAAAAATAACGCATGTGTTATTCTCAATAATTTAGCGAGAACAATGCATCATTCAGTTGGGCTGAGTTAACAAATAGAGTCGCGTGCTTTAGTGATTCATTCGTAACTTTAGGTCAGCAAATAAATTGGATGAGTTTTTTCGAAGAAATAAAAATGCAAGACGAATTTGGACTGCCGAATGTTTTATTTGCAAAGAGTGCTAGTATCAAAACATTGATTTTAATATATATGAATATTAGGTCTACCGTGTAGTCGAAGCTTTTATCGGTCATTAAATCTAAAGTACATCAGATTAATCATTATAATCACTATGATATGATATGATTCACAGTTATGGTATGTTCAGTTGAAACGTACTGTTACAGTTATTACTCCAACACGTCATTACTCCATGGTTATAAACAATACCAATACTGACTTCTTTTACAGGAAAAGTTGCCCGTTAATGTTAAAGTACGTACTTTTCCAGGAAATGTTGAGTTATTATGGAATAATACTTAGAGAAAAAATACATATAAGTATCTATATTAGGTTCTGAAACCGAGTTACGCCCTTTTAGGGAAGTGTCCAAGCCAACATTGTTTTAATGCGAAAAATGGATGGCGCTATACGCCCTGTATTATTTATTACTACTGTACTGCACTGACTGCTACTGTACTGTATTTTTTTTTACTTTTCTTTTTCATTGTTTTGTTTGTCTCATACATAAGCTTAAAAAAAACTTGGGAATTACGATAAGACAGTTTGTAAAGCATTTAATAAACCGAACGTAACAATTTGACAACCAAACCTTTTCACCGTATTCTACTTCTGTTCTTTCATTCACTAATTATTTAATTTAAATGATAAATAAAAGACATGAAAAACGATCTGTCCTAACATTCTCACGATATGCCAGCTCTGATCTGCCCATGATGGCGACAAACCGGTGGTTTGCAATTAACGTGCGGCTACATTTTTTACATGTAGAGGCGAGCCCTCTCGGGTGTCGCTGTCACATTGTAAAATTCCTTTAATTAATCCATGACATCACCACGCGCTTTAACTATACCATATTTAATTGTGGGAAGGGCTTCAGTGCCTACTGTTGATGAAACAGAAATAAATATAATAATTTTAAAGATCGACGACCCGAAATTACGTTCAGAGTTCAAATCAGCCAAGTGAAAATGCCAAGTGTGAATACGTACTTGTGCATGAGTGAATTCAAATTTAGTTTGTTCTGGTATCTGCATAGAACAGGCGTCGTCATCAGAGCGGCGACGCATTCTTCCGTGATTCTTGTGGTCTTTTTGCATTCCACGTGTTTATATGCGAGTGGAAGCGAGCATTGAGGCACGCTCCATTTGCGTCGCCCTCCTCCTCCTTACGTTACACGACTATATAAATATTACCTACATGCTCGCTACCATTCGTATATTTCAATTGTACCGAATACTTTCTCGCGCGAATGTTCCCAAGAAGTACTTGTATGTCTCTCGATTCCCTAGAAGGACATGATTTCTCAGATTGAACAGTACCAGTTGATCGGCTTTCGGCAGAAAGTTTTTGTTGGCACAGCGTTGCGTGCAGGTTTCGTAAAGAACTTATTACCAGTGCAGCACAGCCTGCCAGACGGTCGTAATTGCAATAACTTGTCCTTGATTTATGTGACGATAAAGACGATATAATCGGTGATGCAAATCTTTACTTTTGGCGAAGAGTTTTAAGACCAGTTTGCGCAAAATATACTGGTGTTACTATAAAAAGCATCTTGCCTGTAAAAAAGTCGACGGTTTACTTTCCTTATGCATTCTCAATTTCTTGTAAATCGCAGGATGTCGGGTAATTTTTTGATAAAAGGACAAAAAGCAATAGCTTGCCATCAAATGTTTATGGCTTCTATTTAGAAACGTTCAAAGTAAGCAGTTAAACTGCTCTTTGAAGTGCTCAACACTGGTGTATGTCATTTTGTTGTATTTTAAGTGCGGCTGTTTTTATTTGTTTTTGTCATGTGCAAGGAAACTTGAGAAACCTTTGGATTTTCAACGAAAATCTGGTGTGTATTACATTATATCGAACGTGTCCTAAGGTGTAAATCCCGACCATAGCTTAGGATCCATCTGGAGCGTTGCCCGTAGTCCGCAGCATGGTCGATGTTTCACAAGTTATGCCGGCCGTAATGTCTTGGATGTTAACGACAGTTCTCGCGAAATGTACAGAAATAACCACCTCCCCACTGCGAACGCTTCGATAATTCTGTCAGTGCTTTACCAATGCACTTCGCTGCTGGAGACGACGCCACAATTTTATTTAAGGCGCTTACATGAGCTAAACGCAAAAAAACGGTAGTTTTCGAAACAATAAAAGTATATGATCGCCTACAGTAAACAAAATCAGAAAAATATATGATATTCTTCAGGATATATGCTAGATAGATAGTGTTTTGAAAACACAATACAACTAATTTGGTACGATAGAAAAAAATCATGAACATACCTCTAAAAAACTTTCTTTTTACAATAAAAACCATACTAATATACATACAATCATTCTGATTTTTTGTCAGATTATTCTACAAGTAACATACTAAAATGATAGTGTTTTATTTTTTTATTTAAAACAATAGTTTTTTTGTAAATCGAATATTCATAGTTCCGAACATAAAAAGTGCGCATGTGTGCGTGAACGCCCGTGTAGCGACAGTGCCGGCCGAGGCCTGATGCTATACGGACGTGTCGCTCTTTTCGCCGCACTATTTCCGTCAAAATTGTTATGTTTTTGTTAAGTTTTATTTGTAAATTCATTGTTTATTATTATTTGCATTATCTTCTTTCCGTAAATATTTTTATTTCGTGTAAATATAAAATATTGTTAAGTTTGTTATGTATGGGTGCAAGGCGCGCGCCATCTATTGTACGGCGAGTCCCAACTCCTGGGCGTTTCACTTGTGTCTACCGGCAGTGGTCCGCGTAACCTAACAAAGTTAAAATAGGGTAATAATTTGTAAATAAATGGGAAATATAGTGAAACATTCCGTTAGGAGGACTACAAAACGTTCATATAAAACAAAAGCCGAACATAATATGAACGAAAGTAAAAAGTATGAGCATTTTATTTTTAACTGAATATTTTTATTTTTGCAATAAAACTATGAATTTTGGAAACATCTAAGAAAGTGCAGTCGGTATTTTCGACTTCACGTACAACTGTCACAGTGACGTATGTGGACGACGTGTAGATTTGTATTCGAGAGTCCCCGGGTTCGATTCCCAAGGTTACGAAATCGTACTTTCTTTTTAAATTTTATTTAAATGTATTTTGAATTTTTAGATAGATAGTGTTTTGAAAACATAATACAACTAATTTGGTACGATAGAAAAAAATCATGAAGATACCTCTAAAAACTCTTTTTACAATAGAAACCATACTAATATACATACAATCATTCTGATTTTAAGTCAGATCATTCTACAAGCAACATACTAAAATAATAGTGTTTTATTTTTTTAGTTCAAACAATAGTTTTATTGTAAATAGCATAATATTCATAGTTCCGAACATAATAAGTGCGCATGTGTACGTAAACGGTAAACCCCCGTGCGTGTAGCAATAATGCCGGCCGAGGCCTGATACTATACGCTACGGACGCGTCGCTCTTTTCGCCGCATTATTTATTTGTACCTACATACATTCATTGTTTATTATTACTATTTGCATATCTTCTTTCTGTAAATATTTTTATTTCATGTAAATATAAAATACTTTTAAGTTAAAATAGCGTAATAATTTGCTATCAATTATATCATTTGTAAATATGGGAAATAAAGTGAAACATTCCCTTAGGAGGACTACAAAACGTTCATATAAAACAAACGCCGAACATAAATGAACGAAATTAAAAAGTAAGAGCATTTTATTATTACTGAATATTTTTTTTCGCTATGAATTTTGGTAGTTTAAGAAAATGCACTTATTACGCATAAGCTCAGTTTTTTCGACAAGATACGCAATCGTTACATTGGCTTATGTAGACGACGCGCAGGTTCGTGTTCAAGGGTCCCCGGGTTCGATTCCCAGTGATACGAAATCGATTTAATTTTATTTAAATGTATTTTGAATTTTTAAATATATTTTTATAAATAACTAAAAAAACGTCTACAATGTAATTATCTTTCACAGGAGAAAGAAAGTCGAAAATATCAACACGGAAGTTACTTCTAATGCGTAAGTACCTACACGTTTTCTATGCCATTGTAACAATAAAAAAAACCTAAATTTATTAACAGACCGCGACTTATTGATAATATGCATAAAGAAATCACAGATTCATCCGAAAATTGCGATGAAAATTATCACAAGCAAGAGTTTAATTTTTATTGATTGTGTTTATAATAAATAGAAATTACCACCGCCGCCGCCGCACCGCCGCCGCGCCGCCGCGCCGCCGGCGGTGCGGCGCGGCGACGAGTTTTGATAAGATCTATCAAAACTCGCCGCCGCACAGTGGTCTGAAAATCGAGCTCCATACTCATAGAAACTTAAAGTACGGAAATAAAAAAACAAAAATTGTAATGGGTCTAGTATACCTCCCTTTACGTAATATTAACGTATGGATGGTATCAGTCGCTCCACGCGTGAGAAAAAAAAGTTTTTTGTTTTTTTTTGTATGGGAGAAAACACTAACCCCCTTATTCATAATCCTATTTTATCTCTATTTTAGCTAAAATAGGTTTATAGAACGTTTGTCTTTATCTGTCACGTTGTCATTTCTGTGTGTAAGAAAGAGACAAACCCCATTTTAACTAAAATAGGTTTGATAAGTTTTATGAATAAGGGGGTTAATGTACATTTTTTTGAAACTGAATGGAACTGATAGGCTGGAGCTCACACGAGCTATTGTACCATACACGGCCATCAAGATGACATACAATTCATGGACCGTTGGGCGCCGCTTTGCACGTAGCAAATTTTTGAAATTTTGTGTTTTCGATATGTGATTTTTCAAATCTTTGACGTGAATAAATGAACTTGCTGATCGATTTACTTATACTATCGTTACTTTTAGCCTGCTTATGACCTTTATGATGACAACAATTAAAAATTATGTTGATTATAAGTACCTATACGTTTTTTTTTAATTTCATTCCAAGAACTACTTAACTCATTTAATCACCGTTGTAGTGTATCTATTAAATAGATATGTAAACACTGTCTCATTCACACAAGCGGGGTAGCTGCTGTCAGTTATGTTATGTCATCTGTCAGTTACGAGGAATGGCGGGAAACAGACAAAGTGAAGCAGGCTATATACGATGGCGCTTGGTGTGGTAGTGAGCCAGTGAAGTGATATGTTTAACATAAGTACGGAATCAACAGGATTCTACAACCGTGATTATGGTTGAGTTATAATTAGATACTGCTTCAATCTGAGCCTCAATCAGAGCCTGTTCTTCCACGATGTTCAACTTGTTTTCGTTTGAAAACTTAAAATAAATTGGTCAGCAGAACATTGTGGAAGATGGCTTTGGATTCTCCCATACCTTTTCTTCGCCACAAACTAAGCGCAGAGGCACAAACGAACACATAAACATACTGGAATCGTCTTCGTCTGCCATAGTTTGCTTATACAAACTTTGCCCTGAAGCACCATCAAAGCCATACTTGCATATAATTGTTAACTCTTTGCCATCCAGCGAAGGTTCCACACGTAGGAATTTTCCAAGCTTTGCACAGTTTTATCCAAAATTTAGCTTTACTTTTACCTCTTCTTCCGTGATGTACAATGGTAACTTTTGGAGGGCAGCAGTCCTTCTTCGCCTCAAGGATGGCAGTATAAGAAGGACACAGTGGTACTCCTTCTTCTTTTGCACAAGATCTTAATGTTATATACTGCCACTTCGAAAGCTTCAATGAGGTCAAAATAAATAAAGCTTTATCAGCGGAATATATAGGCACAGTTTCCTTGGGCTTTAACAATTTATTTATCCTTGTAGCCTCTTTGCTCCGAGACTAGTTTAACGATATCTGCTATATTCTTGTCATGTGCTTTCAAACCGGTTGCATGAGCAAGGCTTTCAGTGCTATACGTTAGGAGGTCTTCCGCTCTCCTTCTCTTCTGTAGCGGGCTTAGCTCTTTAAATGGTTTTCTCGGCCTCACAACTGATGTTGATGTTCCAACACTGCACGTCTCCGGTGTGTAGGATGTTGATGCACCCTCATTTAAAACAAAGTCAGAACTGGAACGGGTTTGCTGCTCTACCGACACTAAATAAGGGGTCATCTTTCCTTTCATGATCTCAGGCCATTTTATGTTCTCTTGCAGCCATGTCTCATACTTTGTTACATAACAAAGTATGAGACATGGCTGCAAGAGACGTACATA
The DNA here is from genome assembly GCA_947508005.1 of Amphipoea lucens. Taxonomy (NCBI): domain Eukaryota; kingdom Metazoa; phylum Arthropoda; class Insecta; order Lepidoptera; family Noctuidae; genus Amphipoea; species Amphipoea lucens. The sequence continues at coordinate 16,707,107 of OX382367.1, forward strand.
CATATGTACGTCTCGTGAGATTACACGAGATCCATTTGTTCCTCAACGAACAAACATAAGTCTGACAGAATTGTTTCAATACCCTCTTTTCATTTTCTGACAAATCAATAGTATTCTCAAAAACTTCAAATAAAACATTGGGCTGTGAAAAACAATTGTTGTTTGTCATAAACATGACAATGTCCAAATTGGTATCACAACCTTCCATCACAGCACAATTAAAAAAATAACGTAATAAGTTAGCGCGCACAAGTAATGAGAGCTACTGATAAAAGTAAGCTCAAACGTCCTGTTTTTATACAACTACCCTCATTATCGTTCGCTATTCTTTAATTAGGTTTTACAGACTTTAATATTACAGACAATAGAATTTTATTGTGACTAGGGCCCATTTGGCCCTGCTAGAGCTGGTTGATGCTCATGTCATTAGTATATAATTATAACTCAACCATAATCACGGTGATTAAATGAGTTAGTTCTTGGAATGAAATAAAAAAAAAACGTATATAATCAATATAATTTTTAATTGTTGTCATCACAAAGGTCATAAGCAGGCTACAACTAACGATAGTATAAGTAAATCGATCGGCAAGTTAATTTAACCTCGTCAAAGATTTGAAAAATCACGTATCGAAAATTCAAAATTTCAAAAATTTGCTACGTGCAAAGCGGCGCCGAACGGTGCATGAATTGTATGTCATCTTGATGGCCGTGTATCGTACAATAGCTCGTGCGAGCTCCAGCCTATCAGTTCCATCCAGTTTCAAAAAAATGTACATTAAGTGTTTTCTCCCATACAAAAAAAAATAAAAAACTTTTTTTTCTCACGCGTGGAGCGACTGATACCATCCATACGTTAATATTACGTAAAGGGAGGTATACTATACCCATTACAATTTTTGTTTTTTTATTTACGAACTTTAAGTTTCTATGAGTATGGAGCTCGATTTTCAGACCACTGTGCGCCGCCCGCGGTGCCATACTATTATATTCTGTGGCGATGCCGCTGTATTGGTTTCTCTTGGATTTGTATGAGCCCTTGCGGCGCGCCGCCCCGGCGCCGTGTGTTCATACAAATCCAAGGGTGACTGATGCAGCGACGGCGGTGCCGCTGCAGCTGCGGCATAATGTGTAAACGGCCTCAAAGATTAGGTACCTAACATTCATATATAACTATGATTCCTTTTTATTATAAACAAAATCAATTTTAAATCTAATTTCTTGCTTTTGATCATTTTCATCGCAATTTTCAGATGAATCTGTTACCTATTTCATTATGCCCATTATCAATAAGTCGCGGTCGGTTAATAAAAACATTAGGTCAGAATTTTTTTTATTTTTGTAATAGCTTAGATAACGTGTAGGTACTTGCGCATTAGAAATACCTAACTTCCGTGTTGATATTTTCGACTTTCTTTCTCCTGCAGACTTTTTTTAGTTATTTATAAAAATATTTAATAGATATATTTAAAAATTCAAAATGACATTTAAATAGAAAATTCGATTTCGTAACCTTGGGAATCGAACCCGGGGACTCTCGAATACAAATCTACACGTCGTCCACATACGTCACTGTGACAGTTGTACGTGAAGTCGAAAATACCGACTGCACTTTCTTAGATGTTTCCAACATTCATTGTTTTAGAAAAAAACACTGCAACGTGATAATTTTTATTTCGGAAGTCGGTGTCGCTGGTTCCGCATTTTCGTTTTTTGACACCGACTTCCGAAATTATAGTTATTTATCACGCTGTAGTGCTTTTTTTGAAGTCGGTTGTTTTTTTTTCTTTCTAATTGTACCTACCCCACAAAAATTCAATTAACACTAGTGCATTGAAGAATCATCAAAATTCGCATAGAAATGCCGGAGATGCAGTACATTTATGCATATTAACTTCGGACATACTACATAAGAATAATTACCTAATGTATTATATACTAAAACCTTCCTGGAAGTATGTAGATCACATTAGTGAAAGAATGATCAAAATTGGTTCATCAGTTTTTTAGAAAATCTACAAATATATATACAAACATACACACATACATACATTACATACATACATACGGGTCGAATACACAACCTCCTTTTTTGAAGTCGGTTAAAAATGTTTTTAATTTCATTGAATCAGTTTTATTTCAAAATCACCCACATCCTTAAGTTTTTCAAGTCACACTCAAAACGAATAAAATTTATTATGTTGTCACACATAACTACATAATTTGTTTCTTATTTGCACATCGTTTCCGCGCCATCTATTAGAATACTAGGGCGTAATCTCACAAAACCGTTACTTCTAAATCTCATGTATGCTTTATGTCATAATTGTGATGGGCGTCGTCGTTAGATGGCGTTTGCGTCGATTCTGCATATGTGTGCATGCGTTTTTCAAGGACACTTAGGTCTAGTAAGCCTCTTAAAACCGGCTTTCAATATTGAACGCATCCAATCTTGCAACTAGATTATTTCTGTCTGTATGAGGTGTGACGAGAGACTTTCTTTTGTAATTTAATCGTTACGACCCGTGTCCGCTTACACTTTTGCTTCCATTTCTATTTAACTTTCAATCACATTTTATTAAGCCGTAGCATGCAATTCCCTGTTGTAAGACATTTTAACAAAGAGAAAATGTATCGTTTTCCTAATACCACCTAAATATTTATTACTAGGTGGGACTGACTGGTCAGAAATTCCGAATATTTTAATGGAACGACAATTTAAAACAGGACATGAAGTACTTTGACAAGGAAATCAACTTTTGGATGAATACAGCCGAAGACAGAAGTAAGATCAAGATTGCTGCTAGTGAGATTTACAAAAAACCGGAAACGGAGAGTAGCGAAACATCCGATGACGACATGGAAAACAGCAACATCCAACACAACACAACAGAGCAACGATACAAAAGAACCGAGAAAGCAGTAGAATCCCGCCAAAAGACTCAACGATGAAGCTCGACCTGAACCAGCCTGACGGCAAGGTCGTTAAAAGATGCCCATCCATAGATATAATTACCCGTCTTTCCACTAGTCCAATGCTTACTCTAGGATGCATATCCGGTAGGCTCTTAAATCCTTACCTATCCCTCGGGCACGTCTTCCCTACCATTACCGCGCCCCCCGGTCTATTCCTTGATATGCAATGGTCGCTGTAGCACCATGAAAATGAGGCTACAGGAGCTAGTGCGAATCTTGGGGTTCATTCGATTAATCGAGTCTGGTTTAACCACGCTGGGATCGGTGCAATTCATTCATTCATTCATTCATTCGAATGTAGTCCCAATTTATAAATGCTTTATTAATTCAGACACGAAATTATACTTTTACATTGAACCAATAAATCAAGTGCTGCTTAATGAATGTCCATTTTGTGTTTTCCTACGTAGTTTAGCCCCAATTAGGTATATACCCAGATAAGCGTCTATCAAAACTCCATTGCCGGAGCTTTTAGCCTTAGCTAGATTACTTAGCTTAGTAAATCTTGATGCTAGTATATTTTTAACTTAGGAACTGGATCTGCAGGCTCGCTAAAGTGCCCAGTCGCTAGATAATAGTTATGCTGACAACTTAGTAACTTCTAATCAAAATGGACGTGGCTGGTAACTGAACCATTAATTATAGCCTTTTCAGAGGGTCAGAACTAGCACGACCTATGTACTGCTTGGAGAGTAGATATTAACCCCCTTATTCATAAAACTTATCAAACCTATTTTAGTTAAAATGGGGTTTGTCTCTTTCTTACACACAGAAATGTCAACGTGACAGATAAAGACAAACGTTCTATAAACCTATTTTAGCTAAAATAGAGATAAAATAGTATTATGAATAAGGGGGTTAGTGTGTAAATGTATGTATGTACTTGTACGTTCTCTCTATAAGATGCCCGAATAACTTAAACTGTTTGTTTTTAGATGCTGATGTTGAACAAGCTTTGCATTTCTAAAGAATTAGGTAAAAATTTGTTTCTGAATAATTATATAATTTAGATAAAAGATCTCAAGTTGTTGTTTACTTAATGAAGTCTAAGTAATTTGGCAACGGTTTATTCACTTGACTTTCGTCTGATCTTCGGGGGTCACTAAGACACAATTGAATTATGTATAACTTAAACTGTTTGTTTTTAGATGCTGATGTTGAACAAGCTTTGCATTTCTAAAGAATTAGGTAAAAATTTGTTTCTGAATAATTATATAATTTAGATAAAAGATCTCAAGTTGTTGTTTACTTAATGAAGTCTAAGTAATTTGGCAACGGTTTATTCACTTGACTTTCGTCTGATCTTCGGGGGTCACTAAGACACAATTGAATTATGTACATAATTCAATTACTAGAAACTTTGTTCTTTCGACCTTGTAGTTGTAGGACGATTGGAAAAGGTACTTGCAACTAAAATACGTTCACTAGGTGAATGGTTACGTTCCACTTCGTACGCTATTGTTTTATTTGCGGTAAACATTGAATTCCCGTGTCCAGTAGACTGTTGCGATTCGTAGAATTACAAATGACAACTTTTGAGGGAATGAGTAATGGATGTTTTTTATTCAAGTAGGTATCAAAATCTTTTAGTCAAAAATACATGGGTATTTTTAATATTTTGCATTTTGTTTGACCCTAATGGACCATTGTGATGCTAGAATCGATTTCTCTCGGCCTCGGCCTTCTGCACGCGGTTGTCTGTACGCGTTCGTGTATCACGCAAAAATACGTATCTATTGATGCAGACTTTGTGCGAAGAATACAATCCGTATTAGGCTAGGGTCAAATCTGAACGATAAAAACGCAGCACGCCTCCATCGCTTAGGATTTTCCATATATATTCCAATAGTGAAATATATATATATATAGGCGAAGTAACGCGCGTCTATGATGTTGCTACCATCAGCAGAATAACGCGTACAAATTTTTCCTTCTATTTTTTTTTTCGATTTTTCTGTTCATTTTTCCAGTTCGTTTTGTCCCTAGTCTTAGTTTTATTTTAACTCTTAAGCTCCGAGTGCGCTCCGCGCGGTCAATATTATCAAAAAATTCCATGAATTCCCACTGTTGGTTTCAATCATTGAGCTATGTAGACTATTATTACATCACGCCTTGTAATTACGTTATTGTATACAAGTATGGGTTAACGACTTAATTACAATACATGGCGATGTAATACCGATGCTCTTAAAAGGCCGTCTAGTTCAATTCTTACCATGTTTGTAAGTAATTGGCTGAAGCACCTCGTTGGTTTTGATTAGGATTTGTCTATTTCAGTAATTTCTTCATTTGGTTCTGTTTATATAGCGGTAACTTCTCATCATGATTTATGTGCCATTACAAAAGTTTCATATATCCACTGGGCTATAGTGGATATATGCAACTTTTGCATTAATCTAAAGCTATTAAAGTGTTTCCTTGCACTGAAAAAAAAAATCGTATGCACTAGAAAATACTAGCTAAGCTACATGATAAATGTTCTCTTGTAGGGCCTCTCAAGCGGATACCATCAACAATCTACCAGATGATTATGACTATATCCCTTCGCAAAACCATTATTTGTTAACGGTGTGTGAAGGAACCCATGCTTAGCACTTGCTTATGAGCTGTTTACAACTGAACATCAACAGTTTTCTAACTGCTCATATACTTAGTGCTTATTGTGAAACCGGAAACATTTTTCATAATGCTCATTAGAAATGATTTGATTTATTAACTGTAATTACAGTAATCAACGCTGCTATTACACCAGTAATTTAAGATTAGTACCTATAGTACTAATTAGAAGGAACTGTTGTGTTGTACAAAACAGTTGAGTGGAGGAAGCTTTCAGTATACTTACCTAACATTCAAAGACAAAATGAACATTGACAAATCGTTAACAAATAACTTCAAATGACCGCGATATAATATGATGAAATTTTAATCAACTATGTAATACCACACCACCCGATACTCAGTAATTTCACAGCGTGATTATGAAAACGGTAACTTTTCACGAAAATGAGTATAACAGAAGATCAAAGAGTATTTACGTACGATATAAAGCCCCATAATAAATGTTTATTTTTAGCGAAATCTTCGCGCCTGCGGTTGTGGTATGGCATGTATAATGTTGTTTCATACAATTTGCGAGTGTACGTGCCCCGTCCACAGGATACTGGCGACAACACCTTGGCCGGCTTGCAGTTTCCGCTACTTACTTTACAATCAACCATTTTATATTGCAACATCTAAATACGATTGCGAATTTAATATTCTTTTTGTTGGCCATCTCATCAGCAATGTTTAGTTTAGCCAAATCAACGAATAGCCTAAATACAATTCCGCAATTAACGTATACATTCTTGTTGCAATCACTTTTGATTCTCCTCTGAGGTTCTGAAACGAACATGTAATCAATCAGGACGGATATTTCCAAATTGAATAGTAGAATTAATTGCCCGAAACGATAACTTATTGTTATCGAACCTCGTTTTTGTATATAGCAATTACAGCTTGGCGGTGAATCACCACCTGGCTACGTAATATTTCTTTAGCAAAAGCGTTTTGTTGAGTAACTTACTCAACAACTTACATTACCTTTATGTGTGAAAATAAGTGGATACCTAATTCCGTTGCTGCTCATTTAATGTACAACAAGCTACAAGCGTGCTTCACTGAGCCGTGAAGTAGTTGTATATGGTTAAGATTGAGACATCGATTTAGATAAACTTAAACACATTCATTCTTCTTCATGTATCTTTATACAGCATTTGTAAAGGACTTGGTTAGGATCGAACCATGCCTTTTATTCCTACTTTATTTCCAAATTGTTTATTTTTTCAAACCGTGTGAAATTCAAGCGTGAAAAATTTACTTTGTATTTTGAAACAATAAAATTGTTGTCTGAAATATACATATTTTACGAAACATGTGTTTCTACTGACGCTAACATACCGATATGTTTCGTAAATAAAAATACATTTCACAAACACGGTTTCTGTTATTGATGGTATTGCCAAGATATCGAAATGCACAATTTAAATCTTGCCTGTCATTCGTCTGATCGTAAACTCTCGCTCGGATTTCGCAGTGGCTTTCGCCAATTAATGTATCAAATCCCTCACGGAGCGACTTTTGAGTGTGTTATTAATCTTATTGAGTGTAAACAAGCCCGTATGCGTCGCGGCGCCGCGGTGAGTCAGACAATCGCGATGTGGGCTCCACAGGGCATTGTGCCGCGCTAGGCTGTGGGGCGCTTGCATTGTATGATTGTATGTAAAGGAGGCGCAGGCGGGCGCCCACCGACGCACTCCGTCTACGAGAAAGCACCGCTTGCTTGTCATTGTCAACCATTTGAAATCTACACCCAGCAAACTCATTGACAGATTTTCAATTCGTGTCAGTGCCAAGATAATTAGTACAATATAGTAGTTTCAGATAAGTCGGGCTTGTGGCTAAATAATAACAGCCGCAAAGGTCGATCTACGCTTGGCGCGGTTGGTCCGTGGATCCATCTTTACATACGACGACCGCCAAAGACACCTCCGTGCCTCGGAAAGCACGATATTAAGACGTTGGCCCCGGCGATCATTCGTGGATCTTTAACAGTCGTTACGGGTTGTTAGAAGCCCAAAAGTCTGCCAATCAGTCTTACCCAGTAACTGGTTTGTAGAGGTCAGATAAGCAATCGCTCTATGTAAAATACTGGTACTAGCTGCATCCGTTTAAACTGGAAGTAGACCCCAACATAGTTGGAAAAAGGCTAGGCAGATGATGATCAGTGCCAGCACACATTCTCTACCCAAAACAAGTCCCATTGTTTCTAAAACGTTCATTTCTCTAATCGATCGCTTCACTTTCATTCAGTAAACACGGTGCTGTTGTTTGTTTATCTGGTGGCTCGCGTCTTTCTCTCACGATTTGTGTCGTGATGAAGAGTCTCGCAGATCCACGAAATGATAACTGTCCTCCATTCGTGAGCAGATCTTAACATAAACTCCCGGACAAGAATTAATGTTTATGTGTAATTAATTTTATTTTACTTACCTTTCATCTTCACGCTCTTCTTGCCTTATAGGGCGAACAGATAGAACTGAATACTATCGCTAGGTAGATCAGAAGACACTAATGCGGCCCCAAACAAATAATTAGTTGTAGACATGTATGTACAGAGCATAGGTGCCACCTTTGACCGCAGCATTTCCTCAGCCAAGAATGAGATACCCTGACTCTGGCTTGTATCAAAGCCAGCTGCCAGCAACATAACGATTCACTTTACTGTATCATGTATGGACCTGTATGGTATGTGCACAAATCCCAAAAGAGTTTTGGATCTCCATTCATTTAAGGGCGTTATTAATAACTTTATAGTCTGGTTGTTAGAAACTTAGGAGCTGATGCAATTTTCCAATATTGGGAAAATCAAAAATTTCCCAAATATAATGGATTTCCATTTCTTGGGACTAGACCAAAAAAATGGACATTTTATTTGGTAGCCCATGATAATGTGTCAAACGGCGAAGTTAAGCTCGTTACGGACTTAAAATCCGTGACTTTAATGACCGCTTCGAACCGGGTAAGAAGTTAAGAAGCATGCAGCATAAAATAGCGTAATACCCTTGACCCGGCGTGGGAGGGAGACGCGGGTATTTTTAACCGAACAGGTCAACAACCGCCGGCCGGTGTTCCTCCTGCAAGGTTGCAAGATTGCAATTTGAAGACGGTAATTATAAATTATCGCTATCATCATCCGAGATATTAGCTGTTTTAGCTCTTATATTAAAGTATCTTGATAAATACATCTGCTTATTTGTACACACCCTACTCAAAATATTTTTAGTACACAATGCAAACGTGTTATTTATTTACGCAGCTGTCGACGGTGCTACACTTCAATTTGTGTGCTAATACCTCGTAGGCGCTATCTAGGATTGGCCAATCTCGTTACGAATACATAATCACATCGTATCTTTAGTAATAAATACGAATAAACTGTCATAGCACAATGTACAGGTAACAGGTATACGAATTCGCAGTCATCGGTCGTGACTCCAACCACATCAACGATGCGTATCCGTTTATTTCTAGACGATGTTTGTTTATGTCTTACTAGTGTTCTTTGTACACACGGATTTTGTACATCATCAAAGTGATTTCGATAGAAAACTATCTCAGGCGCAACTTTTTTCTTTTCTTGGTATAATATTATTAACTTTGTTTGGTTTTGATACTTTTTTACACAATTTGTTAGGTTTAATCAGGCTTACTAGTATTTTTTTTGAGATGAGATCAAAATGAGAGTCAATAGATCGATTTTGATAAACCACCCGTGGTGTTCAATATGGGTGCACTGCAGTACTCTTTCCAATTCGACGTTTCTATTTATCTTTATAGGATCTTTAATTGTGATCAGGGTTGGGGAGTAGCCTGCAATTTGGTCGAGATAATTCGATAACCGGAGTGTATGTAGGATTCGGAAATTGCAATGATTGCGTCGAAGCTAGGCCGAGTAGATGAAGCGACGACCAGTGCGCCGCCCGCCCGGCGCATGTTGCCGATATTGGCAATGCAATTACCGATAGGGCTGTCATTCTAGCACGTCGCTGCACATCTGCATTTGCTATTGGAAACAGTCCATATTACCTCGAAGATTCGGAGTGGCTATGGGAATGGGACGTCATAATTCCCACAATTGTAGCAACGCTTAAGTAAACATACACCTACCTGCTAACAAAACGGAAAATCCAATGCTTATTTATAAGTTTACCTTAAAAATATTTCCGAATGTTGGCTAAATATTTGCGGATTGATGAGGAGAGTGAAATATCGTGTTGCGACGAATATAGTACAACGTCACGATTGAATTGTCAACCCTGTCGGTCCCCGCCTCGCCCCGTCCACACCTCATCCCTGCTGGTTTGCTACGCCCACACAAATATTTGCCGCGCTACAAGAATTTTGCATTAGCACCTACCGGACTGACCGCTCGTAGCGTTTATTGAACTGTACGTACTTCATCAATATATGTAATATGTACGTATCCGATAAATGGGCTTCGTACTCACTGTAGCGTTCACCTGTTGGAAAATCAATCAGCTTTAATGGAAAACAATATCTACTTACAGACTTTCGCTGTACATCGATAGAATCGCATATAAAACGAGCCTAAATTGAACAGATAGCTGAATATGAGTTATCGCATTCACATGGATGAATCATACTTGACAGACAGAGATGACCTCGGTGGCAACCCGTCCAAACAAATTATCTCGTCGTACAACTAAGCATTCATTTAAGATTGCTCGGGCACATTGTGGAGAAAAATTCTTTATAAGTTTTCGTATAGCAAAAGCAGAACACAGATGCTTATGGATTTAACTTTCAACATATACATTTTCCGTATTTTGAATCTTGAATTAATTAAAGTAAGTAAACACGGGTAGTAGCAGCTGTTTCTTGCCACCTGTCACTCACGCGCACATTTAGGGCTTATAAGGGCAGGAATGAACTCAATGATAATTCCGGTTGGTGAAAGTTTATGGTCTCTGCTAACCTAATTTTGAAGAGATTGCCTTATTATTTATTAACTCATTGTTGTTCGTAAAAGGAGATAAGTACCTCCATTATCAGAAAAAAAGGTGCAGCAAAATATGATTGTATGCAATAATGCAATATCGTAATGAATCGGTCTTATCAACATCAGATAAGTTAGTTTCTGATATCGCAAACCGTGTTCAAAATATTAAATTCGAACGAATTACATTTTTTAGGTTTTCAGGATTTTGAAAAAGGTGAGCAGCCTCGAACATCGACTCGTGAAGTCGTGATTAGACTTTCGTGTACTTTTTAACCAACTTCAAAAAGGAGGAGGTTCTCAATTCGACTGTATGTTTTTTTTTTGTATGTTTGTTACGCGATATCTCCGCCAATTGGAAATCGATTTCAAAAATCTTTTTTAATGGATAGGGTATGACTCAGGGGTGGTCCCATATAAATTTTAGTAACTTTGGGTAGTTTTTGATTTAGCTTCAGTAATACGTATTTTTGCCACTTTGTTTATTTTGATGATGTTATAATAACTTCCTGTCACAGATATTTCCATAGCAAGTAGTCATCTGCCGAGCCTTTTCCCAACTTCGTTAGTCGTAGCTTAACCTGATCGATCAACCCGTACGGCTGTTATTACTTAGCCACAAGCCCCTCCCTTTACATAGCAAGTAGTGTTAAGTATATGAATTTGTGTGGGGTAAGTACAACTTAAAAGTGAAAAATAAAAACATTTTTCCAAAAAAAAAAAAAAAAACAACCGCCTTCAAAATATAGTCCATCCAATAAATCACCCATAAGGGGTTGTAGAGTGCGTGAGCAAGGCCCTAAGCAATTACTTCAGAAAATTGTTCAGGGTGCTTAGAGAGTTAACATACTAAAAGTCCTGACATCTAGGGGGTGAGGCGGAGTGGGGGGAGGGGGTTAAAGTTCCCATTTTTCAGTTTTTCGCTAATATCTTTAAAACGGTATGTTTTAGAGAAAAGAAGTTTTCTGGGCAATGAAAGCTTATAAAATTTCCTACAACTGTAGTCTTATACACTCTTTCGGATTACTACCCATTTTTACATATACATTCTAAAATAGTGAAAATTTTCGAAAAAACTACTTTTATGAATCTCTACCTGTTGCCTGCTACTTTGTTTGCGTTATTTCGGGATAAAAGTAGCCTAAAAATCCAAATCTTTAATCATAACGAATTTCATCCAAATCGGTTCAGCAGTTGAGTAATCAAAACTTGTATCTTTGATACATATTATCTTTTATCTTTTAATTCGTTTAGGCTGTGAGGGTCCTGACAATGGTTCTTTTTCCAAGGCTCCCTCATCCTCAGTAGATGGTACTTGCTGAAGAGGCTCTACGTCGTCTTCATCATCGTCAACGTCAACAGACACGCCACTTCCAGCCATGAAGTAACCTATGCCGCCCAAAAAGGACATCAGCAAATGAAACCCTCCGAGGCGCACTACACAGTTCGATATCTTAGAGTCAAGAGGTGCAGCAGCGACTATTTCCCGCGCTTTCCAGTACAGTGGCTGGTCAAAGGTTATTATTACTTTTAGGTGGTTGCTTTGGTCATCCTTGTCAGTTACTTGGGTCAACTTGCAGGCATAGTGTAAAGCCGTATAGATGGTGTCATAGTTCGAAGGTGGCGCATTGATGATTGGAAGGGTAATCACGCTAGTTTTTTCACTGTAATCCCCTGTTGTTATGGTCGTCATGTACCCTTTCCATTCTGGCAGGGACATATCCTGGTGTTTGGCAACGAACCAAAGGACAGGAAATATGGAATGAAAAGTGACGACCCGCTTCTGCTCCATTACCACTGGTAGAAAACGAGATCTCAAACTGTTACCGCCTTCACCGCTTGGAGGTACTCCCAGCTTATGTTATCAATAAAATACCTAATTTATATACTATTAGCTCATATTTAACATTCGGTAATGCTTGTCACATCACACTAAATGAACTCCATTTTCACTTTCTTCGGAGCACGATACTCGAACACTGGTGAAAATTTGGAAAAAGTGTATAAGACAAGTGTAGATAAAGTTTTGATATCCCAACGGCTGTACAGATTTGGATAAAATTTAGTAAATTGATATAGTAGGAGTTGATTTAAGATATAAGATACTTTTTATCCCCAAATAACGTGAAGGAAGTAGTATCAAAAGGTAGTGTTCAATTTAAGTAGTTTTTTTTCAATTTTCACTTTTCCGGAATGTGTAGTTCGAAAATAGGTAGGAATGTGAAAAAGTGTATAAGATAAAAGTTGTACATAATTTTATAAGCTTTCATTGCGTAGAAGACTTCTTATCTCCATGACGCACCGTTTAAAAGATATTAGCGAAAAACTGAGAAATGGGAACTTTAACCCCCTCCCCCCACTCCGCCTCACCCCCTAGATGTCAGGACTTTTAGTATGTTAACTCTCTAAGCACCCTGAACAATTTTCTGAAGTAATTGCTTAGGGCCTTGCTCACGCACTCTACAATCTCTTTGTTGGATGGACTAATAAGACACTACGGGTCTCCGCACACTGGCCACCGGCCACAACCACAAAACGCCGCCAAACGGCATATTTCCTGTAGTTTTCATACATTTTATATGTACTCGCCGCACACGGTTGACGCCGGTGGCCGCCACACGCTACAAATCGTTGCTGCTCGCTAGCTTCTCGTGGCGGCGTTTGTGGCTGTCGCGTGTGGCCCGTGTCAGCCCGTGTGCGGCGACCCTACAAAGTGAAAAATAACTTTAATTTTGGAAGTCGGTGGCAAACAACGAAAATGCGAACCCAACAACACCAAATTCCGAAATTAAAGTTATTTTCACTTTTTAGTGTCTTATTTGGAAGTCGTTTGTTTTTTTTTTTTTGTGAAAAAGTTTATCGCTACTCCGAGCGAACGCGTGAGCACTTCAAATCCCAGTACCTACTGTTATCTGATTCACTGAAACTTGGGGGAAACTGGGGGCCTGTGGCAATACCTACCATGCAGATCTGCCGTTCTGCAAGGTTAAGCCGTTCTTGCTGCGATTGTTTCTTAGATGGGTCTCCCAATATTATCGAGATCCATTGGGATTTCACGTTCAGCAGCTGGTTATTGGTCAGACAAAGTCAGAAGTTTGAGAATCTGACTGCTGCTGATCTAAGACGTTATTTTTGTAACTTTCTATCCTTTGGATGCGAAGGTCGAAGCCTACTCGCTCGCAGCTAAGAAACTACCTTTCATCTAATTATATTTAACGCACCTGGTTAGCAAGAAGTCAACACACAATATTATTATGAAGTAGTTACAAAAAGCCATTACAAGCCGGTGACATTATATCAAACAATTTATATACAGGTGGATGTGAAATTGTTTTAAACTAGTACATAGTATACAAAATGCCCGAGTATGTCCGTAGCGAGTGCATTGACACTTGGCGAGTGGCAGAACGTGGACGATGTAGTGCTGCTATTATTTTATCTGGTTATTAACCTGTAATGGACATAAAGATGCGGAGGCAGCGTTATCTGATAACGACAATGCTCGTTTAATTACATAAAACTAATTAGGTAGGTATAGCTCTTTCGCTATTGCGTTGCAGCAAATTTTTACGCCACTAACACGGTCATAACAAAAATATCCAAAGGGCATTCAAAACTACTGATAAATTGCGCATTTTCCCTTGAAATTCTCCGATAAATTTTACCTGTTTATCGCTATTTATGTTTTGATTAACCTCATTTCCTGAAATAGCTCATACCTATGATAGTTTATCTACATAAATACCTGCAGTGACTAATTAAATGAGCAGGCGTTTGAATAGGACTGCATCGGGCAATATCGAGGGCGACAAGTGGTACTTGTTGCGTGGGATCGAAACTTTTGCATATAAATGCGATATGCAGGCGTGATTTGTCGCTCCACGGCCTGGACCAGTCGCCTGCGCTAAATGCTAAACTGTGTAATAACTCGGAAAACAGCCCATAACATAACTTGTCCCGGAATAATACACAATCGATAATGCCGTACATTTTACACAAGTACGTAAGCACTATAATGTAGGATTTATTTCAGTTCCCGTATTACGGACGTGCGTCATTTTTGTAGTTTGTAGCCCTAACAATGTAAACAGCTTCCTGGAAAATTATATTCAGCAAATTCAGCAATTGACACGATTCTCATCTTTCACTGCAAGTAGGTCCTTTACATGCACCGCACTGGTTTAATATTTAGGTCGCTTTGTGTTTGAACGCAGCCCTCTGATCCACATTTCCTCTTTACGATTAGTGAAATTATGCCACATGTGGACAGGATGCCTGGAAGTGCTTGCAAATGTTGCATCCTTGCATCGTTATATGTATGTAAAGTTGTCTTCTTGTTCCATATTTAGATCTGATTTTGAGCTGCTTCCACAAATAGAATTGTATATCCTTTTCCAACAAATACCAGGTTTAGGAAAATGAGTGTCAAAGTAGGTATGTATATTCGTTTAAGCCACTCAAAGCTAGAATATTTGTCTGTCTATCAATCTCTTCATCCGGCGAACCTCACTAACTGTATAATACGTACTAATGTTATTTTAATGGGATATTCTTTCTCCTTTCATCGTCGCATTTCAAAGAGTTCTGTAGTATCACGTGGAAATAACGGAGAGAACTTTCGGAAGAGTTGTGATCATTAGTTGTGTGTAATCTACGATAAAAAATTGCAGTTGAAAAGTTAGCCTATTTAAATAAGAATCGAATTTAGATTCAATTTAGGTAACAACAGTCTTGGAAAACCTTTAAGTGGTAAACGCGACGGGAGATTACATGAAAGTGGCGAGAGAGTGGCGACATGGACAGCTCAGCAGCCTTCCAATTACGAGAGCATTCGAATCGGGTGCTGCGAGCGTTAATTAGAAGGATCCCCGGTGGCACGGCCACGTATAACTCCATATAACTCTTTGCGAAGCATGCCTGTAAACCAATTACCGGCCAACTGATGAACGTTGAGCGTGCACGAAAGTTCCCACTCAATTTCATTACGCTTGGCTGTGCGCACTAACAATTAGAGAGGTTTCTATAATCGCGATTAATTCATTGATTAGCAAAGAGGTGGCTTTAATTATGTATGCATAAATCATTGCATATTAATTATTACGCGGAGTGGAGTCTAAGAATGTTTAGTTAAAAATCGCCAAAGAAGAGGAGTTATTTATATTGTGCTCGAGAACAAAATGGCTGGTTCTCATAATATATCGTTAATTGTATCAACGCTCTATCAAAAGCTTTTAGCGGCGATAGACGTCTGATGTTTGTCGTACGTCACGCCGCCGCCGTCTCATCGGAGCCGATTATACAGACTGTGTATTTCCATTTCCAAAGTCGTTCGTCTCTAAGTAGCCCTGTCAAGTTTGTTTGCCTACCATCATGTCTGTGTAAATAGCAGCCAGCATCCTCCCCTCGCTGCTTTAACACTCGACAAGCTTATTTACGTATACGTTTAATTAACACTTCAGCGGAAGTGGATCTAACGCTGCGTACTGAAGTAAGCAGCTATGAGTAGAGCAGTTGCTGATATCTTCGCAGGAATTATCTAAAGTGGTTTGCAATGGTGGTATATAGCCTTATAAATAGTAGTGATGTAACACGTATCGACGATACAGTTAGACCGCAGACGCCAGGGTTTGATTCCTGCACATTGCACCATGCACTTACATTCCTTACGCACTGCTCGTATTCTTCATACCACAGAACGATCTATCGATTTCTATATTTTCTTAGAATCAGCTCTGTAATAAGAAATATTTGTGCCCTATGTCCAACCACAATGTATCATTCTTTAAATCGATATCTTTCTCAGAATAATGATTATCTTTATGATGTTTTATATTCTTTGAACACTAATCGATTTTTATCAAACGCATCATTGTTATATTGAAACATGTGTTATACTGCTTTCTGATAAAGAGCATACTTACAGAAGTAATTAGATACATTTTGTATCTATAGTTGAATGCAGATTATTTTTTTTTAAAACCCGTCGTAAAAAGCTGCTGAATAAAATTGAAAGCTGGAATAGATTTCATTTTGTGCAGTCTACCTCCCCATGAAAGGGGGGATTTTTTTGTTGAGGTTGCCTATCAAACCTGTATACATAGTTCTGTTCAGCAGCTGTATTAAAATGCGGGCGAAGCTTTTAGTACATCATAGAATAAAAAATACTACGTTGCTGAATTTTATTTTATGTTCAACAAAGTGTATAAAAACTTTCAGGTTTTAAAATGAATAATTTATGACATTTGTGGCTTTTATTCTAGTTTTTAATACTTACATAATAGTGTCTCAATTTTTGTTTTAAATATGCTGCAGTTTAAGCTGGGTAATTGCGTAATACTGGTAGACTAACAGACTTTCATTTTGACGGTTCAACAACATTCATTGCGTTATTTACGTCGTTGAGCAGACAAATTTTTCGAACATATGAAACAATGGATTAGCAATATCCTTCAAAATTATTCAGATTGTGGTTGAAAGTGTGTAACTCGTTGTTTGTTGTGAGCTGAATGCAAATATAACCTATTTTACTTCTGTTACAAAAACGAAACGTTGCCAAAATCTTTAATGTTGTTTTGCTTGTATTGAAACATTGCGGCAGCCAGCAAGGCCATTAAAGTATTCCATAGATATTCAAATATGCAACCCGGAACCTGGAATGTTAATTTAGTTTTCAATGAGTACGAATAATAACTGTTTTTAACAGGGTCGTAATCATAATAGAGGCTACATTTATTGTGTAGCCAGCGGACATGGAAATAATCTTTGCCGTCTACCGTCTGCCGGCCGGCTTTGCACGCTGCGCCGAGCCTTGCTGGAAAATTGCACTTGATCCCTCCCCCCGACCCACCCACCGCGCGCCTGCTCTCTCTGCTCTCTACATTTGATTTCCGACCTACTACAATTATCTATCTACATCGTGATACCATTAATATTCATGAGAATCCAGCTCCGCAAATACTGTCCTGCTTCAGACAATACGTTGCAGATTCGAATGTAAGTTAAAGCTTAATCCTACAAACCAGCTTGCAGTTAGACATTATCAATAACGGCTGCAATAATTATAGGAATTCCTCGATAACGTCCGCGGCAGGTGGCTCGCGGTCGCGGGGCTTAGTATGCGCCGATGGGCCGTGATCGGTTTTTGCTTCGAGTTGTAGTGTAGGGAACAATGGCCGACGACGTGCATTCCATCCGCACCACCGTTAGCCGGCGGCAGTAATCGCCGCAATGATCGCCTCGACCGCTGCGAGCTACTTGCGCCACGATCGACATGATACACCTAACTAATAAACATTTACCGCTTCCGCGCACCGTAAGAAAAATTCATTCCTCAAACATTACACAGTACATACTTACTTTTTACAACTTGGGACGAGGAAACTTACTTCATGAACGTGCGAAGTTCTAAAACGCATACGTTATAAAACTACGTAGTCCAAAGGGTTTTATTAGCCTAAAAAAGCTCCTAAAGCATATAAATATATTTTGGATCTATAAATTAATCAAATTAACAACTTTCTACGGACTTAGATCGAAATAAGAGTAGACGGGGCGCGGTTGGCTTCGAGCCAGACCAAACAGGGTAAAAAGCAAGGGCGGCGGCGACGACCGCGCCCCGAAATAGCGAGCAAAGTCAAGGCGTGCGCTTAGACGACGAACTAACGGGCGCTTGAAGCACATCATTGCACGAATTGCTTACACGTTTTTTTTAAATTCCAGTTAGACACGCCCTGCGACAGGGCGCGCCTTCTGGTCGAGTTACCTTCCACAGAAAAAAAAAAAACAGCCCGTGTTAACTAATTAAATTATGTGTGCCTATCATGATACGAACGCTTCAATAACTACTATAAAACATAACGACCTAAATGTAGCAAAAAACAAGGTGGAGCCCGTAATATATTCGCAGACATAGCGCAATGTCTGGCTGTTCTAAAATGACCTACAAAAATGTTTTCTATTAACGTGTTGAGTTGTTGACACAGCGGTGACAATGTTCTCCTGAGAATTTAACATACTTAATGTACACAATTTACCCCTCGTATTTTCATGAAAATAATATCTAGGGGTTGACAATGCCAATGACAACTCGGTTGAATCAAGGTCAATATAATTATTCCATGGTATGTCTCAATGCATAACACCTAAAAGGAATGGCGCAGCGGCTTTCATATCAACGAAGGCCTATCACGTACTGGTGTTGTGGGGCACAATAGCGGTGCAGTAGCCAGTGAGGCAGTGACTCACGCGCAACAGGCTTGAGACAGAACAAGGACATCCTCACATACAGCTAGCGCTGTGGCAAATCGAAACATAAACATGGTTACTCCATATCCGTCGGTGCTATTCACCATTGTGCCGCAACAAATTGCAGACATAATAGACTTCGCAACACTTTAAGCTTTGTGCTAGATGACACATAGATATTTTAAGGATAATAACACTATTAAGAAATTCTGTTGGTCGTTAATGTGTTCTTTGTGGTGGAAACTATGCCTAATAAGATTTTAATTGGTCGTTGTTTTTCTTTCAAGATAGATGAATATACAACCTATGCTTTATTGTGCACCAAAATTGTAACACAGCTCATATGCAGTATCTTTAAAAGGTGTGTTTTGTTTTGTGCAGATGACTTGAAGGCGGTGACGAAGCGTCTGATCGTGCAGGCCAAGCGGCAGGGCTCCGCCGACAATATCTCCATAATCGTGGTGTTCTTGAAGGACCCGCGTGACATTGCCGCAGACAACCGCCCGCCCATGGATCTTGGGTGAGCCTGATTGTTATAATATGCTTTTTGGTCTCAGTTATGGATCTATAGGATAGGTCTCCTTCTATTTCGTCGATATCAGAGGGGCAATTCTCGTAATTTTAAGAACGTTCACTGTCTGATCTCTGTCTCAATCTGTCAAAAATACCTCTTAATTTCCCTACATTTTGACATTTGTTTGTCGATGAGATGAGACTACGATTAGATTTTGAACGTTTTAAATTACGAGAATTGGCCTTCTGATTCTGAAGGTTTTCTTGCGCCCTAATTGCGTAACATACTGTCAATCACAATCCGATACATTTTGAAGAAAATTTCCTTGGTTTATATGTTTTAAAAATTCGTATGCTCAACAGTATAAATAACGCAATGAATGTTGCTGAACTGTCAAAATGTAAGGCATTGCTATTGTAAGAAAGTGTGTTATGCAATTACGTCGGTGATCATAAGGGTACAACCTTATGTCCTCATTTAAGATCTTCCAGACAATCATCGACAAGAAGAGCGGTATGATTTTTCAATGTTCTTAATCCATATGCCTTTAATACCATCTATCGTCTTATTAGCTATAACATGCCAGATTTACTCAAAAAATATTTCAGAAATTTCAATTCTCATTTCTTTTTAGATGACGATATGACTAGAAATATTTTCTGCTAGCATTGACTATGAAGGAATTTCGTCAGGGTCATGTTTTGCTGTAATAATAGAATGCCAAAGTAATGCTTCGAAAGAGTTCACTTCTCTTATCCATGGCCCGTTACTATTTTAGTTGCCTACTCGTAGGTCGAAAGACATAAACGATATGGATGATTGAAGACAATACCTGTTTTTAGAACTTTTGTAACGTGTTGCTAATGGGCATTACCATACCACATGTCACGGGCTCACGGACAGATATTAATAATCCCTATTTTTAGTCCACGCTATCATTTTATGATGTCATACTATGTTGGGTGCAGGCATCTACAATGTCAACAAATTAGCTAATAACGTCTACATTGGAAGTCTCCTGCTTATATTTTTCGTCAAAAATACCAGTTCCGGCGATATTCGGCCGTTAACCGGTTACAGGTAATTCGTACATATGGAGCTCGTATCAAAATGTAGACGTACGAATGGCATTATCTTGAACCGGACGACCTTGGATGTTGTCAGTCTATCTTCTAACACGAATCTTGAAAATGAAAGTTTATGTCACTTTCTTTGATTTTTTTTTTTTGGTGATGTTATTTGATATCACCTGAGACCATCAGGTAATTTCCATAATCAGTGAAATATGCTTGTGTGAAGGATTAGTGGATAAGCCTAATTATTCCCTGGTTGTAATTTTGGGAAATAGTGGCTTTAGTAGTTCGTAGATCTTATGTTAAACAGTCCCTATCTACAACGGATTAATCAATACTAATATTACTAATCCATACTAATATTATAAATGCGAAAGTGTGTCTGTCTGTCTATCTGTTACCTCTTCACGCTTAAACCGCTGAACTGATTTAGATGCAATTTGGTGTAGAGATGGTTTGAGTCCCGGAAAAGGACATAGGATAGTTTTTATCCCGATATTCCCACGGGATCGAAACTTATGCTAGTGAAGCCGCGGGGCGCTGCTAGTGAGATATATGTATTTATAATGTGGTTTGGAGCTCCAATGTCACCCACATTTGGTCTGCAATACCTGTTACAATATTTAAGTTAGAAGAAACCTTGCTTAAGCAAAATACTTGTTTTCTTTGACCTCTTTACTAAAACTAAATTAAACGTAGGCTGGACAACGCGATGATGAACGCTCCGCCGTTCACCATCGAAACGGAGGCGTGCCGGCGGCAGGTAGACGCTGCCGCTGCCGCAGCCGCGGCCGCCGCCGACGCCGACGCCGAAGAGTGTGCGGAGGCCGAAGCCGAGGCCGAGGCCGTGGACAACGGCGTGGATAACTCCGACAGCGACAGCGAGGACCTCGGCCCCGAAACCGCCGTGGATATTGACGCAGATGACGTAGACGCGGAAGCGAGGAATCAAGAACCACAACCGCCTACCCCACCTGCTCATGCTGGTGAGTCTTTAGTCCTAGTTTTAGTTCTGCCCTTCTTATCTTTGTCTCAAGTCATCCTAAAGAAAGACATCTAAATTAAAACATGCCGAAAATAAACCCCAAAATCCCTAAAATCCTCATTGGGAATCCTGATTGTTGTCAACTTTGGTGACTGTAGAAAACATTTTCGTACAGTTTGTTTTAGCGAGAAATTTGATACTTGGCATCACAGGATAATTAGGATAATGTTACAATCTACTTTAGACTACACTGTTGGTGCAGTAGCTGAACGATACGCTTTTGAAATACATGGTTGTTGTATGCATGCATGGTGTACATGGAACATAATCTAGATGGTGTACATGTGACAGATTTGGGTATGTAAACGCACCCACAACAATAGAAAATGTTAAAAATTGCCAACTCTCCAATTAGGCGAATCCCACTGCAGTAACCCCGGCCCCTATCTCATCTGACCTAATTCCGGGACGGTCACGGGCGAGTTTTCGACCTTCCTGCCAAACCCTTTAGCCATTACGAAATGTTTCCCCGAATTTGAAGCCGCGTCGATAGCGATACTTAATTCTGGCATCATTCGACGCCGGAACGTGTCGGGTTAGAGATCATGACTCGTTACTCTGGACGAGTGACAGGTGGCCGCCTAGCCGGATAGCCTACGTTTCATAATAACCCACTTCCTCATGCATGACTCGACTGGGTCATACTACGCAAGATTGTGCGGGATAACAAACAGTTTGTATTGCCTTTTACCCTAATATACGGGAATATTTTTCTTAAAATGTGACCACATAATTATGAATCAATTAACATTTAATTAATGAATGATAGTCTTAAGTATTTTTTATCATTCATAACTATAATTAGAATGACATAGTTGGTGGTAGACGATAGACCCAAAACCTGTTAAAATTTTAATTTTTTTAGCAATAAAAATTGCTGTCCCGTTACATTAAATACGACCACAAAAAGTTAAAATGAAATGCGTTGTAGGAAGCTAATCCTAAGTATTCTCAAGCCTCACACTCATGAGCCACATTTCAATAAGAGCAAAAGAAAAAGTATAGAATCGTCTGTGTCACGCTTTATTGATTGTTACACACATTCAACCACATCCATGCCGCGCTGCGTCCGTCCGTAAGTAGCCACTGTATACATCGTGTACATTTTCTAGATGCGATTGTATGCAGATGAATCGATCTCTGATTCAGATTAGATTACGAACTTGGAAGTTCGGAATTAGTTCTTTCGCCCGAACGATATACGTAAACTTTTTTTTGTGTTCTTGGCAAATAGGAAGCATTTTTAACCGACTTCAAAAAAGGTCCTGTATTCGACCCGTATGTATGCATGTTTATATGTCCGCGATTTTCTCAAAAAACTAATGAACCAATTTTGATAATTTTTTCACTAATGTGATCTGCGTACTTTTAGGAAGGTTTTACATTAGGTACTTACCTAATTATTCTTATGTACGAAGTTATATGCATAAATTTACTGCATCTCCGGAATTTCTATGCGAATTTTGATGATTCTTCTAGTAGGTGTCTTTAATTCTTCAATGCACTAGTGTTAATTGAATTTGTGTGGGGTAGGTACAACTACAAAGTGAAAAATAAAAAGTTACAAAAAAAACGACTGACTTCAAAAAAAAACACTACAAAGTGATAAATAACTTTAATTTCGGAAGTCAACCGTCAAAAAACGAAAATGCGGAACCAACGACACCAACATCCGAAATTAAAGTTATTTATCACTTTGTAGTTTTTTTTTATCGGTTGTTTTTTTCCTCGATTTTTTTTACTATTAAGTAATAATAAAATTCGTGAAAAACCGTCATCTATACTTACTAGAGTTCACAATAAAATAGGCAAATAATGACTCCAACAACTGTTAGCTTGTAGCAAGGAGGTTGTTACGAAAATTGTGAAAATAAAATTTTCGTATCAGCCAATTGAATAAAGGTAATTAATTATTACTTATAGACTTTCAATTTGATAATGATTGTGTACATATTAAGTTTTTACCTAAGAACTTACTTGCAAGTGTTTACAGATAACAAAAAAAACACTATCTGCAAAAATTCCCCGCATACATTCAAAACCTACCTACCAAATTTTTTCTAAAACCTTTTTCAAAGTTCCTTGCATAAGGTAGGTAAGTAACCACGAGTTATGAGTGTTCTTATTGATGTTTATTCGTTCATAATTATTAGCTAACATTACAGAGTCGTACACATAACAGTAATCTAACGAAATGCCTAGTGCTAAACCAGGTTTTATTTGTAAAACTAAGGCTATGTAAATAATTAATTACTATGTCAAGGAGGATAATAATAAAATGGGAATTGTTATAAAATGACACGGCATCCCTATCGTCGGGTGTAAGCGGGCGCCCCGCGCGCCGCAGCCCCCTCGCCCTCGCGCCGCTGCCGTCCCGCTCGCTCGCCTCGTCCCTCTCGCAGTCGCTCATTGAACGTCCAACGGATCTGTGCTACTCTCGAAAGTTACTGCTATTGTAATCGGGGCTTTGTCTATATTTTTACGGCTCAAATATTACACCGCCAGTGAAGATAATAATCTGTGCAGTGAAATTACCGTTCACGGTATGTGGTTTTTAGCGAATGTTGTTGATTATTTTCACATACCGAACAGTTTGTGAAAGGTTATTTCTGTGTTGATTCATGCGGAGCGGTGTTCTGGAAATAGATCGGTTCGCCCGAAGGCGCATCCCTCGGTGGTCGGTGAGCGCAGGATTCCCGGAGGTTCACTCACATGTTCTCTCTATACACTGTCCAAGTTCGATCTCGGGCGTGTCTCCGCTGGCCGTTCTCGTTCTCGGTTCTCGAAATGGCGTCCGCGAATGTCTCGCGAGTTTGAAATCGCGACGACCGGTAAAATATCGTTGCTAGCACGCCGCTCGTAAACAACACCGGCGTTCATGATTTATTGCGGCTAGCTCAAAAACTGATGTTTTTGTCTCCAATCGAACGAATGAGCTTTTTTGTCTGTCAAGGGTGTGTCACCTGTTGATATCGTGAATTGCGAGAGGAGGGATGAATGTTGCGTGTTCGCCAGGTGTTCAGCGAATTCCTATTGTAGTGTTGTAAATATCATAAATACAGTGTGTTCTTGGTGTTGTGTGCAGTGGAGGAGGGCCACGTTGACGGTTCTGTGGCGGATAATGTAGCTGAGAGCGGCGAAGACTCCGAAGACGAGTGGAACTACTTCAAGGGCGAGGGCGAGCGAGAGGAGCACCCCAGCGAGGAGCCTGACGAACAGCCGCGCTCCGAGACACCCTGCCAGGATAATGTGAGCTCATTTATGTATATTACGACTATCCGTAATCTATGAATGCATGTTTTTATTCTAGACTACAATGTGTGTATTTACAGTGAAAGAAAGAACAAACGTCTGCATTCCGACACAGATGAAACATACAGTTGTGTGTTAGAAAATAAAGATCCTAACAATAACTGTCTACAAGTAGTTTATAAACTAAACTTGTAGTGTGTTCATACTTTTTATTCCAACAACTTCCATAGCTTTGGTAAAGTGAGACATTATTCATGTTGACCTTCAAATTATGATTCAATCTGTATTACAGGTAGTGACTAAATTAGCTAGCAGAAATCATATTGTAGGTTATGTAGGGAGAGCATTACTAATTGATTTGTTTGTAACATGTTTCAGTCGGCTTGGGAAAGCAGCTCAGTCGACATGAACAGTTCACCACTGAACCCTGACGCCCCAGTGTTCATACCTGGGAGCGTGACTGGTTCAGACGTCCTGCTCGCAGAGTCACCTCGCAAGCCGCTGCCGATGGATGACATAGAGCTCCCGGATGAGGCACAGTTTGACACAGGAGCTGAAGTGAGGCCAGCAGAATTATTAGACTTGGATAACTGTGATCAGCTTAATGGCCATCATGTGAGTATTCTTTGGAAATTATTTATATTTTCTTGAAGTAAAGGACAATATCCACCATGTATAGGTAAAGTAATTGTTAATCAAAAATGTTATGTGACTATAATTAACAATGCAATAGAGAAAGTTTTTTTTATAAATACCTAAATGTCAATTCAAGTGAGTGTGGGAAAAATGGCTTGTCTAATTTATTTGTGAAATGACTGTGTGTGTATTATAATGTGATATAATTATGTAAGTTATTACATAGGTTACATAATTATTTTAACACAGAGGCTATAATATCCTGTGTCCTGCACCTAAAACAGGTAGTGTCAGAATTTTCTGTTAGTATTAGTAATGACTTGCTTTAGTTAAAGTTTATGTATTTCTTATCAGCTGTTGTATTATCGCATTTATGTCGAATGGTGGGCTATTAGTAACAATAGATTATTTGGCAGGAGTGTAATAACCTTTAGTGGAAAGAAATTATAACAGTTATCAAGAAATGTCCGACAAAAACGTTAGTCACCCAATTTAAAAGGAGTGCAAGGAAAATGGCCGAAACCTTGTTTAATTAGCAGTTTGCTTGCTGAGAATTCATGGTCTTTGTTTACACAAATTCAATTAATGTTCAGATAAAAAGTGTACTCAATTTAAAGTCATTAGTACTGAAACATGAGTTTCATGGGAACCATTGCAGTATATAACACAGAATTAGATGAACTTTGTGTTTAATGTAAGTTTTTCCTCGAAAATGTTTAAACAAGTTATTTATGTAGGTTGTCAGTTACATAGTGGTGACGAAGTAAGACTATTTATGTGTACTGGTAGGCTATTATTTTAGATTTTGCAAAATTATATGGTAATTAGGTATGAAAGTTGATATTTCTAGAAATCGTTAACACAGCAGCTATTTGTCCTATAGTTTGATTCAGTACTTTATTAATGTGTTCAGAAAGTATAGAATCATTATGTCAGTAATTAGGTTGTAATTTGCACGTCTTGATTTCATATTATTATGCAATAACTAACTGAGATGAATGGCTTAGCTAGCCTGCATTCATTGGATTTCTTCTTTTCTACCATATTAGTATGGGTGACAGGAATACAGGCATCTGGGCATACAAGATAGGGGGTGGCAGTGGATAACGACGCGCAACCTTAATATATCATACACAGATATTCTCAACAGACCAGGAGACCTAGTCAGCTTCTGGAGGGAGGTGGGCTGGTTGGAATAACCACCGACGGCCGCCATGGCTCACGCACAATGGTCCATTTGAAGGACTAAGTGCGGAAACCAAACCCATAACATAGAACAGCTACTGTTTTTTTTTAATAACCTTATAATAATTTCTACAACTGGGTGTCTAGAATCATGTGCTGAGTTCATGGTTACAGTTTGCGCGTCGGTGTCGCTACCAGCCTGTATTTTCTAAAAACTATAATGTAGCAAGTTTCTTTTTTATACCAGCCTGTATTTTCTAAAAACAGTATAATGTAGCAAGTTCTTTTTTATCCAGTTTAGTTATAATGATTATACTAAGTGATGACTCATAAAGTAATGTTTATTTTCAGAATGTATCACTAGACGAAGTTGTTAAAGAACACTTGAATGGAAATGATAAGTTTACCATGGATAGTTTGGGCTTTGGATTCAATGTTGGCATTGAACCTGATAAAGTCAAGGATAGTGGACTCATACAAGACTTTGAGAGAATACAGAAAGACACTACTGACTTTTGCAATATTCAGGTTTGTTTTTATTCTTTCTTTTAGTGTATTTTTAGCCTAAAGCCAAAGCATGAGGCAGATGTTCGTCGCAAAACGCGAGGGGGAAGGCTTTTATTATGGTCATTCTTTTTGTATTTGCATTTTAAAAGTCTCAATCTCGTTTGCAAACACAGCAGTAAACTATACCAACCAACAAGGCTAGCAATTTTCAAATATAATCTAAGAAATTAGTTTTCTTTAACCTTTTAACCAAATCATTCTTTTAGTTTTTGTACTGAAGTTTCTGTTGTATTTCATGTTCAGCTTAGTGTGCATACACATGAGCGACACGCGTTAACGTTAGGGGCACCTGCAGCTGTAGTCACCCGTCGACACGTCGGCGGCTGACGCCGACAACGTGCCGGTCGTGTATTTGAGTATGGTGTTCAAATCCACGAGCGGCACGTTATGGACACGAGTTGATGGCAGCCGTGCATTTGCCTCTGCCGATGACGCTTGTGGCTCGGGTGTATGAGCACTTAGAGAAGTAGGAATATAAGTAATATGCAGTTTGAACAAACAAGCATTTACTTAATAATATATTTAATTTGCAGGTATTCCAGACACACACAGAAACTAATCCATTTGCCGTTGAAGGCAATGAAGAACTATTTGAAAGGCTGAAAAATAAAGAAAGAGATCCAATGAGTATGAGTTTCTACCAAGAAAAAGATGACGATACTTGTGAGAGACTCTCCAAAAATGAATCACATGTTGATCTCAATGCTGTCCAGCCCTTACCTGACAGTGATGATGAAGATATCCAGCCAAACGGTACCTTTGAAAATGATAAAGAAAACATCTCCCCAGATCAACACACAGATTTGTCAGAACTAGAAAGAGATATTCTAGAACCAAACAATGACATCATCAGGTTTGAAGACAGGCCTGGCCTCCCACAAAATATTGGTAACTTCGATCAAGGAAATAATTTTGCAGATTTTGTAACTAGCTCTAACAATATTGAAAGTTATTCAAATATTGAATTTGAATCAAGCAACATCAATCAAGATACCGTGTTGCAAACAGACACCCCTGAATCTCACAAGTTACTCTTTGAACAAATACCTGAAATACCTGATGGCAAGAGTTCAGAATTAGGATTTACAAATGATGAGACACAAGACCCTTCAGAAAGTGAGAAAGATGTCAGACCTTTCACACCTCAAGATGAAACATCACAAGACATTGAAATGGAAAGCAAACTTGAAGATTCACCCTGTCTCGAAACAGCACCTCAGTTGAACCTAGATGACATGAAGGATGATGATCATGTAGAATCTCACCATTTGCTCGAGTCCGAGCAAGTGGCCTCTCCTGTACCTGCAGACATCCAACACACACATTCTACTGAACAGCTTCCAGTATCTCCTGCACCACTTGAGGAATCAAAAGCTGAAGAATCAAAATCACCAGAACCTGTTACAGATATTGATGAAATTGTTGCAGTGGACACTGAAGTTGAAACAGCCACAAAAGTCAGTGAGGAAACTGAAAATGTTGAACAAATTATTTCTGAGATAGAATCAGCACTTAAAGCTCCTGAAATTAAGCTTGACACTGACCACCTAACAGCAGAGGTTTCCCAAGCTATCGAGGACAAGCTGGCAGCAGAGTCTCCTCTGCCGTCCAAATCGCCACTTCCAGCTGAAACTCTTCTCCCCAGTGAGTCTCCATTGCCGACGGAGTCCCCACTTCCAAGTGAGTCTCCGATTCCGAATGAGTCGCAATTACAAGCGGAGGAGTCGCTACCACGTGAGTCCCCACTGCCCGCGGAGTTGTCCCTGCCAACAGAGTCACCTCTACCGGAGGATACGCTGCTGCAGGCCGAGACTGTGCAAGTTAGCGAGTCTCCGCTGCCAGGCGACTCTCCATTACCGAGCGAAATCATTCCACCAAAGGAGTCTCCACTACCAATCGAGTCCGAAGCTCCCAGAGAATCTCCAGTGCCTATCGAGAGCCTGCAGCCCACTGAGTCCCCGCTGCCTGCACACTCGCCTCTACCTGCACACTCGCCACTACCTGCACATTCACCATTGCCTACAGAGTCTGATTTGCTGCGAGAATCACCACTACCAAGCAAATCTCCACTACCGAATGAGCCCTTGTTACTAAGTGAATCCCTGCTGCCGATCGAGTCTGTGCTACAGAGTGAATCTCCACTGCCGAGGGAATCTCTACCAAACGAGTCACCAATACCGAGTGAATCTCCTCTGCCGAGCGCCGTGGAGCCGCCGCAGTCGATTGATACCGAAGCATTCGAGGCGTTCGAAACCATCGCCGAGCCCGCCGCCTCCCCGGCCCCCGAGCCCGCCGCCTCCCCGCTGCCGGCCGACGTGCCGCTGCCGCGTGAATCTCCGCTGCCTGTGGACTCCCCCGTGCCTGTGGAGTGCCCAGTGCGTGTGGAGTCTCCCGTGCCCGCACAGTCACCCGCGCCCGCACTGTCTCCCGCGCCCGCACTGTCTCCCGCGCCCGCACAGTCTCCTGCGCCCGCACAGTCTCCTGCGCCCGCACAGTCTCCTGCGCCCCTGGAGCCCGTGCTGTCGCTGTCGCCGGCTCCCGCGGCCCCCGCCAGCCCGCCGAGCGCCGCCGAGCGCCTGGCCTCGCCCGCGCCGCAGGAGCGCGTGCCCTCCCCGGCCGTGGCCTCCGCGCCCGCGCCCGACCTGCTGCCCGACGAGCCCGCGCCGTACTCGCGCCTCGAACTCGTCACCGACGTCGACATCGGTATTCCCGAGTCCAGAGCTCAGGAGATCTGCGTGCCTGTCACTAGTGAGATCCAACTGGAAGAGGCCGTCCAGCCGCCGGCCGCGGCCACCCCGCCGCCCACGCCCGCCGTGGAGCCGGCCGCGCCCGCGCTCGACGCCGCGCCGCTTAGCGACACGCCCATGGCCGCCGACAGCGTGCCCCACGGCGCCGAGGTCGCGGTCGCCGCCGTTGCCGTCGCCGCGGCAGGAGCGGCCGCCGCTGCAGGCGTAGCGGCGGTCAAGGGTAAGCCGACCGCTGCGAAAAAGTCGCCCACAACCCCGACCGCCAAATCTGACTCGCGTACGCCGAGGTCCGCTCCCAAATCTGCGACACCTGCGCGCACACCGACGGCTACCACTCCGGCACCAATCAAGAGGCCCGGCACCACACCCGCCGCCCGCACGCCCACTAGCAAGGCACCCGCGTCCGCCACCAAGGTGCCCTCGGCGACCAAGACCACGCTCGGGGCCAAGCCGGCCACCCCAGCCAGCAAGCCCGCCACGCCCAGCGCGCGCACCGCCGCGCCGGCCGCGCGGCCCACCCCGCCGGCCGCTAAAGCACCGACGGCCGCGAAGGCGGCCGCTCCCGCGCGCTCTTCCTTCACCAAGCCCACGGCTGCCAAGCCGGCGCCACTAGCCGCGCGCACGGCCAGCACGACCCGCGCGGTCCCGGCGGCCCGGCCGGCGCCCAAGCCCGCGACGACGACCGCGCGGCCCACCGCTCTGAAGGCCGACGCGGCCGCCAAGCCCGCCGCGCCGCGCGCCACGGCCCCGCGCCCCGCGCTGTCCGCGGCCAGGCCGCAGCCGAGACCTGCCGACAGGAAGCCAATCACGAACGGCGACGCCAAGGAAGCGAAACCAGCTGCGAAGCCCGCGCCCCGCCCCGCGCCCCTCACGCGGCCCGCGCCCCGCCCCACGCCCCGCGCGCCCGCCGCCGCGGCTGCGCCCCCTGCCAGGTCAGTCACTCGAGCAACTAGTTACTAGAGATTCGGTGCAATCCACTGAAGTGACGCCATTATCGAAATTTCTTATATAGCATCGATGCTAAAAACCGTATCAAAATTCGTTGCACAGTTCAAAAGAACAGCGCGGTGCCACAGACATACTCGAAATTGACTTTTATTTTGTAACAGATATTGAGAGAGTAAACGTGTGTATTTTCCTTAGACCAAGCGCACCGAAGCCGGCGCCGCGCGTTCCACTGGACAAGCAGAGCAAGGATCTCGCCAACAAACGCATCACAGCAAAGGCCGCGCCGCCCAGGACCGCTCTCCCGAAGGTGAGCCTAGAATACTCCAATTGATATTATGCCTAACTTGTCTGTGAGGTATTTTTGCGTGTAACACCTACCCTAAATGGATCTTTGTTCATTTCAGTCGGGTAACACAGGCCAGAAGAAGGCCGTGACAAAGAGAACCACAGACGCCGTGAAGAAGCAGGTGGTGTCGAACGGCCTGTCCAACGGCGACGCGCCCAGCAAGCCGCCCCCCAGCCCGCCGGCCGCGGACAACGCGCTGCTGCCTGACGTCATCGCGTAGGCACGACACAACAAAAACGATTCCTATTATTTCCGCTTGAATTTTGTGATTTTCTATAAGTGTATGATAGTTTTAACGTCGTTCGAGGCGGCGAGTCGTTAGGTGCGGGAGTCAGCTCCCAATTTTATATTATAGAGTCGCTTTTTATAGACGTGTACGTTGCCGATTCGTTGTACGCGGAGCGGAGCGAGCGGTCGGACGAACGCGACCGCTCGCCCCGCTCCGGCTTTAAACGGTTATTATCCATTATAATGATTATAAGTCTGTTTTAGAATTTTATATTACCAACGAATGATTGATTAAATCTGGCTTTTAATTTATTTTCTTTGTATAACCGTATTATTTAAATAAAAAGTGAGGAAGGACTGAGACATTGTTTTATTTATGAGTAAATTTTTATTACCGGACACAGTGAATGATATTGAAACACAATTGGAATAAAATATAGCATTGTTTACTTATTGCTAGTGCTTTCTTATGAAATTTTCAATTTCCATGTATACTTAAAATATGGTGTTACAAAGAAAACTGGAACATAGTATATTACTGAAATAAATGTTTATCACCCTTTTCAGTTCTTTTCTTTCTAAGCTAATATTTTAATTTAAAGTTTCATGTGTGGGAAGCGCAGGTCAGTATCTCGCAGGTTGTCCTCGATCCATTGCTCGGCTTGTTGAGTCATCTCCTCATCGAAGTAGTCACGCCATCCTCCCGCTTTGCCTAGAGAAAAAAAAATTGTCAACATCACA
This sequence comes from Amphipoea lucens, assembly GCA_947508005.1. Classification (NCBI taxonomy): domain Eukaryota; kingdom Metazoa; phylum Arthropoda; class Insecta; order Lepidoptera; family Noctuidae; genus Amphipoea; species Amphipoea lucens. The sequence continues at coordinate 16,739,167 of OX382367.1, forward strand.
AGCAAATAATAATTTTAATGATTCTAACGAACACTGAACAAGAGAACACTTCTGTCAACACATTAACTGTTACACTGAAGACTACTGCACAGTACACAGTACTGTTCAGTTTACACCAAAAGTTAAATTTTAATGAAACCTAGGTTTTTGTTCATAGAACGAGGTAGGCCTAATTTTATCTCTAAAAAGAGAAAGTCAAGGTTTAACTTCGTAGCGTACCTTTTCTGATAAAAGCCTGTTCGCCGGGTATCAGTATTCCGAGCACCTTCATGACGTCATAGTTGACAGACTTGTTGTTCTTGAAATTGTCGATGCAGAGGTGGTCACACAGGCGATCTATCTGTTCATCTGTGTACTCTTTGTCGAAGAATTTGGCTACACGGCGAACGGATGTCGACAGGTCCTGCGAAAGAAACAACATATCTAAACATCACGCCTATATTCCCCGAAAGTTCACTCATACATGCTCAAGGATCTTTTGGCGCGTGGCCTAAATCGGAACTAACGCCGCCATCTTGTTTTCCAACACATTTCACAATACAATTTACCAATTGCGCCAACGCCATTCGAGCGCAGTCAACGTCATTCGAAATTCGGGCGCCAAAAGATCCTTGTAATGCTCGGGCCACACAAGCGGGAAACGCCGATAATTATGGCGATGACGGGCGATAATCGGTGCAGTTATAACTTATAGCGATAATTATCGGCATTTCCCATTAGTGTGGCCCGAGCACAACAGTATACGCATAGACTAATATACCTATATAAATGAGAACTAATATACATATATAATGAGTGCAGCTACGTAGCTCGGCCCGCTGTAGGTACACGGTACGGTGTGCTAACCGCCCTGTAGAAAACTCGTGTGAGCTTGTAAATTATACTGTGACCGGGCGGCGCAATGTTATAGTGCCGCCGTGTCGTCAACAAACTTCCACAGTGATCCATGCAAATGTCCCGTGCCTACACACGGCGAATCATCCGTAGTTTTTCACGGCAAGACAAACGTGTGTGTACAACGGGCCTTACGTAGGTTCCATGTAATGGGGGCGAGCTATTGTCATTAGACATGGGCAAAATGTGTCATTGAAAAGAAAAGATAGATATGAATCTTTCAATCACTCGGATATGAATCACTCTTTCATATCTTTATATCAGTATGACTCAGTAGCTCATTCAAATTCGCAACTCGTGTGCGGCTCACTCATTCAAATAGATCAATGATATAGTGATAGGTTGGTTGTTTGCATCTTTCTAATATATCAGAAAGATGCAAACAACGCGAGCGGTTGCGATTGATAATTTTTTTCTTTTCATGCCATAACAAGTCGGCAAATGAAAATAAATTTTAAAAAATACTATTCTTATGACTGTAGGTACAACCTACTTCTTTTTCAAATCTGGTTAATTAGTTCAATGAATAGTTAATCGCAATCTAGTATTGAGTATAAGCATTAATTTAGTAAGTAAGTACTAGAAAATAAAATAGAAATAGCCTCTATCTTGATCTATTTCTATTTTATCGTTTAATTTTGTTATTATTGCACTCAAATTGCACTTCACCTCTATTTGTTTACATTGTTATCTAAAGTTTTAAAAAGAAAATACATTTGACCAGATTATAATACAGAAAGAACCACTAAGGACAAACAATTATAAGCCTTATGCGTCAGCAATAGAGGTATAACAACTTATCATTGGGTGTCAATTTATTGTGGTCAAAGTCACGTCATCTCGCCTTGCGCGATGCGACGAACATTCGTATGGGTGCGAGCGAGACGGCTTGCTTGACGTTCAACCAATGGCGCGCGACGAAGCTATCCGACGCCACAGATTACTAAATAGCTTCCCGACGCGACGAACGACGAGTGAGTGAGGTGCAAAGAAAGATATACTGAACTACTGACACATTCGGATGCGTAAAGATATGAAGAGTGATTGATTCAAAAGGAATGATTCATATCATTTGTATCTATCACTCCTGAGTTACCCATCTCTAATTGTCATTAACCGGGCAAAAGCCTCGGACAGCCTTTTTGTTTCTGCTGGAAAACCCAATGACACTGCCTGTACCGGGAATCGAAACTAGTGCTTGCGCTAGTTACGTGATTTCGTTTGTTGACATCACTAAATAAAATGTGAGTGGTTGACCAAAAAGGGACCTCAAGGGAAAATAATTGATTTCGTTTCGAGTAAATCGCGTTTGAAATTTCGTGTAGAAACAAGTTTCGACTCGTACGCGGGCACAAAAAAAATTATAAAAAAAACACTACGGCACCGTAAAATGAGGCTACTTTGCTCCGGTTTTTGCTCCAAATTTTGAAAAGTGTGACTGACGTAAAATGCTTCTTTGTTATGGCTTTTGAGAATATTTCCACAACTTATATAACATTCTGGCTCTAATATTTCAATGACAAAAATAGTTGTTTACTTTGATTTTCATTCATTTTTTTAATTTTAATAATGGAGCAATGTTACCCACCCTTTCGGAAACATTGCTCCTACATTCAACTTGTACTAAAACAGGCACATTTTTGAGACAGTGGCAAAGTTAAACTGCCTCAGCTGTTACTAATCTCCAAATAATAATAAGGAAGCAATTTTTTATTTCTCGTCTTATTGATATGGTTTGAACAAATTAAAGGAACTTTTCTATTTATATTTTATTATTTATCGGATGCGTTCAAAAATATTTCAATTTCCTTGGAGTTTTAGAGATTTGATCGAAATTAGAGATTTGGAGCATATTTAACTTCACGGAGCAAAGTAGCCTCATTTTACCGGCATCTAAAAATATTCTGGTTAGACCAAAACAAAGCTAAAAGACCACAGATTAAAAAATTAAAAAAAAAATAACGGTTTCCAATCCCTCCCGGTCCCTTTTTGGTCAACCACTCACAAATAATGTTTCAGAAAAAAAAAATCGCAATCAAAATTACCTTTGAAAGCTCTTCGTAGAATAAAAACAGCATATTAGGGTTGTCTCTCTTCTCCCAGGCTTCTTTTAGATGTTCAAAGAATGGTGTCCAGTGGTCTAAAGAAAAAAGTTAGGTTATAACTTATAGGTACCTACTTACTACAAAGTGGTAGGCAGACGCAACGACTTAATATTCCAAGCCCTATGCTGCATAGGATAGGCGTAGGCCTAGGATATTATTTAGCCTTTATTATTCCACGAGCATGCCAATAAAATTAATTTAGATTATACAAGAACAGATTGGACGCCAAAGCTTAGTTTAGGGTCACCGTCCAATGCCCCCCTAAACCCACCCTAAACTAAGCTTTTGCCTATATCTTGGGGGTCAATAAACGATTACAATCAAGAAGGAGCCCTTTTCGATATCGCACACTTGTAATCTAGTTCATAGGATAATTTTATTAGCATGTTAGAAAGTATTTCTCCATCATAAGGTTAGGATCGAACTCTGGACCGTCACGTCCTGCAGCTACGGTATAATGACCGCATAATCATTTGTTTTAATTACGGACATGAATAATATCGATAGTTATTTTGCTACGATGTAGTGATTAACAATTTCCTTGTAGCAGGAAATTATACCATACTTCATTTAATGCGTTAATAAACACTACATGCAATAATAAAACGTAAACTCACGCAAGTCCTTTATAAAGAAGTTCCAATATGTTTTGAAGTCTCCTATGTACCCTTGCGTTCTTATCAGCCTATTGAGATGGTAGAACGACACAACGACATCCCTTGGGTCACGGGCTACGTAGACCATTTTCGCCTCGTCGAGCAATGTAGGTGGCAGCAGAGATAAAGGCATGTGAGACTTGATGAACCGCGGAGATGGTGTCGCAGCAAGCTGTTCAGTGCCTGGTTGACAGACCGCTTCCAGTAACTCCAGGTTCTCTTTGCTGTGACTGTTCTCTTCTATGAACTTCACTTTGTTTTCAGGATGGACGCATATTGAAAACCTGGAAGAGTTATACAACGTTTATTATCTAATATCAACTCAGCCTATCGCAGTCCACTGCTGGACATAGGCCTCTCCCAGACTGCGCCACAGCACCCTGTCCTCCGCCTTCCGCATCCAGTCTACCGCAGCCACCTTCTTTAGATCATCTATAATAATAATAAATAAATAAATTACACAACGTTTATCATCTACTAGCTTCTGCCCGCGACTTTGTCCGCGTCAAATTTCTTGTTCCCCCGACCCACCCCTTCGCAACACTTCATTTTCGCTTAGCGTTCTTTCTGACTGTTTTTCGTATTGCTCAGCTCCTGGGTCATAGCCCATATAGCTTGAAATTAGCCTATAATAGCCTTCGTCAAGAATTGGGCTAGGTATCAAATGCAATTTTAAAATAATCTTTCAAATCCGACCGGTAGATATTAGCACGTTCAAACAAACAAACTCATCAGCTTTTAGTAATAATATACAGGGTGAAATTAAATTCATGGGCATCCTTTTAAGGGGTCATTGTACTCATCATTATGAACAACTTTTACTATGGGATTAAACCTAAAATCGCGAAAAAAAATCAGCTGTTTCTTGCATATGTGTTCACATAACTCGTCAAAATATAGGGAAGAGCTGATTTTTTTTTTCGCGATTTCAGGTTTGGTCCTATAGTAAAAGTTGTTTATAATGTTGAGTACATTGACCCCTTAAAAGGATGCCCATGAATTCAATTTCACCCTATAGGAGACAAGACAATTTATAAATACCAACTCAGTTTGACCAAACGAAAGGCGTTTATAAAGAGAAAGCGTCAACGATTTCGTTGTTCGTTGTCAAAATAGTAGGCTGGTTATATAAAATCGGAATGGTACTCCCGAAGTTAGAGACAAAACGAGAAAGACAGCAAGTTGTCTTGATCAAGTATCGGACGACAGACATCTTACGTTGCTGACCGTACCTAAGGTAACTTTTTGTAGCCCTTCCACTCCAAATAGCATAATAGGTAAATCTTCTATTGGACATGCTTAAATTATACTTTAGTAGGTAATCATATCTACTCTTGTTACTTACTCTAAAAAGGGATAACGTTCAGTCAGTGGCGTCGCGTTCGACTTTTCGTAATCCAAATCATTTGCTACCATCCAAACCAACTCTTGCGTCCATGTAGTTCCTAAAACAGAAAGGGAATAATGAAATCTTTCATCCTAAGTACCTACCTACAAATTTCGAGAGAGAGTAGAGATTTTACGACGTTCAGAGTCATCTGGTGTGCCGGTGACAGGCACATTTAAACGGTTTCAGCTTTTTCTCATGCATGAGAAAAAGCTGAAACCGTAAACCATAGGCAGCGATTTTACCATCAGGCGGATTGCCCGCTTGTTTGCCACTTAATGTAAGTAACACAAGCAGAAGAAGACCCCATATACTTTTAAAGGTAGATGTTGTTTTGTATATCTAGGTAGAAAAAAATACGTTATCAGTAGGTACCTGATCGGGGATAACTAGTGACGAAAACATCAGTTGGCCTCAGCGGCATGTTGTAGATTTTCGCAGCCTCTTGCTTGTATTTTTGCGGGAAGAAATATTTCTTTGGGCCGACGCGGACGAACCCTGTCATCTCACCTAGATTTAGAAAAGTAACAAGCATTAGCTGTATGCATGCGAAAGTATTTTGCAAATTATACCTACAAGCTAATCTGTAAAAGTAAATCTGTACCTACTTATAATATTATAAAGCTGAAGAGTTTGTTTGGTTGAACGCACTAATCTCAGAAACTCCTGGTTCAATATGAAAAATATTTTTGTGTTGGATAGTCCATTTATCGAGAAAGGTTAGGTATAGGCTATATAAAATCACGCTACGACTAAAAGGGGCGGAGCGTTAATAAAAATTGTTGCAGAAACTGGAAAAAATATTCCTTTTGAGAGCTTCCGTTGCGTAGGTACCTACGCTACGTAAACGGTTAAAGTTACGCAAAAATCATGGATGATAGAATTGTTCCCCTTTAAAAGTACCAAAAAAAAAGTCTGCGACAGCATATACGTAGGTATGTCTATCTTTTAAGGATGACTCACTATAACCTTTTTTATGGTACTTAATCAAAGTTCTAAAAAGGTGTTTTTATAAACAACACGTTAGGACCCTAAGAAGTTGAGCAAAAATAAAAAAAAAAGTCAGAAGTTTTTGATAAGCGTAAAACGAAGTAATAGCGCAGGCAGGCGATGCGATGCGACGGGGTGGGTCGGGCGACAAAAAATTTCACGCGGACGAAGTCGCGGGCAGAAGCTAGTATAATATAAAATTATATCACCTAACTAGTTATCTATCTATACAATACCAAAGTAATTAAAACTTAATTGATTCTGTATTCATCGAATAAAGCTAAAAATATATAAAATTTACTTATCGATTTGTTCTATTGGACCTTGAATCACTGTGAATGAAATTATTACGTCCGGGGAAATCAATTTAGTAGACCTTGCAGGCAGTTTCCGCAATAAAAGACGTGGTTCAATTAATTTATTTAATAAATTGCATTTATCTGCATTCTATATAACTTCTGCCCGCGACTTTGTCCGCGTGAAATTTCACTCTCCCCTCATTCACCCTCTTAGGGGTGGAATTTCGGAAAACTCTTTCTTAGTGGATACCTACTCTTCACAAAGAACACACCCTCTATATTTCATGTCTCTAGGACCAGCGGTTAGGCTGTGCGTTGATATACCTATCAGTCAGGCAGGACTTTGAATTTTATATTATACTAGCTTCTGCCCGCGACTTCGTTCGCGTGAAATTTCTTATTCCCTCGACCCATCTCGTCGTATTGCATCACTTGCCCGCGTCTCTTGCTCTATCACTTCGTTACCCCATAGCGCTTTTGCTCGGCTCCTAAGGGTCATAGCGTGACGTTAAATAGCCTATAGCCTTCCTCAAGAATTGGGCTATCAAATGCAAGAAGAATTTTTCAAATCCGACTGGTAGTTCCAGAGATTACCCCCTACATACAAACTTACAAACAAATTTTACCTCTTTATAATAGGTATTAGTATAGACTAGCTTCACCCCGCGGTTTCACCCGCGTAAATGTCGATCCCGTGGGAATATCGGGATGAAAACTATCCTATGTCCTTTTCCGGGACTCAAACTATCTCTATACCAAATTTCATCTAAATCGGTTTAGTGGTTTAGGCGTGAAGAGGTAACAAACATATAAACTAAACACACACACACACTCACAAACTTTCGCCTTTATAATATTAGTGTGATAGTGTGATGTGATAGATTGCGCTTATTAATTCACTGAACTGAAATCAAAGATTTGTTTCACATTAATTTAATGTTTCTGTCATCAGTTTGTATCATTTTTATTCTCCGAAAAATACCTACCTATATAGTATATGACAATTATATATTAGAAAGTGACCTAGATATTTTTTCGTAGTAACTTTCTGCCATAGCATTATTCTGTGAGAAATAACTCATTCACTACGACGAACAAATCGCTCTGTTATGTTATGATTAGGTACACATAATAACCTAAAAATGTCCAGTGGTTTAATGACCCACATTACGAATTGTAACAAAAAGTCAATGAACTGATAAAATACTAATGATAGATTACATTACGGCTGTGGTTAGAGCTTTACTTATGTAAGTACTAGCTGCGCCCCGCGGTTTCACCCGCATAAGACTCGATCCCGTGGGAATATCGGGATAAAAACTATCCTATGTCCTTTTCCGGGACTCAAACTATCTCTATACCAAATTTCATCTAAATCGGTTCAGTGGTTTAGGCGTGAAGAAGTAACAAACATATAAACACACACACACACACACACACTCACAAACTTTCGCCTTTATAATATTAGTGTGATTCGCTTATTTATCAAGTACCTATGACAAAAGTTTACGTTCTATATGTGCGGCTAAATCATTCAAGCACGTTCCAGGAAAATAAAGACTGAACTGAAAGGGGCCAAGTATAACTCCCTGTGGATTGGAAGGAACCCATTGTTTTTGCCTTAGATCACCCTGCTGTTTAGTCACAGAGAATCTTACAACTATAGGTATTCAACTCGTGTCAAGTTAAAGGACGTCGCGTACTCTCGGTCATTACACTTTAGGCGGGTAATTTATGTGTAATCGTAATGCGTATTGATAAACAGTAACGTCAGTAACTAAACCAAATCCCTAAATAAGAAAATAAATTACCTACTCTAATAAAAGTTAGGTAGGTACCTATAACTTGATTAGCAAATACGTATACAAGCTAGATCTTAGTTATAAACGTTAACTTTATAGGGACTATTGAAATTAATTATTGTGTTAATTTATCCATAATCCTACTAATATTATAAATGCGAAAGTGTGTCTGTCTGTCTGTATGATGCCTCTTCACGCTTAAACCGCTGTTCCGATTTAGATAAAATTTGGTATAGAGATACTCGTAGTTTGAGCCCGGGTAATGACATAGGATAATTTTTATTCCGATATTCCCACGGGATCGACACTTATGCGGGTTCAACCGCGGGGCGCTGTTAGTAGAAAATAAATAACAAAGCGTTTCTGAGTAACTATCGTAATAAACGTGACAACTTAATCACTTCTCTGTACCGTCTTAATAAACCTAGTCTAAGTTATCGTAAATTAAACTAACTGTAACTATATCATTCGGTCTCATTTGTACACGCAGAAGAAATTCTTCATATAGATTAGCTTACCCGTAAAACATTCCAACAATTTTTTCGTCAGTCCTGGCTCCACATCTTCTATCTCCAAGGGAAACCGGTTTTCTGAATCCATTTTAACACTTTCTAATGACCAATTTACGTTATCTTTTATAATATTACAAAACAAGAAATTTTTATTTACGCGTGTCAAATTAATTGCTCCGTTCCAAGTGGCGCGTTAAAGTGAGAGTGCACACAAGCTGCGCCTGAGACTGTGGACGCAGTACTGCTAGTTTCGAATTAATGGCAACCTGCTTAAGGTCGAAATAACTTGGTAAAGCAGTTCCACGCTGTTTGGTTTGCTTGTGTAGTTGTGTATCAACAACTGGCTCTGCAGTGCAGCCAGTTACATTTTAATATGCATCTCAAGGTGCTAGATCGGCGCACGCGTCATTTTCGATTGTATTGGAACGAGATACCTACTTCCTTGAGTAGTGGCCCTCAGTCCTTTCCACTTCTGACTTCAGACAAACTAAAGCTGACCTGTAGTTGCATTTATTGTTTTATTTTACAAGTCACTTTGTAACAAAAATTGTTCGTACCTAACAAATGGATTTAAAACGACTTTAAAAAAAATATATAATTTATTATGGCTACCTAGATATGTTAAATAATTTATTGGACTGTGAAATCTAAGAAATTCTAATCCTAACTATTAATATAAATTCGAAAGTGAGTTTGTTTGCTTATTACGCTTTAACACAAACGGCTGAACGGATTTAGATGAAATTTGACACAGGTATCATTTAGCCACGAACCCCAATCGAGCGAGATGTTATATTCAGCTAAGCACTTGGGTCACTAATTACCTAATTACGTTTGTCTCGATTGAAGATTCTCACGATGTCGAAATGATTGACGCACACACGGTAAGTATGTAGTCACACAAGTTTGTTTACTGAATTCATTAGCAATTATCAATATTTACTTAAACAGAAGATATAAACTTGGATGTTCTGAGTGATTAATAAATTCCTAGACTCGCACTTGACTGATAGGCCGGAAAAAGCTGCAGATAAAGATGAATGGAAAAGCATGGGGAGACCTTTGCCCCAGCTGTGTGTGCCCTATCTTGCGTTTTAGGTAGGTAGTACCTTCCAACACTACCTATTAACCGGTGGAATGCCATAATTACAGAAACAATTAAAAAGTCATTGTGTCTCGCGTGGACTTATCGTAATCGCATTGGTATTTTTGTGATTAATTATTATTGTTATTTTGAAGCTTTTCGCATACCTATATATCTCGGGACCATAAGGTCCCGGACCTTTGCACTGTACGAAGGGCCGAAGGCAACTCGCAGAAGCCCGTGAGTCGCTTTTAACCTTTTAACCGCTTACGTCGGATTAATCCGACAAATATTTTCGTGTCCATTCCGCCAGAATCGTATATACAATGTGATAGGGGTGAGACTTCTAACCCGTTAAGGCTGAGTACTACATCTAATTTTATCGACAAAAAAAATAATATGGGGGGTTGAACCCCCTTCCCCTAAAAATTATGGCTATTTTAATATTTTTTTTAATGTACTACGGCGCGCTTGATACTTTCTAATAACCTTGGCTAACTAATTCATTACTTTTTTCATATGTTTGATAATGTTTTGGTGAGAAAAAAAAATCATTTCTGAATTATTTTGACCGAAAAAATCGCTATTTTTCAATATTTTCATATTTTTTTTTTTTCGATATTACCCCCAATATTATTTTTTTTGTCGATAAAATTAGATGTAGTACTCAGCCTTAACGGGTTAGAAGTCCCACCCCTATCACATTGTATACGACCAAATAACACAGCTCGTTTAATCTGTATTATTATTACATCATCACAGCTCGTTTCATCGGTATTTATTTTTCGTTTTTTTTTTTGTCGGGCGCTGTGGGCACGACAACTGATATAAAGTCCGGCGGTTAAAAGGTTAATGATATGAGGTACCAACCGAAGATCATCCCAGTACGCACTATGCAAGTGCACCTAAGGACAACCCCCGGGGCCCGGTTGGTGTAGAAGTATTGCAGGATATGGAAACAACGATATTAGGATGTGTTTGGATGGCTAAAGTGAACTGATTACTAAGAACGATGAAAGGACTATAGCCCCTGCATGATCAATGTGTTTTGCATGAAAAATGGCAGGGGGTGACTTGCACACTCAATAATGGGCCCATTACTGACGGAAACTGTTGCTAGCATTTATAGTGACGAGCGACAATGGGGCAACAGGACAATCTCAGAGCCCGGAAGACAGTCAAGATCCCTACCAGCACTTAGTGGAATACTTCCTTACTCCGAGCACGTCTGTCTGTAATATCTGCACTAATGCGGCAAAGCAAACTAAAAAATACCCGTGTTCAATACACTGCATTGTGAAGCTAATTGCATTTAGAGCCATTTTTCGAGCAAGTGTGATAAATAATGTAAGGGTCTGTCTGCGTGAAAGATATGGTAGAAACTACGGCCTTCGGGCCGGATTGACTGCTAAAGTGCTGACCATTCACTTCGTATTTCGTAAAACAAGTACTTAAGTAAGAAAAAAAAACTGTGCAGAATGTTTTCCTGTAAGACTCAGTGAATACCGTTCATAGGAAATAAATTAAGACACAGCACTGTTTCCACACTCCTTAAAGCGACTGGCAATATAAGGACGGGACTGGAAGACATCAAAGTTACTATTCTAGTGTTGGTTGATTTCTCGAATGCCTTCAATACCAGTCACGACATCCTGTTAGCCATTCTGTCCTATGTTATGGTCTCTCCAGAAGCACTGGAATGGGGCTCCTCTTACCTTCAGGAACGTCAGCAGTCCGTTCATGTTGGGGATTCTTCTTCTAGCTGGTGTGATTTGGAAACTGGTGTTCCTCAAGGCGGTATACTTTCTCCTCTTCTGTTTTCTATTTTTATTAATGTTATAACTTCCGAACTTCAGTGTGCGTATCATCTGTATGCAGATGACTTGCAGTTGTACTGTCAAGGGAAGGTTGATGAATTACTTGACACTATCGACAAATTAAATAAGAACCTGATAGCCATGCAAAGGCCTGATAGCAAGGACTGATAGATTTGGTTTTGTTGTAAACCCTACGAAGTGTCAGGTGATCATCATTGGCCGTTACAACCTTTTCGCCAGTTCTCTTCAATGGTTCGATCGTTCCTTTTAGTACTGACGTGAAGGACCAAGGCTTGCACATTGTACCCTGTCGTCAATGGGGACAACGGGAATACATTTTAATTATTTTTTTCCCCATTCCATGGGGACAGCGTTAATGGGGACAACGGGAACAGACGGAACTGGCAGACTCAAGTCGCTAGGATGAGCCCAAATGTTACTGGAACGCTGCGGGCTCTATACCGTGTAAAAAATTTACTACCATCTAGTACGAAGACCATGCTTGTGCAGTCTCTTATTTTCCCTATCATCGATTATGGTGATGTAAGCTACTATGACCTGAATGCAGATCTCCTCGACAAACTTCACCGTCTTCGCAATAACTGATTCGATTCGTTTTCAATCTGCGTAAATATGATCATGTCTCTGCGCATCGGTCGCTTCTAAAGCGGTTGCCCATATGTCAGCGCAGAGAGTTAAGGGCGCTGTCCGCCATGTTTTAATTTCTTGAGTCTCCCTCTTCCTCTGGTTATCTAGCCCCCCACTTTCAGTACATTTGTGCCAACCACAATAGAAATCTACGTTCATCACACAATCCAATGTCTTCACCAATGTCCCACTTGTGACGTTGCAAAACTAATACTAGCGACACCTGTCGTGGAATAGCGAATGTCATGGTGGTTTACGGGACGCAAGATGGCGTTGGTGTTTTGTGTTTAATAAATTAATACCAGTTTATCAGTTAATTAAATCAAATAAACAAACATACATAATTCTCCATATTTTTAAATAAAAAACAATGTCGAATATATTAAAGATAAAAATCGATACTTAATAATCTTATATAGTCTGTGGAAGATTATTCGAGAAACTGTCAGATTGGTTTGGAAAGAAACGGTGTTCCGTGTCCGGTCTTTTACGACCAAGAACACGAGCCTGGGGGCTGTTTGAGAGGGACTTTATATCCTGAGAGGAACGGGATGTGCCCAAATAACCCGATGGGGTTTTAATATAAATCCAGAAAGAGCAGAATCCTGTGAGTATTCAACCATTTGCTTTATTCTTGCTGGATAGCCTATAGCCCAGGTCTCTTGCATGTATGTTCTGACACGAGGACGTTGTTACAGGTCTGGCTTGTTATGCTAGCCTACTTTTGATTGGTGCTATGCGCAGCTAAATTGATGCCTGGATGTTGCGCCGTTGTGTGATGATTTGGAATTCATCAGAGCGCAGGCGGCTTTAAGGTTATCCCTTGCGGTGTGGTCATCCGACGTTCAGGAAGGCCTTACTTAGCCGGTTCCCGGTTATGAGGGAAGTACGCCACTCCAGGTAACGAAAGCGTCACCATCTCGTCCGTAGGCCGCGTTCGCGTGTGCTCACAGGAACCTCCTGTGAGCGAAGCCAAGGACCGACGATCCGTCAACTGACTGAGGTCAGAACTAACTGATTGGTATGAACTGAATGTGGTCAACTGAGAGACTTTAACTGATTGGTATTAACTGAGTTCAAAACTGAGAGGTTATCCGTGTAAGATAATAATTTAACCTATGAGAGAGTTAGGCCTTTTGTAAAAAGGCTAGGTGTTAAGACCAGTTGTTCGTAAAGATATTGTGACTCGGGTTTGCTTCCCCATATGAGCACAGTCCAAATAGGTCGACACATGTACGTGAGCTAGTAAGGTTATTGATCTATTCCCTCGCGGACTCGCATAGCGACTCTGAGAAACTGCTATTTGTCTCATGCAGGTTTTCACCCATACCACTAGGTACGGAGACTAGTTGTGTGGGTGAATGCCATAGTAGCAGGGAAAGAGGCATTATTTTAGTGGCTCGCCACTTTGTTTGTATGTGTGCCTTAATTATGTATTAATTCCAATAAACTTGTATTGTGTAAGAAGGTACTTGTTTAATTGAATCTTTCCCTAGCAGAATATACCCTATAAATTTACTTTAGCACGGTGGTGAGTAGTATAGTTCAAATAGAAACCATCATCAGCTTGTTTCCAATTAATTTCTGTAAACTACGCACGGGCCAGTGTTACACACTCACCGCACCGACTTCATTCACTCTTACTTCTTCGTTCAGTCTATCTCTCTGTGGAATGCGCTCCCCCAGGAAATCAGGATGGCAACCAACCGATTATCCTTTAAAGTTAAGGTTCGCGAGCACATTCGCAAGAAGCTGACAGTATATCACAACGGTAATATTTTCTCATTGTTTGTCTTATTTCTTTTCAGTACATTCAACACCAAACTGTATTCCCCGATTTTGATATCATTGGTTTTTCTGACTTGCCTCCCACACTGGAAGCAATTTTAAAGACGTATTCACGTCAAAACTGTACAGAACGTTTCCCCGTTAGAGGCAGTGTTACAGGAAAACGACAATAGGAAAAAAAAAGTTATATTAATTTTAATAGGTAATAAAATAAAACACCTCCTTTTTTATACAAAAAGCAGTTAATGTTTCATGTGTGGGAAACGCAGATCAGTATCTAGCAGATTGTCTTCGATCCAGCGATCAGCTTGTTGTGTCATCTCCTCGTCGAAATATGCACGCCAACCTCCGGTTTTACCTGAAAAAGAAAGGTAATTCTACGATCAACATTAAGTTATGATTAGGTATAAAGTTCGTTCTGCCTCGCTTGTCTAGTGATCACAAGCGCTACTGCTGAGCTAGTTAATAATACCAGCCTATTATTGTCCCCCCTGCAGGGCAAAGGCTTCTTATCATACCTATTAAGTATTCTGTGATCATACACGCACGAACATTGATTAGTGTTCGCCATTGGTAGCATACGTGAACAATTAATATAATATTTCTCAGTAGCAGTGCGGGAGAAACGACTAACCCTTCCTAATAAAAGTTTCATCCTTTGCAAAAAGTCCGAGTTCCCTCATGTCTTCATAGTTCACCGACATATTATTCCTAAAGTTTTCGATGCTCAGGTGATCGCAGAGGCGATTCATTTGTTCTTCGTTAAGTTTTTTGCCGAAGAAGTCTGCGACACGCCGAATGGATGCCGGCAAGTCCTGAAATATAATTTAATGTGGTAAATTTTGGCTTTTAATTTTTTTTATTGAAATTCTGAGGTGATCACAGCTAGGCCCACCATGATCAGCCAAGTCCCAGTTCTGAAACCACCTACCTACCAAAAGACTAGTAGGCACTTGTTGTCTTGAAAATGCCGTAAACCTATCCTGCACTGTTGGTAATGGTGCCTTACTTATACAGAGTTTTATTACGTTTTACCACAGAGCGGAGGATGTGCAGATAAACAGAAAAATAATGGGTGATTTACCAAAGTCAAGGATCACAGCATAATCAGCCTATAATGTTTCCACTGCTGGGATAAAGGTCTACACTCGGTGAGAGGGAATGGGCCGTAAACAACCACGCGGGGGCAGTGCGGGTTGGTAGATGTCACATATCCTCGTATTTATTGTATAAACTAATTTACACAAAGAAAAGCGCCTGCCTGGGTTCGAACTTACGACCTACATAGGTACAACTCGTAAGCCGCGGCCGCCGTTACGACTGGGCCACCAATGCTCAAGGATCATAGGCCACCGAATAATAATCAAAAGCGTGTATTTGTATATTTATGCAAAAATCTTGTTGCCATACTACACAATATTACCTACGTGAAAACAATGATTGTGCACTTCTTTGTGTTGACAACAACTGTTGATATTGCCCTTGAGTCGACGCATGTCCATGATAATGTTATCAAAGATCTAATCGTCTTAGGGGGAAAACAATAAAACTTGTATTACCTTTGATAGATCTTCATAGAACAAGAACAGCATGTTAGGATCATCTCTCTTCTCCCAAGCTTCTTTGACGTGCTCGAAATATGGCGTCAGAGAAACTGTGAATGATGAGGTTATTAAAAAATTTAAAAAATATTATGGTCTTCTGAGTAAGATTTGGGGGTTCCAAAATCTACAGGGTGAAATTAAATTCATGGGCATCCTTTTAAAGGGTCATTATACTCATCATTATGAACAACTTTTACTATGGGACTAAACCTGAAATCGCGAAAAAAGAATCAGCTGTTCCCTACATTTTGACGAGTTATGTGAACATAAATGCAAGGAACAGCTGATTTTGTTTCGCGATTTTAGGTTTAGTCTCATAGTAAAAGTTGTTCATATTGATGAGTACTATGATCCCTTAAAAGGATGCCCATGAATTCAATTTCACCCTGTATAATAACTGAAGCGATTCATTAACGCAGAGCCTAACCCACTGAAGCTGGCACAAGAAAGTAGGGCATGATAAATGATGCCCGACGTCAGGGCAGGGTGTCACTGGGTAGATTTTCGTTATTTATCATCATTTACGAGTGTTATTAATATTATATTATTTATAATACGGCACCGCACCACAACCGCGGCACGTGTCACATCCCAACATATATTGTGTCAAACGAAATAACAAACGAATACCAATATACTATATTTTCAATGTAAGTGAATACATTGTAACAATCTACGCACTCAGGACCGAAGGACCAAAAAAAAATTTGTGCGATGAATGATGAAATGATGATAAATAACGAAAATCTACCCCACTACGACTTCACTTCTAAACAGTCGTGCACATCCCGCCATCTCCGTCAAGGTCTACCGCGTTTTTGTGTGTCATGTAGAGGCTAATCGAATGAGCCTAACACCTAATAGGTCCCATTATCACCTGGGTTTGTTCCATTGGCCGGGACGACCTTCCACAGGACATCGTCATGAGAAGCAATTGCACAGCATACAGTTTCTCTACTTACATAGATCCCTACGGAACAGATTCCAAAATTTTTTAAAGTCTCCGTCGTAGCCGGACATCTTAAATAATCTGGTGTGGTGGTAGCAAGATACAGCTACGTCTCTTGGGTCCCGAGCCACGTACACCATCTTTGCAGTTCCCAAGAGATTGGGCGGTAGCAGAGACATAGGTAAGTGCGTCTTAATGAAGCGAGTAGCCGTCAATGGAGCCGCAGCCAGCATTGGACTCACTGGCGTAGCCATTACATTCATTAATTCACTAAACTTCTCTCTGTCAAAGTTTACTTCTGCTTTCCCGATTTTGTCTATGTATTCGTCTTTTGTGTCTTCGTCCAAGAACATGAAGCCCCTGTAATCAATTATTTAAGGTTAAAGTCTAGCGTTTTTTCAGTAATCTATACTTATAATAAATCTGTAGAGAGGTCAATTCTGTACATGAAATATATTTTCAAAATAACTATCAGGGGGTGATTAGTGATCGATACTGATGCCAAAAATGCAATCAGTAAAATTTTTGTCTGTCTGTCTGTCTGTATGTTCCTTATAGAAACAAAAACTACTGGACGGATTTTAACGAAACTTGGTACAATTATTCTTCATACTCCTGGGCAGGTTATAGTATACTTTTCATCACGCTACAATCAATAGGAGCAGAGTAGTGAAGGGAAATGTTGGGAAAACGGGAGAAGTTACTCCATTTTTTAAGCTTCCGTCGCGTGTGCAGCCTTAATGGTTAAAGTTACATAGAAATTATGTATGACGGAAATATTCTACATAAAATTGTCTAAAAAATATCCCGCAACAGCATATGTCTATCTTTTACGGTTGACTCACAATAACACGTGTAACTCCTGATAGCTTAGCAGTTCGGAGCATTCTGATTATATTTATTTACTCTTACGTTTATAATACTCTCACTCATCCCTAATTTTAAAAAGTTAACATTATTACCTATTCAATAAAAAAAGAATCATAGAAATCGGTATAGAAACACCAAACTTATACAAGAAATAAGTCATCGCGCATCGCCATCGTGAATACTGAATCATGCTATAAGGATTATTTTTGTGTTAACGGTTGCCGCGCTCGACACGGGTCGCGGCGGCGGTAGGGTATAAAAAGGCTCCCGCCTTTTTATACCCTACCGATTTTATATTCGACCTCATTGACAGACAATAATTGATATTGAGAAACCGTGTTTATCAGCGCGACTTTTAGTCTTTAAATAGTTTATTTGAATTTCTTTTGTTGTTATTTTGTAAAATAGGTATGAGTTGTTTTGGTAGTGTTTAAATATTCGTTCAAATTAAAAATTATTAAGCGTAGGTACTTTTATTAATTAAAGTAGTTATAAGTATTTATTTTTAAGTGAAGTAGGTATAGGTAGATAGTATTGCACAGGCGTTTCAGCTTTATTTTCATTTCTTTTTTGTTGTGAGTTGTATATATTTCTGGTTATAATTCTATAAGAATATTTTAGTTTAAATAGTCACTTAGATTTTAAGTGTAAGGTAGCTAAAGTTAGGACCACGTATTAGTTGTTTTGGTAGTGTTTAAATATTCGTTCAAATTACAAATTATTAAGAGGCTTACTAGACCTAAGTGTCCTTGAAAAACGCATGCACACATATGCAGAATCGACGCAAACGCCATCTAACGACGACGCCCATCACAATTATGACATAAAGCATACATGAGATTTAGAAGTAACGGTTTTGTGAGATTACGCCCTAGTATTCTAATAGATGGCGCGGAAACGATGTGCAAATAAGTTAAAGATCTAACAAACAAATTATGTAGTTATGTGTGACAACATAATAAATTTTATTCGTTTTGAGTGTGACTTGAAAAACTTAAGGATGTGGGTGATTTTGAAATAAAACTGATTCAATGAAATTAAAAACATTTTTAACCGACTTCAAAAAAGGAGGTTGTGTATTCGACCCGTATGTATGTACCTATGTAATGTATGTATGTGTGTATGTTTGTATATATATTTGTAGATTTTCTAAAAAACTGATGAACCAATTTTGATCATTCTTTCACTAATGTGATCTACCTACATACTTCCAGGAAGGTTTTAGTATATAATACATTAGGTAATTATTCTTATGTAGTATGTCCGAAGTTAATATGCATAAATGTACTGCATCTCCGGCATTTCTATGCGAATTTTGATGATTCTTCAATGCACTAGTGTTAATTGAATTTTTGTGAGGTAAGTAGGTACAATTAGAAAGAAAAAAAAAACAACCGACTTCAAAAAAAGCACTACAGCGTGATAAATAACTATAATTTCGGAAGTCGGTGTCAAAAAACGAAAATGCGGAACCAGCGACACCGACTTCCGAAATAAAAGTTATCACTTTGCAGTGTTTTTTTCTAAAACTATGAATTTTGGAAACATCTAAGAAAGTGCAGTCATTTCGAATAAGCTAAGTATTTTCGACTTCACGTACAACTGTCACAGTGGCGTATGTGGACGACGTGTAGATTTGTATTCGAGAGTCCCCGGGTTCGATTCCCAAGGTTACGAAATCGAATTTTCTATTTAAATGTCATTTTGAATTTTTAAATATATCTATTAAATATTTTTATAAATAACTAAAAAAAGTCTGCAGGAGAAAGAAAGTCGAAAATATCAACACGAAAGTTAGGTATTTCTAATGCGCAAGTACCTACACGTTATCTAAGCTATTACAAAAATTAAAAAAATTCTGACCTAATGTTTTTATTAACCGACCGCGACTTATTGATAATGGGCATAATGAAATAGGTAACAGATTCATCTGAAAATTGCGATGAAAATGATCAAAAGCAAGAAATTAGATTTAAAATTGATTTTGTTTATAATAAAAAGGAATCATAGTTATATATGAATGTTAGGTACCTAATCTTTGAGGCCGTTTACACATTATGCCGCAGCTGCAGCGGCACCGCCGTCGCTGCATCAGTCACCCTTGGATTTGTATGAACACACGGCGCCGCGGCGGCGCGCCGCAAGGGCTCATACAAATCCAAGAGAAACCAATACAGCGGCATCGCCACAGAATATAATAGTATGGCACCGCGGGCGGCGCACAGTGGTCTGAAAATCGAGCTCCATACTCATAGAAACTTAAAGTTCGGAAATAAAAAAACAAAAATTGTAATGGGTCTAGTATACCTCCCTTTACGTAATATTAACGTATGGATGGTATCAGTCGCTCCACGCGTGAGAAAAAAAAGTTTTTTATTTTTTTTGTATGGGAGAAAACACTTAATGTACATTTTTTTGAAACTGAATGGAACTGATAGGCTGGAGCTCGCACGAGCTATTGTACGATACACGGCCATCAAGATGACATACAATTCATGCACCGTTCGGCGCCGCTTTGCACGTAGCAAATTTTTGAAATTTTGAATTTTCGATACGTGATTTTTCAAATCTTTGACGAGGTTAAATTAACTTGCCGATCGATTTACTTATACTATCGTTAGTTGTAGCCTGCTTATGACCTTTGTGATGACAACAATTAAAAATTATATTGATTATATACGTTTTTTTTTTATTTCATTCCAAGAACTAACTCATTTAATCACCGTGATTATGGTTGAGTTATAATTATATACTAATGACATGAGCATCAACCAGCTCTAGCAGGGCCAAATGGGCCCTAGTCACAATAAAATTCTATTGTCTGTAATATTAAAGTCTGTAAAACCTAATTAAAGAATAGCGAACGATAATGAGGGTAGTTGTATAAAAACAGGACGTTTGAGCTTACTTTTATCAGTAGCTCTCAGTACTTGTGCGCGCTAACTTATTACGTTATTTTTTTTATTGTGCTGTGATGGAAGGTTGTGATACCAATTTGGACATTGTCATGTTTGTGTCAAACAACAATTGTTTTTCACAGCCCAATGTTTTATTTGAAGTTTTTGAGAATACTATTGATTTGTCAGAAAATGAAAAGAGGGTATTGAAACAATTCTGTCAGACTTATGTTTGTTCGTTGAGGAACAAATGGATCTCGTGTAATCTCACGAGACGTACATACATAACAAAGTATGAGACATGGCTGCAAGAGAACATAAAATGGCCTGAGATCATGAAAGGAAAGATGACCCCTTATTTAGTGTCAGTAGAGCAGCAAACCCGTTCCAGTTCTGACTTTGTTTTAAATGAGGGTGCATCAACATCCTACACACCGGAGACGTGCAGTGTTGGAACATCAACATCAGTTGTGAGGCCGAGAAAACCATTTAAAGAGCTAAGCCCGCTACAGAAGAGAAGGAGAGCGGAAGACCTCCTAACGTATAGCACTGAAAGCCTTGCTCATGCAACCGGTTTGAAAGCACATGACAAGAATATAGCAGATATCGTTAAACTAGTCTCGGAGCAAAGAGGCTACAAGGATAAATAAATTGTTAAAGCCCAAGGAAACTGTGCCTATATATTCCGCTGATAAAGCTTTATTTATTTTGACCTCATTGAAGCTTTCGAAGTGGCAGTATATAACATTAAGATCTTGTGCAAAAGAAGAAGGAGTACCACTGTGTCCTTCTTATACTGCCATCCTTGAGGCGAAGAAGGACTGCTGCCCTCCAAAAGTTACCATTGTACATCACTTAAGGAGAGGTAAAAGTAAAGCTAAATTTTGGATAAAACTGTGCAAAGCTTGGAAAATTCCTACGTGTGGAACCTTCGCTGGATGGCAAAGAGTTAACAATTATATGCAAGTATGGCTTTGATGGTGCTTCAGGGCAAAGTTTGTATAAGCAAACTATGGCAGACGAAGACGATTCCAGTATGTTTATGTGTTCTTTTGTGCCTCTGCGCTTAGTTTGTGGCGAAGAAAAGGTATGGGAGAATCCAAAGCCATCTTCCACAATGTTCTGCTGACCAATTTATTTTAAGTTTTCAAACGAAAACAAGTTGAACATCGTGGAAGAACAGGCTCTGATTGAGGCTCAGATTGAAGCAGTATCTAATTATAACTCAACCATAATCACGGTTGTAGAATCCTGTTGATTCCGTACTTATGTTAAACATATCACTTCACTGGCTCACTACCACACCAAGCGCCATCGTATATAGCCTGCTTCACTTTGTCTGTTTCCCGCCATTCCTCGTAACTGACAGATGACATAACATAACTGACAGCAGCTACCCCGCTTGTGTGAATGAGACAGTGTTTACATATCTATTTAATAGATACACTACAACGGTGATTAAATGAGTTAAGTAGTTCTTGGAATGAAATAAAAAAAAAACGTATAGGTACTTATAATCAACATAATTTTTAATTGTTGTCATCATAAAGGTCATAAGCAGGCTAAAAGTAACGATAGTATAAGTAAATCGATCGGCAAGTTCATTTATTCACGTCAAAGATTTGAAAAATCACATATCGAAAACACAAAATTTCAAAAATTTGCTACGTGCAAAGCGGCGCCCAACGGTCCATGAATTGTATGTCATCTTGATGGCCGTGTATGGTACAATAGCTCGTGTGAGCTCCAGCCTATCAGTTCCATTCATTTCAAAAAAATGTACATTAACCCCCTTATTCATAAAACTTATCAAACCTATTTTAGTTAAAATGGGGTTTGTCTCTTTCTTACACACAGAAATGACAACGTGACAGATAAAGACAAACGTTCTATAAACCTATTTTAGCTAAAATAGAGATAAAATAGGATTATGAATAAGGGGGTTAGTGTTTTCTCCCATACAAAAAAAAACAAAAAACTTTTTTTTCTCACGCGTGGAGCGACTGATACCATCCATACGTTAATATTACGTAAAGGGAGGTATACTAGACCCATTACAATTTTTGTTTTTTTATTTCCGTACTTTAAGTTTCTATGAGTATGGAGCTCGATTTTCAGACCACTGTGCGGCGGCGAGTTTTGATAGATCTTATCAAAACTCGTCGCCGCGCCGCACCGCCGGCGGCGCGGCGGCGCGGCGGCGCCGTGTGTTCATACAAATCCAAGGGTGACTGATGCAGCGGCGCCGCGGCGGCGGCGATGCCGCTGCAGCTTCGGCATGATGTGTAAACGGCCTCAAGGATTAGGTACTCGTACCTAACATTCATACATAATTATTATGATTTCTATTTATTATAAACACAATCAATAAAAATTAAACTCTTGCTTGTGATAATTTTCATCGCAATTTTCGGATGAATCTGTGATTTCTTTATGCATATTATCAATAAGTCGCGGTCTGTTAATAAATTTAGGTTTTCTTTATTGTTACAATGGCATAGAAAACGTGTAGGTACTTACGCATTAGAAGTAACTTCCGTGTTGATATTTTCGACTTTCTTTCTCCTGTGAAAGATAATTACATTGTAGACGTTTTTTTAGTTATTTATAAAAATATATTTAAAAATTCAAAATACATTTAAATAAAATTAAATCGATTTCGTATCACTGGGAATCGAACCCGGGGACCCTTGAACACGAACCTGCGCGTCGTCTACATAAGCCAATGTAACGATTGCGTATCTCGTCGAAAAAACTGAGCTTATGCGTAATAAGTGCATTTTCTTAAACTACCAAAATTCATAGCGAAAAAAAATATTCAGTAATAATAAAATGCTCTTACTTTTTAATTTCGTTCATATGTTCGGCGTTTGTTTTATATGAACGTTTTGTAGTCCTCCTAAGGGAATGTTTCACTTTATTTCCCATATTTACAAATGATATAATTGATAGCAAATTATTACGCTATTTTAACTTAAAAGTATTTTATATTTACATGAAATAAAAATATTTACAGAAAGAAGATATGCAAATAGTAATAATAAACAATGAATGTATGTAGGTACAAATAAATAATGCGGCGAAAAGAGCGACGCGTCCGTATTAGGGCATGCAAAACCGGTTTTCCGGTTTTGCGCAAAACCGGAAATCGGCCAAAATTTAACGATTTTTGAAAACCGGTTTTGAGAGCCAAAACCGGAGCTCAGCTCCGGTTTTGTCAACATTTTTTTCGAAGTAATGTTATTTTGTAGTTCGTCTTCAAAGTTACAAAAATGTTGATTTTTTTGGTTATTGTGGGTGGCTGTGTTTAATATTTGAAGATGCTGATTGTGTTTTCTATGTTTAAAATATATTATTTTTGATAGCAGACTTAATAGGTACCAAAGATACCAAAAACTTACTTGTTGTTGATTTGATCTCAGTTAATTAATCTTTATACTATTATAAGTTCATTGTTATCTGTACAATTATTATGGTTTGGATTAAAAAAAAAAAGTAAAAAAACTAAAACCCGACTACGACAAAAAAAAACGACGCTGAAAAAGTATGAAACAAGATTTTCATACTTCGAACAGAACAAAAAGAAAAACCGTAGTCACACGTTATTAAAGTGTTTCGGTTGGTACCTATAACGCGTGACTACGGTTTTTCTTTTTGTTCTGTTCGAAGTATGAAAATCTTGTTTCATACTTTTTCAGCGTCGTTTTTTTTTGTCGTAGGCGGGTTTTAGTTTTTTCACTTTTTTTTATTTAAACAATTTTGGTGTTAAATTTAACACATGACTTTTGTCCGCTAGAGGGCGTCGCTTTAAATTTGAGCAATATTTTGGAAATGTACAAGTGAAGCCCTTTCAAATGATACCAAACATGGCGTATTTATCTCAATTTTTATTTTTAACACATTACTTTTTGTCCACTAGAGGGCGCCGTATCGAGTTTTGTGCAACGTCACGTAGCCTATGTTCAGCGGACAATTAAGACGGTTCTAACGATACCTCATATGTCGAGTTCCGATAAGTAGATTAGGAGCTATGAGGGAACAGATGAACATACTCACATACATACATAGCCTGTTAAAATCATAACCCTCCTTTGGCTTTGCCTTAGTCGGGTAAAAAGAAATGTATCTGAATACAATTTGTTTTATTTGTAGACTTAGTGGGTATTTAAAAAGAATGGTGTTTCTTTTTAAATTATACTACATTCGATTTTTTTTTTGCTAAAACCGGACCTAGCTCCGGTTTCCGGTTTTGGTCCCAAAAAAACGATGTTCAAAACCGGTTTTGATGACTTTCCGGTTTTGCATGCCCTAGTCCGTATAGTATCAGGCCTCGGCCGGCATTATTGCTACACGCACGGGGGTTTACCGTTTACGTACACATGCGCACTTATTATGTTCGGAACTATGAATATTATGCTATTTACAATAAAACTATTGTTTGAACTAAAAAAATAAAACACTATTATTTTAGTATGTTGCTTGTAGAATGATCTGACAAAAAATCAGAATGATTGTATGTATATTAGTATGGTTTCTATTGTAAAAAGAGTTTGTAGAGGTATCTTCATGATTTTTTTCTATCGTACCAAATTAGTTGTATTATGTTTTCAAAACACTATCTATCTAAAAATTCAAAATACATTTAAATAAAATTTAAAAAGAAAGTACGATTTCGTAATCTTGGGAATCGAACCCGGGGACTCTCGAATACAAATCTACACGTCGTCCACATACGTCACTGTGACAGTTGTACGTGAAGTCGAAAATACCGACTGCACTTTCTTAGATGTTTCCAAAATTCATAGTTTTATTGCAAAAATAAAAATATTCAGTTAAAAATAAAATGCTCATACTTTTTACTTTCGTTCATATTATGTTCGGCTTTTGTTTTATATGAACGTTTTGTAGTCCTCCTAACGGAATGTTTCACTATATTTCCCATTTATTTACAAATTATTACCCTATTTTAACTTTGTTAGGTTACGCGGACCACTGCCGGTAGACACAAGTGAAACGCCCGGGAGTTGGGACTCGCCGTACAATAGATGGCGCGCGCCTTGCACCCATACATAACAAACTTAAAAGTATTTTATATTTACACGAAATAAAAAATATTTACGGAAAGAAGATAATGCAAATAATAATAAACAATGAATTTACAAATAAAACTTAACAAAAACATAACAATTTTGACGGAAATAGTGCGGCGAAAAGAGCGACACGTCCGTATAGCATCAGGCCTCGGCCGGCAGTGTCGCTACACGGGCGTTCACGCACACATGCGCACTTTTTATGTTCGGAACTATGAATATTCGATTTACAAAAAAACTATTGTTTTAAATAAAAAAATAAAACACTATCATTTTAGTATGTTACTTGTAGAATAATCTGACAAAAAATCAGAATGATTGTATGTATATTAGTATGGTTTTTATTGTAAAAAGAAAGTTTTTTAGAGGTATGTTCATGATTTTTTTCTATCGTACCAAATTAGTTGTATTGTGTTTTCAAAACACTATCTATCTAGCATATATCCTGAAGAATATCATATATTTTTCTGATTTTGTTTACTGTAGGCGATCATATACTTTTATTGTTTCGAAAACTACCGTTTTTTTGCGTTTAGGTCCTGTAAGCGCCTTAAGCGTAGGTACTTACTTTTATTAACTAAAGTAGTTATAGGTATTTATTTTGAAATTTTACACAGTGGTTCCCTTTATAATGTAGACAAGGAATTAGGAAGGATTTTTTGAAATTCAACCCCTAAGGGAGTTAAATAGGGGATGAAAGTTTGTATGAAAATCCGAAATCAGTCAGTTTTAAAGTTAGGATCTTCAAATTTTGTGTTTAGGCTGACGACTAAAAATTAATTTATACGTGTCTCAGCGTTTTTGATAATTCCAACCCCAAAGGGTTAAAAAGGGGGATTAAGTTGTGTATGAAAGTCCGTCAGTTTAAAAGTTAGGGTCTTCAAATTTTGTATTTAGGCTAACGATTGAAAATTAATTTATACGTGTCTCAGCGTTTTTGATAATTTCTCCCCCAAAGGGGGATGAACGAACTGACTGAAATATCAACGCACAGTCTAAACCGCTGGTCCTAGGGACATGAGTTTTGGAGGTTGTGTTCTTTGTGCAGAGTAGGTATCGAATAAGAAGGGGTTTTTGGAAATTCAACCTTTAAGGGGGTGAAAAGGGGGGATTTTGTTTGTATGAAAAATCTTATTTATTGAGTTAATAACCTTGAAACTTGGCACGAATACTTATCTAAGTAAATTATGAAGTTTGGAATTTTTCGTTTTTCTAAAATACCCCCTAAAGAGGTAATGGGGGGTGTTAAAATTTGTATGGAAGAATTTTAACGCCCTGTCCGATTAACTTGAAACTCAGTATTTATAGTAAGGACTAAAAATAATTAATAATGTGTATCAGGGTTTTTCGAAAAACTACCCCTAACTGTATGAAAAGAGGTAGTTAATTTTAAAGGGGAGGATTTTACAGCGTGTCTTGATTAGCTCGAAAATTGGTATAAATAAACTTTGAGTCAAGTTATGAACACATCTTAAACGATTTTTCAAAATTCTACCCCTGTGGGGGTGAAAAGCGGGGATAGTTTCTTTGAAAAATCTGATTCCTTTGTTCTATAAACCTAAAAATTGATACTTATTTATTTAAGTTAATTATTATAGAGATCATACCAACATACATTTTCGAAACTTTTAGAGGAAAGTACGAATTTCACGCGGACGAAGTCGCGGGCAGAAGCTAGTATAATTATAAAATTCAAAGTCCTGACTGACTGATATATCAACGCTCAGCCTAAGCCGCTGGTCCTATAGACATGAAATTTGGTGGGTGTGTTCTTTGTGAAGAGTAGGTATCCACTAAGAAAGGGTTTTACGAAATTCCGCCCTTAAGAGTGTGAATGGGGGAGGATGAAATTTCACCCGGACGAAGTTGCGGGCAGAAGCTAGTCTATATGAAAAAGAAAGACAGGAAACTGTTCATTTAGCACAGTACCGTACCGTAAGAATAAAATCTTAATTTGTGTACTCACTCCAAGAAAGGGTATCGGTGGATAAGGGGTATCTCTGCCGCTTTTTCGTAATTCAAATCATTTGCAACCAACCAAACTAGTTCTTGGGTCCATGTAGTTCCTGAAAAATGATTTAATTAAGAACAAAATAAATACATAAATGAGTTAAGAGTGATATTTTATGGTAAGAGGAAATATGTTGTTTTAGAAATATGAACGGAGATCCGAGTAGATCATTAATTTTTCAGCAAAAATACCTTTTCGGTTAGTACTAGCTCAATTAATTCGATGTAACTAGGTACCCACCAGATCGCTGATAACTGGCGACAAACACGTCACTAGGTCTCAGAGGCATGTTGTAGATGTTCGCGGCATCTTTCTTGTATGGTTTGAACACTAAGTAACCTTTGGGACCCAGTCGAATGTAGGATGACGGCATGCCTGGAGAAAACACATGGAACGATCATTGTACGGTCAGCATCAAAAGTTGATTAACACTTCAGTTTTTAGGGTTCCGTAGTCAACTGGGAACCCTTATAGTTTCGCCATGTCTGTCTGTCCGTCCGTCCGTCCGTCCGTCCGTCTGTCCGTCCTCGCTTAATCTCTGTGACCGTTAGCACTAGAAAGCTGAAATTTGGTACCAATATGTATATCAATCACGCCGACAAAGTGGTAAAATAAAAATTGGAAAAAAATGTTTTATTAGGGTAGCCCCCCTATATGTAAAGTGGGAAGTGATTTTTTTTTTTATTTCAACCCTAACGTGTGATATATTGTTAGAAAGGTATTTAAAAATGAATATGGGTTTACTAAAATCATTTTTTGATAATGTCAATAATTTCGGAAATAATCGCTCCAAAAGTAAAAAACAATGTGTCCCCCCCCTCTAACTTTTGAACCATAAGTTTAGAAAATATGAAAAAAATCTGAAAAGTAGAACTTTATAAGGACTTTCTAGGAAAATTATTTTGAACTTGATAGAAACAACAGTTTTTGTACAAAAAAGACAAAAGTTGTACAAAATCATTTCTGGACTAAGTTTGTAGTATAATCGTATATGCAAGCATTTTTTTTTAACTTCGTTTACATATTTTATTATCCTGAACGTATCTTTTTTCAAACAAAAAAAGAACGATTAAAATTGGTTCTCGCAATCCAAATTTACCACCGAAAACTTCTGGCACGTCTATGTACTAATTAGTAACCCAATTCCCCGAGAGATGGCGCTGTAGGTACTTATTACATTGGGTCGGGTATTATCGAATTGTACGTGGGAACACTTATTGTGACGGACGGGACTCTTGGCCGGTTTTTTTAATCTTAGTTATTGAGCAAAATATTTGTTCAAAATTGCAGCAGAAGATTTTTTTTTTAGAATAATACTCTTGTCTATTATGTGAAAAGCTAAAAATCAGTTTATTGAAAAAAGTTGTTGTCAATTTAATAACATGTAAAAATGATAGTGTTAATCGACTTTTGATGCTGACTGCTACATCATTGCTTGTTATTTTTTATTATTTTTTTTATTTTATTTATTCATAACAATTTTTACATTGTGTCGAATATTAAAAATTATTTTATTGATTTATTTTTTTTTGTATTTTAGAAGTTATTAAAAAATACAAAAAAATAAAACAGCAATAAAATACATGCCACTTAATTACTATGAGGAAGAGTACTAGAATAATAATGCTACAAATAATTAAATATAGCCAATTTGATGTCAGATGTCCAATGTCAGTTACTTACTTATATGTCATGAATGTAAAAGAACAATAGAAAATTTTTAGACTAATAGTACCTAACAAAAATAACAATCATGATAAATTTCTAGTATAATATATATGTTTACAATTTAAATATCATTAATAGAATAATAGCAGCCTTCCAGTAGGTACCGCAAAACGGGGCTACTTTGACTTCCAGGGTTAGTTTTACAGGCGTTGGAACTACTTTAACAGAGCGCCAAAATCGGTTTTCACGTGTGCTCAGCAAGTGTGCGTGACCTCGAGTAATATTGCGCGAGGCGCGGGGATGTGGGGAACGCGTCATAGCGTTGTGATCGGCCTTGTCAAAGTAACCCTGGAAGTCAAAGTAGCCCCGTTTTACTGTAACGCTTCAATTTAGCCTTGAAGTCCCTTTTGTAAAGTGATAATTTTATATCAACGGGAAGTTTATTAAAAATTTTCACTGACATGTGGCAGGTACCGTGTTCGACTATATTAAGTTGAGGAATATTAGTGGATTTAAAATCTTTTCTTCTCGTACTGTCTCTAAGCTTTCTTTCCTATTTTGGATATAATATCGTTGCTGATAAGACAACAAAAACATTAGTATCAGTGATAGGTACTGTACTAATGTTTTTGATACTGATACCGGTATGTGATACTGTATCACTTATCTTCTAAAACGCTCTTACTGTTTGCTGGCTGTGACTTGTGTTAGCGACTGTTTTATTTATCAGTGTTAGTTATTTTCCGTTACCTACAGCTGATAGGCATAGGTGATAATAATATACATATAAGCCGATTCTTCTACGTAGGTATCTAATCTGGCCGACCTGTGTTCTTTATTTACGTAGGTACCTTATTTCTCCAACAACCGCAGTTCGTACTCCTGGCATAGCCTGCAAATATAGTTGCCTCGGTTCCCAAGGTTTTCGGTCGAGACTCGATACACTGGCCACCACAGCTGAGTCCCAAAATACGTACTTTTATGCTTTGAATTGAAATAAAACTGCACTTATAGCATTTTTTTTTTAATAGTCCTCATATTCAAACGCCTGATTTGGAAATAATGGGTACCCGCCGGACCTAATACTAGTAGCTCTACAGCACATACCGAACCCGACGAGTAGCTTGAAAGTCAAATCGAGCAGGCACTCAGAAAAATTGAAGGAAATGCATCCGAAATTCTTGCAAAAAATCAAGAGCAACACTAAACGAGGTACGGAACCCTAATTAAAAAGGAGTTGAACCTACCGGAAAACGCACAGTAACGTAACGTAAAGTAATGTTTGGACATCTGTTGACATTAGGAGCCGCACCGGGTGCCATCATGGGGGGGCGTTGAAATCAACCGAAATGCGACCACCGGGCACCAGTAACTATCAGTAACTATTCGATGACCGATGATACCTAGTAACTTACTATAAAGCGCGGACGCGGAGTATCGACCGAGACGCGACGATCATTTGGGCGCGTAAACGGAGCTGGCGGCGCGGAAAGGTTCTTTGGAAAAAGCTTGTGCTGATTTGCAAATCAGTTTGACAGATGGGGAAAAATGTAACGTGTCTGGTACTTATGAGTATACGTCTGGTACGTATGGTGGAACTTATGAGCTTATCAGCAGAGCCCCTTTAAACTGCTCCGACTTATTAAAAATAATGATTGGCAGGACACATTTTGCCAAATGTATGGATAGCACTTCGTATCTTGCTGACTATACCTGTTGCTAAAGGGGAGCGAAAGGGGTTTGAATATTTTTGTATGAAGAGTGGCCCTAAGGTCGGTCGCCATTTTGTTTTTATTTCAGAATCGCGGTGAACAACAAAAGTTATATATTTAGATAGAGGACACTTATACAAACAAAAAATGTTATTTAACATAATATCCTAAAGCGTCAGGTTTCGGAGTTATTCACCGAAATGTAAGTCGAAAACATCAAGAATTTTTTTGTTTTTTTTTCCCTACAGGTAAGCATATTGAACTATTGAGGTAATAGAAACGTTATAAAACCTTTATGGAGAAGAAACAAATGAATAATAGATATTTACGGCAATTTATTGTTGCTTTTTTTAATCCCAGAGACTAATCTGACAATCTGACATTAAAGTATTTTGTTTTCGTTTTTTTTAGTATAGAAGTTTGACATTACACTTGTCTAATAGTGTGTTACGCAATTAGGGTGCCGCGAGTGACTGTCGTTTTTGGCGGGTTATTTGAAACACGTGGTTGAGTGAAATATTTTTGATTTTATGAATTTTACTGTTTTGAGTGCCTAAATTTGCTTGGTTTTTGTGTGTGTGTCTTGCTGCCTGCTGCGTGTAGTATTGTAAGTGGTTATCTTCCCATTTCCCTCATTTAAAATGAGGGAAGTGGGAGACGATGATCCTCCTGATGGGGGAGGTGCTAATCCCTTGAATGAGTCCTTACAGTCTCGAAAACGACAGCGTACTGAACCGCTTAAATCGGATCTTAAAAAAAGTACCCCTCCATCGGATTCTTATCAGTCAATATACTGTAAACCTGGTTTCGAATCTGACTCTAAAATCCCTTATAATACAAGTGACAAGGGTCCTTTTATTGTGCACGTTACGCGGTCAGAACCGGATTTGTCTGCCGGGCATTCAATAAGGATATTAAAGTTTGCGCAACTCATCCACCAAAACAAAATTCCGCATATAGTAGATGGTAGTATAAAAGCACTGGGAAGAAATAGGGCCTGTTTAGAGTTCACTTCAGCGGCTGCTGCCAATGCTTTTATAAATCATGATTTTTTGGTTAATTACAAATTTGCTGCAGACATCCCTAAATTTCATGTGTCTCGGATGGGAGTGGTTCGTGATATTCCAACAGATTGGACTTTAGAAGAATTGGTAGAAGGAATCCGAACTCCCCCCAACTGCGGAGAAGTAATCAGGGCCCGTCGTTTAAATATAAAATCTAGAAAAGAAGATTCTGTTACTTGGATCCCTTCCACTACAGTAGTTTTAACCATTACTGGTCAAACCATTCCCGAAACAGTTTTTTGTTATGAAACGTCACTCCCTGTAAGTACATACCAATTGCCAACAATTCAATGCAGAAATTGCTGCCGCTTTGGACACATCCGTACTCAATGCCGTTCGAAACCTCGGTGCTATAAATGTGGTCAAGAACACTCCGGTGATAGTTGCTTGGTTACTGACGATCTCTCGACTTGCATCTTGTGCCGAGGAATCCACAAGGCGACTGATGGTAAATGCCCGGAACATGCTCGCCAAAAATCTAATAAAATTGTTATGTCTCAGGACAATATAAGTTATTCTGAGGCCGCTCTGAGATTCCCCTACCCTAAGCGTCTTTATTCTGATATCACCTCCTCTCCATTCTCCCCGTCACAACAAATGCAATTCTCCCAACAAACCACTTACTCTTTGCAATCTCCCCCACACACCTCTGCTCAACCTCACTCTCAATCCTACACAAAGACTGTCTACCGCACTCCCCGTCCAAGAACCCCGTTAGGTAAGTCCTATGATGTGCAAGCTCATAGAGATATTATCAATACTCCTTCCTTCTCTCAACCGAATGGTTGTGCCTTGCTGTCTCCCACTGAAGACTCCACTCCTTCGCTCACTCCTAATGATAACTTGATAGAGCTCCTTACCTGTTCCCTCATCAACATTATCAGTAAGTTTAGTTACAGTTTACCGAAAAACGTCGTTTCCCTAGTACAACAATTTATTCAAACCCTTGTAACTAAAAATGCTCCCCTCAACTCTCCTCCAATGGAATTGTAGAAGCATTCGTGGGAAAAAGCATGAGCTTATTTATTTGACAAATCGCTATAAACCCGTCCTCCTTGCTGTCTCGGAGACTTGGTTGGTACCGGGTTCCGTGTTTAGGTTTCCGGGATTTTCCTGCCTTCGGGACGACAGGGCGGATGGATGGGCAGGATGTGCCCTGCTAGTCTCAAGATCTTCCTTTCTCTCAAATTAATATTCCTGCTCACAGCGACGAAATCCATGTAGTAGGTCAAAATAATAGTGTAATCGACCTTTCATTGTCCTCTCCCTCCCTAGTAAATTCTCTCTCCTGGTCCGTGTTACCTAATTCTCACAGCAGCGATCACTTTCCAATTTTAATCAACTTTCTCCAATCATTTACTCCCCCTCCTGCTCTTCCTCCTTTACAGCGATATAGACTATCAGATGCAGACTGGGACAAGTATGCTCTTGTCTCAGACTCCAAGTTATCTGGTCTTTCCCTTGTAGATCCTTCAAATTTTTTGGTGGCCTATGAAGATTTCGTTTCCTGTATAATTGCCGCTGCCGATCAATCTATACCGCTCAAGAATTCGTCTCGTGGTCGCACCCCTTCTCCCCCTTGGTGGGATTCCGAATGTATCAACATGGTGCGTCTACGCAACGAGTCGGAAAATACATATGCAGCGGCTTTAACTATGGAAAATTATATTAGTTTTAAGAAAACTGGGGCTAAAGCCGCGAGACTTTTAGCCAAGAAGAAGGCTGTAGGTTGGCAAAAATTCTGTGAATCTTTATCTCCTCGTACACCTTTAACTGTTGTATGGCGCAAAATTAATAACTTCCGAAGAATATTCAAGGATCATAATAGTTCCTCAAATGATCCCACTATCTGGCTTGATGATTTTGTTAATAGATTAGCCCCCCCCTCCGTACCTCATTTAGATTGCTTTCCTTCTGCTCTAATTCCCTCTCCTACATCTGACAGAATGAACGATCAATTCTCACTTGCAGAATTTACTTGTGCTTTAGATCACCTTAAAGATTCCTCGCCAGGCATAGATGGTATCACGTATTCCTTTATCTGTAAAGCTAGTCAAACCTCAAAATTATATCTTTTAAATATTATTAATTCAATTTTCCTAACTTCAAATATACCAGAGTCATGGAAGACCCAAATTATAATTCCCATCTTAAAGCCTGGGAAAGATCCAAATCTCTCGACATCATACAGACCTATTGCCTTGTCGTCGGTTTTGGCAAAGATCGCAGAGCATCTTATAAAAAACAGACTGGAATGGATCCTTGAAAGTCGTGGTTTACTCTCCAACACTCAATTTGGATTTAGACGTAGTATGGGTACGATCGACAGTCTAAGCATTCTTACCTCCCAAATTAGGCTTGCATTCTCCCGCAATGAACATGTTATTGGGGTCTTCCTTGACATCTCGTCAGCTTATGATAATGTTCAGCTTCCGCTACTCAGACAGAAAATGCTTGAGCTGAGTATTCCCGTGAGACTGGTAAATTTTATCTTTAACCTTTTTATGTGTCGTTCTATTCGTGTACGTTCTCAAGGCGGTCTTCTGCCTTTCCGTCTTGTCTGGAGGGGTCTTCCGCAAGGTTCTGTCTTAAGTCCAATCTTATATAACCTATACACCGCCAGCCTTGACTTAACCGTTAATTCGTTTTGCAATATCCTGCAGTATGCAGATGATATTGCCTTATACATAAGTTGCTCTTCTTTGTCCAATGGTGCTCTTAAATTGAACTCTGCTCTTGGTTACTTGAATGATTGGCTCTCAGAACATGGACTGGAGCTTTCTATTCCTAAGTGTCAAGCCGTAATATTTTCCCGTAGAAGAAATATTCCTCCAGTTAACATCTCTGTCGCTGGAGAATCGATTGTAATCCAAGATAAAGTTAAATTTTTGGGCGTTGTTCTTGACTCCAAAATGACGGGTTTATTTCATTTACAATATGTATTTAATAAAAGTGAGAAGTCCATCAATGTCCTGAGATCTTTAGCTGGAGTTCGTTGGGGTTCTCATCCGGCCTCTCAAAAACTGGTTTATAACGCCATCGTTCGCAGCCATTTTTACTATGGATGTTTTATTCTAGAACCTTGCAGTAAATTAGCCCTGTGTAAACTGGATAAGCTCCAATCTAAATGCTTACGCATTATTACTGGTGCAATGAAATCATCCCCAATTAATGCACTCCAAGTGGAATGTGTTGAACCTCCACTTCATCTCCGTAGACAATTTCTAGCAGATAGGTATTTTTCGGTAGCGTCTCAATTTCCCTCACACCCTCTTTTTAGTATTCTTCGTCCCCTTTCTTGTGCTATCGAAACTTCAACTTATTGGAGAAATAAATCCCCTCCTCTATTAGTGAACAACTTCAATAATAATAAGACTCTTTCATCTACAGTTATGCCATTGGATAATCATCCCATTTTTCTAGTTCCTTATGACTCAGTGATCTATCAACCCAGAGTGATACTAGATTTTGGTATATATAAACATAGTTCCGATCCCAACATTCTTTTTAATAAAATTTTAAAGAAAAAATGGCCAAATTGGATTTTATTATTTACAGATGCGTCGAAAATAGATGGATCTCATTTAGGTTCATCTGTGTTTATACCTGAGTATAATGTTGTCTTAAGTTTTAAGAGTCCACCTGAGTGTTCTATTTTCACAGGAGAATCCCTAGCAATATTAGAGGCAGTAAAGTACATTGATGCTAATAAACAACATTTTGATAAATCCTTGATACTCACAGACTCTCTTAGCTCTCTCCAAGACTTATTGAAAATTCCATTTCGCAGCAAAGATACCTCTGTAATTATTCTCATAATTAAAGAAATTCTCTATAAGTTAAACCAGTCTGGCCTGGAAATTGCCTTGGCATGGATTCCGGGACATATAGGCATATTGGGCAATGAAGAAGCTGATTTCTTTGCTAAGCAATCTATTCAGACAGGTTGTACGTGTCTTTCTCTAACATTCCGGCTCGGGACGTCCGTTGCCTGGCTAAACCACGTCTCATGAAGTCTTGGGATGAACTGTGGCAAAGTTCTAGGGTAATTAAGGGCAAATATTATGGCAATATTCAACCCAACATTCCAGATAAACCTTGGTTTGTCAAAAATAAGAATTTGAATAAATTAACCACATCTATCATTATACGTCTCAGACTAGGTCATGTTTGCTCTCCAGTGTTTTTGGCTAAACTACGCATTCGGAATCATTCCCTTTGTGAGTGTGGTCTAGAAGAGGGCACTCTTGAACACATATTTTTCTCTTGTGGTAATCTTTTAGTCCCGCTATATGATTTTCTTTCTGTTATTGCACCTACTGTGTATTGTCTCTGCATCACCCTAAGGTAGACTGGTAGAAAATGCCTAAGGCATTAAGTCCGCCTTTGTACAGTTTTTACTTGTGCATAAAGTTTTAATAAATAAATAAAATATTCTCCCTTCTAATTTTCCCAGACCTATTAATATCCCATTCCTCTTAACACTCGTTGAGTCCCCATTAATTAATTCACTTAAAAAAATTATATTATTAAATAACATCAAACTATAACATGGCAACTCAAAGGCTACTCAAACACAGTTGTAACTAAACCGTACCAACCTCAACGAATACACTTTGTTTCCTTTAACCTTGACATTGGCAGAATCATCGTTAAAACGATGGAGCCATTACTATAAAAAAAAACCGGCCAAGAGCGTGTCGGGCCACGCTCAGTGTAGGGTTCCGTAGTTTCCCGTCCGTCACAATAAGTGTTCCCACGTACAATTCGATAATACCCGACCCAATGTAATAAGTACCTACAGCGCCATCTCTCGGGGAATTGGGTTACTAATTAGTACATAGACGTGCCAGAAGTTTTCGGTGGTAAATTTGGATTGCGAGAACCAATTTTAATCGTTCTTTTTTTGTTTGAAAAAAGATACGTTCAGGATAATAAAATATGTAAACGAAGTTAAAAAAAAATGCTTGCATATACGATTATACTACAAACTTAGTCCAGAAATGATTTTGTACAACTTTTGTCTTTTTTGTACAAAAACTGTTGTTTCTATCAAGTTCAAAATAATTTTCCTAGAAAGTCCTTATAAAGTTCTACTTTTCAGATTTTTTTCATATTTTCTAAACTTATGGTTCAAAAGTTAGAGGGGGGGGGACACATTGTTTTTTACTTTTGGAGCGATTATTTCCGAAATTATTGACATTATCAAAAAATGATTTTAGTAAACCCATATTCATTTTTAAATACCTTTCCAACAATATATCACACGTTAGGGTTGAAATTAAAAAAAAAATCACTTCCCACTTTACATATAGGGGGGCTACCCTAATAAAACATTTTTTTCCAATTTTTATTTTACCACTTTGTCGGCGTGATTGATATACATATTGGTACCAAATTTCAGCTTTCTAGTGCTAACGGTCACAGAGATTAAGCGAGGACGGACAGACGGACGGACGGACGGACGGACGGACAGACAGACATGGCGAAACTATAAGGGTTCCTAGTTGACTACGGAACCCTAAAAAGGGTGCCGCGACTTTGATCGTGGGTTGTCCGTGTCCCGATATAATTTGAGACTGTCGGGACTACCCAAACCCTAGTTGTCTATCTATTTATTTGTTTTCAGCATCTTGGATTCAAGGAACTTGACTTGAAAATACAAATAACTCACAGCTAAAAGTACTTTTAAGTAATTCTTCTTCCTCAGGCTTCAGCTCCTCGTATTCATAAGGAAACGGCAATTCTTTCTGTTCTCCCATTGGAATTGGACACAACACAACCTCAAGATATGAAATATATGCAAAGACTAGGCAAAATCGGAATCTTCAAAATATTTTATAACTTAGGTACCTATGCGATATACCCGTAACTATCTGTAGATATCGAATGCAACTGGATAAGATACCTAATCACAATTTTATGATAACAAATTAAGAACAAAAAACCGTGTTTAGTGTAGTTTAGTTAGTAGTACGTGGTTTTGTTTTGTATTTCCTAGCTGCTTCAAGTGCGCACGGCCAGTAGGTAACAACCTAAAAGTTCTTCAGGCGCGATTGGTCCAATTCGCGATTGGTCCAATTCGTGATTGGTCCAATGTTCAAAAAGATGTCCAATTCGCAGTTGGTCCAATTCGCGATTGGTCCAATTCGCAGTTAGTCCAATTCGCAGTTGGTGTAATTCGCAGTTGGTCCAATTCGCGTTTGGTTTAATTCGCAGTTGGTCCAAAATGGACAATGTTTCCGAAATTATACAATATATATAGATATGTATATATACGATTTATAAGATTCTATCAATGATAATATTATAATAAATTTGCACACTGCTAGAGGATTCAGGTCTAGGCTATCGGTTGAGGAGGGGTGGTCAGGTTATATCTCACCTCCTCTACATGAATGACCTAAAACTCTTTGCCCCCAATAATTTGCAACTGATGGAGCTATTGAAAGTAACTGAAACTTTCAGTAGCGCCATCAGGATGGAATTTGGAGTGGACAAATGTGCAGTCATGCATGTAAAGAGATGAGAGATTGTGGATCCCTGGGAACCCAACTCTCGGATTCCACAAACCTTTGAACTCTCTCCGCATCCGAAACCTATAAGTATTTGGGTATGTTGGAAGCGTTGGGCATCAATGTTACGGACATGAAGCAATCGTTGAAGGAGCGCTTCTTTGGTCTCCTGAAAATAGTACTTAATAATAGTCTTCTATCATCAGGCTGAAACAAGGTGCGCGCCTTCAACGGTTGGGCCATGCCGGTTTGATGTACTCTTTCGGCATATTCAAATGGACTCAGACCGAGCCCGATGCCCTGGATAAGAGGGTCCGTACGCTACTGACTGCAAATCGAATGCAAAAGTGTGGAGGTCGAGGCTTTTTAAACGCTAATACCCACCACAATCGCGAGGTGTGCAGTCTGAGTGAATATATCCTAGGAACCGGCGTGGGGATGCATCGAGATGTGGCCGCGGTGGACAAGGGCCTCACCCCGCTCTCCTTGGCTAAAGAGAACTGGCGCAAGCCAGTAGTGCTTGACATTAATGATCGCATGGAGGTATGGCTGAGTAAGGAGCTTCACGGATGTTTTTTTCGGGCCCAAAATGGACTCGATGTCCTCGATGTCGATGTGTGTGTACTAGCGTGCGTTTCGGTGACGTCTTTGGAGAAACCGAAGGTTTTGTCTGTGTAATTATGGACGAATTTATGATGATGAACAATTATCGGACTTTTATTGTAAAAAACGGCACGGTTGACATCTATCGGGCATGCCACCGCGCCGGCCAGGGAAATCAATCAGGCATATTATCTCCGGGTGTTCTCGTCTAGCTAACGGAGAGTACTTGCATAGACATAACCTTGTAGCCAGGATAATCCATCAGCAACTTGCTCTGAAATACAGCCTTGTGGAATCTGAGGTGCCGCACTACAGGTATGTGCCCGACCCAGATCTCGAAAATGAAAATATCACATTGTACTGGGATCGATCCATCGTCACTGACAGGACTGTTGTTGCCAATAAGCCTGATATAGTGGTGGTGGATCGATCAGAGCGGCGCGCAATGATTGTTGACATAACCGTCCCGCATGATGAGAACCTCGTGAAAGCCGAGAAAGATAAACTAATCAAATATCAAGATACTTGATTAGTTCGCGAGTCAAGTCAAGACTTGGCTCGCGAGGTTGTCGACATGTGTGATGTGGACTCAGCGATCATTGTGCTGATAGTCGTGACAGCCAATGGGTTAATAGCCAAGAACCTTGACCAACACCCGAGGAGGTTCTCGTTGGGCAGCTGGATCAAGGGCTTGATTCAGAAAGCAGTACACACGGCCCACATTGTTAGGAGGTTTCTCTATCTGGAGCCCTGACCTTAAACCCTGTACATAAAAATGTGCTATTTTGTTTAATTTTGGAAATGCTTTATACAGGGTGTTACGGAAAGGGTATATCAATACAAACGGGTTGAAGAGTGTATCTGGTCTAGAATCTCTGTACAAAATTTTAGCTCAAAAGCATTAACTTTGAAAATGCTTAATATATTTTAATTTCGACATCACGGCGCTGCACTGGCGCGCGGCGGCGTGATGTGTGTCGTAGTGCGGTGACATGTTTGTTATGATTTCAATTTAATAAACTATCGAAATAAAAAAATATTAAGCATTTTCAAAGTTACTGGGCCTCAAGTCTGCTATTACAATAGTGTCAGAATGGTCTATCATTGACTTCATAATTGTCGATTTTGACAAGTTTGGTAATCTACTAATATAATGGCGTCATTATGACTTTCCAATGGTCAACCACTGACACTCTATTGAAAGATATGACACTATTGGTAATCTCGTACATAATGACAGATGAATGTTTGGCGTATGCGGTAATCTGCTAAAATTTTGACAGTTCCTTTGATCAATGACCTACCATTGGAACGTCATTGTGCAATCATTGCTTTCTCAGCTCCAGTTTCAAAAACTTTTTGCATTTGTTAGTCTTTTTATATCGTGTTTGTTTGTGAAATATTATTGCATCCAAGAATGTATTCACTGCGATCAAGTATTCTGGAATTTATAGGTTTTATGATGCATAAGTACTTAATTATAAGTACTGTATTTAGGTACTCACTGTGCGCCACTCTGCCGGCGTTTTATTGGGGCAGTCCACCGAAATGAGTTTAATATTTGGGCGCACTCCATCCAGTACCTTTTCGACAGACTGCGCCCTTCATTAGTGCGGCTGCAATGGCCAAGCGCCAGGTCTTGGTGGTTCTCCAGAAAATCGATAAGAGCCGAAATTTGCTCAATTATCACCATTTTGATTTTTTTATATACAAACACAAAACACAAACAATAATATAAACACTATAAAAATAAATACTTAATAAAAACAAAACATTGAAACGCCGGTCTAATAACAAAAATAAAAACAAAACTGTACAACGTCAGTTAGCGTTAATGTCACATTTGACTTTGACAGCTAAACAGACAAAATAATATTGCAGTTACACATTTAATTAATGTTTTTTGGTGTTTACGAACTTCTTACTACTTCAGATTGCTTATAACACTAATAGATAATTTGTAAAATTAAATATAAATAAAATCTAGCATGAATAAATGTTCAAATTTAGTAGTAGTTTTTCGAAAATAATTACTACTAAAGGGTTTTATAATAATGGCAATACAGCAATGTCATTCTACTACAATTCTATTACGAGATCATTGACCGACCAATGATCGACCATTATGAATTTAGCAGATTACGAACTTTTAGCAAAATGACAATGCGATCGTGTTGGAATGAAAAATTTATAAAAATAGCAGACTTGAGGCCCTGGTTTTGAGCTGAAATTTTGTACAGAGATTCTAGACCAGATACACTCTTCAACCCGTTTGTATTGATATACCAACCGCGAATTGGACCAATCGCGAATTGGACCAATCGCGAAAAGGTGAATTGGACCCATCGCGTCTAAAGGCTTTCTGTGCTTCTGAACCAAAGAATCTTTTTTTTTAAGTGAGACATAGTCTTTATATGGATATCTATATCTATACATAGTAAAAAAACGATGTTCGAGTCATGTAACCACATTGTTCTTTTAACGCAACGGATTTTGATGCGGATTTTATCATCATTTAGGGTCAGTTCACACCGCGACGCGACGCGACGCGCAGTTTTCAAGATAGCAATACAATTATAGACCTTATCTACTACACAAAAAGGTACACATCAGTGAGGAGGGCTGCTAGCTCGACGTAGTAGACACACAGAATTATGTACTTTTTTGTGTAGCAGGTAAGGTCTATAATTGTATTGTTATCTTGAAAACTGCGCGTCGCGTCGCGTCGTGGTGTGAACTGACCCTTATTTTAAATATTTTATTTCACATAAACCTACATGGGCACAAGCCCGGTTTCCACCGCGAGCGGAGCAGACCCATTAATGACTTCTTTTACCTCTCAAGAGAAAACTGCTTACATGTGTTTCCACCAACAAAGAGTCTAGCGGAAATGACCCAGCAGGCAAAAAAAGTAAAAATGAGCTCGCTCATTTCTAGAGAGAATCAGACGACTAAACTCTTTCTTGGTGGAAACGCAAACCTATTTCATAAAAACGAAGTCCGCTCCGCTTAGCCATTTCCGGCTCATTACTCTTTCGCGGTGGAAACCGGGCTTTATGAAACGTTAGAAGGATTGACTGCTGACCATTCATTTTGCATTTCGTAAAAATCTATATACATATAATAAAATCGTAGGAAAG
Source organism: Amphipoea lucens (assembly GCA_947508005.1). Taxonomy (NCBI): domain Eukaryota; kingdom Metazoa; phylum Arthropoda; class Insecta; order Lepidoptera; family Noctuidae; genus Amphipoea; species Amphipoea lucens. The sequence goes on from OX382367.1 coordinate 16,781,272, forward strand.
TCAAAACTGTACATTGAATATTTTTTTAAAAGAATACTTGGGGCGTGATCTACAATCGATACCGAAGCCAAAAATATAGTTTTTAGAATTTTTGTCTGTTTGTCTGTTTGTCTGTATGTCCGGGATAAACTCAAAAACTACTGCATGGATTTACTTCAAATTTTGCATGAGTATTACTAAGAGGTCCGGTCAACATATAGGCTACATATTATCACGCTATCACCTACGGGGGAGGAGCTGTGAATCTTTATTTTTCTTACGCATTCTGTGACAGCGTGTAATCTAACGACGCATATTTAAATGTTGTTTTTCAGTAAGCCATGCTATTATCTAGCTTTACACTATGAAAACTACGCCATTTAAGTAATTTGGGCCGAGAAACATAGTTTAATGAATGTTAGTAGTATAAAGAAAATTTTGAAGCAGCGCCCGCCATCTATGAGATTTCATTAAAATCAAATCAAGTTACATGTTGACACTTTTTGGAAATTAATTTAAATTTGATCATGTTGGCGAGGTTAGTAGTTGGTTATTCTTAAAATTCATAGATGGCAATGTTCATTTTCTTCATAAAAGTTGTATCGTATAGTTCGTTTTGATAAATTCGAGTTCCAACAAAACCCTCAAAATCTTGAGCAGAGTTGAGGAAGACAATTAAAAAAAAACGCGGTGTTAAGTGTTACAAAAAAAACCGAGTGTGCTTATGACCACACGACTGAAGTGAAACTTCAAACGTATTTGGCTATGAGAGGAAGAGAGAAAGAAAATGTGCGCGCGCACTGCTTTCTCTTGCTTATATCCCCCACTCAACTCCCGTTCGCCTCGCCCGTAGCCCTTAGACATGGGTCGTACTTGCAAAATCGAGTACCAGGGCTTCCAAGTACGTCCACCTTAAGAAACCAGGGCCTAAAACCAGGGCTCGAGATACTTTCAAGTATTTTCTATCTGCATCGAAAACTGATCCATAACTTCATACAAATAAGAAGTACAATCGCGTAATCAAACAAAAGCCCTGTTGGAAGTAAAAAGTACTTGCATAGGAAATTGATCCGTGAATTCCTATAAATAAGGAGCACAATCGCGTTTACAAATAAATACTTTTACAAACCATTAAAGTAAAAATACTTGCATACGAAATTGTTCCGTAGACTCTTACCACACCTCGGACACTCCATACAACGCTCGCAAAATAATTACCTATTACTACTACATAAACAAATGACGTTTGTATACGTGCAAATGTGTGCGTGAAATCTAGTAGCGTAAAAAAAAATGGCGCGGAAAGCAATTTGTGTCGGGGAACCGAACGACGTCGGCGGCGGCGCTGCCCGAACGTGTGCATTATTATGAAGTGACCATGTAGTTCAATTGTTTATTTATATAGTCGGGTTCGTAATGAAATAAAAACACTAAAATAGTTTAGTTTAAATGAATTATCTGTGTATTAAATCGAATGTTATTAAAAATGCGAAATCATACAAACAGTATATGTAAATACGAATTCGGAAAAGCATCACAATATCCAACCATCGTGATTAAAACACAAATAAAACTTTTAAATCGCATAATTGTGTGTCAGCAATACAGCGCTGCGGTTCGCGAGCGCCCTTGCTAAAGAGTCGGCGACGAATACCTCGAAGTGCGGGGTGAGGTGCGGTATCTGATATGAGGGCGAGGAAGGGAGTGTCCTTTCTGTACGTAGTACTATTAAGTATTCTGTGCTCTTACTGATAAGGAGTATGATCGCATTTGCGAAAACAAACGCGGTTGTTGAACTATTTGAGTACCTACGTACTCGAGGGTCGAGGCACGACGGAGCGAGATACTTTCAAGTATTTTCTATCTGCATAGAAAACTGATCCATAACTTCATACAGATAAGAAATACAATCGCGTATTCAAAAGCCCCGTTGGAAGTAAAACTACTTGCATAGGAAATTTATCAATGACTTCGAATTAATAAGGAGCAAAATCGCGTTTACAAATAAATACTTGCAAACCATTAAAGTAAAAAAAACTTTTTAAGAAAAAAAAAACCGACTTCCAAAAAAAACTTTACAAAGTGAAAAATAACTTTAATTTCGGAAGTCGGTGTCTTTGGATCTTTATTTTAGTTTTTTGCCACCGACTTCCGAAATTAAAGATATTTTTCACTTTGTAGTGTTTTTTTGAAAGTCGGTTTTTTTTTTCTTAAAAAGTTTTTATTTCACGCTTTTTAGTGGGTCTGCTTATAATTTATCTCAGTTACAATAGCCTAGTGTCAACTTTCTCATCGCCTTTTACAAAATATTGCTTTTACCGATGCAGGGAAGTTAATTGTTGAAGAGTTCTCCTGGTCCACCATCAGCTCCATATCACCATTCACATTGTGACGAGCATAAATTGCTTAGCAACCATATTAAAGTAATCGAATCGCAACCCGTGAAATACTTAGATATTATTGAGTAGTTCCGGTGGTCATCTGTGGTCTTCATCATCAGTTCCACATCACCAAATAGTGCTTTTCGAGAGCAAATGCACGAATTACTATAAAAAATACCCAAATCGCTATAGGTGTGCCTATAATATTTGAAGAGTTCCTTCAATTTCTCCAGGATCCCATCATCAAATCCTGCCCTGATGTTTTTAGACTAGATGCTGATAATCCTGGCTGCAGCATCAGGCCAGACTTGTCAACATTGCATTGAACTTAAAATTTAGTCCTGTTTAAAATGAGCCCAAACACGACTACGGTGCTGTAATTTCAAGGTTGGTACTTTTTCTAATGCTCCTGGCTTCAGCATCAGGTCTTTATGTACTTCGGTGTTCCTCATTAACAGTACGTTTATCCACACATCGAGCCCTTTTCAATGAGCCTTAACACGATATATCTGCTGTTAGTTGTCGAGGAGTTAGGTACTCTGCAGACTATCCTGACTGCAGCATCAGGTCATGACTTGATGATCATGAGACCAAATGTGGCAAATGCCCTATCAAACATCAAAACAATTGACTAAAACAGTCCTTGCCTGTTCGAGTAACTTCTTACTGTTAAGGAGTTGTAACTTCCATCATCAGTCCAGCTACCTGAGATGGTGACAACCATACGCAAATACACAAGATACTTCGTAAAATATGCGAAAAACAATAAGTGAGCCTATAAAATTTAAAGGTTGCCCTCGATTACTCTAAGATCCCATCATCAGATCCTAACTTGGTGACAGTGGGACCACCTCAAAACTATCTACTTTGGAACAAAAAAAGAATTTTGAAAATCCGTCGACAATTGGCGGAGTATTCGATGAACAAACATACAAAAAAAAAAACATACAAACAGCCGAACATAGTACCTCCTCCTTTTTGTGAAGTCGGTAAAAAATACTTGCATACAAAATTGTTCCAAAAGGAGCATGATCGCATTTGCGAAAACTAACGCGGTTGAGTACCTACGTATTTGAGCGAGTAGCCGTATAAGATACTTAATAGTCTTGCAAGTATTTTGAGTCGGTACCCGGTGTGCGTACTTGGAAGCAAACACCTGGTGTAAAAACCCGGTCGCATATTTATGCGACCGGGACCGGGTTTTTACACCAGGTATTTCCAGCTATTTTTTACGTACCTTCCCTACTCGCGATCACACGTTTTCGTAACGCATTCGCCAGTTTACTCCCCGAGTCAAGCGCGCCTAAAGAAGTTTCACTTCAAAAGTTATGTACCTACTGGAGACGAAGTCGAAGTAACTGATGAACGCGTGCTGAACACCTGTCTCAGTTCACTTCAAGATGTGGTAATTTCTATCGGCGGCAATCCACTGATCGAATATGGATTACCAGCTCCCCAATCATCACCGCATCAAGATCGTGGAAATCGGGAGTATAACGCTGAGACAAATTACGATCCGGGCGAAATGACCACCATACGAAATGACCATGTCGCTTTGTTCTCTTCAGAGTCCGCCACACCGTCCTTGAAAGCGTTGGGCATAACCAGGGTAAAAAGTTTTTCTTGGATGCTCCTGGTGGAACAGGAAAAACATTTGTTACCACTGACATACTTGCAGAGGTCAGGAGGCGAGGCAAAATTGCTATTGCTGTAGCGTCGTCGGGAATCGCTGCCACACTGCTTCCGGGTGGCAAGACAGCACATGCCATGTTTAAAATTCCCATCGATTTAGAGAGCGCCGAAACGCCTGTTTGTGGTGTGTCACGTAACAGCGATAAGGGACACGTGTTCAAGGATTGCTTTCTGATCGTATGGGATGAGTGTACGATGGCCAATAGGAAGGCAGTTGAGGCCGTGGACAGAACCCTGCAGAACATCCGCAGGAACGAACATTTGATGGGTAGTGTCACAGTTCTGTTCAGTGGCGATTTCCAGCAAACGCTTCCCGTGGTGACACGGGGATCGAGGGCTGACGAGGTGAATGCTTTGTTGTGGTCACGAGTTCGTACGCCGCGCTTGACCATTAATATGAGAGCTCGGCTCGGCGGCAATGCACGTGCTCAAGAATTCTCCGATGTCCTTCTAAGTCTTGGCGAAGGCACTCTACCAAAAGAGGTGGTGCTTCCAGACTCTCTCGGTAGAGTGGTATCCAGCTTAGAAGAACTCATTCGCTGTGTGTACGGGGACATTAGTCGTATACCGCACCAGCAGAATTCTTGGGTGTGCGAGCGGGCCATTTTGACGCCCAAAAATGATCAGGCTGCAGCAAGTAACGAATGCATTCTCTCGGAAATTGAGGGGAATGAAGTGGTCTACACCTCGATAAACATTGTTGTCGAGCAAGATGACGCCACACATTATCCCGTGGAATTTCTGAACTCCCTGTCAGCAAGTGGACTTCCAGCGCATACCATCAAGCTGAAGGTCGGTGTCCCGATTATGCTTCTTCGAAGTTGTGTAACGGGACCCGCCTTGAAGTCATCTCGCTCCACAGACACCATTAAGGCGAAAATTCTTACGGGTTGTGGCGTCGGCGAGGCAGTATTTATACCACGCATTCCCCTCATACCTCATAACTTCCCGTTCCAGTTCAAGCGCGTACAGTTCCCCGTGAGTGTTTGCTTCGCGATAACCATCAATAAGTCGCAGGGGCAGACACTGAGGGCAGCGGGTGTCGACCTGAGGACGAGTTGCTTCTCACACGGGCAACTGTACGTCGCTTGCTCCCGCGTCACCAGTCCTGACTCTCTTTACATTTTGGCACCTGGCAGCCTAACTACCAACGTAGTTTATAGGGAAGTGTTGTAAGGTATGATACCTTTGTACGTATTTTACTCTTTTGTGTACTGGAATGTATTCCTGAATTATTTTCTCTATTTCCTTCAGTCACATCTTATGACTGAACTCGGCAGGATTCCCATATAACTCTCTTCACTTGCTTCGCTTGCAAAAAAAAAACTTATATTTTAATGCTATTTTAAAAGTTGTTTACTTATAATGCTATAGCGACACTAATCTTAGGTATTTTTGGTACTGTCTTCATGCAGACGACGTCGCGGGCAGCAGCTAGTAAGAAATAAAAAATGTGTATACATATACTCGTATATAAGGTCCCATTGAAATGAACAAACTTTTAGAAATCTTTCAGAACACCAAAATAAGGATGATGGTAAAAAAATATATAAGAAAAACGAATTAGATACTTAGGTACTTACAAGAAAAATAATCAGCTAACGAAAATACACTAATGTGCCGGCAATTTATTATTTTAGGTCAAAATAAAATCACTTTAATCAGTGTTTTTTTTTTTTGCTTGGATATCTTTGGTTAGACGTACTGAGTGCTGTGTTAAAATTTGTCCATTTATTTTAATAGGACCTGCTGGATGGGGTATATAAACATGGATGGGGTATATAAACATGGATGGGGTATATTAACATTAATTTTTAATAGGTAATAAAATTAAAAGAAACTCCACTATACAAATAACAGTTAATGTTTCATGTGTGGGAAGCGCAGATCCAGTATCTAGCAGATTGTCTTTGATCCAGCGATCAGCTTGTTGTGTCATCTCCTCGTCGAAATATGCACGCCAACCTCCTGTTTTACCTGACAAAAAAAACTAAGTAAAAATACTAAAAGGTAAACAATAATTCGGTAGGTCCTAGGTACTAGTCATCACACCACATTCCTCATCAAACTACCATTGATCAGATAAAAAAAAAATCGTGGGGCGCGTGAAATTTCTATCAACAGTCAGCTGCTCATATGCTATTTTCATATTTACTCAGGTTACGCTCCGCCTAATGATTTTTTTTAGTAGTGTACTGTGTCAAGCCCTTTCATTAGATACCCATATATTGAGAGGGTTGTGCAAAAATATGTAATCCGCAATTTTGTAGCGGCGGCCATCTTGGATTTACAATGATGATTAAATTAAATTGTAGTCATCAAAAAAAGGTGTGTACCAAATATTAGATCAATTTAAAAACAGGAACGGGGTAAAATTTCTAGTACTAAATTAGACCCAAATAAATAAATAACAGGGCAAACTAAATAAAACAAACTAAAATAATTAAAGGTACGGTATGCTGTTAATACTTCGGTAGCATACTTAATATTACCAGCCTATTATTGTCTCCTGCAGGGCAAAGGTCTCTTATCATACAGTGAAGGCACGAGCATTGATCAGTGATCACCATTTGGTAGCATACGTGAACAATTAATACATTATTTCTCAGTAGCAGTGCGGGAAAAACGACTAACCTTTCCTTATAAAAGTTTCGTCATTTGCAAGAATTCCGAATTCCCTAATTTCCTCATAGTTCACTGACTTATTATTCCTAAAGTTTTCGATGCTTAGGTGATCGCAGAGGCGATTCATTTGTTCTTCATTAAGTTGTTTGCCGAAGAAGTCTGCGACACGCCGAATGGATGCCGGCAAGTCCTGAAATATAATTTAATGTGGTTAATTTTGGCATTAAATTTTTTTTTAATGAAGTTCTGAGGTGATCACAGCTAGGCCCACCACGATCAGTCAAGTCCCAGTTCTTAAACCACCTACCTACCAGGTAGGCACTCGTTGTCATGAAAATGCCGTAGGTAAGCCTAGGTTTCATTATTGGTGGTGCCTTACTTAAACAGTTTTATTACGTTTTACTACTGAGGATGGGCAGATAAACAGAAAAAGAATGGATGATTTATCAAAGGCAAGGATCACAGCATAATCAGCCTATAATGTTCCCACTTCTGGGACAAAGATCTCTAGTTGAGAGGGAATGGGCCGTAAATCACCACGCGGGGGCAGTGCGGGTTGGTCGAGGTCACATATTTTGGAATTTGGTGAATGAAATAAATTACACAAAGTAAAGCGCCTGTCTGGGTTCGAACTTACGACCTACAACTCGTAAGTCGCGGCCGTTACGACAGGGCCACCAATGCTCAAGGATCATAGGCCACCGATTAATTATCAAAAGCGTGTATTTGTATTTATGCAATAATCTTGTTGCCATACTACACAATATTACCTACGTGAAAACATGTCTGTGCAATCATTTGTGTTGACAACAACTGTTGACATTGCCCTTGAGCCGACGCATGTCCATGATAATGTTATCAAAGATCTAATCGTCTTAGGGCTCTGCTTAACTCGGAAAACAATAAAACTGGTATTACCTTTGATAGATCTTCATAGAACAAGAACAGCATGTTAGGATCATCTCTCTTCTCCCAAGCTTCTTTGACGTGCTCGAAATATGGCGTCAGAGAATCTGTGAATGATGAGGTTATTACAAAATCTAAAATATATGTTGTCTTCTGAATAAGATTTGGGGGTTCCAAAATCTATAATAACTGAAGCGATTCATTAAAGCAGAGCCTAATCCACTGAAGCTGACACAAGAAAGTAGGGCATGATAAATGATGCTCGACTACAGGGCAGGGTCGTCACTACGACTTCACTTCTAAACAGTCGTGCACATCCCGCCATCTCCGTCAAGGTCTACCGCGTTTTTGCTAATAGGTCCTATTAGCACCTAGGCTTGTTCCATTGGCCGGGACGACCTTCCACAGGACATCGTCATGAGAAGCAATTGCACAGCATACAGTTTCTCTACTTACATAGGTCCCTACGGAATAGATTCCAGAAGTCTTTGAAGCTTTCCAGGCTGCTGGACAGCTTAAACAATTTGTTGTGGTGGTAGGAAGATACAGCTACGTCTCTTGGGTCCCGAGCCACGTACACCATCTTCGCAGTTCCCAGCAGTTTGGGGGGTAGCAGGGACATAGGTAAGTGTGTCTTGATGAAGCGAGTAGCCGTCAATGGAGCCGCAGCCAGCAATAGACTGCTTGGCTCAACCATGGAACTCGTTAATTCAATATATTTCTCTCTGTTAAAGTTTTCTCCTGTTTTTGCGATTGTGTCCACATATTCTTCTTGCGTGTCTTTGTCAATCCACATGAAACCGCTGTTATTCATTATTTTAAGGTTAAAGTCTAGCAATACATTACTTACGTCTGCATTAAGTTATAATGTCGCAGATGGATTGTTGAAGAAAACAACTTAGCTTTGTATCAAATCAAATCAAATCAAAATCGTTATTTGCGTAAAAGGTGGTAGATACAAAAGATGATATAAAAAAATTCAGTGCAATGACACATTCCGCCATGTAATGATGGCATGCAAATATTATAATACATGAAGTAGGTATGTAAGTTGAGTAATATACTAATAACCTAGTTAACTGCATTTGAAATTCGCCGACTGAGTAAAACAAAAACTATGTGATATTATATATCAATCATTATTTCAAACCCAAGTAGAATTTTTTGCAAGATCTGTTTTCCAGATAGCTGTAATGCGCCATATCCACGCAACTGCGCCTGAATAGTTCTATCCTAGGTAGAGGGATTTTCAATAAACACTGTTTGACTTTTCATTTGTTAAAATATTTTTTAGCTTCTACGAGTTTAGAATTAAGTTTAACATTCAAGTGTCGAATATTTTATACCCAAAAATGTAAGCAAGAAAAAGAAATACTGTTTTCTTATGGGAATCATATTTTTACTACAGATTTTTTAAGCATAACATTAAAAAAATCCAACTTTTAATTGAGTATAATATCCCGAACATACATACATAATCAGCCTATAATGTTCCCACTGCTGGGACACAGGCCTCCTCTCTGTGAGAGGGAGTGGGCCGTAATCCACCACGCGGGCCCAGTGCGGATTGGTATATGTCACAGGTCTTCGATTTTTTAGTTCTAGGACATGCCGGTTTCCTCACGATGTTTTCCTTCACCGTTTTGAGAGCAGTGGTGATGAAATAATTTACACAAAGTAAAGCGCCTGTCTGGGTTCGAACCTACGACCTAACTAAGTACAAACCCCGAACATGTTTTAGCTAATTTGTTATAAAAATATGATATTTGTGCATTTTCAGTCTGAAATAGCAGCCGGAGGGTTTTTTTATTGTAGACTTTCGTTGTAATGGTAAAAAATGCTCAAGAGGTCATTTGCCATATGAAAAAAGTACATTTTAGGGTTCCGTACCCAAAGGGTATAGACGGGACCCTATTACTAAGACTCCACTGTCCGTCTGTCTGTCAGTCACCAGGCTGTATCTCATGTACCGTGACAGCTAGACAGTTGAAATTTTCAAAGATGATGTATTTCTGTTGCCGCTATAACAACAATACTAAAAACAGAATAAAATAAATATTTAAGGGTGGCTCTCATATAACAAACGCGATTTTTTTGCCGTTATTTGTATGTGGTAACTTGCACACGAAGGGTTCCGTAACGCCGTACAATAGTACTGTGGTACGGAACCCTTAGTGTGCGAGTCCGACTCGCATTTGGCCGGTTTTTTTTCTGGCCGGCGACATAATTTTTTGGTTACGCAATGAATGATATCCTTTTGCGATTTCGTAAATGTATACCTACAAGGAACGGTTCAGACCAGTCCATGTTAAAGATTGTAAAAATGCATTTTTTTGTGCTATTAGTATTCTAGATATTTCCGTGGAATTTCCCCAAACAATAAAACCATACCGAATAATGGAACAAATAGCGTGATACACCATCATCGCAGTTTGTTTAGATGTCTCATCCTTAACTTTTTTTAAACGAATCTATTTATTTTCATACATATTTCGTCAATATGTCAGGTGAAGTGTTCATCGAGTATTATCCCCAGAAATGTTGTTTTGTGTACAGTAAAACGGGGCTACTTTGACCAGGCCGATCACAACGCTATGACGCGTTCCCCACACCCCGCGCCTCGCTCAATATTACTCGAGGTCACGCACACATGCTGAGCACACGTGAAAACCGATTTTGGCGCTCTGTCAAAGGAGCTCCAACATCTGTCAAAGTAACCCTGGAAGTCAAAGTAGCCCCGTTTTGCGGTACTTGTTCGACTAATAGATTTCTATAAGATATTTTAAGTTGGAGGCATTTACTCTTTTGCGTTTTGTTTAATATTTTCATCTTTCTATATTTACTTTTAAAGCTTGTAAAACAGCGGTATTTTATAAACCCGCTAGTTGTTTTACAAAACAGCTCCGTTATGTAACACAACTGAACAACTTTTGGCTGGATAGTCATTACGTTTGTTACGTTTAACAAAACGGCTACCCACGTTTAAAGGTATTACAGACTGGCTTATCTGCAGTCACAATAAGTGTTTGGTGTGGTTTCTTACTAATTGGTTTAAGTTACGTTAGAACTGCAACCAACCTCGACGAGCGCTACTTCCAAGATGGTCGCAGTTACTTGACTGTTTATAATTTTTAGGACTGACTTCCATAAACCTCTGATAACTTTGTACTCAAATTGTTTTTAAAATCACTGTTTTCATTTGAGTCAGGGTCATAATCACTCATACTACTCAAGGGTAGTTTTACCGACAGCGTTTTTAGAGGTTCTTCGCGTGAAATCACTGTGTAAAATGTTTATATAAGACCATTTTATATTTTTTCGTGTAATAAGAAAACTAGCTCATATGAAGGCACTAGTATTAATAAAAATCTCTTAAATATAAATAAAAAAAAAATGAAATATGTCTGTTTCTCAATAACGGTGGTATGTCCGTGATTAACTTTTAAGCGCATTTGCCTCTTTAAATACGTTGTGATGGAAATTTAGTACTTAAATTGATCATTATTATGTTGGTCTATGCATAAAGCAACCATATTTATTACTTCCTTTACTTCTGTTATCATACAGACATCAGGACCATTGTGATAAGGAATGTCCACGCCAAAAGTGCAATATCGGTGTGTTTTGTTGAAATCGATCTATAATGTAAACAAGTCTATTCTAACGAACTACCTCCTTACGCACGCGGAGGCCCAGTCGTGCTCTTGCGTTCTCGCAGTAGTGAAGTGTCCGATCCTGTCGAGGTTTCGCACCAGTACGTAAGTACTTTTTGAATCTAAGAGGGAATACGAAATTATGCAATCTCGGTGGGTTACTGTACGAATGAATGTTATTTTTTTACGGTACGGTACGCGAGTATGTTATGTGTTATTGGGTACCCTTAGCGACCATACATTTGAAATCACTAAAGCATAAATAGTTTTGTTTTTATTTAATTTTTTCTTCATGTTTCTAATTTCAGTGGTGCAATATCGGTGGTTTCGGTGGTAAGTTTATTGCCACCGATATTGCATCAATACTAAAGTGACTGAGGGTTCATATGTGACTTTGGTAAGATATTTACACCTAAAAGGTAACACAATTAATTGGACAAACATTGGAGGGTAGTATTGTAAGTAGGTAGTACATATTTTACAAAAACATTTTTAAACGGCTTTAAAAAAAGGAACTAATGAAAAAATATTGTTGAAATTTTAAAATTCTTATATATTGTAGGTCTATGTGGCATTATACAGAATGCGGCCATGGTAAAGGAGCCCCAGACGGTGTCGGCGGGGTACTAAAAAGAACTGCTGACCAGCTGGTTGCGTATGCAAAAGACATCGCCGACCTCGACACTTTAGTTCAGAACCTCAAACCTTCAGTTAAAGGCGTAAAAATAGAAGTAGTAGAAGATTACAAAATAATCGAAAAAGACTGGCTTCTTCCTGACCAATTAAAAACGTTTCCGGGTACTTTAAAGGTACACCAGATAGTTTGGATGAAAGAAGAACCACGACGATTAGCTTTGCGATCATTGTCTTGTACACATCCTGACTGTTTGATTAAGGCAACAGTATGTCCTTATGGAAGACATTTAGGCTTCTATAATCTTGCCTGCAATGATAACTCGCAAGCACGAGACCAAAAAGATTGTTTTATGACACAACTTGACCTTCAACGATATTCCACAAGAAGCACTGAGTCTAAAGTTCAGATTTTAAGCGTGCAACGTTTCAAAGCTTCTGAGAGATTTGACTTAGTCAAGCCATCCATCAAGAAACTTTCTAAAGCAACCATTTCATCAAAATCATTGGCCACATTAGATGACTCACTGAGTATTGAAAATGTTGATTCGGATATCATCCCCTCCACGTCGTTTTTTGAAAACTTTGACAGCGCAATGTGTTTGGAATTTGAAAATTCAATACTTACCTGAAACCGATTGGAAGAAAGATGGCAAAACTGAAAAGAAAATGGAATCAAGATTAGCTGAATCGTCTACAGCACAAATTAAGACCTATATTGAAAAAGACTCTGACAGTGATTTTAATATTTTTTGATTTTTGTTTTGTTCACTTTAGTTTTTTGAGATTTTATTATTTTTTTTGTTTACGAGTTGTAGAATTTTTATAAAAAAACCCTAATTATTTGCTTAAGTGTTAATTAAACGAAGATCTCATCATAACTTCATTTTATTTAGCATTACCCTCAACATATCACATTTAGCAGAATTAAAGTTAATTTAGTAAATCTGCTAAATGTGGTCTACGATCCATGTCAAAAGACGCAGTATCGAATACAGACAAATAAACGTATTTTACACCTGCTATACCCGCCTGTGCAGCCGCTACATAATGTTGCCAATGGCTAAGTTGTTCTTTGTTTAATAACTGTCATGATACAATACAAAAATTCCATTTTGGTGTGATGCTGCAATTTCAGTGTAAGATTTGCAATTTCGGTGTACAATTTTCAATTTCGGTGGCCGTCATATTTTCAAAACAACTACAGTTGATTGTTTCCTACTAAAATATCTAGAATACTAATGTGTTCTAGAATAAGACAAGTTCATTTTTTCATCCGAAAACCTACAAATAAAAACTTCAAACGTATTTGGCTATGAGAGGAAGAGAGAAAGAAAATGTGCGCGCGCACTGCTTTCTCTTGCTTATATCCCCCACTCAACTCCCGTTCGCCTCGCCCGTAGCCCTTAGACATGGGTCGTACTTGCAAAATCGAGTACCAGGGCTTCCAAGTACGTCCACCTTAAGAAACCAGGGCCTAAAACCAGGGCTCGAGATACTTTCAAGTATTTTCTATCTGCATAGAAAACTGATCCATAACTTCATACAGATAAGAAATACAATCGCGTATTCAAAAGCCCCGTTGGAAGTAAAACTACTTGCATAGGAAATTGATCAATGACTTCAAATAAATAAGGAGCAAAATCGCGTTTACAAATAAATACTTGCAAACCATTAAAGTACTTAAAAAAAACTTTTTAAGAAAAAAAAACCGACTTCCAAAAAAAACTTTACAAAGTGAAAAATAACTTTAATTTCGGAAGTCGGTGTCTTTGGATCTTTATTTTAGTTTTTTGCCACCGACTTCCGAAATTAAAGATATTTTTCACTTTGTAGTGTTTTTTTGAAAGTCGGTTTTTTTTTTTCTTAAAAAGTTTTTATTTCACGCTTTTTAGTGGGTCTGCTTATAATTTATCTAAGTTACAATAGCCTAGTGATCATCGCCTTTTACAAACAAAATATGTATTGCTTTTCCCGATACAGGGAAGTTAATTGTTGAGGAGTTCTCCAGATCCACCATCAGCTCCGTATCACCATTCACATTGTGACGAGCATAAATTGCTTAGCAACCATATTAAAGTAATCGAATCGCAACCCGTGAAATACTTAGATATTATTGAGTAGTTCCGGTAGCCATCTGTGGTCTTCATCATCAGTTCCACATCACCAAATAGTGCTTTCCGAGAGCAAATGCACGAGTTACTATAAAAAATACCCAAATCGCTATAGGTGTGCCTATAATATTTGAAGAGTTCCTTCGATTTCTCCAGGACCCCATCATCAAATCCTGCCCTGATGTTTTTAGACTAGATGCTGATAATCCTGGCTGCAGCATCAGGCCAGACTTGTCAACATTGCATTGAACTTAAAATTTAGTCCTGTTTAAAATGAGCCCAAAAACGACTACGGTGCTGTAATTTCAAGGTTGGTACTTTTTCTAATGCTCCTGGCTTCAGCATCAGGTCTTTATGTACTTCGGTGTTCCTCATTAACAGTACGTTTATCCACACATCGAGCCCTTTTCAATGAGCCTTAACACGATATATCTGCTGTTAGTTGTCGAGGAGTTAGGTACTCTGCAGACTATCCTGACTGCAGCATCAGGTCATGACTTGATGATCATGAGACCAAATGTGGCAAATGCCCTATCAAACATCAAAACAATTGACTAAAACAGTCCTTGCCTGTTCGAGTAACTTCTTACTGTTAAGGAGTTGTAACCTCCATCATCAGCCCAGCTACCTGGGATGGTGACAACCATACGCAAATACACAAGATACTTCGTAAAATATGCGAAAAACAATAAGTGAGCCTATAAAATTTAAAGGTTGCCCTCGATTACTCTAAGATCCCATCATCAGATCCTAACTTGGTGACAGTGGGACCACCTCAAAACTATCTACTTTGGAACAAAAAAAGAATTTTGAAAATCCGTCGACAATTGGCGGAGTATTCGATGAACAAACATACAAAAAAAAAAACATACAAACAGCCGAACATAGTACCTCCTCCTTTTTGTGAAGTCGGTAAAAAATACTTGCATACGAAATTGTTCCAAAAGGAGCATGATCACATTTGCGAAAACTAACGCGGTTGAGTACCTACGTATTTGAGCGAGTAGCCGTATAAGATACTTAATAGTCTTGCAAGTATTTTAAGTCGGTACCCGGTGTGCGTACTTGGAAGCAAATACCTGGTGTAAAAACCCGGTCGCATATTCATGCGACCGGGACCGGGTTTTTACACCAGGTATTTCCAGCTATTTTTTACGTACCTTCCCTACTCGCGATCACACGTTTTCGTAACGCATTCGCCAGTTTACTCCCCAAGTCAAGCGCGCCTAAAGAAGTTTCACTTCAAAAATTCCACCGAAATTAGTAAAAAATTGAGCCTGCGTGAAATGACCCCGCTATATTTATTTCTGTTTCGGACGCCATTATTGTTGTTATGACACACAGAGCCTCGAGCGTCAAAATTTAGAACTTAGATCTGCAATCTGACGTTTCATTTCAAGATGTTTTACAAAACCTAATCGTTGACGCACTACATTGATAAACGCAAAACGTTTATGCAATTCTGCGTAATTATGGAAAAACTCTAAACGTTATTCAGCTGTTTTACATAATGGAGATGTTTTGTAAAACGGCTAGCGGTTATGTAAAACAGCTGATACGACAATCCGTCTGCGACATATACAAGGTGTAACAAAATAAACGCATGAAAGTAGTTTGTTCATAATTGACTACTGAATCATTTTCAGTAGGTAACTTTTAAATCTTTTAATATAGGTATTTTCTTCAAAAATTATGTATTTGGTCATACTGACCGCCGATTGAGCCAAAGAAAATGAAATCTTATTTCAAGGTAAGTAATAAGACTAAATTAAAATTAAATTAAAATTAAATCTAGTAAAAATAAAGGTACAGAATAGTTAGCTTTAAAAAAATAAGTTTTGGTCATTCTATTATGCTTTTAACTCAATAGGTACTCTAATAGGGGTTTATGTGGTTTTGTGTTAATTATGTTACTTAATGTAGATACATATTTAAAAGAATTTTAAAGAAAAATGTTTATTGGGCACAGTTACCTTACCGTATATGAATAAGTATAAGAATAAAATCTTAATTTGTGTACTCACTCCAAGAAAGGGTATCGGTAGATAAGGGGTATCTCTGCCGCTTTTTCGTAATTCAAATCATTTGCAATCAACCAAACTAGTTCTTGGGTCCATGTAGTTCCTGAAAAATTATTTAAGTACAAAAGAAATACATAAATGAGTTAAGAGTGATATTTTATGGTAAGAGGAAATATGTTGTTGAGAAAAATGAACGGAGATTGGAGTAGATCATAAATTTTTCGGTTAGTACTAGGCCAACTAATTCGATGTAACTAGGTACCCACCAGATCGCGGATAACTGGCAACAAACACGTCACTAGGTCTCAGGGGCATGTTGTAGATGTTCGCTGCATCTTTCTTGTAAGGTTTGAACATCATGTATCCTTTGGGACCCACACGGATGTAGGATGCAGCTACGGCTGGAGGAAACACATGGAATAATCAATTTTAGATATAATATCGCTGTGACAGCAAAAACATAATACCTATCACTTATAATAAAAGAGGACCGATGAAAAGAGTGAGCTTGAAAAATCTAAGAATAATCCTAAAGCATTATGGAAAACCATTAAGGAGATAACCAATACAGGTAAAACATGCTCTAGTCCTGTTGAACTACTCAAAGTATGCGACAGTCCTGCATCTTCCCTCAACAATGTCTGTTCTTTCTTTAGCAACATAGGTAAAAACATGGCTGCAAAAATAATGAATGACCCATCTAAAGTGCCTTTAAGCCGCGAGACCATTCAAGATGGTAATAATAAGACTCTGAAGCAACCTGTCAATTCACTTGCTGTCCAAAAAGTAAACGAATGTGACATAGAAACTATTATATTGCAGATGCGCCATGACTGTGCCGTAGGCTGGGATGGAATATCTTCCTCGCTCCTTAAGTCATGTCGTCATATTTTAGTATCGCCGATAACATATATCTGCAATCTCTGCATTGAGACAGGAGTTTTTCCAGATTCTCTGAAGAGAGCCATAGTTCACCCAATTTTTAAGGGAGGGAACAGAGGCTGTGTCGATAATTATAGGCCCATATCAGTACTGTCGTCGCTCTCTAAAATCCTCGAGAAGATTCTTAATCAAAATCTTAGAAGCTTTCTCGATAAATACAAAATTAAGCGGACAATCAGTACGGCTTCCGGTCTGGAGTCTCCACTGAAGACGCGGTATTAGATCTAACGCAATCTATTTCTAAGACTCTGGACAATAGAACTAAGTGCCTAGGTATATTTTTGGACTTGTCAAAAGCCTTCGACACAGTCTCTATTCCCAAACTAATTTCCAAGCTAGAGTGTTTGGGTGTACGTGGCATAGCTTTGGAAATCTTCAAAGATTACCTGAGGAATCGCACCCAGCTGGTAAAGATTGGCTCTAGCTGCAGTAATGAAGAGGTTGTGTTGTACAGTGTCCCCCAGGGAAGCATTCTAGGCCCCACCCTTTTTCAGATATACATAGATGACCTTTGTAGAGTGTCAATACCGGCTTGTAAGGTCTTTGCATATGCAGATGACACAGCGATTCTGGTTGATGGGTCCTCCTGGGAAGACGTGAAACAAAAGGCGGAATTTGCAATGTCCTCAATTATGAACTGGCTTGATCTAAACTTGCTGACATTAAATTAAAAAAAAACATATTACCTGCCCTTTGCAATCCGGTCCAATACGAAACCTACAAGTAGTTTCACGATAACGGCTCACTCATGCCAGAATCAGCTAGTGTCGTGTTCATGCCCTTCCATTGCCAGAGCAGAAAGTGTCAAATATTTGGGTGTGCATATAGACGATGGACTAAAATGGGATAAACAACTCGATACACTAACTTCTCGAACACTACGTCTTATTCACATATTCAAATCTCTCCGAGAATCCGCCGGTATTGACACTCTAAAAATGGTCTACTTCACATTGTGCCAATCTATTATTGGATACTGTGTGACTGTATGGGGTGGGGCAGCGAAGACTTACCTTCTAAGAGCAGAGAGGGCTCAAAGGGCTGTACTTAAAGTTATGCTAAGGAAACCCTGGAGATACCCTACAGCGCAACTTTACACTGATTGCAAAGTGCTGACGGTTCGGCAGCTCTTCATTCTCCAATCTGTCCTGAGGATACATGCCCGCTTACCCCCATCTGATCCAAGTAAGCGTACATATGTTCCCCCAGGTGTACAGCACAAAACCACATTTGCAAGACGACAATTCTATGTCTTAAGTCATCATGTTTTTAAGAGAATACAGAAAGAACTAGACATAATAGACCTAAATAAATTCAATGTCAAATCAAAAACCTCTGACTGGCTCATGCAGCAGGACTATACTAAAACAGAATTTATACTACAATCACACATCGCTTGACATAATTAACCACTTCTATAACACCTACAAGATCTCATACTCACACACACATACACACTCATACACATAGATAGGTACACTCTACTTTTCCCTTCTCACAACACACACATGTACATACACCTCAACACTTACTCATCTTTGAATAATACTAATATTAATACCTATGCATTAGTATGGTAGATCGACACACTTTCACTCTTGTATGTTTTGGTTTTACTAAATTTAAATTCTGGCCGATCACTGTCTCTTAAGATACAGGTTTCTTCCTAGTTTAAGAGACAGGGTTCATTATTTTTGTATGCATAGACCTTTTTTTGTTTGTAAACCTTATTCTCCTGTGTACAAGCTATGTTTTTCTGCTTATTCTATTGTATCAACTTGTTCTGAACTGTGTCTGTGTGTATTTATTTATTTTTGGGTAAATAAACAATTTTATTATTATTATGACTTTACATATCTCGGGACCATGGGGTCCCGGTCCTTTGGAAGGCGTACGAGGGGCCGAAGCCAACCCGCAGAGGCCCCTTAGGAAATTTTAATGAAATGTGGCACCAACCGACGATTCTCCCTGTATGCACTATGCAAGTGCACCCAAGGACAACCCCCGGTTGGTGTAGGACTATTGCCGGATATGGAAAAATGAAAAGTTGGGCTATGGGTTTGCGTGGCTAAAGTGGACTGGTTACCAAGAACTATGGAAGAACTATGACCCCTACCTAATCAATGTTTTATATACATATACACGGATAAAATAGCAGGGGGTGACTTGCACACTCAATAATGGGCCCCCGGAAACGGTTGCTAGCACATAGTGACGTAGCGACAAGGGGGCAACATGTCCTGAAGTGCTTATGCTTATGCTTATTATTATTATTATTATTTATTATCTTCTAAAACGCTCTTACTATTTGCTGGCTGTGACATGTGTTAGCGACTGTTATATTTATCATTATTAGTTATTTTTAAGTCAGCATTATTTACGACCTTATTTCTGCAACAGCCGCAGTTGGTACTCCTTGCAAATTGACCAGTGTCATTTCACCTAACTTTATTACTGGCTACAAGAGGGTTTTAGTAGATGATTTAAGTTGCAGGATGTCTCGGGTGTCGAAGATTTTTTGTAAATATAGTTGCCTCGGGTCCCGAGACTTTCAGTTCGAGACTCGAGACGTACTGGCCTCGAAAGCATACCTACAGTCCCAGAATACGGATTTTTTAAGTTCGAATTTGAATAAAACCGCTCTTACTGCTTTTGCGGAAGAAAAGTAGGTACCTATTGGAGAATTTTTTAAATAGCCCTCGAATCCAAACGCCAGATTTGGAAATAATGGACACCGAACCTAGTAGCTACAGTACACAACGAACCGCACGAGTCGTTTCAAAGTCAAATGGAACGGGCAATCGAAAAAATGTAAGAAAACGTACCCGAAATTCTTGCATAATAAGTAATCTAGAGCAACATTAAAAAACCGGCCAAGAGCGTGTCGGGCCACGCTCAGTGTAGGGTTCCGTAGTTTCCCGTCAGTCACAATTAGTGTTCCCGCTCATGAGTTTAAAGGTGGGTATCCATTATGTTCGCGCTCCAGCAGCGCTCCGCGCTCCTGCAACTACTGTTCAAAATATACGAGAACATTTTAATACCGGACAATAAGTAATTATACACAAGTGTTCAATGTAACTATACTCAATAGGCAACACTATGTATTTTAACAAACTAGCCTACTTCAAATCGTAATTAGCTAGGAGTTGTACGTATCAAGTAACTGCGTACTGTGCGTACATACATAAAAAAATAATATGAACAATATCCGCAAAAGAAGTTAATTTTACCCACAATCTAATTTAATTAAACCTCGACGACTATTAGATAGTGCACTCATAAAATTACGAATATGTTTAAGTGCAACTTTCTTTACCACGGTAGGTTATGAAAGCACGGAAAATCTTAACATCGGCTTTTAAAAAAATTACGTCATTACGCAACGCCATCTATCGAACCATTTATGAACTGGTTTTTACCTTAACATTTTGATGGCGTTAAAAAAAATAATTTTAGT
Organism: Amphipoea lucens; assembly: GCA_947508005.1. NCBI lineage: Eukaryota > Metazoa > Arthropoda > Insecta > Lepidoptera > Noctuidae > Amphipoea > Amphipoea lucens. Next base: position 16,801,675 of record OX382367.1, read on the forward strand.
GTTGTTCTAAATTGCCTTAGCATGTTCCTGACAGAAGTTTTATGTAGTTATAAGATACCGCCAATGCCAAGGAGAGACCAACCGAACAATTCAATAATACCCGACCCAATGTAATAAGTACCTACAGCGCCATCTCTCGGGGAATTGGGTTACTAATTAATACATAGACGTGCCAGAAGTTTTCGGTGGTAATTTTGGATTGCAAGAACCGATTTTAATAATTCTTTTTTTGTTTGAAAAAAGACACGTTCAGGATAATAAAATATGTAAACGAAGTTAAAAAAAAATGCTTGCATATACGATTATACTACAAACTTAGTCCAGAAATTATTTTGTACAACTTTTTGTCTTTTTTGTACAAAAACTGTTGTTTCCATCAAGTTCAAAATGATTTTCCTAGAAAGTCCTTATAAAGTTCTACTTTTCAGATTTTTTTCATATTTTCTAAACTTATGGTTCAAAAGTTAGAGGGGGACGACGACACATTGTTTTTTACTTTTGGAGCGATTATTTCCGAAATTATTGACATTATCAAAAAATGATTTCAGTAAACCCCTATTCATTTTTAAATACCTTTCCAACAATATATCACACGTTAGGGATGAAATTAAAAAAAAAATCACTTCCCACTTTACATATAGGGGGGCTACCCTAATAAAACATATTTTTCCAATTTTTACCACTTTGTCGGCGTGATTGATATACATATTGGTACCAAATTTCAGCTTTCTAGTGCTAACGGTCACAGAGATTAAGCGAGGACGGACAGACGGACGGACAGACAGACATGGCGAAACTATAAGGGTTCCTAGTTGACTACGGAACCCTAAAAAAGGAGTTACCGGTTGTTTGAAGCAACCGGAAAACATACTGAAAGCTTGGACCTCCTACACACAATCGACACCTGTTCCTCGTCCGGTGGCAATATTACAAAAATCCCAAAAATATTCATTTTTTTTTGGGATTTTTGTAATGTTAATTTATACAATCTGGCCCAAAATTAGCTCGATTCCAATTTTATTCTGAGAAGTCTTGAAGTCCCGGGATTTGATCTTGGGTTGACTCGTGTGCAGACACTTTGAGACCGTCGAGACGTCGTCTGTTGGTTTTTAGCACCTTTGGCTTTCAAGAAAACGTAGAAATACAAATAACTTACAGCCAAAAGTAGTTTTAATTAATTCTTCTTCCTCAGGCTTCAGCTCCTCGTATTCATAAGGAAACGGCAATTCTGTCTGTTCTCCCATTGGTATTGGACACAACACAACCTCAAGATATGAAATATATTTGCAAGACTGACAATATTTGAATTTTCAAAATATTTATAGCTTAGGCCTACGCGATATCCTACTCGCAAATATCTATAGATATCGAAATAGTAATTATGATAACAAAGAAATCTGTTCAATGTACAGTGGGTTGCCAAATTATTAGGGACAGTCACAAAACCTTAAGGCCAGACGTACCTATTATTTTAGAGACAATGTTTCTATTCGGTTTATGTAATAACGCCTGTGATTGTATGGATATCACTAATAGGATTAGCTACGTGGTACCCAGAAGACCCATAAGCCGTGGGGTGCGCGCACGACCCCTATTTGCAGTATCTTCTAGTCGTACGAATGCAGGCTTACGAGCACCCATACGTCGTCTTACATAATAATCTATTAGTCAATAGGTATAATAACCTATTCCAAAATACTACCTACGCGATATCCTACTCGCAAATATCTATAGATATCGAAATAGTAATTATGATAACAAAGAAGTCTGTACAATGTACAGTCAACAGCAAAAGTTGATGATTAAAATCAGAAATTCAATACTAATGAACGGAGTTCGCGTCAGAACTGGCAACTGTACTAGTAGTAAATGTTTGATATAATTTACAATCACATACTTTTCATGTTCGCGGCATCTTCTTGTAAGGTTTGAACACCAAGTAACCTTTCGGACCCAGACGGATGTAGGTTGCAGGCAAAGCTGGCGGAAACACATGGAACAAATTCTTGTAAATCATCGCTTGTTATTTTGGATATAACATCTTTGATGTCGTTGAAAAAACACTAGATACAGTGAAAATCGGCGTCAATTTTGATGCGGATTGTGTAGGTATAATACCTAATACATTAATATTAAACTTGCCTAAATACTTAATTATAATAAAGAAATCTCGATATTTATATGCATTATGTTTATTTGCTGCCATAGCAGGCTTAAATTTTGACAACCACTAACCAGTCTTAACAAGAGGAGTGGAGGTCAGATAGACAGTTGCTCTATGTAAAGTACTGGTATTCAGCTGCATCGGGTTAGACTGGAAGCCGACCCTAACATAGTTGGGAAAAGGCTAGGTTCAAGGGTCCGTCTGCGTGAAAGAGAATCGCCAGAAGTGGCCTCTGGGCCTGATTGACTGCTGACCATTCATTTCGCATTTCGTATAAATAAGAAATAAAGAAACTTGTGTGTAAATAAATAAAATAATACAATATTTAATTTAGTTTTTAATTTTAATAGGTAGGTACTAAATAAAATAAAAGATCTCCTTTTATACAAAAATCAGTTAATGTTTCATGTGTGGGAAACGCAGATCAGTATCTAGCAAGTTGTCTTCGATCCAGCGATCAGCTTGTTGTGTCATCTCCTCATCGAAATATGCACGCCAACCTCCTGTTTTACCTGACAAAAAAAAAGGTAATTCTACGATCAACAATTCCAACCACCACCAACTAATCAAGTTATAATGGATTACTTGCATGTCGTCATAAATGCAAATGGTCAAATACGTATTTCGCCAGAAAACGCATGTCGACAGAAACGCATCTCGTCAGATTTGCACTACGTCACTACGTCAAAGACGCAGCTCGACAAATACGCAACTTGTTGGGTATTTTCGTTCTTCCTCGTTTGTCTAGTGATCACAAGCGCTACTGCTGACTGCTGAGCATGAAGTTCTGGGTTGGATTTCCAGATCGGGAAATGAGATTTTGGGTTTTTCCATTAGGAATTCATAATACAAAAAAAAAAAAACAATAGACTCGCCGCCTATTACGAAATGTAGGTGTACACACGGCTACACATCAAACTATACATTTCCAGTTTTCGCTGACCTCGCATTGTATAGGTTTTTCGTACAGTCCGAAGTCAGCTTATACTGGTTATGTATAGCTTGATGTGTAGCCGTGTGTACCTACTAGGTGCAGGAACAACTCTGCGTAAACCTTCGAGGAATACCTACAGTCCTGATGGTATGTTATGTTAGGTATATATGTCTGCTGTTAATACTTCGGTAGCATACTTAATAATACAAGCCTATTATTGTCCCCTGCAGGGCAAAGGTAACGTCTCTTATCATACAGTGAAGGCACGAGCATTGATCAGTGATCACCATTTGGTAGGGTGTATTCCCGTTCGTCCCACCGACTTCGTCCCTCTCGTGGGACGAACGGGAATTCTTTATTTTTTTTCCCGATCGTCCCACTAATTTTATTGATGGGACGAACGGGAATAATTTATTAATTATTTTCATGTATTCCCGTTCGTCCCACCGACTTTTTTTTTTGTTTGTTTTTATTAGCATAAGTGAACAATTAATACATTATTTCTCAGTAGCAGTTTGGGAAAAACGACTAACCTTTCCTTATAAAAGTTTCGTCATTTGCAAGAAGTCCGAATTCCCTCATTTCTTCAAAGTTCACCGACATATTATTCTTAAAGTTTTCGATGCTTAGGTGATCGCAGAGGCGATTCATTTGTTCTTCATTAAGTTGTTTGCCGAAGAAGTCTGCGACACGCCGAATGGATGCCGGCAAGTCCTGAAATATAATTTAATGTGATTAATTTTGGCTTTTCATTTTTTTTAATGAAGTTCTGAGGTGATCACAGCTAGGCCCACCACGATCAGCCAAGTCCTAGTTCTACCTACCAGGGGGGCTAAAAACGCCACTTTAAGCAATTCCTCTAAATGAAATTCATTTCCCGAATTCCCAGCAGATCATTAGCAATTCCTCTAATTTTCGTAAAATGGTGACACATAATAGCAGAATCGCCTACAATTCAATTCATATTAGAATCATATTAGGTGTAAATATTACCGCATGAAAAAAATAAAAACCGTAATTTTATCGGTAAATTTTTCTTTACAGTTTTTATAAATTAAATTGGTTTTTAATTTTTTATTTCTACAGTTTAAATGTTATTAAATTATAATATGCCTTATAACTGCTAAACATACCGCAGATAAGCCCTGAAAAGGGAAATTAGAAACAATAAAAACTTTTTAGGCTGGCAACGCGTACAAAGGAGTTTTCAGGCCGCATTCCGAATTAGCTATAATTGCTCACAGCACTCACATCATGTCACATGAGTTCCGATTTAGATATTACGATTATTTATCCATTTATTTCAGGCATCAAGGCCCATATAAACACATACAATACAATATTAATATAACTTATAAATACATACAACATTATAATTACACTAAAAACTAACGTATACGCAGTGTCTGCGTCGTGTTTCGCTGACTGGCGTCATGTAGCCGGCCACGAAACCGGCGGTACACAACACCCTTCGGCCAGAACTCTTACGTTAAATTAATTAATTAATTATGATGGCTGAGAGCTGTCAACAATTCGGAACGCTCGTGAACGCGCTCACAGTGCTTACTCAATGTCAATACGATATTATTTACAGTATTTCTTTGTATAAACACCATATTTCTTCTTCAGTTCTTCTTTGGTTAGGTGGCGACTGTCAGCCAGAAGCACAATTTCGAAAATGCCACATTTGTTTTATATAAAGATATGATGCAACACAAAACACACTGACACATCCTCACATTTCTCACACACTCAGTCATTTTTGACAGCGCTCACGGTGATATTATTATAAGGCATGGCCGGCATTATCGCAAGATGGCGCATGTCATGACGTCATCTATGACGATTCACTGGACATCGTTATCGCGCTCACGCTAATTCGGTACGGAGCACGCTCAAATCGATTACATCCCAACTCGGAACGCACCCTAAAGTTTCTCCCGTGAGTTATGTCAACTATTGTCATTATTGTCAACATTAGTCAACATCAAACTGAATCTCAAAGAGTATGTAACAGCTAACGCTACTGAATCTGCTGAAGCTGATTGCTGCAGCCCCATATTCCAGGCTCTAGCCAGACTCGTGCGTCAGCCCCTACCACTGCCGAATTCGATGCTACAACAGTGCCTCTGCCTCGTCGAACTCGGCAAGCGAGATACCCCAGTGAGTGTATTTTTCTAATCCTACAGCTATTCATATTGAGGTTAAGACATGATGACTATTGAAAACTATTAAGTATGGTATTTTCATTACGTTTTATAGGTCACCCTCTGGCTGCACTAGATGAGGCTCGGAGAGTTTTACCTCAGGTGGAGATGAAACAGCTGATATGTCAAATGAATAGTGCGGACCCTTCAGAGGCTTGCTGATGCAGTCGAAAGACTATTTATTGGTGTCCCATAGAGGTAAAGAATGAGTTTTTTGTACATGCAATAAAAAAAATAAGTATAATATTCATATAATATAATTATAAAGAAATACAAAGGAAAACTACTACTATATTTTATAACATTTAAATACCACAAAAACTTTAACTTTGCATCCGGTTAGATGAAAGCCGACCCCGACATAGTACATAGTTGGGAAAAGGCTAGACAGACGATGATGATGATTTGACTTACTAAAACCCACAAATTTTTCTTTTCAGCCTGGTGGAGTTGTTCCAAGTGGGTCTTAAGTGGATGGTGTTTCCATAAAAAGGAGACATGGTTTGCCCCTCCGCAGCTAGCATCGACACAAATAAGAGTCGCAAACCTAAATGAATGAAAAAAAGGCTAATTCATTATTATGTTTTGTATTCGTTTTTTAATATTAGAAGATGAGATTGTTAGTAAATAAAATATTTTTCATATCACTATTATTTTATTTTAGTGAAAGGTATAAGGTATCCTCTTCTACGGTCCTCATATATACTACTTAATAAAATTGAAATAAAGTATGACAACATAATAATATCACACCTATATATCCCTGAAGGGTTAGGCAGAGGTGTACAATACACCTAAAATGTGAATAGAAGATTGTAGTAAGTTGTCCTTTAGAGCCAAAGCACACACGCTACTTTTTGCATCGCCGTGCGGTGTGGAGTGCTGGGTCGCTGCATTTAGCTTCTAAAAAGCAGCTGAATCGCCGATCGCCGATGCAAAAAGTAGCGTGTGTGCTTTGGCCCTTAAGCATAAATATGATCAATGTTTTTATTTCATCGAGGGGGTGGTACAGAGTACCTAAACGTCTAGAATAATAAATGATAGAGTCTATCTAGAACTATTTAATGAAAACCAGGTACAATCCTTTTACTTGCCTTGGAGCTAGTAATTATGCCACCTTGGCGGGAACTTAAGTACGGCTCCAGCTCATGGATGAGGTCGCGACACACACTTTTATTTAGTAGCCTGTATAAGCCAACAAATTCGAGATCCGGCATTTCGAATGCTATGTCCATTTTCCGAAGAGCTGCATTTCGTAGGCGATATAAAAGGGTCTCCGAAAGCCGCGCGTGCTCCAGAAAATTTTCATATAGGGCTAAATCTGCCATTATAACAATATTTCTTCACAAAACCTCCAATATGATTTGTGAGATGTTGCTTTTGACTGACTTCTTATGATTCTGCTATTTGACACTAAAGCAATTCGTATTTTGTGGATCATTTTACAAATCCTCATTCAAAACCAAAGAGATTTAAGATAGTACATATAAAATTTTAATGTCTTTGTTCAAAACTGTCAAACAGATGAATTGCGTGATATGAATTGTGCGCAAATAATATTATGAATTGTCAGTTTGTGACCATTTTACGACTTTTAATATGATTCATAATGTTATCCTTTTATGATTCTGCCAAAGTGACCTTTTTAGGCCCCCTGGTCGGCACTCGTTGTCATGAAAATGCCGTAAGCCTAAGTTTCATTGTTGGTGGTGCCTTACTTACACAGAGTTTTATTGCGTTTTACTACTGAGGATGGGCAGATAAACAGAAAAAGAATGGGTGATTTACCAAAGTTAAGGATCACAGAATAATCCGCCTATAACGTTTCCACTGCTGGGACAAAGGTCTCTAGTTGAGAGGGAATGGGCCGTAAACCACCACGCGGGGGCAGTGCGAATTGGTCGATGTCACATATTTTGGAATTTGATGAATGAAATAATTTACACAAAGTAAAGACGCCTGTCTGGGTTCGAACTTATGACCTACAACTCGTAAGTCGCGGCCGTTACGACTGGGCCACCAATGCTCAAGGATCATAGGCGACTAATTAATTATCAAAAGCGTGTATTTGTATTTATGCAATAATCTTGTTGCCATACTACACAATATTACCTACGTGCAATTATTTGTGTTGACAACAACTGTTGATATTGGCCTTGAGCCGACGCATGTCCATGATAATGTTATCAAATATCTAATCGTCTTAGGGCTCTGCTTAACTCGGAAAACAATAAAACTGGTATTACCTTTGATAGATCTTCATAGAACAAGAACAGCATGTTAGGATCATCTCTCTTCTCCCAAGCTTCTTTGACGTGCTCGAAATATGGCGTCAGAGAATCTGTGAATGATGAGGTTATTACAAAATCTAAAAAATATGTTGTCTTCTGAGTAAGATTTGGGGTTCCAAAATCTATAATAACTGAAGCGATTCACTAACTCATTGACGCTGGCACATGAAAGTAAGGCGTGATAATGATGCCCGACTACAGGGCAGGGTGTCACTACGACTTCACTTCTAAACAGTCGTGCACATCCCGCCATCTCCGTCAAGTTCTACCGCGTTTTTGTGTGTCATGTAGAGCCTAATGGAATAAGCCTATTGGTGCTCCCACACTGCTGTTAAAAAATGTTTACAAACATTCTCTAACATTGTGATCTAATACATTTAATCAAAAAGGTTTTTATTAGAAATCAGAAAGGTTTTAATGTTAGTAAACATTTTATAACAGCAGTGTGGGAGCACCATAACACCTAATAGGTCCCATTATCACCTAGGCTTGTTCCATTGGCCGGGATGACATTCCACAGGACATCGTCATGAGAAGCAATTGCACAGCATACAGTTTCTCTACTTACATAGGTCCCTACGGAATAGATTCCAGAAGTCTTTGAAGCTTTCCAGGCTGCTGGACAGCTTAAACAATTTGTTGTGGTGGTAGGAAGATACAGCTACGTCTCTTGGGTCCCGAGCCACGTACACCATCTTCGCAGTTCCCAGCAGTTTGGGGGGTAGCAGGGACATAGGTAAGTGTGTCTTGATGAAGCGAGTAGCCGTCAATGGAGCCGCAGCCAGCAATAGACTGCTTGGCTTAACCCAGGAACTCATTAATTCACTATATTTCTCTCTGTTAAAGTTTTCTTCTGTTTTTGCGATTGTGTCCACATATTTTTCATGCATGTCTTCGTCAATCCACATGAAACCGCTGTTATTAATTATTTTAAGGTTAAAGTCTAGCAATACATTACTTACGTCTTCAGTAAATTATATATGTCGCAGATGGGTTGTTGAAGAAAACTCAAAATCGTTACTTGCATAAAAGTTGGTAGGTAGGTACATAAGATAATATAAAAAAATTCAGTGCAAAGACACACTCCGCCATGTTATGATGGCATGCAAATATTATAATACATGAAGTAGGTATGTAAGTTGAGTAATATACTAATAAGGTAGTTAACTAAATCAACAAAGGAACATAATTAATTAAAAAAATAATTACAATACATTTGAAATTCGCCGACTGAGTAAAACTAAAAACTATGCGATATACAATCATTTTTTCAAAACCAAGTAGAATTTTTTATAAGGTCTGTTTTCCAGATAGGTAATGCGCCATATCCACGCAACTGCGCCTGAATAGTTCTATCCTAGGTACAGGGATTTTCAATAAACACTGTTAGACTTTTCATTTGAAATGGACATTATTAATAGTAAATATAGTAATATAATAGAATGTTATGAATAGAATGTAATAATATAATGTTAACAACATAAATTAGTAAATTAAATTGTAAATAATTGCATGGTAATAATGGACAATAATAATAGTAATATAATAAGAATGTATGTAAACTTGATAATATTTGCACGCTTGCTTGCAGGCAGAATACAATGACAGTTAGGTTATAGATCTTAACTTTATCAAAACAATGTATTTCTAGCAAATAAACGTTTAATTTGATTTGATTTAAAATTATTTTTTTCTTCAACGAGGAACATTTTATACCCAAAAATGTAAGCAAGAAAAAAAATTACTATTTTCTTATGGGAATCATATTTTTATTTCAGATTTTTTTTCATAACATTTAAAACATTCCAACTTTTAATTGAGTATAATATCCCGAACATACAGACATAATCAGCCTATAATGTTCCCACTGCTGGGACACAGGCCTCCTCTCTGTGAGAGGGAGTGGGCCGTATTCCACCACGCGGGCCCAGTGCAGGTTTGTAGATGTCACATGACTTCGAATTTTTGTTTCTAGGACATGCTGGTTTCCTCACAATGTTTTCCTTTACCGTTTTGAGAGCAGTGGTGATGAAATAATTTACACAAAGTAAAGCGCCTGTCTGGGTTCGAACCTACGACCTACAACCCCGATGATATTTGACACACAGAGCCTCGAGCGTCAAAATTTAAAACTAATATCTGCAATCTGATGTTTCATTTCAAGATGTTTTACAAAACGTGTAATCGTTACCCACTGCATTGATAAACGCAAAACGTTTACGCAATTCTGCGTTATTATGGAAAATCGCTAAACGTTATTTAGCTGTTTTACATAATAGAGGTGTTTTGAAAAGCGGCTAGCGGTTATGTAAAACAGCTGATTCGACAACCCGTCTGCGACATAGGTATACAAGATGTAACAGAATAAACGCATGAACGCAGTTTGTTCATAATTGACTACTGAATCATTTTCAGTATCTTTTAATTTAATATAAGGTATTTTCTTAAAAAAATATGTATTTTGCTAAACTGAACGCCGATTGAGCCAAAGAAAATAAAATCTTATTTCAAGCTAAGTAATAAGACTCAATTTTAATTAAATTAAAATTATAAAGTGAGTCTAGTAAAAATGAAGCTACAATAGTTAGCTTTAAATTAAAGAAAATAAGTTTTGGTAATTCCATTAAAAATAAAAATGTTTATTGGGCACAGTTATCTTACCCTATATATTATGTATACAAGAATAAAATCTTAATTTGTTTACTTACTCCAAGAAAGGGTATCGGTAGATAAGGGGTATCTCTGCCGCTTTTTCGTAATTCAAATCATTTACAATCAACCAAACTAGTTCTTGGGTCAATGTAGTTCCTGAAAAATGATTTAAGTACAAAAGAAATACATAATTTATGGTAAGAGGAAATATGTTTGAACGGAGATTGGAGTAGATAATTAATTTTTCGGTTAGTACTAGGTCAACTAACTCGATGTAACTAGGTACCCACCAGATCGCTGATAACTGGCGACAAACACGTCACTAGGTCTCAGGGGCATGTTGTAGATGTTCGCGGCATCTTTCTTGTAAGGTTTGAACATCATGTATCCTTTGGGACCCACACGGATGTAAGTTGCAGGTATGGCTGGAGGAAACACATGGAATAATCAATTTTAGATATAATATCGTTGATGCCCTTTGTGACAGCAAAAACATAGTGTCACTTATCTTCTAAAACGCTCTTACTATTTGCTTGTTGTGACTTGTATTAGCGACTGTTTTATTTATCAGTGTTAGTTTAATTCTTAAGTCAGCCGACAGACATAGGTGAAAAAATAAAAGCCGCTTCTGCGTATTTAATCTGGCCAACCTGTGTTCACTGTTTACGGACCTTATTTCTCCAACAGCCGCAGTTGGTACTCCTGGCAAATTGATCAGTGTCATTTCGCCTAAAAATAATTATCTTATAAATAATGCTGAAAACAAAACTAAAGCTACGTGGAAAGTTATAAAAAAATGCAAATCAAACTTTCCTTCCGAATCCTTGCACAAAATACATACTAATGATAAAGTAATACATGAACCTATAGAAATTGCTACAGCATTTAATGATTATTATGTAGATGTAGTTGAACAAACGAGTACCACAAAAAATAATAATAGTAAAAGTTTTTCAAACATCAATCACTATCCGAAATCCATGTTTATGGCACCTACACCTACACTTGATCCGTTTGAAATATTTAAAGTTATTAATTCATTGAAAAACACAAACAGCGCTGGTTATGACGGCATTACAACTAATATTTTAAAACTCGTAGCAAACAATATTGCTCCAGTGCTAAGCTATGTAATCAACTTATGTATAGAAAATGGACACTTCCCAAGTAAACTAAAAATGTCATTAATTAAACCACTACATAAGAAAGGCGAAAAAACAACCATTTCAAATTACCGCCCAATTGCTTTAATTCCAATACTATCTAAAGTGTTTGAAAAGGTTAAATCTATAATTCTCTTTATTCTTTTCTTGAATCAAATAATATACTTGCAGAAGAACAATATGGATTTCGTAAAAATAGAAGTATAAACAAAGCAGTATAAGAGTTATACTCTAAAATTGTTCTGAATGTTGACAAAAAAATACCTATTGCAGCATTACTAATGGATATGTCAAAAGCATTTGATCATGTAGACCATTATATATTATTAAGCAAGTTAGAACGCTATGGCATTAGAGGCAACATGTTAAAATTGATTGAAACTTATTTAACTGGCAGAAAACAAGTGACTGTCATAAATAGGAATTGCCCAAAGACAAAAATAGACATTGCGTACATGTCTTTAACTAGAATAACAACATGTGGAGTTCCGCAAGGAAGTGTCCTTGGGCCCCTGCTATTCATCCAAACTAATATTATAAATGCGAAAGTTAACTCTGTCTGTCTGTCTGTCTTTTCTTCACGCCTAAACTACTGAACCGATTTCGATGAAATTTGGTATAGAGATAGTTTGAGTCCCGGGAAAGGACATAGGACAGTTTTTATCCCGATATTCCCACGGGATCGAAACTTACGCGGGTGAAACCGCGGGGCGCAGCTAGTTATCTATATAAACGATTTACCAAAATGCACTGAACATCAAACTATTCTATTCGCCGATGACAGCACAGTAATCGTGCCATGCAAAGATATAAAAACATATGAAAATGATATAAACAGTTCCCTACAAAATATAATTAATTGGTTAAAAATAAATAAATTAAAAATAAACTTAGACAAAACAAAAATAATGTCATTTTATCAACGAACAAACCAATAACATTTAAATGTCATTTATGAAAATATAGGTAATAATAGCAGACACCAGTATAGCCAAGTTCTTGGGACTGCATTTAGATAGTCATCTATCTTGGAAATCTCACATTGAAATTATCTGCAAAAAATTAAATCAATACTCATATGCACTTTATAACTTAAGAAAAATTGTAAATGAGTCCGTCGTCCTAGTAGCGTACAATGCCTACGTAACATCTACTTTACGCTATGGAATTATATACTGGGGTAATTCTACAGATAAACTCATCGCATTCAAGGCACAGAAAAAATGTTTACGATCTGTCTTCAAGCTAAAATCAACTGACAGCTGCTTGCCATTTTTTAAAAAGTATAAGTTACTAACCCTGCACTGTTTATATATTTATGAGACAGCAGTATTCGTCAAATCAAACTTACATCTATTTAAAACTCTTAAATCGAAACGTCGCAACAATGAGATTTGCGCTAATACACACAACACAGCTTTTTACACAAAAAGTTTTCTAGGTATGGCACCCAGATTGTACAATAAAATACCGGAGCCTATAAGAGCAAAACACGAGCTACATGATTTAAAAAAATATTTAAATAATTTCCTAATTCAAAAGGCATATTATTCCATCAAGGAATACCTAGAAGATAATGCAAGATATGTGGATAAATATGTGCGGTAAGAATTATTTTACTGTTATATCTGTCAGTTGTAAATATATTATTTTAAAAATACTACTAATACATAAGAAATGTTATAAGTGTTAAGTGTTATTATCTGTATGCAATATTGTTAACTTGATACAGGATAGTTTAAGTCTGTTAGCTTGTCATTTAATTTTAACATAAGTTAATTTCGTATACCTACTTACTTGATATTTGTACGCCGTTAACGGCAAAACATAGAGATCTCTGTACCTATTTTATTTTAAACACCTATTTTTACACCTATGTTTAACAAATAAAAAGACTTTGACTTTGACCTAACGTTATTACTGGCAACAAGAGGGTTTTAGTATAGGATTTAAGTTCCGGGATGTCTCGGGTATCGAAGTCCCGGGAATTTTTGTAAACATAGTTGCCTTGGGTCCCGAGACTTTCAGTTCGAGACTCGAGACACTGGCCTCGAAAGCATACAGTCCCAAAATACGGATTTTTTTAACTTAGAATTTGAATAAAACCACACTTACTGCTTTTGCGGAAGAAGCGTATTGGAGAATTTTTTAAACAACCCTCGTATCCAAAAGCCAGATTTGGAAATAATGGACGCCGAACCTAGTAGCTTTAGAGTAATAAACGTATTTTTCTTTCTTTTCTTCTTTTAAGAAGAAAAGAAAGAAAAATACGTTTATTTGCGGTGAAAATGACGCAAAAAAGAACATAAAAAATAAAATAAAAAGGTAGAGGGAAACATGCGTCACGCACATCCACGCAAAAGGCTATCGCTCAGAATTATGCTGCGAACACAACACACCACACAATGAACCGCAGGAGTCGTTTCAAAGTCAAATGGAACTGGCAATCAAAAAAATCTAAGAGAACGTACCCGAAATTCTTGCATAATAATCAAGAGCAACATTAAAAAAAGGTAAGTAGTTACCAGTTGTTTGAAGCAACCGGAAAACATACTGAAAGCTTGGACCTCCTTTACACACAATCGACATCTGTTCCTCGTCCGGTGGCAACATTACAAAAATCACAAACAAATTGCATTTTTTATTGATACAATTTGGTCCAAAATGAGCTCGATTCCAATTTTATTCTGAGAAGCCTTGAAGTCCCGTGATTTGATCGTGGGTTGACTCGTGTCCAGACACTTCGAGACCGTCGAGACTTCGCAAACCCTAGTTGTCTGTTGGTTTCTAGCACCTTTAGCTTTCAAGATAACGTAGAAATACAAGTAACTTACAGCCAAAAGTAGTTTTAATTAATTCTTCTTCCTCAGGCTTCAGCTCCTCGTATTCATAAGGAAACGGCAATTCTGTCTGTTCTCCCATTGGTATTGGACACAACACAACCTCAAGATATGAAATATACAAGACTGACAATATCTGAATCTTCAAAATATTTATAACTTAGGCCTACGCGATATCCTAGTCGTAAATATCTATAGATATCGAAATAGTAATTATGATAACGAAGAAATCTGTTCAATGTACAGTGGGTTGCCAAATTATTAGGGACAGTCACAAAACCTTAAGGCCAGACGTACCTATTATTTTAGAGACAATGTTTCTATTCGGTTTATGTAATAACGCCTGTGATTGTATGGATATCACTAATAGGATTAGCTACGTGGTACCCAGAAGACCCATAAGCCGTGGGGTGCGCGCACGACCCCTATTTGCAGTATCTTCTAGTCGTACGAATGCAGGCTTACGAGCACCCATACGTCGTCTTACATAATAATCTATTAGTCAATAGGTATAATAACCTATTCCAAAATACTACCTACGCGATATCCTACTCGCAAATATCTATAGATATCGAAATAGTAATTATGATAACAAAGAAGTCTGTACAATGTACAGTCAACAGCAAAAGTTGATGATTAAAATCAGAAATTCAATACTAATGAACGGAGTTCGCGTCAGAACTGGCAACTGTACTAGTAGTAAATGTTTGATATAATTTACAATCACATACTTTTCATGTTCGCGGCATCTTCTTGTAAGGTTTGAACACCAAGTAACCTTTCGGACCCAGACGGATGTAGGTTGCAGGCAAAGCTGGCGGAAACACATGGAACAAATTCTTGTAAATCATCGCTTGTTATTTTGGATATAACATCTTTGATGTCGTTGAAAAAACACTACAGTGAAAATCGGCGTCAATTTTGATGCGGATTGTGTAGGTATAATACATTAATATTAAAGTTACCTAAATACTTAATTATAATGAAGAAATCTCGATATTTATATACATTATGTTTATTTGCTGCCATAGCAGGCTTAAATTTTGACAACCAGTCTTAACAAGAGGAGTGGAGGTCAGATAGACAGTCGCTCCATGTAAAGTACTGGTATTCAGCTGCATCGGGTTAGACTGGAAGCCGACCCTAACATAGTTGGGAAAAGGCTAGGTTCAAGGGTCCGTCTGCGTGAAAGAGAATCGCCAGAAGTGGCCTCTGGGCCTGATTGACTGCTGACCATTCATTTCGCATTTCGTAAAAATAAGAAATGAAGAAATTGCGTATAAATAAACATATAACATTAATAATTTTAATTTTAATAGGTAGGTACTTAATAAAATAAAAAATCTCCTTTTATACAAAAAGTTAATGTTTCATGTGTGGGAAACGCAGATCAGTATCTAACAGATTGTCTTCGATCCAGCGACCAGCTTGTTGTGTCATCTCCTCGTCGAAATATGCACGCCAACCTCCGGTTTTACCTGACAAAAAAAAGATAATTCTACGATCAACAATTCCAACCACCACCAACCAACCAATCAAATTATAATTAGGTATAAAGTTCGTTCTTCCTCGTTTGTCTAGTGATCACAAGCGCTACTGCTGCCTGCTGAGCATGAAGTTTTCGGTTGGATTTCCAGATCGGGCCAAGTGATTTTGGGGTTTTCCATTAGGAATTCATAAGTAGCAACCCGTAATCTGGATTTGTGTCCGGTTGATGGTAAATATGACAATAGAGTCACCGCCTATTACGAAATGTAGGTGTACCTACTAGGTGCAGGAACAACTCTGCGTAAACCTCCGGGGAATACCTACAGTCCTGATGGTATATTATGTTAGGTATATACATATGTATGCTGTTAATACTTCGGTAGCGTACTTAATAATACCATCCCTATTATTGTCTCCCGCAGGGCAAAGGTCTCTTATCATGCAGTGAAGGCACGAGCATTGATCAGTGATCACCATTTGGTAGCATACGTGAACAATTAATATATTATTTCTTAATAGCATTGCGGGAGAAACGACTAACCTTTCCTTATAAAAGTTTCGTCCTTTGCAAGAAGTCCGAATTCCCTAATTTCCTCATAGTTCACTGACTTATTATTCTTAAAGTTTTCGATGCTCAGGTGATCGCAGAGGCGATTCATTTGTTCTTCATTAAGTTGTTTGCCGAAGAAGTCTGCGACACGCCGAATGGATGCCGGCAAGTCCTGAAATATAATTTAATGTGGTAATTTTTGATTTTCTGATATTTTAATGAAGTTCTGAGGTGATCACAGCTCGGTCCACCACGATCAGCCAAATCCCAGTTCTTAAACCACCTACCTACCAGAAGACTAGTAGGCACTCGTTGTCATGAAAATGCCGTAAATCTATCTTGCACTGTTGGTAGTGGTGCCTTATACATAGTTTAATTACGTTTTATAACGGAGCGGAGGATGGGCAGATAAACAGAAAAAGAATGGGTGATTTACCAAAGTCAAGGATCACAGCATAATCAGTCAAAAATGTTCCCACTGCTGGGACAAAGGTCTCTTCTCGGTGAGAGGGGAAGGGCCGTAAACCACCACACGGGTGCAGTGCGGGTTGGTAAATGTCACATATCTTCGATTTTGGTGAATGAAATAATTTACACAAAGTAAAGCGCCTGTCTGGGTTCGAACTTACGACTACACAATATTACCTACGTGAAAACATGACTGTGTAATTATTTGTGTTGATAACAACAGTTGATATTGCCCTTGAGCCGACGCATGTCCATGATAATGTTATCAAATATCTAATCGTCTTATGGCTCTGCTTAACTCGGGAAACAATAAAACTGGTATTACCTTTGACAGATCTTCATAGAACAAGAACAGCATGTTAGGATCATCTCTCTTCTCCCAAGCTTCTTTGACGTGCTCGAAATATGGCGTCAGAGAATCTGTGAATGATGAGGTTATTACAAAATCTAAAAAATATGTTGTCTTCTGAGTAAGATTTGGGGTTCCAAAATCTATAATAAACGAACCGATTCATCAATGCAGAGCCTGACCCACTGAAGCTGGGAACACAAAAATAAGGCATGATAAATGATGCCCGACTACAGAGCAAAGTCGTCACTGCGACTACACTTCTTAAAAGTCTTGCACATCCCACCATCTCCGTCAAGGTCAACCGCGTTTTGTAGAGGTCAACGGAACAAGCCTAACACCTAATAGGTTCCATTATCACCTAGGCTTGTTCCATTGGCCGGGATAACATTCCACAGGATATCTTCATGAGAAGCAATTGCACAGAATACAGTTTCTCTACTTACATAGGTCTCTACGGAATAGATTCCAGAAGTCTTTGAAGCTTTCCAGGCTGCTGGACAGCTTAAACAATTTACTGTGGTGGTAGGAAGATACAGCTACGTCTCTTGGGTCCCGAGCCACGTACACCATCTTCGCAGTTCCCATCAGTTTGGGGGGTAGCAGTGACATAGGTAAGTGTGTCTTGATGAAGCGAGTAGCCGTCAATGGAGCCGCAGCCAGTATTGGACTCACTGGCTTAGCCAAGATTTTCCTCAATTCAGAAAACTTCTCTCTGTTAAAGTTTTCTTCTGCAGTTTTTGCGATTGTGTCCACATATTCTTCTTGCATGTCTTCGTCAAACCACATGTAAAGGCTGTTGTTATTTTAAGGTTAAAGTCTAGCAATACATTACTTACGTCTTAAGTACCTAAATGTATGTCACAGACGGATTGTCGAAGAAAACGACCAGCAGCTTTGTAGCTTTGCAAGGAACGGTTCAGACCAGAAATGCATTTTTTTTGTGTTATTAGTATTCTAGATACTTCCGTGGAATTTCCCCAAACAATAATACCATACCGAATAATGGAACAAATAGCGTGATACACCATCCTCGCAGTTTGTTTAGATATCTCACCCTTAAATTTTTTTAAACAAATCTATTCAATATGTTATGGTATGTTATGTTGGTATGTTCTAGTCAATATGTTCTTTCCAGGTGAAGTGTTCATCGAGTGTTATCCCCAGTGTTTTGTGTACTTGTTTGACTAATTGCGTTCTATGAGATATTTTAAGTTGGAGGCATATTTTACTCTATAACGTTTTGAAATTTAAGATTTGTTCGGTTTTTCTATATTAACTTTTAAATCTTATAAAACAGCGGTGTTTTACAAACCCGCTAGTTGTTTTATAAAACAGCTCCGTATCTAACATAACTGAACAATGTTTGGCTGGAATGCTGGATTGTCAATGCGTTACGTTTAACAAAACTGCTACCGAGTGGGGTTGGGAGGGGCCTAGATTGTTCTTACGTAAATCACAAAATTATGCAAAAATTATAACTTTTTAATTTTTTGCTACCTACTTTTTCCTTGCGATTTTGGTAGATACTGATCTTACGCAAGATTGAAAGGAGCGAAGGGGGTTCTTCCAAGTCTTATTTTTTCTTACGTGCGGGGGGGGGGGGGTTTGAAAGTGGTTAAAATTATCTTACGTAATAAATGAACAGCCCCTTACTAAGCTTATAAACACCCTGACTAATTGGTTTAAGTTAGAACTGTTTAGGTTAGAACGGTGACCAACCTCGGCGAGTGCTACTTCCAAGATGGTCGCAGTTACTTGGCTACCTATTTAGTATTTTTAGGACAGACAGACTTCCATAAAACTCTGACAAAGTACTCAAATTGTTCTTAAAAAAAACACTGTTTTCACTTGAGTCACAGGGTCATAATCACTCATATTACTCGTTTTATTTATTTCTGTCTCGGACGCCATTTTTGTTGTTATGACACACAGCCTCGAGAGTCGAGACGTCCGTCAGTGGCCTCGAGCTTCAAAATGTAGGACTAAAATCTGCAATCTGACGTTTCATTTCACGCTGTTTTACAAAATCTGTAATCGTAAATCGTTGACCCGCTGCATTGATTAACGCAAAACGTTTAAAACATTCCAACTTTTAATTGAGTATAATATCCCGAACATACAGACATAATCAGCCTATAATGTTCCCACTGCTGGGACACAGGCCTCCTCTCTGTGAGAGGGAGTGGGCCGTATTCCACCACGCGGGCCCAGTGCAGGTTTGTAGATGTCACATGACTTCGAATTTTTGTTTCTAGGACATGCTGGTTTCCTCACAATGTTTTCCTTTACCGTTTTGAGAGCAGTGGTGATGAAATAATTTACACAAAGTAAAGCGCCTGTCTGGGTTCGAACCTACGACCTACAACCCCGATGATATTTGACACACAGAGCCTCGAGTGTCAAAATTTAAAACTAATATCTGCAATCTGATGTTTCATTTCAAGATGTTTTACAAAACGTGTAATCGTTACCCACTGCATTGATAAACGCAAAACGTTTACGCAATTCTGCGTAATTATGGAAAATCGCTAAATGTCATTCAGCTGTTTTACGTAATGGAGGTGTTTTGTAAAACGGCTAGCGGGTATGTAAAACAGCGAATTCGACAATCCGTCTAACAGAGGTGTAACAATAAACGCATGAAAGTAGTTTGTTCATAATTGACTACTGAATCGTTTTTAGTAACTTTTAATTATAGGTATTTTCTTCAAAAATTATGTATTTTGCCATACTGGCCGCGATTGAGCCAAAGAAAATGAAATCTTATTTCAAGGTAATAAGACTCAATTTTAATTAAATTAATATTATAAAGTATATATAAAGTTACAATAGCTTTAAATATGTAAGTGTTGGTCATTCTATTATGCTTTTCATTCAATATTTTAACTGGGGTGTATGTGGTCTTGCGTTAATTATGTTACTTAATGTAAGTATATTAGATCTATAGAAATTTAAAGAAAAATGTTTATTGGGCACATTTACCTTACCCTATAATATGTATATGTCACCAGAAAATAACAAGAACCGCAAATTTATAAATTTACTAGGAAATTTATAAACTTCCGTAGGATTCTAAACGAGAGATAAATTGTATTATTTTACGCCCACATTTTCGCAAATTGATAAACTTACCGAACTCACGCGTAAAATAATAAGTAAGCAATAACCAAACGCCATGTGCGCTCTGATTGGTTGAATATGTCACGTGTTCCTTCTCCTTCCTCTCCACCGCCATTGTTCGCCATGGAACATAAACAAACCATTTGTTCGTGTGTTTTTGTAAAGTTTTTAATGTTGTAACTGTGTTGGAACTGTGAAAATAGTTTTATTTTGCTAAGGTTACTAAACTAGACCCATAATTATTGTACCTAAGTCTATGGACACAACCATTGCCACTGTCAACATCGACCAATCAGAGAGCAGTGTGTTATTTTCCGTATTTTAAAAAAGCGTAAAATTAAATGCTCTTCTGTGATTGGTCGAACCGTTTAGAATCTTACGAATGCATATCCGTTAGTTTATAAATTTACCACGAGACGTCGCAAATTGATAAATTTGCGAAAATGTGGGCGTAAAATAATACAATTTATCTCTGGTTTAGAATCCTACGAAAGTTTATAAATTTCCTAGGAAATTTATAAACTTGCGGATCTTATTATCTTCCGGTGACATATATAAGAATAAAATCTTAATTTTTGTACTCACTCCAAGAAAGGGTATCGGTAGATAAGGGGTATCTCTGCCGCTTTTTCGTAATTCAAATCATTTACAATCAACCAAACTAGTTCTTGGATCCATGTAGTTCCTGAAAAATTATTTAAGTACAAAAGAAATACATAGCTATTATTGTATACCTATGTTCCACAAATAAACTTTATGATTATGATTATTATGATATTTTATGGTAAGAGGAAATATGTTGTTTTAGAAATATGAACGGAGATTCGAGTAGATCATTAATTTTTCGGTTATTACTAATTCGATGTGACTAGGTACCCACCAGATCGCTGATAACTGGCGACAAACACGTCACTAGGTCTCAGGGGCATGTTGTAGATGTTCGCGGCATCTTTCTTGTAAGGTTTGAACACCATGTAACCTTTGGGACCCACTCGAATGTAGGTTGCAGGTGTGGCTGGAGGACACACATGGTACAATCAATTTTTGATATAATATCGCTGTGATAGCAAAAACATAATACCTATCACTTATCTTCTAAAACGCTCTTACTATTTGCTGGCTGTGACTTGTGTTAACGACTGTTATATTTATCATTATTAGTTATTTTTAAGTCAGCCGACAGACATAGGTGATAATATATAAGCCGCTTCTTCTGCGTATCTAATCTGGCCGATCTGTGTTCACTATTTACGACCTTATTTCTCCAACAGCCGCAGTTGGTACTCCTGGCAAATTGACCAGTGTCATTTCACCTAACTTTATTACTGGCAACAAGAGGGTTTTAGTATAGGATTTAAGTTGCGGGATGTCTCGGGTGTCGAAGTCCCGGGACTTTTTGTAAACGTAGTTGCCTCGGGTCCCGAGACTTTCAGTTCGAGACTCGAGACACTGGCCTCGAAAGCATACCTACAGTCCCAAAATACGGATTTTTTAACTTAGAATTTGAATAAAACCGCTCTTACTGCTTTTGCGGAAGAAATGTACCTATTGGAGAATTTTTTAAAATAGCCCTCGTATCCAAACGCCAGATTTGGAAATAATGGACGCCGAACCTAGTAGCTACAGTACACAACGAACCGCACGAGTCGTTTCAAAGTCAAATGGAACGGGCAATCGAAAAAATGTAAGAAAACGTACCCGAAATTCTTGCATAATAAGTAATCTAGAGCAACATTAAATAAAGGAGTTACCGGTTGTTTGAAGCAACCGGAAAACATACTGAAAGCTTGGACCTCCTTTACACACAATCGACATCTGTTCCTCATCCGGTGGCAATATTACAAAAATCCCAAAAATATTCCTTTTTTTTGGGATTTTTGTAATGTTAATTTATACAATCTGGCCCAAAATTAGCTCGATTCCAATTTTATTCTGAGAAGTCATGAAGTCCCGGGATTTGATCTTGGGTTGACTCGTGTGCAGACACTTTAAGACCGTCGAGACTTCCGCAAACCCTAGTTGTCTGTTGGTTTTTAGCACCTTTCATCATCATCATCATCATCAGCCTATAATTTTCCCATTGCTGGGACACAGGCCTCCTCTCTGTGAGAGGGACCACACCTTTAGCACCTTTAGCTTTCAAGAAAACGTAGAAATACAAATAACTTACAACCAAAAGTAGTTTTAATTAATTCTTCTTCCTCAGGCTTCAGCTCCTCGTATTCATAAGGAAACGGCAATTCTGTCTGTTCTCCCATTGGTATTGGACACGACACAACCTCAAGATATGAAATATACATACAAGACTGACAATATTTGAATTTTCAAAATATTTATAGCTTAGGTACCTACCTACGCAATATCCTACTCGCAAATATCTATAGATATCGAAATATTAATTATGATAACAAAGAAGTCTGTACAATGTACAGTCAACAGCAAAAGTAGGTAGATGATGAAAATCAGAAATTCAATACTAATGAACGGAGTTCGCGTCAGAACCGGCAACTGTACAAGTAATAAATGTTTGATATAATTTACAATCACATACTTTTGAATCACTTCGACGCCACACAGTTCTGACCATGCGTTCATTAGTATTGAATTTATGATTTTCATCATCTACTTGATAACTACTATATTACTTGATAATTTTTTTCCTTCATTTATCCAATTAATAAACGAATAAAAAGAGTTTACTCGTTAAAGTGGCCTTCCATGGTCCATCCACTTATATCTATAAGGAGAAACTGACTGACTGACATATTTTTAACGTACAGCCGAACTACTGGGACTAGGAATGTGCAATTTTGCACACGGCTCCCTTTTATAATGTAAGGGAGCACGAATAAGTACTTTTTGGAAATTCAACATTTAAGAGGGTGAAAAGGGGGTATTTTGTTTGTATGAAAAATCTTATTCCTTGAGTTAATAAACTTGAAACTTGGCAAGAATACTCATCTAGGTAAATTATGATGCTAAGCATTTTTTTTTTCTAAAATACCTACCCCTAAAAGGTGGATAGGGGGGTGTCAAAATTTGTTTTAACGCGCAATCTAGGTCGCAGGGGCATGTTGCAGATGTTCGCGGCGTCTTTCTTGTAAGGTTTGAACACCAAGTAACCTTTGGGACCCAGACGGATGTAGGTTGCAGGCAAAGCTGGCGGAAACACATGGAACAAATTCTTGTAAATCATCGCTTGTTATTTTGGATATAACATCTTTGACGTCGTTGAAAAAACACTGTGAAAATCGGTGTCAATTTTGATGCGGATTGTGTATACGTAATACATTAACTTACCTAAATACTTAATTATAATAAAGAAATCTCGATGTTTATGTAGATTTTGTTTATTTGCTGCCATAGCAGGCTTAAATTCTGACAACCAGTCTTAACAAGAGGAGTCGAGGTCAGATAGGCAGTCGCTCCATGTAAAGTACTGGTATTCAGCTGCATCGGGTTAGACTGGAATCCGACCCTAACATAGTTGGGAAAAGGCTAGGTTCAAGGGTCCGTCTGCGTGAAAGAGAATCGCCAGAAGTGGCCTCTGGGCCTGATTGACTGCTGACCATTCATTTCGCATTTCGTATAAATAAGAAATAAAGAAACTGTGTGTAAATAAATAAAATAATACAATATTTAATTTAGTTTTTAATTTTAATAGGTAGGTACTTAATAAAATAAAAAAATCTCCTTTTATACAAAAAGCAGTTAATGTTTCATGTGTGGGAAGCGCAGATCAGTATCTAGCAGATTGTCTTCGATCCAGCGATCAGCTTGTTGTGTCATCTCCTCGTCGAAATATGCACGCCAACCTCCTGTTTTACCTGACAAAAAAAAAGGTAATTCTACGATCAACAATTCCAACCACCACCAACCAACCAACGAATCAAGACGTTATATTGGATTACTTGCATGTCGTCAGAAACGCAAATGGTCAAATACGCATTTCGCCAGAAAACGTGATATGTCGAAAGAAACTCATCTCGTTAGATTTGCACTACGTCAAAGACGCAGCTCGACAAATACGCAACTTGTTGGGTATAAAGTTCGTTCTTCCTCGTTTGTCTAGTGTTCACAAGCACTACTGCTGACTGCTGAGCATGAAGTTCTGGGTTGGATTTCCAGATCGGGCTATGTGATTTTGGGTTTCTCCATTAGGAATTCATAAGGCAAAAAAAAAACAATAGACTCGCCGCCTATTAAGAAATGTAGGTGTACACACGGCTACACATCAAACTATACATTTCCAGTTTTCGCTGACCTCGCATTGTATAGGTTTTTCGTACAGTCCGAAGTCAGCTTATACTGGTTATGTATAGCTTGATGTGTAGCCGTGTGTACCTACTAGGTGCAGGAACAACTCTGCGTAAACCTCCGGGGAATACCTACAGTCCTGATGGTATGTTATGTTAGGTATATACATATGTATGCTGTTAATACTTCGGTAGCGTACTTAATAATACCATCCCTATTATTGTCTCCCGCAGGGCAAAGGTCTCTTATCATACAGTGAAGGCACGAGCATTGATCAGTGATCACCATTTGGTAGCATACGTGAACAATTAATACATTATTTCTCAGTAGCAGTGCGGGAAAAACGACTAACCTTTCCTTATAAAAGTTTCGTCCTTTGCAAGAAGTCCGAATTCCCTCATTTCTTCAAAGTTCACCGACATATTATTCTTAAAGTTTTCGATGCTTAGGTGATCGCAGAGGCGATTCATTTGTTCTTCATTAAGTTGTTTGCCGAAGAAGTCTGCGACACGCCGAATGGATGCCGGCAAGTCCTGAAATATAATTTAATGTGATTAATTTTGACTTTTCATTTTTTTTAATGAAGTTCTGAGGTGATCACAGCTAGGCCCACCACGATCAGCTAAGTCCTAGTTATACCTACCAGGTAGGCACTCGTTGTCATGAAAATGCCGTAAGCCTAGGTTTCATTGTTGGTGGTGCCTTACTTAAACAGAGTTTTATTGCGTTTTACTACTGAGGATGGGCAGATAAACAGAAAAAGAATGGGTGATTTACCAAAGTCTAGGATCACAGAATAATCCGCCTATAATGCTTCCACTGCTGGGACAAAGGTCTCTAGTTGATAGGGAATGGGCCGTAAACCACCACGCGGGGGCAGTGCGAATTGGTCGATGTCACATATTTTGGAATTTGATGAATGAAATAATTTACACAAAGTAAGGACGCCTGTCTGGGTTCGAACTTAGGACCTACAACTCGTAAGTCGCGGCCGTTACGACTGGGCCACCAATGCTCAAGGATCATAGGCGACTGATTAATTATCAAAAGCGTGTATTTGTATTTATGCAATAATCTTGTTGCCATACTACACAATATTACCTACGTGCAATTATTTGTGTTGACAACAACTGTTAATATTGGCCTTGAGCAGACGCATGTCCATGATAATGTTATCAAATATCTAATCGTCTTAGGGCTCTGCTTAACTCGGAAAACAATAAAACTGGTATTACCTTTGATAGATCTTCATAGAACAAGAACAGCATGTTAGGATCATCTCTCTTCTCCCAAGCTTCTTTGACGTGCTCGAAATATGGCGTCAGAGAATCTGTGAATGATGAGGTTATTTATTACAAAATCTAAAAAATATGTTGTCTTCTGAGTAAGATTTGGGGTTCCAAAATCTATAATAACTGAAGCGATTCACTAACCCACTGACGCTGGCACATGAAAGTAAGGCATGATATGATGCCCGACTACAGGGCAGGGTGTCACTACGACTTCACTTCTAAACAGTCGTGCACATCCCACCATCTCCGTCAAGGTCTACCGCGTTTTTGTGTGTCATGTAGAGCCTAATGGAATAAGCCTATTGGTGCTCCCACACTGCTGTTAAAAAATGTTTACAAACATTCTCTAACATTGTGATCTAATACATTTAATCAAAAAGGTTTTTATTAGAAATCAGAAAGGTTTTAATGTTAGTAAACATTTTATAACAGCAGTGTGGGAGCACCATAACACCTAATAGGTCCCATTATCACCTAGGCTTGTTCCATTGGCCGGGATGACATTCCACAGGACATCGTCATGAGAAGCAATTGCACAGCATACAGTTTCTCTACTTACATAGGTCCCTACGGAATAGATTCCAGAAGTCTTTGAAGCTTTCCAGGCTGCTGGACAGCTTAAACAATTTGTTGTGGTGGTAGGAAGATACAGCTACGTCTCTTGGGTCCCGAGCCACGTACACCATCTTCGCAGTTCCCAGCAGTTTGGGGGGTAGCAGGGACATAGGTAAGTGTGTCTTGATGAAGCGAGTAGCCGTCAATGGAGCCGCAGCCAGCAATAGACTGCTTGGCTTAAACGAGGAACTCATGAATTCACAATATTTCTCTCTGTTAAAGTTTTCTTCTGTTTTTGCGATTGTGTCCACATATTCTTCTTGCATGTCTTCGTCAATCCACATGAAACCGCTGTTATTAATTATTTTAAGGTTAAAGTCTAGCAATACATTACTTACGTCTTAAGTACCTAAATATATGTCACAGACGGATTGTCGAAGAAAACGACTAGCAGCTTTGTAGCTTTGCAAGGAACGGTTCAGACTAGAAATGCATTTTTTTTTTTGTTATTAGTATTCTAGATACTTCCGTGGAATTTCCCCAAACAATAATACCATACCGAATAATGGAACAAAAAGCGTGATACACCATCATCGCAGTTTGTTTAGATTCTCACCCATAACTCTTTTTAAACGAATCTATTTATTTTCATACATAATTTCGTCAATATGTTCTTTCCAGGTGAAGTGTTCATCGAGTGTTATCGCCAGTGTTTTGTGTACTTGTTCGACTAATTGCGTTCTATGAGATATTTTAAGTTGGAGGCATATTTTACTCTATAACGTTTTGAAATTTAAGATTTTCGGTTTTTCTATATTAACTTTTAAATCTTATAATACAGCGGTGTTTTACAAACCCGCTAGTTGTTTTATAAAACAGCTCCGTATCTAACATAACTGAACAATGTTTGGCTGGAATGCTGGATTGTCAATGCGTTACGTTTAAGAAAACTCCTACCGAGTGGGGTTGGGAGGGGCCTAGATTGTTCTTACGTATTTATCACAAAATTATGCAAAAGTTATAACTTTTTAATTTTTTGCTACCTACTTTTTCCTTGCGATTTTGGTAGATACTGATCTTACATAAGATTGAAAGGAGTGAAGGGGGTTCTTCCAAGTTTTATTTTTTCTTACGTGGGAGGTGGGGGGGGGGCGGGTCAGAAAGTGGTTAAAATTATCTTACGTAATAAATGAACAGCCCCTTAATAAGCTTATAAACACCCTGACTAATTGGTTTAAGTTAGGTTAGAACTGTGACCAACCTCGGCGAGTGCTACTTCCAAGATGGTCGCAGTTACTTGGCTACCTATTTAGTATTTTTAGGACAGACAGACTTCCATAAAACTCTGATAAAGTACTCAAATTGTTCTTAAAAAAAAAAACACTGTTTTCACTTGAGTCAGGGTCATAATCACTCATATTACTCGTTTTATTTATTTCTGTCTCGGACGCCATTTTTGTTGTTATGACACACAGCCTCGAGCGTCAAAATGTAGGACCACACCCCGGACACTCCATACAACCCTCGCAAAATAATTACCTACTACCACTACATTAACAAATGACGTTTGTATACGTGTAAATGTTTGCGTGAAATCTAGTAGGGCTGGCTGGCAGTAGTGCGTAGGCGGCGGATGTTGATCTATCTATGGGCGGCGGCGCTGCCCGAACGTATGCAACAATGGGGCGCCGCGCGCCGCGATACTACTCACAGAAATCTAATTAATTACATTTCTATTGTACTACTTTTCAAGTCGAAGAACGAATAGAACGTGAAAGAAAGAGACATAACTAAGACAATAAAGAGAGAGAGCAATAATTTAATAGTTGGTATGTTAATATTACGGAAGTTTTAATTGTTCTAAAACGAAGAAAACTTGGAAAATAAATGAATAATAGAGAAAATTATGAAAATAAATTATCACAAGACTGGCTTAACTTGTTTGTCTGTAATATACTAGCTTTTATTTTTTATGGGTTTAAAGGATATTTGAGTTGCTGTTCCTTACCTTCTTTCATGTTTCGGGAACCGAAAGAAACTCCTGTCTTTATCGTTCCTCGATGAAGATAAGCATCCAAATAATGCACAATATACAACCATCGTGATTAACACAAAATATAAAACTTTAAAAAAATAATGTGTTCGTGTCAGCAGTAGGTAGGTACAGCGCTGCGGTTCTTGTGTTTGCGAGCGCCATTGTTAAAGAACTGGCGACGAATGGGTAGATTTTCGTTATTTATCATCATTTACAGGTGTTATTAATATTAATTATTTATAATACGGCACCGCACCACAACCGCGGCACGTGTCACATCCCAACATATATTGTGTCAAACGAAATAACAAACGAATACCAATATATACTATATTTTCAATGTAAGTGAATACATTGTAACAATCAAAGCAATCAGGACCGAAACCCAAAAAAAAAAATTGTGCGATGAATGATGAAATGATGATAAATAACGAAAATCTACCCGAATACGCCGAGTTGCGGGGTGAGGTGCGTTAACTGATGTTAGTGCGGGGAAGGGAGTGGCCTTTCTGTACGTAGTACTTTAAGTATTCTGTTGTAGGACTCAAAATCTGCAATCTGACGTTTCATTTCACGCTGTTTTACAAAATCTGTAATCGTAAATCTTTGACCCGCTGCATTGATTAACGCAAAACGTTTATGCATTTCTGCGTAATTATGGAAAATCGCTAAATGTCATTCAGCTGTTTTACGTAATGGAGGTGTTTTGTAAAACGGCTAGCGGTTATGTAAAACAGCGAATTCGACAATCCGTCTAACAGAGGTGTAACAATAAACGCATGAAATTAGTTTGTTCATAATTGACTACTGAATCATTTTTAGTAACTTAATATACTTATGTAGGTATTTTCTTCAAAAATTTTGCCATAATGACTGCCGATTGAGCCAAAGAAAATGAAATCTTATTTTAAGGTATTAGACTCAGTTTTAATTAAATTAAAATTATAAAGTAAATATAAAGTTACAATAGTTAGCTTTAAAAAATGTAAGTGTTGGTCATTCTATTAGGCTTTTCATTCAATACTTTAATTGGGGTGTATGTGGTCTGGCGTTAATTATGTTACTTAATTTAAAAAAAAAATGTTTATTGGGCACAGTTACCTTACCCTATAATATGTATATAAGAATAAAATCTTAATTTGTGTACTCACTCCAAGAAAGGGTATCGGTAGATAAGGGGTATCTCTGCAGCTTTTTCGTAATTCAAATCATTTACAATCAACCAAACTAGTTCTTGGATCCATGTAGTTCCTGAAAAATTATTTAAGTACAAAAGAAATACATAGCTATTATTGTATACCTATGTTCCACAAATAAACTTTATGATTATGATTATTATGATATTTTATGGTAAGAGGAAATACTTATGTTGTTTTAGAAATATGAACGGAGATTCGAGTACTTAGATCATTAATTTTTCGGTTATTACTAATTCGATGTAACTAGGTACCCACCAGATCGCTGATAACTGGCGACAAACACGTCACTAGGTCTCAGGGGCATGTTGTAGATGTTCGCGGCATCTTTCTTGTAAGGTTTGAACACCATGTAACCTTTGGGACCCACTCGAATGTAGGTTGCAGGTGTGGCTGGAGGACACACATGGTACAATCAATTTTGGATATAATATCGTTGATGCCCTTTGAGACAGCAAAACATAGTACTTATCACTTATCTTCTAAAACGCTCTTACTATTTGCTGGTTGTGACTTGTGTTAGCGACTGTTTTATCGTCGACCGGAGGTTCAATTGAGGTACCCAAGGGACAAAATACCCAAAATGAGTTGAGTAAGTAGTTATACAGTTTTGTTAAGAATTTTTCGCTCTATCGAATGGTGAATATGAAAAAAATCTAGCTTAAGAAAATGTCCCTTATCCTAATGATTTTGGATCCAAATTTCGAATCAGCCCCATAATAACGTCCGAAAAAAAACTTTGTCGGCCTCTCCTGAAAAATCGTATTTTGTCCCTTACCTCAATTGAACATACGGTCGACGTTATTTATCAGTGTTAGTTATTTTTAAGTCAGCCGACAGACATAGGTGATAATATATAAGCCGCTTCTTCTGCGTATCTAATCTGGCCGACCTGTGTTCACTATTTACGGACCTTATTTCTCCAACAGCCACAACCGCAAAATTGGTGCTCCTGGATTTACCAGTGTCATTTCACCGAACTTTATTATTGGCAACAAGAGGGTTTTAGTATAATAATCATTTTGTTGTTAGGCAACTAAGGCCTAATACATATTTAAAACCTTAAAACTATAATACACGTAAAGTTTTCGGCGTCGTCTTTCGCTGCGTGGTGTCGCGTAACCGTCCTCGGAAACGTCGATATGTCGCAGCCGACTGGTTAAATTAGCCGTATAGTTAACCGCCTGGCCTTTGGAAGTAGTGCTCGCCTCGCTTCGCTCTCTCGGCGCGCATGCGGTTGATCACAGTTCTAACCTAACTTAAGAGGCCTCTTACAGTCCACTAGCGCCGCCAATCGAAAAAATGTCATAACTCGTAAATAGAATCAAAAATACAAAATATGTTCTATTATTACTGTGGAAAAGGCAATGACGTAATTGTATAACACCTTATCAACACTTGAAATATAGCTGTTTAGCTAAATCGTGCATTCAAAACATAAACGGCCGTTTTTGTTACAAATGCACGATTTAGCTAAACAGCTATATTTCAAGTGTTGACAATGTGTTATAAAATTACGTTATTGCCTTTTCTACAGTAATAATAGACCACATTTTGTATTTTTGATTCTATTTACGAGTTATGACATTTTTTCGATTGGCGGCGCTAGTGGACTGTAAAAGGCCCCTTAACCCATCAGATCCATTAGATGCCTTGGCTTAGTTACTGCGACCAATTCTGTTCGTGCGTGATTGGTTACAGTTCCACAACCTATAGTATAATTGAATATCATTCAGGCCGTTATTTGAACGGCCGCCGTTTAGTTAAAAGGCTAGGCGGTTAACTAAACGGCTAATTTAACCAGTTGGCTGCGACACCAGATATACGACACCTTTCGGCCAAAAATCCTCTTTCAGGCAGGTCTATAGATATTGGGTAGGAACTCGTACCACGAATGACTTAAATTTGATATTGTGGCGCGATTCCAACCTTTCGACCCAAAGTCAAGTTTCAAGTATCTAGGATTTAAGTTCTGGGATGTCTCGGGTGTCTAAGTCCCGGGACTTTTTGTAAACGTAGTTGCCTCGGGTCCCGAGACTTTCAGTTCGAGACTCGAGACACTGGCCTCGAAAGCATACAGTCCCAAAATACGGATTTTTTTAACTTAAAATTTAAATAAAACCGCACTTACTGCTTTTAAGGAAGAAGTGTATTGGAATTTTCTTTAAAAAACCCTCGTATCCAAACGCTGGAAATAATGGACGCCGAACCTAGTAGCTCTACAGTACACAACGAACCGCACGAGTCGTTTCAAAGTCAAATGGAACTGGCAATCAAAAAAGTCTAAGAAAACATACCCGAAATTCTTGCATAATAATCAAGAGCAACATTAAAAAAAGGTAAGTAGTTACCAGTTGTTTGAAGCAACCGGAAAACATACTGAAAGCTTGGACCTCCTTTACACACAATCGACATCTGTTCCTCGTCCGGTGGCAACATTACAAAAATCACAAACAAATTGCTTTTTTAACCGACTTCATTATTGATACAATCTGCCCCAAAATTTTCTCTATTCTAAAGCCATTGACCAGCCCGTTTAGTCCACTCTCGGCCCCTCGACCCCCAATAAATAATGTGTCCACTGGACCCCTAACTATAGTTTACTCTCGACCCTTGGGGGTCGAGAGTGGATTTTATTTTCCAGCCAAGTTTTAGTTTCCTCTCGACCCCCAAAGTACAGTTACGATGATAAATCATCAGTCTACCCTATAGTTGCATACTATTTAACTAAAATACCCTAATATAATTATAACAAACTAGAAGGTTGACATTCTATACTAAATAGAAAATTAGCAAAAACCACCAACATTATACAATTTTTGAAAATTACAGAAGATG
This sequence comes from Amphipoea lucens, assembly GCA_947508005.1. Taxonomy (NCBI): domain Eukaryota; kingdom Metazoa; phylum Arthropoda; class Insecta; order Lepidoptera; family Noctuidae; genus Amphipoea; species Amphipoea lucens. The sequence goes on from OX382367.1 coordinate 16,834,077, forward strand.
ATTCCAATTATCAAAAACTTGTTAAGGTGATATCTTCAACACAATCTAAACGAAGATCAGACAATATTGACAACGACAAACGCATTAGTTATATTCTGAATAAGTTTGTTACTAAAGAAATACCAGTTAGTCTTTGTTTAGAAAAATGAAGTCCGTTTATTTTTGCAGATCATAAAAAAAGTGATTAAAAAAACTAAATTAATTTTTTTTGCTTTTTAGTTTAAATTTTTAACCGCAGTCGGGTTTTTAGTTTTTTTTTCTTTCCGACTTTTTAGTTTATTGTTATAACGTTGAATATATATTTTTTTGTTTTTTATTAAGTATTAGGTAATAAGAAAAAAAACTTTTTTGAAGAACAATATGGCGCCAAAAATAGGCCATTTTAATTTTTTTTAATTTTGATATACCCAGCGTCACTTTCACAATTAAGACAAATCTAACAGCACCGCTCAAGCTGAAATAGATCAAGCCGTTTAGGCTACAGAGCGTGCCAAAGAACAAACACTCGAAAAATATAACCTTCCTTCTGGCGCAGTCAGGTAATAAAGAATTCTATTTTAAGTATTCTCTAATATTGCTCGTTTTTGTACCTTACTGTACCAAAATATACATTTTAGGTACTTACCGAACTAGGGGTCGAAAGTAGACAAGGTATGCCTGTCCTTTGTATGAAAATTCAGTCTCACCCCCTGGGGGTCGAGTGTGAACTATGTTTAAGGGTCGAGAGGAACCAAATGAACAAATATTTTTTTAGGGGTCGAGGGGCCGAGAGTGGACTAAACGGACCAGCCAGCCATTTGCCCAGCCAGCCAGCCAGCTATTTGATTCTGAGAAGTCTTTGAAGTCCCGGGGTTTGATCGTGAGTTGACTCGTGTGCAGACACTTTGAGACCGTCGAAACTTCCGCAAACCCTAGTTGTCTGTTGGTATTTAGAACCTTTGGCTTTTAAGAAAACGTAGAAATACAAACAACTTACAGCCAAAAGTAGTTTTAATTAATTCTTCTTCCTCAGGCTTCAGTTCCTCGTATTCATAAGGAAACGGCAATTCTTTCTGTTCTCCCATTGTTATTGGACACAACACAACCTCAAGATATGAAATAAATGTAAAAACTAGGCAAAATCGGAATCTTCAAAATATTTATAACTTAGGTACCTATGCGATATACCCGTAAATATCTGTAGATATCGAATGCAACTGGATAAGATAATCACAATTTTATGATAACAAATTAACAACAAAAAACCGTGTTTAGTGTCGTTTAGTTAGTAGTACGTGGTTTTGTTTTGTATTTCCTGCCTGCTTCAAGTGCGCACGGCCAGTAACAAACTAAAAGTGGCTCTACTGAGAGCCTTCTGAGCTTCTGAACCAAAGAATCTTTTTTTTTAAGTGAGACATAGTCTTTATATGGAATCACATTTCATTTTTATCATAATTACTCTTCGAGATATTTGCAAGAGTAATTATGATAAAAAAGAAATGTGTTTAATGTACAGTAGGTTGTCAAATTATTAGGGACAGTCACAAAAAAATGGTACTTGTAAAGTTTTGGAATTACGTTTTGGAATGACAAACAGCTAACCCTATTAGCTAGGTAAGCCATTGTTGGTAATGAATTCTAGTTTCTTTAGGAGAAAATACTTGCCCTAGGGGAAAGATTTCCGTATTCTTTATTACGGTCTGATCTTTATGAATCTACCAGCTCATAATGTTTTCTGTGTTCAGGTAAGGCAGGCGGTTGGCGCCACCACTTCGACGAGGAGATGGCACAACAAGCCGGGCGACCAGGACAACCTGCGAGATACTGACCTGCGCTTCCCACACATGAAACTGTAGATACCTACGGACAGCAAATCTATTGATGTTTACAGTTTACCTACATGTATAGATGTATACTCAAAAATAAAGTAGAAAAGAAAACAATAAAAACTAAAACAAAAATAAAACAAAAACAAGAAAAACAACGTAGTAAAAACAAAAAACAATGTTTGTATTGACACAGCATCAGTAAACTAGATAGATTATGGCCAAAGCCATGATACTATTCAAGACACAGATATAGATAGACCTAGATAAGTCCCTTCAGGGGTTATTACTAGAGAAGTGCTATTACAGCGTAGATGAATTTTTAAACGATATTTTGCTTGTATAGAATTCTGATTGTGCGTATTAATTTGATTTTTTTCTGTCTTACTCAGAATAAATTTAAATTTTGACATGACCCTTCTAAATTACTGTATCGGGACAACCTTTTGGAATCTGCTGTTGGCTGTCAACAAGGTGACCCCCTCGGGCCAGTGATTTTTAGTTTAGCCATTCACCCAATTATTCGACAGCTAAATTCCAAATTTAACGTTTGGTATCTCGATGATGGAACCTTGGGAGGCGATGCAGAAACTGTACTACACGACCTTCAATTTTTAAAAAATGAACTTCATTCCATTGGCCTTGATCTCAATCTTTCGAAATGTGAACTATACCTAGCGGACAGTACTGACAGACACTTGACACTTCCCAAATTTAACGCAATAGCTCCAGAAATCAAAATTATTGAAAAAAGCTCTCTTCGTCTTCTTGGGTCTCCAATCTTTGACAATTCCTTTCCCGGTTTTATTCAGGAAAAAATTCAAAATTTCAATGACGTTTCGGAAAGATTGTTAGAAATTAATATGCATTCGGCCATAACTTTAATCCGCTACTGCTGTTTCGGCCCTAAATTAACATATTTTCTTCGCGCTTCACATTTATGGAAGCACACTCACCTTTTAGACCAAATGGACCAAATTATCAGGCATACATTAACATCTATTTTAAATGTGGCCATGGACGACCGAGCTTGGGCACAAGCTACTCTTCCCATTCGTATGGGGGGCCTCGGCGTCCGCAAAATTTCTAGTATTAGTTTACCGGCTTTCATATCCTCGGTCCACGGCACTGATAAATTAATCAGGAAAATCTTAGCCTCCACACTGATTAATTCTGATGTGCCGTGTTTCACCGAGGCTATGGATGCCTGGAGACTCGCTTGCCCGAATACAGATCCACCTGACAATCCATCTTCCCAGAGACGGTGGGATGAGCCGCTCTGCAGAGTAGTACAGAACAATTTACTTGACTCGTCTGCTACTTCTGCGGAACGTGCACGCCTGCTGGCTGTGGGTAGATGGGAGTCGGGACTTTGGCTTCATGCACTACCTTCGTCGAACATAGGCACTTTGTTCGACGACACTACTTTTCGCCTCGCTGCTTCCCTGCGACTAGGCACTCCTTGCTGTTCCCCTCATCGCTGTCACTGTGGCGAAGATGTCAACAGCCTCGGACACCACGGCCTGTCTTGCAGCCGAAGTGCGGGTCGCTTAGCGCGCCACGCGAACATTAATGACATCATCCGACGAGCTCTTGTTACCGTCGGCGTTCCAGCTGTATTAGAACCCAATGGCTTGGTACGCGACGACGGCAAGAGACCGGACGGTATGTCTCTATTTCCTTGGAAGGTGGGTAGGCCTTTAGTGTGGGACGCAACTTGTGTCGATACTCTTGCGCCATCCCACCTTCCTGGATCGGCATGCTGTGCTGGCGCTGCTGCTGCGGCTGCGGAAAACCTCAAGCGGCGAAAATATAATAACCTTATCGGAAATTATATTTTCGAGCCGTTTGGGGTTGAAACCCTCGGGCCGTGGGGTCCGAGTGCTCATGGTCTTTTTACAGAAATTTCAAAACGGCTGGTTGACAATTCCCGTGACTCAAGGGCTGGCTTTTACCTTGGCCAAAGGCTAAGCATTGCCATACAACGTGGCAATGCCGCCAGTCTCTTGGGTACATTACCAGTCGACAGCGATGCGGATGAATTTTTCGACGCTATATTTTAGTTTTTGTATAGTTTTAGTTAAGTTAGTTTTTAATCTTGTTATTTTTGTTAATTAAATTTTGACATTGTGTTTTGAATTGAATTTAAATTTTAACATCGTAATTTTGAATGAAATTTTAATTTTGACTTTGCAATTTCAATTTAATTTTAATTACTTATGAAATGTATTTTTTTTTCTCTTTTTGTTTTTGTACCTACTTTTTATTCTTGTATTGTTTGTCTAGTACAACTAATTTTGTATGCGATAAATAGCTAAACATATAGCCACCTCATATTAATTATAAGACCTTCATACTGTACTCATGTTTTAAAAAATAAATATTATCTTATCTTATAACAGTTATAACGCAAGTATCACGATCTGTATGAAAACCAAGAGTGCCATTTTTTGACTACTTACCTACTATGTCATAATACGAATATTCGGTAAACCTGCCGAATATGCCGAATACCGAATATAAAACGAATATTCGGCCCATCCCTAGTTATTAGTGAGTCAAATTAGTGCAAACTTTAATAAAACTACTTTCTTTCACAAAGTGGTTTCACTTATTATTTGAATGTCCTATCCACTGCAGCCGGAAAAACGGAAACCTTCTTTTACGAAAGAATCGACCACTAAAAATATACCCAAGAGAAGTTACTGAGGTCTGAGCCCTGATTCACAACCATACGACAGACTATCGTATTGAAAACCTGACATTTCGATAACCTGATTTGACTTGCTCTCTACAACAAATAGCTGTTGGAAGAATAGCGGGCGTCTATTTGATTTAAACTGAGAAAATTTTCGGGTTTTCGACTTGTGAACAGCGTTTAGAAGACTACTACGATAACAATGATTAATGTTCGATACGATACGGAAGCGTATCGAGTGTTTGTGAATAGCTATGCAGTACCGTCTTTACCATAAGGGTATGTGGGGCCCGTGCCCAGGGCCCCTATTGTCCCGGGGGCCCCACAAGGGCCAAATTATTAAGCCCTTTCATTTGATATCCAATAAGGCATGATTTTTTTTTTTAATATCATGACTTTATGTCCGCTAGAGGGCGCCATATTCAATTTAATGTGACGTCACATAACCTATAACCAGCGGACGATCAAGACGCTTAGGTAATAGGTAATACGGGCTGGTGTCCGCAACTCCACGTCAATGCGCGTATTTTGCGTACGGGTGGGAAAATCGATTATTCGATCCACCCCAGCTCCTCAAGGAAGGCCAGCAACGCCTTGATGTTACTGATCGTCTCTCGTAGGGTACCTGGGTTACCGAAGTACTTTGCCCTGTACGTGGCGACCACCGGGCAGCTTAGAAACACATGTGCCGCTGTCTCGTCGTCCTCCATGCAGGCCCTGCACAGCGGACTGTCTGTTACTCCTATGACAAAGAGGTGTTTATTAAATGACCCGTGGCCAGTTAAAGCTGCAGTAACTATGCGCAGCTTTTGTTTGGTTAGACGGAGGACCTGTTTCGTGAGGCGGCCATCCAATGTGGGAATTGCTTCCCTAGCCGATCAAGACGCTTACAAAGATACCTTATTTGTCTAATTTGCTGGGTGACACTACCTTTCGGCTCGCTACCTGCCTGCGTTTGGGCGCTCCTTGCGGGGCTCCGCATCGCTGTCAGTGCGGTGAAGTTGTCGACTGCCTTGGACACCATGGCCTATCCTGCAGTAGGAGCGCAGGCCGGATAGCACGGCACGCCAGCATTAATGACATCATCCGTCGTGCTCTTGTCACCGCCGGGGTGCCAGCTGTTTTAGAACCCAACGGCCTGCCACGCGACGATGGAAAGAGACCAGACGGAATGACCAGAATGCCCTGGAAGTTAGGCAGACCTTTGGTGTGGGATGCAACATGTGTCGACACCCTTGCGCCATCCCATCTTCCTAGCACGGTGGGCTGTGCTGGGGCGGCTGCTGCAGGTGCAAAAAACCTCAAACGGCGAAAATATTGCAACCTGGTTGGGAGTTATATGTTCGAGCCGTTTGGAGTTGAAACACTAGGGCCATGGGGTCCGAGTGTCCACTTGGTCTTTCGGGATATCGCCAAGCGGTTAGTCGACTCTTCACGTGACCAGAGGGCTGGCCTATTTCGTGGCCAAAGAATTAGCATTGCCATACAACGTGGCAATGCTGCCAGCCTTCTGGGCACTGTTCCTGTTGACAGCGATGCGGACGAATTCTTTGATGCCCTATAATGATTGTTTATTTTTTCATATAATCTATATACTTATAATAAATCTGTAGAGAGGTCAATTCTGTACATGAAATATATTTTCAAAATAACTATCAGGGGGTGATAAGTGATCGATACTGATGCCAAAAATGCAATCAGTAAAATTTTTGTCTGTCTATCTGTCTGTCTGTCTGTCTGTCTGTATGTTCCTTATAGAAACAAAAACTACTGGACGGATTTTAACGAAACTTGGTACAATTATTCTTCATACTCCTGGGCGGGTTATAGTATACTTTTCATCACGCTACAATCAATAGGAGCAGAGTAGTGAAGGCAAATGTTGGGAAAACGGGAGAAGTTACTCCATTTTTTAAGCTTCCGTCGCGTGTGCAGCCTTAATGGTTAAAGTTACATAGAAATCATGTATGACGGAAATATTCTACATAAAATTGTCTAAAAAATATCCCGCAACAGCATATGTCTATCTTTTATGGTTGACTCACAATAAAACGTGTAACTCCTGATAGCTTAGCAGTTCGGAGCATTCTGATTATATTTGTTTACTCTTACGTTTATAATACTCTCACTCATCCCTAATTTAAAAAAGTTAAGATTATTACCTATTCAATAAAAAAAGAATCATAGAAATCGGTATAGAAACACAAAACTTATACATGAAATAAGCCATCGCGCCGTCGCACGTGAAGACTGAATCATGCTATAAGGATTATTTTTGTGTAACAGTTGCCGCGCTCGACACGGGTCGCGCGCGGCGGCGGTAGGGTATAAAAAGGCGGGAGGTCCGAGAGCGAGCTTCAAGCCCTGGCTGGAGGCCTTAATTATGAGGCATCCACAGGCAAGCCCGGTTAAGCAGACGACAACCTCATAGGTTGAACTGCGAGATGCCATAGACAAAAAAAAAAAAAAAGAGCGAGCTTCATTCATTTTGGCTGTTGATGCGTTCAGAGCGTTCGCCCTTATTGACAGACAATAATTGATATTGAGAAACCGTGCTTATCAGCGCGACTTTTAGTCTTTAAATAGTTTATTTGAATTTCTTTTGTTGTTATTTTGTAAAATAGGTATGAGTTGTTTTGGTAGTGTTTAAATATTCGTTCAAATTAAAAATTATTAAGCGTAGGTACTTTTATTAATTAAAGTAGTTATAAGTACTTATTTTAAGTGAAGTAGGTATAGGTAGATAGTATTACACAGGCGTTTCAGCTTTATTTTCATTTCTTTTTTGTTGTGAGTTGTATATATTTCTGGTTATAATTCTATAAGAATATTTTAGTTTAAATAGTCACTTAGATTTTAAGTGTAAGGTAGCTAAAGTTAGGACCACGTATTAGTTGTTTTGGTAGTGTTTAAATATTCGTTCAAATTACAAATTATTAAGCGTAGGTACTTTTATTAACTAAAGTAGTTATAGGTATTTATTTTGAAATTTTACACAGTGGTTCCCTTTATAATGTAGACAAGGAATTAGGAAGGATTTTTTGAAATTCAACCCCTAAGGGAGTTAAATAGGGGATGAAAGTTTGTATGAAAATCCGAAATCAGTCAGTTTTAAAGTTAGGATCTTCAAATTTTGTGTTTAGGCTGACGACTAAAAATTAATTTATACGTGTCTCAGCGTTTTTGATAATTCCAACCCCAAAGGGTTAAAAAGGGGGATTAAGTTGTGTATGAAAGTCCGTCAGTTTAAAAGTTAGGGTCTTCAAATTTTGTATTTAGGCTAACGATTGAAAATTAATTTATACGTGTCTCAGCGTTTTTGATAATTTCTCCCCCAAAGGGGGATGAACGAACTGACTGAAATATCAACGCACAGTCTAAACCGCTGGTCCTAGGGACATGAGTTTTGGAGGTTGTGTTCTTTGTGCAGAGTAGGTATCGAATAAGAAGGGGTTTTTGGAAATTCAACCTTTAAGGGGGTGAAAAGGGGGGATTTTGTTTGTATGAAAAATCTTATTTATTGAGTTAATAACCTTGAAACTTGGCACGAATACTTATCTAAGTAAATTATGAAGTTTGGAATTTTTCGTTTTTCTAAAATACCCCCTAAAGAGGTAATGGGGGGTGTTAAAATTTGTATGGAAGAATTTTAACGCCCTGTCCGATTAACTTGAAACTCAGTATTTATAGTAAGGACTAAAAATAATTAATAATGTGTATCAGGGTTTTTCGAAAAACTACCCCTAACTGTATGAAAAGAGGTAGTTAATTTTAAAGGGGAGGATTTTAGTGCGTGGCTTGATTAGCTCGAAAATTGGTATAAATAAACTTTGAGTCAAGTTATGAACACTTCTTAAACGATTTTTCAAAATTCTACCCCTGTGGGGGTGAAAAGCGGGGATAGTTTCTTTGAAAAATCTGATTCCTTTGTTCTATAAACTTAAAAATTGGCCCGAATACTTATTTATTTAAGTTAATTATAAAGATCATACCAACATACATTTTCGAAACTTTTAGAGGAAAGTACGAATTTCACGCGGACGAAGTCGCGGGCAGAAGCTAGTTGTACATATTATTATAGCTTATATTATGTCAATATTTAATTTTTTCACTTAATAAATATCAAACTCCCTATTTGAATATCAATTTGTCTAATTATGACAAGCAGTTTAGAAGTTATGAGGGAACAGATGAACATAGGTACATACATAGTTTGCACAAGTTGCTACAAGAATGTTCCTTTGCTTAATGGTTACCAATTGTAGTGGCGAGCGCTCATTTTTAACCGACGAAAAAAACGGAGGAGGTTATCAATTCGACGCGTATATTTTTTTTTTCACAGCTAAAGAGAATAAAAAATGAGTTACGAACAACTATGTTACAAGAACGACTAACTAATTTGTCAACTATGTGCATAGAAAGTATTATCCTTAAAAAAATTACTTTGAAGATATAATAGAAGATTTTGCACAACAGAAATCACGAAAGAAACCACTGTCGTAATCGTACCACCAGCATTCTTATCTAATTAATAACATAAATTTGATTTGTACCAAATAACCATAATAAAATATACTCGTAAGATCACAGCAGAAAAATGTTTTTGTCATTCTCTTTTTTTACTTTCCAACAGGGCCCCCAATTCTTGTGTGCCCAAGGGCCCCGGCACGGCCTAAGACGGCATTGCCTGAGGTTGGTTGCCATAATCATCTACTACAATTGTCCATAATTATTTTCAACACACTTGCTCGTAAAATGGCTCTTAATGCACAGCTTTTAGGTCCATACAAACGCGTGCTTTTTCTTTACGTTACGGTACTTGTGCTTTAATTCGACAGATAACTATTTAATTTACTAGTCGGAGGTCGGAGAAGTGCGTTTTTTTTTTAAATCTCTCCAAAGAGACTTCATGCCAAAAGGAATCCGCGAGCCATATTTCACTTTTTTTTTAATAGTCTGAATTGTCCTTGGTCCCAAAATGAACTAAAATTTATTTATAGCCCGCGAAATTCAAATTTTCTAACGTTTTTTGCAATTTTCAGGTCAGTGTCAGGTTGTATCTTGATCAAAATATGATTCGCGACTATAACAGATACGTATTTACAGAATTATAATCATTAGAATCATTAAATACATTTTTCTAAGTTAAATTTGTTCCATAAGAACAAATCTCTTATGGAAAAGTTCTTAGGGAACAAATCTAACTTAAATATATATATTAATCATTCTAATGACTATAATTCCTCTAAATACATATCTATTATATAAATATACATTTTGATCAAGATACAACCTGATACTGACCTGCGAATTGCAAAAAACTTAAGAAAATTTAAATTTCGCGGTCTACCACTGCGCATTCACCTTAGGGTGCATCCAGACATAGCGAGGCATGTGCCGCAAATGATTTTTTTTATATGTACGGTTGCCTCAAGCTGAGGCATCTAACATACAACAAAAAAAAAAGCACTTGCGGTGCGTGCCTCGCTCTGTCTGGATGCACCTTATAATTTTCCGTCGTCCCTCTCGTAACCAAACGGAAAAGACCACTGGCGTTCTATTATTGCGGATTCTCACTGAATTAATGTATATTTCTCTATGCCAATAGTACTTTCTAATTCCATACTAACTAAACAACAATTTGACATACGACAACACTACGATCAGTAACATAACATTATTTTGTGTTTATTATATTTTTTCTATAGGCTGTTTATCGGTTTTGTCTGTGCCTTTAAGTAAATAAATGCGCGCCGCGCTAGCAATGCGCGCGCAGGTGTAGGAATGACCATTACGTACTCTATGGGTAAACCTGCGCGCGCACGCTAGCGCGGCGCACGGGAAAACAAACCCAGCCCGCCATTATCCATACAAGTTAATATTTAACAATACAAGTCTGTTTTTTTCTTCGCAAGTGTGTTGAAAAACGTCGTATGATACGCGTGTGCATTGATCATTAAGCTCTCGGCTTCCTTATCGCCAGCGCCGGCCAAACCAGTGCCGGCCGGCGGTGCCCCGGCGCCGGCGAAACCGGCGTCCGCTGGCGGAGCCCCGGCGCCGGCTAAACCGGCGCCTGCCGGCAAAACCCCAGCGCCGGCCCAGAAGAAGGGCAGAACGCCTCGGGAGGGGAAGGCCCCAGAGCCTACGCCCCGCCCCCAAAAATCCCTCACTTCTCCCACGACCGTCGCCGAGTGGCAGGTGGTCGGGGAGAAGAAGAAGGCGGCCAAGGCGGCCAGGAAAAAGGCGCAAAAGAGGCGCCGCAAGGAGCGAGCCGTCGCGGCTAGGCTTCGCACCCCGAAGACCGCGGCTGTAGTCATAACGCTACAGCCGGATGCGGCTAAGAGGGGAGTGACGTACCGCGATGTGCTCACCAAGGCGAGAGAGACGGTGGAGCTCCAAGAACTGGGGATCACCGGGGGCCTTCGGCATAGGGTGACCGCCACTGGCGCCCGCATGCTTGAGATCCCCGGTGCGACGAGTGGCCCCACCGCTGACGCCCTCAATGCGGACGAGGCTCGTGTCTCCAGGCCCGTTAAGTGCGCAGACATGCGTATCCTGGGCCTGGATAACTCTGTAACGGAGGTAAAGGTGGTGGCCGCCGTCGTCAGGACGGGCGGGTGTCTGGCCGACCAGGTGAAGGCGGGCACCATACGTCCCGACTTCGCGGGCATGCGAACCGTGACGGCGGCCAGAACTATCGTTGAGGGCCGAAGACTCCTGGTGGGCTGGGTGTCGGCGCAGGTTAAACTGCTAGAACCCAGGCCTCTGAGGTGCTTCCGATGCCATGTGGGGCACCACGTTGGCGTCCAGTGCACCTCGGAGGACCGCAGCACTCTGTGCTTCCGCTGCAGTCAGCCCGGACATACGGCCGGCTCGTGCAACGCCGCGCCGCACTGCGTCGCATGTGTGGCTGCTGGCAAGCCGGCTGATCACCGGGCGGGATGCAAGTCCTGCGCTCCACCCGCCGGAACCAGAAAAAAAGGCAGGCCCTCCGCCGCCGACGTCAATTTTATTCGTGGAATAAAATTGACGTCGTAAATATAGAAGAACTGTCAAAAATTCAAAATTACTCTTCGGATGAAACTATCTGGCGTTGGAAAAATCAGCCCTAAGTAGAATAGTTAGTACCTGTCTATGTAGTGCTTGGGTACCTACCTAACTTATTCATTTACATAATAATCCATCACTACTCATGACAAGATGGTCAAGCGGCTTAAGTAAAAAACAACAAAAAAAAAATTGAAATTAAGTACCTACCTAAATATTTTGTTCTACCACTAATGTTGTTTGTAAAGAACCTGTTTATTTTCCACGTGTAATCCTACTTCCTACTAATATTATAAACGCGAAATTTTGTGAGGATGGATGGATGTTTGTTACTCTTTCACGCAAAAACTATTGAATGGATTTTGATGAAACCTTACAATAATATTGCTTATACATTAGAATAACACATATACTTTTTATCCCGATATTTCCACGGGTTCGACATTTATGCGGGTGAAACCGCGGGGCGCAGCTAGTCACATCACACTAATCACACTAATATCACATATCTAGTCCTACTAATATTATAAACGTAAACGTAATATCATAAAGGCGAAAGTTTGTAAGTGTGTGTGTGTGTGTGTGTGTGTTTATATGTTTGTTACTTCTTCACGCTCAAACGGCTGGACCAAATATGATAAAATTTTGGATGGAGGTAGCTGACACTCTGGATTAACATTCATATAGCCTACTTTATATCCCGATATTCCCACGGGATTGAAACTTATGCGGGTGAAACCGCGAGGCGCAGCTAGTGTTCAATAAATTAAATTTATATATTTGAATCTTCGTCATCGAACGTTACACAATGGCTTTATCGCATAATCTACATTTCAAAACTTAATCCTAAAATATCAAAATGTCTCACACTCGTCGTACGTCAAGAAAATACGTCATGGAACCAAAGAGTAATTAGATAATAACACTCGAAAATAATAACAAACTATTTATTCAAATGGACAAACATATTACAATAGGTACTTATTGCTTATAAGGCATCAGAGATGTTCTTATATTTTTAGTCGTTCATGTGTACTCTCACAGTCCTGTTCTGCTAATAAATTTTAATAAAATTAAAAAATAATGGAAGATTATAATCGTTTACGATTCCCGTTTGATTTCAAAGAGATTGAGCCAGAGGAGAAAGCTGAGAACAAGAGGTTGTTCAACTGTAAGTAGACATTTATTGGTTTAATCGATGGGTTTAATAAAGTTTTATGTTCGTATCGACGTTGATCGATGAGCAAGGCCGATGCAAGTGAAAAATAAAATTAGAACAATAATCATAGCTTGAATAGGTATCTATACTAAACATAACATCCATGTATTTGCCGAAGGGTTGGGCAGATATCTATCTATATCTATCTATCTATATCATAGATATCCGTAATCTATATACAGGGTCCCATTAAAATAGATGGACAAATTTTAACACAGTGCTCAGTAAGTCTAACCAAAGATATCCAAGCAAAAACAACACTGATTAAAGTGATTTTATTTTGACCTAAATTAATAAATTGCCGACACATTAGTGTATTTTCGTTAGCTGATTATTTTTCTTGTATCTAATGCGTTATTCTTATATATTTTTTTACCATCGTAATTACTTTAGTGGTCTGAATGATTTCTAAAAGTTTGTCCATCTATTTTAATGATACCTTAATATAAAAGGAGTGACTGACTGACTGACATATCAACGCACAGCCTAAACTACTGGGACTAGGAATGTGAAATTTTGCACACGGCTTCCTTTTATAATGTAGGGGCGCAGTGCACCAAGAAGAGATTTTTAGAAATTCAACCTTTAAGGGGGAGGAAAGGGGGGAATTTTGTTTGTATGAAAAATCTTACTTGAAACTTGGCACGAATACTTATCTAAGTAAATTATGAATTTTGGCATTTTTTGTTTTTCTAAACTACCCCGTAAAGGGGGATTGGAGGGTGTCAATGGTAGAATTTTAACACACGGTCCGATTAACTCGAAACTCACAAAGAATAACGTGTATCAGGGTTTTTCGAAAACTTTTGAAACACAAAAGAAGAGTGATGGCTATAGTGTGCGTGCGCTCGGAATAAAACAACGTACGTGCCAAAATCTCACTAGTCCCATGGGACAACTAATACTAACATACTTTTTAAATTATGTCCCACTAGTCCCATGGGACCCTGCTACTGAATTTTTTTATTTTTCTTGAAAAATATTATACAATACACAATAAATGTAAGTTACATTTGAACTGTAAAATAGTCTTATTAAATGACCTGACAACCTGACAACCACACTGACCAGTGTAATTTAAGTATCTTGATGTTTTCTTTTAGACCCCACCGTCGATTGGATCCGACTGGGTCCGAAGGGCTATGTGATGCCTAGAGTATACATAGAACAGGCTGAGAACATCTACAACCTACGCATAAGGCCTAGTGATGTGTATGTGGCTAGCTACCAGCGGGCAGGTACGTAGAACCATATCTTATGCAACGATTTTGATAGTTTAGGTACAACCAAGTACCTGGGGAACTGACGAACCCATAAGAAGCGGGGAATATATTACTAGAAAACTTTAGCTAATGTAGGCATAAGAGGTAGATCATAGAAAAAGAAGGATTGATCATATCAGCGATGAAATGACAATGTGCGCGTGAACAGAGGGACCACACTGGGAATTCGCAAAATAAAAGCCCTAGGATTTAGTAGTAGACTCAAAACAATTATTGTAGAACGAATCTGGGAATTTGTAAACAAATATATTAAAAACCATAGCCCTTAAAGTGTGGTTCCTTAGTTCTCACAGCCCATCAGCCAGATATCGGAAAGTACCTTAAAAATTGAGGTTTAGGGAATACAGACATTTAGTAAATAGTTTTACTAAATAACATGCGACAAAGCATTAAAGATTAAAGTAACGGCTCTGCTCGTGGACCGGCCGAAAGTGCAGTGTGCTGTACCGAGGTTGCTGATGAGCCTGAGGGTGATGATCAGGTATGCGCGGTTGGAGCATGCTGGTGGTCAGGATACCCGTTGATGCCGTGGGTGCTGGCTGGCTGGGTGACTCGCCGCTCTAAAGCTTGCGGGAGTGATGATGACGTCACGCTGAAATAGGTGCACGGAGGCTGCGCTGACGATCACGTCGGATCACCAGTATAGAGGTATGAGGAACAGGGTGTAAAGTTCACTCACTCCCTAGAAAAGGGAGGATCCTCCGACCAGATGGGTGTTGTGTCTGGCGGGCAAATGCCCGATAATTCACGGCGGGCCGTTGTAGATTTATTTCCGTTGGATCCCGCTTTTGAATCCCAGTTTAATATTTTTGGCGTTGGATCCCGCAAAACATTATTATGTATTTCCGTTGGATCCCGAATTTAATAAATGCAAGACGTTTTATTGTCGTTGAATCCCGAAAAGTATTTCCGTTGGATCCCGAATGCTTAAAAAAATCTGAATGCGGGTACTTTCAACAACAAAATTGTTTATAATAAAATGAGGGGTTCACTAATGTTTCACCAAAACTCCATTGACAAATTTTTAGTTTACAACCAACGTTTCGTATACTATTTATTTCACAAACAACTCATTTTCTATATAATCTAGTCGTTTCTGGCACTCGCTGGCCGCTGCCGCGGCACCGCTCGCTACGCTCGCTCGGCTCGTGCGTAGGGGTCACAGTTTTAACCTAACCTAACGTAATATTTTTTTTTAAATAATTAACCTAATCTAGTGTTTGATAAAGGTAAATCACTTTTCTTCTGAAATGTACACATGTTGTTAAAACATGAGATTCAACGGAAATAGTAAACGGGATCCATCGTTAATACCTAAAAAATGGGATTCAAAAGTGGGATCCAACGAAAATAAACTCCGTTGTATATGCGAGATGCAGAATTTTGCGTGACGTCAGTATGACACGTAGTTCGCATGTAGCGTTGTAGATATCGCTATAGGCCCACAGGTGCATGAATCATCACTTTAGTTCTGTAGTGTCCTATCGTAAAATCCGAAGTTGATATGAGAGTACAAACTGCAACATATCTGCACCTAAAGTTGCAGTTATTTTACCTCCGACAGCAGCCAACCAACAACAACCTTATTGTGACGAGAATAAAGATCACTTTGATTTTGACAGACGTCAGTGGCAACAACTCAAAAGCAACCTTATTGTAACGAGGATACAGACCACTTCGATTTTGACAGACTAATCAGTGACAACAGCCCAACAACCTTATTGTGACGAGAATGTCGAGAATAAAGATCACTTTGATTTTGACAGACTAGTGAGTGGCAACAACTCAAAAGCAACCTTATAACAACGCGAATAAAGGCAACTTTGATTTTTACATTAATGCAAAATCATAGGTACAATATCTGAGAAAAGACTGTATCTACTGTGAAAGTCCCCTTAAGGACCCGGCAGACAGGCGCGATGCAAATGGAAATGGAAATTGTTCTACCAGAACCGCGTCGCACCGTCGTCGCGTCGCGCCTGTTTGCTGGAGCCTTTGCTTGACATTGACCTTTTTTGTATATTGCCTATTTATAGTTACGGAAACTGCGTCATTGAAACAAGATATTTTATAGCGAAAATAGATTAAAGATGAAAACCTTGTGTGGATGAGTAAAATACACATTTGTTAGAACTCTGCTGTGTTCTTCGACAGGCACTACGTGGACTCAGGAGCTGGTATGGCTGCTAGCAAATGATTTCGATTATGAAACGGCGTTGGCTGTTCCAATCAGTCATAGATATCCCTTCCTGGAGTAAGTACTGTCGTCATGTTAAAATTAAATGTTCGATTTGTCTTTTCATTTAAAATTTCACATATAGGTGTACCTGTTTTAGTTTTTTCTCAAAAATCAATGAATCTACTGCTGGTAGGATAAACACTGAATACGTGGATAAGTGATATGTGTAACAGAAATTAAAATCAGGCGTTCTTACAAGAGTAATTGTATGCATTATTACGAATTTAAGTTATAAACACATACCTATATGTTTTGGCCATATCGTAGATTTGCTTACTTCATGAAATGCTCGAGAATTTCATGAAATGGTCGCATTTCATGAAATGTTTCACTGTCTATTGGCCACGTCATGATGTGGTCTGGCCAGATCAATGACAACTCAACGTTTGACGATATGAACAGTTAAACGTACGACTATTTCATGATGTGGTAAAATAATTAGAATATCCGCCGGTAGAGGCGTTGATGTCGGTTTCCTCTGTGGGTCAAGGGAACCCACAGAGGAAACCGACATCAATTTTTCCTAATTATATTTTCGCATAACAGCTTATGCATAATTTCTCTAATCATAATAATGATTAAGCATAATATTTTAAAGCAAAATTTAGCATGCTTGTTTTATTTCTAACGACGACAGGTCGAAGCAGGTCTGTTACAATTATGATTTTTTATCTGTAGTGACAAACTATTGGGTATGGTAATATGAAACAACAACTATCTCAAACACTGTTTATTAACAAACTGGTAAAGTAACATTAATAACAAAATACGTTTACTAAAAACAAATTGTTGCCAGCCAGCTAATAATTAAATATAGAGAGCGAAGGTCGTGGGGGGTTGGAGATAAACCCTGTACTGTTCCGTTTTAAATGAGTTTAAGTTAAAAGTTAATTATTATTTCAAAACTAAGGAGAAAGTAACCTTCCAGTTATTGTTTAAGTTAAAATCTATTAAATGGGCGCCAGGGACTTTGAGAGTCCCGGATCCCGGAGCCGACGAAGATGTCCAATACGATTCCGGACCGGGGTAGGATGTCGAACCCGAGATCCACAAATTAAATTATGATGCAGGCCGGTTTCCAGTATCGAAAACCGGACCCAGACAATCAACTGGTTCCTACGGGAACCGTAATAATGTATAAAAAAAAAAGTTAAGGTAGGTAAAAGAAAAAACCGCCCCGCCTGCGCGATCGCTAGACGGGCTCCGCCGGCCGCACAGTCGTCTCCTCACGAGGCTTCGCCGTGCTCCTTCGACATTAAGTATATGACACAGTAGAAGACATTAAGTATGTACATTAAGTATGTCTATCGAATGGTGTAATAATACAGTGTGTGTTTTTTTTTTCAAAATCAACAGGTTCGATTCCTGGCTAGAAATATTGATTTTTCAAAAATCTAATGATGCAGTTTTAGTTTTTATCAAAATCGAGCCCGCGACTCATTTGAGTACTTTTCGCTATTCCTCATAGTTTAGAATTTGGCCATCCACGCCCAATTGAAAAATTCACCCTGTATACCTAATGGCTTCGACACAAATAACTACTGAACCTTAATAAAAAAACTAAAAATATTATCGGTTTCAGAATTTTCATGTGGAACACCGAATGGAGGAAGAACTGCCTGAAAAACATCGACCAGGTGGAAAGCATAGAGAAAAAAGAAAAGCTCTTCAAAGTGATGGAGGTTATGGCTCAGCCGGTGACGGAGAAACTGGCGGAGATGCCATCCCCCCGGTTCATCAAGACGCACCTTCCGATGAGCTTCCTCCCACCCACTATAGTGGACACGGCCAAGATGATATACATTGCGAGAGATGCTAGGGACATCGCTGTCTCGTCATACCACCATGCCAAGCTTTTCCGAGTACTAGACTTCGCAGGTGAATTTAAAGATTTCTGGGAGTTATTTACGAAGGATCGATGTAAGTATAAATTATTTCATATACATCAAAATGGTTATATAAAATATTTAAGACAACTAACTATTTATACTAGGTTAGAAACTAGTGTAAATATGTAGTTAGTTTTTTTTTATTTTTTTATTATAATTCTTTTGGCACCGGTAAATGAAAAGTTGTGTGGAAATCGGTTGGCGTGGTATGGGCGTGTGATACGGAGGAATGAGGAAAATGTCGGGAAGATCGAGTATGTACGTCGATGGGTATTAGAGTTGGAGAAGACCAAGGAAACGTGGATGGATTGTGTGGATGATAATATGGTTAGAAAGGGGGTGACTATCGATATGATGACTAAAAGAGAAGTATGGTAGAAACAGATACGTTTTGCAGACCCCAAATAAATTGGGATAAGGGCAGGAGAGTAATGAGTTAGTGAGTAATTTTATTAAGTAATAAAATGACTAACTAACTATACAAAGAAATTCAAAAACAAAAGGATACTGAGTCGTGGAAGTACTACTGTACTTATGTAGGTATGAATACAAATATCTTGGAGCTTTTGTTTGAATGGGGTAATTTATAGTTCATTTTGTTTTAGTTATACTAACACCATATTTCGAGCACGTGAAAGAAGCTTGGGATATGAGACATCACCCGAATATGCTGTTTTTATTCTATGAAGAACTTGCAAAGGTAAGGTAGTACACGGCACAGTTTCTCTACGTGACGGCATATAAACCGAACCATAGAAATAACGTGTTTACGAACAAGCTTCTATTGTGACCATACAACGCTGAAGATGGTGTCTATATACACACAGCGAATAAACCGTCGGTTTTCACGCCAAGAAATACGTGTGTGTACAAAGGGCCTTAAGATGATCCTTGTCATAAATATAAAATAATACCTCATTTAATACGTGTATGTATTATTTCTTCTCCCTCTGCCAGGATTTACCCGCAGTCGTACGTCGCGTGGCAGACTTTCTAGGTAAAGAGGTGACAGAGAAGCAAATGACTCGCCTGTGCGACCACCTCAGCTTTGAGAACTTCAAGAAGAACAAGTCTGTTAACTACGAGGATCTGAAGGAGTTTGACATCTGCTTGCCCAATGAAACTTTTATTAGAAAAGGTAAAAGTAGATTTTGAAGGACCGATGCATGTTCTGTTTACTTCTTTATACACATAATACTAGAACTAAACACAAGTTTGTTGTATATGCCTAAAATAAGGGTAGAAAAAAAATAGGTGGCTCGTTCAGATGTCCATGTTACATGGCTTTTATAACAAACTTCCAAGCCTCGTTCAAGATAAATTAAAATCAATCTTTGTGCCAGAAAGCCTTTAATACATACCGTTAAAGATAATATTGAGGGCATAAAGGCTTGGAATTGCAATTTTATATTGTTTTTTTTTTGTAACTGTTTTTCTGACTGGACAGGTCTACTTAATCTGTGTGATTCTTTCCTCAAAAGACCATTTCAGACACCAATCTTCATGGTTGTCACATGATCTGACCAAGATTATGTCTGGGCTTTAAAAGAGTAAAAGAGACTGTGACCTCTACGTTTGTTTCAGCCTTTCTTCCCAGAGTAGTCAGAAGGACGGCGATCTCTGCATGATTAAAAAATATATGATTGACGTGTAAAAGTGTTAGTACAAACCTAGTTACAGAAATAAAATCATTTATCACAGAGCACGGGATTGCCGTACCGGCAGCAGCCGAGGCGTCTCCAGGCGATCCCGTGCTGTGTAAAACACCTCCTCATCTAGACACTCCGTTTAAAAGAAAGAAAAATTTTAGTTGGGACTCGCACAGGAATATCACAAACTAAACTAAACATAAAAACCAAAAATAAAAACAAAAGTAAAATTAAAATAAAAACAGAAACTCCTGTACGAGGCCAAAAGGCCCTATCTCAGCATGATGCTGCGATATTTAACTCTGCTACTCCAAGCGAAGTGTCTAGAGAGCTGTTGAATATCCTTAAATTAATTTGTCTATAAAACCAGGATGTTACCTATATAGTATTTTCTCAATTTGTAAATTTTGTTGACTCTTCGCGTGACCAGAGGGCTGGCCTATTTTTAGCCCAAAGAATAAGCATTGCCATCCAACGTGATGCTGCCAGCCTTTTGGGCACTTATCCCATTGACAGCGATGCGGACGAATTTTTTGATGCCCAATGAGCTCCTTTGTCTTTTTTATTTTTATTATACATTTGTATATAGTACATATATATTTTAGTTTTTGTGTACATATATTTGTAAATGCTTTGTAATTACATATATTATTAGGCTAAGTACATACACCTACTTGTCACGATCAATACACAACTTACTACAGTTGCACTAATTAACAAGCAAACAGTATTAATGAGCTGGAAACATACCTATACAATGTGGAGACAACAATACAATAAATGGAAACATTGCCAATACTAATGTATACGATTATTTTGGAACTATAAAATTACTTAATCCTAAAACTGTAACAAAAGTGATGTTTTTCTAAAAAAAAACTACTCGTCCCTAAATAGTAGTGATGGGCCGACTATGGGTTGTCCCAATCTTAGACTAGCTATAGTGACTAAACTAGGTATTGGATATATTTGATTGAATTTTTGTATGCAGGCTGAGAACATCATTAGATATGAGTACGCAGTTTAATTTATTGTCGTCTCCACGAAGTATGCTTATTGCACGTGCCTTGTACGTGCCATCTCCAATAATAATATTTTTCAGGCAAAGTTAACGGTTGGCGCGAGTACTTCGACGAGGAGATGACACAACAAGCCGAGCGTTGGATCGAGGACAACCTGCGAGATACTGACCTGTGCTTCCCAAAATAAGTACCTAAAAAAACTGTTAAATAAATGTTTAAAGTCATCGTGTTTATTTACTTCTACTGACCTTATACTGGCTTATCTGCCGAGTTTAAAGAATTCCAAATGACTGATATTGTACCTAACCAACCCCCAAATTAGAACCTCACCGTACCTCGTTTTTAGGGTTCCGTACCTCAAAAGGAAAAAACGGAACCGTCCGTCTGTCTGTCAGTGTAATACTGCGATGGAACGCAGAGAGTCGCCAAAACGCGACGCAGCATCGATACAGTCGCAAAATCGGAGATCGCCGATGCTAAAAGTAGCGTGTGTGCTTTGGCCCTTATTAATGCTGCAATACATGCAAATAGTTTCCATCAAGATTCTGTTAATCGTAAAATTAAATTCTGTAAAACGTTCAATGAACAAAATAATGGTCTTATAGTGGTATGAGGAACAGAGTGTAAAATTCACTCATCTTTCATAGAAAAGGGAGGATCCTCCTTACGGACGGGTGTTGTGACTGGTGAGCAACTGCCCGCCGATTGAAGTCGCGCGGTAAACTCTGCTTGCGCGATGCAGGGTTTTGTGTGACGTCAGTGTGATGCGTAATTCGCATGTGGCGATGTAGATGCCGCCACATTCGTGTAAAACACATGTGAAAACAAATTGAATTGGACGATGCAGACGGAGTCACGGGCGCAACTAGCGGATCTTTCTTGGCAACGACATGACAAGGATGTAGACATTGTGTTGGAGCGCCTACGAAATTTCTCTTAGCTTTAAGTGTTCCGTCCTACCTAAACTATTATGTTTTTGTTATGTGCTCGTACGCACATTATTAATGTGTCTTTTTTTTACTTGTCATTAAAAACTCATACACGTTACATGTGTCTGTTGCCTTTTATTTAAATCACACTAATTTCCGCACATATTGGTCCATTACGAGCCGGATTGAATAAATAGCAAGGATCTGCTATTATTTTATGAAGATCAAGAAGTTAATGGTGAAATTAGCGAATATTAATTAATTACTTCAACGAGGTTACTGACCGGCACTGTGGTGTGTGAATCAAGTACATAAAATAAAGCGGTGTTAAGTCTAATATATTGATAATATCATCACCCAACACTCAATCAGGTAGTAAGTATATAACGCCAATTAAGGATTTATAAGGTTAGTTATATTAATTATACCAATTGTATTTTGCGTAATTAGTTGTTTCGTTAATTACCCTACCATTTGTATTGTGATAGTTTTATTTTCATTATTGTGTATTGGCAGCAATTAAATTAGAAATCATACTCATATAATATAAGTGTAGTAATATTGATTTATTACATTGTATTGTTTTAATTTAAGTGTCTTTGCCAAAGTAAATTCTATTCACGTTAAGTATTTTTACATAGGTGGTAGGTAGTTAGGAGCAATATAATTTTAGTGTGTTAGATATTGTTAATTAATGTTTAGGTACTGTTAATGTAATTACCGTATTATTTTAGTTATTGTGTTGTTGTACTTAAAACAAGTCATTGTTAGTTTATTGAGTTTCGTAAAAAATAATAACTAACGAGTTGCATTATTTAGATAGGTATCATCGGTAGGTTGAATCATAATCATAAGACATAGGTACTTATAATATTGTTTAAACTTTATTATTGTATAAATTCCAGATTTACGCTCGAATCCCAGAATGACCGAGGAAAGGGAGTTAATAAAGAAGCGAGGTAGCTTCAAAGGCCGATTAACAGCTTTTGTCAATTATCTGGACGCGCTGGATGATAAAACGTTAACTAGCTCCAATATAACGGAGCTACAGCTGCGTATAGGCAAGATGGAGTTGTTATACCAACAATATGATGAGGTACAGTTACGTATGGAGTGTATCGCTGATGATGTCAAGGCACAGTTTTCTGAGCGTTCTGATTTTGAGTCCTTGTATTTTAAGTCACTGTCTAAGGCTCAGGAAATTGGAACTAACTATAATAAAGATAATGAATCTCTCTGTAGAAATAAAAGTGATTTTGGTAGTAGTTATAAGCCAGTTAAGTTACCTACAATCCAATTGCCAAAGTTTAGTGGATCTTACAATAACTGGTTGGAGTTTCATGACACCTTTACGAGTCTCATTCATTCCAATGATGCTATAGACGAGATCAACAAATTCCACTACCTTCGAACATCTCTGGAAGGATCCGCTGCCGTAGTAATCCAGTCGATCGAGTTTTCGGCTACTAACTACTCTGTGGCATGGAAAGTATTATGTGAGCGGTATGATAATAAGAGATTATTAATTCACAATCATGTTTCGGCTATTTTTAACATAGAGACAATTACAAAAGAATCCTCTGTCACGTTAAAGAATTTAATTGACCAAATAAATAAACACTTACGAGCGTTAGACACCTTAGGTGAGCCTGTTAAGTATTGGGATACCCTTTTAATCTACATTGTTACTCGCAAGTTGGATAGCAGAACGTTCCGTGAGTGGGAGGAGTACAAAGGTCGTATTGACAAAGATAGCATGATTACCTTCGATGCATTCCTTAAATTCATACGTGAGCGCGCTGAGTTAATTGAAACTTTGGAATTATCGCGTAATAACCAACCTCAATCTGTTAACAAGTCAGGGGCTAAGCTGAAGTCTATGGTTACCGTCCAAAGTGGTGGTAATTCTAATTCAGAGTCAGGTACAAAGGTTTGTCCCAAATGCAAAGGTGACCATAACTTGAGTGAGTGTGCACAGTTTCTCGCACTAAGTAACGAAGCACGTATTAAATTGCTACCAAATTTTAAAGTGTGTTATAACTGCTTTCGTTCGGGTCATTTCGCGAATCATTGTAAAAGGCCAGGTTGCAAGCTGTGTAAGCGCAGACATAATACTCTCATCCATGTCGCTGATTTTAAACCTATTGCAAATAGTCATAATAATACGAATAACTCGTGTGATAACTTGTCGCCGCAATTGCCTTCGACGTCTTCTGTGACTGAGACGAATAATGTCGCGTTGTCGGCCAACGTCACATCTTCGCACAGTAGTATGAGTCATGATGTGTTATTGTCAACCGCATTAATTAAATTACCTGATCGTAATGGTCGAGAGCATGTTGTTCGTGCAATTCTTGACAGCGGTAGTACATCATGCTTTGTGACGGAAAGACTATGTCGACAGTTAAATTTAGAGACTAGGCAGATAGACAGGTCGATATTCGGCATTAATAACGTGACCTCTCACGTAGGTAAAACGTGTCGCATTAACATGACGTCATTAAACAATAGTTTCAGTGCTGAACTTAATTGTTTCGTTTTACCATCAATAACTAGTGATGTGCCATGTCGTGAAGTAAATCTATCTGGGTCAATGTCAACAAAGTGCATTTTTTTTCAATTTTGGTGGCGAAATTTTTTCTTCAGTTTTTGTGAAAAATAAGGACCTGGTATAAGAATAGAGAGTCCAAGCTAGAAGGATCTTCAAGAGGTCTATGAATATCTCAATAACTTTTTGAGATATTTTAGATCAAAGTTTAGTGTGGCCACCAAAATTGAAAATCGCCCACCAAAATCGAAAGTGCCCACCAAAATTGAAAATCAGTGGCACCAAAATTGGATTTTTCTTTCACAAACCTCGATCTTACTAATAAAGCTCAATATAACTAATCTCACAAATTAGACTGGAATTATCAATAACTTTCATCGGTTAACAAAACTCTATTGTTAAAAAATATTTATTATTATTTATCTGATAAACACATATTGATAATTATGAGTTTATGACACAACTACACGAAAACAAAAAACATTAATCTTTTTATTTTAAATAAAATTACTTGTCAACAACTACCCATAAAAGTTTCCCAAACAATACTAAGAAATAAAACATAATTAACAAAAAACATGATAAAAAAAAAATATTACAAAATACAATATTAAATCCAAGGTGGAGACATAGTGAAATAGCAAACATATCATGACCATTTCACCAATGCTCTAGTTACATATATAATATTTTATCTGCTTTGTAAAGCTCGACGCTCGCGTTGTGACTTTTTTTGCTGTGAAACAAGTTTACCTTCTCGCTTTTTTGGTGATATCTCTCCCTTTCTCATTGGCGTATCTAGGGCTTCTTTCTAGGGGGGGGGGGAGGGGGGGGGGGGCGGGGGGGGGGCTGGCCTGTAACCTTTTTTTTTACCCTCCTTCCGGGAAGAACAGAGGGTTATGATGTCGGACTCCTACCGACTCAAACCCCACTATTGCGTGCCACTTCTTTGAGCCCGACTGCTCGAGCGACGACATGGCCCCAATTTTGCCGCCCGCAGGCCCCTTCTTATGATGGCCGGAAATTGTTAAGCACCCTTCGACGCCCGGCTGCTCTTCTGGTGCGGGTGGAATGAGATGCGTTTTCGCTTCCGACCAAGGACCACCGCCGAAAATGACAGATCACCCGCACCAAGTGTCGCGACGAGGGCACAGCGCTGTTGGGCCCAAGCTGTACTCCTCCAACGTATGTTGTGGCGGGTTCTCGTGGCAGTCCACACAGTGATGACAAGCAGGCGTCCGCTTCCGACCTAGGCGACGCAGGTATTTCTCGAAACATCCGTGTCCAGTAAGCACCTGCGTCAGCCGGAAACTCAGGGTGCCATGCTGCCTCTCCAGCCATTCTTCCATAACAGGCCTTACCGCCACTATTGCGGCGAGCCCCCACCTGGGTTGCGCAAGTCACTCCCTCCATTCAGCCACTAGGATCTGACGGAGCTCAGTCCTTCGTGGATCGAAGTCCCGAGAAACTGACCTGAATGCTGACCACGCGCAAGCTTCGCAAATCCTTGCGTCCAGATCCCAGGGCGTTGATCCGACCATGAGAGTTGCTGCCTCGTAGGAGATCGTGCGGTATCCTCTTATCACCCTAACAGCCATCGCTCTTTGCGGCCTTCGCAATATTGCAATGTTGCGGGCTGTCAGAGTGTCCGCCCACACGGGCGCCCCATACAGGGCCATGGACCGCATAATCTCCACGTACAGTCCCCGGCAGGAGGCGTTGGCCCCCCCTAAATTGGGTAGCAGTCTCGCAAGAGCAGCTGCAACGCTCATCAACCTGGGGACCAGCCGCTGAATGTGCGGCCCGAAGTCCCACCAGCTGTCGAGGACAAGTTCTGGGTACTTTATCGTCGACTCGAAAGCGATGCGGATGCCTCCTACCACTATGTGTAAATCCCGTGGTGGCTTATTCCGGGCCCATGGAAACAGAGGGCCTCAAATTTGTGCAAAGCCACCTCGAGACCCTGACGCTCCTTCCAGCGTCCTGCGCAACCCCTGCCGTGGCCTGTAAATTGCCGATGCGTTTGTCCCCGGACCGTCTAATCATAATAATACTCTAGCTTATTTCGTTGCTTATTAGTAGATTCAATTATTTTTGTGATTTCAAAAGTAACTAAATGGAATGTATTATGTAGGTAATAATAAGTTTGTGTAGGTCTTGGTGGTAGATAATTTATTTCATTGCTTTTGTGTGAAGTTATATTATGTAAGTATCCAGCTTAATATTTCGAATAGGTCCCCAAACATCTTAGGGTGGGCCTGAGACCATTCTAGGGTAGGCACGGCCCACCCGGCCACCCGGCTGTTCGGGATTGCTCTTTATTCCTGCTTTTCTTCTTCTTTCTGCCATTCTTTTTTTATGCAGCCTCTCTTCGCTGGTCTGTTTTGACTTTCTAAAAAGCATCAAAATACAAATATATGAATAAGAAACTTGGTCATTAGTATGCCACCCTTATAATAATAGGTCTTACTTACTGCCAAGTAAAGAACATTTATTTGTTTGCTAATCAAACTGTCTTGCATTGCAACGTAAAAACTGGCTTTATATGTAGGTACAAACAATACATACAAGATATACAGTACACAATTAAAACTTGGTGGCTCGATTTCAATTTTGGTGGCGTGAAAACGCCACCAAAACCACCAAAATTGAGCCACCAAAATTGAAACCAGACATAAAAAAAAACATTAAAAATAGGGGTTTTAAGTTACAATTAAATTAATAGCACTGATTTATTCATAACCCAAATCACAACCTATAATGTGTAGCTTATTATTAAAACACTTTAAAATTAACAGTAAATCGATCCACCGAAAATTGAACAATTCTTGTCCCCCGTGCCACCCAAGACGATACTTACGGTTTTTGGCGGGAAATCACAGCACTAATCACACACCTGTAACGCGCAAGTGCCGGCACACGACTGAGAGATGTGAAATAATAAAAAGCGATTGATCGCACACGCACGAAGATCATTTTATAGTATGTTGAATAAGTGCCACCAAAATTTTGATTTTTGCTTGGACAAACTTTGATTGAGTATCCTGTGCTTTTAAATTAGATTTTCTAATATGGTTTAATTGTTTTTAGAGAATGTGTCTTATGCATATACTAACGAAATTGTTTATTTTTTATTGTACATTAAATTGTGACTTTGGTGAATGCAATTATATCAAAAAATGGAGCTGGGACAAGCCACCTAACTTGAATTTTAAGGCGTTTTTTTTTTTTCTAATTATTTATAAACACTTATATAAAAAAAAAATGTGGCCCTAATTGAACCAAGTTACGTAGTTCACTATAAAAAAAAATAAGAAACATCCTATTATTTAACACCTCGATTCTCAACGTGGACGCGCAAAATTTGCTGCGGGGATATTCACCCATCTACTCTGAACATTCCGTCTCATATATGTTTAGCAGACCCTACTTTTTGCAAGCCCGCTCATGTAGATATTCTGATTGGTGCTGATGTCTTCTGGGACTTGCTAGGGTCACAACGAATCAAATTAGGTACTGGTAAGCCAATTTTATGTGAAACCAGGTTAGGCTGGATTGTCTCCGGACCTATTAGTCGTAATTACGTTGCATTGCTTTCTAGTAACATTAGGTGTAACTTTGCTAAAATCGATTCTTCATCTGACGACAATTTCGATAAAATTCGAAGTGATTTGACTCGCTTCTGGCAGTTAGAAGAAGTAAATAAGAAGTCTTCTCATTATTCGCCAGAAGAGAAGTTATGTGAAAGGCATTTTCTTAATAATACGATCAGATTGCCTGATGGTCGTTTTTGTGTCCGTATCCCTCTCAAACAAGATCCTTCTATTTTGGGAGATTCAATTAATAAAGCTGCCCATTGCTTACAGTCGTTAGAACGTAGATTAAAAACGAAATCTGATTTTAGTAAAATGTATCATGAATTCCTGTCTGAGTATGAGTTACTAGGTCATATGACTGAATGCAAACAATCCGATTTAAGCCCTTCTGGCTATTTTATTCCGCACCACGGCGTATTACGTGAAAGTAGTACCACTACGAAACTTCGAGTGGTATTCAACGCAAGTTGTCCTTCTTCAACTGGCGTTTCATTTAACGATTTACAGATGGTTGGCCCTACCATTCAGGACGATCTATTGTCGATTCTTTATCTCCGTTTCAGACAGCACAAGTATGTCTTGTCAGCAGACGTCGAGAAGATGTATCGACAAATAGTCGTCCATCCGTCCGACAGGTATCTGCAGCAGATATTATGGCGAGGTAAGGCATCTGACCCCGTTAAAATTTATAAATTAAACACCGTCACCTATGGTACGGCTAGTGCGCCATTTTTAGCTTTTCGGTGCCTTCATCAATTAGGACTCGATTGTAAGAATCAGAAGGTTGCCGAGGTCATAAAGCACGATTTCTATGCGGATGACCTACTATCTGGCGGTGATGATTTAGATGAGGTTAGATTTATTCGTCAGGAAGTCACAAATGTACTTTCATCGGCTGGCATGCCATTGCGTAAGTGGAAGTCAAACGAACCTCAATTATTGTCTGAAGTTGCTCAATCATCGCTTGACTTAAATATAGGTTCTAGTGAGCCTGACAAGTTGCTCGGACTAGGTTGGTATGCAAGTTCAGATGAACTAGTATTTTCCATAGGCTCAACTATTTCCTGCAATAGTAACACTAAACGTGATTTACTTTCTGCGATTGCAAAGATCTTCGATCCTTTGGGACTGTTGTCACCACTTGTAATCACAATGAAAATGTTACTACAAAAAATGTGGTTGGATAAATTATCATGGGATGATCCATTGACCCCTGAAATTAAATTGCAATGGCAGACCATTATTAAAACTCTGCCTTTTTTAAATGAAGTTCGTATCCCACGAATTGTTGTGTGTCATTCATACAAGGAGTTGGAACTACATATATTCACTGATGCATCTGAGCGCGCGTATGGTGCGTGCGTTTATGTTCGCAGTATTAATGATGCAGGTGAGTGCATCGTTCGGTTACTTATGGCCAAAAGTAGAGTGGCACCAATTAAACCCACTACAATTCCAAGGTTGGAGTTGTGTGGCGCTGTAGTGGGAGCTCGTCTGTACGAGAAGGTGTTAAACTCACTTCGTCTTAAGTTCTCGCGCGTCTTTTGTTGGACTGACTCGACCATCGTATTGGGATGGCTACAGGTATTGCCTTCGAAACTTCAGCCATTTGTACGCAACCGCGTCGCTGAAATTTTAGATCAGGCGGGTCACTGCACCTGGCGGCACGTCCCAACCAATGAAAACCCAGCAGACCTACTATCTCGTGGTGTGGATAGTAGTCATCTGCAGGGTTTAGATATGTGGTGGTCTGGTCCTGACTTTCTCCAACAAGACTCGAGTAGTTGGCCCTCGCAATTTAAATGTTTTGAATTGGACTTACTCCCTGAAACTCGAACTGATGTCACTTTAAATGTCGTTCTTGACACTAACGATAAAGCATTTATTATAGATTTTAATCGTTATTCTAATTATTTAAGACTTTTACGTTCCATGGCATACGTGTTGCGATTCATTAAGGTATGTAGACACCAATCGCCACACACTAAATTTTTATCTGATGACGAATTAAAGAAAGCATTAAACATTTTAATATATCAGAGTCAACAAGAATCATTTCCCGAACATACATTACTTTTAAATAAACACAATTTGTCAAAAAAGAGCGTCCTGTTAAAATTGAATGTGTATTTAGATGACAACAATCTAATGCGTGTCGGAGGACGTCTCGATAATTCAGATTTTTCACATAATAAACGGCACCCTATAATTTTACAGTCCACTCATACTTTTACTAAATTATTATTTGATTTTGAACACAAAAGGTTAATGCATGCAGGCCCACAACTATTATTGGCATCGATTAGAGAATCCTATTGGCCTATAGGAGGACGAAATTTAGCTAAAGCCTGTTATCATAAATGCGTTCTGTGCCAACGTATGCAGGGTAAGGTTGTTACTCCATTGATGGGTAACCTACCGCGGCAACGCCTTCTTCCAGGTGGGTATCCGTTTGAATGTACCGGTGTTGATTATGCGGGCCCTATTATGAGCGCTAGTCGTCAAGGTCGTGGGTGTAGACTCGTCAAGGTGTACATAGCAATTTTTATCTGTTTTACCACGAAGGCTGTGCATCTGGAGCTTGTGAGTGACTTGACGAGCCATAACTATTTATTAGCCTTGTATCGGTTCATCTCACGCAGGGGTAAGCCAGTTGACATATACTCCGATAACGGTACCTCATTTGTTGGTGCGTATAACGAGCTATCTCAATTTTTGAAAATAAATTCTGATGCTTTGAGTGAAAGCATAGCTAATGATGGAATCAAATTCCATTTCATTCCCGCGTATACTCCACATTTTGGCGGTCTCTGGGAAGCGGGCGTCAAATCGGCAAAATACCACTTAAAGCGAGTGTTGGGACAATGTAATTTAACTTTCGAGGAACTTAACACCACATTAGCCCAAATAGAGGCAATATTAAATTCACGCCCACTAACGCCGCTGTCTTCCGACCCTGCCGATTGCACTCCATTGACACCAGGTCATTTTCTCGTCGGCCGGCCGCTCACTTCATTGCCACAGAAGAATTGTGAAGACCAAACTGCAACCCAACTTAGTCGTTACCAACGTATTGAGCAACTCCGCCAACACTTTTGGACTAGATGGACTAAAGAGTATGTTGCAGAGTTGCAGCAACGGACAAAGTGGCGTTCATGCAAAAATGGCTTAAAGTTGGATACCTTGGTAGTCATCAAAGAAGATAATCTTCCACCTCTGAAGTGGAGACTAGGAAGAGTCATCGCCGTACATCCAGGTACTGATGGAATTGTTCGGGTAGCAGATATCAAGACCTCTACTGGAGTCATCCGGAGGGCCTTCAACAGGATATGCCCATTACCTGTGTCTTCAGAATCTAAGTCTGGTTGAAAGCACGACTTTCAACGCCCGGGGGCATGTTGGAGCGCCTACGAAATTTCTCTTAGCTTTAAGTGTTCCGTCCTACCTAAACTATTATGTTTTTGTTATGTGCTCGTACGCACATTATTAATGTGTCTTTTTTTTACTTGTCATTAAAAACTCATACACGTTACATGTGTCTGTTGCCTTTTATTTAAATCACACTAATTTCCGCACACATTGTCTTCAAGATAATAATTACAGTCAATATTACCTACCTATGTATGTTACATAGATATTATGTAGTGTAGGAAGGTACATATTTGAACTGCAGTAAAAAATATTTGCATTAGATAGATAGATTATTCGCAGTATCTACGTACATCTACACTAATAATATCTAATAATGCTGAAGAGTTTGTTTGAACCTAGAAGTACCAGTCGGATTTAAAAAATTCTATTTGCATTTGATAGCTTAATTCTCGAGGAAGGCTATAGGCTATTTAACATCACGCTAAGATCCTTAGGAGCCGAGCAAAAAGTAAAAAAAGTCAAAAAGTCCGCTAAGCGAAAAAGAAGTAATAGCGGACGGACGCGGGGCGATGCGAAGCGACTGGGTGGGTTGGGGGAAGAAATTTTACGCGGACGAATTCGCGGGCATGAGCTAGTCTTCAATAAATATAGATAACCATAGATAACTAACTAAATTTATGAGGAGCGTTGTCATGGGTGTATGATTAGCTTTAACAATATTAATGTGCATGCACTGTTATAAAGACAGTTTCAGAAGATTTTTAATTTGTATTAGATCAATCAAGTCCATCTTAAAACAATTAAACACCTAAATAATAAATATATTCAGCCTATAATGTTCCCACTGATTGGTCCATGGAGCACCGACGGATTTTTTTTATGGGTGGGAAATCATCAAATGACCCCTCTCGCTCTGGGTGGAGCGGAAGGGAGTGTCAGACTCTTACTGACTAAAACCCATCGTGTTCCTTCCTTAGCCCTTTATGTTCCGGGGTAGCGGTAACCCTTTCGGACAATCCCGCACCCCCGGCAGGCTGCGGCCCTGGCAGGCCCCTTCCGTTTTGATGACATCTCTTTGAGGCGCGCGTGGAACACGTACGCGCCGTCCGGCACGGGCCTGGTCCTGATCGGACGGTGAGCTACCCATTACTCTCCGTCCGCAGGCCCGCGCCTACGGTGGCCGGGAGTCGTCACGCGGCTCCGGACGCCCGGAGCGTCTCCCGCGGCGGCTGGGACGTGAGGCTCTCTCCCTCAGCCATCCCGCCACCTCCTTCGCTTGCATGACTGCTTCGCAGAAGGAGGTGACTGCCTCCCACTCCCTCTCGCCCCGGACCATGGCTTGAACCAGAGCCAGACGCGAGAGGTCGCCGCCGCTGCCGATCGTCTCTACGAGGGCACGGTGGTGCTCCGCCCAAGCGGGGCAGACCTCCACTGTATGCTCCACCGTGTCCTCTAGGCGATGTTCCCACTGCTGAGACACAGGCCTCCTCTCTTCGCGAGGAAGTGGGCTAAGTATTATAATCTGTAATCTACCACGCGGACCCAGTGCGGTTTGGTGTCACATGTCTTCGAATTTGTGGTTCTAGGAGATGCTGGTTTCCTCACTGTGTCTTCCTTCACCGTTTTGTGAGCAGTGGTGATGAATTATTTACACAAAGTAAAGCGGCTGCCTGGGTTCGAACCCACGACGTACAACTCGTAAGTCGGAGCCGTTACCACTGGGCCACCACTGCTCCTCTAAGTAATGAATATATCACACTATTCATATACACTATTATACTATAGGAATTTACTATAGAAATTATACATAGGCCTCTCCAATCCCACGCTATTTAACTCAAACTTCGTCAACCTATCCCGTGTCAATGTACTCCCGAAATACAAAATATACTTACTCATTAATTTCCATTAATAAGTAAGTCACCCCACCGCGGTCACCGGTGACCGCGAACAATTGATTTTCTATTGTGTCTTGTCTGGCAGTCAACGTGTATGTCACTGAATAATCCAAAGTTGTAATGACTGCCGAATCTCTACGTCATCGGCCAAGTCAATTGTTCAGACTCGCGATAAACGGGCGTTTGCCCCATTTTGACCCTGTTGACTATAATTATTATTGGTGACAACAATCTTAAGGCAGTGACATTTATATCACAATTCACAATTCTTTATTGCATTCTATAATGATGGTAAAACAGTTGGTCTTAAAATTTATTAAACAAGGGCACAGCATAGTAGGATATGATTGTATACTTACAATTACCAACTTAATTTTTAATAGGGCCAGGATCAATGGTAGCCATGAATGTACGGCTTCCAAGCTGTGTTAAGAAACTCCTGTGCGCTACCGTTTTATTTGCCAATAGCCTTGCAAAGGCTAGACTCGTCCCGGAAGTTGAACAATGAACCTGAGGTATAGATCTGGTCAATTCACTATCACCATATGCCATTCAGTGGTCTAAAGTTGGTCGTTTGCCTTGAGAAAAAAAAAGAAAATAGGTACGTCGTAAAATTCAGACGCGGATAAAAACTCGGCCCTTAGTTGGAAAAATCATGAGACAATTTCGATTAGCTTGTCATGTAATATTGTTGAATCTCAGGGATATACAAGAGGTTATTAATAAACGTTGCTAGTTAAGAGACGTTTAACCAGTTCGCCGAGCGGCGACGAAACAATAGAAAATCAATTGCGTCTCATTAGCGGAGCTTGACAGATTAAACGTCAAAAATGTATGGTTAAACAGTCAAAGGTACATGTTCGTAGCCGACTGCAGACGACAGCCGCAGGCGACATGTCGCCGCGACACTACTGGTTTCTATGTATTTCTGTGAAATACCTTTCCTAGCTAGCGACACGTCGCCGTCGTCTGCCACGTATTTCATAGAAACCAGTAGTGTCGCGGCGACATGTCGCCTGCTGCTGTCGTCTGCAGTCGGCTACGAACTTGGACCTTAATCAAGATTTATAAATATACCTCCTACCTACTGTCTTTTTAAAATCACCAATACATAAACCCGTTTCATCAGTGTGTAACTGCCTTAATATCTACGTATGTTTACTCAAACAATACAAGTCCTCGGCTGTGTCCATCATATTAAGACAGTATGTGTCTCCATCATCACTTTCTATCGGAAGTTGGTACTGGTGTATAGTCATAGCGCGGTTAAAAAAATCACGACCAATGTTTTAAATAACAAATACCGATTCTATTGTATTTGATAACAATTTATACCTATCTAATGTACATTTTTATCTCACCTTACCGATATTGTTGCATCGACTACCTAAATATCGCACAGTAGAAGTTAGAAAGTGCGTTTGACAGTCAAGGCGATTCGTTGATCTATTAGACTAGGATAAAAAAAGTGTTGTTTCCAAAAATGGGTAAAGAAACACGGTTTCCATACGAATTTGAAGAGCTGAAGGCTGAAGAGAAGAAGGAACTTGCGAAATTTTACGCATGTAAGTACATAGATTTATTATAATTTTATTTTTGTTTTTTGGTTATTGCTTGTTGTGTAAATAAATCGATACTAAATAGAAGTCATTGGCTGGTTATTTAGCAGCCTATTAGGAACATGAGACGTTAATAATCATAATTGCCAATATGTAAGTTTGTACTGCCTAGGCCTTTATCTGATAGTGAGATATCTGAATATGCATTTAGTAAATGGCTGTTATTTCGACATTACAGACACTTCACTTTTATTTGTTTATATATAGTCAGGCGTTTCTAAATTTTCCAAAGATGTAAACAAAAATGGCCGCTGGAAATCGAATAAAATCGATATACAAGAACATTTATTTTAAGTAATGTTCTTGTATAACGATTTTATTCAATATACAAGAATATTTATTTTAAGTAATGTCCTTGTATATCGATTTTATTCAATTTCGGACGGCCATTGTTGTTTACATCGTTGGCAAATTTAGAAACGCCGGACGTTAGATGGGTGCATGGGGGCCACTTCAGTCATACAGTTGCGCATAAAAATAGCACTTTCAAAAATGTACCGTAAAATTATTTTATTTTCTCTGCAGCCGAACCGGACTTTGTGAGTATAGGTCCTAAGAAGTACTTGTTCCTGCGGCCGTACTGTGAAGATGCTGAGAATGTGTACAACATGCCGCTGCGGTCCAGCGATATCTTCGTGGCCACGTATCTACGATCAGGTAAAGGTTTACCTTCCTTGAGCTGATTGTGTGTAACCCGAAATATTTCCCTAAGCCCCCGAAGCTGACGTGGTCTTTTACCGTCTTTATTCTTGGGTTTTGCTATAGGAATTTAAGGTGTCGACGGAAATAAAGTAAGACTCTAAGCTATAAAGCCGAGTCTCTTTCCTCATGAGTTCGTAGCATCACTCTATGAATCTATTATCATCTGCCTGCCTTTTCCGAACTATGGAGGGTTCGGCTTTCAGTCTAACTGGATTCATGAATCTAATATACGATTTCAAATAAAAGTAGCTGTCAAAATTTCATAGATGTAATGGGAATCGATATCTAATACCGATAAAAATAAGATTTTCTAAACTCATTAAGTAACTCTACTAACTATTGCAAATATCAGCACGCTAATTGCGTGAAACACTATCAATCGGAATCTGAATCATTTTAAAGCAAATTGCTAATCCATTGCTTCATAAGTTTGAAAAATTTGTCTGTTAAACACGTAAACAACGCAATGAATATTGTTGAACTGTCAAAATGAATCAGATTCCGATTGATAATGTGTTACGCAATTGCCCCGCAGGACAGGAGCAACGGGGTGCCTGGGCAGAAAACCTCCACGTTTGCCCGGGGACTGGAGTTCCCTTCTGGATACGTCCGGGGGGAAGACCAGTGTTCGGGCCGGTGCACCCTGGGGTGCGGGCAGCGATTTCCCATTGGGATTATTTCCCAGTGGGATGCCGCTGTCCGCATGCTAATGTTCTGCCAAGAGGATCGCTCCAAACATGTCGCTCTGAGTAGCAGAGCGGCAGTTGTGGTGGAGTGAGAGCGGGCCCGGTGTGCACTTACCCTGCCGCCGGGCAGGCAGAAGGGGTAACCCCCCCCTGCCACCGCTAATCTCGTAGCCCCGGAGACAGTTAGGGGCGTCGCCCGCACGAGCTGCAGCCTCGGCTCTGGCTCGTGTGGGCGGCGCCCCGTAAGGTCATGTCTCTGGCTGTTGAAGGGGGTCGAGGGTCTTGGCTTAACCGCCCGGACCGCGAGGAAGATTAACCTCTATAAAAAATTCCCCAAACCTCCAAGCGGCGGCGCACCGTGAGGGAGGTTGCAAGCTTGGCTAGTGGGTAGCTTGATTTAGTCGCTAGTGCGAACCGATTATTTTGAGTCAATAAAACATGAAAATTACTCGTGGGAACAAATATGGAAAATTGTAAAACGAAGCAAACAGAAGAGGGGAGGAGTGAA
Source organism: Amphipoea lucens (assembly GCA_947508005.1). Taxonomy (NCBI): domain Eukaryota; kingdom Metazoa; phylum Arthropoda; class Insecta; order Lepidoptera; family Noctuidae; genus Amphipoea; species Amphipoea lucens. The sequence continues at coordinate 16,870,786 of OX382367.1, forward strand.
GCGGGGTCGGAGTCCGACGCTGCATCAGGAGACGCAAGCACGGGAGGCTCAGAGAGCCGCCGTGCCAAGGAGACGGCCGCTGCGACGACGAAGGTCCACAGCAAGCGGCCAAGGTCAGAGGACGGCCAGGGGTCGTCCACTGACGGGGAGCTGGCCTCGGCCAGAAAAATCCCCACCAGTAGGCGGGGAGGAGTCAGAGAGCGAGGCAAGGGGAGGGGACTCACTGCCCGGGAGGCGGCAGAGCGAGCGGAGGAGCCCGCAAAGGAGGGGGGGACCGGTCGCGCGGTCGCTTCGGGGCCCTCAAGTGACGAGGCGAGTGAGGCTGGCGGCCCCGATGCGGACCGCAAGCTCAGGTTTGCGGCGGTCGTGGAGGCCGCGATCCGGGATGTGTCCCTGAAGAAGCTACAAGCTTCTAAGAACAGGGCCATACTCTCGGCACAGGCCTCCATCATGGCGGCAGCGGAGGCGGCCAACTATGCTGGTCCTTCAGCCAGCGAAGTGGCCGAATTGCGGGCGGAGGTCGCCCGCCTGAAGGCCGCCATGGAGCTTCTCCAAGAGGAGAACGGGAGGCTCCGAGCAGACCTGGCCGGCCTGAGGGTCGCCGGCGGCGTGCAGGCAGAACCGGCAAGCCAGCCCGTCCCGGTGGAGAACCAGGTCCTGAACCTGGTTCGGCAGGAGCTGGCAACCTTCCAGGCGCGGTTCTCCGCTCTGGAGGGTATAGTCCTGCGCCCCCCCCCTGGCGGGCAGGACGGCCCCGGGGCCGAAGGCGGCCTCGTACGCGGCCGCTGCGGCAGCTGCCGCCCCTGAACCCGGGCCGTCTGGCCGGGCCCAGGCGCCGGCCAAATCGGCGTCGGGTCGCGGTGCCCCGGCACCGGCGAAACCGGCGTCCGCTGGCGGAGCCCCGGCGCCGGTAAAACCGGCGCCTGCCGGCAAAACCCCGGCGCCGGCAAAACAGGCGCCTGCCGGCAAAACCCCGGCGCCGACCGGCAGGACGACTCGGGAGGGAAAGGCCCCAGAGCCTACGCCCCGCCCCCAAAAATCTCCCACGACAGACGCCGAGTGGCAGGTGGTCGGGGAGAAGAAGAAGGCGGCCAAGGCGGCCAGAAAAAAGGCGCAAAGGAGGCGTCGCAAGGAACGAGCCGTCGCGGCTAGGCTTCGCTCCCCAAAGACCGCGGCTGTAGTTATAACGCTACAGCCGGAAGCGGCTAAGAGGGGAGTGACGTACTGCGACGTGCTCACCAAGGCACGAGAGACGGTGGACCTCCAGGAGCTGGGGATCACCGGGGGCCTTCGGCATAGGGTGACCGCTACTGGCGCCCGCATGCTGGAGATCCCCGGTGCGACGAGTGGCCCGACCGCTGACGCCCTGGCTGAGAAGCTAAGGGCGTCCCTCAACGCGGACGAGGCTCGAGTCTCCAGGCCCGTCAAGTGCGCAGACATGCGTATCCTGGGCCTGGATGACTCCGTAACGGAGGGAGAGGTAGTGGCCGCCGTCGCCAGGGCGGGCGGGTGTCTGGCCGACCAGGTGAAGGCGGGCACCATTCGTCCTGGTTTCGCGGGCATGCGAACTGTGACGGTAAGCTGCCCCGTGACGGCGGCCAGAACAATCGTCGAGGGCCGAAGACTCCTGGTGGGCTGGGTGTCAGCGCAGGTTAAACTGCTGGAACCCAGGCCTCTGAGGTGCTTCCGATGCCATGTGGGGCACCACGTTGGCGTCCAGTGCACTTCGGAGGACCGCAGCACTCTGTGCTTCCGCTGCGGTAAGCCCGGACATACGGCTGGCTCGTGCAGCGCCGCGCCGCACTGCGTCGCATGTGCGGCTGCTGGCAAGCCGGCCGATCACCGGGCGGGGAGCAAGTCCTGCGCTCCACCCACCGGGACCAGGAGAAAAGGCAGGCCCTCCGCCGCCGTCGCCACCCCCACCGTCGCCGCCGCTGCTGCTGTCGCCGCCGCCGCCGCCACCGCCGGGGGGCCCTCACAAAGGGCCCGGGAGGGGGCTGAAATGGACGAGTAATGGCTCCATTGCGCCTCCTCCAGGCGAACATCAACCACTGCGCCTGCGCTCAGGACCTGCTGCTCCAGAGCATGGCGCAGTGGTCGATTAACATCGCCGTGGTCGCTGAGCCGTACTTTGTCCCGCCCAGGGATAACTGGGTGGAGGACCTGAGCGGCTCAGTGACCATAATTTCGTCGGCTGCCGCCGGTACCCCGTCCCTCGAAGGTGTCACAAAGGGACAGGGGTGCGTAGCGGCACGGTTCGGAGAGATCGTAGTAGTGGGAGTGTACTTCTCTCCGAACCGAACTCTCGCCGAGTTCCAGAACTCTTTAACAGAGTTGAGTGTCGTCGTCGCCGGAAACCATTCCTTCTCCGTGCTAGTGGTCGGGGACTTCAACGCCAAGAATTTGGCCTGGGGTTCCCGCTACACGGATGTGCGGGGCAGGATGGTGGAGGACTGGGCCCTGGAAACAGGCCTGGTCGTCCTAAATCGGGGTTCTGTCCCTACGTGTGTGCGGATGCGGGGCGAGTCCGTAGTGGACATCTCGTTCGCCAGCCCCGCTCTGTCACAGCGTGTCAGTGACTGGCGCGTCATGGAGGAGGTGGAGACCTACTCCGACCACCGGTATATCCGGTTCGACGTCTCCACCCAGACCTCTAGCGCGCTGGTCCAGCAGGCCCCGAGTGGTCCGCGGTGGGCGCTGAAGCAGCTGGACCGGGAGCTCCTCCTGGAAGCCTCGATCGTGCAGGCCTGGGTGTCATCACCGGACAGGCCTGCCGATATTGACAATGAGGCGGAATGGCTCCAGGAGGCCATGTCCGATATATGTGACGTGGCAATGCCCCGAGTCCGGCCAGGATGCGCCCGACGTCAGGTGTACTGGTGGTCGCAGGAGGTGGAGTCGCTACGCAAGGCGTGCGTCGACGCGCGACACCGGTACACCAGGCACCGCAGGCTCCGCATCCGCCCTCCGGATGCGGAAGCCACGGAGGCGGAGCTGTACGAGGGGTACAGAGCGGCGAAGACCGCCCTCCAAGGGGCTGTCCAGCGGGCCAAGGATACGGCCCGCGAAGAGATGGTGGAGACTCTGAACAGAGATCCATGGGGGCGCCCTTATAAAATGGTGCGGAATAAACTCCGCACCTGGGCCCCCCCGCTGACGCAGAGTCTCCGCCCACAGCTCGTGGAGGAGGTGGTGAGCACTCTGTTCCCTTCACGGGGGGAGCATACTCCCCCGCCCATGGCTCCGCCACTTGCGGTGCCCGAAGCGGACCATGAAGACGACGACGACGACATCCCTGAAGTGACCGGGGTAGATCTGAGAGCGGCGGTAGGCAGGCTGAAGGCCAAAAATACCGCCCCAGGACCCGACGGCTTGCCGGGTAAAGTCTGGGTCCTGGCCTCGAGGGCTCTCGGGCCTCGACTAGAGGCGCTCTTAAGCGCATGCATGGAGAGGGGCCAGTTTCCACTCCGTTGGAAGACGGGGAAGCTGGTCCTCATTCAGAAGCCAGGGCGCCCTGCGGACTCTCCGTCCGCATACCGGCCCATAGTGCTGCTCGACGAGGTCGGCAAGCTCTTTGAGAGAGTGATTGCAGGCCGCCTCGTCGGGCACCTAGTGAGGACGGGGCCGGATCTTGCGGATAGCCAGTTTGGCTTCCGCAAGGGGCGCTCGACAGTGGACGCCATCATGCGCGTGAGAGCCCTCACGACGGGGGACGCGGTGACCCGGGGTGGGGTCGTCGTGGCGGTGTCACTCGACATCGCCAACGCGTTTAACACCCTGCCCTGGAGCTGTATTGGGGAGGCACTCCGGTATCACCGGGTGCCGACCTACCTCCGTCGAGTAGTTGGGGCGTATTTGACGGACAGAGCCGTCATCTACCCTGGTCGCAACGGGGAATGGAACCGGCGAGAGATGTCGTGCGGTGTCCCACAGGGATCGGTTCTGGGGCCGCTCCTGTGGGACATCGGTTACGACTGGGTGCTGCGAGCCGACCTCCCTGATGGCGTCAGCGTGGTTTGCTACGCTGACGACACGCTAGTCCTGGCGCAAGGGAGGTCGCATCAGGCGGCGGCCGACGCGATGACACGCGGGGTTGCGATAGTCGTGGAAAGAATCCGGCGGTTGGGTCTCGAGGTGGCATTGCACAAGTCCGAGGCCATGTCTTTCCATGGGCCTCGGAACGGGCCACCATCGGGATCCCAACTAACGGTGGGAGGGGTTCACATCGGCGTCGAGGCAACGATGAGATACCTGGGTCTCGTCCTCGACAGCCGGTGGAACTTCGTCGAACACTTCCGACGTTTGGCCCCCAAACTGGAAAGGACCGGGGCCGCCTTCAAGCGGCTCCTGCCCAACCTGGGGGGGCCAAACACCTCCTGCCGGAGGCTTTACGCGGGGGTCGTGCGGTCCATGGCCCTATACGGGGCCCCGGTGTGGGCGCGTTCTCTGCGGCGGCGAGCCGCCCACTATCTGAACGCGCCCCAAAAGGTGGTAGCCGTAAGGCTGATCCGGGGGTACCGCACGATCTCGGGCGAGGCGGCAAGCCTCCTTGCCGGACTGCCGCCATGGGATCTGGAGGCGATAGTCCTAGCGCGCCTGTATGAGTGGCGCGCGGAGGCACTGAGCCGGGGGGAAACTCCGCTTCCGCGGCAAATCGCGGCGGAGCGGACAGACCTCCGGCGCGATCTCATGGTGGCATGGAAGGAGCGACTTTCGCAACCCAGCGCAGGGCACGCCACGATAGTGGCGATAAGACCCCTCTTTGAGGAGTGGCTAGAGAGGCGTCACGGCGTCCTCACCTATCGCCTGACGCAGGTCCTCACCGGACACGGATGTTTTGGGAGGTTCCTGCACATCATCAGGCGGGAGGAGACGCCCGGGTGTCACCACTGCGAGGATCGCCCAGAGGACACGGTGGAGCATACGGTGGAGGTCTGCCCCGCATGGGCGGAGCACCGCCGTGCCCTCGTAGAGGCGATCGACAGCGGCGGCGACCTCTCGCGTCCGGCCCTGGTTCAAGCCATGGTCCGGGGCGAGAGGGAGTGGGAGGCGGTCACCTCCTTCTGCGAAGCAGTCATGCTAGCGAAGGAGGTGACGGAACGGCTGAGGGAGAGAGCCTCACACCCCAGCCGCCGCGGTAGACGCTCCGGGCGTCGGGAGCCGCGTGACGACTCCCGGCCACCGTAGGCGCGGGCCTGCGGACGGAGAGTAATGGGTAGCTCACCGTCCGATCAGGACCAGGCCCGTGCCGGACGGCGCGTACGTGTTCCACGCGCGCCTCAAAGAGATGTCAGCATAAAGGAAGGGGCCTGCCAGGGCCGAAGCCTGCCGGGGGTGCGGGATTGTCCGAAAGGGTTACCGCTACCCCGGAACATAAAGGGCTAAGGAAGGAACACGGATGGGTTTTAGTCAGTAAGAGTCTGACACTCCCTTCGCTCCACCCAGAGCGGGAGGGGTCATTTGATGATTTCCCATCCATAAAAAAAAAAAAAAAAAAAAAGGACAGGAGCAACGCGGGCTACTGGCCGAAGTTACTTGTTAGAAAATCTTTTTATTTTGTTGTATTGACATCGATACCCATCGCATCTGTTAGTTTACCAGCTAATTTAATTTAACCCTGTATTATATTATTCTCTCATTTGGTTAATCTTGGTAATTATATGAGGCCTTTCTATCCTTCAGGTACCACGTGGACTCAAGAGTTGGTGTGGCTGCTAGGTAACAATTTGGATTACGAATCGGCAGCGAAGATTCCGCTCACAGAGAGATTTCCTTTCTTGGAGTAAGTACATCCGTTCATCCGTTAAGGTGTGACAAAGTAACAGGCAGACAGACCGACAGACTGATAGTTATTTTCGCGTTTATTTCGCGTAATAAATCCATACTAATATTATAAATTCGAAAGTAACTCTTGTCTGTCTGTCTGTATGTTACCTTTTCACGCATAAACCACTGAACCGATTTAGATGAAATTTGGTATAGAGATAGTTTGAGTCCCGGGGAAGGAGTGAAACCGCGGGGCGCAGCTAGTATAATATACATTGTAACGATTAATTTTGCGCTCGCCACAGGTTATTCATGTTCTTCAACAAGAAATGGCAAGAAAACTTATTGAAGAGTTCGGAGGACAAAGAAAAGGCCCGAGCTCTGATAGAAAAAATTGCTAAGCCTGTAACGGGGAGGCTGTTAACTGCTCCATCTCCTCGCTTCATCAAGACGCACCTGCCCATGAGCTTGCTGCCGCCCAAACTCCTGGACACTGCGAAGGTGGTGTATGTGGCGAGGGACCCTAGAGATGTGGTAGTGTCGTGCTTCCACCATTCCAAGTTATTCCGAGTACTCGACTTTCCGAGCCCTTTCAAAGACTTCTGGAATCTGTTTAGAAGGGGACTTTGTGAGTATGACATTCCTTTGTTTTATTTGTGAGTATGACATTCCTGAGTTTGATTTGTGAATATGACATTCCTTTAATTTTGTTTGTGAGTATGACATTCCTTTGTTTTATTTGTGAGCATGACATTCCTTTGTTTTATTTGTGAGTATGACATTCTTGAGTTTTATTTGTGAGTATGACATTCCTATGTTTTATTTGTGAGTATGACATTTCTGAGTTTGATTTATGAATATGACATTCCTGAGCTTTGCTTGTGGGTATTACATTCCTGAGTTTTATTTGTGAGTATGACATTCCTGAGTTTTATTTGTGAGTATGACTTTCCTGAGTTTTGCTTGTGAGTATGACATTCCTGAGTTTTATTTGACGTTATAAATCTCGACCATGTGGTTTTCTATGTATGTCCCTACATACCTAATAGTATTCTTACGATTGTATTGATATTTTAGTTACAGAGCTGCCATTTTTTGACCACGTGAAAGAAGCGTGGGATTGCAGACATCATCCGAACATGTTGTTCTTATTCTATGAAGAACTTATACAGGTATGAAAAGAATACAAACAAACTTAAGTTAGCACTCGAGAGTTATTCCTTAGATTGCTGCTAATCCCCACTTGCTGGAGTGTCCTAAGTGCCTGTTCACCTGCACCTCGGATGACCTAAAGAATGCCACTGATGCCGCAATCAACGAGGCCACCTACTGGCCTCAAACTATTAAAAAAAAACAACTAGTAAGAGTACCATCGATAAGAAAAGAAAAAAAGAATAGTGCTGTAGAATTTCAAAATAAACATACAGTTTTTTTTTATTTCAGGACCTCCCAGTGGTTATCCGTCGCGTCGCAGACTTCCTAGGCAAAGACCTCAAAGATGATCAGATGACTCGTCTGTGTGACCATCTCAGCTTCGAGAACTTTAAGAAAAACGAGTCTGTCAACTTTGAAGAACTCAGGGAATACGGTGTTCTTTCCCCTGAAGAAGTTTTTATTAGAAAAGGTTAATTTATTGAGTAATAGAATTTTGTATGTTTAAGAAAATGTTAAATAAAAAAACGGGAAAATATAGAATCTCGACTCGGTATAACTAAGACTCGAGATAATTTGTATGTTTTAATTCTTTGGAAGACGTGTTGAGACAGGCCTGAAAGGATTATGTCAAGCGAAAAGGCAGTAGCATCACTTCACCATAAGAAACTTGACTTCTGATGATGAATCAATAATATGGTGTTTTCTGTTATCAGGTAAAGCAGGTGGTTGGCGCGGCTACTTCGACAAGGAGATGACACAAGAAGCTGACCGGTGGATAGAGGACAACCTGCGAGATACTGACCTGCGCTTTCCTAATTTATAAAAATGTGATTAACTTAAAAGTACTTTCATTGAATGCCATACTTAAATAGTAGCGTTTTGCTATGACTGCTACGAGCGTTTGGCTACGACTGCTACGAGTGTTTGGCTTCGACTGCTGTGACCGTTTGGCAGTGGCTACGAGTGCTACGAGCTTTTGGCTACGACTGCTACGAACGTTTGGCTACGACTGCTTCGAGCGTTTGGCTACGACTGCTACGAGAGTTTAGCTACGACTGCTACGAGCGTTTGGCTACGACTGCTACGAGCGTTTGGCTACGACTGCTATGAGCATTTAACTACGACTGCTACGAGTATTCTGGTAGTGGTTACGTCGTCAATTCAAGTCTACCGAGTATTGTAGAATACGCTTTGGTCAGGACATGCTAACGATCCCAGCCCTTTCAAATCACTATAGTTAAGTTCTATACTTTCGCAAACGAATGATGCTCGCCGTGAAATGTTCACAACCAAGTAACGCTCGGGAACGATAATTTATATTAAAATATTTTAAACGTTACATGGTATTGGTATTAACGGCTTGTTATAATTATCAGGTAAAGCAGGAGGATGGCGGGATTACTTCGACGCGCAGATGACACAATAAGCTGAGCGGCGAATCACAGAAAACCTGCGAGATACAGACCTGAGCTTCTCACTTACGGATTTAACTAATAAAATGATGAATAACAATTTAAGTTAATGAAGCCTTGATTTTTATTTTCCGTTCCACATTATATTCTTGAATTACATACCAGAAAGTATCTCCAGTATCTCGTTCACCAAAGAAAAAAAGTCTTTTTGGGTTTATTTTGATCCAAGAGTGACTTCTATGGCCATAATAGTCATCACGCATTCTAATAAGTGATGCTGATTAGTGATCGCAATAGATGTCATCTAATGACTGCCGCTCCTGTCTGATAAAATCTTTTCAGCAGCAACAGTAAGAGAGTCTAAGTCGGATGTTTTGCCGCACATACTTCTACTAAAAACACACTTGACGAAACCGAGAGTCACTTGTACTCCCCGTCATTGTAATCACTTTTTTGTACTGAACTATACCTGGGAACAAGCTTGATTTTCTCAGCGCTCCAATTGACCGTAGACCCCACGTATTTGATATTAATTTCAACTTGATGCCTCCACTGACAGACAGACGAACGGTTCCGTTTTTTTCGTTTGAGGTACGGAACCCCAAAAACGAGTTACGGTGAGGTTCTAATTTGGGGGTTGGTACAATATTATCAGTCATTTGGAATTCTTTAAACTCGGCAGATAAGGCAGTATAAGGTCAGTAGAAGTAAATAAACACGATGACTTTAAACATTTATTTAACAGTTTTGATAGGTACTTATTTTGGGAAGCACAGGTCAGTATCTCGCAGGTTGTCCTCGATCCAACGCTCGGCTTGTTGTGTCATCTCCTCGTCGAAGTAGTCGCGCCAACCGTTAACTTTGCTTGAAAAAGATTATTGTTGGAGATGGCACGTACAAGGTGTATGTATAATAAGTAAACAAGGTGTTTCCAGCTCATTAATACTATTTGCTGGTTAATCAGTGCAAATGTAGTACGTTGTGTACAGTATTGATCGTGACAAGTAGGTGTACCTAGCCTAATAATATATGTAATTACAAAGCATAAAACAAATTGAGAAAATACTATATAGATAACATCCTGGTTTTATAGAAAAATTAATTCAAGGATATTCAACACCTCCTCTAGACACTTCGCTTGGAGTGGCAGAGTTAAATATCGCAGCATCATGCTGAGATAGGGCCTTTTGGCCTCATACAGGACTTTCTGTTTTTATTTTCATTTTACTTTTGTTTTTATTTTGGTTTTTGTGTTTAGTTTAGTTTGTGATATTCCTGTGCGAGTCCCAATTAAAACTTTTCTTTCTTTCAAACGAAGTGTCTAGAGGGGGAGGTGTTTCACACAGCACGGGCGGGATCGCCTGGAGACGCCTCAGCAGCTAAATCCGCGGCAATCCCGTGCTCTGTGATAAATTATTTTATTTCTGTAACTAGGTTTGTACTAACACTTTTACACGTCAATCATATATTTTTTTAATTATGAAGTCGGCGTCCTTTCCGACTACTCTGAGAAGAAAGGCCGAAACAAACGCAGAGGTCACAGTCTCTTTTACTCTATTAAAGCCCAGACATAATCTTGGTCAGATCATGTGACAACGATGTAGATTGGTGTCTTTTTTTTTTTTATGGATGGGAAATCATCAAATGACCCCTCCCGCTCTGGGTGGAGCGAAGGGAGTGTCAGACTCTTACTGACTAAAACCCATCCGTGTTCCTTCCTTAGCCCTTTATGTTCCGGGGTAGCGGTAACCCTTTCGGACAATCCCGCACCCCCGGCAGGCTTCGGCCCTGGCAGGCCCCTTCCTTTATGCTGACATCTCTTTGAGGCGCGCGTGGAACACGTACGCGCCGTCCGGCACAGGCCTGGTCCTGATCGGACGGTGAGCTACCCATTACTCTCCGTCCGCAGGCCCGCGCCTACGGTGGCCGGGAGTCGTCACGCGGCTCCCGACGCCCGGAGCGTCTCCCGCGGTGGCTGGGGTGTGAGGCTCTCTCCCTCAGCCGTTCAGCCACCTCCTTCGCTAGCATGACTGCTTCGCAGAAGGAGGTGACCGCCTCCCACTCCCTCTCGCCCCGGACCATGGCTTGAACCAGGGCCGGACGCGAGAGGTCGCCGCCGCTGTCGATCGCCTCTACGAGGGCACGGCGGTGCTCCGCCCATGCGGGGCAGACCTCCACCGTATGCTCCACCGTGTCCTCTGGGCGATCCTCGCAGTGATGACACCCGGGCGTCTCCTCCCGCCTGATGATGTGCAGGAACCTCCCAAAACATCCGTGTCCGGTGAGGACCTGCGTCAGGCGATAGGTGAGGACGCCGTGACGCCTCTCTAGCCACTCCTCAAAGAGGGGTCTTATCGCCACTATCGTGGCGTGCCCGTAGATTGGTGTCTGAAATGGTCTTTTGAGGAAAGAATCACACAGATTGAATAGGCCTGTTTAGTCAGAAAAACAGTTACAAAAATAACAATATAAAATTGAAGCAGCTCAATTCCAAGCCTTTTCGTCCTCAATATAATCTTTAACGGTATAAAAAGCTTTCTGGCACAACGAATGATTTTAATTTATCTTGAACGAGGCTTGGAAGTTTATTATAAAAGCGTATACATTGACTTCTGAACGAGTCACCAATTTTTTTTCGACCCGTACTGTAGGCATATACAACAAACTTGGGTTTGGTCCTAGTATTTATATTATGTGTGTTAAATATCGCGATAAAGAAGTCGACACAACATGCATCGGTCCTTCAAAATCTACTTTTACCTTTTCCAATAAAAGTTTCGTTGGGCAAGCAGATGTCAAACTCCTTCAGATCCTCGTAGTTAACAGACTTGTTCTTCTTGAAGTTCTCAAAGCTGAGGTGGTCGCACAGGCGAGTCATTTGCTTCTCTGTCACCTCTTTACCTAGAAAGTCTGCCACGCGACGTACGACTGCTGGTAAATCCTGGCAGAGGGAGAAGAAATAATACATTCACGTATTAAATGAGGTATTATTTTATATTTATAACAAGGATCATCTTAAGGCCCTTTGTACACACACGTTTATCTTGCCGTGAAAACCGACGGTTTATTCGCCGTGTACTTATAGGCACGGTCTTCAGCGTTGTATGGTCACAATAGAAGCTTGTTCGTAGACACGTTTTTTCTATAGTTCGGTTTATATGCCGTCACGTAGAGAAACTGTGCCATGTACTACCTTACCTTTGCAAGTTCTTCATAGAATAAAAACAGCATATTCGGATGATGTCTCATATCCCAAGCTTCTTTCACGTGCTCGAAATATGGTGTCAGGACAACTAAAACAAAATCAACTATGAACGGCCCCAACCGAACCTCGACGCCTAAGTGTCCTTTTGTTTTGTATTAACTTTTATAGTTAGTTAGTCATTTTATTACTAAATAAAATTACTCACTAACTCATCACTCTCCTGCCCTTATCCCAATTTATTTCGGGTCTGCAAAACGTATCTTTTTCTACCATACTTCTCTTTTAGTCGTCATATCGATAGTCACCCCCTTTCTAACCATACCATCATTCACACAGTCCATCCACGTTTCTTTGGTCTTCCCCTACTCTTATACCCATCGACATTCATACTCGATCTTCCCGACATTTTCCTCATTTCTCCGCATCACATGCCCATACCATGCCAACCGATTTCCACACAACTTTTCAGTTACCGGTGCCAAATGACTAACAATACAACAAAATAAATTAACTACATATAGGTATTTGCACTAGGTTCTAACTTAGTGTAAATAGTTAGTTGTGTTAAATATTGTATATAACTATTATAATGTATATGAAATAATTTATACTTACATCGATTCTTCATAAATAACTCCCAGAAATCTTTAAATTCACCTGCGAAGTCTAGTACTCGGAAAAGCTTGGCATGGTGGTATGACGAGACAGCGATGTCCCTAGCATCTCTCGCAATGTATATCATCTTGGCCGTGTCCACTATAGTGGGTGGGAGGAAGCTCATCGGAAGGTGCGTCTTGATGAACCGGGGGGATGGCATCTCCGCCAGTTTCTCCGTCACCGGCTGAGCCATAACCTCCATCACTTTTAAGAGCTTTTCTTTTTTCTCTATGCTTTCCACCTGGTCGATGTTTTTCAGGCAGTTTTTCCTCCATTCGGTGTACAACATGTAAATTCTGAAATCGGTAATATTTTTAGAGTTTTTATTAAGTAACAGCTGTTATTTGTGTCGTAACCATTACTCATTAGGTAGGTACAGTCAACAAAAGAGATAAGTATGCAGGATCGTCGGATATAGTTGAAGTTTAGTAAGAAACCTATGGATGTCCTATAATAAAATTTAATTGTATTAATAGAAAACAAACAGCTCATTTATCAAATTAGGGGTTTGAAGGTTTTGGCCCTAACATCAGCCGCCATTTCGATTTTTTTTTTCAAAATCGCGGTGCACAATAATTGGCATATATTTGGATAGGGGACACTTATACAAATAAAACGTGATATAACATAACATCATAAAGCGTCACGTTTCTGAGATATTCAAAGATAAAAATAACAATTGTTGTAACGAATTTTAAGTATTTTTTTTATTTTGTAGTAACTTCAAATGTTAATCTCAATCAGACAGAGAAAGAAAACAAATATTTTAATACTAATCATTTATTTTGTTCATAAAAGACTTTTTAAAACAATCGGAACATAAAAATATGAGATAGGTAAATGTGTTGAATTAAAATGGTAGTTTTGTAGGTAAACATGAAATAATTGAATACACCAGCTAGTGGATTAAACATAAGATTAATTAATCATATTCGGTATAAATAATATCATCCAAGAAGGCAGCGGGAGGCTGAATAAAATATTCTTGCTGTCGCGCCCATGTCATGTACCATTATAATACACATCACATGGGAGCAACATCCAAGTGTTCGTTTTCCTACAATGCAATTACAATAGTAGCCAATTATTTTATTCCTGCCTTGCAAATTATTATCGATCTAGATGCAGACAAAATAAATTCGATTGTTTTGGTGTCTTCGAGTGGATTCTGGCTCTTAAAAGCCAATTAAGGATCAGAAACGACAATGTTGTATTGACTCAGAAGGTCATAATCGATTTAAATCGATGAAAAAAATCCCTGAAATATAAGTCGAAAACTGAACTTTGAAGAAATTAAAGGTTCAGTTTTCGACTTATATTTCGGTGAATAACTCCGAAACCTGACGCTTCAGGATATTATGCTACATTACATTTTTTATTTGTTGTTCTGAAAAAAAATTAAAATGGCGGCTGACGTTACCACCCTTCATACAAAAATCTTCAAACCCCTTTCAGTCGACAACATCCATCGGTTTCTTACTAAACTTCAACTATATCCGACGATCCTGCATACTTATCTATTTTGTTGACTGTACATATATAGCTTACACATGTCTATTAAGTGTTTGTAACTTAAGGTGAATGGGTAGTAGTAGCCCGCGAAATTCAATTTTTCTTATGTTTTTTGCAATTTTCAGGTCAGTGTCAGGTTTTATCTTGATGAAAATTTGATTCGCGACTATAACAGGTACGTATTCACAGAATTATAATCATCAGAATCATTAATACATCTTTCTAAGTTAGATTTCTACCATCAACACTTTTCCATACGAGATTTGTTCTTAACGGTAGAAATCTAACTTAGAAAGATGTATTAATGATTCTAATTATTATAATTCTGTAAATACGTACCTGTTATTGTCGCGAATCATATTTTGATCAAGATACAACCTGACACTGACCTGAAAATTGCAAAAAACGTAAGAAAAATTGAATTTCGCGGGCTACAACTACCCATTCTCCTTAAGTTCATAATCTATCTACTATAAAAAGAGTTTGTTTGAATACGCTAATCTCTGAAACTCCCGGTCGGATTAAAAATTTTTTTTTTTGTTGCGTTTAATAACCCAATTCTTGAGGTTTCTTTTTGCGTTTAAGAACCCAGTCCTTGAGGAAGAGTTTACGCTTTTTAACATCACGCTAGGACTCTTAGGAGCCGAGTAAAAATAAAACAAATTAGAAATAACGCTAAACGAAAACAAGGTACTCGTAATAGCGTGGGCAGGCGATACGATCAAGCGACGGGGTGGGTAGGGGAAACAAGAAATTTCACGGGGACAAAGTCGCGGGCAGATGCTAGTCTTCTAAACAAATATATAAACTTGGAGTGTGTGTTTGTAACATTAAAATAACCGCTTTTTAATGCATACATATGCATGTATATAGACGGTACATAATTATACCAATTTTTTTTACAATTTTTGTCTGTCTGTCTGTTTGTTCCGGCTAATCTCTGAAACGGCTGGACCGATTTTGACGGGACTTTAACTGGCAGAGAGCTGATGTAATAAGGAGTAACGATTTATTCCGGCTTAGGCTACTTATATTTTAGAAAAAAGAATTAGGGTTCCGCGCAAAAAAATTAAAACGTTTTCCGTCATGCACGCGGGCACAGCTAGTAAGTAATTCATAAAATTACTGTTGTAAGAACGCCTGATTTTAATTTCTGTTACGCATATCACTTATTCACGTATTCAGTGTTTATCCCATCAGCAGTAGATTCATTGGGCGATAAAACAGGTTCTGTACATGTGAAATTTTAAATAAAAAGGCAAAATCGAACATTTAATTTTAATATGACGACAGTACTTACTCCAGGAAGGGATATCTATGACTGATTGGAACAGCCAACGCCGTTTCATAATCGAAATCATTTGCTAGCAGCCATACCAGCTCCTGAGTCCACGTAGTGCCTGTCGAAGAACACAGCAGAGTTCTAACAATTGTGTATTTTACTCATCCAAACAAGGGTCTTTACTGTATTTTCCATATAGAATGTGGTTATATTATTTAGTCTTTGGTATTTTCGATTCGCTATAAAATATTGTTGCACGCCACAATTAATGCCTACCACTAGCGCCATCTAGTATCGAGTAGCAGAACTAGTAGTCAAGATGCTTCTAGAAATTTCGATACTAGAACTTTCTAGAACTATCGACATCCGGTCAGTCGGGACCGGTATGTACTCGAAAATTCTAGATGTTTCTACAGAGAAGGTTCTGGAACTATCCGAGGCCCTATATAAGGCCGGTATGGACCACGACCGGGATCACTATTGGTTAAGCGATACAAGCGAAACCATTCGAAGCGATCTTCAAGTGCGATTGTGTTGTATAATTGTGTGTGTTCAAAGTTGTAATTGGTGTTTTTAATTAAAGTGTCTATTTTTTGGTTATTGTCACGAACCCCAAGCTCATAACAATATATTGTTTCAAAAATATATATTACACAATGATCTAGTTTTCGTAACTATAAATAGCCAATATACAAAAAAGGCCAATGTCAAGTAAAGCGCAAACAGACGCGACGCGACGGTGCGATGCCGACGCAGTTCTGGTAGAACAATTTCCATTTCCATTTGCGTTGCGCCTGCCTGCCGGAGCCTTAAGGGGACTTTCACAGGAGATGCAGCACTTTCACAGATATATTTTTACCTATGATTTTGCATTACTGTAAAAATCAAAGTGGTCTTTATTCTCATTACAATAAGGTTGCTGTTGGGTTGTTGCAACTGATTAGGGTTCCCCAGTTCCCTAGGTACTTGGTTGTACCTAAACTATCAAAATCGTTGCATAAGATATGGTTCTACGTACCTGCCCGCTGGTAGCTAGCCACATACACATCACTAGGCCTTATGGGTAGGTTGTAGATGTTCTCAGCCTGTTCTGTGTATGCTCTAGGCATCACATAGCCCTTCGGACCCACTCGGATCCAATCGACGTTGGGGTCTAAAAGAAAATATCATTCAGATCTTTTACTTAAATTACACTGTTACACTTGTCAGTGTGGTTGTCAGGTCATTAGGACATTTAATAACACAATTTTAAAGTTCAAATATAATTCAGATTTATACTTACTTATTTTATAAATTGTTTCAAGAAAAAATTAAAAATACAGTAGCGGCGCGGACTCTGGAATAGGGCACTATTCAGAGTCCGCGCTACTACTGTATTTTTTTTTTTTGGTTGAAGGGAAAAGGCTCAACCCTATAAGGCCGGCCGCATACGTCCGGTTTCCTGATTAGGTTTCGAATCAGGAATTCTGATTCGGAGACCCCGAATGCACGCATTTCATCACACTAATATTATAAAGGCGAAAGTTTGTGAGTGTGTGTGTGTGTGTGTGTGTGTGTTTATATGTTTGTTACTTCTTCACGCCTATACCACTGAACCGATTTAGATGAAATTTGGTATAGAGATAGTTTGAGTCTCGGAAAAGGACATAGGATAGTTTTTATCCCGATATTCCCACGGGATCGACATTTACGCAGGTAAAACCGCGGGGCGCAGCTAGTATAAAATATTCTCTTCAGCATGTATGAAATGCGTGCATTCAGGGTCTCCGAATCTGAATTCCGAATCAGGAAACCGCGGGGCAATTGCGTAACACTTTTGTCAATCGGAATCGGTTTCATTTTGACAGTTCAACAACATTCATTGCGTTATTTACGTGTTGAGCAGACAAATTTTTTGAACTTATGAAGCAATGGATTAGCAATTGGCTTCGAAATGATTCTGATTCCGATTGATAGTGTGTTACGCAATTAGGGTGCCGGACGTATGCGGCCCGCCAATGGCGAAGTGTGGGTGCCCAACCCTTCGGCAAATACCGGGATGTTATTTATTATACTTAGATACCTATTCAAGCTATGATTATTGTTCTAATTTTATTTTTCACTTGCATCGGCCTTGTACAGTCGAGTTCTTTAATATCTGAGCATGTTCATGAATCAAAAATATATAGGCAATGGTAAGTTTCATAAAACTCTAAACAGCTTCGCCGTACAATAAATTGTAAACAATCTGTGACATCATAAATATGTGACTACATTAAATCAATAATATTACTACAGATAAAGACTCTAAAAATTGTGCGCAATCCCTTGTTCATATTATTTAGCGCAAAGTTAGGTTCACAAATATCTATGCAATTATTTTTCTATGAAAAAGATCTTGAAACAAAATCAACTTGAAGTTGTCAGTTATGACATCCTTCAACGGCAATATTGCATTATTACTCGAACTTCTGCTCCGGCAAGCAAAAATAAATTTTATGGTAAAGGCCATTTAGTTGAATATTCAAAGCTGTATAGATATTTATGAATCCTAGGTTGCAACAAATATATTGAACACTAGAGTATTTAGATATTTATGTTCCGAAGAGTAGTCAGATATTTTTGACTGCACTACCGTAACATACTTATGAACAGTTTATATGAAAACATTTTATTGATGTCTAAGTTTGTATAGAACTATATGATCATTTTAATGCTTACAATATTTTGAAACATTGCCACTGCCAATATATTAATGAACTCGACTGTACATCGATCATCGTCGATACTAACATAAAACTTTACTAAACCCATCGATTAAACCAATAAAGGTCTACTTACAGTTGAACAACCTCTTGTTCTCAGCTTTCTCCTCTGGCTCAATCTCTTTGAAATCAAACGGGAATCGTAAACGATTATAATCTTCCATTATTTTTTATTTTTATTAAAACAGTTTACTACCAGAACAGGACACTAAGAATACACATCAACGAATAACAATATAAAAACATCTCTCATGCCTTATATAAGCAATAAGTACATAATGTACCTATGGGCTATGATATATTTTCTTGACGTACGACGAGTGTGAGACATTGTGATATTTAGAATTAACTTTTGAAATGTAGATTATGCGATAAAGCCATTGGTTAACATTCTATGATGAAGATTCTTAATAATTAAATTTAATTTATTCAATACTAGCTTCTGCCCGCGACTTCGTTCGCGTGAAATTTCTTATTCCCTCGACCCATCTCGTCGTATTGCATCACTTGCCCGCGTCTCCTGCTCTATCACTTTGTTTCCCCATAGCGCTTTTGCTCGGCTCCTAAGGGTCATAGCGTGACCTTAAATAGCCTATAGCCTTCCTCAAGAATTGGGCTATCAAATGCAAGAAGAATTTTTCAAATCCGACTGGGAGTTCCAGAGATTACCCCCATACATACAAATTTTACCTCTTTATAATATTAGTATAGAATAGATATAGATAGTATAGATTAGACGTGGAAAATAAACAGGTTGCTCACAAACAACAGTACTTAGTGGTTTAAGTAATTAGAATTTCGTACGTTTCAGAACTGGTAGGTAACTAGGTACATACAAACAACTTACTACCTTATTAATAAAGTTGTGGGCATGTACACATACATAGGACATGCTTTACGTCGTCCTTGATACTTGTTTTGTTAGTTTTTTTTTTGTTAAGGGTCTATGGTCCGCCCACGAAGTAAGGCCTTATACAATGACGCGTAGGTACTTATAGTCATTCCGGATTTTATTGATCTTGACTAGTATCATGGCTTTGACGATAACCTAGTTTACTATACACAGCGTCAGTGAAACAGTTTTTTGTTTTTACTACGTTGTTTTTCTTGTTTTTATTTTGTTTCATTTTTGTTTTCTTTTTATACTGTATCTATACATGTAGGTAAACTGTAAACATTAATAGATTTGCTGTCCGTAGGTATCTACAGTTTCATGTGTGGGAAGCGCAGGTCAGTATCTCGCAGGTTGTCCTGGATCCATCGCCCGGCTTGCTGTGTCATCTCCTCGTCGAAGTGGTGGCGCCAACCACCTGCCTTACCTGAACACAGAAAACATTGTGAGCTGGTAGATTCATAAAGATCAGACCGTAATAAAGAATACGGAAATCCAAAGGCAAGTATTTTTCCATAAAGAAACCAACAATGGTATACCCAGCTAATAGAGTTAGCTGTACCTGGACTAAAGTCATTGATAGTCAGGAATTAAATTAAAGACTTGCAAAATTACCAATACATTTAAAATATCTCAAAGTAAATGGATGACCATAAAAAAATCAAAAGGTTAAAATCATAGATATATATGTCTCTTTCACTTTATAAAACAACAAGGACTATTTGTCTATGTGACAGTTAGATAGTTTCAACCTTAGTGAAGTTTTAATTGACTGGGAATTAGTGCCAAACGACGACTATACAACCTTTCCTAATATACGGCTCTTCGCCGTGGTTCAGGAGACCCAGTTCATTCATGATGTCATAGTTGACAGACTTGTTGGTCCTGAAGCTGTCAATGCTGAGGTGCTGGGTGAGACGGGTCACCTGCTCCTCAGTGTAAGGTTTATTGAGGAAGGAGGCCACGCGACGAATGATTGAAGGTAGGTCCTGGACGGCAAAATTATTTATTAACCCAATGTTTTGGCTTGATTTTGTTGACAAACAAAGAATAATATTTAAAAAAACTATGGGATGCCTCAAGGTTGTATTCTGAGGCCATCAATTATTTTTTTCCCTAATTTGACTTTTTCGATTAGGTACGATAATATATGGTTCTAAATAAAAGAAATACTTTTTTATACACACGCTGATTTTGAATCTATTCCATATTTTTTTATGCAAAGGTAAAAACGCCATTTCATGTTTTTGTAGCTATAAGGTATTTTACGAATCGATTTTACCAGACATTCAATAAAATTATCCAAGTACTTAGAAATGGTTTTTCTAATATTAGAACGACCGATGCATTCGGTTGAATGGACCGGCTCTAAGTTTATCTCGTGTGAGTATTCAGGTTTTATGCAAAAATAGCTGTAGGTACCTTAGACATGTCTTCATAGAAAAGGAATAACATGTTTGGATGGTGTCTCTTCGCCCAAGCTTCTTTAAGATTATCAAAGTAAGGCGTCCAGTAAACTGCAAATACATAACGTTAAGTTTCAGCATTATAGTTTTTATGTAAGTACCTAAAGTAGATAACAAAAAAGTCATATAACCAACGTACTGTGAATATTATTCATCGAGCTCATCTAGCGTTAGAATGTTTAATAATGAAGTCAGAATAAACACCCACATTTATTGAGAAAACAATTATTCGTGAATCTGCAACATTGCTATAACATTCCTAGTACTTTTTCTGAAGTCGATTGTTTATTTTGTAAAAAAAAAAATATTTTTCACTTTTTAGTTGTACCTACCCCACACAAATTCAATTAACACTAGTGCATTGAAGACTTGAAGACACGACTCAAAGAATCATCAAAATTCGCATAGAAATGCCGGAGATGCAGTACATTTATGCATATAACATCGTACATAAGAATAATTACCTAATGTATTATATACTAAAACCTTCCTGAAAGTATGTAGATCACACTAATGAAAGAATCATCAAAATTGGTTCAGGAGTTTTTGAGATAATTATTGTGGACATACAAACATACATACATACGGGTCGAATACAGAACCTCCTTTTTTAAAGTCGGTTAAAAAAAAACAACCGACTTCAAAAAAAAACACTACAAATTAAAAAATTACTTTAATTTCGGAAGTCGGTGTCGTTGCTTCAGCATTTTCGTTTTTTGACACCGACTTCCGAAATTAAAGTTATTTTTTACTTTGTATTTTTTTTTTTTGAAGTCGGTTGTTTTTTTGTAAAAAAGTTTTTATTTTTCACTTTTTAGTTGTACCTACCCCACACAAATTCAATTAACACTAGTGCATTGAAGACACGACTCGAAGAATCATCAAAATTCACATAAAAATGCCGGAGATGCAGTACATTTATGCATATAACTTCGTACATAAGAATAATTACCTAATGTATTATATACTAAAACCTTCCTGAAAGTATGTAGATCACACTCATGAAAGAATTATCAAAATCGGTTCAGTAGTTTTTGAGATAATCGCGGACATACAAACATACATACATACATACATACATACATACATACATACATACATACATACGGGTCGAATACAGAACCTCATTTTTTAAAGTCGGTTAAAAAAAACTTTGAAAATTTTATATTTGCCTTACTCGAGTTGCTGACGAAGAAGCACCAGAAAGTTTTGAAGTCTCCGTGGTACCCGAGCAACCTGTGCAACCTGTTCATGTAATAGAAGGATACCACCACATCCCTGGGGTCCCGCGCCACATATACTACTTTGGCATTACCCAGCAAGGATGGTGGCAGCAAGGATATTGGCAGATGGGTGTATACGAAGCGTGGAGAAGCCGCCTGGGACAACCTTTGTGTTCCCGGAAGAGTTATTGTCTCAAGATGTTTGATCTTCGCAGCATCCGCGGTCTCACTCAAGACTTTGGCCCTCATCAATGGATGTACGAGCGTAGGAAACCTTAGAAAAAAAACATTAAATAGATATTTTTTTAACATATTTTAAGTTTTAACTGGTCAAGCCCCGCGCGTTTCCGATTGGTGACGAAACAATAGAAAATCAATTGTGTCTCATTAGCGGAGTTTGACAGATTATTACTAATAAAAATAGATTGCGTCAAAGTCTTGAAGGTCAAGACCATGTATCTTTATATAAGAAAACAGTTTCACTTTTCTTGCCCCACAAGTTCAGGCGCCTTAAATGTATACAAAATGAGAGTCCTAGACTCAATACAAATATGTACTCACTCCAGAAACATGAACCTTCCAAACAAGGGGACGCTCTCCGATTTGGCGAAGTTCCAATCGTTGGCGACGATCCAAACTAGTTCGCGAGTCCATGTCGAGCCTGCAAAGGCACACATATAAATAGAAGCATTTCAGGCTTGCCAAGTTTTGAGAATAGGTAGAGGTCAAGAGGGGAGGAATATTTTCAGTTAGGGAATACTTAGTTCTAAGGTAAACTTTACAGGATCTGCAGTCAATCTTTATTTTTGAAATAAAGATATTATTATTATTATTATTTTTCCTTTTTCTATGGTTTTCATCAACATGAAATTCTGTTAACTACTGAATTACCTAAAACCCCATTTAAACATTGCAAAAACCCTGAAATAATGTATCTTCATTAACGTTCTCAAGACAGAAGATGCAAATGTGAAAATTCTGGACACGATGGCGCATCGAACCGGTAACTTTTTGTTACGTTATCTGATTGTGCTGCAGCAACAATGGCTAATTACGTTTTCTTATTAATAAACAGTACACCAGAGCTAATGTTATTCTCATCATAGTTTTATAACAGTTGTTCGTGAGTGTAGGTAACGCTGAATGGTCTTTAGTTTACCTAATTAAGCTAGTAAAAAGTTTATGTTTAGGTAAACAGTTCGATAAACTGCGTTCCTTTGGAGCTTGGTTTTGTTTCCTTCTTAACGTAACGTATTATAATAGTGTTCAAAAACACGCGAGAGACGCGTCAACGGCAGCCATCGACAGTTGCAGTACCATTGACGCGTGCCGCTAGTGTGACACGGTGCAGCGTTAATTTGGGTTGGATACAGTGGGTACGATGGGAGCAGGTTGCTGGATATATCCTCAAAGTACAGACGCCAGCACATCAAGCTACTACAATATGTCAAATTTCTTTAATAGATTTTCATCTTTATTGCTATAGCATAAGGTTCAAGGTTGATTGGTAAAATTTGACAGTTTCGGGTAGCTTAATGTGCTGGCATCTGTACAATGTGACTATCAAGGTTAATTTAACATAACATAACATCACGCCTCGTGTGTGTGGACACTAAGCTGAACATGAATCTTCCTTTCAAAGATGCACTGTTTTCTGAAGATGGGTAAGAACCGTCAAGACGTGTCGCAGTTACTTACCTACTATCGGAAAAAAGCAGTGGACGTTCCTCTAAAGCCGCGTACGCACGAACGAACAAAACCATGGTGAACACGTTCATCGAACACTTTGTTCGCACGTGCGTACCACTAACGAACATAACACTGTGTTCGTCAAAAATGTTCGTGGCGATCCAATATGTTCGTGTTCACCATGTTTTGTTCGTTCGTGCGTACGCGGCTTTAAGTATAGTAAGTATAGGTAAGTGGTAAGTATGGGGACTGACCTGATCTAGGATAACTGGCGACGAAAACGTCACTAGACCTTACTTCCATGTTGTAGATGTTCGCAGCTTCAGCGATGAAGGTTTTCGGGAAGAAGTAGCCCTTCGGTCCCACGCGAATGTAGTCTGTGTGTTCGTCTGTAGCAAACAAATAAGTATTACTTGAATGTCGTCATGTAGAGTACGTTGGCCTGGACCTTCCAGCTTATTTGGCAATCATTTATAATGTTGACAACATAGTGTTCTGCGCTATTTTATTCCTCCCCGACCTTCACTTACTGAATCAAAAAATATTGTCAAAGGACATAATTCATTTCGTACCCCAAAAATTAAAGTTCCGGTCAGAAAAAAAATGTACAGGAATAAATGCTCAAGTTTTGAGCATTTTTTACTATTACAAAAATCATATTTTTATAACAAGTGATTTAAGCACAACATTAGATCATTCATTTTAATTTTTTAGATCTATATTTATGAATTTAGGTATGTTCAATCTCAAATAGCAGCCGGGGGTTTATTTGTGGACTTTCGTTGTACGTAGGTAATAGTAAAAAACGCTCAAATCAAATCAAATCATTTATTGGTTTGCAAACATGGGTTTTAGTACATAGATGTTTTATTAAACGAGTCCTCCATGCTCTACCGTCACATGGGCATGCAAAACATATTATTATTTAATTTACACAAAAGTTATTATAATTTTAAATCACAATTACGAGAATTAAATAATACAAAATACAAATTCATGTCAAATCGTTTGAATTACTGTAAAAATGTCACAATAATATATTAATGGCAAATGTCAACTAAGGTTACATATATAAAAAATAATAATAATAATATAAAAAAAATGTTAAATGTCATCAAAGTTACAATAAAAAACAAAATAAAAAATGTCAAACGGCATAATAGCATGTCAATCAGTCAGTGATTCATCATTAAGGAAGTCATCAATTGTGTAATAACTTTTGCTTTTGTAATAACTTAGCTCAAAATGAGGTTTTATTTTCTGGCTTTAATTTTTGGGTATAAAATGTTCGACACTGCACCCTAATTGCGTCTGAATCATTTTGAAGGATATTGCTAATCCATTGCTAATTTGCTACCTACATACTTATGTTCTAAAAATTTGTTTGCGCAACAACGTAAATAACGCAATGAAAGCTATTACTACTGATAGTGATATCAGCCGCACGGGTCGATCGATCAGGTTAAGCTACGCTTGCCGCGGTTGGTCCGTGGATGGGTGAACATCTTTACATAACAAGACCCCTCCGTGCCTCGGAAAGCACGTTAAGCCGTTGGTCCCGGCTGTCATCCGTGGATCTTTGACAGTCGTTACGGGTCGTCAGATTCAGAAGCCCGAAAATCTGACAACCAGTCTTACCAAGGGGTATCGTATTAGATACTTAGTAACTGGGTTGTGGAGGTCAGATAGGCAGTCGCTTCACGTAAAATACTGGTATTCAGCTGCATCCGGTTAGACTGGAAGCCGACCCCAACATAGTTGGGAAAAGGCTAGGCAGATAATGAGTGTGTTACGCAATTACCCCACTGAATGATGTCTTTATAGCCGGGATTGTGCAACGTTCCTTCAGTTTTATCTACATTGTAGGTATTGGTCGACAGAGCAACTGCCGTATGTGAAACCCATGGTTCTGGGTCTGGAGCCCGCTAAGTGTCATTGACGGTTTTAGTAGCAGTACAGTAAAACGGGGCTACTTTGAACAGGCGGGGTTACTTTGAACAGGCCGATCCCAACGCTATGACGCGTTTCCCACACCCCGCGCCTCGCGCAATATTACTCGAGGTCACGCACACTTGCTGAGCACACGTGAAAACCGATTTTGGCGCTCTGTCAAAGTAGCTCCAAAATCTGTCAAAGTAACCCTGGAAGTCAAAGTAGCCCCATTTTGCGGTAGTTAAGCCGATTAATTTCCCGGGTTGCTGTCAAGGTTCTACGGACTTATGAAGGTTCAGTGGTGAGATTAGGCAAGGATTAACATATTGACCATAGTAATTTGCAATGAATTAGCAATTTAATCAAATCACCGGATACAAGTACCTACTAATAAGATAAACGATGTCCGGTTTTCTAAGAAATCTCTCGATTTGAAGGGAAACTAGTTTAATTAAGATTGAGGTTATTAAGTTATACTTAAGATGACTTGTAAATGACATGGCGGAAAGAAGAATTTCACAGACAGCTTTTACAAAATGTTTTTGAAGCGTGTTACTCGCGACGGGACATTGCCGACGTGCCGAAAAAAACGAATAAGTATTGAAAAGGTTGGTTCATTCACCTGTAAATATTTGGTTGTTTGTTGTTATCAGAATTTAATATATCTGACACGTAGGAAAACTTCAAGCGGCGAAAATATAATATAACCTTATCGGAAATTATATTTCCGAGCCGTTTGGGGTTGAAACCCTCGGGCCGTGTGCTGATGGTCTTTTTAAGGAAATTCCAAAACGGCTGGTTGACACTTCCCGTGATCCAAGGGCTGGCTTTTACCTTGGCCAAAGGCTAAGAATGGCCATACAACGTGGTAATGGCGCCAGTCTCTTGGGTACATTACCAGTCGACAGCGATGCGAATGAATTTTTCGACGCTATATTTTAGTTTTTGTATAGTTTTAGTTAAGTTAGGTTTTAATTTTGTTATTTTTGTTAATTAAGGATACACGTAGGTAAATAAACATTCAGCTGCAACTGCTGGATATCGGTACACACACTACTTATCAATCTCAATCTGATTCATTTTGAAGGATATAGCTAATCCATTGCTTCATATGTTCGAAAAATGTGTTTGCTCAACAACGTAAATAACGCAATGGATGTTATTGAACTGTCAAAATGAAACGCATTGCTACTGATAGTGTGATACGCAATTACCCCGCAGGTGAAGCTGACCTGACAAGTGCCGTGCTAAAAAGATTTGCAAGTCAGCAAGATTGGTAACGGACTAACTGTATAAAGGGTCCCATTAAAATAGATGGACTTTTAACACAGTGATCATTACGTCTAACCAAAGATATCCAAGCAAAAAAAACACTGATAAAGTGATTTTATTTTGACCTAAAATAATAAATTGCCGGCACATTAGTGTATTTTCGTTAGCTGACATTTTTCTTGTAAAGTACCAATTAATGCGTTTTTCTTATATATTTTTTTACTATCGTCCTTATTTTGGTGGTCTGAATGATTTCTAAATGTTTGTCCATATATTTTAATGGGACCTTATACATATAGGTAATGGAGCGCCAGGCGTTCCTGATTACCTATAGTCCATTTACTATAGCATTAGACAGAAGTTAAAAAAGGCTCTTTTAGGTGTACACTTTGTAATAAAAGTACAACAAATATTATTACAGTCAAGATTGATGTGGAGTTAAATATAATCAATTTAAATAACAGCAGTCACACTTAATTGTACTTATTTAACCTATCTACCTTCTGAAATTACAAGGCCTTTATTTAATATTATTTAGTTTATACATACAATACTGTCGTGTCAATGTTTAAAATCTAAAAGAAGCAGGGTCGGACAGTACCGGAACGTTTTTCATGTCACTATAACTCTACCAAATCTAAAATGTCACCTATTCCCTTCATAAGTTGTGGCAGCACGTGTTTTTTTATTTTGTCGGTTTATACAGGATGAAATTGAACACATGCGACAAATCGAAATGGGAGATTGTACTCATCATTATGAACAACTTTTACTATGGAACCAAACCTGAAATCGCGAAAAAAAAATCAGCTGTTCCCTACATTTATGTACGCAATAACTCGTCAAAATGTAGGGAGCAGCTGATTTTTTTTTCGCGATTTCAGGTTTGGTTCCATAGTAAAAGTTGTTCATAATGATGAGTACAATCTCCCATTTCGATTTGTCGCATGTGTTCAATTTCATCCTGTATAAAGTTGTTTTTCATAAACTGATTGTTACTAAAAATTGTTTCATTTCATGTACCTATCCAAGCATCGTGACGAGTAGATAGATAGAATATGCTTTATTGTATGCCATAAATTGTTACTTACAAAAAAAGCACATACATTATTTATTAAATTGTTTGAACTTAACTTGAAAATAAAAGGTTTCGTACTCCTGCTTCTGCGAGCCTCTTTTTTCTAATGTTATAATAAATGGAGTATAAGTATCGTCATTCGTGAAGGCTGCGAATTTGTAAAACCTTGATCCCACAATTTCTTGCACTAATATTATAAAGGCGAAAGTTTGTGTGTTTGTATGTTTGTTACATCTTCACGCACAAACGGCTGGACCGATTTTGATCAAATTTCGTATGGAGGAGGTAGCTGACACCCGGGCTTAACACATAGGATAATTTTTATCCCGATATTCTCACGGGATTGAATCTTATGTGGGTGAAACCGCGTGGCGCAGTGACTAGTATAAAATAAAGCAAGACCACAGAATAACTAATAGTACTAACGCGATAACGGCAAGACCCAACAAAATCTAAACTAGGTACTACCTACCTACTACGGATGTAGTTTAAAAAGTATTGTATTTTTAGTTAATCGTATGCATCTATGTTTAGAAACATAAAATATGCATTTGGGGTAAACTACTGTTCTTTGTTATAAACTTAGGAATATGTACAACAATGCTCTTTCGTATACTTAATTATTATAAGCAACATTCCCTGAGACCGATTGTTAAACTGCCAGCACTACTTATGGGAATCATGATAGTAGGTACCTAAGAACGTAATAAACAATAGATCTTTTTCTTTCAAGAGACTGCGTCAAGATCATCAGTAATGATGAAATGACTGCATCATCACAAATGATCTTGACGCACTCTCTAAAGACTAAAGCGTTGTTAGATTTTGTGCCAGTGTCATTTGACCGAGTATGGTCATTTAGAGTAGATACCTATGCCGGCAATGTTGTCTGCCTATCTGTCTTCGTTTATGTTAATAAACTCATCGAGTTAAATGAGGTTTAGACGCGGAGTTTCTAATCACAACATTATCGCGATGAAATAGATCGAAAGTATTCTACTGTTTTCATAAAATGTGGTAAACACAAGTTCTCCTTTTAAAAATGGTTGACGTGTCTCAATGTCTCATCAAAATCAATTCAAATAATGAATAATATGACCCTAAAACTTACTTTTAAAGTATTTCCCAAGTTGACAAGCCAGTTCTGGCTTCACATCTCGTATTTCCCATGGAAAATTAATTCTTGCATCCATGTCGAGATAAAACAACGATGGACCGTTAAGTATGCCTTGAATGCACATTTAGTTTGAAGAACCATCGTTTACAAGATTATTTATTAGATATTATGATAAATAAAGGTGTGGTAGATAATGTTATGAAAGTCACCCGTCTTGGTAAAATAAATAATATAATATTATTATTTTCTGTTATTCTATAAAGGCTGCATTTACATTTGTTTATTTTTTTATAGGCAGTTTCATCCGAAACTGCTGCCACTACATATCATTCATCAAAGATCTGTATTAATGCGACCATGATTCCAGTCCGAAAAGGGATGGTGCTATCGGTCATGTACTATCTCCGCCTCGCTCTAACACTGGAATCATGATGTCATTAAACCGCCATAATACCTGGACTAACTACTTACTAAGATCAACTTTAATACCTTTTAATAAAAAAAATTATAAACGAAATTGGTCCAGATTTATCGGACAGATAGATTATCGGGTTATTTTACGGACACAATAAGTAAACAATTATGAAGAAACACCCAAAAGCTCTTCGCTCGGTACAAATGGATAGAGCAAGCCGGGTGAAAATTGTAGTTACGATTTACGAAAATGATCTATATAATATACAGGATGTTACGGAAAGGGTATATCAATACAAACGGGTTTAAGAGTGTATCTGGTCTAGAATATCTGTACAAAATTTCAGCTCAAAAGCATTAACTTTAAAAATGCTTAATATGTTTTTATTTCGACATCACGGCGCTGCACTGGCGCGCGACGGCGTGATGTGCGTGTACTAGGCGCACAGACACACTACAGATAATGGATAATGACCCTCGTAGTCCGGTGACACGTTTGTTATGATTTTAATTTAATAAACTATCGAAATAAAAAAAATATTAAGCATTTTCAAAGTTACTACTTTTGAGCTGAAATTTTGTACAGAGATTCTAGACCAGATACACTCTTCAACCCGTTTGTATTGATATACTCTTTCTGTAACACCCTGTAGAGAAGATATAATACGTAATAGATAGCTACCTCAGCTATACTCAAGAAGTTATACAAATACTGATACTCAGTGCGTTCTTATCGTTCATATTACGACGCATCGTGAAAGCAAGCACTAATTAATTGATACATAAGATGTGATATTCTCGTAGCCGAATTAATTAAAGCGCAATTTTGACCTCATTTTCAAGAATAACAATGAATGCAGAAATAATCATACAAATTATTGATCTTGTCCCTATTAATACCATTGAACCCTCTGAGGGTTTCATTTACAAGTCAACAAACACACAAAGAAAACACTTGACAAGAATTAAAAGATGTTTACTTAATAAATTAGGAATAAATAAATTACATGGCGAACATATTTGGAAATAAATTAACTATAGATACATAAACACAGAGATCGAGAACTATGACGTAACGACAACCACTTCAGGCGCTTGTTGTGACTCTACTTCATCCTCCTTCTCCTTTGTTTGGAGCTCCGTTTCAGCGCTGGTTTCCACCGGGGATTTGGCCTGGCACATGAGCGTCACAGGGTCCCGCATGCGCTCTGGGCCACAGTTTTCCGTTGCTCCTAACAGCTTGAACTCGTCCTGTTCGTCTGAGTCGGACTCGAGTCGGCGCCGGCCCGCGATGACTACCTCGACGGCGCGCCCGTCACTCGCTGACCTGTCTCCTGCGCCGATCTCAACGCGGTACGGCGTACTCGGCTCCACGAAAGCCTCCATCACACGAACGTCAGATCTCTCTTGAATGTCATGGTCCCTGTCGAGCGGCTTGTGGCTCTTGGAGAACATGTCGAAGATGCTGAGCGGTAACTTCTTGGGGACGGCGACGAGGAACACCACGTTCTGCACGTCGGCTTGCACGTTGACCTCGCCATCCTGGCGCTGGTCGTAGAGGGCGGGCGCGGCGGCCGCGGCGGCGAACAGACAGGCGACTGCTAGGAGCATGTTGGTGCGTGCGCGCTACAGATCTCACATGCGCTGACTGCGCGCCGCATGCTCCCGCGCCGCTTTTACCAGCCACCCGCGAACCAGTCTGACGCTCGAAACGAGCACACTGTAACGGTTAACACGACATGAATACTGTGTGGACCTAATTCAACGGATGATGCCTAAGTGTTAATTATCAATTTAGAATTTAATGACCACAGCGAGCTATCAATCTTTGCCAACTTTGGTTAGATGAGTCATCATAGTTCACATTGGATACCATTGTTCCAATTGGTTACTACCTACTATGTTATTGTTGCCATTGCCGTAAAATGTTGTTTTGTTTTCCAACGAAGGTGAATGTCTAATTTCGATAGTTTAAACACGGTCAAACAGTGAAATGTGGGACTTTTGTGAAGCATCGCGTTCTACATTACCTGGCTTTGTGATGGTATCCGTCAAAACAAACAGGAAAGTAGTGAATGTCGTGTCGTGGCGGCCCGTGGAGCCGCAGGGCTTGTCTCGCGTGTGACAGTGACCGCGGGTCATCGATACGATAACCGAGTTTCGCCTGCACACTCGATGTACAGATAGGATCTAAACACCGCTCTGGTAATGCTTTAACTGCGCAAAACAGACCATAATCGAATCACGCAAATACTCGAGTCCTTTGGCTCGGTCCCGTTATTTTCTTCGCAATGTCGTCGTCTTCACAAAATGTCTTGTTCTGGTTAACTTTTTATGGCTCACGTACATTATATTTCCTTATAGAACGCTGGTGACGCTAGCACGCCTTTAGGAACACAGTTTAATATCGTTTGAGACCGGTAAGGTGGAACAGACCCCTACAAGTCCACTAAGTAAAGCATCTTTCGTTCAGTGAACCCATACTAGCTTTTCTTACCAACAGGAAATCTGCTAGTCTATTTCCGGGGCCCTTAGGGACACAGGGGCCAGGGCCCATAGGCACAACACATTTTAGCCCCCCCCCCCCCCCAGCCCGAAGCCATTTTGGAAATTTTGCAAATAAAATCCTCTAAGTAGTACATAAAATGTAATTTTAACTGACTTTAATGACTAACTATAAATTATTAAACAAAAATTATGTATGCCACCATATTTAGGTACTTCAACGATCCTCAAATCGACTTTGCTAAACAAAGACGTTCTTTTCCTCCTTAACACTCAAGTTACCT
The DNA here is from genome assembly GCA_947508005.1 of Amphipoea lucens. Lineage (NCBI taxonomy): Eukaryota > Metazoa > Arthropoda > Insecta > Lepidoptera > Noctuidae > Amphipoea > Amphipoea lucens. The sequence goes on from OX382367.1 coordinate 16,902,391, forward strand.
AAGTACTTGAACCAACTTACTTTCTGCAAACAACTTATTCATAGTACTTTGGTAAAAACCCACATGATTGATTTTTAGCAAAGTTGGTGCCGGCAGTGATTTAATGGTGATCGTTAATTAGCTTCCTAACAAAAGAGGTAGGTAAACACTGAAGCAGAGACTGGTATCAATCAGCCCGTGAAAGATGACGAGGGACTGTAAGGGAGACCATGTAACATTTATCTTTAGATATGTGTCTCGAATTGAGTAGAAACCTAATTGAGAGTCAATAAGACACAGCTATGGCTGACCATCTTTAGTTTACGTTAAGTTTCATAAATGATTAGGTTTTGCCCGTGGCTTCTGGTCGCGTGCAGGTCGGAAATCATTTAAAGGTAACGTTTACTTAAGTGCCTGGGTTCTTTTACCTGTGGGCAAACATTGACATCCGTAAAGGTAACAGACAGAGTTATGTACATGGAAGTATGGATATTTCTACTAATCGTTATTTATTAATCAATAAAACCTAATTATCATATTATATACATGGTCTTGTTTATAAAAGAGTCATTATATGAACTTATGACGTGCTCTATTGTTAGATGTTATAGTTCTAAGAAATTCATGTTTAGGTTCAGAGTTGGATTGTTAATTAATATCGGTATCATTAGGTACACATCGTAGATACCTACCTACCTATGTACATAATACATGATTGTAAAAAGGGACGTTTCAAACCTATTTTATATTTTAGCGGTGCCTATAATGTTCCCACTTGTGGGACACAGGCCTCCTCTCTGTGCTCTGGATTGGGTCGTAAATTCGTAAGCCACCACGCGGGCCCAGTACGGGTTGGTAGATGTTACATGTCTTCGAATGTTTAGTTCTTGGATATGCTGGTTTCCTCCACAGTTTTGAGAGAAGTGGTGATGAAATAATTTACACAAAGTAAAGAGCCTGTCAAGGTACGAACCTAAGACCTAAACTCGTTAGTCGCGGCCGTTACCACTGGGCTACAACTGCTCCACCACCAGTTTATACCTAATACTTGAACGGCTGTAATTTACTCAGTTTTACCAACTGCAGCACATGGATTCGGTACATGATTCTGCACGTTTTAATTTTTCGTCGCTGATTAAAAAAATATATTTTGACCGCGTAGACTGCACTTTTCTATGAAACAGTAGTTTTAACAGTAGTTTGCGTGTAGATGCCCCGCTGCCACCCTTTATACACTCAAATATTCTAATAAAGGTTTTTCTCAGTTTATTACAATGTAATAAACGTATTTGGGAAGTTGATCAAAGCTCTAAGTTTTAGAATAAGAACCCTACGGACGACTTTGAATAAAAGCTTTTGAGCTGAGTTGAGTTTTGTGTCAACAAATGCTCTCTGGAAGTAACAGCTTCTTGTTCATCAATAATGGGTCCTTTTTAGTTATAAGCACTAGATCATTGAGATTTTCAGGAAAGTTATTTCAACAGTCTTCCTGAGTTACTAGCGTAGTAAACAGTGATCAGCCCCCTTATTCACAAACACTCGATATGCTTCCGTATCGTATCGAACATTAATCATTGTTATCGTAGGAGTCTTCTCAATGCTGTTCACAAGTCCAAAACCCGAAAATTTTGTCAGTTTAATCAAATAGACGCCCGCTATTCTTCCAACAGCTATTTGCTGTTGAGGGGAAGTCAAATCAGGTTATCGAAATGTCAGGTTTTCGATACGATAGCCTGTCGTATGTTTGTGAATCAGGGCTCAGGTTCGTTGTTTTAGGGAAAGAAACAAAGGTTTAGGGATTTTTCAATAAGAATTATTATTTATTTTCAACGAAACAATGTACACGCTTACGTACTTATATATTTAACTTACAAACTAAAATAAATGCATCTTTCCATGGCTATGTCTTCGTACAATATAATAAATTAACTAATAAATAAACTGAAGATTAATTGTAACTTTTAACGCCAGATTCCTATATTTTACCAACATGGTTCATTTGTTGATACGCAAACTGTACTTTCACCTATAATGAGACAGTGTTTATAGCGAACGTAGTTAGGAAATCCTAAGTTTATGAGGCTAAGATAAGGCAATGTTTTACATTGTTTAAGTTTTACCATTGGTATCAGAAACAATTCGTTCATATATATATAGGAACCGGGCATTAGTCCACAAAACTATTGATTACTCGTTAATTGATCACATAATTATTCTTTTGACATTAATGATGGCGGGTTTTTCTCAAAAGCGGCATCAGGAAGCTTGCCAGGCGTTGTTTCAGTCTGTGAAAGAAACAAACAAATGAATGGAGGTTTTTAATACAAACAACTAATTGCGATCCTTTTATAATAGGGACCTTTAATTTTACATTAGGAAACATTTTGTTTTACAAGGGTTCATTTACCCATGTTTCCTTAACACGTCTTAGAAAGGACAGAAATAAATAAAAATTAAAGTTCCTTAAAATGAATTAATAGTTTTGCATGATTCCAAATGAGCTTAACAAAATAAAGGAAGGGACTTTTACCTGATATTTTCGCGATTATCTGGGAATGAAAAAAAATAGAATGGATCAGTTTTGCTTTCGCGCAAAAGTTGAAAGAATCATGCACAACTAATTAGTTAATTACTTAATTGGAACTTCGACAAAAATATTCGAGTACAAAGTTTCAATTCGGCCACTAGGTTTGAAATTGATATAACATATCGAAGATTTCCACAGGAATACCTCCACAGAATAAGTTGCTTGAAGAGAAACATTTAGATTAGATTAGATACTATTTAAGTTTTTACCTTTGTGCTTTCTCCTGTTTCCTCAACGACGCGTCCTTCTTCTGGATCTTCAAATCGTTGCCCATGCTGACGTCACTCAGCGGGGATGCAGGCTCCGCGGGCTTCGCTGGTTCCTCAGGCTTCACTTCTTGTGGCTTCCCCTCAGCAGGTCTCTCTTCCTGTGGCTTCACTTCTGGCACCGGCAGGGAAATCACTTGGATCGACGGCGACTCGGACGGGGAACCCTGGGGTGGCTTGGGCTTGTACTCAGTGTTGTACTCCTCCATGGCGAGATCCAGGAGGTCGTCCATGTCTCCGAGGGCGGAGATTAAGGACTCGGCGGGAGCCACCGCGATCACCACACCGTCGATGTTCAGCCTGTAGTTCTCCGTACCATTCTGTCGCTGGTCGTAGTGCTTCATGGCGCAGTCGGGTGTTGGCGCGGCCGTCGCCACCGCCACCATCGCGGCCATCAACGCCACCTCGCACACCACTCGTCTGTAGTTGACCATCGCGGAAGGTGTCTGCGGGCGCACTGAACTTCGGTTGCGGCTGTGGGACCCGCTATGTATCCATTCTCCGCTGCATCTTTTATTTATTTGCCCAGATAGCGGTACAGCCAGACGCGGCTTCGACTAACCGCGCGACCCGTCGTAGCTAAACTGGTATTAACACAACAGAATTGTGTAATAAATACAGGTATACACAGGTATCATCCGTTATGTTAACACGGACATTATTTTACAACTAATCCCCATTAACTACAACAAGTAAGCGTAACCTGCCTTAAATACAACGCACTTAATCCTGGTTAATCAGATGTATTTTTTATACATTATAAGTATTTTTAGAACAGTAGGTATTATCAGGCCGACGACTCAACCCAATAACCCGTTAACCTCTGCTATCGAATCCGAACCAAACGGCTAAAAGAAATGACAACAAGTTATTTTTGGCCATAGACGACTAATTAGCCTTGACGAGTGGCGCGTTGAATAATGAAGATATGAAGATAAAATTATATTATAATAATATATCGTTTATTGCGGATCACACATAAAAATACACACAATCCATACAGTATTAGTAACAACGACTTAAAAACTATGTTAGTAAAACTAAATCCATACTAATACCTACCTATTATAAATGCGAAAGTGTGTCTGTCTGTCTGTCTGTCTGTTACAGCTTTTCACACTTAAACCGCTAAACCGATTTAGATAAAATTTAGTATAGAGATAGTTTGAGTCCCGGGAAAGGACGACATAGGATAGTTTTTATCTCGATATTCCCACGGGATTGACACTTTGCGGGTGAAACTGCGGGGCGCTGCTAGTACTAAACTAAATACTAATTATGAGGCGCGTAGAATCATTAAGATAAATTAATGATGGTATTTGAATAATTAATCCAAAGTCAGACAAACAAAAATGATCGAAGGGCAAGCAACGTACCTATTTTGTAGAAAAGGTGGCTAGACAGAGAGATACTACAAGTACACAGTTTACAGGGTAGATATTTTCAAACTTGGCAATTTAGGAAATCCCTTAAGTTTTCTTAGATTCCACAAAAGTGGTTCTATGTTGTTATATTAGTGTGTGGTTTACTGTAGCATACTTCACATGCCTACCTACCTACATACCTATTTCCTATCCCTAAGGCCATATAAGTCCTAAAACAACTTGAATCCAAGTAAAAGCTTTGCTATGAAATTTCATTGCAACAAATATGTCCTAGATAGTCGTAGTCGAGCTTTTGAACAAACCAAACAATTCCTTATCAAACAACAAGACTACTCTGTAAATATCAATTAAGTATAATAAGTTAATGGGCGTCCGGTGGCACAGATCGGGTGCGGTAGACCAACCTGTCGCTGATGGGCCACGGACAGCTTTCAACTAACTGTATCTACCACCTACCTACTTACTTGCACCATCGCATCGTCTCCGATAAACGGTAAAACGGTAACATTTTACTTTATTTGCCCTTTTCTGGGCTAAGTTTTTTGGGGGAAAGATGCTCAAGATGCCGTGAGGTATCGCAATGATTATAAAGAAAATACTTATTTACCGACCATCGTTACGTAAACAAACATCAACAACTTTCAATCAGCTTCCCTGAAACCTAATTATCAATGCTACATAATCTACCTTTACGAACTTTTCAGACAAAATACTATACAGCTCTATCACACTAATATTATAAAGGCGAAAGTTTGTGAGTGTGTTTGTTACTTCTTCACGCACAAACAACTGGACGGATTTGGATCAAATTTGGCACACAGATAGTTTATAACCAGGATTAACACATAGGATACTTATTATCCCGATATTCCCAAGGGATCGAAACTTATGCGGGTGAAACCGCGGGGCGCAGCTAGTTAGGAAATAAGAACACAAAGTTCTTCTTCTTAGTTACCGAAACCAATCGTTGTAGGTATATCGTATGATTGCTTTAGGTATTATCGACCGGTTTATGATAGGCGAAAGTGCAACTAGGTATTTTTCTGGGCATCCGCCGATTTTGTGCAGGAACTTGCATAAAAAAGAACGAGTGCCATAACTCTCTCCATAAATCGACTGTCTACTTGATAAAAGGTTAACAATCATAACAGTAATGAATACCTACCAACAATTATATCGACTTTACACACTTTTAAGGACACGCCAGATTTCTAGACAAGAGCTAGAAACTGTTACCTCTTCACAAACAGGTCTGGGTTACTTTCTACCACACCCAGTTTTATTTAATGTCGGTTCGAACGTCTCGCTGTAAAATTGTCGTAAAGCAGGATGGTGATTGAGTCGTAGGAAGACATAAATGTGACAAACTGCTACTGACAACTACTTGAACTATCTATCTTCCTATTTATTTATTATTTATTTATTTAATACTTCAAGCACATAAATGTACAGAGGCGGACTTAATGCCATAGGCATTTTCTACCAGTCAACCTTCCTATTATTTTTGAAGTGAATACTTCTTTAGGCGCGTCGGACATTTCTGAGATGAGAAAAAACCATTGAACTCGCGACACTGTTACCGACACCGCGCTACATTCGCATGTGTTCGGCTGTCCTCGGGATGTACCTACTCGGTTTTAATGTAATTCCGGTATGTCAGTGAGTGAATGGCAAAGTTTTGTTTATATGACGATTCAAAAATACACACGTAATTGTTCAAGTTTTCACTTCTGTCGGCACTCCCGGAGTGCCACTGTTTTTTTTTTTTTTTGTTTGGAAAAGTATAGGCCGATCTTTATTTATCTCTGCTGCCGAATCCCGCTCTGCGTAAGCTCTAAATAGATTTGGGAACTGGTTTAAAAACTGGGTAAAGTGCAAAGTGAATTCTTTAACACCGCTGCATTCCCATGCAAATCGTCCAGTTTTCTCAGATAACAGGAACTTCGGGACAACGGTACTGCGGCTGAGTCGCCAATCCGCTTGCTTACTTAATAAGCCCCATCAGATTTGCACGGGATGCGGGACTTTAATTACTTATAGGTAAGTACTAACGGACGCGTCGTTCATCATGCACTTTACTTATGCCCAGTTTTTTTTTAATACGCAGGTAAGTACTTGTGTAACTAACGGTGTTAGTTCGTCAGTCTAGGCTTTTCTTTACGTCCGATCCGAATCCGAGAAATAGTCCATAGTCCGATTTGTTCGGATCTAGTGTGCAACCCCTCATACAAATAGAACAATGGTCACTTCAGACCGGCATTTCTCGGATTCGGATCGGATGTAGTGCGAAACCGCTCTAGGTAAGTCTATAAGTTTGACAGCTTGGAAGATTAGGTCCTTCGCGAATAGCCATCGTCTTTCTACTGTATGTAAGATGAAACACGGCTGGCATGCCATAGATTAGAATGGAATAGAATACCTATCATTTATATATCTGAGTAGGTATATGCTATATGGGTGGTATTAGGGGACGAGCCTGTTGCCATCAACTGGGTACAAATCCAGACATTCAGACTCCGGCACCCTAATTGCGTAACACATTTATCAATCGGAATCAAAATCATTTTGAAGCAAATTGCTAATCCATTGCTTGATAAGTTCGAAAAATATTTGTGCTCTACACGTAAATAACGCAATGAATGTTGTTGAACTGTCAAAATGAAACCGATTCCAATTGATAATGTGTTACGCAATTGCCCCGCGGGCTGCTACTGAGAAATTCCTGATGTAAAAACCCAATAACACTTTGCCCGACCTGCGAATCGAACCCAAGACCTCGTGCTTAGCTGTAGCGATTGCGAATTTGCGACCACTAGACCAACGAAGCAGTCGGTAAATGTAGTGGCATGACTCTCATACAGGTGATAAGTGCGACCAGTCTAAGGCCCTTTGTAAACGGCACGGTTTCTTTACAATACCTACGGCGTAGATATAAACCGCGCCGTAGAGAAAACGTGTCCGTCAACAAGCTTCCATAGTGATCCATATAAAACTGACGAACTGTGCCTACACACGGCGAATGAACTGAAGTTTTTCATGGCAAGAAAAACGTGTGTAACTGTAGGGCCTAATCCATCCATCCGCCTTCCAAACACTGAGGTAATATGTCCTACGTAAGTACATAATATTACCTCAATGCTTCCAAACTAGGAGCCCGTCAAACCTTACCTTTATAGTATACCTACCTTGTCGTCATGTAACCCTGCGGTTATTTAAGCGATTCCGATTTCCGCTTCTCGAGCCGAAGTTTGAGATTCGAACCTATTACCTATAGCAAAAACCAAAGTTACCGTGACTTTCTAAGGTAACTGTTATGGCCGGTTTTGTCACCGAAAATTGTATCTGGCAGATACTTTCATACCATTTTATAATTTATCTCGTGGATATAAGTAGTGCGAGATGACCTGGATGCGTACCGCGAGAGCTGGTTCGGATAGCGTGGGAAAAAGAGTTCCTGGAAGGATTTAGGCTAGGCCTTTGCCCAGCAGTGGGACAGTATAGGCCACAGATAAATGTACAATGTATAGGCTAAACAAAAAATATTTATCTACCCCCTTACTAATAAACGTACCTATTATATCAGATGAATAGTTACACATCGATTTCTCTCTTTTAGTAGTCAGTAATTTGACTTTCGAAAGAAGAAGACAAAGCGTTGTGTAACTTACGCTATACAACGTTTATTAGTAAGGGGGGGGTTTTTAAATAAAGCTGTAGACTTTGTTTGTTTGCTTGGTTGCGCTAATCTCTGGAACTACTAATCGGATTTGAAAAACTCTTTTTCATTTGATAGCCGAATTCTGGAGGAAGGTTATAGGCTATTTAACAGCAAGCTATGACCCTTACATGACCTAAAGCGCGGTCAGTCGGACTGCATAGAAAAGAAAGAGAAGCGAGATGACATAACGCTGGTAATTTATTGCAAAATATGAAGCAATTGATTATCTATTTACAAAAAATCTATTGTTTGGACTAAAAAATTAAAATACTTTAATATGTTGCTTTTAGAATAATCTGACAAAAAATCAGAATGATTGTATGTGTATTAGTATGGTTTTTATTGTAAAAAGAAAGTTTTTAGAGGTATCTTCATGTTTTCTTTTCTATCGTATCAAATTAGTTGTTTGTATTATGTTTTCAACACACTATGTAACTAGCATATATCCTGAAGAATATCATATATTTTTCTTATTTTGTTTACTGTAGTCGATCATATACTTTTAGGCATTATAATACTTGCGTTTTTTGCGTTTAGGTCCTGTAGTCCCCTTAAGAGCCGAGCATAACGAAAAAAATCTGAAAGAATAGTAAGCGAAAACAAAGCAATAGCGCGGAAACAAGAAATTTCATCCGGACGAAATCGCGGGATAGTTAAAAATAAAACAATGTTTAATGGTACAAAAATACTTTCTTTTATTTCAGACTTATTTTTCACTGCGTTTTATACACATTAACTAACAAAGGTAACAGGTTAAAACAATGCGGGAAGATCTTTTGTGCTTGAAAATAACCAAATTTGATATAATTTATAATTTTATATTATAATTATTATAAAGTGCGCCTTATTTGTGCAAATTAAAAAAAAAACTATCTTTCAATTTCTGTTGCACGACAGTGCACACTATGCACAGCTGGTTTAAATCAAGTTAATCCAGTAGTTGTATTGTTATTATAATATTAACCTTTTAACCGCCCGACTTCATACAAGTTGCCCAGTCCCCAGCGCCCGAAAAAAAAACGAAAAATAAATACCTGATAGAATACAGCGTAATTAAATAATAAAGTAGATTAAACGAGCTGTGGTATTTGGTCGTATACGACTCTGGCGAAATTAACACGAAAATATTTGCCGAATTAATCCGGCGTAAGCGTTTAAAAGACTTTCCCCCTTATTCATAAAACTTATCAAACCTATTTTAGTTAAAATGGGGTTTGTCTCTTTCTTACACACAGAAATGACAACGTGACAGATAAAGACAAACGTTCTATAAACCTATTTTAGCTAAAATAGAGATAAAATAGCATTATGAATAAGGGGGTTTAACTGCTTGTGTCGCATTTTTGGACACGCATTTCCGTGCCCCTACCGCTCGTGTCGTATTTCTGCGACAGAGAACATGCATGATTTTTTCGTTCTATTTTCGTCCTATTAACTACGTGGTACAACTAAAGCATTATTAAATAGAGATAAAAACTTTTTGACTATTTTTTAATCGATACAACGATTGCTCCTCCTTATTTATTGTAGGTATTATTTTATCGCATTTTATCGATTTGTAGCCGCGCGCTAGGGGCACGGCAATTGATATTTAGCCAAGCGCTTAAAAGGTTAATAGTCCTCAAAGGGGTAGACAGAGACGCCAAACTGTAAATATATATTGAATCACTACTGCACAAACATAATAATAATATCAACTTCGTTCACAAATGAATATTATGACAGGTTTATATTTCAAACAGAGAAAACAAAACATTAACAAAAATAAACTTAAATAATACTATCCAACCTCAAGGCACTTAGAAGGCATTATTATAAAGGCACTAAATTTCTATAATTACTTAATATCTATGGCAGGGACATCAACGCACAACCTGTTACCATGAATTGAGAACATCACCCTAATTGCGTAATACACTATCAATCGGAATCTGAATCATTTTAAAGCCAATTGCTAATCCATTGCTTCATAAGTTCGAAAAATTGGTCTGCTCAACACGTAAATAATGCAATGAATGTTGTTGAACTGTCAAAATGAAACCGATTCCGATTGATAAAGTGTTACGCAATTGCCCCGCATGACTGTATACCAAGGGGTTAGAAAATTTTCATAGATTATAAAAAAAAAAAACTGCTGTTTCATAGAAAAGTGCAATACCGACGCGTTCAAAATTTTTGTTTTTAAATTACCGGCTAAAAATTTAGTCGCAGGGGGATTTAGAATCATTTACTGAATCCATGGTAACAGGTCGTGTGTCGATGCAAACTGTATATTAATATCTTAACATGAGTACAATAGGTGATTTTATAATAACTGAGTCTGGTAGTTATTAAGAATTGTTGAAACAGTGGGCGACTCAGTTGCGGAACCGCGCAACACAACGCAACGTAACTGCGCAACATAATGCAACGTAACTGCACAACATAACGCAACGTAACTGCACAACATAACGCAACGTAACTGCACAACATATCGCAACGTAACTGCGCAACATAACACAACGTAACTGAGCAACATAACGCAACGTTACTGCACAACATAACGCAACGTAACTGCACAACATAACGCAACGTAATTGCACAACATAACGCAACGTAACTGAGCAACATAACGCAACGTAACTGCGCAACATAATGCAACGTAACTGCACAACATCTGAGCAACGTAACTGCACAACATAACGCAACGTAACTGCACAACATAACGCAACGTAACTGCGCAACATAGAACAGTAAATTGCAGGTCTGTCTGGAAGAATACTATGTGTGTAACATTTGAACTCAATGTATTATCTATTTAGACAATATTAACAAGTGGCAAATAACAGTGTTCAACTAATTGAGTGCTATATAAAGTAAAGATCAACTTAATGATATGTAACTTACAACAGTAATTTTATAACAGGAAAATATCAAACACCTTAAATATCTATACATACATTTATGACAGAAGCCAAATTCTTCACAATCATAGGTATAATGTTGGCACCTCCTGTGCTCGAAATATCAATCTACAAAACATCCAAACTGGAGGCAACCCATTGTCGTCGCCTTAGAGTGAAAACCTCGGGAATGCATTTGCATAGTTTTTTGTATGAATACCTTGTAGCATTTTATGCATTTCGGTCAATCATCGAGAATATGACTGTTCTGGATATGAAAGCGGGTTAAATTTATCTATAAATTAACAAAAAAAAACATAGAAGACGGCGTACAAAAATTGTACAGCATGCAGTTGTATCTTCCTCCTGAAAAATTACTTCTTTTAGACTTAAGAGGTTTTCACTCTAAGGCGTCGTTGTGGGAATCATAATCAAACATTAGTAAAAAACCAGAACAGAAATACTCGTATTAAAACTTTGAATATCCAGTCTCAATCTCATTTCAAAATTAATGTGAACCTGTGTTCACCTACAAGCTGATCCGACACAATAATTAATCCGACCAAAAAATCAAATATATCATACAAAAATCCCTTAGAAAAAAACATTTAATAAAGAAAATTAACCAAATCGGTCTAGCCGTATCAAGTGATGCAGTTACCAACGAACTGCATTTCATTTTTATTTATACAGATTTTTGGTAGCATAAACAGTCTATAATGTTCACACTGCTGGGACACAGGCCTCCTCTCTTCGAGAGGAAGTGGGCTGTAATCTACCTTGCGGACCCAGGGCGAATTCATAGATGTGACATGTCTTCGAATTTTTTATTCTAGGACGTGCCGGTAGCCTCACGGTGTTTTCGTGGTGAAATTATTTACACAAAGTAAAGTGCCTGCTTAGGTTTGAACACACGACCTACATCTCGTAAGCCGGGGGCTTTACCACTGGGCCACTACTGCTGATTTTAGGTGCGTTCATTTAATTAAATTTATGTACAGACGCCAGCACATCAAGCTACCCGAAACTGTCAAATTTTCCCAATCAACTTTGAACCTTACTGCTTTGGCGATAAAGTTGAAAATTTATTAAAGAAATTTGACAGATTGTAGTAGCATGATGTGCTGGCGTCTATACGTATTGACCTGAGATTAGATAATTTTTTTTATTACGAGAATTGTTTCTCTGGTCAACTACCCATAAAATATAGGGTTACATATTGATGTTAGCTATCATACTTATCAGTATACTCATCAGTGATAGTACTGAGCACGTGGCTAAAGAAGCCGTCATCATGCCGTAACCTGTACAGCGCAGTGGTCAGGTACCGCTGTACTGAAGCTGCGCAGGATACTATCGGCATGCCTTCGCTGCAGACTGAGCGGGCCGCGCAGCATACTGTGACCGCTTGGCGCCAGATGCGGGTACTCACTGGGAAAAAGATGACAAAGTTTCATGATATTATTGTAAATAAACGGAGAGTTACGTCAAGCACACTTTAAAACCGCAACGGCTCGAAGCGCTACGCCTTTTCATACAAAATTTACGGATGAAAGAAGATTTTTGCAGTGCATTGCGGCGCGGCCCGCCCCTATCTGCTTTAGCCATTGTTTGTCCACCGCACGTCAGCGGGACGTCAACGAGAAACGAGATTATTCGGACCGAATGTGACCTCCCATTGCCGTGGCGGTGGACAAACGGCTTTAAGGTATGAGCATACAAAATAAGACAATCCGATATAATCAGTAAATTCCGCAAACCCGAGGATTGTCCAATGATAGATCTGGATGTACGGTTTCGTTAAGGGCGGCACACTACTCGGAAATTCTGATTATATAGCAATATAAGCAACTATGAAATACAGTGATTACTTACAAAAGTGTTGCATATCAGCATCACAGTGCTGCAACAGTTGTTGTATGGAGGAGGAGCCTTCAATGAAAGGCACATTGTTCCCAGTCACAACTAAAGATCCCGGTATCACTGCCCTACGTACTACTTCCTCTACTTCCGATGTCAAAGCCTGTAACATTCACAATCTATGTTAAAATAGAGTCGCCGTATGGACAAGTTGTAAAATTATTGTAAAGGTATAAGGAACAGGGTTAAAAGTTCTTCATCCGCCATAGAAAAGGGCCCCTCCGACCAGGCGGAGTTGTGTCTGGTGGATTACTGCCCTACAGATGATGTTGTATAAATGCTATTTGTGCGGATAACTTTACTTGTGCGATGCAGGATTTGGCGTGAAGACAGTGTGATGCGTAGTTCGCATGTGTCGTTGTAGATATCGCCACAATGTTCTTATGATAACTTAGGGCCATTTTGTCAAATTATCTGGAAAGCGCTCTTCCTGGCTTCAGTTATTTATAATACTGTTCTGTGAGATAAATGTATGAATTTTGTATAATTATATCTTTAGTTAATGTAATAGACATAATTCTGCCGCGCGCTCCAGTGCCGATCCACGTTTTAGCTAGATTAAGTTCCATTAAACGTCCATATTGCCGATCAGGCAATCCACACACAAGCGTCCACAAGGAGCGTGTCAAACAACTAAGGCGCCTTTGAGCATTGTAAAAAAAACCCGACAGCGCTCAGATCGGCCGCTCCACGGAGCGCACGCTCCGACGCACATATGTGCGTGCACAAATGCGCGGCACGTGCACACCGAGCGCGCATTTGGATCGCGATCCTGCCGCGCCCGATCGGGGAGCACTGGATCGTCCGATGTGGAGCCAGCTAATAACATGTACTCACACAAGTTTTGAAGCCAACTATAAAAGACACGGAATGGATAGTATGAACTATTGACTACCTGAGTATCAGGCGTGCCAGTTGTAGTTTTTTTGTTGTCATCTTTCATAACATGCAGCCAGTAAGACGTGGGAATATGCTGTAAGTGAAAAATAAATAGGTTATGATATAGAAAAAAAAACCTTTTTCGTTTTATCCTTAGTAGTATTTTTCCTTTCCCCCTTGGGTAAAATAAAAAGTCATTCACCACTCCTCTCAAGCCACTCATACTGAAGTGTTAAGTGATTTTAAGACAACCAGTATTGGTTCGAATACCCTTCAATAAGTCAGTGCCTATGTTCAGCCCTGGACTTTTTATTCAAGTTCAGAAGATATTTAATTTTGGCATTCATTTCTGTTTACGTTTTTATTTATGCTTGAGTGATGGTATATTGGATTGTATTATTATTATTTATATTGTGCTAGTTGACATGTGGTAATTTTTTTTTCGATTTCTTTAGTTTATAATGTTAATTACTTTGCATACTGTTAATGTCTTTGTGTTCTTCTAACTTGGTAGACAGATGTGCTGCTGAGGAATTTGTTGCGCCTCTTCTTCCCAGCTAAAAGACTAGGAAGTGGTGAAGGGCTGGAGTTTTGAGTGGACTGACTTGTGTTGTGTAATTTTGACGTTCCAAAAGTGCTAATTCTCAGCCTAATAAATGACTTTTGATTTATTATGTAAAGTAAACTGTGACTTACATTAGTGTCTGCAAGCATCAGTATCCTATGCACATGAGGCTGGTCCGTAGTATCAGGAGACAGTCTGTTCACACAGTCTGGGTACATCTCTGCTAGTACAACGCTGTTCTCACCGCCCAGTTTACGTTTGTTTTGTTCGTTTATCGCCAGCTCGTCGAGGCGGTCGAAGATTAGAGTAGCTACTTTTGGTTTTATACCTGGAAGGAATTAAGGATGTATTATAGACTAGCTGGAGAATTAATTGATTTTTTTTTTATAATATCATGTGGAACTAGCAAAAAGATTATGAAAAAAAAAAAACATTAATAAAGTAAGATCAATTTGTACAATGGGATAGAATATGAAAGTCATAAAAATATGTTACTTAAAAAATATTATAACTAAAATATTTTTTGGCTCATAAACAGACACTGTGAAAGTCAAAGTAGAGCTTTTTCCAGAGAAATTATGACAAATAATGCATTTGAAAAAAAATTGTAAGCAATGCTGTGAGAACTACAAGACAAATACAAACATTACTGTGATATATTTGTAATACAATATAACATATAACCATCCACTAATAACAGCTTACCTCAGACTTGTAATAGATAGCATGAAAAATTCAATACAATAATTAGTTTATAAAATTTTTCGTAATCTTTCTATGTGCAGTACTAGTTTAAACCTTTAAGTATATATGTAAATAAAAATAGTCCATAATTACATACTATCACGCCTGTAATTTCCGAAGGCGTTGGCAGAGGTGTCCAAGACATCTTTACCATGCATAGATTCAATGCTTTAGTATTATATAATTGCATAGCATGTGTGAGAACGTGTGATGCCACGAAAGATGAGACTTGACTCACCACGTGGTTTGACTTGCGCAGTACACGATTTTAGGTCTCTTTAGCGGTATGAGATCTGAGCGCGAGACGGGACCGGATGTCATAGAGGCGGCGGAAAGAGCGCGGGAGGCGGGGTCAAGTCTCATCTTTCGTGGCGCTAACTATACTATAAAGCTACTATTTACTGGGTATGTCTTTTATTGATTTTAATGAGCCCTGGCAGTTGCAAGAATGTTATGCTCACTCAAATGTCTTGCTGAAGATGCCACATGTTGGATCATTTGGTTCCCTTCAAATTATATTCCTAATTTTACCGAAATGTGCAGCAGCTACATCCATGTCAGCATCCTCACTCCATGCCAGTATAATCTGCACAGTTTGCAGTATGGAGCATTGCAGGCGGAAGAAGAAGGAACCGGTCCTTATTGGCTGCCTCTTGCTGCATCCTTCACATATCCATTGGACTCTGAAAATTACCACCAATTTACCATTAACAAAATTCATCTTACAACATTATTAGTAGAAAAATGTTATTATTCAGTGCTATATTAAGGTGGATTCTTCCATAATTGTAACAACAGATTCTGGAACAACATTCCTTTACGCGGCTAGCAATGGGAATTGACTGGTAGAAATCGTCATGTAAGGAAAGAGCACTAAGTGACTTTGTCCCTCTCAATATCTTTCTACCATAAACAAGTGTGTGTGTGCATACGAGTATCATGTAAACCTTTTTTTATACCTGCATTTATAGCAAATAAATATAGCTATTGTATTCTTAAATTAAATCACACTTAAAATTAACAAAAAAAATTGTTGGGGCTGGTTTTACACCACAGAAATACTAATCACTACTGTTAAGAATCTAGGAAGGAAATAGTTTTGTTAGTTAGGATAAATAAACAAAGCAACTCTCCAAGCAAGTCCTAGTGAGAATTATTTAGATAACATCTGCTACTACACAAGTTTATCCATAGACTTGATTTTTTTTACGACAAGCTTCACCAAAACTACTGTAGTGATTACCTATAAGAAACTAATAATAATAGGTTAATTCCTTCATTAATACATTCTTACCTGTCTATTACTCTAGCGGTTCTACAAACAACTTTGCAGTCTGCTTTATCTGAGGGACACTTCATTACTTTAGGCAAAAGTCCAAATGTTTGCAGCCTTTCCACCAGTTGACACTCCAATCTCTGGTCACCATGGCTAGTTGTGAACTCCTTGTACAACTGCAGATTACTGGAAATAGAAACCAAACCTTGTTTATGCTAGCCAATGAGGTCTCATAGCTGACACGTGGGCCCACATCATTAAAACAGTAAATGGTTGATTATATGATGACTGCAGCCACATGGTAGTCAAGCAAATAGGAAAAAAAATACCGTCAACTGCCCTGACTTTGCCCGGATTTTGATATTTTTGGCTTTTAACGTGAAATAAAAATTAAAATATACCCCATTTTCATGTTGTGTACACATTTGATCATATAAAAACTCAAGAATTCTGTAATTTTAATTTGTTTTAGTCAGTTTTCGTATGTAATAAAAGTTTTTGAGGTATTTTAAAAAATTAGGCAAAGTAATGTCTCATGTCTCTGACATTGCCTAATGCATTTACTCCAAAATAAACAATTCGATTTTTATGCTAGCATGGTGTAAAATGTAGTTTAATGCATAGAGAATACAATCCAGTTTTGAATGACAGATTTTGGGAGCATTTTAGTAGGTAAAATTACTTAGGCAATGTCTGGACACCATTTTATACAATCTTCATACATTGACAAAGAATGGGTAGGGTTGTGTCATAAGAAAATGAAACAAAATATGTTTTTGTTTTTATTTTTAAAGTATTATTAGGAACAACCAGAGAGAGACGCCTCCTGAGGCGATCGTGACCTATTTACGAAACTAACATCATTTGGTAGGTAGATAGGTAGCTAACAATGAATTAAATAATTTATATAACATAAGATTAACTTTTCATTATCCCTATATTAAGCTTCCATTTAGCAATAAATTCAACATCACAACTTAATAAAAAACTATCGTGCAGCAACTAATGAATGATTAATTATTATCGCTTATTGCACATTGTGACAGTTTAGTGGGACCTCCAATATTTTTCGTATGTTTTTGTTTAACTTTATTTAAAATCGTGCGGCGAGGTATACCAAATTGTTTTTCGGCATCGTATGATGAAATGTTTTTGTTTTGAACGAGACCTACGGCGATGTTCAGAATGCTCTCATCATAGTCTTTATATCGTCTTCGTAGAGTCTTGTTCATTTTGATCGTCCTTCAAACAAAAAGAACTAGAATAAGTACCTAGCTAGATACTTAGTAAAAAATTTCAAGTCTTCTAAAAATTTTTTTTTTTCATCGTCATAACAGCAAATACAAGAAATTAATTGAGTTGATATTCATTAATAAAATCAAAACAGTACACCTTCAAACAACATATAATTGATATGAAAACCTGTTGCTTGAGTTATAGCGTAAAATCTTCCTTTTTTGATGTCGGTAAATAACAAAGGTGTCAACCCTAGCCTAGGCAAAATCACGACCACTTGTTCAAAAAAATTGCCTAACTTTGCCTATTTCAACATTTCTCGCTAAATACCATGTTTTTTTCATCAATTACAATGACAAACGATAAAGCTATCAACGTTTTATAGAATAAGTACAGAACAAGATAGAAATGTACATATTTTAATGACTTACTTAAAAAGTTTTTCCGAAACTAAAAATAACAGTCTTGCCGCTCTCTAGTTTGACACACATCTGTCAAAAATTATGCATGTTACCAACATAACGTCACCAATTTAGTGTTGCCAAATAATAATTCTAAAAACTGACAAATGTTTCGATAGCTAAGGTAGTAAATTGAAAAAGATATTACCATTTGTTCATTTTAGGCAAACACAGGACGCGAGGCAAAATCAGGGCAGTTGACGGTACTTGAAAACTTTAGCTGAATGCAACAGTACGTACTACGAAAGTACTGAAGTCGAAAATAGCTTTCACTTTCTATTCACAACTGAAAGTATAAAAATAATATCTTACCCAGGTAATGTGTTGAATGGTAGAGTAGGCTCGGTAATTTCAGTCTTTGTGCTGCTGTCGTATGTCGTGGAGTCTGCTTCCATCATTATCAACTTAATTTACAGACATCTATAATATCACCAAGTTTTTCACCAAGAGAATGTGATTATGAAGTGCTATTTTTTATAATATATTGAACAATTATTATTTTTATTTACATTCTTCATGCATAAATTAATGATGGTAAGTATTCACTTTTCTCACGTCAAAGCTTCTTTCCAAATAAATTATTTTTTCCGAAAATCAGACAGAAAGAAATCCAAAATACAGAAACGTCAATCGGAACTCAATTACTCTCAAACATAACAAAAGTCAAAAAAAATATTGATAATCATAAAAAGCAGTTTTAAATCTTGCAACATTGAAATGCAAAATAAAACACAAGACGTGAAATATTATGGAAGAAAAACTATTATCTATACAAATAAATTGTAAATAAATAAAAACAACTAGGTACTTTACGTCGAAAAAAATCTTTTACCATGTTTTTAGAGCCAATAAATTATTCTAATTCTACCCTATTTTACTTTTCAACTAGAGACCTGTAGAAAACTAAACGTATTAGGGATGGGGCGAACCTGTCCGAGCGAGCATAATGCTTGGATAAATCGAGTATCCGATTTAAAAACTGATTGATTGCATTGTTATTTTAGTTAATTAATATTTTTTAATATCCTTAAGTAGTGTTACTGCTGTGCGTGAGGTCCTGGGTTTGATTCCCGGGTTGGGCAAAGTGTTATTGGATTTTTCTACAAGGAATTTCTCAGTAGTAACCCGGATTCTGGATTTGTGCTCGGTTGATGGCAATAGGCTCACCCTCTGTTACTTGGGAAAATAACTTGCAAAATGTGGATCTGGCTATTCCTTCGGAATATACAGGCGTGATGATTCTACATTAAAGGTATGATTCCGATCTCGGCAGCACGCAGCAGTGCTGCCGCGGCAGTGCGGTCGCAGCACCACTGGTCCCCATATATTCTGTATAGGTTTATATGAGATTACATTCCGAGCACGGCAGCAATGCTTCGCGACATTGCTGCGTCACAATATATGGGGACCAGTAGTGCTGCGGCAGCACTGCTGCGTGCTGCTGAGATCGGAATCATACCTTTAGTCGCTTCTGCTTTTTGTTGAAAAATTATAGTTTGAGTTGATTAAAATTAATCGTCAAAATTCCTACCTTTCGTTTTGTTGGCTGAGTATCTCTACTACTTCTATAGTACACACGCAGCGACTTTACTCGCCGGTGACACACATACTGATTTTGACGTCACTGGCAGTGGCAACTAATCGGCTGTCAAAATGTGTGTGTGGACTTGAGTCACCGGCAGGTAAAGTCACTGCGTGTGTTCCTAGCATTAGTTAGGATAGGCACAAAAGTTACAGGCACTTCTTATAGAATTTTTTTTTTTGTTGTTGTTATTATTTATTTAGGTATCAAAATCGATTAATTAAGAAATCGATTTGGAGTTGATTGGTTTGCAACTGGCAACACTGCTTGTGCGTGCCTTCCTTCATTCATTTTCGAGTTCCGTTGTGTTTTATGTCAAAGTAAAGTGTCATGTTGCTTGGAATTTAAGTTTTTACATTTACACTTGTGATTTATTTTTCCTATTATTTGTGATAAACTGTAATCGTCAATTAAAACAAAGTGAAGTATTTGGAATTATTCATGTACTATGTAAGTATTGTTTAATTTTCTTGACATTTTCTGTCAGCATCTTCGTATTTTTGGTTTCCATAATTTCGATTTCGACACTCGCTTGGAATTAAATTGTATGAATTTAAATAAGTATAGCAATAAAAAGCTGCTGAAGGCCTTTATAAACTAGAATAGGTTTGATTAACTTTTATAACGTGATTTTATTTTAGTTAGTTACTGTTTAACTGCAAAAAATCAATACTCTTAGCTTGATTTTTATTTCAAGTTAAATTAGTGAATAACGTTTTTGTCCTGTGATAAGTGTTTTGAGATTTTTTTATTTTCTAAGCTATGTTTACATAAAATGTCATTCACAATGTAATTAAACACAGTGCATTTTAGTTTTATTACCTTTTTCACACAATATCTAGGTCTAAAGTAGGTAACTGCACATTAAGTTATCTACAATAATGTTTTTTTTTTTAATATATTTTTTTTTATTAGTGTGATTTTTACCAGTCATCTAGCTAGAGATCTCCCTTCATCCAGTTCCTTTTAAACTATTCATAAGGGACTATCCCATATTTATTGTTTTTTTTTTATGCAAAAACCTCCCCTTTCTAGCATTAATTTTAAATAAGAGATTTATTAATTCATTAGTTACAGTATAAACAATTTAATAGTAGAAGTAGTACTTTACAATGACAACCCACATAAAAATAATAAGTTTAGTAATGGTTAATTAAATACAAAATAAACAGCAATAAAATAAATATGACCTTCATTCAATGTGAGTCAATTCAATATCAATACAATTTATTATTACCACAGTACCTACCTATTCACACTTAACAATTTAAACAATTACCATGGGTAACTCACTATTGATTGTAATTTCCTCTAATTTGATGTTAACAATATAATTGCAGTTCACTTCAGCACCAATTTCCTTTGACATTAATTAAACAACAAAGTGTGATGGAGAATTAAGCAATCAAAATAAACTCCTACCATGCTTGTATAAAATGACATCTAAAGTGGAGGATTCTTTTTCTCCATGACCAAAATAGAAAGAACATGCTTAACTGTTTAACAAAAAATATGTGAATTTATTCAAACTGAAATAGTTGGACTTTGAATAAAACATGTGTCCAATTCTGTGTTTTTTTTTGTCATAAAATCTAACATGGAAATTGTGATTTAATCTGTGACAAAAGCTTACCATTTTTGTACACTAAAATAGTAAGGAATAAAAAAATGATAACTTACACCTACAAATTAACACAACACTACTTTTTATAGGTAGACAAAGCATGTATTAAAAGGAGTAGTGTAACTCAATTATAAGTTATCACTCTGCAATTATTTTATATTACACAGTATTTTTATCTCACGAAGCGACTCGCGCTTTACTTGTGGTTACCAAGTGTACAAACACTGTGAATGTGTGTGTAAGCGCAGGAGCTCTCGGTACTGTCTGAGACAAAGGGGAATTCGGAAGTGTGTGTGTTCTGTGCTGACGCTCACTTGGTTGCCACAAGGAAAGCGCGCGTCGATTCGTGAGATAATAAAAATACTATAAGTAGTAAGTGTAGTAACTAATCACTTCCTCATGTGTGTGTTCCTATTTTATGCCAAGTCAGAACTCCTCTAAGCATATTATGCTCAGGTAGACATATTATATGGCCAAAATTCACCTATTTATTTATTAGCGTAATATACTCTCCGCGAAAAAATTCAGGATTAAATCCAGACACGAATTTTGTCTCGTAGACGATCATTGATATCGACCACTTACTTAACACGAAATATGTTCGTTGCATTACGCTGTTCGCAACGATGAAGCTCGTTAAAAAGATACAGATCGACTCATAGACGAGCCCAGAAATTCCCATAACATTATGTTACACAAACCTAAATGATACCTTAAGGTGAATGCGCAGTTGTAGCCCGCGAAATTCAATTTTTCTTACGTTTTTTGCAATTTTCAGGTCAGTGTCAGGTTGTATCTTGATCAAAATATGATTCGCGACAATAACAGGTACGTATTTACAGAATTATAATAATTAGAATCATTAATACATCTTTCTAAGTTAGATTTCTACCGTTAAGAACAAATCTCGTATGGAAAAGTGTTGATGGTAGAAATCTAACTTAAAGAGATATATTAATGATTCTAATGACTATAATTCTGTAAATACATGTCTATTATAGTCGCAAATCATATTTTGATCAAGATACAACCTGACACTGACCTACAAATTGCAAAAAACGTAAGAAAATTTAAATTTCGCGGTCTACCACTGCGCATTCACCTTAAGTAGAATAAAGCAGCTTTATCAGATCTCCACAAATGTGCTTCCATTACCATCTGTACTAACTGGGAAGTAATAAAAACAATGCAAACTACTGTTACCGAGCGAGTTTCTGAAATGATAAGTTGGAATACGTATTTCATGTGTGGTTTCCGCGTGGCTTGCGTGATTAAGGGCGTTAGTTAGTGCAGTGACGCAACACGCGTATTTTCGGCGTCAATATTAACGTATTTCGTCCATAACGGCTGTGCTGAAATGTGAGCCGAGCCGACGCCGACGATGCCGTCCCCGCCCGAACTTACGCTACTAATTGAGCTATTAACAGCTAACACTTTTACACTTATACGTTACATACACATAAATATTTAGTTCACTTAGAAATAGGCCATTTACGAGTTACGTATAAATGACTTTTATTGCACTTCCCGGTGTATTTAAGTTAGCATCTCTGAGAAAATCGCATAACAAACCAGGACGTCATCGTAAAGCAGCATATGGGCTTATAGAAGAAGCATGCGCAGCACATAGGTAGGTATCGTGGTGATTTATCGAGTGTTCTCAGGTTCTCAGAAGACGTTCTTCTTTTGTCTCTCTCAAGTGAATGGTCGCAGTTAATTATGCACATCTGTCTTTCGTTCTCGCGAACTGCATACTACGTGGTAATCGCTAGTAGGACAGTTCGTAGCTAAGCCTAGTCTTCGGGCAATATAATTTAAATCGTAAAATCATTCCTTGGTGGATACGTTATGTTTGTGTTTCAGAGCGTATCCATCCATCTTTCCTGGATAATGTTGTCACATAGTCCTGCTTGACCAAAATGTTTGTAGTTTCGAAGGTGAAAAGTTATTGGCTCAATAAATAAGCATCAACTACCACAGTAGATTAACTAATATCGGCCTGCCTCAAAAGCAAATTGGTAATCGCTCTAGGAAACTACTATTAGAGCTTGAGTTGATGCTATTGTCCATGTTGCTATTAGTATATGGCGATATTTGCCTTAGTTGGGAAGCCTTTTGTGTCAAAAAATTTGTACCAAAACAAATATTCCAATAACTATAACAATTTCCCAATGAGTACCTAACTACCTATCTAGGTCGAATTTAGTAAGTGTTATTTTCCCAACGTTGTTCTAATCACTGCGCTGATCATCCATGACTGTTGTGGTTGCGATTCTTTTGTTTTCTCATCAGCTAGTCATCGGTAGTTTGTAATTTATTGTCAAGGTCTGCTACTACAATTACAAGGGGATATTTTTTTTTTATTCCATCGCTTAATTTAGCGTTTATTTATCACTTAAACTCTTTACCGTCTTTGTCAATGGATCAAGCAAGATATAAAATTGAGTAAACTGTTAGTAAAATTGTACTGCAACGTTTACTTTCCATATGACTTTAAGAAATAAAACTGACGAAGACCCATCATTATCAAGGGTTAATGGTTTAAACACGTAGGCTATCATGCATAACATTTGTAGAGCGAATACATTTAAGATCGTCGTACGAAATAGGTCACTAGAACTGTTAACATACTTTGTCACAATCCCGAAAGCTGTGAATGAACCCATCGGGAAATACTAGGATCATTTACCTACTTTAAGAAAGCGCGATATTTCCAGATTTATGTAGGTACCTATAAACACAGTAAAAGCCTCGTCTGTGCCTCCATAACTTGTACGCGTCACATTTGATCATTTCCCCTACTAAACTAAATCAAATGTACACACATAATTGTGATATTATAATTTGACGTGTCGAGATTGAGGTGTCGCAAGAGAGGATGTAGATCTGTGTATCACCTACACGCAATTACATGCAACATTAGCAGTGAGATGGTATGTTACGTGACACGGTGCAGCCATCAACGATGTAACGCAATTTGCTAGCAAAATATTTTGGTACAAACTCGTGCACTCAAAGTGCGATTACCTCTGCTTGTGCAATGCGTTGCTGAAGCTCCAAATGACAATGTTCAGGGCATGCCAGTGTAGAAACCGGTTTCATTCCATTTACTTGTTCTTTCGGATGGACAATAACCAGATACGGTCTTCGTTTTATAAAGCAGGTAGAACGGATTTTTAACGCACGTTAGCTATAAAGACTCCTTTAAAACAAGGCATTACTGACGTCAGCTATTCACGTTTCCATTTAACCTTTCGCCATTCGCCACGTTTGCTTACACTGACGAAGCGCAGCCAATTTCGAGGTCGCCAGTCATGGACGCTGCATTCTAGACCATAGAGGATTTATATCTGACCTGGCACTGGGAGGACTTGAGTTCAAAGCACTTAGGCATCGCGACAATTACTTCTAATCTATTACTCTGACACGAAAATGTCAACTTTTCAAGAAAACTACTTCAATCTTGTCTATCTAAATAACTGTAGAAAATGTTCTATTGTTCCTAAATTAGGCTTGATTACAATTCAGGCGGTTCTGGCGTGGGCCGGTGGGCGAGCTGTGATTGTTGACTAAGTGGCTCGACTTCTAAAGGCGCCTTAACGACGGACGCACTTTCTACATGAGCAAAAGTTTAAATCACGATATTGATATTATCTGTGACTGTTCCTTTCCACAAAACGAATAAGGCATGTAGTGTTCTGCATATAGCAACTGGCTTGAGTCTTCTTTTTGCGCAGATAATGCTTTTTTTCATGGCGAGATTGCCACAATGATAAGTCGGCATGAAAGATTATGAATGATACGGTGGATTCTCGTGACCTTGAGCTGAAATACGAAATGAAATCAGACGGCACGCAAGTTTCCAAACACGTAGTCTGAAGAATAGACGTTTCGTGTCTTCCAGTCATCAGTGGGTATCACGACAAATCAAATTCATTGCGTTTCAGAAACTTTATATTTCGCGTTTCTGCGAATAAAGCTCATTCTGATAATGGTCTACTTTAGATTTGCTCAAAATGTTTCACATTTATTTTTGCAATCTTTCCTGGTGCCTACTCACTTATTGAGAAATCTTTATGTAAATAGTTTTGGTCTCAGTAAGTGTAAGGTGGTAAGGACCTTTCTATTTAGTGGGCGTAACAAATGTGGGTGTCTTTCAAACTATTGGCGACCTCGATATAATATGGCTTAATGAATCATAAAACATTATAATATGGTCGGTATGTTGGCTTTTACACTACTCTACTCTAGGTTTTTCTAAAAGAAAGCAACACTTTTCTTCTTCAGTGTCATATTACTTCCACGTGTAGATCATCAAAATATGTGCTAACATACTCTTTAAGCCACTGCCTGGGCAACTTTTCAGACTGAATCCCAAAAGTGTAAGCCTCGTGTCAAACTTTATTTCAGACATAATTCAAGCCTTTGACGGCTACGCTACCCTTCACTCAACCGCGAATCCCTATTCAGACACCAAGTTATCTGAAACCCCAACAATAATAAGTTGTTAATTTCACACAAAATATCAAAAAACATACCGTTCGTAAGTACCGCGGCCATGAAAATTTATGTCATTGGCTATAAGGAAAACCTGTATTTATTTCTCTTATGAACACGTACGAACTACCGATAAGCAGATATACACCAGTTGTAACACATTCTAGCTATATTCAACATCCCAATCACGTAGTTAATAATGCTTAGCTTAATCAGCCTAAAATGTTCCCACTGCTGGGACACAGACCTCTCTGTGGGAGGGATTAGGCCTTACCCCACCACGCGGACCCAATGTGGGTTGGTGCATGGATGTCATCGATTTTTTTTTAGTTCTAGGACATGGTGGTCCTCACGATGTTTTCCTTCACCGCTTTGAGAGCAGTGGTGATGAAATAATTTACACAAAGTGCTTGCCTGGGTTCGAACCTATGACCTACACTCCTAAGTCGCGGCCGTTTGTACTGGGCCACTACTCGTCTAATGCCAATCATGCGTAATTAATACCAATCTTCGATAAACCTAACGTGTTGATAATCGTAATAGCCTTGGTACGATCCGATGTTTCTGAATATAGAAACATATATGGACTCGAATAAATCAAACACGTAAATAACCCTGCATCGACATAAATCGGATTAATCCCGACAGACGGACGTCATGCATTAGTTTGTCGAACACATATCGAATATACATAAATCATGCATTGTTTGGAATGGAGTTACTATCTTCAAAGGAAGTGACACTAGATCAACAGCTAAGGCAATCTGGGATCGAAAATTGGAATGCAGGCAGAATCAATTGGGTATTCCAAACCTTTTGAACAATTTCGCAAATCAAACTAGCGCAAGCATTTTCAGCTTAGTTGCAGTTTCCCAACGAAGCTAAGTTCCAAACTAAACCAGTGACCAGCAATAACACTGGTTACTGTTATCCTGCATCATCCCACTGCTGGGAAAAGGCCTCTCCCAATGACTTCCAGCTCTTTCGATCCAGGGCTAAAGAGGACCACTGGTCGTTTGTTTTCTCCAGCTTGTCCCGCCATCTTGTACGGGGTCTGCCGCGACGCCTTTTAGCTGTGTCAGGGCTCCACGTGGTGGTTATTTTGGCCCACACTTCATTGGACATACGGCAGACGTGGCCAGCCCAGTCTCTCTTCAGCTTAGCGGCTTTTTGAGCAACGTCAGTAATCTGTGTTTATGAACGCAGTGTGATGTTGCGAATGCGAATATGATCTGTAAATTTGACGCCTAGAACACTGCGCTGCCAATGCAGCAATAATACTTATGACCTTTAAACACATCTTATCCATCCCCAATTGCCCAAACCATGATTAGTATTAATAGTGTGGCTCTTGACAACTGATTTAAAACACTCTTCCTACGATCTATCGGCTCTCAAGAGGCTGTAAGATTGATGGTTCATTTGCAGCTCGCTTGATTTGAAAGTTTATCTGACGTGAATAGATTCGAGTTGTTTTGTTGTGTGTCTGTCGGCTGGAGCAGCAAGTATGTGCGGAACGTCGCCCGCTCGGTTATAATTAGCAGTCTTTTGACACTCTAGCACTTTCTACAGCAGTCTTCCTGGAATATCAGTCCGGTTGACAGGCGATAGAGGGGATATTTACACACTTTTTTGTCGTATAAATCAGCTCTAAGTGACAAGGTCTGTTAAACATGGGTCTCTGTCTGTAGTTAGCGAACGATGAGGAATTAACACCATATTACTAACTATTTTGGCCCACATCTCAACACGAAGTTGTAGCTATTTCAACATAACCCTGAAAGATAGTTCTTAATGTTACTTTACAACACACTACTACATGCATGAAAATGCATGCCCCAAAAGGATAGCAGAAAAATTGCTATTCAGTGCACCAGATAATTGCAATTTAGGTTTCTATCGAACGCAACCCCCGGAGCATTGCCCGAATATTTCCTCGTCTCGATCGCGTTATAAAGATATCTCATTCCGGAATACTTGCTATTAATTCTTCAACAATATGTCCAGTAAAGAACATTCATCTTGTGCTGCTCACAGTAAAACGCTTTGTTTTAGTTCCAAGAAGATGGCTATCACACACACACTAGTTCTCAACTGTGCGTGCTAATCAGCAACCAATCACGAAATAAAGAGGTGTGAAAAAGTATGTTGACACAGTCCATTCAACTTCAATTTGTTTAGTTTACTTTTGATGTTAGTTATTGTACGTTTGTCAAGGTTATTGCGATTGAAGTTCATGTTGAAGACACGAAAACATTGAATTTGTAAGATGTATCAAAATTGTTAAATTATTTTGTTTAGAAGAGGTTTCGAAATGTTACCTCAACATATACTTGGTTATTCATGAATACAAAACCTAGACTAATGAAATTCCCGG
Source organism: Amphipoea lucens (assembly GCA_947508005.1). Classification (NCBI taxonomy): domain Eukaryota; kingdom Metazoa; phylum Arthropoda; class Insecta; order Lepidoptera; family Noctuidae; genus Amphipoea; species Amphipoea lucens. The sequence goes on from OX382367.1 coordinate 16,930,369, forward strand.
GCAGACTGCTGTAGTCTGCGCTGAATTTACAAGCAACTGCTGAAATATACCAGTTCACGGACAATTTAAGTATAAGTTACCTATAGAAATAATGATCTTACCTAGGGAATTGGTGTTCCAAATATTGCCAAAGATCCAACTATTCTGGGTTGGAAATATAATCTTGTCAGGGGACGGGTGCAGAATGCTGTCTGTACCTAACTCAGCAAGCTGATTTATATTTCCAGCAGCTGCAAAGATTGCATATCTTATTCCTGAGTAAGGAGACAAGAATTTCTCTCCAACTTTTGGCCATTTGTTACTTAAAAATAGAAAGCCTTCTATTGTTTTTATGTGGGAAAAACTACGTGGAGACTTGCTAATCGCTTTCGCTACTGTCAATTTTCCACAAGAGAAAGACTGGCAATGTAAAACGTCAATATTCGATCAAACACTTTCCATTGAACTAATTGTATAGGCTCGCGTGAAATTATCGACTTGGTGGTAAGAGAGACCCCAGATAACAAAAAGTTTTGTTATCAAAACCAAAGATTTGGCAAGTAAACCATCTTAACTGAATGAACAAAGTTTTGCTGAAGTTCTGTTATTCAGAAAACTTTATATATTAATAGTATCGCAACTTTTCGGACTGTTCGGAGTTGAACATAGGTAAATGTTATTTCAATAGCTACAACTTTTCTAACGAGTAGGTATTTAAGTAATTAATCCAACTGGTCGTAGATATAATTTTGGGCTCATGTATTTGGGTCATTAGTCCCGTCATATGGCGGGTAGTCCGATCAACAACCGAAACGTTTCCTTGATGGTAGGAAGATGCTTATGCCATAAACACGTACGAGTATATCCGCACTGGTTAATTGCCCCACAATCTGCACCCGCGCTGATTGCGCATCAAATTGCTCCAGTGAAAGCCACGAGTGATACATTTAGTGATGACTCGCTGTTAAAAACCACTGTGGGAATACTTGAATATCATTCTAACGTGTTATTTGGAACTTGTTCACATTGCCCGAGCATATAACATACTCTCATCAAGACAATACTGCCTAGGTTTATAACTGGCGAATAGAAAAAGATTAATTACATACGTTATTATTTATTATTAATTATCTGATGCAGATGTAGTGCTGAAACTATTTATTAATATCCAATGTTACGAAGAGATTTAATCTCGGCTGGAATTATAGATGGAGCACTATGTAATTGGGTGTAACACGATTCATATGCGGAACAAGATATTTTTTATTATGAACTTTCACCTACACAATGGGAACTGTGTAACAAAGCGTATAATAGCTAAAAATTGATTTTTTTATCCCTCGTGAGAATTATATACTGTCTGTACCATTTATACGTGTTCACGTAATATCGAAGAAGTAGATACGTATCTATGGGAATTCATGAATTGTATTATGTATGAAAGTGAACTTACCTATTGGCTATTAGCAATCGCAAATTACTTTTTATGTTATCTTTGTTGGAAGAAAAAAATCAGTTGCATGCTCTACTAGCTGATTTACAACATTGCCTTGTTCAACCACCTAGGTAAGTACCTATATGCTCGTTGTTTCGATATAAATACAAGTAACGCGTTATTTTGGTGTCACGGACTGGGCTGCGTGCAACGCGCTGACCTCTCAATGCGGTGTACGCAGGCTCCGCCGCAGACCTCAGATCTGGGTCACTCGACCGCCGGCGCCACCCGAAAATGTCACTCGAAATACATTAAATCTCAATTCCCGAACGTTCCTTACGAGACGCAGCCACGTAGGCGTGGAACTGACAAAATGTAATAGTTTCCCAACATTTCTATGTTTCCTTTCCTTCGGTTTCCGGGTTCTGAGGTCTATTCTTGGTTTCCCCGGAATTGCGCAAACTCCGGGTAAACTTTGCCGTAATGTGCGAATATAGGTCTATAGTCTATACGTTCAGTCACGTTCCGTTGCGTTACAAGTTAGATCACATGAGATTTATATGATTGTCTGTCTGTATTATACTGTAGGCTAATATCATATTGCATTTGCATCCAATGTGGCGCGAATTCGTCACAATCTCACAATGCGTCCATTTACTTGCGCTAACGCCTTAGTAATTTCCTGTCATGTGCCACGTGTTCCCCGGCGTCAGTTACTCACTATCCTTATTCATTTTATATTTTTGTTTCTGTCTGTTTTATGTTTCCCTCTTCCAAATCAAGTAAGTAACTAAAGCTTTAGGATTATTCATTGTTGGAATACATGTTTCTTTTTTAGAATAAGTCACTGGACTAATCTGAAATCTAACATCATTGAAAAAACTAGTAGTTGCAGCTTGCGGAGCAATTAGTTTTTTAAGAGCCTATTCTACGCGCCGATCGCTAATAGAAAATTTTACCCCCGGAATGTTTTTATTAAATATAATATGTTTATGTAACAAAAGGAACATGAAAGCTCGTTGAAAGCTTGGATAAGATCAGGTTTGGCACTTTCCAATATAATGTCTGCAACAAAAGGAAACCAGAGCAAGCTTTACGAAAGATCACGTTTGGTTCCTGTCGCAAGGTGCAATTCACTGCAATTAAGTAATTTGAGAATTTCTTTTGCTAAATTGCCACCAATTGTAGATTCTATACAACTTCGTGTTTGTAATAACAATCTAATATGAAAAGGAAACAAAATAAATGGCCATGTTTATCAGCGTACATGTGGACCGACGTTCAATCTAGATACGGCCAGTCAAACGTCCGGGTAAAATTAGCTTGGAGCTTGAGCTTGTTCCTTTTCGCAGTCCCCTATCGGTGTAAACCGATAATTCTGTGGGACCTTGATAACGTGTTAGTATTTTATAATTCATTCTATAATTTGATACGGGTTATATCAACCATCTGCAGTCCAATTTGGAATATTTGGAGAAGTTGTTAAAGGTCTTCCAAAAAAGTCGTTTGCTCTTATTTTCATTCAGTATTTTGTACTCAGCCTATATAACAAATGTTTTTGATTATACATCGTCGTCTAAGTCCGTGGTTGCAGTCTAATTCTCTTTTGGTTGCATCGCTAGTTCAGCAGTAACCATGCAGTCACGTTCACCCTCGCGTCTGCGCTGGACGCGTGCGTTGTGCTTGTGGTTCTTCACCTAATGTTTATAGTTTTTCCGCTGTTCACTTCATGTTCTAAAGGACTTGATCAGCTCGTTGTTGTTACGCTGTGACTTTATTTATGAAGTGCTAACCGGATTTTGGACTGAACATTTGTTGTTTTCTTTTTTGATGTCATGTAAGTACTTTTAGTTTATTTTTGTTTTCAGCGCTCTTATTAGTCGTCTTTGCGTTTGGGTTTTGCAGACATGGATTTATTTTGCTTGTAGTTATAGGTGTTATTTGTGTAATGAATACTGAATATTAATTGTTCGTGTATAGAGGTACATAATATAATAGGTTTGCAATGTCTAATAGTTGGCATAGCCGGCCCAGCCGACGTGCGGCGCCCGTTTTGAGACCGGTTCGAAAGTGAGTGTTTTGTTGACGAAACCGGATCGGTAAATAATTACAAACATAATGGAAGCATGCATCTGCTGCACAATGTTTTCCTACACGTCGATAAGCATGTAAGTAAAATGTATATTCATCCAATATGACAACAATGGAATAGCTTTTCAATTCATTTCACTCAAAGATTTTATTGCAAGCAAATAAGTTGAGATACTTCAGATAAACTTGACCAATGTGTAAAGATATTGCAGTATTCTGGATTATCTATACCTATGTTTAATCTCAATTTTAAAGTCATCTGACTCACTTTAGAATATCCAATTCTGAACATTTTAACTGTTAAGAAAATCCCGTTTATTTTGCACCTCGACAGACATTTTTTGTAAACTTTTAGTCAGAAATATCTTTAGGTACAAAATTATAGACTTGTTTATTTTTGCAGCACGTAAGAAGTTCGTAACTCAACATTGGCGATCGGGCGTCGAACCCGTTAGATCGTTTTTAGAGCGACGACCTTGTAAGACTTAGCTTTGATTAGGAGTTAAGATCTAAGGGTTAGGTACCTTCGACAGAAAACCTTGCATCAACAAAACGTTTGCCTTTAGCAGCTTAGTTTAGTTTGCGTCTTTTAGTGTGTGCTAAATAGTATTTTCACTCCAGTTTAGCTGTTGAATTTATACCCAAGTCGGAATTATTTTTCGACTAGCTACTAACCGCGACTTCTTCCGCGTCAAAATTCTTGTTTTCGCATAATATATGGGATATACCCTCTCATAGAGAGGAGGCCTGTGTCCCAGCAGTGGGAACGTTATAGGCTGATTATGTATGTGTATGGGATATATTCATACATATATGTATATTTTATATTTTCAATAATGGGAAGCTACTGCTTCCCATTTGTGAAAGAATTTTAGGAATCGGATCAGAGTTCCGAAGATTATCCCCTACATCACAAATGTTACCTCTATATATAATATTAGTATAAATATACCCAAAGTAACCATCTCAGAGTAATCCATCTAACACCAGATAAAATGTACGTTCCAAAAGCCATATTGAGTGATGACGCCATTCTCTTTGCCACCCGCGAGTCTAGATTTAGATCCGTAATTTTTTTGCGAAGTACGCGTTGTATTGTTAAAATTTTAATTGGATATAAATCAACAAAAACTCGCTATTCGGAAGAGCCGTTTGGTTTCCAGTTTATAATGCATTACATTTTGTAATAGTCGTAGAAACGGAAGATTGGTGCTAAAAATCCCTCGTTTGTTACCATCGTAGGTTTCCGCAAGCTTTTTCCTCACAATTTCCCGTAGCGAAGTGTTCTCGCCGTTCTGTGGCCTATTTTCCATTGAAGTGTCGCGTCTAGGGTAACACAGACGACGCCGGAGAGTCTGAAGCTTGTTCTACACTTACGAGTCTCGTCAGCAGCCACACTTCGCTCAATGTCATTTTTAAATGTCACGACGCAAATTATCTTCTTAAGATTCTTTGAGATTAAAAGCCTTGTCACGAGACTTCATTTTTAACATCATTAGAACTATATCTAGAGAGAAAGCTGCCGAAACTTGTCTCTCTTTAAATGTTGTGTATGTATTTAAGAACTGTCTTCGTAGCGTGACGATTGAGTCAACCCAAGTTTTAGAACTGTGTAATCGATGCACTTATTTACAAAGCACTCCTCGTCTTCCCCACCGTTAACTTAGTTTGATGATAATTTATTGGGACCTGCATAATACATAAGTTATACCTCTATTCTTTTGTTCGTCTGGCTCATTGTCTGAACTTTGTCTGTGAGAGTTGCTGCAATATTCATTATAATAATGAATGTTGCCTCCGTTTATACTTTCTTGGTAAAATAAAAAATATTTGCATCATCCACTAAGTGCTTGTTTGATAAATAGTGTATCGTTTTCCTACTTGTACTGGAATGGTGCCAACTCTCCGATGATGTCAGATAGGGTCTATATTTTTACAATACATCTACATTATTTTTGTTTCAAGTATAGTTTCAAAGTCAGGTCGAAGGCAACATTGTTTGTATTCAGGCGTGTATTTCTGTGCAGCATCTTGCTTTCCAGACGTACGGATTTGTTTATCGTCTAGTAATGGGAGTCGGATCGTAAAACGATACCGGTTTACTGTCGAACTTTGGGCGTGTGTCTGTATACTTTGTGTGGTATCCGTCTGCTTTATGGATTAGCAGTATTTTTAGTTTCTTCCTACTTTGATTTGGCTACCAACAAATACGACACCATGTCACATATTAGGTCCACCAATATGTCGATCGCGCGACACACTCAGTGTCGCCGTTTGGACTATGTAAGCTTTTCGCAAAAAGTTATATTACCTCAATAGGTTTTTGTGACGCGACCTTTTATGTCGAACCTCATGGGAACATCCATTTTAGGTAACCTTTATTCCATAACAAAAGCACAGGCATTCATGGATGATATTTATGAGTCAACTAAGTTTATTTACGGGTGGTTGCTTCGATGTAGACATAGCCAGTTAATAGTTGGAACGTGCGAGTTAAATGAACCACGACGCTAATCCGATTTGGCCGTTATCAATTGTTTTTTGTTAGCTGCATTATAATGTGGGTGATAAAGACGTTTACGGCAGGCCAATTGAATCGTTTCCCCGACGGCCACACTTTCCCGGATGTAGTCGACTATTTTGCGCCTTTGGCACTTCCATTGTATGCAGTCCTCGTAACCGCCAATCACTGTGATCGTTTGTGATGTAACATTTAACGAGCTTAGGTGACCGATGGCAATTTAGAGTAAATAAACTTCGTGCCTTACTCAAATTTTGTGTAGAGCATAAAAGCATTTACAGTATTGCACATGGACGGTCAGTAATAACGGGACATTACTCGGTAATCATCGCTTAAACATTCGGTGTAAAGAAACCAGCGAAAAAAAACAATTATGTAACCGAAAGAGGTATGTTGCAATCGTCTGACTGAACCCTGCAGAAAGAAAAGAATATAAGAACCGTTGATCAGTATGCAGACTTGGTCGCGGTACAATGCAAAACAAAGGAGCAACGAACTTGGAGGAAGAGTCCTTGCCGTAAACGGTTCTCTAGCACCTTTTTCGATCAGACCGGGAGTGATTCATGTGTCAGATATTCTATTTCGGGAATTGATTGCTGAAGGAACTGTTACATCATTACTATTAACGACCGAAGTAGTCAAGTTGTAGACCAGACAGCCAAATTAAGTTTCATTCATAGTTATGTCAATTAACACTTCATAGCATTCTTAATCCAATCTGGAACAGGCAACTAAAATGTACGCCGAAAGCTTGGATAGCTAGATGAAATAAATGAGCAGAAATTAAGCAAACATCTAATAAATTCCGACCACTATCTCGAACAGTTTGCTCTGCTTAGCTTGATAAATGGAACTGTATTTCTCGTAGTTCATGTTGAGCATTAGCCTGCCTTTGTAGAGGGTCTTCTATAACTAATCCTATATTATGTAACTTTGGGGTTATACAAAGTACCTTTTATAACGGTGTAATAAAATAAAACTTGGGTCTTCGGTCTACGGTTGTCTTATTCACGTTTAAGCTAGGGTCAAAAGTCACGCGTTTGTTATGCATAAAATTACACTTATGATCCCGTACAGTGTAGAAACTTTTGGTATAAAAGATGGACGTTTAACTGGTTAAGGCTTAGTCAAAGTATCGTAGTATATTAGTTGAGAAATCGTGGCTGAAAGTCCTAATAGACCGGATGGAGTTGAGAATCCTGCACGATCGTACATCTCTTCGTCGTAGGGCATAATATAAAAATGTGAAGGTGTCTTATCTTTGCTAGATTGAAAGATATGTCAAGACAAGTATAAGTAGCTTTTCAGCGAAATCCTCTTCATCTGCCAACTATTCCGCCTAACAAAGAAAATCCTGTTTCCCTTAAACTCCTACGTCTATAAACCAGAAAGGGTTTCTACTTTCTTAAATATTTGTAAGCTTAATAGCGTTCCCTTCCGATAAGACTGCCGGTTTTCTCATTAATGTTTAGTCCGGGGTCACACGTGTGATGCCCTGGTTGTTTACCAAAAACACGTGCTCTTGACACAGCTGCTGTCCATCTATTTTGGTGGCGATAAATGAGTTTTTTCCCTCCATGTGTTTATTAATTATGTTCGATAGTGTAGCTATCGGTTGCGTGGCTTTATTTTGGTAGATTAATTTTCAGCGTTATTTTAGTTAGTTATACGTTAACAGGAAACTTGCTAGATTTGTTTCATTAACTTGTTTTAAGTAACTCTCATTATTCCTAGAAAGAAAACTTATAGTGAAGAAAATTCAGCAAATAACTCAAAAACGTAATGGATTTTTATTATTAATATTGTTGTATTTATAGTTGCGTATTTAGAGACTACAACAATTTCTTCATTTTTATCGTTTCTATATCAAATACTTGCATAAGATCTAGCGTAGTAATTTATATTAGAAATTCTGTTGCATTGGATTTGCTTTGTTAGAAATGTGTGGATATCGTTTAAACTTTAATGTTTCTGAAAGTTGCCTATCTGCATGCATTGCAAACGTAATAGTAATTGATCATTTATGTTATAAATTAATATAGGTATTATGGTTCCTTCTCATAATATTTTATAGACTCGTCAAACAACGATCATCAAGTTATTGTGCAATCCTTAGTTATAATTGTAAATCATTTTTAGTAGCTCCGGCAGTCATTATTTCAAATAAAACGAAACATTCAAGCGTGTGTTGATTATAAAGTCTGTTTTTTAAACATTATTATATATTGTAGCAATTTGACTTTCCTGTTATTGAACAACTACGTCATCGTTTTATATTTAGCTCATTAACGTTTAATGATTAGAGCAACGGTTATTGAACGATTAATTCAGAATTAGGAGTAAGCTATTGACTGGCATGAGTGTCTACACTAGCGTTGCTATCTCTTGCCAAATCTGTCGTGTCTTTAAAAAGCTTCTCGAAAGCAAGTAACAATTTTTCTACTGGTTCTAGCGTCATATTTTTCAAATGAAAATGCCATAAGTAAATACATAAACACTCATTGTGTCGCAATATGTATAATTTCTACATATATCTGTATTTTTATGTTTAATAAGTAGTATTCTATCTTTTTAAATAGTTCACTAAGGTTTTCCTCCAGACGAATGTCTTGGCAAGATCTCTCTTAAACAAAATGGTACAAAATTATCTCAAGTTTAACTAAATGCATCTGGATTCCGAATCTGTATTTGAACACAAACAGTTTATAAAGCTGATAGTAAACAATTGCTTGCACGTGGTGATTTACGCTCTCTCTGCGTATAATATCTGCTAAGTGTCCATAATGAATAGATATTCGCGTGTGGTCGGACTCGGTACCGGCTGCTGGTTGGCCTGGCGCTAACGGAAGTCGGTTATTTAGCGAATCATGCGCATTAGGGTACTTGTAGACTGTTGTAGAGGAGCGTTGCGTTGTGTGTTCTTATGGTGCTTTACAAACTGGACCGTGTAGTTTGCCTTTGTGTGTTTCAACGGCTCTTCCCGTTGGAGCTTTGTCTCTTGCGAAACTTATATAATCTTGTTGTTTTAGTTAAGATACTACTAAGTTGTATTATGAATATACTATGACAAGGTTTGTTCTTCAACCACATACCTAATTAAAAAATTATCCACAACTAGTTAGGCTGAGCGTATAATGGATAAGAGGATAACAATAGAAGAAGGAAAGTGGAAAAAACACTCTGTTTCCTACCAATACCATGAATACCATCCACGTGGATGCTAACAGAGTGTGTGTCAAGCGAGATTGTGAAAGTATTCCAGTGATTTCGTTCTGGCGTTTAATCGCTAAAGCAGATGCTCTATTACAGCTATCTTTAACGTTACATTACACTCTAATCTGTATGGAGCTTTATAGTATCGCACCGAGTGTATTTATGTACCGCGGCTTGGGAGACCGGCCTTCACCCGACCATCACTGGCCAAAGGCGATTTTACCATTACCGGCAACTTTACCATCTAACCCTGTCATCTTTATAATAGGCCCCTTAACTACCAGGTATGTAATGATCTGGTTATTTCTGATGTCCCTTGTGGGTCCAGTTTACTTGGTTGAGTTGACATTGCTTTAACATTTCTGTGATTCTATAATTATTTGTGTTGATAGGAGTACTAACGATGGTAGTTGACAGATCATTACTCAGATATTTGCTACGAATTTGGAAATGTTCAGATTTACTACATTTCTCCCGTCTTTAATCTGGTGACAAATTATAATGGGCTTAATTAATCAGGCATATTAAAACATGGCATGGACTAAATAAATGACTCCCTACTCAATGAACTCAAGCTCCGACTTTTCACGGCTGCCATGCCACTAATATATTAAACCCATTCAACGTTATGGCAAATAGGTAGTTGAAATATTAAAGTCAGTTGTAAATCATCACATAACACGACGCTTTTCAATATAGAGCGGCATGCGGAAGTGCAGCCACATCCAACATGTTGGAGCATCGCCTTTTTAAAGTCCAGTCCAAACATGCCGAAATGAAATATCGATGGAACACTAATCCGTGTCGTATCCGACGTTCCATAATGTTCATATTTTATTCGTTCCCGGACTTTCTTGTCCTACTAAAATGTAGGGACAGCGCCAAGATGAAGCTGTACGGCAATTTGTTTTGGCTACGTCCTTATAAGCACTTTACTCCAAGAATGTCGAACATGTGTTGACACTCGATGATCTTTTTCCTTTTACAGCGCAAATTCCAACAGGTGATCGTTAAAAACGCTTGAGGCATCGTAATCGTAAAGTAATAATAAAACGTATTGAGTGTAAAATTGCAAGAGTGTACAAAATGCCAGCGGATCGTAAAGCTATGCCTAGGAGCAATAGCAACTAGTCTTTCTCGGCTGACTCCTACAAATTGTAGGGTGTAATAAATGGTTGATAAGCTTGCCTTTAATTCCTGAGAGACTGTAATACCGAAAGAAAAGGAGAGGAATTAGAATTAATTTTTCGGAATTAAAGTTAAAGAAAATGCAGTTAGGAAAGTCGAAACTTCTGACGGCAATGCGGACTTTTTACATCTGCAAAATTAGTATAATTCGCATCTCGCAGACGGCTCATAGATATATTTTAACATACTTACCATCTTCAGGATTGGAACGCTAGGCACGCGACGAGACGGGAGATATAATTAGATTCACCCGTTCCTGTAAATCCTTCTCCTTTTGGAACGAACGTTTTGCTTATTAAAGTAAAATGTTCATTCAGTGAAGAAATAAAGCGCTTAGAAATTACTTCGTTCTGCTACATTTCACATCAATTAACAAACATGGCCAATTATATTTCTTTACATTTTCGGTGTTTATGTTAACGCGTTCTTACGCATTGATTCTTGTTTATTGGACAGGCTTTTCGATTTCAAATTCTATTAATTTTCATTGCAAAGCTACCTAATTAGTCTGCCGGATGCGAATCAACAATTTTTAATAAGGCCCCGAAGTTTGAGAGGACTTTCAAGTTGTATTGTGCAGTTTCAAAGTCAAGGGCTTAGGGCAATTTCAATGGAATTGTTAGAAGTTCCAACGTTATTAAGACGTTGTTTATACGTATAAATAAAATACAAAGTCGCATACTAAAGGCTTCTTCACGCAAGATGCCTGACGTCGTCGAGAGCCCTCGAGGTTACTAAGCGCCTCGGAAAAGGGTGGTTACGTAACCATTCCTCGTCTTAATTAGCGATCTTTTTGTTACAAACTCATTCAATAGAAGGAAATGTCTTAGGTAATTTGAGCTACTGACATTTAAGGTCACTGGGCTCCAAGCAAAAAATAAAATGTCACAATAATTATCCTTACATGTTGACGTTAGATAGCTGGCGCTTAAAAGGTCGCGCTATTAATGGTGTTTTATATTGGAATTTAGTTCCAGTGGTCTGAAATGCTGGAAAAATGTGGAAGCAAGAGCCGATAGGAATAATTTAGGTTACTATTGCTATTGTTGGCAAGCTAACAACAGTAACAAGCACTCACTGGACCGTGACTGTTTTATTCATAGAAGCTCATGCATTCAAAATTTTTCATCCAGTATTCTTAACAACAACAAACATTTATCTTGAAAAATAAGTTGTTACCTCGCCGCTCAGCAACCTAGTTCGCGAAGAGTGCGCTTGTAACTCTCAATCTTTTTCCCTTAACATGTTTATGAACTAGAGAAGTAACAGTTAACGTATGTGGAAGCACGCAATCGTACAAGAATACCGTTGCCTATAAATTTTAAGTACATAAAGTAATTTTCCTTTATCGCCGTACACCATGGCATTCCCGTGTGAAGTGACCAACAATCTGGCGTATGAATCAATAGACGATTGAACTCGATACCCGTGAAGCTCGGTTCCGCACCGTGCCTGAGGATCTGATTGCAGGCGATGCCCAGGTCACTTCACACATTGACACGGATGCAGGCCCACAACTGGACCGATACCTGAATGTCTCGTTGTGCTTGTATCGAGTTCGTTTGCGAATCGACGCATTCGTTCCGCTTGCATGGAGACAAGCGGTGACTCACTGGGGATTTGGTCTGCAACGAATAGCATTACAGAGCTAACGAGTTTGTGTCTATTAAAAACTTAATATGAAACCAGACACAATATTCTAAATCCATGATTTTGCTATATTGCTGGCAAAGTCTGAGATCTTGAACATTTTGGGAGTCTAAATAAAATGTATGAAAGAAAAAAAGTCTCACTGTCTGGAAGACAGACATGGGTTCATAAGACAGATTTATTAGTCTGGAGTGGAATACGATAAAAAACATTTCAACATTAAAATATTAAATTACAGCTAAGATACTTGCAGTGAACCCCACCATAGAAGTCAATGCGTTCTTAAGACATACGACCATGCCTAATAAGGTCACCTTTGATGCAAGTTAATTATAAAATATGCTTGATGTTGATATAAATTATGTATATAACATCATTCTTGGCAGATGGAGTGTCAGTGTAAAAATTCTTAGTATTTAAAATACAAAACGTTCTATTAACACAGATGTTCACCGTTATATAAGGTGGGGCTGTTAATTAGCTTCTGTAATAACTGCTATCAAATTCGTCTCTTGCGTCACGGTTAAGAATGCTCATATGCATCTGCGATTCTTTTTCTATGATCCTGTGAATGTAGCTTGTAAGAATCCTATCACGAGATGGTGGCTTGTTGCAAATCATCTTAGTCTTAAACCGGTATTAAGAGATTGTGTGCTGTAGTTGCAGAATTTATTATAGCGCATCATCAATTAGTTTTAGCATTGAAGCTTTTGACAGCGACGCGATGAATTTCATTTGCATCTACAATATATTGCAGCTATGGATATATTGCATTTATGAATATACTATTAGCTTCTGCCCGTGACTTCGTTCGCGTGAATTTTCTTGTTTCGATGAGTGTGTGGTGTTGTTTCTTGTTGGATGATGGTCGCATCGCATCGCCTGCCCGCGCTATTGCTTCGTTTCCGCTCAACGTTCTTTCTGACTTTTGTTGTTTTTGCTCGGCTCCTAAGGGTTGCATGATATTAAATAGCCTATTATTAACCTTTCTCAAGAATTGGGTTATTAAATGCGAAAATATTTTTCAAATCTGACTGGTAGTTCCAGAGATTAGCGCGTTCCAAAACAAACAAACTCAGTTTTATATTAGTATAGATTGCTTTTATTGACCATACATTTTTGGACGCTTTAACCCAAAATTTACTTAATACCAATTTAGAAATACCGTTTTTGATTGCACTCTAAAATACCTCTCATACCTGACCTTATTCTGGGTCCGGTTTAACACCTCACGTGCAAGCAAGGTCGTACTGGATGATCACGAGTAGACTGCCATCTATGGTACTCGTCTCACCAGTCGAGAATCAAAGCGCATACACCATATGGCCGGCACACCGGTCAAGGGCATCGATCACTCTCAGCAAACACTTGAGCACTTCAAAGAAAATTATCAGCTTTGATAAATAGCGTTTCGTGTAAACGCTATGACCCAGATTGCCAATAAAACTGCCAATGAAACTGCGTTAAGTGGCGCACTGAGCGTTTATACTTGTATCGTTAAGCAGTTACGTATTTAATATTTTACTCCATTTTCTGTTAAGAGGTTTTTAAATATGAAGGTAGCTTTACGACACCGCGTCACAATTTCACGGACACAAAATGTTTGAGAAATGTTATGATTTTCCAATCACGTTCGCTGGTGATTGGAAAGCAATTTGCGATTGATTTCAAATCGACACAGCTGCCTTTTCACACCGGTGATTTGATTTCCCGCTCATTAACGAGATCAATAAGCTCAAACGTAGGCAATATTGAAATTCAATCGGTTCATGGCGATCCCTTGATGGCTGCGATAGGCTTGGAAAATTAAATTACCGGCTAACGTTATTTGCGTAGGTTCGTCTGGACAGGATATTGCTGTCTGAACAACTTAATGGACCTGTTTTAACACTGATTTTAGTTAACAGCTCTATTCTAGTTAGTGATTTTCGAAGGTAAACCTGTAGTTAGTCTTTTAAATGGATTGATGTGGGGAGTTCGATTCGGCACAAGAAAATCTTGGAACCTCTTTCGGCATGATGTATTTATTTTATTATACACACATAATTATAAAGAAACAAGAAGAAAGGAACAGAAAATGTATAAGGAAGGAAAGGGGGAGGAGGTTCGTTAAATTTGTAGCTACCTACTTAATTTTCTGTCTTATTTTATTTAAGCGTGAATCGGGCTTGCCTAAAACGCTGACTTTTTATACTTCGTGTCACAACGTAAGATTCACACATTTTAGAAAACTATCTAACTTTCTAAAAGCCTCTTAAGCTTATTTAGACATTCAAACGATTTCGCAGTATGTATATATATAGTCTCATGCAGTTATAATGTGTTTTATTCCCACGGTCGGGTATTTACTTAGCATATATATGCTTCTGTTTGTATCTGTAGACAAGTATAAATTGATGCTTCACTTTCATCGTAATTAATGTTTATGCGATGTCCCACTGCTGGGCAAAGGCCTCTACTATCTTGTCACTTCCCTCTGTTTAAAGCTGCTAAGGACCAGTTCTTGTTGAAGGGACTCCAGCTATTCCCGCTATCTCCGTCTGGGCCTATTGCGATGTCGCTTGCCATTAAGAGGGGTGTATTCCCGTTCGTCCCACCGACTTCGTCCCCGTCGTGGTACGAACGGGATTAAGCATTTAAAATGATAACATACCATTACCAATTAAGCTACAAGACATATATGTATAATAATATCTCTGTGTGTAGAAAGGTTGTATTATTTTAAATACAATAAATGCTTTCCGAATTTCGTGTTTGTTTTCTAAGGGCTCCTTAAGGGGACGAAGTCGATGGGACGAACGGGAATACACCTTAAGAGGTAGCCGTTTGGTCGTAAGTTTGGCCCATTGATCGTTTGACACACGGCAGATGTGTCCAGCCCAATTCCATTCTAGCGTGGCAGCTTGCTATGTTTATGTTATCTTTGATAAATGTAACACAACATTTTTATCATATTTCATCAGAAAAATCACTTTTCCTAAGACCACTGCTTCTGCAGATTTACCTGGTTCTCGTGCAAAAAGACCACCATTTAAATATAATCTCTATTATCATCATCTGCCTAGCCTTTTCCTAACTATGTGGGGGTTGGCTGGACACATCTACCGCATGTCAAACGATCGGATCCGGATGCAGCTGAATACCAATATTTTACGACTGCCTATCTGAGCTCCACAACCCAGTTACTGGGTAATACGATACCCCTTGGTAAGACTGGTTGTTAGACTTTCGGGCTACTGACGACCCGTAACGACTGTCAAAGATCCACGAATGACAACCGGGGCCAACGGCTTAACGTGCTTTCCGAGGCGGAGAGAGGTCTTGGTATGTGAAGATGGTCACCCATCCACGGATCAACCGCGGCAAGCGTAGCTTGACCTGGCCGATCGACCCGTGGGGCTGTTATTACTTAGCCACAAGCCCCTCCAAATATAATCTCTATGTAGTAATCAATGTAAACGTTAGCCGAACAAAGTATTTAAGATCGTTTCATGCAACTCGTTTACATAATCATGAATTTTATTTGTTTCAAGATCATCATGTAAATGTTTGCAAATAGTACATGCAAATAAAGCTAGCGGCAAATATGTTGT
Source organism: Amphipoea lucens (assembly GCA_947508005.1). Classification (NCBI taxonomy): domain Eukaryota; kingdom Metazoa; phylum Arthropoda; class Insecta; order Lepidoptera; family Noctuidae; genus Amphipoea; species Amphipoea lucens. The sequence goes on from OX382367.1 coordinate 16,946,039, forward strand.
TGCATCTGAAGAGATCGCTCTGCGTATCCGATCAATCCTTGCTCATTGTGCTGCACGCTGCACGCAATTGAATCGTCCAAGCACAACAGATTGCCAATTTAAGATCATTACGACTTCAATAGAATTATACTTTACGTAATAGCTTGGACAAGGTTAGAGTCCAACAAGTTTTCTGGAGATAAAAAGACTTCAGAAGTTAGTGATATGTAAATGAGGTCCATTCATTCCTGACTCAGAAACTCTGAAACTTTCCTTACTCAACTTGGAGTGAGTCCTTTCGACAACCTTTTTCACTTAATATTCATCATGACATTAAAATGTCACAAAAGTTAATCGCTTCTCTTGAAACGTTGCTTTGAAAGCTGCACGGTTTCATCGACATCGATTAATATGGGATTCAATCATCGTCTACTCCGTCATTCCTTGCTATCTTGATGCGAATATCTACTTGTTTTTATTTCGATGTCCACAGCTGCAAGGCTGATAATCTAGTGTGGGGCGTGCAGCTATAACGATGCCATGTTATGTCTGCCTTCAGCTTGTTTAAAAATGTTGATAGAGAAAGGCACATGTGTATTGTTGGTTTTTAACATCGGCTCCATGTGGTGACGCGCCGCGCCCCTCCGGTCGTCGGCATTGCTCGCCCGTTTATTTGGTAGTTCCATTCGCGGCCGTCTCGGATATTGACGTGTTTACGATAAGATTTTCCCTCGAACTTGTTTCAGTTGACTACTTGAAACTTTACTGTGGAACTGTGCAGTTGTTTGTTTGTTTGAATCTGTTTGGCTTGATAGTTTAGCTGATAGTCTGGACTAGACTGTTTCTGTTCTATAAACTTTCAGGTAAGTTGTGGCCCAACTTTTTTTCCATACTTGATACCTATTACTTTTAAATTAAGTAAGTTCATTGATAAAAACTTCTTCAGTAGCCACGACATTAATTTTACATTCATAAAGTTCCCTGTCCACAATCATAAGTTATGTTTAACTTTGTTTTTTTTTTCAATAACTCGAAATTGGTGTTATCAGATAAAATGCGTTTATCAATCTCGGACCATTTAATTTGAATAGATACATATTCATATAAGTTTCAAGGTCACCTAATATGACATTTGGGTGCTTTGTAAACACATGAATTATACATAAATAAATTATTTCTGGTCCTAAGTTGACGACATCTGATACCATTTACCTACTGTTCATACAAAAGTCTAAACAAAACGAATGTATTTTGCATATGAATATATGGTTTTTTTATTATTCTTCTTCCATTTTGTTGCGGTCACATGTTTGTTACATACGGAGCATAAGGATAACGCTGCTGCTATCAAATGCTTGGCTGCAAATTATTTGTATGGAAATATTTCGCAATAATTACCTATGCACATGTAACTTTAAGTACTTTGTTACATGCGGCGTAAACATGTGATGTTTGCGGCGTAAGCATGTGCTCTTCAATGCATAATGCACCGCTGTAAAACACATTCGTGTGAAAGTTGTGCCCTGAAGCTTGCATTTCCCAAAAAAATCAATGTGAGTAAGCAATTTAGCATTCACAGTGTGTGTCGAAGAGCGAGGGCGGCCAAGTTAGGGGAATCAGTGTTTATGGGAAGAATAAAATTGTTGGCTAGGACAATATTCGCGTTGTTCCGCGACTACACAAATATTTGAACTTGGCACGCCATGATTTCATCGATACAGCCTTCGCCTTGTATCTTCTGTCACAGACTATGCAATTCTGTACTTTGTTTATGGTTACTTTGCGACATCCGTGTCTGCGGTTCTTTCAATTTATTCGTTTTAAAACTGTCTGCAAGTTCTTTTTCTATTGAAAACATCACGAATATTTGAAATGAGTTTTGCAATAAACATGTCTGCAACTTAAAAGTCACGTTTTGAGAATCTAATGACTAATGGGCTCGCTTATTTAGGAAGAGCGCAATAATACATGTTTACATCCTAACACGAAAGATGTTGATGTTTACGTCAACACAGAAAACAAAGAAATAGTTGAACTGTTACTGTTTGTTAAAATAACTGAATTAATAATAATTGTTGTTGTTATTTATATTACCAGTCACATTTTCGTAAGTTTTGTCGTTTTTCTGTAGCCATCCATTATTTAGGCTTAATTAAGACTTGTCTCTAACGCATTCAAAACTCTACTTTATGCAACATGCTATTAAGGTTTATATTCAGAAATCAGCCATTTAGATTTTTTAACTTTTTTTTTTTACAAATTATTGTAGGGGAGACTGGGTACAGTTGAAACAATTTTGCTTTGAACGCTCGTAGCACAGCCATTTTGAAACATAACAAACAACAAAACACATAAAATGAGAGAATAGACTTTTGTCTTCAAATATATCTCAGAATTAGAGGCTCAACTGCCATATTTACTAGATAGGAAGAGTTTAATAAAATAATGTGCCACTGTTTCAACCGTACCCATACCAGGGGCGGTTGAAACAGCGATGGGGGTCAGTTGAAACATAAACAAATAAGTAATAAAAATCAGTTTCTTTATTCATAATCAACAAGAAATAGTTAAATTCTAGTATGGCACCATTTCTATCAGTCTTAATAATAGTTTCGAACATAAAAAGAGCTCTTCTGCTCCGGTTTAAACTAACAAACTAACACTAACACTGCATTTCTTTTTTTCTTGTATCGCAGAAGAGAAGAATGGTGAACTCCGTACATCTCTGCAGCTTTTTGTAAAGAAGTCCCTTTTTTGACTTCTACATACGCATTTTCGTATTGAGTTATATCACACTCTCCTCTTGAAGTTTTTTCGATACGTTGTCTAGGCATCTAGAACGAAAAAAGCAAGGGTTATCATTGTTTCAATCGTACCCACAATAATTGCTTCATCCGTCCCCATACCCCTCAACCGCTAATAAAACAAACATAGCGTCGAAACAAAACAACATAAACAAAAACGAATCACGGTTTTAGAACCTTCAAAATCTAACAATAAAACAGAAAATCACTCAAAATGCAAATGCTAATATCAACAAAGTAATTTGAAAAAGAAAACAATAGAAAATACTTACTTTTTGTCGAAAAAATATAATAGGGTCCCCTGAAAACGTACAGAGCGCGCGAAGTGCAACGCGTCACTGTGATTCATGTCCGGACTCTCCAGCCGCATCTCTTTCCCCTTGTACCCCTTACCACACCGCTAATAGTTTACGAGTTATTAGCGTTGGTTTAACCGTACCCTGTTGCAACCGTACCCAGTCTCCCCTACTCTCGAAGTAGTTTTATTTTAAATGTCATCTTCGAAATGGATTTATTCTTACAAAATCAACCAAACAAAACTAATCACTGAGGTCGTTTCTTGAAAAAAGACATTGTTATATTTATAGGGGCGACATCAGATTCTGTAATGTCATAGGGGTCGGTATGACACGGGCCATATTATAGGGCAGAAAGAGGGACGACCGAGTAGGTCAAAATTGCGAATTATGTGGGGCAACTGTCAGATCTAAGTTAATTTGCTATATAAACAGAAGTTGTGTGCGTTGCCAAAAATATAATAAACAACCATTTTGTTTTTGAACCTAAACAATTTAATAATGGTAATTGATAACATGTATCACGCGATGAATATTAGGTATTATAGTCTACGATAAAATGGCATATTTTGTTATCCAGATTCTAGATAATGAATCCATTAATATTTATAAATTCATTGGGTGACGTCACAGCACTAAACTGAAATCAGGAATGAATATATTAAATAAATCTGAAAAATAACTTGAATTGGTGATGAAGAAGAAACATCCTGAATTCTTCCCAGAATTGTACGTCAGCGTCACTAAGTTTAAAAGGTTTTCATGGAAGCTTCTAAATTTTGTGACAAATTGTTTCACACCCTTCGCTCAAGTAATTATTGATTAGGCATCTTGCAGAAAGTCATCAGTAGTCCTACATTATTTTGGGTGAAAAATATTGGCTAGCTCTTCATACTTATATCCTAATCTCCTCTAATTAATGAATTAGCAATGTTTATTTCTTCCAGACGTCGATAAAGGTATACCTACTATGGATCGGCTCTCTTTAGCATTTGCATCATTCCAATTAAACCCGTCTTCTCCGATTGTCGTGAAAGTCAAGCGACAGTCGCTCTGCCTAAAACCAGAAACTCGCTATACCAAAGACAAGGCAGCAAGTCCGGTAGTGCTCAACCAGTTTCTTGGAAAGCGGAACCTGCAGTGCTATTCTCTAAAAGACAATTTCATGGCTGTACGCTGCGACGAGCTCGTCGACGAGACAGCCTTGAGATCGACCGAGCGCGCAGCGCTGATTCAAACCGTATTCACTAGCGTCATTGTGGTCGTCGTCGAACCCAAGGCTGTAACCTCCCGTCGCTGTTTCGCAGACGAACGTAGGGCTTGCAACAAATTCTATAAATTATAATCGATCAATCTCGACTGAGAGTTTTATGGGTTTAAAATATATATTAAAGGTCTATCTTTAAGTATTTTAAGGAATACAGTAAAACTATAACCAATATCATAATTTAAAATGGTTTATTGCATATTTCTTATTACATTTTAAGGCTGAATGACGATTCCTTTGCTCTTTTCGAGCAACGCGACGGCGATGAATAAAAAGTCAACTCACAACAATGTCAAATGTCAACAAACAAAACCACTTGAATTTCTAGTTTTTAAACTTTTGGGTGCATTATGCATACGAATCATACGATATTTATTATTTGTATTATCTAGCGAGTGTTTTGAACATAGGTATTTCTGTGCCTAATGTGAGTATTATGATATTTTCACTGTTATTACATGGATAATAATACTAATGTTTCTCAATAATATTGTATGATATTACAAGAGTTATTACTAAAATTTAAGTTAATTACTTATTAAACTAATGTTTTACAATAATATGTACCTATAACTTTATTGTTATAACGTAACATTGTGTATTTTAAGCATGCCAAGAAGTGCTAACCCAAGTGCGCAAGTAGAGAGAGATGTTAATAGAGTTTGGAAGAGCGACGTTGGCTTGCCACAGGGCACTCTCGGACATCACATCGGCATGGCAAGAAGTAGCTGGCAAGCTAAACACTGATGGATGTGGCTGCATTAAAAGTTGGAAGCAATAGCCAAAGGTTTGTTAACAACATGTACCTAGGTATTGCATTACTGGTGTGCTTCGTCAGCTTGCACACTTGGCATGCGTACTTTGACTGTTTCTTTAAGAACAAAGTTAAATAGCCAGTACCTATGTACATTGGGTCTAAGAGCAATAGCGCACTAGCGGCTAGGCCGCAGCGGCCAGGTCGCGGCGGCCATCGAGATAGATACATTAGTATGAAATCGTCATAGAGCACACGCATCTGGCCGCACGAGGCCAGCGGCCACACCAAGCCGCAGCGGCCAGCGAGATCGAAGCGACGCATTAGCGGCCCATGTTCAGTCGCTGGCCGCTGCGGCCACTGAGATCAATTGCATTGTAGTTAAATCACCAGTGTGCGCGCACTAGCCGCGGCGGCCGCACGTATTGTGGAACTACAGCGTGATTTGTGATCATCGCGATGTCTTTCGACACGGAAAGGTTTATAACAGAGATTGAGACAAGGAGGGCGTTGTGGGACATGTCCTGTGAAGACTACGCCAACCGCGACTTAAAAAATATGTATGAAATAATCCCTTTGTTCGCCTTTCACGTAGCAAGGGATGAACCCAATATTTTTTCCTTTTCTTTTTCCGCTGCTTACAAAGATACAAAAGTACTGCTATTTCCTCAACGTCCATTTTGAAGCGCGCTGTATGTGCAACTGACGATCGTAGCCGCGGTTTTGGCCGCGTCGCAAATCGCAAACCCTGCGGCCGGGCCGCGCGTCGTGGCCGCGCTGCCAGGTCGCTAGTGCGCTATTGCTCTTATATTATAACATAGGACATAATGGATATTCAGGTAACTTTTTTTTTGTTTTAAGATCACCACCTGCACTGCCTCATAGGAGTAATGCCCCAATTGCCTCCTCATGTAAGGTTAATTTAATTATAATTTGGTTAGTTATTGGTTTAGTGTAAAAAAAAACTACATATGTAGTAGACGTGGTCTCACTTTTGACTCCCAGGTTCGGCTAATTGGTTGGGATTTTCCCTTATTCAATCAACATGTATATAGAGTACATCTAATATGTATACTACATTGTTTTATCTATTCCTTCAGAGAGAGAGTCATGTGATGCTGTTATACTTACATAATGGTCTTTATATTTGTTTTACTTCTGTTTAGTAATTTGTTGCATTTTTTATGTTCACAGTACCTCGTAGGCGTCGGATGGCACGCCGCCGTCTGATGCAGCGCTCATCACCTTCTCAAAGTCAATCACAAATGGCGAGCCTCACTGAACGTTTTGTCGCCATTGAAGAGAAGCATTTGGAAAATGAGAGACTCGTTATGGACAACCAGCAGAGGATGTTAAAAACTTAAGGAAATAAGTGAGTCATGGTCAAGGCAGACCCAGGCACTGCAGGATTTAGGTACATCCATCAGACGAGGGAGTCCCTGAAACATGGATCTACCACAGATTTTTAATATAATATGTTTAGATATTAAGTTTATGATAGATGTTAAGAAATTTAAATGTTTGAAGTGTAAAAACTGTTTTTTGTAGTAAATGTTTGTTAGTGGGCACACCCTTTATGCCTGCAGGCTTTTATTTAGGTATGTACTTACTTAATTTTGTTTACATTTTTTTTTGCTGGAGTAGTTTTCATTGTATTTGTTAGGTATAATTGGCATCTGCTAGCTGACTAACAATTAAAAACAATTTAATTTAATGTTCTGTTCCTCATAATGTGAATTATTTTGCATTCCTACTATTGTAAGAATAGGTAATACGGGCTGGTGTCCGCAACTCCACGTCAATGCGCGTATTTTGCGTGAATCAAGTTTTTCTAACTGAACCAACAGCTGTGGTGTTGGGGAGTTTGTTGCACCACCTCTTCCCAGCTAAATGAAGGGCGGGCGTTTTGTGGGACTGTTTTATGTAATTTTGACGTTCAAAAAGTGCTGATTGTCAGCCTAATTTGAATACATAAATTTTGATTTGATTGATTGTTTTGAATTGTAAATAAAAAAATAAAATATTATTATGCAGATATTTATTTAATTTCTCATGCCCCATACTGTATACACATTTAAAAAAGTAGTAAAAATAGAGACAACAGTAAGTATAAAAATATGCACTTAAAGGCTAATAATTTTTGATATTATACCAATCATATACACCTTAAACACCACACTTTAAACACACACCATATTATGACATAATTATAATTATCATCTATGCACTTATTCTACATTCAACATTCATAAATAATTATACTGTCATTTATTTAGTGTATCTAATCAATAATAGTAAGTTCTATTTTAACATGTTTTCCACATCTGGAAAGGGAAAGATAGGAAAGCATACATTTTAAATATGACATGCTCGCCATAATTGATTAACTAAATCTCGCCTACTTATCAGCCCACTCCCTAAGTCACCATATTGTGTTGAAGCCTGATGTGTCAGGATTCTAAGTAACCTAGATTCTTCATCTAAGTCACATTGGTCTAACATAGGAGCTGGTAGCCCGGCTCGATTACATGTTGTGTAAAACAGCAAGCTATCACAATTTTCCCCACTGTTATAGGATCATAGTGCAATACCCTATGAACTAATAAACATCAGAATTGCCCTTTCAGTATTCCAATAGTCCTCTCCACACTGTTCCTTGCACTACTGTGCAAATTGTTGTTATGGCTCTCTGGAGTCCCAGTTTCTGAATTATTAAAGGGAGTCATTAAATAAGGCCTTTGAGGATATCCTGAGTCACCTGAAATCAATTAATGAAGCTGGAAGTAAGTACAATCTTGACTTGTGTTTAAGTTATCATTGTATTATACATAATAACTTACCAAGTACACAATTTCTTCATTATTTAAATTTTACAAATGCTCCTTTACTGTTTGAAAAAAGAAAACTATCATTGTGTTGCACCCCCAAGTCACATCCACATGCAAGATGTTCAGATCAGCATCATTAATCTGAAATAAGTATAATAATTACATACTGTAAGTACCTACCTATGTGGATTCTTTATAATTCTACATTATCCATATATATAATTCTAGGTACATTATACTTAACATATCACAAGAAACCTAGCTGTAAACAAACCTTTAGCCTCTTGGTTAAACCACTGGAACGAACTCGCGGACGCATACATGTAGTTAGATAATTTTCCAATATATTAATTAAATCCTCAGAATGCCCATAGAATGCCTGTAAATATGGATAAAGTCTGTATCACGGGATATTGTTTTAAACTTTCTTAGTTGTTTCGCCTGTCGAGCTTTCTTCAAATCATCACTTTTCTTGGCTTCTTCTAATAAATGTAGCTTTATAATTCACTGAGCTGCCATTTTTTCAAATAAGTATTAAAAGAATCGAGTACGGTTTATTATTTTCGTCAAGATACGCACGAATATTTAGAGCTTTTGGATTTGACAGTTAGAATCGAGGCTGTGGGCGAGGCTGTAAGCGACTTCGACGCTGTTTTTTTTTACGGAATGCCAAAATGTATGAAGAACTGTCAATTTGCCCTCCCGTGGCTGTGCCGTTGGGTAGTTTAACTCACGGCCGTCACAGCCTTGAGCGCTAGTGTAGCTGTACGCAGCTTAGCGAATGCCAAACTAAGTTTCACAGCTGCGACAGCGCTGCACGCAAGGCTGTATCCTTAGAGAATAGCATAGCTGACAATAGGCGGGAAACCAAGGAAAAGGAAAAGTATATTATTTCTATTAGAGAAGATGCTTCCTACAGACGCATGAAAATCGCGTGACATTGAGAAGGGTCAAGATTTGATGAATCTACTGACATTAAGGGAAACTTCCTGAAGCTGATATCAGACGCTTTAGGGACTAACCACACTTATTCAGCTCCGTTCAGCTTTTGTCCATAGAAAACAACGATTTTGTATGAGATGCGTACGCATCCGTTCAGCCGCGGAGAGCTGAACGGACTCCATACAAAATCGTTGTTTTCTATGGACAAAAGCTGAACGGAGCTGAATAAGTGTGATTAGTCCCTTACTCAGGTGAATCTTCATTTTTTGTTTCATTACACGTTCACAAGACACCGACAGAGTTACCGACATAGATATGAACGTACACGTGGTAATTTCATTTGTCGATCATTCGGAGCGAGAGTGAAGGATGCCGAAAGGCGAAATCAACCATCTTTGTATTGGTTCACTAATGAATTAATTTTTCACTTCGAATGAAAGACATAAATGTACAAAAAGAAAAGCGTCTGATATCAGCGTTATCGCTCACTAAAGATGATGTTCAAAGTCAAGAATTTTAACAATGTTTCATGTACTTTTAATCCACTCGCTCAGGTATTTACTCATGTAATAAGACTAACCTGGCGCTACACCGAACCCTATGTTTCCGGTCCCGCCCTGTCTGATCCGCTAATGGCGAAACGAAAGGGTTACCACAATCGACCCATTGTTGTATTTATACACTTGTTTTTAAAGCAACATGTTCTGATACCTCAGGTATTAAAACATGTACCTTGCTTCATGTAGTATATTAGTAGGATAATTATATAAAATCATAACATGACTAGTTATCGGTCAAACAATCGTTTGTCGTACCTGATTATGCTATCAAAGGTCCTTCTGTAGACAGAGGACATTCATGTATTAAGTTCTTTTGGTTCCTCCACTTCCTCTGACCTTTCGTCGCCGTCAGAAGCTTCTACATTACCTTAAAACAAAAAAAACTAAAGACCCAACTTTTAAGTGAAACTTCACTCACTCCCACTTTCCAATTTATTTTCAGATTCATTCGAAGAATTCGTCAGACAAAAGATAAATCGATTGTGAAGCTCTTCGGTTGGGCTTTAAACTTAAACATATCTGTTTAACATCACCTCATAAAATGTACATTAAAACGTATCGGTGTTTTAGTGATGGCGATGAACGACAAGACATTAGCTGTAAATGTGCCGAGCCCTAGGGGACGTGGGCCAAGCCCCAAGTCCTGTTATGGTCGACATAATAATTTTATGCGTGGCAACAGACGCCGTTAATAAAATGAACTATCGGTAACTAGGCGGATAGGGTGGCTTCCGTAACAGAAATATTGGTGCCGATTCTGTTGTTCACAAACTAAACTAAATTTAAGTTCAGTGCATCATTTTCTTTCTATTTCAATAAGAAAAGGACAGAAGATAATCTTTGGTTTAGTCCTGTGAAATTAATCAGCGCCTGACACTACTCCATACAAGTTTAGACGTGATTAAAAACTTGCCTACTAAAATTAGGTACTTACGTCAATTTACGTCAAGCGCTGATTAATTTGACAGAACTAAACTAAAATTTATCTTCTGTCCTTTTCTTAATGAAATAGAAAGAAAAAGATGCACTGAACTTGAATTTAGTTTAGTTACTGAACAACAGAATCGGCACCAATATTTCGTTCAGGAGCAAACGAACAAAAGATATCTACTGAAGAATTTTGTTTAGTAATGATAATGAATTTTGTAAAATGAATACCTATCTGACATGATGTTATCGCAGTTATAAAAGAAGATTATTGTTTTCTTAAAAGGAATAAGCTTGGAGCACTTTTAGGTTATCTTTAAAAGCTTTTAGTACACTGAAAAGACAGCCAAATTGCTGGTGTCAATCATGCTTTCAACCAACTCAAAAATATCGGTAAAATTGGGAACGTAGAATTCAGATACTAAATTCTGCGATGATGTAGCATCGCTCAATTTGGCGGGCCCGGTCCATGGTTTATAAAAACTTTGCCAAATCACGCGTCCGCGTTGAAGCCGGAGTAACGACCTTGCCTCGTCCACCTATGACACGGAAGGACGTGCCAATTGCATGAACATAAAATGGCCGACGTTTTATAGTCTCCTGGTGCAATTTATGTAAGAAAATGAATTTCAATTCTAGGATGTTACGTCTTTGATCACCGTTAGGTTAGGTAAAGGTAGGAGGAAATACATGAACAGTTTAGTAATTATAGTATTAAGTCTAATGAAGGAGTCATTGAGTATGTGGGCGATATTTAAAACTTTCTTCGTAGTGTTCAATCTGGTTTTGGGGACCTAGCCAAAAATCCGTAGACACGCTACGATAGTTGCTACGAAACTGATGACACGTTTTAGCAGTTCGAATCTCGAGTTGAACGTGACATTAAACTTTTTCCTCTAAAAATCCTGTTTTTATTGAGGTCTATGGCAGGTATCCTATCTTTAATTCAAATCGAGAAATGACGGACTTAGCCATTGCAATCTGGTTCTACTAGTTCTTTTTTACACATAGTATGTTGCAAGGTCTGTGCTATGTTGTTAGAACGATTTGTTGCTCCCATTTTGTCGTTAGCATTCTGTTTTTGTTTCAACGCACGCCAACCTATAATTTATCTACGTTAGTTAATTATAATATACGTTTCAGCAAAAACTGTGTCGGAATGTAGATTTGTTACACCACTTCATTTGCCTAATGTGCTGCTTATTTATAGAGAACATACACAAAATTACGTTCATGATTCCTGGAGGTTTACTAGAGCTGTGTTTCGTGCTTTGGCACAAGCTTTTTAAACGAAAGCACTAATTAAACCGCATTCGGAGCACTTGTAAGTTTTAATCGCTCTGCGTAGAGTTAAGTGGTCGGGCCATTTAATATCTAGAAACTAGCGCAGGGCAGTATTCCTATCCTTTACTTGTTTTTTACGACACACTCGGGATAATAAGCAGTTGATAAATTCTATTATTCTTTTATTCCCAGACCTCCATATTTATTCCGTACGTGTTGCCTAGATCTTCAGCCGATGTTAAGCACTGCATGGCTTTTTATGCTAAGTTAGTGAGAACCTCCGTTGAATAACGTGACATGATTGATGACGACAGTATGTGTTTACTGTAGTGCGAATCAATGGGAAAATGTTTAATAGCTCCGACTACTTTCGGAGAAGAGCTTGTCAATGTGTCAGCGACAGACATCAGCGCTGTTTGTTCACTCTCCCGTGATACGTCCTTGTTTACCAATAATATTGAATGTTACTTCTATGTACGAACATAATGTGTTTTACCTTCACACTTATTTGGAAATAAAAGAACACCGTAGGTACAATGAAGCTGCGTCATGTCCCGCGTAAACTGGAAAGGTCGACGGAGACATGAACTGCTGTTTCATGTTTTGTTACAAGTGCTGCTTTAAAACCACATGTGGTTTCATGTTGCTTTTTGGCAGGCACTTCGTGAGCTCATCCCGTTTGAAAACTTCTACGAGATAAAGCATTTTTACACACAAACGTACTCTGTTATGTAAATCTGTTGTATGTGTCTGAGATTAACATAATTTGAATATCGTAAATGGAAACCTCTTCTTTCCTTTAAGGTAGCATTGTGAAACGAGTTTTGATAAATGGAACTGGATAAATGATAGCCTTGCAAAAAATATTCCCCGAGTGTAAACGATGCCGCCTTTGATGAACATTCTTCTATATTTCTGTGTTCTGCCACATCTGAATAAGATATTGCTTGCAAAGGCATTACCATTAAGGCAGTATTTACAAGCCGTATCCGAAACTGGAACTTTGATGTATTTTTAAACGTTTGTTTAGGACTAAATATTTATTGGAGTTAAAGTAAACTGTTCAGAGAAGAGGAAAACAATTTATTTTTACATTTCGTTTATAGAAGTTTGAAGATATGGCCCAAAGTTAAGACACGCGTGTTATTTAATTGTGGCCAAGACTGTTCTCTTGTAACATAGCTTTTTCATTTACCTTTTTCATTTTATTTATGTACGATTCGCCTTCAAAACAAAATTATATATTGCTGATTGTAAATTTGTAGGCAGTCCGTTTGTACGCGTTTACAAATTGCGTGCATTAACCCAGATTTAAGTTAGGTACAATAATTGAACTATTTCGGCGAACTGACGCCTAGAGATGGAATCTAGCCAAATACCTGAAACGTCTGGTTTGGGTACATAAGCGAAATTATATCGAATATCGAGATGTATCGATCGATGTCTCGTGTCGTGTCTCAGATAACTCTTAACGGAATCGATAACGGACTTTTAGTACGGTAGGATCGTCAAATTTTACTATGCCAGTCTACGCAAAGGTTATGATCAAGTGTGGGCTTGACGTTCCCACGATAACCATGGGTCCCATTAGTTTCGAGTCGTAAAACATACGAATTCCCATAGTTTTGGATAAAGAACAGGTTGGCGAACAAAATCAAATCTACTCGATAATAAAGTTTGGTGGGTTTCGAAACCGAACGTAAATTGTAAAGTTTAGGTCGCTGTTCACAAAATAGTATGGATGAAAGTTTCTGTTTTATTTCAATTATTGTATAATAATGGAAATATAATTGTAAAAAAAGCTCCTTAAGACTTGGAATAACGGTTGCCCAGTGTGTGCCAAGTCATAAAGATTATTTTCTCTTTTATAACACATACGTTCTATCTTCGTAAGTTATGGTTATAAGTTATGGCCAAATAGTGCATCAAATAAAAAATAATAATGAAGCATTCGATAATCTTTGTATCGTAAAACGTTGATGGAGTGGTTATAAAAGTACTTTTACCATCGCCTCTAAAAGAAATCCAATGTTTTCTCGAAGAAAAAACGCGATGTCTACGTGCTCCGTTTCTGGCATGGCGCAATCAGCCCCTCTAGAATATCAAGTAAAGCAATAGATACCTTATTTGTATTTAAAACGTGATCTACAAGAAAGTCGCTCAAGTAGAGACTGACGATGGCAATTTTAATGAATGCATATCGATTGTCTGTTGTTTTATCGTTATTGTGTCTGCTATTAACTTAGCATAAGCACTTAGCATTAAGAGCTCTTTTATTCATGTCATGCGCACTTTATTACTCATCTGTTTAATCTGCAGCCAACGCATTTTTTTTCTAACGCGAGGCAACGACTTTAGACCTTCGCCGTGGCCTTTCTAGATTAATTAGTGGCCAGCAACAAGTCTGTTGTGTGTTGTATCGTCGGTATAAAAATAAACCTTAGTAATGTTTGTCGGTGGGTGCGTAGACGGCGCGTCGCTACATGATTACCGTGACAAATTGAATAGTGAACACGTTGTATAGGTGCTTATAGCCTTAGCTCAATGTTTGAATTGTACGCCTTGATGCCCCCCAGCGAATCGCAGTACAATGACCCTGTTCCCGTATCCCCATTGGGTTATACCAATACGTAGTATAGAAGGGAATGGTTCTGTATAGGATGTTGAGCAACATGGTTTTAAAACATTTTGTATCAGCTGAGTGATATTCAAGTAGAAAATGTTTTAAACAAATCTGAGACTTATTACTTGGAAATAAACGTGGTTTTTGATAACAGAAAACCCGCTATTGAATTTTTTGATGTGACTCAGGTTGCACCTTTGTTTATTTTACAGTGCTTCTAATACATAAAAATGTGTTGGGTACATATTCTTGCTAAATCTACAACCGATAACGTATCAAGTCCAAGTGGCTAAGAGTTCTGCTTAGTATGTCTGAATATGAGCAATCACGTCAATGTTATCAGTCGACGTTTCAAATACTAATTCAATAAATTCTGATATTTTTATACTAGACTGCCGTTATTGGCGATTTTCACGAAGACAGTCTATCGATAAATTAATTTTACTGCCGCTTGTCACGAATATTGATATATTATGTTATACATGAGAAGATATTTCTTTCTGAAACCCTGACGCAAAACGTTAGATTGCACCCAGATAAATATGAATAGGCGAGGCCGACTGGAGGCCCGTTCATGAGAACTATTCTTTACTCCGCGCAGTTGCTACACAATACGTCGATAGATTTTGCTCATTGTTGCTCGTTTCACCATTTGATAGTCTGATACCTAGCTTTTTGCCGAGACCACTTCTCGGCTTTTATGTAGTTGAATGCCTTGTACTAGTACAAGTATTAAACGTAGTCGGACAAGTATTTTTACGGACGCGAACGCAACATGAAGCCATAAACCTGTGTCGAAGCCGTGAACCTTGTCATATACGTAAGCTGTTGTTTATGTAAAAGTTTTGCATCATAATACCAATTTAATCGCAACAATATAATATCTTTATAGATATTAATTGTAGGATTGTTCATTTCACAGTTATTTTAGCATAGACAGTACTTGAATAAGCGACACCCGGAACAATAGCAATAAGCTCCCCCGAGATTGCACCAGTGCAGCCGTGCCCAAGGGCCGGCGCACAATGGACGCCAGCCCACAATACCGCTGCAAGCGAACTGATTACTGCGCGCCGATCACTTCGCTAACTAACATTCATTTCTCAACGGACCTCGTTTGTTTTGTTTCAGAACATGTGATAATAACTTGCCATGGACGAGGAGAGCACAGCCTGCCCCGGCGAGGCCGGCCCGCCGGCAGTCGACGTACAGCCTAATGAAAATGTTCCTAACACAGAGACAAAGCCGGAAGCGGAGAACCTCGCTACTAGTGTTATAAATGTAGATATTAAAGACGAAAATGATAGTAAGAATAGTTGTAATGACGAAAAAGAAAGTGAAAATAAAAAAGAGGAGAGTGTCGTTGATGCTGAAACTGTGAATGCGGAACCCAAGTGCCCAGCACCATTGGTAAAGGAGCCTATTGTTGAGCATGAGCCCACAGAACCGAACGACGATGCAAGGTCGCTGGGCGACCTAGACAGCTTGCCAGCAGGTGATGAACTAGCTCTTGGTGCAGCGGGCAGTGACAGCGGAGTGGAAGGCTGCGGTCGTGCCCTCAGCAGCGGCGGTGGGTCCCGATCCTGCGCCTCCAGTGTAGTGTCGTGTGGCTCCGGCTGCGGCTCGGAGAGCTCGTCTCTTGCCGGCGCACCGCCGCGCCCGAGACGTCGCGTCAATGTCAACGTCGCTGAGCCGAAACGCAGCTCACCTGTCGGCTCGGCAGCCCCGCGACCCGTGACGGCGCCACGCGGCCCCAACCTGGCCACCCGTGAACGTGCTAGGAGTCGGGAGAAACCGACTCCACCAGAAAAGCCTCGACCGCTCACACCGAAACCACGCATCCGGCCCACTGGTGACCTGCCCAATCTCGTTCGCGAGAGTCCCGCGCTGCGCGCGAAACCTACAAAGACCTCGACGGCTCGGTGTCGGACGCCGAACTCGCCGAGTGAGGAGAAAAGATGGCCGGCGAATGGACCGCGGTTGACTACTGTGGCGGACGCGAACGCGACACGAGTGGCTGCCGACAAGTATGCGACTCTACCTCGCAGGAGACGTGATGCGGAGCCAGAAGGTTCTCCGAAACACGAGGGTACGCCGCCCACGTCTCGACGCCCCACCGTCACACGCTCCGCTTCCTCTCGCTCCACCATCAAGACGCGAGTACGGATCTACGCAGAGAAGACCTCGCAGACAGTGCTGATCGGTACTGACATCGAGTCAGCGCTGGCAGGGATTGTGCCAAATATTGAGAAGTAAGTCACTTACCTGTTCATAAAACATGATGTCGTTTCGCAAAACAACCAAAATGATCATTGCTCACCTAACCTAGCGTAACTACGAGCGGACGTAAATTAGCTCATTTTTGTTATGAAACACATATGAATGTGATTCCGGTGCAAACCGTACGTAAAAACTGAGTTTTAATAATGGCAATCAAACAAACTTAACTTGAAAGCTTTACCATACTGATGAGTGATGTCCATTCCAGTCGCGTGGAGGTGACTCGCTGTCACCGCGGCGTGCAGGCGAGTGCGCGAGACGCCGAGGCCACTCGGCTCGCCAATGCTCTGGCCGCGGCTGCTGAGGAGCGGGAGCGGCGGCAGAGGGCGGAAGCTCAGCTGGCGGCCGAACGCGCGGCCCGCCTTGCTGCCATCGCGGAGTTGGACCGTAACTCGCAAAGGCTGCTGGATCTAGCCGGTGCTGGTAAGTCTTGTTGGAGTATAATAATAATACTAGCCTATTATTGTTCCGCTGCAGGGCAAGGACCTCTTCAGATGCAGAGAAAACTCGAGTATTGATCACGACGCTTGCTCAAAATAAGTCGGCGATTTCAGACCTATATTAACTACTCAGCAACAAAGGTTTTTGTACCCCAAATCCGAGTACATTATTATTTAGCATTTTTATAACAAGTGTTCATGATGTGGCACCCCTAGTCATCTGTAGTCGAGCAAAAAGGCCTTTACGGACTCCGTGTAGAATTTCTGTTGTGTAGCGTGCTTTAGATATTTGTATTGTCTTGTATTTCTTTGTATTGAAACTGGGTCACATATTAATGAAAAAGAAAGGAACAATAAGCATTTACTTTGCCTACTCTACTCAGCAGATGAAAAATTAAACGAAACGCATCATACTTTTAAAAATATAGTACCTACAACGTTTTTGTGCAATAGTCCTATAATATATTATTCAAATTCAAACAGTTTACTGTGGATCATAGGTTCATAAGATGCTGCATTATTGTATGTAATGACTATTTTAAAGGGGAAAAACTACCATAGACAACTCAAAACAAACTTTTTGGTGTTGCTTTCAAATCAACATGAACTAGCCAGATGACCAGTTGTAGCTACTATGGCTATTGCCAGAAATAGATTTAACTTGCGTGCTCACGATGAGCGAAATGCGACCTCATTTATTCAAATTCATTCGGACATTTGAGTTACGAATAGATGGTCTGCGAACATTTGGCGACCTTTGTAATAAGGCCACTGGGGGCAACACCTCACACCGCACTATAATAAAAGTTTAACTCCGATCAATTCCGGTTCAATTCTCGCGTTAATTACCGATGCGACCTCTTTAAATGTCATGGCGACCCTCAGATTGCAGAAATCAGAAAATGATAAATACTTTTTTAAACAGCTTTTTAAAAGCAGTTTTGTGTTTATATTTTGTCGGATTTTTAAGGTTATCAAGGTATATAGGTGTTCTTATCCTTTATTGCGACGATTTATCGTTATCAGTTGTATATCAAATTACGAGTATAAACACAATGTTCTAAGGAAATAACAGCTTATTGTATGTCTTATTGGAGTATATCGATAACGTTTATCAAAATAGCGCCACCTGTGTAAACGTACTTCTAATATAAGTACAGTTCGACACAACTTAGATGTAGCATCGGCAAAATTCGTAAAACGTTCGTAATTCGTATTCATAAATCTTTATTACTACTTTAGAAAAAATTGATCAATTTTTCCTAAAGTAGTAATAAAGATTGGTGATTTTGAAGGCGCACTTAGTTCGGATGTGATCGGTTTTACGAATTTTGCCGATGCTACATCTAAGTTGTGTCGAACTGTAACCTATTGTATAGGTTTTCCCGTGATTTGAATTGCACATATTACTATGATGTGGCGCATTATTCACACCCAGGGAACCGGCAGAGCAAAACTGTGAAACCTGCTGTACACTTAGCGAAAATTATTTCGCCGCTTCTTCTTCCTTGATTCCAAAACCAGACAAACTCAAATATAACGCCATCATTTAAATTCTATGTCAAATAATCTGCTTACCGCTGCTATAGTATTTTTATTTCACGAAACGACGCGCGCTTTACTTGTGGTTAACAAGTGTACAAACACGCCGTGAATGTGTGTGTAAGCACAGGAGCTCTCGGTGCCATCCGAGATAATGGCGAAGTCGGAAGTGGTGTGTGTGTATTATGTGCTAGTTCGGTCTCGGCGTCCCGCAAGCTGCTCGTCTGCACAGCGTGTTTGTACACTTGTTTAACACAAGTAAAGCGCATGTCGCTTCGTGAGATAAAATACTGTATAGACGCCAGCACATCAAGCTACCCGAAATTGTCAAATTTTCCCAATCAACTTTGAACCTAATGCTTTAGCGATAAAGTTGAAAATCTATTAAATGAGAGATTGTAGTAGCTTGCTGTGCTGGCGTCTGTACATTAAGTTAGTGCTTATTATGTTCGTTTCGCCTTCAGTTTTACCATATCGATACCTTAATCCGCAAACCAGCCAACTCCATTTTTGTCAAAAAAAATATTATGATGTCGTTTTTTAGTCAAAATAAAAACTAGAAAGTTTTAAGTGTCTCCTGTAAACTATAGCAAAATGGAGTTGGCTGGTTTGCGGATTAAGGTATCGATATCGATACCTTAATCCATACTCCATTTACTACTCCATTTTGCTATAGTTTACAGGAGACACTTAAAACGTTCTAGTTTTTATTTTGACTAAAAAACGACATCATAATATTTTTTTTGACAAAAATGGAGTTGGCTGGTTTGCGGATTAAGGTATCGATATGTTCCTTTTTAAAATTAAGTGGAAAGACCAATGGCTATAGTAGTCGATGACATTATTGCTGTCGGTAAAAACGGGACAAAACTCGTGTTTAACAAGAAAATTCGCTTATAAAAAGGTATAATAGGGATATGGCCTGTTGTAGTATAACAATAGATGATGATGGTGATGTATAATTAATTATCATCATCTGCAACTGCGTTTCGGTTGGTTTCCTGTCTTACAGGAAGTAGTTGAGACACTAATAGTGATGTAAAATATCGATAATAATACAACTTTGTTTCACAGGCGCCGGCGCAGGTGCAGATGGCTGCCTTCGTGCGTTGGAAGAACAACTTCGCTCAGCCGGAGAGTTAGCCGCCAAGCAACGCGCCGAAATAGACGCACTGCGGGAACAATGCAACAAGCTGCACATTGTCAGTATATCTTCATTGATCATGTGGTTCAGAGGCATTAATGAAAGACAAGAAAATGTTTAGCTGGCTCGAAGGACATTTTCAGAAACCACCCGAGTTAAGAAATTAAATCTTGTTTGGTCAAATTAACGCCCGGTTTCTATAGAGAAAACCAAGACGAAAATTAGCTAATAAATTGTCAAGCG
The DNA here is from genome assembly GCA_947508005.1 of Amphipoea lucens. Lineage (NCBI taxonomy): Eukaryota > Metazoa > Arthropoda > Insecta > Lepidoptera > Noctuidae > Amphipoea > Amphipoea lucens. The sequence continues at coordinate 16,965,952 of OX382367.1, forward strand.
AGCATAAACACGCTCTGATTGGTTGAATAATTTATCAACAGCCATTCGCGTCACTTGTCTTGCGTTTAATTTTGACGCGGCGGTAATTTTCGTTCCAGAAACTGAGTATAAATGCCATAAGCATTGTTTATTAGTCAACTAGAAATTTCAGATTTATAAACGTCAGCCCTAAAGTCCCTGTCCTACCTTCCCAGGAGTCGTGCAGTGCCCGCGAGTGCGCGCGCGTGGCGGAGGCGCGGCTGTGCGAGGCGGAGCACGAGGCGGCCGAGATGCAGGACTTCCTAGCGGCAGAGACCGGAGCCCTGAGTGACTCGCTACGGGACGCCGAGACCGAACTAGCCAGGGTTAATGCCGATCTCGATAGAAGGTACTGTATTATTCACATAATTATATACAGATCTCTCTGGAGAAGTATGCGTTTCGGCAATCATCGTCAATTTTCGGAAATACGAACATTATGATTTATAGGATTACCGAAGCGTATACCTTTTCTGGTTTGGCACATGACATTTGATTTTTATACATGGCCTTTTTTGAGTTAATTGGTGAAACTTCGCAGACTTGGTGGGTGATAATTAAAAGCAATAAAATTAAAAAGAAAACATAATTATAATAAAACAGCTGATCACGAGACAGAGGCCCCCGTGTCGCACGTCACTTTATTTATTTATAAAGGACACACCAACAGCTTCCGTATACAAAATATCAAATACCAGTAGGTAACAGTTATATGCTTATACAGTTGCCAATAACAGGTGAACCAATATTCTCAAATACAGTGACAACCTAAGGTAAGAACAAAATTTATAAAAATTAAGTGGCAACAAACTATGTAAACAGAAATATAAAATGACATAAGTTATAAGTTACAGAGGTTGCAAGAAATACCTACATACAACAAATCTTTAGATTGTGTGGGTTGCGTGCTTTGGGACCTTAAAATTTGGGATTTAAAGCTTTTCAGGGAATCATGATATATGTCGATACCTGGAGTGGATTTTATATAAGAATTCATCTCTCGGCTGAGCCTATTGAGAAGTGAGTTTACTCCTATATTTGTGTTGGATGCTTTAGTGCAGAATAAATGGGTAATGGGATAACTGGGTAAATTATAGGGACTTTTAGTCCAATTTCTTCAGTTAATTTATCGCAGTACAATCTATTGTTAACCAACTTGAAAAAGAACATGAGATCTTGTACCAGTCGGCGGTCGCGCAGAGTAATCATTTTGTGACATTGAGTACGCTGTTCGTATGGACACCGGGGAGATATATCATCGAAGGCATACGCTAGGTATTTTGTGAAGCCCCTTTGGATGCTTTTTACTTTTTGTGAGCGTACTGCATAATGTGGGCTCCACAACACGCTGGCAAATTCAATGTGCTTCCGAAATAAGGCGTCATATAGCAAAATTTTTGTTCTTACCAGCTTAAACCCTTACTTCTCTTAAGAAATCCTAGTAGCTGTGCCGATTTCATAACAATATTATCAATATGGCTCCTGAAATTGACTTTACTGTCCATGATGATGCCAAAATCACGAACCTCATTTACAGTTTCCAATAATGATCCTTTTATATTATATGAGACAGTATTGGACTGTTTTTCCTCATGAATCTTATATGGCTATATTTTTGTACATTAAGTTTCATGTGATCAAGGCTGCACCAATGCTCAATTCTGTCCAAATCCAATTAGGGTAGCATCTTCATTAGAAGTTATAGTTTTATAAATTTTAAGATCGTCGGAAAACATAAGATATTTACAGTGTTGGATTGGGACAGTAATATCGTTAATGAAGAGTAAAAATAGAACCGGTGCAAGGTGAGAACCATGAGGAACTCCTGAGTCGGCATAGTATGGGTAAGATTCATAGCCATTAACAACAAGAATTTGCGATCTATGGAATAAATAAGATGTGAACCAGTTTAAAATTGAGCCATGTATACCATTATATTCTAACTTGGACAGCAACAGAGAATGGTCAACTTTGTCAAACGCACTGCTGAAGTCCGTGTACACGGCATCTACTTCTAGTCTTTTGTCAAGAGCTAGGGTCACATCAGACACAAACTCGACGAGGTTTGTTTCTACGTTGCGTCTAGCTTTGAAGCCATGCTGACTTGGTGAAACAATTCTATCAATATGGCGAGTAATGATTGGACAGACAAGAGATTCGAAAATATTTGAAAAACATGATAATATTGAAATTACTAGGCATCATTTCATACAATCACTTTTATTTTGTTGTATTAATACCAACACCCATCATGTATGCATACTTGTATTAATATTTACATAGTTCTTATAGATAGTTAACTCTTCGTTTGTTTTTAGGCGCGCAGAATGTCGTCAATTAGTCCGCATGTGTGAGCAGCGGCGCCAGGAGACACTCGCGGCGGCGGCGCGCGGGCGGGGCGGCGCGCGCGCGCTGGCGGCGCTCGACGCGCTCGCGCACCGCCTCGCGCGACTCACGCGTGCCGTGCTGCTGGCCTACCGCCTGCCCAGCGACCTGGAGCCCACGGTGTACCACAACGAGCTGTACAGGTACTATATAAAAAACTTCTATACACATTTATATACTTTTTTTAATTTTGAATATGGAAGCAAATATTTTCCAAACGAAATGTTACTTTAGTAGGACAGCACATGCCAAAAAAATTTTTTTTTTTTTTTTTACTATGCTTAGAAAAATAGGCGCCATCAGATCTGTGAAGTTTTAAAATTGAAAATAACACGTTTTAATTACAGCCGCAGCGACAGTGGTGAGGCATTATCCCCCGAGGAGGAAGTGGCTGGCGCCGGCCTGCTGGCAAACGTGGCGCGCGCACTGCGTAGTGCGCCGGCCCCGCCCACCCCCGCCAGCCCCGCGGGCCCCGCCACCCCCGCGGGCCCCACCACCCCCGCGGGCCCCGCTGTCCCGAGCAAGGACGACGACCGCTCGCACGTGTCCGATGACAACGATAATTCCGCCGACCTGTTGGATTCTGAGACCGAACCCTGTCTAGTCACCGATCCCGGTAAATATGTATAAAGAAAGAATAACTAAGAACTCCAAAGGGAGGCTTATTCAATTTATTAATAAGTATTATTTCCCCTCAGAATGCGCAGAAGAGTGGTGGTCGGGTGCGGAAGGCGCAGGCGCCTGGAGTGGTGACGAACTATCGCCAGAACGGGACTTCTACGTGGACGACAAAGGTATAAGAATGATTCAAAGCAAACCATGTAAAATATAATTCAGAGCCACAATACCACGATCCTTTGTAGGTCAACGTCATAGTTACCACTTCGCTTGACAGTTCACTTTACGTATTTTATTGGGTTCCCTATCCATTTGCATAAAATTTTAAGACCTAATATAACTTAGCATAATTTTGTTTGGCATAATTATATTTTCGCATAATATAATTACGCATAACAGCTTACGCATATTTTTTTAAGCATAATTTTTCTAATCATAATAATGATTAAACATAACATTCTAAAGCATAAATTTAGCATTCTCGTTTTATTTGTAACGACGTCAGGATTTCTGTCTGCAGGGTTAGAAGGAACCTAACCAAACCGAACCTCGGGGTGCCCCTAACGTCGTTTAGTATTATGCGAATTAAATTTATGCCAAAACAAATTAGTCTTTAAGATGATTATGCCAACATAAAATGTATGCCTAAAAAAATTATGCCGAAGTATTATTATGCTAAAACAAATTGTGCCAAAATCGTTATGCCGAAGTATATTAGGACAAAGAACATTATGCGAAAAGAAGGGATCCCATTTTATTGACCTGCTAAGAAAGATTATGGTATCATCTCCCCCCTCCCCTTTCTAAGATTATCTTGGACGTCATATGGAAAACATCGTGAGGAAACATGAACTCGTAGTTAATATCGCCAACTCGTCTTTGCAAGCGTTTCGATCAATGCTCGCGCCTTCTCTGTAAGAGAGGCCTTTGCCCTGCAGTGGGAAAATAATAAACTGAAATTAATTATACTATACCCCCTCAGATGGTGAATCAGCATCAGTATCAGAACGCGAGTCTCTCCGCACATTATCAGCGGCCATTGCTCAGCGACAGCGCTCGGAAGCCGAGGCGGAGGCGTGTGACGCAGCGCTGGAGGGCGAGCGCGGCGGCTTGCTGCAGCGCGCGCTGTTGCTGGACGCGCGCCTCACGCGCCTGCTGCACGCGCTGCGCCTCGCTGCAGCGCTCGCGGCCGCTAGAGGGGACCCGGATTCTACCAGGCTTGCTGCTGCGCTCAAGTGAGTATCTTTTGAAGGACTAATAACTTATACTTCTATGGACTGGTGGTAAAGTTCCGCGGTATGACCTATCGTTACTGTTTAGAAGGTTTTTGGAGTTAAAACAGTCTCAAGCTAGAGCATCTTATTTAACAAATCTTGCCGTTTTTTGTTTAGAATAAAATAACACATTTGTTTGTAATAACCTAGTCACACGAAACCATTTTAACTGTACTCCTTACCAAGTTAGACATATTATCAATCACCAATATTAGATAGCTAATTAATTTAGTGCACTTTATTCATACATGACACCGTCACTCAACATTAATTAGCTAATTATGTCTAAAAAATCTTCAAACCGTGTCATCTTGTGCTATTATTAGCATAACTTAGGGAGGGCGCCCACGAGAAACTTATGTCTCCGCAACTAATTCGTCGCTCACATCAAGTCTACGGATTTGTATAAAAATGTGCGCATGTAGCGACGTGAAAGACAGCACTTTCATAGATTCCCAATCGCACACTAAACTGCTATATCTAAGATTCGGCCGCGCCAAATTTGCCAAAGATGTAAACAACAATGACCGCTCAAAATTGAATAAAATCGATATACAAGAACATTTATTATTAGTAATGTTTGTTTTCGTCTAAATCTCCGAGCTAACTAGACGAAAACAAACATTACTTAAAACAAATGTTCTTCAAAATCTATACAACATTATTTTTAGTATATGCGAAACCTGAATATAGTTTGTTTTTGTTCAGAATAAGTAACTGAATCGATTCCAATAATTTTTACCCCATGTTATATTTTGGCCCAAAAATATTTAAAAAAGGTTAATAGTTGGACACCCTGAGTATATTATACTGTGCCCCGAGGAGCGACTAAGTAGGTAGTTATCTACCATACGCGCACAATGGCGCGGCGCCGCGCGCCGGCGCACAGCGAGCGGGGCGACCGGGGCGGGGGTGCAGCAACCTCAGTCACCCGGGTACCACTGGTTGGCGCGCACGTGTCGCGTGGGTCCAACTGCATAATCGCGAGCGCGCGGCCGCCGCGGGCCACAGTTGTGTTTCGGTTGATCGTGTACTTACCTATCGTATGTAAAAAGTGTCGTGTAACCATGACTTTCTCATACACCAACGTCCAGTACACAGAAATGGTACGTACATCAGAGTATCGTGGAACACAATGCTTTGCCGTGATGATTAACATTTTTAAACACGCCAAGATGGTTAATTGTAGAAAGTTATTATTTGTACCTACAGCCTGCTGTGGTTAAGTAATGCGATGTTTAACACTTTTCATCCACTTTGAACAAATCGCATTGACTACATTGTATCACTTACGGCTTACGAATAAGTAATTACTTATTCGTAGCTTACGGCTGCATTTATTTACGAATAAAGTACATTATAATAACTACCTACACTTGACCATTACGACAGTCCAAAGCCTGCAAGTGTGATGGAAAATGTTATCACCCGTTAATTACAATACAATCGCCGCGCGGTACGTTTAGGCACGCGATGCCCATGATTTCATACTGTCCGTATGAAATAATGGGAAAAAACAGGTAACATAACAAGCTTATAACTTGGTGATTATTCATGATACAGTTTTGAAATTTTGTACATAGATTCTTTACATAAAAATACTAGACACGTGTTTCGGGTTTCGCATATACTAAAAATAATGTTGTATACATCGATTTTATTCAATTTCGAGCGGCCATTGTTGTTTACGTCGTTGGAAAATTTGGCGCGGCCGGACTTTATATCCATGCTTCATTTACATTACATCAAAACCCCGTATCGCTATTTCAGAGACAAAATAGACATGACCGAAAAGAATGTAGCTGACGTTGTAGTGAAAAAGCTAGCGGAGCTGGACGCCAGTAAGAATATGATGGAACAGTACCGGCAGTCTGTCGAAGTGAGTATACAATGCATTTGTTTTTATTAAAAATATTCAGGCCGCTAGTTGAACGGCGCCGTTTAGTTAAAAGGCTAGGCAGTTAACTGAATGGCTAATTAAGCTGGCGGCGACATGTATATTGAGTGCCTTACCCAGGATTATTTTTTTTTATTTTTCTATAAAGATTTTTGAGTGCGAGAGAGAGGCAACGCCATTTGTAATCCTGATCGTATATTTTACATCCATAATACATCCTGAGGATAAAGTAGTTATTGATCGAAACGAATTCATATAAACTTATGTGCAAAGCCTTTTATTCCGAATTTCTTTCACAATGCAAGTATCCATTTGTACGCCAATGTATTTAGTACAACGACTTATGTGCACGCTATGATTGAAAACGTATAAAGCACATACTTGAATGTTGTGTCATATATTTATTTCGTATTTTTTATATCTTTAAGGGCTGATTTTACCCAAAGTCTTTCATCCGTCAATCTTTTATCCGAGGAATAAAATTGACGTCTAACAGTTCTAGTATGGAAAAACTGTTAAAAATTCAAAATGTATTCTTAGGATAAGACTTTCTGCCCCCTTACTAATAAACGTATTATATCAGATGAATAGTTACACACCGATTTCTCTCTTTCAGTCGTCAGTAATTTGACTTTCGAAAGAAGAAGACAAAGCGTTGTGTAACTATACAGACGCTATACAACGTTTATTAGTAAGGGGGTGGTATAAAAGTTAGTGAAATTCGCCCTAAATGGTGATAGCAAATTTTACTCCAATATGTTATATGTATTTTTATATAATATTCTATTATGTATGTTTTTTTTTTCAAATTAGATACGAATAATATCAATAAACATCATGCCTTAAACCCGAATACTGTTAACAATATCCTCATATTGTTAGTACCGTTAACTGGTTTAATATGAAACAGGTATTTACACCATTCAGGCCCTGCTTGGCGATCTCGAGTCAAGAATAAGGCGCCAAGGTTAATGCATACTTTTATACTCTACGCTGAACGCCTTCCTCACGGCTTATAGTTAGCACAGCGCGTCTTATGTTCTCTCCCTGAACCATTTATAATATGTATAAATGACACTGGCGCCGATTCTCTTGTTCACAAACTAAACTAAATTTAAGTTCAGTGCATCTTTTTCTTTAAAGGACAGGAGATAAATATTAGTTTAGTCCTGTCAAATTAAGATACTCCATAGACAATTTAGACGTGATTAAAAAATTGGCTATTAAAAATACGTCAATTTACGTCAGGCACTGACTTACTTGACAGGACTAAACTAATATTTATCCCCTGTCCTTTTCTTAATGAAATAGAAAGAAAAAGATGCACTGAACTTAAATTTAGTTTAGTTTGTGAACAAGAGAATCGGCGCCACTGATAATAATATAGCTTACATGCAAAATGCCTTTATAATAAATAAAAATTGAGTCGTCGCGGGACGCCTGGCAGATGTGAAACATCTAAACTATTTTGTATAGAAAATACGGTATAGGTATACGAGCTCAGCGCGGTGAGAGAGAGAGAGGGGTCGCCGAGCCGAGTGGGAAAAGAGTCTCAAAGTTATGAGCGGCCAACAGCCGGTCTGACCCGCCCGGATTAGTGCTCACATACACGAGCGGCACGTTGTCGACGGCTGCAGTTACTTCTGCCATTGACGCGTGCTGCTCATGTGTATTTAAACGTGTAATATATATATATATATATAGAATATTATAGATATTTCACATCAAAAAGGGTCTCAAGTAAATAACAGTTGAAAATCTCCGTGATTGTAATGGGTTCATTATTACAGCACCCAAACCTCATTCTGTCCTATATTTTCCATTCCAACTACACAATTGCAATTTCTTGTAGGCTATATTGATTCGCATGTATATTTAAGTATTAATTTATTTTACTATTCCACACATTCGGCCACCATTACACCAAAATTACATTTGACATGACGATAACCATTGAGGTCGTGAGAGGAGAGAACGTATGGACTACATTCTATATAGCTTTGCAGCGTTGACGCGACTGACCGAGCACAACCTGTATATAAACACCGGCAGACCTGTATATAGAACTTACTTGCTAAAAATTTACATTTTAGTATGTAAAGGGAAACTGGTGTTGAAGATAAAAATGTGTAACGTAAAATTTGAGGCAAAATTCGCCATTTTGCTGCAATGTCATCTGCAAAAATAGTTTAATTCTGCATAATAAGTTGAACGCTGTATCCGTGGCTGTAACGGTCATAAAACGTGTGAGTAGGACGGAATCCCTAAAATATCTATACTGAGTTTCACGTGTTTTCTCTCTCCCACATTTTATGACTGCTGCTGGCACGTAAGATGGCGCTTACTTTAATATTTTATTTGTATTAATAGTAGTTGTTTTTGTTTTGTAGACGCTCAAGAAGCAATTGGCACAAGCCGGTGAGGAGGATGATATAGAAGCTGTTGAGGAGGTATGTGTTAAATAAGGACATTTTCTGTATTTATTTACCCTAAGCATTTAAAAGAGAAAAAAATCATAAATATAGAAGAGCATAAAGGTTCTTCATTACAAACTTTCAGCACTGCATAATTGAAAAAAAAACTGAAAACAAAATGGAATTTGTGGAATTAGAATCAATTTTTACGAGAAGTTTGGTTGGTTTAGATTTACATATTTATTTTATATATGTTCTCTTTTATTCGAAAATCAAACTATCATCATTATTTGCCACAGGAGTTGTCGGCCTGCAGCGAGAGTGAACGTCGCGCGCTGTACGTGTCGCTGGACGCCGCGCTGTCGGCGCTGGGCGGCGCGGCGGGCCGCTGGGCGCGTCTGGTGCCGCACCGCGCGCGCCTCGAGCGCCTCGCCTTCGCGCTGGTCGCCCCGCCCGCCCCGCCCGGCCCCGCCAGCCCGCCCGGCCCCGCCAGCCCGCCCGGCCCCGCCAGCCCGCCCGGCCCCGCCAGCCCGCCCGGCCCCGCCAGCCCGCCCGGCCCCGTCGCCCCGCCCGCCACGTCCGCGGGCCCACTGCCGCTGGAGAGCACGGCGTAACGCACACACTAGCCACCTACATCACATTGCTCAAACTCACGACAGGCAGGGCCGGCTGAAACTAGACCTGCATTATTGACTCTCCTACTTGTGTAGCATAACTGATGAATTAAAACGGGTTGCGTTTTCGCCGTCTCTGCTTTTGAGCTTCCTCCTTTACATTTGTTGATCGATCTACTTAATCGCAGCTACCGAGCTGCACTCGCCGGATTCCGCGTGAACCCTGATAATACTTCCATTTTTGACATAATTACTGTAGTTAAGGATAGTAAAAGACTAGTGTTCTTGAATTGTTATATCGTATTGTGGAGCTTATGTTTGCCCTCCGCGGAAGTACGTCATCCGTCCTGCGTAGTCTATGACTAGAATAAAGGACCGACGTGCATAGAGAACGTTGTAAAACTAGGTAAAGTACTGGCAATTATTTTTATGCTATAGAATGATTGATGTCACTGTAGCAGACAGTCTAGTTGTGAAAACGTTCATGACTAAGTAAAGAAAATAGATAAGTATGCAGGCAACTTACTACAGCTTTTAATAGCTGAATTTTGTGTCCGAAATGGTCTAGGCTTCGTCTAAACAAGTGTTAAACATACTTCAATAACTCGATATTTCATGTTACCTGCGTACTTAGCTTTTAGTCGTGTGTATGATGAAGAAAAGTAGGAATGTTGAACTAATATGTAGGTAGTAATCATGTTCGATGGATCTCAATTCGCAAGAAAAGCGTGAGTCTTCAGAAAGTTGTTCCGCTAACAATGCAATGATCAAGTCTTGACGATAGAACAATGTAGTGTCATAATATAAACTTACTTGCTTTTGTTTCTGTACAATTTTTAGACTAAGCATTAACATTTTCATTCCTAATTGCATTTAACGTTTCTTTCCTATTCTTCAATCATTGCAATTGCATTGTATGATTTTGAATAAAATGTATTATTTCAGGGGTATAGAATCAAAACTGGTTGTGTCCACTAATTTTATAAAACGTAAAAATAACGTTTTAAATTTAGTATGTGGGTATAAAGCGTTGGGAATACAAATGATAGACCGTACGTTTTTTTTTTTATATACCTACTGTGATTTTTTTTCTTAGGACATAACCAGTTTTGTTTCTGTACCCCTGATTTATAAGCTGAACTTTTCTAATGTTTTTGTCCGTATTATTTAAGTATTATGTTAGAACATTTCTTTATATGCTGCACTGTAAGCGAATTTATCGTTGTATAATGATCGCGTCCGGAATACTGAGGTCATCCGTTCCCTACACCATGACTAAAGTATTTCAAGTGCCATTAGTGTTAGCTCTTGTAGTATATTGTAGTGCTGATCTTGGGTCTAAATCTATTTTATTCACCTAAGCAAACTATAATGTAACGTCACAAATATCGAGTATAACTAGGTCACATTTGACTCTCCCACCTCTATAAACGTTACTTAATGCACACATTACTTTTACATCATTAAATAAATCGAACAGCGCTGTTGTTCAAGTCATATACAGCTGCGTCGTAATATTAGGTCCTTACATATGAAATTGGCGTTTTTTGTACTGGCCACTTTAATCACGAATTTCTCCTCTTTGGTAAGGAATTCCAAATTCAAATTTGTACAGCTATTTACTCATGTATTTGTGCTTCGATGACCGTCATTCATTTGTTTTTTTTCTTCTGTTTTTTCTGTTTGCGTCACTCATTTTACAAAATGGAAAATTTAAAATATCGCATTATTTACGAGTACGAGTTCCGCCGTGGCACTAGTGCTGCGGAAACGACTCGAAGGGTGAATGATGTGTATGGCGGTCATGTTGCAAAAGAAAACACAGTTCGTTTTTGGTTCCAACGTTTTCGTTCTGGAAATTTCGACCTGCAGAACAAGCCCCGTGGACGGCCTGAGACCCAAGTTGATAATGGAGAATTGAAGGCTATTGTGGAAGCGGACCCATCGCAAACCACGTCCGAGTTAGCTGCAGGCTTCGATGTTAGTGATAAAACTGTTTTAATTCATTTGAAGCAAATTGGGAAGATTAAAAAGCTTGAAAGGTGGGTACCTCACGAATTGACTGAAGCAAACCGGCAAACGCGCGTCGACTGCTGCGTTACATTACTGAAATTGGAATGTCTTAGACATCCTCCGTACTCCCCGGACCTTGCTCCAACAGATTACCATTTTTTTCGCAATTTGGATAACTTTTTGCAAGGGAAAAAATTCAACTCCGATGGGGCAGTCCAAATCGCCTTCAAAGATTTTATTGATTCCCGTCCGACTGGTTTTTTTAGTAAAGGGATCAATGAACTACCTATAAGATGGCAAAAGTGCATTGAAAACAATGGTTCATACTTTGATTAATTAAATATATTATATTAAAAAATATTCGACTTTTTGTTCCTTCCAACCAAAACGCCAATTTCATATGTAAGGACCTAATATAAGAAGCCGTATCCGTAGCCAGCCGACATCACAGAACCCATATTTTATATAATATTAAAATAAAATGTAAATAATATGGATGGTACACAAGTATATCACAATATTTATTTTTCTGATCTAGTCAATAACATTCGATATTTTAATTCGATTTACATTTAAATTATTATCAGAAATCTATTGTCTTGTAAATTAAATATAGAAATTGACTTCGATTCAATCCATACGATACAAATATTGTGTCACTTCTTTATTAATATTATATCTAGGTAACCATACCACAATTATTGACAATTAGTATAGTAATGTACGCAATGTACACAGTTTATGAAATCAAAACGCGTTGCAAGTTGGACAAAATTGTAACAAATGAGACTGATATTGTATTTACGTTGAACGAATCGTTGACGATCGTGTTGAAGTTTGGTAAAAATGAAGTGTTAAGATATTGTTTTAGATAAATGACTTTTTATTGCGTAAAATCCTTAATATGCAACACATTAACTGTATAAAAAAATGCAAAAGCTTTTTGTAAATAGTACAAAATCAGTTGAATCGCTTCGTCCATCCACGTCGCTTGCTTCAGGTGCTAATGATACGTAATCATTAGGTATATACTTAACAAATTATCGATATCGATACAGAATTTATCCAACACCCAACTGCCCAAGTCAGTGGAATATCATAGGTGAACTTGAATTTATTTTGAATTAAATCGTGAAAATTATGCGATGTAAATACATTAGTGTATGTAAATATAAATAAAATATATTGAGCGTCGTTCCTGCAGTTTTATTTATGATTTCTTCCGCTTGTTTACACCAATAGGGAAGGAAGGAAGCAGAGGAAGTCTTTAAAAAATAGACAAAAGCATTAATTGTTGAGACATTTATTCGACGTAGTCCATTAATGTTACATTTTAAATAGTTATACAGTTTCCACTGAACATTAAATAATTAAATATGTTTTTACAGCCAACTTTAGGGCATAAACTGCGTTAAGCGTGTGCACGCACGTGAGCACGTCGCGGGCCACGCTTCTGGTGCACGCACGTGAGCACGTTCGCGTGCTTATGCGCGGGCATCGGCGCGTGCATCCGCGTACGCAGTTTTCTCAGTACAATTTTGACGTTGGAGGTGTACAGTCGAATAAGTAATAATGGATAAATTAATGTTGTATTATTTATCAAGACGACGGCGACGACGAATTGCCAAAAAAAGACGCCAGCCAGTAAGCCCGTTCGTTGAATCTAGGTTACTGCGCGTGGACCCGTCCAACGTGATGCGTGATCACGTCGCGTGCATGCGTGCCCCATTGCACGGAAGTATCACGCGACGGGCTCACGAGCGTGTGCACGCGCATGGGCACGCGCGGGTCGTTTTTGTATGGACACGCGAGAGGCACGCTTAACGCAGTTTATGCCCTTATAATGAATCTGCCAATATAGTTGTGTATCTACCTGAATTTTGAAAATTACAGTAATGGCTGCGTGTTTTCCTCTCCGTGTTCAATTCGAGACACCGGTTGCATTAAATCACCACGATTTTGTACATGCTCGCTAAAACCATGCTCAATTTGCGTCAAATAAACACGATTAATTCGCTATGTTTTTACAACACAGTGTACAGTTTACGATTTGTCTACAGATGATTGAATTGACCTTTACCTTTTAGACCTTTGTCAAAAATTTTTGGACTTACAGTTTGCGTCACGTAAGTTTGCCGCTTCATGAATTAAAATTGCAACAATAATTAGACAAAGGTCATGGTCAAGATCAAAAGTCATCCATTCATATTTAGAGAAACCGTAAACTCTGTAGACAAATCGTAAACTGTGCATTGTTTTGTATTACTAAACAGCGTTATGTAGCCACACGCGTTACGTACTTGCGCAAAATTGGCTTGCGCAAGTATACATTAACGTGTGTGGCATGAATTAGGGCTTGTACACAAAACTGCGATGCGACGTAGCATCGTAAAAATCTGCGAGCTCTTTCTAGTTCTAACCTATATAACCTTTCTACGTTGCGAATTCGCATCGCGCCGATTCTCAGTTTTGTGTACAAGCCCTTAGCAGAAGTATCCGAGCCATTCTGTGTCACGTAAACTTGTTTGCACAAGTCTACGTGACACCGAATGGCTCGTCTAAACATGCGCGAGTACATATATTGTAACGGGTATGGCTACCGTTAAATCGATGCAAACTGAAGACAGTTTTGGTGGGCTAGTACCATGCTACAAAAGCGTGGTAATTTCACGCAATCGGAATGACACGAATTAAACACAGCAGGGAAATACGCGTTAAGGCAAGCTTTTACTGTACATATTTATATTTTGATTTATAGATATTACAAAAATAATAGAAAAGTGATTTCTGATCGAATTCAAAATATAAACACTGACAATTGTTGTGACGTATTAAGTAACAAAGTCATTAATGTAACATTACTAGAAGTAATTCAATTGCTACGCGCACAATAACATTGATCAGTCAGATTACCCCGCGTCCTATTTCCAGTCCGTTCAGTTATTTTACCTTTAACAGCAGCAACCTTATTGCAACGAGAATAAAGATCACAATGATTTTGACAGACTTGTGAGTGGCAGCAACCTTATTAGAACAACAATAAAGATCACTATGATTTGAACAGTGACGCAAAATCAGATGTAAAATATCTATGAACGGACTGTAAAAGCGATCGTCGCGCCAATACACGGTCGTTGGAATTTTTTTAGTTGGAAAACTGGAAAGCGCCCTCTGCCGGCGAGGTGTCACTTCTTGTTCGGTGAACAACGCCACGTATTAGCGCGACGATCGCTTATAAATAGGACGCGGCCATACATTTAATAGCATCATTGCTGCAATGCCCGAATACTCAACTGTGGCCATCGAGTGAGCCAATGATTGTAGTTAATACAATATAATAATATTTTAACACTATAACAGAGATGCCTCTAACTATAGGTAGGAACAGAATTACAGAAAATCGCAAGAAAAACTGGGACTTCGGTAATTATTGCATAGTTATAGAAACTTAACACGAAGACTAACACATAGATAAAGCGATTCTCTATTGATAATTCATTCAATACTGTCAAAGAAATTGTTCCCCTGCGTTTAACTTTACAACAGTAAATCAATATGTTATTATAATTACCCCATTACATTATCCATTTAAGTTTACGCACGTGTAAAAGACATTTTAATTAGATTATTTATTTTCTATTTTCTCTTAGTAGAAATGTTATTTTTCTAAACAAAAACCTTCTTAGTCATAATTAACCTAAAAGAATTTTGATTGCTTAGTTCATTTTGAAATTGTTAAAAGCTGATTGTATTTGGCTTTTGTATTGACGGCTTAGTGAAGCAGGAGTGCAAGCCCGATCAAAATGTTAAACTTAAAATATACAAATATATCAGTCAGTGGGCTGTAAGCTAAATTCTATTTTCCTAACTACAGTACAAATAAGTCATCTCGCACTATCACCACATTCACACTAACCTCAAGAATTTCTTTAACAATAAGTATATTTATTAATTACTAAATATAGATATATAAACTATATCCACTTGTTCGATTTCATGATATTATCCTTAATATACAACATCAATAGAATTATGTATCCAATATACATAAGAGCGCGAAATGCAAATTTAAATTCTTAAGATACATTTACGCAATGTAATTCATATTCAACATGGAAAGCTATTTTAATACAAAAATAACACGTATAGACAAGGAATGAACATTTAACATTTAATTGACGTGCATTTGAATTTATTTATATTATAAATATTTTCAAAAGCTTCGTCATTGTATCGTTAACCATTTTATTGCTATAAAGTGTTGTAATCATGTGAGTTATAAGTTACATTTCTGAGTCACAGACAGTTACAGACGAAAAGTTCTTCGTCTTTAATTTTTAGAATATATTGACTATCGATTGCCTGGCATTCGTTGACGGCGAGTTTTACAATAATATTCAATTGTATTTCAACTCAAGAGACATACATATCAATATGATTGACAAACAATCATATGACCGTACATTATTTCAACGATTTAACACTTGAGTTGTACTCGACCAAACTGCCGCCAACGGTTGCCCCTACCTCTGAACATGCTGTCCTTCTCTACAAAGTGTCCTATCTTTTAATACTCAATGAAGTTCATAACTAAAGAATTACGTCAACATCATTGAACATCGTCAATCTTGCACTGTTATTTTTGCAAACTCAATCAACATTGGAAGCTGGCACGCCCGAGAGCCCTTACAGATTTGAGCGTATAATCGGAGCGTAAAAGCACGTTGCACGCTATTAAATGTGCGTCATGGCAACATATAATACGGCCGCCATTTTGCTACTGACTGACACCAATAGGATCGCGTGAACATGCATGTTTACGTGCATTTTCTTTTTACTTAACAGCTCATGTATTCGCAAATTTTACGAACATGCAAAATCGAGCCTAAACGCGCCGACAATACGTCCCAATATCTGTAATAGCTCATACGCGTCATACTTACAATACATCTCACAACCCTGTTCAAAGAGAACAGTTATTTTGTTCAATACTGCTCCCGTCTAATACTTGCCATACTTTGCTACAACGCCGTCAATCATCGTCATCAACAAATCATCGGAGGTAGTCCTGAGATCATCCATCAACACCTTTATCTCCCTATTACGGCAGATGCCTTTGTCCAGCAATGGACCGCAATAGGCTAATGATGCCCACAATACACTTCGATTCACATCTACACTTTACTTTTAAGTCATCATTGTTACGTCAATCTAAACATTGTATAATAATATATGCAATTCAATATAAATAGATATTTATCCAATCAACATCACACAATATAAACATACTGTACACTATCAGTTAATATAACACATACTGTATTCGCGACACTTTATCTACAAAATATAACGTGTTAAATAGCAGTTTTCAATTATCTAATATAATAACTAGTATATATATAGCATTTTAACATCACGCGGCACCCAGCGTGACGAGCGCTCGGTGGAGGCAGGAAATCCGACCTTTTTCTGGAAACTTCGAGTAAAAACGCAAAGTGTAGCAAGTGTTAGATCCAAATCCGATTCTATAAATTACAGAGATCCCGAATGAAAACAAAACATTTCTCTTAGTCAAAATATGACTGTTCCACTGCTTGACTTACTAATTCGCAACCATATGCTGCAATACACAAGGTTCATATTGAACTACTAGCACTCACTTACGTGAGTCTACAATACATCCGATTCACCAATCTCCTTTGGCTAGGTACAATTGCACGTTTATCTAAGTTGAGGCTGACTGTTGGACAGTAGCCTCTGTGATGAGAATAATAACAATAAAGATCTAGTTTGACCTATGAAGTAATGATTGTAACCTGTCAGTTAGTCTAGGTGGACAGGTACAGGCGGTGGTAGTCGTTGGCCCCGAACGCGGCGTTGCACTTGGGACACTTGCGCTGGCGCGTCTCGTAGCGCGTGCGCAGGCAGTCCCAGCAGAACACGTGGAAACACTTCGTCAGCACTGCGTCTTTGCGCTTTACCTGCGAGAGAAACGTTAGGTTCAGAACTGTAATCGTGATAAATGACAAGACAAGATCGGAAGGTTTTTTTGTAACCTTCTCAAACTACATAAAGCCCTGACAGAGACGACGCTCAATAAACCTAACTCTTCTAAAACTTGATGTGCCATCAACAGAAAAATAACGAGTTTTCCAAAGGAAAGATGGATGGATTATATGAGGGATGATATAAATAATAAAAAAGTAAGGTAAAGTAAATAATAACGCAACGACTGACAGGGGAGAACCGAAGAAGAAAACATTTTGCGTCGTTCCCAAGAAACATGGGAGAAGATTATGGCAGACAGAAGAATGTGACTTAGGAAGTTCCGCGGCTGATTTTATTGTACGCTATAACGCAAGGTAATTTCGGCATAATGCGTCGTCAGTAATTCAAATAGCATTGCAGGTGTAATCATGCCGAAATTCGGTCGCGTACCTTCGACATAGTGTGTTTAGACACTTAGGGCTGATTTTTCAGTAGCCAGGTAATTTTTATTCATGGAATAAAATTGACGTCTGACAGTTTTTGTATGGAAGAACTGTCAATAATTCAAAATTATTCCTCCGATAAAATTATCTGGCGTTGGAAAAATCAGCCCTTAGTCCAATAGTGGTCAATGTTTCAGTACAGTCACATCCAAAATATGTTTGTCACCTTTTGTCTGCTCATTGCAGGGTACAATCTGCTTTAAAGACTCAGCATTATACATTGCGTCGTAATGTCCATACCTGAGTATGACATTCAGCCATCTTCTTTACATGTTAGACGAATTAAAAATGTAAAACAGTGTGAATGACTCTTGACATATTTATATATTTTTTCTAACGGCTAGACCAATAAAAAGTTTTGAGGTTGATTGGTCAAAGGTGTATGCTATTTTGATCTTTGTTATCACATAATTGAATATAATGTTCTATGCAATAGTCTGCTCAGTGCCGTAGTTTCAAAAGGTATTATGTGTCTCTGGCTTTATAAAGGACAGAATTTGAAAACTGACGCAGATATAAAAGAGTAGACTGTACATACCTTGCAGGATGGGCACGTGAGCGTCTCCTTATACTCTCGTATCTCTTCCAACAGCACCTCATCCATGCTGCTGCCAGCTTGCTCCATCTTCTTCATGCGCTCCGCCTTTCGACGGAGTATCGCTAACTCCTCCTGTTGGTGGGTAATAGTAACGTTGCTTAGGCTAAGCGCGCACTGCGATGCGATTTTTTTAATCGCATGTTCATGCGTAATAAAATCGCAAACACAAATAATTTTTCAAGCGAATTCTGAAGCGATTTTTTACCGCAATGCGCGGTCTCTAGAATATTGCTATTGTTCACAGATTGGCGATTATTATCCGCAACGATTAAAATTCGTAGTGCGCGCTTAGCCTTAATGCCAGGAAAACATTCACTCGACAGTACGACACAATGCTAAATGCGTGGCATAAATGGCGTGACGTGGGAGTGGTATAAATCGAATGATCGTCAACCAATTGTTGAACTGTATGAACTAAGTACAAAAAAGTTAACGTTAATTTTGTATGTATTATGTAAAGCGTCACAAAACGAATGAATGAATATATTTATTTGCAAGAATATAGGTAACATAAGTTCTTAACATTTATAATGAGTTTCACTATATTCGGCTTTTCAGCCATACAAATATTTAGATTTTACATTCTGGATAGCATGCATTTAGTAACAATAATATAAAATACTAATAATAATTTCATAATTTAAATTTTGATTAGGTACATGCAATTAATAAAACTAAATACAATTCTGTTCATTTCAAATAATAATAAAATAATAATGTCAAGAAATAAATAAGCAATAATAATAATAATGTCATGTCAATAAAAAATATAACTAGAATAGGCAATGAAAATGTTTGAAAATGTCAATAATTATGTAGATGGCATAACAATCATAACACAGTATAATCACTGGCAAAAGAGAATAACTACAAAAAATTAAAAACGTGAGAAAGGATCTTAGTTCGGCTTTACAATAAAAGGACAAAATAAGAAAGTCCTGTCGAAACAAACGTTGTTACATTTCTCACTATGGGGCCAAACCAGTAAGGATCATCATCATCGGTCTAGCCTTTTTCTGGATGCAGCTGGATTTTACATGGAGCGACTGCCTCCACAATCCAGTTACTGTGTAATACGATACCCCTTGGTAAGACTGATTGTCAGACTTTCGGGCTTCTGGCGACCCGTAACGACTGTCAAAGATCCAAGAATGACAGCCGGGACCAACGGCTTAACGTGCTTTCCTAGGCAATCTTTAAAATCCGGGTCTTCGTAATATGTAAATATTGATACCCATCATTGGACTAACTGGGGCAAGCGTAGCTTAACCTGATCGATCGACGCATGCGGCTGTTATTACTTAGCCACAAACCTCCAAACCGATATGGATGAAAAATATAAATCCACACTGAAGAATATGTAACTCGTCAAACAAGCGAAGGTACTCGTACTTACATGAAGTCTTTTTGTTTTGTACGCTTCTGCTTCCAAAGCGCTCGTCTTCTCCGCCACCACTTGCTGCGCCTCTTTCATTTGCGCGTGGTATTTCTCTGTAAGTAATAATAATAATCATATTAGACTTGATCGACGTCTTAGACTGATGTAGCGGTATCTACAACGCCACATGCGAAAAACGCGTCATACTGACGTCACGCAAATCCTGCATCGCGCAAGCAGAGTTTACCGCGCAACTAGCATATATACAACGGCCCGACATGAATCATTGGGCAGTTGCCCGCCAGACACAACACCCGTCTGGTCGGAGGATCCTCCCTTTTCTATAGAGTATGAGTGAACTTTACACCCTGTTCCTCATACCTCTATACTGATACAAATGCCAATGTCATATCGTATTGGGATCGATCTATCATCGCTGACAGAAATTTTGTATTTATATTTTGTAGCCTGAAATACAGGCTTATTGATGATTCGTGTCGCACAGTGGTTGTTGCTATAACAGTTCCGCATAACGAGAACCTTGTGAAAGCCGAAAAGATAAAGTCAAGGTTTAAGCATCTTGACATGCACGCGACGTTGCGTTGTCGTCACGACTAGGGACCAAAATAGACACCCACGATACGACGTCGCATCGTGACACGTTGCGACGTCTTGTCACGATACAAAGTTGTGTTACGGTGCAATGTCGTGTCGAGGAAATCTACGTGTATCGTAAAAATTCACTACACTGACGTCGCATCGTGGTATGATGCACGGCTATATTATTACATACATAATAATTATGTGTGTTGGCCCTTATTCCTGCATTTCGCCAGTTATGTTTAGGTTTAATTTAAAACGAGTTAATCAAGTTTTCATAAGGTTTTTTTTTTCTAAATTTACCTAAATGCAGCTTTAGGTCAGCCGCCGACTGAGCCGATTCGATGGCCTTTCTCTTGTGCATCTCCATGGCTTGCTGTCTCAGCAACAGTTCCTTCTCAACAGCTGACAATGTCGCTTGCAACAGTCGTTCCTTTTCCTCCAGCCGCCGCGCTACCGCGCCCATTGATTCTATTTGCTGGTCGCGGGTTAACACCTGGCAAAGAAATAAAGAGTTGTATTTGTTTGAAAATATACTGAAGAAACATACTTTATTTTACCGTGGGTTTCGTGAAATCCGAGCGCAGTACAGGGGCGTTAATATGTCAAACAGTATTTTGTATCACTCGGCGATAGCATAGTTTCTCATCAGTGAAGATTTTGTCATCAGAAGGCCAATTCCCGTAATTAAAAACGTTCAAAATCTAGTCGCAATCTCATCTCAGCGACAATCAATGTCCAAAACTTGTCAAAAATGTAGTGAAATTAGAGGTATTTTGGACAGATTGAGACTGAGATCAGACTGTGAACGTTCTTAAAATTACGAGAATTGTCTCTCAGATCAGTATTTCCAGAGATTAACTTTTACACACATACATTCAAGAACAGGTTTAATTCATCATTCATAATCAGCCTATAATGTTCCCACAGCTGGGACCCAGGCCTCCTCTTTCTGTGAGAGGGAGTGAGCTATGAAGTAATTTACACAAAGTTAAGTGCCCGCTTGGATTTGAACCCACGACCTAAGCAGCAACCGGCGTGCGTGTATGACCATAGGGGCAATTCTCGCAATTTTAAGAACGTTCAGTCTGATTTCAATCTCAATCTGTCAAAAATACATCTAATTTCCCTACATTTTGACAAGTTTTTGACCTTTGTTTGTCGCCGCGATGAGACTGCGACTAAGTTTTGAACGTTTTAAATGATGTATGAACATAAACGAGGCAAAAGAAGTATGGTAAGGGTCGTAACGTAAGCTATCTGTAGGTTCTGTCTACCCCCATGGAAAGACGACGTGAGTTTATATGGATATTTAAAATAAAGGTATGTATGGATTTTTAACTAAACATAATTTCTGTACTGTATCGTTTAAATGTCGATAACATACCTGTTCTTGCAACAACTGTTTCTCTTCCCTTAGCAGCTTATGCAGCGAGTTTGCCTTGATCCTCTCCGACATCAGCTTAAAGTTCGCGTCATCTTTCTCCCGCAGCTGCTGTATGAGCCGCGAGTTCTGTTCCTGCATATCTTCGAACGCTTGCCCAGTGACTTCCATTTCATTGAGGAGAGCTTCCTCCTCCTGTGCAGTGGAAAAATACTTTATTTTTTTATTATTCCGCCCTTTTAGTTAGTTTATTCCTGTTTTGGCAAGACCTAGAAAGGAGAATGGAGAAAAGGGGATTAGCAAGGCTTGTCGCGTCATCGTATGTTATCGTGAACCAATCCGCACGTCCCATGAGACTTGGGCTATGAATACTGCCTTAAAGCCCCATACACACTATGCAAGTTTCTTGCCTGTCGATACAATAAAATTGAAGCAACATTTGTCTTGCATCTTCTGAACACTGTTCAGACGGTGCGACTTTAATTGTTGCTTCAACTTATGGTATGCCAAAAGCAATCACATAGTGTAAATCAGGTTTTCTTGTACTGCTATGAAATAAAGACGGTTACAATGACAAACTGTTACCATAGACGTGCTGGTGACTGTACACGCACAGTATAAGAGTATTTGGAACCAAAAACTTATCCACATACATGTCGATTGATTAGAATACAGTCGCACGTCAATAGTACAAGTTTCGTCTTTATTTCGTAGCAGTAAGGTTTTCATTCCGAAGCATGGGATTTCGTGCTAAGCGTTTTAAAGCATAACTTATGCTTGGTATGCCACAATACGATGAAGCGGCAAGCCATTTGCGATCGGCTTAAGGTGGTGCTTAGGGCCGTCAAAAATACAAGGTCAAATTATATTAGCTGGCATAACTTCACGGACGGGCATCAAAATCTAATGAGGATAAAACAAAAACAAGATTTTTTAAACTCATCATTTCGAGTAACTGCTAACTAGGTGATCATTGGTGGTGCAGACAATAAAAAAAAGAAAAAACAAAAGATAAATTCTCTTTGTCTGTCTTTACGTCTGTGAAGTCACCAGCTAATTTAATTAAACCTGCGTAGGGACAAACACTGTTCAAAACGATGTGAACAACTATGAAAGCAGGTCAAAATAATAATAATTATTGTCAAAATTTTAAACAGTTTCCTTATTTTTTTTTTGTATCTATCTGTGGAGGCTTGTAATTAGCAATTTAAGTTATATATTATGTTGTTATAATGTTATTAGTCTGTAAGCCTTCCGAAAATAATAAAAATAAAATAAAATAATAATTTGTTCAGATATTTTTGTCGTACAACACCGTCTTAAAGCCGTTCATACAGGACTGCCCTTTTTATTATAGTACAAAAAAGGACAGCAATAATTACAGTGCATTAAAAAAAAATAAGTACACAAATGTTTACCTGTTTGAACTGTCGCTATCGCTACCGTCGGTTTCTGGAAGCCTAATCAAGTTTCTAATTAGTAAATCTGCTGTCGAGACGTGTCAACATTAGATTTAATAACAGAATAGTTTAGTTTTCAGAAACCTAGGGTTGGTGAATGACTGTTTAACTACAAGGTTTTTCTTTTTATATCCCATAACTCTAGGGTATGAATGAGTTTGAATTGAATTGAGTTATATACATAATTGGAATCAGAAAAATTCGCTGTTTCCAATTATGTATATAATAACTCAATTTCGCAAAAAAATGTCACTTAGATCAAATAGCCGGGGAACCGTCGAATCAACTGGCATATGAATTATTTTTCAATTATCTTCTTTTTTTTGTTTTTATTTTTCATACAAAATAATTCGACAAAGTCACGATTATTAATGTAAAACAACCTTACGTGAAATATGACAACGTCGCATATTCTTAGCTTTATATATGAATGATTGGTTTATGAATGAAAATGAATTACTCGTATTTATCAATGAAACTTAGAATACATGATAACATATCTTCGAAACTATGCATTTTTGGACCGCATATTCTAGGACTTTTTGTATTATTTTTACTTATAGAATATAACCCTAGTTACGGGATATAAAAAAACACGTATAGACGACGTTAACTTTGACTTTGCTTAAGCTAAGTACAGTAGCGTTTCATAGGAAATTGAGTCTTATTCGTATAACGCTAATGTGTATACAGGGTGGCAGGGACATCGACACACAAACTGTAAACGTAAATTCAGCACAAGATTGTGCGCGCGTACGCTTTCCACTAGACTAAACGTATGATGCCTAGGCCGCTTCCTAACCAAAGATCGTCGTGCGAACACGAGACCGTGGCACGAAGCTTTCATTTTGTTCGGCGAACCGGAACTCGTGGTCGCGCCGGCAGAGGGCGCCTTCCAGTCTCCCGAACGAATGAGTGACATATATGTAGGTGACAATTGCGTATTTGCGCGACCGATTACTTTGGTTAGGACGCAGGATTTGGCTACATGCTGTTAATATCATACCGGTGATCCGGCGAAGGGTCGCGTGAAGGCGTGCAGCGGGTCCGCGTTAGGTCTGGCACACGACAGCTGCTTCTGCAGCTCGTATTTCTGTTCCTCTAGCTGTTTGATCTTCCGGAGGGCATCCTCGTCTGCGAGGCGACGTTCGCGTTTACTTTCCTAGGTGATAGAAAATTTTTATTAGTGGTATTCTTCATAGAACAGTAGAGATTCTATTTCCAACCTATTCGGATAGGGACACTGTAAAAAGGTAGAATTTTGATATTATTTTAATCAAAACTGTCACCCTGCAGTCCTCATTGTTTCCATGTTGAATCTAAGAGGAGAGATGTTAAAATAATGCAAACATATTAGGTCGTTCAAGATATTTCTTCATCGGTTTGGTGAAAACCAGGCCTAATCCATTTAAGACAGTGACAAAGTAGTTCTTGATCGTAATATTTGCTGTTTTCGTCGCAGTGTTGCTGTGATTCAGTTTCAAGGGTAAAGATGTATGCGTAATTATAGGTACCACCGCGGCCTTTTCCGCTTGATCACTTAAAATTTTATTTCGCCTAAACCCTGCGTCGCGCCAAGCCACGCCCCATTAAAGTTGTCGCTTATTAGGAAAGCGATAACGCAATTTTATTAGTTGCAACCTGCACTGCGCAGCTTAGTGACGCATCACGTGTACTCCTTTTGTGAACTTTACGGACGAACTATTTGACTTTGGCGCGCTTACTAGAGAGTGATTCAATTTTTTTTAGTGCAAGTAAAAATTAACTTAGTGGTGGTCAGGCGGGAGTGTCCACGATAGTACATGAGACTGTTTGTTGTAAACTAAGGGTTGATTTTTCAATCAACAGATATATTTTTATTCATGGAATAAAATTGACGTCACACGACGTGACGACACGTTGTCAACGGCAGCCGTCGACGCGTGTCGCTCGTGTGTATGTACACTAAGCGGTAGTGACCCCTTAGCTTAGGTTTTCGCCTTCTAATAATAACATAACAAATACATACCTGTGCCATCTTCGCCTTCTGCCGATGGTCCTCGAGCTCCTGCCTCGCCTTGCGCTCGGCGGCCATGAGCTGCACCTTGTCCCTCTGCTCCTTACTGACGCCCTTGTACATGTCCAGTAGGAGCTTCAGTTCCTTCTGCTCGTTTACTGCCTTTCTGTTAACGGAATACTGTTTGTTAGTCTTTTTTTTGAGGATTAACTTATAGTGCTAACTGAGCCCAGGCTCCCGCGGCGATTTTTTTCGCGCACTTGATATTAAACGCTTTGCTTAGCGCCGAGTTGAAAATCCATTCGTAATGTACAGTCAGCATCAAAAGTCGGTTAACACTATCATTTTTACATGTTATTAAATTGACAACAACTTTTTTCAATAAACTGGTTTTTAGCTTTTCACATAATAGACAAGAGTTCTAAAAAAAATTCTTCTGCTGCAATTTTGAACAAATATTTTGCTCAATAACTAAGATTAAAAAAACTGAAGTGTCAATCAACTTTTGATGCTGACCGTACACCTAAACTTTTCTCATGAATCTCTCCTCCTCCTCACAGGCTATCATCACGACAAAAAACCTAGACATGAATGAATACTTACTTGAGTTGTTGCTTGAGCTCCTTGATGCTCTGCTCCTGCTCCTGCAACTTGGCACGCGCATGCTCCTTACCGGCCGCGCACGTGCTGCTGCTGCCCTCTTCACCCTGAGGGACACAACACTCCATATTACTACACTGTCTGTACTAACAAAGCCCAACTAAGGGCCGGTTATTTCAAACGGTTGGTTAACATAACAAACGTACGTCAAATAACAACGATTACGTACTCGTTATTATTTAACGTACAGCAAGGCCACAATTTTGTAATTGTAATTTGAAACAACGCTTTTTTTTGGTTTGACAATAATTAGCGCCATTTTTGACGTATACGCGTGCGTCAAGTGGACGTAAAACAACCTTCCCTAAGTATAAAACTAGAGCATACTCTAACACCTCCGAAAGTAAAAAAAAAACCGTCCGGTAGTAAAAGAAAACCGGACATTTAGCGACTCGAGCCTTTTGCGAATCGGACATTCTGCTAATCGAAACATTCCGCGAATTGGATGTTCTGCGAGACTGTGTTCGTTACATGTAAAGATAATCTACCATAGGCCAGATATGCAATCCAAAATGGTGGTTATTTAGTAAAGTAGAAATATTAATAGTAAATGCATACCTCAGGGTCGGGTTCCTCTTTCTTGAGCGTGTGTGGCTTCTCGTCCGCGGTGTCACCTCCCAGCGACACGCGGGTCCCCGCCTCCTCCAGCTCCTTGCGTACCTGAACAACGAACACACATTTTAGATATTACAATTATTGAAGAAAATTCTTCTCTCGTATTGGCGCGGTACATTTTAGTTTGACAATACTAAAATGGAGTTGCCATGGAGTCTAGTTTTGTGTAAATCGGTTGCCACGGTATGAGCATTTGATGCGAAGGATATTTTTGAGTATGAATGTGGATAACTACATGTAGGGGTAGACCAAAAAAACGACAGATGAAGTCATCATCTGCCTAGCCTTTTCCCAACTATGTTGGGGTCGGCTTCCAGTCTAACCGGTACAGCTGAATACCAGTATTTTAGATGGAGCGACTGCCTATCTGATCTCCACAACCCAGGTACTGGGTAATACCATACCCCTTGGTAAGACTGGTTGTCAGACTTTCGGCCCGTAACGACCCCTAACGACTGTCAAGGATCCACGAATGACAGCCGTGACCAACGGCTTAACGTGCTTTCCGAGGCACGGAAAACAACAGATGGAGTATGTTCGAGATAATATGGCCAGAAAGGGGGTGATAACTGCATAATCATTTGCATTTTCTTTTTTTTGTAATGTAATTACAAATTTACGGTTTTCGGATTTTATCCTTTACTTGTGCTACACGACATTGCTTCTTGCCAAATTTCATGATTCTAGGTCAACGGGAAGTACCCTATAGGTTTTGATATCGGAACATAAACGCCCGTATCTTTTGATTGCGTTGACTTAGAAGTTTGATTTTTTCAAAGCTTCAAAGGATTGCAGCCCCGAGTATTTGATATTAATTTCAACTTGATAACTACGCTTTCCTGAGAAAAAAAGGTCGGACAACGAAGTGATCTTATAAGGGTACCGTTTTTCCATTTGTAGTACGGAACTTTAAAAAATAACCGGCTAATGCATAATGCCCCGCCAAAATCAGCCTACGTTATAAAACACGCACCTTATTTAATTCCTGACTAGTATCCTTATACTTCCTCTTGTAGCGATGCACCTCTCCCTTCAGCTGTTGGTTGTGGTTCTGCAGAGAAGTGATGAGGTGCCTCATCTCCCTATTAATAGGGCCAGTCTGTTCATTAGCCGCTAGGTTTTGTTCAAACTCTATGCGTAACATCTCGTATTCTTTCCGAAGCTGGCCTAATACGTCTTCTAACTGAATCATTTCAGCTCTAAGGGTCTTTTGTCTTGATAGTTCTTCGCTCTGAAATCAAAAGAAAGTAGTATTTAAGAAAGGATTTGCATTGTGAAAACTCAAATAATGAGAAAAGAGAAGAGAATTAATATCTAAATCATCCACATAAACAGGACTTTCAGATCCTGGAGGCTTCTAAAGCCTACACCTCCGAAGCGTAGCACACACGGCATGACAATCCAGCACATTTCACGACAAAAACCATTGCTTTATTTTTTTTTAAACCCTAAATACACTACGAACCCATACCAAAAACCCTCATTGGGATGGATATATGGACGACTCGGACCTCAAGTGTACATGCGGCGTCTCCACAGACAATCACCCACCTTTCATCCTGCGCCACATCCGCCCTGTCACCTGTGCACTTGAGGATCTAATGACTGCGTCACCGAACGCAATTCGCGTGGTTAAATTTTGGGCTAAACATATCGCTCATTTGGAGAAACATCGACGTAACTGCTACTTTTTTTTTAAGCCTTTGCTTTCCTAACGTAAGTACGCTTTCTAAGTGCTTTGGCATATTTCATTCATTTTTGGGAAAAAATACATTTACGTCGATGTTTCTCCAAATGAGCGATATACTTATTTAATTTTTTCTCAACAAAGTTCTTACGCTAAGAAGAAGAATCTGCTCGATAACAAAAGTAATGCATTTGTGTGTTTGGAAGCTGAGTGCAAAGCTTTAAGGGAGTGATAGTTAACACCATTTTGAGCTACACATGTCTTAGACGAAGTATGTTATTTCATTTTTTTCCCAGTTAAAGTTGGTGTTATTTTTGACTAAGTTTGCAGTTAAAAAAAAAACATACTCCGTCTATGACATGTATGGCTCAAAATGCTCTAAATGGTGTTAACTATCATCCCCTTAAGGCTTTGCATCCAGCTTCTAAACACCCTACATATCAAAATGAATGGTTTTGTAATTCCGAGTGTGTGGGTAATGCAATTAAGGTGCCCTGCTATCCTGGTGCTGAGAAACTGCATTTTGGGAATCTACTGGCTGGAAGAAGCACAACACTGTGAATGGTGAATGTGACGATGCTTGGAGGAGGCCGATGTCCAGTTGCGACGTGTGGACGTCTTTCAGTTGAATGATGACCAAAGTAGAACCATCAATCTTTTCCCAATTATGTGGTGACAGCTGAATCAACCAGTATTTTACATGGAGCGACTGCGTATCTGACCTCCACAACCTAGTTCCTGGGTAACAATCGTGTTACCCAGGAGTATCGACTCCATGGTAACACTGGTTACAAAAGATCTACGTATGCCAGCTGGGACCAACGGCTTAACGTGTTTTCCGAGGCACGGAGGGGACTAATGTAATGGATGGTCACCCATCCACGGACCGACTGCGGCAAACGTAGCTCAACCTTTGATCGACCCTTGTGGTTGATCGACCTCCATTGCCGCCATGCGTCAGCCCGGCTGACGGAGCTGCCCTCCAAACACAGTTCTGTTGGTGGTCGCGCGCGTTCCATAGCGCTCTTGAACCGTCCCTGACGATTTTAGAGTCCACAACGTGCCTTTATAACCGACTTAAACCATTTAAATAGAATAAATTTTCACCGCTGTCAACGTGTAGTGAAATGAAATATATGTCTGGATGACAACTGCTTTAATCATAATCGAACATAGACAATACATAACAGTTATCATTTAGCCAAGAGCCCCTAAGACCAAAGTAAAATGATAAGGAATAATGTTAAAATACCTCCATCATCTCAATCTGTCTCATGTGCAAGTTCTTAGCGTTCTGCAGTTGCAGCCGCGTCTCGTCGAGAGCCGTCTTCATCTGCATAGACTCATTGTAGAGAACTGAGAACTGACTCTGAAGACATTTGTACTCCGTTGTCTCTACTATCACAGATTCTGGCAGTTGGCGGATCTGGGGAAGAGAGGGTTTATTAGTTATAGTATTTTTTTCCTCACGAACCGACTCTCGCTTTACTTGTGGTTAACAAGTTTACAAACATGCTGTGAATGTGTCTGTAAGCGCAGGACCTCTCGATACCATCCAAGACACTGGTGAAGTCGTATGTGTGAATACAGACGTATTATGTGCTGACGCTACTCGTCTTCACGCTCATATACACAGCGTGTTTGTACACTTGGTTACCATAAATAAAGCGCGCGTCGCTTCGTGAGATAAAAAACGCTGTGAGAATAGGGAGGTACAGTCGGCCTATGAATACCTTGAGCATACTTAGAACGGAGTCCTATCTATATGTAACATAACTATAATATATACTATGAAATAAAGTCGCTTTTTGTATTCTTCTAAACTACGCAACGGTTATTGATGCGGTTTTCACCATCATTTAGAGAATTTATTCTAGAAGGTATGTGTATACTTAATATGTTCGTAAAAAAAACGTAAAAGTTTTTAAATGACAATCATCATCATAATCAGCCTATAATGTTCCCACTGCTGGGACACAGGCCTCCCCTCTGTGAGAGGGAGATAAAAAAGGTGATCTATAAAATTAATAAAATTGAAATGACAATGTGCCAATGTAATTAAAATCACCGCTTCAAGACGTTTGATTTCAATAAAAATTACACAACCAACAAGTTAACTCACATCCATCTTCAGCTTCTCAACTTCCTTGAGCGTGTCCCGATGCTGTCGATGCAGCCGGTCGAGCTCGGCCAGCCGGTTGTTGGCCAGTTCCCGCTGCTCCTCCAGCTCGGCCGCCACGTCCTCCAGCTTGGCGGCCGCGGCCGTGGAGTGCGGCGTGGAGCTCGCCCCGGACGTGGGCACGGTGGGGACTGTGCTTGCACCCGATTGGTGATAGCTTTTCAACTTTTCAATGGCTTCTGCAAGATGATTTTCTAGCTTATCGTTACGGGATCGGACCTGTGGGTGGAAGATGTAAAATCCTGTGTGAAAAACTATCTTTAACAAAATGCAAAGTAACATCTATAAAATTAATAAAATTGAAATAACTATTTGTAAAAAACATCTTTTTACTTAAATGCATATATGGTACTAAAAAAAAACAATTTTGAAATTTTTGTCTGTCTGTCTTTTAGATAATCTCCGAAACGGCTGGACCGATTTTGATGAAATTTTGTAGTGTGCAGCTCGCCTAACCTTATATATGTAACTGCACACACTAATTATTGTCATTATTATACGAATCGTGGAACTAAACAGTTCTCTTTTATTTCGACAACATCATTATAATACAATTTGGTATGGGAATACTTTCAACCCTAGGCTTTTTATCGACATACCACACGGGCGATGCCGCGAACGGAAGCTAGTGCTATCTCTCACTGCACTCAGTAAAGGGAATAGTAACACATTCATGTGTATTTAGAAGGTTACAATTTTATATCTGAATATTTTTCCAAAAATGATTATTTGGATAATATTATTAAGTTGTACTAGAAAAATCATACGAAAATTATTGAGGTTATAAAATTAACCTCTTGTCAAATGAAAAATCTTAACCTAAAGATGATTTAAAATTAGAATTTCGAGTTCAAATAATCAAACCAATTTGAATCCAGCACTAAAAATAGGCATCCCCCAGGTACGTTTTCTGATCTATTTATTTACATTCTGATCAGCAGACTTTTGGAACACACTATAAGTTCAACAAACCTTCAGCAACTCATACTGCAGATCATCAATCTGGTTCTTGAGCTCAGCGTTCTCCGTGTCCCGGCTGTTGACGGCATCCTGCAGCTGAGCCACCCTCAGGGTCATGGCATGATGGCTCTCATGTAAGGTGGTACATAAAGCTTGGAGTCGCCGGTTCTCAACCGTCACCTCCTCGTTAGTCGCACGGATAACGTCGTCCAACATAGGGGCGGGAGCGGTTTCTGAAAGATATTAGTATCGTGAGCATATTGGTTCACGAGATCGCAACTACAGGGTGAAATTGAATTCATGGGCATCCTTTTAAGGGGTCATTGTAACCATCATTATGAACAACTTTTACTATGGGACCAAACCTGAAATTGCGAAAAAAAATCAGCTCTTCCCTACATTTTGATGAGTGACGCGATTTTAGGTTTAGTCCAATAGAAGAAGTTGTTCATAGTGATGAGTACGATGACCCCTTAAAAGGATGCCCATGAATTTAATTTCACCCTGAATATTTCCAGCCTTACATTCATCTATTCGGTTTTCAAGATCCACTTTTGGAAACTTGAACACATTCTAACAATTAGTAAAACGAAACGGTAACATCGCGTATGTAATTGTTCCTGCGATGTCAATACGCTAAACGCCTCACTCCAGCAAAAACTTGCACGTAGCTCAGAAAATATTTTGAACCCACTGCTCCATTTTGAATTTCTGGCCTCATTTTCTCTTAAAATTGGATTTTAGCAGTTAGCCAAAAAGGCAAACAAATTCTCAACATTAGATACAAATAATGTTACAACACGTAACTTATCTAACCATAAAGCTTACCCTCACTTTCCCCCTTGATGGCTCGCCAGATCTTATCATTCCTCTGCTGCAGACGGTCAAACGCTTGCAACACTTTGGCGACCGCTCGCTTGCTCACTTGTACCCGGTTAGCGAGCTGAGCGTCCAACTCCTCCTTGTCCCAGGTAGACAGCTGCATCAGGAACGAAGTTGTTGCTTCGTTTTCATCTGAGGACGAGTTGATAAGTTTTACTCTCGGCCGTGACGTAACCGTCTATATATCCGAAGGGGAAGTACTGTTTAAGTCTCACGTAATAAAGGGCGAGCTTATAAACCTTCAGCTGGGCATTAATCCAGAATCTATTAAGAAAAGAAGAAGTTTCAATTGGGAATACCCAATACAGCTTTGCCGGACTTTGGAAAAGGCCACAGGACGCCAGCGCCACGCTCCTCAGGCCATTTACAGCACTCTTAGTCCTGATTAAACTATACCACATTTCCACATTGAGCTCCTTAAGTTTTGAGTTGGACTGCACGATTACTGACAAATGACAACATTTCAAACCTGACACGACCTTAAAACAAAAATACTATTTCTTTATTTTCGTATCCTGAGTTCAAATATATTTTTATTTTATTTTTTATTTCTAAAGGGGTTTGAAGGTTTTGGCCCTAAAATCAGCCGCCATTTTGATTTTTTTTTCAGAATCGCGGTGCACAACAAAAGTTATATATTTAGAAAGAGGACACTTATACAAACAAAAAATGTAATTAACATAATATCCTAAAGCGTCAGGTTTCAGAGTTATTCACCGAAATATAAGTCGAAACAACTAAGATTTTTTTTTTTTTTTCCTTCCAGGTAAGCATATTGAACTATTGAGGTAATAGAAACGTTATGAAACCTTTATGGAGAAGAAACAAATGAAGAATAGACATTTTTTTAATAAATAATTAAACACGGCAATTTATAGTTCGTTTTTTTAATCCCAGAGACTAATCTGACAAGTGTAATGTCAAACTTCTGTACTAAAAAAAACGAAAACACAAAAGACTTAAATGTCAGATACTCTCTGGGATTAAAAAAAGGATCAATAAATTGCCGTGTTTAATTATTTATTAAAAAAATATCTATTCTTCATTTGTTCCTTCTCTATAAAGGTTTTATAACGTTTCTATTACCTCAATAGTTCAATATGGTTACCTGTATGGGAAAAAAACAAAAAAATCCTTGTTGTTTTCGACTTATATTTCGGTGAATAACTCCGAAACCTGACGCTTTAGGATATTATGTTAATTACATTTTTTGTTTGTATAAGTGTCCTCTATCTAAATATATAACTTTTGTTGTGCACCGCGATTCTGAAAAAAAATCAAAATGGCGACCGACCTTAGGGCCACCCTCCATACAAAAATCTTCTAACCCCTTTCTGAGAAAAAATATAAAAATCAAAAAACATGTGATGACGTCACATAAACGGCGGAATGAGCTAGTTACCTTTGCGCATTCCAATGTCTTTGATTGACATCAAACAAAACATGTCAATGTCACCTAAGAAGTGTAACTAGAAAACAACTAAAAACTGAATTGAATTCAACAATATTTTTTCCTATCAACTCGACACGCTGCTTACTGTTAATATTATCAATTTTTGATTGATATTTCGCCAGTAAAATGGATCCCAATGAAAAATATACGCCAATGAAGGAACCAAAACAACCACTGAGACAAGTGACATCTAACAGTTTTTTGACGGGTCACAATAAAGCAAAGGTAATATCGCCATTCTACCTTAAGCCTGACGTCATCTGGCACTTACGTCTTTTTAGAATACACCGAATTTCAAAGTTAAAATTATGAATAAAAAGTACATAATTTCGAAAAACGAAAAGATATGGGTGCCCTAGATTTGAATTTACTTTTATATAACGTAATAATACATGCAGGTTAAAAATATGAAATGTTGTCAAATGCGTGCACTGACTGGACAGGTCCACTCAATCTGTGTAGTTCTTTCCTAAAAAGACCATTTCAAAAATCAGTCCACATGGTCTTCACATGACTTGACCAGTGTTTAGGAACAATTTAATTTACACAATATGTAGCACTTAAGTCTGATTAAGTATCAATAACAGACAAGTGACCATCCTAAACACTCTGAAATTGAATGCACGAATGTAACTTTAAGAACTACTAAAAGGATCACTGATTGGGTGCCAATAAATGCTAGACAATATCACGGCCGACCAAGAAGGGACTGGGGCAATCGACAGACGTGTGTTGAAAAGGGAAAGGGAGGTCTTTGCCCAGTAGTGGGATATTACGGGTTAGGTAGATAGAATGAAACCTAACATTTTGTAAAAGTATATTCTTAAAAGTTCCTCAAGAAGTTCTCTAAGCAGTGGTAAAAATCCATCAGGTATATTCGAACGAAATGGAAAGAATAGGGGAGAAATCGGCCCATTAGTGGTACAGAATAAGATAAAACTATCATTTATGATTATAACTAGAGATCAGTTAACAACTTACTTTTGTTTTCCGACTCATCCGCCGTCTCTGCATCAAAGCGTTGCAAGAGTACTCTGATATCCTCATTGAGTAAATTCCAGTACCGATTGACCACACACAGCACTGCATCATCTTGAGTTTGTCTCTTCTCGAGCTGTTCAATTCTGGCACGAAGTTCCGCCTCACATCTATGGCGTTGTTCTATCCTCTGGAAGGAACCATTTTAATATGATTACTTTGGCAGAGACATGTATAAAACTTGTGAGCTCACTTTATAATGACCTCTTAGAGTGTGACTTCTTCCAGAATTGGCGAGAAGAAACATAGCTTTGAGAGAAGGGTAGGCCAATGACCAGGATTTGGACAGCACAGGCTTGAATACTATACATATATACCCCAGATCCTGGAGTTAGAATCTTTAACCGGTCAAGGACCGCGGGACACCGATCGGTGACCAAACTAATTAGCTTTTAGGGCCATATTAAAGAACATCACTCAAAACTCAAGCCTTACTTCTATGTCTCAAGCAATTGCTTCTGGAGGGAGGTGGGCTGGTTGGAATAACCACCGAAGGCCACCATGGTCCACATACAATGGTGCGAAAACCAAACCGTCTAACATAGAAGCTAATTAAACAAGGCAACACAGTCAAAATTCCAGGTATTTGTAACAGGACCTATGTTAAGTCATTGACTGCCACCGCCGTCAATGGTGACCGTGAACAATAGATTTTCTGTTGTGTCTGTTGCCTGGCAGTCAACATGTTAATGGTGTTTTTAAGAAATTTTGGAGGTTAATGTTGATGGCTTGACTGTCTTGAATCTGTTTGTTGCCATTTTATTCAGTACACCCATAGTGTACAATGCAGTGTTTTTGTCCACTCTAATAATATTATTACTAACAAAATGATACAATTCCATCGACATATGAACAGAACCATATTAGCTGCTGCTTTATCTATAAAAGTCTTCTGTTAGTGAGAATTTCATACAATGCTACTTGTATATTTAAGAACATTATGAAAACTAAATAAAATAAATGAATCTGAACCTATCCAATAAGAAATTATTTATAAAAATGGATTATATACCTAAATTTTTTGATATTGATACATGATTTTCAAGTATGGCACTCAAATGGATCATAGCTTATACTTTCTTATGAACATTTTCATCTGTTAATATACTTTAGGAATAGGAAGTATAATAAACATGGTTATATCCATGTTTGAATAACAAAATGATCTTTTGTAGCATTTGTTATGTCATCTACCAGAATATCATTCACACCAAGAGATAATTCTCTCCCCAAGCCATGTTTTAGCCATGAACTATCAACACAAAAGAAATATAACAATGGACTATTACTAAGAACATCAATATGCTGCCAAAACAAGAATAAGTTAAACAGTTAAGCTGAAAACTCTTCAATGTTTCAAAACATTAAACTACTAACATAATAATATTGTAGTCACTGTACATAAATTCCATGTAATTAGGTGTTGATAAACAGCTGATCATGACATGTTTTTCATTCATCGAATCTGCGAAACAACATAGATACTACTAATAAACAATTTAACATGCAAAAATACTTCACGTTGAGTACCTGAGCCAACTTTTTATTCTGGAACTGAAGAACTTTAATGTCCATTTCCTCCAAAGTGGACACAGGGCCGATAAGATGGGGCTCAAAGTGAACTTTCTTGATCGGTGGCTGGCTACTGCCATTGCCTCCGTCATCTGCCGTACGTTTAGACATTTTGACCTAAAACATAGGAAAAGTGAAATCCTCTTATACTCAAAAAAATTATGCTGTAGTCTTACGAAAACTATTGATCAATATAACCCAGTCAACTTAGAAAGAGGTTAGTAAAATGGTAAATAAGTAGCGTCTGTGGTCTTTTTACTTTGGCTGGATTATAAACATACCTGCTTGTCAATATTGACACTCTTGTTAATTGTTGTTTTAATTCAAGTACTCGAGCTGAGAAATCTTAATTTTACAATAATCTATAATAAATATCATTTTGCTAACGTAAGCAGAAGAAAACTAACTAAAAAAGCCAAGCTCCGCCCGTAATATTGCCAACCTACTCGCCTCGCACGTCCTCGTCCGAGTAGGCACTAGTGATGTAGTGCGTGAGTGCGTGCAATGGCGTGCTGCGGATAGTTGATTTATAATCGATAACAGACGGGCTCACGAATTTGTTTTTCTAATTTTTTACAAGACTAGTATAAAGGGTAATAATAAAAATAAAACTATCAAAGGAACAAATCATAAATACCATCTATTCGTTTTTTTCAACTTTAGTTGGTTATCTATATAAACTAGTGACCTACCCTACTTTCCTCTGAGTGACCCGCCCTTGCTTCGCAAGGGTGAAAGTCAAAGAGTAAAGTAAGTATGTGAAAGTGCAATCTACTAATGTGGCGACATGTCAATAATCGAAATTCCTGTGTTTTAACTAAGTTAAATAATTAATTAAAAGACGTAAACCTTCCAAAATATATATTTTTTAACTGATGATGAAAACCGCATCGATTTTGTTGCGGTTTTAGAAGAACAACATCGCGTAAGGAAGAACATCGCGGGCACACAGGCCTACACGAAAAGCGAACAACTTAGAATATGTTTAATAATAGGTATCTTTAAACAGTTTACTGGGTAATTACGACAGTGGGTATATTCCGTTGGATGATAATTTCTACCAAACGCAGTGGCATAATTAACTTAGTAGATAAAAAAGATCGCAAAGCCGCGTCCCCACTAGGGCCGCGCGTCTCTGTATGGCCGAAAGCCTCGATCAACATCTGTCGAGGCTCTCGTTAGGCGGTTGGATCAAGGGCCTGATTCAGAAGGCAGTACTCCTTGATACGGCTCGTATTGTGAGGAGGTTCCTGTCTCTGGAGCCCTAACCACCGGTAGCTTGGACTCTGCTCCCGACACCGGCGGAATACTATTCTTTATATTTTTAAATGTTTTTTATACTTATTTTTTATATTTTAAGAAATATTTAAAAATGTAAAATAATATGTACAGACGCCAGCACATCAACCTACCCGAAACTGTCAAATTTTCCCAATCAACTTTGAATCTTATATTATACTGATAAAGTTGAAAATCTATTAAAGAAATTTGACAGATTGTAGCAGGTTGATGTGCTGGTGTCTGTACATAAATAAATAAACGAAATAATAATAGTAATCATTTTATTATCAGGCAACTAATGGGAACGCGTTGCAAACAATAGCAAAATCCTCACGAGGCCTGGACTCGCGAGGCTTTGAGGCCGCGTGACCCGTAGTGGGGACGCGCCTTAACGATTAATTTACAAAACGACCCTTTAAAGGGGAAGAAGGGTTCGATGCTCTTCACCAGGAGGGTTCGATTCCAGTCATATTTTAAACAACATACAACCTGACACTGACCTACCCTACAAATTGCAAAAAACGTAAGAAAATTTGAATTTCAGCTCCGGACGGCAGATCTTGGGAGGCCTAAGTGTTTGGCAAAAGACTGGGGAGCGGGCGCGGCGCGGCGAACTCAAACATATGAACTTCCTTGGAGTGTCCATAGTGGGCACGCGGGCATGGTGAGCGGCGCGGGCTGCTTGGCGCGGGCAACTCATGCCCTAGCTCGTTCATACAAGTGGTCGCAGAGGGTGCGCGCGCGGAAACCGGGGTTCTCAAAATAGTTCGAGTTTTTTTCTAGTAAAAATAAGTCTTCTTCATCCATATTATACTTTGGGAAACAAACAAAACACGACAACGCGCAGAACGCAGCCGCGCTCCAGTGCGGACAGGCAGCCCGCGCGCGTTGCCGCACCCGCGCCCTCTGCCGCTCCGCGCCCCAGTCTGGACGGGCACTTAGTCCTTTGTGATAAGTATATAAATTAAGTTACCCGGCTGCTTTACTTGTCACCCCCTAAGGGTGTCCCCACATTTATCGACGCGGAATCGGCTTAAGCCGAGTGCGTATCACCAAACTACTCGACTTATCGCCGAGCTAATAGGCAAACGGCCCGTTTCGCCGTCGATCGCCGTCGCGCCGCGTCGTCAGAGCCGAGCCGATGCGAATGGTATTAGTAACACCCTTGTTACATAGACATAAAGGCTTTTTTGACCGGCGTTAGCCGATTCCGCGACGATAAATGTGGGAAGACCCTTAGACCGCCATTGCGGGGAATGTACAGACGCCAGCACATCAAGCTACTACAATCCGTATTTTTTTTTTAAATAGATTTTCAACTTTATCGCTGATGTATAAGGCTCAAAGTTGATTGGGATCGGGTAGCTTAATGTGCTGGCGTCTGTACCATTGCGTTTTTCCGACGGAAATATTAATTTCGCCAGCTACCATAAACCCAACCATAAATCAACGAGAAAAAAATCACTATGATGCAAAATCGAGGTAAAAGTATACTTTGTGGTCTGAGATTGTCTGAGGGGTCTGAGGAGATGGGGTGTAGGATCCAATAGCTAGTAATCTAGTATGGCACGACATAAAATTAAAACAAAATCAGTTTATGTATTTTATAGTTGTAATAGTTATCTAATATGCTTATGTAACAATACAAATAAATTGAATAAAACTTCAGCTTACTACTTACTACGTCTAAAACACCCTGAAATCCGAAATATGATAAAGAAAGCATTCTATCGTTAAAGATTAGAACTCATGACAGTTTTATATTTCAACTGATCTTGAAACATTCTCAGAAAAACTCTATATTTCTTATCATGGTACGCTTTAGTGCTCATAATAGGTGGTATGACGTCTGCAGTGCCACCCATATTTTCAATAGCATCCTGTACATTGTTGAAGTACTGGGAAGCACAAGCTCCTAGAATTGCAGACCCAACTAAAACGGAGTCTTTCTCATGGGGC
The DNA here is from genome assembly GCA_947508005.1 of Amphipoea lucens. Lineage (NCBI taxonomy): Eukaryota > Metazoa > Arthropoda > Insecta > Lepidoptera > Noctuidae > Amphipoea > Amphipoea lucens. The sequence goes on from OX382367.1 coordinate 17,005,378, forward strand.
CTTAGAATGGGCAGACCCACAGCATCGGCTTGTATTTGGACGAACAGAGGATCTTTTGTGATGCCACCACAAACCAGCAACGATTTGAACGGCTCGTACCCGGCCAGTACCAGCGCCTCTATAATATGCCGAGTGCCGTACTGAAACAAAGAATTAAAAATATCATAGCACACAATATTAAGACAAGTACCATTTGACGCAGGGTTTCAATCGTAAAAGAGATGAAGCAGGTGACGCTAACTTCTACCTACCCCCATGGGACAAAGGCGTGAGTTTATTATGTAACTTTACTCACACTCATTTAAACAAATGTTGACAATAAAGATATGGCTATTATCAGTGTTTACGACGTTATTATTGCAATCTATTTTATTATGTTACTACTTATTTTTAACCGACTTCAAAAAAAGGAGGTTCTGTATTCGACTCGTATGTATGTATGTTTGTATGTCCGCGACTTCCTCAAAAACTAATGAACCAATTTTATCGATACTATTGTTATGAACTGTACACATATTAGAATAATTCAAGGCATGGTAAAATAGCCAGTGAGAGAATCTTGGGCAGTCCAACTACCACCATAGTAGGATTACAGAATACATAAATGGTGGGACTGCCTAAGATTCGCTGGATAAAAAAAAAAATGGTCCATCTTTTGACCTCGATCTCGCCTGGTTGAAAGCGATGGATGAGGTCTAGTATGGAACGATCAAGCCCAGAAGATGTCTACTCACTCTTCCTTAGAAGGCTGACGGGTTATACGTAGAAGGTAACACAGACGCTGGCAGAGAGTTCCACACTTTAGCCGTGCGCAAAATAAATGTGCAGGAGAAGCGCTGACGTGATGGTAGGATCTGCATAGGTATTCACAACCATCCGACACGCTATCGTATCGAAATGTGTCATTTTCGAAAACCTGATTTGCTTTGCCTTGTCCCCGACAGAAAACAGCTGTCGGAGGAATAGCGGTCGTCTATTTGATATGAAATGAAAAAAAAAACGGGTTTGGACTTGTGAACAGCGTTTAGAGGACTCCTACAATAACATTGATTGATGTTCGATACGGTACGGAAGCGTATCGAGTGGTTGTGAATAGCTATGCAGGTCGTGGTGCTCCTGCGCACACTCTCCGAAGTACCTACTGTCTGTTAGAAGACCGACAGACAAGCAACATTACTCATTAGTGGACATTATTTAAGGATCGCCACACTCGCCGCTCGTGCGAACGTGGGCTATTCAAAAGCATCCCTATTCATGAAACTGAAAGTACGCTACTTACCGACAGCGCTTGCAATGTGGCCAGGTACAGCAGCGCCAGGTTAGCTTCACTATTGTTTATTGATAGCCCACAGATCATTCCTCGCATTAAAGGGTCAGCCAGCGGCGAGCGGTTGCCATGGAAATCAGGCCAGACGTGAACATCCCTTGTCAAATAGCTGACGTCATTGTATCCTTCCAGTCTTGCCATTTTTGATAATAATCCCCTCAAGTGGTTGCGGGCACTGGAATATTTAATTAAATAATAGGTTAGCTTTAATTAATAATAGGCTCCCTCTTTCATTTTGTGGTCGCAAGCAATACTACTGAGCATGAGCTCCTGGATTCGACTGGGAATCGAATTGTTGAATCGAGTTGGGCAAAGTGTTATTGGATTTTTCCATCAGGATTTTCTTAGTAGCAGCCCGGAGCCTGGATTTATGCCCGGTTGATGGCAATAGGCTCGCCCCTTATTACATGGTACTTAAACATAACTGGCATACCGTTGGTGTACTAAAGGTATGTACGCGCACCTCTGCCTAACCCTTTTGGGAAAACAGGCGTGAGGTTATGAATGTATGTACTTATGTTGGATTAATTAAAAACCAAAATTGGACAGTAATGCTTTGGTCAGTGGGTCGTCTTAGGGGCGGATTTAGGTAACTTACTCGCCAGAAGACATCACTTTCAACAGTTCAGCACCAGCAGGATGACTTGATATTATGTGGTCTAATAACATCCCAGAAGCACTTTGTCCAGCCTCATTCAACCACATACTAGGCACCATTGCACTATAATACGGTCCCCACACACCTTGTACTAGAACAGCTTTTTTATTTACGGCCATATGACACGTAGAAGTCCCACAGATTAATCCAAGACGAGAAGACATCTCTTTATCTATTCCTTCACCATGCGTTCCTATCATGCCCAAGCCTCCAGCATGTGCATCTATGATGGAAGTGGCTACTGGAGTACCCGGTTTCAGTCCCAAAGTCTTTGCAACCTCAGCTGTTAAACCTCCACAAAACTCTCCAGGCATTAAAACCTTATTGCCAATCTTCTTAAAGTTATCTGCGGCTAAGTCCTCTAATCCAATATCTCGAAAAAAGCCTGAGTTCCATCCCTGCTTTCCATCAATAGAGCATTCATAATTCCATTTGCAGACTAATGAGCATAGAGAACGACTCAATGAACCTGTTGCTGTCCATGTTAGGAAATCAGGCAGGTCAAAGAAGTATCCAAACTCGTCCCATTTATTTGGAAGATGTTTTTTTAACCAGAGTAATTTGGGCATTTCCATTTCAAGACTTACTTTTCCACCAACATATTTGAGTATGTCATGGTTAGTTTTGTTTATCAAGTCTGCTTCAGCCTGAGCTCGGTGGTCCATCCACATTATTATATTTTGCTCATTATTGTTTGTGCTTACAGATAGTGGTTTGCCATGTTTGTCTAAGGCCACTAAGGAGCACGTAGCATCAAATCCTATACCTTTAATACTTGCAGGATTTATTTTTGCAACTACATTCTGAAAAGCAAGGTATTTCTTATGAAATATAATTTCCCTGGAAGGCTTGCTGCAATTTGAGGAATTTTTAATAATTTTTAAAATTATTCAAGATTTTGGGGCAATTAATTAACAATTTAATGGTTAACTTTCCGAGTCATTCAGCACTACAGACACAATCTTACCTTAATGACAAATACACAGCAATCCCAGATGTCCTTTGATGACTGTTCATAGTAATCAACTTTAGGTTTCCATGTCTGAATTTCCTTAACAGATGCATTTATGACATGACCTTTATCATCAACCAATGCTGCTCGAACGCTGCCTGAGCCCACATCCACACCAATGAAATAAACTTCTTTACTCATTTGGAAGTATTCACTCTTTTGACACAATTCTGTAAAAAATGAAAAATTTACAATAGAAAAAATTCAAAATGTACTTCTAATTTGTAAATACATTAGTACAGTCTTATTGCATAAATAAATAAACAAATATGTAAAATACACAGATTGTAGAATGCAATAGGAACTGTTTTAGGTATATCACCTTGATGTTCACAATAGCAGTGAATGTTACCTATTTAACGGCACTGCAGCGACGACAAAAGCAAAACAAACGGCCTTGATGTTGTAGATATTACTTATCAAGTAATAAAACCAACTCTCGTGAGATAACCTTGTTGTCCTTTGAACTTTTCTAACTGTACAGCTGTGCTGTACAGTACAGCCATCATCTGTAATGGTAAACTCGGTAATGTCAACAAAAATAAAGTTATTGGGATTTCTATGCGAGAAGGGAACGTTTCAAGGGGATTTTTTTAAATTAGCATTTTACTACTAAGATTATAATTTTAGCTATGACAATAATAAATCTGTTATTAATATAAAATAAAATAAGTTCTGCTGGCAGAATTGCAGATTTCAATTTTGCCGCTACAAAACTTCAAAAACAAGTATCAAGAACACAGAGTACTTTTTGATAGACTATTTATTTATGCACTGACACTGCTATGTCCAGTCAGTGTTTTTATTCTTGTCGAGTCAAGACCAGACAAGTAATATATTCAAATAAATAAGTCTCATACGGACATTACGGACCTATCTATGGCGAATAATTGTATATTAAATACATTTTAATAAGGGGTTTATTTAAATTTGCTGCCCGGCGCTACGCGACGAAGCGCGGAGCACTAGTGCATAAACATCAACTAACTTTTAGAAGGCACTCAAGTAACTCTCCATTAAGCGAAAAGACATGTATTGAAAGCAGCGAAGAGACGCGTTTCATAAAAAAAATTGACAATGAAAATCTTGACACTGACAGACGATATGTCAGATGACTGCCGCGCAGCCGCGGTTTGTTTTGATTTTCGTTCGTCTCGTCGTCTGTTTTACAATTTTATTTATTGTTGTAAAATTGTTCGTTTAGCAATGGTTCGTTTCAAAAACAGGTGTGTTATTAGATCTAGTGCAAGGGACATGTATTGAAGAAAGTTTTATTTATGAAAATGTAGAATAACCAAAGATGCGATTGTGTGGAAGGTGTTAAACTGATATTGCCAAAAAGGCATGCAAAAAGGAAACTAATACTAAACTGACGGTTACTGTTTCTGAATGACTGTATGAATGACCTGCAATTTTACTGTGATAATTATTAATGAATATACTAACTATTAACTTTAGGGGACTTATAACTGGCGAAATGTGAATGTACTAAGGTTGTACCCTTAGTACAGCCACATTTAATCCCCGAAGGTTTAGGTGTACTCTGCCTTATCCTTAGGGGATTACAGGCGTGATGTTGTGTTAAACTAAACTTGAGATGAATGTAAGATTATTGTACTGGTCCCAAAATTAACACAAAATGCTCCAGCTAACCTCACACTCTCAAAAACTTACTACATTATCTATGCTCATAGTTTGTAATTTTCTTTGTATTTCAGATACATAACTGTTGAAATAGTTTGTCCATATGTGCCTAAAGACAAACCATTACACTTGAAGCCAAAAATATTCCATGACACTGTACTGGGAAAAATTCAGCGGCTGCATGGTGACTTTGGTGTTGCTGCTGTAACTAATGGATTTTTAACAAAATATTGTAATGAGAATACCAGGATAGCTATTATAAGATCAAGACATGGGCCACATCGTTTTGTAACGAGTAGTTTACCTTTTATTACTAAGATAGGAAACCTAAATGTTAAGCTGAATACGCTACATGTTGGTGCCACCCTAAAACATAGTTTTAAGTTTATACAAAAGCATCAGAGGGCTTATTTAGATTCTATGTGGGCTAAACTAAAAACAGATGAAGAAAGACAAAAGTTAGAAGCAGCTGTGTTGGATTATACAAAAACTGATGTTGCTATTAATATAGAAAATATTGCCTAAATAGGTCTGAGTTTTTATTTTGCTGGTATGAGTGCAAGGTCTGTTAGCATAATCAGCCTATTTCATTTCCACTGCTGGGATACAGGCATCCTCTCTGTGAGAGGCAGTAGCCCGTTCCACCATGCAGGCCCAGTGTGGGTTGGTTGGTAGATGTCACATCTCCGAATTTTTGTTGTCAAAAAACAAAGAAAAAAAAAAACCATACAACAACAGCATGAGGACACCGGTGTTTCCTCACGATGTTTTCCTTCACCTTTTTGAGAACAGTGGTGATGAAATAAATTACACAGTGTAAAGAACCTACCTTGGTTCGAACCCACAACATACAACTCTTAAGTCAGGGCCACCACTGCTCTCAAGGTATTCTATTAATTTTTTTTGGTTTTTTTTCCTATAAAGAATATGTCGCCTTTATTATTGAATACAATATAACAAACTAGCCACCCACCCACTTATTTACGTATTTGTGTACCTAGTTTCAATAGTTTTTTTTTTTTTATCTTTGTTCTCAACCAAAGCAACTACCCTTGGTTGACTGGTAGAGAATGCCCAAGGCATCAAGTCCGCCTTTGTACCTTTTTGCGCGAAAAGTTTAAATAAATAATAAATAAATAAACAAGCCTGCTCGTTATTATTATGGGTTCAAGACTGAGCATAATAATAATATGAATTTGATCCTGTAATAATAAAGCAAGAAAGAAATCAATATACTTAACATTCTAAGTAAAAAACGTTTATTATTTATAATAAAAATATTCCAATATACATTACACAGACATAACTGCTGATATAAAATTTATTTACTTACATTTTCAAATTCAGTTCACATTTTATATAATTTGTATATAATACATTTACTTATTTACCTATCACAATAGTTAGTACCTGTATCACAATCATCTCTCGCCAACTGAATAGATTTCATAAAATTAACATAAAGATTATTACCTACTTACTACTCATAAAAACGTTTTTCTTTCATTCCAAGATAAATACAAAAAACAACAATGAAAAACAATTTTTTAGATAAATGATAAAAGATTTATTTTCTGTAAGTGGGTTTGTACAAACACTTACATGTCAATCATAATATTTTTTTTAAGCTAGATGAGGTTGGCATTTCCTATCTGACTACTCTGAGAAGAAAGGCCGGACAAACTCAGAGGTCACAGTCTCTTTTAAAGTCCAGACAAAATCTTGGTCAGATCATGTGAAGACCATGTAGATTGGTGTCTGAAATGGTCTTTTGAAGAAAGAACCACACAGATTGAGCGGATCTGTCCAGTCAGTGCACGCATTGGCCAAAATCATGCAGCTCAACTCAGAACTTGAGGAGCTCAACGATTCGACGAACAATACCAAAGAAAGGACATTTGGGTAGGCCGCATAAATTACTCAAACTGCCAGATCATGATTAAAACTAACTAAGAAGGAAAAAAGAAATACAGAAAAAAGAAATGACCCACATAGTCCTCATTCACAATAATTAAATAAAATAAAAATACTTTATAAAGTAAATATTCATGTCATTGTATATATAAAACTAGCTTCAGCCCGCGACTTCGTTCGCGTGAAACTTCTTGTTTCCCCCGAGCCTCCCCGTCGTATCGCATCACCCGCCCGCGCTATCTTTTAACGTTCTTTTTGAATTTTTCATAGCATTTGTCATAGCGTGATGTTAAATAGCCTATAGCCTTCCTCAAGAATTGGGCTATCAAATGCAAGAAGAATTTTTCAAATCCGACTGGTAGTTCCAGAGATTACCCCCTACATACAAACTTACAAACAAATTTTACCTCTTTATAATATTAGTATAGATTTATAGCCCAGTCACTGAAGGAAGCGTTACTATTAACGGATAATGACTTTGGAATGAATGTGTTATCAAATTGTTCGCAATACATATTAAAAAAAATCAATATATTGTTGATTAGGGTCATCGTTAGTCAACAAAAGTGGTAATTTACTCAAGAGTTTAGTTTTAAATGTTTCCAAGTGATTAGTTGTTTTTGGGTTAACAGTGATATCTTTTTTAGTAACTTTTTTGTTTCGATTTGGAATAGTGATTAATTGTCCGCAATGATCTGAGTCTATTAAGTTAATAATTTCTTTGTGGGTTGGTATAACACCTGTATAAATGTTATCTAGGCATGTGGTACTAGTAGGAGTTATTCTAGTGGGCTCCAAAAATTGGTTAGCAAGATTGTATGACTGAAACAAACTTACCCCCTTATTCATAAAACTTATCAAACCTATTTTAGTTAAAATGGAGTTTCTCTTTCTTACACACAGAAATGACAACGTGACAGATAAAGACAAACATTCTATAAACCTATTTTAGCTAAAATAGAGATAAAATAGGATTATGAATAAGGGGGTTATAATTTAAGTACCTACTTAACCCAGAATTTTCGAACAAATTAACATTGAAACCACCACAAGTGATGATGGACTTGTTTGTATTACAGATTTGATGCCCTATAATTCTTTTCCTTCTCTTTTTATATAGGTACATGTAGAATTTAAATATTATTAATATTATTTTAAGTATTTTACATTATATTATGATGATATTATCTTGATACTATATTCATGTTAGATTTACTGTGGAATTTGTAAATAAAGTTTCTTAAGTAATGTAGATTCAAATTTTGGTACTTGTTCACGACCTACGTTTTTACAAACTGATGTTACACTGTTATTAACTTTAGTAAAAATGTCAAGTATATGCTCAGCATAAACAAACTTACGAATTGTTCTACATAATAGTTGAATGAAAATTGATCCTCTTTTCTCGTCTCTGTATGCTTCTAACTCAGGTGCTGTTGCATAGTAGAGGAGGAAATTAGTTTTCTTTAAATCATAACTGTTTTTAGGGCTATCAGCTACTAGATCAGGATGAGGATCTTCTTCAACCTGGCACGCTTGAACTATCAGCATCTTGGGAATATTACGTATTTTTGCTGCAGCTTCAGAGTCCAGCATATTTTGAATATCATCCATTTTGACCTTCACAGAATCTGCTGCATACACTTGTCCTTTCACTCCATGAGACAGAATACACAACATGAAAATACTGTCGTCTTCACTTACTTTATTCTTAACTGCATCCATTATAAATTCCATCATTTTCTTGTGGTTTAAATCCTTAGCACTAATCACTGTAAAGTTTAGGGATTTCATTGTCTTTTCCAACGCCATTTGGTCTTTGTCAGAGCCAACACGCTTATCCAATGAAGTATATGGACTAGTAAGCTCGATACTATTCTTTGATGGGTAAAAATTTTCTTGATTAATAATGACACAAGTTCCCACATTTTCGTGATTTTTGATTTCATAACTGTCTTTATCTAATTGCTTCCGGTCAGATTTTAAAGTTTCATGTGGCAAATTTTCATTTAATTGCAAGTTCATCAATTTAAATATATCGTCAAAACCCTCTGTATAATAATCTTGGTCAGCTTTTCCTTGTGTTGATTCATCTACTTTCATGTGTTTGAAGGGGGTACTTGCAGTAACCGTTGCACTTGGTTTATGTTCATTATTCATTGACTGTTGCAACATTTCTATTTCTAAAACTATTTTCCTCAATCCCGGTAGATTCTGCACAATTCTAAGAAGTTTGTCTACATCCACTTTAAAGCCTAACACCTTCTTATTGTACTGATACTGGTTAATTGTAATGAACTTTTCACTCATGAGCTTCAGGAAAACTAGCTCGCAGGAGTCATATTCTGTTGTATCAATATCATATGTCAGAAGAGACTTTTTCAGTTTCAAAAGATTGTCCGAGTTTATATTTTCACACAATTTGTACAAGGCTTTTTTCATGGGGTTTACAAACATTTTAACAGTAATGAAGTCAGTCTGATAATACCTGCGTGCTGAAGGTACATTAATCCCTAATTTTCTGACTATGTTGTAAAGTTGGCAGATCAGGAGGGCCTCCACGAATTCGTGTTTCCAGTTGTGGTTGTGCTTAGCATGTCGAAACCACTCGTGTAACATGTTCAGGGTCGTGGAACTGGCGGCATCGTTGGAAACTCGCTGGTACACAATCAGATGTTGCAGTGCGGTATCTGGCACATCGTACAGAAGATAAACAAGGGATATCATGTCGTAGGGATTGTCCAGTAGCTCTTTTTCAATTTCAGACATCATATCAAAGTTCATAGTGTCGCTGTTCCCGATAATATTTTCTACGTTTACTCCACTTACTTCCTGAGTGGCTAGAGCAGAGCTTTGAGAGTCTGGCTGCAACATTTTTAGTTCAAAAATAAACTACAGACACAAATCACAGGTAAAATAAACAAAAAAGCTTTAGCTAGTTCTTTTCCTTTTTCCAAGGCGTTGATTCTTGATTTTGGTTATTTTTTTATTTTGATACACTCACTCACTACTAATCTGAATGATAATATTTTTAATTTAATTTATTACTCACTCGCCGTCACACTAGTGTTGCTAACAGTTAAACTAGCTCTCCATCAAATTCAACTTCGAAAACCACCAGAAAACCACTCGGCCTCTCGACTCGAAAAATCGGCCCTACTGCAAAAATTAGTAAAAATCGCTACGCTAAACACATTTTTGGTTTTTACGAAAGAAAACAGTAAGTAAAGTAGTATTATCTATTAGTAAAAAATGATCTTTATTATCACGTAAAAAAATATTTAAAATCAGTAAATCAACATACAATATTATTAGTAAATCAACAAATCAAGATGAGGAACATAAAAAATATTCAATAGCAACAACAACAGCTATAAAAAAAATAAAAATGATAATTATTCTAAAATTATTCTTCTTCAGATGAATTTTTGTCTGCACCATCGTCGGTTTCACACACAGAGTACATTATATTATGTTTCACATTTATATGATTCTTTGGTACCGATTTGTTTTAGGTATAACTTTTATTGGAATTTACCTACACAATAAAAGTAAATACTCCTGAAAATTAAATGAAGTAAAAAAAATATTTCACAACGTTTTACAGTGGCTTAGTTGTTGGATGATAGCATTTTCAGTAGTTAAAAATTAATTTTACTAAACCACTGGAAAAAACCACTAGCCACTTACCTCCCGGCCACGACTTTTGGCTTAGCAGCAAGCGACGCGGTTTCTTTTGTCTAGCGTTGACGCTGCGAGCGGTGCGTCGGCGTCGTGGCATGGTTCATACATTTTTGATGATTTTTGTATATTTGTTTTTACCGCTCGCCGCCCTGTGCTAAGCTGCCGCTGATAATGTCGTGTGGCCAAGCCGTAAAAGCAATATTTCGCCACTAACCACCAGTTTTAGTGGAAAATCTACTAAGTTGGTAACACTGCGTCACACGGTTCTTTTTTGTAAAAAAATAACTAGTGTTGCGGTGGTGCCTATTCAAGTATTCATTAAATCCATTGTTGAAATCGAGTTTTATTAGTTATCGTTGAAATTGAAGTTATTGATATTTGGTGGTTTTAATATTCAAAAGTCATTCATTCGGGGTCTTTAGGTAAAACCTCGCCAATGACTCTCCCAAACTCCCAAAAAATTGTGTCGGTAATCAACGAAACTGGCGAGTTAAATAAACTGACCAGTGATACGCGAACTCCGCCAAACACTCCGTATAATACCAACTTGGTTGTATTGTAATTGAGAATTTTTGATATTTCATTATTTTTATTTTGTTCATCATTGATTCAATCATATATATTCTATAATTAGTTTATAAGTTACCCCTTATAACATCAGCTATCTGCCAGTCAAAGTCCTGTCGAAATTGGTCCAGCCGTTTCAGAGATTAGCCGGAACAAACTGACAGACAGACAAAAATGTTTAAAATTGTTTCTGGAACGAAGTTCTACGGAGCTTGCGGTAGGATAGGAGTAAACTTGGAGAAATCTTCACGCAACGAAAAAGCGTTGTGCGGTTGTGCCCCCTCCATGCGACTTTTTATTACATAATAATTATAATAGAGAGTTTTCGAGGGTGCTAAAGCCGATAGTGAGGTCAATATGAAAATTCAAGATGGCGGCTGCAAACATTTTCAAATTTTTCTTGACGGACGTTGTATCGTATTATCGTATTCATGGTTTTCAAGGGTGCTGAAACCTATAATGAGGTTAAAATGAAAAACCAAGATGGCGGCTACAAAAATGTTCAAATATTTCATTATGGGTGTCGTTTTTATGGTTTTCGAGGGTGCTAAAGTCGATAGTGAGGTCAAAATGAAAATCCAAGATGGCTGCTGCGAGTATATTCTCATTTTCGCAGCCGCATCTTGGATTTTCATTTTAAAGTTGGTTCCTGCTAGGGGTCCCCCGACTCCCACACGTTTTTTTTATATGTGCCGTATATACTTTGTATATGCATTTAGTAACAAGCTGTTATTTTGACTTTACAAACGGACACTCAATTTTATTTATTTGCATAGTATAGATTTACATAGCATAAAGAAACACAATTTTTACTCGATACTCGATCCACCACGAACATTTGGTCGGACACTACATCTGAAAGAAATAAACAATAATTTCGATATGATTACATTTTACCGATGTCACTTTTAAATTGCAAATATTTTTTGTGATCGCATCACTAGTCTTAGGGGTCAATAATGTTTTTGACAGTTCCGGGGATTCCCAAGCAAAAAAATGGGTATTTTTACATTACGCAAGTTCCACACGCTTGTCAAACTTCGACAAACTATGACAAATACAACGTGTGGGTAGGCCGCCGGCCGTAGGGCGTATGGCTCACATTGTGTAGGTTTGAAAGCTCTTGCGATCCGATCGAGTGTCGGTTCTCGGTATTGTTAGATAGTTAGATTGTGTTTTCTTTTGCACCAACCAAACGACTGCTGCAGCCGCCGCTTGCGATGCATTCACACGTTCGGAGTATGCGAGAAGTAAATGCTAAGCGTTAGTTCACTAATAATACTGTCGTTGTCACTGACCGTCTGTCAATTAAAAACCATTTTGTAGGTATAATGGAAATGTGTGCGTGAAGACGAGTAGTGACAAAAGCTGTATCAGAGACCGGGAGTCCGAGACTATTCTCGGTCTACAATCTGTGCACAGAGTACTTTTTGATAGACTGATCTGTGCAAAATCAAAATCAAGGTGTCAAGTGTCAATGTCAAGTCTTGAGTCTAGACATTCAAAAATATTTTTTTAGGTTATTATTTAGTATTTGCCTTAGCTGGTATAATTTTAACTAAACTATACATGAAAACTGTTTTGCAGACGGAGAATATCTTATATTATTATCTAACATGCAAGTTACAAGGACAGAAATCCTGAAACTTTACAAACATCTCATATTGTATTCGAAGTCGCTGACACTGACTGATCCGGCGTACTTTAGACGCAGAGTTGCCACCGAATTTAGAAAAAACAAAGCGTTGACTAAACCCAAAGATATAACGTTTGCGTACGAGGTAAATATCCATCATCGTATTTGTAAATTATCTTATTAATTACCCTTTCTTTAGACATTCGGTCTTGTGATATTTTTCTATTAATAATTAGTAGTAAGTATTATATTTAGTCTAAAATTCGTAGGTGGAATAAGAAGAATTTTTACCAGGGCTTGACCTTCATCCTAAATCAATGTCAGATTAACCAATAATCCACACTTGGTGCACTCCTGTTTAATTTAAAAAAATAATTAAGCATGTCACGGTTTATGTTCAAGAATTGATGTAAAAGTCTCCAAATATGAGCCAACACTAACTAAACTGAACACTGAAACTTTTACTACATCATCATCCAAAATAATATTTGAAACTTTTGCAAAAATAAAATAAGTAGCACAAAGTTGATAACTTTATGGCTATGAACTAGCCCAGGTGGGGCCTACATAATTATGTTAAATTTTGCCGTTCCTTGTTAAAACATTAGCTGAATTGTGGCTAATGGTGAGACACAATTGAATTTCTATTGTTATAATAAATCAAATTTTGTTTTTTCCATAGTAATGTATACCTACGTAATTTGTTCAATAATTCATTTCAGAAAGGCGAGGCACTGTTGAGACGCGGTGCTGTTGTCTAAAATGCTGTTCAACAGTCTGTACCGCTCGCATGTTGGGCTTGTGTCCCGCATGTGTGTCGCTTTCAAACACACCATAGATTACTCCAAAGTGCCTAAGATCAATGAGAGTGACTTAACTGAACAGTTTATAAGGGGCAGTGGCCCGGGAGGTTCTGCAGTCAACAAAAATTCTAACTGTGTAGTTCTAACACATGTTCCTACAGGTAATTAATTTATTAACATAAATATAATATTTTTTAATTTTACTATAACAAATTTCATAAATAAGTCTATTACTCTAATGTTTTAAAAGAGTTAATTGGATAATGGCAGGGGAATACTTGGCTATGTTTATATACAGGCCGTCCCAGAAATCAATGTTAAACCAGCAACGGGTGATATGCCAAGTCGTGACAGAAAAAATATGTAAAAAAATTATGCATGTATCAACAAATAAGGTGCAGCGGGGCAATCTCGACTGGTAAAACCTAAACCACAACTTTGAAGGTATAAAAATATTAGATGATATAGTTTTATTAAAAATGTAATGAATTGACGCTCCAGAGTCATTATCTGTGTATTATTTTTACAAACTCATATTGAAAAATATTCAATAGATAGGCTTAAAAATGTGTTTTTGTCAAAAAAGGCAAAAATAGTTGTAATTCCCCCTCCGTGGGGCAATTTCAACTATTAATTATAATTTCTCTTCTATAGCTCTTAGCTTGATGTTAGTGAGATGCAGAGTTTTTTTTATAAGGATAGTAATGTAAATTGAATCTTGTCATTTATGCAGCTAGGCTAATTTTTGAATAAAAACACTTTAAAGGTTTAGGCGGGGTAATTTCGACTGCTCGCCATACTTAATAGTGATGGGAACGTAATAAAAAATAAGTCGATAGATACACCAATAAATAATTTTGGTCTGCTATCCACTAAAGGTACTATATCTACTCACTAATCATAAATCAAAACAACATTTTAAGAAAGGAATATGTATTTAAAATAGAACCAGAGCACCCCTCGTCCTAAATCTACAATCGGTCATATAAACGTTACGCAATTTTATAATTTAGGACCAAGATTCATCTGTCTTTTTTAGTTTTAAAATAGCAATTAATAATCTAACAAATATAAAAATTAACAAGTCATAACAAAAAGTAGGTAATCAACTTAAAACTAATCTTTGAATTCTTAAAAAGTACTGGTCGAATTAAAGTAGTAAGAAATTGAAAAATCCCTCGAAATGCATCGATTTGAATCGTGTTGCGATCCTGCGAATAGAAAGATTACAATAATATAGCTACAAGTTAAATATTTGTAAAGTATTTACATCGACAAAACATATCGAAACATGCACATCACTAGTGTTTGTTCATTTCCATATAAAATCTGGTGGGGCAATTCCAACTGCAAAAAAGTTGAAATTAGCCGCCATTACAATCCAGGTGGGGTTATTCAAACTCACACCAAAATGTTGTTAAAACGCAAGTTACAACAGAAAAAAATAGCTAAAAACATGAAATAGGCTTTAATTAAATGTCTTACCTTTGAAAATCTTCGAAAAACACATTAATTACCACTTTTTTTCGCAAAAATGTGAGACACTAATTTGCACGTGCAAACAAGAAAAAGAGAAGAAAACAAAATGGCCGTGCCGATCAAACAGTATTGGGTCTAGCAGTGTCATCTATTTAGAAACTATGAAGTTGCTTTTGAGCTATCCGGTCATAGATGGCACTTATTCAAATAAAGTAAAATGTAGAAGTTATTAAGATTAGTTGAAATTTCCCGCTGTCGAGATTGCCCCGCTGCACCTTAAACCAGAAAAACTGACACCTTGTGATGATCTTTCAACATTACTTCTTAATTGAGGAAAGAAAAAATTTATTAATGATAACTGGATTTCGTACCAGTTCTGTTTAATTAGTTAAAATGTTGGTAATGCAGCCTAGGCCTGGACTTGTTGATCATTGAAAAATTTCTACACTCTAATCATTTGCTGAATTCATGGTTACAGCTTGTGCTTTGATGTCCCTGCAACCCTGCAACCCTACAAGTCTCTCACTATCTCTAGCAGCTAGGGTCTAGGGGGAATATACACAGTTAATTTATAGACCCTGATTTAACCTTTTGAACGCCAGAGTATAAACGTATCGCCGTACCCCTGACGCCAGGCCACTAACAAAACACACACTTAAAACAAGAAATTTCTCGATATTGGTGGTTTATTTATATTAGTTTCATGCAATACAATATAGACGGAAGCTTAAACTTTTAAATTATATAAATAAAAATACACAAAAGTAATGATGTTGTTAAAGTTGTCAAAAATAAAAGGCCCGTTTTTACATTTGAGTTAAATCAAATCTAATCAGAACTTTAATCCAATGCACTATACAATACATAATCAAATCGATTAGATACTCGTACAACCTTAAATCGATTTATAGTGCGTATCGAGTACCGAGTCGTGTGGTTACTTCATTAGCTACGTCGCGATGACAAATATCAAAACGGGCCTTTTATTTTTTGACAACTTTAGTAATGTTGTTTATTTCATAATATGGTGCGACGTGTATTTTCTCATATATTTGTGACGTTGGCGTTCAAGGTAAGATTTCGTTTGTCACATATATGTGACAATGGCGTTCAAAAGGTTAAGTATGTGTTAATTAAATCACACACAATAGATGGAGACATTAATTCACATCAGTTAATTCTCAGCTAATTAAAATTAACTGGGGAGGATCTCATAGCTCCAATAATTATTCTCAGGCATTGGGCCTGGATGCTGTCTAATTTCTTGAGCGCTTCTTTGACATCGACATCGACATTATTATTATTATTTTATTTGTCGTCGACATCGGCTAAATTGCCAAAAAGGTAAAAAAAATAACGGGAAAAAAGTTCTGGAAGGATTTGGGGGAGGCCTTTGCCCAGCAGTGGGATAGTAGGTATAGGCTAAAAAAAAAACAATTAAGTGATTTGGTAGCAAGTGCAGTATCTTAATGTAGTCGTTTTCTCATTACAGGTACAGTAATAAAATGCCACACAAGTAGATGTCAAGACGAAAACAGAAAAAAAGCGCGCGAGTTGTTAATTGCCAAGTTAGACCAGGACGTGAACGGCGAAGACAGCATTGCCGCCCAGAAAAAACGACTCGATACTAATAAATACAGAAAAACAGAATATAAAAAGAAAAAAATGGCGCAAATGAAAAGTGAATGGAAGAAAAGAGAAGGCTTGGCTTAGAAATGTTTGTAATTATAGTGTAGCAATTTTAAAAGATTAAGATTAAATAAGCAATAATGAAATCAAGAGGCGTTTCTTTACGTTACGTCATTCTTCAGGAACTGGACTACTGGTCCTTTTCTAAATTACCTCTGGTGTCAATAATGTTATGTGAGGAATACTGGTAAATAAGTTCATGCTCGCAAAAGTACAAGTCTAGACTGGGGAGACACCCCAAACAATTGGTTGCTAAACTCACAATACCAGGTTGGCTTGTGTCAGCAGACTCAAAAGACGCAACATCACAATTATATAACTTGTAGAGAGCTGCATTACTATTAAGAGAGTTGCTCTTGATGAGGAGTAATAAATTCTTGCCGGCCAGATATTCCTACAACTCATCTGCTCATAGTTTTAAAAACCGATTGGAAGATAACTGATGCAAATACAAAAAAAAGGAATACTGCTAAGACGAAAACAATTTTTTTCTGGACTGCACATCACCCGAAGTTACGTTACGACATCCAAAACGTGAATGCTGTCATTCATCGTTCAGACAGGTGGTGAGCGTAGGCTTCGTCATCCCGTAATATAGTCTCGATGGCACCCTTTCAATACGGAACCTTATGATCTGTTGTTGAAACTTTTGTTGCCTTGAAAAGAAGCCCCATGTTGGTTCAGCATTTTCTGTATAGTCATCAACTCAGTACAAGCAACGGGTAAAGAATTGCCATCCAAAACTACTCTGATGAGACCATCTGCACAGGGCTTGTTATTGCTTGTTGTTGTTTGCTTGTTGTATTGTACTTTTTTTTGATATTCAACAACTGATAGCAACTTACGGACACTCGCATACGTTAAGTCGTTGTACGCTAAATTCAGATAACACAACACGAAGTTTCCAATACAGCGTGGGTAATCTTCAATCCTCACACTGTTGGTACAAAATGGGTCTACAAACAGTCCAACCGATTCTTTAGCTATTAATTCTGCCTTCTTGGGTAAATAATCTTCACTCAGAGCGCGAGTGCTCAGACTAAGGCTATTCGCGCTCTCTCTCTTTATAGATTTACGTTTTACCGAAGCATGAGAAGATCTTTTGGGAGCCAGAACTACATGTATTTTATCATGTGAACGTGCTTTATCGTCGTTGGTGTGAATGCTTCCTGGTGATGATTTTTGAGACAGACCGAGTTTATTTAAAGACTCCATGTATATTTCGCGTTTCTTTTTCAAGTGAACCATAAATCGTTGTCGTCTGTTCATATTTTCGTCGTAAGTCAAGGGAAATTCTATAAAACTGTTGAATATAAGGCTTGCACCATCGTCGCTGATAAGGTTATCAGCTAAATTCAAATACCGCAAATGTCTATTACTTCTAAGAGCCTCTGCCAAATATCTGGCTCCCTTGTCCCCTATGCGGTTTGACGTGAGGTTCAAAGTAATCAAAGTATTTTCCGCAGATTCCAAATAGTGTAACGTAGAAGCTATTCGCTCGCACACTACATCATTAATATTACATCTGCATAGCGATAGATTTTTAAGAAATGTTGTGTTCTGTAAGAGTTCCTCATAATTAGCTTGTTTTAGTGGGCAGTCGTCTAAGCATACATCGGTGATTGTGGTATGAGGAAGCATCTTACCAAGCTCATGTACGACATACATGTCGATGCGGCAATTCTTGATCGTAAACTTATATAGCTGTCGGTAATTAGGTAGAGTTAATGCTAGGAGTTGTATTGTAACTCTTGGTATGGTCTCTTGTTGAAATTTCGTCATCAGTATAGCTGAAAGACGATTTTGAGTGTCGTACGAAGCTGTTATTGGTAAAATGATTTCGTCAGTTTGGTCGTCATCTTTTATTGACTCCGAGGCTGCTGAGGACACAGCTGTAGCAATACCAGCAATAGTAACGCCTTTGTATTTTGTTTCAATGTCTAGTGTCTTCCGACTTTTGTTATCTAGGGAAAGAAAACAAGGTTTAAGAATAAGGCCACGTTTACACGACGTTGCGCTGTATTATGCGATATTTTACAGTTGAATGTTTAAATAATTAATAGGTAAATCCCCCTGTTCATATGGTTAAAAACAAATATTGTAAACAACTGTGCTGTGTTCCCAAAATCCTGGCAACCGGTGCCTGATCCTGGGCATATTATGTTAAACTTGCAGGAATGATCTTACCACGCCGTGAACTTTCTTTAAGGATAGTAACAACAACTGGACTGTTATATCTTTTGTATAATTCCATGAAACAAGTTTCAAAATCTTCACTATCAGGCCTGAACTTTCCTGATGGCATGGATTGAGGCGTTAGTTTTGGATTCATTATAATGAAAACTTAAAAAAATATAATAGAATATACGAAATAAAGAATTATCAAAATTAATATTTATGTAACTAAAATTAAATTAATATTATAAAATGTCAAAAATAGGTATTTATCAAACACTATCGAAGAAGTCTTTGACAGGTACAAACAGTAAATCAGGAAGGCTTGGTCCATGGTTCATGGTCCAGGGGAGATTCATAGTCAAATTTAATAATATGGTCAAAGTCAAAGGAAAGGGAGAAGATTTTATGGAGCCTTGCATTCGATTTTTCGAAAAGTGCTATGAAATACAAACTTATTTTTGCAGGCGATTAACCTATATCGATACTGTGCATGCGCCAATGTTCATCCCAACTACGGAACCCTCTGTGCGTGGTCCGACACGCAATTTGCCAGTTTCCAGGCAGGCGCGGTCGCAGCCCAGGATTTTGGGGGGGGGGGGGTCATCATGGGTGCCGAGGAATATTTTAAGGGAGGTACATCTCCTCATTAGTCTAGTGGTCGCAAGCGTTACTACTGAGAATGAGGTCCTAGCTGGGTTCGATTCCTAGGTCGGGTAAAGTTAATTACTCAAAAGCAGCTTGGAGTCTGGATTTGTGCCCGGTTAGCGGCAGTAGGCTCGCCCTCTATGACATTTCACTTAATAACAGGCGAAATGTAGGTGTAAGTACTATATGAAGGTACACCCCTGCCCAACCCTTTGGGGATTAAAGGCGTGATGATATGTTAAGGTTCATGTACCTCTCCAGCTCCACATTACTTATGCTATCCAGGGACGCAGCTTTTACATAGGGGGGTGTTAGTTAAATGCTGCCAAATTGGTTGTATGTATTAGAATGGTAGATTATGTAGGGTGGGGTGAGCGAGCGAAGCGAGCTCGAAAATTTTGACAATCCGCCTCTGTTGATTAGGTTTTGTTTTATATTTTCAAGTAGAAATAGCAGTTGCATTGTCGACTTATGCAGGCAAGCTCAAGCAGCTACCAGAATCTAAAATGCAAGAGCGAGCGAAGCGAGCTCGAAATTTTTGCACACTCTCTGATAGGTTCGATTTTCTTTCGATCATTCCAAAAGGGATATTATAAATTGCATATCAAATAAATAATCGCCTATCAATACATACTCATCATTTATATTCTTTTTTACATCAAATAACTTACTTCACTACAAATAAACCTACCCCCTTATTCATAAAACTTATCAAACCTATTTTAGTTAAAATGGGGTTTGTCTCTTTCTTACACACAGAAATGTCAACGTGACAGATAAAGACAAACGTTCTATAAACCTATTTTAGCTAAAATAGAGATAAAATAGTATTATGAATAAGGGGGTAAATGTTTAACAAAACTCAAACTTTCCATATTTCATAGCAAAGTAACTATCCCAGTCGCATATTAACCAGTAAGTACAACAAAACCTGTTCATCATATTTGTCTTAATTTTCAAGAAGCCATGCTCGGCAAATTTAATGATTATTATAACAAAAAAATCCTTTTTCGTTGCATTATTTCTAAAAGCAGAACAAATTAACTGAAAAGTGGTTCGCGGCTTCGCGCGCTTTTTCGTCACTGGAGTGCAGAGTGGCGCGAGCGAGTAAGATAGAGATAGCGCTAGGTCGTGTCGTCGGGAGTTAGCCGTAGGTATATCTCGCGCGTAAGAGCGAAATAGAAATATTTCGTTAGTGTATTACACAGAAAATAGGGGCCCCGCGAAGCGGGGCCCCGCGGTCGACATAGGATGTAAGAACGAGCGAAGGGCACCCCGAGGTTCGGTTTGGTTAGGTTACTTTAAACCCTTTACACAGAAATAGGGGCCCCGCGAAGCGGGGCTCCGTCGACATAGGATGCAAGAGCGAGCGAAGGGCACCCCGAGGTTTGGTTTGGTTAGGATAAATTACAATTTTGTATAATATAAAAATACAATTTTGTATAATGTAAATAATATAAAAATAGAAGCTATATTTAAAAGAAAAAGAGTTAACATGTATAATGTGCATTAAGATTATTAGCTGTGCATTGATGAAAAAGCTTTTGCTTTAGGAAAAATCGCTGTACGCTGCGAAAATAAATTGTAGTTTGTTTAGTGATATTTTGAGTTGAATATTTTGCTGTGCAATCAGTAATTTTGATGGGAATTCGGAATCTTATTGCATAAAAAAAGGATATTTTTTGATTTGCGTTTAAATACTACCCATTCCAAAAGGACTAGGAATTACTTGCTTTGTCGACTTTTGAAGAAAAGCTCAAGAACCAATGTAAATTGCAAGAACGAGCGTAGCGAGCTTGAAAATTTTAGCACCCCACCTTGAATAGTCTCTGTTTTCAAAAACCCACTGTCATTTCATGGTTTTAAGTTGTTACTTCAGTCGGCAGCCCCGATGTCTGCCTATGTTCTTAATGTTTTTGAATATGCCAATCGGGGTTTTCGTGCCTCAAGTACAATTTTAAGTTAGTAAGGCAAGTAAATCATTCAGACTCTCGACAGCTTGAATGATTTTGGGGGGGGTCATGACCCCCACGACGCCCCCCCCCTCGGACCGCGCATGTTTCCAGGTCAGAAAAAGTATGATTCCCAAAGTGATTGGGTTTTTCCACCAAGAAGTTTTGTGTAGTCCGCGGAGTCTGGATACAACACGGTAACCGTGTACAACTCGTTATCCCCTGGATACGGGCAAGTGTCCGCTATAACTTGAGAGAAAAACCTGGCGAAACATGGGAATTTTTAATGTAGGTGTCTAGAAGTAGGTATATGTATAGAGCAGTGGTGGTCCAGTGGTATCGGCCGCGACTTACTTACGAGTTGTAGGCCGTAGGTTCGAACTCAGACAGGCGCTTTACTTTGTGTAAATTATTTCATCACCACTGTTCTCAAAACGGTGAAGGAAAACATCGTGAAGAAACCAGCATGAACATCGTGAAGAAACCAGCATGTCCTGGAACCAAAAATTCGAAGACATGTGACATCTACCAACACCAACCCGCACTAGGCCCGCGTGGTGGATTACGGCCCATTCCCTCTCACAGAGAGGAGGCTTGTGTCCCAGCAGTGGGAACATTGTAGGTTGATTATGACCTAGGTATCACGCCTGCCGACAATGCAGCTCTAGTGCTTAGTAGTCTCAAAATACTGGTGTGATTTTATGTCGTCACTATGTGTACATCTGGGAAGAAAGAATTAAATAGCTTATTTATAAATACCGGTTCGATACCGGTAAAAAATAACATCAGTCTTACCAAGGGGTATCGTATTATGCAGTAAATGGGTTATGGACGTCAGATAGGCAGTCGCTCCATATGTAAAATACTGGTATTCAGCTGCATCTAGTTCATGCGTACCTACTAATAAAAAGTCTTACCAAGGGGTATCGTATTACGCAGTAAATGGGTTGTGGACGTCAGATAAGCAGTCGCTCCATATGTAAAATACTGGTATTCAGCTGCATCTAGTTAGACTGGAAGCCGACCACCACCCTAATCGCGTAACACTACAATCTTAATCTGAATCAGTTTGAAGGATATTGCTAATCCATTGCTTCATATGTTCGAAAAGTTGTCTGCTCAACAACGTAAATAACGCGCCAATGAATGTTGTTGAACTGTCAAAACGAAAGCCATTTCTACCAATATCATCCCCGCATATCATAGTTGGGAAAAGGGTAGGCTGATGATTATGACCTACCAATAAAATGAGCTACACTTTACGAGATCCACAATCTCTTAATCACTGTCGTTACAATGGCTTTCTCATTTATGAGTGCAATAGGTACCTACCTACTATGATTGTAAAATGTCTACAATGTACTATCCTTGACCTACTTTACGTTGAGGCTACTACCGACTCCCCTACCGCTTGTTAAGTGACTTCCGATCGATTAGGTACATTATCTGTATTAAAAAAAAAGATGTGAGAGTGAGAACATGTTTTAACGAACCGTCAATGAAGCGTCATTCGTATTTGTTTGGCTTTGGACTTTGGTTTTGGATATAAAATCAAACCTTTCTTTTCTCCAAGTTCTATCTTGTGATAATGTTACGCCGGCTGTCGCTGAAAACCAGCGCTGCGGCTCTGTCTCGTACTATGGGACTAAATTTAAAATCGCGAAAAAAAATCAGCTGTTCCTTGCATTCATGTTCACATAACTCGTCAAAATATAGGGAAGAGCTGATTTTTTTTCGCGATTTCAGGTTTGGTCCCATAGTAAAAGTTGTTCATAATGATGATTACAATGACCCCTTAAAAGGATGCCCATGAATTCAATTTCACCCTGTATAGGGTCTTATTCCTGGGCCACACCAACGGGACGCCGATAATTATCGCGATGAGCGGGGGGGCGTTAATCGTAGGTGCAGCCACAACGTATCGCGATAATTATCGGCGTTTCCCGTTAGTGTGGCCCCGGCATTAGCATTTATGGTGAGCGATGGCCGTTTTGCGTACCGAGACTTGACGCATATTTTCCCCAACTTGTTTTTTTGTGTGTTTATGTTCTCTCTTTGCGTCATGTCGCAATAAACGTATTTTTTCTTTCTTTTTTTTTCTGTTAAGTACCTAGTACACTACCGTGACTACCTGCAGTATTGTCTCTCCTCCTCCCTTTAAATCCATCCAAAGGTTATCTTTAAAAGATCGCTTTTAGCGCCGCCCATTGTAACACCCTATGTAAAATTTTTACATTCATTTATGATCTGTAATTTGTATGGTGTATTATAATAAAGAGACTTCTATTCTATTCTAGTGGATACAAGAAAAATACAATTATGTAGACTTGATCTCACGCACGTGCGGTTGGTCTTGGTCTGGGTTGGGGATAGGAGCGGGCAGACTGGGTCACGGTCGCTGACGTCACGGGACGCCCTTGGGACACCCCAACCTCCCCATGCGTTTCGCTCTTCTCCTTGCACAAACACTCGTAAAACTGGTGCTAATTAACAAATGAAATAAGAGGGATTATCGCACACTTACGAGTACCTACTCCACATTCTTTGTAGATATAATATAACTGCCCCGTTGGTCTAGTGGTCGTAAGCGCGATTGCTACGCGTGGGTTCCTGGATTCGATTCCCGGGTCGGGCAATAATTGTCGGAAAAAATAGTAAGGTAAAAAGTTAAAAACCTTAATAAGATGAATTCCCTTTGGTAAGTGAATGCATAAGAATTTAATCAGAACGGAGTTTGGTCACACTTTCGTCAAATACTTACGTTTGGGACACACTATAGGTACTTATCCGTTTAAAGGACTTACATACCTAATCAGCCTATAATGTTCTCACGGCTGGGACACAGACCCTTGTCTCAGTGAGAGGAAGTGGGCAGCAATACCACGCGGGCCCAGTGCGGGTTGGCAGATGTCACATGTCTTCGAATTTTTTGGTTCAAGGACATGCCGGTTTCCTCACGATGTTTTCCTTCACCGTTTTGAGAGCAGTGGTGATGAAAATAATTTACACAATGTAAAGCACCTGCCTGGATTCGAACCTACAACTCGTAAGTCGCGGCCGTTACCACTTGGCCACCACTGCTCACCCTGCGTTGTACAAAGTAAGCGCCCTCTATGGTCTAGATATCTTCTTCTTCTTCGTGTCGTTGGCACGACTACTTCAGATCTGTTTGGCCCAAAACTTCGCCAATTCCACAGCGTCGTCGGTGGCAGCACAGAGGTCACTTTGACTGCACGTTTTGGTCTAGTTGTAAGTCCATATATTTCCAGAAAATTTGAAAACTGTACTTATTCAAACAAACAGTTTAAAAGGTGATTTCTACTAGAACATTAGTTAAATAAATTGAAAAAAAGCACAAGAAGGCAATGAATAGACTTAAAAGTGAAGGTAGAAAGTATCTATTTAAAACAAAACCGTTACCGAGTTTCATAGCCAGGCTATAGCGTTTATTACATGGATCAAATTGATATAAACGATAGGCACATTCCCTTCATAAAAGGGGACCGGGACGGAACGCGCAATATTGTGGATAATGGATCTTCAAGGCAAAGCTGTAAGCTCTAAGGTAGCCCACGAAATAGTTTTTGTGTCTATTTTTGCAGATCCCCTACTGAATAATAATTAATGAGGGCTGTTCCGAGTTCCAAAACTCCGAAATTCGCTAAGGGCGATTAGCGAGAAATTCAGCAAGAAAGCCATTGTTTTTAATTTAATCTGTGTTAACGCAAAAGTACCAAAATCTATGTAATGTGAGCAACACGCGTGTGTGTGTGTGTGTTGCCAATAATCGGCGGAGAGGTACCGGGCAAATTGCGTAACACACTATCAGTAACAATGGCTTTCATTTCGACAGTTCAACAACATTAATTGCGTTGTTTACGTTGTTGAGAAGACATATTTTTTGAACTTATGAAGCAATGGATTAGCAATATCCTTAAAAATGATTGAGATTGATAGTGTGTTACGCAATTAGGTACGGTGATTTTTTGTGAGTAACGTTATGTTTTCCCATTTCCCATCAAATAATTAGAGAAGACTAACAGACTAGACGGCGGCGATGGTTTAGACTTATGGTTTTCAAGTTTTTTCCCAACTTCTGTTTACCTATCTTGAACACGAGGCTTTATTCTTTCTTGCATTTTTTTTGCGGTTTCAACCGGACGTATTTAAGTTCTAAATGATTATCATGGGTCCATATTGGCTCACCTAAAGTTCTTTACCCGAAATTGTTCTTCCTAATGATCGATTTGTAATCCGAATGATCACTTCCTAAAATGTTTCATCCTATAGTTTTCATTCATACTATTTGTAGTGCTACCGGCGATGTTCATAACACTCATGTTTCCGAAAATTGTAATTAATAATAGATACTTATCATTAATGTAAATATATTTAAACTTCTACTGTTTTTTATCATAACGCAGAACGCTTTTATCCCTAAACATAACTACCATAATATTTTCATGGCCTGGGAGTTTATACGGGTAAGTAATATATGATATAATTACATAACCTCTAATATTTACAAGATATAACAACTGAACCTATAATTTTATTTGATATACCTAATGATCAGTTAATATGTATAATAAACGATTTATATAATTTTAATGTAACTAATTTCTATAAGAATAACAGGCAATTAATATAAAATCGTTAGATATACCACTCAATAGACATAAAACCTATTTAGTCTAATATGATAAAAACTTTTTTTCATCCTATGTCATCCTATGTCGACGGAGCCCCGCTTCGCGGGGTATTTCTGTGTAAAGGGTTTAAAGTAACCTAACCAAACCGAACCTCGGGGTGCCCTTCGCTCGCCCTTGCATCCTATGTCGACGGAGCCCCGCTTCACGGGGCCCCTATTTCTGTGTAAAGGGTTTAAAGTAACTTAACCAAACCGAACCTCGGGGTGCCCTTCGCTCGCTTTTGCATCCTATGTTGACGATCTAAACAAAAAAGATATGACTTTGAATAATAGTGTAAAAGATGGGTATGTTGAGAAAATATTAGAAAACAAATAAAAGTATAATAGATGTTTATTGCTACTGACATTATGAAGTTGAATGCTTCGGAATTATGAACATTAGAGACAGAGTAGTTAGGAATTGTGATTGTTAGGATGAAAAATGTTAGGAAGAACATTTTCGGATTTCCAATTATCGGAGTTGATTATCATGATCACAAATTATGAAGATCACCGATTACATACCTACAGGTCTTTAAAGTCTATTAAAATCCATGTTCCAAATAAATTTTATTTCCACTCAAATTAAAATCAACTTTATGATAGTGTAAATTAAGTTGATTTTAGATGATTGAAAATGTCTTAAAAATATTGGAAGTTGTAATGCAAACTGAACTCTCAATTGTTTACATGATTGGAAAGTAAATCGCGAAAAATTACCTATAGTTTAATCTTTTGTGGGTAACGTAATGTTTTCCCATTTACCATCAAATAAAACTTAGAAAAAGCAGGTTTTCCAGTTGCACAACATTTAAAAAAAAATCCCATCTTTTGTTCACCATAATTACCTACGAGGCATTATTATTTCTTGCAATGTATTTCAGTTCTAAATAATTACCACGTCTCCACATCATCGTTAAACTAAACTTTTTAATGAATATGATATTAAATAAAAAGTTAGGGTCATTACTGACTTAGCGACTCCCTTATGAATATAGAGTATTTACCTACGTTTGGGAAAGCCAAAAGTCAACTTAATCAGGGTTAGGACTTCGAGTCACTTAGCCTTCTGCCTCTTGAGGATCGTAAAGTGTAGCCGGGGCTGACAAACGTACTATAAGTAGGTAATGTGATGTGTGTAAATAATACAAGAAAGCTAGTTAATTGCAGTTTATGGAGTACCTATTTCCTTTCCAGAAAAATATAGTATAGGTACAGACGCCAGCACATCAACCTACTACAATCTGTCAAATTTCTTTAATAGATTTTCAACTTTATTACTAAAGCATAAGGTTCAAAGTTGATTGGGAAAATGTGACAGTTTCGGGTAGGTTGATGTGCTGGCGTCTGTACCTAGTTAAAAAAAAAAACAAAGGCAACACCTAAGCTACTTGCTTACATCTTGTTGCTTAGATGTTTGAAATAATCACTTTGAATGTTTAAAGTAATCAAACATCTATGCAACAAGATGTATTTAAGCAAGTAAAAAAATATGGATGTCACGTGATCAACTTTGAGCGTTTTCTTTTTGCATTGATGTCAGTTATCGATTTTTTTAGGTCAAGCGGCCATTTTGAAAAAAGAAATGGCGGACAGGCAGGTATGCCACGGATCTTCAAAGCCGTTTTCTGCCTTTTTAAAAATTAAATTAAATTTATATAAAATAGTTATATGTTATTAATAATTCTATTCCAATTTATCCCAATTTTATCTAATTTTTATCCAGTTTTGACCAATTTTGTTTCACTTTATTTCATTTCAACTTTTTATTATGTGATTTAATCTAATTTTATGATTGTATGACATGTGTAATTACTAATATTGACCAATAACTTGTATGTGTGGTGCAAACTGTCGAGTGTTGAGTAAGCATGTATACTTTTTTCTTATATTTATAACCATATAAATAGCAATGCCTTAACAGGCAACTATTTCTAAGAAACTAAAACCTTTTACCTATATTGTTGACATTTTCAAAATTCTGTACGCTTAGTTCGCAATAAAGAATTTGAATATAATTGACGTGAGGTATACCAAATTCATGGAAAAATGTTATCTCGCTTAAATTTTTTCATTCGCTCTAGATTTCTTTTTCCTGAATTGAATTCCCGGAATTCCTTCATAACTTTTATCTAAAGATGAGTATACACTAGAGCGTTTTCTCGAGCATTTCCATGTAATGTAACGTTCTTACGAATGCTCTTCGAACTCTCGCCGCGTGCCGCGGCGCGCGGCGAGAGAGCACAGTAGAGTATTAGGTATCATTTCTTTCTACCTTGCGTTCATTGTTGATGATTGGGCGTTCTTGATCGCTCGTGTCTTTGCTCGATAAAAGGTATCAAGGGCCAATACGCTCGTTGGTTTTTAAAATCAGGTTTTGTAACAAAACATACATAGAGTCGTGTTCGAAATACGGTTCGATAAAATCGCAAGTATGCTGGAAGAGATTTCTTATGAAATAAACATCACCTCTGTACCTATTTTTCTGTTCTGTTTTTTTTTCTTGTCTGTGTATATATGTGTGTACATAAATGGTAAAATAAATGAATAAAACGGCGAATGATCCATGTTCCGTTCCGTTACAAGTAAATACTCTAGTCTATACTCACCATAAGTCATTAGAGACTTGAAATTACGGTTTCATTTTTATTTGTTAGGATGAAATGAATGCTATTTCCCGCGACGCGACCTAACTAATGACTTTAAGCTTTCTCAGTCTGCATTAATTATGAGGACACTGGCCGGATATCGTACTTTATAATTGCTGTTTTAAGTGCGCGATTTCGTTTCTTTTGAATCGAGGGAATATTCGATTAAAACATTCAACATTAACGACTCACGATGCTCTACGATCCAAAAGAGCAATATGGACGTGAGGACCGAACGCTTGATTGTTTGTAGACCATCAACGCTTCTGACAAAATAAGCCACAGGAGTTTCTTAAAGATTAGATAGGTACCCTGTACCATGTTTAATAAAAACTAGTTGTGCCCGCCACTTCGTTCGTGAGCATATTGGATTTCATGGGTTTTATTTTTTTTGCGCGGAACCCTAATCCCTTTTTCTAAAATAAAAGTAAGTCTAAGTTACTTCTTATAACATCAGCTATCAGCCAGTGAAAGTCCCGTCAAAATCGGCCGAGCCGTTTTGGAGATTAGCCGGAATAAACACAGACAGACAAAAATTCTAAATTAGTGTTTCTGTTATTAATACTTTCATAATATACATTCATTAAAATGCTGTTATTTTCTCATTACAAACAGACACTTCCATTTTATTTATTTGTAAAGATGTATAGATAAGGGATGTATAGATTATATCTCTGATGGATAAAATCAGGAATGAAATTATCCGGAAAAAAATCGGAGTTACCGACATAGCTTGCAAACTAAAGTGGCAGTGGGCTGGTCATGTTTGTTGTGGAAGGACCGACGGCCTGTGGAGCAGACGAGTCCTGGAGTCGAGACGCGTATCGGCAAGCGTAGTGTGGGACGCCTCCCAGCTAGATGGACGGACGACCTAAAGAAGGTGGCTGGAACAGACTGGATGCGGAAGGCGGAGTACAGAGTGTTGTGGCGCTTGTGGCGCAGTCTAGGAGAGGCCTATCTATATCCAGCAGTGGACTGCGATAGGCTGAATTGATTGATTGGTAGATAAGTACTATTTTAATCTTTAGATACCGCATTGTATTCTTGATATCTTTGAACAAAAAGGTTTCGTTTCGCGTCGAATTGATTGTAAGTTTAACAGAAAATATTACTTATCAACGAGTTTTATCCATTTTCTTTTTACTATAACATACGGCCCTAAACCCTTTATTGTTAGAGCACCCTGTGGGTCCAATATCTGTAAAAGCTGTGAGTGCTAAAACCGATAGGAATGGAGAAAGGATTGTAGCGGTTTGCGGTTAGCTTTTTATACGGATATACTTTTGGATATTGAAGGAAAACACGTTCATGTTAGGAGTCCATGTAACTACGTATACTTAGGTAAATTATATGTTCTATGGATGGCTCTAGGAAATACCTACTTTTAGGACCTAAAGGGATCAGTAGCAAATTCGACTTGCAAATCTCCCTGTCAAACAAAAACTCATATTACCTAAATAATTATTTGAAGATTATAATAATTATGATGGCCTTATGGCCGAAAGCCTCGATTAACATCTATCGAGGCTCTCGTTAAGCGATTGGATCAAGGGCCTAATTCAGAAGGCAGTACTCCTCGATACGGCTCGCATTGTAAGGAGGTTCCTGCCTCTGGAGCCCAAACCACCGGTAGCTTGGACCCTGCTCCCGACACCGGCGGACTACTATTTTTTTATATTTTTTAAAGTTTTTATATTTTTTATATCCTAATATTTAAAAATATAATTTATATGTAAATATTGAAATAAAGGAAATGATAATAATAGGTACGTATATGTTGTTTAAATCACTTAAGATTATTATGCGAATAGTTATGAAAATCAGATATATTGTAAAAGGAAATTTCTCGCCGGCTGGTCGACACTTCACGAGACCAGAGGGCTGGGTCGTTCTTTGGCCAAAGAGTTAGATTGCCATTCAACGTGGCAAGGCAATGCTGCCAGTCTTCTGGGCACGTTTCCGGATGACAGCAGCGATGCGGACGAGTATTTCAACGCCTAAGTGTCCTTTGTTATTGTATTTATTTGTATAGTAAGTTAGTTAGTCATTTAATGTAAATAGTTAATGAAATTAAAATAGGTAGGTACTCGTATGTTAATATGTTGTATTACAATCACAGTTTCGCTTATTACTCCATGCTCTGAATCACAAGACACAAGAACTTGAAGAACTTCGTAGTTGCGTCTGCAGTTAATTTCTCTCTTGTAACGAACAAAGTAGATTGTCTGAAGTAGCTAACGTGTAATGCAATTAATGTAGTTATCTTACAACTCTATCAAAGCTCCGCGGTTGCCTCGCTTTGCTTGTTAATTTTCTGATTATTAAACTAGCTTTTGCCCGCGGTTTAACACGCGTGAATGTCGGAAAGTATCTTATTTAAACCTACATTGTTTTCATATAACTATTGGTTTACGCAGCGCACGCCAGTAAACTTTGATTTTTTTCGACATCTTCAACAATTATCGTCATATTTCAGCCGATTTACACAAAACCTTTAATTAATAATTTTACTTATCTTTCTAAAAGATGTGCAGTGGTGGCCCAGTGGTATCAGCCGCGACTTACAAGTTGTAGGTCGTAGGTTCGAACCCCGACAGGCGCTTTACTTTGTGTAAATTATTTCATCACCACTGCTCTCAAAACGGTGAAGGAAAACATCGTGAGGAAACCGGCATGTCCTAGAACCAAAAATTCGAAGACATGTGACATCCACCAACCCGCACTGGGCCCGCGTGGTGGATACGGCCCACTCCCTCTCACAGAGAAGAGGCCTGTGTCCCAGCAGTGGGAACGTTATAGGCTGATTATGTTATGTTATGTCTAAAAGATTCTTTTATTTTTGGTGAATGTGTAGGTACGTTGTACGCCTTGTATTGTAGACTGTGGATTTGTAGACCATTTTCTATTTTATTAAGTACTTGTTGACAGGCCTAAACTGTCCTTCCCATACCTATTAAAAAAAAATATTAAAAACATTGAAAAAGCCAATTATTTTTAAAAGAGTAACCGTGGAGTTTCTTGCCGGCTCTTCTCCATAGGAAACGACCGATTGGAACTGTGCACCTAGCTTCTGACGTTTCATAAGTGCCCATGTAGGTTTATGTGCAATAATATATATAGATAGCTTCCTATTCTGATATTGGCATGCATGCAGCATAGCATTCTGATATTACTTAGTTTCAAATTAGCAAATGCAGGCACTGCACTCCTATTATAGGCCAAGTCTATTGCAATCGGCTTATGGCCGCTTGATAGATTGGTCCAGATAATAAGGCCATGCAATCCTATGCTTTGAATGTAGACGTAGATACAAATGGGTTTCGATATCGGTTTCTATGTACTGATAGGTATTAGTTAAGTTAAGGTTAGGTTTTAAAAATTATATGCCTGTTGCGCTCCGTTTGGTAGCATTTACTAGATAGTTACCAAGGTTAAAATATCTAGAAATAAAACGAAAAGAAACCCGAATAATTGGTACATTGCTCACAAAATAGATGGCCGATGGGGCCGGAAAGTTCTGGAGTGGCCTCCGTTTTTTAGGTCATTTGATTTGTCATATGTTTTTATTGAACCCACCCTGAGTGATGGATTCCTCTGCCAATATTTTCTGTAACTGTGATTACTTACACGTTCATGTAAAAATTTAGAGAAATTAAATGATTTAATCGTAAAAAATATTATTTTTTTGAGATTGATTTTATTCTAAAAAAGGCGGGTTGCACTCCGGGAGTGCCGGCAGAAGTGAAAACTTGAATATTAATGTTGAAATAAATCAATTATGAATTGAATTAATATAACTAATTTTTTTTCACTATTTCTGCGTCACTTTTTTCATTAATCGATGCACTTTGTTCAATTTCCATATTTTAAACACTTTATATACACGAATTTTACGAATACACAGCAGTGTGGCTACTACACAGACGGTCGAGCCATCAGCTGTCCATCCATCCATCCACATCCACGTCCACCATCACCGTCACCGTCACCGTCCCCGTCCCCGTCACCGTCACCGACACCGTCACCGTCACCGTCACCGACACCATCACCGTCACTGTCACCGTCACCGTCACCGTCACCGTCACCGTCACCGTCCCCGTCCCCGTCACCGTCACCGACACCGTCACCGTCACCGTCACCGACACCATCACCGTCACCGTCACCGACACCGTCACCGTCACCGTCACCTTCACCGTCACCGACACCGTCACCGTCACCGTAACCGTCACCGTCAACGTCACCGTCACCGTCACCGTCACCGTCACATCCATCCACTATCGTGTCTCACTTGGTTCACTTCGGTTGGCGCCGCCGCCGTAGAAAGAGGGGGGGGGGGGGAATCTCTCCTGACGGTCACGTGTCCTGACGCGAGTTTAACATTAATTTTTCACAATTACAAAAAGTGTGCAACGCCGCTAAAGAAGTTTTCACTTCAAAAATGAACAGTTTTGTTACTCATATCTACCTACATTTTGTATGGAATGCCTTTTTTCATGAATAAATTAACGCAACATTAATTTATTGATTCTGGCGCTAATGGGGTATGAAGTTCGCCGAGTCACCTAGTAATAAATAAAACTAAAGAGTTTTTTTTGTTTTTTGTTGAAACGCGCTAATCTCTGGATGTTCCAGTCGGATTTGAAAAAAATCTCCTTGCGTTTGATAGCCTAATTTTTCAGGTCATTTGATTTGTCATATGTTTTTATTGAACCCACCCTGAGTGATAGATTCCTCTGCCAATATTTTCTGTAACTGTGATTACTTACACGTTCATGTAAAAATTTAGAGAAATTAAATGATTTAATCGTAAAAAATATTATTTTTTTGAGATTGATTTTATTCTAAAAAAGGCGGGTTGCACTCCGGGAGTGCCGGCAGAAGTGAAAACTTGAATATTAATGTTGAAATAAATCAATTATGAATTGAATTAATATAACTAATTTTTTTTCACTATTTCTGCGTCACTTTTTTCATTAATCGATGCACTTTGTTCAATTTCCATATTTTAAACACTTTATATACACGAATTTTACGAATACACAGCAGTGTGGCTACTACACAGACGGTCGAGCCATCAGCTGTCCATCCATCCATCCACATCCACGTCCACCATCACCGTCACCGTCACCGTCCCCGTCCCCGTCACCGTCACCGACACCGTCACCGTCACCGTCACCGACACCATCACCGTCACTGTCACCGTCACCGTCACCGTCACCGTCACCGTCACCGTCCCCGTCCCCGTCACCGTCACCGACACCGTCACCGTCACCGTCACCGACACCATCACCGTCACCGTCACCGACACCGTCACCGTCACCGTCACCTTCACCGTCACCGACACCGTCACCGTCACCGTAACCGTCACCGTCAACGTCACCGTCACCGTCACCGTCACCGTCACATCCATCCACTATCGTGTCTCACTTGGTTCACTTCGGTTGGCGCCGCCGCCGTAGAAAGAGGGGGGGGGGGGGAATCTCTCCTGACGGTCACGTGTCCTGACGCGAGTTTAACATTAATTTTTCACAATTACAAAAAGTGTGCAACGCCGCTAAAGAAGTTTTCACTTCAAAAATGAACAGTTTTGTTACTCATATCTACCTACATTTTGTATGGAATGCCTTTTTTCATGAATAAATTAACGCAACATTAATTTATTGATTCTGGCGCTAATGGGGTATGAAGTTCGCCGAGTCACCTAGTAATAAATAAAACTAAAGAGTTTTTTTTGTTTTTTGTTGAAACGCGCTAATCTCTGGATGTTCCAGTCGGATTTGAAAAAAATCTCCTTGCGTTTGATAGCCTAATTTTTCAGGTCATTTGATTTGTCATATGTTTTTATTGAACCCACCCTGAGTGATAGATTCCTCTGCCAATATTTTCTGTAACTGTGATTACTTACACGTTCATGTAAAAATTTAGAGAAATTAAATGATTTAATCGTAAAAAATATTATTTTTTTGAGATTGATTTTATTCTAAAAAAGGCGGGTTGCACTCCGGGAGTGCCGGCAGAAGTGAAAACTTGAATATTAATGTTGAAATAAATCAATTATGAATTGAATTAATATAACTAATTTTTTTTCACTATTTCTGCGTCACTTTTTTCATTAATCGATGCACTTTGTTCAATTTCCATATTTTAAACACTTTATATACACGAATTTTACGAATACACAGCAGTGTGGCTACTACACAGACGGTCGAGCCATCAGCTGTCCATCCATCCATCCACATCCACGTCCACCATCACCGTCACCGTCACCGTCCCCGTCCCCGTCACCGTCACCGACACCGTCACCGTCACCGTCACCGACACCATCACCGTCACTGTCACCGTCACCGTCACCGTCACCGTCACCGTCACCGTCCCCGTCCCCGTCACCGTCACCGACACCGTCACCGTCACCGTCACCGACACCATCACCGTCACCGTCACCGACACCGTCACCGTCACCGTCACCTTCACCGTCACCGACACCGTCACCGTCACCGTAACCGTCACCGTCAACGTCACCGTCACCGTCACCGTCACCGTCACATCCATCCACTATCGTGTCTCACTTGGTTCACTTCGGTTGGCGCCGCCGCCGTAGAAAGAGGGGGGGGGGGGGGAAATCTCTCCTGACGGTCACGTGTCCTGACGCGATGTCCTGACGCGAGTTTAACATTTTTTCCCCATACAAAAAGTGCGCAACGCCGCTAAAGAAGTTTTCACTTCAAAACAATTATCAAGTACCTACCTAGATAATAAGTCAGCGTAGACTTATTACTTGTTTTTTTTTTTATAGATAATTGTAGACAATTATGAGTAGACTTTTAGGTACAATGTTTGTAAATATGTAAGCACCATGTATCTATGACATATTTAATTTACGTGTCATGGCTTTATTTTTAATTCTTTTACCTATTATGGTAGAGTAATTTTATTTTAGGTGCATCGTCTTTACATAATTATAATTAAATAAATGCTTTGAATGTGATAACTTTCTGCTTCGTGTGACCCACTTACGCTACGCTCGTTTGAATAACTTCCTACATGCATTTTATTTACATACTAAAATCATTAAAATAATAAATTCAATAAGGTACAGCATGCATTGTACAACAGGCAATAGTGGCAGTCGTCCACTTTTCACCCTTATTCCCTTAGTAATATGGTTGAAAAGTGGTCCACCGCCAGTATCCACGATGGTACTTCCATTGCTTGCAGCTTGTAGCTCGTTATTCTAATTAGGTTGTCTTATTTCTATAAAACTTTACGTCCGTAGACAAACACAATAAACATCTCAGCGTGTTTATTAAACTTCCAACTAATTTAAATTGTTTTACTTCATACCATTGTTTACGTCGCCCGTAGCGTTTCGTATTGATTCGACTGACAACGGATTTGTGAGAAATTATAATACTTACCGTTTCCTAATTACATCGCAAGCACTATGTAACTTTACATCATTACTTATACTTTAGGACATCGAACTGTTTCTCAGCAAAGGTTTTCATAACTAGGACTTTTGTTGGAGCTGCTGAAGCTTGAAAAAACTATATTTGTATTGTATAAATTCAATCTCTTAGTATTGTATAATTGCATAGCACACGCGTGAGCATACGTATGTACTTAAACTATAAAGCTATTATTTACTGGGTAATACGTGTTTCATTGATTTCAATGTGCCCTGTCGGCTGAGAGTATGTCATGCTCATTCAAATGTCTCGCTTGGCGTGCGTGTTGGATCATTAAGTTACCTTCAAATTGGTGCCGATCCATACGTCATGTTCGTGAACGGGCGCCATCAGTAGGGACTGGTCACCTCTTAGCCGCCTCGTCTTATTTTAATGTGTTTTAATTTCTGAGTAGTTTTTTTTTTTGGTTTTTATCTTGTTTACTACGGACGCTTTTAACGTGCACACTTCTTTCTACATCGTTCTCACATGTATAATTTACTCAATACTCAATTCTTTATTGCATTCCACAATGCAGGCTTAGGTGGTAAATATTTGCCAAAAGAAACAATCATGGACCCTGTCGGGCACAGCAAAAGAAAGATATTTGGAGAAGAGGATTTCAATTTATACAACGTGTTTTTTTTCTGTCTACAGAGTCTATGCATGCTTTGCTGTGCATGCTATGCTATGCATGCTATGCTATGCATGCTATATAAGTATGTAGGTACCTATCATCATTTCAGCCGAAAGACGTCCACTGTTGGACATAGGTTTCCTCATAGGCATATGTAGGTATATATGTAGGTATATAGTTCTTCATAAATAAAATTAACTGTAGCTCTATGAGAGACGCTGCATAAGTATTTTCATGTTCAACATTCAACAAATACCCGATATTTACCCAAACTTGAATATACCCGGGAATTTACAGAGTTAGGTAAATCGCATCTCTATTGATAGGTAACATAGCAACACTAGCTGGATTCACAGTACTACATCGGTCGTCCGGTGATGTCCGGTTTCATCCGGCGCCTGTCGGAAGCACACGTAGGTACCTAGGTGTCCCAACTGGTGAAATATACACTGCCCGACATGCACTTCTCCTATGGCACGAAAGGAATCGTTTGTTTGATGTTATCTTCTTGCCTTCTGTCATGTGAAACGAGGTAGGTAGGTATATTGTTGTGTAAGTATATGTATTTTCAGGAGGTCGACGGACTATGGATAAAAGCATATTCAGAATCAAAATCTATTCATATTCTAGCTTTATTGGGTAAGAATAAGAAGAAGATATGGGTAGGGGAAATGTCGCATGAAATTGTGCCCCTGAACCCCCCCTCCACCCCTTCTCGATACCCTGCTAGTTCGTCTTCTGTTTTAAACTTTGTCTTATCCACTATAAGCTTTCGAATTCCGGTCTGATTCGGTTTTTCTTACCCACGTCTTGTCAGTCTTTTGTATTTACGAGCTTTTTATATTTAACTTGTCTTGTTTGTCAGTTAATATGTGTTGGTCAAAACTCGCAAGCTGAATTAAAACCATTTCCTCTTATCCTACGAATCCTGTTTCGAAGTCCGACACAGTTTTTTGAAGATTGGGGATGTCATTTGTTAGCACAAAATTGTTTTTTTTTTCATTTTTATTATGAATTATTAAATTGAAATGTTTCGTCTCTTAACAGAATTTTACGAATTTGGAACCACCCCAGGAATTCTAGAACCAATTGTATATAAATATACATTGCATACATATACCACCAAAAACTATTGCGCTCTATCACAACCACAAACAATAAAGTTGTGACGATATTTCGGGTGATAAAAAGAAACGTATCGCACACCCAGAACAACACTGTATTATGTCGAAAAATCTTGAAATCGAGTTTTTTATTTAATAGAATAGCCAAAATTTTTCCGCGCTTACCACGAAGACAGGCGTATTTATATTACCTAATTATTATCAATTAAGTACCTACCTACCGTGACACTTAAGACAGGTGTTATGGGTGAAAACTAGGATAATAATGATACTTCCTACCCTTAAGACTAGACGACTAGAATCAATTCTATTTTAAGATAATTTTTGACGTTCAAAAGTGCCTTTTATGTGCCTATTTGAAATAAATGCTTTAACTTTGACTTTAAGAAAATTGTGTCGGTCCTTCTATCAAACACCCTGTGTAACGATAATTATGACAATACTAGCTGCGCCCTGTGGTTTCACCCGCGTAAATGTCGATCCCGTGGGAATATCGGGATAAAAAGTAGTCTTTATGTTAATCCAAGGTGTCAGCTACCTCCATACAAAGTTTTATGAAAATTGGTCCAGTCGTTTGAACGTGAAGAAGTAACAAACATATAAACTCACTCACAAACTTTCGCTTTTATTATATTAGTGTGATTATATTCTTTAGCGGCGAGTAGTGGTGGCCTAGTGGTAACGGCTTACGATTTGTAGGTCGTGGGTTCGAACCCACCACTTCCACCCACCCCAGCCCACCTACACCTGCCTGTGTTACAGTAAATGCTGAAATGTATACTATTTTATTTATTATGTCTAGGAATTTTCAATAAAAACAAGACCATTTCTCTATTTCCAGTTCTTGGAGATATAATATTAGTTTTCACAGAATTGCGAATGTTGTTCTTAATTAATTTCGTATTGGTTATGAAAACAACTGGCAGGGCGCTGAAGTTGTCGAGTTTTGTGGCCCGAGGGTGAATTGTAGGTAAGAACAGGGGCTGATATGACCTTTAAGAAGATGGAAGCAAGTTTATGTGTGTATGTTTATTTTGTTTTGCCTTATCTTCTGCACTGAGAAATCGTTTGCAAGGCAATAATAATCGAAATTATCTTAAAGCTCGTGATTCCTATTAATTAATTTATTTGATGGCAGTGACTTTAGTGGCAGAAATTATCAGCCATCTTGTGTTGTCCGACGTCGCATTATGACTCAAACAAGAAAATGTTTTTCATAGATCACATTACATACTCGTACCTAAATAGATTGGTAACCGTACAATGTAAACGCATGGCACTAAGGAGTCTCGGACTCTCGGTATGTAAAGATGGTCATGCATCCACGGATCAACCTCGGCAAGTGGTCGAACCGCGAGGCCCTGCTAGTAAGTTTATAACATATCACATCACACTATACACGCGGTTTGACCCGCATAAGTGTCGATCCCGTGGGAATATCGGGATAAAGTAACCTATATGTTAATCCAGGGTGTCAGCTACCTCCATACAAAATTTTATCAAAATTGGTCCAGCCGTTTGAGCGTGAAGAAGTAACAAACATATAAACACATACACACACACACTCACAAACTTTCGCCTTTATAATATTAGTGTGATAGTTGTTTTTTATCATTGTGCCTTTCAACCAAAGCATCTGCCATCTAATCTCTTCACCACCCTTGGTTGACTGGTAGAGAATGCCTAAGCCCGCGGTGCATTAAGTCCGCTTT
This sequence comes from Amphipoea lucens, assembly GCA_947508005.1. Lineage (NCBI taxonomy): Eukaryota > Metazoa > Arthropoda > Insecta > Lepidoptera > Noctuidae > Amphipoea > Amphipoea lucens. The sequence continues at coordinate 17,044,822 of OX382367.1, forward strand.
TATACCTTTTTGTGTGCGAAAAGCTTAAGTAAATAAATAATGTTGGAAAATCATTATTTATAAGCCATCTTTTATTTAAACTTTCAACAAAACTCGAACAACTTAACAATAAAACTTTTACCAGCTAATTAGGTAAGATTCCAAATTAATAAAGTGAATTTCCTTTTTTACTTCAGTAGTCAATTATAAAAGTTTGATGTTCGATTCTAAATCGTAAAACATCGGCTGTAGGAGTCGTAACTTTTTAACAATTGTCTAACCCTGTGTCCTAACCGAAAGCGATTGTCGCGTGAGTATGCGATCATCGCGCTTGTATCGTGCTAATATACACTAGCGGCACGATGCCAACGGCAGAGGCAACGTGCTGCTCGTGTATTTGAGCACGCTGACGCGTCGACGGCTACAGTTGCACGCGTCGGCGGCTGCCGCCGACCAGTGCCGACGGCTGCAGCTGCCTCTGTCGTTGGCAACGTGCCGCTTGTGTATATGAGCACTTATATGAATATGACGTATTTGCGCGATCAATCTAGTCGCGTTTGAATATCGTAGTTCATGTAAAAGATCGCAATATCGCGTACTCGCGCGACATTTACATTCGATTAGGACAAGGCCTGAATGTGTACAAGCATAATTTGCTTGCCTTGCGCTGTAAACTATGATAACTCCAATATATAAACTCAAGCCTTTTTCCCATAGGGGTAGGATCCTTCTTTTCTCTCTTTTTCTTATTTGAAACAGTGTAGGTAAATAAAGAAATAAATAACATCATCAACTTACAAGTATATCTTAATAATTTTTCAGTTCTAAAACCTGAGCTCTGACGAAACCTAGTTTTTTCACATCATTAAAAAAGTCAAATGTTGTAAGAATCTGACTATCCGGACCTATAGGCGATAAATAACGAGTCCCATTGCTTTATATAGGTACATATAATACCGAAAAGCCCTATAATCAAATAATAGAGAGCATAATTTAAGCGAACATAGAATGATAAATGACTTGACATACTTACGCTCCCCAGTGAAGGGGTTGCGGCCTAGGTACTAGTGGCACCATATCTAGTTCAGTATAAACCTTCGTCAAATCAAATTACTTTTAAGAGTGTATAAACCTATTTATAAGGAAAGGATCAGTGGGGCGAGTTTCTAAGAAACCAACCAAACAGAAAGTATTGAATCAGGTGCTTTTCGCAAATTGATGCTTCCACGTCAAACCCGATTTTTTCTGTACAAAACGCTACTCGAACAATAGTCGTGATTGAACTAGAACTAGGGAATAAAAAGGCCATGTATTCAGAAAAAAAAACAAAACCAAAAATACCTGTTCTACCTCTAGAAAACGCGCGCGCGCGCGCGCGAAAAAAGAAATGAATAAAGTTCGTTGAATTTTTCAACTGGATTTTATTTTTCAGCGTAGTGAATATGGGATGAGGTGATATCTAAACGAGGACGAGCATTAATTTACATGTGGCAGCCATCAAATTTACTTTGACGATACTGGCCGCCCAATCTGATCAACTGTGAGAAAACCGTTTTTATAGAAATTCCGTGGATCGCATTTTATACCTGTGATATTAATTTTCGTACTGAGCCCTCTTTTCGGCAGCGACATAAAAGATTGAGCAATATTAATACTAGCCCCCTTTTTCATAAAACTTGACTTTGGTAAGCCCTCATAGATCTTGCCTTTCATTGTCGTGTTCTTTTGATATGAACGAAGGGAGTAGAGTTTTTGGTTGATATTTTACAAAGAGAGATTTGCGAATGAAGAAGACGTTGTCGGATCGTATAATATTAAGAGGAAAATGATACTCGGTACAATTCAATAACTGTAGTTGAGGAAAGCGGATTGTCTGCAGGTACATGAGAGTAGCGGAGAGCGTCCGCCTCTTACCAAGACGTGTTTTAAAGCGAAACTAGAACGCCAAGAATAACAATAACGACACGGATTCTACATAGAATACAGTTTAGAATATAATAATATCTCATAGCATACCATGAAAATATACGAACGTTTTACGACATTATTTGAAGTCTCATCGTCTATTCATTGCGGTGCGCGGACAAAGCATTTGACTTGCTAATTCTGAACTCCGTCATTCGTTCGCCATTTATACTGCCCTGTTACTAGCGAGTGGGCACGGACATACGTGCACAATTTAGATGTCAATGCTGACAGTTTGACTCGCTCTGCGAAAATTGATTGTCAAAGGCCTGAGTGTTCCACTGTGAAACAGACAGTACGTAAATATAGTTCGAATTGTTACAGGGTTTTTAATTTGATTCCCTTTTTTATTATTATTAAAAGCTTTTATTTAACTTCACATGTATGTATGTCCTAGGCTGGAATATTGCAATCAATATATTACCCACTTCCACTGAAGCTTTCGGGCTGAAATTTGGCATACGTTTTTGGTTCTCGTGACAATGCATGAAAACAGGAGCTTTTTTTTAAAAATTTTATTTTTAATGTCTTGAAAACCCGTTTTTTGGGTTAGAATTTGCTCGGTTAAGGGTGCTTTTCATGTGCGCAGCTCTAAGATTTAAGAGATTACATGGATTACGGAGAGTTGATTGAAAATTAATAACTATGTAGATTATGCTTCAATGTAGTGGATCTGCCGCACTTGGTGATAGGGCCTGCTAGGCATGGCGCACTGATACCAGTCGGGCGTGCGGAGAATGTACAAGTATCTGCCGGGCCCGGGCTGACTTATGGTACTAGAAGGAACAGTGGGGTCCAAAATAACCCTTCGTTATTCCCAAACGGAGGGTATCCATGAGGACTTTCCCACGGAAAACAAAAAGGGTACCTACTTGATATAATCCACGTACCAAAGCGGAACGTAATCTTCTTCTCAATTTTGATAAGTTAATTTATAATGATAAAATTATATTGAAATTCAGATTCAATTCCAATAAATAGTCAGATTAAACGTGGGTACCGTTTCCCCAGTAATACTATCAAAGGCTTTGTGAGCCAATTTGTCCGAATACACAAAGAAAATAATCAAAAGCAAATTGAATGGCCCAAAATTGAAAACGTACATGGCCATCCAATTTAGATAGAGACATAATATAAAGCTTTGGTGACTGTAATTGAAATCAGTGAAAATAAGTACATTTGAGAGTAATCGACGACTGTCTATGTGGGTAGCTGTAGCTGTGGTGGTGATGACGGATATTCAATAGATGACGGATATTCAATAGATGACGGATATTCAATAGATGACGGATATTCAATAGATGACGGATATTCAATTTGTATATGTCTCGGCCGTTATAGCGCGCTCGCACACGGCATACTTTTTGCAGGTCCTACAATCGGTCAGATTTTTTCACCCTATGTTATTTAGACCGACTTTTTGTAGGAGGTGTGCGTTACACTATTACCATCAATACGTTCTATTTTTTTCCTACAAAAATCCGTCACCGAGTACCTATCGGACGTGGGCGGGCAGCCTTATAGGTCCTACAATCGGTCAGATTATTTCGCCCTATGTAATTTAGACCGACTTTTTGTAGGACGTGTGCGTTACACTATTACCATCAATACGTTCTATTTTTTTCCTACAAAAATCGGTCACCGAGTACCTATCGGACGTGGGCGGGCAGCCTTGTAGGTCCTACAATCGGTCAGATTATTTCGCCCTATGTTATTTAGACCGACTTTTTGTAGGACGTGTGCGTTGCACTATTGCCGTCAATACCTACGTTTTTTTTTTCTCCTACAAAAATCGGTCACCGAGTACCTATCGGACGTGGGTGGGCAGCCTTATAGGTCCTACAATCGGTCAGATTATTTCGCCCTATGTTATTTAGACCGACTTTTTGTAGGACGTGTGCGTTACACTATTACCATCAATACGTTCTATTTTTTTCCTACAAAAATCGGTCACCGAGTACCTATCGGACGTGGGTGGGCAGCCTTATAGGTCCTACAATCGGTCAGATTATTTCGCCCTATGTTATTTAGACCGACTTTTTGTAGGACGTGTGCGTTACACTATTACCATCAATACGTTCTATTTTCCTACAAAATCGGTCACCGAATATCAGACGTGGGCGGGCAGCCTTATATGATATCACGTTTCATTTTAACAATTTAATCGTTATTGTTCTGTTGACAAAGCCCTGAATAAAAGCTCTTGTTAAAAAAAGAATAGATGTTTTTTTCGTAGATAAAGTTCGCCCGCAATTAAGTCATAAATTATTCATTCGAAATCATGGCAGTCTATAAATCAATTATTATTCACAAGTTAAATACTCAGGTCTTGTACAGACGCCCGCACATAAAGCTACCCGAAACTGTCAAATTTTCCCAATCAACTTTGAACCTTATGCTTTAGCGATAAAGTTGAAAATCTATTAAAGAAATTTGACAGTTTGTAGTAGCTTGATGTGCTGGCGTCTGTACCAAGTGTCTGCCTAATCTTATCTAATATACAGGGTGAATTTTTCAAGTGGGCGTGGATGGCCAAATCCGAAACTATGAGGACTAGCGAAAAGTACTCAAAGGAGTCGCGGGCTCGATTTTGATGAAAACTAAAACTGCATCATTGGATTTTTGAAAAATCAATATTTCTAGCCAGGAATCGACCCTGTTGATTTTGAAAAAAAAAAACACTGTATTATTACACCATTCGATAGTGTCGCTAATAAGGATCGAATTATCGGAAGTAATGACATACGGCAAACTAAAGGAAAGAGCTCATTTTTAACAAAATACTTTTTTTATTTTTCTTATGTTACCTACCTCATCATCATCTGCCTAGCCTTTTCCCAACTATGTTGGGGTCCGCTTCCAGTCTAACCGGATGCAGCCGAATACCAGTATTTTACATGGAGCGACTGCCTATCTGACCTCCACAACCCAGTTACTGGGTAATACGATACCCCTTCCCCTTGGTAAGACTGGTTGTCAGACCTTCGAGCTTCTGATTACCCGTAACAACTGTCAAAGATCAAGGAATGACAGCCGGGGCCAACGGCTTAACGTGCTTTCCGAGGCATGGACGGGTCTCGGTATGTAAAGATGGTCACCCATCCACAGACCAACCGCGGCAAGCGTAGCTTAACCTGATGGATTGACCTGTGCGGCTGTTATTATTTAGCCGGCCCGGGTTATGTTACCTACCTACTAAGTAAACTTTAACTGATTAATTGTTCAAAATGATGACCATTGTTTTCAATACATAGCTGGATTGTACTGCATTCAGCATTACAATATTATTGATTCCATTACAATATTTTCGAAAGATCGTAATAGAAATTTGAATTTAGAACATAATGTTGTGAAGGTGACTGCGCTGCGGGTGTGTTAATAAAAATATTGAGCATCATTTCGAACAATGTACGTAATGTAGGTACATTAAATGAATTCTTATTTTAATGTAATACATTAAAATAAGAAGAAGTTTATTAAAATTCAACATTTTCCTTAAGTTTGCCGTATGTCATTACTTCCCAGAATTTGATCCGTATTAGGGACACTATCGAATGGTGTAATAATACATAGCATACATACATAGTACATAGTCAGCCTATAATGTTCCCACTGTTGGGACGCAGGCCTCCTCTCGGTAAGAGGGAATGGGCCGTAATCTACCACGCGGGCCCAGTGCGGATTGGTAGATGTCACATGTCTTCGAATTTTTGGTTCTAGGACATGTCGGTTTCCTCACGATGTTTTCCTTCACCGTTTTGAGAGAAGTGGTGATAAAATAATTTACACAAAGTAAAGCGCCTGTCTGGGTTCGAACCTACGACTTACAACTCGTAAGTCGCAGTCGTTATCACTGGGCCACCACTGCTCACACTGCTCCTGGATCTTTGACAGTTGTTACGGGTAATAATACAGTGTTTTTTTTTTTTTTCAAAATCAACATGTTCGATTCCTGACTAGAAATATTGATTTTTCAAAAATCCAATGATGCAGTTTTAGTTTTCATCAAAATCGAGCCCGCGACTCCTTTGAGTACTTTTCGCTATTCCTCATAGTTTAGAATTTGGCCATCCACGCCCACTTGGAAAATTCACCCTGTATACAATACTAGCTTCTACCCGCGACTTCGTTCACATGAAATTTCTTGTTACCTCGACCCACCCCGTCGCATCGCATCGCCCGACCGCTCTATTACTTCGTTTTCGCTTAGCGTTATTTCTGCATTTCCCTTTACTCGGCTCCTATGGGTCGTAGCGTGATGTTAAATAGCTTGTAACATTCCTCAAGAATTAGGCTATCAAACGTAATAAGATTTTTTCAAATCCGACTGGAAGTTCTAGAGATTAGCGCGTTAAAACAAAAAATAAACTCTTTAGTTTTATTTATTACTAAAGTACGGCCAACGAGAAGCGATACCAAATGTAAACAAAACACATGCAAGGTCATTGGGAATAGCAGGGGTGCGTAACTTTTTGAAAGTTGGATTTATATTGGTTGTGGCTCCATCATTAACCACTCTTAATAAAAACAAACAATGATCAACAAAAATTAACTTAAACAAGAAATAATTAAATAAACAACAACGAGCGCGTTCCGAAACAGAATGAATCTAAAATGGCCGCCGGAATGTTGGCAAACCCGTCTTGACGTTGTCATATTTTTGCCGGGAGAACGAGACATTACGACAAAGGCACAAGATGGAAAGAGATAGATATTAGATTGTCAACGCCACAGTTGTTTTTTAGGTTAATGACCTTTCGTATCGCTTCTCGTTGGCCTTACTTTAGCTGACCCGGCGAACTTCATACCGTATTACCGCCTCAGAATCATTAAATGTTGTGATAATTTGATCATCAAAAAAGGCATTCTATACAAAATGTATGAGAAACAAAAATCTTACAAATCAAAACCAACAAATCAAAGATCATAAAAATCGGTCCAGTCGTTCTTGAGTTATAAATGGTGTAACTAACCAGACACGACAGGAAGATTTTTTTATCACCATCCAAATTTTTACAGGTTGTTCTACCCATGAATATGAACAACTTTCACTATGGGACCAACTCTGAAAACAGGAAAAAAAAATACAGCAGTTTCACGACGTCATTACGTCAGCGCCGGCTGTCGCTGAAAACCAGCGCTGGGGCTCTGTCCTGCATAGGGTCGCAGCATAATGCTGAGCGATAGCCGTTTTGCGTGGATGTGACGCATGTTTCCCCCTACCTTTTTATTTTATTTTTTGAGTTTATGTTCTTTTTTGCGTCATTTTCACCGCAAATAAACGTATTTTCTTTCTTTCTTCTTTCATACATTTTGGTCAAGTAGGTATTGCTGTTGAACTTTTGTATTAAACAGCTGATTTTTTTCACGTACGTATACCAGCGAGTGTTCCTGCGTTGGGGTTGCGCAGTCGCCGCTCGTTGCTCGCCAACTCGTTTATAGTTGCTAGCTTTACTCGCTTACCGTTGATCACAGTCGCGGGCGGTGGGACAGGTGCCTTACTTTTGGTTCAGATTTCCCATCTCTAGTTCCGCGAAGGACGGATATTAGGGACATATTGACGCCCCCGTTCTCGCCTATAATGAAAACAGAGATTTAGGTCGAAAGGCTGAATTTTCACTTACGAGCTCGACCTATGGGCGTGTATTGTTTGTTGTTGGTTTGTTCCCTTTATAAGAGCAACTTTGTGTTTTACAATCCGGAGAATTATAATCCTAGCTTTCGGTGCTATACTCGTAGTTACAGTCTTACTAATTACACTAATATTACTCGTATAAAGGCGAAATTTTGTGTGTGTGTGTGTGTTTATATGTATGTTATTTTTTCACGCTTTGGCTGGACCAACTTTGATAAAATTTAATATGGAGGTAGCCGACACCCTGGATTAACACATAGGCTCCTTTTTCATCCCGATATTCCCACGGGTTTGACACTTATGCGGGTGAAACCGCGGGGCGCAGCTAGTATTATAAACGCGAATGTTTGTAAGGATGGATTTTTGTTACTCTTTCGCGCAAAAACCACTCAACAGATTTTGATGAAACTTTACAATAATATAGCTTATACATCAGAATAACACATAAGATACTTTTTATCCTGATATTCCCGCGGGATCTACACTTGTGCGGGTGAAACCGCGGGGCGGGGCTAGTACATTTCGCCTCTTTACAAGAATAACGTGATATTTTTTAAACCACAACTATACAGGAGAGCAATTTTAAACATTTAAGCGTTGATAAATACTAAAATATTGATAATTTTACTCTAGGAAAACCATTAAATTGTTGCGGTAATTAAAAAAAAAATAAAATTCGACATCGCGGTTTTCAATATCAAATAATAAAAAAAAACGTGTTTTTATGAGATGTCACGTTGCTCTTGTAAAGAAGCGATTTATAATAGTATTACGCCTGTATTCACCATAGGGTTACACAGAGGTGTACCTATAGTACACCCACATTTCACCAGTTATGTTTAAGTTCCATGTAAGAGTGGGCGAGCCTATTGCCATCAACCAGCTTCTACTGAAAAATTCCAGAAAAAAAAAAACTTAATAACATTTTGGCCGACCCAAGAATCGCACCGGGATATCCATATGCTCGGCAGTAGCGCTGCGAACAGTAGAACAACGTGGCAGTCCACATTCCACTCTATACAGGCTGGTCCAAAAGTCGTGGATCAAACGAAATAGGGAGATGAAGGAGGTCATTTCCAACAAAAAATCTTTCTACAGCCTGGTCATAATTTAATTGCCCTAAAAGTTATGAATATTTGTGTATACCGAGTTCTTTTACAATTAGACGAATTAAAAAAAAATGTGATATAAGACAATAAAACAAACGGTGTTGTATTACTACTAGATAATGTATCAGCACTACAAAGTTCTATTAGGGCTCTGAGTACCAAATTTCAAGAGCAATTTATTTTTTTCCAAAAATTTTGTGACGTTACCAAAAATTATTTCTCACTTTAAAAGCATTGGAAATGACCACCTTTATCCCCCTACTTCGTTTGATCCACGACTTTTGGACCACCCTGTATTATAACACTACGTAAAAATGTACGTTCTACGTAGGTACTAGATACCTATAGTAAATATTAACATCTCCTTAAAGATACCTATAGTAAATATTAACATTTCTATAGATGATAGAATATTTTCACAATAGATTGTACACAATGGCGAAAATCCGAGTCCACGACTTTATCAGATCATAATATTTCGGAGTAAGTATTATACGAATCGGATTTCGGTTTCTCAGGAAAAGTTTTTCACTATGTAGGCATGATGGACAAAGACATCGCCATAAATATTGCAGCTCACTAAATGTGTTTAAAGAAATGACATGGCCGGATTCTGCCCTCAAATCAATTCAGAATACATACATGTACAGTAATTATTAATATATGAAAATTACTTCTTAAATATACTAAAATTAATCGCAACAATTACATTTCTCTAGAGCAGGCGACAAAAAATGGCAAAACAATATGTGTGTTAATTGATTTTTTGGTTTTTAGCAATGCAATACAAATTGCATGTGCGTTTGGATACATGCATAAGACAAACACCGTATCTGTAGCGCGCTTGAAGGTTACATTAAAATAAAAAACACCCACGACTGCCAGAATCGTATTGCTAAAGTAAATACCTGTAGAAGTCAACGTTTTCACGATTATCGCACACATTATTTTTCGAGCTGCCGTGGCCCGTGTGTCATGATGTTGATCACGTTACGCATTATGCATCGACAGTTATACTCAAGAGTGTGTATCCGAACGTCCTAGTTATTTTTTTCACGTCTGTCACCTGTCACTCAGTGCCCTGTATCACGGTAATGTTATCTAACAGTATTGTGACTAGGCCTTGTTCTTGAAATAATTACCTACACCCGCGCGGTACGTAAACACGTGATAGGGCTGCCCACCTACAGTATTTTAATTTCATCAACCTACTTGAGTTTCTTTCTAGTTTTGTGATTGTAAATTCGAATCAAAACCTCTAACTACCTACTACACAATCTTACTTAAAAAGTAAATCGACTAGAACCAATTCTATTTTAAGATAATTTTTGACGTTCAAAAGTGCCTTTTATGTGCCTATTTGAAATAAATGCTTTGACTTTGACTTTGAAATGATAATGTAAATCAGAAGGTAGGTACCGACCATTTATTACTCTCATAATCATTTTATTATGATATTTCGTCTAATTCAATAATATATGTAAGTAGCTAAGTACATAAGTAAGTAGATAGCCTTACTGCTTACAAAATCATCACACCGTCCGTTCGTCACAGTGGCGCATTCGCGTCTGTTTGTTTACCGATGGTATACCGAACTCGAGGTGCTTAGGTATGACTCGCGTTCCAACCGTTTGTATGAAGATAGAATACTGATATGATAACATTACCACGATAATAGATGATATTACCTACTGTGACATTACCGTGCCTGTGCTCTGTGTAGTTTTGCGTTGACCTTAGCACGCTGTATTCTGTTTATGTTACTCTGTTGGATATTTTAACTTGAACCCACGCTATCGTTTATCGGACTTTCGTTTTCGTTAATATTCTGCTGTGCTTACTGGTCTTTTTTGTTTACGATTTGGATTCTGACGCTCACGATGTCAAGGTGCCTGAATTGTAGTGTGGTCACTAATCGAATGCGAAGGCATATTGTAACCACTCTAACACCGCAGTTACAAAATACATGACATGACAGGGAGCCATCTAGAAGCAGTCATGCTAGCGAAGGAGGTGGCGGGATGGCTGAGAGAGCATCACATTCCAGCCGGCACGGGAGACACTCCGGGCGTCGGGAGCCGCGTGACGACTCCCGGCCACCGTAGGCGCGGGCCTGCGAACGGAGAGTAATGGGTAGCTCACCGTCCGATCAGGACCAGGCCCGTGCTGGACGGCGCGGACGGGTTCCACGCGCGCCTCGAAGAGATGTCGGCAAAAAGGAAGGGGCCTGCCAGGGCCGAAGCCTGCCGGGGGTGCGGGATTGTCCGAAAGGGTTACCGCTACCCCGGAACATAAAGGGCTAAGGAAGGAACACGGATGGGTTTTAGTCAGTAAGAGTCTGACACTCTCTTCCGCTCCACCCAGAGCGGGAGGGGTCATTTGATGATTTCCCATACATAAAAAAAAAAATGTAATGACGTTGTTATGGTATTTGGGCTGGGCCAGGCATCAAGCAAATATAACGGCACCAGCCTCATTCCTTGATAACATTTTGTTGATCTTTGAAAATGAATAGGCTTCAAACGCAAGAGTAGATAAAAACATTGAATGCCCATTCTTCGCCATACGAAAACTAGCTTTTGGAAGGGGCGACTAGAATCAATTTCGTTTTATTGTAATTTTTTACTTTAATGTGTCTATTTGAAATAAATGATTTGACTTTGACTTTGTATGTATCTTGTCTGAGTAATTGGAATGATGTTTTTCTAAAAATGTCTGTAAAACAAGTAGCTATACATTTTATAAGCAAGTGTCTATTCTAGCTACTTAATTAGATAGGTACTTAAATAAAAATTCAAGTGCTATTTTAGTGTTTTATTGCCAATCCAATTGTATTTTTTTGCCAAGTCGCTATGAGGAAGTCATAATATCCAGAAATATCTGTAGACGACGAGCTCTTCGCTATCGCTGCCTGCCTACAACGATTGAATGGTCTAGCCAGAGACTATTACCAATACATCAATAATATGATTTCTAATAAGTTTTACTTGGTATTTTGATTTTTGGCTCTTTCGTCACTAGGCTGACACGACGCGTTTAGATTTTCATACATTTTCATAGAATTAGATATTCACTGATATCGATGTGAATAAATGTCATGTCGGCTAGTGAAGAAACGGAATTTGTATCCATTAATAATATTGTATTTCTCGTATTGTTTTGTCTATAAAACTCAGAAAGATTGATCATTGCTATTCAAAATGTCTAGGCGCTTTTTTTGTATCCTATTTGTAGTGTCTCTCGCTTCTTCTCTGATCATAAAACTTAAACTATTATAAAGACATACCTGTAGGCTTTAATATGATGTACTTTAAGTCAGTGTACATGAATATATTTTGTTAGGGCACAGCTCTCTAAGGATTCCGGCCGTGTCCTTTATTCTCATAAAAGACTACAGTCACTTACATGAGAAATACAATAATATGTAATATTTAGAGTTACTAAATCCAATGTCTTTATAGTTTATAGTAGATTATTCACTAAGGGGATAAAGCAGTATTTTGATTTCATGAGCGCTATTTTGAATCCCGAACGTAATAAAGGATAACTGGGGAATACCTAGTTATTTATAGTTTCATACACTTTTTAATCTAATCTCAAGCAATTTCATGAAAATATAATCGTAAATATGACGCTCAATTCTAACATTTGAACGCGGAGGTACGCGCCATAGCAACCGATCAGCAGAACCTATGAAGTGAGAACTCTTTGGTCGAGCTCTACTTTCATTTAAAAAAGTTAAGAAATTTTCATACCACATTTTTAGTTGAGGTTCCAAATTCATTATGCACCAGCGGGTCTTAATGAAATTACAATATGATTGCCCGGCTAGAGCCTAGGGCTTTAACAGTCTATCAAAAAGTACTCTGTGGGCTTTAATGACTTGCTTTAGGTTAGGTTTGCATGACATATAATTTGACATTAGCGAGTAGGTGTTGTGAAAAAATGTTAATACAGGTTTGCCCCTTTTTTACGCAGCAATGATGCAACGGACCCGCGTATTTTTTTGCGTTTATTCCGTTTATCCACTCCAAAAAATCCACCCTAAGGCGGATACGCGGAAACGCATTTCTGAGAATCCACCCTAAGCCTATAAATTTCGTTTATCCAACTAGGCTTAGGGTGGATTCTTGGACATGCGTTTCCGCGTATCCACCTTTGGATGGATTTTTTAGGGTGGATAAACGGAATAACCCTTTTTTACGTAGGTACCCAGATATACAGATAATTTTTCATTCTTTTTATTAAGTATTATATTAATCCCTCGTAGGGGAGCCAACTTGCGGGAAAAAGCTAGTAGTGAATATGATACTCTGAAGGATATCTCTCACAAGCAGCATCAAGCGTCCATCTTCCTATTTCAATTTCCCCATTGGCTAAATATTTATTTATCCTGTTGCTACAGATTTATTTTCACAAGAATATTCTGACTTCCAGGGAAATGTTATTGCATTGAGTTCTCCGTATTTTTCTGATAATATATTCTATAGGAAGAGAATGTATTTATACAGGGTCACATATGGCCTATGTTCGGCAGTAGACGTCTTTCGGCTGAAATGATGACATTAAATCAGCAAGCAAAACACCGCAGACGTGTCGATATCTAAACACAAAAAAGATTTGATGTTTTTTTCACTCACTTCCGCAGCTTCAGCTTGCACCATAGTGGTATGGTGCAAGCTGAAGCTGCGGAAGTGTCTAAGAACGAAAATGCGGAATCAACGACACTGACTTCCAAAAATAAAGTTAGAAAGAAAGAAAGAAAGAAAATACATTTATTTAGCTCAGACTAAAAGACACACCAGATACATCAGATAAAAAAAACAAAACAAAGATCAAATAAAAAGCGTAAAGTCCGATGTAAGTAATTAGCAGGAGTGTGCCTCACGGCTGCTCCAAAAAGGCCTCACGGCGGTTATTTATCAATTTCTAGTGTTTTTTTTTTGAAGTCGGTTGTTTTTTTTTTTTGTAAGAAAGCTTTTAAAAAAATTTGATAATGAGGTCATCCCGGACCAGGGTAGTACATTATTTTTCGTTGGCCGGCCGTTTTGAATTTTGGGCCCAATAAGGCTAATCTCCTTTGATGTGTCCAAAATCCTTAATTAAATGTGTACTTGGTCTGTATCCATGATTAATTACTACATCGCCATGATAAAGATATTCAATTAAAATTGATCAAAGGTTTCAGATTCATCACCACAGATTTTACTAACAAATGAATCAATGCCGACAACACAGTCCGTATTTTGATTTATATTTCGAGCAAACCGCTGCGGGGTGGTGACGCAACGAATAAAACAGTGTTAAACACACACAGTCTTGTGTGTGTGTGTTTTAAACAGTGTTGATATACCTAATTCATGAACCTCTTCCCCTTATCCCAAATGTTTAGGTCAATCGGCAGTCAGAATGGCAAAATACCTTCATAATATTTGAAAAAAATACCTATGTTAAAAGTTACTGAAATCGATTCTGGTCAATTATGAACAAACTACTTTCAGGACTTGCGTTTCTCCTTCGGACAATCCCGCAACCCCGGCAGGCTACGGCCGTAACAGGCCCCTTCCTTCAGGCTGACATCTCTTTGAGGCGCGCGTGGAATACATACGCGCCGTCCGAAAAAAAAGATCCACCCTAAGAGCGGTTTCGCACTACGTCCGATCCGAATCCGAGAAATCAATCCGAATTGGAAATTTTTCTACATTCTGATGATAGGACGGTCACTTTCTCGGATTCGGATCGGACGTAGTGCGGAAACGTATGTCCGAAAATCCACTCTAAGCCTATAAACGTTTATCCAACTAGGCTTAGGGTGGATTCTCGGACATGCGTTTCCGCGTATCCACCTTAGGGTGGATTTTTTGGGGTGGATAAACGGAATAACCCTCCTAAATGGGTCTAGCTATGAACCTCCCTTATTTGGGTAACCCTCCACCTATCACCCTGTATAATATAATTTGTACTGAATAACATGTTTTGAAACCATTAACTACAAATTCGGTTAACACTGTGATGTAATTTACTCGTAGTTACGTACTAAGTTATAGCCTCAATGTAATTTCTTATCCCACAATAGCTCACACATGTTGTGTTTTGTAAGTAATAATCCGAGAAGGTTCGTTGCTACGCCACCATGTAGGAACCAACACATAGCAATTTATCGTTGTTACGTTCCTTTATTTACATTGAAACGGAGCGAGGGAACGTTTCTTACCTCAAAAGGAAAAAGGAACTCTTTTTTTAAGAACACTTCGTTGTCCGTCTGTCCGTCGGTCAAGACCTTTTTTCTCAGGAACGCGTGGAGCTATCAAGTTGAAATTAATATCAAATACTCAAGGCTGTAATCCCTTGAAGTAGTGAAAACATCAAACTTCTAAGTCAACACAATCCAAAGATACGGGCGTTTATGTTCCGGAATCAAAACCTATAGGGTACTTCCCATTGACCTAGAATCATGAAATTTGGCAAGAAGCAATGTCATGTAGCACAAGTAAAGGAAAAAATCTGAAAACCTAGATAACTAGGTTTTCAGTTTTGTTCTTGTAATATAAATTACAAAAAAAAAGTCCCGTGATAAACTGGATTACTCCACCAAAATTGTTCTCAATTAGTATCCTCTTAATTTATCGAACTCCTATTAGAAACCATCATCATCTGCCTAGCCTTGTCCCAAGTATGTTGGGGTCGGCTTCGAGTCTAACCGGATGCAGCTGAATACCAGTATTTTACATGGAGCGACTGCCTATCTGACCTCCAACAGCAAGGTATTAGGTAATACGATACCCCTTGGTAAGACTGGTTGTCAGACTTTTGGGCCTCTAACGACCCGTAACGATCCTGTCAAAGATCTACGAATGACAACCGGGACCAACGGCTTAACACGCGTGATTTCCGAGGCACGGTGAGGTATTGGTATGTAAAGATGGTACCCATCCACGGACCAACCGCGGCAAGCATAGCTTAACCAAATCGATCGAACCGTGCGGCTGTTATTTCTTAGCCACAAGCCCCTCCTATCAGAAACCAAACAACAACATGAAAATAACCACGCTCTAAATGTAACCTTCCTTAGGTACATCCATTATTATTCGTGCCTGTCGTCATTAGTTCGCGAATGTTCTCGAACTAGGTCACGACACTTTTGGTAACGGAGCGGGATTTCGGGACCTCCCGGTCTGCTCCTCTCCAATAACGGGACCGCGTGACACCGACAAATGACCATTATCTGTTATATAGATCTGTCAACATCCGGTGTCGACCTCCTTGTCTGTGGACGTCTGGGATCATGTTACTTTGTCGATTAATTTGTGCTCGACATTATGCATGACATATGTACATAGGTACCTATAGGTATAAAGGTTATGTAAGACTAGTTTCCGAAGAATTGCCAAACTTAAGTGGCAGTGTCCAGGGCACATTGCTCGCAGAACTAATGGCCGATGGGGCGGAAAGGTTCTGGAGTGGTGACCGCGTACCGGAAGACCTAGCGACGACGACCTTGTGAAGGCCGCACAGGAATAAATCTTTGTTACTTATTTGTTTTCCGAACCTGTGAATTGATTGCAATTGGTTTTTAGGTGATCACTAAATTACGCAAACTTTCGAATAAATAACATCTTATAAAGCTAGTTAACCTGCCAGAAACAGTTAATTGCGTAACACACTATCAGTAGGAATGGCTTTCATTTTGACAGTTCAACAACATTCATTGCGTTATTTACGTCGTTGGACAGACACATTTTTCGATTATATGAAGCAATGGATTAGCAATATCCTTCAAAATGATTCAGATTGTGATTGAAAGTGTATTACGAAATTAGGGTGCTGGTTAAAAATCAACTACTGTAAAATTTTTAGCCCTAGAGGTACTATAGTCCGCGCGGAACTAGTTGGCCGCTGAGGTGGGGACAGGGGTGAGGCGGCAGTTCGCAACCCACGTACTGAGTAATGCGCCCCCGCCCCTCCATCCCATCGCTCACATACCTAAGGCGCGGCCAATTAGTTCCGCGCGGATTATAATACTATTATAATAGTTAAGCGTAACAGTTTAAAGCATGATATCCGTGGTTTGAAGTAACACTAACAATCGATCCTTTTTTTTTTTTTTTTCTCGCGGTGGAAATCCTCATGGACTTCCTCTATCGTGGGGGTGACAGAGGGGCATGCCGGACTCTTGCCGGCTAAAACCACCGCGGTGTTCCACCTCTACCTATAGCCGGGGGTGCGGGATTCGCAACAGCATTCACCGCTCCCCCGACAGGCCTCGACCCGCTGTTCCTTAGCGGGTCCCACCTCCCCGTGCGCCCATTCCTGTAATGGCCGCACCCACTCTCGAGTGGCGCGCGTGGAACACTGCAGCGCCAACTCGGGCCTGTCTGATCGGACGACGGACGCCCCTAGTCCGCCGACCGCAGGCCACCTCTCATGGAGGTCGCAGATCGTTTTGCACCCTTCTCGGGCGCCCGGTGCGTCTCCTGCGGGAGGGGAGAGAGGATGCGGCTTCTCTCTCCCGCTCGGCCGCCTCCTTTGCAGACATGACATCCTCGCAAAAGGAGGCAACTCCATCCCATGCGCTCCCGCTCTCGACCATCGATTGAACGACGGCCGGGAGCGAGAGATCGCTCCCGCCTATTGCCGCGATGAGGTCACGGCGCAGCCCTGCCCAAGCTGGGCACTCTTCCAACGTGTGCTGCGCCGTATCCTCAGGGCAAGCCGCACAGTGGTGACACACCGGCGTCTGCTCCCGACCTATACGACACAGGTACTTCCCAAAGCAGCCGTGGCCAGAGAGTACCTGCGTCAGCCGAAAGCTGAGGGCGCCATGCCGCCTCTCGATCCACGCCTCCATGACGGGTCTTACAGCCGCTATAACGGCGTGCCCCGCAGTGGGTTGCGCAAGTCGCGTCTCCCATTCCGTCCTCAGGGCCTGGTGGAGCTCAGACCGCCGTGCTTTGATAATCATCAACATCGTCTTAGATAAAGTGGTGCTTGAAACAGTGGGCTCGGCAGTTTTTCTGGGAATAACAGTAGATGCCAAACTTCAGTGGGGACCACATATATCAAGCCTAGCAGGAAGGCTCAGTTCGGCTGCCTATGCCGTCAGGAAAGTAAGACAATACACTGACGTTGATACAGCTCGTTTAGTCTATTTTAGTTATTTTCACAGCGTTATGTCCTACGGTATTCTGCTGTGGGGCAAAGCCGCTGATATACAAAATATATTTGTCCTGCAAAAACGAGCTGTTCGAGCGATTTACCAGCTAGGCGCCAGATTTTCTCTAAGAGATTTTTTTAAAGATATTGGTATTCTCACGGTTGCATCACAGTTCATCTTTGCCAACATCTTATATGTTAGGCAAAATATACACTTGTACACTAAAAACAGTGATACTCACAATGTTAACACTAGAAATAAGGACAAACTACGTGCTCCCTTTCACCGGCTTCATAAGGTTCATAACTCATTTGTTGGGCTTGGTATAGCCTTTTATAACAAGCTACCTTCTTCCTTGCTAGATTTGCCTTTTAATAGATTTAAAGCTCAAGTAAAATCCAACCTTTGTTCAAAAGCATACTATTCCATCAACGACTACTTAAACGATAAGAATAGTTGGTCGCCCTGATTAACTCAAGACAATTATTATGTTCTTTCTCCAGAATTAGCTTACTGACAGGTTATATGAGTTTATATAATTGTTTTTATTTTATTTTTATTTTTTTGTTTTTTTTTTAGTTGAGAGTTTTAGTCAATTTGGTTTAATTTTATTGTAATTTATTATTGACATAATCTACTCATTTCAATGTCTTTTAATGAGTTGATTGCAATATGTGGTTAGCTAGCGACCTCTACGAATGATCATATTAATATTCTTGCTTGAGCAACCGGCAGCAAGTTCGTCATGCTCCCTTAGATGTCATTGCTTGCGGTAGCGTCGGGGGTCGGGTTGCCTCCTTCCCTCAAATATGGCGAGGGGGGTAATGGCTGATCTTTGCGTTATGCTCGTGAACGGGTGCTGCTTGTGGTGACTGGTCGTCTTGCTGACCATGGTTTTATTGTTGTTATTAGTAGTAATAACTTGTTTATTTATTTTACTTCGATGGTCCTAGTTTATCATTTGTGACTTCAAGTGACAGCTATGTAAACAGAACCCAGCATTGCATATATATGTGAGCTGTCACGCCCTTTATACCTGGAGGCTTTTATTTGGTCAGTAAGTTTTTTTTGGTTATATTTTTAATTTTTTTTTTGCTTGAGTACGTATAGTGTTTATTGTATTTGTTGGTATATTGGCGTGGCTAGTTAACCTATGGCAAATAATTTAATTTAAGGTTCTGTGTCCTGTAATGTTAATTACTTTGCATACATAGTATTGTATAAAATTAATTAATTCTTTTCTAACTGAACAGACAGCTGTGCTGCTGGGGAGTTTGTTCCGCCACTTCTTCTCCCCAGCGAAAGCACTAGGAAGTGGCGAAGGGCGGGCGTTTTGGGGGACTGTCTTTTGTAATTTTGACGTTCGAAAAGTGCTGATTCTCAGCCTAGTTTGAATAAATGACTTTTGATTTTGATTTTGATTTTGAATCCGAGGCAGGGGTCTCTCGCCACGCTCCAGCACCTCCCCGCGCCACTGATATAGTGACGCGAGTGCTCTCGCCTCCAGGTCCCAAGGCGGGGATCCGGCCAAAAGGGTCGCCGCCTCGAATGAGATCGTGCGGTACCCGCGAACAATCCTGACGGCCATCGCCCTCTGCGGCCTTCGCAAGATTGCGATGTTGCGAGCCGTGAGGTTGTTCGCCCACACGGGCGCCCCGTAGAGCGCCATCGACCGCACGACCCCCATGTACAGCTTCCGGCAAGACGTGTCGGGCCCCCTCAGATTGGGTAGCAGCCGCGACAATGCACCCGCGGCGACCATCAATTTGGGAGCCAGCTGCCGGAAGTGCGGCCCAAAGTTCCACCGACTGTCAAGAACGAGCCCCAGGTACTTCATCGTCGACCCGACAGCGATGGTAACGCCTCCCACGATTAAGTTGGATCCCGAAGGTGGCGCGCGCCGGGCCCTATGGAAACACAGGGCCTCGGATTTGTTCAGGGCTACCTCGAGACCCAACCGCCGGATCCTCGTAACGACTTGCGCAACTCCTGCTGTCGCCAGTTGTGCTGCGTCTTGGTACGTACTCCCCCGCGCTGTCACCAGAGTGTCGTCGGCGTAGCAGGTAATGCTAATGCCATAGAGGAGCGTACCACGCAGCACCCAGTCATATCCGATGTTCCACAGGAGCGGCCCCAGTACCGACCCCTGTGGAACACCACACGACACCTCTCGCCGTCCCCATCCTTCTCGCCCAGGGAAGACGACACACCTGTCCGCCAAGTAGGCCCCGACTGTGCGGCGAAGGTAGTTTGGCACCCCGTGATACCGAAGTGCCTCCCTAATGGAACTCCAGGGCAAGGTGTTGAAGGCATTGGCGATGTCGAGGGACACCGCCAAGACGACCTCACCCTGGGACACTGCTTCCTCCGCCAAGGTCCTTACACGCATGATCGCGTCCACCGTGGAGCGCCCACGTCGGAAACCGAACTGGTTATCCGATAGGTCTGGACCCACCCCCGATAAATGTTGGACGAGGCGGTCTGCAACTACTCTCTCAAAGAGCTTGCCCACCTCGTCCAACAACACAATGGGGCGGTATGCGGATGGTGAGTCAACGGGACGTCCCTCCTTCTTCAGCAGGACCAGCTTGCCCATCTTCCAACGCCTTGGAAACTGGCCCCGCTCCAAACATGCGCTAAAGAGCCTTCCCAGTCGGGGCCCTAGAGCCTGTGAAGCCAGGACCCAAGCGCGGCCTGGAATGCCATCGGGCCCTGGGGCGGTGTTTTTGGCTTGAAGCCTCATCACCGCCACGCTCAGCTCTACTGGGGTTACTTCGGGCACGTCGTCGTCTTCGTCCGCGCTAGGTGTCACGGTAGGCGGTACCATAGGTGGGGGCGAGTGCTCCTCCCTTGACGGGAAGAGAGCACTTACCACGTTCTCCAGCAGGTCAGGCCGGAGACTCTGGGACAGTGGGGGGGCGAAGGGGCGAAGCTTGCCGCGCACGGCCCGGTAGGGCCGCCCCCATGGGTCGCGGTCCAGAGTCTCAAGTTGCTCCTCACGGGACCTGACTTTCGCCTGCGCGATGGCCTGCTGGAGTGCGTTCTTCGCTTCCCTGTACCTCTGGTACAGTTCCGCCTCCTCGTCTGCAGCACTCTGATCGCGGCGACGCCTCCTGCGCAGCCTGGCATACTGGCGCCTAGCGGCCACGCACGCAGCGCGTAGCTGCTCGATGTCTGGCGACCACCAGTATACCTGACGCCTGGCCGGACTGGACCGAACCCTAGGCATCGCCACATCGCAAATGTGCGACATTGCCTTCAAGAGCCATTCTGCCTCTTCGTCGATGTTAGCAGGCCTGTCCGGTGCTGTCACCCAGGCCTGGACGATTGCGGCTTCTAGAAATGACTCCCGGTCCAACTGTTTCAGAGCCCAACGCGGGCCAACTTCTCTGGGGGCCGCTGGGGCTGGGCCAGTGGAGGTCTGGGAGGAGACGTCGAATCGAATGTATCGATGATCCGACAACGTCTCTACCTCCTCCATAACACGCCAGCCCTGAACACGGCACGCAATAGCAGGGCTAGCGAACGTAAGGTCCACTATGGAGCCGCCCCGCTGACGCACGCACGTTTGGACGGAACCACGGTTCAGGATGAGCAGGCCGTTTTCCACGGCCCACTCCTCGAGCACCCTGCCCCGCGCGTCAGTCCTCGGGGAACCCCAAGCCGTGGATTTGGCGTTAAAGTCCCCAAGAACGACCACGGGGCGAGGGTGCCTGCGGCCGACGACGGTGCCCAACTCGACCAAAAAGTCCTTAAAATCGGCGAGAGGCCTGTTCGGGGAGAAGTAAACACTAACAATCGATCCTGATGAACCGCAGTCCCAAAGCGTAGCACGCCTAGTCGATCCTGACGAACCGCTACCTAGAAGTGCAGCACGCCTTGACGGAGTCGCAGGTGACACGACAATCACGTTTCGCGCGCCAGAACGGATTCGCTGATCTCAAACTCCACGTGATCTATGTGGCTGGTAAAAGCAACCACACCAGGCATGCAAGCCAATTAAATAAATTGTAATTGTCACAAACACGTAAAAGATAACCAGTTTTCACACAAAAACTCTTTTGTTTGAACAATTGTTCACCGGCCTATTTTGCTGACCGTACTCTGATCCAGCCAGTTTTATTGTTAAGCAGGGACAATAACCTAATATAATATTTCATTTTATGACAGGACTAATACTAAAAGGTAAAATTCGCTTAACTAAAGTCGATAAGAATTTAGCGTTCTTAGAAATGTGACGTTTAAAATCTAAACGAAATATCAGCAATACTTTGTCTTAAAAAACTTTTTAAGAAAAAAAAAACCGACTTCCAAAAAAACACTACAAAGTGAAAAATAACTTTAATTTCGGAAGTCGGTGTCTTTGGATCTGTAGTTTAGTTTTTTGCCACCGACTTCCGAAATTAAAGTTATTTTTCACTTTGTAGTGTTTTTTTGGAAGTCGGTTTTTTTTTTCTTAAAAAGTTTTTATTTCACGCTTTTTAGTGGGTCTGCTTATAATTTATCTAAGTTACAATAGCCTAGTGATCATCGCCTTTTACAAACAAAATATTGCTTTTCCCGATGCAGGGAAGTTAATTGTTGAGGAGTTCTCCAGGTCCACCATCAGCTCCATATCACCATTCACATTGTGACGAGCATGAATTGCTTAGCAACCATATTAAAGTAATCGAATCGCAACCCGTGAAATACTTAGATATTATTGAGTTGTTCCGGTGGCCATCTGTGGTCTTCATCATCAGTTCCACTTCACCATATGGTGCTTTCCGAGAGCAAGTGCACGAGTTACCTACTATCAAAAATACCCAAATCGCTATAGGTGTGCCTATAATATTTGAAGAATTCCTTCGATTTCTCCAGGATCCCATCATCAAATCCTGACCTGATGTTTTTAGACTAGAAGCTGATAATCCTGGCTGCAGCATCAGGCCAGACTTATGTCAACATTGCATTGAACTTAAAATTTAGTCCTGTTTAAAATGAGCCCAAACACGACTACGGTGCTGTTATTTCAAGGTTTGTACTTTTTCTGATGCTCCTGGCTTCAGCATCAGGTCTCTATGTACTTCGGTGTTCCTCATTAACAGTACGTTTATCCACACATCGAGCCCTTTTCAATGAGCCTAAACACGATATACACACATCAAAAGTGTCTAGGGATCAACATATATTTTTGCAATAACTTTTCTCCTGATTGATATTAATTAAAATTTTCTTTAAGGATTCATCAAATAAAGTGTTTTCGTTTGTCACAGTAACGATAAACCAAGTCACCTTTGCATTAATAAAGAAATTTGCCATTTTCCTAATAAAGGGATTTTTGACATTTGAACCACTAACACAAAAGTTCGAAAAAAAGACTGAAATAACAGTTTTCTCTAAAATTTTATTGGGTAACTTAAACAATTAATAATCCGTGTTTCTACCGCGAACACTAACAACACAAGAACATCGGTTTGGCATACTCAAAATGAGTTCATCCAAATCACGCTGTGGAATGGCCGCCCATGTTCGTTGCAACAACAAAAAAAGGTCTTCTTGCGACTGGATACCCTCCATATTCGGCAGAGCTCTTCTCTGTAGCATATCCCATGCATGCTCAATCGGGTTCAAGTCTGGCGACTGAGCAGGCCAGGGCAGGACATTGATGTTAGCTGCGGCGAGAGTCTGTCTTACAACTCTTGCGGTGTGCGGTCGTGCATTATCATGCATTAACTGAAATAAGGGACCGATTTGCACTTGTAGAGGAACGATGACGTCTGATACAATCGTCTCAGCATAAATTTGAGCGTTGAGGTTGCCTCTGATCCAAATCAACTCAGTTCTTCCGCCGATCCAAATACCCGCCCATACCATGATGGTTCCACCACTATAAGGATGGACTTCCTGGCAGGATTTTAATCGCTGTTGGCGTCCAGGGGTTCTCCAGTGTCGTATACGTCTTGTATCCGGTCTCATACCAAAACGAGACTCATCAGAAAAGCACACGAAACGCCATTGTTCTTCTGCCCAATTTCTGTGTTCAAGAGCCCATTGATATCGAATCCTACGATTGTGCATTGCTATAGGTGGTACCCGTAGCGGTCTTCGGGAATGAAGGTTCACTTCATGCAAGCGGTTTCTGACTGTTTGGTCGCTAATTAAGTTCCCTGAAGAGTGATGAAGCCTCACGGCTAACATCATGGCGGTTATTGTTGGAGCTCTTCGAGTTAAGATTTGAATGTATCGGTCTTGTCTCCGTGTGGTGCAGCGATACCGTCCTCCATGGCGCTCAGCCACGGTACCAGTGCTTCGGTAACGTGTCCAAAGTCGACTGATAACACTCTGACTTGTATTCAGAGCTAAAGCCACAGTACGTTGCCGGGAACCAGCTTCTATCATTCCCACGGCTCTGAGCATTTCTTCCCTGCTTAAATGACGTCGCCGCTCCATAATAACGTTGGTTTTAATCAGTAGTAGGGAAACAGTAGCACTAATAATGTCTTCAATGCGTTGTATGTTTTTATAGGGAAAATATTGACAGCTGATTTTCATCTTTTACTCGAATTTGATTCACAGTTCCTGATTCAAATTATGAAATGCACCAAAAAGGATCCATATAAATTTATAAAATCATAATTTTATTACAAAGCCACATCTCAATCTCAAGAAATCCGCATAAAAATGCTTGATCCCTAGACACTTTTGATGTGTGTATCTGCTGTTAGTTGTCGAGGAGTTAGGTACTCTGCAGACTATCCTGACTGCAGCATCAGGTCATGACTTGATGATCATGAGACCAAATGTGACAAATGCCCTATCAAACATCAAAACAATTTACTAAAACAGTCCTTGCCTGTTTGAGTAACTTCTTACTGTTAAGGAGTTGTACCTTCCATCATCAGCCCAGCTACCTGAGATGGTGACAACCATACGCAAATAAACAAGATACTTCATAAAATATGCGAAAAACAATAAGTGAGCCTATAAAATTTGAGGGTTGCCCTCGATTTCTCTAAGATCCCATCATCAGATCCTAATTTGGTGACAATGGGACCACCTCAGAACTATCTACTTTCGAAAAAAAAAAAGAATTTTGAAAATCCATCGACAATTGGCGGAGTATTCGATGAACAAACATACAAAATAATAATAAAAAACATACAAACAGCCGAACATAGTACCTCCTCCTTTTTGTGAAGTCGGTAAAAATACACCTAAACGTGGTATGATTGCGTAAAAAATATTTATAGACCTTCCGATAAAAAATATTTAACGCAAAGATTGTCATCGGAATTTTTAAACTGAAGTTGAAAACTGTCTCGAGAGGCTTGGCGTCGAGCCAAGCGAGCGGCTACGCGATGATATTAACTTGATCGGTAAGCACACAATGTTTGTCAAACTTTTAGATAAATTGACTGAAGCCTTGTTAAATAAAAATCTTACTTTTTCTGCTTTTTACTGAGCTACATGTATGCCGCTACGAGACGTAGCACGGCGTAGCCGTAGCAAAGTGGAATCGCTGCTACGCATCTGCTACACCGACTCCGCTGCCGTAGCAACTGACCGGTTCGCTAGCTCGCTACTCTTGGACTTTTAATTTGAGTGATGGGATCTTTGTTTTATATGATGTTTTATTTATTGTTGTTACTTCTTGGTCGTGGCTTTATGTATGATGTTCTTTCACTTCGTTCGGTTCTCGGCTTGTCTCAGGGCGGTCTTAGCAGGGAGTCTAGTGAGCGTGGTTGGTTCGTTGACCAGCGGTAAAGTGACCGGCCGCGAGGTGCTTTTTTATTATATTGGTAAAACATTATACATTTGGAAAACGTGTAAAACACAAATGATTAATTGATGTAATTTGTAATTGTTTGCTTTTTTATTTTTGTTTTTTTTCTTATTGAGTTTTGATGTAATTTATGTACAGTTTTTTCTTTATTTATGTGTATACTGGAAATTTTTATTTAGAATTAAAATAATCTATGTAAAGAAATAACAATTAATAATAACAAACTTATATCCTAACTTAAATTCACAAACTAAAATATAGCGTCGAATAATTCATCCGCATCGCAGTCGACTGGTAATGTACCCATGAGACTGGCGGCATTACCTCGTTGTACGGCAACGCTTAGCCTCTGGCCAAGGTAAAAGCCAGCCCTTGGGTCACGGAAAGTGTCAACAAGCCGTTTCGAAATTTCCTTAAAAAGACCGTAAGCTCTCAGAATACTGTGAATATTTAGTTAAGTAAAGACTATTAATGTTAAAAGTTTTATGAAATGAAAAACCCATTAATTTAGCTAACATTCGAATTTGTGTCGATGTATTTATGTTTTATGTGTACAATAAAGAAATTGACAGAGACAAATACTTACATAATCAATCTTTCTTCTATCTAATCTAAGAAAACTCGGTGAGTAATTACCACAAAACATACATGTAGTGCGGTAAACATAATCAACCCAATACCCGTTACACACAGATAAACCGTTTCTATATTAGGCTCGTCAAATGGTTTGTGTACTAACACGGCCCCATCTCGGCGCAACACGTCCTCGAAAGTTACAAAGAGTGTCCAGAAGGTCAATAAGCAAAAGCAAAGTATTAGGAGATACACTCCGCGACAAAACTTTAACAAACTACATATTCATTACAACTCTTAATAAAACGAAATTTTTAGCTTTTATATTCTACGAGTAAAGACAGTTAGTCAGCAAGGCATTAATGTAAACATTACCAAGAGACAGCTATTGTTCATGTATAGGTTACGCGTTAAATCGTGCCTCCCGAACGACGCAACAAAACTATAGCACAGTTAGGTTAAAAAAAAAGAAAACAACTGATTAATATCTTTTATTTTTGTTTTAGTAATGGGTATATCCTCCTCGATTTTTTACAACTTCAATCAGTCTCTTGGGCAGCGTTTCATACAGGTTTTTAATGTAGTTTTAATCAAACTTGTTCCACTCATCTTGGATAGCATTTTTTAATTGTTCTACATTATTATATTGTTTACCATTTAAGTACACAGCACGTGCTAGTTTACCCCAACAATTTTCAATAATATTCAAATCTGGGGAGCGTGCTGGCCACGTAAGTTTTTTTTATCGAGAGTTATGATGAAAAATGTGTAGTGTGCTAAAGTTTTGTCGCGGGGTGTAAGTACATTGTTACTAGGATATTTTTTGCGCTAAAATTACGTTGGCAGGTTACGTTGAACAGGCGCGCTGTTCGAAACCATTTATTCAATTGTTTTGTGAAGTTGCATTGAAAAAAATGAAATGTATGCGGTCGGGGGACCCCCGTCAGGATAAAAAAAAAAATAAAAAAAGAAAGGCCGTCCGTCCATCTAGCTGGGGGGCGTCCCACACTACGCTTGCCGATATGCGGTCTCCACTTCAGTACTCGTGTACACCACCGACCGGAACACCGGTGGAAATACTGTTATAATATGACGAAACCGCTTTCAAAGGAACCCAAAGCTTTACCAATAAGTAGTATTCGTTAAATCAGTAAACTTGCTTAGGTTCTTACACAAACTAATCCTTCTGTATCATACTCAGTGATTATCGAAATATCCGAGATGCCGTAACTCATGGTTGGCGGAGCAGCGGCGCGTGACAACTGGCGTCTATCACGCAAATCGTACATTGTATAGCTATGGAATGTATCATAAGCGTCGGGGTTATTCGAGGTCATTCCGGGGGTTGATCTTCATTTGTTATGTAATATCGCATGTCGGATGGATGGTGAAATTATAATGTCTAACGCTCTGTTTCCGTTTGCAAGATTATATTACATATTACTCTTATCTGTATACCTTCATTATAAGCAAATAAATGGTTTTTGTTCCGTAAAGGGATTTACTTTAAAAGCGAAAATCTGTACGAATTTAGAATGTATGTTCTGTTATAACGTTTAAAAAATTATGTATTTATTAAAAATAAATAGCGAGTGTTTATTTTTTGAGTTGGTTCGATTCCCGGTTTAGGTAAGCTTGTCGAGAAATCTGTGAATACAGTTTTGTTTCTTTTTAAAAATAAAGGAATAATTCCTTTAAGTAAAACAAGGATTTAAAGTGGTTTCCCTTCAGAGCTTTTAAAGTAGATGCGTTAAATAACAAGTTTACCCTTTTAAAAAAGGGTTCGATACACAGCTGTTTATGAAGTCTTGTTTTTAATCTAACGAATGTACTGTGTTAAAAGCATATTATTTAACATGAAATTACTGCAGTTGAAAGGTTTTTTATGAAAGGTTATAGCAGTAATATGTAAATAGTACGGGCTACGGGCGCGAAAGGGCTTGGCGGTCGTTGACATGCTTGTTCGGTACTTTTTCTAAAGTGGAATTTTATTGTGTTATGCCGTTGTTCGTGTGCTAAAAACAAAGGGGTTAGAAGATTTTTGTATGGAGGGTGGCCCTAAGGTCGGCCGCCATTTTGATTTTTTTTCAGAATCGCGGTGCACAACAAAAGTTATATATTTAGATAGAGGACGCTTATACAAACAAAAAATGTTACATAACATAATATCCTAAAGCGTCAGGTTTCGGAGTTATTCACCAAAATATAAGTCGAAAACAACAAGGATTTTTTTGTTTTTTTGCCCTCCAGGTAAGGATATATTGAACTATTGGGGTAATAGAAACGTTATGAAACCTTTATGGAGAAGAAACAAATGAAGAATAGACATTTTTTAAATAAATAATTAAAAACGACTATTTATAGTTCGTTTTTTAATCCCAGTTTTTTTATCTGACATTTAAGTCTTTTGTGTTTTCGTTTTTTTTTAGTATAGAAGTTAACATTACACTTGTCAGATTAGTCTCTGGGATTAAAAATCGAACTATAAATTGCCGTGTTTAATTATTTATTTAAAAAAATGTCTATTCTTCATTTGTTTCTTCTCCATAAAGGTTTCATAACGTTTCTATTACCTCAATAGTTTAATATGCTTACCTAGAGGGAAAAAAAACAAAAAAATCCTTGTTGTTTTCGACTTATATTTCGGTGAATAACTCCGAAACCTGACGCTTTAGGATATTATGTTATGTAACATTTTTTGTTTGTATAAGTGTCCTCTATCTAAATATATAACTTTTGTTGTGCACCGCGATTCTGAAAAAAAATCAAAATGGCGGCTGATCTTAGGGCCAAAACCTTCAAACCCCTTTGGAAAATCCAAAGTGCACTACTCATAATGCTCATTTGATCGTATAAAAAACCATAGATATACTTAGATAATATATTATATTAGTTAGTTTTTTTATTAATTTTAATTAAACTCATTTTAATAAAACAGCCATTTTTAGGGTGAAACGAATCTATTAAAAAAAAGGACTCAATTAATTTATTTTTTCGCGAGCTACAATTGTTTTCAGGTTTCACACTTGGCTGACGGGAAAATTTTTGGAAATATTCTGATGTTCTTTTTTCGTTTCTACTGCATTAAATCAATTTTTGAAAAGTACAAAATTAATCTCCATTAATTTATGTATACAATGATATATTTGTAGGTTCTGTGTGCTAGCAGGAGTATAACAATAGAAACAGTTGCAGAAAGGAGGCAAAAAAAAAATTCGATCGTAAAGCACTCTCTAATGCTTCGCATTATGTATGAGTCGTGGCGAAGTTATATTATCAATATCAACAAACATAAACTCACGCTTACTTTCAATGGGTGTAGTCAGAAACTGTAGAATGCTACCTGCTACGATCCATAGATACTCCTTTGTATTATCAAGTGTGTTAAATGAATGAAAAAAGAGGAACCTATTATACTCTTTGCACACGCTACGAGCTCGTACCTAAAGACTAAGATTAAACTCGTAAAGAAGAATATTCTATCCTTACTCGATTTTATAAAACCACAAGATGAGAACAAAACCGTTTCAATCTACTTTCACTAAAATGTAAAGTGTTCAATGCTGTGCAGCTGCGGAACGATGGAACTAGATTTCGAGAACTTAAAAATAAATGAATAAGTTCTTTGGGAGATTTGTGTCGCAGTCTGTAAAATAATTGAACTCAGAATATAAGAGAATACTTTTCATTATGTACACCATACGAATTACAGATATAAATGTAGAGAGGAGAACGGACAATAGAAATGTAAAAACTTTTAGAGAGATTATCTTATTTGAGAGATTTTATCCTGAACAATAATCCTATCGATTAGTAGAATAAAATAGCGAGTGATTATTTTTTGAGTTGGTTCGATTCCCGGTTTAGGTGGGCTTGTCGAGAAACCTGGAAATACAATTATGTTTCTTTAAAAAAATAAAGGAATGTTTTATTACAGAAACTTATCTAGCAACTATGGTAAATGGTTTATAGACGCCGGGGCAGCTGAATACCTAGTTTGCGAAGTTAGCGTCATCGTCCGGCGACAATCTAACTTCGATGTGAATTCAACTGCGCTGTTTGATCTCTTGGGGCCGCTAGTTAAGTTCAGGCGTCAAGTTAGGGCTGCTAAATATTGTTGCTTGCAGTTGCTCAAGTGTCTGGCTTGTTTGTGAACTGTATAACATTACGCCTGTTTTCCTTAAATTGGGGCGGGCTGAGGTGGTATAGTTCTCCGGCATTTTGTCAGTTATGTCATGTCCCATGAAGTAGGGTTGAGCCCATTACCGTTAACCAGGCACTGGTGGTGACTCCAGGTTGTTACACTGAAAAACATGCACTCCAATCAAGTGAATTCTTAGCTTGATTGACGATATCTTGTTTAGATTAATCAAAATCTTAGTTAAGTTGATCATCACGACATGATTGCAGCAATACTAGTTCAAATGATTGTACGCTCAAGCAAGTTTCTTGATTACCCTTAACATGACATTATTGTAGAAGAGTTAAAACAACAAAGTAAGTTAGTTGTCTCAATCAAGCATTTTGATTACTTCAAAAATCACACGTGGGCCGAAGCTGGTTTTATATGAAGTCGTTCACACGGGAACACCCAAATACTCCGAAATATTTTATTTCGAATTTCGATGTTCCGATTTTCAAAAGTCCGAATTTCATAATACCTAAGAATCATAATGTCTATTATTAAAAATCACGAAATTTATTTTACCGAAAGTCATAAGTGCGACTTGTTTGTTTTCCGATTTTTATATATTCGAAGAATCAAATGCTCGATGGGTTCTCGGTCCGAAAAACGACATTCCGATTTTCAATACTCCGAATTACTCCGTTACCGTTACCGCACCCGAACTCAACGAACGCAATATGGACGACGTAGGATGCAAGAGCGAGCGAAGGGCACCCCGAGGTTCGGTTTGGTTAGGTTACTTTAAACCCTTTACACAAAATAGGGGCCCCGCGAAGCGGGGCTTCGTCGACATAGGATGCAAGAGCGAGCGAAAGGCACCCCGAGGTTCGGTTTGGTTAGGTCACTTTGAACCCTTTACACAGAAATAGGGGCTCTATTGTTGGTTTTGTGTCATGTATATTCTTACAATTGGAAATATGTGTTTATTTGTCTTGCTATTCAGTTTTACAAAGCGTTATTATTTCGAAATTCTAATTAATCGGTATTTTAATAATCGGAATTCGTATTTTTGATGTTTCGAATTATCATTAAGTCGGACTTTTTGTTAGTCGATCTATTGAAACTCGGTATTTTGAGAATAGTAATTATAAACGTTAGGAATATTGATATTTCGGAATTATTAAAATAGGATTAATGATAAATCGGAGTTGTTATATTAGGAATTTTGAACCATTCGGAATTATGAAAATCGGTATTTTGAAATTCGTATTTGTGACTTTCGGAATAAAGTTTTTCGTATTAATGTAGTGTACCCCGTTCACACACGTCAGTGTCAGTACCGGCAGCGGCAGAAATTCTCGCACGACACGGCCGCGTCCCCGACCCATATTGACATTGCGGTTACACGCTAAAGCGGTAGGCCTGGGTAAAGTCAAGCTGCCAGTTCCAACACATTGCACTA
Source organism: Amphipoea lucens (assembly GCA_947508005.1). NCBI lineage: Eukaryota > Metazoa > Arthropoda > Insecta > Lepidoptera > Noctuidae > Amphipoea > Amphipoea lucens. The sequence goes on from OX382367.1 coordinate 17,076,590, forward strand.
TTGACGTGACCCGACTCCTAGATATTACCAGCAAGGTCACAGATATACATAGATACACCTAGATAACGCAAAAGCAACTAACTACTTCGCGTGCCAAAAATCGCACTAGCTTACGTTCAAAAATCGTAAGCCGTCACTTTCGCGCTCAGTCCTGTGTACTGCTGGCTGGGTGAGCGCGAGCTTGTGACGTCATAGTAGGTAGTCAAAAAATGGCACGCTTGGTTTTCATACAGCGAACTGTATGAAAACCAAGCGTTCAGACCACAGGCATGACGAATCATACTTGCGTTATCTAGGTCTATCTATATCTGTGGTCTGAACAGTTAAAGTATAAAAAAAAACGCTCTGTATTTAGACAGCCGTTATGTGTGACCGTCCATCGCTTTCTTAGGAAACCAAAGCTTTAGTAAGTATCATTCAACTGGCTATTTTTTCATAGAATGCACAGTTAACATTAGATTCAGTGTTCTCACAAAGTGCATTTATAGCAAAAGGTTATGTAGTAAGCTCATGCCTTCTTTCTAGGCATGGGGGGAGGGCATAAAACTACAGAACACCACTTACTACGCTCCTGAAGGCGCGTCTCCACTAGGGTCGCGCGGCTCCGTGAGGCCAAGCCGCGCGACTCCGTGAAGCCCCGATATAACTTGACGTTAACTTGAAGTTTGTTACGCAAACAGTTTTAAAAGTTCGTGACATTTTCAAATTTGCAAACATTGTGTTAAAAATCACAGCGTATACCTATTCTGAAAATTCTTTCTCCATTTTTTTTTTAGAGTTTTTGAAGTGAAAACTTCTTTAAGGCGCGTTGGGCATTTTTTGAGATGGGAAAAACCATTCAACTCGCGACACTGTTACCGACACACCGGATGTACTCGGTTTTAAATTATTTCCGATATGTCAGTGAGTGATGGCAAAGTAAGTATACTGTTTGTGTTTTGTTTATATAACGATAAAAAAAAATACACAAGTAATTCTTCAAGTTTTCACTTCTGTCGGCACTCCCGGAGTGCCACTGTTTATTTTGTGTTTTTTAGTGAGTACAATATTAAGCTTTCTGTTTTAAAACATAAGTTACCTTGGGTAACCTGGAAGTCTTTAAACAGACTCCGGACCCAGGTTGGCCGAAACAAGGAAAACCTGTTCAGGTGGAGATTTATAGACGACTCCGCCTTGGACTGTAAATGTGGTGCTCTTCTAAAAACGACGGGACACTTAATATCGTGCCCTGCGTGTCCTGTCACCTGCACGTTACAGGAACTGATTGACGCTAGTGATGGCGCCAAAAAAATAGCCGAATTCTGGGCCGAGTATATTTAGATTGCTATCGACACGCTAAGAAGAAGAATCATATTGTAAATCAAAGTAAAAGTTTGACTGAAATACGTTCTGGTGTAATGAGGTGAATAGACAGAATATAGAGCACATACTTGTCTGTATTATAGGTACCTATTATCATCTGCCTAGCCTCTATATTTATGAAATTTCAATATTTGTTAAGGAGAATCTGTGTAAATTTGAAAAACTTAATACTAGACGTCACCAAAGCACACTAAAGTCAAAAAAACACAATACTGCACTTTTCTCAAAGAGTTGTCTTGGTATGGGTCCAAAGATTTACAATAAACTACCAAAAACTTTAAAAAGCATAACCAACATAAACCATTTTAAATCGCATCTGAAAAAATTCTTGATTGAAAAGGCTTACTACTCTATCAATGAGTTTTTAGATTATAGAAGCATAAAATAAAATGTCCGATCCACTTGTTATTAATTATCTTGTTTACGACGTTACTTGTTTGAAACAGTTTTATTTATTTTGTAGTTTTTTTTACGCCTAATTTGTACGCCTTGCAAGGCAAAACATAGTGACACAACGCAAATTTTATACCATGTACCATATTACCTATGTTTAACAAATAAAATACTTTGACTTTGACCTTTTCCCAACTATGTTGGGGTCGATTCCAGTCTGACTGTATGCAGGTCAATACCAGTATTTTACATAAACCGACTGCCTGTCTGACCTCCACAAACTAACTGGGTAACACTGTCGTATTACCAGGGGTGTCCCCGTTTGCTAAAACTGGTTGTCAGACTTTCGGGCTTCTGACGACCCGTAACGACTATCAAAGATCCACGAATGATAGCTAAGACCAACAGCTTAGACGGGTCTTGGTATGTAAAGATGGCCCCCATCCACGGCCCCACCGAGGCAAGAGTAGCTTAACCTAATCGATCGACCCGTGCGACTGTTATTCGCTTCGCTTGTCCTTTACCACTCCCTAGTACTTGAGCTGAGAAAAAGTGGTGTAACAAAATCTCCAGCAGCACAGCTGTTTGGTCTAGTTGGGCAAACCCGATACATAGGTACACCTTACTTCAAGACTGTGGTTCGATTCATTGTTCACATAATACGTTTAATTAAGTAAATTGTCAACAGATGTATCATGTACTTAGATCAACATGTTCTACCACATAATGTAGTTACATAACTTTGTATATCTTTCCAGTAACTATTGTAAGTTTTGTTTTTCTCACCATCTGTACCTTCTTGATCAATAAACAATTTATTATTATTATTCCTTTATTTCATTATACACACATAAATTATATTTTTAAATATTAGGATATAAAGAATATAAAAACATTTAAAAATATAAAAAAATAGTAGCCCACCGGTAGGTATCGGGAACAGGGTCCAAGTTACCCGGCGGTCAGGGCTCCAGAGAGATATTATTATTAGGTATTATTAATTAAATTTTCCCTGTTTTATCTATAAATGTAATGGTTATGATATTAGGTCCTTACATATGAAATTGGCGTTTTGTATGGAAGGAACAAAAAGTCGAATATTTTTTAATATAATATATTTAATTAATCAAAGTATGAACCATTGTTTTCAATGCACTTTTGCCATCTTATAGGTAGTTCATTGATCCCTTTACTAAAAAAACCAGTCGGACGGGAATCAATAAAATCTTTGAAGGCGATTTGGACTGCCCCATCGGAGTTGAATTTTTTCCCTTGCAAAAAGTTATCCAAATTGCGAAAAAAATGGTAATCTGTTGGAGCAAGGTCCGGGGAGTACGGAGGATGTCTAAGACATTCCAATTCAAGCTCTTCTAATTTGGTAGCCGTCTGTTGCGCAGTGTGTGGTCTGGCGTTGTCGTGAAGCAGCAGTGGCGTGGAGCGATTGACCAGCCTTGGTTGTTTAGCCGTTAGCTTTTCCATCATGGTTTGTAATTGCTGACAATAGACATCAGCTGTAATAGTCTGGCCAGATTTGAGAAAACTGTAATGAACAATACCGGCACTAGTCCACCAAACGCTTACAAGTAACTTTTTTGGGGTTAATTTTCGCTTGGGGCAGGATTTGGCTGGCTGGCCAGGATCCAACCATTGCGCTGAGCGCTTCCGATTATCGTAAAGAATCCATTTTTCATCACAGGTAATGATTCGGTTTAAAATACCTTCATTGTTGTGCCGGTTCAGTAATGTAACGCAGCAGTCGACGCGCGTTTGCCGGTTTGCTTCAGTCAATTCGTGAGGTACCCACCTTTCAAGCTTTTTAATCTTCCCAATTTGCTTCAAGTGAATTAAAACAGTTTTATCACTAACATCGAAGCCTGCAGCTAACTCGGACGTGGTTTGCGATGGGTCCGCTTCCACAATAGCCTTCAATTCTCCATTATCAACTTGGGTCTCAGGCCGTCCACGGGGCTTGTTCTGCAGGTCGAAATTTCCAGAACGAAAACGTTGGAACCAAAAACGAACTGTGTTTTCTTTTGCAACATGACCGCCATACACATCATTCACCCTTCGAGTCGTTTCCGCAGCACTAGTGCCACGGCGGAACTCGTACTCGTAAATAATGCGATATTTTAAATTTTCCATTTTGTAAAATGAGTGACGCAAACAGAAAAAACAGAAGAAAAAAAACAAATGAATGACGGTCATCGAAGCACAAATACATGAGTAAATAGCTGTACAAATTTGAATTTGGAATTCCTTACCAAAGAGGAGAAATTCGTGATTAAAGTGGCCAGTACGAAAAACGCCAATTTCATATGTAAGGACCTAATATTAGTATTACTTGTCGTCGCGTTATTAGCCGTCATTGTGGAGGCCTATAGGGATTAGGAGGCTTGCGTTAACAGTGAATGTAAGTACCACAGATATAGATACTATACACCTGGATAACGCAAGAGCAACAACTTCGCGTGCCCAGCTTACGTACAAAAATCATAATCCGCCACTTTCGCGCTCAGTCCTAAGTACTGTTAGTGCTGGCTGGGTGAGCGTGAGCGCTGGCGCTAGGCGCCGCGCGTCGGGGGTGGGCCGAGACGGGTGCCGCACGCGGCGGCGTCTTTGAATCGATTTGATTTTCCCATCACTAAATAGTGCTTGTGACGTCTTAGTAGATAGTCAAAAATGGCACGCTTGGTTTTCATACAGATTGTGATCTTTGCGTTATCTATAGGATTCTAGGTCTATCTATATCTGTGGTAAGTACATATTTGGGCTAATAGGGAGTATTATTAAAAACAACTGGCGAAATGCGGGTGTACCTACTATAGGTACTAGGTACAGCTCAGCCTAACCCTTCGGGGGATTACAGGCGTGATGCTATGTTATGTTATCATAAAAAAATACAAAACATAACGTAAAAGGAATTTACTAGGTAGATGTGAGTGGAAACGCCGGGACGAGACGCCCTAGTAGGACATACATATAGTGACTTTATTGGTGACTAGCTCTAGCTTCTGCCCGCGACTTCGTTCGCGTGAAACTTCTTGTTTCCCCCGAGCCACCCCGTCGTATCGCATCACCCGCCCGCGCTATCACTTAACGTTCTTTTTTACTTTTTTTCGTTTTGCTCGGCTCCTAAGGGTCATAGCGTGATGTTACATAGCCTATAGCCGTCCTCAAGAATTGGGCTATCAAATGCAAGAAGAATTTTTCAAATCCGACTGGTAGTTCCAGAGATTACCCCCTACATACAAACTTACAAATTTTACCTCTTTATAATATTAGTATAGATATACTTACTTCAGAAAGGTCAGTTGCGTAGCATTCGCAACCGGTGTGCGTGTATGACCAGAGAGACCTCGTAATTTTCAGAACGTTCACAGTCTGATCTTAGTCTCAATCTATCAAAAATACCTCTAATTTCCCTACATTTTTGACAAGTTTTTGTCATTGATTGTCGCTGAGATGAGATTGTGACTAGATTTTGAACGTTTTTAATTACGGGAATTCGCCTTCAGATGTATGAACGTATACTATGAATGAACGAATGGAGTGAGTATGTAAGGATCGTAGCAGGTGGCGTTCTGAAGGAATGGGCGCACGGGGAGGTGGGACCCGCTAAGGAACAGCGGGTCGAGCCATGTCGGGGCAGCGGTGAATGCTTATGCGAATCCCGCACCCCCGGCCATAGGTAGAGGTGGAACACAGCGTTGGTTTTAGCCGGTAAGAGTCCGGCATGCCCCTCTGTCACCCCCACGACAGAGGAAGTCCGTGAGGATTTCCAGGTGGCGTTCTGTAGTTTCTGCCTTCATGGATAGAAGGCGTGAATTTATGTGTATGTGTGTGTACAGACGCCAGAAAATCAAGGTACCCGAAACTGTAAAATTTTTCCAAGCAACTTTGAGTCTTATGCTTTAGTGATAAAGTTGAAAATCTATTAAAGAAATTTGACAGATTATAGTAGCTTGATGTGCTGGCGTCTGTACAAAACATATCTCAATCCTGTGTTTCCCGTATGTATAGAATTGTAGGTACGGTCACCAAAGGAGATCAGTTACCAGGGTCGTCGGAAATAATTGAAGTTTATTAAGAAAGCGATTGATATTTTCAAATGAAATTTAATTTGATAAATGAACTGTTTGTTTTCTATAAATTTTGTTTCTATAAAATTTGTTGGCCCACCTCACTGAATTCTGCACCTTTTTGTGTAGAAGATAAAGTCTATAATTGTATTGCTATCTTGAAAACTACGCGCCGCGTCGCGTCGCGGTGTGAATTGACACTTTACGGAGTTTAGTCTTAGGCTGCGTTTCCACCAGGAATGAGCGAGGATGCGCAGCGAGGGATGTGTTGTAAAACTAATGAATTACCTAATGCAGTAGGTATGTAGCAGTTAATTATAACTGGGAATATTAATTACGTCATTATTCATCAATTAGAGCCAATTTGCCTTAACTGTTGTACAATTATTGGAAACTAAGTTAGGCGTAATTGTGTTAGTTTGAACACAATCGAATCGCCTAGCATTGTGTCGAACTGACGCAAATACTGGAATACAGTACCCTAGCAGTAGACTTTGTAAAGATTTAAGTATTTTCGTTCTTACAATAAATATAATGTTTACAACAAAACATTTTTTTTACAAAAAAAAAAGACGGGTTGCACTCCGGCAGTGCCGGCAGAAGTGAAAACTTGAATATTAACGTTGTGCATTTTTGATATTTTTCATTAATAGATACACATTGTTCAATTTCCATATTTTGAACACTTTATATACACGAATTTTACGAATACACAGCAGTGTGGCCACTACACAGACGGTGGAGCCATCAGCTGTCACCATCCATGGATGCGCGTGCCACGCTGTAACATAAACACACACGAACATTCGCGCAAGCGCCCTACGCCGCCTAAACGAAACAGCAGGCATACATTTTCGCCGCGCTGTAGAAAGAGAGGGGGATACTTCCTCTCCTACGCCGCGCCGGCTGTCTACTCTCCATCCGTCTTACGAATTTTCGATCAGGTCACGTGTCCTACTAAAACTAAAGTGGAATTGGGCAGGCCACATCTGCCGCATGTCGCAACAGAATTGGGCAGAAGTAGCCACTGACTGGGTTCCGAACAACAGGAATCGGCGACGCGGTAGGCCCAGAAAGAGATGGCGTGACGAATTGGACGCCTATCTAAAGGATTGGCCAGATGTAGCAAGAGACAGGAGAATGTGGAAAGACGGAAGGGAGGCCTTTGCTCTGCAGTGGGACATAACAGGCTCATAATAATAAATAATAATCACGTGTCCTGACGCGATGTCCTGACGCGAGTTTAACATTTTTTACCCATTACAAAAAAGTGTACAACGCCGCTGAAGAAGTTTTCACTTCAAAAAACAACCACTCCTGAAGCATTTGCATACTGCACTTCTAGCACAGTAGCTACAATGCATCCCATGACAATTCCACTAAGCTACCACTGAAAAGTCATAGGAAAGCAAACGACGCAATTTCGTTTACTTGAATTATTACCAGTAATTTTGGTTTAAAAATCAAACTACAGAACCGATTTTTATGAAATTTCTACGAGACCAATCTGAAAGTATATTCTTTCAAATAAAAAAAGAATTTTGCAATAAAATATTCAACCGAATTGACAACCTCCACCTTTTTTTGAAGTCCGATATTAAATACAACCATTCTGTAATATCGCCGTACCAAAAAAAGAGAAAAAAGCCGTAAAAGAGTTCTAAGCTTACAAAGTAAATAAAAAAAACGAGTATAAATCGGAACCGGAATCTCTTTGACGCGGGAGTAAAATCTCGTCTATCGCTGACGGCATGGAAGTGATAAATTGGTGCTAACAATTTGCTATCTGAATATAATTAAAAACCGTAGACCGGAGCTACGGTGCGGCTACGCGCTACGAACGGCTACGCTTCGTAGACTTCGTAGACATGAATCAATACGTACCTACAATGGCCTCCAAAAGCCACATTATTTATTTATTTTAGTTTATGCACAAGTAAAAAAAATACTATATAATATCTATCGGACGGCGATGGGATGCGACGCGATGGGCTAGGGCCGAAATTTCACGCGGACGAACTCGCGGGCTGAAGCTCTAGTCGTGTATATTTTAATTTATTGAGGTAAAAATTTAAGCACATAATATTAGTTTTCTTAAACTCCTACAACTTTATTAGATGTTTACCAGGTTTGTTGAAACACAAGAAAAGTATTGTTGAACGATTTTATGAGGTTAACCAAGTGTGCAAATACAACGGCGTCGGCGCTTTGCCTCTTAGTCGCTCAGATAGAAACAATAAAAAAATCGAAATACAAAGGCTTCGATTGAGGTTACTCGACTATAAGAAACTTGTTTCGAGTTCAATTATATCCATAAAAGAAGCGCTAGATACTAAAAAGCAAGTAATTTTGCTGAAAATCGATCAAACAAACCGTAGTTAACTTTACATTTATAGTAAGGTGAGTATACACTAGAGCATTATCTTGAGCATTTCCATGTAATGTAAGGGATCCCTTCTTTTCGCATAATGTTCTTTTTCCTAATATACTTTGGCATAACTATTTTGGTATAATTTGTATTGTCATATTATTTTTTTTTGGCATACCGTTCATTGGCATGATTATTTTGAAGGCTGATTTGTTTTGTAATGTATGCCACATTTAATTCGCATAATACTAAACGACGTCAGGGGCACCCCGAGGTTTGGTGTGGTTAGGTTCTTTTAAGCCCTGCAGACAGAAATAGGAGCCCCGCGCAGCGGGGCTCCGTCGACCTGACGTCGTTAGAAATAAAACGAGCAAACTAAATTTATGCATTAGAATGTTATGCTTAATCATTATTATGATTAGAAAAATTATGCTTAAAAAAATTATGCGTAAGCTGTTATGCGTAAATAATGTTATTCGAAAATATAATTAGGAGAAACAAAAGTATGCAAAGTTATATTAGGTTTTAAAATTGTATGCAAATGGATAGGGGACCGTAATGTAACGTTCTTTCGAATAGTAAACACGGCTACACATCAAGCTATACATTTTCAGTTTCAGCTAACCTCGCATTTATAGGTTTTTCGTACAATCAAAAGTAAGCTTAATCTGTCAAGCTCCGCTAGTGAGACACAATTGATTTTCTATTGTTTCGTCGCCAATGGGCGACGCGCGCCGCTTGACCGCTTAAACTGGTTATGTACAGCTTGATGTGTCGCCGTGTGTACAAATACAGGCAAAAACTGTTTCCAAAAGCATTTCCATGTAATGTAACGTTTCTGCGAATACTCGACGCTGCGTTGCGGCGAGTGAGCATTTATGATTTACCTGTAACATTTCTTTTTACCTAGCGTTCATTGTTGAAATGTCGGACCTACAGGAATATGCTCGTTGGTTTTTCAAATCAGCTTGTAACAAAACATCGAGCTAGGTGTTCGAAGTACGGTTCGATAAAATAAAATAAAAAAACCGACCAAGTGCGAGTCGGAGTCGCACACGAAGGGTTCCGTACAACTGAACAATATTTAAAACTACATATAAGTGTAAAAAAATCACGTTTGTTGTATGGGAGCCCCCCCTTAATTTATTTTAATTTAAGTATTTATTTTTAAAGTGAATATGCAACTAAATATTCTGTTAATATTTCAAGCGTCTACCTGTTGTCGTTATTAATATCGAGCAAATAACGGCAAAAAATCACGTTTGTTGTATGGGAGCCCCCCTTAAATATTTATTTAATTCTGCTTTTAGTATTTTAATTCTGTTTTTAGTGTTTGTGAAAATTTCATCTGTCTAGCTATGACGGTTCATGAGATACAGCCTGGTGACAGACAGACGGACAGTGGAGTCGTAGTAATAGAGTCCTGTTTTTACGTTTATGCTTAGTTCCTTCTCGTAGTTCCTTTGAAGGAACTACTGAGAATTTTTGGAATTTTTGGACTAGATAGTTCCTTTAGCAGTTCCTTTGAAGGAACTACTGATCCTACACCCTTTGGGTACGGAATCCTAAAAACGGCGAATGCTCGATATTCTGTTACAAGTAAATGCTGTAGTCTATGCTCACCTGTAAAATTATTGCGTGTTCAACAAGCCTTAAGATGAAAAAAAATTTCTTCATTACATCAAAGAGAGTAATTTGATTAAATACCTCACAACAACATCAAATAGATTAGTTTCCAACTCAATGTTCTGTTAAATTAAATCCCTATTTAGTCTTTGTTTCCTCAGTAAGTACAGTCAACAAAAGAAATAAGTATGCAGGATCGTCGGATATAGTTGAAGTTTAGTAAGAAACCGATGGATTTTGTCGACTGAAATTTAATTTGATAAATGAGCTGTTGGTTTTCCAATAATAATACGTGTAAAAAAATTATTCGAGAACATCCATCGGTTTCTTACTAAACATCAATAATATCCGACGATCCTGCATACTTATCTCTTTTGTTGACTGTACCTACTACTTACTATACTTACCTAATCTTTTTAATGTAAACCTTTGTTAAGATTTTCACTGCTTCATCACGCATAAAAATTGGCCAAGAGGTAGACTGGCACCTTAATTGTTTAACACACTTTCTGTCATAATCCGAAGGATTTTCAAGAAAATTCCTAATCTTCTTTAAAAATTCGTGTGTTCGACATCGTTAATTACGCAATAAATGTTGTAAGCTATCAGAATTAATGGCATTGCCGTTGTAAGTGTGTACGCAATTACCTCGCATGTTTTGCATTTAATCATAACATAATCAGCCTATAATGTTCCCACTGCTGGAACACAGGCCTTCTTCTTCGGACAGGGAGTGGTCCATAATCCACCACGCGGGTCCAGTGCGGGTAAGCGGATGTCATATGCCTTCGAATTTTTGGTTCTAGATAGATAGATAGATAAACCATTTACCTACCTTTTTTTTTTTCATTTTTTTTTTAGTTCTAGGACATGCCGGTTTCCACACAATGTTTTACTTCACCGTTTTGCGAGCAGTGGTGATGAAATAATTCACACAAAGTAAAGTGCCTGCTTGGGTGCGAACCCATGACCTTCAACTCGTAAGTCGTGGCCGTTACCACTGGGCTACCACTGCTCTTCACATTAAAACAATACTTTTTTATCCGGGTACATGAAGTAGTGCGCCTCGGATGCGAGTGAAACCACGGCCACCAGTTAGTTTATAAAACAGGTTGCACATCCGGGCCCTCAGGGCAGATTTTTTGCGATCGTTGATCAGTAGTGAAAGTAAGTAATTAATAGTTGACTAGTTCTTGGACGCGACTAATGACTGGACACTTTGCTTTTTTACGAATTTTATAGGGACTACATAGCAGTTATTAAATAAAATAAATTATAGTGGTCGGGAACTCGGGACGTTGTGTCAAAAATAAATACCTAAGCTTTTTTGTATCAAAAACCTTTAAGTACGTATCGAGTGTTTAGTGATCTTAAAACGTTTCCACTTGACTGGACGAAGGGACGCTTTGATGTTAGTGACTTTATAGGAAGATATAAAGTTTTCTGATAAAAAATATATTATAAAACGTTTGAAGGAAGTTGAAAGTTGGACGATTCATATTTTGTATTCTTCGAGATAGCAACTTGCTAGGTTATTGATTAAATATAATAAAATGACGGAGAAGGTACGTTATTCTCGTTATCATCAGTCATATTTTAACTACTGTGGGCGTACTATGGGTAGTGATGGTTATTGCGCAATAAAAACCGTTTGCAGTACAAATCAAATTATAATTTTACGAACAAATTAATCACACACTGAAGGTACACAACACATCTATACGGAACACTCGACAGTTTCTAAATGTTCACTGCTTGACCGCTACCGACAAAATTGCACTTCACGCTAGTCGAGCGCCTCTTGGTGGCGCTGGGCCGCTGGCGTCCCGATTAGTCAAACGATAAACTTACATATTTTTGACATATTGTATATATATTTTATTATCTGGTGGTTAGAGCGTATCTAGACACAGGAACAAGTCCTAGTCCACAAAACGTCTAGTTGCACTGATAATCAACTCAACAGCCTACTTCGCTTATAGAATTATATTACCACTGTATGAAATCAATGGCTATGTAAATGTGAAATTGCAAGATAAAATCAAAAGTAATTTATTCAAACAAGGCTGAAAATCAGTTCTTTTTGTACATCAATATTACATAAGCCAGTCCCCCAAATGGCCCGCGCTTTACTACTGCCTATTGCTTTAGGGTAAGAAGAAGTGAACGCAACAAAGTTCCCAGCAGCACAGCTGTCTGGTAAGTTAGATGAACTTGATTCTCTACAATAGTTTGCAAAGTAATTAACATCACGAAACATAAAATATACATCCGATATTGAATATTGTACGCCGTACAGAGATAAAAAGGCCAATTCTCGTACTTAATTAAAAACTTTCAAAATTTAGTCGCAATGTCATCTCAGCGACCATTAATGTCAAAAACATGTCAAAAATGTATGCAAAATTAGAGGTATTTTTGACAGATTGAGATCAGACTGTAAACGTTCTTAAAATTACGAGAATGACCCCTCTGGTCATGCGGACTTATTAGTCTGATTGGTGACGTGTCGGCGAAGCGCTCCTTTGCAAACCCTGAGCCTGGAAGCAGATGTTAATAAATTCACCGCAGCACTGCTACGTGTTTGTTATTTAATCTGTCAAGCTCCGCTAATGATACACAATTGATTTTCTATTGTTTGTTCGCCGATCGGCGGACCGCGGTCCTTGACCGGTTAATCTCTTAGGATGCAGGGTGGGTATCTATTATAATATCACGTCTCTATTCCCCGAAGTATTAAGCAGAAAATGTAGGCAGTCATAATTTTGCTCGTTTAGTTACAGATCCCATGTAATTGGGGGCGTGTCTATTAACTACTACTGAGAGTTAATAAAAATGGAAAAAATTGAGTTGGGTAGGACACCAGAAGGCCAATTCTCGTAATTTAAAACATTAAAAATCTAGTCGCGGTAGGTGGAGTAAGACTCCAGTCGGGGGTACGGCGAATGTACAAGTATCTCCCGGGCCCCCAACTCATGGTACTAGAAGGAACAGTGGGGTTTTAGATATTTAACTGATCCTCTAAAAACTTATTGACCTTCAAATGATGGATACTTTTTTAAATTATTGATCCTCTAAAAACTTTTTGTGGTGCCCCGCGCTGCATACAAGTTGGTCGCAGTCACTTGGCTATTTAGAATTTTTAGGATGTCCAACATTTTTATTATTTGAGGATCACATAAAGATGTGCTATGTGCTACCATTAATTTGTGTGCTCAATAATATTTTTATGAGCGCAAAATGAGGAATACATGCCTTTATCCCTTATCTCCGAATATCGCTTCTAAACTAAAAAAACATCAAGCCAGCGAGTTGAACAAAAAGCAGCAAATTGTCTGACAAAACAAATAATGGTATTTACCTACTCGTACTACGAAAATGAGTCCGACAAGAATCACACTAATATTATAAAGACGAAAGTTTGTGAGTGTGTGTGTGTGTGTGTGTGTGTTTATATGTTTGCTACTTGTTCACGCTCAAACGGCTGGACCAATTTTGATGAAATTTGGTATAGAGATCGCTTGAGTCCCGGAAAAGGACATAGGGTACTTTTTATCCCGATATTCCCACGGGATCGAGACTTATGCGGGTAAAACCGCGGGGCGCAGCTAGTATTGTATAATTTAGAAATCTGAATATTCAAGATGGTTTGCAGACAGAAATAATGAAAACTACACGTATTAAACGAGCTTGGCTAGCTGTTTACAAAGTAATTTTTAATATTAAGTATATTGAAACAAAAAAAAATGCTGGATACTCCTACATATACATATATTTGAAGTGAAAACTTCTTCAGGCGCGTTGAGCATTTTTTGAGATGGGAAAAAATCATTGAATGATGATGAAAAAAATTGATGTGTTCGGCTGTCCTCGGGATGTACTCGGTTTTAATGTATTTCCGATACGTCAGTGAGTGATGGCAAAGTATTCTGTTTGTGTTTCGTTTATATGACGATTCAAAAATACACACGTAAGTAATTGTTCAAGTTTTCACTTCTGTCGGCACTCCCGGAGTGCCACTTTTATGTTTATTTTTAAGGACCGCACTGTAATTTGTTTTTGTGAAAGTGGAATAAGTATCTACGTATGACGTACGTAGAAAAAGTACGTATTATATTGCCACACTAGCTGCTGCCCGCGACGTCGTCTGCGTGAAGACAGTATCAAAAATACCTAAGATTAGTGTCGCTATAGCATTATAAGTAAACAACTTTTAAAATAGCATTAAAATATACGTTTTTTTTTGCAAGCGAAGCAAGTGAAGATAGTTATATGGGAATCCTGCCGAGTTCAGTCATAAGATGTGACTGAAGGAAATAGAGAAAATAATTCAGGAATACATTCCAGTACACAAAAGAGTAAAAAAACGTACAAAGGTATCATACCTTACAACACTTCCCTATAAACTACGTTGGTAGTTAGGCTGCCAGGTGCCAAAATGTAAAGAGAGTCAGGACTGGTGACGCGGGAGCAAGCGACGTACAGTTGTCCGTGTGAGAAGCAACTCGTCCTCAGGTCGACACCCGCTGCCCTCAGTGTCTGCCCCTGCGACTTATTGATGGTTATCGCGAAGCAAACACTCACGGGGAACTGTACGCGCTTGAACTGGAACGGGAAGTTATGAGGTATGAGAGGAATGCGTGGTATAAATACTGCCTCGCCGACGCCACAACCCGTAAGAATTTTCGCCTTAATGGTGTCTGTGGAGCGAGATGACTTCAAGGCGGGTCCCGTTACACAACTTCGGAGGAGATAGGTTCCGAAGAAGCATAATCGGGACACCGACCTTCAGCTTGATGGTATGCGCTGGAAGTCCACTTGCTGACAGGGAGTTCAGAAATTCCACGGGATAATGTGTGGCGTCATCTTGCTCGACAACAGTGTTTATCGAGGTGTAGACCACTTCATTCCCCTCAATTTCCGAGAGAATGCATTCGTTACTTACTGCCTGATCATTTTTGGGCGTCAAAATGACCCGCTCGCACACCCAAGAATTCTGCTGGTGCGGTATACGACTAATGTCCCCGTACACACAGCGAATGAGTTCTTCTAAGCTGGATACCACTCTACCGAGAGAGTCTGGAAGCACCACCTCTTTTGGTAGAGTGCCTTCGCCAAGACTTAGAAGGACATTGGAGAATTCTTGAGCACGTGCATTGCCGCCGAGCCGAGCTCTCATATTAATGGTCAAGCGCGGCGTACGAACTCGTGACCATAACAAAGCATTCGCCTCGTCAGCCCTCGATCCCCGTGTCACCACGGGAAGCGTTTGCCGGAAATCGCCACTGAACAGAACTGTGACACCACCCATCAAATGTTCGTTCCTGCGGATGTTCAGCAGGGTTCTGTCCACGGCCTCAACTGCCTTCCTATTGGCCATCGTACACTCATCCCATACGATCAGAAAGCAATCCTTGAGCACGTGTCCCTTATCGCTGTTACGTGACACACCACAAACAGGCGTTTCGGCGCTCTCTAAATCGATGGGAATTTTAAACATGGCATGTGCTGTCTTGCCACCCGGAAGCAGTGTGGCAGCGATTCCCGACGACGCTACAGCAATAGCAAATTGCCTCGCCTCCTGACCTCTGCAAGTATGTCAGTGGTAACAAATGTTTTTCCTGTTCCACCAGGAGCATCCAAGAAAAACTTTTTACCCTGGTTATGCCCAACGCTTTCAAGGACGGTGTCATAAATTTGTTTTTACACTGAAGAGAACAAAGCGACATGGTCATTTCGTATGGTGGTCATTTCGCCCGGATCGTAATTTGTCTCAGCGTTATACTCCCGATTTCCACGATCTTGATGCGGTGATGATTGGGGAGCTGGTAACCCATATTCGATCAGTGGATTGCCGCCGATAGAAATGACCACATCTTAAAGTGAACTGAGACAGGTGTTCAGCACGCGTTCATCAGTTACTTCGACTTCGTCTCCAGTAGGAACATAAGTTTTTTGTAATACTTAACACCGCGTTTTTTTTTAATTGCCTTCCTCAACTCTGCTCAAGATTTTGAGCGTTTTGTTGGAACTCGAATTTATCAAAACGAACTATACGATACAACTTTTATGAAGAAAATGAACATTGCCATCTATGAATTTTAAGAATAACTAACTACTAACCTCGCCAACATGATCAAATTTAAATTAATTTCCAAAAAGTGTCAACATGTACCTTGATTTGATTTTAATGAAATCTCATAGATGGCGGGCGCTGCTTCAAAATTTTCTTTATACTACTAACATTCATTAAACTATGTTTCTCGGCCCAAATTACTTAAATGGCGTAGTTTTCATAGTGTAAAGCTAGATAATAGCATGGCTTACTGAAAAACAACATTTAAATATCCGTCGTTAGATTACACGCTGTCACAGAATGCGTAAGAAAAATAAAGATTCACAGCTCCTCCCCCGTAGGTGATAGCGTGATAATATGTAGCCTATATGTTGACCCGACCTCTTAGTAATACTCATGCAAAATTTGAAGTAAATCCATGCAGTAGTTTTTGAGTTTATCCCGGACATACAGACAAACAGACAAACAGACAAAAATTCTAAAAACTATATTTTTGGCTTCGGTATCGATTGTAGATCACGCCCCAAGTATTCTTTTAAAAAAATATTCAATGTACCGTTTTGACTTTCCTACGATTTTATTATATGTATAGATTGCATATTCATTGATAGTGACCATAAATAAATTTGATTCACAAATAAATGCAAACAAAGTTAATTTGATTTATGCTAGTGGTTGTTTCGGTTACAAATAAACATAGGTTTGTTTGTGGTTATGCGTTACTGAATACTTTAATCGCATTCAATTGTTTATCCAATGTAATTTTATATTATTTTAACGAGTCTGTTTTTAAACTAATTACTTGCGATGTTTTATTTATTTAAATGAACCTGTGATTAATATACGTTACTGCTATTTCATTTCAAGCACTTTTTTTTTCTAAATGGACAAGAAACATTATTATTTTATAATATCTAATTATTGGATATATTTAAGTGGAGGTGGAGACTTGAGGTGGATAATAAATTTTTTCGTGAAATAACGAATGCAACGTTCAAATACGACACTTAACATAAACCTATGGGTTTGAAAATACTATTTTCGTAATAGCATTATATTTCATTCAAAAATAAAGGAGAAAATCGCCTTTGAATAAAGCCAAGTGTATACATACTTTTAGACGTGACTGTACATGGTGAACACACTATGATCTCTCATTAGGGGCTTAGGGTTTAATAATAAAACCACCGAAATATCAGTACCTAAGTACACAGTAAATCGCCACGGGGCCGGGGGATAAAGCGTGACTGGTTGACTATGTTAAGGTGCCACTATTCGATATTTTTTCCATACAAATTTCACAGTATTACTCCACTGTTTGACATTGTACATACATCCAAAGTTAAACATTGTATCGTTTTGTCTAATTATTAATTGTGTCTGTACGGAAGCAGAATTGTAAAATAACAAGCCATTAAAAAGTTATGAACCAACAAAGATTCGTTTTTCTTGGTATTTTAACGTAACTTTGGGTGTAAATAAGTAATAAAAGAACTGAAAAATATTAAAAATTAAATCCGTACCGACAAAGCTCAGTTATCGAAGAGTTCAAAAAACTTTATTTGTGATTGATTTATGTAGTGGATTTTTCATAAAACTCGATTTTCCAAAGCACTTTTCAAATATTTTTAT
Source organism: Amphipoea lucens (assembly GCA_947508005.1). Classification (NCBI taxonomy): domain Eukaryota; kingdom Metazoa; phylum Arthropoda; class Insecta; order Lepidoptera; family Noctuidae; genus Amphipoea; species Amphipoea lucens. The sequence goes on from OX382367.1 coordinate 17,094,126, forward strand.
GCGCCTATCAGTTCGGTACGGTGTTTCTGTGCGTGAGAACTAGATGTTGTGCGTGTAGATTCGCTAACTGCTCATCACTGATACTAGCTCCGTCAGACACGAAGCCAAGTTAGACAGCGTGATTTTGGCCATGACCACCAGTGAGTTCGAGCTCGCGATTAGTTTACTCTTAAACGTTAAACGCCGGCAAATCAACCTACTACAATCTGTCAAATTTCTTTAATAAATTTTCAACTTTATTTCTAAAGCATAAAGTTCAAAATTGATTGGGAAAATTTGACAGTTTCGGGTAGGTTGATCTGCTGGCGTCTGTACATCACACTATTAACTCCACCACTTTGTAGATAAGTATCTACGTAATTTAAAAACTTGCTCGGTCGTTTCTCGTACATCTTATAAATAAAGCCGCATGATGAATGGTTAGATTCAGTCGACGTGGGGTAATTACGAGTTCCGCAGCATAATCCCAAGACTGACGAGCGGTTCCAAATACTAGCTTGATGAATTCTATGCGCTAATTACGTTCCTGGCTTAGAGGGGTGCTGCATACTGATTTACGTCATATTTTAAATACTTATAGGTACCTTTTCTAATGGAAATAGTTAAATTGAGTAAAGTAGTTACTTTTATTGATACGCAATTTTTTTCAACGTTCAATCAAAATTGAAGGAAGAGGCATAGACTATTAATAATAATGTCTTATAATGAAAAACCCAAAACACTACGAGACTCGAAGATCAATACCACGCTCTGCCGTAGAGCAACCAATAGTCCACCCTTGAATTAATGAATAAGGTAGTAATAAAATCAATGGCGATCATTCTTTGGAGCATATTATTTTTTCAGTTATCCTACGTTGTCCCACTGCTGGGCAAAAGTCTCCCACATATTTTTCCACTTTTCTTTGTGCTGTGCCTTCTCCGTCCTTGGTTAGGAACGAGTCCAAATCCTCACACCAGTGTTTCTTAGGCCTGCCTCGGTGTGGCCGTGTACCAGTGGCGTGTATTGGTTTTCAGAATAGGTAGGCACTAGGCCGGGTCTAGTCTAGGCAAACGCGGTCATGATACAGAAAAAAAGTGAGGTCAAAGTGTGGTTATTTGAGCAGGCATGCCTACTTAAGGGTGATAAATTGCGAAGGTCGAACGTCATGGTATTACGCGTGATACGTACGTATTTTTAATTTTGTCGTATTAACTTGAACGAGTAAAGACCAATGACAGAGTGCGAATAGTACGGGAGCCGAGTAGGCCGTCCGGCGATTGCCTACTGCCGCGCGTGTTTGTATGAAGATTTAGTTTTTTGTTAGCTATGATAATATTGATAATTTATTTAGTGGGGCACACACACTAAAATGTAATTGACAGGCTTATGTTGTATCGAGGTAGGCACTGCTTATATGCCTATATGCAATGCACGCCGCTGCCGTGTACCTACTACAAATAAATTGAAAGCAGTGGCAATAGTAAGCGGAGTTTGCCAAGAATACCAGCTAGACTTTGATTACCGGAGCATTCTACACTTGATGAAGAAACTTCAGTATGCTAGCTAACTAGCAATTCATAATTATCAGTATGATTATTGATAATTCAGTACGATCAATTTGTAAATTCCAATGTTGAATATCTTCAATCATGATCATGGTCTTGCGATGGCAGGGGGGGTGTGAAGCAATCAATTAGTCTCCGGTAGCTATGGACCGGCTCGTTTCCGAATATTAATATCCTACTTGTGCATACCTGACGATAGGATTCAATTGAATACAGGACAGACAGGTTAATTGAACATAGTTAAGGGGGAACAAACAATGAATTTATATAAATACCACATAGACTGCGGATGGCAGCGGCGTTGCGGTTATACACGCAAGCGGCATTGCCGCTGCCGTCTGCGGGTCTGCCGTCGTCTTCGAAATTGGGTGCGTTGTGAAATGTTCTTATGTTATAAAAAAATCAGCTGTTCCCTGCATTTTGACGAGCTATGCGAACATAAATGTAGGGAACAGCTGATTTTTTTTTCACGATTTCAGGTTTGGTCCCATAGTAAAAGTTGTTCATAACGATGAGTACAATGACCCCTTAAGAGGAAAACGGTGATTAAAATTTCACGGTGTATTTCACGATCCAACAAATGTCGTGTTGATATGTGAACTATTAAAAATCTAAAGACAACTGTATTTTGAATAGTAATGAGGTTTTATGAACATAAGTGGAAATAAAGATTGTCAGAATAAGAGCAAAGTGCAAGTAAATTCCTAAAACTGGTCCTTTTGTTTAGCATCAGATTAAAAAAACCGGGTTGAAACGATAAGGTCCTCGTACAACACAATCTTTTTTTGTTGATTTCTTTCTCTCTGGTTATGTTGGATTGCGTGCTGACCTTCGGACTATGACAATAAGGGAAGAGGGAGTGAATCTGAGTCTACGTACACACTCGTGCGCTATAATGTGTCCCGCGCCGAAGACTATAATATAGTCTCTTTTGAGATTGGCTGTCATGGCCAAAGTACGGTCTGGAAGAGTATTATAAATTTTATATTGTAAAATCACACTAGCACACTAATATTATAAAGACGAACGTTTGTGAGTGTGTGTGTGTGTGTTTATATGTTTGTTACTTTTTCACGCTCAAACAGCTGGACCAATTTTGATAAAATTTTGTATGGAGGTAGCCGACACTTTGGATTAACATATAGGCTATTTTTTATCCCAATATTCCCACGGGATCGAAACTTATGCGGGTGAAACCGCGGGGTGCGGTTAGTTAATAATAAAAACAAAAAATAAGACAAGGATAAACAATACAGTACAGGGCATATGATTTGGGATGTATTTTGTGTGGTGAGTGTAGGGTGAATGGGTATGTGTGAGGTGTGCGAGAGGGGTTTGTGGTATGTGTGTTGTGTGTGGTTTTGTTGGGGTGTCTGAGGGAGTGATGAGCATTTGTCTGGAGGACTATTCATCATTTTTATATTGTAAAATTTTCTTCATAATTGTTCGTCCAACCAGATAAACCCTTTCATGTGTTCTTAAAATGTTATTCGTGCAAAAATTCATTCTTCCACTTCATTTTTCTAACGGTGAAGCCCGCTCACTTTGTGCAACATTATAATACGTTCAAATGGGTTTGACGCAAAATGTGCACTTCGCAAAAATGTGCACTTCGCAAAATGTGCACTTCGCAAAATGTGCACTTCGCAAAATGTGCACTTCGCAAAATGTGCACTTCGCAAAATGTGCACTTCGCAAAATGTGCACTTCGCAATTTGTGCACTTCGCAAAATGTGCACTTCTCCTTTCCGTTGCCTCCAGCTCGGAAAAATATAAAAGTAGACATGCTAAAGTGAACCGTAAAGTCCTCTTTTAAGCTATTTCTTTGTAGCAGATTGTTGTGTAGGGATTTCACATTTAATTTTATTGGTAACGTTTTATGTCGTTTCAAGTCTTAATCTCCGTTGTAGTCAGATTCAAGATGAAATATACATAATAAACAACTTCATCATGTGCCTAGCCTTTTCCCAAATATGTTGGGGTCGACTTCCAGTCTAACTGAGTGCAGCTGAATACCAGTATTTTACATGGAGCGACTGCCTATCTGACCTCTACAACCCAGTTATTGGATAATACGATACCCGTTTGTTAGACTGTTTGTCAGACTTTCGGGCTTCTGACGACCTGTAACGACTCTCAAAGATCCACGAGTGACAGCCGGGATCAACGACCGAGACACGGAGGGGTCTTGGTATGTAAAGATGGTCACACTTATACGATCGATCGACCCGTGCGGCTGCTATTACTTAGCCTTCTTCAACTTATACTTCGTCCTTCGTATATTTCAGTAGGTAGCTCGTTAAAAACCTCTTTAAAAGTTGACTATTTGGTAAAAGCTTACGGTTACAGCATTTCGGCGAAAACATTTTTCATTTTAAAGTGGACACTAACAAGATGCATTTCCTATTCGACATTTATTAAATACTAGCAGCGCCCCGTGGTTTCACCCGCATAAGTCTCAATCCCGAGGGAATACCGGGATAAAAACTATCCTATGTCCTTTCCCGGGACTCGAAACTATATCTATACCAAAGGATACTTTTTATCAGCTTTTCAGTTTATTGTTTAACCATTTACCTTAATTAACAAAAATAACAAAATTAAAACCTAACTTAAATAAAACTATACAAAAACTAAAATATAGCGTCGAAAATTTCATCCGCATCGCTGTCGACTGGTAATGTACCTAAGAGACTGGCGGCATTGCCACGTTGTATGGCAATGCTTAGCCTTTGGTCAAGGTAAAAGCCAGCCCTTGGGTCACGGGAAGTGTCAACCAGCCGTTTTGAAATTTCTTTAAAAAGACCATGAGCACTCGGACCCCACGGCCCGAGGGTTTCAACCCCAAACGGCTCGAAAATATAATTTCCGATAAGGTTATTATATTTTCGCCGCTTGAGGTTTTCCGCAGCCGCAGCAGCAGCGCCAGCACAGCATGCCGATCCAGGAAGGTGGGATGGCGCAAGAGTATGGACACAAGTTGCGTCCCACACTAAAGGCCTACCCACCTTCCAAGGAAATAGAGACATACCGTCCGGTCTCTTGCCATCGTCGCGTACCAAGCCATTGGGTTCTAATACAGCTGGAACGCCGACGGTAACAAGAGCTCGTCGGATAACGGTCGTCTTTTTATCCCGATATTCCCACGGAATCCGCGGGGCTCTGCTAGTAGAGTAATGTAATAGAGACATGTATTGATGACTTTTTATGATTATAATTATCTAAATAAATATTTTTTACGAACGCGAATCACATTTAGATCATCATTCAACCTGATACTGACCTGTAAAAAACGTAACAAAATTTGTCCTAACGCTTTTCGACCTAAAGCGCGGTCTTTGTCGGACTGCATAGAAAAAAAAAGAGAAGCGCGATGACACAATGCTGGTAATTTATTACAAAATATGAAGCAATTATCTATTTGCAAAAAAATTATTGTTTGGACTAAAAAATCAAAACATTATTGCTTTAGTATGTTGCTTTTAGAATAATCTGACAAAAAATCATAATGATTGTATGTCTATTAGTAGGTATGGTTTTTATTGTAAAAAGGAAGTTTTTAGAGGTATCTTCATGCTTTTTTTCTATCGTATCAAATTAGTTGTATTATGTTTTCAACACACTATCTACCTAGCATAAATCCTGAAGAAAATCATGAATTTTTCTGATTTTGTTTACTGTAGTTGATCATATACTTTTATTGTTTCTACAACTTGCGTTTTTTGCGTTTAGGTCCTGTAAGCCCCTTAACAAACTATTCAAATACTCGTAATACAATTTCGATAGCACTATAATTAGTGTTGTACGTTAGCTACGAGTCATTTATCGATAGCCGCTTTGTCAATTTAATCTCGGCTCGCACGGTTGGATTGATGCAATAAACTACAGAGATAAAGGCAAATTGATCGCTATTCAAAACGCCGGCTTTGTCTATCTATTGTATATTAGTTCAAAATTATTTACTAACAGTATTGATTGACGCACTTATTTTACAGTCTAAGCTCTCAGTTTCGAGGTTTCTCTCTCATTTCATTAAGTACCTGTAATCAGTAAAGCGTAGGTGCAAAGCTGGTAAAAGTAAAAAATAACTGTTATTACCAATACCGAACTCCTACGTTTTTATGGTACGGTCAGCATCAAAAGTTGATTAACACATCAGTTTTTTAATCTTAGTTATTGAGCAAAATATTTGTTCTAAATTGCAGCAGAAGATTTTTTTTTAGAATATATAAGTACTCTTGTCTATTATGTGAAAAGCTAAAAATCAGTTTATTGAAAAAAGTGGTTGTCAATTTAATAACATGTAAAAATGATAGTGTTAATCGACTTTTGATGCTGACTGTACCTACCGTACGCAAAATATGCCAACGGGACCCTTTGGGTAAGGCTCCACTGTCCGTCCGTCTGTAACTTTTGAACCTTAATAGGTAGGACACTTGAAATTATCATACGGTGTGTACTATCATATTTTGATCCGACTTGGTTTCCGTACGTCCTTTTCGGGTAACTACTGAAAATCAGCGCAGTGCTGTGCCCCCCCCCCCCCTATAGCACAGCGTCATGCTGAGTGGAAACCTCCTTGTCACAGTCGTGACGTGCATACGTCGACTATTTCTGCTTTGTCCTTGTGATTCTATAATCACAAGGACAAAGCAGAAATCCAAAAAAAAAAAAAAATCTATACAGGGTGTTACAGAAAGGGTATATCAATAGTAATCAATACAAACGGGTTGAAGAGTGTATCTGGTCTAGAATCTCTGTACAAAATTTCAGCTCAAAAGCAGTAACTTTGAAAAAGCTTAATATTTTTTTATTTCGATAGTTTATTAAATTGAAATCATAACAAACGTGTCACCGCACTACGAGTGTCACTATCCATTATCTGTAGTGTGTCTGTGCGCCTAGTACACGCACATCACGCCGCCGCGCGCCAGTGCAGCGCCGTGATGTCGAAATAAAAAAATATTAAGCATTTTCAAATTTAATGCTTTTGAGCTGAAATTTTGTACAGAGATTCTAGACCAGATACACTCTTTTACCCGTTTGTATTGATATATCCTTTCCGTAACATTCTGTATATATTTTGTTTTTTTTTGGTCGTCTTTAAAAGATCGCTGTTAGCGATAAGACCGCCCATTGTGTCACCCATTGTAAAGTTTCTATATTTATGTCTGTAATTTATATGGTGTACATAATAAAGAGTATTCTATTCTATATTTTGTTTTTATTTTTCCTTATTTATAGAATTATCTTTTTGTATTCACGTTTTTCTGTGACAAATAAACCTATGTTTCTTTCTTTCTTTGTTACTACAATGGCCGCTATAACAACAAATGAAAAAATAAAGGGGATTATCCATAAAAGAAACGTGTCTTTTCAGCGCTTTTAGAATATATTGTTAAATATTGTACGGTGGTACCCACAGAACCCTTTGTGAGCGAGTCCGACTCGCCACTTGGCCACTTTTTAGGGTTCCGTAGTCAACTAGGAACCCTTATAGTTTCGCCATGTCTGTCTGTCCGTCCGTCCGTCCGTCCGTCCGTCTGTCCGTCCTCGCTTAATCTCTGTGACCGTTAGCACTAGAAAGCTGAAATTTGGTACCAATATGTATATCAATCACGCCGACAAAGTGGTAAAATAAAAATTGGAAAAAAATGTTTTATTAGGGTAGCCCCCCTATATGTAAAGTGGGAAGTGATTTTTTTTTTAATTTTAACCCTGTCGTGTGATATATTGTTGGAAAGGTATTTAAAAATGAATAGGGGTTTACTAAAATCATTTTCTGATAATGTCAATAATTTCGCAAATAATCGCTCCAAAAGTAAAAAACAATGTGTCCCCCCCCTCTAACTTTTGAACCATAAGTTTAGAAAATATGAAAAAAATCTGAAAAATAGAACTTTATAAGGACTTTCTAGGAAAATTATTTTGAACTTGATAGAAACAACAGTTTTTGTACAAAAAAAACAAAAAATTGTACAAAATCATTTCTGGACTAAGTTCGTAGTATAATCGTATATGCAAGCATTTTTTTTTACTTCGTTTACATATTTTATTATCCTGAACGTATCTTTTTTTCAAACAAAAAAAGAATTATTAAAATCGGTTCTCGCAATCCAAAATTACCACCGAAAACTTCTGGCACGTCTATGTATTAATTAGTAACCCAATTCCCCGAGAGATGGCGCTGTAGGTACTTATTACATTGGGTCGGGTATTATCGAATTGTACGTGGGAACACTTATTGTGACGGACGGGAAACTACGGAACCCTACACTGAGCGTGGCCCGACACGCTCTTGGCCGGTTTTTTTTACAAAGTGTGCTCTCTGTAAAGCTTCCACTCCGTCATGATTATTAAGAAAATAAACGAACCAAGGTACTCATACAGTGTTTGTAAGGAGATCGAAAAATAAAATAAGCAAGGTTTGTTTTATTTAGAAATTATAGAGCTCTTATATTTGCTTTTAGAACTTTTACATACATTTTCATAACATATGCTCATGAGTAAACTAAAAAAACTGGCTGCTAAAACAATATCAAATACTTGAATATTTCAGTTACGCTATTATTGCCACACAAAATAATTCATCATACCTACGTCTCTAGAGTGTTGCCGTGCTACGAGTTAAACTGCACTAATTTATTAAATCCTCTTCGGGCCCTGATTTAGTATTCTGTTCAAACAAGCTTATACCCTTGGTTTTACCGTTGTGTTTGTGATCATGGTTATTATTTTCTGTAATAATTCACAGCATTGCTTATTGAATATTGTAAAAGCCGATAATTACTATATTCATTTATAATGCTTCAAGCTTTAACAAAGGCTAATGAGTTATTACGTCAGAATTTAATCCAACTTCGCTAATGGTTCAGTTAAGGGCCCGGTCACACGTACTACCACTACACCTCAAACACACCACAACGACACCACGTCGACGGGCACGTATGAAAATGAATAGTTTATTCACACGGACCACATTTTGTCTGTCAAAATCAACCCTGTGGACGATACCGGCCACATCAAGGCCACGGCGCAGCCAGAACGCAATCACCAGCGAGACCAGCTCCATCGTAACAGAACGATCTGTCTGTCTGCAAACACTTGTCACAACGTAACCACATCGCAACTACTAGCGACAACGCAACCACCAGAAGGCCAATTCTCGTAATTTAAAGCGTTCAAAATCTAGTCGCAGTCTCATCACGGCGACAAACAAATGTCAAAAAGTTGTCAAAATGTAGGGAAATTAGAGGTATTTTTTGACAGATTGAGACTGAGATCAGACTGTGAACGTTCTTAAAATTACGGGAATTGCCCCTCCGGACTATTCTGTAAAAATCTCACCGTGAAAACTTAGGTGAAGTGAGCTTGAAGTGATCTGTCATTCTACCTGATGTTAGCGATTGACACTATTGACAGCTCACTATATACTCACTTCATCTTAGTTTTGACGATGAGATGTTTACAGAATAGCACTACACATCGTTACCCCAATGCAACTGCAAGAACAGTGACACTATGCACACATAACCACAGCTTCCCCATATTTTGTCGCTGCGATATGGTGTGGATGTGGTGCATATGATCGCGCCCTATTCGAAATTCAAAACACCTATAATACCATGAGTTGTTTATTGCAAACATTTCCAAGGATTCATTAGCGGCCAGTGCTCCATTTGTGTTGACCGAATTCGGACAGAAGAACCTCCGCTTAATGGACACATTAGTCCAATCAGGAATCGGAACCTGGACTTTAAAAGCCTTTGCGTTTGTGGGATTGGCGCTGACGTCATCAATGAACCAAAAGGGCGAATAAAGTAGATGCATCGTAAGGTGAGTATAGATTGGAGCATTTGCTTGTAACAGAACATCGAGCATTCGCCATTTTTATGAAGCCGACTTTCGACGCTCGATTTCTTGTTACAACCTGATTTTAAAAACCAACAAGCTCAATGGTCTAACATTTTATCGAGGGAAGGCACGAACAGCACCTATATGTACGTCCAACATTTCAATAATGAACGCAAGGTAGATGCTCACTGGCCTCCGTGAGACGTCGTCGAACGTAGCGTCGAGTATTCGCAGAAACGTTGAAACATGAAAATTATTTTGGAAACTGAGCTTTTGCCTGTACTGTATCATTCGTAAGAACATTACATGGAAATTCTCGAGAAAATGCTCTAGTGTAGGTATACTCACCATTAAGTATCTACGGAACTCATGGCTAAATAATAACAGCCTCATTGATCGATCGAAGGTTAAGCTACGCTTAACACGGTCGGTTCATGGATGGGTGACCGTCGTAGTCAGAAGCCTAAAACTCTGACAACCAGTTTTACTAAGGTATAGTGTTACCCAGATACTGGGTTGTGAAGGTCAGATAAGCAATCGTTTCATGTAAAATGGTGCTATTCAGCTGCATCTGGTTAGACTGCGTGCCGACCCCAACATATTTGGGAAAAGGTTAGGTAGATTGATTAATATTTTATGTATCTACTGAATGATGTTTCTTCAGTACTAATTTCCTCACTCACTTAATAAATTCATACTATATGGACTTGTCTTTTATTTGAATATACGATATGCACTTGCCAGATAAGGAGAGCGTCATAAAAGTTATAGTGCATGTAATAAAGTGATGATATTTATGATAACAACTTCAGATAACAAGCTATAACTTGAATAACAAACTACGAGTACCTACGTTCAATACAATACCTTGCACGACATACAGTAGGTACTTCAATTTATATTCATTGCTAACGTGACCATTCGTCCCGCTTTGGGCAGGACAGTCCCGCTTTCAGACTGTCTTTTCTGTTGTCCCCAAACAGAGCAAAAATGTCCCGCTTTTACAAAGAGACCAAACGATATTCAATTCAATTTATTCATGAACAATTTACATTGTATCTGAATATTCTGAATATCAAATATAAGACAGCACAAAATATAAAGCAGTAAGTACCTAGTCGATAAATTTTAATTACAAAGACTAACATCGACAAATCATGTGATAAGCACCATTTCTAGAAAATACTGTAAAGGGCGTATTTTTAACAAAAATCAATTATTTAAGGATAATAACAGTTTTTAAGTATCTAGAATGTAAGCATGTAAGCATTTGGTCATTTGCATTGTAGCAGTAGCTATTTGGCCGTTAACTTATGTTTTCAATATAATAAATTATATTTTGAATTCGTTGTTAAACCATAATTAATCAATTTGTTTATCTGATTTTAGTTAATCTTAAAAATGTCCACTTTCCTTTACTTTGCCGTGTATCATGTCTTTCCAGAATAATATATTCACTATCAAGAAATGTAACACTATTGCACAGAATAACTTTCATTCGCCCTGAATATCCTTTTAGAAATGGCCCAAATCTGAGTTTTCAAAGTCGTCAGATTTGGGGAAAGCCCACAATTTCGTCGTCAGATTTGCCTATTTAAGTCATTATGGGTTAGGCCAGACCCGATCATGCCAAAATAAACGCCTCTGAACATCACTTTATTTTTGTCCCTCTTTTGAAATCTGAAAGTGGACTCCTATCAAAAAAATTTTAAATATATTATCGGTGTTCTATCCTCATGCCAGATCTACTCAGCTATCAACTTCTCGCCCTGAATATGGTTGCTCAAAAACCCTCTGGGCTCCCCTACCAGCATGTTAGCAGTTCTATTTGTAGACAACAAGTACCTAGATCTTCTGTCTGTGCATAGCCGATGGTTAGTAAATATTTAAGTATAATTTTTTAACAGCTGTAGTAATTTAGTTTATAGATACTTAGTTTTCTATTTAGGGCTGATTTTCTAACGCCAGATAATTTCATCCGAGGAATAATTTTGAATTTTTGACATTCCTTCAACAAAAAATCTATCAGACGTAAATTTTATTCCATGAATAAAAAATTATCTGTTGATTGAAAAATCAGTCCTTAATCTATTGTACAGGTATGGGCATAAGAATGTTAATATACTATATCATTACGTGTCTTGTTAGCGTTTTCGGCAGTGTAGGCAAGCATGGTACGCCGCTTTAATACTAAGTGCATAATTAAAGTAAGTATATGGACCTAAAAATACACAAGCGACAAGGTCATGTTAAGTTATGGTACCCATGGGAATATGTCACACGAATATTTGAGGTAATCAACTGCCGCCTGGCTAAATAATAACAGCGCACAGGTCGATGTTCAAGGTTAAGCAACGCTTGCCGAGGTCGGTTCTTGGATGAATGTCCACCCATTACATATTGAGATCCCACCGTGCCTTGCCAAGCACGTTAAGCAGTTAGTCTTGGCTGTCATACTTAGATATTTGGAAGTGGTTAGAGGTAGTCAGAAGCTCGAAATCTGACAACCAGTCTTTCCAAAGGCCAGGCAGATTGATTGGCGGCGTCGTTCATCTCGCGGTCGTGAGCGCGACTACTGAGCGTGGGGTCTTGGGTTCGATTCGGTGACGTTAAATAACTGGTGAAAACTAAAACAAAACACATAATATAGATGTTATGTGGATGTTTTGTGTGTTTAATGATTTTCATAGTTCTCGTAAGGCGATGTTTACCTCCTAATATATCGGAAGCGTGACTACTACTAGCGTGGTACAGACGCCAGCAAATCAAGCTACCCGAAACTGTAAAATTTTCCCAATCTAATTTGAACCTTAAGCTTTAGCTATAAAGTTGAAAATCTATTAAAGAAATTTGACAGATTGTAGTAGGTTGATGTGCTGGTGTCTGTACTATAAAGTACCTACTATATATGGGTAGGGGGTACACTTAAACAAAAAAAATGTCATGTAATATTATGGTACCCTATAGTGTCACGCTTCCGATATAAGCAATTGTTTTTGCATAGAGTTAAGTACCTGCTTAGTTTGATGTGCAGAATACGTAGTTGACGGTTGCGGCTATACAGGGTGGTCCAAAAGTCGTGGATCAAACGAAATAGGGAGATGAAGGAGGTCATTTCCAACAAAAAATCTTTCTACAGCATGGTCATAATTCAATTGCCCTAAAAGTTATAAATATTTGTGTATACCGAGTTCTTGTACAATTAGACGAATTTAAAAAAAATGTGATATAAAACAGCACTACAAAGTTCTATTAGGGCTCTCAGTATCAAATTTCAAGAGCAATTTATTTTTTTCCAAAAATTTTGTAACGTTACCAAAAATTTTTTCTCATTTTAAAAGTGTCGGAAATGATCTCCTTTATCCCCCTACTTCGTTTGATCCACGACTTTTGGACCACCCTGTATAAAGTGTCTCTTTACACCCTGTACGCATGGAAAAATGTCGCAGGAATATTTGATGTATTGTATCGTGTTTTACGAAAGCTAGAAGGAAACACATTAAATCATGCTGATGGTGAATTATTAATGCGAGACGGCAAGTATTTCGGTACTGAATAATATTGCTGACCTCGATACATAATATTACCGAAAGTTATGCTTTACGCGGCTCTTAAATGTAAATAAGGGGAATGTATGCAACCCATTAAAATATAAATGGCGTTTCTCTGTTTCCAATTCAATATGGCCTTATTATGGTCCGAAACATGAACAGTCACGGGGTATTATTGCTCAATACCCATATAACCACGTGAGGTAAATAGATTCGTGATTACGAAGAATTTTCTACCTCCATACCGACTGTAGAAAAGAAGAATATAATTCCCTTGAGCGGAAACATCACGTTTTGATTCAATTAAACCAAAATGATTGGTCGTAATTTATATAATTAGACAAATTTATGGCTCATTAGTCGATTCCCACGAATTTGCTTTACTCGCCCGTAAAATGCGAATCTTTACTTTTAAATAATATTATTTTTTCTATAGACGACTCGCACGAAGTTAATTTATTTGTGAATTTTGAATTTTGTGTTTCATTCAACGAAGTTAAGGAAAAAGTACACGTTCTTGTCGTCTCGCCTACAAATAAATAAAGAGGAATTCGTGCGACTCGAATAATTTAATAACCCGAATTTATCTTCTAGTAAAGTTGACATAGAATGTGAAACAATTTTCCTTATAATAAATGCTAATGTTACGTGACATTTTTGTGCACAGTATTGAATTTACATAACGTAAGGATCCATTAAATACTAATGAGTTTACAGCCCGTCGCCTCCTCGCGTAACTACCTATTTTCTCGTCTTTTTGTATTATGCTGAAATGAGGGCAAACAGGACATTACTGCGTAACGTTAGGTACGTTACGCAGTAATGTCCTCACTTATTCATTATTCTTAGCTGCCGTTAGTTTAATTAAAGTATTTACTTATTGAGGTAATAATGTACTTATATGTATGTATGTACATACCTACATACAACTACTGCAGAAATGGAGAGGACAAGTTCTCGCATAAAAACAGCACACGCATTTTACGTGGTAATGATGCCAGCCTTTTGGGCACTTTTCCTATTGACAGCGATGCGGGGGCGATATTTTTGTTGCAGTATGATTCTTTCCCCCTCTTTTTTTATTTACTTGTACGTAATTGATATTATTATTATGTATCTACCTAAATACCTATTATCAAAGGGAAATTGAAATAAAGTGCTTTTACGTTTTAAATATTCAGAAAGGGGTTATTAATATTAACTTCTCTTGAGGAATCTGCGTCTTAATTGTTTAACACACTTTCAATCGGAAGTCGAGGTTTTCGAAGGAAATTCCTAATCCACTGTTTCATGGGTTTCAAAAATTCGTCTGCTCAAGAATGTAAATAACGCTATGAACGTGGCTGAACTGTCAAAACAGAAAGACGTTGCGATCAATTGGTCATTTAATGTCATCATCATCATCATCTGCCTTGCCTTTTCCCAACTATGTTGGGGTCGGCTTCCAGTCTAACCAGATGCAGCTGAATACCAGTATTATACATGGAGCGACTGCCTATCTGATCTCCACAACCCAGTTACTGGGTAATACAATACCCCTTGGTAAGACTGATTGAGTTGAGACTTTCGGGCTTCTAGACGACCCGTAACGACTGTCAAAGATCCACGAATGACATCCGGGACCTACGGCTTAACGTGCTTTCCGAGGTACGGAGGGGTCTTGGTATGTAAAGATGGTCACCCATCCACGGACCAACCGCGGCAAGCGTCGCTTAACCTGATCGATCGAACCGTGCGGCTGTTATTTCTTAGCCACAAGCCCAAGTGATTTCATGTGTGTTACGCAATACCCCGCACGATCTGTTCGTTTTGTCATTGGCAGCACGTACCTAGTTTGTTACGACTCTTGTATAGAACTTGTGACAATACCATCCAATCAATTGCCTGTTGATATAAGAAGTCAGGAAATAAAAGGTAAATTCGCTAAATTACTGAGGCTGTTCTTTTTCAGGAGTTTGTAAGCGATGTTACATTTATAAATTGTAACATAACTATGTTACAATTTATTGTTATTAAATGAGTAGTGTTATTTAATGAGTTAAATTAGGGAAATTTAAGTGTAGGTACGGGCTATGATTGGAGTCTCTCTGAAGGATCGAATCCGCAACGAGGTGATCCGGCAGAGAACCAAAGTTGTCGACATAGCTCACAAAATAAGCAAGCTGATGTGGCAATGGGCCGGTGGCTTTTTTTTGTAAAAAGTTTGTTTAACAAAATAAATGAATTCAATTTAAAACTACTTTGAGTAAAGTTTGATATGATAATTCTCTATGTTTTAAAGTAAATTCCATTAAATACTCGTAACTCTTAAGCGTTACGCCGTGATGTCGCAAAAAGTAAAGAAAAAATAGATATAGTAAGGTAAGGTATATTCATGATATAGGTAATTTGGTGATATATTTTTAAATGAACCCCACCCTCTTACCTTTGCTTTGTTATGCTGTTGTCGTTGCTTTTTATATAACTTTGGTTGTTAATGTTATTTTGTAAGGCTGTGTTGGATTCAACAATATCAATAAAGAAGTTATTAAATAAATTTGCGATTTCAGAACCTGATGTAGCTGTGATACCATTTTCAACTATACTATTAATATATTCACGAGATGCTACGTTACCTGTGCTCCGTTTGACAATATCCCATGATGCTTTACCCTTATTTTTTGAGTAAGCAATATGTTTGAGATTACATAAAGATTGCAAATTATTTATACATTTTCTTAACAGATTAGAATATGCCTTAAATTTAGTTTTATTATCACTTGTTTTATTTAAATAATTTTTGTATCTTAATAGACGTTTAGTGTGACTACTCATTTTAATCCCTTTGGTTATCCATTTTAATTTACTGCATTTGAATTGTTTTTTTACTTTGATGAGCGGAAAACACAACTTATAGAATAAAGTTATTGTGTTGCAAAATGTTTCAAAGGCATTAGGTATTTGTGTCGGAAAGGTCATAAATTTCAGAAAAAGATAATTTACTTATGTGTTCAATGAATTTGTTGACATTATCTTTGCTCTGGTCCCTTAAGGACTTGAAGTAAGAACCTGATATGGGTTTTTGATTATATTCGAATTTAACAACCTGTGCCGTGTTATGATCAGATAAACAGACATTAAAAGTTTTACCTATTACATTTGGAATGTTACTGATGATGTTGTCGATACATGTATTCATCCTAGTAGCCTCTTGAATATGGCACCGCATTCCATAATTTGAAATTAGTTCTTTGAATTTTGTACTATTTATATCTTTGCGTAGAAGGTTTATATTGAAGTCTCCTGCTATTATTATTTTACTTTTTTATATTGTAGTTTTAGTAGGGTTTTGTTGAAGTTTTCAAAAAATATACTTATGTTAGATGAGGGTGTTCTATATACACATAGTAAGATTACATGTATAGATTTGATTTCAAGCCCGCAAATCTCAAAGTGTTTCTCAATGCGGAATTCATTAATTTCCTTTAATTCAGTACTTTGGAGGTGATTTTTGCAAAGTATGCATGTTCCCCCTCGTCGCTGATCAGGCCGCGAATAAATGGCACCAACTTGAAAATTATTAAGTTTCAGGTACTTTTCTTCCCCTTCAACGACAAAATGTTCGCTTAAGCATATTACATCTATATTCATACCAGATTCACACATATCATTAATGGTCAGTTCTATATCATTAAGTTTGTTCTATATCATTAGGTTCTATACCATCATACCTAGTTTCGAGTTTCTTTTACATAAAACTAAGAAATATCTTTTTAAATATTTGACTTTAACTGCTTTTAGTATTCAAATTATTTACTTTAAAATGTACATAATTTCATGGGGTAATATTAATTGTTTTCCTACATGCTAAAATCCTTTAAGGTTAACTTTTCTATATTTGTCATCAATATACCTTCCCTTACCTATACTTAATTTTGCATTTTTTTTTTTATCGAGAAAAATCATTGAGTCGTGTATTCCTTTTTCATGATACTAGACCAAAGAGTCAAAAAACATCAAAATGTTAAATCCCTATTCCACATACTTAACAAGTTACACGAAAAATAGAAAACCACATTTTTTTCAACTTATCACCTTTTGCCAAATTTGTTAAAATTCCCAGCGAATTCTGGCAGTTACCTATAGGTAATTTTCAGCTGACCTTATTTTCTTGCGTCACTTTTCTATCGGCCGTCCATTTGATTAACGACCGGCTCCCTTACATTTATAAATACATACCTACCTATCTAAGCGATGATGATATTGACGTTTGTCGATGGCAATATCGACGAGTTTTTAAGTTGAAAGTACCTCTTTTAACTTTACGGAATCCTCTTTTCAATGATAACCTAGAGGAAAGTTCGTTTCTTGTTCATTTGGCTATGCTAAGTATAGATATTATAGTCCACGCGGAACTAGTTGGCCGCTGAGGTGGGGACAGGAGTGAGGCGGCGGGCCGCAACGCACGTACTGAGTAATGCGCCCCGCCCCTCCGTCCCACCGCTTACATACCTAAAAGGCGCGGCCAACTTGTTCCGCGCGGACTATAGCAGTCGTTACGGGTGGTCAGAAGCCCAACTCTGACAAATAGTTTTATCAAAGGTGTTACCCAGAAACTGGGTTATGGAGGCCAGATAGCGACCGCCTATCTCCTCAATGTAAACTACTACTAAAGGAACTATCTAGTCTCAGTAGTTCCTTCAGCTTTTGCAAAGGAACTACTGATCAAAAAGTTCTCAGTACTTCCTTCAAAGGAACTGCTAAAGGAATTATCTAGTCTCAGTAGTTCCTTCAACTTTTTCAAAGGAACTACTGATCCAAAAATTCTCAGTAATTCCTTCAAAGGAACTACGCGAAGGAACTAGTGAGCATAAACGATCAAGAGCAGGGGTAGCCCAGTGGTAACGGCCGCGACTTACGAGTTATAGGTCATAGGTTCGAACCCAGACAGGCGCTTTACTTTGTGTAAATTATTTCATTACCACTGCTCTCAAAACGGTGAAGGAAAACATCATGATGCAAACAGTAGATGTCCTAGAACCAAAATTTGGAAGACATGTGACATCTACCAACACCGCACTGGCACGTACTCCCTCTCACAAAGAGAGGCCTGAGTCCCAGCAGTGGGAATAATAGCTGATAATGAATTCAGCTGCATCCGGTTCAGACTGAAAGCCGACCCCAACATAATCCTTTGTGCTCACTAGTTCCTTTAGTAGTTCCTTTGAAGGAACTATTGGGAAAAGGCTAGGCAGATTAATAAAATCTATGTTATTCGCAAACAAGCATGAATAAAAAGAAATCTCAGATATAAATAAAGTTTTATTAAAATTCGCTCCGGTAAAATAAAATAAATTAAAACCGTTCAGAGATTCCAAAAAGTACATACCGATGTAGGTAATAGCTGAAAAAATTAATTTATAAGAACGCTTTTATTTATGTTTCAATTTCAATCAAAGGATTCTGGAATATAAATTATGGTGAGTTATTACTTTAATTTAATATGAAATCCAACAGAAACTTTTATTTTCTACAACTGCGAGATTAAATTGTTTACAAATGCCCAAAGATTTAAATCGTTAGATTCGCTCTACCACGTCAAAAGATAGTCGCGTTTCTGTTACGTTTTGACACCGCTCACAAACAATGACGCTTGACTGTAATGGAAACGCTATTTAGGCTGCGGCCAAACGAGCGTAATTTTTTGAGCTGTGAGTCGCGTAAAATGAGTCGCGGAATTTACGCTGCAATCGGTTTCATACTAAAGTCCTGTTTGTACCACACGGCGACGCAAAATGAGTTGTCTGCAGACTCACGCGCGTTATTTCAACCGAATTGCGCTCGGGGTGAGAGGGTTTGCGAAGCAAGCGTCAGTTATGTTACAGAATGCGACCGAAGTTACGTCCGTCCGTCTGGCAGCCTAACCGAATTTCAGTTGAACGTAAATTGCGATACTCAAAATACGCGACTCACAATTCAAAAAATTACGCTCGTTTGGCCTCAACCTTAGTCTTGTGTGAGCTCACTCTTCTCCATATGGCCACTTTTTCACGTGCCTACGTTCGGTGAGGGCAAATATAGTGATTTAAAACTTTGCAAATAACTCATTTGAAATTCTGATAGCAGTCTAGCCTTGTTTATAGTTTTTTTTTATATTCTTAGTATTTTGAAACGAATAATAGAATAAGTCTGTCTATAGATTTCTACATAAGTAATAGTAACTACGTATTTAAGTTATCTGCCTACGTCTTTTGTTTTCCGAGCTATTACGTAAAAAACTGGCCAAGTGCGAGTAGGATTCGCATATAAAGGGTTTCGTCCACCGTACAATATTGAACATTACACATTTAAAGTAAAAAACACGTTTCTGGATCTCTTTTTATTTTAACCTATATTTTTAATTTTTATTATTCATTTCTCATCATCTATAGCTGTTATTATCTACCTATAACGGTTCAAAAAATACAGTCCTGTGACAGATGGTCGGACTGACGGACAGCGGTGCCTTAGTAATAGGGTTTCGTTGGCACGCTCTTGGTACGGAACCCTAAAAAGCACCGCCATTAATAGTTATTGTAATTGTTTTTTTCATGGAAAGTTTTCGTTTCAATGCTTCTGGAGAAAACCATATAACGAACAGTTAACTATGAATTACTTATGTATGAACTATCGCAGTCGCATGTCGCGTAGTGTGCGCCATGTCTTAGAGATTACTAAGTATAAATTAGCGGGAAAATTGATCTACTAACTACCCCTGCCATGTAGCCCCTTAGCTAAAAGGGAACAAATGTTTAATAAAGTTTGAAATGAAACAAGCCATTTAGGGAACTTTGAAAATAACTTGTGGCAAGCCCATTATCTTGTTTCTGTTCAGTTGAAAATATAATTGGTCTTGTGTTTGTGACATTTGTTTCATTGTACGTGTTGTTTCATTACTTTTGCCATTATTGTTTTGTGGGCTCAAGTCCAGAAAACATGCCCAAATGAATATAAAAATAAAAACATGCCAACAACACAAATTGATATTATCTTCTTTTTAATTTTATTGTTATAACTATTTACCTTATACTAGCTGTTGCCCGTGACTTCGACTGCGTGTATTTTGTATTCAGGAAATTAGCATATGTCCATCTCCTGGGCTACCTTTCCGTCTTAATGAATTGTTCAGTAATTTAGGCGCGAAAAGTTAACAGACAGACAGCAGATTTTATAGTATTAAGTATGAATAAGACTACTTGTCGCGTTAGTCTGATACTTATGTATAATAATAATTACTAACTACGCCTACAGAAAATCGATTTACCTAATATGAGCTTCTCTTTGTACATAATGAATGTAATAATTTCGTAGAACTTAAATTAAAATTTCACGCAATGTGACCCTAATGAGGGTGTGTAATATATAGCGTAATAACAGATAATACCCATAATATTACTTGAAATTAACGTTTTTTTGACATAATTTTCATATGCTATAAAAACGTATAACCTAATTTCATGTGATCGAATGTTATCTATATAAATAAAAACAAAAGGCCTGACTGACTGACTGACTGACTCATCAACGCCCAGCCCAAACCCATGGACTTAGAAAGTTGAAATTTTACACAATGGTTCCCTTTATAATGTAGACAAGGAATAAGGAAGGATTTTTCGAAATTCAATCCCTAAGGGAGTTAAATAGGGGATGAAAGTTTGTATGAAAGTCCGTCAGTTTTAAAGTTAGGATCTTCAAATTTTGTGTATAGGCTGACGATTGAAAATTAATTTATACGTGTCTCAGCGTTTTTGATGATTCTACCCCCAAAGGGTTAAAAAGGGGGATGAAGTTGTGTATGAAAGTCCGCCAGTTTAAAAGTTAGGATCTTCAAATTTTGTATTTAGGCTAACGATTGAAAATTAATTTATACGTGTCTCAGCGTTTTTGATAATTTTACCCCTAAAGGGGGATGAACGACCTAACTGAGATATCGACGCACAGCCTAAACCGCTGGTTCTAGGAACATGAATTTTGAAGGGTGTGTTCTTTGTGAAGAGTAAGTATCCAGTAAGAAGGGGTTTTTGGAAATTCAGCCTTTAAGAGGGTGAAAAGGGGGGATTTTGTTTGTATGAAAAATCTTATTCCTTGAGTTAATAACCTTGAAACTTGGCACGAATACTTACCTAAGTAAATTATGAAGTTTGGCATTTTTCGTTTTTCTAATCTACCCCCTAAAGAGGTATTGGGGGGTGTCAAAATTTGTATGGAAGAATTTTAACGCGCTGTCCGATTAACTCAAAACTCAGTATTTATACTAAGGACTAAAAATAAAGAATAACGTGTATCAGGGTTTTTCGAAAATCTACCCCTAACTGTGTGAAAAGGGGTAATTAATTTTACAGGGGAGGATTTCACTGCGTGGCTTGATTAGTTCGAAAATAGGCATATATAATCTTAGAGTCAAGTTATGAACACGTCTTAGACGATTTTTCATAATTCCACCCATGTAGGGGTGAAAAGCGGGATAACAGTTTATATGAAAAATCTTAATCATTTGGTTAATAAACTTGAAACTTGGCACGAATATTTATCTAAGTAAATTATGAAGTTTGTCATTTTTGTTTTTCTAAACTACCCCCTAGAGGGGGATTGGGGGCGTCAAAATTTGTATGGAAGAATTTTAACGCGCAGTCCGATTACCTCGAAACTCGGTATTTATACTTAAGACCAAAAATAAAGAATAACGTCTATCAGGATTTTCCGAAAATCTACCCCTAACGGGGTGAAAAGGGGTAGTTAATTATACAGGTGAGGATTTTAACGCGTGGCTTGATTAACTCAACAATTCGTATAAATAATCTTTGAGTAAAGTAATGAACACATCCCTAACAATTATTTGAAATTCCACCCCTATGGGGGTGAAAAGCGGGAGTACAGTGTATATGAAAAATCTTACTCATTTGATTAATAAACATGAAACTTGGCACGAATACTTAAGTAAATTATGAAGTTTGGCATTTTTTGTTTTTCTAAACTACCTGCTAGAGGGGGATTGGGGACGTCAAAATTTGTATGGAAGAATTTTAACGCGCAGTCCGATTAACTCGAAACTCGGTATTTATACTTAAGACCATAAATAAAGAATAACGTTTGTCAGGGTTTTTCGAAAATCTACCCTTAACGGGGTGAAAAGGGGTAGTTAATTTTACAGGGTAGGATTTTACTGCGTGGTTTGATTAACTCGAAAATTTGCATAAATAATCTTTGAGTCAAGTAATGAATTCCACCCCTGTGGGTGGTGAAAAGCGGGGATACAGTTTATATGAAAAATCTTATTTATTTGGTTAATAAACATGAAACTTGGCAATATTTGGGTCAGTAAATAATAACGATTGTCAGTTTTAGTTAAAAAAAAACCCTTACAGAGGATTTAGGGGGTGACAAAGTTGATAGGTTAGAAAAATATGTAACTCGCTATCGGATTAACTCGAAACTAGGTACTACCAAAACAAAAAAATAAAACAAGTACTTATCTGTTTTAGGGTTTTTCAAAAATCGACTCCTACCAAGGTGGAAAAGGGCAAGTAAAGTTTAAGGGGTGGATGTTACTGCTTGCTTCAATTAACTCGAAAATGGGTATGGGCCTTTGAGTCAAGTTATGATCACGAACGATTTTAGCGGGGCTACAGTTTATTTGAAAAATCTGATTCCTTTGATCTATAAAAATTGGCCCGAATTTATCTAAGTAAATGATAAAGATCATAACATACACTTTCGAAATTTTTAGAGGTAAGTACGTATTTCACGCGGACGAAGTCGCGGGCAGAAGCTAGTATTTCATAAAACCTTCTTTTTAATAACATTCAGTATAACTTTCATCCATAGTATAAAACAAAGTCGCCGAAATGTCTGTAAGCGCATAACTTCCGACTGACTGCACCAAATTGGGTAATTCTTTTTTTTTTGTTGTTTTCGGTATTGTCAGGCCAAGGTTTGTATGAAAGGAAACATAGGAAATTCTAAAAAAAAAATGCACCTGTGCGAAGCTGGGGTGGGCCGCTAGTTACATATAATTTACAATTTGTATAATGCCCTTTTTATATAACGTTTAGTTGACCTAATCTGGCGCTCGGCGGCCGCTACTGCGGCACGCTCGCTTTGGTCACTGTTCTAACCTAATCTAACGAAAATGCCAGGTGTTTAAAATTGGTCACTGGTTTAACCTAACCTAACGAAAATGGCAGGCGTTTAAAATCTAATCAGTTTTTGCAAAGATATATAAAACAAAGTAGACGTTTCTAAATTATATTAAACGTTACTTACAGATTTTGAATATTATACTAATTGAATATTAATTCAAATGTGCATTATAGAAAAAGTCTAGGTATTATACCATATAAAATAAGGTAAAATAAAATTATATCAATAATTCATTATATCATTCCATCGTTATATTAAAGAAAAGTATATTAAATGAAATTAGGTCAAATGATCATAGAGCTTTTGTTATTATATCAAACGTTACAAAATGATGAGATGTAGAATAAAACTCATGTTTGCATAAATAATTGAAATATAGATTATTCAAGTCAGTAAATCGCCTGTATAGCCTTCACGCTATCATACAAAGTATTAAGGATGATAGATGTTTCAATTTAGCCAGAAATATTTCATAAGATATCGAACAAAACGTATGCAAACATCTCACAAAGTAATCACTAGCTACTTCAAAAGTACTTAGGTATGTACTAAGTTTAAGATATTATCTTAGTTTGTGGTAATGTTTGTACGTGCTTTAAGCATTAAAACTAACTAACTACTTAGCTCTAAGCTTCGGGTACACTACAATAATACGAAAAACTTTATTCCGAAAGTCACAAATACGAACTTCAGAATACCGATTTTCATAATTCCGAATGGTTCAAAATTCCTTTTATAACAACTCCGATTTATCATTCATCTTATTTTAATAATTCCGAAATTTCAATATTCCTAACGTTTATAATTACTATTCTCAAAATACCGAGTTTCAATAAATCGAATAACAAAAAGTCCGACTTAATGATAATTCGAAATATCAAAAATACGAATTCCGATTATTAAAATACCGATTAATTAGAATTCCGAAATAATAACGCTTTGTAAAACTGAATAGCAAAACAAATAAACACATATTTCCAATTGTAAGAATATAGATGGCACAAAACCAACAATAGAGCCCCTATTTCTGTGTAAAGGGTATAAAGTAACCTAACCAAACTGAACCTCGGGGTGCCCTTCGCTCGGTCTTGCATCCTATGTCGACGGAGCCCCGCTTCGCGGGGCCCCTATTTCTGTGTAAAGGGTTTAAAGTAACCTAACCAAACCGAACCTCGGGGTGCCCTTCGCTCGCCCTTGCATCCTACGTCGTCTATTACGTTCGTTGAGTTCGGGTGCGGTAACGGTAACGGAAATAATTCGGAGTATTGAAAATCGAAATGTCGTTTTTCGGACCGAGAACCCATCGAGCATTTGATTCTTCGAATATATGAAAATCGGAAAACAAACAAGTCGCATTTATGACTTTCGGTAAAATAAATTTCGTGATTTTTAATAATAGACATTATGATTCTTAGGTATTATGAAATTCGGACTTTTGAAAATCGGAACATCAAAATTCGGAGTAAAATATTTCGGAGTATTTGGGTGTTCCCCTAAGCTTCATCAAACAATTTAAAGTAGACTCTTGAAATGTTCTTTTGAATTGTCGAGACTGGCAGTTTGGTTATTTTTAGAGGTATTTTGAAGTAAAAACTTCTAAAGGCGCGTTGACTTACTGTATGGGAAAATCATATAGGTTCGCGTTGTTGCCATACACGCTACGATATACTTACGCAAGTATACAGTGAGACGAATGTTAGATTTTGCGCAAACTACTCTTGTGTGATTTTCTGGAGCAAGTCGCAAGTCGAACAGCATGTGCAAGTATGGCTACCATAACGCGTTGCACTTGGCCAGCAGTGAAAGCATGTTTTAGCTTTAAGTTTTCACTTCTGTCGGCAGTCCCCATGACTACCTGTTTTGTCTTTCTGTTCCAGATAAGGTTTTACTACTAGGTGGTAGCTAGGTTTTAAATACTGGTATTCAGCTGGATCCGGTTAGACTGGAAGCCGACCCCAACATAGTTGGGAAAAGGATAGGCAGATGATGATGATAAGGCATTACTTTATAAAACACATGTAAATACATGACAAAGAAATGCCCTTTGCCACTAAATAAAATTCCACATCGGCCGACGTAAAAATGTCCCAACACTCGCTAAATGAACTGCCATTCAAGCGCAAGAACTTGATCCAGCCAGTTGCCATTTTGAATCAATCACAGCTGTCGGTCCTATCGGATTGATTGGCGGTCACCCGATGACAGGGAAGGGGAGCGACGAACTGACCTTACGAGTATGGGTAGTTTTTTGAGTTGCCATAACCGAACTACAGGGTGAAATTAAATTCATGGGCATCCTTTTAAGGGGTCGTTGTACTCATCGTTATGAACAACTTTTACGATGGCACTAAGCCTAAAATCGCGAAAAAAAATCAGCTGTTCCTTGCATTTATGTTCGCATAACTCGTCAAAATGTAGGGAACAGCTG
The DNA here is from genome assembly GCA_947508005.1 of Amphipoea lucens. Classification (NCBI taxonomy): domain Eukaryota; kingdom Metazoa; phylum Arthropoda; class Insecta; order Lepidoptera; family Noctuidae; genus Amphipoea; species Amphipoea lucens. Next base: position 17,119,664 of record OX382367.1, read on the forward strand.
ATTTTTTTCGCGATTTTAGGATTGGTCCCATAGTAAAAGTTGTTCATAATAATGAGTACAATGACTCCCTAGAGTTATGGGATATAAAAAAAAACACGTTGTATAAAAAAAATATAACGTAACGCTACATGTTACGCGTTTTTATGGCGCAGCAACAAACGTCTACGAGTAATACCAAGTTCCTTTACCTATAGATTTGTTGACAATAAGAAATATGGAACTTGAAGTGGATATGAAGTTGGAAGGTCCTCGGAAAGTGTCTCTACACTCTGTGAGGACCTTCCCACTTCCAACACAAGAGTTTTTGTAAACATAGGATAAAAGTTTGTATCTGATGAAAATCGCGGCTAACAGCTAGTATTTTACACATGTAGAAACATCTTCAGATTCTCCAATTTATTTCGCAATAAAAGTGCCAAGAAAATATTCTACTAAAATTTTTCTGACAAATTCAGTGTCTACCCAAATCTCCTAGCTTTATTGTGGAATACAGCTTCTATTTCCTAAGTAAAAATCCTTTTGAGCAAACTTGAGAAGTCTCTCTTGTTCTCGTAAAATATTTTCTCTTTTTATTTTTTGTCGGTGTCGTTCGTAGCAGTGACGCTATCGTTGCTACGCGGCTACGCGCGTACTACGGCGTAGCAATAAGAGTCTACGAGCGTTCACAACCAAATCTAGATTATTGGACATTCCGAGATATTTTTAGAAGGTTATTGGTGTCTGATTAGTGTTTCTCTATTAGATTGCGAAGCTCTCGAAGTTGTTCAAATATTTGATAAGTTAATATCCGTTGAAGGAGATTGTGTAACTATTATGACAGATTTCTTAAACAAATAATCGAGTCTTCCTATCTTCCAGTTATTAGGGCGCGCCAAATTTCGATTATGTCAATATCCTCAATTAATTGAAGGCTCATGCAACAATGAATGCGGTAATTCTTCATATTCTTACTACTGAATTGTTCAATCGTTATGATATTTCGTCGATAAATTTCAATTGCTTGTAACTTGATTCGGAAATAGTTTGTATCATGTCACTTTAACACATTTGCGTGCATGGTTTAACAAAGTTTCGCATTGCACCGTTGAAACACTGTGTCGGGATAAGGGCATGAATTCTAAAAATATCCGATATTCTATATTCAAATTGTGTCCTTCGAATAACATCAAACGTTATGTTGTACATACTGAATAGGACCGTTTGGGCTTTTTTTTATTACTTTGTGTCAATGTTGTATGAATAAAAAATTGTGATCAGACTTACTGTGGATTGTGGATAACTCATTATTCCTACTCAGATGTAATAAAAAATAAGTTAAAAAACTAAAACCCGACTACTGAAAAGGATGAAACAAGAAAGTACCTTCCCGTGGTCGCATGCTGCTGTACTAACATATTATAAGCTATGGTAGCATGCGACCACGGGAAGGTACTTTCTTGTTTCATCCTTTCCAGTAGTCGGGTTTTAGTTTTTAAACTTTTTTTTTATTTAATTGTTTTGGGGCTTATTTCAGTAATATTTATATTTTTTTAACTAGCTTTAGCCCGCGGGGCGTAAGCATGAGGACATATACCCTTATTAATAAACGTTGTATAGCGTCTGTATAGTTACACAACGCTTAGTCTTCATCTTTCGAAAGTCAAATTACTGACGACTGAAAGAGAGAAATCGGTGTGTAACTATTCATCTGATATAATACGTTTATTAGTAATGGGGTTGGTTTATACGATACATACGTGTCTCTGCTATGAATCTATATATCCTATACTTACAAATAAATAAAATGGAAGTGTCTGTTTGTAACGCCAAAATAACAGCTTTTTACTAAATGCATATGAAAGTATATACGGTAAGTACTTATAACAAAAAAACAATATTTAAAATTTTTGTCCGTCTAACCTCCGAAACGGCTGGACCAATTTTAACGGGACGTTCATAAGCAGATAGCTGTTATAATAAGGAGTAAACTACTTTCCGTCCCAAAGGCACGTTGACGTAGGGTAATTTCCGCCATCCACGCGGGCGAAACCGCAGGCAGAAGCTAGTCAATTATAAATACTTTTTAAACTGTGACTTCACTCCATCGAATAGACCAAGTACAATAAACTGTGACCACTCTCCATAGAATAGAGCAAGAACAATAAACTGTGACCACTCTCCATACAATAGAGCAAGTACAATAAACCGTGACCCCACTCCATAGAATAGAGCAAGTAGAATAAACTGTGACGCCACTCACTCTATAGAACAGAGCAAATACAATAAACTGCGACCCCTCTCCATAGAACAGAGCAAGTACAATAAACTGCGACCCCTCTCCATAGAACAGAGCAAGTACAATAAACTGTGACCCCACTCCATAGAACAGAGCAAGTATAATAAACTGTGACCCCTCTCCATAGAACAGAGCAAGTACAATAAAGCAATAAATAAGCCGCTTTTCCTTCGATAAAATGATCGCAAAAATAAGTGGCTAGACAGAGGTGCCATCCACTAAACAATGCAATTTATTATCCGCAGAAACCACGAGGCGAATACTTAAAATACCCGTTTCAGTACAAAACGGTTAGATTTACATAAAGATTAATTAACAGATAAATGTTGATCGTTTTTGTACGGAGGGTCCGTTTCTTTCTAAAAGTTTTGCGATATAATTATTTTTGAGTTTTTATATAAACACTGGTGAGTTATGGCCGCTCGTTCATTTTTATAATGAGGCGGCTTTGTTTCAGTGTTTATTCATTTTGGAAAGTTTTTGGTGTCCCACGTTATATTGGATATTGGATGCTGCATGAAGGGAAGTTAGCATCTCGTAGGACGCTGAGCAACGTCGTATGACGTCACGAAAACACTCATTGACGTAACGTGTAGGTATGTCCCTCTATTTATAGTTAGGTATGTTATGCAATTCAAACAGACTATTAATTGCTATTTAACAGGAAAATAGATGACCCTGCTGGAGTTTCGCATTTATGCACGCAGGCATGCATTTTATAATAGTACATTATTTACCGAGGGTAGAAAGTGGCCGATTACTAACGAGGGTGGAGTTTGTGAATTAAACACACGATTTGGGAATCGGACTTTCTTCAGAGTAATACAGTGCTTTTTTGTTACCTACGAAGAAAATATTTTTTTTTAAAGTGAAGTTTTTATTAAAAATATTACAGTTGTTAAAACTCAATGCAATACTTTTGCCAGGGAGATTAATATTACTTTGAGAAAATGCAGAAGAGATTAAGTACTGACGCCAGCACATCACGCTACTACAATCTGTCAAATTTCTTTAATAGATTTTCAACTTTATCGCTAAAACATAAGGTTCAAAGTTGATTTGGAAAATTTGACAGTTTCGTGTAGTTTGATGTGCTAGCGTACAGACGCTAGCACATCAAACTACCCGAAACTGTTAGTACAGACTAACAGAGCCTGTGCTATTGGCACTGCGCTAGGGAAAGGCAGCGGTGGAAAATGGGCAACTGGTTCAGAAAAATAAAACAAAAGAATGCTATTCGCGCCTTCCGCGCGCGCACGTTTTTGTCTTGCTATTTTTTTTTTTAAATCAATGTTCAGCAAAAGTATCATCTTGTGGATACGTGGGTAAGGTTGCGGCCCACATTTGACTCATCTCAAATTTCCACCCCGTATTGAATCGTTTACGTCACAGTTAAACGTAGAATAGAATACAGACCACTTTTACCAGTGGGTTGCGTAAAAGCGATTAAGGGATTACGTTCAAACAACGTGGCGGGCAGCGATGTTCTCTTGTCAACAGACAACAATGCCTTTATCCATCGTGGTTATTGTGGTAATATTCTCTTTGACCTTTCATTATACAGGTTATTGGAAGGCTCCGTAGGCAAGCAATTGAAGAAAATTAGGTCAATCCTAATTGTTTAATAGCTGTGAGGAACGATTAGTGGTTTTATTCGGAATAACGTATTCAGTTAGTAGTCTTATTATAACTCACGATGTCGTTCAACTTTAATATTTGATGACCAATAGATTTTTTGAAATTTTAATATAAGTACATCAGTTCGAAAGTTGCAACGAAAATCCGTCAGTCATTTGTTTTCAGGTTTTGTTTGGTTTAAAAACAAAGGCAGAATTAAAATCAGTGTCCGCCTAAAAATAAGTTATAATTAGGTAGTATCCCGGTATAACGTATAACTGACAATAATTATACGTGTAATCCACTTTCAGCCGACGGCTACCGGCTAATCTTGGAAAGTTTCAAGTCGAGCCGTCGCCGGGCGGAGATATATCTATCTCCGAGATAAGTCTTACAAAAGTATTGGGTGTCATTTTCAAAGCTGCTTTCGAATAGACAATTTATATATTAAATAGTTCTTCAGACAATCCGCTGATAAATGAGGCGTACGGATTTAGTGAAGAATTGTTTTCCTGTTTCGTAAAAGTAATCTTTTAAGTATTGCGGAGAAGCTTAACTACCATTTTCTTGTTTCTTTTTTAACGTAGCGAGATGAAATCCGTGTAATAACATGATACTTTTCAAATAGGTATTATATAAAACCTAAAGTAAATACTACAGATGTATCGTCTAGTTTAGCTCATACAACATATACGTAGATATTATGTAAAGTAAGTAAATATGTACCTACTCTGTTTTATCTATTCGGCAAAACAGTTCGTTGTCAAAAAATACTGGTATAAACCAAACTATATTTTGAGCTAAATTGGTTAAATGCGCACACAAATATAGGTACCTCTTACTAGGAATCATCATCATTATCTGCCTAGCCTTTCCCAACTATGTTGGGGTCGGCGTCCAGTCTAACCGGATGCAGCTGAATATCAGTATTTTACATGAAGCTACTGCCTATCTAACCTCCACAACCCAGTTACTGGGTAATACGATACCCCTTGGTAAGACTGGTTGTCAGATATTTGGGCTTCTGATTACCAGTAACGTTTGTCAAAGATCCACGAATGACAGCCGGGACCAACGGCGTAACGTGCTTTCCGAGGCACGGAAGGGTCTCGGTATGTAAATATGGTCACACATCCACAGACAATCAAACACTCAATTCCCTCAAAAAATCCGTGACGACGCAATTTAAGGACCACGGAACAAGGGCCGGGCAATGAATGTAATAGCAGTGGATCTGAGCTCTTCAGCCTGAGTACAAACCGGGCTCCCTGGGACAATACCCGGCACACCCGGCGCTTTAGAGCGCGGGTTTGTTTGACTTACTTAGTTTTATTAAAGACCAATTTCTGCCCGCGGCGTTGGTTGCGTGAAGATTGGTAAATGATAATATTAGACTGAACTATTAACTAAATTGTTAACATCATCCAGGTTTAAGAACATTGCACTAGAAGATGAACGTAAAAAGTTCTTTATAAGTAACTAGCTGCGCCCCGCGGTTTCATCCGCATACGTGTCGATCCCGTGACAATATCGGGATAAAAAGTAGCCTATATATTAATCCAGGGTGTCAGCTACCTCCATACAAAATTTTATTAAAATTGGTCCAGCCGTTTAAGCGTGAAGAAGTAACAAACATATAAGCACACCCCCACACACACTCACAAACTTTCGCCTTTATAATATTAGTGTGATTATAATTTCTACTCACAGATATAAAATAGTGTTTTCATTCCATAATTATCAGCCAAAAGACGTCCTTAGCCGAAAAAAACCAACGCATAGTGACAGTTAACAGTCTTTTTATAGACTTGAGTTACAAAACACCGCTCAGCTCCTTTTTGTGACAAAAAGCCACATCCAGCAAAAACACGTTAAAAGCCAAGTTACAGAACTGTGTACTACTTTAATTATGTTCCTACATTAACTCCAAATCCCTTTCCATCATAATTATTATAGAAATAACCATTTCATAAGTGAATACTGTCATCAAACTCCTTGTTATTATGTTTTAGTATCTTCTTACGTCCCCATGGGAAGCGCCGAGACCTACTTACTGGGAACCGGTACCTTGTGGAGCAAAATACGTATAATATTAGGGAATAGCTTCCGTCTAAAAATATTATTGTTTATGGTAAAGTAATTTCCTTATTTCATTTTCATACATTCCATCTTCCATGATCATTATTATCAGCGGCCGTGTAGGAAAAGTGAAAGTATAATCATTGACCACCGATCTCATCTAGTTTAAAAAAATATGATTGACGTGTAAAAGTGTTTGTACAAACCCACTTACAGAAATAAGATCATTTATCATTGTTTCTGGATTGTGTTGAGCTAATTGTATATTTACTTATGTTTGTTATTGCATCTGTTTGTTTCCCAAATAAAATAAAAATAAATAAATACAAATTAGGTAATCTATTCAGGACCAATAAGTTTTCATTTTCATACTGGGGCAATGATGAGTTTGACACTTCCTTGTACGGTTCCAGAAAGCGCTTATTCGATTCCAGTTATATTTTCTAGCAAATAAAAGGTGGGTATGTAGGTATGAGCACACGATAGAAGTGAAAACTTACGACTGGAGCCGAGTGTACTGTATACACGATTCAGCGTGACCGAACCTTGCCTGCGTTCATTGTTCAGAAAGAGTACAAAGTCCGCCGAGAAGTTTTCACTTCAAAGGCACATCAGTAAGAGACATATTTTATTTCTACTAGTTTTATCAATGTTGGAGCTCCTGCTATTACGAGAATTTCAAATGAAATCGTGAATACGTTCAGAGAATCCAATAAATGTCAATGTCACGTGCATGCTTGCCTAAGATTATGTCTAGTGGTTAAATTATACCGATCTTATCACATATACAATAATTAAAACAATTTATTATACAAGCATATTACCAGTCTCTTAATTAGGAATTCAAAGGATTCCATTGTACTGAATATGTTTATGTCTTGTAGAATTACAAACTCAAACCAGTTAAGTATGTCAAATAAACCAATTACTTGTAGGCACTTTTGAATTGTGAAGGGAAAGATTGGATTGGGGAAGGGGATTTTCAGTCAGAAAGATGCAGCTAGTTACCCATTCCAAAGCGTAGTACCAGTGGCGTGCATTGGTTTTCAGAATAGGTAGGCACTAGGCCGAGTCTAGTCTAGGCAAACGCGGTCACTAATCACTAATCAGGAAAAAAAGTGTGGTTATTTGAGTAGGCATGCCTACTTAAGGGTGATAAATTGCAAAGGTCGAACGTCATGACAATGTGCGAATAGTACGGGAGCCGAGTAGGCCGTCCGGCGACTGCCTACTGCCGCGCGTGTTTGTATGAAGATTTTATTTTTTGTTAGGTATGATAATTTAGTGAGTTTCTTAATTGTGGGGCACACACACTAAAATGTAATTGACAGGCTTATGTTGATATATCGAGGTAGGCACTGCTTATACGCCTATATGCAATGCACGCCACTGCGTAGTAGGTACCTATGAAGAAGAACGGGCAAGAAACTCCATGGACTCTCACTATACCTAATTGCTCTCGCGGATCAGTGTAAACGAGTCATCTACAAAGTTTGATCCGTCTGTGAATCAGTTAGGACCATTTTGAGGGTTACCATTTAGGAATTTGAAAAGTCCTGACATTTCAATAAAAGTCCGGACATTTTAGTCACAAAATCCAAACATTACCCACTTAGTTACGTATGGTAGGTATGGTAGCAGACGTTCGCGAGGGGAGGGAGGTAGCGGGGTGCGGGGAATAAAAAAAAAAGTGCGCTGAAAAATATAAAAGTTAATACCTATACCAGAAAGTAACGTTAAGTTTGATTATTTGTTTTTTTAGTTTCGTTAAGTTTGTGTAGTACAAAGCTTGTTAAAGAAAATAAAATATTTGTATTTGTATTTTACGTAAAACAAATTTTTATTTTGAATAAAATATTTTATGTTTGAACTAGTTGATTGTTTGCCAAGTAGCAACACAAGATTTATTGTTTGATCTCGTTAAGTTGATTGAAAAAGAACTATTTGTTTTTAGATGAATAAGAAAGTTAATAAATATTAAAGACTTATTTGGTATTACTTATAACTTTTATTACTCGTGTTCCATTTAAGCCAAAAAATCCGGACAAATTAAAGAGCCGGACAAAGTCCGGACAAAAGTCTAGAAGTCCGGACATGCCTGGACAAATCCGGACGGATGGTAACCCTAGCTAGGCCTCACGTTCTTTCATCATTGAATCGTAGGTAAGTATAGTAACGTAAGTCACACACAGAATTAATAGAAAAACACAATTCATAATATAAAAGTAAGTAATTGAATATTCAACGCGTTTCAAACTAACTAACCTGGATAACAATTATATTTTTCGTAATAAATCTTGAGAAACTTGACTTTCATCATAAACATCGGGGACGCATATCTAAACCATCTTGGTGAAATAATTAAGACAATGCTGATAAATTATGAGCGAGGCGGTCTCTGACAGAAATCAAAACGTGTATACTTATGACCAGAGGTCGGAGTAGGTAGATTGATTTAAGGTCGTTGACGTCAAACGTAGAGGATAATATGGATATGCCTCCAAAATACCGGAACTTCATATTTATTGTGATATTTGTTCCGGAATTTTAAAATTAGCACGAATTTGTGTTTAAAGTGAAAAGCGTATTAATAATATCAATCGACGCTGCCAGTGTTAGCTAATGGTGAAAGAAATCAGTATTTTATTTTATAAAAAAATACTTTGGAATAGTTACACCGTATTTTGTCCCTTACTGTTGAATTAGAAATGACGCTTGACAGTATGAGACAAAACTTAGACAGGGCCTTTTGTATCTTTATCTCATGTTCATCTATGTTCACAATACGCATTGACCGCACGCAACGACCAATCAGAAGCAAGTATCCTGTGTGACTCATTGGGTGTTCATATAATAAACGATTTTGTTAGCCTATCTATGTATATGCTTTTTATTTTATTTTATTCCATAATTCCAATCCCGGAACTTTTTCCGGTACTTCCCGCACATTATGGATAAAATGGCATGTCCATATTATAATATCTTGACGCAAGCATATAAAATCAATCTACCTACTCCGACGTCTGCTTATGACTGTTGAAACGGCTGTCTTGGTATCGAATTTGTGAGCTATAGCATGCTTGAGATGTAATTTTCGGCCTCGACCTCTAAACCTATGTAGGTATGTAGTTATTTTGGGTCCCCTCCGATTCGCATGAACTCTTTTAATTAAAAATATTAACTCTAAAATCTATACATACCAAAGCATAAAAAGGTTCTACAAACCGTTGACAAAATCTAAAAGATTCTTGCGTTAATTACTACGACGAACTCCGCAAAGAAATTACATATTATGTAGGTCAGTACATATAAAAATGTTCTTTTACTACTAACATTTGCACGCAGCTTCGCCCGCGTGGAGGTCGAAAATTATCCCACGGAAACGTTCTAATACGTTTAACAGATCTTTTTAAGAGGAATAATTCTGTAATACATTAATTTCATATAACTCAATTGGTTTACGCGGCGCTCGCCAGAAAAGCTCCCAGTCGGCATGATATTTTTCGACATATTCAACATGGATCGTCATAATTCAGACAATTTACACAAAAACTTTATGAATTATACACTTAAACTTCTTCATGAATCACTCCGTCCAATTGGTGAAAACTGTATGAAAATCCGTTCGGTAGTTTTTGATTTTATTGTGTTCAGAGACAGATAGACGCGGCGTTGTTGCTCTATATAGTAGAGTAGTATAGTGCTAAACAATCCAACCGATAATTATTTAGTTATTGGTGATTTTAACCTAAGTGGAATTTCGTGGCAATTAAATAACAACATTTTATTACCTGAGAATATACTTAGTAGCGACGAATACATGCTAACAGACGAATTGCGTGTTTTAGGGTTCAATCAATGTAATGGAATATTAAATGCATATGGTAAGATTCTAGATTTAGTTTTATGTAATGAAATTGTTTCGGTAAGTGAGTGTTTGATGCCTTTATCACCTGTTGACAAATATCATCCAGCCCTCTGTATCGACGTGAACTTTGCTGAGTATACCTATTTAACTCCCGCTCCCTTTATTCGTTACCTTTTTGGTAAAGCTGACTTTGCAGCCATTAACAGTGAAATAGCTGCTATAGACTGGACGAACGTATTTCTTGACATGTCGCTTAATGACGCCGTAAACTACTTTTATACTACTATAGCGGATATTCAGAATAAGTTTGTTCCCACTAAGACAGTTTACCACAGTTCATACCCTATCTGGTACTCCCCGGCACTTAAACGCTTGATTAAAGAGAAGTTTAAATATCTCCGTAAATTTAAGACTTATGGCAGACTTTCAGATGAGGCGACCTTTAAACATCTGCGTGAGCGGGTTAATAAACTTGAAACAGAGTGTTACACCAACTACTTATCTGATACGGAAGCCTCCATCGAAAAGAATCCTAAACGCTTTTGGAGCTTTGTAAAGCAGCGGTCTAAGTCTAATGCAATACCCAGTTTCCTCAGATATGGTGATGTGACGATCTCTTCTCCCGAGTCTATTTGTAATGCATTTTCTTCCCACTTTTATTCCACTTTTCTTGATCCTACTAATGATGTGCCTACTAATTATTGTCCTCCCCAAACTGCTACATATTCCAATATGTCCTCGGATATTCATTCAATTGAGATTGATCTAAATGTTATAGTTGAGCTACTTAGTAAAATCGATCCATTTAAATCTGCTGGTCCGGACCACTTATCGCCTAAATTGCTGATTGGGTGTGCTAAAACCATTGCCTTGCCAGTATCTCTATTGTTTAAAAAATCGCTCTCTTCACGTTCTGTTCCCCAAATATGGAAGTCTGCCTTTATAACTCCGGTGCATAAGAAAGGGCAAAAAAACGAAATAGTTAATTACAGACCTATTTCCAAACTGTGCATATTAGCAAAAGTGTTGGAGAGGGTTGTCTACAACCAAGTTTACGCAGCGCTGAGTCAGTCTTTTAGCCCTTCTCAGCACGGATTTCTTAAGGGCCGTTCAACTGTCTCTAACCTGGCTCTGCTCAATGACTTTCTAACGGACAGAATGGACAATGGGGCACAGGTTGACGTCGTTTACACGGATTACAGTAAGGCTTTTGATAGAATTGACCACAATATCCTTATAACAAAGCTTTTTAACAACGGTATCAGAGGAGATCTACTTCGTTGGTTTACTTCATACCTTGAAAACAGATCACAAGCTGTTGTTATTAGTAATTACATGTCGAGCTGGGTTTCAGCTCCTAGTGGTGTTCCTCAAGGCTCCTTGATTGGTCCGTTGCTTTTTATCATTTATGTGGGGGACATCGACTCGTGTTTCCACAAGTCAAACTTACTTTGTTTTGCTGATGATATGAAGATATTTTCTGCAATATCATCAGACGATGACATGGATGCTCTCCAATCTGACCTGGTACGATTGGATGATTATTGCTTGATTAACAAACTTGATTTGAACCCTGCTAAATGTTCAGTAATCTCCTTTAGTAGAAAACGCGTCCCTCTCCCTGCAACTTATAAACTTAAAGGGCAGCTATTACAGAGATGCGACGGTGTACGCGACCTAGGCGTTTTTCATGATTCAAAACTCTTATTTGACGTGCACGTTGAGCAAATAGTGGCCAAAGCTTCGAAGTCATTGGGTTTTATTATGAGACTCGCGGGTTGTTTCAAGAAAGCCAAAACCCTTAAGATTCTTTATTGCTCTTTTGTGAGAAGTCATCTTGAATATGCGTCACAAATTTGGAACCCCTGCTATGGCAAATACATTAATCGTATTGAGAATATACAAAAAAGATTTATTCGGTTTCTATGTTTTCGGCTACGTATACCATACCACTCTGATGATTACATAAATCTGTGCAAGAGATTTCACCTGCAGCCACTTATAAATCGTCGTCGGCTAGCAGATTGCACTTTCCTTTTAAAAATTATATCTAACGAGGTTGACTGTCCTGATCTCCTGCATAAACTGCGTTTCAATGTCCCTCAGAGATCAGTTAGATTTAATCCGCCGATTTCCATTCCCTTTTCCTCTTCTAACTACAGGCAAAACTCATACATGGTGCGAGCGAGTAAGGACTTTAATATTCTTTGCAAAGAATTCTCATTTGACCCATTTACCACTAAAACCTATTCTGCACGTGCTCGGCTGAACGCTGACTTTTTTAAAAGTGCATAGTGCTTATATACCTTATATTTGTATTTTTTTTTTCTTTCGTGCTTGTTAGTGATCCTAAGATTTCTAATACATTTTCTGTCTCTACCCGTGAGAACCTGTAATTGGCTTTATGTCTCATATTATATTGTTATGCTTCTGTTATAGCTGTTGGTTCTCCTATGAATAAATAAATAAATAAATAAATATATGTATAGCCAGAGAAAATTTCGTATTCCATATTTAGATACCAATTCTAAAATCGAAAGTTATAATAAAAGTTACATCAAAGATTCCGAGATTTCACTTTGATGAGTTATTGATGACATGCGAAAGTACTTTTTCGCGCAAATTGGAGGTTCTCCAGGGCAATTTACTTTTTATTAGTTTAAACGGGCAGCTAGCCTATTTCGCACTAATAAAATAGGTTTAGGCGTCTGTCTGCTATAAAATATCAGCCTGTATACCACTTTGGTTCGTAGTAAACTTGAGGCTGGTGCCTGTATCTGGCATCCCATACACAGCGACTCAAACATTAACGCTAGAAAAGGTACAAAAAAACTTTCCTGAGATTTCTGCGCTTTCGACAGTCCCGAACTCCACGATTTTTTCTGTCGGCTATTTGTTCCCGACAAATACATCGGACATCGCCAAAGCCGTCGACATAATCAGTTTTCGCCGCCGTCATCTAAAACTGTTGCCAGAGCCGAGTCCTAGTGTGTCATACTTTAAGGATGCTTAATGCCCTTTTGACCACCAATTCTGAATGTGATCCGTTTGTCGATGAATGGAGTAGAATTATGCGTGTTTGTCTGATGTTTTGTGAGAAGCAGTATGCTAGGGTATCCTCTATTATAATGTTAGTATTTGAAATAGTTTTGTATACCATACCTGTTTCAATCTCTTTGTTAATTAATGTAATTGGTGTTACCGTTTTAATTAACAATAAACAAGAACAAGAAAATTGGGATATCAGGTAACAAACAAAAGCCATCAAAAGAGGCTAATGGTCCCGAACTTTTTATATTACGATTGAGGGATCTAATACTGCCGACCGAGCGGACCTCTGACTCAGGGCTGCTCGATACCGAATCGATTACGACTTATTACAATGTCTCTGTACCCGAACAATACTTAAATGTGTACCTACTACTTAAGATATAACTACAAGATTCTGTCGGTCTGTTTGTCTGTTACCTTTTTACGGCTTAACGGACGGACTTGGGTAAAATTTAGCACACGGACAGACCTTGACCTAGTTTAAGACAAAGAATACTTTTTAATCCATTACTTACCGCACGTTCCCGTGGTATACTTTCCGACTTCCACGTGGGCGAAGCCGGGGGTAAAGGTTAATAATAGATATAAAAAAAGAGGTTCGAAACAATAGATACAAAAATTCAAGGTTCAGAGATTCCTATTGTTATGCGCAACACGGGTATATCAAATGACCTAAATAATAAAATGGATTGCGGACCCATTTTCATCAAGTGCCCGTTATAAGACATTTGTCTTAAGTCCCTTCAGACGTTTCGCTCTACTTTGCATTTGCCTAATAAACATGAATATTTATAGCATTAAGTATCGGTTTGGTAAACTCTATAGGCCCGAGGTTGTTATCTGTTCCAATATACGGCTTAGTTGTTTGTTATTATATAACAAATAAGGTATCTAAAACAATATGTTTTGTTGGTATATTCAGATTAGCAACAGTTGTTTGTCAGTGTTAAAAAATATAATAATTTACTCCACAATTTTCCTGGAAAAGCGATAGGTTAATTTTGTGTTTTATGCGTTAACACGTAGATACATATAACCATTTCTTCTTTTTAATGTCTTTTTCCGAGCACGTTTTAGTTTCCAACAAAGGTTTTTCCTTCCCGCATTCTTGTATATTTGTGAATCAGAAAAAAGGTACGTATTACGAGTACCTATTCACATTCATAGTGAAAATAAAATAGGGTCCGTGGCTAAATAATAACTGCCGCACAGGTCGATCGATCAGGTTAAGCTACGCTTTTCGCGGTTGGCCTGTGGATGGGTAACCATCTTTACATACTGAGACCCCTCCGTGCCTCGGAAAGCACATTAAGCCGTTGGTCTCGGCTGTCATTCGTGGATCTTTGACAGTCGTCACGGGTAGTCAGAAGCCCGAAAGTCTGACAACCAGTCTTACCAAGGGGGGGTATTACCCAGTAACTGGGTTGTGGAAGTCAGATAGGCAATCGCTCAATGTAAAATACTGGTATTCAGCTGCATCCGGTTAGACCGGAAGCCAACCCCAACATAGTTGGGAAAAGGCTAGGCAGATGATGAATGAAAATAAAATCACTCTAACGTTCCTTCAGTTTTAAATATATTATTGCCTTCTATTGCGGAAATTGCGGTATAATGTTAGAATGTAATGGAAAGAAAATGCAGAGTAAAATAAGATATAGCTGTTGTCGGCTTCGACCGCGTGGGTGTTGGAACGGGATAAAATGTAACCTATGTGTTAATCCAGGTTATAAGCGCACGATGCCGGCAACTTTACGCCGGCATCCTGAAGAGTATGGCCCTCTACGGAGCCCCTATCTGGGAGGACTCCCTCCATAGGAGGGAGAACGCTGCCGCCTTGCGGGCACCCCAAAGGGCCATAGCCCAGCGGGTGGCGCGGGCCTACCGAACGGTGGGCTTCGCGGCAGCATGTGCTCTGGCGGGCACCCCTCCTTGGGAACTCGAGGCGTGGGTGCTCGCCAGAGTATATGAATGGACGGCGGGGCGGAGGGCGAGAGGAGAACGCCCAGCCCAGGAAGAGCGGGAGGCCGTCCGGCGGGAGGCGAGGGACGCTATCGTCGTCCATTGGACGGGGGACCTCGCCACCGCAGCCTTCGGCCGCCGAACCCTCGACGCGATTGGGCCAGTACTGCGAGACTGGCTCGAGCGGTCGCATGGATTCCTCTCCTTCCGGCTGGTGCAGGTGCTGTCCGGACACGGTTGTTTCGGATCGTACCTGCACCGAATCGGACGGGAGAAGACGCCGTCGTGCCACGACTGTGGCGCGGCGGGGGACACGGCGCAGCACACCCTCGAGGTGTGCCCGTCGTGGTCCGAGCCGCGCCGCAGTCTCATCGCGGTGATCGGACCGGACCTATCACTCCCCGGC
Organism: Amphipoea lucens; assembly: GCA_947508005.1. NCBI lineage: Eukaryota > Metazoa > Arthropoda > Insecta > Lepidoptera > Noctuidae > Amphipoea > Amphipoea lucens. The sequence goes on from OX382367.1 coordinate 17,134,919, forward strand.
TTGGTTAACGCCATGCTGAGGGATGAGAGGTCCTGGGCGGCAGTCGCCTCGTTCTGCGAACACGTCATGTCCCAGAAGGAGGCGGCGGAGCGCGCGCGGGAGGAAGATCCTCACGCGGCGTTGCTCCGAAGGCGGAGGAGGGGTCGAAGAAGACGTCAGTTTGACAGTCATCTCCGACTCCTCCCAGATGGAGGCCAGCAGGCAACAGGTGCGGGGGCACCTTTGCCTGTATTGCACAGGCCCCCATCAGTGTTGGACGGGAATGGCCAGGTGCTCCCGGCTATTCCCGTAGCCCCCCAGCCTGGGGGGCATGCGGGGCCCGCCAGCTAGGCGGGCATGCGCCGGGAGGGTTGTGGAAGTAAAGGCTGAGCCGGTTTCCCATGGCCCTCCCATCACGGCGATGTGGGGACACCGCTGAGTTTTAGTGGGTATACTGTCGGTGTGTAATTCCGACAGGAGTCCCACATACCCCGTCTCGTCCCCCACGAGCGGGGATGCGTAACGCATTTCTCAGCGAAAAAAAAAAAAAAAAAAAAAAAAAGAAGGTTATAAACGACCGGTGTGGCATTTCATCCCAATCTGTTCAGCCGTATTTGCATGATCGAGTAACAATCATCTAAGCAACGTAGGATGTAAAATACCTAAACATATTATCAAATATATTTCATATTATCAAATATGTATACTATTAATGTTACCGACCAAACTCAATTTGTCGATAAACCAGTTAGCCTTAGGCCACACTGGTTGTTATAACAGAATTATGTTAGATTTCGTAAAAACATAATAAAATATCGAAAAACACGAAGTTTTCGATTTCGAGAAGTGATCAATTGCCTGCCGATATTTAGAAAAAAAACACTAATCGAAAACTGGTGGTTTTCTCTCACAATATCGTCGCATTTCATTCCAGAGTGTTCAAGGTTTTCATTACATTTCCGTAAACTCGTTTTCAATTTATCTGTGGAAAGATTTATCGGAATACCCTTGGGAGCGCGCTTATCACCCTTTTAGGTTATCAATTGATTTGTTTGAATTATTGTACTATAAATAATACCAAGAAGTTATGAAGTTGGACGGCGAGGCAAGAATTTTTTTCATCATCAATGATATTAAAGTAATATTTAAAAGGCATTCATTTATTTTATTTCACTGAAGAAATACTTAAATTGTACATTTCTTCATCATTTTAATCTATTACATTGGTAGCAATATCGAATAAAAGGTATAATTTTTTCATTCAAAACCAAAATTAAACTCAAGCCTGTAGGGCCCCCCACCCGCACGTTCATCTACTTACTTCGTTTCACCTCGGGTTATTGAATTTATAATAACCTCAAGAGGTAAACAGTTAATAATTCATTAATTATGCTGTCAAGATTCTTAAAATTAGCCAGAGCAGACCGACTTTTAATTTCTTTTTTCATACTGCAGAAACAGATTTAAACTTTTCAGACATTTTCATTAATTTTATGTACATGTTAAAGTTCTTTCTGTTTTTAATATTAAATTTTTCTTTTTCATAGTTTCCGAGGCTAATTTTCGTAGATACGGTCAGCAACGAAAGTCAGTTTACAGTGACTTTTTGAGAAATAAAACATCGTTAGGAAACCGGTATGTCCTAGATCCAAAACCTCGGAGATATGTGACATCCACCTACCCGCCCTGGGCCCGCGTGTTGGATACGGCCCGCTCCCTCTCACAGAGAGGAGGCCTTTGTCCCAGCAGTGGGAATGTTATGTTTATGCTGTTGCGGGTTCTAAACCCAGTGAAGACCGAAATAACTTTTCAATATCATACTCGTTGGTCTCATTGCAATCACCCGCTACATCAAAGATTATTGAACAAAAGAATATTGAAAGTGTACGATAGGTTTTATCCTCCTGCTCAGTTGTACATACATATAGAACAGTCTCTAAACTTCAAAAACTGGTTAAGTGAGAGTCGGACTCGGTTCCGTACGAATTTGTAGGTATGTAAATAGTTTATCACGGGATTTTTTTTTGTAGTGTAATTACTTTACGGTTTTCGGATTATTTCCTTTACATGTGCTACATGACATTGCTTCTTGCCAAATTTAATGATTCTAGGTCAACGGGAAGGTTCTAAGTTTACTTATAGGTTTTGATTTCGGAACATAAACACCCGTATCCCTTGATTCCGTCGACTTAGAAGTTTGATTTTTTAACTGCTTCAAGGGATTGCGGCCATGAGTATTTGATATTAATTTCAACATGACAACGCGTTCCTGAGAAAAAGGGTCTTGGACCGACAGACGAACAACGAAGTGATCTTACAAGGGTTCCGTTTTTCCTTTTGAGGTACGGAACCCTAAAAAGGGTCGCAGATAAGTCCCTCCGACTCCTCTTTAATGAATCCCAAACGTAGTAGTAGCGTATAAATTTGGTGTGTGTGCGACATAAAAACTCATAATATCACCCTAATCTCCGGACTTCCTAATTAGAATGCGGCTTATTTGTCTTATGGGAGGGCTATGAGGTACTTGTAACGCGTGCTTCTCACCTCCAGAGATATTACGCGAAGTAAGCCTAGATATGATGAACTGTTATACTTATGTGCACGTTTTTCGCAGTACGCACAACAATGCCGTGTGAAGAACCGGCACCCTAATTGGGTAACACCCTATCAATCGGCATCATTTTAAAGCAAATTGCTAATCCATTGCTTCATAAGTTCGATAAATTTGTCTGCTCAACACGTAAATAACGCAATGAATGTTGTTGAACTGTCAAAATGAAACCGATTCCGATTGATAAAGTATTACGCAATTGCCCCGCGGTTCTGGAACCTACGCGCTTTTTATCTGAAAGATTTTTTACTGTGGACATATTCTGTTTCTGCTCAGTTCGAAATATAATTGGTCTTATGTGTGTGTCAGTGTTTTTGATGTTTCATTACTTGTGCCATTATTGTTTTGTGGGCTCAAATCCCAAATATGACCACATAAATGTAAGTTCTCTTTCTTTTCAATGTTATAACTATTTATTTTATACTAGCTGTTGTATTGTGCGCGACTTCCTCTGCATGTATTTTGTATTTCATAATATTTTTGTACAAATTTAGGAAAGTAGACTATGTTCATCTTCAGATCCTAGGCTACCTATCTGTCTTAACGACCCGGGGCAATTGCGTAACACATTATCAATCGGAATCGGTTTCACTTTGACAGTTCAGCAACATTCATTGCGTTATTTACGTGTTGAGCAGACAATTTTTTCGATCTTATGAAGCAATGGATTAGCAATTTTCTTCAAAATTATTCAGATTCTGATTGATAGTGTGTTACGCAATTAGGGTGCTGGTTAGTGGTTTAGGGATGAAAATGTAACAGACAGACAGAAGATTTTATAGTAAGACTACTTGCCTCGTTAGTCTGATGCTTATGTTATTACTAACATTAACAAACAGCTACCTACGAAAAATAGATTTACCCCATACGAGCTTCTCTTTGTACTTAATTAATGTAATAACTTCGTAGAACTTAAACACAGATATAGATACACCTAGATAACGCAAGAGCACCTACTTCGCGTGCCAAAAATCGCACCAGTTTACGATCGAGAATCATAAGCCGCAACTTTCGCGCTCAGTCCTGCGTACTGCTGGTTGGGTGAGCGTGAGCGAGAGAGCGCGAGCTTGTGACGTCATAGTAGGTAGTCAGAAAGTGGCACGCAATTTTTATACAGTTCGTGATACTAGCGTTATCTAAGTATATCTATAAACTTAAATTAAAGTTTGACGCATGCCGGCTCTAATGATAATCAGAACAACCTTCACCCCTGTTATTATACAATGTATTAAGCTTAATAGATGTTTGAATTTAGCCAGAAATATTTAACAAGATACAGAACATAATGTAAGCATACGCCTTACAAAGTAACCTCAAGCTATTTCTTGCGAGAATATCAAAGGTAATTTGTTCATACGTGCTTAGGTACTAAGTTTAAGTTATTATCTTAGTTTGAAGTAGGTATTTGGGATGAGGTAGCTGGGATTACTAATTAAGTGCTCGTGTTTGTACGTGCTTTAAGTATTAAAACTAACTTAGCTCTTAGCTTTATCAAACAATTTATTTCAAGTACTCTTGAAATGTTCTTTTAATTGTAGAGTCTGGCAGTTTGAACATTTTTAGTGGTACTTTTTGCTGTTCGAGACAAGGTTTTACTTTAAACAACAAGTAAATACATGACAAAAAAATTGTCAAAAGTTGACTGCCGCGAGTCTAGTGGCGCTATTGCTGATCATGAGGTCTTAGGTTCGATTCCCAGGCCGAGGAAAGTGTCATTGGGTTTTTCAGGAATATCTTAGTAGCAGTCTAGAATCTAGATTTGTGCCCGGTTGATAGCAATAGACTCGCCCTCTATTAAAGTAATAAACATCACTTCATGGAATAAAAAGTTACCTACTTGTGTAATGTGGGTGTAGGTACTACGTACAGACGGCTACCCGATACTGTCAAAGTTTCCAAATCAACTTTGAATCTTATGCTTTAGCGATAAAGTTGAAAATGAAATTTGACAGATTGTAGTAGCTTGATTTGCTGGCGTCTGTACATATGTACACCTCTATCTAACCCTTAGGGATTTACAGGCGTTATGTTATGTTAAAAAGTTGCCATTTGCCGCTGAATAAAATTCCACATCGACCTACGTTATGTGACGACATTCCGCTAAATGATCTGGGCATTCAAGCGCAACAACTTTATCCAGCCAGCTGCCATTTTGAATCGATCACGGTTAGTCGGTCCTATCGAATCGACGGCCATCATTTTATCTTTTAATTAATCTTTATGTAAATCTAACCGTTTTGTACTGAAACGGGCCTTCGTGGTTTCTCCGGATAATTAATTGTGTTGTTTAGTGGACGGCCCCTTTTATTTTTGCGATCATTTTATCGAAGGAAAAGCGGCTTATTTATTGCTTGTTCTATTCTATGGATTGGGATCACGGTTTAATAGATATTTATGATTGATTCATAGCCCATACCATCTAGAGACACTTGTGTATCGAATACACTATGTCCCCGTGCCAAACGTAAACACTTTTTTTTTAAATCGTGGAGCATAGCTCATGCATTCTGCAATACCACAGGGAGATAGTGTACTTATGTGGGACTCCCCACTAAAACTCCACGGTGTCCTTCTCTGCCGCTTACGGCGGGAACACGGGCACGCGCTGAGCATACTGCGTCGCTGTTAGTCCTTGCAAGACCGATCAGGCTGCCGCCCATTGTGTCACCCTATGTAAAATTTCTACAATACTGTCAACAGTAACTTTCATAAAAGTTACAAAACAACCCGTTCAATCACTAAAATAACTGATGTCACTCGGAAAGCTGCCACGCTTAAATGGAATTGGGTTGGACACACCTGCCGCATGTCAGACGATCAATGGACCAAACTTACGACTCAGTGGGTCCCGCTTAATGGCAAACGACATCGCGGCAGGCCCAGACGGAGATGGCGGGGTTAGCTAGACCCCTTTGATATAAATTGGTCCTTGGCAGCTCTGGACAGAGAGCGTTGGGCTTTTATTGAAACACCATAAAAAGTATTCTTTACAGTACTTTTTACCCTTTAACATTTTACTGCTACGAGTAATTTGTTAAATATAGTTCTCTACTATATGCTATCTATATACTGTTCACAATTTACTATTCATAGCACACTGACATAAAGTTATAAAAAAGCCCAAACGGTCCTATTCAATATTTACAACATAACGTTTGATGTTATTCGGAGGACACCATTTGAATATAGAATCCTTACTTAATACGAGATCCATGTTAACATTATAAATTCGAAAGTAACTCTGTCTGTCTGTCTATATGTTGCCTTTTCACGCCTAAACCACTGAATCGATTTATATGAAATTCGGTATAGAGACAGTTTGAGTCCCGGGAAAGGAGACAGAATAGCTTTTATCCCGATATTCCTACGGGAAACTTATGCGGGTGAAGCTGCGGGGCGCTGCTAGTTGTGGCGAGCGCTCGTAGTTCCTACGTCGTAGAACGCATGTAGCCGCGTAGCAACGTTGGCGACAGAACGACACCACGACTAGAAAACATAGAAAGAGAAAAATATTTTACCTGAACAAGAAAAGACATCTCAGGTTGCTAAAAAAGATATGTACTTGGGAAATAGAAGCTGTATTCCACAATAGAGCTAAAAGATTAGGGTAGACATGGAATTTATCAGAAAAGATATTATAAGAATAATTTCTCGGCAGTTTTATTGTGAAATAAATGAAAGAATCTGAAGATGTTTCTACATATATAGGACTAATAGCTGTTAGCCGCGATTTTCTTTAGATACAAACTTTGCTCCCTTGAGTTCGGAAAAAACACTTTCCTCTACACTCTCAAAGGAACATATCTTCCAATCTCAGGGTCACTATATATTTCTTTTAGCCAATAAACCTATAGAAACTTCTTAGTTCTCGTAGGCCTTATTACAACGCCGGAGAACGCGCGAGCCACGTACTGTTGTTTTATCTTCCTTTTCCCTTCGGTTTGTGTTTCGGCTGCACGTTACACGAGTAAGTCAATCATGTTTAGTAACTGAAAATATAGTACTTATTACTTTTACATACGCCAGCATATCAAGTTACCCGAAACTGTCAAATTTTCCCAATCAACCTTGAACCTTATGCTGTAGAGATAAAGTTGATAATCATATTGTAGTAGCTTGATGTGCTGGCGACTGTACAATACAATGTTTACCTCATCAAGTAAATACTGAAAGTACTTTACAATTGTATTCAAACTTTTCAGCAAACATTTTCCCCCTTGTATGTCTAAATGCAGCATAATTGTTCCTAGAAACAATAAGAAATATTCTTATACATGAATTCTCGTTCATTTTTCGTGGAGAGCAAAAACTCTTCAAACGGCACAGCACTATTTTCAAGCCGTACAACACTAATTGGACTCATCAGAACAATGTTCAGCTGTAAACAGGCTCTAGGCAAAAATACTGCATCTTTAGGAGTCTACTTTCAAACTAAAATTATATGAGTAGAATTTTTGTATATGGCGAGCCACGTAATGACTAATTATTACTTTTCTATGGGGCCCGAGTGGCAATGCAGCCAGCCTTTCACGTTTCCGGATGACAGCGATGCGGACGCCTACCTTTTGTTTTGTATTTATTAGTAGTAAGTTATTCTTTTATTTAATTGGTACGTAGTGTAAATTGTATATCATATACCTACAAGAATTTTAATGTATCTATATATATAAAACAAAGTCGGGTTAGTTACACCATTTATAACTCAAGAACGGCTGGACCGATTTTAATGATCTTTTATTAAGCTATTGCATAGCTTTTATCGCGGGCTTGAGCGCGGCGACCGAATCAAGAAATCCCGTAACGAAAATAAACCTAACACCCCCCACTCCGACCGGCACAGCGGTGCGGCGTTGAAAGCCGTGCATCGTCTAACGTCGTTCCAGATCGGCAGACTTCGGCACGGTGTTTGTGTGCGTGCGACTAGCCGTATGCGTGTAGACGTGGTAGTCACCATGCTCAAAAAGTGTAACTTGAATTAATATCAAAGAAACAAAAAAATATTGCATAAATATTATAATTGCATAAGTTGATAAAAAATGCTATGCAATAGCTTTACCGCGGCAGTCCCCGAGTGCCACACGTATTTTTTTTTGTATTTGTCTTCGGCCGCGAATAGCAGAATAATTATTAAAACATGGGAAAAAATAACAAGAAAAATCTGAGGCGGTACGAAGTTCGCCGGGGTCAGCTTGTTTGAAATAAAAAGGAGGTTCTTTATTTATAACTTACATACGCCTGTTCAGTGTCTTATGAAATATTACTGGCGAAATTGAAACATATATCATCGCTAATACATTTTATAATACAGCGTGAAGGTTATTCTGGTGATTTATTGAATTGAATAATCTCTATTTTAACCATTTATGTAAGCATGAGTTTTAATCTACATCTAATCATTAGAGTCTGACTCATCATCATCTGCCTAGCCTTTTCCCAACTGGGGTCGGCTTCCAGTCCTAACCGGATGCAGCTAAATACCTGTATTTTACATGGAGCGACTGCCTATCTGACCTCCACAACACAGTTAGTTCACATTACTTACTAACGTGATTTCCGAGTCACGAGGGGGTCTTGGTATGTAAAGATGGTCACCCATCCCCGGACCAACCGCGGCAAGCGTAGCTTAACCGCCGTTATTATTTAGCCACAAGAAATGACACACACCAGACTGTGTCAAACTTTAATTGAAGTTCTACGAAATGATTACATTCATTAAGTACAAAGAGAAGCTCTTACTAGGTAAATCGATTTTCTGGGACATAGGCCATCCTCTCAGAGCAGCGGGCCGTAATCCACTACGTGGGCCCAGCCTGAGTTGGTGGATGTCACATGTCTTCGAGGCTTTCTTTCTAGGACAAGCCGGATTCCTCACGATGTTTTATTAATTAAAAAGTCAGTGTTAATTGACTTTCGTTACTGACAGTTTCTATGAAAATTTATATCCTTAGAAACTATGAAAAAGAAAAATGTTAATGTTAAAGACATAGAGAACGTTAATATGTTTAAAATTAATGAAAATGTCTGAAAAGTCTTTAATTCTAATTAAGTAAATCTGTTTCTTTGAACTAATCTCTTTCATGTAAAGTGATGTGTTAATCTTAAAAGTCAGTCCGCTCAGTTTAATTTTATGAATCTTGACAGCAAAATTAATGAATTAAGTACTTATGATATTACTAGCTGTGCGCCGCGGTTTCACCCGCGTAAATGTCGATCCCGTGGGAATATCTGGATAAAAAGTAGTCTATATGTTAATCCAGGGTTTCAGCTACCTCCATACAAAATTTTATAAAAATTGGTCCAGCCGTTTGAGCGTGAAGAAGTAACAAACATATAAACACACACACTCAAAAACTTTCGCCTTTATAATATTAGTGTGATTAACTCTTTACCTCTTGAGATTATTAAAAATTTAATAAAATATAATTTTTAATAATAATAAATTATTAAAAATAATAAAAACAAAAAAGACGAACGTGCGGAGGGCGCAATCATAAGGAGTTGGTTTTGAATGAAGTAATATATCATTCGATATTTATTTTCTAAAATGGCTGTGAATGTTAGATTTTTAAGTATTTCTTCAATATAATAATATTAATGAAAAGAAATGTACAATTTTCTGATTCTCATTTTAGGTATTTTTTCGGTGTAATAAATCAACGCCCTTTAATAATACTGCCTTAAGATTATTGATGATGAAAAAACTTTTGACTCGACGTCCAACTTCATAAATTCAAACAAATGAATTGATAACTAATAAGTAGGCTGATAAGCGCACCCCGAAGGGTATTCCGATAAAACTTTCTACGGAGAAATGGCTAAGGAGTTTATAGAAATTAAATGAAAACCTTCTTGAACACTCTCGAGTGAAATTGCGACGATAATGGCGCCGATTCTCTTGTTCACAAACTAAACTTAATTTAATTTCAGTGCATCTTTTTCTTTCTATTTCATTAAGAAAAAGACAGAAGATAAATATTAGTTTAGACCTGTCAAATTAGTCAGTGCCTGACGTAAATTGACGTATTTTTAATAGCCAATTTTTTAATCACGTCTAAATTGTCTATGGAATATCTTAATTTGACAGGACTAAACTAATATTTATCTCCTGTCCTTTTCTTAATGAAATAGAAAGAAAAAGATACACTGAACTTAAATTTAGTTTAATTTGTGAACAAGAGAATCGGCGCCATTGTGAGAGAAAACCACCAGTTTTCGATTACTACAATTTTCTTTAAATCGGCTGGCGATTGATCACTTCTCGAGAAACCTCGTGTTTTTCAATATTTTATTATGTTTTTTTTTACGAAATCTGATACAATTCTGTTATAATTATTGTTATACAACCTACCTACCTCACAACACGTGTTTGACAAACTTGTGTGGCCTGGGGCTAACTAGTTTATAGGCAAATTGAGTTTGGCCGGTAACATTAATAGTACCTACCTACGTACTTATAATACATGATAATATAATATGTTTAGGTATGTAACTAGGTAAGTTTTATTGCTTCATAATAAGTAACTAACTATATACACTAGATACTAAAATAAATGACTAACTAACTTATAATACAAATATATAAAAATAAAAAACAAAGGACACTTAGGCGTCGAAGTATTCATCCGCATCGCTGTCATCCGGATACCCTTGCGCCATCTTATAGCACTGCGGGCTGTGCTGGCGCCGCTGCTGCAGCTGCTGAGGCCCTCAAGCGGCGCAAATACTGTAACCTTATGGGCAACTACAGGTTTGAGCCATTTGGGGTCGAAACGCTCGGGTCATGGGGCCCGAGCGCGCGTCTCCTTTTTAAGGAAATTTCTCGCCGGCTGGTCGATACTTCACGTGACCAGAGGGCTGGGTCGTTCTTTGGCCAAAAAATTAGCATTGCCATTCAACGGGGCAATGCTGCTAGTCTTCTGGGCACGTTTCCGGATGACAGCGATGCGGATGAATACTTCGACGCCAATGTCCTTTGTTTTTTATTTTTATATATTTGTATTGTAAGTTAGTTAGTCATTTAGGTATGTTACATCCTAAGCTTAGATGATTGTCACGCAAATAAAAAAATATACAAACCTACGAAACTTTTTATCCCGTTCCCGACATCCACGTGGCCGAAGCCGCGAGCCACGGACATAATTATTATTTTTCTCTGTATTTTCGTCTCATTACATTCTAAAATTATAGAACTGAATTTATTTTCACTATGAAAGTGAATATTGCGTGCCGTTTTCTGTTTCACAAAGATACAAAAATGCCGTAAGGGAAAACGTTTGTTGCAAAATAAAAAGTGCTCGGAAAAATTACATAGATAAGTGAAGCAATGGTTACGTGGTGTCGGTGTGAATATTATGAAGTAAATTATTATAATTTTTAACACTGACACTGTTTTGTTGGTACATTCAGATTAGCAACAGTAGTGCTGTTGCTAATCTGAATGCACCAACAAAACATATTAGGTAAATGCAAAGTAGAGCGAAACGTCTGACAAATGTCTTATAACGGGCACTTGATGAAAATGGGTCCGCAATCTATTTTATTATTTAGGTCATTTGATATACCCGTGTTGCGCATAGCAATAGGAATCTCCGAACCTTGAATTTTTACATGTATTACTAGTTTTATCCCGCGGCTTCGCCCGCGTGAAGGTTGGAGAGTATACCACGGGAACGAACTATCGGGATTAAAAGTATCCTTTGTGTTAAATCAGGTCATGGTCTATTCGTCTGCCAATTTCATTCAAATCCGTTTAGCTGGTAAGGCGCAAAATTGTAAAAGACATATATAGTGGCTTTCGAATTCATAATAATAATTATTAAGTATGTATTTCGAACTTTGCGATACCTTTTGATGTTCGTTTCGCTTAGGTAGGCACCTACTGTAATCTAGTTATTATATCGTAAGAAGTAGGCACATAATTAAGTATTATTCGGGTACAGAGACATTGTAATAAGTCGTAATTGATTCGGTATCGAACAGCCCTGAGTCGGATGTCCGCTCGGTCGGCAGTATTAGATCCCTCAATCGTAATATAAATAAGTAGTTGGGGACCATTACCCTCTTTTGATGGCCTTTGTTGTTACCTGAAATCCCAATTTTATGGCTGACAAACACCTAAACCTATTTTGTTAGCGCGAAACAGGCTAGGCTCATTTAAACTAAGAAAAAGCAAACTGCCGTCGTGGAATTCCAATTTGCGTGAGTAAATACTTTCGCATGTCATCAATAACTTATTAAGTGAAATCTCGGAATCTTTGATGTAACTTTCAATACTTATTACTTTCGATTACAGAATTGCTATCTAAATATGAGATACGTAATTTTCGCGGCTCTTAAGCTTAATACCAGAATCGCTAAATACCAGATTCGCATATTACCAAACTCGCAAAACACCAGATTCGCCATATACCTATAGAGGTATGAGGAACAGGGTGTAAGGTTCACTCATCCTCCATAGAAAAGGGAGGATCCTCCGACCAGACGGGTGTTGTGTCTGACGGGCAACTGCCCAATGATTCATGTCGGGCCGTTGTATCTATGCTAGTTGCGCGGTAAACTCTGCTTGCGAGATGCAGGATTTGCGTGACGTCAGTATGACGCGTTGATCGCATGTGGCGTTGTAGATACCGCTACAAACCAAATATGCAAAATAACAGAAACGCAAAATACCAAAAGTACAGTCCTAAACAATTGAGTTCTGTTTATAGAATATCCTGTATTTGTAACTATTCTGGCTAGTTAAAGAGCAACTTCATTTAATTTCAACTTTTTTGCCGTTGATCACTACCTACATATTACAAACAAAGTCCCACGCCGCGTCCATCTGTCTGAACAAATAAACTCAAAATCTACTGAACGGAATTACATACGGTTTTCACTAATAGACGGAGTGATCCATGAGGAAGGTTTAGGCGTATTAAATCATTAAGGTTTTGTGTAAATTGGCTGAAACATGACGATGATTGTTGAAGATTTCGGAAAAATCATGCCGACTGGGAGCCTTACTTGCGCACTGCACGTATACAACAGTGTTATATGAAAACAATGTAATATGGCACCATTATTCTTAAAAACATCTATTAAACGTAGTAGTACGTTTCCGTGGAACAATTTCCGATCTGTACCCAAAGCCGCGGGCAAAAGCTGGTATAAGAGAACATTTTTGTACAGACCTACCTACATACATATATGTCATTTCTTTGCGGCGTTAGTCGTAGTAAGTAATTAATGCAAGAACCTTTTTGACTTTGTGAAAGGTTTGAAGAACCTTTTTAGACTTTGGTATGTATAATTTTTAGAATTATTTTTTTAAATTAAATGCGTTCATGCGAATCGGAGGAAACACAAAATAACTACATACCTACATATTATGTAGTTTCAGAGGTCTAGGCCGAAAATTACATCTGACACTCTGACAGTACTCTAAAGTTCCTAAATTCGATACATTTCACCAGTCCTAAGTATACACATTTTAATATCTGCCACAGACAGCCGCGCTCATAATTTATCAGCATTCGTTTGTTTTGCCTTAATTATTTCGCCCCGAGAGGTTATAGATACTCGTCCCTGATGTTTAAAATCAAAATCAAATTAATCAAGAAAATTAAATACGAAATATATCATTGTTACCAAGAAGTAGGTAAGTACCTAAGTTAGTTTGAAACGCGTTGAATATTCAATTACTTTCCTTTATTTTTAACCGGCGAAAAAACGGAGGAGGTTCTCAATTCGACGCGTATATATTTTTTTATTAATTGTGTTCTTCTATTCCTTCTGATAATGATAGATCGTAAGTCCTAGCCGATTCACAGACGCTTCAAACTTTGTAGATGACTCGTCCTTTCGGTTGTCGGCCTCCGTACACGCACATTACGTCAATGTCAACGCTGTTACGAGTAAGGTAATAACATAATAAAATTAATAGTGAATGAACCATTTTTTTCATATAAATACAGAACATATTGCTACTTGCAACACAACTACAGATATTTAGCGACCAATCCTGAAAAAGCCCTTAAGTGTCACTGTCCGACTTAAGGCACTTGGAGCATTTTTTCTTATGTCGCACTGTGTAACATAAGACATTCGAGAGGGTTACACTGATCGGCGTTCGTTTCTCGGATTTATCACTAGGATTATGCAACCCTTCTTTGACCCAGCTTCGTCCATTATAATATCATTAGGATTATGTAACACTGCTTCGACCCAGCCCCGTCCATAAGTCATCCTACAATTCTTGCAAAATCCAAACTAATATTATAAATGCGAAAGTAACTCTGTGTGTCTGTCTGTCTTTTCTTCACGCCTAAACTACTGAACCGATTTAGATGAAATTTGGTATAGAGATAGTTTGAGTCCCGGGAAAGGACATAGGATACTTTTTATCCCGCTATTCCCACGGGATCGAGACTTATACGGGTGAAACCGCGGGGCGCAGCTAGTGTATTATAACCGTGTTTGTCATGGCAACTAGTTGTTGAATTACTTGGACCAGAGAGCCGATGATCACCCTTCCACGGACCTACCGCGGCAAGCGTAGCTTAAGCTGATTGATCGACCCTTGCGGCTCTTATTACTTAGCCACAAGACCCTAAAACCCAATTACACAACCCCAAACCCAATTAGGAACGACCAATATACAAATTAAATCAACGAAAATTACTGACCCATAAAAAGATTTCTTGAAAACGTTGTAATTAAAATTGTCATTCTACAAGACATAAGTACTTAAACATATTCAGTACAATGGAATCCTCTGACTTCCTAATTAGGGGATAGGTAATTAGACTGTACAATTGTTTTAATTATTGTATATGTGATATAATCGTTAACTAGATATGGAATGATTACGTTCATCTTCTAGTGCAATGTTTTGAAACCTGGATGATGGTCAATTCAGTTGATAGTCCAGTTTAATATGTTGTTTACCGATCTCGACGCGACCAACGCCGTGGGCAGACTCTGGTATTTAATAAAACTCAGTTAAACAGACCCTCGTTCCGAAGCGTCAGGTGCGCCGGGTATTAGCCCGGGGAGCCCGCTGTGTGCTCAGACCGAAAAGCTCGGATACTTTGCTATTACATTTATTTTCCGGACCTTGTTTCGTGGTCCTTAAATTGTGGCGTCACAATTGTGGGAAGTTCAGTTAAATACATACCGATTTTTATAAAATAAAGAGAAAAGATTTGATTTTTTGTATGTTTGTTTGTTATGCTTTCACGCTAAAACGGCTGAACGGATTTAGATGAAATTTGGAACAGGGGTAGACCATGACTTGGAAAAGGACATAATATACTTTTATTGTGATATTCCCACGAGATTGGGTCTTATAGGGGTGAAACTGCGGGGCGCAGCTATAGTCTGTTATAAAGTAAACGCTACGTTAAAAGGTAATAAGAAAATGTTAAGCTTTTCCGCAATAAGTACCTACTTACTTAAAAAAACATTTTATGAAACAGAGAAACAGATCGTCACTGAATTTAAAAGTCTCATTTATCAGCGAATTATCTGAAGAAACGTTTATCTATAAATTGTCTAATCGAAAACAGCCTTGAAAATGATACCTAATACTTTCGTAAGATTTATCTCGGAGATAGATTTATCTTCGCCCGGCGACGGCTCGACTAGAAACTTTCCAAGATTAGCCCCCGGCTGCACGTAGATTACACGTATAGTCCATTATAGTAAAGAATTTTTCTTTTTAGCGAACACTGGGTTTAATTCCGACTTTGTTTTTAAACCACTTTACCTGAAAACAAATGACTGACGGATATTCGTTTCAACTTTCGAAGTGATGATGCATATAAAAATCCCAACAAACTTCGTCGTCAAATATTAAAATTGAACGACGTCGTGAGTTGTAATGATAGATAACTACTAACTAACTAATTCGAATAAAACCAACATTGTTCCCCTCAGAATTAGGATTGAACTAATTTTAGACACTTCATTGTCTACGGAGCCTTCAAACAAACGGTATAATGGACGGTCAAAGAGGAAATTGCCACAATAACCGCAATGGACAAAGGCATTGTTGCCTGTTGACAAGAGAATATCGCTACCCGTTACGACCTTCGAATGTAATCCTTTAATCGCCTTTTACGCAATCCACTGGTAGAAGTGGTATGTATTCTATACCTACTTTAGTGTGACGTAAACGATTCAATACGGGGTGGAAACGGGAGGTGAGCTTGTGGCCACGAGAAACACACTCGAGCGACGCGTGTCTTGTGACAGTGGCTACGGAGAAAACAAATGAGAGAAGTTGTTTAGAGACTTTAGAGCATGCCACGAGTGACCGCGACGTGTCTTGCGGAGTGACAGTACTCAAGCGAAAGAAACAAGTGACGCTTGCGCGCGTTACAAGACACATCGCTCTAGGCTATGAACAGGCCTGAACCGTTTGCAGTAGCTGCAGAATTTTGATGTGAAACTTCTTTACGCACGCTTGACTTGGGGAGTAAGCTGACGAACGCGTGACGTAAGCGTTGCGAAAAGTGTGATCGGGCGAAGCGAACGGGAGTTGAGTGGGGGATATAAGCAAGAGAAAGCAGTGCGCGCGCACATTATCTTTCTCTCTTCCTCTCATAGCCAAATACGTTTGAAGTTTCACTTCAGTCGTGTGGTCATAAGCACACTCGGTTTTTTTTTTGTTAGGAGATAACTTATTAGACAGGATTAATTTCCGTCTACCTTAATTTGATTTCCTAAACGGTTGACTAGGGTTAAAAAAAGGCTATTATAAAAGGCATGCTTGCGTTCATAAATGCGAAATTCTAGCAGGGTCTATTTCCCGGTTAAACAACAATCAATAAATTGACGGACATAGTTACCTACACGACGTTAATTAGTGTTTCTTTGACGTCATACGACGTTGCTCTGCGTCCCACGAGACGCTAACTTCCCTTTAAGCAGCATCCAATATAACGTGGGACACCAAACACTTTCCAAAATGAGTAAACACTGGAACAAAGCCGCCTCATTATGAAAATGAACGAGCAGCCATAACTCATCACTGGTTATAAAAAAAACTCAAATATAATTGTATCGCAAAACGTTTAGAAAGAGGGTCCGTACAAAAACGGCCATCATTTATCTGTTAATTAATCTTTATGTAAATCTAACCGTTTTGTTCTGAAACGGGTATTTTAAGTATTCGCCTCGTGGTTTCACTGGATAATAAATTGTATTGGTTAGAGGAAGGCATCTCTATCTACCTAGTTATTTTTTTTGCGATCATTTTATCGACGGAAAAGCGGCTTACTTATTGCTTTATTGTACTTGCTCTATTCTATGGAGTGGGGTCACGGTATAATAGATATTTATAATTGATTCATCGGAGAATCATGTGTGTATCGTATACAATATCTCCCCGTGCCTAGCGTGTAACTACTTGAGCAAACTGTGTTGCTGTTAGTCCATGTATTAAAACTGATTATGCTTATTCATCCAGGTTGCTGCACTAAAAGAAATAAACAGTAAATAAAAAGCATTGATCTGAACTGCTTTAAACAGTTCCATATGAGCCTAACGTTCAAAACAGTATTTTTTACTGATCCGAAAACATTTAAAGCTTGAGGCAAAATGTTACCGTCATGATAGTAAACTTTAACGTTTTAAGTAGCTAAAAGGTCACAAAATTAAATCTTTTATTAATTTGGGGATATCGTTAAAACCATTGACTTACATTACAGTAATGGTGGTTTTCCTTTTTTTTTGTTGTTTTTTTTTTTCCTTTCAGTAAATAGTATATTCAATCATTAAAAATTACTGTTTTACAAACATGTCTTCTTACTGTATGAAGTCAGTAAGTCTTAATGAAATAGAGTAAGACATTATTTTTTTTCAGTGTGCATTTCCTTTTTAATTTTTCACAGCTGTTTCCACTATAAGTCATACCTCATTGACACAAAGTAATAAAAAAGCCCAAACGGTCCTATTCAATGTATACAACATAACGTTTGATGTAGAAGAATCTGAAGTTGTTTCTACATAATGTATGATACTGGCTGTTAGCCGCAACTTTCTTCAGATACAAACTTTAAATTCCGTAAAACCTTTATACGTATACTAGCTGTGCCCCCCGGTTCACCCGCATAAGTGTCGATCCCATGGGAATATCGGGATAAAAAGTAGCCTATGTGTTAATTCAGGGTGTCAGCTACCTCCATATCAAATTTTATCAACATTGGTCCAGCAGTTTGAGCGTGAAGAAGTAACAAACATAAACACACATACTCACAAACTTTCGCCTCTGTAATATTAGTGTGATGTGATGTACGTATTCTATTTATAGTGTCCTCTCAAAGGAAGAGAGAAACTCATTTTACAGGAATTCAATAAGATGAGGATAATATTAAGGTGAATGCGCAGTTGTAGATGCATGAAGAAGCCTCCCCGTGTAGCGCAGATTGTTCCACCAGTTACTCAACTGAACCGAGCGCTCGGCGCATCCTGGGCAGTCACACCCAACATCTTATTTGACTGGCCAATTCTTCCCTTGCGGTGGTAGAGCTAACGCCCGCCTGGTTTGCGACCACCCACCCACCGGAGTTCGGCGTCAAGCAGCCTGCTGTGTTTCGTCGATGCGTGGGAGTTCCAGTGCCTTAGGCATCTTCTGGGCACGCTCGTTCGATCATAGACCTCATCCAACGCTTTCCATCAGGCGTGATCGAGGTCAAGAGCGGGCCCATTCAGCAATAAAAAAAAAAAAAAAAATTTCTTACGTTTTTTGCAATTTTCAGGTCAGTGTCAGGTTGCATCTTGATCAAAATATGATTCGCGACTATAACCGGTACGTATTTACAGAATTATAATAATTAGAATCATTAATACATCTTTCTAAGTTAGATTTCTACTGTTAAGAACAAATCTCGTATGGAAAAGTGTTTATGGTAGAAATCTAACTTAAAGAGATATATTAATGATTCTAATGACTATAATTCTGTAAATACATGTCTATTATAGTCGCGAATCATATTTGGATCAAGATACAACCTGACAATGATCTGCAAATTGCCAAAAACGTAGAAAATTTAAATTTCGCGGTCTAAATTCACCACCTTCACTAAAGCATTACCAGCAAAAATCTATTCTAACCTTGCAAAGTAATATTGGGTAAGGACTTTATTTCCTACAGAAGAACGTCTGTTATATACCTTTAAATTTTATTAGTCTAAACTAATATTATAAAGAGAAAATATTAGATAAGTTGGTTTGCTACGCTTTCACGCTTTTGAAACGGCTGAAAGGACTTGGATGAAATTTGGCACATGTGTAGACCATGATCTGGATTAGGACATTGGATACTTTTTATCTCGATATTCCGACGGGATCGAGACTTATGCGGGTGAATCCGCGGGATACAGCTAGTCGTTTATATAAAGAAATAGGGTAAAATATATTATTCGTTTCAGCTTTGAAATACGTCAACAATACATCAATATACATAACAAAGAAGATTCTATACATACACGGAGAACACGGTGTACAGTCAACAAAAGAGATAAGTATGCACTGATCGTCGGATATAGTTGAAGTTTAGTAAGAAACCGATGGATTTTGTCGACATAAATTTGATTTGATAAATGAGCCGTTTGTTTTCTATTAATTAAATTAAATTTTATTCGAGAACATCCATCGGTTTCTTACTAAACTTCAACTATATCCGACAATCCTGCATACTTATCTCTTTGTTGACTGTACATAATAAAGAATATTCTATTTTATTCTATTCAATATATCTCAAGTATTGTCACAACAAATGATAGAGCACAAAAAAAGGAATGGAGTCGCATTTCAATTGTGAAAAAAGGTGAGTTCTTACCCGATTACGGCAAAGCCAAAGGAGGGTTATGATTTTAACAGGCTATGTATATTCATTTGTTTCCTTCGTATTTGGAGAAACGAGGTATCTTTGGAAGCGTCACGATGTTCTGCGGGTTAGGGTTAGGCTTTATGACGTCATATAATATCTAAAAAGATGTGAAGTGATACTGAAAAAAACGGTTATTATCTAATGACTTATGATAACTTCAGATTGCGGGTTCAAAACGGTGAAGGAAAACATCGTGAGGAAACCGTCATGTCCTAGAACCATAAATTCGAAGACAAGTGACATCCTGTGGGAGTTAAAGGCTGATTTATCTTATTCCAATATCATTCTTGTTTGTCTCATTGCAATTACCCTCTACATCAAAGATTACTGAACATCATCTAACTATATCGGGCCTAGCCTTTTCCTAACTATGTTGGAGTCGGTTTCCAGACTAACCGGATGCAGCTGAATACCAGTATTTTACATGGAGCGACTGCCTATCTGATCTCCTCAATACAGTTACTGGATAAAAAGGTACCCTTAGATTAAAAAAAAAAAACTGGCACTCCGGGAGTGCCGACAGAAGTGAAAACAAACAGAATACTTTGCCATCACTCACTGACACATCGGATATATATTAAAACCTAGTACATCCCGAGGACAGCCGAACTCATCTGAAGCGGTGTCGATTACGGTAACAGTGGCGCGAGTTCAATAGCTTTTTCCTATCTCAAAAAATGCCCAACGCGTCTAAAGAAGATTACTGAACATAAGAATAAGTACATTAAAATCGTACGATAGGCTTTATCCTCCTGCCCAGTTGGACATACATATTGAATGGTCTCTTAACATTAAAAAGAGTCGTAAGTCCCTCCGAGTTCTCTTTAATTATTCCCAAACGTAGTAGTGCCGCATAAATTCAGTGTGAGTGCGACATAAAAGCTCTTAATCCATCTCTAATTTTCGGACTTCCTAATTAAAATGCGACTTATTGTCTTATGGGAGGGCTATGAGGTACTTGGAACGCGTGCTTCTCACCTATAGTGCTTGGCTAGACTGGCAGCGCGGGCGCGAGGCGGGCGTGGCGCGGCGAACGCAAACATAATAA
This sequence comes from Amphipoea lucens, assembly GCA_947508005.1. NCBI lineage: Eukaryota > Metazoa > Arthropoda > Insecta > Lepidoptera > Noctuidae > Amphipoea > Amphipoea lucens. Next base: position 17,155,433 of record OX382367.1, read on the forward strand.
TATGAACTTCCTTTGAGTGTGCATAGTGGGCACGCGGGCGCGGTGAGCGGCGCGGGCAACTCACGCCATTAGCACGTTCTCGCCCGCGCGGGGACCGGGGATCCCAAACTATGTAGTTCGAGCTTTTTTCTAGTAAAAATAAGTCTTCTTCACCCATATTATATTTTGACAAAGTATGGACAGGCAGCCCGCGCGCGTTCCCGCTCCCGCGCTTTCGCCCCAGTCTGGCCCATCACTCAGAGATATTACGCGAAGTAAATCTACAGGGTGTAAAAAGACCCATCACATAGCCATCAAATTAACTACGCATTCTGTACATCACACTAAGTAACATCGCACAATAATAATTGCTGGGAAACGACTTTTATTTTTGTTGTGATTTATTGTTTGCGTTAGTGCGCAACGTAGCACACGCAGAACATTGTGCTTATGGGTGTATGCAGCGGTACAGGGAAAGAAAGAAAGAAAATACGTTTATTTGCGGTGAAAATGACGCAAAAAAAATATAAACACAAAAAATAAAATAAAAAGGTAGGGGGAAACATGCGTCACATCCACGCAAAGCGGCTATCGCTCAGCATTATGCTGCGACCCTATGCAGGACAGAGCCCGAGCGCTAGTTTTCAGCGACAGTCGGCGCTGACGTAATGACGACGTCCGGTGCAGCACACAATTATTAAAGAAAAATAATTGAATTTAAAAGTGATAGAATAATTATACTAAACAGGAAATAGACATAGATATAGGGGTCGTGGGGATACTTAAATTGGACATTTAAAAAATTTGTTTTCCTAAAGGTTCCCAGGTATGGTCCACGACTAAAAAAATATTACAATGACGGGGAGTACAAGTGACTCTCGGCTTCGTTAAGTGTGGTTTTACTCCCGTTATTTGACAAACATGGGGTTTTTGAATTACATTTAGCAGCATGTTGCATTTAAAATAATACACAAACATATCTTGAACAATGGAAACTTTTCGTGTTTTCGCAATGGCCACGGGTGATTGTTAGAGAACACAATACTTGTTACTCAGTACCGTACCATACTTCTATGCAGTACTCTTTCATATCTATCTATACTTAGAACACACAAGATGCAAACTCTCTCATGACTATGATATTCTTGCTTTTTTATCGTGTCTGTTTTTTCGCTCCGTAACGATAATGAATTCACACATGTCAGACATAATATTCAGCCTCTGAACATTAACTGCGCAAAATCAAAGTCCCGTGTAAAATATTTAAAACGTCGAAAATGAAGGTACAAAACAAAGGGTTACCGCAATTGGAATTGACCGTCAGGCCGCGTTTATTTCGATGCCCGTAACGTCAACGTAACGCAGGCAGTTACGTAAATATTCCGCGCACCGTTTCAGTTTTGTGGGCCGTGAATGCATTCGAAATGCTCGTTCGAACTAATGTTCGGACGTTCCTATTCTACGGTATTTCGGTAAGGGATTTTTGCGAACAACGTATTGGATTACAGGCTTAATTTGCAGTCTACCCCGTTACCCCCTCGTTGACTGGCTAATTACCATACCATTAATTAGTTGCTCATGAGCTATTCATACATAGTTCATGCCTATACAAAAGAAAAACATACTGTGTCTATTGACAAAATGTTCTTTCAAAAGAAGTAGGTGATCGAACAGTTTTTTTGAAACTGCTCGTGTTTGTGATGTGCGCTACGCCAGAGTTCGCGTGTTGCTACGCAGCGCGCTACGGTCTGCTACGGCGTAGCTCGCAATGCCAACGGTCCCGGTATTCCGCAGGCGTAGCCGCGGGCACAGCGAGTGGTTTATTAAAATAATGTTTCCATATGCATGACAATTTTATCGTCGACCGGTAGAATATATTTATGTGCTTCGTAGTCGTAAAAATGTTTGATGTCTAGTCTTAAACTTAGGTTAGGTAACTTAGGTTAGGAATTCCATTTTCTGATTAGGTAATCATTTCTATTTTATACTTATTTTCAGAGAGGTTGAAATACTATCGAATGACATCTCTTACTTGCTTATAATTATTGTCAAATGATATTACCGAACAGGTGAACTATGCCAACCGAAAAGTTGTCTTCAGATGGTTAAGGGGGACGCGCTAAGGTGGCCTGCGAAATCCTTTTCTTACGTTTTCTGCAATTTGCAAGTCAGTGTCAAGTTGTATGTTGATAAAAATATGGTTCGCGACCGTAACAAATGTGATTTTACAGGATTATAACCATTAGAATCAGCAGTACAATTTATTCATAGTTAAGGCTTCAAATGTCATGATTTCATGAAATAGTCATTCAATACGATAATATGAACTTAGAAAGAGATTTATTGATTTTTATGATTATCCATACATAATATTATAAATGCGAAAGTGTGTCTGTCTGTCTGTTACCTCTTCACGTTTGAACCGCTGAACCGATTTAGATGAAATTTGGTATAGAGATAGTTTGAGTCCCAGGAAAGGACAAAGGATAGTTTTTATTCCGATATTCCCACGGGAAACTTATGCGGGTGAAACCGCGGGGCACAGCTAGTATAATATTATAAATGCGAAAGTGTGTCTGTCGGTCTGTTACCTCTTCACGTTTAAACCGCTGAACCGATTTAGATGAAATTTGGTATAGAGATAGTTTGAGTCCCGGGAAAGGACATAGGATATTTTTATTCCGATATTCCCACGGGAAACTTATGCGGGTGAAACCGCGGGTCGCTGCTGGTAATATTATAAAGAGAAAAGATTTTTTGTATGTTTGTTTGATACGCTTTCACGCTAAAACCGCAAAACGAATTTGGATGAAAATTGGCACATGGGTAGACCATGACCTGGATAAGTATACATAGGCTTATAGGCTACTTTTCATACTGAATCATCATACTGAAAAAGCTAGTAATTCTATAAATAAATATTCGCGCATCATATTTAGATCAACTTAAAACCTGATATTGACTTGCAAATTGCAAAAACATAAGATTATTTGAATTTCCCTAGCTATCCTGACGCTTTCGCCTTAATATGTTTTTTTTTTTTAAATCAAGAAGAATTATTTTATGCTCCGTGGATTCGGAAAAAGGCAGAAGTTGTCCCCATAAATACAGTATCACATGTGTGTCTGCATGAGACAATTTACATCGCCTGAGGATATTTGCCAGGATTCTGAGAAGCTTTGTTTATGCTTTGATGGAATAATCTCGACCCTTTCATCCGACTGAGGGAGGATACAGGCCTTTTCTTGGAACTTGCGTACGTCTTTTGTCTTTTGATTGTTTCCGTTTCCTAAACCTCTTGTCAACAAACCGTCTTTCTACAACATAATAATTAGTACGTTAACATTTTATTACATAGTAGGTACTCAAGTTTTCAACTATAATGTATTCTTTTGTTTTTTTTTTCAAATTATTTACTTCACCTAAAGGTATCGTATTTTTTGTCCGGGAATTTTATCTAAATAAAACTTATAGGTTTTTCTCTGATTTTTTTGTCATCATCATCAGCCGAAAGACGTCCACTGCTGGACATAGACATAGGAGATTTTTTGTAAATAAATGAAAATGTTTGCCTTACTTGGGAAGAGACTGGAGCCAACGACACAAGGAATCCTAGTGTGGAGACCAGGGCATTTGAAAAAAATCTAACACTGGGCTCTATGTAATCTGTTACTAGTTTTTTAATTAAATATTGTACCGTGTCTTTTCCGGGCTGAATAAAGTTTCTTTTAAATTTATATATCGCTCATTTGGAGAAACAACGTAACTGCTACTTTTTTTTTTTAAGTCTTTGCTTTCCTAACGTAAATACACTTTCTAAGTGCTTTGTCATATTTAACTCATTTTTGGGAAAAAATACATTTACGTCGATGGTTTTCCAAATGAGCGATTTATGAAATAGAATTAAGTGCAAACAAATGTTTTATTATTGCTAATTATTTATAATCGATATAGTTTAAAGCAAAAACAATACGTATACGTCATACGCTAAACACGGGACCGGTCGATGCTTGGGTGAGGCCAATTTCCAGCAGTTAATGTCTCGGCTGAATGATACACAAAGCTTGTTCACGGAAAAGGTTGTTGCCGCCATCAAAATGCTATTACCTACGAGGTGTGAGGTAATGGCCCTGTGGCACTGTGGCTCACCCTCTCTCGCCCTCTCGCATTACACTGGCGAAATGTGGTTGTTACTATATACAGTGGCCTCCAAAAGTTAGTTGCTAGTTTTCCACTTGAGCTCTGGACACTATATGATTTAAAATTCTAGTTTATTGACTAACTAGCTGCGCCCCGCGGTTTCACCCGCATAAGTTTCGATCCCGTGGGAATATCGGGATAAAAAGTAGCCTATATGTTAATCCAGGGTGTCAGCTACCTCCATACAAAGTTTTATCAAAATTGGTCCAGCCGTTTGAGCGTGAAGAAGTAACAAACAAACACACACACACTCACAGACTGTGGTGATTACCTATGACTTATCATAAAAATAATCAACTAATCCCTCTGGAGTACCCGATAATTTTTTATTTTAAATCATAATATGGCATTACAGCTGAAGTGGAAATATATGTCAACTAACTTTGGAGGCCTGTGTACACCTCTGCCCAACCCATCGTGGAATATAACCGTGATGTCACGTTATGTAGGTAAGTACTCACTTTTAATTGCCCCTTTGGTCTCGTGGTCGCAAGCGCGACTGCTGAGCTGGGTCTGGGTTCGATTCCCGGGTCGGGCAAAGTGTTATTGAGTTTTTCCATTAGGAATTTCTTAGTAACAGCCCGGAGTTTGGAAGTTGGCGGTGTGATATCCCCGTGCCTCGGAAAGCACGTTAAGCCGTTGGTCCTGCGCCTGATCTCTCCGGTGGTGTCGGATTGCCGTCCCATCGGACTATGAGAGTAAGGGAAAAGGGAGTGCACCTGTGTCTGCGCGCACTTTTGTGCACTATAATATCTCCCGCGCCGAAGGCTAGTCTTCGTTGAGATTGGCCGCCGTGGCCGAAATACGGACTGGAGGACTTTATTTTATTTAGGTACTTACGTGTAACATAACACAGTCCCATTGTTCGGATATACAGCGTAATCATGGCGAGATCTAAACAGTTCGATAAGTGTTCGAGGTTTTTCCCTCAGCTCGATAGATGGCGTTGGCGTCGAATTAGATCTCGCTATGGTTTCGTTACCGGCATTTACCTTGGCAGGATTGATTTTTATTTTTTGTGTGAGCCTCGAAAGTTAAAGTATTTAAATATACGCTATAACCGAATATAGTGCTGTATTAATTACTCCTCGCCTATATACGGACCCTCGGTAAAAATACATGGTCCTTCGGAGTCGGATCGGTCGGGAGTGTTTGTGGTAGTTCCGGTGGTGGTAGTGAATTACCACCCTACGCGTCATTACTGGGCAGTGGATCGCTGTCCAGAGCAGCCCCTTCAGTGGGCACCAGGTGAGGTGCTCAAGAGCTGGAGGTGGAACCGGTTGGAGCCAGGAGCAGCCGCGTGGAGCAGCCACAGCTGGTAGCAACAACCGGAGGAGTGACGCATGGGAGGTGAAGTGCGGCAGATCGTGGACAAGCAGAGGGCGCCACTTGTGCGTTGCAGTACAGCGCGCCGCTTTGTGGTGCAGTACAGCGCGACATCATCAGTGTGCCAGTGAGTGAAATAATTGGTGAAAAAATCGTGAGTACATTTTCGACCTTATTAATAAGAAGAAATTAACTTCAAAAATTCAAGAAAGTGCATTGAAATTTGAACCTTAAAATCACTAGATAATTAACTTAGCCGTTGGTAATATTAGTTTGGACTTGTGCTAATTTTAAGTAAAAAGTGGTTCAGACGGGGAACCTATGCCCGATTTTACATAAAAATACAAGTTTATAACACTTGTAAAATTTTAAACGTAATCTGGGACTTAGAAAAATATCGAAGTGCTTCAAAGAAACTTAGAATTCTTGTGGTGTTATTGAACGTGTTTACTGGACAATAAGTTTATTTATAGTGTTGTATCTAGTTGCGAAAAAATTGTGTATTTTATTTATATTTGTGTTGTACTTGTGTTTTTTTAATTAAAAATGGAGTCGCTTAACGACATTCAGGAAGACATTAACGCTAAAATGCTCAAGTCAAAATCTAACTTTAAAAAAAGTCCTAAAGAGCGTCTAACTATTTGTTATATAGAAACTAGGATTGAAAACTTAGAACAGCAATGGGAATTATTCCACAAAACACATGTAAAAATAATTAGTGAGGTAAAAAAGTCTGATTTACTTAGTTCAAATTATCATAAGAAAGGCTTATATGATGAGGTCGAAGAGTTTTATATACAGTTTAAAAGCGAGTTAAAGGAATTATTATCTTCAGGAAATTCAACTGCTTTATGTGTGGATTCTAAGTCTATTTGTCAGAATGAAAAGAGTGTCAGCAGAGTTAAGTTGCCAGAAATAAAAATTCCCTCATTTTCGGGAAAATATTCAGAGTGGCAAACATTTAGAGACTTATTTGTGGGATTGGTGCACGAGAACACATCACTCGACGATGCACAGAGATTTTTTTATTTAAAGGGACATTTAAGTGGGGAGGCTGAGCAATTATTAAGAAACATAAAGGTTACATCCGACAACTATAAAATTGCGTGGTCTAAATTAGATAAAATGTACAACAATAAAAAGTTTCTAGCAAATGGTATAATAAAAAGATTACTCAGTCAAAAAACTTTGTCCTGTGAATCGGCTAGCGAAATAAAAAGGCTTATAACTACTACTTCAGAATGTTTGGAGTCAATTGGTAATTTAGGGGTAGATGTCTCTTCCTGGGATCTTATTGTTATACATATAATTAGTGGTAAATTAGATAAAGAGACCAGGAAAGGTTGGGAACTCAAAGTGGCTTCGGATTCTAGTGATGATTTGCCTACATTTATACAGTTTTCGGATTTTTTAAATAGTCGCTATAGAGGTTTGGAAAATTTAGATAAAACAGATAACAAGGAAAGACATCCACACCCAAAAGGAACTCAATCGTTTCATGTAATAAAAGATAAAAAGCCAGTATCATGTGTATTTTGCTCAGCCGATCATAAAATTACATCTTGTCCAAAGTTTGGGAAAGAGTCAAATGAAACTAGGCGTAATTTCGCTCAGGAACATAATTTGTGTTTTGTTTGTCTATACAATAACCACTCTGCCAAAAATTGCAAAAATACTCTCAAGTGCCAGGTGTGTAAACGCCGCCACCATTCTTTGTTGCACCCAACAGGTGCTTCTGGGTCTGTTATTGGTGAAGATCGTAGTGGGGCTCACGAGGAAACCTCATCAGCCGTTGTAAAGGTGATGAAGGAGGATAATAAAAATAGTAACGCTGAAGTAGCCGCACAAGCGGAGGGGTCAAGCAAGTCGCTAGTTTCATGTTTCTCGACTAGAAGTGGTCGGAAAACCGTTTTATTAACTACTGCGTTAATTAAGGCGGAGTCGAAAGATGGGACCTATCGAGTGGTTAGGGCTTTGCTTGACCAAGGATCGCAAGGTTCTTTCGTTACGGAATCCACGGTCCAATTTTTGGGATTAAACAAAACGCCATCCAGGCAAACTGTGATAGGCGTAGGTGGGGACAAAAGTGCGACGGCTAAGTCAACCGTTGTGCTTAAAGTGAGGTCTAGAATAGATCCCTCTGTCCAAATTAATGTAAACGCTTTCGTCCTGAAGTCAGTCACTGCCCTTCTCCCAGCTACGAAAGTAACTAGGGTAGAATGGGTAGACTTGACCGATGATGATTTGGCTGATCCCGAATACTACAGGCCTAATAAAATTGATGTTTTATTAGGTGCTGAGGTTTACAGCCAAGTCATCCAGGAGGGCATTAAAAGGAATGTGGGTGGAACCCTTTTAGCGCAAGACACCACGTTAGGGTGGATATTGTCAGGGACTTTTGAAGTGGATCGTTGTAGTAATCCCTCACATATCACCGTTATGCATTCAAGCCTGGAAACAGATGATTTGCTTAAAAGATTTTGGGAGCTGGAAGCGGAACCATCTGGAAAGAAAATGCTAACGGAGGAAGAGAATAAATGCGAAAAAATATATACAGCTACTACGGAACGTGACAAGAGTGGTCGATATATAGTAAGGCTGCCATTGCGTGATGTAGACCCTGTGAGCAAGGTTGGTGAATCGAAGGGCATCGCTGAAAAAAGATTAAGATCGTTAGAAAGCAAGTTTAGCAAAAACAGCAAATTCAAAGAAGATTATTCGAGAGTTCTTGAAGAATATTTGGAGCTGAAACACATGAGAAAGGTGGCAGAAGATGAAAAGAATAATCAAAAAGCGATCTACTTACCTCACCATGCCGTTATCCGGGAGGATAAGGAAACGTCGAAGGTCCGCGTCGTCTTTGATGCTTCCTGCAAGGGAACGAATGGGATGTCACTTAATGAAAATTTGTTAGTTGGTCCTACCTTGCAGTCGGAACTCCGGCACACGATTATGCGATGGAGAACACATCGGATATGTCTCGTTGCGGACATAATCAAGATGTACCGGCAAGTCTTAGTAAATAGGAAGGATGTAATGTTACAACGTATCCTCTGGAGAGACAGTCCTGAAAAGGAAATAGAAGAATACGAATTGGATACAGTTACCTTCGGCACGGCGTCGGCACCATATCTCGCTGTACGGTCGCTACAACAGTTAGCCTACGATGAGTGCTTAGATCAACCGGAAATAGCGAGGATAATCTTAAATGATTTTTATATGGACGATGTAATGACAGGAGCTGAAAATGAAGAAATCTGTTTTAATATGTATACGGAGTTAACTAAAGTGTTATCCAGAGGAGGATTTCCATTACAAAAATGGAGGAGTAATAGTCAAAAATTACTAAATAAAATCAGGGATGAGAAACAAACTACTGATGAAGAGTTAAAGATAAAAATGGATAGTGTTACGAAGATTCTGGGACTTACCTGGAACTCGAACGAAGATTTCTTTCAGTACTCAGTTGATCTCCAGCCGCTGACCACACCTGTAACAAAAAGAAAAATTATTTCCGAGATTTCAAGATTATTTGATCCGTTGGGATGGTTAGCACCTAGTATTATCTTAGCCAAAATATTTATTCAGAAATTGTGGCTAGCAGGGTTAGAATGGGATCAAGAAATTCCAAACAATTTAAAACAAGAATGGGTTACTTACCACCGTAACTTAGTTTTTCTGGTTAATATTAAAATCCCACGATGGTTGCACCAAGAATCAAACAACGTGAAAACTGAATTGCACGGGTTCTCTGATGCGTCTAAAATGGCGTATTCAGCAGTCATTTACATTAGGGTTGTCGATCACAAAGGAAATATTTATATTTATTTGGTCACTTCAAAAACGAAAGTGGCACCCATTAGACAAGTTTCTATTCCGCGTTTAGAACTTTGTGGTGCAGTTCTCCTTGCCAAATTGATGGTGGAAGTTGGCGAAGTACTGAACATACCAAAGGCCGATTGGCATGCGTGGACGGATAGTGAAGTGGTGCTGGCTTGGCTCAACAATCATCCAAGCCGCTGGAAAACCTTTGTGGCTAATCGTGTTTCAGATATTTTGAACCTATTAGACACACATTACTGGTCTCACGTGTCGTCAAAACAGAATCCCGCAGATTGTGCGTCGCGCGGAGTTCCCCCTGCTGAACTTGAATCCACTGCTATATGGTGGAAGGGTCCGGATTATTTAAGACAGCAAGTGGTGGAGTACAAAAGGCCGAAACATCTGGTAACACATTTAGAAGAAGTGAAAGTGCATACGGTTACCTTTGACATTACCTTTTGGAATAAATTTTCTTCGTTGTCGAAATTGATTAGAGTTATAGCGTATTGCCGTAGATTCTTAAATTTGAATAAAAACCGGGTTGGTACAGGGTCACGACATCTATCTAAACAAGAGCTAGAAGACTCAACAGAGATATGCGTAAGGAAATGTCAAGAAGAAGGATTCACAGAAGACTCAACAGAGATATGCGTAAGGAAATGTCAAGAAGAAGGATTCACGGATGACTTGGAAGAACTGAAAAACAATAAAGTAGAAAATAATAATGGAAAATTAAAATCATTAAACATTTTTCTGGATTCGAAGGGAATAATCAGAGTTGGAGGACGGCTTGAGATGTCGCAGCTAAGTTATGAAAGAGTACATCCGATACTGATACCAAATAACTCTTTTTTAACCAATCTTTTGGTAGCAGACGCCCATGAATGCATGGGGGCCCGCAACTGATAATTACATATTTAAGGTCAAAGTATTGGATCATGGGAGTTAAGTTGCTGGCCAAAAAGTATGTAAGGGGCTGCGTAAGATGTATACGATATGCCGCCAAAACACGTAAACAACTGATGGGGCAGTTACCATTTTCTCGGGTAACGCCGAACAAACCTTTTTTAAGTAGTGGAGTGGATTACGCAGGACCTATAAACATACGAGTATCGAAAGGGCGCGGTAACAGGTCTTACAAGGGCTACATCGCCTTATTTATATGCATGGCCACAAGGGCAGTGCATTTGGAAGCAGTGAGTGATTTAAGCACTAAGGGGTTTCTCACTGCTTTCAAACGGTTTGTGGCTAGGCGTGGTCGATGTGCGGATATTCACAGCGACAATGGGACAAACTTTGTGGGTGCCGCGCGAGAACTGCTTTACTTGTTTAATGAGGAAAGGTCAGACTGTAATCCAGAATTGGCAGAGGAGCTCGCAAACAATGGCACGCAGTGGCACTTTATACCTCCTCACTCACCAAACTTTGGGGGTCTTTGGGAGGCAGGTATAAAGTCTACTAAGTATCACCTAAAGCGGGTGATTGGGAATTCTACGCTGACATTTGAAGAGATCACAACGGTGTTAGCTCAAATTGAGGCATGCCTCAATTCGAGGCCATTGTCTTATGTGGAAGATCAGGACAAGTTAGTGATCTTAACGCCAGGTCATTTCTTAGTGGGGGAACCATTAGTGCTACCGCCTGACCACAATTATGAAAAGGCTAACGTTAGTAGCCTCCAACGATGGCAGCTTCATCAGAGGATGACGCAAGATTTCTGGCGTCGATGGTCACACGACTACCTTCACCAATTCTTACAGCGTCATAAATGGAACCATAGAAGCCCGGAGCCATCTGTTGGTGAAGTCGTTTTAGTAAAAGAGGACGATATGCCTCCTGGCAAGTGGTTGTTGGGTAGAATCGAACGGAAACATCCTGGGCCTGACGGTATTACTCGGGTTGTTACATTACGCACTCAATGTTCGACTATAAAGAGACCAACATCTAAACTGTGTGTATTACCTGTAACCAATTAGTGTAAAATAGTTTTAAGGTTTTTGTATTTGAACATGGTAGTATGTTTTAGGGTAAGTTTGTCAAGTGTTACAAGTGTTATTTTGTTACAAATAAGGATCTAGAACTTAAGTTGTTTATTTTTATTCATTGTTGTTTTCCCACCAAAGACATACCAATTTTATATTAATCTGGCTGGTAAAGAAGGACATTTTGTCAATATGTCCTTGGTGGGCGGTATGTTCGGATATACAGCGTAATCATGGCGAGATCTAAACAGTTCGATAAGTGTTCGAGGTTTTTCCCTCAGCTCGATAGATGGCGTTGGCGTCGAATTAGATCTCGCTATGGTTTCTTTACCGGCATTTACCTTGGCAGGATTGATTTTTTTTTTTTTTTTTTTTTTTTTTTTTTTTTTTTTTTTTTTTTTTTTTTTTTTTTTTTTTTTTTTTTTTTTTTTTTTTTTTTTTTTTTTTTTTTTTTTTTTTTTTTTTTTTTTTTTTTTTTTTTTTTTTTTTTTTTTTTTTTTTACACCCATAAAACCGTATTAGCCGGTACCTACAATAAAACACGCTTGAGTCAATCAAATAAAATAACAATACGATTGCTCATATTATTTTATGATTTCTATCTAGATGCCAACGTAAAAACACCAGCAAACTCGATTTTATTGTTCTACAATTTGATATTCAAGCTTTAAGTATATCGTCGTCTGTGACATCGTAGAACATGCTCGATTCAATTTCTATTAGCGAAGAGATCGGTTAGCCTCATCTATCAGTCGGCACTCGTTCGCAGTGAACGAAAGTATCGATCGAGTTACGTACCTAGGTACGCGAAATTTAATACTGAAAAGACACCGACTTCTGAGATTAAAGTTATTTTTCACTAAAACCCAATCGTCTTCCAATAAAAATACTACAATTTTTATTGGAAGTCGATTGTTTTTTTCTTATTCTTTTCTGCTTCTGTTATCACTTCTGAGCAGACATTTAGGTGTCTTTTTTCTTGACTTGAAACAACCCAAGTCTGTTCTGATAGTTTTGTGAAATGTATATTTTAGTAAGTTTATAGACGAGTAATTTTTGCAATAAGATACTACTTTGTGTCGACGAATATAGTCGACACTTTATTGTTTACTAAAAACATGAAATTTATCAGTCCGGGGCAGTGGTCCAACTGCTCTGTCCAACTAGTTGGACCATGGGTCTTTACTAGGGGCAGTTGTCCAACTTTAAAAATAGTTGGACCACAGCACCTTTTGAGAGTTCCGTGGTCCAATTCATTTGTTATTTTACTGCAAAGAGGTTCAATGAAACCGGAAACCAGTAGGTACCATCCACACATAAAGATGCAGTTGATGTTTTTAGAGTTGACAAGTTTTTTTTTTAAATGTATTGGACCACGGAACTCTCAAAAGGTGCTGTGGTCCAACTATTTTTAAAGTTGGACAACTGCCCCTAGTAAAGACCCTTGTTCCAACTAGTTGGGCAGAGCAGATGGACCACTGCCCCGGACTGAAATTTATTTGGAACGTCTACTGAAAATACAAAAAGGTTTTCAAGAAAACATTGTACACATCGCTACGTGTCTGTGCCTAAACATTAAACTCCACCAAAGAGTTTATGCTAGCACCTTCTTTATATTATTCATAAAGAATGCGACAAACAACAAAAAAAAAACTCGTTTCTTTTACGAGGGACGCGTGCTTCAATACTGCTTGCAAGAGTAAGTGAAGATTCTGGCGAAGTAAGCAAAAACATTTATGTACGACGAGCCAAGAAGGTTGTAAAATCCGAAATATTGGTAACTAGCTTGTGCCCGTGACATTTTTGCTTACGAGCCACCGCGTCGCATCGCATCGCCCGACTGCACTATTACTTAGTTTTCGCTTAGCCTTCTTTCAGACTTTTTTTATTTTTGCTCGGCTCCTAAGAGCCGTAGCGTGATGTTCCTCAAGAATTGGGATATCAGAAGCAAAAATAATTTTTCAAATCCAACAACTGATAGTTCCAGAGATTAGCGCGTTCAAACAAACAAACAAACGCTTCAGTCAGCTTTATTATAATTAGCTTTAAATTATATCGCTCATTTGGAGAAACATCGACGTAACTGCTACTTTTTTTTACGTCTTTGCTTTCCTAACGTAAATACGCTTTCTAAGTGCTTTGGCATATTTAACTCATTTTTGGGAAAAATACATTTACGTCAATGTTTCACCAAATGAGCGATATGTATAGACAAGTAGAAAAAAATAGGTTAGCTTTTATATAACTTACATCCCTATTGCATTGACTGGAAGTCACCAGGATGTCATAGTTAATCTGATAGTTTTCTTATCTTTTATCGTTGTTTTGGTGTTCACATAATAAGTATCTTAACACACTCTACCTTCCAAGCCTTTGTCTAGCCAACACCTTACATAAAGAAATAATAAACGTAACACGAGTCGAAAGTTAGCAGGCAAGATTGGTATAACAAAATTATAGCCTTATTCGACCCGCGTTACTTGAGGCCGAGGTAATCAAATTAATCTCCAAATTAGTTATTTTTGCTGAAAATGTTAATGAAATTGAACCAGTAAAGTGGACCTAAACGCTGTGTCGAAAAATTTCGTTAAAATTAATTTTGATTTCATTTTCGCTGAAAGATAACATAAAAAAACATTGACCATGACCGCGGTACTTTGAGTTCGCATAATTAACAGAATATTTAATAAAAAAGACTTCACAGTTTGTTTTTGTACACTTATTTGTTTATTATTGCGTTGATACCAGGTATCTTAGTCTAGGTAGGTATCGTAGTCTTTTTTATTAAATATTCTGTTAATTATGCGAACTCAAAGTACCGCGGTCATGGTCAATGTTTTGTTATGTTATCTTTCCTTACAAAAATCTTTTCAACAAGCTGTTTATCCATGATTTCTCATTTCTTGATATTTCTCTCGTAAAGCTGGATTTACTACTCGTGGAAATTGAGCCTTTAATTAAGCTGAGCGTTTTCATGACCACCAAGTCGAGCGAAACGATTGCATTACTGCGCTGAGCTACGAGGCTACGGAACGCGTAGCTTGTAGCCCGTAGCCCGTAGCCGTGCTACGGATTACGTCGATATTGGAAATGCGATCCCAGTGTGAAAACTATTTCGCCCGCAAGGGGAAATGTGAGGATTATTTATATCCGACAGATATTGAAAATGCGGTTTTAAACAAACACGTATATCTGGATCCAGTTCCATTCCATTGGGAAACCGGTAACGAAGCGATTTTGGTATTGTTTGTGACAGAACAAATACCAATTATTTTTTCGGTTTGTGGAGTTTGTAAACGTAGCACTGATTTATATTTGGCTGGGCGATATAAATGTGGGTGAATACACATAAATATTTGCCGGCCTTGGTTACGAATATGGTTACTCAGATCACGTCTCGCGAGCGTCGTTTGTGGCTACTTAGAGAATATATCAAGAAAAATGGATAGAATCAAGCAACAGGTAACGTGGCAAGTGTGATGATAATGATAAAGGCGGGTCGAAATCAGTTTTTATTTATACGATTTGTGGAATAAATTTCTTCCAAATGGATATTATCTGACTAGAGCGTTAAGCTCACAAATATAAACACGTACCTATCGGATAAACCGACATAGCAATGGATGGTGTATTAAATTGATGTCTCCATAAAATGATTTATAGCTAGGCGCTTAGTTACCTTCATAACGCCTAGCGACTTATAAATAGGGACTGGGGACTATATATACAGCTGGGCACCGTTAATCAAATAGTTATCTTCGTCAATCGCTAATCTGTTACTAAAAAGTTAACTTTGTTAAAAGTTAAACCGTTACATTTCGGAAGATTTAACGGAAGTTATCGTTAATCGTTAACTCGTGATAGAAATTGCATTTTATATGACGTCGAGTAAGCGATATGATAGTATAGGTTATGGAGAAGGGAGTATGCTTTTTAGTTGGTAATAATAATTATTTAGAGATTGTCAGAACGTGTTTTACGCGGCGCGGCGCGGTCAAATAGTAGGTACTGAACTAACTATTAACGGACTTATGGAAAGTTAAGGGAAGTTAATGAGTCCGTTAACAATTTTTCAAATTGACTTAAAAGTTAATCCGTTATTCGAAATGCTAACATCGTTAATTAACGATTAACGGATTAACGGTTTTGCGCCCAGCTTTAGCACAGAATATAAATCAAGTCCTCCAGACCGTATTTCGGCCATGGCGGCTAATCTCAACTGAGACTAGCCTTCGGCGCGGTAGATATTTTAGTGAACAAGTGTGCGCGCAGACACAGATGTACATCCCTCTTCCCTCACTCTCATAGTCCAATGGGACGGCAACCCGACACGACCGGAGAGATCAGGCGCAAGACCAACGGCTTAACGTGCTTTCCGAGGCACGGGGGTATCACACCGCCAACTTCCAAACTCCGGCTTGTTACTAAGAAGTTCACGAAGAAATTCCTAATGGAAAAACTCAATAACACTTTGACCGACCCGGGAATCGAACCCAGCATCCCACGCTCAGCAGTCGAGCTTGCGCCCACGAGACCAATGGGGCAGTTACAGTAGATAGTAGGGTGGGGGGAGGCAATGAATATAGGAAATATACCTATATACACAGCAACTATGATAAAAGCTATATTTCATGAGAATTTTTCTAATCGAATGTCAGTGTGATGTATCGATGATTGGCGGCCGACGCGGGAAATATTTTTTGTGCCGAAATGTTGATAGTGTTGGTTCGACGCAATTTCCAATCTGGATTTTCCATTTATTTCGGCGGAGATGGATTCCTAAAGGTCTAAGCTCTAAGTTATTAGGGTCAAACAGTATTATTTTCAGTGCAGATACGGCTAACTTTTGGGAATCTTATTAGGTGCCGTCAACTGTGGCATCTTTACGTACTTTCCATGAGTAGATAACTTTACCCATGAGTACGGGGTTCTTCTGTTCTGTGTTCTTTTGTGAGGCGCGTGAGTCACCCGGGATGTTACCTACCATTTTATATATCAACGGTTCAAAGGTAAAACACACTTAAGTGACATTTTGACCCAAAATGAGATTTTACTACTTTTGCTTCTATACAGAGAAAATCTACGATAAGAAAAAATCAATATGTGCGTATTGTGCTCCCTAACAAAACTGTGAAGTGAAAAAAGTATCCTTCTGATTTTTCAGACTAAAAAAACGCAATATCTTAATTATCTCCATTAGTCAATTATGCCACAAAATGAGTTTTACCTTTGAACCGACGATATACTTAATACTATTACTTACTATTATTTTATTGACTAGTTTATATATTTTAAGATAAAATTTCAAAGAGCTGTGGATTTTGTGAATAAAAAAGACGGGTTGCACTCCGGGAGTGCCGGCAGAAGTGAAAACTTGAATATTAACGTTGAAATAAATCAATTATTAATTTAATTAATATTACTCATTTTTTTCAATATTTCTGCGTCACTTTTTTCATTAATAGTTGCACTTTGTTCAATTTCCATATTTTAAACACTTTCGGTCTTATTCATAAAAAAAGCCTATTGAAGGTTTAAACCATTCATTAGTTAAAATGTTGTTCCCGTAGGTCTCCCGTAGGATTGTATGATAGGTTAGGGTGTTAGGATAACTAGGGTGTTAAGTAGTTGCTGTAGGTTTATAATCAGTAGGGTGAGGTAACCATAGATACCAGGCTCAATTGTTACAAACTTAGCCACACTGTATGCATTTGGAATAACAGCCGTACTAAGCTGTAAGTCCCGGTGCGTACAAGTATTATAAAAATAAACTGATATTTGTATACAAGCTTTTTATTAATGAACTACTCCCTAAATTTCTTCTCTTTTACTTTAGATCTTGTTGGCTCAAAATATTGCCACTTCCACGTTGTCGTCGGTGGCAGCGCAGAGGTCACTTTGACTGCATGTTTTGGGTAGGACAAATAAGGCAGGATAGGAAGTGGAGCATGTTTTGCAACATAGCTTCACAGCCACACCCTACTGGAGCATCTCCCTGCAGGGTGTAAACTTCCGTGGTCGACACGGAAGCATTGTTTTCACACAAAAGCAGCAATGTCCCACACATAGATTTATAATAAGTCCCACAGTATTTCTTGTTGATATAATGTGCTTCGTTATATTTTTCGTCGCTTCTATTTTGTATTGTAGGTAGGTATATAATAATAAACTAAATTGGTTAAACAGAAGTTCAAAATAAATTAAATACAACTGCGGCTCCTCGAAGTACCTACTATTGTTTACGAAACTGACTTTTCAAACATTTGTACGTCAAATGTCATTTTCTTCGGCCATCTTTGTCGTGTCTCACTTGGTTCACTTCGGTTGGCGCCGCCGTAGAAAGAGATGGGGGGGGGGGAAATCTCTCCTGACGGTCACGTGTCCTGACGCGATGCCCTGACGCGAGTTTAACATTTTTTACCCATTACAAAAAGTGTTCAACGCCGCTAAAGAAGTTTTCACTTCAATAAATAAATATTATGTTTAAATAAATATTTAGAACTAGGTTTTGTGTAATTGTTTTATTTTTTATTTCGTACTTATTGTATTATGTAATGTATCTCATCGTACATATCCTGCACCGGTTGAAGTCATCACGTCAACGCTAGCTGTCGCTGAAATATCGCTGGAGCACTGTCTCGCATGTGTTAATGTATTTTTTGAAAAAGGAATTTGCTCTGCTGTCATACATTGTTATCCTTAGACCAACAGCCCCGTAAAATGACTGTCTGTGTTATAAGTCTAAATACGACTGAAATTAAATTAAAATAATGGATACATCTGAGATTTGTTACATCTCTAAATTTCTTTCGGATTTTTAAGTTAGTTCGCCATAATCAGTCGCCTGATTTTAAATTAAATTGTTAAATTAAATTTCATGTAAATTAAGTTGATTTCAGAATGACTATTACTATATATTTTACTATGAAAAAGTAACCAAAACATTTAAAGTTGTAGTGCAAAGTAAACTCTGTGTGGGTATTACTTAAAGTTATTTTTCCAAAAGCACATATTTGTTTACATGTTTGGAAACTAAATCGCTAACACAGTTTACATAATTATGTATACTGCCCTCGTAATAGCAAATGCAGTAATCGACATTTTTACGATTTTCCATTTGTGTCAAAAATTACAGACTTCAAGCTATACATAGATTTTTTTTTCTATGGCTGGAACATGATGAAATTGAAAAAAATAAAAAAACAAAGATTGAACAAAAACCCCAACGCGTTTTTCTCGAAACCGCCATTTTGCAAGTACTGCATTTGCTGTTAGGAGGGCAGTATAGCTCACGACAGTCACATCTTAAATACTACAAAAATGTTAAGGAACTATTTTCACACAAGTGAAACTTGAAAATTAAAATCTATAAAAGATCGTACATTGAAGAATTTGCGTAGAATTGCGATGCATTGCTAGAAACGACCAGCAGATTCAGTGATACAATATACAATGAGGATTCCAATCGGTTTTTCAAAACGTGATTTTGCACTTCACACTACAATACACTACAGCGACTTCACATTTTAATCTTCCAAGAAAGAAACCTTCATTGTAACATGTGGTACAGATTATTATAACGCATTTCTTACTCTTGTAAACACATAGCTACGATAAATGCTAAACTCCAGCGTGATGTAGGCAAGTCAAAACAATCGGGGACCCTATTAATCACGCAGTATTGTCTGTTCAAGTGGCCACAGCGCTTTTGTCTCACGACTCTTAGATAATATGAGAAGGGACTGGGCGCCATGCTGGCGGGTGAATTTTTCAAGTGGGCGTGGATGGCCAAGTCCGACACCATGAGGAATAGCGAAAAGTAGGTACTCAATCCTTTGAGTACCTACTTTTCGCTATTCCTCATGGACAAAATTGAGCCCCCGGACTCCTGTCCGGGGGCTCGATTTTGATGAAAACTAAAACTGCATCATTGGATTTTTGAAATACAGTGTGTTTTTACCCGATTGCGCCAGAAGGAGGGTTATGTTTTTCGAGAGTATGTATGTATGTTTGTATAATTGTTTGGCACGCACTGTGGCCTGAACGGCTCAATGGATTTTAGCTTGAGAGGTGTCGTTAGATTCGTATTTACTGTGAGAGTCACACTGGGTATATCAAAATAAAAAACAAAATGGCGGATTTTTGGCACCATATTTATGCCTTCAAAAATTTTTTTTTCTCAAAACTTGTCGAGTGGGGTATTAAAATAAAGGGTTTTAAAAGGTGATTACAAAAATATACACAACTTATATGGTTAAAACTAATTCAAAGTGACAAATCGTAAAAAAACATGTACCAAGAACTAAATCGTCTGCGAAATCTTTCACATGTGTAAACTAAAAAGCTGGAAATAAAAAAAATTTAAAAACCCTACTGCAACCTTATACTAAAACTAACTGAAAAGCTAAAAACAAGCCCATTTTTAATTAAATAAAAGTTGGAAGCAGGCGGGGCCCATACCTACCATTATTATAGTTTCAAACTCAAATGGGTCCCGCCTGCTTCCAACTTTTATTTAACCTAAAATGGGCTTGTTTTTCGCTTTTCAGTTAGTTGTAGTATAAGGTTGCAGTCGGGTTTTTTAATTTTTTTAATTATTTGCTTCAAAATCAACAGGTTCGATTCCTGGCTATAAATATTGATTTTTCAAAAATCCAATGATGCTGTTTTAGTTTTCATCAAACGGGACTCCTTTAATTGAGTACTTTTCGCTATTCCTCATAGTTTCGAATTTGGCCATCCACGCCCACTTGAAAAATTCACCTGTAGGTATAACGGCTTGTTGATCAATTTTTCTAGCAGAGTAGTTCATTTATAGCAGGCACAGCACAAAGAAAAAAGAAAAAATATGGGTGAGACCTTTGCCCAGCATTGGGACAATATCTATAGGTATATAGGTAATATATCTATAGGTTAGAAAAAAGTTTATAAGTTACTTTGCAATGTGGAATCCCAAAGCAAATTATATGCAAAACATAACCTCCTCGGCGGCACCCGTCCGCAGTCCAATTCCCATGCTGTTGGTCTAGCACGAACACACGGAGTAAACTTAACGTAAATTCGAACGATTTTAACATTGAAAATATTACTCGTAGTTTCGCACTAATTATTAGCTTAGACTTCATTCATATATATTTACTAGCCGCCCCCGCGGTTTCACCTGCATAAGTCTCGATCCCGTGGAAATATTGAGATAAATAGTATCATAATACCTACCTATGTCCTTTCCCGGGACTCAAACTATTTCTATACCAAATTTCATCAAATCGGTTCAGCGGTTTAAGCGTGAAGAGGTAACAGACAGACATACTTTCGCATTTATAATATTAGTATGGATATGGATGGGTGATACTTATTGTCCTCGTTACACATTTCCGATTAAAAAATGGATCGAACTTACGTTACGTCATACTATTAAGTATTCTGTGGTTACGTTTAAGTCGCGCGTTCATGCTTCTGATCCAGAGTGCGGCAGCAGTCCCCTGCCTAAATTAAAAGCACCTTCACCTGACCAAATGTCAAGTGCTTTCAATCTGTTCCTTTCAAAAACTGAAAGTGAAATACCAACGTCACACAAATAATAAACACAAAAAATCGTAATTGCGCGACACCGAAAAATAAAAAGTATTTATACACGAATTATACTGCGTCCCTATTATAAACGGGCAAAGCCCCGGTATCACACAGCGGAGCACGGAAAATATGGGTACCTACCGTACCTCACGTAACATTTTCATTTTCACGTTGAAATTCTCTAATGGACGATATACGGGCAAACAGTTTACGCGTTGGGTAATATTGCAACGAGAAAAAGCTTTCCATAATGTACAGACGCCAGCACATCAAGCTACCCGATACTGGAAAATTTTCCCAATCAACTTTGAACCTTATAATTTTGCGATAATGTTGAAAATCTATTAAAGAAATTTGAAAGATTGTAGTAGCTTCATGTGCTGCATGCTGGCGTCTGTCCCTATTGTTCGCTTTTGGGTTTATTGATAACTTGATTTATTAGAAGTATGCCAAGGAGACTGGAAGCAGTTCGAAGAGCTAGAGTAGGCAACAATAAGTATTAATAATTATAGCCCACGATACAGCCTTTCCTAAGCATTTATTGAAAAAATTAATAAAATGTTAAGTACAAAAATGTTTCTTTCCTGTATTTTTTTTTCCTTTTTTCCTTAGGGCTGATTTTTCCAACGCCAGATAATTTTATCCGAGGAATAATTTTGAATTTTTGACAGTTCTTCCATACAAAATGTGTCTGACGTCAATTATATTTTAAGTACGAATAACAATAAAGTATCCGAAAATAACAATTAAGAATAACAATAACAATTAAGTATCCAGAAAGCTAATTAATAAAAATTAGACAAATTATTTGTTTAATTTATATTATTTAGTAGTTTGTTTTATCGACGTTTGCCATTTTAAATTATTTATCGGCGTAACCAACGTAGCTTGCTTGCAAAATAAGCAAACTGAAATGGCACTGGACCGGCTATGTTTGTTGTTGCAAGATCGATGGCCTCGTCTGCTCCACCAGCAGACGAGTCCTAGAGAGGATCCCTGAATCTTAAAATGGTCTTCACACACCTGTCATATTTTTGAACGGCCTATCCAACGACGTCCCACATCATGAGATAGACGTGGAAACAAAAATATCCCCACTTTACATGTAGGAGAGGTACCCTCCTAAAAACAGATGTTTTCAAGAATTTATTATGATATATTGTGAAACGGTGGGCACAGTCAGGAATCAGGATGGTTACAACAAACGATCTATTTGCACTATATAATACGTTTATTATTTTCTAAATCGGCCAGAGTTTTATTTACCGCGTTTTTACTTGGTGACAGTTACCAACCGTCAGATCCAAACTGCCTAACACATCGGTATTTATAGATTTCCCTATAACTTAATATTTTGATTGTATTACTAACTATAATGAAGAAAATTAAATAACAATTATTAACAAAGAAATAAAGTATCTGAATCAATAATCTTAAGCAATCATTAATTTAAACTTAATACTTGGCGCGCCGGAAGCTGACAACCTGAAGGCGCCATAATGGATATTCAACAATTTTGATTATTTTAAACACCAAGAATAAATCAAACATATAACTAAATTATTTCATAACAATTAGGTACCTATTAAATACTAAATAATGACTTTTAAATTATTATTTAAATTACTAAGTCGAGCTGGTATAAGCAGGACCGGAAGTCGATAACACTCGGCCATCCTGTGTTTGACGTGTCCCACGGCGGTCAGCATTGCCACTTGCGCCTGTGCTTGTGCCTGGTCTGTCGCTGGTATTCGGCGTCTGAAATAGTAAACAGTATGGCAGTACATTTATTCTACTAATTAACATGATATGTGATAAGGTGTACCAAATTGTAGTTCATATTACATCATACAACTTTTATATTATTGTGTTGTTAATAAGATTTCACACAGCTTATTTCATGTCGCTCAGTTTGTATTCTATATAATATGTATGATATATCTCACACAGCTACATAAAATAAATCTATGTCACACAGCTTTAATTAAGTAAGTACTCCTATCTCACACAGCCTATTTATTCACACAGCTTTATTTATTCACACAGCTTTATTTATTCACACAGCTTTATTTATTCACACAGCTTTATTTATTCACACAGATTATTTATTCACACAGCTTTGTTTTATTCACACAGTTTTAATTGCTCACACAGCATTAATTTCCCTTATCTCACACAGTTTTAATTTATGGTAAGCTTTTATGCAGCTGTAATTTATGAAAGAGTGTGCAGCCTAGGTTTATAATAAATAAGTCTGTAAATCAAATTTAAACAAGTGTTTTATTTTGCTTACATCTTAGTGCTTAATCTGTATTATATGGATCATTCTACTAGTATATGTACCTACCTACGTGTGTTTTTTTTTTTTTTTTGTACATTGCATGTATGGATAGTTAAGTATAAATTTAATTAGCTTTCTAACAGGTCTATCAGATCATCCCTATCGACTTCATGGTCACTACCACTACTTTCATCAGGTATAGACGAATTATAAGGTCGGAGGACTTCACCACGTACAACTGCTGAAAATTTTCTATACCCTTTCATACCCTTTATACTACTTATCGTGTAACGGTCTAACGAGTGGTCAGCTTTGCATATTTTATATGGCCCCGTGTACAAACCGTTAAGTTTTCTAGTTACGTTCGCGCTCTCCCTAGTAATTCCTCCTTTCCACAACACTAATTGTCCTATAGAGTACTTAACGCATTGCTTATGAGATCGGTCGAATCTGTCCTTCATGAGGGTCATATTTCTATCAATACGCAATTTAGCCGCACATCGCCGTTCCTCAAGAGCCTTTGCTTGACCTTCAAAATCGTTGGCATCCCCTGTCGGATAAGCCGGTAACCGTGAATTGGAATGGCCAAATAAAAGCTTAAAGGGGGGAAAACCGGTTGTTGCATGAGGAGTATTATTTATGCCCCAAACTATATCATTCAAGTGATCATCCCAGGTGCACTCGCTGTCAGACATAGTATTTAAACCATTAATCAAAGTTCGGTTTACCCGTTCTACTTGGCCATTTGATCTAGGGCTTGCAATAGCGTTTAAGACATGTTTGAATTGCATCTCCTCAGCAAACTCTTTAAAATACCTACTTGTAAATGCTTTTCCCCTATCCGTAATGATCCTGCTAGGATTTCCAAACTGAAAAATAATATCTTTCAAATGCTTTATAGTTTCTATGGAACTACAGCTTTTACAAGGTTTTGAAAATAAAAATTTTGTAAACGAGTCTATAACAACGAGTACATAAGAGTTTCCTTTACGAGTCTTAACGAACGGACCTAAATGGTCAACATGTAGTGTGTGCATGGGAACAGCCGCCTTTTGAATTGGGTGTAGCTCTCCTTGCAATTTACCATGGTCTCCTTTTCCGTAAGCACATCGAAGACATGATTTGATATATTTACGAATAAACCTAGTCATGCCCTCAAACCAGAATTGTGCTTTAATGGTCTTTTCACACTTATCAAAGCCAACATGTCCTATTTGATCATGGAATTTTTGTAGTAAGCCCCATTTTGCTAATTTGGGTATAACAAAACGATGTCCGTTGATTGTTTGTCTATAGAGAAGGTCGTCTTTTATTACGTAATTACTAGTTATATCATTATTGCTTGTGCCACTACGCAACTGGGTCAATATCGACTGAATATTTTCGTCCTGCAACTGTAACGTTACCAGCCAGTCGGAATCGTCAATTAATAAAACAGGACTCTGTACAGGATTCCTACTCAAGGCGTCTACGTGTTTCATACGATCACCAGGTCGATACTCGATTTGTAGATCGTAGTCTTGGATTGAAAGCCACCAGCGGGCTATACGAGGAATTAGGTCTTTTTTAACTAACGTAGTTCGCAACGCGGCACAATCAGTCACAACAGTGACAGGAATACCTACGAGATAAATTCGAAATCGTTTTAGAGATTCTACGACTGCTAATGTCTCCAGCTCATAGCTATGATAAAACTGTTCTTCTTTACTTGTGACCCTACTAAAATACGCAATTGGTTTCAGAACACCATCAATTTGGTATTGCAAGAGTATACCGCCTAGTCCTAACTTACTAGCGTCGGTATGGAGCTCAGTACGTGCATTTCTGTCGTAAATGCCTAAAACCGGTCTTTCAATGAGACGCTCTTTTAGAGTTTGAAAAGCAGTTTCTTGGGCGGAACCCCAAGTCCATTCTACATCCTTTTTTGTTAACTGTGTGAGGGGTCTAGCTATTTCGGCAAATCCGCGAATAAATTTCCTAAAATATGATGTCAAACCAATAAATTGTCTGATTTCATGCACATTCCGGGGTTTTTTGTATTCAGCTACGCAGCGAATTTTAGCTTGTCCTGGTTGTATTGTACCTGCGGTAATCTCATGTCCCAAATAATTTACACTTTTCTTCAAAAACGAACATTTACTTAAATTCAGTTTTAAATTAGCTTCTGACAAAAATTGCAGGACATCGCCCAATAATCTGAGTCCGTCATCGACCGAGATTGTCGGGAGCATTACGTCATCTAAATATGAAGCTACATCATTGCCCAGTCTACCCAAAACTATTTTGATGAGACGTGAGAATACCGCCGGCGCATTGGCCAGACCAAATGGCATTTTCAAAAATTCGTATTGCCCTGAAGGTGTTACAAACGCGGTTTTATGAACCGAGTCTTCAGCTATTCTAACTTGGTAGTAGCCTTGTGCAAGGTCTAAAGTAGTGAATAAAGATTTTCCAGATAAACGGGTTACCTGGTCGTCTATATGAGGCAACGGATAACGGTCTTTGATAGTGCGTGCGTTGAGCGCTCTGTAATCTATGCATAATCTATAATCACCGCCTTTTTTCTTTACAAGGACTACTGGACTTGCATAGTCAGACATAGATTCCCTTACAACACCTGCATCAATAAGATCCTGAACTTTTTCGTTAACAATCTCATTTTCCTTATAAGAAAGTCGATAAGGTTTGCAGTAAACAGGTTGCTCGGTTGTTGTCTGAATATGCATCTCCAGTACGTCGGTACATCCTAAATCTTTGGTATTTTCCGCAAACAAGTGTCTGAATTTATTTAATAACTGTAGCAATCGATTGCTATCATTGGTTTCTAAATCACCTACATCTAAATCAGATAACTGTAATTCTCTGTCAGTAGATTGATCAATTGTCATTACATTCGTATGTGTACTACTATTTATATCACTAACTAATTCCGCGCGCGCTATGAGTCTATTTGGTTGCCACTCTATAATATCATCCCCAATGTTAACTACTTTTAAAAAACAATCCCTCGACCTTATAAGTCCTCCTATAATGACATAAGACATACTTCCTAGCTCAAAATAAACAGAACGCATAAGAAAAGTATGGTTAGGATTAACATCGACATAAACTTGTACAAAAGCGGTACTTCGTTGTGGTATTACACTATGATATTTTAAATAGACAGGGAATTTTGAGATAAAATCTGTTTCATTCAACTGCATATGACATAATTCATTATTTAAATCAAAATTACACAAAAACTTGACAGAGTTCTCTGAAGTAACTAAGCTTATGTATCTCTGGTTTATCATTGATTGGCCGATTATTAGATCTATATCAGCTAGATCATTACTAGTTAGTTCAACAGAACCACTCAAAATTATATTATCTATTTTGACATCAACATGAGTTGTTCCCAATGAGTTTGAGTATGCACCACCGAAGCCTTTCATTGTAACTGCAGAAGGCATGATTTTTAACTTCAAATTATTAGCTTGTGACACTGTGAGAATATTTAATTTACTGCCCGTATCGATATACGCAATAAGACTATGTCCATTAATTACTACTGCCTTTTTGTACAGGTCTATAAAAATATTGTAGGTTGTAAACATAACGTTACTAACCTTTTGTCGCTGTTGCTGTGAAGAGCTGGCCGCAAACCAGCACCTGGCGGCAGTGTGGCCCGGACGTTGACACACCTCGCAGCGTGGAGTCCTGCAGTCCTTTGCCTCGTGTCCTGGTCTTCTGCAGGCGTAGCATATCTTCGGCAGCAGTTCGTTTTCTTTAGAATTTGGAGCAATGTTGCCCCCTCTTCTCCATGTTGAAGTCGGCCGCTTGGAATTACTTGCTTCCACTTGCTTGTAGTTTTCTAGAGATGATAAATATCCATAGTACAGCTGCGTTGGGGTTTCACACTGATAGGCTTTAGCGTTGGCTCTTATTTCCACTGGTAAACCTTTGATAATGCACGAAATCGCAGATTCACCGACAATATTGCATTTCTTGAGTAGGGATGCTTTGTCGTGAAAATATTTTGTCATTGTTTCAGAGTCAGTTTTTTTTCGAGCGAGCATAGTCTCTAATAATTCAACATAATCGGTAGAACGTGGAAAGGCGGTCTCTAATTCGTCTTTCCATTCCTTCCAAGTGAGGTTATAATTTTCTAAGTCGTCATACCAATCACGTGCGGATACACGAAGACGAATTTGCATGATGAACTGCCGATCCTTGTTGTCCCAACCGTATAAATCGCCAAATTGGTCAATCTTGTGCAACCACGCTTTGACGTTGCTTGATTTTTCATCCGGCCGGAACTTTGGGATAACTTCAGCATCGGTTTGGGTAACGCGGTGCCTTTTGCGTCGACGGTATCTTCTATCGGTAGACTCGCCATCAGAAGAAAAAAAATCTGTGTTTTCATCACTTTCCGACGATTCTGTTTGATAGCGTCTCCTTTTCTTGGCGCCAACTCCATCAATATATGGGCCTGACATATCCCACTTCTGACTGTGAAACGGTGGGCACAGTCAGGAATCAGGATGGTTACAACAAACGATCTATTTGCACTATATAATACGTTTATTATTTTCTAAATCGGCCAGAGTTTTATTTACCGCGTTTTTACTTGGTGACAGTTACCAACCGTCAGATCCAAACTGCCTAACACATCGGTATTTATAGATTTCCCTATAACTTAATATTTTGATTGTATTACTAACTATAATGAAGAAAATTAAATAACAATTATTAACAAAGAAATAAAGTATCTGAATCAATAATCTTAAGCAATCATTAATTTAAACTTAATACTTGGCGCGCCGGAAGCTGACAACCTGAAGGCGCCATAATGGATATTCAACAATTTTGATTATTTTAAACACCAAGAATAAATCAAACATATAACTAAATAATTTCATAACAATTAGGTACCTATTAAATACTAAATAATGACTTTTAAATTATTATTTAAATTACTAAGTCGAGCTGGTATAAGCAGGACCGGAAGTCGATAACAATATATTACCACTAAGCCACGGACAAAGAGACATCCCTAAAAAGGAATCTAGGTACCTACCTACAAACGGGGTGAATAGGGATGCATGGGTGAATCGGGACGAAACTTTAAAATGGATTTTAACGTTGAAACAATATAGTTTGTTGTCAATAAGAGCTCGTATTCGTTAATTAACCGGTCAAGCTCCGTGTGTCGCCTATCGCCGACGAAACAATTGAAAATCAATTATTGTGTCTCATTAACGGAGCTTGACAGATTAAATGATAGTAAACACATTAGGGTCCTTTTTGACCATAAACTATATTATTTTATTGTTAAAATCCCTTTTAAAGTTTTGTCCCGATTCACCCCTGCATCCCTATTCACCCCGTTTGACGGTATTTCGTGGAGTGTCATGCAGTTTTATCGCAACTTTACCAAGCTCTTACCTATAAAATAGAAATTCTCAAAAGCTTCAAAGTACTAAGTACCTACCTAACAATTTAAATAGCAATTAGGTACTTTGCGTGTTTCAGAATGGAATATTGTTATGAAATGTTGCGTTATTTCGTGTCTAAATAACAACAAAACTTGCTAAAATCCTTCCTACTCGCGCCCGGGACAGGCGCGACTGTTTAGCAAAACTTTGCCCATCACGAATCGTTTAAGCTTCGTATCTGAGTTGATAATTCGATTAAGCATTTTCTTGAATCAAAACTTTGCAATATCATAGACAGAGATGGATTGGGCTTTTAATGGGTCATTAGTTAGCACTATTTTATAGTTACCCAAACTGCGCCCCGCGGTTTCAAGTCTCGATCCCGTCGGAATATATTGATAATAAAAAGTATTTTATGTCATAATCCAGGTCATGGTCTACCCATGCGTCAAATTTCATCCAAATTAGTTGAACCGGTTTAGCGTAAAAACGTAACAAACAAACATACAAAAAATCAAATATTTTCGCTTTATAATATTAATTTATACTAGCTTTAGCCTGCGGCTTCGCCCGCGTCGTTGTCCGAAATATATTTCTCGGGAACGTACTACCGGGGTTGAAAGAACCCTATGTGTTTATCCAGGTTACAAACTATGCACTCTATGGCACACAGCCAAAATTCATCCAAAGTCATTGAACCGTTTTTGCTCTAATCCGGAACATAGGTAGGTACCTAAATCCAGAAGACAAACGGACAAAAACTCTTCGTTGTTATTTTATTATATGTATAGATAGGGCTTCGAGCATGACGACAGACATGTTAATGAAAGGCATTGAAAGGGTTGTCGCGCAGTAACCCTGCCGTTATCCCGGACTTGAGGAGTAGGGACTAGCAACCCAACGTTCTAATTGGGTTTTATGCTTAACGAAGTTCGTGATGTTTTTTGATTAAATTCCTGTTAACACTGGGTTACACAAAAGCTGTAAATTACTATCCCAAGCCTCCGGCTAACTTAGCGGGTAAGCGTTTACGACTTTGAGTAAGCTATCTAAATGTATAGAAAACGTTTCTTTTGAGTCGGTGAGAGTCCCACTGATAATTCTTCCCTGTTGAGGAGAGTACCTATACCTATCATTTGCGCTGGCCGTACCTACTTAAAGGGCCCGCGAACTACGCATGCTAATGCGTTGTTCATACAAACGTAATACCAAAATAATTTGTAAATCAAACATATTCTTAAGGAAATGTGTATTTTTTTTTATTTTTTTTTTTTTTATTGCTAAATGGGCGCACTCTTGACCCCGATCACGCCTGATGGAAAGCGATAGATGAGGTCTATGATGGATCGAGCGTGCCCAGAAGATGCCTGTTCACTCTTGATTTGAAGGCAGACGGGTTAAATGTGGGAGGGAACATATTTATTCATATTGGATCACAGATTATCTAGGTTCCCAAATATATATTTTGAAAGGACTCTGATATAAAGACGAGATATGAGGAATTTTAAATTTCTTTAGAAAACTTATTTTTCTCATAACTCGTCTTTAATTAAATCAGTGTTCATTCAAAATATATATTTGGGAACCTAGATATTCTGTAATCCAATCGGAATAAACATATTCTTAATGTAGCGTGTAGCTACATTAAGAATATGTTTGATTTACAAATTATTTTGGTAGGTATTACGTTTGTAGGTATGAACTACGCATGCTCCGCCAGAAACCAGTGCTTTCATAATCCCAAATCTCCAGAACTTCGGCATTAGTTTTATAAGTAGGTACTTTTAAAACAAACAATGACGGAATATCATCCTATCGTTTTTCAAGTCATTACCTATCATTAACTGAGTATGTAGATACCTTTAATCAAAGCAAGGATTTCTAATTATTACATGGTATTGTACAGTCAACAGCAAAAGTAGATGATGAAAATCAGAAATTCAATACTAATTAACGGAGTTCGCGTCATATATGGCAGCTGTACTAGTAGTAAATGTTTGGTATAATTTACAATCACATACTTTTGAATCACTTCGACGCCACACAGTTCCGACGCGAACTTCGTTCATTAGTATTGAATTTCTAATTTTCATCATCTACTTTTGCTGTTGACTGTACAAGTCTCGTTTACATCTGCGGCGTGTTCATTATCCAACGTGTACTCGCCAGGCGCCGCCGCACGGTGGGCTGAAAATCGGCTTTCATAGACTTAGGCATTTTATTTTGCAAGTGCCAGTTTTTATGCTGGATATCACTTCTATTAGTTATAACAATATACAAAAATGACACCAGAATGGATTCTGCACAAAAACGAAGGAATTATAATTTTTTTACGAAAATTTTGTATGGAGCTAGTATGAAAAATCGAAATATCTCTAAAACGGCAGGGATAACCGTAATATCCTTATAGGAGGTTATAGTACTAATTATTTACGATTTTTTGACATACGTTACATAATGGTTGTAGATGCCGTTTTTTTTTTAAAAATCGTCAAAATATTTTTATTTATTTTTACATATGAAACTGTTCAAAACGATCCGTGAACTGTGTCAAAGTTAAGAACATCGTTAGGAAGCATGCTTTTTCCCCAAATATTAAGAATATGTGATAAAAAATAGACTGTAAATATATACTTTTATTGATAGGTATTAAATAAAATAACAGTAACAAAAATAATATCTAAGTGCTATAAATTCAATTATACAAAATATTTGAAACAATAATCTATGAAATTATTAACTAAACATATTGGTACAATAAACTAACATAACAAATAATTAAATTTTACAAATTTTCTTTACAACTTTCGTTGTCGGACTCCAATTCCGAGTCAGAATCCAGATTGGATATACCTACAAACTCGAACTCAGTTTCCGGAAACTGTATTAGGTCGAGAGTTTCAGCAAAAAAGGTTGTCTTCCTTTTTAACCGACTTAAAAAAAGGAGGAGGTTCTCAATTCGACGGTATGTTTATTATTATTTTTTGTATGTTTGTTACGCGATTACTCCGTCAATTGCAGACCGATTTTTAAAATTATTTTTTTGTTCGAAAGGAGATACTTCTGAAGTGGTCCCATAGTCACCAAGCCAGGATCTGATGATTGGATCCTGGAGAAATCGAAGGAACTCTTCAAATATTATAGGCACACCTATAGCGATTTGGGTATTTTTTATAGTAATTCGTGCATTTGCTCTCGGAAAGTACCATTTGGTGAAGTGGAACTGATGATGAAGACCACAGATGGACACCGGAACTACTCAATAATATTTAAGTATTTCACGGGTTGCGATTCGATTACTTTAATATGATTGCTAAGCAATTTATGCTCGCCACGATGTGAATGGTAATATGGAGCTGATGGTGGACCAGGAGAACTCCACCACCACCAGCACCATCAAATCCCCACTTCGATATCAGCTTTAACTGCTTATTTTCCACATTATCAGAAAGACTTTGAAGAATCCGCTTCACCGTGAGGTCAAGTAAAGCTTGAAGTGTAATTCTAGCTGATGAATCCGTAACTGACACTGATTGATTAGGAGGGTAGCATGCAAGCTTAGTTTGTTGCAGTTGATAGTAGGATGGGTAAATATCCTTAGCACCTTCCCGAATGGCAGTCTCTCGCAACGTAATATTTTGCCACTTTGAAAGCTTAAGTGATAGAAGCAATCCAAGTGCTTTCTCTGGTGTAAATATTACTGTTTTCACTGGTTTCTTAATGCTTTCATAGATTTTAACGGCAGCTTCTGGATTTTTGATCATATATTCGATTACAGATGCGATATCTTCATACCCTTCATCTTTTAAACGTGCCGCAGCTGCATATGCCAATTCAAAGGAATCCTCGCCTATGTGCTCACTAGATCTTCTCTTTTTCTGTTTGCTTCCCAGATCTTTGAATGGTTTTCGGGACCTTTTTGTCATTGTTCCAACAGTCGATGATGTCGAAGGTTCTGGAGAGACTGAGCGTGCTCTTGGTATCTCATCAATAGTTGGTTCTTGATTTATTAAAGTTTGCACGCAACTTGGCCAATCAATATTTGCTTGCAGCCACTCTCCGTACGCATTTCACATTCAACAACAAACAATTTTATTCCCCTATCTTTCAAAAAGAAGCTACAGCATGGGCACTTTGACACTGATATTCAACTATTTGGTATTGTTGGAAATCTTACAAGATCAACAAGATACTACACACCTCTGTCTAGTCCTTCAGGTCTATAGGGGTGATGCTATTTTATGTTAAGAGTTGTTAAAGCTCTGAATTGTTCAATTTAAACACTAAAAAGAACGTTTCATATGTAAAAATAAATAAAAATATTTTGTCGATTTTTTAAAAAAAAACGGCATCTACAACCATTATGTAACTTATGTCAAAAAATCATAAATAATTAGTACTATAACCTCCTATAAGGATATTACGGTTATCCCTGCCGTTTTAGAGATATTTCAATTTTTCATACTAGCTCCATACAAAATTTTCGTAAAAAAATTATAATTCCTTCGTTTTTGTGCAGAATCCATTCTGGTGTCATTTTTGTATATTGTTATAACTAATAGAAGTGATATCCGGCATAAAAACTGGCACTTGCAAAATAAAATGCCTAAGTCTATGAAAGCCGATTTTCAGCCCACCGTGCGCCGTAGGTACTTCGGAGCCTCCCTAATTAATGTGAAAGCCTTCCCTAGTAGTTCCAAAAGCAATTTTTACTCCATTAAACTTCGTTCATCCATTCCTCGACGCATTGAACGAAGCTTGTAACAAGTCTCGTTCACTTTGTGTTTACTTTCCGTAGCATATTTTCTGATAAACTTTCTTACCTTTCTCGTTCAGCCTACAAGGTCTCAGTCTCGGGAACAAATTAAACAAATTACCTCATTTGATTTGATTTATTTTCGTAATATTCAACTGTTGACAGATAACAAATGATCTTACAATATCCAATTTGTACATAATGACTTAAGAAAATATGGCAACACTCATATTTTAACAATAAATACATGATGTTTAGAGGTTGTATAGAAAACTAACTAGCAAGAGCAAGGGAAGTCATGTGTGTTACTGGAGACGTTTCAAAACGCCCATTTCTCCACATTATAAAACATTTTCCATGTTAACTTCGTTTTTTGAAATACTTATTCAATTTAATGTGGTGAAATAGGTTTATTTGTATTAGCTTTATATTCTCAACCATTATTAATAAAACTTTAATATGTCGCGGTAAAGTGGAGTTCAGCCTAGTTTCTGATGCTGTTTATTAAATTATGGTTGAAATATGCGTCATGAGATTATCTAGAAACAAGGGGTCGTTATCGTATCTATGAAGAGAAGTTTTTACATGCACTAGCTGACTTTACCTGAAAGGCTTTAACCAAGGGACAAAGCCTGGCGTCATTGGAAAATGGTTTGAACGCAGACCAAAATGCGTCGGGCGAATTTCACCAAACTTTTGTACCTTTAATAAGTCTTATCCTGAGAATTTTTGACAGTTTCAATATAAAAACTGTCAGACGTTAATTTAATTCCACGGATGAAAAATATGTGACTTTGGTATAATGAGTCCTTAGTGTAATACCCACCCCTTGTTCCTAGATATTATTATAGGTACAATCTAAATTATGAAAACATTTAACAAGTTATTTAGACAGTCAGTGAGACGATTTCCACTTAGTTAAAACACTAGTCACTATAAATAAGCTTGTCTTTTTACAAATCATTCGCGTATGATCTAAAAATACAGTTGATATTACATATTTCCAAGCGTTTCTTATGTAGAAATTAGAAAAAAGAACTGTACAAATAGATTTATTGCCTCGCAAACAAGGTACTTTATTTTGGTTTTAGTTAAAAAACACTCGATATCATGACGATGGAACAGTAAATGCGGTATTATTCTGACGGGCCTGCCGCTACATTCCCGGCGCGGCGAGCTCCAGCGCGACGCCAATTCACGCTCAAATTGAATTTTGTCGTCAAAACCGTTGCTGTTTCTGGTCGAACTGTTTTGATTACATCAAGTGCGGTCATGCTCCGTGTTTGGGTTAATTTCAGCATTGAATGCACCTAAAACAGTTCACCCGTGAATGTAGCAACACCGCGTGAAGCGATGACTTTTACATTTATACAACACGTAATACATCTCAAGATAACTCTTGAGATCTAAGGTAAGTATGTTTTCGTCCAACGAAAAGCACGTAATGTACTGTAATTTAAAAAAATATAATGACAAACGTTTTTCAGCTAAAATTCTCTCTAATACTTTCAACAAACAACGGTATTCAAGTCTTAGTACAGAAGTAGATTGATCGCCCAAACCGAGTGAGGACCGCACAGTATCCGCCACTATCTGGGCTCGATCCTAACAACATCCTATAGACAATAATGAAGATGTAACAATAGATGCGGCCCGCCCGGCCCGCGGCGCGGCACACAGCGTCGCCCGCACCCGTTCGTTGAAAAACTTGATACGGCGACCCCATTAATCGCACACTCCAACTTAATTTTAATCTATAAACATCTCTTTAAAATATTTGATATGAAGAATAACTATTCTAAAATTATCTTGTGCGCTAACATGCAAATACAAGGAAGACGATAATTATTATTACAAAATCATTGAAACACGCAAGTTTTCCAACGAACACCTCGCTAAAGAGAAAGTACATTTATTCGTAAGTAAATCACATTAGAATTGATGAATAATAACGTGGTGCTTGAAATTATTACTCGGTGACACTTTAAAATACATTTAAGTCGAAATGTAAAAATATTTACATCGTTTGTCCATTACCGCTAGCTGTCCACGTTGTTTGGTTCCGTACGAGTATGTTGCGACGTAGCAGTGCGCGGCGCGGTGACGTCCCAGCCGAGCAGGAAATTATTCCCGACGCCGTACTGTTCAGTCCGACACGATTCGCACTGATACACGCGCGTAGCATTTACATAATTTATACACTCTCTAGATTTCCATCTCTCCTGTGAGGAGTCCGATACGTGTCTGGTGGCACGCTATACAATCATTGAATGCCATTATGAGTCCACTTCTGTCCCCTCAGATGTCGATGCGAGCGTGTGGCCCGCTCGCCTGTGCCGCCGATATCTCACACGTTACGCTATCAACATGTATCTAATACTGCAGAATACCTACGATGACATCGATCCCCGTCAACACAATGATCGAACATCACAATTTACAACTTGTACGACTAGGTATATCTTTAACGTTTATAAATTTCAGAAAAGACCTATCTATCATACTATAAGTTTGCTACGCATTAATATATACCTATTACAACTACGCTCTGAGTCTGACCAATCATCCGATACGATATTTCCGAACACAAATCTACGTTCAGACGTCATTTTTCCGAATAATCTTTGAATCATAAGGCCGCGTCTTATTCAAAAGCGATCGTCACACGAATAAGCGATCGTCACACGAATAAGCGATCGTCGCGTTCATATGTCACTTTTTGTTCGGTGAACCTGAACGCGCGGTCGAGCCGACATGCGACAGAGGGCGCTTTCCGGATTTCCGAACAAAAACTGACATTATAAACGCGAAGATCACGTATTCGGTGCACGATCGCTTTGAAATAGGACGCGGGGTAATAGTGAAGCGAGAATTAATTTTTATTATATATTTTGGCAGTTTTAAAATAAGAAAAATATTATTATGCATTATACCGCCACAAAAATACTTTATTGATCGCCATTGAAAGCGACTACTACTAAGAAATTAAAAGTAGAGACTGCGCTTTGAAAGCCACGTTTCAAATGTTGAATACAAACATTTGGATGTATCATTACTTTTTTTTTAAGTTGGGCTCAGAGTCGAGACACGTTCAGCGACCGAAAAAAAATGTGTCATAAAAGCACTGAAGCTTCCAAAAAGGTTCAAGAAACGAAGTCATGTTCAAATCTGTTTTTCATTTACTTTTACCGCATTAAGGCTCAATAACACAGAAAAAGGAAGCTCCATTGTCAACCGTTCGTTCCTGGCTCTGAGCCGAACAGTCATAAGTTAAAAATTACATAACATACTGCATAATACAAAAAATACGGATTTCAATGTAGCAAGTTCATGAATAGTATAACTAATGAATGTAAAATGACATGTTGGCTAACTATTCACCTTTGGTTAACCGGCTTCGGCCGAGGCGATGAATATATAACTTAAAACCACATCATCTACCCACATAATTAGACCTGGGTTGCGTCACATCTGCATGCGAGTTCTGTTTTCCGCATGTTTTCCTGTTACCATAATATTAAATGTTATGTTATCCTTAAATTTACAACATTCAACAATTATTCTTAGGAATTATTCGTCACTGGGTTAATCGCGAAGCACTGTAAAGATAAGATGGAAGATAGAAATGTCGATGATGTATGCTGTGACGTGTCGGGGCGGCCCGTTTATGTTGGGGGAGTACGGATCTCGCATGTGACGAACAAACCCGTCGGTCGCCTGGCGACGGTACCTCTACGCGTCTTCGTTGAGTTTCTTGAATAGTAAGGTCTCCTCAAAGATGTACTTCTTGAGCGTTTCCTTGGGAAGATCGTCAAGTTCCATCGCGAAACGGAACGGCTCCTCTGCCACGGGCTGTAATTGAAATTCGTGTTTGAATGGTGTTTGTACAGCTTGTCTAAGTTTACGTGTTTTGATTGAATTAATAGAAATTGTTTTCCAAGTTAGGGTAATTTGTAATTTGCATACCTTGACAATGAAACTTAATTGCCATAATTAATCATCTAGTAGGCACCTATATGTAGGTATATTGTGAAAAGGACATGTTTTTTGAAAAACAAGACCTACAAAAAAAACTATGTTAAGTATAATGTATTTAATGAGGATAAAAATATTGTTTGAAATATTGGTTAAGACGTTACGTTAAACGTTAATATTGGTAAAACAAATCAAAGGGCATTAGCCAAAAAATTATACTAAAAAAAAAACATTTTATTAATTGAAATAAATAAACTAGGTAGATTTTTATGAGTACTCAGAAAAAGGTCTAGTATCACTGGCTTAAGATACATCCACACTGAAATTATTTCTTGTGGAGCAACGTTTGCAAATGTTAGCGGGCAACAACGTATAATAAAAAAATATTTGTTACCTAAACTTACTAAAAGTTATTGATTAGTTAGGTAATGTTCTACCATCTTGCAAAATGTTGCTCTACAAAAAGTAACTTCGATGTGGATGCACTTAGACAACACACACAAAAGTCAGTTACCTCATCATTAGGATCGTAGTACTGTTCGAGGTATGGATGTGCGAGCGCCTCCTCAACCGTGATGCGCTTGTGCGGGTTGAAGGTCAGCATGCGGTGGAGCAAGTCCAGCGCGCGCCCGTCGGCCCCGGGGAACAGCTCCGCCCAGGGCACGCGCGGCTTGTATGGCAGCGATTCCAGGTAGCCCCGAGCCTATTGAAATGTAGAATACAATTATTTTTTTTCTTGGGGTGAAAATTGTTTGTAAATTCAAATAAGTTACATTTTCATATCTGTAATATTTATGGAGTACATAATAATTCTTTCCCCATTTTCAGTATTTTTGAACTACATAAACATTTATTTCTTATATATAAGGTAGCTTCACAGCTAACATTACTGTCACTGTGCTTACGCATAACATAATTATTATTCTAACTAAATATTACGCCAATTAGAATTACCTATACAGAAATAGATGTAATTATTAATATTTATAGTGTGTGCGTGCGTGTATATATGCGATTATGCGGTGTAGGTTCTGTAAATGTGTATGTGTGTGTCTATGTTATGACTAAACTGGCACTAATTAGTAAGCCGTCCGTTAGATGGAGGATTTGGATAATCTCCTTTTTTTAAGTCTGTTTCGTGTGGTAACTGGTATTAAAGGTGTCTAAAGAAAGGAATTTATCATTAATAATAATGCCAGTAGACGCAGAATGGGGACGTCTTTAAATTATTAGTAGAGGCCGATGGTATGTGCAGGTAAAAATGTAAGTACTGCAAAGTGCTTAACCCTAGGTACTTAATTTTTCGGCTGTACACACGGCTACACAGCAAGCTATACATTTCCAGTTTTCGCTGATCTCGCATTGTATAGGTTTTTCGTACAATCAGAAGTCAGCGTTTACTGGTTATGTATAGCTTGATGTGTAGCCGTGTGTACATCTGACACAACTTGGTCAGTCATTCTCGCTACGGGCTATCATCAGGCTGGCTGGCTAATATTGCTACCGCGTTATACTAGATTTATTCGTATGGAAGAAAATCTTGGCATCTTTATATTCACACGCTATGAAGCTAGTATGAAAAAAAAAACAATTCTTAACAGCTCATAAAACCTCTATAAAATTACTGAACTCGATAAATATTCGTTTCCAACTTCATCGAAATAAAAGGATTATTTTAATCAGGAAGATACGTGTTGTTTATAAAATGTTCAACTCTTTTTAATAAAACCGTAAGCCCTCTTTTCCGAGCAAAGCATCGTATGAACGTAAACTAATAAAGCTTACACACGCTTTGTGGCCTTCGATAAGTAATATTATTATCAACCTTTGTAACAGTTAACCAATAATATAATATCGTTAACATAGGCTAGAAGTAAATATAGAGAAAATAATAAGGTGCCCTGTCAGTTCACCAAAAATTAATTTACCAATTTTTACTTGACAAACAACGATTGGCAAAAACATGATTTGTCATTTCATCATTATACAACAACAAGTTTGCCAAATAATTCACTTTACAAAATAATCACCAGATAAACTTTTGTTTAATAACGTGTTATTTAACAAGCAATTCATTTTTTATTCATTTTATCTCCTAAAACAACGTTTGGAATAAAAGCGTTTTACATATTTACTTATCATTACGCAATGTCCTAAAAATGAAACTCTTTTATCGACCTGCGCTAATAGAAAAAAAGAGATTATTTTTAGTGGGCTAACTAGTTCGGTTGCGGGTGCAACCGAACTAGTTAGATTAGGTTAATTATTTAAAAAATATTTTTAGGTTAGGTTAGGTGAAAACTGTGACTCCTACGCACGAGCCGAGCGAGCGAAGCGAGCGGTGCCGCGGCAGCGGCCGGCGAGTGCCAGAAACGACTAGATTAATAGAAAAAAATTACTTTTACACAAAATATGGGTGCCAGAAACGACTTGCGCTAATAGAAGAAAAAAGAGATTATTTTAGTAGGCTACCCGGAACCGAACTCAGAACGGACGCCGAGCTAAAAAGCTTATAGGTGACGAGATGTTGGTAGCTACGCTTCCCAGCCTGGCTCATCGGCGTAATGTCGGTTGCCTGACGGTCTTCTACAGACTGTACTACGGAGAGTGTGCGCAGGAGCTCCACGACCTGATCCCACCATCACCTTTTTACCACCGGACAACCAGGCGTACTGCAGCGTACCATCCGCACTTAGTTGATATCCCGATGAGTCGCACTCGGCGCTTCTCCTCCACTTTTATTATGCGCACAGCCAAAGTGTGGAACTCTCTGCCGGCATCTGTGTTCCCTCCCACATTTAACCCGTCTGCCTTCAAATCAAGAGTGAACAGGCATCTTCTGGGCACGCTCGATCCATCATAGACCTCATCTATCGCTTTCCATCAGGCGTGATCGGGGTCAAGAGTGCGCCCATTTAGCAATAAAAAAAAGAACTAGTTACATTGGGTTCATTATTTAAAAAAAAAATGGTTCGGTTAGGTTAAAACTGTGAGGACCCCTACGCACGAGCCGAGCGAGCGAAGCGAGCGGTGCTGCGGCAGCGGCCGGCGAGTGCCAGAAATGACTAGATTATATAGGAAAAAAAAAATACTTGCCTGAAAATTATTTGACTCAAATGGAGAATACCGTCATGATCACTTTGTGACTGGTTTAGAAAATCTTTACATAGTATAAAACAAAGTCACTCCCGCTGTCTGTAAGCTTAGATCTTTTAAACTACGCAACGGGTTTTAATGCAGTTTTTAATGCAGTCGCTAGTGTATT
Organism: Amphipoea lucens; assembly: GCA_947508005.1. Lineage (NCBI taxonomy): Eukaryota > Metazoa > Arthropoda > Insecta > Lepidoptera > Noctuidae > Amphipoea > Amphipoea lucens. The sequence goes on from OX382367.1 coordinate 17,196,009, forward strand.
ATAAAATTATATTTTGTATAAACGTTATTTTTCCAAAAGAATCTAAATATTAAATGAAAAATGTATAAATGATTAAATATCATCCGTAACATTTGTAAAGAGAAGCATTTGCCAAACAAATGTTTGTAAAGCGAGTGTTTATAAAATAAAACATTTGCGGAATTAGTTGTTTGTGAAATAAATAGTATACGAAACGTTGGTTGTAAACTAAAAATTTGTCAATGGAGTTTTGGTGAAACATTAGTGAACCGAAAATAATAATTAAAACTAAACCATTAATAAAAGTGAAGTGGTGACAGCCCCGACTAACGAGTTGTAGGTCGTAGGTTCGAACCCTGACAAGCCCTATACTTTGTATAAATCATTTCATCACCATTGCTCTCAAAAACAAGTAAGGAAAACATCGTGAAGAAACTGACATGTCCTAGAACTAAAAATTCGAATACATGTGACATAAGTGACCCGCATGATGGATACGGCCCTCACACAGGGGAGGCCTGTGTCCCGGCAATGGAAACATTACAGGCTGATTATCTACACTAATAATATTATAAAGAGGTAAAATTTGTTTGTAAGTTTGTATGTAGGGGGTAATCTCTGGAACTACCAGTCGGATTTGAAAAATTCTTCTTACATTTGATAGCCCAATTCTTGAGGAAGGCTATAGGCTATTTAACATAACGCTATGACCCTTAGGAGCCGAGCAAAAAGAAAAAAAGTCAAAAAGAACGATAAGTGATAGCGCGGGCCGGTGATGCGATACGACGGGGTGGCTCGGGGGAAACAAGAAGTTTCACGCGAACGAAGTCGCAGGCTGAAGCTTGTGCATTATTAAAAGTAGTAAAACTTCATAGCTATTTGAACGACCATCAAATTCAGGACTGTCAAAATCCTTACTCAAAGTTCGTAATAAATCAACATAAATTTTGGTCAAAGGCCCTTTACAAATAAGGTGGCAGTCGTACCACTATATTTTTAAATATTCAGATAACTTTTATCTGAAGAATAAATACGACAGTTTGACGTATTTCCGATACAAAAGCTATCTAATGGCAATCTTTACTCTTCAACTAAGAGATATCTGACTATTGAAAAATCAGCCGTTAATATGTATGTATTGTATTTATAAGATGCATGTAATCTGGAGAATAAACGATTTCATTTTCTTTCAGTTTCAAAAGAAAATAAAGGTATTTCGTTCGGAAAACTCGTTGTCTTCCTTCGCCTTGAATTTTATCTATGGTCAAAGTTCAATCTTATTTAGGACGACCTCACAAGAAAAGGACCAAAGTTTCCCGAATGGCCCATTAAATGTGCCCGACGAACAAAATCTAGGAGACAGTGTGAATTAGTAATGATATAGAGCTGTAGCTATACAGTATCCGTAGTGTTGAGTAAACTAAGAGTAACCGTAGAGTTTCTTGCCGATTCTTCACCACATCTATCTATACTAATAATAATAAAGCCGAAGAGTGTTTGTTTGAAATCCCTAATCTCCGGAACTAAGTCGGATTTGATAAAAATCAAAAAAAAAAAAAAACAGTAATTACAAACAAAAAATTTTACGCGGACGAAGTCGCGGGCAGAAGCTAGTGAATCGATAAATTGGAACCGTGCAACTAGCTTCTGACTGTCTGTTTTAGCTATTCTGACTGGATAAAGTTATCTATGTCCCGGAACTGTAGGATATTAGCGCGTCATTGGACGTGTATTGAGTTTCTCTTCTACCCGAATTTTACAGTCCGGGGCAGTGGTCCAACTGCTCTGTCCAACTAGTTGGACCATGGGTCTTTACTAGGGGCAGTTGTCCAACTTTAAAAATAGTTGGACCACAGCACCTTTTGAGAGTTCCGTGGTCCAATTTATTTAAAAAATAATTTGCTAACTCTAAAAACATATTTATCACTAGCTTCTGTCTGAAAATTGATCCTCCCACCATCTAGCCTCTTAGGGGCGGAATTTCGAAAAACCCTTTCTTAGAGGATACAAACTCATCACGGAGAACACACCCTCCAAATTTCATGTCTCCAGGACCAGCGGTTTAGGCTGTGCGTTGATATGTCAGTCAGGACGTTGGATTTTATATACATAGATTTCTCTCGTGACAGCACCTATACCGCTACACTCCACACCTGGGGCCTTATTCTCATGACAAAATGAACGAAACCGCGCAAAATGAACGCGGAATTGGCGTGATTGGCTAAGGAATTCACGTAGTTTTGAAATAAGAAATTGTTAAGTGGTCATAGTGAATTAGACCTAATTAACTGTCTTACACAAGTCTTACATCGCGTAAGGATGAGGAACTTGACACCCTGTTCTTCGTACCTCTATCTTTGTCTACTGGCAGTCCTAGGAGTAGGATCACTAAAGCCATAGAAACCCTGAAAAAGTTACTATTCTAGTAAAAAATGCTTAGTCAAATGCAACTATTTATTCGCGACGAATAAACAAAGTCCGTGGCCATAAATTGCACTCACCCTTTGTTTGATGTTTAGACTAGGACTCTAACAAAACAGAGGTGATGTTTGTCTACGTAATTACGTATTTATGCCTAGTGTGTGTCTTGCCTTTACCACCTGGGCCATTCCGCTCAATTAGGCCGACTTTTATTTGCAAATGGTGATGACATTTGCTGCGTGTTGATTGCAATAATAAATTAAATAAAGGTGTTATACTTTTTTAGATAGCGGCGCCATATGTAAAAACATGTAAGAAATGTCATATAAATTAAAAAAAGAATGCAGCTATGATATTTAATTTATTATTAGCATATATTCGCCGTTAGTGGATTTCCGCGGATTGACCCACCTACGGTCGAAATGAACAACGTTGACTACACCCGCTATTTATCTCGATTCAATTCAAAGTTATGTAAGTACTGGCTTTATCAGCATCCCCCTGGCATTAATACAATTTATGGCTCATGTCGACTCGCACGAAGTTAAATTATTTGTGGGCGAGTCGACAACTCCAGAAGTATTAGGCAATTGGCACATTTAAATTATATGTATACAATGAAGTTAAGAAAAAAGTACACGTTTTACAATATCTAACTCTTATCACTTCTGTGCGATAGTGTCCTTTTTCGATGCTTTATTAACTTCGTGCAAGTCGCCTATAGAAAAAATAATATTACTTATTTAAAAGTGACGATTCGCCAGTTCCGGGCGAGTGGCGATTGGAGCCCCCTTTTATGCAAAAACGCCTGTATTAGGAGACTCCGCTCTTACGTAGCAAGGGAATTTTACATAATAAATATCATTATTCCTTTCCATTATAAAAAGGTGGACTGATGTTTCCCAAATTATATTGGAGAAGTGTTTTCATGTTTTCACCTTGCCATAATATAAGTTTGATCGAATAACACGTCAATTTTCTGTCCTCTATTTAATTAGGCTATTACTTATACATTTTTTATGGTAGTGCTTGTGACTAAGAAATAACAGTCACACGGGTCGATCGATCAGGTTAAGCTACGCTTGCCATGGCCGGTCCGTGGATGGGTGACCATCTTTACATACCAAGACCCCTCTGCGCCTCGGAAAGCACGTTAGGCCGTTGGTCACGGCTGTCATTCTTGGATCTTTGATAGCCCGAAAGTCTGACAACCAGTCTTACCAAGGGGTAGCGTATTACCCAGTAACTGGGTTGTGGAGGTCAGATAGGCAGTCACTCCATTGAAAAATACTGGTACTCAGCTGCATCCGGTTAGACTGGAAGCCGAACCTAACATAGTTGGTAAAAGGCTAGGCAGATTGCTTCGCTCAAACAAACACCGTGGCCATAAATTACACCCACCCTTTGTTTGATATTTTGACTAGGACTGTAATAAAACAGAGGTGATGTTTTTGTGTACGTATTTATGCCTAGCGTGTGTCTTACTGATACCACCTACGGACCGAATCAACAACGTTGAATACACCAGAGGGGTAATTGTCAGAAATGTCACAGTCTAATCTCCATCTAAATCTGTCAAAAATACGTCTACTTTCCCTACATTTTTGACATTGTCGCTGAGATGAGATTGTGACTAGATTTTGAACGTTTTTAAACACGGGAATCGGTCTTCTCTTGTATTGTTAGGTTGTATTCAAAGTTATGTACAGACGCCAGCACATCAACCTACCCGTAACTGTCACATTTTCCCAATCAACTTTGAACCTATGCTTTAGTGATAAAGTTGAAAGTCGATTAAAGAAATTTGACAGATTGTAGTAGGTTGATGTGCTGGCGTCTGTACCTACTGACTTTATCAGCATCTGCCTGGCATTAACCCAATTTATTTGAGGTCGATGTAGTCTTTTCCAAACATTTCTATCAGACGTTATCTCAGTTTTCACCCTTAGCCATCTTTCACACAACCCATCCAACATTTATTTTCTTCGATCTTCCTTTGTTCTCATTATACTAGAAGCTTTACAAACGGCTGCCTCCGTAAGTATATTGGCTGCAGATAAACATAAATAAGGAGCAAAAGTATTTATATTTTTTTTTTTTGCAAATCCTAATGGAAAAGTATTTTCATGATTTCATCCCGCCATATTTTTTATGAGAACATTGATCGAATTACACGTCAACTTCCTGTCATCTATTAAATTATTCCTTTTACATTTTCTGAATTTTCGCTCTTTCGGAAAACACCTAAATTACGACCATAATTTTCAGAATTCATAAATTATTTATTTTTATCGACAAAAGGCTGCGCGTCTCTAGCAAATTATTTGCGACGAAATTGGTAAGTACGTACGTGTAGCTATGACCTCACGTGCGACATAAGAGGATCCTAAACAAACAGTGTTCCGAAAGTTTTAACACAAACCAATTTCACCGGCTCTGCGGCGTTGACACTGCTATATAACCTTATTTTTACCTAGCTGCTTATCCCGCGACATCGCTCCACTCCTCACATGTTTACACTTTAAATTACGTTGGAATATCTAACAGTTAACGTATGGAGTCAGGGTATAAACTTGAAAAGTATTACAAATACTCTTCAAAGGTCTTTTAAATATAATAAACGGTAGTAAACTTCGTAAGGGAAATTTCCGATTGCTTGCTTCATTCCAAAAAGAATAATGGTCATTTTGGACTAGGAAAAAAGTTTTTGGTACCGAGATGAGATTACTACTATTATCAAAGTTAAAACTAGTTAATCTATACAAATAAATTAAATTGGAGTGTCTGTTTGTAATATTAAAATAACCGTTTTTACTAAATGCATATGGATACATACACGGTACATAATTATACCATTATAACATTTCTTACAATTTTTGTCTGTCTGTTTGTTCCAGCTAATCTCTGAAACGGCTGGACCGATTTTGACGAGACTTTCACTGGCAGATAGCTGATGTAATAAGGAGTAACTTAGGCTACTTTTATTTTAGAAAAAGAATTAGAGTACCGCGCAAAAAAATTAAAACGTTTTCCGTCATGCACGCGAACGAAGTCGGGGGCACAGCTAGTAAAATAATAAAACAAGCTTTTATTAGTTTTTAATAAAAAAAATATATAAAAATAATTTTATTCCGTTTGGAAATAAGCCATTTTTTATTTAATTTTTTACGATAATGAACCTCCTTCGTCTTTGTCAAAATCATCCCATATCATAATTTAATATTTTCAAACCTTGAAACTTCCTACCATATATTAAATGTTTGTGTGCTTATCAAAGTCTCAAGTTTTCAAACAAGAGCGTGTTACACCCTCTTTTCCTCCACTCTTGCTGTTAAAATGTAACATGCTTTTATTTGAAAACTTGAGACTGCCTGTAATAATATGGAAACATACCTTCTCGTTGATAATACAGTCGAGGTCCTCCTGGCTGGGCGAGCCGAGTACGCCCAGGATGTGGTTCAGCTGGTCCAGGTAATGCTTGCCGGGGAAGATGGGCCGGTTGCTCAGCATCTCTGCCAGGATGCAGCCCACCGACCAGATGTCTATCGACTTAGTGTAACCCTATGGACAAGAAATTGTATTATTTTACCATATTTTTACAAGCAGTTAGAAATGAGATCTACGCGTCCATATCAGCCTACGGACCTACCTACCTACGTTTATTTTACCGTTGATCTGGAACATTGCACAATTTTTGTCATCTACAAAGTATCAGCTCTCTGCTATATTTCACTAAGAGGTTTTTTGGCAAAGCAGACCCGGCATTACGAATTATAATTCAAAACTGTGAACGTTACATAAGCTCTTCCCTGCATTAATATATATGAATATATGTTGGTACAAGGTCTACTTAAAAGAAATTTCTAATTTCTTAGTGCGGGGTTGCGGATCTTTATCTCGTCTCTTCGGGTGAGATGACCGATCTCAATTTACGAAAAACGCTGACGCACTTTCTCAAGGGCCATCCACGATTTAGTCAATACAGACAAAAAAGTCTAAGATTAGTTACTCAGAATACTGATTTTGTAGCTTTATTTGACGCGTCTAAGGCCAGTTGAATCAAGTTCTTATATTAAGGGGAAAGAGACAGGTTAGCCTGCGAAATATAAATTTTCTTACGTTTTTTGCAATTCGCAGGTCAGTTTCAGGTTGTATGTTGAACAAAATATGAATCGCGACCGTAACAAGTATGTATTTACAGAATTATAATCATCAATACAACCCTGGCCTCTTATGTTCATATCACCCTATTGAATGACTGAAATAGTCATTAACCTTTTGACCGCTTCTGTCGCATTTATACGACACATATTTCCGTGCCTCTGCCGCTCGTGTCGTATTTCTGCGACAGAGAACATGCATGATTTTTTCGTTCTATTTTCTTTCTATTAACTGCGTGGTACAAGTAAAACCATTATTAAATAGAGATAAAATCTTTTTGACAATTTTTAATCGATACAACGATTTCTCCTCTTTATTTATTGTAGGTATTATTTTATCGATTTGTAGCTGCGCGCTAGGGGCACGGCAATTGATATTTAGCCAAGCACTTAAAAGGTTAACCCTCATAGTCGTCTCTTGACAGTTATATTTTCAATCAATATAATGTGCGAAGAACACCAGACCTTTTATTCCAACAGCCATTTACCCAAGTCATTCACGACCACTTTCTCACGACAACATTCCGTTGCTACGTGGTTTTTGTAGACATTAAGGACAAATTAATGTTCATTACGAAAATATACTAAAGATGGACTTTTTAAAGTTACTTAATGTATTAAATGGTATTTTAATATTCATAAAAGCGAATATTATTTGTCCTACTTTTCACAAGGGCTTCATAAAATGATGGTGAATAATGATGAAAACGTGTAAAAGGAAAAGTAGACCTTATAATAAAGACAATGTTTTATTGTTCAGTCTGTCAAAAGCCTTAAAGGTCGGAGTCACAGCAGACAGTTTGGATTCCTCTGTGATGGTAGGCTTTTGTTGTCTGAGATAGAGGGGTATTATCAAAATGGCGCAAACAGCGAGTCGGTTCTGAATAGCGCAATATATTGCAAACATAAATTTGAAATCTGTGCTATATTTGGGTATTTTACTGCTTTTGACGTTTCGGCTGATGCTTTCGTTTGTTTTGGCGAAAACTATTATTTCAATAGGAAAATAGTTTGTTGTATTGCTGCAGCTTAAACTAAAGAAACTTTTTATTTTACATTTTTTAACGGATCGAACTTTCTAATCGGTTTATGACTAGAAATTTACATTTCCTGAAATACAAACATACATATACACATTCATAAACTCACGCCTTTTTTCCCAAGGTGGTTGACAAAGGCTACAGAACGCCACGCGCTAGTTTCCCATACACCTTTTCCTTCGTCCTGAAATATTGTAACAAGCTCGCAAGTGAAACAAAGGACACTGGGCAAAGTTGTATGGGAAGTTATCTATGAACCAATACAGATTTAGTTGATATTTTATTTTGAAGAGCAGTGGTGACTGTTGGCCACTTGCCAACGGCCCCTTTTTAAGATTCCAACCCAGGCAGACATGCACTTTACTTTGTGCATTTTTATCATTGACGAAGTTCTGTTTCATCTATAAAAAGTTTGTCCAGAAATCGGCATGTCTTAAAACTAAAAAGTCGATAGCATTTGACATCCACGAATCCGCGCTGGGCCCGAGAGTCAAATTACAGCTCATTCATTACCTCTCACAAAGAGGAAGCCTGAGTCCCAGTAAAGGAAACATTTTAGGCAGATACGTATGACCTGGCAAATTGACTATCAAACAAAATTTTCCGCAAATACAAATCTCAACTGACAGTGTGTCAATATACAAAACAATTAATTTCCCCGGCTGTACAAATCTCTATTGGTTCATAGACCAATTTTGCCCAATCTCCTTAAATGTTAAAAAATGTGTATTATTTATGTTTCTAATATTCATAACGCTATATGATGGTGATCCATGCAGCATTTTGGTGAACGGACAATTGGGACTAGCCGTACTGCCCTAGTAAATTTTTGAATAGTACTTTTATTCTAGAGTCCTGTTCAACTAGAATTAGAAAGAACAACTAGCTTCCACTTTTTAACTAACTGATCGACCCTTTGACAGTTCAAAAGTAAACGGTTTAAATCAAATCAATTCTAGGAGTTAAGTTTGTTAATAGTTAATAATTTTCCGAGCTTGAAGACACGTAATACATGCTTTCAGTTGTACTTCACATATTCGTACTTACAACTTCGCTGTATATTCAGTTTCTAACTAACTCTGTGTGACATAATACACGAGAGCACAGACGAGAGCGTACTCGTAACTTGCAACGTTGACATAACGCGCATATCAAGTAGGTAATAAAGGTATGAACGTTGTTAATTTCCGCGCTAGGGCAGGAATGTACACATGGGACGTATTTACTGTTTATGAAGTTGTAAAAGTCGTTACGATCGTTCCTTTTGAAACGTTTTTCTCCCAAAATAGACCATATCGCGACGGGACAGTAAACGCCTATAAACATGATAGCAATAAAACTTATATTGTCGTACGAGGCACATGATTGTTTCGAAATTAAACGCGGTGACAAAGCGTTAGCGCAGCATATACGTTTGACAAACGCCTAGATGCGATGATTATGACTGTGATGTCTTAGATAATAATATAAAACGAAAAAAAAAAGCATTGAAGTACCACTTACCTTCGAGTTAAGCATGATTTCCGGTGCTCTGTACCACCGAGTGGCCACGTATTCGGTCAGGAAGCCGGTGTGGTCGTGGTCAGGGTCAGCGACTCGTGCCAGCCCGAAGTCGCAAATCTGTCAACAAATATTCTTTATTAATTTCTAGTTTTTCTTGGACATTACTGACATAGATGAACGAAAACAACGTGAATAAACCTAGAATTATAGTAACTTATCAAGATGGGCAGATGGGTGGATGTATAAGGCACGCTTGCTCAAGTAGTCCATCCAACAAAGAGATTGTAGAGTGCGTGAGCAAGGCCCTAAGCAATTACTTCAGAAAATTGTTCAGGGTGCTTAGGGAGTTAACATACTAAAAGTCCTGACATCTAGGAGGTGAGTCGGGGTGAGGGGAGGGGGTTAAAGTTCCCATTTTTCAGTTTTTCGCTAATATCTTTTAAACGGTGCGTCATGGAGATAAGAAGTCTTCTACGCAATGAAAGCTTATAAAATTATGTACAACTTTTATTTTATACACTTTTTCACATTCCTACCTATTTTCGAACTACACATTCCGGAAAAATAAAAATTGAAAAAAAAAACTACTTGAATTGAACACTAACTTTTGTATACTACTTCCTTCACGTTATTTGGGGATAAAAAGTATCTTTTATCTTAAATCAACTCCTACTATATCAATTTACTAAATTTTATCCAAATCTGTACAGCCGTTGGGATATCAAAACTTTTATCTACACTTGTCTTATACACTTTTTCCAAATTTTCACCAGTGTTCGAGTATCGTGCTCCGAAGAAAGTGAAAATGGAGTTCATTTAGTGTGATGTGACAAGCATTACTGAATGTTAAATATGAGCTAGTATATAAATTTTAACTTTCTGAAATGGACAAAGTGGTGAACGATGGATTCCTACTGCACAGAGTAATTTGGCAAAAAAATGCCTGTGTTGCCACGATTTGTGATGGATATATCACCTACATCAACCGCCACTATCCTGGGATGAGTCGTACTGTGGTATTCGATGGGTACTTAAACTCAGCTAACTCTACAAAGTCACAAGAACAGAGGCGACGATATAAATTGAGGAGGTCGGCTGATATGAATTTGTCTTTGAACACAGCAATACCAATGAAGCAAGAAGATTTTTTGTCTAATCCTACCAACAAAAGTCAGCTCATTTCTTTACTACAGACAAAGCTTCAGGAAAATGGTATAAAAACTCTCCAAGCCACGGATGATGCTGACGTTCTTATCGTGAAGACTGCTGTGGAACTATCGACTCATAGTTCTGTCGCTGTCGTTGGTGAGGATGTGGACCTTGCTGTCCTTTTGATAGCTTTAACTCCTCCCACCCAAGACATTATTTTGCTGAAACCCGGCCGAGGAAAAACCAAAACAGTTGCACTGTCCACCCAAGAGATGCAGCAACATGGATTTGAGCACATCCTTTTCCTTCATTCATTTACAGGTTGTGACACAACATCTGCAACTTTCAGAAGAAGCAAAGTGGGTTTCTTAAAACTGAGGGGCAATTCTCGTAACTTTAAGAACGTTCACAGTCTGATCTCAGTCTCAATCTGTCAAAAATACCTGTAATTTCCCTACATTTTGACAAGTTTTTGACATTTGTTTGTCGCCGAGATGAGACTGCGACTAGATTTTGAACGTTTTAATTTACGAGAATTGGCCTTCTGATATCTGACTTCAAGTATGAAGTCAGATATTATCAAGGAAGCGGCTGCGATCTTTTACAAGCCCACCTCCACGCACAGTGAGGTTGAAGAGGCTGGGAAGACCGAAGATGTGCTTCCTCAAATGGTATGGCGCACCAGCAAGACTGACCTCCCTTAATGAGTACCGATACCAGTCATTCGTGAGATCAGTGGCAAATACACTCAGCGGCACGGAATCTTGGCCAAGCGCTTATCTCGCGATAGCAAAAGTTTTAAGTGTTTCTGATGAATGTTTGTTGTGCAGGTATGTCAAAAAATGTTTACTTTTAGTTCAAGAGGGTAATCCATTATGTTTAAGTGCACCACGACGAAACTTTTAATTTACAGTTGAATCGGGTCATTTGAGCGACTAAGTTCACGTTTTAAATTTGTGTGTTGTGAAAAGTTTACTGTTCGGTTTTTGAATTATTGTGATTTTATGCTTTTAATTCAATAACTAAAGGTGCTTTAAAAGCAATAAAAATGCCTCTAACACCAGCACAGGTTTCACAAGCCGTAGCGTTAATTAATCAAGGGCTGACACAGCGTGAAGTTGCTATTGCTCTTAACGTACCACGGTCATCAATGCAGTATGCCCTTAAAAGATACCAGGAGACAGGCCAGTACACCCGCAGACCAGGCAGTGGAGGCGTAAGGTGCACATCGGCCCGAGACGACCGCTTTATTGTCCTGGAGATTTTGAGAAACCGCTACCTGACCGCTGTTGAGATACGCCAGCGGCTTCAAATTGTGAGAGGCGTTAATGTTAGTGAGCGTACGGTGAGAAGACGAATGGAGGAAGTAAATTTAAAAGCTTGTAGACCAGCACGAGGTCCAGAACTTCTCAGACAGCACCGAGTAGCTCGACTTCACTTCGCACGAGAACACGTTAACTGGACCCACGAGCAATGGGCTAGAGTACTGTTCACAGACGAGTGTCGAATAGCTTTACGTTCTCCAGATGGTCGAGAACGAGTGTGGCGAAGAAGAGGAGAGCGGTTTTTACCCGTTACTACCACTCAAACAGTGAGTTTCCATGGAGGCTCAATAATGGTATGGGGAGGTATAAGTTCCGACGCACGTACAGAGTTGGTTATCGTCGATAATCGGCTAACAGCTGTTCGATACATCGAGGAAGTTCTTCAGGAACACGTAATGCCATATTCGGGGTTCATTGGACACGACCAATTCCTCCTAATGCACGATAATGCACGCCCACACGTTGCACATTGCGTTCAAGAATATCTGGAAGAGGTTGGCATACAAAAATTGCAATGGCCAGCTCGTAGCCCAGACTTAAACCCAATTGAGCATATCTGGGACATGCTCAAAAGAAAGATAAAATCCAGCTCCAACCCGCCGGAAACTCTAAACCAGCTCCGAACTGCAGCGCTGGCCGCTTGGCGCAGTATACTGCAAGTTGATGTCCGAAACATCATCCAAAGTATGCCAGATCGAATGCAGGCAGTTATCAGGGCTAGAGGAGGAAACACCCGATATTAAAACGTATAGACAGTAACGAAAAAGACCTTATTTTTTATTTTGTAGTGTTTTTAAATTTATAGTGAAAAATTCCTAATTTCAGTGAAAGTGCGTGATTTTAAAAACTGATTTATTGGTGAGGTAATCTTTTAATTTCTAAGTTCTTAAAGCATAAGAGACACGTATTAAAGCCACTTACCCTTAATTTATTGTCATAAATGCAAATGCAAATTTTTTAATGCAAATAATCAGCAAAATCACGAGTGGCCAAGTTTCCGTGCCGGTGAGTGTATTAAGCCTGATTTCAGCTCCCTCCCACCAACTGAAAACGCAGCTAAACAGCATTCGCGGCGCGCTTACCACCAAGAGCAGCTGTGGCTCGGAAATGAGCTGCCTCCTCAAGAGTGGGGATGAAAACATGAAGGGGACAGCCTGGTGCCAATAACAACCGAAGATTCGCCAGCACCAGAGAAACTACTAAAAACAATATTTTGCCGCTGCACGAAGGATTGTGGTAGTAGAAAATGTGGATGTCGGAAAGCAATATTGAACTGTTCCGCGGCGTGCCTCCACTGCCAAGGGAATTGCCTCAACGGCGTGTCTGTTGACGTTGACGATGATGAAGACGACGTAGAGCCTCTTCAGCAAATACCATCTACTGAGGATGACTTGGAAACAGAACCATTGTCAGGACCCTCACAGCCTAAACGAATTAAAAGATAATATGTATCAAAGATACAAGTTTTCATTACTCAACGGCTGAACCGATTTGGATGAAATTCGTTATGATTAAAGATTTGGATTTTTAGGCTACGTTTATCCCGAAATAACGCAAACAAAGTAGCAGGCAACAGGGGGAACACCCAAATTCTCCGAAATATTTTATTCCGAATTTCGATGTTCCGATTTTCAAAAGTCCGAATTTCATAATACCTAAGAATCATAATGTCTATTATTAAAAATCACGAAATTTATTTTACCGAAAGTCATAAATGCGACTTGTTTGTTTTCCGATTTTCATATATTCGAAGAATCAAATGCTCGATGGGTTCTCGGTCCGAAAAACGACATTCCGATTTTCAATACTCCGAATTATTTCCGTTATCGTTACATCACCCGAACTCAACGAACGTAATAGACGACATAGGATGCAAGAACGAGCGAAGGGCACCCCGAAGTTCGCATTGGTTAGGTTACTTTAAACCCTTTACACAGAATTAGGGACTCTATTGTTGGTTTTGTGCCATCTATATTCTTACAACTGGAAATATGTGTTTATTTGTCTAGCTATTCAGTTTTACAAAGCGTTATTATTTCGGGATTCTAATTAATCGGTATTCTAATAATCGGAATTCGTATTTTTGATGTTTCGAATTATCATTAAGTCGGACTTTTTGTTATTCGATCTATTGAAACTCGGTAGGTATTTTGAGAATAGTAATTATAAACGTTAGGGATATTAAAATTTCGGAATTAGGGGCATTTCACGTGAAGCGGACAAGAAAAAAAATGTCAGGTTTTGGATTTTGTTCATAATTGGGTTAATTGTACTTCCATGGGAGCTGAAAAATCGTACGTCGTTTTTTTTTTTTTTTGTTGCCTAGTTACCAATTTATGCGACTTCAAAGAATTATCAAAATTTGAGGAACTGATTTTTCGATAGCTCTTAATGAAGTTAACCAGATGGATTGAGTAATAAGTAAATAGTGTTTATTTGAGAATATAAATTGTTTTTCTTGGAAATTGATTAAAATTTGTTTTTTTTATTTTCTTATAAGTAGTAAACCGGAAGTTAACATTAAAAATCTGTTTTTTTTCAACTTCGCATTTTTTTATATTTTTTATTTTTACCTGAAAACATACCTTGTAGTATAGAAATATCATGTGAAAAATTTCAGAATGGTATCTCGATTCGTTTAGAAGATAGATGAACTAAAGTACGAAGGTGCCGTATGACTTGAAGTACTGGGCGGTTCTTTAGTATGGAAGTCTTACTCGCCAACGCAAGAAAACGATTTATATCATTATAAAATCGAATCGTATCCTGTTGTGAACTTGTGACCTGTAGCGCCATCTCTTATCTACCAAAAATATCACTGACACTTCACCCGCAATCGACGTTAAATGTTAGAAAGAGATAGATAGCGACGCCTGCAAGCATCACTCGATTTGACCGTTATTTATTTAGTCGTCACTTTGGCCGCTACGCGTTTGCAGTGTTGTGTTAAAATAAATTGTGTAATAATCTTATGTATTATGAATTACTACGGTAATCGGTGTTATAACCCTTTTAACTTACCATCTCATTCGACGTCTACCAATGTTAGAAAAATTTCAACAAATTTAGCTGAGAAGTGGGGAGTTTCTTCTTTTGTTTACGTGTGTACGTACTGCAGGTTACGCCTGTCGAAAGAAATACCTCCAGAAACCAATATCGATCTTGCGTAGTAGCAGAGCAGCCAAACATCGAGTGAATATTCGCAAAACACTCAGAATGAATTGTTTGTTCCCGATAACGATAAACATAAAACTATTTCGACACAAACGGACATCGCAGCAGCAGATCAAGAAATTCTGCGCCAGTTAGCAAGCAGCAGCAAGCCATGGTCCGGGGCGAGAGGGAGTGGGAGGCAGTCACCTCCTTCTGCGAAGCAGTCATGCTAGCGAAGGAGGTGGCGGGATGGCTGAGGGAGAGAGCCTCACGTCCCAGCCGCCACGGGAGCCGCGTGACGACTCCCGGCCACCGTAGGCGCGGGCCTGCGGATCGAGAGTAATGGGTAGCTCACCGTCCGATCAGGACCAGGCCCGTGCCGGACGGCGTGTACGTGTTCCACGCGCGCCTCAAAGAGATGTCAGCAAAAAGGAAGGGGCCTGCCAGGGCCGAAGACTGCCGGGGGTGCGGGATTGTCCGAAAGGGTTACCGCTAAGGAACACGGATGGGTTTTAGTCAGTAAGAGTCTGACACTCCCTTCCGCTCCACCCAGAGCGGGAGGACTCATTTGATGGATTCCCATCCATAAAAAAAAAAATATGTGTGGCACTCGGGGACTGCCGCGGTAAGCTATTGCATAACATTTTTTTATCAACTTATGCGAGCTTCGTACAGCCTACACGCATACGTCTAGTCGCACGCACACAAACACTGTGCCGAAGTCTGCCGAACTGAAACGACGTTAGACGATGCACGGCTTTCAACGCCGCACCGCTGCGCTGTGCCGGTCGGAGTGGGGGGTGTAAGATTTATTTTCTTGATTCGGTCGACGCGCTCAAAGCCCGCGATAAAAGCTAAGCAATAGCTTAAAAGGCGTCGCTATCTATCTCTTTCTAACATTTAACGTCGATTGCGGGTGAAGTGTCAGTGATATTTTTGGTAGATAAGAGATAGCGCTACAGGTCACAACAGGATACGATTCGATTTTATAATGATATGAATCGTTTTCTTGCGTTGGCGAGTAAGACTTCCATACTAAAGAACCGCTCAGTACTTCGCGTCATACGGCACCTTCGTACTTTAGTTCATCTATCTTCTAAAGGAATCGAGATACCATTCTGAAATTTTTCACATGATATTTCTATACTACAAGGTATGTTTTCAAGTAAAAATAAAAAATATAAAAAAATGCGAAGTTGAAAAAAAACAGATTTTTAATGTTAACTTCCGGTTTACTACTTATAAGAAAATAAAAAAAACAAATTTTAATCAATTTCCAAGAAAAACAATTTATAATCTCAAATAAACACTGTTTACTTATTACTCAATCCATCTGGTTAACTTCATTAAGAGCTATCGAAAAATCAGTTCTCAAATTTTGATAATTCTTTGAAGTCGCATAAATTGGTAACTAGGCAAAAAAAAAAAAAGACGTACGATTTTTCAGGTCCCATGGAAGTACAATTGACCCAATTATGAACAAAATCCAAAACCTGACATTTTTTTTCCTGTCCGCTTCACGTGAAATGCCCCATTATTAAAATAGGATGAATGATAAATCGGAGTTGTTATAAAAGGAATTTTGAACCATTCGGAATTATGAAAATCGGTATTTTGAAATTCGTATTTGTGACTTTCGGAATAAAGTTTTTCGTATTAATGTAGTGTACCCGGCAACAGGTGGAGATTTATTAAAGTAGTTTTTTCGAAAATTTTCACTATTTCAGAATGTACATGTAAAAAATGGGTAGTAATTCGAAAAAGTGTATAAGACTAAAGTTGTAGGAAATTTTATAAGCTTTCATTTCGCAGAAAACTTCTTTTCTCTGAAACATACCGTTTTAAAGATATTAGCAAAAAACTAAAAAAAATGAACTTTTATCCCCTCCCCCCACTCCGCCTCACCCCCTAGACGTCAGGATTTTTAGTATGTTTATTCCCTAAGTACCCTGAACAATTTTCTGAAGATATCACTTAGGGCCTAACTCACGCACTCTACAACTCCTTATGGGTGATTTATTGGGTGAACTAAAGAGCAAGCGTGGTGATCAGTGCTCGTGCCTTCTATGTATAAGAAGAACTTTGCCCTGCAGTGGGTGAGTAATAGGCTGGTATTGTTAATTAATTTCTAACGATACCTTCTCTCTGTTAATTTTATAAATTGAACGATCGCAACGAGTGGGTGTTTATAATCACCAAGGCAAGGTAAAAAGGGAAAAGGACAGAGGGACAAGGGGATCAGTGCCATCTGAAATATGTCTTTTAGAGAAGTAGGTGGGTACAAAAAGGTTTTTCTGAAAGTATCTCTTCTTTTGCCACTTGGGAGTAAATTTGAAGGCGACGATAGATATTTCGGTCAGTACGACTCATAATGACACTTAAATAGGTGCCGGAAAATGAACGCAGAGGAATGAAATCCCGAATCTTTACTGGCTATAGTGACTATGGCAGTAGATTCCCTGCTTGAAATGGTGGGTATAATATTACCTGCCTTTTCGGGTTTCACTCGAGCACTTCGAAATTTTATTACTATCGGCTCGGCAATATAGCGGCTGTAAAGACGATAGACGGACAAACTGATTCGTCCAATATTACGATGTAGGCATTGTCGCCTCGTGCAGAGTGATAATAATGAAGTAAAAAAGCAAATATTTCACTTGTAGATTGTTTTTCCACAACACTATCTTGTTAATAGCTTTTTACGTTGTATTTACTGTAGCCAATCATCGACCTAAATGCAAATATACATATGCGTATAAATGCGTATAAATGCGTATAAATATACATATGCGTATAAATATAAATATACAAATGATAAATATATATAAAAATATACAAATATATATACAAATATATAAATATACAAATATATATAAATGCGTATAAATATACATATGCGTATAAATGCAAATATACATATGCGTATAAGGTGTGTCAAATAAAGTCCTCGCAGAATATTCGCAATATTGACACAAATTATTTGAAACCCTTTTTGACCCTTCTTTAATAAATTCTGAGGAATGTTAACTTTGGAGGGGCTAATGTTAACAAAAAAAGCTTTCTTTATACCGCCTAGATGGGATAGCTTCAAAATTGATACGAGTGTTCAAATATTTTCTCTATATGTACACAGTTTTTAGAGTCCTAAGTAAATCTCCTCTCTCTACCAGTTCGAATATGTATTTGAAAAACTGTATTAGCCCGCGTACCATCAAGCGCTTTTTTTAACGCGGCGAATTTTTTTTGCACACTGAACTTTCAACGCACTTCTTACCGCCGAGGGTTGGAAATCCAACAGTGTTTTATAAACGCGCTGGGTTGCACTTTGTTGGATTCTCAATGCTCGGCTCAAGAGAGTTAAAATTCCAATCCGCAATCAAAACATGTCCGAAAAACCTAGGCTTACCCGCTCATAATATACTGCAAACTTTGCTGCAAAAGTAATGAAAGCGCGCAACTTCCGCTAGCAAGCTGTTCGAGCAAATACGCCGCCATATTGCGCCTAGGTACCACTATTAATGATATCATTACATACATACCGACCACAGAACTGCGGTCGCTTTGACTTTAGAATTCCGTTTGAGTTGGAGCGACTAGTGACAATGGTGAATAGAGTATCCGAGGTTTTGTTGTAAGTTATTTACACGTATAGAACAATGTACAGTTGCGAGTTGTTATAGGTCCATTTTACTAGTGTACCTACACCACTGCCTATACCTTCGGGGAATACAAGCATGATATGATGTGTATGTTTACTAGCATCATGAAAATTTGACTTATTTTTAGGACATCATAACAAAAATACCCATTGCCCGTATGAAAATGACAGATCGAACGAAAAAGGTCACAATATTATTATGTCCTCGCTAAGCAGAAAAGGAATATATTTGTAAATTTTCGTTTCGCGAGTGTGTGACATAACTACAGACCTTTTACATAGTAATTTCTACAGCCCCGGATCTAGGGGGCAACCCGTGTCCGACAAGTGCACCACCCAGCGCACCACAACTTGACGATAAATGAGACGCGCAGCACCTATTATCTTTCTCTGCGGGTGGCTCACTGAGGAAATAACTACGTGATTGGCGTAGGCATATAAGTCGTCAAACGGAGTGAGAAGTTATTTTTTTTTTGCAGAACAAAATGCTCGATGAGTAAAATTGTAATTCTAATATGCTATAATCTCATGATTTATTTCAAGCCCAATCCTGTCCCATCTTACTATAATTAAAATACATGTCCGAAATGTCCATGTTTATTAAAAAAAAAATAAGACTTCATGGAAAAGGAGAAAGGAAGTTAATTAAAAAAGAAGAAGGCAGCCAGCAAATTTTGTACCGCAGCGAAAAAATCAGATCCGGGGCTGAATATGCCTACGTACAACACTATCTCAGACTTGTGTTTTGTCACGTTTACTACCGCTGTATAATTTTCGTGTGTGAGAAAGTTTTGTTTCCAAAATACTTAGCTATTAACGATTTATGTGTTTGTAAAGTACTAGCCGAAATTAATATTTCGAATATTTACCTAAACTAATAATATAAAGAGAAAATATTACATCTCTTTTTGTAAGTATGTTTGTTTGTTACGCTTTCACTCTAAAACGGTTAAACGGATGTGGATGAAATTTGGCGCATGGGTAGACCACGACCTAGATTAGGACTTTACTTACTTTTTATCACGATATTCCCACGGAATCGAAACTTAGGCAGGTGAAACCGCGGGGCGCACCTAGTTAGGATCTAAAATCTAAGGTCGGATTCTGCAGCAAAAACGACACGACGACGGGAACGTAATACGCAGGATTACACTAAATGACACTTTTCTAAATTATGATTGTTATTTTCTGTTTATGAAAACATATTGCCACGACAAAAATATTAAATTGCTTGTTTTTCGTGAGATAGATGCCCAAGTTGATTAGTAGCGTAATAAAACAGCGTTTGTCGAAGCGCGCAGTTTGGATCTAACATGGTATCAATAATATCATGCGTAAGTGTGTTGGACTAGGTGCTAAATTGATTGAATTATCTCAGTACTTATTATTATACTAATCAGTCTCTTTCACAATGTGACTGATAGTCATGCATGCCAAACATTAGTGTGTCCATGGCGATAACAAAAAAATGGAGTGTGGCTGTGTCATGGACACCGCCGTATGTTGTACGTAAATACGTTTACGTAACGGGGTTTATCCGCTCTGACGCATTCATTCTTTTACGTTCCCGGCACTGCTTGACTCCTTCATAATGGTGTTTTATTGGTACCATTTCGATTGCTCTTGAGAAGCCCTTTCCAACCGTATACAATGTCTGTATTTTGATTTGGCATTTTGACGCGTCTAGACCGACTTTATATATTTTAGATATTATTTTCTTTTTTATTTTAACAAATTATATTCACTGTCACTGTTTTACACTAATGTTTTGTATACAATCGATAGATTTGACGAGAGCTGACGATTGAAATATAAACGTACGTCGTAGCTTTTCCGAGTAAATAGTTATACTAAGTGGAAATCTCGATACGCAGCAAAATTACTTCAAAATGACGCCGCTTCCTCACTTACGTCCTCACTTAGCGTAATGAATTATTTGATCCTTTAGCTATCCAATGGTGTAATTGAATTCATTCATGGAGATTATAGATATGAAGCTGCAACACCAAACTGTATCCCCCGATTTTGTTATCATTGATTTTTTGACTTGCCTCAAACTATGGAAGCAATTTTAAAGACGTATTCACGTCAAAAAATAAAATAATAAACTGAACGTTGTTTCGCTAGGATGTGTCACTTTCGAACTACGCTTCGTGCTTCTGACACTGAAGCACCCACTTATGCAAGTTGGTCGTAAAGTCATATGAGCTTCTCATGCTCTACGCAGGCCGTCCAGGACAAACCACCCAATGAGACAGAAGAAAATTTTGGAAAGAGAAGCATCCATCACATCCCGTCTTCGCTGAACTCCAGGAACATTTGCTTCCCGGGCGTGATCTGCAGTAGTCTATATGGAAAGCTCTCAATCGATTGCTTACCCAAATAGGCCGGTGCGACACGATTTTTCGAAGTGTGGGATTACTGACGCATCTAACACCCAGTGCAAGACGGTGCTACCGATCAGATCTACTTGCTGGAGTGTCCTAAGTGCCCGTTCACCTGCACCTCGGATGACCTAAAGAATGCTACTAATGCCGTAATCAACGAGACTACGTACTGAGCTGAAAAAAATTAGTTTGTGACTTTGAAGTCACAAACTATTTTTTTTTAAACCGCGAAGAGTACCATCGACACGAAAAGAAGAAGAGTTACACAGTTATTCAATCTAGTAAATAACTGTTATATTATAACAATGAATTTAATGGAATAACAAACTTTTAATCTTCTAATACATAAAACAAAGTCGGGTTAGTTACACCATTTATAACTCAAGAACTGCTGGACCGATTTTAATAATGTTTGATATGTTGGATTTGTCTTCGCTCCGAATAGCAGAATAACTATTAAAACATGAGAAAAATTCACGAAAAAAATAATAATAAAGATAATTCATTTTCTCATACATTTAGGCGGTACGAAGTTGGCCGGGTCAGTTAGTTTATGATAAAGCTAAGTAGAAAGCATGTGTCATACAACCCATTCTTCGTTGAACAAGACTATAGTGTATTTATACCTTCAAATCACATGTTGTGTTAAGTAGCAAGTTGGAAGGCTTCAGGTCTCTATGAAGTACATTCGCCGAGTGTATGTACTTCAGCCCGCGGAGGATTTGATACAGGAAGTAACAGATATGATCGTTGCTTAATTTCTGGAACAAAATATTACAGTAAGTGTCTTACCACAAAAATTTTGATACTTGTTCAACGCGTGTCTACTGTCAGTCTAACGTCAAACTCCATACATATACTTCCTTTTGAACAGTAGTTTAGCCTAAATGGCTGAAAAACACGGTTTTGTGGTAATAAAGTAAATGTCTTGAAATGAAATGGACGCGGAAAGTTTTCTCCCGAAGCGACCGCAAACGCTTTCGGATTAATTAATTGAAATTTTCATCAGACCTTAATTAATTAAGGTTCTATTCAAAAGAGTTCCAAACAAATATTGGTTTAATTAATTACTCTTTACTCTACTTTATTAATAAAGTTGATAAAAAGTGGAAATATGATTAATTTAATTACCTGAGTTTTTAACAATTTGTAAAGGTCCGTTTCCATTAAACATTGTACGATATAAACGTCCTTCATTGAATCTATGCATTCAGCCCTTAAAATGTCTCGAATGTCAATAATCTGAAAGAAAACAAACATTGTTAAAATTACTTGTCTATGGCTAGCCTCCATAATTATGTTCATGTTATTTTTGATCTGTAGAAAGTTAATAAAGTTATTTAACGTTAAACGTGTATAAACAGTCTAGTTTTCTTTTTAAGATAATATCAGATATTTTGCCCTTAAAAAACAATATTGAAATACACGAAGGGTAGGTATCGTGATATTTTATAACTCAAACAAAAATTCTAAACCTGAGCATAAGCATAATCAGCCTATGATGTTCCCACTGCTGGGACACAGGTCTCCTCTCATCGAGAGGGAATGGACTGTAATCTACCACGCGGGCCCAGTGCGGGTTGGTAGATGTCATGTCTTCGAATTTTTTGGTTCTAGGACATGCCGGTTTCGTCACGATGTTTTCCTTCACCGTTTTGAGATTCTGAGCATAATTTGTTTATAAGATTCTGAATTTTAAAAATATATAAAAAGGGCTTACATTTTCATGCTTAAACCTGGTTAAGATTTTGATTTCCCTTAGTGTCCTCTGACAGTACGTCTGATGCTCGAATGGTGATATTTTCTTGATAGCGACTTTTGTTTTCTTTATGTTGTCGTGTGCAGACCTGTGAAATAATAACCACTATAAATTATTTTGGTTGACACATTGGACCTAACAATCTGAAAGGCTCTTGGCGACCCTGTAACATAATTCATAAATAATGACATATAGACGATAACTTTTTTCCGCCTTGCGGTTTTTTTTTTAGCAAATAAGTGTAGGTACTTACCTACACTTATTTGCTAAAAATAAACCTTAGTAGACGGTGATTATAAAACGAATTCTAACTTTAGTCCAACCTTAAACTTTTGAGTGTTGGTTTTCGTATTTAGAACCTTATTCCAACTGCATGTTCTTATTACAAAATTGAAAATTTTTACACGGTTTTAAAGTTTTTGTAATAAAAAATGGCTCCTTTCATAAAACCTGGGTCTGAAGATTAACCATAATTTGTAATAAGTTCAGTTCGGATAGCATGATCTCACCAGAAACGGCAGGAACTGGTTCAAATTGACTTGCAAGTTTAAAAACAGACAACAAATTACCCAAACCAAACAAAAACCCTACCAACATTATTTATAAGTCAGTTACAAATGAATCAGATCTGGCTGTTCAAGTGAGCCTTCTTTTATAATAATACGATTGAATTTATAAAATTCTCGTTTATATCTATCGTATTACTCGTAGCCTAATGGCAAAACATGTGCGAACCATAACATTCGACGGGCTGGAAAAATGGTGACCGATTTTGTAATCAACGTCAAAGCAGAGCACATGTTCTTCATTATTTTGTTCACATAAGTGAACAAAATAAACTGTAGACACCGTTTGCGACATTTATTATTTAAATCCCTTAAGGGCTGGTAATAGTTCAGCTAAAATTCAGATTTTGTCCCCACTTCCCCGCGCTATGTATCATTCTATCCCACTCGCACTGACATACTGATTCAGTTAGGGTGAACTGAACTATTGTTGGAAGGATGTCAAGAAATAAAATGATTAAACTTAACATTAATTTATTACATTCACATTTTATGTACAGTATATATAAAATTCTTTTAAATGGGCAGGTAAATAATAAGTAGGTATAACAAAACAAACATGAGACACTCATCATTCGCATAGCAAATACAGTTTACATCGAAATCCGCAATATAAGTACCTACTTCATTAGTGTTCTATGACCGACCAAAGACCATTGCTCTATCGCCATATATTTGTCACCATAAGACATCGACAGCCAAATAGAGCCGGCGCTCAGCTCACTGACAGCGTGCCACGGCAGGTTGTGCTGCGGCATCCCGCGGCGTTCCGTGGCATCCTGCTAAAAGCCCGCACAGACCGGACTGCGTCCCATTAACCGAAATGACCGCAGCACAAGTTTCAATCTTATTTCAACTAGCTTAGCAATCATAATTCCTCGACACAACGTGACCCACACGTCCCGCGGGATGCAATGGCGCGCCGCGGCATTACGTGGAATGAAACGGCATGACACGTCATGCCGCAGCATCCCTGGCGCGTTGCGTCATGCCGCAGCGTCCCGCGGCACGTCGCGTCATTTCCCGGCATCGTGGTATCGAAATAAAGTAACATGAATTCTAAACTCATTGAAATAAGATTCAAAATAACTTGATTAGTAATAAAATCCTTTGCCATGACAAAGCCTTAAAATTACTTTCTTTTTGCTGAATCTTTGGCCAAAAAATAGGCTAGTCCTCTGGTCACGTGAAGAGTCGACCAATCGCTTGGCGATTTCTCGAAAAATTAAGTAGGCACTCGGACCTTATGGCCCTAGTGTATCAGCCCCAAACGGCTGGTACATATAAGTCGGAATAAGATTAGAGTATCTATTTACGCTGTTTGAGGTTTTCTGCACCCGCAGTAATCGCACTAGCACAGCCAACGGTAATAGGAAGATGGGGTGGCGCAAGGTAGTCGATACATGTTGCATCACACACCAAAGGCCGACCTAACTTCTAAGGCATTATGGTCAATCTGTCTGGTCTTTTCCAATCGTCGCGAGCCATTGGGTTCTAAAACAGCTGGCAACCCAGCACTGTCAAGAGCACGCAATGGTTATAACGCATAATAATACGTCATCGGAATGACTGATGTCAATTATAAAGTTTCATACATTTTGGCTTTAACGGAGGTTTGGAATAGAACGAATTTTAAAATAAGTTGTTTTTAACCCCCGACGCAAAAACGACGGGGTGTTATAAGTTTGACGTATCTGTGTGTGTGTGTGTGTGTGTGTGTGTCATGAGTCTGTCAGAAATAGATTTATATCTTGAAAACCGGAATATGACCAGAACGTCATTCCTTTCCTCGTACATCAGGGAAATCATTAATATTAATAACGAGCCAGAAGCTTTAGCCGAAAACGCAGCAAGTACAAGCACCAGCAATGTAATTGACACATCATTATTGCACAAACTGTCAAGGAAACATAGTAAGAGTTCATACCAAGGCATTCAAGGTGATCCAATAGAGCAAGAATGTTGGCGTTACATTGCTGGTGCTGATCCTACAGAACCATAAAATGGTGATTTACTATCCTATTGGAATAATAAAAAAGAAGCATTTCCATCAGGAAATGCTTAAAGAACATAGGGAGTAGATTGCGAGTTTTAGTTGTGAGGTAGTAGAAAACTACGCCGCCGGCGCTACGCCGCCGCCGATTGAAATTGGTCAGCGCGCCGCCGCCGAGAATTTTTAAGGCGGCGCACACATCTAGTAGAAACATAACTGCTGTTAACTTCCAATTTTCATTAGCCGTCCCCCGACGTGAGGACGCTTGGATCAAAATATTTCGTGCAACTTATATTAAACTTAAAGGGCTAATATATATTATTATTTTACTTTTTAGAGGTTTTTGTTTGAGTCGGGGGTTTTTTAAATTTTTAATTTTTAATGAAAACATTTAAATTAAAAAAAAAAGAATCAAGAGGAGGAGAATGACGAAAGCAAGAACATTTATGTGAATTCCCTTAAATCCCTAATTTCCACATTCCGTGTATGTCTGGTATCACATAACTCTGGCAACATGTAGGTATGATGGATGAGTAAAAATTTGTTAATTTAGGTCTCATGAATTTTGCCCAATAATGATCGTCTTTCTGTATAATTTCAGTTTTGATATGATTTTTACATCCCGATCATACGCCAAAAATACATGTTTTTCTACCAGTTATGTGTAGTTGTCCCTGCACCTGAATGTACCAAGGATGTTTCAAATTTATGGAAAGTCCATCTTTCGTTTTCCTCCAAAACCTTATTTTTTTTAATCTATTGCATCGTCCAACGAAGTCCTGAATGCAGAAATTGGACACTTTATTTCTACTATTGTGTCTTCTCCCTGCACAACTCCGTCCGGAGTTGCACCTAGAAAAGGTAACTCTTTATCAATAAAAAGACCACAAGGCTCTATTTTTTTAATATTAAATTGTGATGCTAGTTGTTCCATGGTAGTTGTTTCACTTTCTATTCCATGTTTTATGGACGGCACATTACATACATTTTTTGGATATATAAGATTTTTAACTAAAAATAACTTTAATTTCGGAAGTCGGTGGCAAAAAAGTAATATACAAATCCAAAGACACCGACATCCGAAATTAATGTTATTTTTCACTTTGTAGTATTGTTGGGAGTCGGTATTTTTTGTCAAAAATTTTTTGAAGTGAAACTTCTTTAGGCGCGCTTGACTTGGGGAGTAAACTGGCGAACGCGTTACGGAAACGTGTGATCGGGCGAGTAGGGAAGGTACGTATTTATGCGACCGGGTTTTTACACCAGGTATTTGCTTCCAAGTACGGACACAAGTACGTAGGTACTCAAATAGTTCAACAACCGCGTTTGTTTTCGCAAATGCAATCATGCTCCTTATCAGTAAGAGCACAGAATACTTAATAGTACTACGTACAGAAAGGACACTCCCTTCCTCGACCTCATATCAGATACAGTTACCGGCACGTAAGTTGGCAAGATTTTTCGTAGTGGGGGAAGTTCGCGCATGTAAAAATGTATGAAATTGTGCATGCGCGAACTTCCCCCACTACAAAATATCTTGCCAACTTACGTGCCGGGTATTATACCGCACCTCACCCCGCACTTCGAGGTATTCGTCGCCGACTCTTTAGCAAGGGCGCTCGCGAACCGCAGCGCTGTATTGCTGATACGAACACACAATTATGCGATTTAAAAGTTTTATTTGAGTTTTAATCACGATGGTTGGATATTGTGATGCTTTTCCGAATTCGTATTTACATAAACTGTTTGTAAGATTTCGCATTTTCATTTGTTTATGTAGTAGTAATAGGTAATTATTTTGCGAGCGTTGTATGGAGTGTCCGAGGTGTGGTAAGAGTCTATGGAACAATTTCGTATGCAAGTATTTTTACTTTAATGCTTTGTAAAAGTATTTTATTTTTAATTATAATTAAAAATATACCATTAAATTTCTGATGCCAAACTGCATTCAGTGATGGATTATTTTTTATTAAATAGTTTTTGTAAATAGATAATAGCTTCATATTTGCAATAAATTACCACCGTTGTGTCATCGCGCTTCTCTTTCTTTTCCTACCGAACCTACGGTCCTGCATGCGGCAGCAGCGGGCAGCATTATATATGTTTATTTCCTTCAAAGGAACTATTTAGTCTCAGTAGTTCCTTCAGCTTTTGCAAATGGACTACTGATCAAAAAGTTCTCAGTAGTTCCTTCAAAGGAACTGCTAAAGGAAATATCTAGTCTCAGTAGTTCCTTCAGCTTTTGCAAAGGAACTACTGATCCAAAAATTCTCAGTAGTTCCTTCAAAGGAACTACGCGAAGGAACTAGTGAGCATAAACGATATTTTTTACGAAAACAAGTTTTGATATTATAACACAACTTTAAATACCTCCAGTACATGCGGGTGCAAAATTTGCTGTTTGTGGTAGTGCGCATACAGCAAAATTTCACACCAAAAATTAAAGTCGATTTCCAGCAATTACTTTTGTCACAGATCTTTTGTGCAATGTTACTTAGTTTGATGTACGACGGCTATAAGTCTTTTTACACCCTGTATCAATAAATAGATAAAATATTTATAAAAATAGTTTTGCTGAATATATTGAAAACACCATTACACATTGGGAACTGTCTAAAATAGGTACGTTTACCTCCCTAAATTTCTGACAATGTTTTGACATTGACATGAGATTACGATTTTAAACCATTTCAAAAATTATTTTATGAATGAAAACTACAAAATTTGGAAAAAATAAAAATAAGAGGCCTTATATTTTACATCTATATTTCATTTTACTTTATTACATAATTTCTTCAGAACATAAAACGTTGTCAATCGGGTCTTTTGAGCGCAAGCAAAGTGACACGGGTTCCCCGTCTGATAGCCGAAGCGGTACTGACAAATACTGAATCGGGGTCCTGTCGGGGGCCGGGCGGCAGAGCGGTTCAAGGTATGAGTGGTTATAAAGCTGGATATTGACGAACGCGAGCCGCTGTGTTATATAATAATTTATTATTAAAAGAATTAAGCTATTTTGTAAAATGCAACCACAAATTACTTTTCTCTACGTTATTGCCTTTTTTTAGATATGATTTTGTAGTAGTAAAACATTTATAAACTATGAGTAAAACAAGAAAAACATAAAAAAAATATCGATTAAGCCTGTTTTTCGGATTTTTTTTTGATCGAGTGAAGTTTTCGATATCGTGTTTTGAACCACAAATTGTCAAAATACATAAAGTAAACTAGAACAAGTTTTTTTTTTCGATTTAAAAAATCACGATTTCTTTGTTTATTGTTAAATCAAAGTGATGTAAAATTGGGAATACCTGGCCTTAAAGTCTTTCTATTTTTTTATGTGCCCGGAGGCATTGCCTATCGGCCAAAATACGAACGTTCATTCAAACTTTCATCCCCTTAGTGATTCCCTTTCCCTTTACCCCCTTACTTACTAATAAACGTATTATATTAGTAGATGAATAAGTTACACACGATTTCTCTCTTTCAGTCGTCAGTAATTTGACTTTCGAAAGAAGAAGACAAAGCGTTGTGTAACTATACAGACGCTATACAACGTTTATTAGTAAGGGTATGTGTATGAATTTTCGAAAATCCTTCCTTAGTGCTAACCTTTGTTAATAAGGAACTCTTGTGCAGAATTTCATACTTCTAGAGCCAGGGGTGCGGGATTGTCCGAAAGGGTTACCGCTACCCCGGAACATAAAGGGCTAAGGAAGGAACACGGATGGGTTTTAGTCAGTAAGAGTCTGACACTCCCTTCCGCTCCACCCAGAGCGGGAGGGGTCATTTGATGATTTCCCATCCATCAAAAAAAAGAAAAAAAAGGGGGGTTGTGCGTTGTCTGGCAATGACTAAGAATTTTTTTAAAGGTATACTTATAATCACCAAAGGAGATAAGTAACCAGGGTCGTCGGTATAGTTGAAATTTATTAAGAAACCGATGGATGCTTTTTAATAAAAAGTTAATTTAATTAATAGAAAATAAACAGTTCATATATCAAATTAAATTTTATTAGGAAATGTCTATCGGTTTCTTACTAAACTTCAACTATATTCGACGACCCTGGTTACTAATCTCTTTTGGTGATTGTACCTACACCAAAAATAAATATTTTTTCACATCTCTGCCACGTAATTGTATCAGTTCGATGTTCGAGATCACAGATGAGAAAATAGGCACCGCACGGGATCATAAAGTCAGCAAATCTGACCCACCTTAATACAATATGCATTAAAGGCTTACTTATACAATGTCACGGGATAACTTATGGAGGAATGGGTACTTCCAACGTGTTCGCAATAAAAAGGGGTTCTTTGTAAAACTTTTCACATAATCTCATCTAAAAACAAACTTGGAATGGGTGGCCTTTTAATAAACGTTTATAACGTTTATTTTCGCCCTTTTTTTTCAGTGTTTGCCTTTGTTGTCTGCTTTGATAAATTAACAGTATTTTTTATAGGGTACGTTACTTACCAAGCGCTCCAAAATTGAAAAAAAAGGTTATTATTTTTCAGTTTTATAGTTGCGTGTTAATTATTTTTCAAGGCCTATCTTTTTGCGGAGTCCGATATAATCGTGGTGGGATTTTTATTCGTAGATAAAACAAATAGAATCGTCTAGTATTTAACATCACATATGTACTTAAAATAATTAACGTAAACAATTTCGTGTGTCCTCACTAGCATTTATCACTATGACTCACCATAGCTCCTGATACAACAAAATTACTAGGAACAATATTAATTTAGCTAATGTCGATTAAATTAATTTACAGTGTAGGTAAGCGTGTCGTGCCAGAATATCTACAAGCATGTTCAAATTACCAAGTCAAATTACAAATAAAATTAATTATTATGACACGTTTGAACTATTCAATACAACACGCGAGTGAAAACTTTTGACGTCGAAAACATAAAGCGTGAACTTCAATAGTTATTTAATAATTACTTAAAGTTGAAATGAGTTCTGAAACTGCATTCATTTTAGGTGTCGCTTTCGATCCCAGGTGTATGCTTTCTGACATAGTCGATTCAAAAAGACCAGCACCCTAATTGCCTAACAATCTGAATCATTTTGAAGGATATTGCTAATCCATTGCTTCTTATGTTCGAAATATTTTGCTACACAACAACGTAAATAACGCTGTGAATGTTGTTGAACTGTTAAAATAAAAGCCATTGCTACTGATAGTGTCTTACGAAATTACCCCGCAGAGTACTATCATCCATACTCAACTTTCATACTAATTTCATGTAAACACAGACGAATAGACATTTAACTTTTTAAATACAATCAAGAGAGTCATTACTTTGTTTTACGGTAAAGCTTTTAACGTTTAGCCTGTCCTTCAAGATTTTACCCAGTGTCCCGAATATATTATACAAAAAAGTCCGTCATACGTCATCTCTTTTATCCGGGCTAAGCCGTAACGAGCGGCTACAATTCATTTCGCAGAACCTTTCAGAGGAGTAAAATTTTATAACGAGAGCAGTTTAAAAACTTAAGCTGTGTACGGACGAATTAGCGACTTCCGCGCACTGAGCCGCCATTTTAGTTCCTGTGACCGTACCAAGTTTAATCTGCAGTTCTTAAAACGGGAAAATAGACTCTATTGCAACTACATACTTTTTAACAATCGCAAAATGTTTAAGCAGAACCACGATACGAACCGCTAAAATTGCTACTCTAAATTTGAACCTTTTGCTACGAAAAAAGGAAAATAAACTGTTCAAGGTTTTCTCTTGTACTTTTGGGGATCCAATTTCGACATAAATGTCTGCTCAAGAGACATACTATGTCCTAAACAAATATAATATCACCTACTGTGAAAGTAATCAAGCTAGGCGTTGAATAATATTTATGCTGACACTTGAGCAGTCAGGCGCCAGTTTTGCGCATTATCGTTAACTAAGGGCCAAAGCACACACGCTACTTTTTGCATCGGCGATCGGCGATTTTGCGGCTGTATCGATGCTGCATCGCGTTTTGGCGACTCTCTGCGTTCGGACGTGGTATCGGAATCGGGCGTTTTAGCGACTGCTCCGATGCTGTCACAAATGCCAAATCGCTGCGACCGGCATCCGAATGTGTGCGGAGTGTAGCGTTCAGCCGCTGTATCGAGCTTCCGAAAAGCGACTGAATCGCCGCGTTTGGCGTTTTTAAGTGTGTGGTGTGGAATGCTTGATCCCTGCATTTAGCTTCTAAAAAGCAGCTGAATCGCCGATCGCCGATGCAAAAAGTAGCGTGTGTGCTTTGGCCCTAAGACTGCACTGCGAGTAGTAAAACTTCGCTAACTAAAAAACTTCGCAAATGGGCTTCTTGTGAAAATAGTAATAGCCTAGTAAACATATGCTTTTGATTGTGACAGAAGATAGATTCTCGCATCCAGTGGATTCCTGCGACCTTCCCTAGGTCACACTAGGAGAGGGCTTATGTCACCTGACACATAATATTCCTCAATAATGTATCAATTTCCACTGCTCTTTTTTCAACCCACACTTTCAAAACATTTCCTTCAATTAATAAGATTATTTATCCCTATTCCGGAATTACGCTTCCCAGAAATGTATCAAGTGTGTTTTTCCTGCCGACAACACGGTGTTGATTTCACCCTTATCGAAAACTTGATCCAAGTGTTTTCTATATTCTTATTATTACGTGTGTCATGAACGCGATGAATGAATAATTTAATGGAAAACTAGATTAAGAAAAAACCTAAATTCTTGTAAAACCTACTTCTTAAATGTAATATGTTGTCGTCGTGTGTCGTCTGTGTTATCTCTATGTATTTTTTCTGAGAGTAAGTACTTACATTTCTATATTAATAAAACAAAGTCGGGTTAGTTACTCCATTTATACTTAACTCAAGAACGGCTGAACAGATTTTTATATTCTTTGATTTGTTGGATTTGTCACCGCCCCAAAATAAATTAAAAAAAAGCAGTAATATCCCCAATAGCCCGAAATAGCAGAATAACTATTAAAACATGGGAAAATAAATAAATAAGGTTTAGTTTTCTAACTGCAGAATTTTGTTAAGATGTATTAAGATTCATTTGTAAAATATCTGACATTGCGACGACCGGCATCAAAAACTTTACATAGCTTTTCTTCGATGTTTGCTAAGCAACGCCATGATATCGTTATACTTAATGGTACCATAAAAATATGGCATTTGCCAGTGTGCTACTGGGAGCCCTAATGGACCGTTGCTTTTACTTTCGTCTACCACACCCCTGGCCGTGTTTCAGACACGCGATAACGGAATTTATACGAGCTCCAATGTTCACGTCATCGGCCATTATCTTATCAATAACGATTAGATCAATATGGTACTTATAAGTTCCCTTTTAAAGTAATTTTCCTGAAACACTTGGGTAGAAGGAGCAGTGGTGGCCCAGTGGTATCAACCGCGACTTACGAGTTGTAGGTCGTAGGTTCGAACCCAGACAGGCGCTTTACTTTGTGTATATTATTTCATCACCACTGCTCTCAAAACGGTGAAGGAAAACATCGTGAGGAAACCGGCATGTCCGAGAACCAAAAAATTCGAAGACATATTTTTTTTTTTTTTTTTAATTTTTTTTTATTGCTAAATGGGCGCACTCTTGACCCCGATCACGCCTGATGGAAAGCGATAGATGAGGTCTATGATGGATCGAGCGTGCCCAGAAGATGCCTGTTCACTCTTGATTTGAAGGCAGACGGGTTAAATGTGGGAGGGAACACAGATGCCGGCAGAGAGTTCCACACTTTGGCTGTGCGCATAATAAAAGTGGAGGAGAAGCGCCGAGTACGACTCATCGGGATATCAACCAAGTGCGGATGGTACGCTGCAGTACGTCTCACAGTGTGATAAGATCCCGGTTTTTGTGTCATCGTGTTTTTATTCAGTTAATCGATAGAGTTTACAATTCCGACGATTAGAGTAAAACTCCGGGTTCGCTAAGACTTGAGCTTTTTTTTTAAAAAAATGTCAAAGTTTCGCAATATCCGACTCTTGAAAAATGAAAAAAAATCATTATAATTTAATGGAAGTACTTATTACAGAATTTATTTATTCTATCGAAAAATGGTATAATAGCCGACCGTTCTACCAATTCCTGTTGCATTAGTATGAATAGGTCGAGAGATATGATTTTTTTTCTCATTTTACGTTTTCATTTTTTTATTCATCTAAACCGCCGTAGTAGGTGGTCATTCCTACATCAAAAAAATGCTGATACTTTCTATATGTGTAGTATTAATTCCAAAACCTAACTCATTGGTTTCCAGGAGTTATTGGAAATTCAAAATTTTCCTTAGGGGTGTCAGTTTCATGTATCCGAAAAAAAAAACCAATAAAAATATACTTAATCTGAAAAAAAAGGTGTTTTAAATACTTTTTAATAATTAATATGGAGTTGGCTATTCGAAAGGAAAATGTATATGAATTTGTGAAATATTATGTAGGCTAACCGAACTAAAATTCATCTTCATTGTTAGTTACAATTAATTCAACATGAGAATAATCATCAGTGATAGGAATAGGTAGAGCTATTTAGGTTCATTGACCGCAAACATTGATGTTAATATGGATATTCCACGGGATTCCGACTGATACTACGGGATTTTTGTCATATAAATTCGCTTCACTAACATCAACAGCTGATGTTGAGCGCTCTTTTTCCACATATAAATGGGTGTTAGATGTAAAAAGAAATAGATTAAAATTAGATGATTTAGAAAAAATAATGGTGATTTATTTTAACTCTGGTCATACTCAGTCTTCTAGTGAAGCTGAAGACGAACCAGACCAATGACATTTTTTGTTTAAATAAGTGAATTATTGTTGAAGCGTATTGATTATTTCAATTAAGATTTTATTGTAAATACAAATTTTTCTATTTGATAATGTTTTGATTTTACTGAGGAACAAATAATTTGTATGGTAATATGTTTTTGTACTACTTCAGAATAAAAATGTTTAAATTATTGTTGATTCTTGAATAAGAAATTGGTGCCGATTCTCTTGTACACCGAACTAAACTATTACTAAAATTCCTTACTTTTTGCTATGAGAATCTTACAGCTATTCTGCATAAAAAATTCTCTAAATTTAAAAATAATTTTGACACAACAAAAATCGAATTTGACAATCGCGACTCGTCGACACGTGGCACTTATTTTCCCTACCCCGTGAATTGTTTTTTTAGAGCCGCAGGCGCGGAGGGGGCAGCCTTGACGTGTTTTTTAAGGAATTTTTCACTTTTTGCATGGAAAATATGAAAAATTATTACCTACCTGTTGAGTTTTAGGAGTTTATGAGTATTATAAAGGGGGTCGAAATTTTCATTATTTTTGCGATAGGACACACCATTTTCGAGATATAAGCAAAAGAAAAAGAAAACGATACAGACAGTACTGTTTTTGCACCTGAAGTCGAGGTGTTGGTGAATTTCTATTCATGACAACTAATTTTATTCCACACCTTTTTAATCGCGATTAAAAATAGTCAGATTTAGTTAGACAATCAAAATTTTAGGTGAAAAACGTGAAATTCAGAATAGCAAAATTGCCATCTTCAATAGATTAATAACTCAGTGCCATCTTAGTGCTGTCAAACTAAAATATAGTTAAGTTGCGTCACTTTAGTCAATTTCAGAATGGGAAATTGTCGCTTGACAGGAATAAATTAAATTTTAGTGATTTTTAGTCTAGTTTAGAGGCATTTGTGACAAGAAAATCG
The DNA here is from genome assembly GCA_947508005.1 of Amphipoea lucens. Taxonomy (NCBI): domain Eukaryota; kingdom Metazoa; phylum Arthropoda; class Insecta; order Lepidoptera; family Noctuidae; genus Amphipoea; species Amphipoea lucens. The sequence goes on from OX382367.1 coordinate 17,230,833, forward strand.
GCACCATTGTTACATAAAAAAATATATGTGGTTTAATGAATCAAGTTTATCTATTTATTATACTATCCTTAATCCCGTCCTTCTTATATTTACCCGTCAGAAAGGAAGTGTAATCTTTCATTAGTCCCGAAGGCGTGAATAGTTTTTTATGATTTTACTACTTAAAAACCAAATCCCGGGACTCGGGGAATATCCATATTATTCTAACCATCCAATTATTCTAAGCAAGTACGTAAAACAGCACTACCTATTCCTATCACTGATAATCATAGAAGGTCCACCCCCGGGTGACGCCCATTCCGGGGGTAAGGCTACATACTAGGGAGGTCGCCAGATATCCGTAGGGTTTAAACGACTTCGCTGTCGGGTTTTATAGAGTGTTCCTTCTCGCGGGCCGGCCGTTTGTTTAATGTTGATTGATATACTTAGGAGACATCGGAAAGGATTTTCTTTTATTTACTATTAGTTGAGTCTTTTGGGGCAGAATTTATAGACGGTTTCCAAAAAAGGTGTATCATTCAACATAGTACCAATTACTCGATTTGTTTTTTAATTTCCTTTATAGAATTACTCAATCTTTGCCATCTAAGCCACAAAATAATGATATCTTGTTATGGTCGTGATAAGGAAGCTAAAACTTAATAAAAATAAACAAATTATGTTTTGGTTGAAGTGGCAGCCCTAAGTGCGGATATTTCGGATATTACTAAAATTTCCAATAACTCCTGGAAACCAATGAGTTAGGTTTTGGAATTAATACTACACATAATAGAAAGTATCAGCAATTTTTTGATGTAGGAATGATCACCTACTACGGCGGTTTAGATGAATAAAAAAATGAAAACGAAAAATGACAAAAAAAATCATATCTCTCGACCCATTCATACTAATGCAACAGGAATTGGTAGAACGGTCGGCTATTATACCATTTTTCGATAAAATAAATAAACTCTGTAATAAGTACTTCCATTAAATTATAATGATTTTTTTTTCATTTTTCAAGAGTCGGATATTGCGAAACTTTGACATTTTTTTAAAAAAAAAGCTCAAGTCATAGAGAACCCGGAGTTTTACTCTAATCGTCGGAATTGTAGACTCTATCGATTCACTCAATAAAAACACGATGACACAAAAACCGGGATCTTATCACACTGTGCGTCTGGTTGTCCGGTGGTAAAAGGGCGATGGTGGGATCAGGTCGTGGAGCTCCTGCGCACACTCTCCGTAGTACAGTCTATAGAAGACCGTCAGGCAAGCGACATTACGCCGATGAGCCAGGCTGGGAAGCGTAGCTACCAACGTCTCGTCGCCTATAAGCTTTCTAGCTCTGCGTTCCACCGAGTCAAGTGCAGCAAGCTGGTATTTTGCTGAGCCATCCCACAAGTGGCTGCAATACTCCATACAGGAACGGACCTGAGCTTTGTACAAACTTAAAAGCTGTCCTGGTGTGAAGTATCGCCTCACCTTATTTAGGATGCCCAGCTTCTTGGCTGCGGTCTGAGCTTTTGACTCGATGGTTGAGCCGAAGTTGAGATCTGATGTCAACTCCATGCCCAAAAGCTGAAGGCGGTTGGTAACCGGTACAGATGCACCTCGGAAAGCAGGGCATAACTGGAACTGGCTCCTTTTCGCAGTGAAAAGACACGCCTGTGTTTTTAAGGCGTTGAATTTGACCAGATTGTCGTCACCCCACTGGGAAACGAGATTTAAGGACAAATTCATTCGTTCCACCATGGCCTCTCTAAGAGTAGCCGTTTCCTCTCTGCTGGCTTTTGCACTGGACAGGTATCTTTCTGCGACTGTGCTGTCATCTGCGTACCCGATTGCACCAAGCTGAAGCAGGTCGTTGATGTGCAGCAGAAATAAAGTTGCAGAAAGAACAGACCCCTGAGGAACACCGGCATCAATGCCCATATGTTTCGATGAGCAGCCATCAATGACCACTCTGATCGATCGATCACTCAGGAAGTCTGAAATCCAGTTGCAAAAGTCAGCGGAGAGGCCAAAAGCGGGAAGCTTGCCCAGCAGACTGGCGTGCCAGACCCTGTCAAAGGCCTTTGAGATATCAAGCGACACAGCAAGGGCTTCGCCGTGTCTCTCAATGGCCTCGCCCCAGCAATGCGTAACATACACAAGAAGATCCCCAGTTGAACAACCATGACGGAAGCCATACTGGTGGTCACTGAGGAGCTCATTGTCTTCGAGGTATGCCAGCAGCTTTTTGTTAAGTACCCTTTCCATCACTTTGCACAGTATGGAGGTTATGGCGATTGGTCTATAATTGACAGGATCGGCACGGTTACCCTTTTTGGGCACCGGCTGCACATTAGCAAGCTTCCAGGACTCCGGCACCACTCCGGTTTTTAGAGAGAGGCGAAACAAACGCGTCAAGACAGGAGACAACTCTGGAGCACAGTTTTTCAGTACTCTTGCGGGTATTCCGTCAGGTCCGCTGGCTTTATTCACGTCCAGATTGCTAAGGACCCTACGGACTTCTTTGAGATGGATCGAGATCTCCGGCATTGTAGAGCCACAGTGCGGTATCTTAGGTGGTATGTTAGAGGCCGTATCAAGGCGTGAATTTTCAGCAAAGATGGAGGCAAATAGATTTGCCTTTTCTTGCGCGGTATGAGCCAGCGTTCCATCAGACTTCAGCATAGGAGGCAGCGTAGGACGGCAGAAATTTGTCTCGACCGATTTTGCCAGGGACCAGAACTCCTTGCTACCCGAAGGGTAGGACGCCAGTTTGGCCCCAATTCGTCCAACATGGTCAAAACGCGCCTTCCGTAACACCCGTTTGCAGTCCTTGGCGGCAGAGTTATATGCTCTTTTCATTGCGCGAGCATCTTCACTATTACATTTGACACTGCGGGCCGAAGCCCAGGCCTGGTATGCCTGCTCTTTGAGCAAATCGGCTTGCGCACAAGACGCGCATATGACATCTACCAACCCGCACTGGGCCCGCGTGGTGGATTACGGCCCACTCCCTCTCACAGAGAGGAGGCCTGTGTCCCAGCAGTGGGAACATTAGGCTGATTATGTATGTATGTACTTGGGTATCGAGTGTTAAGGAGTGCAAGAATTTCGTTACGGGAGAGGAAAGTTTTTGGAACCCAAAGCAAACTAATGGCAAAACCGACCGTGCGCTCTTTGCAATATTTACACCAACTTTTTCGAGCCCTTTTAGACCCAAGTTTATCTCGCACGTCGAGCTCTTTACGGGTAACGGTCACTAAAAAGCGTTATCCCAAATTCTTGTTAGCAAGATGGAACAGTTTGAAAAAATAACAAGTGTGCAACATTAATTTATTTATCGGGAACCCTCTGATAAACAAGATCATCAATCATAAAAGTAGTCTACTTCCAAACAAGCTACAGCTTTGTAATTTGGTCATATAACTACGTAATGTTCCCTAAACTATTATAACTATAATTTAATAAACCAAACTCTAACATGAATCTAATGGTAATTAATGAATTAATGATGTAGGTATTACTATCTTCGTGCTTGGACGTAAGACCCGCATCAGACCCTTGTCGGGTCCCAGTTAGTAAACCCAAGTAATGCTACTTACAAGCACCGTGTGTCCCAACATATTTGGACGACATAATTTAATACTCCTTGATAAATCTTATGATCGCGAAGAACAGGTTTTGCTGAGACTGTTGTTTTCTTTTTTTTTTGTTTTTGAAGTGATATGTATTTGATTACTAGTTTATTTATTTATAAGCAAAAAAAAATATGTATTAGGTAGGTCGAAACTGTGTGTAGGTACTCCCCGTCACTTGTAATCTGTGCCTAAAGGTTCATTAGAAAACCAGCGTCAGGGTGCTCATTTCATGGTGGCATGGAAAGAGCGACTTTCGCAACCCAGCGCAGGGCACGCCACGACAGTGGCGATAAGACCCCTCTTTGAGGAGTGGCTAGACAGCCGTCACGGCGTTCTCACCTAACTCCTGACACAGGTCCTCACCGGACACGGATGTTTCGGGTGGCGGGATGGCTGAGGGAGAGAGCCTCACGTCCCAGGTCCCAGCCGCCGCGGGAGACGCTCCGGGCGTCGGGAGCCGCGTGACGACTCCCGGCCACCGTAGGCACGGGCCTGCGGACGGAGAGTAATGGGTAGCTCACCGTCCGATCAGCGGCGCGTATGTGTTCCACGCGCGCCTCAAAGAGATGTTAGCATAAAGGAAGGGGCCGTTAGGGCCGAAGACTGCCGGGATTGCGGGATTGTCCGAAAGGGTTACCGTTACCCCGGAACATAAAGGGCTAAAGAAGGAACACGGGTGGGTTTTAGTCAGTAAGAGTCTGACACTCCCTTCCGCTCCACCTAGAGCGTGAGGGGTCATTTGATGATTTCCCATCCACACAAAAAAAAGGGTGCTAACACAAAGCAGCAGGTTTTCCAGTACTAGATTGCTGCAGGTTGATCTACGGAAAGAAACAGTCACAATGTTTTATCTGTTTCTTTATTTGTAAGCGCATACGTTAATAGGTACGGGGATATTTTACCCGCACCGATCGGTACCGGCTTGCCTTTACCGGGTCGGGTACCCGTGTCTTTATGTAAGCACCCTCAGACAGCATCTGTCTGGCATTAATGCTGAAATGAACCTTTTTGGCGCAGGACGTGTTATTTTTGTTTGAAACAATATTTTTATTTTGTATTTTGTGTTTCACGAACTGTTTCCAAATAAAGTTAATTATTTCTTTCTTATTCTTTTATAAATTAATATTTGTTTACGTACACAACAATAAACAATCTGCCTGGTCTTTTTCCAACTATGTTGGTTTAGGTGGTCTGGATGCAGCTGAATACGAGTATTTTACATAGAGCGACTACCTGACCTCCACCTCCACAACCCAGTAACTGGGTAACACGATACCCCTTGGTAAGACTGATTGTCAAACTTTCGGGCTTCTGACGACCCGTAACGACTGTCAAAGATCTACGAATGACAGCCGGAACCAATGGCTTAACATGCTTTTAGCGGCACGCAGGGGTCTAGATATGTAATGGATAGTCACCCATCCACGAACCGACCGCGGCAAGCATAGCTTAACCTTCGATCGAGCCGTAAAGCTGTAAATATTTAGCCACGAGCCGATTTGTTTACGTACACATCCTTTATTTAATAAAGGAACGCAATAAAACGGTCTCCGTTACTTGTTTATTTATTTCCCTTTCGTTTTTCTTGCCTCTGTTTTCCTTATTTAACGCGTTTAATATGCTGTGTAAGGATTTGCCACAGGAAAATCTAAGAGCTCTCACTTAATTCCATTATATCTTCTTCATCGCCATGGTAAAACCCAGAGGACAATTTATTGCGGTAGGTATATTGGATATTTACAGTGGGGATTAGGTTGTCATATTAAAATAGTACAGCGGTTATTACAAGAATAATGAAATAACCATTTTACTAAAAATAGAAAACTGAATTCTTCAAAGAAAATGAATAGCGTCAAAATTTTATTGTTACCAAATAATTACAAATTAAGTTTAATGTTGTTATTCTAAACCGAAAATTATTTTAATAGTGTATGTTTAAAATACGCAATGTAGAACACATGGTTTCAATTAATGTGATAACCTTATCGCCACACAGTATTTAATAAAGAAGACAAAACCGCCATTCTTGTTAAAGTTTTATGCGTAGACGGCCTTTGGCGAGATTTTGGGAAAAGGAAAACTTATCCATACTAATATTATAAATTAGAAAGTAACTCTGTCTGTCTGTATGTTACCTTTTCACGCCTAAACCGCTGAACCGATTTCGATGAAATTTGGTATAGAGATAGGTCCCGGGAAAGGACAAAGGATACTTTTTATCATAGAGACTTATGCGGGTGAAACCGCGGGGCGCAGCTAGTTGGTTATAAACGAACTTAGTGTTATTTTGAATGTGATTGTGAACCATAAAGAAGGATAATATTAACTACCTTATATAAATTCCGCAGGAATACATGGGATTTGGCAACCTCTTAAAACAATCCTTCCAGACTAAACACCCGCGTTTCAAACACAGTCCACAAGCCTAGACGAAAAAAAAATAATGAATCATCAAACAACAATAATCGTAAACAATGGCCGTCACAGACGATCGCGGTTCAAGCACGTAACTGACATCCGTAATTCCGTAGGTACAACAAACTCGGTAACAGGAAAATTGAATAGCTCCTAGCACCAAAGATCCGCGATAAATGATGTAATGTAACTGCCAAATGAGGCATACAACATTTTCACACGAGATTGAAGAATATGAGAAAAGGGAAAATTGTATCTCGGAGAAAAGCTCTTATACTGTACTAATCCTCATTCTTTGTGTTATTAGGTAAACGCCATTACATGTTATGAATGCGGTAATAGCAAAACATTAGGCATAATAAATATTATATAATATTACTAGCAGTTACCCGCGACTTCGTCCGCGTGGAATTTAACAAAAAGTTATTTGTTCAGTTTTAATTTTTTTTCGTGGGACCCTATTTTTTTCTAAAATAAAAGTAGCCTAAGTTACTCCTTATTACATCAGCTGTCTGCCAGTGAAAGTCCCGTCAAAATCGGTCCTGCCGTTTCAGAGATTAGCCGGAACAAAGACAGACAAAAATTGTAAAAAAAAATATTTTGGTATATGTACCGCATACATCCATATAATGCATTTAGTAAAAAGCGGTTATTTTAATATTACAAACAGACACTTCAATTTTATTTATTTGTATAGATTTCGGATAGGTTTTCCTTGTATTCAAAGTGGGTTTTATTTATGACGTCAGTACCAATAATCAACGGGTGAAGTTTGGAAAGTAAAACTTTAAGATCGTCAGCGTCTCCGTTTTGCTGATACGGGTTTGCAGTCTTATTTATTAAGTTCTGCTAAGCGGCATCTACACTATTTAAACAAAAGGCCATTAGTTTATCTTAAATCACTACTAAACATATTTAACCCTGATCATTACATCACCCAGTTCCTTCTAAACATTAAAACTAGCTAAACTAGTGTCATTCGTCTGTACAATCAGCATGAGTCATTGTATTACGGCCAAACGCACGACGCGACTTCCGTAAACGGTGCCCGTGCGCACCGGTCCCTAAATACTGTCACTGCTGTCAGCGCCCACGCAGTAACTGTTACCCAGTTACTAAACACGACCTCGTTATTAATGCGTAACCATAGCTATCAAAACATTCCATGAAGATGTACTGGCAATTAATTAAATGTCACTCGTTGTCTTGCCTGGATTCCAGACATCAATTTTATAGAGAACAAAAGACGGTCTCGGTGCAAAACCTTTCATAGGCTTAATAACCAGCCATCAGTGTTCGAATGCCGGACATTAGGCGTCACAGCTAGGACAACGCGAACATTCCGCGCTTAGTATAATTAAGGCTAATTTATTGTAGCGATCGCTGTAAAACCTTAGTTACCAACGTTGCTAATGATTTGAAGTAAATGCTGACAGAAATTGCCTAATATGGATGTTTCATATCAGTATCAAGAACGAGCAATGGAGCCGTCACGTGTTACACGAATGTTGTATTCATATCGAGCGTTCAAATCAGTGAGAAAAATTCGGCCGACCAAGCCGGCTAACGAAATATAGCGCGAAAAGTCCTTAGAGATAAGCGCTGGGCATGGATGGGTCTTTCGACCTATCGCTTGCCCTAACCTGTTAACCTTTATTAAACCGTGTTCTACCTTCCCAAAGTGACCGTTTTATACCTATCCTAACCGAACCACAATTCCAGTAACAGTATTAAATTGTCCATGTTTCGAACAACATATTATTTGTGGTCCCTTTGATTTAGTTTGCCGACTGCCGTGCCGATAATTGCATGTAATTCGTGCATGCCTTCTAATTATTAGTCTTTGATTAATTTAGAATGCCTGTAGCGAAATTATTGACTGCCTTATGTAGGTAGAATGGGATAACCGCATCCCATTCCACCAAATTTTTCTTCGCCATCAAGTGAACGCGCGAACGGTTTACAGTTTCAATAACTAAGTAGGTATGTCATAAGACTGCTTTCTACAATGACACAATTATGTAATAACTGGTCAATAGGTCAATATAATACTACAGTATGGAATCCGGTAACACCTACGCACGCTCCATTGTCATCAATGAAATCGCCACAATATTGCTATCACAAATAGGACAAAGAGCGCAGAGTTTTTTAATAACTTGCAAACCTATTAATCATATTGTAACAACCATCTACCCTGGTAATAATCCATTTTAATTACACAGCCAAGCTCGTCTTAATTTGACTCACTCGCTTTGAAGTTACTCGCTCAAAAGCGTAGAAAAGATTCCTATGGAGAAGAACAAACAAGAAAGTCCTTGGTTGTCTTTCCTCCTCAACTCGATTTATTAAACAAAGTTAATTAAAAATAAACAATTGAATTTCCGTCATCGGACACGACAGGTGCTTAACTTTGTGTAAAGTCGTTCATCACCACTGCTCTCAAAACGGTGAAGGAAAACATCGTGAGGAAACCGGCATGTCCTAGAATCAAAAATTCGAAGATATCTACTAACCCGCACTGGGCGCGCGTGGTGCCCACTCCCTCTCACCGAGAGGAGGCCTGTGTTCCAGCAGTGGGAACATTACAGGCTGATTATGCATCGGTCACCATTGTGGGACAGAGTAGTTACAAGGCAGTTAATTACGACTAAATCATATGGCACCAGACCTAACGGAGTGAGAAATTATTTAGAAGAGTTCATGCCTCGTTTAGCACAATGAGGGACTGGGCTAGGCTTTAAGCTAACCAGCGACAGGAGCAGCGTCGTGGAATAAACTAATCTGAGCTCGGCGAGATGGGAGACGTCTACCCAAATGCAACCATTCAATTATCCGATAGACCAGAGGGGAAATTATTGTAATTTTAAGAACCCCTACATTTTCGACAAGTTTTCGACATTGATTGTCGCTGAGCTGAGATGAGATGAGATTGCGACTAGATTTTGAACGTTTTTAATTACGGGTATTGGCCCACAGAAGTCAATACAACAGAGCTTGTTAATTCTTAATTAAGTACAGAAAGACGAAATTATTTCTCCTTTGTTTTCTGCTACCCAACTAAATCAAACGAAAACGTAATCCATCCCTTCTTTATCCAACCCGCCATTGATGCTAGCTTGCACACGACATTCAGAAAGGTTCTCGCTATTTAAGTATTCATCAACTTTCAGTTGAGAAAACAACAAAACAAATACAGAGTTCAGAGACGAGGGCCATGAAACTTACTGTTTTGCGAGAATAATATAGACAAAATAAATCAGGCACTTTGCCCTCAAAAAGTGCACCCAACTCAATTACTGGTTCAAAAATAAGAGCGAAGTTTGAAAGAAAAGTAATGTAAGTTTATGCTCCAAGTTTGTTTACCAGCCGAAAGCTATCAAAGGTGGCGACAACATTAAAAGAGCCAAAGTTTGTTTTAAACTTCAGGGAATCGCTGAACTATTTGGTTCTTAAAGTATACCACAGTGACAATGTTTTGCGGCATCCAACGCCAAAAATATTAAACTGGGATTCAAAAGCGGGATCCAACGAAAATAAATCATTCATGATTCTAATTATAAGAGAATCACAAGACGTTTAAATATTTCGTTTCTGAAGACAGCTTGGATGATTACCATTATTCCAGCTTCACATAAAATTTCACTGTGACATTTTTCGGCTAGCATGTGTGTGGCAAAAACCCCTAGCTACCCCCGCAAAAAATGCAAGGAACACGACAACGACACGACACGTCACGCGTGAGTCACAGTCTGTCGTTATGTATGCAGTAGATCAACTACATTTGATTGTGTTGATAAGTATTCTTCGTATTATCCAGAAAAATAAACACTAACGGAAAACCAGCCTTTTCATTAAAATGGCAGACATTTAATGAAAACTTAGCATTCCGAACCTCGAACCTAAGCCTAATTCAGTACTGTAGCAATTTACGGCATAAGTAAATTGCTTTAAGCCCTTGAAATAGCTACTTCATCAAAGGCTATTCAATGCGCAATTTTGTTACTACGCGATTTAATTTTGTAAGACTAGAACCTAATAACGTCGCCGTCGCCATCTTTACACAGTCATTATCAAGGAACGCTTGTCCTAACAAGTACACCTTGGATATTCTTGGTTTTAAGTGCAAAAGGCATGTAGAGATGGTGAAGATGATTTTCTTTTTATGTCACCAAGGGCCAAATGTTTTAACTAGAAGTCATGATGAGACGAGTAAGATAGCTAAAGGAATGCTAGGTACAAAGAACAATGCTAAAGCCTTTTTAACCGACTTTAAAAAAGGAGGTTCTTTAAGGTAAGGCTTGGTCCTTTGAGGAAACTTTAGAGCATAGTTTCTAAGAAAAACCCTTTGTGTTCGAGACAGACCAAATTGTTAACAGCAGAATTCTAAATGACCCCGAGTATAATAAAACCACTTAGCAGCAAAAGAGTTTTACTAGGTACTTTATTAATTATGCATTCCCCGTGTAATCGCTAAAAGGAGTCAGTGACCAATAGGTGCGGTAACACAGGCCCAGAGTTCCCTTTTTATTATAGAAATATAAACTTTATGCGCTAGAGAAAATTATCATAAGCTAATAGAATTTCCAGCCAATCTTAGCTGCAGTGTAGCCTTAGGAAAAGCAGGTTCAAGGTTCTCCGTTTATAAATAAAGAAAGAAATATTATGTCTGTCTGGCTCTGCATAGAGTGTTAATATCGCTGCCATATTTGATATTAATATAGCACCATAGCAAACAATAGAATTTGTTATTAGGAGATGATTCTTGTGGTGAATTGAGTTAGCTGATACGTGACCGGAATGAACCTAATGATGATTCCTTGATGGAGACTTTTCGAGACACGAGAACACAACCCTGTCTGACAACTTTGAATCTATATTAATATTATATAGACGTAAGTAACATTTGTCATTTTGTATGTAGGGGGTAATCTTCGGACCTACAAAAAATCCGGAAATTCCGATCGCAAATTCTTTCTCTTTTTTATTACTGAATGGGCCCGCTCTTGACCTCGATCACGCCTGATGGAAAGCGATGGATGAGGTCTATGATGGAACGAGCGTGCCCAGAAGATGCCTAAGGCACTGGAACTTCCACGCATCGCCGAAACACAGCAGGCTGCTTGACGCCGGACTCCGGTGGGAGGGTGGTCGCAAACCAAGCGGGCGTTAGCCCTACCACCGCAAGGGAAGAATTGGTCAGTCAAATAAAGTGTCGGGTGTGACTGTGCAGGATGCGCCGAGCGCTCGGTTCTGTTGAGTAACTGGCGGAACAAACTGCGCTACACGAGGAGGCTTCTTCATGCATCCCAAAACGCATTCACTAATGGGAAGCTACAATATTGCCGAATTTAATAGGATATACAGCTGAGATATCCACCCACCCTGTGTTTTATGTTAAAACAAAGAAAAAACATGCGGACGAAGTCGCGGGCAGAAGCTTTGAAGTATGAATCAATATTACGTTTCATAAAATGTGAATTGGATGCTAAACTATTTTAGTTACGTTAGACTAATTGTAAACGGTCGAGAAACCAGCTGCTGGTAAAAATGAGACACGTGTTTGAAATAATAATAATTTTGTTTACGTCAATCGCATACTTTGCCGCGAGTCTAAACACACGAGATAACATTACCGTGGTCAGCTAAGGTTTCCTAGAAGGGCGGTGGCCGCACTTAAGAGGAAATGCGGTCTGAGAGACTTTTGAAAAAGTCTAAGTAAAAAAAGAATTATCAAAATCGGACTGCTCTGTAAAAAGTTATGCGTGATCATACATAAAAAAAAAAAAAAAAAATATATACGCGTCGAATTTATAACCTCCTCCGTTTTTTCGTCGGTTAAAAAGTCATAATTCAAGGTTTGGTTCTCGCCTATTTCCTCCTCTAATATTGGACCAATTTAAAAGATATTTCATAAACTGAATAAGAAGGATTTCCTCTTAAAGGCCGCAGTGACGACTGTCATGAAAATGATCACAGCGACAAAGATTGAAATCGTCAGATTCGCCCTACCGCGTCAAAAGATAATCGGGTTTCGACGCAGGACTTATTGTCATTGAAATGTTATACAATAATGTGTGAGCTCACTCTTCTTAATATGGACACATTTTCGCGTGACTAAGTTTGGTGAGAGCAAATGTAGCGATTTAAGCGCTTTGGGTAGAGGGTTTTGACTTTTAATGTCAAATTCTGGTGTAAATGACAGATTTTCATGACGGCCGTTATAATATGACGTAACCGCTTTTCTAGGAAACCAAAGCTTAGGTACCCCCGGTTCCTGAAAAGTCTAACGAGTCTCTGAACACCGTAGATAATTTAATGTCACATCTCATGATGAAAATTGTAAAAGAGTATCTATGCTTAGATGGTTGGGTCATGTTGAAAGGATGAAGGAAAGGAGACTAACAAAAAGTATAATTACAAGGCAGATGTGAGTGGAAACGCCGGGAGGGTTCGCCCTGGAAGGACATTAGTGACCTTATTGGTGGTGTTCTTTAGAAATATTCGTCAGATGAATAATGCTCGCAACTGGCGGCGGCGTGCGTAAAAGACCATCGGTTTCTTGCTAAACTTCAACCATATCCGACGATCCTGCATACTTATTTCTTTTGTTGATTGTACATAAGAACAAAAATATAAATACCTGTTAACTTTTATTACTTAATTAATTTACAATGTATATTCTATAGGCGTACGTATTTTAAATAAATAAATAAACTCTGACAATGACAAAGCTATGGTAACGTTTCTGTTGTTGTATCTATAATCAGATATTGATTAAGCATATGAATATTCATTGCACTTCAGGGGTGTGGTAGGTACTTATGTTGTTGAGACTTGAGATCCAACCTGACAGAACCCAACTTTTTAATCGTTCGAAAAGTTCGTTTTCTCCTGCGGTTTTGTATCTGCGCATAGTTTAACGCTTTTGAGGGCAAAATTCCGAAACTCCGCGATCCCTTGAATTAAGGGAACTGCTGCATAACATTTCGAATACTTCCGACAATATTCTCCGATAAGTACTTGCGAAAATAAGAAAGCGGGTTTTCTGCTGTATTTCACGTACATTTCCGTAAAAGTATCCACAATTTTATTGCTCTGCAGCTGGTTACTTTGAGTAAGTGATCCATCAGCTAGTGCGAGTCGGTTGCTTTTATTAGTTGTCGATATTTTTATCAAACAATTATCAAGACACGCACAGATACTAAAAATGACATACTAACCGACCAACACATTATCATGATATTCATTCCAAATGCAAACATACTAACCTTATCAAATAACATCAATAATGACTCATGAAGGTGTAAACTGCAGAGCTCTTATTAACACGCGGTATGTAGGTAAGGGGCTAAATGCAAGGTCAAAACCAAACCCGAGAGATTAGCACTATTTGTAAATGTGTCGTTATCTTAGTGACCGGATTACCAGCTTTATTTGTCATGTGACCGGCAGAATTCCCGAATTCAAAAAAACACAAAACCCGCCGTGCCGATCTGTATCAAACGCCCGCGTTTGATACAGATCGGCACGGCGGGTTTTGTGTTTTTTCCTTTACTATGCTATATGTGGGACGAGCTGGATAGGCTCCAAGGAGGATGCGCAGGCTCGCGAAAGATGGAAGGAGTGGAGGAGGGAGGCTTTTGCCCATGAGCGGGACAAAGTGAAATAATAAAAAATAAGTTTTCAGAAATTAACGTGTAAGCTAAGTTTAGGTAGGTACACCCGAACTAGACATGACCCAAGGACAAGGTGCCGTCACCATTTGCTTCGCAGTGCGACCTTGGGAAATTCGATACGCCATGGAATGTGTAACGCAAGGTCATGATCGCATCGGGGCAAGGTCAACTTTTGAAAACAATTGACTCAAGTCTAACCCGGCCCCACTGCTGGTGAGTGGACAAACGCCGCAGTCCGCCGCACTCAACATGCGTCAAATAAAGAAAAAGAAGATAGAAAACACTTTTATTTGCGGTAAAAACCCGATCCAAAGAAGAAACAAAAAAGAACAACTTGTGCGAAAATAATGCGTCACATCCAGGCAAAACGGCCATCGCTCAGCATAATGCTGTGACCCTATGCGAGACAGAGCCGCGCTAGTTTTCAGCGACAGCCAGCAAATCACCCGTTTTCTCGACTTTCGCATCGAGTCTATTCCTGCGACGTCGCCTTCTTCGGGTCATCGGTCTATTGTAACCTTTACTCGTCTAGTCCAACGGCCACCAGTCCTTTGGCAACATAGCAAGCCCACCGCTGCTACTTATATCTATGCTATGCTGATAATTCAGGCATTATGTTTATTGTTTATTTTTGCATCTTTCAAGGAAAGCCGTATAGACTAGTCTTCTTATTGGATATAAGAAAAGAATTCATTAATTTAGCAAGTCTAAATGACGATATTTCGTAAGTGCGAGATTGCGTAGCCGAAAGCTTTTGCGTGGTCCATAAATACCAACACAACTGCTTGTTGTACTTTACAATTCTCTATGGATGTGGGCTGTCAATTTATTCTGGTGACTTTAGCACATCAAGTCTTTTGGCACACTGAACACCTGTATCATGCATGTAGATGGGAAGAACCTCTGTTGTATGCCTCCAGTGTAGAGCTTTCATAACCTAGCCTAGCATTCTTCCAGAGGTTCTTCTTTGAGGTGTTCTAAGTCATATTTATGATGCCAAAGGTTGACAACTTGTTTGGTGGTGGGTCATATTTCTACAATCAATTCTGAGCAATCTTTGGACAAACATTTTACAAACTTGCACTTTTGGTACATTTCTTTTGCATGTATGAATTGAATATGACATGTGACTCATGAAATATGTATGTCCTAGCATTGTTCAGAAATGATTGCTGAGAGATAGCAGTGACAATACATATATCATTAAAGTTTATTAGCAACACCTATCATTTGAATATTCCAGATTTCCAATAATAGACAAAGTAGGTCACATCCTTGACCTCTAGAAACCTGTTCTTATGTAACATTTCCTCATAAGATATAAACGTAACCTATTTATGCGGTTTTTCCCACATATCTAGATTTTGGTTTTGCACAATTATTATATTGTTGTATTAGTAACATAACTGGTGAAATGTGGGTGTACCCGGGTACCCCTTTGGGGAAACAAGGAGTAATGACTGTAATGTTATGGTACAAAACAGAATACAATTATTCACTTAGAATGAGAAACACTGGTTGCATACATATAACGTTCCTTGGAGCGAGTATCGGAACAGTTATGTTATGTATTGGTAGTGCGACATGAAAGGGTGTGCCTAGTACAATTTCTGTGTTCATAACAATGTGCATCATGAAGTGCACTATCTTAAAAGATAATATTTAACATTGATAAACTGATGACTGAATGTTACTGGCCACTTTTATCGATGCATTATCGCCTCTTCTATAAAAAATGTTTAGCTTTTCCAATTATAAGACATAAATATGCCAATATCCAAACGTTTGCCACATTGAACATCTCTCATTCAATGATACATCAATATTAACCGGTTGGATGCCGTTATTACAGACACAATTAAAAAGCCATTGTGTCTCACATGGATCCACGTTTAAGCATACGAAGGGTTAAAGCATAATTTCATGTTGGTCAATAATGGCTGACTTGAATTATGGGAATTAAATCAGAATTGAACTACCCAGTTCTAATTGAATTGGTTATTTCATATTTTCTTTATGATAACATTATTTGTTTTGGGTCTGTAGGAAATAACCTAGACTCCTGTGATAGGAAAGATACATTCTAAATGATAACCGATTTATCAATAGCTCGTAATTAACATAAACGTAGTTTGTTTGTCTGTCTGCCTGAAAAAACTTCAAATCAGAACTCTGATCCAGAAAGATGTGAGAGAGAAGGCACAACATTAAGGTTTTAAACCACACTGCTAACATAATTGTAAAGCTAAATAGTGTGCTCACAACATTACTTCAATGTTTTATGTCACACAACACGCCAAGATTAAAGAATTATGATCCTGCTGTCAATCTACAAAGTTAACTTTTACTGAAACAAAACAAACTGTACTTTTACATTAGGTACTTGAAAAGTTACTACAACTTTGTGCAGTGTAATACTTTAAAAACTCACAAGCTTCAGTGGTTTTAACGTAATCCAATCTGTACTTACACAACCATGCCATAAGCGCCTTCGCCGATGTATTGTAGATTAGTGTATCTAGGCCCCACTTCGAACACCTGGCCCCGAATGATCTCCGCGTTGGGATTATTGCTCGCGGCACCTGCAGCCTCGGCCATCGTGACACAGAGGGAAGCCACTTAACCAACGGTAACAATACTGAGTTCAGCATAAATTTTTTACACACACGCGACACTTGACTGGCGATTCCTCAGTCCACAATAGCCAAAACAAATTACTAATCGACCTACATCATCCACTACTCGAACAAATCGTCCACTTGTCACTTGCTTATCATTCTCGCCAGCCTGTTTGTCCGACTTTTCATGGACACTCCCGTTTAGACGCAGTACCGTTACAAAATGAACTCGATTTTTTCTCCATCTCTATGAGCGTGTTCCATATTGTGTTATTTTATAATCTTTTCTATAAGATGATGCTGTTTCCCTCCATTGACACGTATCAGACCGAGACAAAGCTATACATTATTGAAGGAATGTTGTCCATACCAGCGATATTAGCATAATATACATTACATAGTGAAACATTATAATTAAAACATTTTACATATAAAAAGTATAGGAATATCAATTAACTAAATATATTTATCTGAACATGACTAGCCACAAATTCGATAAATATGGAATATTCTTTTGGGCAATGTTGCGAGAATATCATTCCCTAGGAAATAAGCCGAATTTTGACAGTGACAGTGTGCTGTCATCATTGGCATTTTGTCCATACATGACGTTTACGGTTTTTTGATGAAGATGGAATAGCAGTAGTTTTTTTTTATAATACAGTAAAATAAATATTACTTATCTTTTGTACTTTATATGCATTAGTTTTTGTGTTCAAATACGTAAAAAATGTAATGTTACATTAAGTAACCCGTTATTTACATGGAGTAAAGGCATAGAGGCCCAGATTGACCTCGTCGACTGAATTCGAAGGACTATCGTGTAAATAATTTAGGTATGTCGGTTTGGTCAGCCAGTACAGCTGGAAATAATTACCACTCTGTATTGCCAGGCGGCCAGTACGGTTCTTCTAATAACTGGTGTCCAAAGTTAAGCAAGGTATGATATAACTTTAGTTGCATGTAGTGGTACATTCGTTTTGCTTATACATATTAATTTGATTCCAAATGACAACTCTAATGACTGTTTACTAGTAGTTGTTCTATCAGAAAATCAGTCGTGTGGTAGTGCGGCGCACTTCACACGCATGTTTAGTTAGAATGCTTTAATAATTTTCATTAAATATTGTCTTGACAAAGAGACTATTAGTGATTTCATTTAGACAATGTATTCATAGTGATGTACTGTTGAAATTGGTTTTCAACATTGTGGTTCAAAGTTTGGTGTAAATTGTTTAAAGGGTGATATTGTTTAAAGGGTTATGATCTTATTTTATGTAACTTATATTTTGTTTAAAGAGATATTTAACACTTTCACTGTCCTAAGACAATTAACAATACAATTATTGCACGTCCAATAGTGCGTTATATACAATGCATGGACGTATGAACTTCAACCGCCGACCAATAGTGTTGTCCAAGTACGTCGAAACACGATCGATGTATAGGTAACAAACATGGTGAAATCGTTGATCTCGTGTATATTTTGGCGGACTGTTTCATTGATAAACCTCTACGAGGAAAACGAAAGAGGGAGCCAGATTACGTACTTGGCAGGTTGAAAGAATTATCTGTTTTTTGAAGTGAAAACTTCTTTAGCGGCGTTGCACACTTTTTGTAATGGGTAAAAAATGTTAAACTCGCGTCAGGACATCGCGTCAGGACACGTGACCGTCAGGAGAGATTTCCCCCCCTCTCTTTCAACGGCGGCGCCAAACGAAGTCAACCAAGTGACACACGACAATGGATGGATGGATGGATGGATGGATGAATGGATGGATGGAGTGGAAGTAGAAGTGGAAGTGGAAGTCCAAGTGGAAGTCGAAGTCGAAGTGGAAGTGGAAGTCGAAGTCGAAGTGGAAGTGGAAGGGGAAATGGAAGTGGAAGTGGAAGTGGACATGGACGTGGAAGTGGAAGTGGACGTGGACGTGGACGTGGATGGATGGATGGATGGATGGACAGCTGATGGCTCGACCGTCTGTGTAGTAGCCACACTGCTGTGTATTCGTAAAATCCGTGTATATAAAGTATATGGAAATTGAACAAAGTGCATCTATTAATGAAAAAAGTGACGCAGAAATAGTGAAAATAAATGAGTTATATTAATTAAATTAATAATTGATTTATTTCAACGTTATTAATGTTCAAGTTTTCACTTCTGCCGGCGCTCCCGGAGTGCAACCCGTCTTTTTTTTTTATTTGATTGATTTTTCAAGTTTCTCGTGAACAACACTATTCTTGGTGGTTAATAGTGTATTGTATGTGATGCACGGACGTACGGAGCTAACTCATCAGTGCATTACATGTAATGCATGGACAGTGAAAGTGTTAACAGTCGCTAGCTTAATATTTGTTTTGACTTATTCTAACTTATCCTATGTTGCCTCCTGTTTAATCTATTTATTCATTTAAAAAAAACCTTATCGTAATATTATAATATGTTTGCTTAAATTATTGATTAACTATTGTTACTTTTTATCTATGAATACGTTTTTAAAATAATTTAAGTATTTAAAAAATTATTATACAAACATTAACATTTTATTTACTTTAAATATTATTATTGCATGTTGTAGCGAAGTTTGTGTTTTAAATTAATTTTATTGATTGTTTTTTTATTTTCTTCCACAAAGGAGTGGATGACAGGTATTTAGCGAGCGTTTTGATCTGTTTTCTGGCACATTGAAGCAGGAGATTGTACTACTTATCATTATCTAACAAGAGTGAGTTGACAATGGTTGTTATTGGAATGAGGGCTTCAGTCATGCATTGGTTTTGTAGAGGAATCCATAAATCACATTTTGTTTAAAGCATAAAGTGTTTTTCTCTTAACTTCAATAGTCTGACAACTTTTATCTGACGAGTAAATGTGACAGTTTGACATATTTTCCACTAGCTTCTGCCTGTGGCTTTGCTCTTGTGAGAAGCCGCTTGCCAGTAATTTAATGGGTTTTTTTTTTGCATGGTTATTACTTATTACTAAGTTACTCCTTATAACATTGGCTATCTGGTAGTGAAAGTCCCGTCAAATTCGATCTGGGTGTTTCAGAGATTAGCTGGAACAAACAGACAGATATGACAGATGAAAAAAAATATATTTTGTTAAGTTTTCTAAGTCACGTAACACACCCAGTATAAATACTGTATATGCATTAGTAAAAGGCTCATATTTTGACATTATAGACAGACACTTCAATTTTATCTATTTGTAAAGATACAAAACCTATCAGAATGCAACATTTATTCCTCAGATGAAAGTTATGTAATATTATGAATATTGAAAAATCAGTCCTTGCCTTGTAGCGATTTCAAGAAAATAAATGGTTAATTTGAAGCAGGATTTGAAGAAATTCATAACTTCTGTAGCATAATCAGCCCGCTGTTAGGACATAGGCTTCTCTATGAGAGGAAGTGGGCTGTAATCTGCCACGTAGGCCCAGTACAGGTTGGCAGATGTCACATGTCTTCGAATTTTTGGTTCTAGGACATGTTTCCTCACAGTGTTTTCCTTCACCATTTTGAGCTAACTTCCGCGTTTCTTACAAAAATCAAGACATCTAACTTAAACAATGTGATTGATGTGTAACCTTACAATGTCCGTGCCATGTTTGTTCATGAAATAAGAAAGGTGAGGAAAAATATATATACACAGTCATACTCTCATTCTGAAAGTTCTCCAGATAATATTACTATATGCATTAATATCAAGGACAATATGATTGGCCTTTAGTAACTACAGCTTTTTTATCTCAATGCCATACAAAGCCTTATCAAAACACAAACATACTATAATATGTAATCCGTTGATATAATGGCATGTATTGGGTCATATAGATTTTTGTATTATAGTTTTTTTTGGGATTCTTATAAAATTTTAACCTCAATCCTTAATAAACCTATTTTGTTTCTTTTCTTTAACCGCATCCATTCAACATTTGCCACTTTGAACTTTAGTTAAAACTAGCTGCGCCCCGCGGTTTTACACGCATAAATCTGGATCCCGTGGGAATATCGGGATAAAAAGTATCCTATGTCCTTTCTTGGGACTCAAACTATCTCTATACCAAATTTCATCTAAATCGGTTCAGCGGTTTAGGCGTGAAAAGGTAACATACAGACAGACTGACAGAGTTACTTTCGAATTTATAATATTAGTGTGGATTGCTTTAAATAGTCCTCCAAACAGAAATTCGGTCATAGCGGCCGATCTCAGAGGAGACAATAGTGTGTGCGCGACACAGGTGCATTCTCTCTTCCCTCACTTTTATAGTCCGATGGGATCATGGGATGGCATTCCGACACGACCGGAGGCTTAACGTGCTTTCCGAAACACGAGGGTATCACACCGCAGACTTCCAGACTTCGGGCTGTTACTAAGAAACTCGTAATAAAAAACCCAATATCAACTTTGCCCGACCTGGAAAAATTGCTGAAAACTCCGTTGCTGGCAATGTTTACTTTTAAATTAAAAACATAATTTACTGATGTGATATATGGATGACAACTTGGCTGTAATTAGGGCTTGGTGGAACTGCTTTCTAAATAACATCTGATGTAATTTGAAAAACCTAATTGATTTAATAGTCATTAGATTTATTACTATGCATTATAATTTTGATACAACCAACGTTCTCTGTCTATTTGGTTAAAAAAGGATTTTGGAGGACACCTAAATGCTCTTAAAAAGACCAATTTTTTTTCTGGCCATCACTGGCGTCCTTAATTGACTTTCTATTTATGAACAAGCATAATGTGTCATAGCTCCACAAATCTAATAGCATAGTAGTAAATTTTGGTAACCGCAAAATTGGCCAAGTGCGGTATTAACTGCTAAACAAATATCAACCTTGGAGAAGTTGAAATAAAGTCTAAAATACAAATAGTCCGCGAGAGAAACAAAGCGGGCAGAGGCAAGCGCAAAGATTATTTATTTTCGAACTTATTTCAATAGCCACAAGTCTGGTATTGTTTTGGCAGTTAAATAAAACCGCGTTTAGCCAGGCGTGCTCTGGCGTTGGCCCATAGGGGTTGCATGAGTTGCTAGGCGAGATAATTGTTTACTAGACGCTTTCTATAATATGGTGCCTGCAGTTTATAGGTTTATTACAATAATAGTGGGAAGGCATTAATATATTATGGTTAATCTTCAACCTAACAACCATAAAGGCGTTAATTAACGTGGTAGTTGGTATCTTTACATACTCATATGATGGGATCTATAGATATAACTAGAATTGATACCTGGGGCCATATAGGGAAGGTCAGTAAGGCGTCATCTCCACGGGCGCGAGAATCGCGGCGATAGTCTCGCCGTGCCATCAAATTTTCGCCGCGATGATATCGCCGTGTGGAGACACATACTAAGAGAGTGTATAGAAATACGTGGCACGACGATAATATCGCCGCGATTCTCCCGCTCGTGGAAACGGCCCCTAACTGTGCGTGTGCAAAAAAAGGGATGGCACTACCCGTCCTTTATAGCTATATCCCTTTTTTCGAATTAGAACAATTATGACTTTCCGCTTCCCTATACGACCCTAAGGCCCTGTTTCTTGAAACTTTCAAGTCTTGCAATAGTTTTCCTAGAAGAGCAGTGGCCGTTACATAACGGCCGCAGTGACCGGTGCAGTGGGTGTCCAAAAACACTGTCTAGGAGAAGACACCAACTTAATTTCATCAGAATATAACCCTAATAAATTATTTACTATTTGTAGGAATTTTAGATACCTAATAAATACGTAAGTATGTAAATATGTATAAAGCACTTGAGTGAGATACTTGAGGTACAGGTTTATTCCTAGTTCAGGGAGAATCCAATTATTTCTTACCTACTATTTTGTAAAAATTTATGTAAATCAATTATTTCAATAATTTGATGAATAAACAATTTCAATCAGTGACGTCATTCGCCGGTAAATTGCGGACGCTATGTAGCGGCCACCGCTCTTCTTGGAAACAAGTATTGATAATTTCGTAATTATCTATAATTTGATAATAGTAACAGGTGGGATTTACTACTACGGTTTTTGCCAAAGTGGTCCCATGGGTTTCCATTGTTTTTTTTTTAAATCATTTTTGTCTTATTAATCAGTTGTTAGCACAAATCGCGATTAAATTACTCATATATTGTTGTTGTGTACATGTCTTTGTTTCATGTATTTATTTGTAAATAATCAAGCTTGTCTTAAAAATATGTATATTTATACCCGTATTTGATGTGCAAATTGATGTGATGTATAATTGTGATCATGTTATATTTATTTATATTACCTAACTGATAAACACCCTGCTCCGGGACTTCTGGCGGAAATCACCGGCTTTTATCAATGGCTATGGACATTTAAAATTATACTTACAATATTTCAGATATTATTTTTAACATACCAGTTCATGGCTCCACGATGCCTCTATCTCAAACATGATTTATTTTCCCATAAGAGCGTTATCACACTGACGATTTACCAGCGTGTTTCCAGCGAGGCAATTTGTGAACGTGCTCTCCGTTGATCCGGAGCGAGCTAGCCGCGACTACGCGACGTATCTTGCGCGTTTACACTAAATTGTACACTCACTTAAGTGAGACAATTGAGGGTACAATTTTTCTCTCTTGTACACACACGTCAATCGCTCTCGTTTCGCAAACGCGGCGAACACGTTGCGCACGTGATCGCTACGCACACGCAGCGAGCGCGTGAAACAATCTTCTCAATGGAAACACGCTCGAAAATCACCAGGGAGAGTTTTTTGCGGGCCTTGGCCTTTATAAAGCCATTTCGCGGTCCATAAACCAGTCTAACAATATAACAAGGTGTTGGATTATGTAGTTGAGTTTAAAATGTTAATGTTTTATGATATTGACAGCAGCACAGGTGCGTGATGTCGGGCGAGACTCCCATTCAGTCGGCGGATGGACTCCACACGCCAGCCTACTTGTCATGGAGGAAGCTGCAGCTCAGCCGAGCCAAGCTCAAAGCCTCCAGCAAGACTTCAGCACTACTCTCCGGATTCGCTATGGTACGTCGTCTACTTATATTAAAGACAAGGTTTTACCTGCGGCTTCGCTTCCGTGGTCTATCCCATGACAGTGTTTTTTTTTTTTGTATACAAAGTAGTCTATGCATATGTCTATGTAAAAAAGAACCCCCACTCCGTTACTCTGTTGCTGCGTGGTAGAAGGGCGTTTTAGAAAGAAGGATAGGAACTTTGTGAGTTTCAATATTTGGTACTTCTTTAAAGGCTAAACGGATTTGGATGAAAATAGGCACACAGATAAGAGTAACCCTCATTCATAAACGTTGCTTAAAGTTAAGTCGTAATTTCTGACGTTTAAACGTCACCTCACTGGGTTAACATATAACACATTTTAATCTGCATATATTATGTAGTAGATAGATACTTTCCTTGGGACGGGAGTGAAACTGCGGGCAACAGCTAGTCATAAACATGAAACCCGTTTCGCTTGTAGGTAACTTGTTTATAAACTGCCTACTCATGCACATTAGTGCTTAATATCGTTAACAGTGTTAGTACATTTCTGCGATAACATAATGTGTGTGCTCGATTAATGTGGGTTCAACCTTTGAAATTATTGCAGCGTATTTAAAGGGTCTCCCCCACAGGCGCGTTATTGTCGTCCGATATTTCAAACGTGTGCGTGTAACCAACGCTAAAGGCCCCCCGCCCGCATAACACGTTATTACGTTATTAACGCAGGTGTGTGTAAGATCGTATGCGACCTAATACAAAATATTCTAAGAAATCATATCGGAATATTGCAGGACGGAGGAACGCAACCGTTCTACTTCTATTGCTTCGTTATTACTACAGCGGTGTGTAACTTCTTTGCCGTCCTAATACAAAATGTACTGAAAACATATATGGCAATAACGCATCCGATATTATCGACTGATACTGACGCGCCTGTGGGGGAGAGGCTTAAAGTGGGTATTTACAGTCGTATTGTCTTAGTTAATCAATTAGTATTTATTCTGTCTTATCGCGTCTACGATCGAAATAACCAAAACATATCAAGATAATCGATATCAAACGTAACGAGTAATCGTTGTCAACAGGTAGCGATGGTGGAGGTGCAATTAAATCCGCCTGATAACACAAGAGTGCCTAGCGAGATGCTAGTAGCTTTCACGGTGTGTACAACTCTGCTGGTAGCCGTCCACATGCTAGCGCTAATGATAAGCACATGTATCCTGCCGAACATCGAAGCTGTCGGGAACCTTCACAGCATATCACTGGTCCACGAATCACCGCACGAACGACTCCACTGGTACATAGAGATAGCCTGGGCCTTCTCCACTCTCCTAGGCCTCATACTGTTCCTAATAGAAATAGCTATCCTCTGCTGGGTGAAGTTCTACGACCTGAGTCCGACCGCGGCTTGGTCCGCCTGCGTCGTACTAATTCCAGTCATGATAGTGTTCCTAGCATTCGCCATACACTTCTACATGTCTCTAGCAAGGCACAAATACGAAGTCACGGCTACAGGCATCAAAGAACTTGAATTGCTCAAAGAACAGATCGAGATGGGTGACCACGATGCTCGTATGAATAATTTGACTTTGCTCGACCAAAGTCGCATCGTGTGATTGTCGACGTGTGTGTCCTATGTCCTTTTTGGAATGTTATTATTACCTTTTGTTTGTGAGTGTACACCATTGATTATTAGGTAAGTTCTGTACTTAGATTGTTAAGATTGTACTTATTGAGTGCCAACTTACAGGTTACACAGGAAATAACACTCTAATAAGCGTTATTATTGCTCAGAATTGCTATGGGGCTTACAGAAACTTAGCGTAGCTATCTCTCTCTCTGTAGTCGGTCCCTCATGTCTGAGGATCGTGGTCAGCTATAAACAAAGCAAAAAAAAAAAACACTAATGACAATGTCAAATGTGTTTTTGCTACAGCAATTATTCGTTTGTTTAAGCCCTGTAGCATTGTTTTTTATATAATTATACTTTTGCGGTATCGACGTGTTTTCTGGACTTGTAACTTGGAGGCTGATTAACGTTGTAGGAAAAATAACTTAAATAACTTTGTCGCGGGTCTCCCTGTTAAATATGGGATAGTGGGACCATCAGCAACAGCTCTTCCGAGTTAATTTTGATGCTTCCAAACCCTCGTCTTCCGCCATTGTTACTTCATCTTTACATTCATCTTCTCGTATGACCGATAATAGAAGTCGATTAACGTCACTCGATGTTCCAATATTATTTTTTAAAGGTCATGCGTTTAAATTAAATTTTGGCAGCAGTTTAAAATGAATTCGAGTTTTTATCTCTTTTTTTATTAGGTCTTTGTTGTTTTACTTACATAAAATCTCATTTAAATACAGGTAGTAGAAAATCAAACGTATAGAAACGGGTTACTCCGTTTATCCACCTTTAAAAAAAATCCACCCTCTGGTGGACGCGGAAACGCATGTCCGAGAATCCACCCTAGACGAAGTGGATAATCGGAATTCAATCCTGATTGTTCTTCCGACTTTTTACCCCAAGCACAGTCATTAACAGTACCCAAATATACTCATACAGTTTCAATAGATTATTTTTTAATAACCACAAAATTGTGTATCCTGGATACATTCGTCTCTTAACCCTTCGTATCCACGAACGTGGATCCACGCGAGACACAATGGCTTTTTTTAATTGTTTCTGCAATTACGGTATTCACCCGGTTTATGTACATTTGCAATCGTTTTCTTTGCTACAACAGACTTATTAGCGAAAAGACGTATGGTATGCTAGTACACATAAATTAGCTTACCTTATAGAAACTGTTCTATAAGGTTTCTTTAACTGACTGTACGCAGCCGTGGGAGAAAATCGTAAGAAAAATAATACTTATACGAATTCCGATAGTAAATTATCCACCCCGTGTGGGTGGGATGGCTAAATGAACACGCGTTTCCGAGTATCCAGTGTCCAACCTAGGGTGGATAAACGGAATAACGGATAGAAACCTAGTTTTAATATGATTAACGAATCTCTGTAAATACAATCATAATTATAACATTTTAAATAAAGGACAATGCTCAATAAACCTACAAATCCAATGTTGATCGATGAATGAAACGAACGCTAATGGATTATAGGTACAAAGAGTAATTAATACTGTATGAATTGGATTGATTAAATCCTTTGGGTATAGGACATAAGTACTGCCTAGTAATCAACATATAGCATCTCGAAAGAACAACCAATCAATCATGAAATGTGCTTTATATGAGACTAGCTTCTGCCCGCGACTCCGTCCACGTGGAAGAAACAGCCTAAGGCATTCGGCAATAGTGTATTAGTACTTCCGGAGACTAACTCTTACATACAAACAATGTTTGTTTGTAAGGGTGTCCCTGGCTGTCCTGGGTGTCCGATTTTAATTTTTTTTTTCAATCACTTCGCTTAGAGTTCAAAGAATTTAATCATAAAAAAATACTATCAGGGCTATCTAAAAAAAAAAAATTAATAGCCCTGATAGTTTTCACGAATTCGATCTTTCTTCTCTTTTTTTTTAGTTTTTTTTTTTTAGGTTTTTTTTAGTATTTTTTTTTTGCTAAAAAGTTTGGTAATGACCTTGCCCACGTCCCTATTCGATTTGATCCATACTTCCAGGGACACCCTGTATACAATTTATTACGGAGTGGCCCATGGATGCAATAATTTAATTTTGTACAGTATCAATTACTATAGTAAGTATATTGGGCATAGGTTTCGTCTTAGTTGATGAACTGGGTGTTTCGTCATCATATTTTTGAGCATTGACGTTTTAAGATGTATATCTTATTACTTTATTAGGCAGACTACTGACTACTTTATGGCTAGGTTATCGCAGACTGGTCTGCAACCCTACCGCAGCCTGTTTGCTTGTGCATATGTGCATATTAAACCCTGAGCTCTATCCACACAGTCCTAGGTCTGAAACCTGGCTCTCGGACATCCGGGTTAATGTTTTTACGACATAGATTCTGACTTGGGACACTTCTCATCCCTAATGGTACACTGAGCCCAAATATCCCAGAGACCACGAGACCTTAACCCTGAAAAGTGTGGATAGACCCTTACTCATATTTTTTTTATTCTCTCTTGTTACTTTCTAGACTTTTAAAATATTGTTTTCTAGACTTTTCTTACAACACAACTTTTAAATAAATATTTCAAATAATGTATTATTCCGAATACATATACTTACTTAAAATAAATTAACTTTGTGGTAGATTGGTAGAAATTAATGTAGGGTCTAGGTGCCTACGTAATAAGTCAATTTCAAATTATATTCAGACAACTATAGTCGTGCTAATTAACTTTAAAATCCTTTATCGAATAAGAATAGGGTTGCATATACATGGTCATATTTTGTGACTGATGTATATCTGGGTAATCATTTATAATAATAATGTTCTTTCATACTTATCTATCTTAAATTCATTTTTTTTTTTGTTGTGAAATTTATTTTTTAGGAATAGACAATCTTATGGTTCAAGCATACAAACAAACGCTTGCATTTGAATTCGTGGATAGAAAAATTTGTAAATTAAAACTCCAAAATGTATCGTTTAAGCAAGTTTAAGCTTGAGATGTTAACCGATTCATTGCTACATCATTTGACTTGACATTTCCATGTAGTCTACGTTAGGTACCCACTTACTTAATTTTATGCATGACTACACATTTGAGTCAAACGTGATCGCTCCGAGGCTTCAGTTCCCATCGAAGCGGGTAATGTACCGTAAATGTCACAGGAGTTATATTACAACCACAGGTACACTGATATTTCCCAACAAAATGATATTATAAAACTTGTCATGAAGCCCACAAAGTGGGCGATTCTCAAAAACGTAGTTATCAGAAAGTAAAAAAAAAAAAACTGAAATTTGTGACTTAGTTTCTTCTTGCTCACAAAATATTGTTTTTTCTCTTCGAAAAAAACAGTAAATCTGTTTTTTTATCGAAGAGAAAAAACAATATTTAGTCGACATTTATTAGGAAGTAGATACCTACCCAATATTTTGTAATTTTATCTAGAGAACGTTAGGCAAGTTTCACGTTAAATACGTAAAAAAAAATTGCGATAAAACTAAACTCACGACACCATGTCGGTACTTGGATATCAACTTTGTAATAGTTCTGCTAATTACCTACGTATCAAAAGGTATGCAATGTAATTGTATGTAACATTATTACAAAATAATGCTTGATGATAAACATTAAATAGTAATTTCATACTTACAATACAATGGCAATGACATTCATTTTGAAAGTTCAACAACATTCATTGCGTTATTTACGTTGTTGAGCAGACATACTTTTCAAACATGTGAAGCAATGGATTAGCAGTTTCCTTCAAAATCCTTTGGATTATGATTGAGTGTGTTACGCAACTGGGTCGCTGATTAGGGAATATTCATCGTATTTTGTGGTCTGCTGCGACCCCAACTCACTATCTAAGATCTTCAGTCTTGTGATAAAGCTCACAACACGTTTGGAAAGTTGCAAATATGGACAATATTGGGTATGTGGTGTCCACACCATCTTATAAAGGATCCTATTTTAAGGTGTCTATTTTAAAGTAATTAATTCGTATACCAAAATGTCACAAAGAAGTCACTACCTACCTGGGACCCGCGCCCTAATTGCACACTATCAATCAGAATCTGAATCATTTTGAAGTATATTGCTTCATATGTTCGAAAAATGTTTATGCTCAACAACGTAAATAACGCAATGAATGTTGATGAACTGTCAAAATGATAGCCATTGCTACTGATAGTATATTACGTAATTACCCCGCTAGCTACCTATGTGATTAACAGTCGTCAAGTCATTAGTACTGAATCGGTTAATTCGATACCAGTGTATCTTAATTTGATTTAGAAACGAGTTGCATACAGTATATTAATCATTATAAGCCGATACTGTAAGGCAATATTATGATATTGACTGTATTTATTACTTAATCCAATAAGTACTGTGATATAA
The DNA here is from genome assembly GCA_947508005.1 of Amphipoea lucens. NCBI lineage: Eukaryota > Metazoa > Arthropoda > Insecta > Lepidoptera > Noctuidae > Amphipoea > Amphipoea lucens. Next base: position 17,260,147 of record OX382367.1, read on the forward strand.
TAATGAATGACATTAATAAATCTGTTAATATATAATTTTTAGTATTAAGTACTTATATAAAATGTTTCTCTAAAGTAACCTTTAGAATTTTGTAAGGATACTTTACAATGTTGTTATTTGTAATGATCTTGTAGAACACTTATTACATTTGGTCGATGCAAAATTGGAGGTTTTTGTCAATGTCCCCTACCTTCTGCTGCAGCCAGAACTCACTGTGTTCAAGAAGAGCCTTCGGGGATTTCAGCTGATGCTGCAATAGAAAATTTTAGCATTTAAAATATGTCTGACCGTCTCGTCAAATGACTGCCTTATCCGTCTAGTGGGCGCAAGCAGGATCTCTTCATTTCGCATAATGTTCTTTTTCCTAATATACTTTGGCATAACTATTTTGGTACCTATAATTTGCTTTGCCATATTTTCTTTTGGCATACAGTTTATGTTTTCATAATTATCTTGAAGGCTAATTTGTTTTGGCATAAATTCGCATAGGTAATACTAAACGACGTCAGGGCCCCCCCCGAGTTTCAGCGCTTTTGCTGAGCATGAGGTCCTGGGTTGGATTCACAGGTCGGGCAGTGTTATTGAGTTTTCTATCTGGGATTTCTCAGTAGCAGCCCCGAGTCTGAATTTGTGTCGGTTGATGTCAACAGACTCGCCCCCTTTAATTACGTGGGACTTAAACTTAACTGGTGGAATGTAGTAGGTACATCTCTGCTCAACCATTTGGGGCAAAAAGGCGAGATTTTATGTTGTTACAACAGTTATGTAAATACAAGATGACTGTCCCCAATGACTTTGTTTAACCTACAGGTTGAGTTGCCTTGGCTTACCTGGAAGTCTTTTAATAGACTCCAGACACAGTTTGGCCGAAGCAAGGAAAACCTGCTGAGGTGGAGGTACACAGATGACTCCGCCCTGGAGTATAAATGAGGTGCTGTTCCACAAACAATAGGATTTAATGGCCTGTTGTTTGCACGTTCCAGGAACTGATGGACGCTATAGGTGGCATACCCGTAGTCGTAGCCAAAGTTTGGGCCGATTGTATTATAGATTACCGTAGACACGCTAAGAAGACCTACAGGTTGAATTTTCCAAGACGTGTGTGCGGTTGGCTAAATTCGAAACGAAGTAGATATAGAAAAGTATTCAGGGAGTATAGGGGCGGTTTTTGGTGAACACTAAATACCTAGGTACCTACATTAGGACACGTGTGACTTAAGTAGTACATTATTTCACGGCGTGAGCCAAACGCCGTGCATTAATATATTACTTAAGTCACACTTTTCGTATACTATTGTATAACTCGTGTAACCTGAACCCGCACTTAAAGTCGCGCTTTTCTGTGTAAAAATGGACTAGGTACTTAAGTCACAGAAAAGCGTTACCTAAGTGCGGGTTTAGGTCACACAGTCACCTACTTAAATAGAATTTTAGATTTTTAGCTTAGACTTCGTTAAATAAAAGGCTTCCTTAAAAAGTAGAATTCGATGGTCCGTATTAACAATGTTGGTTCCGCAAAAAAACTACTGTTCAGTAGAGCAGTTCAAAGTTTGTTTTGGCAATTCTATATTTTGTTTATGTCAGTAACTCAGTACATAGTAAACAATACATAAAACAATCAGTGCAAATTTGAACATCTTGTAAATTTTTTTTTGTCGCCAAAACAAACTTTGAATTTAGTCTTTTTGCGGAACCGACATTGTTAATATGGACCATCGAATTGTCCTTCTCAGAAATCAAGTTTTAGTCCAAAACTTGATTTCGCTGCGCTCGATGATGTCATCATTTCAATAACACACAAGGAAATGTAACCGCTCTGCCATAATATTTCTTATAATAACCAGAGGTTAAAGCATATAAACTAACTTCACGCACATATTCCCCGAAGGGATAAGCACAAGTGTATTATAACTACTTTTCGAAAGTTTTGTATGCGCAATTAATACCCTTGTGAAAATTAGCCCAAGGGGACAATCTAAATGCGATCGTCACAATAGCATGCTTTTATATTTTTTCCAGGTTTCCTTCTATCCTTCTTTCATTTTCCTTCTTTTCCCCCATTTCAAAACAACTAAGCCATATCCCGTTCACGCGGTTTACGCCATGTCTCCCTTTTTTGCACCAAATGTTCATTTATTTATATTGTAATCCTCTTTTAAGTTTATCTAAAATTCGAACTCATATCATAATTACCTACTAGGTCATCGACACTGCCTGCCATGCAATCGGTCTAACAATCCACGTTCAAATGAGGCGCTATGACGATGCAGCGCTCGCCTCAGATAGGTAATTTAATTCTGTGGCTAAAAATTATATTACCTTATAAAGAATTTCGACATAAGTTTTTATTAAAAAGTTTTTGCGAGTTCAAAACAATGTTTGTGATGTTATCGACTTTTTGTGGCATATTATGTTCAAAGTTATTAGGTTTTCCAGGCTTTATAATAGCTTCTAATTGGACGTTTAAAATAGGGCCTATAATAAGTATGGTAGGTACCTATGCCCTTATCCCAATTTTTGGGGTCGGCGCAACATGTCTTTTTCTTCCTTACTTCTCTATTAGTCGTCATCTCGGTAGTCACCCCCTTTCTAACCGTATCCATCATTCACACAGTCCATCCATCACACAAATAATAGATACAAAAATAATAGACTAAAAATGAAGTATTGAAAAGAAACACAATACAAAAAAAAAAAAAAAAAAAAAAAAAAGGAGGAACGGGAAAAAAATATTACCCAACAAAAAAAAAAAAAAGAATATGTGTGCAATTTGCGTTTTTGTGTTGTGTTTCAGGGTGCTCCGTTGTTGCTGCCATGTAATGGCAGTAACAACGGAGCAAAATGGCAGGACACGACGGCCGGCGACGAAGGCGACGACCGTTCTGTGTGTGTTACAAGCCCAGTTGGGGAGAGTTGTCATTAGGGACACACATGGCTATAACTTGTAAGGGTCAAGAAGCGCCTGCGGACTGATAAGATTGCCAAGGGTGCTATGTCCGCAGCCGCCCCACGTTTCGGCCCGTATAACGTATGTTGGTAGGGCCATGGGAAGGTTGGAGTCCATCCATCGTTTCTTATAGTATAGGCACCTACTGTATAAAATAGGTACCTACCTATACCTGTAGAATTAGTTACCTACCTACCTTGTTGAGATGTCATAAAATCCATTAAAGGTGATAGAATCACATGCAAACCCTGTCTATAACCGGTATTACATAATTTGCGATCACTCATTGTTTAAATAACAATACCTGCCACTAGTAGGTACAAGGCGTATTGTTATGTTTGACAATTACTATCGTCTCGCGGTTCCATGTTCCTACTATTCTTCATCGAATGAAGGTGGAATATTAATTAGGTAGCTACGTTAATAGGTAACTTTTATTACCTATCGAGTTTAGGTCCCAACTGTATAACTCACTGGAGCAGTCTTAAATCAGTAGATCCTGATCTACTGAGCTACCCACATTTTGTGAGTAGGTAAACATTGACACTAAATCACCAAGTATAGGCGTACCTACCAAGACTATCTACCCTTCAGAGTCGGATTATCCACGTAGCAGGTATTGCAACCCACATTGGGCCGGCGTGGTGGATTACGGTCCACTCCCTCTCACTGAGAGGAGGCCCTGTGTCCCAGCAGTGGGAACATTATAGGCTGATTATGAGGTAAGTATTGCAAATGCTACAGGCCCCGCGCTTTGATAAAACAAGTCATAGTAGGTACTCTATCCACCAGTAGGTCCGATGAAATTATTTAGGTAAGAATGATCCAAAGAAATCGAACATCTCCGAGGCGGGATGCTAAACATTTTCGAACTTGTTTCGCTCGCTCTTGCATCGTAGTGTCTCTTAATTCTTCAGTTTTTCCGCATTAATCGACAAAGCTACTCCTATTTCTGTATGAATTGCGAAAAGAACCCCTCAGAGGTGAGGTGCTAAACATTTTCGAGCTCACTTCGCTTGCTCTTGCATACAAGGTTCTGTTTTATTTTACAAGTTCTACCATAGTAGAGCCCCTGGAAGAAGAATTTGCGACAGGCGCCGCGCTGACATAATTCGGCACTGCTAGCCCTACCTTCTTTGACAGTCTGGACTGAACTGATTACTTTAACTAGCTCAAGTTAAAAGGGTTCACATAAATTATAGCTTATATTTTTTATTACCTAGGTAATCGGTGGTTCATTTGAATTATCTATTCGCTGACGACACACAGTAATCGTCTGGGTGGCAACTGTTTGCATAATTTATAAATAGATACGCAAACTAACCGCGCAGATAGATATTAAAATGTATTTGCTAATCGAAGTAATCGGTCTTCACCTCGAGGATCCCGGCAATAGTTGGAGAAACACCGTGTGGTTTTAGTAAGTATTAATTATGACAGACCCCTTCGCTCACCCAAGAGAGGATTGGGAAACCAAGAAGAACTCCATACGACAACTGGCAGATCTCTCCGCCCACCCCAGGGCAGAGGACATCTACGAACAGCGAGAAAAAAAAAGAGATCGGCATTCCCGGCACAGAATAGACCATCTCTCCTTATGTGATCCACGTTAAAACTTAAAAACCAAGGTATTATACCAAATCAAATTAAATTAGCTAACGAAACTGCGCAGGCGTGATTGGTATCGATAATTATCAGTGGTGGATTTACACATTTGCCGCCAGTAGGCTATTCAAATTTTGCCGCCCCTACCGACCTCTACAATAATGTCCCATGTCTTTTGTATATGTACTGCTTTGCCTTTTCTTTAAAATACTTAAAATGTTCTCGTTCATCAGTTACGAAAAACTTGCAAAGAGATTTGTAAAGATCGGCAACTATGATTAAATCTACGGTAGAAGTTGTTTATTCTTTCCAAAAAACATGGTAGGTATATAAATATTAATCTTTTTAATTTCAGTAAGACATTTAAAAAAAATGTTAGCCCCAAATTTGCCGCCCCTATAATCTGCCGCCCTAGGCTCCAGCCTACTCAGCCTATCGATAAATCCGCCACTGATATTATCTAAACATGATAAAACAAATAGGTAAACAAGATTTGATGGTGTTTTCTTTTGGGTGAACGACTGCAGGAAGTACATTCATTGATACTTATCACGTCTACGGAGTTCGCTAGCTAATTTAATAAGGCGCGGGTCATATCCAATTAGTTAGGGAAGCTTCTGTAACTAACCGGTGGTATGGGATACGGTGTAGGCATCTCGCAGGCCTGTCTTATCATAACATCCGACATTTTAGACTTGACACAAATATCTTCAGTCCAGCATCCCTCCTGAAGCTGGCCGGTATTCATGTGATAAAACCGGCCGATGCCGCTCTTGATGCCCTTCTCCCAATGGCCTTCGTATCTGCACCCGTTTTCTGTTTGCGGCCAGATTTTGTAGTGTGGTTAGTAAGGACATAAAAAATAAACAAGTATGTATTAAAGTGTGTACGGTTAACGAAAGAGAGACGTATGCAAAGTACTAATTTGCATACTAGGTGTACCTACTATTAATGTAAGCTATTTTTAACCCATGGTGTGCTTAGTGCCTTTTGGGGTCCTCTCTGCTAGACATAGGCGTCTCCGATGGCACGCCATTCAACTCGATCCTCGGCTACTCTCCGGCTGCAAGTCAAGTCTTTGGCACAGTTCCAACTTATTAATTAGGTAGCTATACCTAGTACCTACATAATCAATCAACTCAGCCTACCGACCGCAGTCCACTGACATAGGCCTCTCCCAGACTGCGCCACAGCACAGCACCCTGTCCTCCGCCTTCCGCATCCAGTCTACCCCAGTCACCTTCTTTAGGTCGTCCGTCCATCTACCCAAATAATAAACAATGAATATTGCCGTCCTAGTACCTACTAATGCTGTTAAAATAATCCTATTTTGTCGACTATACCTCGAACAATGTGTGTATCGTTCTTATCGTGGGAATTTCATAAAATGCTCTGTTGAGAGAACAAAGGAAGGCAATTTCAAAATAGGTAGGTAGGTAGGTATGTATGGTTCCGTTTATTTAGCCAACATCTGTAGCATCTGTAGCCTATGTAGGTCGCATGTGGTGCTACTTCCGGTGATTACGTAGGACTTCGGAACACGTGGTTCAAAAAAACGCTACAATTATAACCTTTGGTTATATCACAACCCGGACACCATACAACGCTCGCAAAATAATTACCTACTACTACTACATTAAAAAATGACGTGTGTATACGTATGAATGTGTGCGTGAGGTACTTGTGTTTGCGAGCGCGAACTGCGACGGTAACCTCGAAGTGCGGGGTGAGGTGCGGTAACTGATGTTAGTGCGGGGAAGGGAGTGGCCTTTCTGTACGTAGTACTTTAAGTATTCTGTCAGAATACTTAAAGTACTACGTACAGAAACAGAATACATAAAGTACTACGTTCAGTTACCGCACCTCACCCCGCACTTCGCCGTATTCGTCGCAGTTCTTTAACAAGTAGTAGTAGGTAATTATTTTGCGAGCGTTGTATGGAGTGTCCGGGGTGTGGTTATATGTCTCATTAGGTACCTAGGTAATGATAGGTATCTAATCAGTTGCAGCCAATAGCTTAATTAGCCAATCATTGGTGTACTTAACTGGACGTAGAATACGCAAAAAGGATCCAACCCACAAAATGGCACTTTAGAGATAATGAAGTTTGAAGTTTTTGCTCATTGATTATTCTACTTATTTTGTGATTTTGTTGATGTGGGACATAGTAACATATTTTGACTAGGGTGTTTTTACTCATCGAAAATATACTAATTTGGCATACTTACTCAGCTCATTTTCGACCATACTGTGGGTTGGATCCTTTTTGCGTATCTACGTCCAACTCACCTAATAGAAACAAGCCCAAACCATCTCTCACATCATTCTTCCAGTAGCCGCCGTAAAATGTATTGTTAGCGTACCACATATTTCCGTAACCACACTTCTTGCTCCTTTTAAAGAACCCTAAGTAAATATCTCCGTTTTCATAGTACATCCAGCCGGGGCCTTCCATCTTGCCTCGAACCCAGTCGCCCCGGTACACGAGTTTATATACGTCATTCGGCTGACGCTTACTGAGTAGGCCGAAACCGTGCCTGATGATGGAAAACAGCTGGATTAGTTGGGTGCCTACAGAGTTAAGAGGCCGTAGGTGGGTGATGAAGAGTTTCCTGTTGAAGTTATAAATAAATTTGAATTGAAGTTTCTGTGATTTTGACAAGGTCCTTTGCGCGGTTTTTGACAAACTGTAACTAAAGCCACTAACTTTTATTGGTTTCCTCTGTCGCCCATCGTATTCGCCAGATCTTACATCAACTTACTTTTATTTTTTTTCAGAATTTAGATAACTTTTACAGGGGTAAATTTCAACTCCAAAGCGTTGTAAGTACCGATGACAAACACCTTTCATATCATCGATTCCCGTCATCTAAATCAATGCACTCTCATTAAAATGGCAAAGGTGCATCAACCATAATAGCCAAAAAACATCGACTAATAAAACTTTTCATTTCATCTATTATGTCGCGGACCGTGGCTTAACGGAAACGCTATGCTTGGCACATTTACTAAGCAGACCGAAACCGTGCCTGCAGATGCTGGAAAACAGCTAGATTATTTGGGTATCTACATGAGGCCTGTGATTGTCTACAAATGAGGGGCCTTCCAATAAAGTAGTGAAGGGAAATTTTGCTATGAACAACTATCTCCCTTGGCAGATAAATTGATGGTGAGTCTGACACTCCCTTCGCTCCACCCAGAGCGGGAGGGGTCATTTGATGATTACCCATCCATAAAAAAAAAAAATAGGTAATTAGTACTTATTAGTAGGTTGTTATTCTTGCATAGCGTTTGCCAGTTTCTAGAGGGCGCTGCTGTCAACTCTTGATGGTCTTTCTCTCATACAGGAGGTGTTCTTATTGGGAACTGATCGAAACACATACTAGCGCTTCAAGTTGTAGGTAGGTACATACTTAGAATAGCAGAAGGTATTATAAATGGTACTTTTCACTAACCTATAACCTTGATACCAATCACCTTCGTATAGCATCCCGCCTTTCGTGGTAAACCTTCCTTTGCCTGTGGACATTTGGACAATTTCCATCATAATCGTGCTTTGTTGTCAGCCAAAGTTAAAAGTGCTCGACTTCGGTAAAAATCGAGCAAAAAAAAAAAATAGGCATCAGTTTTAGTAGGTACCAACGTGCTTGATGTAAAGAGTCGGGCAATTGATGATCATGCACACTGAACGCTGGCTCAGAGCCTTTCTGCCTCCTAACTGTCACCATTTCTATTGTGACATGCCGTACCTATGCCCGATGGCATTCCCAACGGAAAAAATTACGAATTTCCATACAAACTTTCAATCCCTATTTAACCGCTTCGGGGAGTGAATTTTCAAAATTCCTTCCTCAGTACTAACTTTCGTTATTTATTTATAATTTCATGCTTCTAGACCCAAAGGTCTAGGCTGTGCGTTGTCTGTCGACTCTCAGTGAATGAATTTAAGAATTTCGATGCCATGAAGACTCGCTTTCACCCGGAATGCCCAAACTTTTTATACCTAAACGTAGATGCAGTTCCGGATTACCTAGCCCATAAGCAAGTTAAGTCTCGGAGGGCACCATAAGGCAGAGAAAGCACCGAAAAAGTATTTGCTAGCACATGAAAGGCAAGGCTGTTTATCAGCAAGATATTACAAGACCCAAGTCACTCTAGAGATGTGTGCAGTGGCGGATTTACCAATAGGCTGAGTAGGCTGAAGCCTAGGGCGGCAGATTTTAAAGGCGGCAAATTTGGGGCTAACATTTTTGTTAAATGTCTTACTGAAATTAAAAAGATTAATATTTATATACCTATCATGTTTTTTTGGAAAGAATAAACAAAGTGAAGTTGCCGATCTTTGCAAATCTCCTTGCAAGTTTTTCGTAGCTGATGAAAGAGAACATTTTAAGTATTTTGAAGAAAAGGCGAAGCAGTATACAGAAGACATGGGACATTATTGTAGAGGTCGGTAGGGGCAAAATTTGAATAGCCCACTGGCGGCAAATGTGTAAATCCGCCACTGGATGTGTGCCAATCTTTACTAATCGCTCGTCGATGTTTTGTTAAAATACTAGGCGATTAGTGGATAGGGGGGCCTGCAGGCGTGGATTGCTTAGGGCATCAAGTAGTCTTAATCCGGCAATGCGATGGGCTTTACATTTCTATCAGACAGAAACCTGAACGTCATGCTATTTTACCTTCCTTCAAATCGCATTTCCATTCGCCAACATAACTGTCCATCCTCGACGTAAAGATAGCGTGACGAAGACCATTTTTTCTAGCTTTCCTGTCGGCCGCTACTGACAGTGGCGTAAAACCTCGTGGGTGGTGATAATATGGCATGGTGGTTTAAAATTAAGGTGTAAAAAAATATCAACAAAATATTAAGCACAGATCGACAGTGTGTGATTGTGTACAAAAATGACACTGACAGCATCGTTTTTTTCCTATTCTAATATTTTCGTCCATCAATGAGGTTTTTGGTTTTTTGTAGCAGCCGTCGCAAACTTGACCAAACTCTAGATGACTAGATGTCGCACCATGCGACTATCAGTTTATAAGTGTATAGTCTATGCTAGGAGCGTCCAAAATAGCGGTCGTCTCTTTTTTATGCTCTTTCGTCGCTATGACAAAAAGCAAATACTAACGATAAAAACACAAATTCAAACTTAACTATTCTTTTAATAACATACATTATACATTAGTTCACTACATAAATGCTTTATTGTTTGCCGTGCGCCTTCTGCAAGCCTCTGCTGAGGTCAATCAGCTGTTGATAATGCTCCCTGAACCCTTGCAGTGCTAACTCCTGCTGGCTTTTCATTGAAGAGTTGCTGACGATGTACTTCTCTATACATTCTATGCATTTGCTGTCAAGCTGGATGTCTTCTTCCGTGAGGGTCTCGGGTTTCGTCAGCTGCACTGGTGTTGGTAGTATCTGTAAAGTAGCATATTATGTGTAGAGTAAAACACTAGTTAAAGCTCCGTCGCGAACGAGAGCAAAGTGGTCTTGAGGATGATTTGGACGACATTAATAAATGAACTTTATTTTCAGCAACATAAAGTGCTTTGGCCGCAGACACAAAACAGTTCTTCGGGAGTCCTCGAGCGCGCTTGCGCGAACACTGTCAAAGCTAATGACATGATAGTGATTGATTTCCTTTTGTTATTTCATAAGTCAAAATCAGTAATTTGTTTATTTTCCGCTTTCAGAAATTGAGTGAGTGTGGGAAACTTGACAAATTTTACAAAACACACTCACTTGCTGGGCGATAGTTCGAGCTACATCGCCGTTTGCCACATCGCCATGAATATCCTGCCTCAACGCAGTTAGAAGTACTGCCTCCCTGACGGTGCCGCTCTGCAGTAGTTCCAGCATTAACTTATCCATGCTCTGGTGCCAGGTCAAGTAGAATACAAGCGGACCGAAGTGGCGGGTAGATCTGGAAAATACGAAGATGTTTTGGATTGATATTTAGATTTTAGATATTAGCAGCAAACATATTTCGTTTGTACAACATTTATGGCGTTTATTGTCGGGAATATCAACATTTTCCAGTGTAAACTAGACATTAATTTAGAACTATTTTGCTGTAAAAATATAAATAAATAAAATTGACCACCATTTTGACGTCAAAATGGCGCCGGATGGGTTGGTATCTTGGGCCAAGTAATTGCGATTATTCTGTGATATTTTACTTGTTGGTGTTAGTTATGTTCGAAAAAATATGCATTACAATGGTCTACAACTCTAGAAATAGTTCCTCACCTCAAAAGTTCATATTTGCTCTTGTTATCAAGATGCTGGTATGTAATGCTGGTCACCTTCTGGTACGCAGGCTCATCAGGTTCGTACTGTACACACGCACGGTCCAGCACAAACTCATACTGTTCTCTGTCCAGTAAACTGTTGAACTTCTCCTGGTCACTGAACATCACTGGTTCTCTTAATTTACGACCATGGAGTGGAAAATACACCTGAAATTGAGATAGGGTTAGGTAAGAATTTTCTTTATACTTTTTATTGGATTAACAAGTCCAGTTTAGTTTTTTTAGTGGAGGCTAAGGTCATTCTTTTAGAAGAGTCTTATAAAACAAACTCCATAAAAGCCATTTATATCATCTTTTAACCCCACTGAATAGGCTACTGGTTTTAAAAACCCAGTGGTTTAAATTTAAAAATACCTATTGGTAGCCCTGGTCTTCCTTTGCAGGTTTTTTAACAAGAATAATAAAAATATATACCTGGTTCAATCTTTTCCTGACATCGTGATCACAGCTACGAAGACAACCATCAGGATCCCTGTAAAATCCATTAAAATAATTAGGTTTGTAAACAATGTGCATTTAATTAGGATAACATCGCACATCTGACATATTATTTGAATAGTCATTTTTTAAATTTAAAGGTGTTTTAAAAAAAATGTTGAGTGGAAATAGGAAAGGGAGGTCTTTGTTCTGCAGTGGGACTATACGGGATAATTATTATCCTTTTTTTTTTAACCAATTATCTTTCTTTTTATGAGCCGCTTGACCGGTTGTGTATATAAGAACTTTGTGCGGACTACCCGCTACTTAACTCATTTTATTATAACATGTTATAATGAACTATATATTTTGTAACTTAAACATTATGTGGGTCCATAGTAAGACTTGCAAATACCTAATAATTAAACGCTGTACATTAAGTCAATGAATTGACTTAATGTACAGCGTTTAATTACTAGGTCTAGGTCAACTCAAAATATATCAATAAAAACATGTTTTAGTGTTTGTAAAGGCGAAATATAGCCTATGTAACAAAATTAATCACAATCTCAAATTGAATAAGATAATTTGTAAACATTACTGTAACAACCTTTGTAGTAATAAAGACCCTGAAAAATCAATCAATCAATGAGACTAGGAATCAATTTTGGAAGAGAACTAAGCTTACCGTTTACTAACAAAAATCGTTACTGTTTACTAAAAAAATTATCTTGTCCTTTCTGCTACTAACGTATAAATACCACGGAGTACAAAGTTCGACCGCTGCGGCTCACCTTGCTATGTTACCGTCACCACATGACGCTGGCAGAATAGTCGACATCGGCTCAGTTGCCATTACAGGAAAAAAAAAAAGCTTACCGTTCAATAATAAATCTGTGTTCATTCGCCACACCAAAAGTGATGTCAGTGAATATGAACTTAGCTGTATCATAGCCCACCAAAGCCGGGTCTTTGGACAGAACGTCTTCAATGTGTTGTTGAATCTGAAAATGATAAGCAAAACTTTGTAGAAACAGTCATGGGATTGTGTTCTATTTATATAATATACTGTAGGACAGTGATATTCATTTGTAATCTTTTTCTTCATAGACATAAGGCTTGAACATAGATACCAGCAGTTCTGAAAAGGTTAGTTATGGCCTGTAGCAAAATAAATCCGAAATAATCAATAACATAATATTGTTCCTTACCTTTACAACAGGAGGCATTTGTAGCAATCTATCAGCCCTTTCATTGGCTTTAGCAACTTCTTCTTCAAGTTCCTCATTTGTTAAGAATTTGTAAGTTGGTGTCTTTAGGATGGTTAGCCCTTGGTTGGTCCTTTTACGAAATACTTTATTGAAGTCGGGTCGAGTTAATCGTTTCAATAAAATTTGAACATTTGATGAGAAGAACTTTGGAGCTGGATCTTGTTCTCCATCTTGAAAAGGATAATTAGAGAAATAGATGAAATTATTTGCAGGTTTCGAGCTATATTTATGTTAGATTTAATGGTTACGTGAATGGACTTACCATAAATGGTTGGAACTATGCTCAACTTGCGGCATGATATAACGAGTATTTGCGCATCTGTGATGATGTTTCTTGGATTGTTTCGTGCTAGTTTTCGAAGTATAAGCGACATTTTAATCTTTTACGAATCTTTTTTAGATCCTAACCTAACAAAATAATGTTTATTTTATTTTTCTTTACTGTGTCGTGATTGATAATCATATTTCAGAGTTTGAATTCAAGTCTTTTGAATTCAATTTGGCTTTCATTCTCGAATGTCGAACTAATGTCGTCAAAGGGGTTTGAAGGTTTTGGCCCTAAAATCAGCTGCCATTTTGATTTTTTTTCAGAATCGCGGTGCACAACAAAAGTTATATATTTAGATAGAGGACACTTATACAAACAAAAAATGTGATATAATATAATATCCTAAAGCGTCAGGTTTCGGTGTTATTCACCAAAATATAAGTCGAAAACAACAAGGATTTTTTTGTTTTTTTTTTCCCTCTAGGTAAGAATATTGAATGGAGAAGAAACAAAAGAAGAATAGACATTTTTCAAATAAATAATTAAACACCGCAATTTATTGTTCGTTTTTTAATCCCAGAGACTAATCTGACAAGACGTGTAATGTCAAACTTCTATACTAAAAAAAACGAAAACTCAAAAGACTTAAATGTCAGATTAGTCTCTAGGATTAAAAAACCGGCCAAGTACGAGTCGGACTCGCCCATGAAGGGTTCCGTAGCAGCAAGTAACATAATATAAAAGTTCTAGTAGTTCGTTGTAACTTTGTGAAAGGTAAATTGCGGTTTTCGATTTATGACGTATTAAAAAAAAACTACTTACTAGATCTTGTTCAAACCAATTTTCGGTGGAAGTTTACATGGTAATGTACATTATATATATTTTTTTATTTTTATCATTCTCTTATTTTAGAAGTTAGAGGGGGGGGGGGGGGGGGGGGGGACACATTTTACCACTTTGGAAGTGTCTCTCGCGCAAACTATTCAGTTCAGAAAAAAATGATATTAGAAACCTCAATATCATTTTTGAAGACCTATCCATAGATACCCCACACGTACAGGTTTGATGAAAAAAAATTTTTGGAGTTTCAGTTGTAAGTATGGGGAACCCCAAAATTTATTGTTTTTTTTTCTATTTTTCTGTGAAAATCTTACTGCGGTTCACAAAATACATCTACTTACCAAGTTTCAACAGTATAGTTCTTATAGTTTCGGAAAAAAGTGGCTGTGACATACGGACGGACGGACAGACAGACAGACAGACAGACAGACAGACAGACAGACAGACATGACGAATCCATAAGGGTTCCGTTTTTTGCCATTTGGCTACGGAACCCTAAAAACGAACTATAAATTGGCGTGTTTAATTATTTATTTAAAAAATGTCTATTCTTCATTTGTTTCTTGTCCATAAAGGTTTCATAACGTTTCTATTACCTCATTAGTTCAATATGCTTACCTGGAGGGAAACAAAACAATAAAATCCTTGTTGTTTTCGACTTATATTTTAGTGAATAACTCCGAAACCTGATGCTTTAGGATATTATGTTATATTACATTTTTGTTTGTATAAGTGTCCTCTATCTAAATATATAACTTTTGTTGTGCACCGCGATTCTGAAAAAAAAATCAAAATGGTGACCGACTTTAGGGCCACCCTCCATACAAAAATCTTCAAACCCCTTTGGGATTTTGAAGTAAAGTGACGTCACAAAAGGTGTTTTTTTAGAAGTTGTAACTCCTATGAGCTATGGACGCGGACGTACATACTAATTCCATGGGGTAAGTAATCCTTTATGGTAGCTTGCTACTAATATCTTATCTGTGCTGTATGGTGTAGATGTGCTCTGTGGAGTGTGTGGTAAAGCTATTTGTCAAAATAATATTTTGTCAAAGTCAAAATAGTACTGTGTTTTGTGTTAATTGTTTTACTCCAATTTGTGGAAAGATACCGTAATAAACTTTACTTTGAGGGTAAAACAACGTCTTAATGACTTATTTTTTTTATCATGGCCAAAAGGAAAGCAGCTGTCAATGATATCATATATGAATTGGACAATGAGGACATCGTACTCAGCAGTGAAGATGAGGTTACAGAACCCAAAATAAATCGTTTGGAGACGGTAAATAGTACAAACGGTACCTCAACTGACAAAGAAAGTAATGTAGAAATTAGTTTAGAAGTACCCAATGTAGATAAGCCAGGCGAGGACGTCAGTGATAACACGACTCCACTGACGATGCATAATGGAGGGAAAACGCTGAGCGACGTATCTATTGAAAATAGTCCGAAAGGTACCAGCTCTCAAAAGGCAGTTGGTGAAGTTGATAGCGTCAAGAAAATTGGTAGCGAGGGTTCAAAAACCACTATACTGAACGAGGATATAGTAATAGATTCTCCCGGTAATAGCGATCTAGGAGTGGAAGGCTGCGAAAATAGGACACCCTTAGTAACAGTGCGATTTAAAGATAGAAAAATGGCAAGTAATTACAAGGAACAGGTGAAAGCATTTATGTTAAAATTGATAAAGCTTCATGAAGGAGAGAGTTTGGGGTCTGATTCTGAGACAGATGTAGAACTTGACATTTGGCCCGAAGACTTAATTGAACCGGAATTAAGTGAAAATATTGTTGAAGCGAAGGAAGAAAGCAATTTGTTCTTTGTGGACACTGACCCTTGTACTGACCGGCCCAGCGTGATACCTAGATACAGTCAAGTAAGCTTTGCTATCTTATTTATAATGTAGTTTATAAACATAGATTAAATACCTATTTAGGGAGAGGCCTTTGCCCAGCATTGGGATGATACAGACTGTATAACATTTTACTATATCATATTCATATACACACAGTATAATAATATTTTATACACAGATTAAAAAGAAACATCAAAATTGGTTATAATATTGGTGGACTTAAAAAGCCAATGTGTTGTTTTCAGGCATCATCAACAGTCATAACAAATGTCCCTGACAAGGAAGCATCCACTCCGCCGCTACGAAGAGGGCCGTGCTGCTTCAACTGTGATGGGAGTCATCAACTCAGAGAGTGCACGTTGCCGAGAGATCATGCTAGAATAGCAGAGAAAAGGAAAGCCATGAATTCACTTAGAGTTGGGTAGGTAATCAATGACAACATTTATAAATAGCAGTCAACTGAAAATAGTAATGTTCCGAAAACTTATTGTTGAACTATTAAAAAAAAAAAACATGAAAGAAAATCTATGAAATTGGTTTTTCTTTAATGCATTGACTGCCAACTCGATCACCATTGACTGCGAACGAAAGATTTTCTATTGTGTCTGTTGCCTGGCAGTCAACGTGTGAAGGGGGATGCGTTAGGTAGCCCGTGAAATTCAAATTTTCTTATGGTTTTTGCAATATGCAGGTCAGTGTCAGGTTGTATGTTGGGGCCTACCCTGGTGCTTCCCCTTAAACACATTTAATGTCACAGTAAGAAAATCAGAGGAAGGTGTCAGACATTTTAATTCACACCTAAAACTTTTTTTTAAGTGCCTGTATGTCGTTTTTAAGAAGATATTCTAGATAAATTTTGTTATAAAGTGTTTTTATGATATGATTTGATGATTCAACAATAATCATAAAGCTATCATTTTATTTTACTGAATGTTTATGTATATCCATTTCAGAAGATACCATGTAGAAGATGAACAGAAATATGGGCATCTAATACCTGGTAGAATATCTGGGGAGCTGCGGCATGCCCTAGGACTAAAGAGGCATGAATTGCCACTTCATATTTACCGCATGCGGTTACTGGGATACCCGCCTGGATGGCTGGAGGAAGCCAGGATATCGCACTCTGGCATTACTATGTTTGATTCAAAGGTAAATAAAATTAATATTACGATAATGTTTGATTTCAAAAACAGATAATTATTTAACCGGTCAAGCTCCGTGCGTGACCTATGGGTCACGACACAATAGAAAATCAATTGTGTCTCATTAACGGATCTTAATGAGTTAAACTTTTCGCACAAAAAGGTACAAAGGCGGACTTAATGCCTTAGGCATTCTCTACCAGTCAACCAAGGGTGGTGAAGAGTAGATGGCAGGTTCAGAGAAAAACGAATGAGAATTATCAAGTTTTGGAACAACAAACCCAATGTTATGTTATACATGACAAAATTAAAAATCCATTGCAACAATAATAATTATGACCTTTTTGTTACAAATGAAAAACAAAAACTCAAAAATCAACTTAGGAATGCATTATGCTAAACTAGTTACGTAGTTGAGGTAGTGGTATTGTAGCTATTGCTACAGTCTAGGGCGAAAAATTCATTCTTTTTCCAGGCAGAAGTGTGTCTAATTTTTGTCTACCTCTTTGGCAAATACAGGGTGGCTGGTTGGGACATTAATCCATAGAAATGGATAAATAAATAAATAGTAACAGCACCCTAATTGCTTAACACACTATCAGTCGAAATCTGAATCATTTTGTAGCAAATTGCTAATACATTGCTTCATAAGTTCGAAAAATTTGTCTGTTCAACACGTAAATAACGCAATGAATGTTGTTGAACTGTCAAAATTAAACTGATTCCAATTGATAATGTGTTACGCAATTGCCCCACTGGTTGTGTGTGGTCTTAAATGAATAACTTGAATCCTCTCCAGGGTAACGCCATATTGGAACCTGAGGAGGAAGAGGGTGAGGTCTGCGAACCTGGCAGCAAAGACAAGTTCGACATCAAAAAGATACTTGACTTCCCTGGGTTCAATGTACCAGCCAGTTCGCGGTATATAGAGGTAAGATATCATCAATAAGGTAATCGTAAGTCTATTTATTTAACGCAGGATAACCTTTACCAGAAGTGGTAATCGTATTAGTGGTTCAACAGCTCAGTGGCGTGCATTGCATATAGGCATATAAGCAGTGCCTACCTCGATATATCAACATAAGCCTGTCAATTAAATTTTAGTGTGTGCCCCACATTAAGAAACTCACTAAATTATCATACCTAATAAAAAACAAAATCTTCATACAAACACGCGCGGCAGTAGGCAGTCGCCGGACGGCCTACTCGGCCCCCGTACTTTTCGCACACTGTCATTGGTCTTTACTCCAAAATTAAAAATACGTACGTCTCACGCATAATACCATGACGTTCGACCTTCGCAATTTATCACCCTTAAATAGGCATGCCTGATCAAATAACCACACTTTTGACCTCACTATTTTTTCTGATTAGTGACCGCGTTTGCCTAGACTAGACCCGGCCTAGTGCCTACCTATTTTGAAAATCAATGGACGCCACTGCAGCAACTTGAATATCATACGGATTGTGCCAGTTTGTCGGTACGACAGCGACTCCACTGACATATTCTGTCGTCAGAAGACAGCCGCCACGCAACCATCGATGCGAGGCTCTGCTAGAGTGACTGTCATCAGCCAGTGTTACTATTATCCGATATAAAAGACTAGATGGCGCCACTTGCTGCGCCGTCATTATGTATTGAAGATCTTCAAATGATGTGTACGTTAATACTTCCAGGAGTCGCAAGAGTTTGGTCTGCCGCCGATGTCAGAGCAGGACAGCAAGATGTCGATGCTCCAGTTCCTGGCCCCCAACGCTATGAAGGCGTACAAGCGCAAGAAACTCACGTTCTTCCCTTCGGCCTCCGCTAACAACACACTCGAAGGACAAGCAGAGATGGAGCTGGATAGTGGAGATGGTGAGTTGCGGTTCCTGTATTTTTTCCAGCAATAAGATAATATGACAGTAAAAGTTAATAGCTGCCTCGTGCCTTTAGTAGTAGCAAGGGCAACTGCTAAGCTTTGTGACCTCAGTTCACGATTTTTTTAGTAGCAGCCTTTTTTTTTATCGTTGAGAAATGCTCATGCATTCTGCACTACCACGGGGAGATAGTGCAGTTATGTGGAACTCTAACCCAATAAAACTCCACGGTGTCCTCCTCTGCCGCTTACGGCGGGGAACACGGGCACGCGTTAGAACTCATCCGTGAACCCGCCGCTACTCCTCTGGGGAGTATTCCCCATCTCCGGCGCACCAGAACACATAGCACGCCGTGACCACCCCAGGGACCAAACCAGCACATGGGCGCCAGACGACCCCGTGTCTGGGCACCCTTGGTCCCCCTGCGACGGGTCAGGTCATTGGCCCCGCCGCCTTTGGCTTAGAAACCTGGATTGACTATTGAGGAGGGTTCAGTAGCAGCCTGGAGGCTGGATTAGTGCCTGGTTGATGGCAATAGGATTGCTCTCTATTACATGAGACTTAAACATAACTTGCGAAATGTGGGTGATCACTTCTGGCACATACGAGTGTTGTTATGTTTATTCGATAAAATAATAGTTATTTATGCAACTTTTATAGAGGAGTAGCTGCGCCCCGCGGTTTTACCCGCATAAGTGTCGATCCCGTGGGCATATCGGGATAAAAAGTATCATATGTCTTATTCTGATGTATACGCTATATTACTGTAGTTTCATAAAAATCCGTTCAGTAGTTTTTGCGTGAAAGAGTAACAAACATCCTCACAAATTTTCGCGTTTATAATATTAGTAGGATAGGAAGTAGGATTTATAGCATGGGTGTAGATTAATAATTTTTTTCTTTCCTTCAAAAGTGGCTATGAAAGTTCTCTTAATAATACCAGCTTATTTTCTCTCACTGCAGAGCAAACGCTTCTTTTCATACGGAGAAGGCAATGTGCATAGCAACGTTCTACTTAATTGAAATAAATAATTGGACTTTATAATTTTATGCTATGATTTCAGAAGTAGCAGAATTCCCGTCAAACCCCCCGCTGCCGGACGAGGCCCCGCCCCCGCCGCCCCCTCCGCCATTGTTACCTCCTCCCCCACTAGAGATGCCGCCGCCTCCTCCCCCGGTAGAGATGCCGCCGCCTCCTCCCCCGGTAGAGATGCCGCCGCCCCCTCCCCCCGCGGACGACAAGCCGGAGACCTCAGGAGATGACATCGAAGTGATAGAGGTCATCAAGATTGGGGACATACCCATTCCTGTCACTGATCTTACTAGTGATGATGATTATGTACGTTATACCATTGATTTAGGGCTGATTTTTCAATATTCACACAACCTTTATGTGAGGACTAAATACTGCGGTTCGACAGCTTTTCTATAGAAAATACATTATGTCATAATTATTCTTTAGATAAAAGTTATCTGAGTATTGAAAAAATCAGCCCTTAGTGTTAAGTATTCCCCCTTAGCCCTTAGTAGTATTCTCTTTGTTTCCTTTTTTAAATTTTCTATTTTCATCGTTCAGATGAACGACGTCTTCTGCTGGACCTCCTTAACTTCGAAATATTGTGTTTATTATTTGAAAAACCAAACACAGCTTTAAGTTACATTTCAAGTTGAGTTTTACAGCAAACAACAAAGCTTTAAAAATGAGTACCAACCGACAAACGTATTATCCATACAATACCTTAAAATCTTTCAGGACAAATCCCAAAGCAGTGGACGCAGTAGCCCAAGCTTAGACGATTTAGAAGAAAAGAAACGACTGTTACTAAATGCATTAGAGACTAGTACGCCAAACACCTCCATTATCAGTATACTGGACAGCACGGAAGAGAACATAGAAGAAAAGACTTGTGATGATATTGACTTAAACATGGACACTGCCAATGTTGACGAAAAACTGAAACAAGAAGATGATAGTAAAAACGTAAATGGTAAAACTGACGCTGAAAGTAATCACGATACTAATCCAGACAGTGCAATGGTAATCGCGCAAGAAGAACCTAAATCTGACGTCACGACTAAAGAAAGTCAGGCTGAAGTCACGAGTACAGAAGAAACTCCAAGTGAGCCAACAGCAGAACCATCAACCTCTAAAACAGTTGATGAAGAAAGATCTACATCTTCATCAACCATTCCAGAAGTTAATGACAATGAGGATAAAAGAAACGACAGCGTATCTGACGTCCTCGGCACCCCTGAATCAAAACCGGGCCACGTAAAGGGAACGCTATTCGGAACACCAGTCATGAACATTGCTTCCTCATACCTCAAACTGCCCACAGACGACAAATTCGCTAAAGACATCTGTGACGTCATCAATTTCGAAAATCTACCCAACTCCACAGGAAAGTACAAGAAAATAAGTGCATTACTCAAAAAGGTTAAAGGTGAAGTGGACAGGATACAGGACTCATGATAACCATACACCCCTGCGGGGGGCAGAACTGTTTTAAGTTTTATAATGCAAGTGTGTGCACGGAAATGATGTTAGAACGTAATTGTAAATTGAGGTAACGTATTTTTTATACTACTCAATAGAATAACTCCATTTTTGGATGAGAAGCAATATTTTATAGGTATGTTTTGATTAAATAGTTGTTTTAAGTTACCCGTTGCTGGTGCGTTTTAGCATAATCCGTTGTAAGTACATTTTAACCACGTTTTAGCTAGACAATTTTCACGTTCATATTGACAGAGTTCGCATTTTGCAATGTTAATGTTTCTTTTATCACCCAAATACATACAGTTTTTATATAATTGCTTACTTTATTCAGTTTCTGTGGCTAAGTTGAATTCTGACTAATCGGACTACAAAATAGCAGAATTAAGCTAATCTCACATTACAGCCGCGACGGCCCGTATGCAAAATTGCGCCAAAGCACAAAATGAGTGGCGACGGGCCGCACCCCAACGCACTGAAAGCTCGCCATAGGTGGCAGCACTGTTGTTAGTCAAGAAACCGCCATTGTTGTGTATTTTTACTGTTCACAAATAAAACGAAAACTAGATAAAAATGTGTGCGACTTGGAATCTAGCTCAATTAAAGGACGAGCTAAGGAAAAGGGAAGCGTCTACCACTAGTAAAAAAGCAACTTTAGTGGTAAGGTAAATTATGAACTTCATAATTTATTTTTTCCTTAGTTCTTTTGTTGGTAATACTGGAGGCTTATGAGTTTATGACAGAAGTAACTTGATCGGAGTTAAGGCCAATTCGAGTCTCATGATCTTCCTAACATTCCTGCACTGGAAAAATATATAGATGTTAATTCAAGCACTGGCCTTATATGATGAGTTAATCACACGCACACACACCCTTAATATAATGTCAATCTGTTAAAATCCCGGAACATAAAGGGCTAAAGAAGGAACACGGATGGGTTTTAGTCAGTAAGAGTCTGACACCCTTCTGCTCCACCCAGAGCGGGAGGGGTCATTTGATGATTTCCTATCCAAAAAAAAAATCTGTCAAATGTCTTTAATTGATTTTCAACGTTATCGCTAAAGTATAAGGTTCAAAGTTGATTGGGAAAATTTTACAGTTTCGGGTAGCTTGATGTGCTGGCGTCTGTACTTACACCACAGGAGCCTGTAATGAATCAGACATGGTTCTGTTTTATAATAAAAAGGAGCATCACTTGTTTATGAATTTCTCCCATAAGTCTTCAGGTTTAAAATGTGTAGCACTGCGCCTCGACGAATTATCGGGTTTCCATTTTTTCTTCGGAGAGCTTTCCTCCACAGTTGTTTTTTAGAAGAGCTTTTGGAAAACATCCCATGTATCTTTGCAGTCAACAGCTGAGCAAAAAAGTCGCTTGTTTACAAAAAAAATGAATGGATAGTGACAGCTAGCTGTCAAATTTTTGGACTAGTGATTGTAGCGTCATCTGAATTGAGCAAGTGGCAGAATTACACCCGCGATCCGGACACTCACTAGTTTTAATCGACTTCAAAAAAGGAGGTTCTGTATTCGACCCGTATGTATGTATGTTTGTACATCCGCGATTTTCTCAAAAACTAATGAAGCAATTTTGTTTTTTTTTTACCCAGTCCATTTCAATGCTACTCTCACACATTTGTAAGGCCGTGCTGCAACGCAACGCTTTGCATTAATCCTCCTTTATCACTTTTGTACATTTTGCATGGACACTCGCGCACACTACAGAGACGCCGCAGGGCAACGCGCTCGCCAGGCGTATTTTTGCGGCCACTGACCGCCACTGTTATGCGCAGCGATACGGCCCGCCTAAAGTGAAAAATTTACGAAAGGATGAAAGAGAATTTTTGCAATGCGTTATGTCGAGGCGCGCCCTTTTCTGTGCTAGCCTTTATGGCGCCTGTACACTCTTCCGAGCGAGAGTGCTCTACTGCTCTCACCATGTCTCGCCGAGAGCACTCGCGCGAGAAGTCGAGTGACGAGTGCGACCCTGTACACTCATTTATTCAGTACGAACGAACGCCGAGAAGATGGTCGCGTTACAAATTACGGCAGCTGTTAAGGGCCTATGCGCTATGAGTTATTATAATTACATGCACAATACCATACAAAAAAAAAATAGGCCTATCGCAGTCCACTGCTGGACATAGGCCTCTCCCAGACTGCAGACGGTTTGATATATTTCCATAAAATTTAGTTCATATTCGTTAATCCACATAATGAAAAAGTCGAACGTCTACGCGGTTAGAAAGCTTGCGCTAAACTGAATGACGCGAGAGTGTACAGTGACGCACTCGCGTCGCCTCGCGAGTGTAAGCGAGACGCTTTTACTCATGTATATCAGAACGTTCGGCCAGTCGAGATAGGGAGCTGGCTGCTACTCCAGTTTTTAGTGACGATTATGTGACGCTTAAAGATGCCAGTCAAAGAATTTGTGACGGAACAGTTCGAAAGTTAGAAGCATTTATTTATGGCCGAACGGCCTGATATCAGGTCGTTCGGCCAACCTGAATCTCCATAACTGAGGACCTTAGAGAAACTGTTACTGAATAAAGATTTAGTGACGATTTGGTGACAAACAACCAATGCTTTACTTTTACTCGTAATGCCACCGGTTAAAAGTAAAACGAATTTTGCTTCCTGGAACATCAGGACGTTCGGCCAACGTAATCTCCATAACTGAGGACCTGAGAGAAACCGTTAATGTATAAAGATTTAGTGACGAGACTGAAACGAATTTTTATTGCTTTATTTTTTTTTGTGACGGCCCCTTTAAATAGTAAATTGAAAATTTAACATATATAACCTCAAAACATTGGGATTATCGATTCCTCCACAACGAAGAAGCCCAGAGAAACCGTTAATGAATAAAAATTTAGTGACGGCACTGAAACGAACTTTTAGTGTTTTATTTTTTTTTGTGACGGCCCCTTTATATAGTAAATTGAAAATTTAACATATATAACCTCAAAACATTGGGATTATCGATTCCTCCACAAAGAAGAAGCCCAGAGAAACCGTTAATCAATAAAGATTTAGTGACGGCACTGAAACGAACTTTTAGTGTTTTATTTTTTTTTGTGACGGCCCCTTTATATAGTAAATTGAAAATTTAACATAATATTATATAACCTCAAAACATTGGGATTATTGATTCCTCCAAAACGAATAAGCCTAGAAGACTCTTAAAACCCCTGATGTGTTATAGGTTTTCAGTGCAATGGTTTCAGTATTTTTGTTGATTCACTATTCCGCAATATGGCGGATGGCGACTGAAATAGGGTGACCATGTATTCCAACGAAACAAGTATTTATCAAGTAGGTACTTAATTACCTACCGCTACCCTACCTAAATAATGAAGCAACACACGTCGTAATATTAAATTATATAAGTACAAGCAACGTTGAGCTGATGCCTGCATACCAGTGTCCACTTGTGAGGTTTTGTTATATTACTTGAGTCTATTTTGGCTAAAAGCAAACGAAAGTGGAAAGGTGACTGACATTGGAGATTGGGAAATTTGACTAAGTACAAGAATACTTAAATAAATAGGTACACAAATTAAAAAATGCTTTATTTGTAATCAATCATCCAAAAATAGCGGTAGGTTGTTAGGTACATAATAATTTGTACTTTTTAGAATTACAGTTAAATTGGTTCACCACGAGAGAAATTTGACAGCTTCTTGTGTTTACTGCTAGGTGATTGACTTGAAACTTGTCAAATCGGATTTCTTTCGGTGGTGGCCCGACAATCATTTTACAATTAAATAACAGTTCTATAGATAAATCACAGTAAGATAACTACACCGATTCTATTTTTATTCTGCAGAAAAGAGCCATATATATTATAATCTCCGCAGGCGCGATTCTCTAAAGGAACGGTTTAAGGACATTAATATAGTATTTTTCAGCGCTATTTAAAAGGTTAATGGACCTTTTAAATAGCGCTGAAAAATACTATATTAATTTCCTTAAACCGTAAAATGATTGTCGGGCCACCACCGAAAGAAATCCGATTTGACAAGTTTCAAGTCTATCACCTAGCAGTAAACACAAGAAGCTGTCAAATTTCTCTCGTGGTGAACCAATTTAACTGTAATTCTAAAAAGTACAAATTATTATGTACCTAACAACCTACCGCTATTTTTGGATGATTGATTACAAATAAAGCATTTTTTAATTTGTGTACCTATTTATTTAAGTATTCTTGTACTTAGTCAAATTTCCCAATCTCCAATGTCAGTCACCTTTCCACTTTCGTTTGCTTTTAGCCAAAATAGACTCAAGTAATATAACAAAACCTCACAAGTGGACACTGGTATGCAGGCATCAGCTCAACGTTGCTTGTACTTATATAATTTAATATTACGACGTGTGTTGCTTCATTATTTAGGTAGGGTAGGTAATTAAGTACCTACTTGATAAATACTTGTTTCGTTGGAATACATGGTCACCCTATTTCAGTCGCCATCCGCCATATTGCGGAATAGTGAATCAACAAAAATACTGAAACCATTGCACTGAAAACCTATAACACATCAGGGGTTTTAAGAGTCTTCTAGGCTTATTCGTTTTGGAGGAATCGATAATCCCAATGTTTTGAGGTTATATAATATTATGTTAAATTTTCAATTTACTATATAAAGGGGCCGTCACAAAAAAAAAAAAAACACTAAAAGTACGTTTCAGTGCCGTCACTAAATCTTTATTGATTAACGGTTTCTCTGGGCTTCTTCGTTGTGGAGGAATCGATAATCCCAATGTTTTGAGGTTATATATGTTAAATTTTCAATTTACTATATAAAGGGGCCGTCACAAAAAAAAAATAAAACACTGAAAGTTCGTTTCAGTGCCGTCACTAAATCTTTATTCATTAACGGTTTCTCTGGGCTTCTTCGTTGTGGAGGAATCGATAATCCCAATTTTTTGAGGTTATATATGTTAAATTTTCAATTTACTATTTAAAGGGGCCGTCACAAAAAAAAATAAAGCAATAAAAATTCGTTTCAGTCTCGTCACTAAATCTTTATTCATTAACGGTTTCTCTCAGGTCCTCAGTTATGGAGATTACGTTGGCCGAACGTCCTGATGTTCCAGGAAGCAAAATTCGTTTTACTTTTAACCGGTGGCATTACGAGTAAAAGTAAAGCATTGGTTGTTTGTCACCAAATCGTCACTAAATCTTTATTCAGTAACAGTTTCTCTAAGGTCCTCAGTTATGGAGATTCAGGTTGGCCGAACGACCTGATATCAGGCCGTTCGGCCATAAATAAATGCTTCTAACTTTCGAACTGTTCCGTCACAAATTCTTTGACTGGCATCTTTAAGCGTCACATAATCGTCACTAAAAACTGGAGTAGCAGCCAGCTCCCTATCTCGACTGGCCGAACGTTCTGATATACATTTTTACTCGCGCACAAAAAACCGGCTCGGAACGGAGAGCATACGAGGCAAGACGAGCCAATAAGAGACGAAGCGAGTGTAGCATTGTACACTCTCGCACTCGTCATACCTCGCGGTGCCTCGAGGAGTGTACAGGCATATGTAGGTCAGTAATTAGCTAAATGTCGCAACTACTAGTTGGTCCTAGTAAGCTAGTTTGATGGTCCGTTCAGGTTCAGCAATGATTGCATAAGATTCTTGGATTTTATTATTGGAAATAAAACAATTTGTTTCTCAGTTATATTTAATTTATTATTCTCGATAAATATAATCTCGATCGGTTTTGTCAAAACAAAAATACATAGTATGAATATGTATAATCGATACTGTAACTCAGAAATAAAATATGGTTGCAAATATTACCCAACCCAAGTGAATTAACTAAAAAAACTAGTGGAATATGTTATTAGTTCGACTCGAAAAATAAAAAATAACAAAAGTTTTATGTGGAAAAAATAATCTCCTTGTAAGTGTTCATATGATATGACGTACATTAGTTGTATATTTTATTTTTCTCATCTCACTTTTATACTAAGTGTAACTCCGTAACTCGAACAAAAATAATAAGAAAATTGCAAAGACTTATTAATTATTTGCATCAGAGGCAAAGTTGTGAACAACTTTTAGGGAGGTTTTATCACGATTGAGGAGAAATCTTATTTCCCCAATTAATATACGATATTACGATATCGTAAAATGTACGCTTTTATAGCCGCAGACATTTTTTGTTTTCGCTCAGTAAATGGCCTGCACAACTGTTGGCATTCGCTAATCAATAGAGGGTTATTATATAATCCAACAAACAATAGCGGGCAGCATATTGCAGGTATGTAACTATGAGTACATTTTTTTCTCGATACAAATTCACGCCACAAATGTCTTTCACCGCGTCAGGTACTTCCAATGTAAACTTGACAACACTACTAATAATTAATACTATAAAATTCAGATCTTGTTTGAAATTCCATGGTTATTGCACTTACTGTGATGTTAATAATATTAGTACAGGAGCTACCGTTAATTTTAAAAACTCATTTTATACCAGCTGATATTAATAATAATGATAGGTTTCTATCAGCCAATGAAACGGTCAGTCCCGCATGTAGTGGTGGAATTTATGGTAAGGAAATATTGAACTTGCGATTAGAAATATCGTTAAAAGCAATTTCATACCAGTCAATAATTTATGCCAGGTGTTTCATATTGCCATCGACACGCTATAAAGAAGAATAGTTTATGCCGGGCTGACTTTTTAATCTGGAAAAAAAATTGCGCATAAATACTGAGTCCGAGAACGGTAAAGCCTTTGGCATATTTAAAAAAATAATCCAACAACTTTTGCAGTTTAACGATTTTTTTTTGTTTTGATACTGTAAATTACAGACCGATATGAAGAGAATTTAAAAACTAGGGCTTTTAACAAGTTCAAGCTTCCCTTACTTATAGCTCAACGACGGGTGCACTGACTCCGATTTTGCTGATCATTTATTACGAATCTACAAGTACGAATCAGTCGGTATAAAATCACTAGAAAAACGACAACGATAGCTCCCGCGCTACATTTTCATGTCGTAATAAAAACATACATAAGTATTTGTTAAAGTGCATCGAAAATTATTAAAATATCAATGTTCTCTTACAGAACATGTAAAACAAAGAAACACCTGTTATAGAACAGACTCACATACTATTGTAGGCTTATATAAGTAGATGAAAAAGTATAGCACCAAATGGTAAATAAATAAAAAGAAAATGATAAATACATAAAAAGTTTACGATAAATTAGGGGAGATTCGTTCTTAAACCGTCATAAATTCCAAGTTCATAAGAATCATTATTGTGACGCCTTCTATGTATTGTAAGTTTAATTTCAAAGGCAAGGCAGCAACAGCGAACTAAATTATTTACTTTATCGAAATTTTCCAATCGTTTATAATAACCTTATCAGTACATAATACCTATACAAGATCTTATACATCTACACTTAAGTTGTGATGACGTTCTCGCTGTCCACAACTCGGTGCGGTACATTTCACTATATAATACAATTACTGGAATTCATTGTTAGTGCGACACCTTGACGAGACTCCTTGTCTTATATTCTTGGAGGCGTTGGAGGCGCGCCGTCGTGATCCTGGGGACAAATAAATTATTTATTTATTTCTGCACTAATGTTGTTGTTAAGAAGTGCTTAATCTAATGAATACGCTTAAAAATAAAAATGTGAGGCACTGGTGCTTTAAAAAGGTATAAGCCGCCAAGATTCACAGTAAAAGAATCATCAAAATTAGACTACTTAAAAAGTTATGCGTGGCCATACTGAACATAGCAGGTTACTTCAAAATTAATGTATTTGGGCTACTGCAACTACGAAGAAGGTATTAAAGTTATCAATTTTCAGTCTATAAACCAAATTGATCAGCGACGCAGTCTAGTTTTTTCGCACATATGACTAACATGTAGACATACATTGAAAAAAGAAACTGATGTTTCAATCTGTCGTTTTAACTTTTGAACATTATAAGAAGTTGTAGTCTGTGCATCTGAATAATCAAGTTTTACAAAGTTAAGGTCAGAGATTAGACTATCATGGTCGAAGAGATTATACATTTGTTTGTGTTTAATATCTATGGTATTAATTCTGACAACCCAGACAAAACAATATCGGCCTCTTATCGTCTATGTTTAGTTCCTGCTCTATGCTATTTCATAATAATAATGTTATTGCTTGTTCATTATGGTGGAATATTACTTTTTCGAGTCTTTACTTTCATGGTTAACACATTGTCAAGATGTATAGGTACAGATAGCGCCATACACGAAGACGCGCCCCACTCTTCTTCCTAATCGCTTACAGTACAAGTGTGCAAAATTCCGCTAGTGTTTTAGTTTTGTCGATACACATTAATTACCCACCAATAAGTAATTGCTGTGTCTCGACAAAACTTAAACACTAGCGAAATTAACTAGCGATTAGTAAGAAGAGTGGGGCGCGTCTTCGTGGATGGCACTATCTAGAAATGACTTGTAGATGGGCCATTTTTGCATTAAGAGACTACTAAGATCATTCCCAGCCTATTATCTTAATCCTAACTAGTTGAAACAAACGTAAAGGCTTGTGGTATTCACAGACGGCTGCGCAAAAGATCAAAAATGTGGGCACGCGCAAAAAGGTGCATGTTTCCTTTTTTGCTATAGACTGGTTTTTGGCTTGCTCTCATAATAATAATTATGATTCTCCTCACAGCCAGCGGTAGATGGTACACTACTTGTATTTCGATTTACATAAATACTTACTAATTGATAAAAGTATGCTTTATTTCGTTTTTGCAAGACTTACCCCCTCACTAATAAACGTATTATATCAGATGAATAGTTAAACACCGATTTCTCTCTTTCAGTCGTAAGTAATTTGACTTTCGAAAGAAGAAGATAAAGCGTTGTGTAAATATACAGACGCTATACAACGTTTATTAGTGAGGGGGCTATTTTAAAAGATAAAATTGACGTAAAGGGAGGGCGATGATAAGTTTGAATACTCTTAATATAAATACAGTGTGGCAGGCGACGCGCAACTTGTTGGATTCAGTACTTGATTCTGAACCCGCAGGTATTGCACTTTTCCATGAAACAGCTGTTTTTTTTCGACGAAAATGCAATGAAAAATTTCTACGCTAGGGGGTCTAGAATCATGTGTTGAATTCGTGGTTATAGTCTGCGCATCGATGTCCCTGTCACCCTGTAATCACACATTGACCCTCTCTAGGGTCAGTGTGTCTATATTTATCACGATATTTATCTTTAAAATGTTGATTTTAACTGCATTACTGTGTCAGGCTCATGGTTAGCCTCCAAAAATGCTGTTACCATGGAAAAATTCAAGGTCATTCGATAACAATCAGGTTTAATTACCGGAACATGTATCAATTAACTTCTGATGTTTTCAGTTTATCTTAATAGTTTTTTCTGGAATTTTCTAGTTTAATTTAGACAGAGAATAATAATAGCATAATTATTAAAAAACAATTAAATCTTCATTTTTAAAATGAGTTGAATGAGACTGCAAAGGAACATTTTCAACGTGAATTCATACGTCTTGTTAGCTGATCAAACAGGAAAAAACAATAGCCATTATTTGCTCCGTTGTTCCGTTATTTGTGTTCGCTGCTATTTACCTTGTAGTGATCATTTGTGAGTGAAATGCATAGCAATAGCGACTAACAACAGTAACTAAGTAACATTTTCGGCGTCATGACCCAGATCGAATGTCTGTGTGTCTAGCACACTGCACAACACGAAACTGTTTTGTACATACATAATAGGTTCTGCGTTGTCGGCAATTTTAGTCATTTCGGCTCGATCGCTATCGTATCGCTTTTGTACGGTACATTCAAGGTCTATTCACGATATGCCTGGTTGGGATTTATATAAGTGGCGGACGACTGCTTGCTATAGTTGACACTTGATAATAGTCACATGTAAAACAATAATAATTTTTTTTATTCTTCTTGCAATATGGTAAGAGTGCTTAATCAGCCTATAACGTTCCCTCTGCTGAGACACAGGCCACCTCTCTGTGAGAGGGAATGGGCCGTAATCCACCACGCGGGCCCGGTGCGGGTTGGTAATGTCACATGTCTTCGAATTTTTGGGCCTAGGACATGGTCGGTTTCCTCACGATGTTTTCCTTCACGTTTTTGAGTGCGAAAGTGCATTATATTTGAAATCATCTGGCACCTACATATACACAGGTGAAATGAAAACTCAAAAGGTGTTCAATATCATTCGATTTCATCAGAACATTTTGTCTGAAGTGACATTATCGATCGACATTTGCGCAGGGGTTATAGTTAATTAAGTACATAAACATGAGTGACATTCTATGTTGATAAAACGATGCAAGCGTGAGTCAGTATTAAATACATACTTATTTAAACGCTAGGACCGTAGTTTACGTAGCAGGTTATGTATTATGCGCAGGTCTATTTACATAATTATTTAAGACTATGAAAAATAAAAAGACAACATAGTTTTACTAGTTTCATCAACGTTTACCAAGAAAATAAAAATCTCTAAATCTTACCTGAGAATTGCGCGTAGGCTTCGCAGCGTCTTGTATCTGGTTGCGGCGCGGGCGCATGGCGTACATGGCAAGTGCGAGCGCCATCATGAGGAACATTACCATGAAGCTGTTTGCAGACGACTCGGGCCGCGGGAGCCCCGGCATAGCTTCCAGACACTCACTGTCCGTGCAGTACGACTGGCCCTGACGGAGCTGGGAAAAAGGAAAAGGTTTGTAAAAAAAGAGTTTCATTACAGACTCCATTTATTTATGTAGTAGAAGATAAAGTATCAAAATCGTACGTAGACGCCATCGATGTTTGTGTCTTCGTAGTATTCATTCGGGTGCCGTTTTGTGGAAATAAAGTACCTACTATAAATATTAATAAACCGACACTATGGAGTTCTTATATGCTTCTTAATCCATTTAATACTAAATCGTATACCTACAAGAATAAACTCCATAATCGAATTCACAGAAATACCGTGAGCTTGTATCGCAAGTCAACATTTTTATGAGGTGTCCGTCTATCTATGCAAGTTATTTGAGGTTTCAGATGGGTGAATCAACCCATATTGTATACAAACACGTGAGCACAGCCCACGGGTTGTTTTATTGAATATTATTATAATAAAAACGCAATGCATTTTCCAAAGTATTGCTTGCATGCATACAGTCTATTACGGGTCTCCTTTTCTTTTCAAGTCTAAAGATATACGGACTATATGCACTCAAAAATTACATAAGATACCGTTAGCCATCACGTCACAGAAAACTAATAAAAAAATAACAACATACAAGCTGATATCAGAGCTAATTAAAATTTATAGGCATTCATTGCGTGTACGTTTAATTATTTTAGAATGATTGTCGGCGAAATCCATTTCCTGCGTTTGTTTGTAAATAAGTTCATAAAGGTATTTGTTGGTGTCATGGAATATTTAAACATTTGGTTTGTTGATACATTACTGAAATTGGAATTGCATGAATGACCATTAAATATTTACGATTACTGTAAATATAAATAAATTTTGGACGTAGATATATCTTTATTTGTGGGATGGGGACCAATCTCGAAAACTATTTACTTGATGGATAAGAAGGTTTTATAGTTCTAGGATTTAAAGTAGTTCAACTTATTCTGCAACGTAAAGCGGTAAATGATTTTATGCATATCGAAACATATCTGTCGCATTATTATGGCAAATTCGCGTGTTTGAAGGAGAATATAATTATCACACATCTTCTATTTATGAAAGATTTCCTATTATCATTTTTGTTTTTGCTATCAGCGCACAAATGAATGTCCGCAGCTTCCTAAAAAACCGCTCCAGCAATTTACAATCGCGATCATCAAGCTTGGGAAACGAAATAACATTCATTCGTTTAGCGCCGTATTGGTACGCAAAGAAAAATTACAAGTCGATTTACGGTCTTCTTATGGCCCATATTATCAAAACCAGCTTTGCCAAAACAAATGAGTCCCTTTGTCTTATTTATAACTTGTACAATTTTAGGCATCATCCAAGATCATTTTGGATTTTCGTCGCTTGAATCTTTTGTTTGTGCATTGCAGCTGTCTTAGTTGTTTATATGTGTAGTACTGAGATGCACTCATTAATTAAATTGGACGTTTACACGTGCAAAAATAATGCGAAGTTTGTCTACTTGTTTTAAAAGTGATAATGTACTTAATTATAAAAGTACAAAAATGTATTCCATACTATAAATGCGAGTGTGTCTAGTCTGTCTGTTACCTCTTCACGCATAAACCGCTGAACCGATTTAGATGAAATTTGGTATAGTTTGAGTCCAGGGAAAGGACACAGGACAGTTTTTATCCCGATATTGCCACGGGAAACTTATGCGGTTGAAACCGCGGGGCTGCTAGTGTCAAATATTTCTTACGTAAATGTATTATTTAATGTAGCGGCCGGAACATTTTACAAATGCAGAAAGTCATAGTAGATAGTTAGCAAAAAAGCTAGAAAAAATCACGTTTCCTTAACAACCGGAGTTGCTCCAGCTTGAATTAACGTGGATGTTCAGTAGTAGTCCTTGAATTTTCTGATCTGTTTAAACACATAAGAACCAGGGTAATCGTGTTTGAACCGTAGTTAGGTAGGTATACAAGTGCGTGTTCATAATTAGAACACGTTACAAGTTGCAACACAAGCTTATCTGACGCATATCATAACATTGCCAGATAATATCGCTCTCAATAACGAAGTTCTGTACACGTCAACTGAATAGTTTTATAAAACTATTTACTATTTAAACGTTTAAAAAGTGCATACGTCATGTAAGGCCGCGTAGCAGGACAGAGAATCAGTACTGGTCTTTTGAAACATGTATCCTAAACTTGTAACGAATTCTACCGTTAGTCCAATCCATATTTCGTGAGATGCTTTAAATTCACGACTTTGCCGGAATAAAAGGAAGCTAGAAAATTCCTCACAATCACTCAAAGTTGATTGGTGAAGCTGAAAGAGGACTCTTCCACAGACGCCAGTAACCTCTTCCAAGCGTTTTTCCAAAAAAAGTTAGAAAACGTTACTTTGCTTGAATGATGTGAACCTTCTCGATGAAGATGCATCGTAGATCATTCGACACTAGCTTGACTAATCTACTGCGCCGGATATCTACAATATGTAGGACGGGGACGTCAAAACGACAATACGTAAATTAAACTTCGTAAGTATAGAAATCGTCAATTTGCCTTGAGTAAGTGTGGGGATCAATGCTCATGCCTTCTCTGAACGAGATAAGACCTTTGTCTAGCAGTGAGACAATAGTAGTAGGCTAGTATTATTACCTAATTAATGACGTTCCCAGTCTACAAATAAAAATTCAATAAAATACTTGGCAAAACAAAAAATTAATTGAATAAAAAAACATTTTTTTTCGGTACATATTTGATGGTTTCAAAATACCCCTATGCGCGACACTTGCCAGTTTTCATTCGTTGTCGCATATTCGTCCCGTCATAGTTTATGAAAAACAGCGACAGAATGTGTGCATTGTTATAAGCTCACACACGTGCAATTTTGTCGTGTATTGCTGCAATAGTAAACAATATTCTTCAGTTGTTGTAGAGTACGGCTTAGAATTAGTAGACGATCAGGACTCCGAATTGGGGATGTTCTTAATTGGGATGGACAGAGTTCGGATCTTGTGCGCAACCCCTCATACATCTAGTAGGTACTATAGCTACTTCGGACCGCCATTTCTCGGATTTGGATCGGATGCAGTGCAGAATCGCTCTGATTCGGCTTCGTTAGCACGGATGTTGAAAAAATCATACACATGATGTTGTGTGTTTATTTTTTAGTTTTCATCTAGATGTTGGAGAATTACCTTTCTGCAAATGCGTGTTGGTCACACCGACGTCATCGAAGATCCGAAATCATCGATACTTTGCCAGACCAACTAATGCACTAGCTAGTGAGTAACACCACGTCATGTCCTATAAAATTGCAATCTGAGAGACTGAGTCTGTATTTGCAATGGCAAATAGCGAGAATTCAGGATACTGCAAATAGCAAATAGATATCCGGCTTACTCAAACCCTAGACGATTTTTTAGAAAGTGTTGCCAATTTACGTAACAGAAGATGTGAACCGTAACCTGACCGATTACTACGTAACAGAAATCTCTCATTTGTGAAATAAACTAGCCTTTAGATTAGGATATTGACAGCGGTATCCTCAGTAACTGGTAACTGCAGATCAAATTATAATTCAAGCCAGAATGGAAGTCGATCCTGAAAATGCTTTACTGGGAAACCCATAGATATCAGAGGAAAACATAAAACTTTATGGTCAATATATTAACCGGTCAAGTGTCGTGGTTTGCCGATCGGCGACGAAACAATAGAAAATCAATTGTGTCTCATTAGCGGCGCTTGACAGATTAAAGCTAAATGGCGCGGAACCAGCACCCAAATTGCGTAACACACTATCAATCGGAATCTGAATAATTTTGAAGCAAATTGCTAATCCATTTCTTCATAAGTTAGAAAAATGTGTCTGCTCAAAACGTAAATAACGCATTTAATGTTGTTGACCTGTCAAAATGAAACCGATTCCGATTGATAATGTGTTACGCAATTAGCCCGCAGTAGGCCAGAGGTCAGTGGAAACACTGACCTTGAGCTGGCCTAGCGTAGTACGGAGTTTCAATAGGATAAGAGGCCTGCTTTTGTTACCAACACGTTTTGGTACGTAGGCCAAGATTCTAATGTTATAGTCCGCGTGGAACTAGTTGGCCGCGCCTTAGGTATGTGAGCGGTGGGACGGACAAGGGGGGGCGCATTACTCAGTACGCGCGTTGCGAACCGCCGCCTCACCCCTGTCCCCACCTCAGCGGCCAACTAGTTTCGCGCGGACTATAATACGTGAATTCTAATCAAAACGGCATATAAAAATAACGACGCAGTGAGTATAGGCAGCTATAAATAACGTTTTCAATTACAACCATGGAAATGGCGGTATCAGACGCGATAAGAGACCCAGTTAACACTTTAATTGAAGGATAGATTTACATGTTAACTGCTCAAACACTATCAATAAGGTACAATGTTATGGCTTTCTATCTTAACTTAAAATACGACCTAGATAGATTTTAATAATTGATAAGCTTATGTAGGCGAATGGTACTTTTCTCTTTTGAGTTCATTAATCAAAATATGTATAAGTACTTAATTTCATTCTTCATTTGGTAGAGGTATAGGACATAGTTGGTAAAAGGCTAGGCAGATATATTTGGTAGAGAAACTATTTCGATTAAAAGGAAGCCCATATCACACTTCATACTACACAGTCAGTTTGTGTGTGTGTGTGTGTGTGTTTATATGTTTGTTACTTCTTCACGCTCAAACGGCTGGACCAATTTTGATAAAATTTTGAATGGAGGTAGCTGACAGCCTGGATTAATATATAGGCTACTTTTTATCCCGATATTCCCACGGGATCGACACTTATGCGGGTGAACCCGCAGGGCACAGCTAGTTCTTAATAAATTCTAAATAAAAAGTCTTCAAATTATTTCCACATCTAAAGAAGGCGGTAATGGTTTGTCTTAGTAGGCAACAGTTTAAATGATTAATGTTTTAAATAAAACAATAGTTTTAATACAGTCATTATCAAGTTAATACAAACTTTAAGGAGGATGTTTTCTACACAACTCCTTTTTTTTTTTCTTTTTGGCAACTGAGACGATGTCAACTATTCTGCCAGCGTCATGTAGTGACAGCAGCACACAGATGAGCCGTCGAACGTTGCATAATATTGTGGTAGTTGTTATTCGTAATGTTAGTAGCTGAAAATACAATACAAGTTTTGTTAGTAAACATGTTTTATTTAATATAAATAAAATACTAATTATTACTCTACTATAAAACGACACAGATATATACAATTATAATTATTACAAACCAAGCTACATTTTTATGTCATTGTCATTTAAAGAAAATTTTGATAGGACTTGGATTAGTTTAGGGGAAAAGTTAGTTAAGAGGGAATGGAAGTTAGTAGGAAGTGTG
Organism: Amphipoea lucens; assembly: GCA_947508005.1. Lineage (NCBI taxonomy): Eukaryota > Metazoa > Arthropoda > Insecta > Lepidoptera > Noctuidae > Amphipoea > Amphipoea lucens. Next base: position 17,297,210 of record OX382367.1, read on the forward strand.
ATTTTAATTTTGGGAAGCTTATGGTACAAATTAAAAGATTGGGAATTTGAAGGACATGAAAAAAATATATGGTCCAGAGTACCATCATTTTGGTGGGTTCGTTATAGTAGTCGGAGATGTGGCTATTCTTTTTCTACTAGCCGATTTGGAGTCCATTGCATTTACTAGCACATTGTCATCGGGAAGGGAGATCGTTAACACCGGAGTGTATTCTCAAAGGGATCAGGAGGGTCAGGGTTTTTTTTTTGTATCCATTGTGGATACTGGATAAAAAATTTAAAAAGATAGAATTAAAACAAACCTTTAGCTAAAACACAAACACAAAGAACAGTCTCGATTGTAGTTCACACTTATAAAATTCACTAAATTCACAAAAGCACGTATTAATCCTTCACCAATTCACTAAAACCGAAAAAATTCGTAACACAAACAAAAGCATGTATTAATCCTTCACCACTACCCACGAAAGTCTACATAACTCCTTGTGTTGTTTCCAAACAAGGTAATTTTACTCCTGACACATTTGCAGCAGCTTGTAGTTAGGTAGGTATTTTTTTTTTAATATGTACTTAATAACTTATTCAAAAAATATAATAATAATTTATTAATTTTTTTAATTTTGTATGCTGTGGGTAGGTACATTTATTTTCTTAGGACACATATTTATTTCTAAAACGAGTCTTATTTTTGTGTGTTATGTTAATTTAAAGCCAATTATTATAAAGTTGAATATTAATTAATGTTCCCTATACAAGTTAAGGACAAAAAGACTTCCTCATAAACATAAATTATACTATTGTTGATGTTCAAATAAAATGTAGATTTATATATATCCAAACTTTATTCAATTATATTGCTTGTGTCAGGTAAATTTTTGTGAAAGGTTGTGTGTTGATTTACCAAGCAAGAAGATAAACAAGGGTGCAGCTCTGACTTGTACAGCACCACATTTGTTTTTTCAGAAACGTTTTAGCATCTACTTATGCATATTCAAATATAAGATAAGAATGGTAGAACCTATCAAACAATACAACCTGCACTGTGACCAATTCATAATAGCAGGTCCACATACAAAACTTCACAAGAGTAAAATGTGTGGATGTTAAGTTTGAAGTTTGTTAGCTGAACTCAACACAAATAATTATGTGCATAGACTGTAGACCAGCTGTTATAGCAATAGACAAACAAAAGAAAGAACCCCGCTCAAATTTCAACCAAATTGACCAAAGGGCTTTTTCATTTTGTTGCAAGGTTTGTTTTCTTAATTTAGTCAAATATTTACACTACATACAATTATTGTTTTGAATTAAGGTATGGTTGTTTTATAACACTGCTGTTACACTAATGAAGTAAACTACCTACTATGAATGTTCTCAATAAGAATTTTAACACATTCAGTGCCAGGAGCCCTCTTGGAGGGTTCTCTTAAATCGCTTACGGGATGCCGGGAGCCCTCACGGAGGTCTAATTTTAAATGTACGTTTTTCTTAGCAAACACAGCATTATAAACTATGAAAATAAAATTAGTTGTATATTTTAACAAGATTTATTAGTATATTTGTTGGTTTTCATGATGCCCGCATTTGAGGGATAGTTAACTATTTTACGGTTACAAATATTCACTAAAAATAAAAATATTTATTTTAAGATTATAAATTACGAGGATGAGTTTATCTTAATTTTTTTATTTTTTAATATTTCACGCCTCCACCCCACTAAGACCCCAATAGTACATGTAAATACCCCCAGAGATACTAATATAGCAATAAGATGTTCTGAAAACACTATTTCTTTTTACAGTGCTTCAATAAAAAAATACAGTTTCAAACCTAATGCCGGTGACCCTCCTGGAGGGTCCATTTGCAATATGTATGGCGGCATGGCGTATGAGTTCTATGAAAAATGGATGGAGTCGAAAGTGTTAAAGATATTTTGAAACTTATGAGTGATTCTAAACGGTCATGGAAGTAGTTTAAAAATGAAAAAAGGAACTTTTAAATGCCTTCATGTAACTAATTATTGGCATACTTACTATTTAATAACAATAAGACAAAAAAAAAATGTTATATCTGTATGTAGGTCAAAATATTATCAATCAATATTTACCAACAAATAGTTCAATAAAAAAAGCTATGTTGATAAACATACACAGAAACAATGATGGGGAGTGGAATATTACGAGCGTAATGTAGACGTGGACGTTACATACACGGCAGTCCACCCACTTTAATTACATCTCATCACACAACTTCCAAGGGCAAATAACTCACCAAAGAGATGAGCCGACGCATCGCCATCTCATGGTTCCACAGGCACTCGCAAGGATCCATTTCATCAGCCATATCTAAGCAAAAAATTAGTACTTAGAAATCGCTTTGTCGACAATACTTGCTTACTCCCAATTTGTTCTCATCGCGATCATTTCAATAATTATAATCAGCTGACAAGTAAGTAATTAATACCCAAGGTGATTACGTCAACAGCTAAACATAACACTTTTCCTCGTTATCGACGTAAGCAGTAACCACTGTGGAATAATAATCCACATCTTTGTTTTTATTTACAAATACAAAAAACACTGGTCAAGGATTAGCTGTCATGGGTCTACGAAACGAGAAGAGAAAGTTAAACAAAATTCTTGGGCGTACCTGCAGCACTACTTAGCAGAACTAATATCACACTAACTTATGTCGCTATTGTTACTATAAGTGAATGCAACTGCGTTTGGTTTGATAAATGATAGGAAAATGTTGAAGTCTCGAACACTTTAATACACTGGCGACGACATCTTTTCTACGAGTGCCTGTAGTTTTTTGATTGGTAGTTCGTGAAAGATGACTGGGTGGCAACATCCAATCAACGACAAGTGACATTAGAGTTGACAGCTTTAAAAATTTTAATGTTGCCATATTATTATTTCTTATTTGGGTAGTAAAATTAAAAATTCGATTGGAACATGATTTATTGAAAAGCCAAGAAACTGTAATTTTTTTCCTCATCTGAGCAAATCAAATAAAATTGAATTTTGAAGTGGCCAATACCAGCAAGTGAACACAACTCTACTATCCAACTTTGTATAAGCTACCGTACCCAACAAATAAAAAATATCTTTGTCTTTGCTGTTTAACGCGTTGGAAGGCCTCCCACAAGGTGGACCGACGACCTTGTGAAGGCCGCAGGAACTCGTTGGATGCGAGAAGCACAAAACCGGTCGAAGTGGAGGTGCTTGGGGGAGGCCTATGTCCAGCAGTGGACGTCTTTCGGCTGAAATGATGATGATGATGAATAAGGATCTATGCCATAACAGAACTTTTTGCCAGGCTGGCTGGCTACATAACATAGTTCTTTTTTCAAATATCTGGATAAAAAAGATAATGAATTGGCGCGAACCAAAGAAAAATGTTTGATGCGCGCCTAATTGAATAGTTTGGTAGGTATTTAACTAAAAATGTTTTGTAGTTGATTACGCCGACGGGATCGAACTTCGAGGGTTTGCGCAAAATCCTATCATAAGTAATTAATTTTCTGTCCAGAATGTGTTTTCTGTGACGGTATAGATGCAGTCAAAAGTAATTACCATGGAAATGCAATTACCGACGGTATCACGGTAGGCACTTTGATGAATTCTTTCAAACGAAAAGGACATTATTTTGCCACAGGGTAAGTGGAACTTTGTTAGTAGGTATTGTTGTATTTGTACATAAACATCATGATCGTACATAATGGGTGATTTTTGTCATTCGAACCGAATGACCGACGTCGAAGTGTCGTGGCTGATGCGTCGATCTTTTGTTTTTAGGGTTCCGTACCTCAAAAGGAAAAACGGAACCCTTAAAAGATCACTTCGCTGTCTGTCTGCCTGTCCGTCCGTCAAAACCCTTTTTCTCAGGAACGCGTGGAGTTGTCAAGTTGAAATTAATTAAATAAATCAAACTTCTAAGTCAACGCTATCAAAAGATACGGGCGTTATGTTCCGAAATCAAAACTACTTCCCGTTGATCTAGAATCATGAAATTTGGCAAGAAGCAATAACATGTAGCACAAGTAAAGGAAAAAATCCGAAAACCGTAGTAGTTACTTAGTTCGGAACCCTCGGTGCCGAAGTCCGAATCGCACTTGACCGGTTATTTTTTACGGGATCGATGTCGACCAGGTCAGTGTCGGGTTATATGTTGATTAAAATATGATTCGCGACCGTAACATCTATGCCTTTACATAATTACAATAATTAGAATCAAAATTCTTTTTCTTTATTTTTTGGATTTTAATTTCTGATGTTTGATGAAGTTTTGACATGTTTAAACATTTTAATGAGTTTTGGGTAAATGATTTGAATTTTTGAGATAGTGTATTTTTTTTTTTGTACAAGTTGACTATTTTTTTTTATGTAACACATTCATACACAATATAAATTGTTAATGAATAAATGAAATGAACAATACGACCCTTAGGTTAGAATCGCCTTCCATGATTTCATGGAATTATCATTCAATAGGGTAGGTAGTATGAACTAAGAGAGATGTATTGATGACTTTTATGATTATAATTCTATAAATACATATTTGTTACGACTGCGAACCATATTTAGATCAACATACAACTTGATACTGACCTGCAAATTGCAAAAAACGTAAGAAGCTTTGAATTTCAGGAGCACCCCGATGTTTTCGTCTTAAACGGTTCTAAGAATTACTTACCTAGAGTCTATTTAGTGCGCGTGTAACAGACGCGTACTAAATAGACTGTCTACCTACGCCGTCGTATTTTGAGGTATTCTGCTGGGGAATTTGTTGCGCTACTTCTTCCCGCCTAAAGCACTAGAAAGTGGTGAAGGGCGGGCGTTTTGGAGGACTATCTAATTTAATTTTGACATCCAAAAAGTGCTGATTCTCAGCCTAGTTTTAATATAGTAGATTGTACAACTAAGGCATAAAAGAAGCTATTTTATCCCGAGACGTTTATATCCACCCGAGCCGCAGGCGAGGGTGGATAGTAAGTCGAGGGGTAAAATGGCTCGTTCATGCCTGAGTTATACCCTCTGCTTTTCACTTCAGACGAACTTTTAAAGCATGAGAAGTGAAAAAGTCATTTTTCACTTCTCATGCTCTAAAAGTCCGTCTTTATGTTGTGCTTAGGCGACATAAAATCGCTTTTTATGTTCTAGTGCATAAAGTAATTTTTTTTTCTAAGACTAAGGTAATCAGGCCCAACAGCCACACGGACAATAAAACTTCGCAGATTGAAGTCGTGATTTATTTTATTTTCTTTAATTTATACCACTTCCGTGTTTTCTATAAGTAGTTAATTTAATAAAAACGCAAAGAAACGTTTTTATGACTCGGCAGTATGAAGTACTTACTTACCCAAGTCGAATGACACATGTTGAAAATTAAAAAAAAAACTTTTAAAAAGTTTCGTGGCGGGAATTAGCTATGCTTTGCAACATTTTTGATTAATTATGTACTGTATACCTACTTTATGCCTGATTCATTTTCACGCAATCGAAGTGAAAAGCAGAGTGTATAACTCAGGCATAAACAAGCCATTTTACCCCTCGACTTAACTATCCATATGTTATGTTAGGATATAAACGTCTCGGGGTAAAATAGCTTGTTTTGTGCATTGATTTTACAATCTAATATTGATTTGATTTTGATTATTTGCCATATCTTTACCTACTTATGTAAGTACCTTGCTTTGTCAATAGAAGTTGTTACTTCTTTCCAAATCTACATTTGCCCATTCTTCTCCATACGAAAACTACCTTTTGGAATGGGCGACTAGAATCAATTCTAGTATAAGGTAATTTTTGACGTTCAAAAGTGCCTATTATGTGCCTATTTGAAATAAATGCTTTGACTTTATTATTGTTTTATTTATCCAAGCTATAATGAGGCAAGTTCCAAAAGCATACATAAGTAATAATTTAATGTTTCATTCTTAGATGCATATCACATAATATAATTTATTATCAATTGCCTACTTATGGTGCCGACGCCTCCACTCGCGTGGAATAATATTTACTAAACCCAGCATAATCAGCTCATCCTATACTGCTTGGACACAGGCCTCCTCTCTGTGAGAGGAAGTGGGCCGTAATCCACCACGCTGGCCCAGCGCAGGTTGGTGAGGTCTCACATGTCTTCGAATTTTTAGTTCTGGGTCATGCCGGTTTCCACACAATAATTTTCTTCATTGTTTTGAGAACAGTGGTGATGAAATAATTTACATAAAGTAAAGCGCTTGTCTGGGTTCGAACGTACGACCTACAAGTCCTACAACTCGTAACATCATCGTCATTGTAACTTATAACATCGCCTTGGATGATTCTGTAAAGGTGTTATAATTGTGGTTTAATAAAATAATAATAATAAGTCGCGGCCGTTAACACTTACGAAACTCGGCTAGAGAAAATATCTATCAATTAAAAATATCACGCATAAGGAATAATAATTAACGCACATGAGTTCATAGGATCGTGTTGCGCTGCTTGCTGTCACGAAACGTAGGTAGCATGTAATACATAGCTTTACATTTATAAAGCAAGTTTTAAAGCTTGTAAAACTGCCAACCACTAAAACGTACAATAATAAATAAAAACTGTAATAAATCTTTCATTTACGAAGATTTCAAGATGTAAACCGTTGTGATTAGCACCACATAATAATTAGATCCTTCTCCAGAATTCTATGGAACACAAACAGATGCATCGAAGTTGTTGGGCCCCATCTAAAAACTACTGCATTTATTTAAGCAGGTGGGCTTTCTAAGTTTTTCTTCTAGGTGCGTTTGTCGATTTTATTTCACTTCGTCATACTACGCCGTAGGCTCAGACCAAATAAAAAAGTCAAGATATAGCGCTGCGGTATTGTGAAGCATGCCAAAAGTACACCTCCGCTCTGTACATACTCGCTCATACGCACACATTTACAATCAAACTACACCGCACTAAGTGCACACATGTTTACGAAACCGGGATCGCTTTACTGTTGACAGCCCTGTCTTGGTTTTTTATTTGGTCTGAGGCCGTAGGTTACGCGTAGTTCGCAACGACTTCTACTCTCTCCATGCGCCGTGCTACGCCGTAGCTGAAGCTCGCTACGACTCATTTCACCGCGCATCGTACTACGCCGTAGGCTACAGCGTAGTCTGCTACGATTCGTATAGTCCCACCGCGAATCGTACTACGCCGTAGCCGACAGCGTAGTTCGCTACGACTCGTAGTTTCAGCGTGCGTCGTACTACGCCGTGGCCGACGGCGTAGACCGCTACGACTGCTACGAATGGTGGAGTTCCACCGCGCATCATACTACGCCATAGGCTACAGCGTAGTCTGGTACTACTCGTAGAGTCTCAGATACTTGTGGAACATACTATACCTATCTATAGGTATTTTGAAAAAGTATAGCATCAAGCGTCATGTAGGTAAGCAGAGTCGCGAGGCCTTCGTTGTGTGAACTGAGATGAGGCATTTGATCTGTACCAACAGTAAATCTTGACGAAATACACAGGGTGCATGAATTCAATACATGATTCAGGACCCCCAAAAATATAGCTGTTCTCGCAAGTATGTAACACTTTTGTATGTAACAGCTGATTTTTTTTTATAACCGAAGAAAATTTTTATCGTAAGGGGGGTCCAGTATCATGTACTGAATCCATATGGTAACAGATTGCGTGTCGATATCCCTACCACCCTGTATCTTTACGTATCACTACGTTGTTTTTCTTTCACTTGTTTTCGTAACAGTATTAAACTTATCAGCTTACTTCTTCATACTCTCCTATGTTGTAGAAGACGATTTTCCCATTTAGGAAAATTATTTGTAACAGAAACACATACCTACATATTGACAAATCATTTTAAGTGGAATCTTAGAAGTGTTCATGTCAAGCGACAAGTCGTGATTGAGACAGGTGGGCGGCAATCTGACGGGGCGTGGCATCAGAAGCCCCGCCTTCCGTTAAGTAGGGCGGCCCGCCCGCCCTCCACTAATTGATTACTTTCATATAAATAAAGTATAGGTTATAATTAAGTATTATATTCTATCAAAGCCTATCCGATTAGCTACTTATTTTAGGTACGTGCTTAGGTATTGTACAACATGCTAAGTGAGTATTGATTGGTATGAATGATTTAAATGTCAGGCAGTAATGTGGCTACAAATAGATTCTGAGTCTACATCCTGTCATAGATACAAAAATATTGGCATCAAGGTTTAATTCACCTGCAGGCCTTCGACATTGGAGTTTCTTAAACAAAAAGCCGTGTGCCTGATAATAATTCCTATCAGCAAAAATTACGAACATCCAAACACACTCTCATCTCTTATTTAACCCTTTTGGGGGTTGCATTTTCAAAAATCCTTCGTAAGTGCTTACATCGTCATTGTTTAAGGAACTCTTGTACAGACGCCGGCGCATCAAACTACTCTAAACTGTAAAATGTTTCCAATCAACTTTGAACCTTATACTTAAGTGATAAAGTTGAAAATCTATTAAAGAAATTTGACAGATTGTAGTAGCTTGCATGATGTGCTGGCATCTGTACAACATTTCAAGCTTCAACACCCAGTGATTTAGGCTGTGATCGGTCTCTCAGTGAATTTAAGATTTTTAATGATTTTTAGTGAAAATGTGACATCTATGTTCGAAATAGTTTAAGAGTTAATTCTTTCTGCATCTCTTCTGTCAAAGGAGTAGCCTTACTATTCTTCCATTTCTTAAAAAAAACATGTGTCAGAGCCTTCATTAAACTTCGCTGCCCTACTTTCAGGCTCAATAAATCCCGTTCCATAGTGAGCAGGACCGTATCCTGGGCGTGGCTTGTTGCCGGCTGACGCCCAGTAGCTGTCGAGCGCGCCGCAACGCCGTCATTCTGGCACAGGCACGGCGCCAAGCGGACATGGCGCCGGCAATGCGACCGCCGACACGCAAGTGAGTAACACGCCTTATATTGTTTTTTTTTTTTTTGTAGATAGTTAGGAATTCAGAACGTAAAAAAAAATCTGTAGTATATAGATATCAAAAAAATATTTTCAAAAAGATTCTCGTAAAAAGTTTTGCAGATTGACTTTTTTGAAGATTACATCTATAACGTATAATATGTTTTTTTTATTATTATTTCGTTGGTTATTATATTGTTTAACGTTGAAGTACTTGCTTAATTTTAAATTTATGAGGAGGGACGATTCCAAGTCCTTCTCGGAGTGAACTTGCGAAGTTCGTTATCGCGCAAAAAAGTTTATTTTCTAAACTTTGAAAGAAAATTAAATAAGATTGGTTGGTCTAAAAATACCCTAAATTAAGATAAACGGTGTTATATCAAATTATACTTATCTAGTTAAAGATATGGCTTGACTTTCAAAACAACTTCTTATCTACGTTAAACTTTGCAAATAATATTTTTAGCTAACTTATAAGCTTGTGAAGTATTTGTAGGTATTTTAGCTTTAATTTAAATTGATTGCGTTCATGATTAAAAATATATGTTTGGTTCATCAAAGAGATATTTTATATAATATATTGTGTACTAGCTTCTGGCCGCGACTTCACCCGCGTGAAATTTCTTATTTTAACTATACTAAACTATAATAAAATATATCCTACGGCCACCCTTGGCGCTCGGACCGACCAAGTTGTATCGCATCGCCCACCCGCGTTATTACTTACTTCGTTTTCGCTTAGCGTTCCCTCTGACTTTTTTCTTTTTGCTCGGCTCCTAAAAGTCGTAGCGTAAGTAATGTTAAATAGCCTTATAAGAGATTAGTGTGTTCAATAAAAAAAAAAAACAAACTCTTCAGCTTTATTATACCTATTTATAATTAAAAAAAGTCGTCTAATTAATAGCAAATTACGTGATAATATAATTACAGCCTATTCGATGACCAGACTTTTAAGAAATATTTGTGCAGGATTTGGACAGAATCTATTCAGTAGTTTTGCGCCAATTCTAAAACTATATTTTCCGCATTAGAACACTACTTAGTAGATACCAATTACATTTTTTTCAAAAATATTTTATGTACAGCTCTCTTTGACTTTGTTAATCATATTTTATCGTATTATATAGACGATTTGCCCCTTTTGGCCTTACTTTTCCGTATTTTATTTATATGTGGGATTGGGATTGGTTCTTTCCCTTAGTAAACTTAATATGATGAGAGAATACTCAGAATTCTTGTTAAATAATGATTTAGTATTCTTACTAAACAAGAGCGGTTGCGAGTTCTCTCTGCAGTAGACGAATACTATTTTGCGGGACCCTCATGGGGTCCCGGACATTAGGAAGGCGTACGAGGGGCCGAAAGCAACTCGCAGAGGCCCGTTAGACGTTTTTAATGAAATGAGAAACCTATTAGTTATTACCAATTGGTATGACATTGATTTGTTGCTCGTTCTCTGCGGTTATTGGAGCGATAAAAAATTGTATTTAGAAGCCTTATTTCGTACAGAAATGAAATGATTTATTCTGTATTAAGATATAGGAAACACTTGTTAAAAAGATTAAGCTAGATGGAGTCGATATTTTCTATCTGACTAACTACTAATTATTTGTGACATTCTACAGAAACCACACGTCGTTTCAAAATTTACTTACCAGGATGACAGGGACAATGACGTGCAGCCTAGCTGTTACCACTGATTTAGAACCCATGCGTTGAAATTTTTCGTCGGTTATCGGGCCTCTGTGAGTTGGTTTCGGCCCCTCATACACCTTCCAAAAGTCTCTCGAGAAATGTTAAGAGAGATTAAAAATAATAATAACAATGCGAAAGTAGGTATCTGAAGCTTGAAAGTCTTACAACCAATCTTACCAAGGGGTATCGAGCTACCCAGTAACTGATCCATACACTTTGACCACTTTTCTATAAAACAGCTGCTGATTTTTTTTAAATTACCGACGAAAAATTTCTGCACTAGTCTAGAATCATGTGCTGAATTCATGGTTATACTTTGCGCGTCCCTGCTGCCACCCTGTATAGACGGATCGATGGTCATAGCGATATTATAGGGTGGCGTCAAATTAATGACAAATTAGAACATACTCCCGTTTTTGCAAGAAACGTTTTATGACATCGCGACTTTGATATAATTTGTGAAGAGCACATCAGACTTCACGAGGACACGATATACATATTTTCGCTCGCCCGAAAATCTCTAAATTTGGCGATTTGCAGTGACTCCGTCACCCGGTTTTACCAATGCGGAATTTTTACTGGGAGGTGCTCCTAAGATACGCATCTATTGTGAAGACGCCAACCACATTGGCGACCCAAAAAGCGTCTATAAAAGTAGAAGTGGCCTATCTATCGTGAGAAGTAAGAAAATGCCCTAAAACGCATACTTTATGTGCGTCAATTCGCTAAAAGAACTTAATTCTTTTGTCAACAAAGTTTTTGCTTGAGATTTATAGATACTTTTGCGTCACCCTGTTTCTTTTTGTGTGCGGAACCCTAACAAGACAGCATATAATAAATAGGTACAGTGATATGATGCAGACTACGGTTTTTAGTTTTGTTTATGATTGTGTGTGAATCCATACTAATCCATACTTAATATTATAAATTCGAAAGTAACTCTGTCTGTCTGTATGTTACCTTATCACGCCTAAACCACTAATCCGAATTAGATGAAATTTGGTATAGAGATAGTTTGAGTTCCGGGAAAGGACATCTTTTATAGATATAGAGGATAGTTTTTATCTCGATATTCCCACGGGATCGAAACTTATGCGGGTGAAACCGCGGGGCGCAGCTAGTATAAATATAAATTAGATAAGTGCGAAGTAGAAAGGGGAAGAGAAAGAAGACTAGAAAATCTGTGCGCATCATCTAGACCTCTAGGGTAAAGACTGAGCTTGACTTTGGGCAGAGACTCGTGCCAATAAAAGTTACAATGGTATCCAAGCAATAAGCTGCAACCATTTTGCGTTGTACGATAGATTTTGAAAATCATATCTCTCCATGTGTACTTGTCATATGCCGTATAATACTACTAATACTTATTTTCAAAATCATTGTGGCTAATAAGATATAACAGCCGAAGGGTCGATCGATAAGGTTAAGCTACGCCTGCCGCGGTTGGTCTGGGGATGGATGACCATCTTTACATACCGCGACTCCTTCATGCCTCGAAAAGCACGTTAACGCGTTGGTCCCGGCTGTCTGCCTTGGATGGGTGACCACTTTATGTACCAAGGTTGGTCCCGGCTGACATTTGTGGAATTTTTGACAGTCGTTACGGGTCGTCAGAAGCCCGAAAGTCTGACAAGCAGTCTTACCAAGGGGTATCATATTACAGTAACTGGGTTGTGGAGGTCAGATAGGTCAACGCTCCATGTAAAATCCTGGTACTCTGCTGCATCTGTTTAGACTGGAAGCCAAACCCAACATGGTTGAGAAAAAAACTGAAAAGCAAAAAATAAAAACCTTTTTTATTTTACCTTAATAAATAAGTTCTTAAACTAATGCAAGTATACCTAACTAATTTTGAGTCGGCGCCAAACAAACAACTTAATATCGTTGCGAGTAATGCGAGTGGTCGTGCGGAGAGCGCATTTTTTTGTTTGGAATGTTAATATTTAGCGCTGGAGATTTCACGTTGTATTTTTAATTTGATTTGGCTATTTCTATAAATTTAAGGTAATTTAGTAATCTTGGTTCATTGATTGTTTGGCGCCGACTCAAATTTTTTTAGGTATATTTGCATTAGTTTAAGAACTTATTTATTAAGGTAAAATAAAAAAGGTTTTTATTTTTTGCTTTTCAGTTTTTTCGGAGGTTTAATTTTTTTGTTAAAAAGTTTTTATTTTATAATTTTTTGAGGCTATAATTTACTTATTACTGCATGCTTAATTTTTGATTACTTTTAAAATGGCTACCTACCTTACTTTAGATATTAACTATTATATAATCCTACTTTAACTATTATTTTTTGTATAGTTAAATACTTAAAAAACAGGCATTATATACCAACATAGATAGGCCTTTAATTTTAATTGTAATACACAGCTCAGCATTAAAATCTGTGAATGAACAACAAATCACCCCTATTTTCTCACCCTTAGGGTAGGATTTTTTTTCCAAACTTACATGGGACCAACTTCGAGGTATGTTCTATCCGTTAAAAAAAGAATTATCAAAATCGCATTAATCTGTAAAAAGTTATGCGTGGTCATACATTACAATCAGTGAGTGAACTATCAGTCATCCCCTGTTTTCCTACCCTTAGGGTTGGATTTTTTTTTCCAAATTTATATGGGACCACCTTCGGGGTATATCCTTTCTAATCAAAAAAGAATTATCAAAATCGGACTGCTCTGTAAAAAGTTATGCGTGATCATACATAAAAAAAAAAAAAAAAAAAAAAATATACGCGTCGAATTGATAACCTCCTCCGTTTTTTCGTCGGTTAAAAAGGCTGGTGATTGCTTACTCGTGACACCACTACAATTGAATTGAAAAAAACCCCACGTCTATAAAAAAAATAGAAGCTACATCAGAACCATTGCGAGCTAAATATATTATTAATAAAAAAAATAAATAACCAAACGCCATCGATTGAAAATTATTTTTTTACCCCATGCATAATCAGACTATAAGGTCCCCACTGCTGGGACACAGGCCTCCTCTCAGTGAGAGGGAATGGGCCGTAATCAACCACGCGGGCCCAGTGCGGGTTGGTGGATGTCATATTACACCCCATACCCTAACCCAGTGAATTCCGTATTGGTGGTAGCTACATATAAAACTTTTCCTTGAACATTATTCAAATTAAGTGATCTCTTTTTAACAGATGTGAGTACTAAAGTACCCTCGTACGTAGTTTTAATTACCTTCTGGAGATTAATTTCACTCTCTCGCCGTAACTAGAGCAGTGGTGGCCCATTGGTATCGACTTCGACTTACGAGTTTATTGGTCGTGGGTTCGAACCCAAGCAGGCGCTTTACTTTGTGTACTTTATTTCTTCTGCTCTCAAACACGATGAAGGAAAATATCGTGAGAAAAGGCATGACCTAGAACCGAAAATTTGAAGACGTGACATCCACCAACACGCATCTGGGCCCGCGTGGTGGATTAAGGTCCGGTCCCTCTCACAAAGAGGAAGCCTGTGTCCCAGCAGCGGGGACATTATAGTCTGATTATGCATGGGTTACCCACTTTCAATAACAACCCGAGGGTTTTAAGGAAATTCCTAACTAATCCATTGCTACATAGGTTTAAACAATTGTCTGCTCAACAACGTATACAGGTTGAAATTGAAAACATGCGACAAATCAAAATGGGAGATTGTATTCATCATTATGAACAACTTTTGCTATGGGACCAAACCTGAAATCGCGAAAAAAAATCTGCTGTTCCCTACATTTTGACGAGTTATGCGAACATAATAATGTAGGGAACAGCTGATTTTTTTTCGCGGTTTCAGGTTTGGTCCCATAGTAAAAGATGTTCAAATGATGAGTACAATCTCCCATTTCGATTTGTCGCATGTTTTCAATTTCACCCTGTATAACTCAATGAACGTGACTCAACTGTCACAATGAAATGCATTGCGATCAATTGTCAGTTTATATGTGTTACGCAACTACCCTGCTGTGTTACGTTACAGCAATGGGAAAATTATAGGCTGATTATGCCGTAACTAGAGAGGTAATTTTGGTGATGAAATACAAAATACAATAGTATAATACAGACGCCAGCACATCAAGCTACCCGAAACTGTCAAATTTTCCCAATCAACTTTGAACCTTATGCTTTAGCGATAAAATTAGAAATCTATTAAATAAATTTGACAGAATGTAGTAGCTTGACGTGCTGGCGTCTGTACTTACCTATAGGTATCTAGTGAAAAACATTGCAGACTACATCCATCCATGTATAAAATAGTGCAGTGTGCGTGTGTATATTCATAATAGCATCACATTTGGATTTTCTCTTCCCTTTTCCTCACTTGTGTTAGCAAAAACACTTTATCTACCTAACATGGGGTAACATTTTTTTTCCAATGAAAATGCAGCATATTTCCACTCAAATACTCGGTAACAAATGTCCGTGGCGTCGTATTCGGAATTCAATTTGTCGACTAGTGGTGCGCTCTGTAGCGATGACATACGATTTTTCGTCGTTAAATCGACCATCGGTTAATCGGACCGCTAGCTGGACGTGACAGCTACTCGGGCGTACGGGACAGAGAGCTTGCAGTAAGGTTGGCACCATGGCAATTTATAGACTTCATGCAGGACAAAATAAACAAAGGTCTTACTTACTTATATTTTAACCCCCTTACTAATAAACGTATTATATCAGATGAATAGTTACACACCGATTTTTCTCTTTCAGTCGTCAGTAATATGACTTTTGAAAGAAGAAGACAAAGCGTTGTGTAACTATACAGACGCTATACAACGTAAGGGGGTTAAATTATATTTGATGCAAATAGGACTATTTCATGAAAATATGAGAATTTGCACTAAGTACTTAAGTATAATTTCAAAAGCTATATTGTTGTTTTTTTTAATTATTATAATTTAGTCATTATTTTATCATTATTGACGCGTATTGAATTTGAATCAACCTACAGCACAATTAGCAAAAAAACATAAGAAAATTTGTATTCCGCTGAGTACTTACAATGAAGGAATCACCTTAACAAGTTTAGTTCGCCCGATAAATCATAATTATGATGATTCACGGCGATTGTTAAACTATTGTGTGATGTGTCTGTTCGTGGACAGAGAATGTGTTAGTTACTAACTTACAAACGTCTACTAAGAAAACAAATCATCTGCCTATTGGTAGATCTGCACTGCAGTAAGCATATTAAGTATCTACTAAATATGCTTGATGCAATACCTACGAGTAGCAGTGATCACTTCTTGCAATTTATCTGCATAATCAGCCTATAATGTTCCCACTGCTGGGACACAGGCTTCCTCTCTGCGAGAGGGAGTGGGCCGTATTCTACTAAGCGGACCCAGTTCAGTCTTTGAATTTATGGTTCTAGGACATGCCGGTTTCCTCACGATGTTTTCGTTCACCAAAGCAAACGCCTGTTTGGGTTCGAACCAACGACCGACAATTCGTAAGTCGTGGCTGTTACCACTGGGCCAACACTGCTCTGCAATCTATCGTTAATTTTTTTTTTTTTTAATGTATGGTTCTTGATAAAGAAAGAAAGAAAAAAAGTTTATGTGGACACAGTTCGTGAACCACAAAATACAAAATGACTTAACAAAATAATATAAAAATGTTTCAGACAACAATAGTGTGTGCCTCATAAAGTATTAGTTACAATAAAATGAAAAAAAAAAGAAACGTAATTTTTGACAGCGTTTACTTTAGCTGTTGTACGAGTTACGCGTCTTAAAAATATAAACTTAAATTTAAATCCTTAAAATAACTGTAAAAGCTGGGTCAACCCTGTTTTAAAGCCGCGCGATCAGCGGTCAGCGAGCGTGAAGTGTGCGCCCTCTGTCACGCGGCGCGTCATAACATTGTCACTTCATTATGTCGTGTCGTAATGGAGGGCCACGGGTCCACTTGCGATATTTCTGCTTCCAGTTAATTAACACTCGGATAAAAGGTCAAGTGGTGTAGTTTGGTTGGTGCGATGTTTTAACGTGTTTAAATATAGGATTTGTTTTCCTTTGAATGGATGGACGTAAGTATTGTTGAAACGTATGGATTAAACGAAGTGCATGGTGGATGGTTTGGAATTCACGCCGATTTTTTGGGACCTTATTACGAGTATAATAAAATGTTCTTAGTGATTGTAGACAGCTAAATGGCCTGAGGCTTTCGAAATGACTAATATTGGCGACGAGCTATATAGAACCCGCTATCGAGTAATTAATTAATTTAATCGAAAACCAAAGAACCGATGACAATTTTTGTCAAATAGGTATACAAACAAACATACAGAAAACATTAATTATGCATGTTTGTATGTAGGTAAAATTAGGTCTACCTAATTGAAATATTAAGTATTTAAGTTGCAGAGCTAAGCTAAGAAAATCGTAGCACCTCACAGTACCTGCCGTAGCATCCCAAAGAAATCGGGTCTGTCCCACTAGTCCCATTGACCCAGTCCCATGATGGGACAAGTGGGATATTATGTCCCACTAGTCTCATGGGACAACTGATACTAACATATTTTTTAGATTATGTCCCACTAGTCCCAGTGCCATATTTTTTTTTACGTTGACTTACACGTTGTTCGTTCACTGAACTTACGCCGATAGTACTAACTAATAAGAGAACTACTAACAATTTCATTTCCTAAAAAAAAAACTAAAACATGGCTTCTGCAAAATAATTCTCATTCAGAAAAGATTTTTTTGATTATAAGGGTAATTATCATATTATATTTATTAAGCTTTATAATACAAATGTTGTTGTTATTGTGTTTTTATTTTTTGACGTGATAACGTCTTATAAATAGATGAACGCCAGCTGCACGCACGAAAAAGCATGACTCATTGTCACGTTTCGCCTGAGCCAAGCATGCAAGCGAGAGCGCGGAACAAGCGATAGAGAGGCACGATCGGCCTAAGCGTTCGGCTTTCTTATGATGTTATCACGTAAAATTATCGTCCGTAAACCGACTTTACCGACAACCAATTTTCTTTTTAATCTTTATCTCTATACTCAAGTGTTTTTTATTGTTTATTCGAGTATAATAAGTTAGGTTTTATACCCAGGTATAATATTGTAAATATTCTTTCACCACTTTTAGCGGCGAATATGTCCTGAATATAACTATACTAACCCACTTTGTATTTACCATTATATCCGACGAATAAATGTACAAAAAAAAAATGCCGTTCTCATTAGTAGGTAATATTGGTACGGTAGCACCGTGTGCTTGCACTAAACCGAAAAGTTACTCATTGGTTCATTTTGAGTAAAGCATAATGTGAGAACACAACAGCCTTTGCTTCTTGACAATCTGAGGTTTGTTTTTTATCATCTTTTAGAACGAGCTTAACATGATTAAGTTTGTTCCCAGGGTGTGGCGGGTTCCTGTGGTCGGGCAGTAGGATGGCGCTGAAGACGCCTACGCCGGTCGTCGGCGAGCGCGAGACATGGGGCAAGAAGGTAGACTTCCTGCTGTCGGTCATCGGGTTCGCCGTCGACCTCGCCAACGTGTGGCGCTTCCCTTACCTCTGCTACAAGAATGGTGGCGGTGAGTACTTGTGTACCCTATTTTTTTGTTTGTGGCAGACGTGGTTATGAAGGGCAGTAAGAAACCTCACCTAGTTTCAAAAAACATAATTATCTTTGACATGAAAAACAGTTTTATACCAATTTATTTACAGAAAATAATTTATCAATACCATTCTGCTAGAAAAAAGAAGATGGCCGTTTTTTATGTTCTATAGCAAACTAGCCGCGACGCTGACGCCGTCATCTTATGTTGGTCAACGACAAATTGGTTAACAACCGTTTTTCCTTTTCAAAAATCAAAAGTCATTTATTCAAACTAGGCTGAGAATCAGCAGTTTTCGAACGTCAAAATTACAAATTGCATTTCTGTCGCATCTCGATTAAAAACCACTGATGTGAGTGTATGTAAGGTTACATACACTCAAATACTTATGGTTTCGGTACAGCCAGTTGTGATTGGTGTGTCGTTCATTTAATTTTACAATCAAATAGATATTACTTTATACTTGCAAAAGTATTTCTATCATTCACATCTTTTTCATCGGCCCCAAAAAAATTTAAATCGGTATCCAAGTCAATCGTGAATCCAATATATAATATTATAATATTACAAACAACAATCCTCTCCAATCACCTATATTTTGTTCGCTCCACAATCAATTAACCTAATGATCCATTCTAGACGGTATAACTAGAACGTGGTGTCGGTGTCTAGAGTGGCGCGGTTGTGACTTGAATGGCACTAAGTGCCTCTTGCGTCGCTAATTGTGCGCCTCGCGTCTCACCGACGAGTTCCGTCACGTCATAAATGCTCAGACGGCGCACTTGATGATGTGTTACGGTTTTGTATCATGAACTTTAATAGTATTTGGGAAAATTCGGTTGCTGTTTGATTCTTTTAGTCTTTGTGTCCTAAACAAACTTAATTTATGGAAGAAGAATTGAAGTCTCTTAGAAATCTTTAAAACCGAAGTAGGTAAGTTCGTCGTTGTCGGATTGTGTTTATGATTAGTTTTTGTCTAAATTCTAAATACTCAGCGGAGAAAAGACATCAAATCATACGAACTTCAAAGACCACAAACTATTTCATTTCGTATGAGAAAATGATTCGTGAATTCATTCAAGCCTACTGTGTGATTGCGCGCTAACACCGGCTGTAGAGCACTCGACGCATAATAGGCGGTTAACAATCGTACGCCTTGTGCGGCCTGTGCCTCGCCTCGCCTCATGCAGCGCCTCGAGTGGCCTGCACTACGCTTACACCTGCGACTTGCTAATTGAAGCTTCACATTCGCCAGTGTGCGATGAAGTACTCATGTAATAGCGTTATACACTCAACACACAATACAGTTGGAACTAACTAGCACTATGCAAAGCGAAGACATTGAAAACCTATTTATATTAGACAATTTTTTATGCAAGAAAATATAGAGAAAAACGCCGATATTGTATCAGGTCCTTAACTCCTTACTTATAAAATTCAGTTTTACATTTATAAAAAACCAATTTTTTTTTAACGAAAATTCGTACTTTTGCCATTTTAGTGGAAGTTCGTTGATGGCTCTGCTATAAAAATCCGGCGACGGGAATCGATGATCTCTTTAAAGGCGTTTTTCACCACCTTGTTGGATTTGAAATTTTCCCTTGTAAAAAGTTATCCAAATACCGAATAAAAATAGAAATTAGTTGCAGCAAGGTCACCAGACCTATAGCAGTTTATAGCAGTCTACTGGAAACTCACCTTCACCCACCATACCCACCAGGTTTCCAGTCGTACGTAACTCCTATAGTTTTGAGACGGCCGGTTGTTCAGCGAGTTCATACGCTACCCACATTCCGAGCTTTTTATTATTATCTTTCCAATTGAAGGAAATGAATCTGTATCGATATGACTTACGTTGAAGGCTGCTACAAGTTCCAACATAGTTTGAGATGAATCTGCTTCCACTATGGCTTTCAATTCATCGTTGTTCCGGTCGGCCACGGGGCTCATTGTTGAGATCAAAATTTCCAGAACGGAAGCGATCAAACCAAAAAACGGACCGTACGGTTCACATGCGATACCATGTCCACACGTCGTTAATATTGCGTGCTGTCCTGTAGTGCTGTCTGCGCAATTTATATTTTTCCATGGTTACAGAAACAGCGATATTTAAAAAAAATCGAACGGCGGTAAAACAAATGAACAACTGATTTTGAAAAACAAAATGTCATACCTACTATATTATAAAATTAAATTGAATTTGGAATTCTAAATAGAATGAAAGATATCGATCTTCCCAATGGCCAGTATCAACAATCGGCAATTTCATAGGTCGGGACCTAATATTATAAAGCTACATAAAAACAAAGTTAAATGTCTAAAATAAGCCTACTCGAATAGCGATACGCGGACAGCCAGCTTCTCTGACCGGCTATTTAGTCTTTTCATGTTGGTACGAACTATTTTCGCGTAGCACCTACCGATACGAGAGATGTGAACAAATGAAGATTCGGATTCCATAGCTGCGGAACTTGGCCACCATTTCCCTATAGTTTAGACAAAACATGGCAAGTGACAAGCAGCAATATGGCGGCCATCGCCAGACTCCACGCGTCTTTACTGAAACGGAAATGAAGCGCCTCAAGCAAGAGCATGGGATGGACAGTCAAAGGCCCGGAAGTGACTTAAATGAGATTTGTTTGCATGTTATTTACTTAAATATCATACGGTTGTTCATATTCCGTCTTAGCTTATTACTATCATTTTTATTGTTGTGCTTCTAACTTCGGTCCCACGTATGTTATAATGCGGTCTACGACTTTATACATACTTTCTAAAATCAAAGAGGTTCATTCAAAAGTTTAGTCACTGAAAACTACAGGAATATTCTTCAGACTTAAAGATGCCAATAATTTGTTGATGCAGTTAAAATATTAATGAAAAATGGTATTGATAAGATTGATATAGATTGGAAATGGGGTTAAATATAATGAACACCACAAAAATATATTGAACACCAAAAAATGAAGACGTATAAAATTACAATAGTTCTAGCTGGGTACTCCGAGGTCCGTCGACATAGTATGATGCAAGAGCGAGCAAATAAGAATATAAATACCATTACCTAGGTACTTTACAACAAAATGGAGTTTTAATTTTGGTGATCATTTACTATTTTTGGCAGTAAAAAGTGTTTACTTGATGTTATATTTTATTTTATCTGGTGATAAGTTAAACATAAGCCATTGGAAATAAGGACATGGTTTTTAAAGCATAAATTTCTCTTACCTACTAACCTATTACCCAGCTGTTAAAAAACCTTACCCTGTGCACAACAAACAACCATAAAAGACGTGCTGACCTTATTACAAAACCCTCTACATGAACATGTTGTAAATACTTGGTCTCATAACAAAGTTTCAGCCACATACTTAATTGCATCCGCTGCTGTTGCTTTGATCGTCCGTCGCACCATCCTTTGGCGTCCAAGAGTCAGTAATTGACAATCAAAACGCGCCCTTTACGTCGAGAAAACTTAGTTAGCTCCTCGATGTGCAGGAAAATTAGTAACGTAATAATAGGAGCGAGTAATAAGATAATGGAGAGGGGGTCATCCTCTCTCGGCAACGCAAAGGCCGATCGGGCCGCGTCTGTCCGTGATCTAATTAAATGGCAATTCTCGTGAACTGTTGAAATGTGATCTTGTCTTTGAGCCGTTCAAGCTGAGAGGGAATTTATTTAGAACGACCGATGAGATGCTTTTAATAGCTGCTGGCTTGTAGCTTCTGTGTAATTTACTTGGTGTAGAATCTGAATAGGTAGTATCTTTCAGTTTTTTTTAAAGTTATTCTTTTTTTAAGATGTAGGTTTATTTTAATAAATTGTGATGATTAAACAAGATTTTTATTTACAAAAAGTCTTAAAATAAAATGATAGAGTTATGTACAAAAATTTAGAGCGAAAAAAAAAGTGCGAAGAGCTTATAGGGCATCAAAAAATTCATGCGCATCGCTGTCAATAGGAAAAGTGCCCAAAAGTTCAGTTTCTTAGTAGTAGATAGGTTCCTACGCCATGTTTTTAGGCTTCATCGTGATTTAATTGCGTTTGATCTAAAATCTAATGGTTCTGTATGATTCCGTTTCCTCATGTTTTATCGGTTTATAGAAAGTGCGCTAACACACAGCTTGTCTTTAATACCCTGACAATCATAACTAGGTCGCTTAAAATAGTAAAATAATGTATCATTTGGCTATCCACAGCATTTCGATAGCCACAGCCGACATTACTAACCCTTCCGAATGGCCCTGATTTATAGCCGTGTTCGGTCATAGCCGTGGTTTCGTACTAATTGATTGGGGCGCCACTTCATCATGTGACCCTCGCCATCCATCATTGCTAACGGCTACACCGCTATACACTATTATGATGCTGTAATTATTCCGAGATATGGCAGTTACGGTGTGTTGATTGCTTTCTTTTCCGGATATAGGTAGGTACTTACAAGAATTAATTGTTGTAAAAATTTGAGTGGTCTAATTTATTCCATACGATCTATATACAATTCAAAGTCCTGACTGACTGATATATCAACGCACAGTCTAAACCGCTGGTCCTAGAGACATAAAATTTAGAGAGTGTGGTCTTTGTGAAGAGTAGGTATCCACGAAGAAAGGGTTTTTCGAAATTCCACCCCTAACAGGGTGAATGGGGGGAGGGTGAAATTTTACGCGGACGAATTCGCGGGCTAGAAAGTAAAAGTCCGGGAACGATTCTAATGCCGAAAATATAGCTCTTAGATTTTTTGTTTGTTTGTCTGAACTGACAAGGACCAAGGTCAGTGTCAGGTCCAGTCTGGTCAGTCTGTAGGCTTATACATTATCACGCTATTGGCTATGGGGGATAAGCAATACTGCAATATGTTTCTATTTCTCTATAGTTTACTGCAAATTGTCAAAAGACGAGCCGAACGGTAAGAACATTGCAGATTAGGTTAGATAGATTTAACCTTTCAAATGATTAAATTATTATCACCTTTAAATGGGGCTAAGCAGTCAATCATGACATGGAGTTTTGAGACGGGGCGGTAAGGGTAGGAGAAAATCGGTCTTAGGATACTGTACTTATTTCTTTGAGAAATTTTGATTCCCATCCACAGATTTAGAAAAAAAATAGGGGCAGAAGGAAATGAGCAAGTTTCACAAAAACTTTTTTGTTTCATTTATGGATTTAAAAAAAATCAAAAAAAGCTTTTCTTTGGATAGGTTCTCGAGTTGTATATCGTTACAACACAATATGTATATATTAATTACATTAAACTCCTGACAAACGTATTTTTTTATCTCCAGCATTCCCTTATTTTTATATAGATAAATATTAAATTATAAATATTATATACTTATATAATATAGAGCAGTGGTGGCCCAGAGGTAACCACCGCGACTTATGAGTTGTAGGTCGTAGGTTCGAACCCAGACAGGCGTTTTACTTTGTGGAAAGTATTTCATCACCACTGCTCTCAAAACGGTGAAGGAAAACGTCGTGAGAAAACCGGCCTGCATGAACCAAAAATTCGAAGACATGTGCCATCTACCAACACGCACTGGGCCCGCGTGGTGGATTAGCGCCCACTCCCTCTCACAGAGTGGAGGCCTGTGACCCAGCAGTGGGAAAATTATAGGCTGAATAATGAATATGCTGTAATATTTTGCTTTTTCATACCAGGCAGGATAGCGTTCATCTCGTGGTTATGACATCGGAGTATGCAGTATAATAATTGGTATAAGAAAATCATAGATTTTTCCAAAAGTAGTCTTATTTGTTAAGTTATCACCGAGTAATCCAATGTAGCTACTCACCACTGTTAATTGAAATCAAAACACAGCTGCCTATAAATCACAATTCCATAAACATTTCAGTTGGAAACAATTCCGGCCTTACGGTGTGGATGATTTAATGGAGCCCTATCGGCGGTAATCTCGTAATACCCAATCATCCGGCCTTCGGTCCGCGGGGACCTCCCGGCCTCTCGGAACTAAGGCGATTCGATTACCATTCTAACATTCGTAACAGATTCGAAGAAAATAGAGCTCTAAATTAAATCATCGTGAGCCGATTAGGTTTTTTGCAGCGATTTTAAAATGAAATTAGTTTTTAAGCTAGTCTACAAATGGCTGTAGGCTAGTCGGACTGAAGAATTAGTTACATTTTTCTGCTTTAATTAATTGCTTTTAGGTAACCTTAAAAAAATGATAATCGGAACCTTTATAGTCTAATTTTTTTGGGCGTCTGTCTCGAGATCTATGGCACGTAGGGATTTGAATCAATCGAAGAATCAATTTAAAAAATTGTTTATTTGGGGGGTCAGTTTGATAAAGTTTTAATTAAGATATTGTCGTGTTAGCGTTTATAAGAGCTTACAAACTTATAATTATAATATTTGGTTTACGCTCCAAAGCTTAAACTTACAGTTGTGTTCGGAACCTAATTGTGTGAGCCCGACTCGCTCTTGGTTAGTTTTATTTCATTTTATTAATCTTATCGACACAGTTTAAAAAGAGACCAGTGACTACAGAAAGTATTTTCCTTTTCTTACTAAAAAAAAAAAAAGTATACTTATTTAGTTTCAAATTCAATACATTTTCACGATAGTCAAACGTATCTTTCAATTTACATCAATTTGAAAGGGACTTGCTTTGAAACTTGCACAAAGTAACATCTTTATAAAACTTACAGCGCAACAGTTAAAATTAAATCACCCTATCATGGCGAAAAGCCGCACTATTCCATAAAGCCCCATTATCCCCTCACTTAAGAGACACGAAGATTCTCCGAAATCACTTCTCCCCGTCGTCGACTTACAGAAACTTGGTCGGAATGTCCTCCATTCCCCTCTCATCCGCGACCTGTTGCATCCGGCAATAAAGTAAATCCTCGCCATATTTCTCCCTGCCTCCCTCAAAGAGGTTTTAAGACGCATTGCTTTTTTGTAGATGTAGCTACTTATAGTTCTTTCTTCGGCCTAGAATTGTTTCGGCTTTCTTCAAAATTCTGAACAACTAAGGGCGAGCTTTTGACATTGTAGTTTTTTTTAAGCACCATTAGCACTCAGCAGAATCATTTCGTTTAGAGGCCAGATTTTGTCGTAGATGTTGTTGCCCTGAACTCAATAATAGTTCTAGTAGGTATTGCCCACATTTATTAAATTGATACTTGACTTTTGGCACTCACAGCTGACCTATTAAAATACATTAGCTGATGATGAGTATTTAGTATATCGACTCTTAAACGATTGTAGTTAAGGATCGCAGCAGGTGTCGTAATTTAGTTTTCGTCTACCCTCCCTCAAAGGAATAAAAGCTTGTAAAAAGGCATGAGTTAATGTATGTGTGTAGTTAAATACGGTACAACGGTTAATTTCTACCTTCAGCATAGCATTCGATACGCTTCAATCATCGCATCAATCAATGTTATCGAAGGAGTCCTCTAAACGCTGTTCACAAATCCGAAACTCGAAAATTTTGTCAGTTTAAACCTAATAGATGACCACTATTCTTAGCTATTTGCTGCCGGGGCCAATCAGGTAACCGAAAATGTGTCATTTTCGACTCGGATGGTTGTGAATATGCAGACCATCAAATATGTCGAAACATTTCTGTATGTTCTTGCTAAAGCAGTGCCCTGTAAGACAAACGATTGTGTGGGTTCCGTGGGCATTATACTTACCCAATTAAAGTGTACGGAAGTTCCTTATTTAGCAATTGTGTTCATCGTTCATTACTGTTTACTTGGAACTCGTCGACACACGTGCATCAGACAGTTTACTTCATCCTTTTACTGACCTCGTTTTAGTCACTGTTTCGAGGAAGAGAAATCCCAACGGGCTTTAAGATGAGTAGGAGTAGTTGAAGGTTGGTTACGAAATCGTATACAGGTAACGATAGTGATGACAAATAAATAAACAACAATACTTCAACAACAACAAACAGACTTAATTAACAATTAAAAAAATAATTCTGCGAGTAAATATACTTACAATAGAAGCGCATGACTTTTTACCAAAGACTTTCTGGAAATTTCGAGATTACCTACCTATAAACATTAGAATTATTGAAACCTTTTTTTTTGTTTCCGGGGTGGAAAATCTTCATGGATGTCCTCCGCCCTGGAGCGGGCGGATGGGTCTGTCAAACACTTACTGACTAAAAACCACCCCGATGTCCCATTTTACACCTTCGCCGGGGGTCGTAACGTACGATCCTTCCGCAATCCCCGACTGATGTACTGTAACCTAGTGTAACTGTAATACCAGCCTATTATTGTCTCTCTGCAGGGCAAAGGCACCTTCTCATACGGAGAAGGCACGAGCATAGGTCACCACGCTTGCGCTCAAGACGTGTTGGCGATTTCAGACTTACTTATATGAACTTAAAGTCCAGGTTTTCTCACGATGTTTTCCTTTACTAATGTCAGTAATGTCCAACTATAAACTTAGAAACTACAATAATTGAAAAACATCACATTGGTACTTGCCCGGATTTGGACCCACAACCTTGTGCATGAGAGATGAGGCTTTAACCACTGAGCCATCACGACATAGGTATACCTGTTTAGGCATCTTACTTAAATTACCTGAATTCTGGCTAAGGTATGAAAAACTGATTTAATAAAATTAATTGTAGCGCTCAGGAAAAAGCTAGGTAATTTACTAAATTACCAACATATACCTACATATGTCAGTCTACATAAATGAGCTCGAACGCTGAACATCTCAAGTTTCATAAAAGCTTATTGGAAGCAAATGCGAGAGCCTTAAAAGGCCAATTACAGGACCATTTGCGTCGCCCTCTCTCTCGGGGCCGGTATGAAATTATTGCGAGTATAGATCTGAGATTGCGATGGAACTCTTCGGGGGAAATTGACTGAAAAATGTACGTTATTACTGGAATATTATTAGGGATTGGTAAAACAATGGGACTTTTGTTGAAATATTTAACTCATTTTGGGGTTTATTCTGTAATAAAATAATGAATGGATTTAAAATATGTTCTCAGGATCCATGTTATATGTACAGTCAACAAAAGAGATAAGTATGCTGGGTCGTCGGTTTATCAAATTTTTCAGTAGACAATATCCATCGGTTTCTTACTAAACTTCAACTATATCCGACGACCCTGCATACTTATCTCTTTTGTTGACTGTACATATTTTCAACAATTTAATGTTGAATAATTGTATTAATTTGTTTAGAGATTTGCTTATTGAAATTGACACATTGTTATTTTAATATTTGCATGCCAATTTATGGCGGCATGAGTCATTGCACTGCACTAACAATTTATACAGGGTGTTACGGAAAGGGTATATCAATACAAACGGGTTGAAGAGTGTATTTGGTCTAAAATCTCTGTACAAAATTTCAGCTTAAAAGCATTAACTTTGAAAATGCTTAATATTTATATGTATATTTCGACATCACGGCGCTGCACTGGCGCGCGGCGGCGTGATGTGCGTGTACTAGGCGCACAGACACACTGCAGATAATGGATAATGACCCTCGTAGTGCGGTGACACGTTTGTTATGATTTCAATTTAATAAACTATCGAAATAAAAAAATATTAAGCATTTTCAAAGTTACTGCTTTTGAGTTGAAATTTTGTACAGAGATTCTAGACCACTCGACCACTCGACACTCTTCAACCCGTTTGTATTGATATACCCTTTCCGTAACACCCTGTATACAGTAGCCTCCAAAAGTTAGTTGATATTATTCCACTTCAGCACTGCCACATTGTAATTTAAAATTCTATTTTTAAATGTTTGAACTGTCTAGTATAGAGTTATTATTGACTTTTTTTATACTCATGTACAACGATCTTGGGACTAGCGCACTTTGATCGAAAATCAAGAAAAGTTGTGCCTAAGGACGCCCAGGGTGAAGTTTTCATCTACGTAAAATAATAAAAAAGACTGAGTGAAAGTGTTCTAAACTCTTTTTTGTTTGTTATTTGTCGTACCCCTTCAAGGCTGATTTTTAAAACCATTTCTTTTACCGAACCATCCTTTTTTAATGTTCACACGTTACCTTTGTTCTTTCTCCTATGGTTCATGTTCACCGAAGCCATTTTTTTTTTCAGCTTAAAGTCAAAAGCTCTGGCAATGACTAAATCATATCTATTTGAAAAGTATTGATATTTTACTAAAAATGTTATTCAAATAATATTACAACGCTGTAAATATTGTAATTCCACAGAAATGTTAAACGTCAACTAACTTTAGCGACTGGAATTCAAGTATTTGACAACAAAAAGCCGATTGGCAAAAAAAATATATATCAGGTAGGTAATCCCCATTATCATAGGTACAAGTTGAATTATAGTCAATAAAAATGCTTTACTATACAGTTCAAACTTTTAAAACTAGAATTTTAAATCATAATGTGGCATTACAGCTGAAGTGGAAAAATGTCAACCATTTTTTGTACTGCATAATCATCATTTCAGCCGAAAGACGTCCACTGCTGGACATAGGCCTCCTCCAACCACCTCCACTTCGACCGGTTTTGTGCTTCTCGCATCCAACAAGTTCCTGCATTTTTGTACTGCATTTACTGCTAATAAATCACTTTGACTTGACTTACCTAACCGTTAACTTAACCGACTTCTTCGTTGTTTTCGTCATTGAAGTTTTTCTCTGCTAAAATGAAATTTCGTAAATGACGAGAGAATTTCCCGTATCGCAAAACGGTATTAGGACATGAATTCTGACATAAAAATAATTCTAGCTGAGAGAGTATATTGATACTTTTAAATAGAGATTATATTTTGGTATACCATTCTAGAACGAATTTTAATTCAAGGGTGTATCTTAATATTTGTTCCTGTTACCCAGGCGCTTTTCTGGTGCCGTACTGCATCATGCTGGTGGTTGGTGGGATCCCGCTGTTCTACATGGAGTTGGCGCTGGGGCAGTTTCATCGGAAGGGCGCCATTACCTGCTGGGGGAGACTAGTACCACTCTTTAAAGGTAAGTGCACAGAGGATAGTACCTACTTATCTAATAGTACGGGTAAGTGTCAGTTAAACTTAGTAATCGATTTGAGGTTGATATTTTATTTTTAAAAGAAAGTTAGAATAACTTTTATTTGGACACAGTTCATGAAACACAAAATAAAAAAGTGAAAATAATGTTTTAGCAACAATAGTGATTGCCTCACGGCTGCGCCAAAATGGTTCACTTCAGCACATATCATGCCATCCAGATGCTGTCTGACGCTGGTGTTCTAATTATTAACCTTTAGTGATAAGGTGACGGGGAGTACAAACAGTCTTAACATACAGTAATACATAATTTTAAGACTTATAAATAAAAAAACTAGTATAAAATAATATAGGACTTTTGTTGAAAT
The DNA here is from genome assembly GCA_947508005.1 of Amphipoea lucens. Taxonomy (NCBI): domain Eukaryota; kingdom Metazoa; phylum Arthropoda; class Insecta; order Lepidoptera; family Noctuidae; genus Amphipoea; species Amphipoea lucens. The sequence goes on from OX382367.1 coordinate 17,326,769, forward strand.
AATTTTGGTCCTGCTGGTAGTCGAGAAATTTCTGGTCTTTGTTTCCCGTATTAAAGAAAGTCTTTATATATTTAATTCAAACTTTATTTTGTTTACGCACTTAAATGCTTACCTTACCTAGGTCGTAAAACAGACGATAAGCGAATAACTATGTATATTCCGCATTGTATTAACACACCACATGCATTAAAGAAGGTATTTTCTGCTGATTATAACACTATCTAAGAATTGCGCTTTTGAAATAAAATAATACGTGGCACTTGACTCTTGTTCATTCAAAAACTAACGTCTAAGTGGGTTTAATTTTAAATTGGCACGATTTCTCTTTACTTGGCTCTTGGTTTTATGGGGTCACGTGCGACTCATACGCCAGATTTATTGCGGCCCGGTCACGTCCCGTCGGCTAATGTCATCGGTATGGTGGAAGCCGCATTTGGCGATCAAGAGTTATAGTGCCCACCACTTAACTTTCTGGCTGCTTTTGTACTTAGATAGGGACCGCTTCGTAGTCTGTTTTTTTTTTTTTAATAATGAAGGTGTTAATAATTATGCAATGATGTATGACACCTAAGGGTTGGTTTTTACCTTGGCTAGAGGCTAACACCATTGCCTTACAATGCACGGTGGTTCTAGCGCCCTACAAGCGCGGTCATAAATACCTTACTTTATTAAATTTGTTAAATGGGATATTTTCTGAAGGGTAAATAATAAAAAAATACTTCACAAATGTACATTGATGCTTTATTTACATAATTTAATACATAATATACAATAAACTGTACAATATGTACTGTTTATATATACATTTAAATTGTCAATATTTGAGATTGATTGTCCCTTGTTCGGAAATATATCTGAATATGATATTAACGCTATTCATGAAGGGGTTATCATTAAATATGTATTCTTTTATATATATACATCAACAAAAAGCAAGAAAACTAAGACTACAATTTATTTACAAACGCCATCATAACCACAACTAAGTTAAAACAACTACAACAACCAAGCTAATTTCAATTTAAACTAAATTCGTAATAAATCTAAGACTTGCCTCGACATAACGCTCTTTTTCTTACGGGGAAGTTTCCGAAGACTAGTAATGAATGGTTCTGAACTGAGTAAAAGTCTGTTAAGTAAGTCCGTATTCGTAAGTACTCGCGACCTTTTTCTCGTGTGATCCCGTCTGAAGGCCTTATAATGTTTGTTGTTAGATTCTGCTGCCTCTTCGGACAATTCCCCGATAGATAATAAAGCATACTGTGCCACTTCAGCACCATGGATGAGGACTTTGTGAACGGAAGCTGGAAGCGCGGTTTCCAAAGCATCTTCATTAAATTTATTCGAATCAATATTAAAACCCGAGGTCAAGGCTTGTAAACTTGTGGAACAACGTTCAATCAAACAATTTTATTCTAAAAAATCTTTCCTGGGGCGTCCGCGTTCGCAAGATGGCCCGAGCTGGTTCGCGTTTTCTTGAATGCACTTCTCATTACCCCTTACTAATTCGACACATTCAATTTCATTTAACCAATCTGAGTACTTATGCAAAAATTTTGATTTATTTCTAGAAACAATTTTCCAAAATCTATCAAGACATTTACATAAACTGAGTATCTTACTATCTAAGTTCCTAATGTCTAGATTTTCGACCTCATCCAGTGAAGCTAGAATAGTTTTCAACACGTGTGGATGTTTCTGAGGAACACTTCCAGTTACGGCAGACCAAATCTCAAAGAAATGCATCCTTGAGAAAGTACAGTTAATCAAAGTACCTGAAAAAAAAAAATATATTTTACGTATGTTTCGTAGACCGTGCTACGCTTGAGCCTACGCAGTCGTAGAGGCTATATAGCTACTAAAGTCGCAAATGGACGCAACAAAACTTTTTATATTTTCAAAATAGACAGTTTAATCTTTAATTTAAGATATGTGAGAGTATTTGACTATGGTTGTAAAAAGTTGTAAGTCTATGTGAAGTCAACTATAAGATAAATATTTGGTAGAAATACTGTGTGGCGTAGCACGTTTAATATACGTCATAATAAGTCAAATAAAATTAAAAAATATAACTAATTAGTAATAACATACCTTGATCTTGGAAATCCATGCCACAAACACCACTCAAAAACAATGCAATTCTGAGAATTCACCGTTACACAATCAATAGTGCTAATGAGTTACTAATAAGGCGAGCGCAACGTAATGATGTGTTCACTTCGGAGCTCGAAAAATAAGTGATAATTTGGTAAAATGGGTGACATATTTATATTTTTGGGTAGCTTGTTTATCGGTAAATCATTATAGGTAATTAAATTGGGGGAATCGATGATGAATTTTTTGCATTATTGACCTATGGCGGTACCACCGTGCAATGTGACAATGGCACTTGTCTCTTGGGTACATTACTAGTTGAGGAATTTTTCGACGCCATATTTTACTTTGAAATAATTGAATTATGACTTGATAATTGGTTTGCCAGCTTATGTTACTTCTTTACTTAACACTGTGATGTGCATGTTTTGGTTAACATTTCAAATTATCTTGTACTTTCTTTGTCAAAAAGCTGTAATTGGAAAGAAAAAGAAAGAAAATGCGTTTATTTGCGGTAAACAAACAACAATTATGAAGATCCGATAATTTAGTGTAAAATGGTTACAACTTGAACAGGCAAATAACCTCTGAATTACATGATTACGTGTAACTTTTAATTTTTTTTATTGGAAATGGGCTTGCTCTTGACTCTAGCCTAGGTCAAAGATGACAGAGACAAAGTCGACGATGGAGCGAGCTTACCCAGAAGAAGCCTGTTCACTCTCACTTTAAAGAGATTCGGGTTGTATGCGCTCGGAAGAACAGACGCAGGTAGAGAGTTCCACTCTTTTGCTGTGCGCATTATAAACGACATTTGCAAACGCTTAGTGCGAATTGGTGGAACAGCAACCAGGTAGGGATGGTAACTTGCAGTGCGCCTGGATGTCCGAAGGTACAAGGGGGCCGGTGGAATGAGGTCGTGGAGTTCTCAGGCACACTCACCGAAGTACAGTCTGTAGAAGACCGACAGGCAGGCAACCTTGTGGCGATGAGCCACCAGCTATATATAGCTATTCCATGGCCAGTTAGAATTTTAAAATCGTTACAAAGAACAAATATGCCTCCATTCTATTCACTCACGGACTCAATGACTCAAGGACCAAGAAATCACACGCTCCAATAAACAATCCACCCGACTTCCAGACTTTTATGCAAAACATGGATGGGGATACCTACGTCATTTATAAGATCGCGGTCTTGTCGGACGTCACCCTCGCACTTAACACCCATAATTGACACCATTCTCGGGGCTCCCCTTAAGTGCTCGTCCCATACGGTCTCAAAAGGCTCCAGTAGATTTGCGAGCCCGGCTTATGCCCGTTGATTTCATTTCACGCGATTGTCACGTCTCGCGCCCTGAGTGGCTCGCACCACGATATGATTTTTGAAGAGAAATAAAATTGGTAATGGTCCGGAAAGGTGCTGGAAATGCGCTTGACTGAAAGTATTTTTTGACGACTTGAAATTGGGAACGGTCGTGTGATAGATCATTGTTTTGGTGAAATGGTTTACTTGAAGCTTTAACTTAAGAGCTGGGTAATTCTTTAGGTCTGTAAAGAGTTTTTTTTAAATGGTAATGATTCACCAAAGCAGTTTAATTAGGTAGTTACCAACCTACTTACGATTTCTTTATCATTTGCATAAGAATAATGTGCCTTCATCCAAACACATAGAAATGAAACACTTTTCAACCACATTGGTTTCAGTCTAGCTGCACTTCTTACCATAACCAAGTTCTTATCACTATAGGTATCGGGTACGCGGTAGTTCTGATAGCATTCTACGTGGACTTCTACTACAATGTCATCATCGCGTGGGCTCTGCGGTTCTTCTTCGCCTCCTTCACCACCATGCTGCCCTGGACCAACTGCGACAACGAGTGGAATACCCCGGCTTGCCGACCTGTGAGTATTAAACGGTAACCATCATCATCATCATCATTTCAGCCGAAAGACGTCCACTGCTGGACAGAGGCCACCCACAAGCACCACCACGTCCACCGTGTTCTGTGCTTCTCGCATCTAGCATAACCAAAAATTAACGGTATTTCTTCACTCTGAGCATATAAGCTCTGAAACATCTCGATCCAACCATCCAGTATTTATTCTTCATGTACCTATATGTGTTTATCCCGAGTAGTTCCGTATTATTAGAAGTATTTTAGTAATTTAGTCGAAAACTTAGTACTCGTAGTGTTAACAATGTTTGAAATATTCACAGTTCGAAGCAATTTGGGAGGCTTCGAACAAAACTCGAATGCGCAACAACAGCTCTTCAGGATTATTTCCCCCACCGCAAACAACTCCATTTACATCGGCTGCTTCTGAATACTTCAAGTAAGTTAGTTTTGAAGAACGAGAACATTCAAACGACTTTCTTCAGTTATTTCAAATCAACAATATATTTTAGCCGTGCCATCTTGGAACTGCAAGGGAGCGAAGGTCTACATGACTTAGGTGCCATAAAATGGGATATGGCTCTCTGTCTGCTAGCAGTCTACATCATCTGCTACTTCTCTTTGTGGAAAGGCATCAGCACTTCTGGAAAAGTACGTACAACTCTTACATTACGATGGTCTTGATATGAAAAGGTATACCTATCTATTTATATTATTTTCGTTTTTAGATTTAGTGGCTTAAATTCAATGTGATTTTGAAATGAAATACTTTCTCTTCTTCCAGGTGGTTTGGTTCACGGCTCTCTTTCCCTACGCTGTTCTCCTAATTCTTTTGGTTCGTGGCATAACCCTCCCTGGCTCCGCTACCGGTATTCAGTATTACCTAAGTCCTAACTTCGAAGCTATCACACAACCTCAGGTATGTTAGTAATAAATCCTTGAATTTGTCAGAAAACGATTTGGTTTACAATTTGTCATGTTCAATTGTTTCGGATCCAAGGTATGGGTGGATGCGGCGACTCAAGTGTTCTTCTCTTTGGGACCTGGATTCGGAGTGTTGTTGGCTTACGCGTCTTACAATAAGTATCACAATAACGTGTACAAGTGAGTATTTCATCCAGGAACAATAATGCTAAATAAATAAATTGGTCCTTCTACACGCGATTAATTTTCTCAGGGACGCAATCCTAACAAGCGTTATCAACTCGGCAACCTCCTTCATCGCTGGTTTCGTGATCTTCAGCGTGCTTGGCTACATGGCCCACGCTTCAGGCAGGGATGTTCAAGACGTGGCTACCGAAGGACCGGGCCTTGTGTTCGTGGTGTATCCCGCGGCTATAGCAACCATGCCAGGGTCTACCTTCTGGGCTCTCATATTCTTCATGATGCTGCTTACTCTTGGGTTAGATAGCTCTGTAAGTGGTTCTTCAATTCAATTTTTTAGGTACTATGAATGGTTTCTTTATGGAGTTTTCTAGTAGGTACTTACCTACTTTTTGGAGTCACTTAATAGAATATAGTCAAGAAAACACAAAACAAGAAAAACATCACTTTAAAAATATATGTTTTTTTTTTAAATCAGGTATAATTTTCAAGTATGCCTTGCATACATAATTACATATCGGTATCTTGTAAATACAACTTGTAATACCATTAATTACTTACTACACACACATTACAACACACATACACATTACACACACACACACACATACACATTTACATTTATTACTTGATATTTTCTTAAAGTGCACACTTAATTTCCGATTAATGTTTTTATTTCCACTCAGTTCGGCGGCTCCGAGGCAATAATAACTGCCCTCAGCGACGAATTTCCTCCGATCGGTCGTCACCGCGAGATCTTCGTGGCGTGTCTCTTTACTCTATACTTCTTCGTCGGATTAGCTTCCTGCACCAAGGGAGGCTTCTACTTCTTCCAATTGCTCGACAGATACGCTGCAGGGTATTCTATTCTGGTGGCGGTGTTCTTTGAGGCTATTGCTGTGTCTTGGATTTATGGTGAGTTGATTTTTGGACCTTGATTATCTTTTTATGCAAATAAAATGAAAATAAAAAAAAGTTTTTAATAACAAGCTTTTATTTAAATAAAAACGTAACCTAAAAAAAAGAAAGAATAACGCGAACTAAAAAGAGAAAAATAAATTAAAGTGACATTGTCATTTTAAAATATATACAAATTATAAAAGCTTGAGGCACTGATGTACGGTATCCGCTATACAGGACACAATATCAGTGCCGCAAGCGCTTAAAATTTGTATATATTTTAAAATGACAATGTCACTTTAATTTATTTTTCTCTTTTTAGTTCGCGTTATTCTTTCTTTTTTTTAGGTTACGTTTTTATTTAAATAAAAGCTTGTTTTTTAAAACTTTTTTTATTTTCATTTTACTTTTTAGTCTTAAGTCTTAAGTAGTTACCGAATTACAAGTCATGGTATACCTCTTATGCCTGTTACTACTGTTGACCGTTGAAGAATTCTCTGGTTTGGAGCCAACCCTGAAGGTGACAGCAATTTCATGTGGACCCGCTAACTGTCATCCCAATGGGTGTGTAAAATTTCATGTCCCTGCTGTTAACCGTTGAGGAGTTCCCTCGTCTGGAGCCAATCCTGGCAGCAGCATCACGTCATGCTTGTCATAAACATGCATTGTCATCGGGACTGAACCAGTTTGTAAAATTTCAGCTCAATCGGATACCGGGAAGTGGGTCAAATTTAACTTGCAAGAGTCCACCTTCACATACATACAAGTCAAGTAAAATAAAAGCTTTTAAAAAGATGGATTTCATAAAGCTAATTATCAATTTTTCTACATAATAATTAATAATTTTATTTTTCTTTATAATATAGTATGTAGGTACCTTTAAACTAGTATAGCTGAATAATTTTGATCTTATGAGGCACAAGACGACTGTACCGAAAAAAAAAGTTCTTAGGGCCACTTAGTTTAGACCTAATGAAAACCCATTTCAACTTATCCTAGTTCCCAAATACTACTAAAACATCGTTCTCTATTCCTGTTTACCAGGTACGGAACGTTTCTGCGAGGACATCCGCGACATGATAGGTTTCCGTCCCGGTTTATACTGGCGCGTCTGCTGGCGTTTCGCGGCCCCTGCCTTCCTCCTCTTCATCACCGCTTACGGACTCCTGGACTACGAGCCGCTAAGATACGAGAACTACATTTACCCAGCATGGGCTAATGCGTTGGGTTGGGCTATTGCTGGGTCCAGTGTCCTGTGTATTCCAACCGTGGCCATTTATAAGCTGCTTACCACGAAGGGAACTTTTGTAGAGGTAAGATTTACAGTTCATTTGAGGAGTCTCAGAAAATATTCTGGGCTTGTCTTCCAAAGAAGTTTGCATATAATTACGTCCATAGTTAAGTTATTCTGCCATCATTCTCAGTTGTTTATGGTATTAAAGATTTAAGGCGTTAGATTTGCCCTTACTGTACTTAGGTAGTGCGAAATAGTGTTCATACTACGAAGAATTAGACTATACATCTCGCATGGAACGATAGAATACGATTATGAGTATAGCAAGACAATACTATTCAAATGACAATGTTAATTAACGAAATACAAACGTGATCGTCGTATGACGCGGTCGGACGATCTGACGATTTAAATCTTTGTATGGTATAATATAGAGTAAAGAATACATTTTTGGGTTTACGGAGTGCATGCTCTTACCTAAAATTTTACTTTTTTTAATCGGATTTGACGCACTATACCTACTCTTAGATCCTTAAATGCTTCGTCTTTGAAACTTAGTAGGTAACTCTTTCAACTTAAGGCGCTTACATGAGCTAAACGCAAAAAAACGGTAGTTTTCGAAACAATAAAAGTATATGATCGCCTACAGTAAACAAAATCAGAAAAATATATGATATTCTTCAGGATATATGCTAGATAGATAGTGTTTTGAAAACACAATACAACTAATTTGGTACGATAGAAAAAAATCATGAACATACCTCTAAAAAACTTTCTTTTTACAATAAAAACCATACTAATATACATACAATCATTCTGATTTTTTGTCAGATTATTCTACAAGTAACATACTAAAATGATAGTGTTTTATTTTTTTATTTAAAACAATAGTTTTTTTGTAAATCGAATATTCATAGTTCCGAACATAAAAAGTGCGCATGTGTGCGTGAACGCCCGTGTAGCGACAGTGCCGGCCGAGGCCTGATGCTATACGGACGTGTCGCTCTTTTCGCCGCACTATTTCCGTCAAAATTGTTATGTTTTTGTTAAGTTTTATTTGTAAATTCATTGTTTATTATTATTTGCATTATCTTCTTTCCGTAAATATTTTTATTTCGTGTAAATATAAAATGCTTTTAAGTTTGTTATGTATGGGTGCAAGGCGCGCGCCATCTATTGTACGGCGAGTCCCAACTCCCGGGCGTTTCACTTGTGTCTACCGGCAGTGGTCCGCGTAACCTAACAAAGTTAAAATAGGGTAATAATTTGTAAATAAATGGGAAATATAGTGAAACATTCCGTTAGGAGGACTACAAAACGTTCATATAAAACAAAAGCCGAACATAATATGAACGAAAGTAAAAAGTATGAGCATTTTATTTTTAACTGAATATTTTTATTTTTGCAATAAAACTATGAATTTTGGAAACATCTAAGAAAGTGCAGTCGGTATTTTCGACTTCACGTACAAATGTCACAGTGACGTATGTGGACGACGTGTAGATTTGTATTCTAGTGTCCCCGGGTTCGATTCCCAAGGTTACGAAATCGTACTTTCTTTTTAAATTTTATTTAAATGTATTTTGAATTTTTAGATAGATAGTGTTTTGAAAACATAATACAACTAATTTGGTACGATAGAAAAAAATCATGAAGATACCTCTAAAAACTCTTTTTACAATAGAAACCATACTAATATACATACAATCATTCTGATTTTTTGTCAGATCATTCTACAAGCAACATACTAAAATAATAGTGTTTTATTTTTTTAGTTCAAACAATAGTTTTATTGTAAATAGCATAATATTCATAGTTCCGAACATAATAAGTGCGCATGTGTACGTAAACGGTAAACCCCCGTGCGTGTAGCAATAATGCCGGCCGAGGCCTGATACTATACGGACGCGTCGCTCTTTTCGCCGCATTATTTATTTGTACCTACATACATTCATTGTTTATTATTACTATTTGCATATCTTCTTTCTGTAAATATTTTTATTTCATGTAAATATAAAATACTTTTAAGTTAAAATAGCGTAATAATTTGCTATCAATTATATAATTTGTAAATATGGGAAATAAAGTGAAACATTCCCTTAGGAGGACTACAAAACGTTCATATAAAACAAACGCCGAACATATGAACGAAATTAAAAAGTAAGAGCATTTTATTATTACTGAATATTTTTTTTCGCTATGAATTTTGGTAGTTTAAGAAAATGCACTTATTACGCATAAGCTCAGTTTTTTCGACGAGATACGCAATCGTTACATTGGCTTATGTAGACGACGCGCAGGTTTGTGTTCAAGGGTCCCCGCGTTCGATTCCCAGTGATACGAAATCGATTTAATTTTATTTAAATGTATTTTGAATTTTTAAATATATTTTTATAAATAACTAAAAAAACGTCTACAATGTAATTATCTTTCACAAGAGAAAGAAAGTCGAAAATATCAACACGGAAGTTACTTCTAATGCGTAAGTACCTACACGTTTTCTATGCCATTGTAACAATAAAAAAAACCTAAATTTATTAACAGACCGCGACTTATTGATAATATGCATAAAGAAATCACAGATTCATCCGAAAATTGCGATGAAAATTATCACAAGCAAGAGTTTAATTTTTATTGATTGTGTTTATAATAAATAGAAATCATAATAATTATGTATGAATGTTAGGTACGAGTACCTAATCCTTGAGACCGTTTACACATCATGCCGAAGCTGCAGCGGCATCGCCGCCGCCGCGGCGCCGCTGCATCAGTCACCCTTGGATTTGTATGAACACACGGCGCCGCCGCGCCGCCGCGCCGCCGGCGGTGCGGCGCGGCGACGAGTTTTGATAAGATCTATCAAAACTCGCCGCCGCACAGTGGTCTGAAAATCGAGCTCCATACTCATAGAAACTTAAAGTACGGAAATAAAAAAACAAAAATTGTAATGGGTCTAGTATACCTCCCTTTACGTAATATTAACGTATGGATGGTATCAGTCGCTCCACGCGTGAGAAAAAAAAGTTTTTTGTTTTTTTTTGTATGGGAGAAAACACTAACCCCCTTATTCATAATCCTATTTTATCTCTATTTTAGCTAAAATAGGTTTATAGAACGTTTGTCTTTATCTGTCACGTTGTCATTTCTGTGTGTAAGAAAGAGACAAACCCCATTTTAACTAAAATAGGTTTGATAAGTTTTATGAATAAGGGGGTTAATGTACATTTTTTTGAAACTGAATGGAACTGATAGGCTGGAGCTCACACGAGCTATTGTACCATACACGGCCATCAAGATGACATACAATTCATGGACCGTTGGGCGCCGCTTTGCACGTAGCAAATTTTTGAAATTTTGTGTTTTCGATATGTGATTTTTCAAATCTTTGACGTGAATAAATGAACTTGCTGATCGATTTACTTATACTATCGTTACTTTTAGCCTGCTTATGACCTTTATGATGACAACAATTAAAAATTATGTTGATTATAAGTACCTATACGTTTTTTTTTAATTTCATTCCAAGAACTACTTAACTCATTTAATCACCGTTGTAGTGTATCTATTAAATAGATATGTAAACACTGTCTCATTCACACAAGCGGGGTAGCTGCTGTCAGTTATGTTATGTCATCTGTCAGTTACGAGGAATGGCGGGAAACAGACAAAGTGAAGCAGGCTATATACGATGGCGCTTGGTGTGGTAGTGAGCCAGTGAAGTGATATGTTTAACATAAGTACGGAATCAACAGGATTCTACAACCGTGATTATGGTTGAGTTATAATTAGATACTGCTTCAATCTGAGCCTCAATCAGAGCCTGTTCTTCCACGATGTTCAACTTGTTTTCGTTTGAAAACTTATAATAAATTGGTCAGCAGAACATTGTGGAAGATGGCTTTGGATTCTCCCATACCTTTTCTTTGCCACAAACTAAGCGCAGAGGCACAAAAGAACACATAAACATACTGGAATCGTCTTCGTCTGCCATAGTTTGCTTATACAAACTTTGCCCTGAAGCACCATCAAAGCCATACTTGCATATAATTGTTAACTCTTTGCCATCCAGCGAAGGTTCCACACGTAGGAATTTTCCAAGCTTTGCACAGTTTTATCCAAAATTTAGCTTTACTTTTACCTCTTCTTCCGTGATGTACAATGGTAACTTTTGGAGGGCAGCAGTCCTTCTTCGCCTCAAGGATGGCAGTATAAGAAGGACACAGTGGTACTCCTTCTTCTTTTGCACAAGATCTTAATGTTATATACTGCCACTTCGAAAGCTTCAATGAGGTCAAAATAAATAAAGCTTTATCAGCGGAACATATAGGCACAGTTTCCTTGGGCTTTAACAATTTATTTATCCTTGTAGCCTCTTTGCTCCGAGACTAGTTTAACGATATCTGCTATATTCTTGTCATGTGCTTTCAAACCGGTTGCATGAGCAAGGCTTTCAGTGCTATACGTTAGGAGGTCTTCCGCTCTCCTTCTCTTCTGTAGCGGGCTTAGCTCTTTAAATGGTTTTCTCGGCCTCACAACTGATGTTGATGTTCCAACACTGCACGTCTCCGGTGTGTAGGATGTTGATGCACCCTCATTTAAAACAAAGTCAGAACTGGAACGGGTTTGCTGCTCTACTGACACTAAATAAGGGGTCATCTTTCCTTTCATGATCTCAGGCCATTTTATGTTCTCTTGCAGCCATGTCTCATACTTTGTTATGTATGTACGTCTCGTGAGATTACACGAGATCCATTTGTTCCTCAACGAACAAACATAAGTCTGACAGAATTGTTTCAATACCCTCTTTTCATTTTCTGACAAATCAATAGTATTCTCAAAAACTTCAAATAAAACATTGGGCTGTGAAAAACAATTGTTGTTTGTCACAAACATGACAATGTCCAAATTGGTATCACAACCTTCCATCACAGCACAATTAAAAAAATAACGTAATAAGTTAGCGCGCACAAGTACTGAGAGCTACTGATAAAAGTAAGCTCAAACGTCCTGTTTTTATACAACTACCCTCATTATCGTTCGCTATTCTTTAATTAGGTTTTACAGACTTTAATATTACAGACAATAGAATTTTATTGTGACTAGGGCCCATTTGGCCCTGCTAGAGCTGGTTGATGCTCATGTCATTAGTATATAATTATAACTCAACCATAATCACGGTGATTAAATGAGTTAGTTCTTGGAATGAAATAAAAAAAAAACGTATATAATCAATATAATTTTTAATTGTTGTCATCACAAAGGTCATAAGCAGGCTACAACTAACGATAGTATAAGTAAATCGATCGGCAAGTTAATTTAACCTCGTCAAAGATTTGAAAAATCACGTATCGAAAATTCAAAATTTCAAAAATTTGCTACGTGCAAAGCGGCGCCGAACGGTGCATGAATTGTATGTCATCTTGATGGCCGTGTATCGTACAATAGCTCGTGCGAGCTCCAGCCTATCAGTTCCATCCAGTTTCAAAAAAATGTACATTAAGTGTTTTCTCCCATACAAAAAAAAATAAAAAACTTTTTTTTCTCACGCGTGGAGCGACTGATACCATCCATACGTTAATATTACGTAAAGGGAGGTATACTAGACCCATTACAATTTTTGTTTTTTTATTTCCGAACTTTAAGTTTCTATGAGTATGGAGCTCGATTTTCAGACCACTGTGCGCCGCCCGCGGTGCCATACTATTATATTCTGTGGCGATGCCGCTGTATTGGTTTCTCTTGGATTTGTATGAGCCCTTGCGGCGCGCCGCCGCGGCGCCGTGTGTTCATACAAATCCAAGGGTGACTGATGCAGCGACGGCGGTGCCGCTGCAGCTGCGGCATAATGTGTAAACGGCCTCAAAGATTAGGTACCTAACATTCATATATAACTATGATTCCTTTTTATTATAAACAAAATCAATTTTAAATCTAATTTCTTGCTTTTGATCATTTTCATCGCAATTTTCAGATGAATCTGTTACCTATTTCATTATGCCCATTATCAATAAGTCGCGGTCGGTTAATAAAAACATTAGGTCAGAATTTTTTTATTTTTGTAATAGCTTAGATAACGTGTAGGTACTTGCGCATTAGAAATACCTAACTTCCGTGTTGATATTTTCGACTTTCTTTCTCCTGCAGACTTTTTTTAGTTATTTATAAAAATATTTAATAGATATATTTAAAAATTCAAAATGACATTTAAATAGAAAATTCGATTTCGTAACCTTGGGAATCGAACCCGGGGACTCTCGAATACAAATCTACACGTCGTCCACATACGTCACTGTGACAGTTGTACGTGAAGTCGAAAATACCGACTGCACTTTCTTAGATGTTTCCAAAATTCATTGTTTTAGAAAAAAACACTGCAAAGTGATAATTTTTATTTCGGAAGTCGGTGTCGCTGGTTCCGCATTTTCGTTTTTTGACACCGACTTCCGAAATTATAGTTATTTATCACGCTGTAGTGCTTTTTTTGAAGTCGGTTGTTTTTTTTTCTTTCTAATTGTACCTACCCCACAAAAATTCAATTAACACTAGTGCATTGAAGAATCATCAAAATTCGCATAGAAATGCCGGAGATGCAGTACATTTATGCATATTAACTTCGGACATACTACATAAGAATAATTACCTAATGTATTATATACTAAAACCTTCCTGGAAGTATGTAGATCACATTAGTGAAAGAATGATCAAAATTGGTTCATCAGTTTTTTAGAAAATCTACAAATATATATACAAACATACACACATACATACATTACATACATACATACGGGTCGAATACACAACCTCCTTTTTTGAAGTCGGTTAAAAATGTTTTTAATTTCATTGAATCAGTTTTATTTCAAAATCACCCACATCCTTAAGTTTTTCAAGTCACACTCAAAACGAATAAAATTTATTATGTTGTCACACATAACTACATAATTTGTTTCTTATTTGCACATCGTTTCCGCGCCATCTATTAGAATACTAGGGCGTAATCTCACAAAACCGTTACTTCTAAATCTCATGTATGCTTTATGTCATAATTGTGATGGGCGTCGTCGTTAGATGGCGTTTGCGTCGATTCTGCATATGTGTGCATGCGTTTTTCAAGGACACTTAGGTCTAGTAAGCCTCTTAATTGCAGCGTCTACGCATCCTGACAACTCCATACGCAGACACGGAAGGCAATGGCACCGTACACAACGGGATGGTGGTGTCTGAGAGTGGCGGCGTGCGCCTGGCGTCTGCCGTGGTGACGCCCACAGCCGCCGCCCCCGCCTCCCCGCACAGCCCGCACGCGCCCCCGCACGTGACCCCGCACGTGCCCCCGCACGCCGCGCCACCGCCCGCACTCGTCTGAGCTCAGCTCTCCTTCGACGTCTACTACGTCTAGACGTATAGCACGTGGCCGTTGGTAAGGCATATCGAGCTTTTGACATAGACTAACACGAGTACCTACCTATGAGTGATATAGACGGCACTCTACAAAGCTGAAGCGAACTTTATCTAAAGCTCCGCATGCCACATCAACAGCCGGGTACTGTACCAAAGATGATGAAGAAACAAGGAGTGCTGTTTCACCCTAGAGTTCACTTCTGATGTCGTGGGAAACGGATAAGTTAAGCTGCGTACAGACGTCGCGAGACATCGGAAGGTTTGCAACACAAACCAAAGGGGTGTGCTCTCTGTGAGTATTCGCCGCATCGACGAATGCCTGGTGAAGTCTGGATGCGGCTGTAGAACAAATGCTATCGGCGTCGTGGGACTGCCAGACTACCCTTAGCACTCCATTTGTATGTTACCCCGAGTACGGCTCTCCCGGGTCTATGATTTAGCTTGTTGCTTTTTCAAGCTTTGAGCGTTTGTGATGTAAGAATTTTTGGAATTAAATGTTAGTTGTAAGATTGTTGCGTGGTGAGTATTGAAGGCGGAGTCGAAAGGGTAAGTAGCGAAGGGCTAATTGTATAAGAATAATATGATACTCAACGTTTAAAATTGCTTTCTTCTAGTCTAGACCCCAAAATATATTGTTGAATATTTTTGTTTAGGGAAGTAGAGTTTGCTTGACAGGTCGAGCAGGTCACTGAGCAAAAAATATTGTCACTCATTATGTAGGTACAGTACAGTACAGTACAGTAGGTGCTTCAAATTCAATATTTATAATACATACTCAGTAAGTTTTTCGAATATAATGTATGTACCTACTGTTGTATTTAATTAGAAGAAAGTTTTCATATTTTTGTGTCTATACTTACATATTTAATAAAGTATTTTAAAATGTTCTTAGGATTAAACAATAGTTAGATTAGTTAAGTTTTTCGCGCGTAAGTTAAACACGCCTGTAAGATTAACCGACAATTCAGCAAACCGTCGATGTTTTAGCTGTAGTTTAGATATAGACCCATCAAGCATTAAGGTTGACGCTGGAACAATTATTATTATGAAAGAAAATGCTTCTTGATCGCTTCGAGAACTCAACGTTAGTTTTACAACTTAATAATATTATATTCATGGTTCTTCGCTTAGATAAATCCCCATTTTGTAATTTATTTGAAGGCTGGCAAGTATGCGAAAAAATAACGAATAATTTTATTGTTGAAATAGTAGCAATTTTCTTTTATAAACTGGCAATCATGAAACTCACTTTTAAGTGATTGGAAAAATGACTAAACTTACTAATCGCCTACCTTTGTGAATGAGCTTACAAATTCAAAATTTGTCCCACTATAGTTAATAAAATTAATATTATGGATGTGTAAATTTAAAATTCAAAACGTGTATTGTAGCATTAATAATGTAGGGTTTTGTTTTTTTATATTTATTTCTAGCTGTAAGCAAAATATGTGGCTGTTCATTAAATTAACAATAAGAATATAATATGTTAAGATTTAGATAATGTTGAATAAGTAGTAGACAGTCGTTTTAGCGCAATATATTTTGGCGCAAATAAAAAAGTACCTACCAAAGTAGCAAAAATATATTCCCATCTTATTACATTTATGGATATTATTTAAAAAAAAAAACTAGTGATTAAACTAGGAATAAGAAAAATGAAATGCTGTGTAGATAATAGAAACAATAAAATAGTAATATAATCAAAAGTAGTAGGTATCTAAATTAAAAAATGTATTGGAACTGAAAGTTCATATACCCACATAAGTTTCTTTGGTTATAGGGCTGTAGGCTATGTCTATTAATGCTATTAACATGTCTAGTTGAATAATTTAAACTTACTAATCATCATGTTTACTTCCAATTTTATCTCTAAATGTTGTGGCTAAATTCAATGTTTATGTGCTCCATTTTTTGTAAGTGTGTCTCAGATGTTTCGTTGTCTCTTTGGTTAGAATTACTATTCATCACTCCGTCATGGGCAATGCGGACTGATGAATTGTACAACGATTTTGAAATAAATTATTGGATATCAATGGATCTTCCATTACTTTAGGAATGTGATACGCTCCACAGGCGCTACACTTCAGCTTACTTGATGTGTAGTGTAGAATTTTATCTCTTTCATTCTCTTGGTGTTAGCAAATAGTAATATTTCGATCTTTTAAATTATGATTGATATTATCAGTATCGAGAATATTTAGTCAAATCAGTAAAGTTTCGCATAACCTCTTGTGTAATTTCTGAGGTAGGTATTCACGGTTTAGTAATAATAGCTTAAAATATTCTGTATGTTAGTATCTTATTGATGTATCAAAGATGTAACGCGTATTTATAGCTGTTGATGTTATATCAATAGTCATACCAGCCATTATGACAATTGATTGTTAGAATAAATTTATACTTACTATATTCGACTTTTATTACAAAAAAAAACCTACTACTTTTTTATTTTACAAAAGCATTATATTGTTTTCTTCTGCCTAATTATTCACAACCACTCGATACGCTTCCGTACCGTATCGAACAGCAATCAATGTTATTGTAGGAGTCCTCTAAACGCTGTTCACAAGTCCAAAACCCGAAAATTGTGTCAGTTTAAGGGCTGATTTTTCCAACGCCAGATACCTAACTTTATCGGAAGAATAATATTAAATTTTTGACAGCTTTTCTATACAAAAACTGTCAGACGTCACTTTTATTCCACGAATAAAAAATATCGGTGGATTGAATAATCAGCCTTAAATAAAATAAACGAGCGCTATACTTCCGACAGCTGTTTGTTATCGGGGGCAAGGCAAATCAATTTATCGAAATGTGTCATTTTTGATACGATAGCCTGTCGGATGGTTGTGAATAGCTATGCTGATCACCTATGGAAGGGCGAGAAGAATGCATTCTTCTTTCATTTAAAGTATACTAACCTAACCTAGCATCACACCTTCTTTCCCTGAAAGCTTGGGCAGAGGTGTACCCATAGACGATACGACGAGACGAGCGATGGTTCGTAAGTATATAAGTTTACAGTATCAGTGGAAATGAACTTAATACAAAACAGACAATAATAAAAAAAACACACTAGTTTTGCTCGGAATACCGAAACTACTTTGTAGGTAGGTACTTTACCTAATTCTAAAGCAAAACCACAGATCACCTCCTAATTAGAACTACAAAGCCAAAAGGTAAACCTTAAAACATGTTTTAATAAACTCAATAGTATGTACAAAATACAGCTTACGTAAACACAGAACTTTAATATTTTCTTAAAAGCTTGAGGCTAATCATAAAGTGTTAGAAGGACATTAACACCTCATGCTTGAAAATATTAAAGTTTTTCACATTTTATTCTGTACTTTTTAGCATTTGAATTTGTTTAAATACAAAGAGATTTAAGATAGGTACAATAGAGAGGCTATGCAAAGAAATGTCATACAAAAACTGTGATCCCATGTCTCACTGACGCCATCTAGCATAATATAGCAGAATTTGAGTGGCATAATATAGCAAACATGAATTAAATTTGTCAAAATATATTCAGCTATCGCTCGGTAGGTGGCCAGTGTGGCCAGTGTTGCCAGATCCGATTTTCAATCCATGGATTAAGGTAAATAAAAATATATCGAAAACTTGTCTCAGAAAACAAAAAATATTTTATTCGCTACTATTCATTGTCCGTGTCACCATCTATGATAGGGTATCAGTTTCAGTGTGTGTTTTTATGTAAGTAGATAATGTACATGTTAAAATAAAATAAATGTAAATGTGCCTGCTTTGCCGCCGAATTTATTTGCTTTTTGTGTAAGTAGACCTATTATGTCACAATGGGCATAGTTGTTTGCAATTGTCGGTTGCGTTTCGTTTTTAGCAAATCTATATTTACAAATAATATACAAACGTTTATTAAAACCGTTTTCAATAAAAGTTATAAGTGCTAAATTCAAATTATTTCATGTTTATTTATCTCAATAATGATTTTCATTAAATATATTTTTTTCCGTAGTGCCGGACTTAAAAAATAGCACCACCCTACTTCCCATGGGTGTCGTAAAAGGCGACTAAGGGACGTACATGAGAATGGGCAGCAGCGTTCTCTATGCATTTACTATCATACTGCGATCGCCAGCCCACATGCCAAGCGTGGCGATTATGGAACCAAAAGAATGACAAGCACATAGTCATTGCTCAATGTTTTTGTTGTAAACTTATATTATCCTGTATTTCATTATAAATATCATCTTCTAATAATAATTATCCTCTTTTATAAAATCAATTTAACAATCATGATCGGTTTTGAACTGAATGTTACTAAAATTAATCGATTATTTGGTTAAAAATTTCGTTAAAAAGTGGTAACACTTATGCTGTCATTTTACTGCAGCAATAGTAAGGCTACTCAGCAATAGATGGCGTTTATTACAAAATTAGGAAATTTTCTAGATCTATTATGAAAATTATTTTATTCAAATTACTCAGTAAATATAAATAATGCATACGAAAATAAATTGAAGCTAGATCCAGTCGTTCTACCATAACGAGACTTGCAATAACGCAATGAGCAACTCGCCATATTTCTTTTTAAATAATTTTTTTTTGGTGGACACGATTGCGTCGATGCGACTTGACGCGCAGGCGTACGTCACTAGACTGAGAGACTTGAGACCACTAGGTACAAGGTATCGGATCACGATTTTGTTCGCAATGTCCAGTCTATTGTACATATAAAATTTTAATGTCTTTGTTTAAATATCTGTTCTATCTATCAGCTTCAGGACAGTGGCATGGCATGTGTGTGCAAACCCGGATAGTACATTACAGTACATTTAATTCAAGTTAGTTCCTTATTTCGCCAAGTTTATAAAGAAATATTGATATCATGCCAATAGAAATAGCACTCTCTCGAGTAGTTTTTGCCAATTTTATTAGTTTTTGTAAATGACAGCGCCATCTGGTAACGTCTATTCTATTCTATTTTTAATAAATGGCAAGCAAAACCGATGTCGACTATTCTGCCAATGTCTAAAGTGAGCTGAAATAACAAGACGTGTGCATGAGAGAGAGAAAAAAAATGGTTATAAACGAATAAAATTATTTGATACAATGTAGATCTCGCTGGATTAGTACGGGACTGAAACAAACAAAAAATAGAAATAAATAAATATTATAATTGTTAAAACATAAAATACACGCATACCACACCCAAACATACAGAATAATTCATAGTTTTATGTTATTGTGACGGATGAAGGTCGTCAGCGCTCCAAACAGATCTGGAGAGGAGTATGTTAGTAGAGTCGGGAAATTAATCGGAAGAGGGATCTTAAATTTTGGGAGACGCCTATATAAATCTAAAGGTGGAGCGTTATTCGAACATTCAAAGAAGATGTGATCCAGAGTGCCCTCTTCCGACCCGCATTCACAAAGAGAGGAGTCTCGAACACGAATCTTTTGCAGAACAACCGGAGTGCAACAGAAACCTAAGCGAATTCTACAAAGGGTAGAAATAATTGTTTTGGAGGCTTTTTTGAAGCCATAGAACCAAGGTTTTGATTTTATAATTGGCTGTACAGCATGGTAAAATATGCCCTTTTTCCTTCCAGTGATATTCCACTGTTCCTGCCATGAGGATTGGAGCTTACCTTATGGAAGGCTCAGTAAGTCATACCCCTGATGAGTATTGTAGGTGAGATCAGCTGTTGCTGAAGAGCAAGCATCTTTGGCTAAAGCATCAACACATTCATTGCCCTTAATGCCACAGTGACTATCTGGTAACGTCTTCCAATTACTTCGATTGACAGCGCAGCGTGCCGTCATAAAATGGCTGCAATGACGGCTGCCTATATTATTGCCTACGTATATTATAGAAATCGTTTTCGACATCATAATACCAGAATACAAACAAACAAAGACTAAGAATAGGTACCATAAATATTTTTAAATTGATAAAAGTTAAAATCGACTATGACTTGTCTATTACTGTACACTGCAAATCTCTTTAGCTAGACAGCCCTAGAACTGTCAACCTGACTTGACTATGACTTTGACAGTCGACTTTATAGGTTGTTTGCTTGTGGTAGCATCTTTCCGTTCGATATAATAAAAGTTTTCAGAAAATCGATATGGAGGCGAAAAGTGAAGAAAAACCTGGTGCTGAAAAAACAGTATTTGATGCCATAGCTCAAAATGACTTGATAGAATTCAAGAATATTTTGGCCCAACACAAGGGGACCGTCGATTTCTTTGACGAAAATGGTATGACTGCGCTGCAACACGCCGCCTATAAGGGCAACAAGGATATGGTTCAATTGCTGCTCGATAGGGTACGTAACTGTCATTGACATTTTTGTCACGACACATTTGTTTTCGTGGGTCTAATTGGTTTTTTAATAAATTTTTCCAGGGTGCCGACGTAAACTCTGGCAAGCATGAGTACAACTACACGGCTCTGCACTTCGGCGCCCTGTCAGGGAGCTCTGAGGTGTGCAAGCTGCTCCTAGACGCTGGAGCGAAGTCGATCGCTACTAACTCGGTGGGGCGCACAGCGTCGCAGATGGCGGCGTTCGTTGGGAACCACCACACCGTCGCAACCATCAATAACTATGTGCCTCGCAGCGAAATAGCCTACTTCAGCGTCAAACAAGGACAACAAACAGAACCATACCTACCTGCAGCCTTAGTTGAACCTCTGCACAAGTTTGTTCTGGGTGTCAACATCCACCCTGTGCGATTAGCACTTAATCTTCAACACATACCTACCTTACTTGACAATGCTGAAAAAGTCATTAAAACACTTGAGCTGTTGTGCAAGAAGGAAATGACACGAGGTGGAGATACTAATGAAGTGATGGCATTTAAATACCACTACCTAGCTTATGTTCTTAGAGAAATACACAACATTAGAGATAAGAAATCAAATACTGATAAAGATGATAAGAAACATGATGTAGTTGAAGTTTTCTCCAAGAAGTTATTGAAGCCGGGCAAAGATGGGGTTTCTCTGGACTTGATGGATACATTCCTTAAAGATTGTGTGAGGGAGTTCCCTTACAGAGAATGCACAACCTTCCACCAGATGGTGTCTTCCCTGACCAGTAAGGATCCTCCACCTGCACTGTCGGTGATCAACTGCACTATCAATGGTCAACGAGGGTTTGTTGATGCCATCCCTTACTGCAGCACTTGTGGGGAGGAGAAGCCTGCTAAGAAGTGTTCCAAGTGCAAATCTGTGCAGTACTGCGACAGGGAGTGCCAGCGCCTGCACTGGTTTGTGCACAAGAAGGCTTGCAACAGAGAGTCCAGTGCACCTGCACCTGCTTCCAATGCTAAAGTCAACATTGATGCCAATGAATTAAGTTCTGAACTTCAGAACCTTGTTGCTGGATAGAAGACAAACTCGCCAAAGTGATTGGTGTCTAACAAAATAAGAATAAAGTAATTCCACTTTTAATGTCTGGATGTATTTTCTTGTAATGTAGGTAGGTACATGTTTTATCTCGGACACGAATAATGTTCTTCTATAATAGCAGAGGAGTGCAATATTTTTCTAAACAATCACAAATTATTATTATTTAATTTAGCAAGTGGCAAATTAAAATGAGATGCCGTTACTGGTTTAAAACATTGTTAGATGCATTTGTTGTACATAATTGTGTTAATCCCTCTTCTGTGTGTATTTATCCTATAATGTCAAATATATTAAAATTATAAATTGTACAAACTAGTTTATTTGAGCCAGATTATTACCCCTTTATAATTAAGATGAACCCATTAAAAATATAATCAATATTATACTACTCAGAAAGAAAGTATGGTTTATTCCAGAAATTTTCACCGACATATGCCCACCAGTGGGGATTAGTTTATTTATGATATGAAGCAAGTAGTATTTACCCAAAAAATATCTGTTTGGTAATGCATGTTATGAGCTGATGATAATGATGGGGCTCCCTTTTCCGCACTTAGACTCCCATTTGGTCTGTTGTGTGTGGGCATGTTATGAGCTAAAATAAATGACCGGGCAATAAGGCCGAGGATGAAATATTATTATTATAAGCCTGTGTTGACCCACTGCAGGGCAAAGGCCTCTCTAGCCTCTTTCCACTTTTCTCGGTCTACTGCGATTGAAATACTTCTTGGATAATTCCATAGATGGCGATACTGTACACGTGGGCAGACAATAAAAGTAGGACTGAATTTTTCCGGCAGATGGCTCTCGGGTTAACTTATTTTCTATAATGATGAAAAGCGCGAAAACGATAAATCAAATTGAGTTCTGTCAATTGGCTCGCAACTTCTTCCGCGTGGAATTCGTACTTTCTTTAAAAATGATAACATCCCCTCCATTCGAAAAACCCAAAATCTTATTATTGTTACCATAGAAATGTAAAAAACAGGAGAAGGGGCAAGGGGGCGTGTCTGTGTCCACGCGTCATTCATGAGCAACATGCGCTTGTACTAGGCGAATGGCCGTCTCCGCGAACTAGTGCGCTTTTGACTGTGATCGTGATAAAATATAAAAATGCCGAGTTGTTCAGTGGTTTCCTGTAAAAAACGAAGTCAAAATAAAAACCTCGTATCTCGTGGAATCACTTACCATATATAAGTAAAAGTATTTTACTGTATTTGTCTTTAAAATCATGAAAAACAACAAAGCGTAAAATATTTCTTGCTTTTACTACGTTATTTTTGTTTTCAAATATCGCAGCGGCTATACTATTTTTGCAGCAAATACATTGCTTCTTAACCACTAGCCACTCAGTATGTCGTAAGTGAAAAGCAAGCAATGTAAAAATTACAAAACGATACTTTATTTTCGCCGAGCGTCGCATAGTACAGCCGCTGTGTCTTGCGGCGAGATAGTGATGTGGTTATGAATGTCCACTAACGTAGGCTATCGACAACAACGTTGAATGCTCAACGAATATATTGCTATTATAGTTAATTTTTCAATTTGTCAACCGTTTTAACCCGGTTTATAGAAGACCTGAAAATATGACGTTTAAATGGTTGGAAGGCCCTTGAGAAAATGCAAAATAATGTTAATTTTTTTTATTAACTGCAATTACTTTTTTACACATTTTATTGATTTATAATATAATAATATGTTCTGAACATATCGTTTTTTATTTATTTTATTTTCATGACCCTTTATTTTTCTTAGTACAATAATGAATTAAAGAATCGATAACTTTCCGATTTAGTCAATCACTAGCGTATATGTAAAATAAATGGCTTTTGCACAGCACAACGATAGCGATAGATGTTTTTGTGTGAGTGAGTTGTACGGTGCATCGTAAAATGCACGCTGTGTGTGATGATTTAAGGTTTATAATTGATTGTGTAGTACGTTCTGATTTATGAATTGCAAGAGTGTGCGCGACTTTGTATCTATTGCTTTTACTAAACTACATCTGTAGTAGTGGCGCGGCGGTGGGGCAAACCTAGCGACATCGGGTTCTGATACATTTTCAACTACGGCGCATATCTCCTTCTTTCATATATCTATGATTGTTACCTACCATAGAAATGTAAAAAACAGGAGAAGTGGCAAGGGGGCGTGTCTGTGTCCACGCGTCATGAGCAACATGCGCTTGTACTAGGCGAATGGCCGTCTCCGCGAACTAGTGCGCTTTTGACTGTGATCGTGATAAAATATAAAAATGCCGAGTTGTTCAGTGGTTTCCTGTAAAAAACCAAGTCAAAATAAAAACCTCGTATCTCGTAGAATGACTTACCATATATAAGTAAAAGTATTTTACTGTATTTATCTTTAAAATCATGAAAAACAACAAAGCGTTAAATATTTCTTGCTTTTAGGTACTACGTTATTTTTGTTTTCAAATATCGCAGCGGCTATACTATTTTTGCAGCAAATACATTGCTTCTTAACCACTAGCCACTCAGTATGTCGTAAGTGAAAAGCAAGCAATGTAAAAATTACAAAACGATACTTTATTTTCGCCGAGCGTCGCATAGTACAGCCGCTGTGTCTTGCGGCGAGATAGTGATGTGGTTATGAATGTCCACTAACGTAGGCTATCGACAACAACGTTGAATGCTCAACGAATATATTGCTATTATAGTTAATTTTTAAATTTGTCAACCGTTTTAACCCGGTTTATAGAAGACCTGAAAATATGACGTTTAAATGGTTGGAAGGCCCTTGAGAAAATGTAAAATAATGTTAATTTTTTTTATTAACTGCAATTACTTTTTTAAACACATTTTATTGATTTATAATATAATAATAATATGTTCTGAACATATCGTTTTTTATTTATTTTATTTTCATGACCCTTTATTTTTCTTAGTACAATAATGAATTAAAGAATCGATAACTTTCCGATTTAGTCAATCACTAGCGTATATGTAAAATAAATGGCTTTTGCACAGCACAACGATAGCGATAGATGTTTTTGTGTGAGTGAGTTGTACGGTGCATGGTAAAATGCACGCTGTGTTTGATGATTTAAGGTTTATAATTGATTGTGTAGTACGTTCTGATTTATGAATTATTGCAAGAGTGTGCGCGACTTTGTATCTATTGCTTTTACTAAACTACATCTGTAGTAGTGGCGCGGCGGTGGGGCAAACCTAGCGACATCGGGTTCTGATACATTTTCAACTACGGCCGCATATCTCCTTCTTTCATATATCTATGTTACCTACTGTCAAAAGTAAATGCTGAGTTTCGTGTTAATCGAACCACGTGCTTAAATTCTTCCAAACAATCTAACACCCCTCCAAGAAGCCCTCTTTGAGAGGCAGTTTTGAAAAATTCATAACGACAAATTTATTACATAGGCAAGTAAGTAAGTAGGTATTCGTGCTAACTTTGAAGTTCATTAACCAAAGGAATAA
Source organism: Amphipoea lucens (assembly GCA_947508005.1). Classification (NCBI taxonomy): domain Eukaryota; kingdom Metazoa; phylum Arthropoda; class Insecta; order Lepidoptera; family Noctuidae; genus Amphipoea; species Amphipoea lucens. The sequence continues at coordinate 17,352,247 of OX382367.1, forward strand.
GATTTTTCATCTAAACAAAATTCACTCTTTTTGCTCCCTTAGGTATAGTTAAATTTCTTGAAACTTCTACTTAGGGCTCGCTTACAATATAAAAGGAACTCTTGTGCAAAATTTTACGTTCCTAGGCCAAGTAGTTTCGGCTGTGCGTTGATATTTCGGCCCAGTGGTAACGGCCCCGACTTACGAGTTTTAGGTTCTGGGTGCGGACCAAAGAGAATTAAGTCATTATTAGTGTACTTAAATCTTTTCATCACCACGTGCTCTCAAAACGGTGAAGGAAAACATCGTGAGGAAACCGGCATGTCCTAGATCCAAAAATTCTATGTGCCTCCGATATGTGACATCTACCAACCCGCACTTAGGGTTACCATCCGTCCGGATTTGTCCGGACATGTCCGGTCTTCTAGATTTTTGTCCGGACTTTGTCCGGCTCTTTAACTTGTGCGGATTTTCTTCTCGCGAGCGTCTACTACCATGCCTACCATACCACTGTAACTAAGTTAGTAATTTTTGGATTTTATGACTTATGTCCGGACTTTTATTGAAATGTCAGGATTTTTGTCAGGACTCTTCAAATTTCTAAATGGTAACCCTACCCGCACTGGGCCCGCGTGGTAGATTAGAGCCCACTCCCTCTTACAGAGAGGAGGTCTGTGTCCCAGCAATGGGAACATTACAGGCTGATTAGGTACTTATGTTGATTTTTCAGTCAGTTTGTCCTTTTATTATGTACTAGCTGCGCCCCGCGGTTTCACCCGCATAAGTGTCGATCCCGTGGGAATATCGGGATAAAAACTATCCTATGTCCTTCCCCGGGACTCAAACTAGCTCTATACCAAATTTCATCTAAATCGGTTCAGTAGTTTAGGCGTGAAGAAAAGACAGACAGACAGACAGAGTTACTTTCGCATTTATAATATAAGTTTGGATTAAATATAGATAAAAAGATAAGGTAGACAAGTAGGTATGTTATACTACTTAGTTATATTATGTATAACTTAATAACGTCACTGCAAGCAGTCAAGACGATACCTAAATGATGATCGAAGGTTATCGTTATCAAACAGTGTTTGTAGTATTACAAACCTCGATATCCTGAATTCCTCATGCTCTTTCATTTAAGTTAACTCGCAGTTAGTGGCCTAAACAGGAGTATTATCGCTTTATAAACAAAACAAACTATTTTACCTACTAAGAATTACAGGCGTTATCAGTACCTAACGATATTGAGCGCAGAGGCGCGCGCTACACAGTTACAATACCTACAACAAAACCTTGAATAGAAATTGTAAAGACGTACCTAAGTCCCTGTGGTGCCGGACGTAAAGAATAGCACCATCCTATTTCTTTCCATAGCCTGTATCGTCAAAGAGTTTGTTGCGCCACTTCTTCCCAGCTTTAGCTGGGAAATGATGAAGTAATAATAATATAATCGTTTTGACGTCATAAGTGCCGATTCTTAGCCTAGTTTGAATAAATGAATTTCGCTTTTGTAAGGCGAATAAGGGCCAAGAATAAAGGGATTAGAGAATGGGCAGCAGCGTTCTCTATGCATTCTACTACCATGCCCAACCCGCCTGCCAAGCGTGGCGATTATGGCAAACCTCCCCTCCAAAAATGACAAACACTAAGATAAAACGACCCTCAGTGCCCGGCGGCCCGCCTACCCTTGGCTACGGTGAGGCAAGGGTTGCACCGAAAACTGTACCTGGCAACATACAACACGCTTACACCCTGGACCAACGAAAAGATCACTGATTTCGATGAAGAATGGAACAGGTTACGATGGGGTGTAGTAAAGTTACCTGAAGTCTGAAGAGAGGGGGAGGACTCGATAATCCGTAAAAATCCGGCAACTTGCTCTATTTCCGCCTTCCGGGAGTACGATAAGCATTCCAAAGGCTTATTATCCATAAGTCCCTTTTGAGCGACGTGTTGAAGATCGAGAGTGTGTCGACCAGGCGTACTTACTTTGTACTCAGAATATCTGTAAGATATTCGTTGCAGGTCATACAGGTTTAGGTAAGTCCCGACCTCGTCACACCCCGATGATGAGGTGGAGACCATGTATTTTATTTATTCATCTGATATAATACGTTTCTTAGTATGGGGGTTAGTTTGTAATAGGTATGTTTTTATTCATTTATTTATAAACTACAAATTATTAAAATAAAAATATAATATCCTAATCTAACTAAAAGTATTTAAAAAACTAAAATATTGTTATAATATTTAATACCTAGGTACTATGTGTATCTTTATATTTAAATACCTACTTAAATATTTATTCCTCAGTCTTTCGTAATTGCACCTACCACTATTGTTTGTCTCTGCATCACCCATCCACCCCATTTCTGTGGTGGAAGTATTAAAAATTATGACTACTTTTGGGTACTTTTTCGAGTTTATAAAGTCTCGTCAGATTTGCCAAGACGCTTCATCAATCCGTCAGGTATTTATTTAATCACTGTCAGGACAATGAATAAAATCAAGGAGAATAAATTGTATTATATATCCAAATTCAATTTTTTGGAGTTATCTGATTTAAGAAGACGTGAAAACCCACCAGTGCGGCCCCGTACGATGAAATGAAAATCAACGGCGCTGAAGATCCCGTAATTTTTTGTCCTTTTTTGAAATCTGAAGGCCTATCTATTCTCGTCCTTAAAAAACGTTTAAATTCAAGTCGCAATCTCATCTCAGCGACTATCAATGTCAAAAACTTGTCAAAAATGTGGGAAATTATTCAATGAGCATTTTTTGACAGATTGAGACTGATATCGGAGATCTCGATCGTTTCTTAAAATTACGGGAATTTCCCCTCTGAAAGCGGCCACTGCCCGTATGGCTCCTATCTGAATCATTTCATTACCTATACTTTTTTGGCGTTATCTCATCACGCCCCACCAACTCAGCTATCAAGTTTTCGTGCTGAATCATCATCATAATCAGTCTATAATGTTCCTCACGGTGTTTTCCTTCACCGTTTTGAGAGCAGCTCGTGCTGAATATGCTTGCTGAAAAATTCTCCAGGGTTCTTATGCTTTTAACTTGGATGAGAGTCCAAAAACTAGGAATAGATAGCATAATCAGCCTATAATGTTCCCACCGCTGGGACACAGGCCTCCTTTCTGTGAGTGGGAGTGGGCCATAATCCACCATGCGATGTGGGTTGGGGATGTCTTCAATTTTTTGTTAGGTTAGGTTAGGTGCCTAACTCATTTATATTGCTTACAGGAAGAGGGTTAATAAAATAAAATGCCATATTAAATCAAATAAAAAAATATATTGTAATTACTTAACTGTTGACTGATATTATTTACATTATGTACAGTTTACATATGCACATTTTCAATAAAGTATCATTTCTAGAATTAACTACCTAAGTAATTTAGATACACATCTGAGTGGGTATATCTCTACCTACATATTATAGGTACCTACGCTTATTGTAACTGTAATGATATGAGTAATTAAATTATTTATTTAAGCATTTTATACAAACTTAAGGCACTGCTATCACAATACAATATTCATTATAATATTACTTATTTTAACGAGGTAGGTATAGAGTTTTTATTAATTACCTAAACATTAAAATAGAACTATGTTGAAATTATAATTATGTACATTAAATTATGGTAAGTAGGTATTGCGAATATCCCTGTCGCGCTAACATTCATAATTAACATTTTTAATTTAAGTACTCTATAATAGCTACATGGCTCGAAGTTACATAGAAAAAGTAACATCCATTCGCGAAGGGACAAATAATATTTGTCAACACTTAACATTCTAAGTCATTTATATCCAGAAGAAATGTGTAAATATGAGCGTCAGCCTTCTCCGAGTAGGGCACTGATCGTGAAGCTTTTTACCCGCCGGCAGGGCGCCGGCGCGGCGGGGGGCGACGGCGCCGGCAGCGGGGGCGGAGGCAGCGCGGGGCCCCACGAGAAACCGCTGGGAATAGGGCTACCGGGCCAGAGCCCTAGATGCATGGGCATGTGAAGGGGTAGGTACGGTAATTCTGGAGGGTAGAAGGCTGCTGGTGGAGGTGTGATGTTTTCTGGCGGGACGACAAGTGGAGCGGGGGATTCCACTAGAGGCGGGGACCTAGGTGACGAGGACCGTAAGCTACCCTCCTCTGAACAGGATGACGCAGCGTCAGAACAAGGTCTCTTAGCCTCACTGGGCTCGGCGCTAGGTTCTGGGTTACCCTCGCTGCCGGAGTCAGGATTCTTCCGCTTGCACTTGGATTGGCCACACGCTCGGAAGCCTTTGGCGAAGGGGTTGTTGTCGATCTTCAACTTTGTTATGCGGTCGTTCTGTGGACAAACAAAAATGTTGTGTTAAGAAAATGTAGAGCGAAGAGATATTTCTGTCTTATTATTAAGTAGGAAATTATTGCCATTGATAATCATTCACATTTTAAAGCGGCAATGTGCCGCTTTCACAACGCCTCAGTTATCTATCCCTATCAAAAATTCGTGGGTGACGCGTCACACGGAAATCTTCTTATCTCATTTACAGAATGCAATTTAAACATCCGTTTCCGCATACATCCCGGCGTCGCTAATAGCTTGTAAGGGATAATTGTCGCACATGTGGCGTGGACTTGGCGACAAGCCAATTAGCATGGCATGTTCGCGTGTCGCCGTGTCGCCGCGACGTCGCCCGCCCGTTGCGCGGCTGTTACGCGCGATCTACTCTACTAGGCGCCTGTTACACGCGGCAAAAACACTAAACACTACTGTAACATGAAATCTGATACAAGAACCTATGTGGTGTCCGTAAGTGACGAAGACAGTTGCAATTGCAACACAATATTTAGTTATCGCAACATTTCTTAACTAAATAGGAGGTTCTAAATTCTACATGATTTTTTTCGCGTCTCGCCCAAAAATGTGTTTGCAATCGAAAGTCGAAATTATCTAGCGAAATCCTGAACGCAAATAGTGAGCTCAAGATACGCGAAGTCACTTGTAACGATTGTTTACTCGGCGTGATAAGGCGGCGCCGGCGAGAGTCCTGCGGTGCTACACCAGATAACCGTCAGCCTGGTGAAACACCGAAGAGTGCTAAAAGCCTGTTATTAGCAGAGCAAAGTGCACTTTTTAAGTCGGCCGGTTAGCAAAACGTGATGCTTGAGAGTAGTCAGGCGCCGCCCCTGGCCCGCCCTGTCGCCCGTGACGTCACCACACAAACTTGTCGTCGCTCCTACTTTTTGCCTGACTATTTCACATATTGGCGACTGTCGCCAGTTTTTTAGAACTGTGTAATTAGGGTCTGAGTAAATTTGGTTTATTTATCTAGCAGATAGGACCATAATTTACGGGTGGACCAGGAAACATGCGATGACAGGCTGCACCGATGACGGTGCTTCATTGAATTCACAACATTAGGGCATTGTGTCGTTGTAATTGAACTGGTGTGCCACCTAGCTACGCTCTCGAATAAAGGGGCGGCATTTCCAAAGACGATTTCTAATTCGTTGATAATTCGCAACAATAGTTTAGCCATCGAGCGGTCGCCCGTCGGGGGATAATGCGCAATGATACGCGGCCGACCATTGTCGGAGAGAGGGTCCCGTTAGCCGGACAATTGTCGGATAATCCTACAAAGCTTCCGATGAAATGGACGCGAGAAAACTTTCGCGCCTCGCTGCAGTCAACATGAAGGACGCCGCGGGGCAAAGAAAGCCGCTGTTAATTACGGCCGGGGATTATGCAAGGGATGGCCATGCTGCGATGAACGCGAAAGCCGGTAGTTAGTTTGGGATAACAAACAGCGGGAGGCTGTGTCTCGGTACTTATATAAAAAGCCTCGGGCCAGATTTAATAAATGAAATTAAAGTGTACCGCAATTTTATTGCCCGAGGCAGATGCAGGGAGATGTTCTTTCAAAACGTATTGGTTTAGTTCAGTTAGTCACGCAACGCACATTATGTCTGCAAACCAACGAAGATACTTAATCCAAATCGTGTGACTTTAATCACAATAGGCAATTCTAACTGAACGTCTGCTCACATAGCTAACTCTATTGTTTTCCATAAAGCTATGATATCATTCGGTACCGTATTTACCGCTTGAATTCACTGTTCAGCTTCTGCAAAAAGTAACTGTAGTGAACCTAATACACTTCTAAGATTTACCGAACGGCCCACAATGCTTCACAAACGCCGCTTGAACAAAAACACCAAATTAGTCGGTATTGTTTCGTTAAGAGTCCTTACACAATGCCCGTTCGTCGCAATCTTTTTTTTTTGTCGATGTAACTGGCACCAACTTATGTTCGATTTTCGTAAAAGCTTTGGCGCCTGGTGTAGCGAAAAAAATGCCGACGTCAGTCCGTATGTGCGAATCGTCGGGTTCGTAGAATCGTAGTACGTATTCTGAGAATTAGAGGTGCGATCGTATCTTGTGAGGTATTCCCTTGATATCCTACTGATAGTCCTCTTTAATATGATTGATTTCGTGGGGGTTGTTATCTTGCTTAACTTGTGATTTGTCGCGGTCGGAGTTTGCTGTTTACTAGAGTTACGCGACTACGACAAAAAAAGGGTGAACCAAATTACATGATTCAGATAATTTGTACCCGACTTTGTTCGCAATTATATAAGCCTAAATCAAATCCGGATCATCAGGTTTGAACCTACTGAAAAAAATTGATAGTCTGTTACCCTGCAGTGTTTTCCTGGAAGACTGCTTATTGTAACTAAATAAATACATAAACCCCGATTTTTGTACGCTATATACTTAGTGATGATACCAATACAATATTTTAAAATCTTGGTGTAACGTTTCCTGCAGACTACCTAAATTAAATAGGCTTTCAGAAACCAAGTCATCTATATTTGTTAACGTGGTACAAACCTGGTAAGCGGTGACAGCAATAAACTCCGTCTCGGGGAAGGAGAAAGATGCATGGGGCGCACCCCAGGCGAGCGCGGCGGCATCACGAGCTCGCACCACCAGCACCCGGGGACGGTACTTGTGCATGGAGGTCAGGACCATCTGGAAGAGAAGGAGGATATTAGTTGATGCCCAAAAAAGCTACTTTTATCTGCCTAAAATGTTCCCTATGCTGGGGCACAGGACTACACTCGGTGAGAGGGAGTGAGCCGTAATCCACCACGTGGGCTCAGTGCGGGTTGGTAGATGTTACATTGGCTCTACGATATGCCGGTTTCCTCACGATGTTTTCCTTCACTGTTTAAAAAAGCAATACCTTTAAAACATGAACCATAACCACGGACTCTCTCGCGACTGGTTGTGTGGTGGTTGTAGGTACTAACCAACCCACATTGGATCCTCGTGGTTTTTTTTACAGCCTACTAAGATAAGGCTTGAGTCTGGGAAAATTATAGACTGAATCATGTTGCACTAAAGCCGTGAACCCAATGCTACGATAATTCATTTTTTCCGTAAGAGCTTTTAAGCTCTTACATCGGAAACACAATTAGGAGTTTTCAAGAGTTCTAAAATATCATGTTTCTTTTAATGGTTCTAAATTATTTTACTTTAGGCAAACTGTTGAAGGAGGTGTTGCCAGACAAAATACACCATGGCACAGCACGGCTCAATCGATTATTAAGCTATTTTCATAATTCGAAGGGCGATCATGGTGAAGGGCGGGCGTTTGGAGGACTGTTTGACGTTCGAAAAGTGGTGATTCTCAGCCTTATTTGAATAAATGACAGTTTTTTTGATTCAGATGAGTTCTCAAGGATGTTTTTTTAAATCCCGTATCCAATATATACTAATATAATTCCTATAATTTTCAATCGTGCGTGCGAATCCAGGACTTTTCCGTAAAACAGTTTTAGAACCCATTACAGAATTCTTCAATTTGCTAAAACATCAAATCTAATCTCCATCCTCATAGAACAAACACGGTAAGGTCTGCCAAAGTCTGGCGACACGACTGTCGCGTCGTTCCGTCGCGCTTCGGTCGCTCTTGTCTAAGGGGCCTTATCTTCCACTTGACGAACGCTACGGCAATGCGCGGGCGCCGGTTGCAACCACTTCAAACGTAGAAGGGTTCGCACTCTATTGTCTATGGATTTTTTGAAAGGTTAATCTTAATAGTTAGAAGAGGATTTAAGTAAAAATGTGATAATGTAATAAAGTTGCTACTTTTTAGGTTTTGTTTGTTAGTTTCAAGTGGCATTGTTCTGCGTTCAAGTTACAATGCTGAAGTATGAAAGTACAATGCTAATTTTATTTACCTCGATTGGTGTATTGTCTATTACAAAGGCATTGGACAAAATGCGATGTAATATTGCAATTTCTTTTATACACGCTTTTTGTCCTTTCTCTTGACTTACATTGTAAAAAAATCTCTCAGATTGGGCTCTTATCAAAGCAAAATCGGCTTCCTATTGCCTAATCGTTTGTTAGCAAAAAAATAAGACACCTTACTTAGTTAAGTAAGCTCTATGTTAACTAACACTATGTCTGGACTTTAAAAGAAACCTCTGAGTTTGTTTCGGCATTTCTTTTCAGAGTAGTCAGATAGGAAACGCCAACCTCACCTAGTTTTTTCAAAATATTATTATGATGGACGTGTAAAAGTGTTTGTACAAACCTGCTTACAGAAATAACTTACATTTACCTACCATTTAAAGAAATATAAGAATTCGAAAAATCTTATCAAAGTGCACCTCTACACTCCCAAATATGTTTCTGCCATCATTGGTTTGAGCTGTCCGTTGTCAGTCCCGGAACTGCTTAAAATAATATGGATGGATATATGATATGACGAGAAATGATATTTGGAATATTCCCACAATGTCCCGATGTACCGGGCAGATCGACAGATAGACAATACAAAGTCAGCCGCGTTCGGTAGCTCGTCGATCATAGCGAGGTGTGTTCAATCAAAAAGATACAGCCTTCAGATTGGGCTGGTGAAGTTCGGGAGTTTTTTGCGACGTAGGTAGGTACGGGAGGATAGTGATCATGTTAATTGATAGGGCTTTGATTCAAAGTGATAAAAGTGTTGTTCGTTTACACTCTTTACGATACGTAAGAGCTCTTTGTGTGAAGGCGCAATCTTTTGTAATCTATAGAGGTATGAGGAACAGGGTGTAAAGTTCACTCATACTGTATAGAAAAGGGAGGATCCTCCGACCAGACAGGAGGGTCTTGACGCAGAACGTCACTTTCGCATAATGTCACTTTCGCAAAACGTCATTTTCGCACAACGTCATTTTCTCAAAACGTCATTTTCTCACAATGTTACTTTGTTGTGTTGTTGTGTCTGGCGGGCAATTGCCCAATGATTCATGTCGGGCCGTTGTGCGGTAAATTTTGCTTGCGAGATGCAGGATTTTGTGTGACGTCAGTATGACGCGTAGTTCGTTTGTGGCGTTTGTAGATACTGCTACAAATCCATAAACATGATACACATATCCATCTTCAGAAAAATTACTTGGTGTAGGTGCATCGCAGCGTAACCCTTCGGAGAAAGAATCAGCGTGATTTCATGTATGAAATATGACTTGTCAAGTTACAAAGGACCGTAGCAATTCAGGTGGTTAGAAATATTTGGTAGGGGGAAATTGCTGTATTATTTTTGACCTTGCAGGTCAAACAACGCTACAATATTGAGACCACCTTTGAGTAAAACCAACTAGTAATTAAATCAAAACTAATGATCATTCTACTCGTAGGATTAAAAAAGATGGTTCAAAGGTTGGAAGTCATCAAATTGAAAGGATTAGGTAACTTCAAAATTCTTGTTCATCAACAATATAATTGTTGAGGGCTGGCCTATTTTTGGCCAAAGAATCAGCATTGCCATACAACGTGGCAATGCTGCCAGCCTTTTGGGCACGTTTCCCGTTGACAATGCGGACGAATTTTTTGATGCACTTTGATTATTTTCCCTACCTTTTTATATACTTGTACATATTATTATTTTAAGATTGTTAGCTTTTTAAATTATGTAAATATACAAAGAATAATTAAATCTTCGATAGCAAAAACAATATAATAAGACCACCTCTGAACATAGATTGCCTACTTTAATTGTAAATTAAGAAATACTCGAACTAAAAAGATACTTAAAATTTATCAAATTGGTAGGATTAGGAAGTTGTAGAATTATTGTTTCTTATCAACAATTATAAGACCACCTTTGAGAATAGCTTACTTTAGTCATAAATAAAAACAAGTTATAAAAAAATACTGTTTCTATTCAAAATGGCGCATTCTAAACCACACACAGATACACTTCAGTTATAAATCAAAAAATGCTAGAAGTAAAGAGAAAAGTTAACAAATTGCTAGGATTAGGAAGTTGTAACTTTTTTTCTTTACCAACCATATAAGACCACCTTTTAGCATAGCTCTACTTCTATATTTATACATATTATAAATTAAAGTCGTTTTTCGTGTCTGACTGTATGGCCGCGTTTTTCTACTAAACTGCGCAATGGATTTTAATGCGAATATCACCATTATTTAGACAGATTATTCCGGTTCGTTTATGTGTATAAATATTACAATCGTTTAGTTTAATAAAACTTACATAACGGGTGTATCTAAATAAGACACTTAACGAAGCACAGAGTTACTTATAATCCCCGTCACTGTAATTTTTTTTTTGTGCTATACCATACCTACCTGGGAACCTTCTGGTTACGGATACATTGAAGGTCAAAACTCCAACTTTTACTGACGTTTTTTTACGAAAACAAGTTTTGAATGTAACACAACTTTAAATACCCCCACGACCCCTGTACCGTTGCATGCAAGCACAATGATTTGGCGTGTGTTACATTGCGCACTACCGCAAACAGTAATATTTCACACCAAAAATAAAAGTCGTTTCCTAGCAATTATTTTTATGCAACATCACTTAGTTTGAATTACAGGATGTGGAGTAGATGGCTATGTGATGGGTCAAAATAAAAAGTCATTTATTCAAACTAGGCTGAGAATCAGCACTTTTCGAACGTAAAAATTACAAAAGACAGTCCCCCAAAACGCCCGCCCTTCACCATTTTAGTGCTTTCGCTGGGGAAAGGAAGTGACGGAATAAACTCCCCAGCAGCACAGCTGTCTGTTCAGTTAGAAAATAATTGATTTTATACAAAACTAAGTAGACGACAAAAACTCTCAAATAAAAAAATTATAAAAATAAAAAAAAAAACAATTAAGTATATGAACTCATATAACCTGTCAGTAAGTTAATTCTGGAGAAAGGGAAAATCAGGGCGACCAACTATTCTTATCGTCCTTTTACACCATGTACAATAACAAAATCTCGATGTATTTTCAAGTCGCAAAAATCGCGTGAAACAGGGGCGGGTTGTAAGTTATAAACGAAGAAATGCTAGAAGTAAGAGAGATGGTTAAAAGTTATTGCTAACGATAAAAAAACTGCAAAAATCTTTTTCATCTATCATAAGACCACCTTTGAGCATAGCTTACTTTAGCCACAAACAAAAACTAGTTCTAATAAAATACTGTGTCTATTCAAAATGGCGCATTCTAAACCACACACAGTCAGAGATTCCAAAAAGTTAACCAGTGATTAAATCTATGGGCGGCCTCGAGGAACATTATTGATTCACGAATAAATATTTTAAACAACGCCCGGGGCAATAATGTCGATATAAACACCAACTATAAATTACTGAATTCAAGTAAGATATCATTTTTGTGAACGATAAATTATTATGTGAATTGAGCGTCTACAGTACGATTACATAGGTACACACATACACGACACACTTACACATACACGACATACTTATTTGTACATACAAACCTACCTACGACTTCGATCTGCACCACAAATCACTGAATGCGTTACGAGTACATCAATCTATCTCCGTCATTTTTAAAAGATTGAAAGAAATCTCTTAATTCATCTAAAAAATAAAACAATTTGACTTTATGATCTCTTCATTCTCTGGTACACCATCTTAAATACACCTGCTCTCAGCAAGCCAAAAGCAAATAGGATTCCCCTAAATTAAATCCATCTAGTCTTAAATATATGGGGTTTCCTGAAAAAATAATCTTTGAGTTTTATTTATCTAACGAAAATAAAAATAACAAAATTAAAACCTAACTTAACTAAAACTATACACAAACTAAAATATAGCGTCGAAAAATTCATCCTTCTATGTATGTAGCTTTTACCATTTAGGTGTCGCCTAACGTTAGTGCAAACGGGCATTTGCCTTTATTCAGTCCATCAGACATGTGTAATCTTAAAATACATCATCTTCTATCTCCAATCTCTCAGAAACACGTGTCTATCACTAATTAGTGGCCACAATCGTGTCACGCTACTGATAAGGGGTAGGTTTCCGCACAGGCTCGGGGCTCGAACCCCCGGCCTTCCGCCTCGCTAACCCGATCGCTTGTACTGATAAACTTAATGCGCCACAAAAGTTTATGTTTAGCTTTTTTCTTGTTATTAATGTTCGGATTTTCTGCCTTAGAAAAAAGTTTCAAGTAAAAAAGTTCTGTGACTCGAGCCTTTCATAAACCGACGGCTTTGGCTTTTTATCTTTGAGTTTTCGTAAGAAAAATAAAAGTAAATACAGAGTCCCAATGATTTTTCTTGGCGTGAACGGAAAATCTATAACTATACTACTAAAAATAAAGCTGAAGAGTTTGTTTGTTTGAACGCACTAATCTCTGGAACTGCCAGAAAACACAAATCGCAGACGTGGGCAACACAGCCGCCAAACTAAAGTGGAATTGGGCAGGCCACATCTGCCGCATGTCGCAACAGAATTGTGCAAAAGTAGCCACTGACTGGGTTCCGAATAACAGGAATCGGCGACGCGGTAGGCCCAGGAAGAGATGGCGTGACGAATTGGACGCCTATCTAAAGGATTGGCCAGATGTAGCAATAGACAGGAGAATATGGAAAGACGGAAGGGAGGCCTTTGCCCTGCAGTGGGACATAATAGGCTCATAATAATAATACCAGTCGGATTCAAAAAAACTTTCTTTGCATTTGATAGCCCAATTCTTGAGGAAAGCTACAGCTTCACGCTAGGACCATTATAAGCCGGGCAAATTGAAAAAGAGTATAAACAAACTCTAAGCAAAATCGAAGTAATAGCGCGGGCAGGCGATGTGTTGCAACGGGGTTTGTTGGGGGAGCAAGAAATTACACGCAGCCGAAGTCGCGGGCAGAGACTTATAAGCTTGTATGTTATAATAGCTAACGGCGGCGGTAACAAACCGGTAAAAATAACATGAAATTTATATTATTTAATATCATTCGATCATATACTTATGAGAAATAGCTGTCTGACGCGATATCTACGAATCTTGACTTTAATGTGGCTATAAAATATCAACCAATTTAATCACCTTATTACCCCCAATTTTCTACCACGACTGGTTCGAATTCTAAGAATCAATAATATGAAACTATTCCTAATTACGTGAGAATAATCTCCGTATAATCCCTAGCCTTTAACAAGTTTCATAATTAGAAATAGCTAGACTCATCTAATCCTTTCACAGTAATAGTCTTTTTAAACATTAATCCGCTGTGAGCCCGCACTCTTTCACACGGCCACCTTCTGAAGTTTTCGCTAAAAAATAACCAACAAAGGGTGTGGACACAATGTCTATAATGGTAACTCCTTTTATCACAGGTGGTAAGTCCTCAAGTGCACAGTACACGAGGATATCTTCCACGCGAATTGGTTCGCTCCTCGTCGCTCAGTAGCCGGTGCATTGTTAGGGTAGGTGCACAAAGACGCCGCGCCGCTCTCCCGCGATCCCGGGTCCCGGTGCCTCAGCGAAGCGTATGCACGCACTGAGGCGTACCCGCCTACAGTTTTTGCTGTCCCTACCCGTCATAATAATGTGTGTTATGATGCTTTGTGACTGATAGCCATAAACGATGTTTGTTTTGATAGAGAACCAGCTTTTATATAGGTAGGTCAGGTTAATTGAAATGTTTAGTTGAAGGTTTTCGCTTTTTCTGATTCCTGTATTCTCCCGTATTCTCGTAATTAAAAACGTTCAAAATCTAATCGCAATCTCATCTCAACGACAATTAATGGCAAAAACTTCTCAATTTATTTTTGACTGACTGTGAACGTTCTTAAAATTACGAAAATTGCCCCTCTGAACATCTTTGTACACATTATAAATAATCTTATCGCTCTGGAATGACGGCTATATAATTTAAACAGCCAAACATGCATCAAGAGCAGTCGTAAACTGTCACTCCGAGGCAGTTTCTACAAACAGTCAGTGCAAACATTGTATAAAAATTATAAAACCTAGGGTAAAGCATCGCAGTCGTCATTAATCGAGGCGTCAACCGCTCTGTCTAAACACACCGCCCGGATAAAGGAATAAGTACAGTTAGTTGCCGCTACAAAGACATCATACAATGCCTTTCAGCGTATTTGTTCAAGTGACGAAATGCTTATAGACGTCTTTGTACGCAGGCTCCCGCGGCGCGTATGAACTAACGCCCGAAATTGTACACTCAGCTTTATAGCACCACATTAAGATCGAAATTCGAATGAGAAATCGCGCAGAACTATCTTTTTTACGTCATCGCAAAACGGGTTGTTTGCATTCGAATCTTATATCAACAAACATAAGGTTGAATTCAGTTTTTATTGAACTTTTTATGGGAAGTGGTTGGCGTGGTTGCGCGAGAGGCGTTTCCTTTCAAAAAGGCGATATATGAGGCAGAGTCACGAGCGCGGGAATGCTCGGCGAAGGCTGTACTTGTAACTGTATCCAATATTGGAACTTTTTGTTACAATAGAGCCAATGTTTGCCGTTTGCGTCATACTTTTATTAGTTTGAACAACTTTTTATTTTCAATTAATGCTTTCAATTGCTTCGTAAAATAGATTTTCTTTGAGGCCATGATTATTATTTTTTAATAACTTTGTACGTATAACACGACACCTACCTCTTGGGTGAATACCACCCAAACCTACGCCAAACTTTAGCAGTGAAAAAATAAGTACCTATGGTATAATTTGGGACCAGTCATATCTGCTAACGACTCAAAAATGTTTCAAAACAATGATATCTTTTGGTAATTACTACACATTCCTGGATGCCAATGTTGCAAATCATCACTCCCCTTATCTGAAGGGGTGACTAGTGACGCGTGACGTCATAGCGTGATAATGTTGTGTCACGGTGCTACTGACAAATTGCAGCCTCTGTCTCAAAGTTATCGTTTTTAAAACATGTGAAATATGTGCTATTTTGGTTCCCAAAGTTGTTCGTAAACTATTTAGACGATAATATTGTTTGTTTGTGTGAATACGAACAACTTTACGTAGCTATGGAATTTTTGTGAAGAGAGTTTTGTTTTTATCTAAAAAGTAAACGGGAAAATTAACTATAGCTAATAAAATTACTTAGGAAAATTACATACGATTACCTACGTTACCATTTGAGAGCAGTGGTGGCCCAGTGATAATGGCCGCGACTTATGAGTTGTAGGTCGTAGGTTCGAACCCAGACAGGCGCTTTCATCATCATCATCATCATTTCAGCCGAAAGACGTCCACTGCTGAACATAGGCCTCCCCCAAGTACCTCCACATCGACCGGTTTTGTGCTTCTCGCATCCAACAGGCGCTTTACTTTGTGTAAATTATTCCATCACCACTGCTCTTAAAACGGTGAAGGAAAACATCGTGAAGAAACCGGCATGTCCTAGAACCGAAAATTCGAAGACATATGACATTTACCAACGCACTGGACCCGCGTGGTAGATTATAGCCCACTCCCTCTCGAAGAGAGGAGGCCTGTGTCCCAGCAGTGGGAACAATATAGGCTGATTATGGTGACCTACGGTTATAAAATGCCTACGATTTTTGTATAAACGATTCGTAAAGAAGAAGACCAACAATGTCTATGCAGTGTTTCCTAGTATCAAATTGTTAATGATTAAATCGAAATTATTGACGTTCGCGCGGCGTCTACGCTGCTACGCGGTGTCTACGCTGCTACGCCGTTGCTACGCAGTTCCTACACATTGTTTACGTTGGTCAAACAGTTCCCAATGCGAACATGCTTCTAGATTGTCGTGAAACAGCACATTATAATTACAGATACCTACAATGCGGCCGACGACGAGAAATGCGTTCTTGACACTGTCAGTTTCATGCAAACGAATACGTGTTTTGCGAATTTGAACTTTATTAGTAGCCATGACAGGTATTAGGAAGGTATCCTCGACGGCCGGACTGTAAGTTATTGAACGAAGACAACAAGCAAGAAAATCTCTGCAACGAAATATTTGTACGTTTTCATACAATCGATCACTAGTAATTACACAAATCTTGAAAGTCAATTTATTACTAAGCCATTTCATAAGTCGTATTGCTGCAAAATTTAATGCGCCTATGTTAACACAACTCCGTTAAACTAGTGAACCGATTTGAATTATAACGTAGACGTACACGAACATTGCAAATGCAATATTAAACGCGGTTTCTTTGACAAATTACCAACTTCTGCGAAGCATGGCTGTTGCAAACCAATTACGTACGAAAGTCATGTTCTTTTGCAATAGAATAGATAATTGATTAGTCTAGTATTGATTTCCCACGATTAGAGAGGATTTTAATATGTAATTAAAGGTTTTTGCTATGGATATTAAACTCAGGTATGATTTTCCTTGAGGTCTGAGAATTGTAGGAGCGGCGTTTTTGATATTATGTTCTTATGTTTTCTTCATAAAAGTGCGACTAGACGAGTTGCTATTGATAGTCCCGCATTATTAACTGAAGGTAATAAAACATCCGAAGAGCTCCAAGGATTCTTCACGAAGTACAGTTGGTTAACTATCCTAATACCCATAGGTACACCGTTTATTTGGAACAGGCTCAAAATCAACACTTTCGAACGTCCCAATCAAAAAATACTGCCTCTTAATTAGCCTAGCCGTTTGTATATGTGCTTATTATCATCATTTCAGCCATAAAACGTCCACTGTTGGACATATCCCCTACAACAATCACAAGACATAATGATTTCACATGCTAAGACTAGTGAAAACTTATCTAAGGAAAATTAAATAAAGAAAACACTTACATGCCCCTGCGCATCCATAGTATTATTCGTCAGCTTCAGTTTGCTAAACGACACCGGATTAGCAGTCCAATGATGACCAGGTGCCGGGGAGTCAGGGTGCAGCATCAGCCGCCTCGGGGATTGAGGTTCTGCGCCCCCCGCAGCAGCCCACGCGCCTCCCGCCCAGCGCCAGCGCCGCCGCCCTACCAGCGACAGCTCGAGCAGGACGCAGTACTCCTCGCGAGGGTCCAGGCCTCCCAACGAGATGCGGAGGGATGGGAACATGCGTCTGGAAAGAAGATTAGGCTTAGAAATATTTTACTGTGTCTCTTTTGAGAGGTATTTTGAGGGATTTTGTAAAGTTTTGAAGGAAGTTCAAGCTGGAAATCTGGTTGTGTTATATTCAGATTGCCTTAATTTACAAGTTACAACACTAAATCCTCCTTCCTACTATATAATATTATAAATGTGAAAAATTGTGACGATGTTTGTTACTCTTTCACGCAAAAAATACTGAACGGATTTTGATGAAATTTTACAGTGATATAACTTATACATCAGAATAAAACATAGGATACTTTATATCTCGATATTTTCACGGGATCGACACTTATGCGGGTGAAACCGCGGGGCGCTGCTAGTAGAGATCTAAAAGTGAATAGACGAATGAAAGTCGTTGATTTTCTTTTGTTTTGGGAGTTGTTCCAGCATCTGAACTCTGCCGAAAATGTCTATTCCTAATGCAAATGTCCGTTCTCCTTCTTTTTCAGCCTTTCGCCACCCAATGCTGAGTGTAGGCATCTGCAATGCACGTCCAACAGTCCCTTAACTGAACCTAAATCGGAACATAAATTAAGTGTTCAGTCCGAACCACGGGCAATAAACGAAACAAACGACTTCACGTTTCGCAATGTTGTTAATTCCTTAGTCTCGTCCGTATTTACTTACTTACATGATAACATTTACATTAACATGTCTAACTATTAGATTTAACTGTCACAATCCTAAGGTACCCAATAAGTAGTACGTAGACAGTTCTACGCAAAATATCGGTAACCAAACACGAAAGATTAATCGGCATAATCGACCGTTTCGCAACAACCAATTTTCGCAAAAACAGACTAGACAAATTATTGACAAGCGACACAGTTTCTACCTTTAAAACATTTCATCGACCCATTGAAACGAAGGTGATAAACTGATAACAGAATTACAAGACAACCAGCGACGGGTCTCCAGTAGCACTCATAATATGCATTCTAAAACGTTATCAAGTTTATAAAAATGTGATAGGAGTAAATGTGTTACCAAGTAGAGCTTTTGGCACCCGTTTGTTTCGACCATAAAGAGTGTCATAAAGAAAGATATTGGTGGCGCCGTCTTTATCGGTGGTCGCCGTGGGTCCTTCGATTTATACCTTGATGTAATTATGTGGAACTATTTGTGCCCACCGCGGCGGTGGCTAATCTTTGTCAGATGTGTTCGGAATAATGGCTGATTAATTTGGATGGAAGTGTAAATTGTGTTTGGATTGTGGGTGTTTTTACTTGCACGGCAGTGGAAGAAAGTGTAATTTTAATGGTCATGGTATAGGTTGAACTTTGTGTTAAAACGCAAGGCTAAAAGTATGATCAAAATTAGTCGGTGATTAAAAAAAGAACATTTTATTTAGGTGAAACCCATATTACATCAAATATTTCACAATATTATGACAGAGTTCGTTTTAAGACAGAGGGTTGGGAAGGAAAAAGTGGAGGCCTTTGCCCAGCAGTGGGATACAGTATAGTCTAACGAAAAAAAAATATAACACAAGAGGTAAGAAAAGCTAAAAGCATCACAGCTTAACAAACCTAACTTAACTAAAACTATACAAAAACTAAAATATAGCGTCGAAAAATTCATCCGCATCGCTGTCGACTGGTAATGTACCCAAGAGACTGGCGGCATTGCCACGTTGTATGGCAATGCTTAGCCTTTGGCCAAGGTAAAAGCCAGCCCTTGGGTAACGGGAAGTGTCAACCAGCCGTTTTGAAATTTAGTTAAGTTAGGTTTTAATTTTGTTAATGGTTAAACAAACCTATCAAATGCAAGAAAATCTTAACTCTGAAAACTAGAAAATAATATCAATGAGGGCAAGAAAAAATTAACCTACCATAACCGTTCTACAGACACAAAACAAACAAGCCAGCCTTATTCGCGTATCACATCACATAGGCATGCCATCAGTCATAACAGCGCTGTTATCAGTGGCGGCGAGGGCGCTGCGCCCGCGCCGGCCGGAGGCACTAATGCAGCCGCAGATAACGCGCCGACAGAAGCTCAATTAACAACAAACTAAATTAGCCTCCATTTAAAGTTTACGATCGCCGCTACCGCCTTACGTGAGTAGTGCCCTAGTACCGTCAGAAAGACAGGACAAATACTTTGTACGGAATTATCGATTAAATTCTTCTATGGGAACCAAGTTTAATAATTAGCGAATGTATGTAACAGTAACAATATGAGCAAAATACAATTATAGATAAAGGAACCCATGGCTTGTATAAAACAGAGAATTACAGTAAACTTCTACTGTAAGGAAAAGTTTTAAGGCTCCCGCAGACAGGCGCGACGCGACTGTGTGATGAGATTCTGGTAGAACCGGAGTGGACAGCACAATAGGTAACACAAATGTAAGGAATCAAATTGTTCTATGATACCTAAGTAAGTTTTGTTGTTTTATTTAGACGAGGCTCGATGTTTAGGTTTAACATTGGAATACCAAACTACATACGTACTAAACGGTATTTAATGTCCAGTTTCCGCTTTAGGAAACGATCTACCTGTTAAAATATAAACATGTATAATGATATAGTTATAATAAGTTTGGAACAACGTAAATTTTACATATAATGTGTGTCGGATATGTAAGTGGTGCCTCCACCAACGCATCTGCCCACACAGCGTCTAAACGTCACCGCCACATGAAATATCTGTAAATCATTCGTTTTGATGCGCGCGCGCTCATCACGCTGTATTAAGATCTCCTCCACGATTACATTCTTAGCGGTTGATTAATAGGCGAGTTTGTTCGCTAATTTATTACTTTCTTCAACATACGTGAATTATTATTGTCATTAAAAAATGTTTAACTGGATGGATTAGGTGTTATTTTTTCAAACTGTTGCTGTAGCAGGTACCTACCTACTCGTATGTTTGAGGCACTCGTCCCATGTTTACATCAGTCCTTATGTCGTCAAACATGGCGAGACAAGACAAAACAAACACAAATATGTGTTCACAATATTGTTGGGTATCGACGTCGCGTGTTGACCGTACGTTGACAAATCCCTTCACTCGGCTACCGTTCGTTCGTAAGATGCCTGTTATCAGCCGCAGTCCACTTATCGAGCCGTTTGAAAGCTCCGCACGCCGACAAAGAGGTGACGATCCACGCGCAAAATATCATGAAAAATTTGCCGCCTGAACGCACTATCTAAATCGTAACTTCCACAAGTAAGCGATACAACCTACTATAACGCGATTCCGGGCCATTTAACGTTTGATAGCCGTGATGACGAATTAAATCAGGATTCCT
Source organism: Amphipoea lucens (assembly GCA_947508005.1). NCBI lineage: Eukaryota > Metazoa > Arthropoda > Insecta > Lepidoptera > Noctuidae > Amphipoea > Amphipoea lucens. The sequence continues at coordinate 17,372,868 of OX382367.1, forward strand.
GACAGCCCTTTTATTTTAAGTGTTTTATGTTATGGAATTTTGTTTACGATACAGTTTAAACGAGAATGCAAATGAAATAAAGATACTACCTATATAAAAACGGGGTCGCCATAAAAGGCCTCTCGAGAGCGCTAAGCCGCGGCTTCGGCGGTGGGAAGGGACTTAGGGAACACAATGGGACCACCAGAATCGCGTTGAATAAACTTTAGAGTGGGTCGTAAATCGGTAACAACTTGCCAATTGCCGCACGGAGGCGCTAACAGCGGCCATAGAAACTGTCATATCCGCTCTAGCATCCGCACTCGAAATGTTGGAGTCGACCGATTCGTTGCGGATTGTTTAGCGCGGCCGCTCGCACGCTGGCGGGACGACAGCGACACTTATGTACCGACCTAACATGATATAATATACTGAACGTTCTTCACGACTAGTTTAGTAGCTCACAACTATCAGCTGACAGACGTCGTCTGTAAAATTTAATGTCCCTGATCACTGTTTAACGTCCCCGTCACTAACCTACCCCTCTCGACTGCCAGTTATCTTTACTGCTAATTTCATTCGTTTTTTATCGTCAAGTTCAATGTTAAGGAGCGGGAGACAGTCGTTAACGCACAGACGACACGTTGTTCGAGACATCTGCGTTTCACTTCGGAGTAACGCGAAGGATAAACAACTTTCGAGTGTACAATACTCGTGTTGTGGGTTGTGTATCCAGAGCCTAACCCGCGCTTATTAACGCTCTTATGAGAAGTCCGGCCGGTTTTTTCGTGTGCCCAGATGTCGGCCTGGGTAAACACCCCCGCCATTGTCTGGGCACATAAAAAATCATACACCTGGAAGTGTCAAATTGTTCACTCTGACTGTGAGAGCGGCCCGTGTGAATCTCGCTTGCTCGGGCTCGCTCGCCCGCTACATATGTACACAAATATTTGTATTTAACGTTCTTTATCCTGCTCCTAAATCATCAAAACACGGATATCTACAATTTGCAACTTGATTATAGTTAAATGGTCAACTGCTTAGTGCGCAAGGTTGTTTTTTACAACATAATCTTCTCAGACACGCGACGATGGAAAGAGACCAGATGGAATGACCATAATGCCCTGAAAATTAGGCAGACCTTTGGTGTGGGATGCAACATGTGTCGACACCCTTGCGCCATCCCATCTTCCTAGCACGGTAGGCTGTGCTGGGGCGGCTGCTGCAGGTGCAGATAACCTCAAACGGCGAAAATATTGCAACCTGATTGGAAGTTATAAATACGTTCGAGCCGTTTGGGGTTGAAACACTAGGGCCATGGGGTCCGAGTGCCTACTTGATTTTTCGAGATATAGCCAAGCGGTTAGTCGACTCTTCACGTGACCAGAGGGCTGGCCTATTTCTTGGCCAAAGAATTAGCATGGCCATACAACGTGGCAATGCTGCCAGCCTTTTGGGCACTGTTCCTGTTGACAGCGATGCGGACGAATTCTTTGATGCCCTATGATTATTTTGTTAATTTTTTCATATAATTGTACATATTATTATAGTTTATATATAAGCTTATATTATGTAAATATCTATACAAATTCTATAATAAATCTTCTCAGAATTAGTAATACAAACGTAGACTCATGAGACTCTATGTTTTTTTTTTTTTTAGTCTGTGCGTAATATTTCTGAAACCTATAAATGTAATTCACGTTCTATAACTACATAATTATATGTAAATTATCTTAATGGTTCGGCATCGCGATAGGCGGTTGACGTGCTCAGATAATGCGCCACGACTGCTAAAAACCTTTTACTGCGTGATTATAAACACGTAAACGGCTGCTTACGACGCAATCGACGCATCGCCGTAATGAGCGGTGTGTGTGTTCGAACAAACACGACTCTAGGCACTCGCGAGCGACACTCTTGCGCAACCAATTGATGGCCACGCGCATGCGCACTGCACGCTCATTGTTATCCCACTTAAGTGGGCAGTTAAGACAACCGAACTTCATGAATCAGCAATAACGCACAACGATAACACATTAGGGGCGGTCAGGATGTAACAGTTAATGCACATTATAGATTCAGACCGGAAAGTATCCTATCGACAGAATTCAGACCATTCTGTTGTTTGCTCTAAAATTCACAAATTTTTTCAATGTCATAACAAAAAAAAATATTCCCGCACCACTCCCATATGCCACGAGAGCTCGCCTCCGCAAACCAAACAAACTACACTTATAAAGAAATACACTGGTAACAAAACAAATAAACCAATTTGGGCACGACCACAAAAAAGCCACGGAATCATCTCGGGAGATGTAACGACGTATTAGCATATTGATGGCTACCTCTATCTGTCCTCCTTTGTTTAAAATCAGCGACAGCGCCTTCAATCATAACGATAGCTTTCAAAAAAAGATTTATTTTATTGACTAGTTTTTGCCCCTGGCTGCAGGTGGTAGCAAAAAATATTGCACCGGCTACCTTGTGCCCTCAACAACCCTTGTTTCATAACAAAATTGATGAAGCCTCTTGACTGTCTCGCCATTATAATAGCTATCGATTTCATGCTAAGTTAATACGTAATGTGAAAATTATACAATTCCGACATTTGTAGCAGAAGTTGAATGAATCAGTTAGCCTATAATGTATGGAAGCTTACGTCATCATTTATCGCGACAAGTGCTGGTTAATGATACGCGTTATTGGTATGTGTTGTGATGCTAGCAATATTTCAATTGGTCCTAGGATCCGCAGTGCGTGGAGGTGGCGGGGCGGGGCGGCGCGCACAAAGCACGCCCGCGGCGCGCGCGCACCTGCGCGACATGTTTATGCGCATCTCGTCGCCAAATTTACAACCGCCCTGAACAAGGACGCCGCTCTTGCGGAAATTGGAAATGTTTAATCACCAAACCGGCACCCTTTTAGCAATGAGTTGCCGTCCAGCATAGTTTCAATTGCACCCATTTCGCTTTACTGCACCGTTCGCAGATTGTAAACGTATCTCCAAAGGGTACCGCCTCAATGAATACCCGATCTTACGCCAGTCGACGATTGGTTTTATTACCGCATAAGTAAATGAATTCGCCGGCTGTTTTATCTCAGTGTGTTTATTTATAAATTGATAATGCTGCAGTATCAATTTTCGCTTCAGAACTGCTTTGGAACTTTATCATACCTACAAAGTAATGTAAGCTTCATTACTTTAATACTACGTACTTGATATCAGACGGTTTGGTATAATCTTAATTAAAGTGATTAGTCAAAATCTTGGGTCTACAAAATCATAAGTTATACCTAATGTCATAAATTAAAATGGACGCTACACCTAAAAAACTAAATGTATTTATATAGTACGTAAACATAAAAGTCTTGTAACAGAATGTCGGTTTCAAATTCCAATACTGGACCTGGTAATATTATAATTTAAAGTGGTATTTATGGAACTCTTCAAAGAAATCCATGTAAATTTTTAGCATAATTAAATAAAAGAGGACAAATGAACACTACATTTGAACATGATCGTTGTATAAACACCTCGTAGTATGGGGCTTACGTAAAAAAGCTCAAATTTCAAATGAATATGGATGTCGTTGCGGTGAAAGTACGGAATTAATTCAGCACCTTTTTGGGCGCCGGCGCCGCGGCATTCACGCGTGGCACAAAGCTTGTTGCTCGTAAATTGCGAATGGAAGGACCGACAAACGCGCAGTAATTTAGTTGACAGTGGGTACCAGAGCCGGCGACCGACAACGAGCGACGACGCGACGGCCCGACCGCCGCGCAGCGCGGCCCCTATACAAAGCTTATCTACCCGTTGCATCTAGAGCCTATTATAAGCCTGACGCCGAACTCAACACAACAGATCGTTAAGATTACGTTTCGCCAATACACAGTTTGGTAATTCATGCCGAATAAACGATTAAAGAATTCGCCGACAATTAAAAATTAATTAGAGATATAATACCGGCCCAAAAAACTGTAAGAATAACTTCGTCGATGGATCGTGGCATTGATGAACGATTCGATAATGTTCAATGCTTTTTCCTTACCAAAATCAAGTGCTAATTTGGATTCGTATAACAAAGTGAGCTAGTCATCAAAGTGAAACAAAACCAATTCGAGTATTAATGAGAACCATTCGATTACATTACACGTGGAGCTTAATTGTCCGATCAACAATTCTTGGGCTGAGTCGCAGGATCTGTTTCAAAACTGGTCCTTATGTCCGTGGAATGCTGTTCAAGTTCCAATGGAGCTGTGTGGGTCGTGGTGTGCGCCCCCAGTCCAGTGGCGATCGCTCGTTAGCTCCCGAGCCGGCATAAATCACACCGTTTTATGAGAACTCCCAATTTTTTAACATTTTGAGTTAATGAAATGCGAGCGCAGTATGGGACCCGACTAGCGACATTAAAAAGGACAACCCAAAAGAACGGACAGTTTCTAATTATAATCCTGTCAAAGTTGTGATATAAGCAAAGAATTGATGATCGCCACAAACGCGGTGATTTTATCTAAGATAATAGCGATCTGTTGATAGTAGCTGTTGAATTTTGATATTTGTCATATTTTTTATTTGTTCGTGTCGTAGTAAACCCCTGCCATGAAAGGTCGTAAAACTACCATCGTTTTATGTTGTTAATTTGCTTCGGATGCCGTTTAGCAAAAATCCTCGATGTCAATTATTGAAATATATTACTGTATTCAGAGCCGTTCAGAAGAAAGCCGCTTGTGAAAGAGAGCTCTATAGGTAGATTGATTAGTTACTAAAAGTAAATCTTATACAGGGTGCTTTATTTCCCGTTCCTTTTATTGGGACTTGGATCGCCCACCAAGCCCTATAGGTTGCAACTAATTTGCAGTAGTTAACAAGAATAACAAGACCCATTAACCACAAGTACAATAAGCGAACACGGTAGTGGCAGTCAAACGAGCAGCGATCAATCAAGCACAGGATCTCCGCTCATCGTACCGTGATACCGCGCTCCCTAGAACCACCATCATCCATAATCACAACCGTATTTCATAGTACTAGAGTTCATTATCCTTTAACGGAAGTCACAGAGAATGGCGCCAGTATTTTAGGATTTTCGAAGAAGCGAAAGGGTTAGGCTGCGAATTAAAGTTGCGCACACGCACGGAGGCGCAGAGGGGGGATCACTAGCGCCGACAAAGGCACCGCCGCACGCGAGCTGCCCGATTCACAATTAAGCCCGCGTGTGTTAATTGATATTAATTCTGTGTGGATGGTACAAGCAGGGAACGGCTCGCGTATTAGTCCAAGCCATTATTTCTATAACTGTTCGCGAATCTACGCCATTATCTTCTAGACGCTCTTGATTGAGCGTGACGTCACCCGATGTTATTATTTCGATTTGATTAATGGATCGACCGAATTCGTGTTAAAGAGTGTTCATTATTGCCATAACTGTACCTTGTAAAGAAATACTGTCTCTCAACCTATTTAATCATACATTGCTTTTCTTAAAAATATGCACGGCGGAGCAACTTGCTATATCAAGAACCGGGCCCATCATTATACCCGCTCCGATTCCATACTTGGTCCGCATTGCAACAAGTCAACTCTAATGTCGCTCGATTGGTCCTTTTGCGCCACTGTCGCTAATCGCTCCCACAAGATCCACATGACAGTCATGTAGGTACTGGGAATCGCGCCAAGGCCGGTTGTAATGTGTCGGGTTCAAACGCGCCGCGGCCGCGTCATCAACGCAATTAGTGGGCGTTGCGACATCCAGCACACTATTGACATTGAACCCTTGTTACATATTTCACAGAAATGTGTTTTGATGTCGCCTCATCGTCACGTCTCAACTAATATGTGTGGACTTTAATCTGGAACGCATTGCTCTCCATTAATTGCAGCGCATGCACTCTTCTTTCAATTCTCATGTACGATATCATGCACTGGCATTTTTCTGCGAAGGCTATGATTGGTATCAATGATGCTGCAGTTAGATAGGTATTTTCTGGACTGTAACGTGAATGACAATTGAGCGAGAGTGTAATTGCAAGTGCTAGAAAGTTGAGAGTAAAATACATGAAGTCACAAGGACCTTTGAAGATGTAGTTACAGAATTCTACGCTCGTGCCGTATGCGTTGGGAAAGATAATGTAACAAGCATTCTACTTTATTGCTCTGGCCAAACTATCTGTAAGCATCTCGACGCCATTACGTATTCTCGTCAACATTCGTGTCCAAATCAGTCATGTTCTCACAGCGTACACTTAGACGCCGAAGCGACACATTTATTCGAGAATCGTGCGTCCGTCTGCACCCTGAGTCGCCCATTGCGCTTATCTGAGGTTTCGGTAGCGGTGGCCGTGCGCGATACACATCGGCGCGTGATGTCGCGATGCGCGGGCGCGGCCGCCCGATGCTATCGGCGCACGAGCGCGGGTGGCTCGCATCCCTCCCTCCCTCCCTGCGTCCTCTCAGTCTCGGTCACTTCACAACGTCGCACGTCATTGTCGCCACGGTACAACCTTTTTCTAACAACTATCGAGTTGGTGTCGTTTAGAGACGAGCTTTCTTTGTACAAAGTTAAGGAGTAATCTAGTGTCTACGCAGTGGTAGGTATATAAATCATGAAATCCCAAGCCAAACCGTTGCATGGACAGTTTGGTTGGGGATTTTATGATTTCACGCATTATAAAGATATCTGCCCGAACAGCAAATATAGCTCACAATCACACATTACAGTAAATCAAGCATTCTAAAAAACATATCACATGGCTCGTTGGCGACAAATCTTGCGTGAAATGTAACAAATTCATATACATCAAAACATTTTTTTTCTGACCGCTACCATTGTACGTGGGTTCCCATGTTTTTACGAGCACGTTATGATAAACGACGCACCCTCAACAACTGTCGGGCCATAATCACCTCGGGTTCTGGGAGATGCATTATGGGCACGTAGGACCAAGCACGTCGTAATACACTGAATGCTTTCATGCCCTCTAATGTCAGATGTCATCTCAAACAACGTAACCTGGTGTCTATTGATAGTAAGCGAACAAACAACCCTTGTACCAGACCAAGGACACGAAAACAGCTGTTTGTTTTAGATCAAAAGAACAAGCCCAAAGCATGGACCCACAAAAAAGTAATGGTGTATCGGAACACATGATTACTTTTTTCTGCATCAAAGAAGTCATCTAAAAGAATGCGAGTTGTCTCATTCGCTCACATTACAATTTGTTGGGTAGCGAAGCCAGTCGGACTCCGTGAGAATAATTCCCGAGTTCCGAGTAACATGGGTTAAACGCTTGTATCGAAAGATACCGATCTAACCCGAGCTGCTCGTTGGCGCCATAAAAACAAAACATCTTCAACACGACCACTTTCTTCCCTAAATTATTCGAGGAATTTACGACGTTTCAACCGACAAAAATGTTATAACCTAATGAGAAATTATCATCAGAGCCGCTGTCTGTCGTCCGGCAAAAAACGAATCATGCGCCGCTCCACGATGATGCCCGGACGCATATTTTTTATATTCTAAATTCGAATTATCGTTTTCGTGTTTGTTTTTTACCTCGATCGTCGATTGTTTTAGGTTGTGTCGGGACAAAAAGGCGCGGGAGCCGGCGATGACTGTGCCATTCTGTTGATCGCTCAACTTTCGGCTCGAGGAATGATGATGGATTTCTCTCAATGCGCGAGATACATCGAGGGTTCAACAGGAAAACTTGCCACGAACATACACCTGAAGCCGACGATGGATAGCTTGTTTAAAAAAATGTCAGGAATGGTGTGTGGTTTGTTCCCAGGAGATATTGCGATATGATCGCTCGAAGGCGGCGCGACTATTCGGCGCGTGCTTCAGATTCCTGGTCCTTCTATCCGGAATTACCCATTACATACAATGACATTACGTTTTTACAGCGACAATTTTTCTGAAGGTTTCATCTGAGCCTTCATTTAAACGTTTTCTATCAACTTAACTGTACAAACAAGTCATTCTATGAGTTAAAGGGTTCTAATATTTACCGTAATTGCATTTCACTTTAAAACCGTACGTAATCATTTTGACGTTTAGGAACTTTTAATCGACACGTGGCTAGTGGGCACTCTAACACAATTACTAAGTTGGTTCAAATTATAGTTTTTGTTTACCTGTTGATAAATGGTTGTTGGTTCAGAAGATTCTTAAGACTGCCTCTTTTTGGGGAAAGGGTCGTGGCAGATGGAAGCGATGATGCGTTACGTTTGAAAGCTTTTAATAACCTGATAATACTTACCATGAAGTAAAACAAAAATCAAGAACTGCATGGGTACACACAAAAGAGACATGTGTGCCTAATTAATAAGCAAAATATATGTCAACAGAACCTGCAGGTAGGGGCAAAGGTTTAACAAATTTTCGAGCTAACTGATCGGACCTTCATTAATTTCCCACTGGCACTCAGTAACCTCCCGCTGCTATCGGAGTCTAAAACAAAGAGGTATTATGTCAATTCCGTAGCAGTGCAGCGCTAGCAGTCGCGATATCTCTCAATCTGGCACGTCGGAGCACTTAGGAGAGTTTCTAACGTCAGGCGTTGGCGAGAGCTGGAGGAGTGACGAGTGGCGAGGAGATCGTCAGAAGACGGCGACTGTCATAATCTGATTATTAGTGGTGCGTGGTGGGGGCGGGGCGCGCGGCGGGCGGCCGGCGCGCCGCAGGCGGTCGGCGCCCGCGCACGTCCCGCTCGCGCACCGCCCGCGCCCACAGGGACGCGCGCGCAGGCGACAAACGACCCGTGGTAAAACAAAAGGAATGTTGCCGGCGACGCTTTGAGGCGCCGGCGCCGCTCCCCGCGCAACCTAATCACCCATTTTAATTACGACACAGATCGAATCAATTAATCGGTATTTCTGTTAAAACAAGCGGCGGAATGAGCTTACGCTCGTTTGTTAGATATGATTTCTGGACGTAGATTCGAGATGTGATTAGACTTTTTATCTCGTAAAAGTCGGCGGTAAACGTCAATTACTGGCGTAATTCACGTTCACAAATCGAATGTGAGCAATGTGAGTCCACAACGACGGGTTCTGACGGGCGAGCGTTGCGCTAGTAGGTACCCGAGAGTGAGCAGACGTTTTTAATTATAACTTATGATTTTTTCAAGCGAATTCGGGCGCGCCCTTCCCGACGAATAACACAAGAATAAATAACGAGTTTTTGTGTTCTGTGTTTGTTTTTAAAATGGCGGGAGGTCCGCGCGACGACACGCGAGCGATGCGCGCCGGCCGCCGGCGGCCGCGGCCGACTCGCCCATTTGTCATATTTCGGTTTTGAGAAAAAATAAATAACCAACTCTATTCCGACCAGTGTTTGTTTGTACACCGATTATTGAGGGTTAAGTATTATCTCTGAACATGCAGTGGAACAGATGGGACATGTCGCCGACAGCATATCTAGCCAGTTGATTATTGTGCTGCGCGTGCGCCCAGCTGCATGTGGGCCTACAGTTGTTGACAATATGATTATTGTTTTTTATTAGCTGATGTCATTTTAAGTATGTAAGTACGTAAATATGGTATACCAGACATTTTATATGCGAAAAAAAATTGTGTTCTAAATGTTGATAATCAAATTCAAATATTATGAAAAAGTCCTGACGCTATTAGGCCTAAAGTCAGGATAAACCTGTCGAAAAGCAAACATCAAAGTAAGTATATGCTGCCGCTTGGCCTTCCTATATACCAATCAATTTACAGTTCCTCACAGGTGGTGGTAAAATTGAGATGGCTGTTCCTACAGATCCGAAGTTAACACATAAAGCTGTTGCATGGCCGCCGAGCGCGGCAGGTGTTAACTCCGGCTACATACGCCGCCTGCCCCGCTTGCACAAACGAACCGCCCAAATCCACTGTTTGCGCAACCAATTAACCCACCAAACCCAGCCCCACTCCGCGAACCAAACCAGATAAAGAACAGAAAGAACAGCTTTTAACACTGTTTGAACAACAACTAAAAGCATCGAGTTACACTCTCCCAATGTTACCAGTTCCCAGCAGCGATAGTCGCTCATAGAATAACTCAATTACTGCGCGCACGCACCGCCTCGACTAGTGCTCAATACGAGAAATGCATGAAATATTTTTGACCCATTTCGATTCGTATGGCGCCAGGGTCGGCGCCGGCGCGCCCCCGGCCTCTCTCACGCGGCATCGTTAATACAAAACAAACAAAAGTGACCTCTAGACGGGCGCGGCCAGCTAAGCTAACGAGATTCACCAACCGCTGGATAAAGCGGTAAATTATCGGAATGTTAGCCGGGCGGCGACGCGCGGTGGTCTGCGCCGGCGGCCGCGCCAAAAAAACGTGTAAGAGATGACAGGAGCACAGATGAACCCGGCTAATTACCGGCCGAGCAAAAACCGGGACAGTGCGCAGGCGCGCCGCTACAGCCATCGCGCACGACAGCTATTCGTTTGCGACCAGCGTCTAGTTTTTACCGGTCATTTTAATAAGAGAGTGGTCGACGACGCGATGCGGTCCTCGAACGCTAATTACACGCCATTAATTACGGAATATTTTCATTTTTAATTCCGTCAGAAGTCGAACGGACGTGATGCTCATTATTGATCGAACTTTCTTTTGGCGGCGCGCGGCTCTGGTGGTCGGCCGCCGTTCTTTACCGTGAAACAATTACGTATCCAAAAATATTATTAATATCTAACGAGTCAATCTGCAGCTGATTGTGAGAAACAGAAACCTAGAGAGTTGTAACTATTACGTGTAATGTTCCGGTCCCGAGGCGGTCGAGTACGAGTCGCCCCTAGGCTGCCATCTGCTAATAACGAGATGCGGCGCGTAATGAGCGCTGCGGTGCGGGTCGGTGCGGTCGGTGCGGTCGGTGCGGTCGGTGCGGAGCGGTGCGCGCCTCGTGGTGGGTCGCGGCTCTCGCTCGCAGGAAGGGCGGAGGCGCCGAGATCGCGACGACTGTGTAATTTCTTCACTGCTCGCACCCACATTATCGATCACGAAAAAAATATAATTGTAGGGGTACCGTCGTAAAGCAAACAAGCTTATAATAAGGTGTAATTTGTGCTCGGCCATTTAGAGAAATGCTCAAATTGCCGGGGCAGCTGTTTGTTTTGTCTATGACGGAGGTCCGGCCCCGTCTCCCAAATTATCCGTTAACAAGCCTCGCGTCAGATTCAGCAGTCCTAATGGGTTTTCGTTAAGTTTTTGTTATTATTTTGTAATTTATTACGAGTAATATGTTTTTGTGTATTCAATTCTTGGATTCCGACAGCTGCAGCACTTAATTGAGTCGATAGTTAGGCGTAAGTTTTTTTTTCAATAAACTCTAAATGTCGCGGGCGACAAGGTCGCGTTGTCGCGTCGTCACCGGCGTACGCGCAGGGCGGGCGGAGGGCGGCGCGCGCTTTCCCACGAAATGCCGATAATAGCAGGGACAGGTGCAAATTATGAAATATCTCTCAATTAAATATCTATAATAAGTATTTGTACATGGAAAACAATTATAAACATTACTACTCGCCAATTATATGGTAAACAAATATCAAGAATTGTACGATGTTTTGTGGAAATTAAAATGCTAGGAAACTTTAAATACCACAGTGTTGACATACAGAGTAATTGCGCGAACAAAAACTTTGGTGGTAGATTCGTTACTTCAGAAATAAGATGATAATTTAGAGTCCCACTTTTTAATTAACCTTATTGCTGGAAGCTAACCGAAACAGAAACTATTACAGACCCACCATACAATTCACTTAATTTCGAAGAATTTATGTTTTAATAATCACTTTTTGCCCGCGGCGCTACGTGTGGCGTAAAATGATTTCTGAGCCCCTCTCACATAGCTAAGTGGTCTTTCACGTTTAGCATATAAAGAGAACGAATTATTACTTATAATCGATTATCTCTAATTTTAGGACCACATAACGTGGCTAACGTTGCGTACCTAAATAGTGCTTCATCGTGAGGTTGCGATGTGATTTTAAAGTAGTTCCATTAAAACTATCAAACAACTGACTACTTACGAGTATAAGACCATCATATTATTATCCCACTGCAAGGCAAATGCCTCTTCTCATACACAGAAGGCATGACAATTGCTTGTTCAAGACTGATTAGCAATTTCAGACTCACCCCCTTACTAATAAACATGTATAGCGTCTGTATAGTTACACAACGCTTTGTCTTCTTCTTTCGAAAGTCTAATCACTGACGACTGAAAGAGAAAAATCGGTGTGTAACTATTCATCTGATATAATACGTTTATTAGAAAGGGGGTTAGGTAGGATATACACCGTGTTCCGGACGATATACATAAACTTCGACCAGATGTTCAGACCATGGAAATAAGCTATTTCCATTATGGACACATTAATGAATTCTTATTTTATATTTTTTGTTAATTTTTGACGTAAATCACACGATATGCATGCCTCCTTATCTGAATTGGCAACGACAAATTTTCATTCATAAAATTTGGCGGGCTGAAACTTGTCAAAACTAAATTAAGACACTTTCTTACTGCATAGCTCAATTCAATTTCATTAAATGAAATTACAAATACCTTTGTAACGAAGCCTTTTAAAAATTACTTTTTTGTTAGATTTAATTTGTAAAAGCTATAGAAGCGATAGATACACGGTGGAACACGGTGTACAGATAAATCGTTAATTTGGTCCATACAAAAGACATAGCACAATATACAAAAGCTCGGTAATGTTATTACATTACCGAGCTTTTGTATATTGTGCTACCTACGAGTTGATGTTCGCAACTCCACGTCACTATGCGTATTTAGCGTACGGGATTTCTTCCTTATAATAATCATTAGTCTAGGTTTTCAAACGACGTTTTCCTTCTCTGACGTCAGCGATCTTTTTAAAGAAAAAACTGAGTGCTTAAATTCAATTCATGTAACCAATCAGTCATTCAGTTTAATAATGCATAAGTTATCGCTACCTGATGCGCAAACCCTCAACTCATCCTTACATATTTTGTGGTCCTTGGATCCGGTTGAAAAAAAAGTGCACGATTCACATTTTCCAGTTCACTTGGTGCAACTATGTACAGATAACATATTTTTATTCTTAAACTGTCATCTTTATCACCTTTACAATCGAGTGGGTGACTTTTTTTTGGTCCTTAGCTGTACCGGCTTATTGAAAATAAAGGTACTAAGGTTTCAATTTTCCGGCTCACCGTCATATCATCTTCATGAGAATTTCCAAGTATACTCGATCACATCCGAACACTTCATGAATGTCCATGCACGCTTTTACCAAACATACTTAACTTTTCCTACGGTTTCTAACGCTACGTTTTGTCTGTCCGAGTTTGTCATGAAATCTTTCGCAGTTTTTGCTGCTACGTAAAGCTATTAATGGAAAGCCTTAGTGCTACCTTCTTAACTTTTCAGTCGGTTTTTGTCTGTAAAAGTTTTTCAAGAAAACTATCGTATTGTTTCTCCTACTAGCCTTAATATAAAGCAAATGTTAAGTAGACTTACCGTCCTCCCTTGGTGATGATCATTTCAGTGCCGATGTCGTGGAAGCGCCGCCAGAGGTCGCCGTTGAGCAGGCGCGCCTCGCAAGCCGGCGGCTCGGCGTCCGCTCCGACGCGGTGCTCTGCAAACAAAACATGGACGTTGTTTTATGTGTGTCAATAATGCTACACAGTTTTAATCCCACTATCCTATGCATGATGGATGGATGTTTTTAGGGTTCCGTAGCCAAATGGCAAAAAACGGAACCCTTATGGATTCGTCATGTCTGTCTGTCTGTCCGTCCGTACGTATGTCACAGCCACTTTTTTCCGAAACTATAAGAACTATACTGTTGAAACTTGGTAAGTAGATGTATTCTGTGAACCGCAGTAAGATTTTCACACAAAAATAGAAAAAAAACAATAAATTTTGGGGTTCCCCATACTTACAACTGAAACTCCAAAAATTTTTTTTCATCAAACCTGTACGTGTGGGGTATCTGTGGATAGGTCTTCAAAAATGATATTGAGGTTTCTAATATCATTTTTTTCTGAACTGAATAGTTTGCGCGAGAGACACTTCCAAAGTGGTAAAATGTGTGTCCCCCCCCCCCTCTAACTTCTAAAATAGGAGAATGATAAAATTAAAAAAATATATATAATGTACATTACCATGTAAACTTCCACCGACAATTGGTTTGAACGAGATCTAGTAAGTAGTTTTTTTTTAATACGTCATAAATCGAAAACCGCAAATTACCTTTCACAAAGTTACAACGAACTACAAGAACTTTTATATTATGTTACTTGCTGCTACGGAACCCTTCATGGGCGAGTCCGACTCGCACTTGGCCTGTTTTTTACTCTTTCACGCAAAAACTACTGAACGGATTTGAATGAAATTTGGTACACAGATAGTTTATAACCAGGATTAACTCATAGGATGCTTTTTATTCCGATATTTCTCCGGGATAGAGACCTATGCACATGAAACCGCAAAAAACACGTATAGTAAATATGGTAAATTTGTTTTCGTGAATTTGTTCTATTTCTGTTTTTTTTATGACCTTATTTTTTCTTATAAGTAAAAAAAAATTGTGTGATTGTTTTTTTTATTAAAATTATGAAATTAGTTAACCGAAACGTTGAGATGTACCTATTCTAAACAGGAAAATGACGTGAATAAAGGACGTACAATTTTTCGTAGCACTTTGTTACGAACATTATAGTAAGGATATTACCTATTATGAGACAATCACATACCTATAAACATGTATTTCTAGTGAAGAGTTAATGTATTATGTGATGGTTCATAAAACTGTAGCACTTGAAACTTAATTATGTTGTAAAACTCAAAACAAAAACTAATGAGGTACGTCTACCATGACATGCAGTTGTTTATTTTATTTCCCATGGATACACTGCACAGGGAAACATTTTAACAACTCATTTTAACTTTTATAGAAGCACATAATTTAATTGACACAAAACACAGTTTAAGCAAACCCTAGTTTACGACAGAAACTCGTTAAAAGATGTTGAGATAAGAAAAGTTAACAGCTAAATCAGATGCATAAAGTATATAGATAAATTATCAACTAAAGTACTGAATAAATTACAAAACTATTTGCATTTATTTATATCAACTAGAATGGCTAAGACACCACGATTCTGTGGATATCTCCAGTTATATTATACAAACTAGCTTCTGCCCGCGACTTCGTCCGCGTGAAATTTCACCCTCCCTCCATTCACCCTCTTAGGGTTGGAATTTCGAAAAACACTTTCTTAGTGGATACCTACTCTTCACAAAGAACGCACCCTCTAAATTTCATGTCTCTAGTACCAGCGGTTTAGGCTGTGCGGTGATATATCAGTCAGTCAGTCAGGACTTTGTATTTTATTTACATATATAGATAAAGCTTAAGAGTTTGTTTGTTTGAACGCCCTAATCTCTGGAACTACCAGTGGGATTACAAAAAATCTTTTTGCATTTGTTAGCCAATTCTTGAGGAAGGCAAGGCTATCAGGTTAGGACTCTTAGGAGCCGAGCAGCAAGAAAAAAAGTCAGAAAGGTCGCTAAGCGAAAACGAAGTGATAGCGCGGGCAGACGATGCGATGCGACGGGGAGGGTCGGTGCAACAAGAAATTACACGCAGGTGAAGTCGCGGGCAGACGCTAGCGTATAAATATAAATAAAACTGGATACATAATAAATTCGAAGACGTTTGTTTCTGACATATTCAGAGATTAGATAAGCGCTTAATAGATTATGGATTTTATTCATTTTGAAAACGTACAAAATTTAATAAACTTTTTTTAAAACCTAAAGTCGCGAAAAAAAATCAGCTGTTCCTTGCATTTATGTTCACATAACTCGTCAAAATGTAGGGAAGAGCTGATTTTTTTTCACGATTTCAGGATTGGTCCCATAGTAAAAGTTGTTCATAATGATGAGTACAATGACCCCTTAAAAGGATGCCCATGAATTCAATTTCACCTTGTAGTTAGTTTGTAGTCTGGGAGTCTGGAAGCTGACTCACAACATACGTTAGTGATATACATACATACATAATCAGCCTTTAATGTTTCCATTGCTGGGACACAGGCCTCCTCTCTTCGAGACAGAGTGGGCTGTAATCCACCACGCGGGCCCAGTTTGGGTTGGTAGATGTCACATGTCTTTGAATTTTTGGTTCTAGGACATGCCGATTTCCTCACGATGTTTTCCTTCACCGTTTTGAGAACAGTGGTGATGAAATAATTTACAGAAAGTAAAGCGCCTGCCTGGGTACGAACCCACGGCCTACAACTCGCAAGTCGTGGCCGTTATCACTGGGCCACCACTGCCCTTCAAATGTTGGTGGTGGTAGATTCAAATTTTAAAACTCTGTATTCAAATGTTAATAATCTAATTACTTACTTTCAATAAAGGATAGTGTTAGTAAGTCCTCATTCTCCAGCCCATATCTCAATTTAATTACATGTCTTTTTCTTTCATACTATTAGTAATCATCTCGGTAGTCACCCGCTTTCTAAGGGGTATCATATTATCCAGTAAGGGTCAGCTCACACCGCGACGCGACGCGGCGCGCAGTTTTCAAGATAGCAATACAATTATAGACCTTATCTACTACACAAAAAGCTACACAATTCTGTGTGTCTACTACGTCGAGCTACGCCGCGCGGCGCCGCGCGGTTCTCCTCACTGATGTGTACCTTTTTGTGTAGTAGATAAGGTCTATAATTGTATTGCTATCTTGAAAATTGCGCGCCGAGTCGCGTCGCGGCGTGAGCTGACCCTACCTGGGTTGTGGAGGTCAGATAAGCAGTCGCTCCATGTAAAATACTGGTATTCAGCTGCATCATGTTAGACTGGAAGCCGACCCCAACATAGTTGGGAAAAGGTTAGGCAGATGATGATGAGTCACCCGCTTTTTAGCCATATCATCCACAGAGTCCATCCATCGTGTCTTCGGTCTTCCCTTACTTTTACAGGGTGAAATTGAAATCATGGGCATCCTTTTAAGGGGTCATTGTAATCATCATTATGAACAACTTTTACTAAGGGACAGAATCGCGAAAAAAAAACAGCTCTATCCTACATTTTGACGTGTTATGTGAACATACCTAAATGCAAGGGACAGCTGATTTTTTTTCGCGATTTTAGGGTTAGTCTCATAGAAAAATTTGTTCATAATGATGAGTATAATGACCTCTTAAATGGATGCTCATGAATTTAATTTCACCCTGTATAGTAAGTAAGTAGGTACTTACAAAAATGACATTGAAAATATTATAATTATTGCTTCATAAAGTCTATAATGTCCTAGCTGTCACAGTCATAATAACCAGAGACACTAACATAGTGTAACTGTAAAAGATAATTGTATATTATCTTGAGCTAATTAAGATGCAAGATAAAAATGTACATACTTAATAATTATAAATTGTATGACAAAATGGTAAAGTGTGCAGGAAGTATCAATTTTCGATGGGGAAGGCTGCTGAGGTAGGTAAGAATAACCATGAAAATATTCATGAGTACTTATCCTTGTGCTACATTAAACAACTTTAAACTATACATGTCAATTATTTTAAAATAATTGTTAATCGATTTTTAGGGTTCCGTATCTCAAAAAGAAAAAACGGAACTCTTATAGGATCATTTTGTTGTCCGTCTGATTGTGTCTGTCAAGACCATTTATCTCGGGAACGCGTGGAGGTATCGAGTTGAAATTAAAAGCATATACTCAGGTATACAGTCCTTTTAAGTTGTGAAAAAATCAAATTTCTAAGTTAACGTAACAAAAAGATACGGCCGTTTATGCCGCAAATAACGTATATTTCGGCACTCTCAAGGGAATCAAAATTTATAGGGTACTTCCCGTTGACCTAGAATGATGAAATTTGGCAAGAGGCAAGGTCATGTAGCACAAGTAAAGGAAAAAATCTGAAAACTGTAAATTTGTAGTTACATTTAAAAAAACCAGTGATAAACTATTTACATACCTACCTACAATTTTGTACAAAACTCTCGGTGCGCGAGTCCGGCTCGCACTTGAACGGTTTTTTTTAATATTATGGAAGATTTTTTCCCGTGGATTTTAGCGTTTTGGGGGATATAATTGAAACTGGAACAGAACAGGAGCGTGGGGGATTAACACAACAAAAGGCCCAGCAATGGGTGACGTCGGGCTGTTGTTGATGATAATGAGATGTAATAAGTCCATTTCTACAACCCAGCAAATAACCAGATTAACCACTCAGTCCCGGCGTACGATATCGGCCCATTACAATAGAAAATCAACGGTGTCTCATTAGCGGTGATTAAGAAGTTAATTTGTCAAGCATTTAATGTCAGACTATTTTGACATTAGTCTAATTTTGTTGACTTTTTCATATTCCTTGACTGATAAATGCGTAATTACTGTCACAAATATTTATTTATTTTTTTAACATTTCAAGCACATAAATGTACATAGGCGGACTTAAGGCCATAGGCATTTTCTACCAGTCAACCTTTGGGTGATGCAGAAACAAATATTGTTTTGACATCCGAGGTCGTTTCGAACATATCAGCGATCAGAGGGGCGATTCTCGTAATTTTAGAAACGTTCACAGTCAGTCTAAATCTGTAATAAATACCTCTAATATCTCAACATTGTTGACAAGTTTTTGACATTGATTGTCCGTGAGATGAAATTGCGACTAGATTTTGAGCGTTTTTAATTACGGGAATTGGCCTTTTGATCCGAAAACCATTTCCTTAACCAATATTTTAGTTTTAATACCGTCAAAATAAAATCCGTTCATCTTTAATTATAAATGGATGACACGGTATACGACATTTCAAGTAATCAAGGCTTGATCCCGAGTATAATACTGCGAAAAATATTCATTCATAAACTTAAATTGTAATTTATGATAGCGTGGGCGGTGCTTTTGATGTACTTTACAATATATGGTAGGTTTATGTAGTATATAATATTTTTATGTTGCGGACACAGGTACAGGAAAGTCCCAAGTTATGGTTTGCCTGAACGACTGCTAACGACGGCAACCACAAATATAGATATACCTAGATAACGCAAGTATCACGAACTGTATGAAAACTAAGCGTGCCACTTTTTGACTACCTACTATGACGTCACAAGCTCGCGCTCTCTCGCTCACGCTCACCCAGCCAGCAGTACGCAGGACTGAGCGCAAAAGTGGCGGCTTATGATTTTCGATCGTAAACTGGTGCGATTTTTGGCACGTGAAGTAGGTGCTCTTGCGTTATCTAAGTATATCTATATCTGTGACGGCAACACACGAAAAATATAAGTGCCATGTGAACCATATTGTATAGTATTGCTGGGGAGTTTGTTGTGCCACTTCTTCTTCAGCTAAAGCACTAGGAAGTGGTGAAAGGAGCGCGTTTTTAAAGACTGTCTTATGGAATTTTGACGATCATAAAGTGCTGATTCTCAGCCTAGTTTGAATAAATGACACTAGCTTCTGCCCGCGACTTCGACCGCGTGAAATTTCACCTTTCCCCCATTCACCCTCTTAGGGGTAGAATATCGAAAAACCCTTTCATAGTGGATACCTACTCTTCACAAAGAAAACACCCTCCAAACATGTCTCTACGATCAGCGGTTTAGGCTGTGAGTTGATATATCAGTCAGTCAGGACTTTGAATTTTATATACATATATAGATAACATTTTGACTCTGCCTTTTGATCTTATTAGAAAAGTTCGTATAGGTCACAATATTCAAAAACGTTGTAGTTTTGTACCCAAAAGTGGCACAAATATTAGACAACTTTAACTGAAGGACCAACTTTAAAATCAAAAGGACCAATATAAGAAGCCTAACTAATACTTGTAATAATTTGAGGAGTTACATGATTATTGTTTTCTTTCTCTTTGATTGCCGACAATCGTAGGATTCGTTTTGTCAATTAAAACATTTCTGATTGTAAGTGATGTTGAACTAAGATGTAGGGTACTGCTTGGCTTTAGGTCAGGCATTTTAAGAGGAAATGCGGTCGGAGAGGGTTTTGAAAATTCCTAATTAAAAAGTCATAATTCGAGGTTTGGCTCTCACCTATTTCCTCCTAAATATTGGACCAATTTAAAAGATATATCATAAAAAGAATAATAAGGATTATATACTGTGTCCCTATGGTTTTCTATTTTCATTAATAGTTGTCAAATTTGTACATTAGGCTTCTGTTGACAGCGGTGTAAATCGGCATTTTTTGAGGGTTCTAATGCTTATAAAAATAATGTATCATTAAAAAGGAAAACATAGGGACATATAAGTAGTTAATATTTATTATTCTGTAAAAAATCTTTACTGTATGGTAATTAGCCAGAAAGAAAACAGGTGAGAGCGTTTCTATGGAGAAACGACCACCCGCATTTCCTCTTAAGAACGGATGATTTTATCTACTTCAAAATTAGGCTATAAACTGTAGCTTTTATTTTAATAATAAGATCCGTGAACTATCAAAATCGTTCAAATCGATCTTAGATTTTGCTCGTAATTGTGGGGAACGATTTCCAGTCTTAAAAAGACGTAGGCTATAAATCGTTTGACTATTGCAATTTACATAATTCTTCTGAGCAAGCTTAGCTACAAGTACCTCTACATATTGTTAGTGAATAAGATATAACTACATGAAAAATATTTGTAGGTCTGTTTATTCCAGTAAAATACCACTGTAAATTGTAAGCAATGATGTTGTTAATAATATAAATGACTCAATTAAACACTGTCTAATACAGACAATTTAAGACAAAACTGCACACATCTATCCAGAATCACCGTTACAAAGATATTCAATAAACTGAGGTACATAACTGTCCGTGACACTGCAATCATTCACGACTTTATTAATTAGTAAACACTCGTTAGTTCAGCATCTCGACACGCTCGTATAATCGACGATATTCTATGGAAACATCACTAATGAGGTAATATGACGAAAATGCTCAAAAGACCAGAGATACAATCTCGAACTGTTACATTTCTTTTTATATCTTATTTTTAAGTCAATAAAGTTCATATTGGAGTGTACTAATGGTTGGTATGATGGTGTAAGTGTTGTTCTTTACATTTGATGATGTTTAATAATGTTTTTTTTATTGAAGGTTTGGCGACGGGCGCCTTGCGCTTGCGCGGATCAAAGTGCCGATGGAAAATTATTGTATGCGCTGCATGTGTCGGCGTTGTAAGTTTTAAATACTGGAGTTTATGGAGATATTTGAATGCAATATTTATTTATGCTTTATGTATAATTATAATAATATAATTCTAATGAATGCTAAGCCCACCATGCATGATGCACTTTACAATTTGTCCATACATTATGATTGGTAGGTAACTGAAAATTGGAAAACACGTTATTTGCATGTGTTTTCTATAAATATCGCTCATTTGGAGAAACATCGACGCAACTGCTATTTTTTGTACGTCTTAGCTTTCCTAACGTAAATACGCTTTCTAAGTGCTTTGGCATATTCAACTCATTTTTGGGGAAAAAATACATTTACGTGGATGTTTTTTCAAATGAGCGATATGTGTATGTAGATTGTTATTTCTGTGCGAGCAATCTTTTCTCTCTTCTTGGTCGCGTACTTCATTACTGATGGTCGTGTCCCTGAAAGACCTTCGTGTCTTTATGCACAATGTTCTTCCTCTTCGTTCGATTATCAGCTTCTTAATACAAAAACATCGTAAGGAAACCGGCATATCCTCGAACCAAAAATTCGAAGACATGTGACATCCACCAACCGGCATTGTGTCCAGCAGTGGGCACAGAACTTATTGCTGATTATGCTCTTTAAAGTAGACGAGTAGATTACCTGTTAGTCAACATATAATTAAAATTGACGCAGAATTTTTATAAGTTTCACAATCAAATCCTCCTTATAACAAAACATCATACAAAAACAGTGCATCAACCTCAATAAAAATACATAAATATCCTTAGCTCGAACAAAAAGCTAACATACGAGGCTCCGATATAATTTGATGACGCGACATTGATGGTTCCAAATGACAGTAACTCTGGGCCGTTTTAACAAGCAATTATCTTCGAGTTGAGGCTGGAGCGATCATCTCGACTCGTGCTGAATGGATTGAGGCTGAATGAAATGTTATTGTAGGGGATATGCACCGGATATTGGTCCTTTGGGAATATTATACTTAATGTTTTAAACTTTTTTTAATTTATTTATTTATGTATACACAAACAAAGGTCTATGTCCAGCAGTGGACGTCTTTCGGCTGAAATGATGATGATGATGTATACACAGGGAAACGACACCATTTAATTTGATTACAAAAGTACTGCTTAAACCTAACAAAGTAATTTTCTTGTTATAATATAATATTTACATAATTTGAAAGCAGTCTTAAAATAGTAATAATATGTACAAGTATATAAAAATGCGAGGGGAAAGAATCAAAGTGCATCAAAAAAAATTCGTTCGAATCGTTGTCAAGAGGAAAAGTGCCCAAAAGGCTGACAATATTGCCACGTTGTGTGGCAATACTGATTCTATATATTATATTCTATATTTTAACCTTTCAACCGCTTATGTCGGATTAATCCGACAAATATTTTCGTGTCCATTCCGCCAGAGTCGTATATATACGACCAAATAACACAGCTCGTTTAATGTGTATTATTATTACATCATCACAGCTCGTTTCATCGGTATTTATTTTTCGTTTTTTTTTTTCGGGCGCTGGGGGCACGATAACTGATATAAAGTCGGGCGGTGAAAAGGTTAACTTAGGGGTGTTTATCCTGAATTAAAAGTACCTGTACATAAATATCAATAAATAATAATCTATACTAAAGCCAAAGGGTTAATCGACTCTTCACGTGAACAGAAGGCTGGCCTATTTCTTGGCCAAAGAATTAGCATTGCCATACAACGTGGCAATGCTGCCAGCCTTTTGGGCACTGTTCCTGTTGATAGCGATGCGGACGAATCGTTTGATGCCCTGTGATTATTTTGTTTATTTTTTCATATAATTGTACAAATTATTATAGTTTATATGTTGGTTTATATTATGTAAATATCTATTAAACTATGATGTAAATATCTATTAAACTATGTTGTGTTTGTTTGTTTGTTTGAACGCACTAATCTCTGGAACTACTAGTCGGATTTGAAAAATTATATTTATATTTGATAGCCCAATTCTTGAGGAAGGTTAGGCTATTTACCAATAGCTGCTAGGACCCATAGGAGCCGAGTAAAAAGAAAGAAAAGTCAGGCCAAAGCTAGTTAATTACTTAGTAAAATATATTAGAAATATAGGTACTGCATATAGGCAGAATTAGCTCTGTGATCTTAATCGTTTTAGTGATGAGGCAAATCTATGCGTTTTATTATGTTGTCTAAATATGATACGGACTTTAAACCTCGTTTACAAGGTCTTTAATACTACAAAAAATTTGAACAGCAATTATTGTTACATTTACTACTACATCATAATTATTTTGCTATAAGCTAATAATAATTTATTTTTCAGTAATCATAATAATGTAATTTATGCTAACAACACTTATTTAATCAGAAGATAATTTCAAAAGTGTTAAATAGTCTATCTTAAGATAAGCGAGCAGGTAAGTCAACAAATTAACACCAGACCATAAGTAAGACAAAGACAGGTGACATTATGCAACTGATTAAATTACCTATTGAAGGGAGCCAAAGGTGTACATATTTACCACCTACATTTCTATGAAAAAACTCTGCCATCTAAGGAAAATATCACCATTCAATCTTACACCCTATTTATACAAAAATAGGGTCTTAAATAATTTGTAACTTTGCAGCAGGTGCTCTTCCATTACATACTAGGTATTGTGCGACATATTGGATATGTCAAACGATTGAACACCTTATTGTATGTAATATTTAAGGGGGCTACATGATCTAAAGCGCGGTCACTGTCAGACTGCATAGAAAAGAAAGAGAAGCGTGATGACACAACGCTGGTAATTTATTGCAAAATATGAAGCAATTATCTATTTACAAAAAATCTATTGTTTGGACTAAAAAATTAAAACACTAGTGCTTTAATATGTTGCTTGTAGAATAATCTGAAAAAAAAAATCATAATGATTTTATGTATATTAGTATGGTTTTTATTGTAAAAGAAAGTGTTTAGAGGTATATTCATGATTTTTTCTATCGTATCAAATTGGTTGTATTATGTTTTCAACACACTATCTACCCAGCATATATCCTAAATTATATCATATATTTTTCTGATTTTGTTAACTGTATCATATACTTTTAATGCTTATAAAACTTGCACTTTTTGCGTTCAGGTCCTGTAATCCCCTTAAGTAGAAAACCTATCGTTACAAAGTGACGAACCGGTCGATTAGCAAGAACGCGCCATTTATAGGAATCTTAATTTATTTCTCAAAAATAATTAATGGACGCCCTTTACACCTTAATAGGTAGAATTACGTTGTAGGGGGACATAAAGTAGGTATTATGGGTGACTGTACCCACTAGTGTAACTTAGAACTTCGTGTATAGAGGTAGCTGACACTCCATTTTTTTTTTCAAATGTTCCCTCCCTATCTGGGTGGAGCGGAAGGGAGTGTCAGACTCTTACCGACTAAAACCCATCCGTGTTCCTTCCTTAGCCCTTTATGTTCCGGGGTAGCGGTAACCCTTTCGGACAATCCCGCACCCCCGGCAGGCTTCGGCCCTGGCAGGCCCCTTCCTTTTTGCTGACATCTCTTTGAGGCGCGCGTGGAACACATACGCGCCGTCCGCCACGGGCCTGGTCCTGATCGGACGGTGATCTACCCATTACTCTCCGTCCACAGGCCCGGTAGCTGACACTCTGGATTAACATATAGGCTACATTTTATCCCGATATTCCCACGGGATCGACATTTACGCGGGTGAAACCGCGGGGCGCAGCTAGTAAACTATAATTCTAACCACCATCGCCATAACTCATACAACCAACCCTTCAGGCTATTTATTTACGTAACATTTATTACAAAAACGAACTAAGGTACAACTCGTAACAGACATAAAATACACCTTTCACCCTATAGGTATAAAAGCAGAAAAACCATCGTTATTTAATCCATGGCTCAAACAATGGAGTAAAAACATTATGAATGAGTACATGCCTGCACGGCGAGAGGGGGTCATTATGTGTATTACAAAGTGTTTGTTGTCACGTGTACCTCAGCACCCATTTAATGCATTTCCTTTGTGCTGTGTGCAGGTATTTTTGCTCTTAGATGAACGATTTTGAAAGGGTTATTGCAGGTTTACTGAGAGAGGGTAAATGAAAACCGTGAAAAAATATTCAGAACAGCACAGCTTCACCTTTCTGACTGACCGACCCCTTCACAATTCAAAAGTGCCAAAAAAAGTTCAAAAGTAATTGGTTTATTTGAAACTAGCAGCGCAACGCGGTTTCACCCGCATAAGTTTCGATCCCTTGGGGATATTGGGATAAAAGAATAATTACCAAATGTGTTATGTATTAAAACCTTCCTGAAAGTATGTAGATCACGTTATTAAAAGAAACATCAAAATTGGTTTATTCGTTTTTGAGAAAATCATACAAACATACATAGATACGGGTCGAATACAGAACCTCCTTTCTTGAAGTCGGTTAATTAGTGTATAACATTGGGTGTCCAGTAACTAATATTATGAATTTGCCTAAAATAGAACTTTATGTTCAAAACATCAACACATCATAGCTTTCTATTATTTTTTTAAAAGAAAGTGCCTACAACATCCCGTTTACCGCGCCCATAGAAAAGACTTCAACGCGTTCAAACACAAAACAACTTTTTGTTGGATCTTTTATTATTTAGATATTATTTTGTTTTTTCAATCTAATAAACATGAACCTTGCATCGGTCATGTACCTTGTATCTGTTCTGTTATATTATAATAACTATATATTACATAACGGTTTATACATACATTTAAGAAATTCAATATTATTATATGAATTATTATTTTATTTTCAATGGGTATAAGGTTTCTATTTTTCGCGCATATTAATTTAATTTATGATATATGTCACTACTTGACTGCATTATAAACTCGACATATGATTTATTTTGTAAATTAAAATATTTCCACGTTTCAAAGTAGTCTACAATAACATTTAAAATAACCATGTAAGTATGTAGGTATCTAGGCATGATTTTGAAAAAAAAAAACATATTTTTTATCGGAAAAACTTTTTTATTTCTTTTCCATGAACCTCAACGAATGTGTCCATTGTTTAGGGCATCTCGAAATAAAGCTGTTAACCAAACGTTTTGTTATTGTATTACTATGGCGTTAATCAAATAATTTGTTTAGCGTACGC
The DNA here is from genome assembly GCA_947508005.1 of Amphipoea lucens. Taxonomy (NCBI): domain Eukaryota; kingdom Metazoa; phylum Arthropoda; class Insecta; order Lepidoptera; family Noctuidae; genus Amphipoea; species Amphipoea lucens. Next base: position 17,399,212 of record OX382367.1, read on the forward strand.
CATTGAAAGAGACCCCAATTCTGTTGCACGGTTAGACCACCGCGAGCTAGGCGTATTTGTTGTTCCCATCTTGTTTCTTTTACTAATAAAGATAAGATTCTTTCTTCCTTTCCTGCGAACTTAGTTTCTTTGGGAATGGGAAGATTTTTAAGTTGGTGGGAATGGAATTGTTAAAGTTGTATCTAGTGTCAAAATGAGATGGTCGTATGCGGTTGCCAAATGGCAGAATGAGTTTCGTTCAGCTAAAAGTTCTTACCTGAGATAATTCTCGTATTTTTGAGAACGCTTGCATTTTAACCTCATCTGTCAAAAATACCTCTAATTTTCATATATTTTTGACAAGTTTTTGACATTGATTGTTACTAAAATGAGATTCCGACTGGAACTGGCCTTCTAGTGACAGGCTTCATTATTAAACATTCTGGAACATTTTATAGTATAAAATATTTCATTATCTACCTAGCCTTTTTCCACCTATGTTGGGGTCAGCTTCCAGTCTAACCGGATGCAGCGTTGCGTTATGAATAAACATCCTGGAATATTTATCTTATAAAATATATATGACTAGTAGGTATTAATAGTTGAAATAGTACCCGAATCATAAATCGAGGATATTGCGACATTATAACACAATCCATAACTCATAATAACGCCAAAATATATACTTTATAGTTTAATTTCCTTATCACTTTTTTTTTAATAAATGCAAACGGTATCACGGCACGATTTGACATGACCACAAGAATTTGGAGAAATATTAAACACAACTTAATATGATAATTATAATTTTGTGTGTTAATGGCTGACACTTTGTTTTAATTGGCGATTAATTAGCATATTCTAGTGTTTCGTTAATTAGTTCATACCTCATTATCGCAATATTTTTACGGCTGTTGTAGAGATTATAAATTCCTTACAAAATCAAGTGATAAGTTCTATGCAAGTTATTAAAAATTTAATAATTTTTTTCTAAGGTTGTTAACCGGAATTTTAATACCACTGCGTTAAGGAAAACTTAACTTTTTTAACTCAGTTACAAACAAAAGTGGCTCCGGGAGAACCGACAGAAGTCAAAACTTGAACAATTACGTATGTATTTTTTGAATGGTCATATAAACTCACAATACTTTGCCATCACTCACTGACATACTTATCAAAAATACAATAAAACCGAGTACATCCCGAGGACTGCCGAACACATCCGAAGCGGTGTCGTTACGGTAACAGTGGCGCGAATTCAATGGTTTTTTCCCATCTCAAAAAATGCCCAACGCGACTAAAGAAGTTTTCACTTCAATGATAAACCTGTCTGATAAGCACACATGATAATTAGGTAACTATAGGTACCTATCTACTAAATATGTATACATAAATAGTTGATCTTCATGCGCTTTTCTTCTGTTTCAAAAGACTAACACTTATTACATACATATATTATTTACAAATTATTGATTATTTTCAACTTTAAACAAGAACAATTTTCAAAAATACTACCTCAAAATACCTGTCCGTAGAAGACTCAATCTGTTTATCGCTAACTGTGATCAAAATTGTACATGGTTATGATAATGTTGACGCTGACGGCTACTTGGGTGATTATAGTATGAAGAAACGAGTTCCAAAGACCCCAGAATGTGACGAGTGTGACGACATTGTGACCTGTGCGTGCTACAAATATGTGATAGTATATGTCTCTTTATAATTTTAATGATAGATTAGGTTTCGTCAATACCAAGGCCGTCTTAACCATATCTATTGGGCGCCGGGGTGCGAAAATCAGTCTGCGCCCCAGTTTTTGTGTTTTATTATATTTTCAAACATCAAATTTAATTTTTCCGACTTTAAAATCGGCAATATTTTTATGGTATCGTCTGTTTAGTACCTAATCAACTTTCAATTCGATAGGTTCACTATAGCCAAATTTGTCAATCTACCTTGACTTGAGTCATAGTTAAAGTAGTTGAGAGATGTGGAGATTCCTACTTATACGGATTTCGTTGAATTCATAAAATCGCAAGTTAAAATACTAGATAGACCTACTTCTTCTCGGACCGCATCATTAGGTAACAACAATAGTAATTAAAAATAATTCTTATCGTAATCAGTCACGTGATAGTACAGTACAGTAGTTTTTTATCAATTTCAATTTCGAAAAGGTTTACGCATGGTACGTCACGTTAGTTAGTATCAGGATTGGCTTGCGCCCCCTAAGACCCTGCGCCCGGGTGCCACGCACCCCTTGCACCGCCGGGTAAGACGGCCCTGGTTAATACTGCCGACCCCAACATAGTTGGGAAAAGGCTAGGCAGATGGTGATGAGATTAGGTTTCGTTATGTAAAAATTATCGGTGTGTTTACCTTATTCATTTGAGATCTTATCATTCCTTTGGGAGGCTCAAATGTACGAAGGCTTAAGTCTAATAAAGTCATGTGGTAGATTTGATTCAATCAAAAGACGACAAAGAAAAATGAAACTTACGCAAACCACTGAGCGACGCAGCGTGTAACATTTGCTGCCTCAGCAAATACTCCCCGAAGTGAGCCTGATCCATCATCATCTTGCAGTTACAACAACAAACACCGAATAACAGTCACTGCGGCAGTCACTTCACAATAACATCATCAGATCAGTCTCTAAAAATACATAAGACCTCCTTACAAAGTTCAGGAATACAACACAAATACACACCCGAGTCTCACAAAAAGTTCATAATTAAAAACAAACGAAGCAGGGAAACGAGGACGAATATACGTGGCTACGAAGCGACAGCAGCGTTTACACTGAATCGGTTTTGCGTAGCGGGCGGCGCGTGCGCAAGGCCCCGCCCCGTTCGCCTGATTGGCGGAGCGCGGACTAATGGCGGCGGCCGTCAGAGCCTTCGCAGCTCGAATTGCCTTGTGGCGCTTTCCTCGAGCTTTCCGCCCGCCTTTATCTGACAGGTAATCGTGCTCGATTGTTACGATTGACATTCGAATTCGATGCGTAGGCGCAGTATCGATGAAGGCCTATTGTTGCTTTGAATGGATCCGACTTGAATACATGCGTGTGAGATGTTTTATATTATATTGAGTGGGATTTACATAACGCCTTTCTTGGTATTCTTTGATCATTTTTGAAGCTATGAAACTAGAATACACTAGAAGGCTGCGCAATTAATACGTTTATTCATTCATCTAGTCTAAATCTCATCGCAGCGGCAATTAATGTGAAAAATTTGGCAAAACTGAATGAAGTTCAAAGGTATTTTTGACAGATAGAGAATGAGATTAGTTTTTTTTCTTTCTTAAAAATACGGGAGTCGACTCCAACTATACAACTAAGTTTCAGATTCGATACCCAAAACATGAGTCAGTTATAATAACCTAAGTTACTTTATAGTTAACCGTCTTCAATAAAGGTTGTTTTCACGATATTTATATGTGTGTTGTCCGGACTTTAGGGGTGCCCACAAGGCGCCACTCTCCAGGTGGTCCCGTATAAATTTCGTGGGAAACTGACGATACCTACCTAATGATTATAATAGGTAAGGTTCGGCGTTTCTAAATTTGCCAAAGATGTAAACAACAATGGCCGCTCGAAATTGAATAAAATCGATATGACAAAAACATTTGATTACGTTGTATGTGTAACTATATTTTATGTTGGTTACAAAAAAAAATCCGCTGGTTCATAAAAAAGAGCAATACCTACGAGGTCAAAATGGAAGAATATTTTTTTTTATAACCGTCGAAAATCTTCAACGCAGGGAAGTCCAGAATCATGTGCTAAATCCAGGGATCAGATGAGTCATGTACCTACTTACAGTTGAGTTTTAAATTAGGTTACGTTGGGTTAGCGAGGCAAAAGGCAAAGTTTTACAAGGGAAAATTTTACATTACTTAAAAGTTTTCCTTGCTTCCTTGCCACTTTGATGGCCTTACTATCAGTACACTCTTTTATTTTTTTTAGAATACCTATCTTATTTTTGGGCATTTAATTTTTTTTTTTTGGCAACGCTAGCAGCTAAAACAGCGCCGCTTGCCGCTAAGCCAAAAGTCATGCCCGGGCGGTTAGACGTGTAATGCCTACGTGGTCAAAATATATGAAACAGCGAATTTTTTTTGAATAACAAACAAATAGTTTCTACGCTAAGGGTTCTAGAATCATGTGCTGAATTCATGGTTACAGTTTAATTTTCAATGCCACCCTGTATATATTTTTCCTTTGAATGTAACTGTTTTTTTAAAAATGAGTCTCCATTTTTCTCCTGCAGGTGTAAATCAAATTTACTGTTGTCGATAATCCATCTTGTTATAGCATTCCTTCCATAAAATAATAAACTGAATTCCGAAACGTAGGTACCAAGACAACTATCTCGTGAATTCTCGTGTCACGTAGTATAAGGTACATAGGTAATTACTTAGGTACTTTATGCAGGCTAGATCTAGGAACGGGTAACAGGTTTCAAACCATGTCACCTGTATTTGTTAATTAATTAATATTTCCTCTTAAAGCATTTCAGCGGGTTTGATGTTGTAGTGAGCCACCAGTTCCTCTAAAGAATTTTTAGTTTTTTGGTTAACAGAAATTGTTTTGTAGCAAGTTCGTAGACAACCATCATCTGCCTAGCCTTCTGTAGTCTGAAGTCTTGGTAATGGATGGTCAGCCATCCACGAACTGACCGCGGTAAGCTACGAGCACCTCTATGTAAAGCGAGCTTATTCTAAACTAGGTCATATAACCTTCATATTTTTATAATATAATCAAGGGTCCCGTTCTCGCAGTCATAACCTGCAAAACAAGTGCAAGAGCAATCGTTACCTAAGTACTCATGTAAAAGCATCTAGGTAAGTAGGTATGTAGGTAGTAAAGAACATTACATAAAAACTTGTATCATTATTCCGTCCTCTGTAAATACATAAGTAAGTGTCGACAAATAGCTCTCCTACTAATAAACAGCTGTCATTTAATTTAACACTGGCAGTTTTTGTGTATTTTACAACGAATTTGTTATAATTAAGCTTGCATTCTTAAAAAGAATATATCTATATTAATTGGTTGATTTTTGAGGTTTTGCTATAGTTACCTGGAAAAAATTAACTTAATTAATATGCAAGAGTATCAAGTAATGATGCCGTTTAACGGACTAACGAACTTACCTAAATGATAATCATTTCTAGGTACTTGATTTACCCGTGCACTAAAGGTGATTAGTTATTGGCAATGTTGAATGTACAAACGCCATCACATCAAGCTACCCGAAATTGTCAAACGTTTGCAATCAACTTTGAAACTTAGCGATAAAGTTGAAAATTTATAATAAAGGAACAGATTGTAGTAGCTTGATGTGCTGGCGTCTGTACCACGTAGGTACTTTATGAATTGTAAGTTCTAAGATCAGTGGCGTAACTATACCTTTTGGGGCCGTGGCAAATTCAAAGGATGGGGCCCTCTCTTGATGTAAGGAAGCTCAACCAACGTTAGTTTTTGAAGTGAAAACTTCTTTAGCGGCGTTGAACACTTTTTGTAATGGGTAAAAAATGTTAAACTCGCGTCAGGGCATCGCGTCAGGACACGTGACCGTCAGGAGAGATTCCCCCCCCCCATCTCTTTTTACGGCGGCGCCAACCGAAGTGAACCAAGTGAGACACGATAATGGATGGATGGATGGATGGTGATGGTGATGGCGATGGCGATGGTGATGGTGATGGCGATGGCGATGGTGATGGCGACGGTGATGGTGATGGTGACGGCGATGGTGATGGCGATGGCGATAGTGAAGGCGATGGCGATGGTTATGTGATGGCGATGGTGATGGTGATGGCGATGGTGATGGTGATGTGATGTGATGGTGATGGTGGACGCGGACGCGAACGTGGATGGACAGCTGTTGGCTCGACCGTCTGTGTAGTAGCCACACTGCTGTGTATTCGTAAAATTCGTGTATATAAAGTGTTTCAAAAAATGGAAATTGAACAAAGTGCATCGATTAATGAAAAAAGTGACGCAGAAATAGTGAAAAAAACTTAGTTATATTAATTCAATTAATAATTGATTTATTTCAACGTTAATATTCAAGTTTTCACTTCTGCCGGCACTCCCGGAGTGCAACCCGTCTTTTTTTTTTTTATTAGCACTTCTAGCGCGACTTCTTCCGCCGCGTACATTTCATGTTTTCCCCTACAAAAACTTTAACACCTGACTGCTTCAGCTGTCCTTATGTTAGGATTCTCCTGTGCTCATAGCCCTCTCGGTCCGGGGGCCCCTTCTAGCTGGGGGCCCGTGGCATTTTGCCTCAACGCTACCTTATAGTTACGCCACTGTCTAAGATAGTAAACTGAAACACATATTTGTAGAGATAGGATAATTCTTCCTAAATAAATTTCTTTTTTACTTCTATACAGGCGCTGTCAGCTCTCCGAGCTGACCGTAAAATATTTAGGTACAGACGCCAGCATCAAGCTACTACGATCTGACATTTTCAACTTTATCGCTAAAGCATAAGGTTCAAAGATGATTGGGAAAATTTTACAGTTTCGGGTAGCTTGATGTGCTGGCGTCTGTACATACAGTAGGTACTCTGATTCTCTATTCTTTCTAAATATTTATACTAAACAATATTGTCATATGAATGCTCAATCTTGACAAATGTAATTTTTTTCTCATATTTCATCATTTATTTTCTCTACGTTTACACCTAGTTTTATGTGCATGCTGTGGTCTCCGTTAATTGAAGGAGCACAAGTAAAAGAACTTTTTTGTGATTTATATTGTATATGTGTATCCTTCTTCTCCGTCTTTTTATTTTTACATCGTTCTCACATATAAATTCAACATTAATGATGTATGTAACTAATATTTTTGTAAAATTATAATTTTAAAGAGTGTCCATGGAGTTTCTTGCCCGTTCTTCTCCATAGGTTTCACGCTTTGGAATGGGCAACTAGCTTCATTTTTTTTCTGACTGACTGACTTCTTGACAGTTCAAAAGTGTCTGTAAATGGTTTAATTGAAATAAATGCTTTGAGTTTGCTGGAGATCCCAAATAAATACGAAATACCTATTGTTTATCTCTTAATATTATGTGTATGCCATTAACTTAATATAACGTTCGTAACTACCTACAGCTCTTCAAATCAACCTATCCTTTCAGAAATTAACGGCATGACATGTGAGTTGTATTTATGGTAGGTATCATTCAAGCGTACAAGTATTCCAAGGCTATTTTTACGGGCAGGAAATTACGGATAGCATTCCTCTGAACCTGTCCTGATTTCGATGGGCCGCTCTTTAACTTCCTAAGGTGACTTTTTCTGCTAAGGCATTTAGAATATGGAGGCCACAGTTAGCGCAGTGACTGAACGATTGGTTTCTCCGCGGGAAGCGAGTTTAATATTTATCAACTCAAACAACATTTCTAAAATTATTTGTACTTTCTCCGTCTTATTAAAAAAACAAGTTCTTACTTTAGACCTAGCCTAAGCCTTCAAGCCAGTTAGGTATTGTATTTTGAACTTTATTTCGACAAAGGTAAAAGTTCTTAATGCAAAATTGACAACTTAGACTCGGATTTAACGTCAGTTTTTGTAATAAGAACTTTAACTTTGTCGGAAGTCGCGGGCTGAAGCTAGTAGGTGGTATATATTTTTGTAAGTAGATCGTTTTTCTGCAAACAGTTTGTGACTGTGTATATTTTAGTGCGTGTGTGCAATAGGTAGGATAACTTCTTTCGGCCGAACCCATTTACCTAGGTATATATCACCAGTTTTGGCATACCTACTGGAGGTAGAAACACCTATCTATCTCTGCTTTTACGTTAGAATAATCTACGAGTACCTATATCAGCCAGTATAATCATAACTGCCATCATTAGCGATCTTTCTTTAACTGATAATAGGTTATTTGGTTCGGCCGTTAGTGAATTTTATAATTCTTTTATATTTTACTAGCTGCGCCCCGCGGTTTTACCCGCGTAAGTTTCCATCCCGTGGGAATATCGGGATAAAAACTATCCTATGTCCTTTCCCGGGACCCAAACTATCTTTACACCAAATTTCATCTAAATCGGTTAAGTGGTTTTGGCGTGAAAAGGTAACATACAGACAGACAGAGTTACTTTCGAATTTATAATATTAGTATGGATTTACTTTACTCAATTAAATAAAATATAAAAGAATTATAAAATTCCATCGATTCGTATTCTAAAAAATCTGAACCAATATTGCCAGCTGTCAGCTGATTGCTACAAGTGCTACAACTGACTGTAGGTGCTTACGGAAACGTATAATGAAAAGAAAAACAAAGCGGTCAAAAAAAGCTTTAAAAAATTGGAAGTATATATAAAATGACGCTAAATACTCGCAAGACATACCTATCAGATTTTTTTGAACGTCCTCGATGACCCCTCTATAAAACATTGTACCCTTCAAACTGTGTGACGGGGCCATTTATTAATATAACGGTGTATAATATTTTAAGATAGTATAATTAGCAAGCCATGTTGGGGCAGGGCAGGGTGCCGACAGGTGTGGATCTTCCGTTGTAAGAAGATACATATTTAAAATAGACGACTTTATGATTGTGCTAAATAAATATGAGACCCGAGTCTCATAGAAAAAGTTTATTTGAAGAGTTTTCATTTTGCAGACTATTCTAGAAGACTCTCAAAACTGGAGGCCTATTCTTTAAGCTCATCAACGAAGATACGAGCCCGTCCGAAAGCAGTTCAATACTTCAAAATGAACCCTACTCCCGATTAATTAACTTTTTCGGACGGGTAAGAACACGTCGGGAGTAATGACAACTGTCAAATCATGTTATCATTCAATTTTAGTTCGGGGCCTAAACTAATCTTATGCGCCCGTAACTTCGGATGAACTACACATTTCGTGCTTAGAGAGTAGATTTTTGCAAATTATCGAATTACTAGCTGCGCCCCGCGGTTTCAGCCGCGTAAATGTCGATCCCGTGGGAATATCGAGATAAACAGTAGCCTATATGTTAATCCAGAGTGTCAGCTACCTCCATACAAAATTTTATCAAAATTGGTCCAGCCATTTGAGCGTGAAGAAGTAACACACACACACACTCACAAACTTTCGCCTTTATAATATTAGTGTGATAGTGTGATGTGATTAGTGTGATAATTATCTAAACTATGAATGATAACACTAACTGTTTAACTGTCATAATATACTGCTTTTACAATGTATTATCTCCTGAAAAAAAGTTTTACATGTACGACGTTCGTCATTGTTACATTAATCTATCTCTTTTACACATCTATTTTTAAGGCCAAGTAATTACGTGAATTACCCTACTGCCAAAAGCATTCTCTCATAACAATAGGCCTTCTTTAATATCAGAAAAAAAAAATCGGAAAGCAAGGTGGACAAAAAACTACATAAACAACCCATTCTCAGCAGTTGACATTAACAGCTTGTATGAGCAGACAGGCGGCTAATCGAGGGCTTTGTTTCCCTCATTCTCGGCTCCGCAAAAAGAAAGATCGACAAAAAACGGAGAAAGCAAACGTGCCGTGACCAAACCGTTTTATTTATTGACTTTCGTGATTCGATTCGGACTGCTCCGACATAACTACATAAGCATTTTGGTCTGTGCTATTTTAAACGAAGCGAAGTTACGTTTAAGAAAGTAAAGTAGGTACCTAGGTAAGTAGCTGCGTAGCCCGCAGGTCACCTCATCTATAGAAATAGAATGCCATAGACATAGGTACGTTATTATCATGTAAGACAACGATAGGTACATACCTAGTACCTACTTGATGAGTATACAAGCTGACTTTGAAAACATGCGACATTTAAGGCACTCCCTTACCTTCTACCCATCGTACTATGGCACCAACTAAGAATTCGCAAACAAAAACGACCTTCCCGTATAAAGGTACATATCCGATTGGACCATTTTGTATAAGAAGGTCGAATTAATTTTTTGAGAATTCTAAGTTGGTCCCATAGTAAAAGTTGTACATATTGATGGGTAGAACACCCCCTTAAATGTCGCATGTTTATAAAGTCAGCCTGTAGATTAGTATTTCTGAAATGAGACTGAAATGAGAAAAAAACGTAAATTTATGCATCCCTCTTTATGTCTAAGCCTTAGAAGGAAGGCCTAGATCTTCAGGCTTAGCCTTAGACTCTAAGGCTATCAGCCAAAAATGGCTAGAGGTTCTTCCTACTATAACATTGAACAATCTAAGTATATTAAACGTTAACCAATTAATCCAACCACTAACTCAATTATCTAAGTACCATAGATAGACCCATTTTCAAACAGTGAACCTGGTGACAGCATAAGTGTCAATAAAGAATATCGGGATTGGAAGAATTCGGTCAGCGGAGTAATTGCGTAACACACTATCAGTAGCAATGGGTTTCATTTTGACAATTCAACAACATTCATTGCGTTATTTATGTTGTTGAGCTGACACATTTTGCGATGGGGTCATGGGGCCCGAGCGCGCGTCTCCTTTTTAAGGAAATTTCTCGCCGGCTGGTCGATACTTCTCGTGACCAGAGGGCTGGGTCGTTCTTTGGCCAAAGAATTAGCTTTGCCATTCATCGGGGTAATGCTGCCAGTCTTCTGGGCACGTTTCCGGATGACAGCGATGCGGGCGAATATTTCGACGCCTAAGTGTCCTTGGTTTTTTTATTTTTATTTATTTGTATTGTAAGTTAGTTAGTCATTTATTTTAGTATCTAGTGTATATAGTTAGTTACTTATTATGAAGCAATAAATGATTGAAATACTTTTGCGATCATAATTTATGATGCAATGGATTAGCAATATCCTTAAAAATTATTTAGATTGAGATCAATAGTGTGTTACGCAATTAGGATGCAAGGGACAATCGACTATAACGAAGCCTTAACATATTTACCCTAAGGTAAAAACCCAGGTACAAAATACACCTGCCATGTTATTTCTTCGCCACACCTTTCGTTGACTGATAGTGAATGCCTGAATATTAAGCTATGTTAGTAAATTAGTACAATAAATTTTAAGTATTTTTGCTAAAGCCATCTAACTGATTTGAATGGGAGAATATTAAAAAGGCTAACCCACAAATAAAACAATATCACCATCACATGGACGTAAGGTGAAAAATTTATTCACTGTTCATTACTTTTTCTGTTATACAATAGATCTTGTAGTAACGAAACTGCCAAGCCTCATATTTTGACTAAGGTGTAGAGTTTGTGAAGTTAGGGCTTGTAGAGTCAAGGCAAGTAGAGTTAGAAGCTTGGCTCTAAATGAGATTTGAAAGCCATTTCTCGTAATTTAAAACGTTCAAAATCTAGTCGCAGTCTCATCTCAGCGACAAACAAATGTCAAAAACTTGTCAAAATGTAGAGAAATTAAAAGGTATTTTTGACAGATTGAGACTGAGATCAGACTGTGAACGTTCTTAAAATTACGAGAATTGCCCCTCTGATAACTTTTTGACAGTGCGAGCCATATGTGGTCTCGTCTTGGCAACAATTTACATGAAAATGTTTTTGGTGGGATTTAATAATCGCTAATTTTATGACCTCTGAATGCACAGGGGTCTTAGTTCTTAGCTCCCACAATGGACTACCTACGTTACGATCCTTATACACGCCCCTTTCGCGTCGACCATAGTCATGAATCTTTCCGTTCTGCCTTCGTGCCCGACCAAGCTTAACATAACATAATTCAAATAAATTAATATCCTTTTTCAGTAAAAAAAAAAGTAGGTAATGTTGCACAAGTCGTGCCCCCGGGAAAACTGATGTACCTATAGTTTTTAGGATAATTTAAAAAATGAACCAAAACCGTTTGCGTCCACTAAATAAGTAATTGATTGTTTATGCTCATAAAAACACTAAAATCTATACTTATAATAAATCTGTAGAGAGGTCAATTCTGTACATGAAATATATTTTCAAAATAACTATCAGGGGGTGATTAGTGATCGATACTGATGCCAAAAATGCAATCAGTAAAATTTTTGTCTGTCTGTCTGTCTGTCTGTCTGTATGTTCCTTATAGAAACAAAAACTACTCGACGGATTTTAACGAAACTTGGTACAATTATTCTTCATACTCCTGGGCAGGTTATAGTATACTTTTCATCACGCTACAATCAATAGGAGCAGAGTAGTGAAGGGAAATGTTGGGAAAACGGGAGAAGTTACTCCATTTTTTAAGCTTCCGTCGCGTGTGCAGCCTTAATGGTTAAAGTTACATAGAAATCATGTATGATGGAAATATTCTACATAAAATTGTCTAAAAAATATCCTTCAACAGCATATGTCTATCTTTTATGGTTGACTCACAATAACACGTGTAACTCCTGATAGCTTAGCAGTTCGGAGCATTCTGATTATATTTGTTTACTCTTACGTTTATAATACTCTCACTCATCCCTAATTTAAAAAAGTTAACATTATTACCTATTCAATAAAAAAAGAATCATAGAAATCGGTATAGAAACACCAAACTTATACATGAAATAAGCCATCGCGCCGTCGCACGTCTGAATCATGCTATAAGGATTATTTTTGTGTAACGGTTGTCAGAGCGTTCGACCTTATTGACAGACAATAATTGATATTGAGAAACCGTGCTTATCAGCGCGACTTTTAGTCTTTAAATAGTTTATTTGAATTTCTTTTGTTGTTATTTTGTAAAATAGGTATGAGTTGTTTTGGTAGTGTTTAAATATTCGTTCAAATTAAAAATTATTAAACGTAGGTACTTTTATTAATTAAAGTAGTTATAAGTATTTATTTTTAAGTGAAGTAGGTATTGGTAGATAGTATTGCACAGGCGTTTCAGCTTTATTTTCATTTCTTTTTTGTTGTGTAGACAAGGAATAAGGAAGGATTGTTTGAAATTCAACCCCTAAGGGAGTTAAATAGGGGATGAAAGTTTGTATGAAAGTCCGTCAGTTTTAAAGTTAGGATCATCAAATTTTGTGTTTAGGCTGACGAATAAAAATTTATTTACACGTGTCTCAGCGTTTTTGATAATTCTACCCCCAAAGGGTTAAAAGGGGGGATGAAGTTGTGTATGAAAGCCCGTCAGTTTAAAAGTTAGGATCTTTAAATTTTGTATTTAGGCTAACGATTGAAAATTAATTTATACGTGTCTCAGCGTTTTTGATAATTTCTCCCCCAAAAGGGGGATGAACGACCTGACTGAAATATCAACGCACAGTCTAAATCGCTGGTCCTTCCTAGGGACATGAATTTTGGAGGATATGTTCTTTGTGAAGAGTAGGTATCGAATAAGAAGGGGTTTTTGGAAATTAAACCTTTAAGGGGGTGAAAAGGGGGGGATTTTGTTGGTGTGAAAAATCTTATTTCTTGAGTTAATAACCTTGAAACTTGGCACGAATAGTTATCTAAGTAAATTATGAAGTTTGGAATTTTTCGTTTTTCTAAAATACCCCCTAAAGAGGTATTGGGGGGTGTCAAAATTTGTATGGAAGAATTTTAACGCCCTGTCCGATTAACTTGAAACTCAGTATTTATACTAAGGACTAAAAATAATTAATAACATGTATTCGGGGTTTTCGAAAATCTACCCCTAACTGTGTGAAAGGGAGGATTTTACCGCGTGGCTTGATTAGCTCAAAAATTGGTATAAATAAACTGAGTCAAGTTATAAAATTCCACCCCTGTGGGGGTGAAAAGCGGGGATACAGTTTATTTGAAAAATCTGATTCCTTTGTTCTATAAACTTAAAAATTGGCCCGAATACTTATTTATCTAAATTAATTATAAAGATCATACCAACATAGGTACATTTTCGAAACTTTTAGAGGAAAGTACGAATTTCACGCGGACGAAGTCGCGGGCAGAAGCTAGTCTCTAATAAATTTCCTTCGGTACTAGTAAAGGGTGTGGTGGCCTAATTCTTACCACCTAGCTAAAGCCTAAGTTTTACAACAGGTAATGTATAATTTTCCTCAAAATCCTTCTGTTCTGTAAAAGTTAGGAAGAAACAAGACTCTTATTGGTTTAAATGTTGTGTTAATATATTATTATAAGTTATCGCATTTCTACTGTAGGTATGTACAGGTACCGACCTAAAAGAAATTCCACCGTTGAATTTTGATAGCAATCAAAGTCACGGGAAACAGCTAGTGTAACATAGGCTTACCGGTGGTGAAAGGGCAGGCGCTAGATATGAGTACCTAAAATACCTAATCTCCTTCCCAATTGTTAAACTCGTCATTTCAACACCAAACTAAAGTCGAGCTTCTTCCTATGACTACACCTCGCTCAATGGTTACCTAATCACCTTATCATTTCTAAGTACAAAGCTTACAAGTCCTACATGCCTTACCTTATCACTTATCAGATTGTGCAACCATTGTCCCTATCACCGACCACAATGACCGGTATTCGATTACTCACTGCTAATCACCGGACGCTAATCACTGAACTGCAGGACTCAGATAATGAGTTATGAGGAAGGCAGTGACTAAGACTGACTAAGTAAGTAATTATTATTTCCCGCGTGATCTTACCATGTCCAAACCACGTACAGTTGTCAAGCGTGGTATTTTGACTTCTCAAACCACGCCAACTTCGCATTCAGGTTGAAGTGTACGGGGTAGATTTAATAAAAGCGATTTTTACTAACAACTTGTATTTCTGCCTAGGTACAACGACACTCAACTCAACAGATGGCCGATGGGGCCGAAAGGTTCTGGAGTGGCGACCGCGTACCGGAAGGCGTAGCGTTGGAAGGCCTCCCACAAGGTGGACCGACGTCCTTGTGAAGGCCGCAGGAACTCGTTGGATGTGAGAAGCATAAAACCGGTCGAAGTGGAGGTGCTTGGGGGAGGCCTATGTCCAGCAGTGGACGTCTTTCGGCTGAAATGATGATGATGATGACATCGACACTTCCTTAATTATAACAAGTATCGAACAACAACAAAGACGTAGGACAAACTAAAACGATCAGCAAAGGTAGCTATTTACAAACACTCGTATAGTACTCGTAGTATCGTATCGAACATCAATCAATGTTATTGTAGGAGTCTTCTCAACGCTGTTCGTAAGTCCAAAATCGAAAATGTTGTCAGTTTAAAACAAATAGACGCCCGCTATTCTTCCAACAGCTATTTGCTGTCGGGGGCAAGTCAAATCAGGTTATCGAAATGTGTTTTGTGTCGACACGATTGCCTGTCGTAAGGTTGTGAATAGCTATGCTGAACAGATATAACACGAAACGAATGGATTAATTATGAGGAGAACCTAGGGCAATATGAATGTCTAGATTTTTGCAAGTGAAAAAGCGAGTATGTATTCGACTTTGAGCAAGGGCGAATACTGTGATCGTTGAACCTTTGAATTTCATTTTATTGCCGATCATCGCCACTACAAGGTTACGTTCATTCATAGAGAATACGTTATTAGCAGATGTCGTGATTTACCTAAGGAATTGACGTGGTTTCCAAGTAAGGAATCATTGTGTTGTCATAGTGAATAAGGGCCCAGATCAGTGTTTGTGAGAAATTATAAGTCATGGATTGGTTCCTAGGTGGAATGAAGAGATTAAGGTGTTATGTCGTTACGAGTTTATTGTCATTAGGCTAATTTAATCTGTCAAGCTCCGCTAATGAGACACAATTGATTTTCTATTGTTTCGTCGCCGATCGACGAACTGCGCCGCTTGACCGGTTAATGGAAATAAATTCGGTGTCCGTTGCACCTTTTTGTCTGGAACAATCCATTTTTTTGTCTGGTCTTACGTATGGATTGTTATAAATGTGTGTCTTAAATACGTAGGTAGTAAGACTAGTACTTACCTAAGTTTGGAGCTCTGACCACCTCTCACTAGCATAGTGTGAGAGGAAGCGTGCTATGATAGTTGCAGGCAAAGAGCTTGAAAGATATATCCATAGTATCTATGCTGGTGACTGTACCTATCAGTGATCCGTTGAGATGGGTCCTATGGAAAAATCCGAAACTATAAAACATGTAGAAAGTTTTGAGGAACCAAGAGATAAGAAAAACGGTACTCAAAAATGAAAAAAAAACTCATACACGACTCGAGAATCGAACACGGTTACGTCTTGTCGAAACGGTTATGCCGCCAAGTGCGTGTCGAACCACGCACAGTGAATGTGAAGGGTTCCGAATTTTGCACTGTATTGATTTTACCGGCTGCAAAAATAAGTTTGTTAATCATAGTATTTCTCGTAAAATCTATGGAACATACAGTTATTTTCGCAGTTATTACCGAAAATAAAATCAGGTAAACTCTGCAGTTTGATAAGAACAACACCTCGCAGCTAGCTCAGGCAACGTCTCAGTTAAGCGGTCGACCTATAACAGACGGACTATTACGAAATTATAAGGGACTACAGAACCCTAAAAAGGACCAATGCTATTTTGACGGATTATCCACTTCATGAAAATGACCAAAGTAAATAAAACCTAGGATGTAGTGGAAAACAAAATAACTCGCTAAATCGGTGAACTGAAATTGGCCAAGCACCGATGCCGCATTCATTCAAGCCAACATACTTTAGAACCTTCCTATCTTAAACACCTGCATAGGTGCCTTTAATAAGAAATCGAGATAAATATCTAAGTAAATACATAAAGATGAGACCAAGAAATCCAAGAATTCTCAGTCAGACCGCAGCCGGTTACTGATTCAGGCCCTAGACGGCTAGACCCATAGACAGACTAGATATCGCTAGATATTTTTTACATTATATAAAACTAACTGCGCCCCGCGGTTTCAACCGCGTAAGTTTCGATCCCTTGGGAATATCGGGATAAAAACTATCCTATGTCCTTTCCCGGGACTCAAACTATCTCTGTAGCAAATTTCATCTAAATCGGTTCAGTGGTTTAGGCGTGAAGAAGTAACAAACATATAAACACACACACACACACACTCACAAACTTTCGCCTTTATAATATTAGTGTGATTGCAAAGTGACAACAAGTAGGTAAACGTAACTTTTAAAGTAATATTTTTTAATTTCTGGCAGCATATAGAATACCTTTGCTTCACAAAAATAAAAAACTATATTTTTTATTATTGCCAGCCTAATAAAAAATCCCATTTAAAGAGGGGCATAGAGACGATAATTAGCGCAAAGAAGCGATATTATTTTTCTGATAATCTTCAAATTGACTTCTTATTAGAAATACTTTAACCAGGTTTTTAAGCATCAAATACCTTAGTTAAAAGTAGGCAGTAATCAAATAAAAATTAAGTAACTAAAAGTATCGAATGAAAGTATAAACATAACAAACCCTGTTCAGTTTTTATTCTTACTCACTACAGGGAATTAGGTAGTAGCACATTCATTTGTTTTTAGTAGGTAAGTTTCAACTTTATATCTCCCCACTTTTTCTAACAATGATTGTTTGAATAACATTATAAGTAAGTTCAAATTGAAAAATCATTGACGAAAATAATTGAGGCTCTATAATTAACCGCAATAGTCAAATTAAAAACATCTTTCGATTTTAATTCAGTAAATCAAACCAAAGCACTCTAAAAGGGGCACTATAAGTTGGCATCCACAAGTACGTTTTCTGATCCATATGTTTACAATCTCCTCAGATACTTTTGGAACAGACATGGGAAAAATTAAGAAACCTGCTTGCTACACCAAATAGTTACAATGTTGCTATTGACAAATATCAAACTAAACGCCATTCAGATAGTCTAACAATAGAACTGCTTAATTGTAAAAGATGTCGATTAATTAATCTGCTAATATTTATAGGCAGGGATGATTCTTAATTTATTTAATTTAGATGTTTTTACCTTTTTACAATTGTGCAAGTTCTGGGCAAAATATTACGCGAACGGCAACACCGCAATAAAATGTCAAAATAACAAATTTATACCCGAAGGGCTTCTCTAAAATAAACCAGAAATCTGATAAAATCAATTGTTATTTTGCAAATATGATTTAAACAGTTGGTTTAGAGTGCTTTACAGTTATCAACAATGCATACCGTGCGATAGCTTTGCTTTAAACAATGCGTTGGTGCAGTTTGATGTCCTGACAGGTATTCCGAAAAGGGAAACAAAGCGATTTATTTGTGTTGTGTACGATAGGATCGGTTGAAGATGTTCTCCAAGTCTCTGACGACTAAGGACTCGTTCCTGGAGCAGACAAAGGCGGCTCGCGAGGAGCGAGCGCTAGAGAAGAAACGGGAACAGTCCGCCGTTACGGTCCAAGCAGTCATAAGAGGATGGCTCGCAAGACAGAGATTTCTCAAACGTATTCTGTGAGTTTTGTGTTTAAATTACCTACGTAATATAATTATAAAAAAAAAACAAAATCATCAAAAAGAATATTGCTACAGAATTTTTGAATAAAATTTAAACTGTTATCAATAAAAAATAATACTTATCAAATGTAATAATAACAACACATGAATTTCTCTCACAATATTCCTCCAAAAATGTAATAAAAATAAAACATAGATATTTATAGAAAGTTAAAGAAAACTAGCTAAATTCATTAAAATCTCAATATTGTAGGTAGCCCTAATACAACAGAATACTGACCCATCCATTATTTTTGTAGAAATGATTTTGACCAGCTCTTACCGGAGCCAGCAACTCTGCAGGAAGAACCTCCTCAGGCACTAGAACTGATTCCTGCATTAGAAGTCTACAAAGTAACATGTAGACTGTTCCTAGTCTTCAAGCAACAGAGGGACCGGAAACGGTTTGAAAAACTATGCAAGTACATTGTTCAGAGCTTGCACTCTGAGTCTGTTAAAATGTCTTATGTTGGAGTTTTCTTAAACAAAGAATACAGGTATGCTTACTTCTTTTAGAAATCCAGTTGTTGTTTTTATTCTTGTACTAGCTGCGCCCAGCGGTTTCACCCGCATAAGTCTCGATCCCTTGGGAATATCGGGAAAAAAAAATACCCTATATCCTTTCCCGGGACTCAAACTATCTCTATACCAAATTTCATCTAAATCGGTTCAGCGGTTTTGGCGTGAAAAGGTAACATACAGACAGACAGAGTTACTTTCGAATTTATAATATTATAAGTATGGATATTTGCAAAACAGCTGCGTTATGTAAAACAACTGAACAAGGTTCAGCTGGATTGTCATTGTGCTACATTTTTAGATGTTATGCAGAATGGCTTATTTGCAGTCACATGAGTGTCTTTCATAAAACTCTGATAACTTTTAATTATTAATCACTGTTTTCACTTGAGTTAAGGTCATTTTTACTCAACATTTAGAACTAAAATCTACAATCTGACGTTACATTTCATGTTGTTTTACAAAACCGCTAATGGTTGACCCACTGCATTGATAAATGTAAAACGTTTATGCAATTCTGCATGTGCAAGTTCAGCACCTACAAACGGGGTGAATAGGGATGCAGGGGTGAATCGGGACGAAACTTTAAAATGGATTTTAACATTGAAATAATATAGTTTGTTGTCAATAAGGGCACATAATCGTTATTTAAATTACAGTAAACACATTAGGGTCCTTTTTGACCACAAACTATATTATTTTAATCTTAAAATCCCTTTTAAAGTTTTGTCCCGATTCACCCCTGCATCCCTATTCTCCCCGTTTGACGGTAATTATGGAAAACCGCTGAACGTTGTTCAGTTGTTTTACATAACGGAGCGGTCTTTAACTGAGTGGCAGTATAAAGTGGCCAAGTTTTAATTGAGTACTCTATGTGTTAAAATTGGCTCATTTACAGAAATGTGTAACAGACTTATCAGCTTATTTAGCACATATTTTCAATGTGTGTGTACAGTGTAAGAAATGAATAAGGATAATGTAATGTTTACTTGCCAATTGTTCTTCATTACTGATGACTGTATTTTCTTTGCAAGTGTTGAATCATATGACTCATGTGACTTACAAGGCCATTGCCAGATGTACCGTTCAATCTCAGTGCTTTCTATGGCCTGTGCAAAGCAATATTCATGACTTGTGATTGCGAAGCATGAAATCTAAACTAATATTAAAAAGAGAAAAGATTTGATATTTCATGTTTGTTTGTTACACATTCACGCTAAAACAGCTGAACGGATTTGGATGAAATTTGACACATGGGTAGGCCATGACCTGGATTAGGACACAGGATACTTTTTAGATCGGGACTCATGTTAGTGAAACAATGGGACGCAGCTAGTAATAAATACACAAAAAAAATAATAACGTTAAAACGTTACATACAATGGTTCGGAAATTGAAGAAGCTAGTAATGCGAAGTTCTTAGGTATAACTATAGATGATAAATTAACCTGGAAACCTCATTTAGAAGAAATTTGCAAGCGATTAAGTAAATCAGCTTATATGTTATATCAACTTTCAAAAAAAGTAAACACTGATACATTGTTAACAGCCTATCATGGACTAGTCGCCTCAGTTCTGCGATATGGTGTTATTTTTTGGGGACAGTCCACAAATAGGGAACTTGTTTTCAGGATGCAGAAAAGATGCTTACGCTGTATGTGTGGTTTAAAAACAACAGATAGTTGCATCCCATACTTTAAAAAGTTAAAAATATTACCCTTACCAGCTTTATACATCCTGGAAACAGCATTGTTTGTAAAAACAAATCCCCATTTATTTAAAACAATAAGTGCAGTAAAGAAAACGCCGATGCGTGCTCAATACATGAACGAATTATGCCTTGTGAAATGTAAAACTTCTCTAGTGAAGAAAAGTTTCTTTGGTGTTGCTCCACAGGTGTATAATAAGATACCTGATGAAATAAAATGTATGCCATTGCAGAAGTTTAAGAAAACACTTAACGGGTTACTGCTTGACAAATGTTATTATACTGTAGATGAATTTCTCAATGACAAATTTCTATAATTATAATTCTGACATAAATTCTTTAATACTATAGATACACTAATAATAATCTTTTGACTTGAATTATTGACATTAAATTTTGACATGAAATGAAATTGACATTGATTCGTAATAAAATTGAAGTTGCATGCATGAGTTAATTTAACAATTATGTACTCAAATACTAATATAATTGAATTGTAATAAAGTTGTCATTGTAATTTAATAGTAATGATTGCATAGCTTTTAATAATATTAATCATTTGTATGTCAATATTGGCAAAACATAGCGCACTACCTAATATTTAAGACCTTTGTATATAATCACCTATGTTTGACAAATAAATTATTCTATTCTATTCTATTCTATTCTAATATGTTTTTTAAATGCGTATTTCCTCTGCTAACATAAATTGCTTCTGCCTCTAATAATTTGATACATAAATAACATAATCAAAGATGTCCGTATTCAAGCAACTTTATACTGAAACTAAAAATGGCTAACGCTTAAACATTTTATCTATTTTTTCAGTCTCCGCTGGATAGCTCACATCAAGGATCTGTTATACAAGTGCTGCCTATTCCTCGAGGAGCTGAAGCCAGAGTCTCCTATAGACATGCAGAGCATACTGGTCCACCTCCACACGTTGGTAGCATTCACTGCCAATAACACATGGGCACTCACGCGACTGAAGAACTTTGATAAACTGCGGGGAGGCATGACTCAGTTGTGTGCTAATGTCATGGGCTCGCTGTTTCATAAGGGATATTATTTGACTTTGAAGGTGAGTAAAGAATAATATTTTTGTATGTAGGTTTATACAAACACTTTTACACATTTATGCAAATAAATAAAATTGAAGTGTCTGTTTGTAATCTCAAAATAACATCTTTTTACTAAATGCATAATGAAACAGCTATATATGGTACTTATAGCCAAAAACAACTTTAAAAATTTTGGTCTATCTGTTTGCCTGTTTGTTCGGGCTTATCTCCGAAACGGCTGGACTGATTTTGACAGAACTTTCACTGCCAGATAGCTGATGATATAAGGAGTGACTTAGGATATTTTTATTTTAGAATAATTATTAGGGTTCTGTGCAAAAAATAAAACGTAAAACGAGAAAAAAAATACTTCATTTTTTTAATGGAGGAGTGGTACCTACACCTTCTCTAAGACGACACATTATTGATACCCCACATCCACGCGAATGAAGTCGCGAGCATAACTAGTCAATAATATTTTAAAAACTAGATTAGGTCGAATCTGAGGTCATGTGTTATCAATTTGCAAGTCACTAAACGATATATTTAATGTTATTTCCAAGTAAGCAGAGTATTGTCCTGGGCCACATTCTGCATTCACAATTATAATGCCTACAAACGCCAAATAACATAAAAAACTATTGTTTCAACCTATTTACAAGAGTGCCATGATATGCTTAATTAACTGTAATCCCCTGATGGAACACTGTCACTTACACTAATTGGATAATTTGCATGACACACATACATGTTTCCTTGCTGTTTGCGTCTTATTTTGTAGGTAAATAGAACTTCAGGAATACTTAAAAGCCAATGTTTTGTAATGTTGTAGTACTAATGATCAAAATAATTAGCACCCAGCCATCTCGGCGATAAGCGTAAGTCCAGGGACGTGTGGCCGTAGTACATTTAGATTGCTATCGACACGCTAAGAAGAAAAAGCACCCAGCCTAGTTATTCACAACCATTCGACAGGATGTCGTATCGAAAATGGCACATTTTCAATTACTGATTTGCCTTGCCTCAGACAGCATATATGTAGCTGTCAGAAGAATGGCAATCGTCTTTTTTACTAGGGTTCCGTACCCAAAGGGTAAAAACGGGTCCCTATTACTAAGACTTCGCTGTCTATCCGTCCGTCCGTCTGTCTGTCACCAGGCTGTATCTCAAGAACCGTGATAGCTAGACAGTTTAAATTTTCACAAATTATGGATTTCTGTTGCCGCTATAAGAACAAATACTAAAAACAAAATAAAATAATTATTTAAAGGGTCTCCCATACAACAAACGTGATTTTTTTATATATGTAGTGTTAAATATTGTACGGTGGTAGGGAACCCTTTATGTGCGAGTCCGACTCGCACTT
Source organism: Amphipoea lucens (assembly GCA_947508005.1). NCBI lineage: Eukaryota > Metazoa > Arthropoda > Insecta > Lepidoptera > Noctuidae > Amphipoea > Amphipoea lucens. The sequence goes on from OX382367.1 coordinate 17,422,151, forward strand.
AGCCGATTTTTTAAACAGATAACATTTTCGGGTTTTGGATTTGTCAGCAGCCATTCAACAGCCTTTAGAGGACTCCTTTGATAACATTGATGTTCGATTCGGCTCGGAAGTGTATCGATCGGTTGTGAATTAGCTATACAGATGAAAGATATATAGGGAAATAAGAGAACTCGGAGATTAATTATTAAACTAGTTATTCTGTCTAGCTTTTTTTCCCAACTATGTTAGGTTTGGCTTCCAGTGTAACACAATGCAGGTAATTATCAGTATTTTACATGGAGCCAGCGAATACCTAGCTGACCTCCACAACTCAGTTACTTGGTAACACGATACCCCTTGGTAAGACTTGGGTTGTCAGACTTTTGAGCTTCTAACTACACGTAACGACTGTAAAAGATTTACGAATGACAACCGGGACCAACTGCGTGCTTTTCGAAGCATGGAGGGGTCTCAATATGGAATGAATGGTCATCATTTCTTTCTACAAAATGCTCTACCTAATGTAGCTCTCTTATATCAAACACAAAAGGTGGTTCTTGTAGTGCCATTCTTTGTAAAATATGTTTCTTATGAGCGAGACGCGTCAGACTGCATCGAATCAATTAAAACTAAGCAATTGCTTGTGTCGCGATCATTTCGTGTCAATTGACGGTTGCTTGTCGTCATTTTAAGCGACTAACCATGCAAATTGATGTTGTACACTTAACTGCACGTCTGACGAAAACCTTAAGTACTGCCACGACATAGGGTACCTTTAGTCCCGAAAAAAAGTGCTGTTCCCGTCGTTCCCGAGGAAAACAACAATACACGTGGCGCCATCTGTTATCATAACAACGTTATTATAGTTTTCCTCGGGAACAGCACTTTTTTTTCGGGATGAAAGGTACCGTAAGTCCGTTTCTGTACTCCTGACAATGATAAGCAATTTTTCAGGATGGTCGGTTCAGTGGTTTAGGCGTGAAAATGTAACAAACTTTCGCATTTATAATATAATATAATTAGGATAGACAGGTAGTACACTCAGTGGCGGATTTACCAATAGGCAGAGTAGGCTGGAGCTTAGGCCGGCTTTGGGGCTAACATTTTTGAAGTGAAAACTTCTTTGGCGGCGTTGCACACTTTTTTGTAATGGGTAAAAAATGTTAAACTCGCGTCAGGTCACGTGACCGTCAGGAGAGACTACACAGGGGAGAACTACTACTCCTAACTACTAAGGATCCCCTCTCTTTCTACGGCGGCGCCAACCGAAGTGAACCAAGTGACGATGGATGGATGGATGGATGGATGTGGATGTGGATGTGGATGGATGGATGGATGGATGGACAGCTGATGGCTCGACCGTCTGTGTAGTAGCCACACTGCTGTGTATTCGTAAAATTCGTGTATATAAAGTGTTTAAAATATGGAAATTGAACAAAGTGCATCTATTAATGAAAAAAGTGACGCAGAAATAGTGAAAAAAATGAGTTATATTAATTCAATTAATAATTGATTTATTTCAACGTTAATATTCAAGTTTTCACTTCTGCCGGCATTCCCGGAGTGCAACCCGTATTTTTTTTAAATGTCTTACTGAAATTAAAAAGATTAATATTTATATACCTACCATGTTTTTTTGGAAAGAATAAACAAAGTGAATGCTCAAATTCAGGCTTCTACTGTAGATTTTATCACAGTTGCCGATCTTTACAAATCTCTTTGCAATTTTTTCGTAGCTGATGAACGAGAACATTTTAAGTATTTTGAAGAAAAGGCGAAGCAGTATACAAAAGACATGGGACATTATTGTAGAGGTGGCAAAATTTGAATAGCCTACTGGCGGCAAATGTGTAAATCCGCCACTGAGTACGCTGTACGCAATGTTGCATGATTATTTGTGCAAGTTTTATCAGCTGTTATAGAATAGTCAACACATATTGTTGCTATTTTATGTGCAACAGTATGTGTCTGACAGGTCACAAGGGTACAAGGATGTTTACTGATATTAAAAGCTAAATTAATCATTTTATATAATCTGTTTCCTAATGAAGAAGCTATTTTGTTACTGATTAATCGCTTTACATGTATGTAATTGGTTAAGTAATTACTAAGATTGTATCTTATCTATTAATGTTTTCTGTTCTTAATGTGTTCATTTATTAGTGTTGTCTATGGTGTAATAATTAATTGTCATTGAAACAAACTTAAAAAAATGCAATATGGAAAGAAAGACGAATGATCATCCACGAGAATCAGCACTTGTTCATGATTTCTTTTTAATTTTAAATACGTTCCAAAGTACGTACCATACCACTCACCAGCCACCAAGGTTAGGATTAACGCAATAAGTAAATATGGTGATCAATGCAGTGGTCCGTGGCCAAATAATAACAGCCGCACAGGTATATCGATCAGGTTAAGCTACGCTTGCTGCGGTTGGTCTGTGGATGGGTGACCATCTTTGCATACCGAGACCCCTCCGTGCCTCTGAAAGCACTTTAAGCCGTTGGTCCCGGCTGTCATTCGTGGATCTTTGACAGTCGTTACGGGTAGTCAGAAGCCCGAAAGTCTGACAACCAGTCTCACCTAGAGGTATCGTATTACCCAGTAAGTGGGTTGTGGAGGTCAGACAGGCAGTCGCTCGATGTAAAATACTGGTTTTCAGCTGCATCCAGTTAGACTGGAAGCCGACCCCAACATAGTTTCCCACCTCAGCGGCCAACTAGTTCCGCGCTTACTATAATACCGGCTTTCAATAAATATAACTGGTGTTCACTATAATCTACCATTAGGGGCTTAGGGTTTAGAAATAATACGGCCGAATTATCAGTAAGTACACAACAACTCAAAGGGAACGTCCAGTCGCCACGGAGGCTAAAGCGTGACTCCTGACAGTGTTGCCAGGTTGCTACATTTAATAGTACATCACAATAACATTTTTCATTCCAGTCCCTCCTACTCCGCGGGCTATGTCGCGAGAAGATTTACCTGAAGAACATATCGTTGACCGCCATAGTGACGCTGTCGCTGCGACCGCTGGTGTCCGCGCAGTTCTCAGAGAAGTTGCTCACAATGTATATCATACAGATCCTGTCGGTACCCACGTTAGTGTACCATATGCAGCAGATATCGCCTGAGGTGAGTCTACTTCTTCCTCTCTCGTATCAATACAAACTGTTTAAGAAAAGCTGATGTGATAAAAGTATTTGCCAGTCAGAACGGTGGTATAGTTAGCGCCGCGAAAGATGAGACTTGACCCTCCTCCCGCACTCTTTCCACGCCCCTATGACGTCCAGTTCCGTCCCGCGCTCAGACCTCATACCGCGCGGGACGGCTGAGGGAGAGAGCCTCACGTCCCAGCCGCCGCGGGAGACGCTCCGGACGTCGGGAGCCGCGTGACGACTCCCGGCCACTGTAGGCGCGGGCCTGTGGACGGAGAATAATGGGTAGCTCACCGTCAGTTCAGGACCAGGCCCGTGCCGGACGGCGCGTACGTGTTCCACGCGCGCCTCAAAGACATGTCAGCAAAAAGGAAGGGGCCTGCCAGGGCCGAAGCCTGCCGGGGGTGCGGGATTGTCCGAACGGGTTACCGCTACCCCGGAACATAAAGGGCTAAGGAAGGAACACAGATGGGTTTTAGTCAGTAAGAGTCTGACACTCCCTTTCGCTCCACGCAGAGCGGGAGGGGTAATTTGATGATTTAAAAAAAGAGCTCATACCGCTAAAGAGACCTAAAATGGATCAATCAAAACCAAATATGGAATTCTCAATCTTTGCTTTCATTTGCCGATTAAGTTTTCATAGTCCGATTACCTTCACCTTTAAACGACTATGACAGCAAAAAATTGGGCTGCATTGGCGTAGTGGCTGATCATACTGACATTTGCTACGTGATATGGATTTCGATTCCCGTGCAAAAAAATAAGTATAATTTACTAGTTGATTTTAAGCTGAGGGGCAATTCTCGTAATTTTAAGAACGTTCATAGTCTGATCTCGGTCTCAATCTGTCAAAAGTACCTCTAATTTCCCTAAATTTTGACAAGTTTTTGACATAATATATGTTTGTCGCCGAGATGAGACTGCAACTAGATTTTGAACGTTTTAAATTACGAGAATTGGCTTTCCGATATTTAAGCATATTTCCTCTTAGCAGTGCTCCGATGGTGTTTAATTTTGACAGCTACTAATCAATTGCTTAGCAATTGATTAAAATTTAAGACGCGTTTATAAATAACACTGATTATTCCTTGTCCATAGTCGATGTCCTCATTCCGCTCTTACTCGATGTTCGACAAATGCCTCGAGTTCCTGAGCACAGACCAGAACATGCGCATAGTGTTCAACACGCTGGAAGGCAACTACGCGCTCTGCCTCCTAGCCAACCTGGTGCAACTAGCGCACTCCGAGCGAGAGTACGCGCAGATCGAGTCCTACCATCCTACGTTTGTGGTGAGAATATGATAGTAGTACTTACTATCCCTACTTAGGTGTCCTCCATAAGCCACGTATCTTGAGGGGGTAAGAGTTGTGACCACCAATTTCTACGTGCCTCTAAGAAGAGAAGGTCCAAAATGTGTAAGGCGCCAGGCTGTGTCCTAATATAAGCGATCGTCTCGTTAACTTTGTTCGGCCAACCCGTACGCGTTGTCTTGCCAACAGAGGGCGCCTTGCGTTTCTTGCGACGACCGCTTTTAGGACACAGCCTAAGAAAAGACGTTACGTAGGTCATGAACGACTCACTGAGAAAGAATCTTTCCGGAGAAATGCCGTTAAAAATAAGTTTTTATAACAAAACAGAAAATTCCATTCTAAACTGTTCAAAAATTGTCTGCAGTTGGTGGTAACGCGCTTTCTCGACTCCTGTCAACAATACGTGGTTTGCAAAAAGGGGAACCTTAGCAACTGGCACCCAATCCTTGGCTGGTTCTCTCAAAGTTTCGACAGTTACCTACCCCCAGCGATGGGCAACCTTCGGACCCAGCTGTCATTGTTGTGGGGTGCGCCGATGTTGAAGAAAGTGTTGGCGACCCCTCTGAAGGAGATGATAGACGCGGGGGTGACGGGGGAGGAGGGGGCGGGGCCCTCGCAGCCCTCCACGCCGGTACAGAGCAATAATCCCGCTGCTATTATTAGGAGGGCTATTGAGGCTAGGACTAATAGGTGAGTAAGTTTTGTTTGAAGTTTATTTTAGTGATTAAAAATAAATCCACCTCTGACTAACCCTTCTGGGATTCAGGCGTGATGTTATGTATTTCTTTTTTTATAAACTGCTGGTTCTTAAAAAACATTACCATAATCAGCACATTTGCGTAACTCACTATAGGCCGACCGCTTACCTGAGACGTCTGAGGCCTCATTTACGGAGACGCGGGGCGTCTCGCGTCGCGTGTGGCGTGGCGTCTCGCGGCGCGTCGGACGTTTTTTCTGTTTACGGTGGGGCGGCGCGTGAAGCGGCACGCATCATCGCACGCGTAAACACAAACTTATAGCAATATACGACCATGTTCATAGAGAAGCGAGACGGGAAGCGTGGCGGTGCCCGCCGCGGCGCCCGCGGCGAGTCCTCTAGCGTGTAGCGAAGCACGCGGCGGGCATCGCGGCGGCGCACGCTCGCTTCGATAAAAAAACTTTTTTACAAAAAAAACAACCGACTTCAAAAAAAAACACTACAAAGCGAAAAATAACTTTAATTTCGGAAGTCGGTGTCGTTGGTTCCGCTTTTTCGTTTTTTGACACCGACTTCCGAAATTAAAGTTATTTTTCGCTTTGTAGTGTTTTTTTTTTTTTTTGAAGTCGGTTGTTTTTTTTGTAAAAAAGTTTTTATTATTCACTTTTTAGTTGTACCTACCCCACACAAATTCAATTAACACTAGTGCATTGAAGAATTGAAGACACGACTCTAAGAATCATTAAAATTAGCATAGAAATGTCGGAGATGCAGTACATTTATGCATATAACTTCGTACATAAGAATAACTACCTAATGTATTATATACTAAAACCTTCCTGAAAGTATGTAGATCACACTACTGAAAGAATTACCTATCAAAATCGGTTTAGTAGTTTTTGAGATAATCGCGGACATACAAACATACATACATACCATACATACGGGTCGAATACAGAACCTCCTTTTTTAAAGTCGGTTAAAAAAAAAGACGAAAAACAACGACGAAAAAAAAAGTCGATCATATCATACTCCATTGCGACGGTGACTACGTCTGTGTTGCGCGATTTCTAAATAAGACTGACAGAAGATTCCGCCTCGGACATAGCTTCATCGAGAATTGCCGCTGCGTGCGCCGCCGCGATAAACGCCGCGTGGGACGCGTCGGTGCCATCCGCGGGCTCGGCCGCAAAAAACGCCCTAATTCAAACAAACGCGTCTAAAATCGCTTCTCCGTAAACGCACTCATACAACGCCATATATTTGAATTCAGTGCGGGCCGCGCCGCTCAACGCAACGCGCGACGCCCCGCGTCTCCGTAAATGAGGCCTGAGGTAGCAGCGCGGTGCGGGGGGCGGGTGTAGTGACATGACGCCAAAGCTCAGTGATTCGTCAACTTGTGACAACTATCACCCCTCCCACACCGCCCAGCTACCTCAGGCAACGTCTCAGTTCAGCGGTCAGCCTATAGTGATTACAATTTTATTTAAATGAGCTCTAACAATGTCGCTGTTATTCTCTTGACATAACCCCTCGATCACATCTATCTCTAAAAGTATTATTCTCGTCAAAATCGTTAACTAGAGATGTTTATAGATATTCTTTTCATTCATGTTGTCTTTTCAGGTCCAACGCAAACAAGCACTACAGAAAGTTAGGTTCCCCTGACTGTACCAAAACGGCTCTCATATGTTCCATGTACCATACAGCATTGCAGACTATGACGCAAGTCAAACTTGACATACTTACAGGTAAGTTAAAAAAATCCTGTAATCGTAAGACTGGTGGGCAAAACTAGGTATCTACTTCGACAAACATAGCCATCCCACCCAATGCCAGGTGTATTCGCTGGCCTCGCTGGGATAAAGTTGTTCCACAACAACTTCTCTACCTACAAATATATAGCTATCCTAGCAGCAACTCGATCATAGCCAGGGCTTGTAACTGGTACCTAAAGTACAGGTATATAGCAGTTCTTGCCATTTGAACCAGTGTTCTCCACCTAATAAATACCTGTACCAAATTAGCACTGTACCTCGTACGGTTGGCAACCTTGAAATTATTTTTCTAATGCCTATTAACGATCCTTTTTACGTACTATCACACCCCGGACACTCCATACAACGCTCGCAAAATAATTACCTACTACTACTACATTAAAAAATGACGTTTGTATACGTATGAATGTGTGCGTGAGGTACTTGTGTTTGCGAGCGCTCTTGTTAAAGAACGGGCGACGAACATGCCGAAGTGCGGGGTGAGGTGCGGTAACTGATGTTAGTGCGGGGAAGGGAGTGTCCTTTCTGTACGTAGTACTTTAAGTATTCTGTGGTACTATACAGTGGCGTGCATTGCATATAGGCATATAAGCAGTGCCTACCTCGATATATCAACATAAGCCTGTGAATTACACTTTAGTGTGTGTGCCCCACAATTAAGAAATTCACTTAATTATTACCTAACAAAAAACAAAATCTTCATACAAACACGCGCGGCAGTAGGCAGTCGCCGGACGGCCTACTCGGCTCCCGTACTATTCCCACATTGTCACTGGTCTTTACTGGTTCAAGTTAATACGACAAAATTAAAAATACGTACGTCTCACGCGTAATACCATGACGTTCGACCTTCGCAACTTATCACCCTTAAGTAGGCATGCCTACTCAAGTAACCACACTTTTGACCTCACTTTTTTTTCTGATTAGTGACCGTGTTTGTTTAGACTAGACCCGGCCTAGTGCCTACCTATTCTGAAAACCAATGCACGCCACTGGTACTGTATTTGTTTTCTCGCTCTAACTTACGGAAATATTTGTTTAGTACCGGTGCAGTACCGGTCGATACTGATTAGAAATACTAATATGCAAGTACTATAACAGAGGTGCTAACATAACGTTAGTGTCTACTCCTTGGCTTTTATGCTATATAGGATAAACTGGTTTAAGACCTGTGTATACATGTAGGTTCACTCTGACTTAGTAATTTTAAAAAACTGCTTGCAACTTACACAGCACACAAAATGTATTAACAAACATTAAAACAATATATTCTTGTTTGTTTTCAGGGTTATGTAATCAAGATGAAATATTATACTCGTTATGGCAATTCTTGTGCACGTTGGGACCAAACTGCGGATTGAAATCCTTCCTCGATCTCTTAGCTGTTAACACGAAGACGTCTGCGCCCGAGTTCCAGATGTTAATACTTTTCGCAGACTGCATGACGCATTATGTTACGTGAGTACTAGATAATACAACTGTTTTTTAGAGCTATTTGTAGAAAATATTAATTAAAAAAAAAACATAAGTTCAATATTCTCAAAGCCAGTTCTTCCCAAATTGTTTGGACTCCTCGAACAACAAATTATCACACTAATATTATAAAGGCGAAAGTTTGTGAGTGTGTGTGTGTGTGTGTGTGTGTTTATATGTTTGTTACTTCTTCACGCCTAAACCACTGAACCGATTTAGATGAAATTTGGTATAGAGATAGTTTGAGTCCCGGAATAGGACATAGGATAGTTTTTATCCCGATATTCCCACGGGATCGAGACTTATGCGGGTGAAACCGCGGGGCGCAGCTAGTGTTACATAATTTCAACTAAAACATAATTTTAATTTTTGGCAACATAATTTCATAATTTGTTTTTTGACCAGACAAATCACTTATAAAATTATCTTGTAACGTTTAACATTCTATAATTAGTCTTCAACCAAAACATATTTTTAGAAATAATTATGATCATTTATTTTCTTCCAGAATATTAGACGATATGGAGATGTACGAGCAACAGAATCCGTTCAAGTTACAAGACTTTATTAACATGTCGCAGTTCCTCAACATGTTCGTCTACAAGTCCATTATGGGACAGTTATTTGGTGAGTAAAGTTCATCATCATGAGCCATTTATTTGGTGGACAACTTAGGAGCCGTCTCCGCGAGCGAGAGAATCGCGGCGATATTATCGTCATGCCATGTATTTCTATACACTCTCTTAGAACGTGTCCTCCACACGGCGATATCATCGCGGCGAAAATATGATGGCACGGCGAGACTATCGCCGCGATTCTCTCGCTCGTGGAAACGGCCCCTTACATAGTTACATAGCGACTCTAGGGCTTCTTTTATGGAAGTTACACAGTACAAAGACTAAAGAGAACACAATAATAAATTTCGATTTAAACCATATAGTAAGTCTCTCGCTCATTAAATTAAATTGAAAATAAGTACGTATTGAGTACAATAATACAGTACAGGTGAAATATTTTGCAAAAAAAAAAATGGGGTTATTTCCTCGCTAAATTGTAATCTAGTTGTCACCCTGCAGTCACTTTCACTAACATCTTCTAACACTTTCCACTCATTCCCCAGATCTCAAAACAATCCAAACCAACGAGCTCTTCAGCTCACTCCACACTCTCCTACTAGTACTATACCGTCGCGACTGTCGCCGCTCGTACACGCCCGCTAACCACTGGCTCGTGAGGGAGATACGCGAGGGACAGTTCATGGCAGATCTCGAGAAGGGCAAGAAGCCTCAACAAGTAAGTCATGATAGTTGTTATAAATAACGGTTATATTCAGTGTCGTATTTAACCTACTAGCTGACCCGGCGAACCTCGTACCGCCTCAGAATTGAATAATGTGACAAAGTTCAATAGACACGTGGCGCCATCTATTGTCGTAATAATGTTATTGCTGTTTTCCTCGGGAACAGCACTTTTTTTCGAGATGAAAGGTACCCTATGTCCGTTTCTGTACACCTGACAACGTATATGTAAAATTTCAGGATGATTGGTTCAGTGGTTTAAGCGTGAAAAGGTAATAAACAAACAAACTTACTTTGGCATTTATAATATTAGTTAGGATCGCCAAGAGGGCTACGACCCTGCCGTATTTTCTTGATACAAGCACAACTTTTTCAGTCAGCCGCCCTGTAGCTAGACTTTTCGAGCTCGCTTCGCTCACACTTTTATCCTTAGTGTTTCTGAAGCTTTTATAAAAGGTCGACAAAGTAACTTCAATATTATCTGTATGGTAAAAATAAAATCTAACCCGTCCATGCCGGGGTGCTAAAATTTCACCGATAAATCACTTTATTGTTTTGGTTTGGTAAGTTACGGGGCGGCAAACTTTATTGGCCCGGGGCGCCAAATTTTAAAATATCCCACTGGTTAGGGCGGGTAAAAGACAAAAGTCCTGCAATAGCTCAATGGCTAAAGCATGAGACTGTCGAGCGACTAGCAGTGAGTTCTGACGCCGCCCTTTGTATTACTGACGTAAACTTATGAAAGTGGGTCTCAATTTCTAGCCAATTTTATTTATTGGTAGTTATGCTCTTATTTTATGTTTATTATTTCAGGTGCTAGTACAAAAGACGCCTCACATGATAGCGCACGGAGAACGTGTCAGATTATTCCGACGTGCTGTCGCCGATGAAAAGGTAATTCTGATTATAAAAATATATATTTTCTTTATATTATGTATAACTCTTCTGTGCGTGTGTAGTGTATGTCACTGAACTCCTCCTAAACGGCTGGACCGATTTTGACGGAAATGTTTTGTGTGTGTTTGAGTGGGTCTTGATGGCTTAGATTCACAATTGGACAACGTCTGTCAGGTCCACTAGTAAAAAAATCTAAATTGTTTATTCAACAGATAATCGTGGTCTTCTTAATTTACTGTGTAATTGCTGACAGATGAAACCCATAAAGAAATGACTGGCAAAAGTGGAAATTATAATTTGTGGCAACGGAATGTTTAGTTGTCAGAAAATGTGATTTCTACTTTTCTTAATGAATTTAATATGCATTTCGGGAGGAGCTTGCGATGATCAACTGTAAGGACTCTACAATAAATCCATATTCGTACGATCAGGTAGTCCTCGGCCTAACGGAGCGAGCATGTGGCGGCCGATCAACACTAGTGACAGTGCGGCGCGCGCGTCTCGTCGAGGACGGCTACCGGCAACTTGCTGCGCTACCGTCGCGCGCGCTCAAGGGTTGCGTGCGCGTGCGCTTCATCAACGAGCAGGGGCTGGATGAGGCGGGCATCGACCAGGATGGCGTATTTAAAGGTACCCTTCTTTATTTATTACTCTTATATACATTTCGTGATATAACTAATTGCAGTTAATCAAGCACTGCCCTCTGCCATAAAAACGCCCGGTTGAAGGCCAAACTTGGTATTATCAAAGTGGAAGTCTGTGTTATCGTGATAACATGACCTTTCGCCTAACAACTTCGATAACTTATCTGTGTAATAAAAAAAACTGTATTTTGTTAGTGACCAAATTTTCACCTTGAATGGTTAACGAATTTTATATGGAAGCCCAAAGTTTAGGATTATTCCTGATAATTTGATAACGGTTCCGACTTCTTTTGTACAGCACTTTATACCGCCTTGAGGTTGAGCAGTTTGAATGCACAGACCTACTTACTAAGAAGTTTTTTCCGAAGAAACAAGTGTAACATGTCTAATCTCTATTGCAGAATTCCTGGAAGAGACAATAAAGCGAGTGTTCGACCCGTCACTGAACTTGTTCCGTGTGACAAGTGAAGAACGCTTGTACCCTTCACCAACCTCGTGTCTGCAGGAGAACCATCTGCAACTGTTCGAGTTTATTGGGCGGATGTTAGGGAAAGCTGTTTATGAGGTTAGTGGGATTAGAAATTTTGAGCAGTGGTGTTGATCAATACTCCTCTTCTACAAGTTGTATACAAAGCGTTCCAGCAACTACTTAAATACTTTTAGGGCTGATTTTTCAATCAACTGATAACTTTAATCGAGGAATAATTTTGAAATTTTGACAGTTATTTCATACAAAAACTGTCAATAGTCAATTTTATTCCTCGAATAATTAAATAAAAAGGCAGATTAAACGACCTGTGGTATTTGGTCGTAAATATACGACCCTGGCGAAATGGACACGAAAATATTTGTCGGATTAATCCGGCGGAAGCGGTTAATAAAATAAAAAAAGGAATAAAAAATGTGTAAATATAAATATTGTCTGGCTTAACTGCGAAATACATCAGCCAAATAGGAAAAAAAAAATTGTGACCCTAATCGAAATCCATTTCGTCCATACTTCCATACTAATATTAGGTCCTTACATATGAAATTGGCGTTTTGTATGGAAGGAACAAAAAGTCGAATATTTTTTAATATAATATATTTAATTAATCAAAGTATGAACCATTGTTTTCAATGCACTTTTGCCATCTTATAGGTAGTTCATTGATCCCTTTACTAAAAAAACCGGCCAAGAGCGTGTCGGGCCACGCTCAGTGTAGGGTTCCGTAGTTTCCCGTCCGTCACAATAAGTGTTCCCACGTACAATTCGATAATACCCGACCCAATGTAATAAGTACCTACAGCGCCATCTCTCGGGGAATTGGGTTACTAATTAGTACATAGACGTGCCAGAAGTTTTCGGTGGTAATTTTGGATTGCGAGAACCAATTTTAATCATTCTTTTTTTGTTTGAAAACAGATACGTTCAGGATAATAAAATATGTAAACGAAGTTAAAAAAAAATGCTTGCATATACGATTATACTACAAACTTAGTCCAGAAATGATTTTGTACAACTTTTGTCTTTTTTGTACAAAAACTGTTGTTTCTATCAAGTTCAAAATAATTTTCCTAGAAAGTCCTTATAAAGTTCTACTTTTCAGATTTTTTTCATATTTTCTAAACTTATGGTTCAAAAGTTAGAGGGGGGGGGACACATTGTTTTTTACTTTTGGAGCGATTATTTCCGAAATTATTGACACTATCAAAAAATGATTTTAGTAAACCCATATTCATTTTTAAATACCTTTCCAACAATATATCACACGTTAGGGTTGAAATTAAAAAAAAAAACACTTCCCACTTTACATATAGGGGGGCTACCCTAATAAAACATTTTTTTTCAAATTTTATTTTACCACTTTGTCGGCGTGATTGATATACATATTGGTACCAAATTTCAGCTTTCTAGTGCTAACGGTCACAGAGATTAAGCGAGGACGGACAGACGGACGGACGGACGGACGGACGGACAGACAGACATGGCGAAACTATAAGGGTTCCTAGTTGACTACGGAACCCTAAAAACCAGTCGGACGGGAATCAATAAAATCTTTGAAGGCGATTTGGACTGCCCCATCGGAGTTGAATTTTTTCCCTTGCAAAAAGTTATCCAAATTGCGAAAAAAATGGTAATCTGTTGGAGCAAGGTCCGGGGAGTACGGAGGATGTCTAAGACATTCCAATTCAAGCTCTTCTAATTTGGTAGCCGTCTGTTGCGCAGTGTGTGGTCTGGCGTTGTCGTGAAGCAGCAGTGGCGTGGAGCGATTGACCAGCCTTGGTTGTTTAGCCGCTAGCTTTTCCATCATGGTTTGTAATTGCTGACAATAGACATCAGCTGTAATAGTCTGGCCAGATTTGAGAAAACTGTAATGAACAATACCGGCACTAGTCCACCAAACGCTTACAAGTAACTTTTTTGGGGTTAATTTTCGCTTGGGGCAGGATTTGGCTGGCTGGCCAGGATCCAACCATTGCGCTGAGCGCTTCCGATTATCGTAAAGAATCCATTTTTCATCACAGGTAATGATTCGGTTTAAAATACCTTCATTGTTGTGCCGGTTCAGTAATGTAACGCAGCAGTCGACGCGCGTTTGCCGGTTTGCTTCAGTCAATTCGTGAGGTACCCACCTTTCAAGCTTTTTAATCTTCCCAATTTGCTTCAAGTGAATTAAAACAGTTTTATCACTAACATCGAAGCCTGCAGCTAACTCGGACGTGGTTTGCGATGGGTCCGCTTCCACAATAGCCTTCAATTCTCCATTATCAACTTGGGTCTCAGGCCGTCCACGGGGCTTGTTCTGCAGGTCGAAATTTCCAGAACGAAAACGTTGGAACCAAAAACGAACTGTGTTTTCTTTTGCAACATGACCGCCATACACATCATTCACCCTTCGAGTCGTTTCCGCAGCACTAGTGCCACGGCGGAACTCGTACTAAATAATGCGATATTTTAAATTTTCCATTTTGTAAAATGAGTGACGCAAACAGAAAAAACAGAAGAAAAAAAACAAATGAATGACGGTCATCGAAGCACAAATACATGAGTAAATAGCTGTACAAATTTGAATTTGGAATTCCTTACCAAAGAGGAGAAATTCGTGATTAAAGTGGCCAGTACGAAAAACGCCAATTTCATATGTAAGGACCTAATATTATAAATTCCAAAGTAACTCTGTCTGTCTGTATGTTACCTTTTCACGCCTAAACCGCTGAACCGATTTAGATGAAATTTGGTATAGAGATAGCTTGAGTCCCGGGAAAGGACATAGGATACTTTTTATCCCGATATTCCCACGGGATCGAGACTTATACGGGTGAAACCGCGGGGCGCAGCTAGTCGTAGTCATAAAATTAAATAGACCTTTTCATTTCTTACTCATCATCATCATCTGCCTAGCCTTTTCCCAATTATGTTGGGGTCGGCTTCCAGTCTAACCGGATAAAGCTATATACAGTACCCGGCGATAAATATTGCACATCGACCTTTGGAAAGAAACAATCGGCTAATTTCGGCTTCGTAGTGCGTTATCTCTGTCGCACACTACCTATGTGACGTTAACTGACGTTTTGTCAGTCGATGTTCAAGTGCGATAGAGTGTGGTCGCGTCCAGTTCAAAATATATATCTAGAGTTGTTAACACCCCCAAATTTAAATAATTTAAAGTTGTACTATGGCATCTTTAGGAAAAATAGGGGAACCTTTTTATTTTACCCCAACCTAAAGCAATCATTTATAGAAAAATTGGTGTATTTTATACAAAGAATAAAAAGAATTATCAAAAGAAGCAAATCATAATTGTTTTAACAGCGCCTTATAGATACCGGACTGTTTGTATTTCGTGCGACAGAGATAACGCTCTACGAAGCCGAAATTAGCCGATTGTCTCTTTCCAAAGATCGATGTGCAATATTTATCGCCGGGTACTGTACCAGTATTTTACATGGAGAGACTGCCTATCTGATCTCCACAACTCATTTCTTAGTTCACAATATTATATTATTTGTTCATACAGGGCATAGTAGTGGACGTGCCATTCGCGTCATTCTTCCTCAGTCAAGTGCTGGGACAGACTCAACAGGCGCTATACAGCTGGATCGACGAGCTGCCCTCACTCGACCGCGACCTCTACCGGAGTCTCACGTATATCAAACATTTTCAGGTATTTATAACACTTACAGGGTGTAAAAAAAAACGTCAGTAAAAGTTGGATTTTTGGTCTTCAATATCTCCGTAACCAGAAGGTTCCCAGCTGTGGTCCAGAACAAAAAAAATTGCAATGACGGGGAGCATAAGTAACTCGGCTTCGTCAAGACGACACCGACCGCGCAGTGGCGCCCTCATCGTTCGTTTGGTTATTTCTTTTATTTTAGAATGAAAAATGCAGAAAATAAGCATATTATGTTGTGCTCCAAAAGATTGTACGTTATTAATATTACAAACGGTAGTTTTACATTGTTAAAGATTATAAAACTAAACTAAACTACCATTAGGGCCAGACCTCGATTTGACCTTCATTCTGCTTTTGTTCCTTTATTCTTCAGCTTTTATGTACCTTCTAAAGGAAAATATAAAGTTTTTTCTATGCTAATAAGATTTTTTCTCTGTTCCAGGGCGATATATCCTCTTTAGAGCTTACATTTTCAGTGGACGAAGAGAGATTAGGCGAAATAGTAACCCACGAGCTTGTGCCGGGCGGCAAAGCTGTTCCAGTTACTAATGAAAACAAGTAAGTCACACAACGGTCTATAGCTTAGCAGAGTTTTTTTAGGGCTTATGTTTAACTTATCACCAGATAAAGTAAAATATAACACCTAAAAAAACACTTTACTGCCAAAAATAGTAAATGATCACCAAAATTAAAACTCCCATTTTATTGTAAAATACCTAGGTAAAGGTATTTGTGCTCTCATTTGCTCGCTCTTGCATCCTATGTCGACTATTTCTGTTTAAAGGGTTTAAAGTAACCTAACCAAACCTAACCTCGGGGTACCCAGCTAGAACTATTTTAATTTTATACTTAATGTTTTGGTGTTCAATATATTTTTTTGGTGATCATTATATTTAACCCCTTTTTTTAGAACATGGCTGCTAAACCTGTGAAATAAATATGCGTGTTATTGTTGTTATCAGGTTATTATTGTTGGCACTACAGACCGTTGAACATAACTAGAAAACAAAGACAATGGTGATGTTATTATTTTATGTCTTGTCTCTCATCAAAATGTCAATTATCTCTTTGGAAGACGTTACCTAAAGAGACGGCTCAAAATCTACTTTTGGCCAAGAGATCTTTTTATTGGATTGTTTTGTGTATCATTGTGTATGATTTCAATGTTTCAGAATAAACTACATTCACTTGATGGCCCACTTCAGAATGCACACGCAGATCAAAGACCAAACCAACGCTTTTATCAAAGGATTCAGAACTATCATAAACCCAGAGTGGTTGTCGCTGTTTTCAACGCCAGAGGTTAGTATTGTTTTTAATTTTATCTACACCCATGCTATAAATCCTCTATAAAAGTTTCTGAAACAGTTAGCTTATTGCCAACAAAACAACCAGTGTCATAGTAACCATAATATCATCCAAACGAGTGTTATTATGTTGTACTAAATTTCATTATGCAACTCGTTTTCAAAAAAAGAACCTTGTCATGCACGCGCGTTTCACTACACAGTGCAGTAATTTAAAAAAGGAACTTATAGATTATTCGAATTCACGTCGTATGCCGCCGGCCGCCATTTTTGTTCTATATTAGTATTGCAAAAAAACTGTTTCAGAACCTTCTATAGAGGATTCATATCATGGGTGTAGATAAAGTCTTGTATGCAACTGTACATAATTAGGTATTAAAACAGTTGCATAAATAACTAGAAGCAAACAAAAGAAGAATA
The DNA here is from genome assembly GCA_947508005.1 of Amphipoea lucens. NCBI lineage: Eukaryota > Metazoa > Arthropoda > Insecta > Lepidoptera > Noctuidae > Amphipoea > Amphipoea lucens. The sequence goes on from OX382367.1 coordinate 17,439,273, forward strand.
TTTTTAAACTCGTCTCTAAAAGTAATACGATATAGATTTTCCCAACCAAGTTGCCTTTATTTAGTGCCTTGTATTATGCCAAAGAGGCTCGTGGTAAAATAATAGCTCCGCGGATCGATCGATGAGAATAATTGAATGTAGTTTTTCTTTAAAATTTTTCCTTATCGACACATGTCATCACGAATAACCCTGTATTCCTTTAATCGGTGGTTCACTAGTCAGAAACGCCGCGCACATTCTCGCGTTGCGTGCCAAACGCTTAGGTCTGCATGGCTGCGGCGGCGCGGCTGAAAAGCGGAATCGTCACCATACGCGATTAAGATTTCGCAGTTGATTTGGTCACAGAGGCTTGACCGAAGCTTTAATTTTGAAAAATCAGTCTGTGATGTATGTTTTTTCCGCAGCTCCAACGTCTAATAAGTGGCGACAACGTGCCTTTAGACCTGCGCGACCTACGCCGTCATACTCAGTACTACGGCGGGTTCCACGACTCGCACCGCGTGGTGTGCTGGCTGTGGGACGTGCTGCAGCGGGACTTCTCCGAGAACGAGCGCGGCATGTTCCTCAAGGTGACGCACTATATGTGACATACTCAGTACTACGGCGGGTTCCACGACTCGCACCGCGTGGTGTGCTGGCTGTGGGACGTGCTGCAGCGGGACTTCTCCGAGAACGAGCGCGGCATGTTCCTCAAGGTGACGCACTATATGTGACATACTCAGTACTACGGCGGGTTCCACGACTCGCACCGCGTGGTGTGCTGGCTGTGGGACGTGCTGCAGCGGGACTTCTCCGAGAACGAGCGCGGCATGTTCCTCAAGGTGACGCACTATATGTGACATACTCAGTACTACGGCGGGTTCCACGACTCGCACCGCGTGGTGTGCTGGCTGTGGGACGTGCTGCAGCGGGACTTCTCCGAGAACGAGCGCGGCATGTTCCTCAAGGTGACGCACTATGTGTGACATACTCAGTACTACGGCGGGTTCCACGACTCGCACCGCGTGGTGTGTTGTATAGATCGTCTAATTTAAAATTGTGCGACTCTCCACTGCATTCAAATTCTTTAGTGCTTTTTATAAGCGTTTTTTAACGACTAGTTTTGGACTCGAACGGAGCCCTTCGTAGGTTCATCATGTGCTATGGAGCGAGTCTATTGAATTTAAATTTAAGTAAAGTGGCGGTCGAGTTCCATTTAGAGTAATCCCTAAATAAATAGTAATCCCTGAATAAATAAAAGTTCTTATGAAGTATATTTCTATTTCCAGTTCGTGACCTCATGCTCGAAGCCGCCAGTACTTGGGTTTGCTCATCTGAAGCCACCGTTCTCAATCCGATGCGTTGAAGTAGGCGACGATGAAGACACTGGTGACACAATAGGTAAGATTGTTGAACAAGAAAACGAAAGCCTCGTACAGATCTCCAAGAAAAAGTATGCGCGATGAGATTGAGCCGTTACAACCATGGAAGTAATGCTTGAAGTAAAGAATTTGGTATGTGATGTGATAAATATTAATTCATTTAGGGCTAATTTTACCAAAGTCAGATATCTTTTATCCGTAGAATAAAATTTACTTCTGTCAGAAGTAAATTTTGTTCTAGTATGGAAACACTGTCAAAAATTCAATGTTTATTCTCAGGATAAGACTTATTCTAGGTATAAAAGTTTGGTGAAATTCACCCTTAGTGAACTAAGGCTACGTTCGCACTGACGGTGGCTTGCTTAGCGCCTAGCGAGTCACCTTGCGAGTAAAACGAACGCTCTAGGATTTTCGCAACCAGCCGTACTGCGCGCTTGGCGCTTTCGCCAGTCGCCTAGCGTTTATCAAAAGATGTTAAGTCACTAAGACTCTAGGCGCTTTGCAAGTTAGTGCGTACGTAGCCTAACAATAATTAAATTAAAATTAATCACCATACCCACCTACAAACTGCTCATAATTACTATTTTTGACGTCTGTAGTTCTATCTTAAATAAAAAAAACATGAAATCCGAATCTGTAATTTTTGTCTAATTCAAGTATTCTCTCCACACAGGCAGCGTAATCCGAGGCTTCTTCACAATAAGAAAGAAAGATCCCCTGAACCGTCTGCCCACATCCTCCACCTGTTTCAACCTCCTCAAGCTGCCAAACTACCAAAAACGAAGCACCCTTCGCGACAAACTACGGTACGCAGTCAACAGTAACACCGGCTTCGAACTGTCTTAAACGGAGAATGAAAACTAGCGGATATCAATATTTTACGAAGAATGTGGACAAGTCTGAATTGTTATTGGATGTTCAAAATTTTAAAGGATTGTATCCTTAGGCCCTTTATACACGGCGCTTTTTTTTATGGTACGGCGTATAAACCGCGCCATGGAAAAAAAGTATATGAGCATGGTTCCATACAACACTGACGAACATGCCTTCACACGGCGATTAAACCGTAGTTTTTCACAGCAAGAAAAACGTGTGTACAAAGGGCCAAGGCAAAGGGGCAAGGGGGGGGGGGGGCTGTGCATAGACTTAGACAAAAGTCTATCGCTCTATGATAACAAAAATAGATGTCCTTTCAGAGTTATTTTACTTCTGACAGCTACAACCTCATTGTTATGAGAATAAAGGTCACTGTGATTTTGACCATGATACAAAATCAGATGTAAAACTTCTTTTGTCGACAATAAACAAAACAGTTTTACTGCTCTTTTGTCCAGGTGTGTGCACAGCCTTAATGACAACTGTCATTTAACTAAACCAAATCGCAGGGTAGGAGAATTTTAATTCGCAAAGACTCGACCTTTATGAGGCCAGTAATAATGCACAGATGTGCGTTTTCCTTTTATTCACCAAAAAATAATGAAGCTGGTCTTCACATGGCAACATTTTTATCTGGTACAAATGATTAAATACTCATACTGTTTTTTATAAAGCACGGATTTGTGGCAATTTTAAACGAACTTTTTAATCTATTGTGACACTAAGGGGCCTTCTCCACGAGCGAGAGAATCGCGGCGATATTGTCGTCGTACACTTTCTTAGAACGTGTCTCCACACGACGATATCATCGCGGCGAAAATTTGATGGCACGGCGAAACTATCGCCGCGATTCTCGCTCGTGGAGACTGCCCCTTAGTTTTCAATGTGGATGCACAGCACTAGTTTCACGTTTTTAATCATATTTTCAGGTATTAGAAAGTTTAATAAACCTGCGGGACAAGGTGAGATTTACATAATTTCGTATCGACTTAAATGTGTGCTCAAAGGTTAAGTTAAGGGGGAAGCGCCAGGGTAGACTGCGAAATTCAAATTTTCTTGTGTTTTTGCAATTTGTAGGTCAGTGTCAGGTTGTATGTTGAACAAAATATGTTTAGCGAGCATAGCAAGTATGTATAATTGTATATACAGAATTATAAATCAGTAAAATCCTCAATACAACCCTCTAAGTTCATATACTCCACATCATCTTCTTAGCCTTTTTCCAACTAAGTTGGGGTCGGCTTCCAGTCTAAACGGATGCAGCTGAATACCAGTATTTTACATGAAGCGACTGTCTATTTGACCTCCACAACCCAGTTACTGGGTAATACGATACCCCTTGTACTGGTTGTCAGACTTTTGGGCTTCTGACGACCCGTAACGACTGTCAAAGATCCACGAATGACAGCCGGGACCAACAGCTTAACGTGCTTTCCGAGGCACGGAGAGGTCTTGGTATGTAAAGATGGTCACCCATCCACGGACCAACCGCGGCAAGCGTAGCTTAACCTGATCGACTGTTATTTCTTACCCACAAGCCCCTACAAAAAACCTAAGTTCATATACTTCTATTGATTGATGTTTCATAAAATAGTCATGGAATAGCGCATCCCCCATAACCTGCGTACTGCACTTACTGTTAGTTCACAAATAAATAAAATTAACCAAAGAATGTAACGTTCGCTGCGGACAAAATAACTTGAGTATAGTCAACCTCGTAATTGCTTAACCAATTTTTACAACAATCCATACTAATATTATAAATTCGAAAGTAACTCTGTCTGTCTGTATGTTACCTCTTCACGCCTAAACCACTGAATGGATTTCGATAATATTTGGCAGAGAGATAGATTGCCGATATTCCCACGGGATCGACAGTAATGCGGGTGAAACCGCGGGGCGCAGCTAGTTCTTAATAAATTGAAACTTTACTAAAGTTTTGATTTCCTAGAAAAGCGGTTTCGTCATAAAATAATGGCCGTCATGAAAATATGTAATTTACACCAGTGTTTGACATTAAGTCAAACCCGGCTGCCCAAAGATTTAAATCGCTAGATTTTCCTTCACAGTACTTAGTCACGCGAAAAAGTGTCCATACTGAGAAGAGTGAGCTCACTCACACATTATTAAATAGCGTTTCCAAGACAATCAAGTCAAGTTGCTGCGTCATTGCGTGTGTCAGAGGTGTCAAAACGAAACAGAAACGCGTCTATCTTTTAACGAGGTAGGGCGGTATCTTACAATTTAAATCTTTGTCGCTGTCATCATTTTCAACACAGCCGTCACTGCGGCCGTTAAGTGTGGCCACCGCCCTTCTAGGAAAACATAGCTTAAGAGTAAACTAGTCGCGAGCTCGAACTCACTGGTGGTCATGGCCAAAATCACGCTGTCTAACTTGGCTTCGTGTCTGACGGAGCTAGTATCAGTGATGAGCAGTTAGACGCTAATCTACACGCACAACATCTAGTTCTCACGCACAGAAACACCGTTCCGAACTGATAGGCGCATAAAAATATTTGAAAAGTGCTTTGGAAAATCGAGTTCTATGAAAAATCCACTACATAAATCAATCACAAATAAGGTTTTTTTAACTCTTCGATAACTGAGCTTTGTCGGTACGGATTTAATTTTTAATATTTTTCAGTTCTTTTATTACTTATTGACACCCAAAGTTACGTTAAAAATAGCAAGAAAAACGAATCATTGTTGGCTCATAACTTTTTAATGGCTTGTTATTTTACAATTCTGCTTCCGTACAGACACAATTAATAATTAGACAAAACTATACAATGTTTAACTTTGGATGTACAATGTCAAACAGTGGAGTAATACTCTCCCGACATTTGTATGGAAAAAATATCGAATAGTGGCACCTTAAGGTTGAACTATCTAAAGTCTATTCAAACTTATGTTTCAAATTAATATTATTTCAAGTTAAACAAATAACAACTTTATTTTAATGCTTATTAAGTTGATTTCAGAGTGACTAGCACTATTGAAAAAGTTATAAAAATGTTTGAAGTTGCAGCGTGAACTGAACGTTATTATGTAAGATTTAAAGTTATTTTTCCCTAAACTTAGATTATCTTCAATTTTTGGCAAATAAATGTCGAATGCAGAATAACGGTCTTGAAAGCAAAATAGACAGTCAATTTATGACGCGCAAGTGACATTCAACCTTAAGGTAGTAAAGGAATTACGGAGTCGACTATACGATTATAAAGTGAGTATAAAAATGTGCTCACATAAACTTTTGGAATAGGGAAATAATGTAAATTAAAATTACTTAATCGTGAGGCAGCAGAACTGATTCTTCTTAAGCTGCCCTAAAACATCTGAAGGCCAATTCTCGTAATTTAATACGTTCAAAATCTAGTCGCAGCCTCATTTAGGCGACAAACAAATGTCAAAAATGTAGGGAAATTAGAGGTATTTTTGACAGATTGAGACCGAGATCAGACTGTAAACGTTCAGATTAAAATTACGCGGATTGCCCCTGTGATTCTAACATTTTAACGACGATCTCAAAAAATATTTGCCTAAATGAAAACACCGGCAAATACATACATGGAGTACAATGAAAAGACTTACACCCTTCCTAATAAAGGTTGTATAGCATCTGTATAGTTACACAACGCCTTGTCTTCTTCTTTCGAAAGTCAAATTACCTACTGACGACTGAAAGAGAGAAATCGGTGTGTAACTATTCATCTGATATAATACGTTTGTTACTAAGGGGGTAAGAAAATTGGGGTTTGTATAATGTGTGAAATTATGTTGCATACACATAGGTTAAGCTTTTCAAAAGTTAAGTGTGACTACTGCACCATTTTAACGCCATTTCTTTACCCTTTTTAGGCCAGTAACTTAATTTTACTAGCATCTAATAAATGTTTTAGATTTTTGTAATATTTCATCGAATCGAGAAGTGATGAAGCCAGTTTGTTTCGGGTCGTATATTAACCTGTAATGCAGATTAGGCCTAAAGAGAGAACTGTACGAGTTATTCGAAGCCTACATTACTGATACGAATTATTTATAACATTGTATGTAGAACGAATGTACGTTTGTAACCTAGATCTCGTCATTTACCCATAGTATGTATAATTCACGGTGTAAATCGGTATCTAAAAGTGAATTCTAAATAATCCAGTCCAATGTATAAATAGATGTATTGTATATAGACAATAACGTATTAGAATATTGTACTACAACCCGCTAGAGTTAACTTGAGACACGAGCGGCCCCTCCCGCCTCCCGCCCTGTTACCGCGCTCGCCATCGACTCGACAATAAAAAAAAAGTTTCTTTATTAACTTCAGTTGTACAAAAACGCTCATCTAAACACTATGCAGCGTTACAACAAAGGAAAAGAGTGATTTCGATGAACTGTCAATACCGCGCGCATACGTCATTCGAACGAAGTCTCCAGTTAACTATTGCGGGTTGTAATATTGAATGTTATTTTATTTACCTATTTATGTACAGTATATACCTTTGGCTTTTTATTGGCATTTTAAAATCAAAATTCATATTCTGGATCACATTTTTAAGAGGTTATTTTTTTGTTTTTAAGTACATACGACATAATGCAATCTAAACTAAGGTATTGAGATAATGCGACAACTACAGTGCGGCCGACGAGAGACTGCGTTCTTGGCACCCGTCAGGCCGTCAGTTTCGTACAAACGAATACGTGTTTGGCGAATTTGATCTTTAAGTATTAGTTCCTAGAATTGTCGCATTGACAGGTGTCAGGAACGCCCAACGACCTGACTGTAAGACACATCTGAAACTTATAAGGTACAGCCAATTGTAATAATATGTATTTACATAGAATTTTCAACATCATCGATATCATTTTTAGTTTTTCTGAATTTCCATGTTTAAAAGATTTCTTTTCTAAACAAAATAAATCTTTTTTACAAGCTTTTCTTTACTTAAATTGTGTTTCACGATGTGTAAGCATATTATTAGATGGGACTGTACAATATTTTATATTGTTAGGAAACAATTTAGATGTGATTTAAGCCTCGTATTCATGTTAAAAAAAGTTGAAGAACACTGCAATTATTCATGTTGCTGGCAACATTTTTCAAGAAATACAAAAACATTCTGCTACAAATGCTGCAAAATTCTTCTGCAAATTTACCTCCAGCGACCCGCCCCTGCTTCGCACGGTTTTTACGAAATGACAGAACATTATTTATTGTTAGGGTTCCGTAACTCAAAAGGAAAAACGGAACCCTTATAAGATCACTTCGTTGTCCGTCTGTCAAACCTTTTTCTCAGGAACGTGTGAGTTATCAAATACTCAGGGCTGCAATCCCATGAAGCAGTGAAAAAATCAAGCATCTAAGTCAACGCAATCAAATCATACGGGCGTTTATGTTCCGTTTATGTCGCATATTTTGACACTCGCAAGGGAATCAAAACCTATAGGGTACTTCCCGTTAACCTAGAATCATGAAATTTGGCAAGCAATGTCATGTAGCACAAGTAAAGGAAAATATCCGAAAACCGTAAATTTATAGTTACATACCTACCTACAGTGCGCGAGTGCGACCCGCGGGGCAATTGCGTAACACTTTATCAATCGGAATTGGTTTCATTTTGAGAGTTCAACAACATTCATTGCGTTATTTACGTGTTGAGCAGACAAATTTTTCGAACTTATGAAGCAATGGATTAGCAATTGGCTTCGAAATGATTCTGATTCCGATTGATAGTGTGTTACGCAATTAGGGTGCTGCACTTGACCGGTTTTTATAAGTAAGTTTAATAATGAAAACCGTATCAAAATCCGTTGCGTGGTTTAGAAGAACAACGCGGTCAAACAGACAGACACGAAAAGCTACTCTAATTTATAATATGAATACGAGGCTTTATTCTGTGTCAATGTAATCTACACTTTACTATTGCACTATAATGTTTTATATCATCATATTTTTACAATTAAGGTCTTCAATAGTTATACTTTGCAATATTAACATAGATTTTGTGTCCCTATGTGTTGTAATTATTTGTCTGTAGTCTATATAACGGCATATTTTATTGTATAAAATTTATATTTCGTTGTTAATTTAATTCAATTACTTTCAAACAATTTTATTAACATTGTATACAAAAAAGGTCGACTGCAGAAAAGTTATTTGTTTATTGAGAAATGGTACATGCAATATCAAAGACATTACCCTCCGTTTGGGCTTCGTCACAGGCGGGTAAAAAAGGTATTGAAGCATTACATTTGTCATTTAACTTTTCTGCAGTAGCTTTTGAGCGAAGATAGTATTTTGTAGTAGTGTTTCCCTTTTTTAATTGAAAAGTTTTAAGTATTTACTAATATATGCATAGACAAGGATCATTGTAAGGGATATTTTGTACTAGCCACGTAAATATGTTGTATAACACAATGTGATTCTCTGTGATAAAATAATTGATATTTATTATTGAGAAGTTTTATTAATACCCTTTAGGGAGGGCTCACGAGAAACTTATTTGCCCATCAACTTTTTTGTCTCTGTCGCTGTCTCCTTGCCGAAACTTGGACGATGCGCACACGGGACCGACAGCAATGCTTCTTTTTACGATTTCGTACCTCAAAAGGAAAAAACGGAACCCTTATAGGATCACTTTGTTGTACATCTGTCTGTCTGTCCCTTTATCTCGGGAACGTGGAAGTATCGACTTGAAATTAAAACCATATACTCAGGTCTACAGTCCCTTGAAGCTGTGAAAAAACCAAACTTCTAAGTTAACGTAAAAAAAGATACGGCCGTTTATGCCGCAAAAAACATATATTTCGACACTCAAGGGAATCAAAATAGTACTTCCCGTTAACCTAGAATCATGAAATTTTGCAAGAAGCAATGTCATGTAGCACAAGTAAAGGAAAAAATCAGAAAACCGTAAATTAATTTGTAGTTACACAAGAAAAAAAAAATCCTGTGATAAACTATTTACATACCTACAAATTTGTACGGAACCCTCTCGGTGCGCTAGTCCCACTCGCACTTTACCGGTTTTTTGTAATATTTTTGGTTGAGCGGCAACTGGCTAGCTGGCAACTTTTTTGTCGCCGTACGCGCACTTGCATTGCAAGTTGCAACCAATAGACGGACGATAGTTGCGTCCAAACCCGCCGACGTAAATGTCTCCCAGCGTCACTACATGCGTGCACTTTCATACAAACCCGTAGACTTGATGTGAGAGACAAATTAGTTGTGGAGACAAAAGTTGCTCGTGAGCGCCCTCCGTTATTCCCTTTGTCCTGAATGTCCCTACGAATCGCCTGGGAAGCGGAAGACCCCCTGCTACATGGTGGCCCAGTATCAAGAGGGAGATGAAAGCGCAGAACCTAACTCCTATGGCGCAGAGAAAACCGGACCCCATTCATGATGAACAGACGCAGGCGCTAATAAAAAGAAAGAATAACTCAATTTTGATTTTGTTGTAACGTTTGAATAATAAAAATAACTATGAAAACTTTATTCGTTAGTAGGAAAAAGAACAAGGAAGTCTAACAATCTTTTATAATTTTTTTCCAAGCCGGTCACACTCCATTGAAACTGGCCTCTCCTGTCATTGTCAAAATGTCAACAACAACTGCACTAGCGCCATTAAAAAAAACAAAATGTTAAGTTTTGAAGTTTTTTATTTCAAAATACATTAATGTTTAAGTTCTTATAATATCATTTTAGAGATATTATTAAAATATAGTTATGTACCCATGTAATCAAAAGTAATAAAATACAGTCGTAAGCCAATTATTCAGGTTGGTTCTCAAGCACAGCTGTTTACCGCGCGTCGACGCCATTGTTATTTTCTGTCTCTTTTTAGACCGCGTCCTCGCGGCTCCCCTCGCCCCTTCCTTCCCTTCAACCAGTTTCGCTCGATTTTCGTGACGCGTGGACGTCTGCGCGGCGCGGACTAAAATATCTCGGTCTTATCCTTTGTCCAGGAAGAAGCGAACTCCACAATAACTCGCAACCACAACTGAAACTCCCCTGTCAAACGTGAAGAAATAACTGGTGTAATCTACAGGTGTATCGTCTTTCCGTGTGTTGTTTAGTGATTCCCGCATAGTCAATCGAGCATGAATAATAAAGAAGTAACCGGTGATATAGTTGTGTGTCCACTGGAAGGCGAAGTCTGGTGATAGGGCGCAGTGTCGAGGTCGTAGGGTTCGGCGTGTGATGAGTCTGCGGTGACGGCTCGCCGCTGAGCGGTTGGATGGCGGCTGTAAGCGGCCCCGCGCGGCACTCTCGCGTCTCCATGAGTGTGTCCATGTCGCTGATGCAGGGCGGTACGCAGAGCGCGCCGCAGGGCGCCATCCTGGCGGCAGCGGCGCCCTACTACCAGACGCCGGCCATCCCCACGGACGTGCAGCCCGACCGCCCGATCGGGTATGGCGCCTTCGGTGTTGTATGGTGAGTCAATCTTGTTGTTGTTTATATTTTCAAATTGCCCGCGTCACATTCAAAACTAATTGATGAAGTGTCTATCAATTCTGGATGCTAACTTGCATGCGTGAATTGGGGGATTGCAGTACTAATGTGTTTGCACTGTGAGCAATCTTTTCGGTTTTGAGTCTTTGTAATTTGAACCCATCCCATTTTATTCGGCTCACGGTTTTTTCGTTTTTATTTAATCGTACTGTGATTGATTGTTGATCTTTGGCTATTGTGTATGTTCAGCTATGTTCACACAATACACAATAGATCCAGAAACCTGAGTAGGTAGAACTTGAATGAGTGATCATTATACTATTTAAACATTGTGATATTACTTAGCTAGCTACCACAGCCGAGGCACCAAAATGTAATTTCCTTGATTGCAATTATTAGGAATTTAAGTGCCTTCATTTCTTAACAAATTGTACCTAGGTACCTACTAAATAAAAACCTAGCATTAAAATTCCTATTTCATAAAATCCATGATTACCTAGAAATAGTTGGATAAATGATTATTGTTGCTAATTGCAATAACAGTTAGGTACTGAATTACTGATATAACCTCAACTTTTTTTTTATCTTGAATTAATGAAATGTAGAAAAAAAACCTACCTAAGTACTATATTTTACCAATCAACACTGTAAAAAAAATTCAAAGTTTTTTTTTTTCTAAAATGAAAGATTCTTATAAAATTAAGCTATAATATTGGTAGGTAATTACTTTGTTTAAAAAGATGCATTTTTGCAATCATCTTACCAAGCTACACCTAGCTATCTTTATCTTATTTTTTTTTTCCTTTTCTTTAGCTAGGTCTATATAGCTACTTACTTTATTGCACTCATGTGGTATGTAGTTGTTACATTAGAATTGAAAAAGCAAACAACGGTAGCAAGAATACAGCTTAACAGGTACGGTCAGCTGTGAAAGTTCATTAACACTGTCACTTTTTTTACATATAAAACATCAAAGTTGTCTCAAAATGATTAGATAAATTGCTTTTCAGCATTTCATGTAAAGATGAGTTAATATCCTGAAAATTTTATATTTATTTCTCTATAAATTTGCAAAATAATTTATTCATTTAAAAAACTCTAATTAAACAACTTTTGTTGTTGACTGTTGACCATACTTTTCATGGCAAAAAAATCCATGAAGCATTGTTATTATTTTTTGCCTTGAGGTGCCTTTTTTAATTTATTTTGTGCCTTAAAATACTGAAGTAGCTATAAGCTACCTAAGTAGTTTTAGAACTTTGAGTACCAATGTATGTTCCAAAGAACAAAGTCATTGGTTGTGTGAACATCAACAAAGCTGGGATGTATATATGCATTCATGCACCACAACATTTTCAAACTGAAATCTTACATTGTCGTTCTTATCGACTCTGATTTTACGAGCTACAAGCTCTGCCACACTGAAAAGTTTTATACGACAAACCCATAAATCGAGCGAATGTAACATACGGGAATTTAGAACTTAAGGGCTGCCAAATGTTCGCATAAACGCAAAACGTTGTTTGGCTACAAAAACCTAAAGTGGTTATAATTTTTGGCACCTTAAAGTAGGTAAGGGGTGTGTTCTCACGTTCGTAACTTCGGACAAACGGCACCTATCTTCTTGTTTCTAGTCTTAAAGTCCCAAAGCAATTTAAAGAAACAAAGACCATACCGTTACCCGTGCATCGTGTAGTAGCTACATAAGTGGACTTGTCGATAAGTAAAGCGCACTAAACAATTATAACTAGTCTCTACGAGCAACGTTCGTTTTACTACCTCGGAACACGATGCAACCGTTAAACCTAGAAAGCTACGATTCCATTTCAAATCATCCATTTTTAACGAGCAGGATCGCTTTATGAGTCCAAACTAAATCTTCTAAGCCTTTATTTACATATCAGTTGTCGAACTAAACAAGTTTTGAAAGTTTACCAAAAGTTTACATTGCACTGAAGTTAGGCAGTTCACCAGTCTAATCTGCACCAGTTGCCTTCTGTAAACACGTGGAGTTTGTACCGGCCGGCGACGGGCATTCGATTCAGCGCGAACGACATAAGAGCGGTTTTCAATATTCATGTTGCCCGCAATCGAATGCACATTGCGTTGGACGACCGAAGTCACTCCTCAAATGAAACTGTGCTTTATTGCTCACGCGTTTAGCTAGCTTTTGATTTAATAGCTTCGATATCTGTTATTGAAACGGAGGTAGTGAATGCGTGGTTCCCTTTTGTAAGCGACATTCGCCCTTAAGTCGGTGGGTGTAGATACCGAGTTCGAGCACGGGCACAGTGGGAGCGCCCTGAAGTAGTGCAACTTCGTGCATCGGGGGTAGCGGTTGTTAGGTATGGGTGGATGCTTTGTGTCGACTCGTCGTGCGTAGGTAGGTCCCTCATGGCGCTTGCCGCGTCGATTGTGTGTGAACGACCGCGACGAGGGGAGGCACGCCTGATTATTCCGAGCCCGCGTCGATCGCCGGTCGAGAGCCCTAAAACCCGACTCTGCTCTGCTCCTATCCCTCCTTCCTTGTACTCGCCCGTTGAATGCAAATAGGGCCTCCTTAACATTAACATTTTAGTTATTTTCTCTCCTTTCTGAGTGTTTTAATTTATTCTCGTCCTGGCTTCTGCATTTAGATATATTTGTGTCCATCTTTGTGTCCACTTAATAATACGCCAGCTAGTTATTTTACTTTTGAGTGAAACAATGCAGTTTTACTCTCGTTATGCTCATCTTCGCATGTAACGAGTCCATTTCGTCATTGCTCGGCGGTGACAAGACAATCACGATAGCGCGCTGTCATAACAACTTGTGCCTAAGAATAACAGCATACGCAGTAGAAAGCCGCAATAAAATGAATTCAAGCGATTAACGCACACGAGATGTTTAATTTTCTGTTGACCTGGTATCGTTAAGGACCTGAAACTGTAAATGCCAAATGCCAAAGTTACCTAGTTCTAGGTAATTTGGCTGTGGAGCCTTCGAATGTCAAGATGACTGAAGTGTGAAATATCATTTACGAATGTATTAAAATGTAAACAGACATACTTATCTGAAAGTACACAAATAATGTTAGCAAACTGCAAACTCATAGAAATCAGAAATCAGTCGTCTCGAGAGAATATACAGTATATCTACACATTGGTATCTATCTACTACACAAAGAGAAAACAGAGAGCATTGCAATGCGTCCTTGCATACACGTTCACGTGTAATTTAATACCAAGCAACGAGCAATGTCAACGATAACAACTCGATATTCGGTGCTCGCACTACCTGCATGCCAATTGAGAACAACGGGCAATTCAAGGTGATAAACCTATAGGTCGGGACAGCTAGGATGGGCACGGCCTATAGTAAATTAATTACCACAAGCTTGCGGGCTGATTGATCGGGCTGCGCGGGGTCTGCCGCGCCTCGGGTCGCGCCTTCGGTCTCCACCCTGCTGACCGTGGCTAATTGCTCCGAGCCAGTTGAAAAACTTGATCCATCCGCCTTTATGGCAAACTCGCTCTCGAATGGAGTTTTGAACGCATTTTGTCGAACACTTGATTAAAAGGTGCGCTCTTGATGTTGAACAACAATTCTCTCCGTGGCTTTAAAATAAAAGCAATTTGTTATTATAAGCGAAGATATTTTGATTCCGCTCAAATGCATCGTGGTTATTATTATCCTGTAAAAAGGGCCTTTTCATGTTTTCAGCATCAAAAGATTCCTTATTGGCGGTTTCATAAGGGTTCTTTACCTGCTACTGATCGCATGAATACCTATTCGATTACCTGCCTTAGTCAGACCTCAACTCTTTAAGTAGTGCCGCGTATTTATTCTTGAGAATCCGAAGTTGGCAGTCAGTTCAAAAAAGTAGTTTAGAAACTAGTAGTCCTCTCACTTAAATTGGCGTTATTTGTATGTACTTACGTGCAGTTACCTAGGTCAGGAAAGCATGACAGAAGCGAGCGGATATTGTGCCGAATCGAGACTTACGACAGTTTTTGTTTGTGTTGATTTCCGTTGAAATGCCGTCAAGTTTCTCTCGGCTTAATTCGATCATACGCTCACGGAAACCATTGTTTTACTCGCCTATTATGATACTAACAGAATTTCCCAAAAAAGAAAATTGAACAAAGCAGTAAATTCATATCTAGTAAGGAATTACGTGGTTACCCCACGTAAGTCCTAAAACTGTACATTCCCGAGATCCTAACCCATTCATAGCCACATCCTTCTTTGTATAAAAACGAGCCCGTAATCCGTAACGCTAGACAAAAGAAGTAATAACTTTAGAAACCTTTTGCTACTGAACACAATAGAATCCATTTTTGCAAATCTCGTCACAATACGCTTGGCACGGAGATCTGATAAACTTGGGATTGTTCGTTTATCGGCACCTAAGCTAGTTTTCAATACGGAGGAATTAGCAGCATGTGAGATTATAGTAACGACACAACTTTATGGATACATCGTCCAAAATCGTCAAAACACGATCATTTGCGATCTAGCGTTACTCGAGTTCGAAATCAGGTAGGAACTGGCAGAGTCAAGTACGTTTCAAAATTCTTAAGTGGAGCAAAAATATGCGATCCCTGGCACCAACTAAAGTTTTGGTCGTTCAAAACATCGATGGAACCTTTAAATTGAGTAATGTGGAGACGTGTGAAGTAGACGAGATAACGGCGGCATCGCGACGCGAGTACCGGCAGCGAACTGGCCTGCTTACAGCATAACCAGGTCACGGGGAACTTATAGTCCGCCTGGCGGCTATCGTGCGTGTATTAAGTGACGTGACATAATTCTATTGTAAGATTTCCAGCTTAGATGCACCCGAAGATAAATGGGTGCAAAAAATATCAACCAGCAGCCTAATTGCGGAACGCCAAATCGTCAAATGATTCTGATCAGTTGGCTTCATTTCTATCACAATTGGCTTCATTTTACGATTTTCGAATTGCGAAACTCTAGTTTATTATGAAACTTATTATGAACGTTAAGGCCCTGCGCAGAAACTAGAGTTTCGCAATTCGAAAATCGTAAAATGAAGCCAATTGTGATAGAAATGAAGCCAACTGATCAGAATCATTTGACGATTTGGCGTTCCGCAATTAGGCTGCTGGTTGTGAATTACTTCGAGAATTTCAAGCAATGGAGACGAATAGACGACTTTCCGTCGTGCACTTCATTGCGGTTTTGGCGTTCTGAAAAACAACTTCCCGCTGAAGCGCAAGCTTTATCGAAATTGAGACCTGACTGCGAGATCGCTTTTACTGAGTAAATACTTACTCAACATCAAGGAGTTAATTGAAGTCTTCCAAATTCGTCTGTCTTCAATCGATTATGTTCAAAGTCATACTTAAACATTGAAGCTCTCGAGACTCCCCGCGTTGTGTGACCTGAGATACCACTTAGTTGCAAGTCAGCCATTAACCACAGAGGTTTTTTGCTCCATCACCGTCGAGCGATAATTGGTGTCGTGAGAAAGGAGCTGAGATTGACTGATAGCGGATTAAGATTTTAAGCTAACTCTGATAAAGATATTGGAATATTGAGAATAGATATGGGAGCCTAGGTGTCAGGTCACGGCAGGCTAATCACCTGTTGGATAAATTGAACAAACATCAATATCCGTGTCCCAAATAGATTAAGGGGGCATCAATTTGAAAATTTATGATCAGTAACTGTCGTATCGAGCACATTTATATTTCGCCTTATCACGTTATTTCTAGTTGCCAAGATCCACACTATATCCTTGTTAACGATGTATAATATTTTGTCCAATGGAAAGGCCAGCCCCTCGGGGCCATTCAATAAATTCTATGCCGTTCTGCCCTCGTAATAGCAAATGCAGTAATCGACATTTTTACGATTTTACATTTTTGTCAAAAATTACATGGGGAGACTTCAAGCTATACGTAGAATTTTTTTTACTTTTTTTTTAAGTGGCTGGAACATGATGAAATTGAAAAAAAAGGATTGAAAAAAAAAAAAAAAAGCACTTAAACGCGTTTTTATCTCGAAACCGCCATTTTGCAAGTACTGCATTTGCTGTTACGAGGGCAGCGTTGGTGTGATGAAAGGAGAGTAAGGAATTGTGTCAAAATAATGACAGCATCCTCCTTGGCTCTTAAAACATGCTAAAATTAGTATTCCATCTGCCAAGCTCTGTAATTACGGCAATGTTTCCATAGGGAGGTTCAGTGAAGGACATCCTTGTTTATTTTTTAATCTGAATAGCGAGATACCTTCACGGAGCTCCTGTTTATTCCATTTGCCGTAACAACGTACAAATTCCTACTTTATAAAATCCAGTGTTCCTTATCTGTTCCCCAAATCCAGAGCGCGTGGTACGCAATGACGTCACAATTCACGCTGTGTGTTCGCATAACAAGTTTGTTTCTAGCTATCTTTACTATGTTGTTTGATAAGCCTGGTTTGGTAATAGAGAACGCATCGAAATTTTTGGAGTAAAATATTGCCACAGTAAAAATAAGTCCATTAAAAAAAAATGAATATAGGTACTGGCACATGTTACTATTACAGTATTTAGGTTTATTTGCCGATAAAAGGGCGTTTCAGAGAAATGTTGAAAGTCATTAACCTGAATTTCGCTAGTAGCTCTTACTAAGGGCCGATTTTGGCCACATTTCAACAACCATTGGTATTCTTATTAATATATTTACTATTATGATTGTCCATACAAATGAAGCAATGGACGTTGAACGGTAGCCAATATTACTATTGTTGAGACTTGGGAACAGTTAATCAAATCTGTGAATTGCCAAATGATAGTATCTAATTTCTAAGTCAGGAAGGACAATCATGCTTTTAATAGTTAGTATTGATGCCCCTTTAATTAATTCTAACTATCGACTCGCCTATTGACTTAACACATAGCAACAAGGATTGGGTACTAGTAAATTATGGGTATACAAACACTCGCTTCGGATCTTTTGGGAACAAAGGCGAGGCGGCCATTCTAAATTTATAAAACAAGCAGTGAAGTTTCTATTGGTACTCGAAACTTGACAGGCACGTGTATCGTCAGTATCTTCGTAGGTATATTTAAGTATTTTTCTCACGCACTCCAAGCTATATTTGATAGTATTGTCTACCACCAAATTAGATCGTTGTCTTGTCGCGAACCCAACTTCGCCAACCCAGCGGTCTACTCCCTAAGCTCGAAGTGAAGTGGAAACGGCCGCGACTTACGAGTTGTAGGTCGTAGGTTCGAACCCTGACAAGCGCTCTTTGTGTAAATTATTTCATCACCACTGCTCTCAAAACGGTGAAAGAAAACATCGTAAGGAAACCGGCAAAATGTTTTAGAACCAAAAATTCTAAGACATGTGACGTCTAACAACCCGCACCGGGCCTGCGTGGTTGGATTACGGCCCACTCCCTCTCACAGAGGAGGCCTGTGTCCCAGCAGTGGGAAGATTATAAGCTGATTATGCTATGCTTATGCTTACGAGTGTTCCCTGCTCCGTATCACCTATGGACACAAGATTACTTTGGAGCCCGAACAAAGAATGAATGACAAATCGATTTGACAGTTGTCCCTTCTCCCAACATGTTATATCCTGTTCGAAAATTTTACTAAGTCACTTGTTTTGACGGATCAACTACTTCCGGATCCGGACGGACTCGTATCGTCGTTCACGGAGTTACGACCGAACCCAATAACCTATTGACAGATCGCTACTGATGGTAGCCAGTGCTAATTATAACTGCTAGTATAATTATAATCATACAGATCACTACTCATGTATATTATGTAGATTATTGGAACCCCCAGCTAGATGGACGAACGACCTAAAGAAGGTGGCTGGGGTAGACTGGATGCGGAAGGCGGAGGACAGGGTGCTGTGACGCAGTCTGGGAGAGGCCTATGTAAATAATATAATAATAATATTCCACAACTATCACACAACGCCATCTAGTCCCAAGCTAAGCAGAGCTTGTGTTATGGGTACTAGACAACTGATAAACATACTTATTTCTAAATACATACATATTATAGATAAATTACACCCAGACACAGAACAAATGATCGTGCTCATCACACAAACATTTGTCCTGGGTGGGAATCGAACCCACGACCTCCGGCATAGCAGTCAGGGTCACTAACCACTAGTCCATCAGGCCTGTCAAGGCTATGTCCAGCAGTAGACTGCGATAGGCTGAGTTTTTCTATCTCCAGTATGCCAAAACTGATGATAAATTAGGTAATTGGGTTCGGCCGTTGGAGAGTAGACCTTCCAAAAGCCATCGTTCAAATCTACAGCAATCAAGTAAATGAACCACTATTTACTTTAAAACAGAACAAAACAACAATTGAAAGCCAAATGTAGTCTTATTTGACTCTAATGTTGAACTATTTCAGGCTATTTCACAAGTTTACGCTTCTTTGTACAAGTTTCAACCTATAACGGCAGACAACGACTGACAAAGCCGACTGTTTTGTGTTTGTTCCGTAATTGTACTGTCAGTTTAATACCTGTACAAATTGTAGTATTATTCCGAGCAGGCAATAGTAATACCTGCTTTTTAAAACCTTATCTGTTTGTGGAACTGTAATCGTGCAGTAAACAGGGTGGCAGGGACCACGACGCGTGAAATTAAAACCATGAATTCAGCTCGTAATTCTAGACCCCCTAGCATAGAAATTTTTGATACAGGTTATCAAAAAAAAAAATTTCTTTTTCATAAATATATGTACGCGGTCAAAATGTTTTATATTTAACTAGCTGCGCCCCGCGGTTTCACCCGCATAAGTTTCGATCCCGTGGGAATATCGGGATAAAAAGTATCCTACGTCCTTTCCCGGGACTCAAACTATCTCTACACCAAATTTCATCTAAATCGGTTCAACGGTTTGAGCGTGAAGAAGTAACAAACATATAAACACACACTCACACTCACAAACTTTCGCCTTTATAATATTAGTGTGATATATAGTGTGATAACAAGCAACAAAGGACTCAAATATTTTACAACAATATTTCTTAACAACCTAACACTGCAATATACCTAGTTCATGCGAATCCCTGCTAAAAGCTCAAACCGATTTCGAACGTTTGCAGCAGCGATTCACAGAACAGTAATGCATGGCGTATTGCTGTATAAAGAACAACTTTTGTTTTTAATAACCGACGAACATTTTCAACGCTTCAGAATCATGTACTAAATCCATGGTAACAGGTTTTGCGTCGTTGTTCCCTGCCACCCTGTATACTGGCTGACTTTTTTTTACCGTCGTCTGGTCAAAAACAGGGTATAAAAGGTGAACGGAGTGAAAGCCTAGGGTACAAAAATTTATTTTCCTGGTTTCACCCGCGTAAGTGTCGATCCCGTGGGAATATCAGGATAAAAAGTAGCCTATATGTAAATCCAGGGTGTCAGCTACCTCCATACAAAATTTTATCAAAATTGGTCCAGCCGTTTGAGCGTGAAGAAGTAACAAACATATAAACACACACACACAAACTTTCGCCTTTATAATTTTGGGAGTAGTTCAATGAAAATAATCTAGAACACGTTTAAGGAAAATCGGGACAGACTCTAAAGGCGAAACAACAATGCCAATGATTTGGCTTCACGTCAAAACGTTGGTACTGCGTATCGCACGGTATCTAATGATAGTCGTCGCAGTGCGATTAATTGGCAACAGTTTACTGGACACGGCTTCCCCATGGCTCCACGGTTCACGCAGGTCACTCAACCTCGCGGTGTTTATCAGAGATTCTGAACATTCGGCGGTGCGTGCACGCCGCCGCCGTTTACGTGCCATTGACATTCGGGACTCGGTTTTGCATCGGAAATAGCACACGCTACGATTATTATTTCCCCGATACAGGGGGACTTTATTTTTATCGTGGGTTCAATTAGCGAGTAAGTGCGCAATTCATGCTATTTGGCAGTCCGGTTTTAGCTGGAACTGGCGATGGAACGTATCATGCGTTCTGCGCTAGTTACTGCTTTATTGCACCATAAAATGCCTAATGTTTGATCACTATCGGCAGTAGCCCTAAAAAATGTTTTATTCGTCGCTCTCATTCAGATTTGCTATGAAAATCTATAAATAGTTTTAATGTTAGAGTTTCGGGTTATCGACTTCAATATTTACGTTACCATTCAATATCCTATGAAAACGGCCGATAAATAAATAAAGCTGCGAATCATAATTTATTCACTGATTCCAAATCATCTAACGTAGTTCAATTAAAAGCGCTCTTCCTCTCTCCTTTTTTTTTTTGTTTGCCTGTTTTGTGTCCCATTGCTGGGCAAAGGCCTTCCCTTTTTTCTTCCAAATCTTCCTGTCTTGTGCGATCTCTGGCCATGTTGGCCCTGCAAAAGATATTAGATCGTCACACCACC
Organism: Amphipoea lucens; assembly: GCA_947508005.1. NCBI lineage: Eukaryota > Metazoa > Arthropoda > Insecta > Lepidoptera > Noctuidae > Amphipoea > Amphipoea lucens. Next base: position 17,460,327 of record OX382367.1, read on the forward strand.
TTCGCCTTTGTCCCGTTCGTCCCACGACGGGGACGAAGTCGGTGGGACGAACGGGAATACACCTGTCTACCTCGACGGCGATGTCCTGCCTCGGGCAGGCGTCCAGTGAGTGACGACGATCTTTGCCTATCTCTCCGGGTGCATTCGTGAGACGTGTCCGGCCCACTCCCACTTCAGCCTGGCTGTTTTTTCTCCAACATCCGCTGCTTGGGTTATGGAACGCCTCGCCCTCTCTCTCCTACTTATTTAAAATTTTGCTGTGCCCGACAGGGTCCATAATTGATTCTATTGATTTATACTTACCACCTGTATGTGTACATTATGGATGCAATAAAGATTATTTGAATTTGAATTACTATTCAGTCTTAGCTGAAAGAATGCACAATTAACCTTATTAAATCATTAGTCTCTTTTGTCATCGCAGTTTACACTCAAGGCCGTGACTTAAATGTTAAGAAATTGGACTTCTGCCTATTCCGTAATACAACACTCTACTAAGAATAGTGCGAAACTAACAACAATTTACCATAATTTAACGTTTTAGAATCGACTTTCCTTACAGTTACAGTAGTTCCAGTAACCCCCGGCGTAAGCCAGAAACGGGAAATTTGGAAAATATCGTGAACAATTAAACCGTCATTACGTTTCATTTCGTTCACGGGTTGCAAATTACCCTCCTGCCTCCATGGAGGTGGAAGTTACACGCGGGCGATGGGATGGGAGCCTACTGGATATTTTATTGTATCCAGTCTCTCCCCGGGGGCTTTAGAAACTGCCGCACCTACTACCACGTACTTCGGTCGCTTTCGGTAACTTTGAATGAGATATTTTCTTCTATTTTGGGTCGTTATGGTTGCATATTAAATGCCGTGACTAACGGCAAACGCAATGTTTTTCTCAGGCTCTTTTCCAATTCCCAAAAATGTATATAATGCAGTTTTACTTTACACCGCTACAGGTTTTTCCCACATGCCGATAATTTATCGTAGATTTCCGTGATTAATGTGTCACTCTAGTAACATGACATGTGTGTAAAAAGAGACAAGCATTTGACGTAAAACTGCGAAAATGGCAACATGAAATTTCAATTTTTAGCTGCGTGATATCGATCACACACATGTGTTCGACGCACGTCGCTAGTTTCCTCCCGGAGCTCATTGTGCGTGTGTGACGCACGGGGACCGCACACGGCGTCCCAGCCCCTGCCCCTGCCTGTACATCAATCACTTCCTAGAATTAGAATTAGAATTAGAATTTTATTTATTTGTAAGAATGTAGTTTTACATAGTATGGTGTTAATATTTTTTAAGTTCTATACACTCTACCATAACATATGGTGTACAAATATTCAAATGTCATTTTATATAATTACCAATTAATTTTAATATGTAATGATTTATAATAAGTCCAATGTGAAATAATTATTAGGTAGTCGTTACTTTAAAATCAATGTCAAAATTAGGAACATGTCCTCTTAGATTTTTACAATATTCCATATATTCACCAATGTCATAAAAACAGTTATCCAATAACCAACTTGTCAGCTTTTTCTTGAACATGGGGATGGGAAGCTCCTTAAATGCGTTTGGTAACTTGTTATATACCTGAATGGCATTAACGTATACATTCCTCCTAAATATTTGCAATTTACATTGAGGTACATTTAATTCATGTTTGTATTTATTTCTAGCAGAAGCCTTTTTGTGGCTCACTTCTGATTGCATGCGAAAATAGTGCGGATTTTGCTTTACTAGCATACATAGTTCCTTGATGTACATGCAGGGTAACGGTAGAATGCGAAGTTTTTTAAATAAAGGTTTGCAGCTGTCCAAAAACCAGACGCCAGATATAGCCCTAACACACTTCTTTTGTACCCGAAATGCCATTAAAACTTCAACCGAATTGCCCCATAGTATCAGTCCATATGACAGCACAGATGATACGTATCCGTAATATGCAGTGACTGCTGCGTCTACGGACACTGTTGATCGAAGACGTTTTATTGCATACACGAATTTATCTAGCTTATCGCATACGTAATTGATGTGTGATTTCCAATTGCAGTTTTGATCCACTATTATACCCAAGAATTTTGTGTTTACTACTTGTTCTAGGATACTGTCGTCATATTTTATACTAAGACTCTGAAAGTTTGATTTATAAGTTTGAAATTGAATTATTTTTGTTTTATTTATATTGATTTTTAAATTGTTGTTATTAAGCCAAATTATTATGTCTTTGATTGCTTTATTAATTTCCTGTTCTAACTTACTTTTGTCCTTACCTTTTATAATTAGTGTCGTATCGTCAGCAAATAAGATTGTTTCGTGGCGTGTTGCATTGGGAAGGTCATTAATATATAGCAGAAATAAAAACGATCCCATCACGCTGCCTTGGGGTACTCCAACAGCGTTAGTTTTGTAGTTAGATTTATATTCTACTTTGTTTCCATCAAGGACTTTTGAAATTTGCACACATTGACGCCTATCACTTAGGTACGATTTAAGCCAGTCATTCGCTTGGCCCCTTATGCCATATTTGTCTAATTTGCTTAGTAATAGTTTATGATCAACGAAATCAAAGGCTTTACTCATGTCTAAAAAAATTGCTACTACAGGTATGTTGTCATTCATTGCCTCAGTTACTAATTTTATTAAATTAAAACAAGCTAAAGACGTGGTGCTATTTTTCCTGAAACCAAATTGCTCCCGCCTCAGCAAATTATATTTATCCACATAGTCGTATAGTCTTTTTAACATTGTCTTTTCCACTATTTTCGATATTATAGGAATTAAGGTTATAGGTCTATAGTTCGCCATGTCAGATTTATCACCATTCTTAAATATTGGTTTGACTATTGAGTTCTTTAATGCGCTTGGGAATATGCCTTCTAGGAACGACATATTAATTAAGTAGCTCAACGGTTTGCATAAGTGATTAGCACAAGCTTTTATAATTTTAGTATTTATTTCGTCAAAACCGACAGACGAAGTATTTTTTAGGTTTTGGATTACCCTGAACACTTCTACTGCATCAGTAGGATTTAAGAATATTGTATTATTCTGATTTATGTCCATTGTTCTATTTATAGCGTCAATATTATATGTAAATTCAGTATTATTTGTCAATTGGATATAGTATTCGTTAAACATGTCACAAATTTTTTGAGGGTCAGTGATGCTGTTGGTTTTTAATACAATTTGTTTTATGTCATTACTTTTTTGTGTGTCACCAATTTTTTTATTAATAATGTCCCAAGTAGCCTTGCACTTGTTTTTCATATTCTGTATGTATCTTTTGTTGTGTATTTGCTGAGATTTATTAATACAACGTTTAAGTATGTCACTATATTTTTTATACTTTTTTGTTAATCTATTTTTGTTTGTTTTATTATGAATACTTTTTAAATGTAAATACCGTTTCCGTATACACGATTTTTTTAAGCCTTTAGTCAACCACAAACTATTATTTTTTCCGTTCGACCTTTTTATCTTTTGCATGGGAAAACATAGTTTATAAAATAGTTGTAATGTCCCATGAAATACCTGAAATGCATCTTCTAAATTATCCATAAGATACACATCAGAGAATGAAAGCGCAGAAATACAATCACAAAACTTTTGTATGTTTTCTTCATGATAGTCCCTTTTGTATTCAAACCAACTTAGGATAGATTTAGGTTTATTAGTCATCACAGTCAGGGTTTGGCCTGTCTCATGATCAGACAGAGCCAGGTGATGAACTTCACCTTTAGCTTGTTTGATATTGCTTGCAATCAAATCTAAACATGACTGTTTTCGTGTTGGTGTTTTTATATGTATTTCCATATTGAAATTCTTCAATAGCCCTAAGAGTTCTTGGCAGCTTTTATTTGGTTTGATTGTATCTAAATTCCAATCACCACAAATAATTACCTTCTTCGATTTTTTTGTGATTCGAATTAGTAATTTTTCCAATTTTTCAAGAAATATTTTCGGATTGCTATTTGGTGTCCTATAAATACAAATAATGATGATTTGATTAGTTGTTAATTCTATTCCGGTACATTCAAAATTAAAATTACATGCAATGTCATTTATAAACTTATCTAATTTAACACAAGTCATCTCATTCTTAATGAGAATGCATGTACCACCTCGTTTCGTATCTCGACAGTATGAAGCGACGAGTTTATAACCAGGAATTTTAAGAAGGGACTCTGATTTGCTTTTTATGAATGACTCACTTAAACAAATTATGTCAATTTCCTTAGAGTGCAGAGAGAATTCACTAATTGCCACCGTTATTTCGTCTATCTTATTAAGAATACCTGCAATGTTTTGATGAAACAGTATCAAATTGGATTTACTGTGAGGTACGAAAAAATGGTGCGTTTGATTTACGGGAAGGTTCTTTTATGTTTGACTGATTAGTAACGTTCATTCTATTGAATAAAAAAGGGATAGTTCCTTTCTTATAATGTGGTATTTGTGGTTTGTCATTAGATTGTGCTTGGTTTTTAGGTTTGAAATAGTAGGGAATGGTACCCTTCTTATTTTTCTCTGGCATTTGGGATATGGACAGCTTATTTTCAATGCAAACACCTGGCTGTAATATATATTTCGATTTATTAGAAAAAGTCAAGAATTTTTCGTTGTATGTCATAGAATCTATTTCTAAATTAATCTTATAACTTAGTATACTCGTAAAGTCATTCATTTTATTCCTAAAAACATTTCTGTTAGTCAGCTGAATTAATTTACAGTTAATATAATTTTTTACAATCAGATATAACTGTCTATTAAGCATGTGTTCATTAAGATAAGGGTTGTATTGTACATTTGTTATGAAGACCTTTTGGTTTCGAAATATGTATAGTATATTACTTAAGTTGGAGACATATTTGTATACATTCTTATCTTGTATCCCAAAACACAGTATTACAATGTCTTTTTTTGTAACAATTTTTGACATATTTTCACACGTTCTCAGTATTTCGCTGCTTGTGGCCGATGATTTCACCATTCCGAGGATGCCATAATCATCATTCCATTTACCTTGCCTATTTTCCAGCATTCTTCCAGCAAGATTTTGTGCTTGTTCGTCCCCAAAGATGTAAATCATTCTTCGTTTTTTCCCGTCATTATTTTCTTTATTTTTGTTTACCTCTCCAGTTATGGTTTTAGGTTTCACTGTTTTTTGTTCATAGTCACTTCCAACTATAGTAGGTAAGGTCCAGGTTGATGGGCTAGGTAAATTCTTGATCAAATGCTCAGTTGTGTTGCAGTTATTTGTTAACATGTCTGTTCCGATACCATCCGACATTTTTCTGAGTAGCCGTTGTGGAATGCTGTTAATATGAGTTGTAGGTGTTTCGGTCTGAGTTATTCTACCCGAGTGATTAATTTGGCCCCGGGATAATCGTATCTTAACGTTACTTAGTTTCTTTAGCAGCGGTGTTGAAACCTTGTTTTGTGGTGTGAATGGTGTGTACACTGGGCTCATCGTTAAGGATTCACTTGACACTTTTTTAAGGAGATGTATTTGCTTGTTGCTGTCTTCTAACTTCTGCTTAAGACTGTTGCATTCGTAGTTAAGATTTGTTATTTCTTCATGCGCGGTAGCAAGTTCCAAACGAAGATCTTTAACCTGTTGGTTTAAATGCCGAAAGTCAGCCAGGCTATGGCCGGCGCTTGTAGGCATACTTTTCGTCGATAGATCCAGTGCCTCCGTATCAGATACTTCGGATAAAGTTGAGCTAAGCTGTGTGCGATCCATGGTTATTGTGGATAGATCGCATTCAGATTTATTTCTTCTGATCGTGTTCTGCCTTGTTTTTCTAAAAGTTATGTTTTCCATGACAAATTAACTTCGTGTGTTCGTGATACTTGTTGTTGTTTTCCGAGCCACAGACGAGTAATAATCACAGGTTAAAAAGTGTCAGATGCAAATATCGCTGTCGGCCTAGACAACCGAGATTTAATTTTAACACTGGCCACAATTGGTAATTGTTTCGTCGGTAAAGCAGATGACCCTTTATCTACCTGCTATTGGTGATAGATGGCGCTAGCGTGTTTTTTGTCATTCATCTTATAACGGATTCGTAACACAAATATTTTTTCACAGTTTATTTTTAGTTAATAATTAAGTTCTGAGAAACAAAGATGTATCTGCGTTTGATGGCCGTAGCCTTTATAGCTTGGTTAACTCACAGTTTTTGGTCCACACACGAAAAACAGTATTTTTCAACGTTTCTTCTTGCACTTTATGGAAAAGCGGTTTATTTGAATTCCACCAAGTTTTTGTTGAAGATAACAATCACAGCACTGTATTGTCACTTTATGTACTGTTTGTTTTTATTTTTGCCCATGAATTATAACTTAATACTATTATTTAAACAATTTTGATATAGGGTGAATGTTTACTTGCTCAGTGTTGCCACTTTGTTTTTTCTTTTTCCTAATCGAATTTATGAACGTTTGAACACTGCCATGTCCTGTTACCCTGGTATTTACACTGACAACTCACTACCGTCTATTTAGAGATGCTCCAATTATATTAACAAGGTCGTGTACTCCACCACTTATAAGGTTTGTCATGTCGTATCTTTAAATAACTGTAACCCTGGGACATGGTGTTGACCTCACATATTACATCATTGGCTTCAAATATCCCGGAGTGAACTTGTAAGGCTTACTATGGTTATGTTTATATTTATAACTGGATCGCATGGAGATGACCTAACCACGTATAAAGTCAGATGCCCACCTTCGTAACTTTGACGAAACTATTTCCAATGTGTGTTAGTATTATGTAATTCCAAGGGACTGCTAATGAGGCAACAGCTCGTTAATTTGGTTTGTTCAGTAATGTTCAGTCGCTTTTGCAGGACTCGAATGTGTACGGCATAGTCCGATAATCAAAGGACACAACTTAATCACTTCTTTGTCTGAAATTTTGTATTCTGCTTACAAACATTAATATGCGAAAACATGTTTTCGAATTAAAAAGTTAGAAAGCCATTAATTAAAACAAGACTTGCTGCTCATTTGTGTTTCTAAATTAACTTAGTTGGTAATGTCGTAGCCCTGGAGAGTGGAGCCCGCAGTTTTAATCATATTCTTTGGCCGAGGACTGTTCCAGCGTGTTTTGTATGCAAGGAGCGTGACCCAAGTTTCCGTTTTCGGCCCCCATGTGAAAACGTTTACACAATGTCAAATTGCCTACCTGGCCGCTGCTTGCAAAACACGGCCTTCCTGCGGGGCCGGGCATTGTCGACGAATGCCCGATGTTAATATCAACGATAACTGTATCTGACTGCTCATTGTTCGTAGTTTTTGTCTTCGGTAATTGTGAAATTTCCCATTTGTTAGTACGCGAGCGGGCAAATGAGGAATTCATTATGGTTTTGTGTCAATCGGTGTATTGTTGCGCCGTATTTGCTCGAAACAAAGGATTTAACGTTTCTACTCTAACAAATACAAGTAATGTACACTATAAAGTGATTAACCAATTTCAAACACCATAAATTTTCTGTTAAACCAGTGTGAACAACACATTTATTAAATTCAAATTATGTGAAGGCTTGCTGGACTGGCTACAAAGATAACAGGAAACCATTTTCCTTGGAACGTAAAAGCATGGATTTCCATTACTCCTAAGGTATTAGGCCATAAAATTTAACAACTTTAATAATCCACGCTGAGCTTATGTATTGTTAATATGTTTCCTTCATAACTCGAGGACCGTTAGACGGCCGGATACAGTTGGTCATTGCGGTGTTAATACTATGACATCACTCATGCTTCCCACCAAATTGTAGTCATTAGGTCATTGACACACATTACTTACCTCCCAGAGTTCGCTGAGCTAATTTAACTTAATGCATGTTATTATGAATTCCGTTTGAATTTGAACTTCTTTAGCAAAAAATCCTTTTCAAAATTGCACTTTTCGAATGTCTTCCATTAAACGTTTGTGTACTGAATTAAGTACCGGATTATATTCAGCCTGTATTGTTGTATTCTGAATATATTTGCATCGTGTTCCCCTGTTGGTTTCTTGCGGAATAGGTCTCATTCTAATTCCCTGCAGAGGAGCTCCGTCGTTGATTGAATATTCCACGCGCGACACTGATCTCTTTTCCTCTCCTGCACCGACTTTAAAAGCGATTTTATCCGGATTTAACGGCGACTGGTTTCTATGCTTTATGCAATTAGTCAAGTTCTGCAAGTGATGTCATACTATGTAGGTTCTTTACAGCGAATTTTATGTGTTCGTGGTTCATATTTTAACATTTCTTAATTAAGCATTGAGCGAGACATTGGATGGTGGTTTAAGAAATACCTGTGTATTTCCTAAACCACCATCCAATGTCTCAAAACTTAATCTTAAAGCATCTATTTCAATTATACAGACACTTTTGGATTGTCAAGGAGTTCAGAAAAAAGTTTTCAAAATATAGTACGTTCCTATAGATAAGAACGAGCAAGAAACACCTGTGTCGCTAAACATAGCACATTGCACTTTTAAGCCATTGTCCTTTAAAATGTGAAACATCCATCTCAAAAGAAATTTTAATCCAGTCGAGCACGATCAGCAAACTTGCAAAACTTGCTGAAACTGTTCAAACGATTTAAAGAGTCCCATAGCGTGACAGTATCACACTGCCAAGCGCGCTAGTTCTGAAACGGATGTAACGCCCATATACGACGCGCGTTGTAAATTCGCGCGATGACATGGCAGGCGCGTTCCATCGCGTCGTCGCCTCGGTTCGTTCGGAATCCTTAATTTAACTGCTCTCGATGCAGGCACTGCCGGAGATGCAGGCGGAATGAGCTTCCCGCCTGTGATTGCATTCGCACCCGCTTCGTGACTCCAAATTAATGTCGCTTCTTACGTCGCCTGACGTGGTGCGCGGCCTCATAGATTTTGTGTCCTGTCTTGCCTAAGCTAGCTTTTATTGGAACGTCTAGATAGGACCTATGCTTTAGGTTTATGTTAATGCAACTTATGTGTTGGGCTTTAGAGTCGTATGAACTCGTATCAAATAAATAAAATTGATGTGTCTGTTTGTAATGTCAAAATAACAGCTTTTTACTAAATGCAAATGAAAGTATATGCAGTACTTATAACAAAAAATCAATTTTAAAATTGTTTGTCTGTATGTCTGTTTATTTCGGCTAATCTCCGAACGGACCGATTTTGACAGGAATTTCACTGGTAGATAGCTGGTGTTATAAGGAGTAACTTAGGCTACTTTTATTTTAGTAAAAGAATTAGGGTTCCGCGTAAAAAAAATAAAACCCATAAAATCTAATTTGCTTTCCGACATGCGCGCAAACTAAGTCGCGGGCACAGCTAGTGTATAATATAATTTTGTTCTTTGGGTTCTTATACTAATGCTTACTAATCTCTTGCTTTAATTGTTTCAGGTAAGCATCCATGATCAATATTGCACCAATACGGGTTAACATCATAAATGTAAGTGATTCCTAAAAAAGTTTCGATTGCATTTATTACCGATCAAATCAAAGTTGATTGGTTCCACAGTGCGCCAACTCATAATTCGAAATCCGATTTCATATTTTCCGAAATACAAATCATTTTTTAAAGCGATGAAAGTCGAGCAGTTACAGGTGCCGGACACATATTAAAAAAATACGCCATTCAGTCGCATTTACGGTTTTACGTCGCAGAAAATACACGTTTTCAACTTTTTAAAATGATTTTTTAAGCGTCGCGCATCGTGTAAAATATCGGTCGCCTGCAGTCCTTTTAAAAAAACCCAACGCATCTTTGAGAACGTGATTGAAATAATTACTGAACGCGTTTTTATTACTTTTTATTGTTCAGTGGTTACAAATAGAACCCTCACTAACTCAATTTTATTAGTCGTGCAGGTGTTAATTAATCATTTGTTTCGTCGTAGTTAGGATTAGGAATTGATTTGTAGTAAGTAGTAGTAGTTTATTAGTTAAGGCGATTATAGCCTCGAATGTCCTTGAGCGTTTGGGCGGAGCATAGGCGAACCCAGTGCCTCACCCCGCGCGCCCGCTTACCTCCCCAATGTCAAAGAGTGTCGTACTCGTACGTAGCGCATGCAGATGCGGCGTGGGATGCATTTTGTCTTAGGCAGTTTTATGATGCTACCTACTTACTGAGTGTAGATGGATCGAGAATACGTACAATATTTATGTTGTGAGTATGAATGCTATTGTACTTACAGTAAAAATACTGCTTTCTTAGAGACAAATAAAAAATAATAATAATATCAATAAAAAACGTTTATTCAGTATCCAGTTCGTTTTTTCACGTATACAGATTATAAAAAAATACAATTATGAAAAAAAAAAAACTTACTTATGACTAATACCGCTTTTAACAGTGGTAGTTTTTAGGGTTCCGTACCCAAAGGGTAAAAACGGGACCTTATTACTAAGACTCCTCTGTTCGTCTGTCTGTCTGTCACCGGGCTGTATCTCACGAACCGTGATTGCCAGAAGAATACCATTATTATAGTTACAAACTCAAATGGGTCCCGCCTGCTTCCAACTTTTATTTAATTTAAAATGGGCTTGTTTTTAGCTTTTCAGTTAGTTTAAGTATAAGGTTGCAGTCGGGTTTTTTAATTTTTTAATTTCCTGCTTTTTAGTTTACAAATGTGAAAGATTTCGCAGACGATTTAGTTCTTGGTAGGTGTTTTTTACGATTTGTCACTTTGAATTAGTTTTTACCATATTATAAATTGTATATATTTTTGTAATCACCTTTTAAAACCTTTTATTTTGATACCCCACTCGATAGGTTATGAGAAAAAAAAGACGGGTTGCACTCCGGGAGTGCCGGCAGAAGTGAAAACTTGAATATTAACGTTGAAATAAATCAATTATTAATCGAATTAATATAACTCATTTTTTTCACTATTTCTGCGTCACTTTTTTCATTAATAGATGCACTTTGTTCAATTTCCATATTTTAAACACTATACGAGTATACACGAATTTTACGAATACACAGCAGCGTAGGTGTATTCGTGACGGTCGAGCCATCAGCTGTCCATCCATCCATCCGTACATCCACACCCACACCCACACACACCCCCACACCCACACCCACACACACGCCCACACCCACACCCACAGCCACACACACACCCACACCCATACCCACACCCACACCCATACCCACACCCACATCCACACACACACCCCACACCCACACCCACATCCACACCCACACCCACACCCATCTATCCATCCATCCATCCATCCATCCATTGTCGTGTGTCACTTGGTTCACTTCGGTTGGCGCCGCCGTAGAAAGAGTGGGGGATACTTAGTAGTTAGGAGTAGTAGTTCTCCCCTGTGAAATCTCTCCTGACGATCACGTGTCCTGACGCGACCATTGTTTTCAATACATAGCTGGATTCGACGTCTCAAGGATTGTACTGCCATTTAGCATTACAATATTAGTGATTCCATTAGAATATTTTCCAAAGATCGTAATAGAAATTTGAATTTGGAACATAATGTTGTGAAGGTGACTGCGCTGCGGGTGTGTTAGTAAAATAAAAATATTGAGCATCATTTCGAACAAGGTACGTAATCTAGGTATGAATACTTTAAAATAAGAAGCAGTTTATTAAGATTCAACATTTTCCTTAAGTTTGCCGTATGTCATTACTTCCCAGAATTTGATCCTTATTAGGGACACTATCGAATGGTGTAATAATACAGTGTGTGTGTTTTTTTTTCAAAATCAACAGGTTCGATTCCTGGCTAGAAATATTGATTTTTCAAAAATCCAATGATTCAGTTTTAGTTTTCATCAAAATCGAGCCCGCGACTCCTTTGAGTATTTTTCGCTATTCCTCATAGTATAGAATTTGGCCATCCACGCCCACTTGAAAAATTCACCCTGTATATTATATACTCTCGAAAAACATAACCCTTCTTCTGGCTATCACGGTTCGTGAGATACAGCCTGGTGACAGACAGACAGACGGAGAGAGGACTCTAAGTAATAAGGTCCCGTTTTTACCCTTTGGGTACGGAACCCTAAAAACTACCACTGTTAAGAGCGGTATTAGTCATAAGTTAGTTTTAATTTTTTTTTTTTGTAATTGTATTTTTTATAAATTGTATACGTGAATAAACGATCTGTATACTGAATAAACGTGTTTTATTGATATTATTATTATATTAGTATTCAATAGACAATAATATATCGTCCACTCGCAAACAAACTATCACTACTACTAATACATGTGCTAATACTATCAACGTCCAAGCGTAAACGAACAGTCCGAGTGTACTATCTGCGCTATTTAGTCTTTGCTACAAAAATGCAGATCGGAGCGAGCCGACATGCGACACAACCTCCCCGTGCGAACGATACAGCGAGACTGACCGGGCGGCTGCTGCCCGCGCCCGTATAGGTAAAACCATGGTGTTACTGATTTTTTCCCACTTAAATAATAATTATTAAAAAAAACAAACTTAATTTTTATAAACCATTAAATTTGCTATAATTTGGTGAAAGAATCATCAAAATCGCTTCAGGCGTTTGGAAGTAGAAAGAAAATTCTTGCGTAAAATAAGAGGATGGATATGATTTTTTATTGTTAAAACTAACAGTAATATTAAAAAAATCAAACTTAAATTATATTTGTAAACATATGTCACATATCATATATTTTTTTTAATATATTTGGGCTATCCATTTGGGAGAAGTAGGCCTTCAAAGAGAGGTCTACTTTGAAGTTTGGCGTAACCATTCGCCTTAACAGGCACAATGAAATACATGAACAGGGTTTGAAGGAAAATATGAAAAAACAAGTGTCGTACTGGTCAAAATGTTACACTTTTTTTTCGTCCTAGCTCCAACTCGTTGCCTAGCTCTTATTCGCCCAGTGTGTTCAGTATTCTACATATCTATGTAATAAGGATGTTCGTTCCAAAAGAAGTCCTTTCGAAAGTACAATAAAATACGGGGTGTATATTAAAGTGTTGAATAGCTGGTCAAACGGGATCCCGTTCTGGTCTAGCTAAAGAATTGTAACCGGCTCTGGTTATCAATTCCAGATCTGTACGTTGCTATTGCTATCTAGTTACTGGGTGTAAAATTTCCGTGTCGCCGCGGCGCGTCTCTCACACAATGAAAATTCTCACAATCAAGTTCTACTCGACGTAACTTACACAGAATGTGGAGTCGTAGACCATGTTACTGAACACGGCTGCGAACGCCTTTTATGACCACATTAACGGCCATTTAACGACGTAAACTGACAACTGAAACTAATTTTGAAAGTTATTCCTGACAACAAAGTTCTAATTTCTTGCCCAATTAACGGAATTAAACCATGTGGGATATTTTCAAAGAATACGGTTCCATAGACATAAAATTTTCTTTATTTAATGAGTTCATCGAAATCGTATTAAATTCCTTATCCATTGCTTCACATGTTTGATAAATTCGTCTGCTGACAACGTAAATAACGCAATGTGGATAGTTTCAAAATAAAAGGCATAATTGTTAGTGTGTTACACTATTAGGCTACTCGTACTCGTATACGGCATGTGTTACCGATTGTTGATTTTAATGAAGTATTTAAATATTGGCAAGCAAGCAAACTTCATATATTTGATTAAAGAGATGAAGCACAGCAGCCTTCCAAAACAATGTATTTTCGTCGCTGTAACTACAAACTACGTATTAAACTAGATTAGATAAACTATAATGATCAGATATTATCTCAATCTGAAGCTCTATTAAACATCTTGATCTTAGTAACTTTCATTCCAAGACATAATATGCACAACACAGTCTTAAATCCTTCGCGAAAAATATATCTTTAGTACATCTTCACCCTCGTGGAGGTCAGATAGATAGTCACTCCGTGTAAAATACAGGTATTCAGCTGCATCCGGTTAGACTGAAAACCTACCCCAACATAGTTGGGAAAAGGCGAGGTAGATGATGATGATGACGAAATCTTCACACTCAAACCAGAATAGGTATTCATTATGCTTCTATTGAATTTTCTTTTCAATGTCAAGAGCGTCACGTCCCTTCATGGTTTATACAAAGGAAGCACTGGCTGACGAACCATTTATAACAATAATAGTAAAGCAGGACTACACTGGCCACTGCGTTTGATTGATTAAAGCGAAGCACGATGCGCTCGAGAGCCGGATGAGCCGGTTTTGTTGGTCCTTTTACCCAAAAGAATGATAGAAAATTATCATAACTAAGATCCTTAGGGAGCCTACTTCGTAGCAGGTTTATAAAGTTCGGTGATAGATTCTTTGAAAAATACCTTAATCGGATTTAGAATAGGTTATTTATCGATTGGTATCAGCTAAATACTGAACTTCACGTGTCCCCGTTTACGTCACAGCTGCTGAAAACGTGACGGTTTTCCTTGTTTGTTTACATATCTAAACTAGAGGCTAGTTTTATTATTAATAAAATGTTATAATAAAATACTCGGAGCAATGAGCGGGGTAGATTTGTGTTTGATACGTGTGAAGTGAAGCCAGGCAGCGAGGCGGCAGATGCGGCGGAGGTCACCGCACTCGGGACCAACGCAGCTGGATATTAAGCCCGACGCGAGTTTTTGTGCTCCCGGACTCTCCACCGTCTAGGAACGAAACGAAACACTACTAAGATAACGTCTTCCATGGAAAAAGATCCGATCGCATATTACCCAGCTCAAATATATCTCTTAACTCGAAACATTTCATTTTTATTTCGCCGCCTAATGCGTTACGAATTTAAAATTCAAGATATATTTTTTTCTCCTTTTATCTTCACTGAACGGGCACTTCGTGACTTGCCCGGTCTATGCGGTCGACGGCGTGGCGTAATTTTCTCGTTTTAAGTGGTCATTAGTTCCACAGGGACAGGGACTTTGTCTGTCGCACAACCATTAACTATACACGCATACCCGCATGCTTGCCCTAAACCACTCGAAAAGTTCGTTCTTAAATTATGACGAACGTGGTAAAGCCTGTGAAATATTAAAAACAAAAACGCGTCTCAAAGGTTTTGAGAGGGCGCGGCGCAACTATGTTTCGTTGGTAAAGCGGAGATACTTTATCATTAGTTGGGCGAGGGTTTTTGCGATGCGAATAACGTGCCCCTACGCTGCCGCTGCTCGCCGGGTGCGCTGCTCCGGGTTTGGGGTGCGTTCACCGCAGCCACGCGATCGATGCCCGGCCCCAGGCCAACTCCGTACAAAGACCCACCTACCAGAGCTCGTTTTCATTTAATAATAAAAATAAAGCCCCACACTGCTTCCAACGTCACAACTCTCGAGCACACTTACCCTATCATAATCGTCACGCGGCTGTATTGATTTTTTTTTCGGCGCCCTGAACTCAACAAAACAATTGCTATTAAAACGAATTTATAGTTTTGCTCCGAAGTGGCTGGCTGCTACGAAACTGTTTCCACTTACATTTTCCCACAGGCTACGTGTTATACAGCATCCATTTATCGATAACATTGTGGTTTCGGTTCATAGTATTTATGGTCTAAGTGAGTTCCGTCACGCCAGAGCGGCTAGACGCCAAGTTTCATTTTCAATAAGTGTTGCGTGCAACAAATAATTCCTAAAATTGCTTACTCATCGATATGAGCCGATACCGGATAGTCGGGGCGGAGGTGTGAACGCTTTCATGTATTTTAATTTGATGTGATTAGTTAATCTTCGTAATTTTAGTGTGGCCGCGGCGAACAGAGGTAATTGTTAAGGGACCGAGATAAGCGAGGAACTACCGATGTCGAGAGCTTCTCCGAACGGACGGACTACAAACTGGTTTGTTACAGGTACACGGCAAAAAATTATACGTAGACAAAACACGGACCCGAATTTCGACACCGTAGGATGGTCCTTTGACAAAGGCGCATTCCGATCGCGTATCACCCTGGCACAAAGGAGACCCTGATCCTGAAGTATTGTAGCGGTGGAGACTGGAGGTAATAATAATGCGCTGGTGAGTCGGTCTTTGTGAGAAACTCGCGGAAAATTTCGTCTTAGCGAATAAATAAGATTAGTATTATTCGGGTTTCCTTTTGAGGGTTAAGATTGAGTTCTAACAAATTGTACTACAGAGGACCCGAAATTCACAAGTAAGAAGGACCTATTTATCCGCTCACGGTCCCCTTCCCTATTTTATAAGTACGAAGGGAATCGATATACCACTCCTGTCGTGTGATCGTGTCCCACGAGTCACGCTTGCCGCTATCCAGAGTATATTTTGTCTGTTTCATTTTTATCTAGAGTTATTATTCTTTCCTTGAACCATATTGCAAAGTAAACTCACTTAATTTATGTATGACGCTAGGGACCGGCGACATTCAGCTTCGCGAACAAGATATGAGTTAAGTACTTTACAACTTAACGTATAAACTTGTGTAGGTACTGTCAAAAGCCTCTGGAAGACTATAATGTCGTAACTCTTATTCCGAGGGGAACGCTTATGGGAGGTGTTTTGTAATTCCGAAAAGCGCCGTACTGATACAATAAAACTCGCCCATCGGATCTTCAAAGGCTAGGTTTGTTTAATAACTTTCGTGCTCGCTCGTAAATTGCTTCTCACCGGCCTCTCTGACGATTTAACGGCCCTTTACACGAGTAAAGTGCACTAAGACTATGAAGAAATTATGCTTTACGGTGCTGTTCGCCTTTTGTGTTCATTAGTTTCTATAATGAACTGAAGGGCTTGTGGCTAAATAATAACTGCCGCACAGGTCGATCGATCAGGTTAAGCTACGCTTGCCGCGGTTGGTCTGTGGATGGGTGACCATCTTTACATACCGAGACCCCTCCGTGCCCTTGGTCCCGGCTGTCATTCGTGGATCTTTGACAGTCGTTACGGGTAGTCAGGAGCCCGAAAGTTTGACAATCAGTCTTACCATGGGGTATATCGTATTACCCAGTAACTGGGTTGTGGAGGTAGGCAGTCGGTCCATGTAGAATACTGGTATTCAGCTGCATCCGGTTAGACTGGAAGCCGACCCCAACATAGCTGGGAAAAGGCTAGGCAGATGATGAATTTCTATAATGAACTAGCCACTTTTTATTTGGGCAAATAAACTTGGCATTTCTATAGAAACTGCAGTATGTTTTACTTTTTTTTTCGTTTATATGGCTAAAAATGTAAACTCTATGATGCGATCCCATTTCGAGGTTCGGCGGTCCCGAGGAGTGATTGGAATGCCCGCCGGAAACCGCATCAGGTAAAGCGATGCGATGAACCCAGTCTGTGAAATAAAGCTCGGCTCACACTGCGCCTCGTCCGTCCCGCCCATGCGCCTTGCTGCGAAAAAGGCACATTAGAATAAATTAACTTAAAATGATGACGAACCGGCGCGTCCGGTTGTGTTTTATTCGGGCGATGGTCTCGTAATTAATATAGGTAGACATACGGCTGAGTCGACTGGATGAATTTTATGTTTCAAGAGCGGAAGCGAGATTTACTGTCACGGTCCTTGACGGCGGCGGCGGCGTCGTTAACGGCAATGACAACTTAAACTGGAGCATCATTTGCTCTGTATATATTTATTAATTAAAATTGTTCTCTTAAAACCTTTCTCGGCGTCCGCTCCGCTTATCTTGATTAAGGTTTCGGGGTTGTTGATCTGAGAAGTGGGGTGTGAGCATAGGTTCCCCCGCGCCCCCCTGCGCCCCCCGCCCGGGTCTTTATGGCCCTGCTCATTCATCGGTAACTGCGCCCTTCAAGTTTTCGCGACCTTTGAGCAAGAATGGAAGCAAGGACAGATGTTTACCAAATGTTAAAATGCTTTGAGCACCAATTTAATAACCTGCCTCTTTATATTGACCGATATTAAAAATATTTTTTTCAAAGAAATTCAGTAGGTGTTTAATTTAATGACTTAATATTACTAGAATTAGATTTTAAATTAGAATTCATATTTATTTTTAATAAATTAAATTATGTACGTGCTTCTTTTCAACTTCCAATCATTTTTAATCTTTTGTCTCCTAAGTTATATTTTCTTGTTCAAATAGGCTTTGTTTCGACTGGAGGAGGTTCAAATCACGTTCGACTGAAGGTTATAGAATAGCTACCAGCTATACACATAATAGAGGGATCATTGATTCACCTGCCATTGTAGAAAATTAATTAAATTAAGGTATAGAAACTATAGCCAGCGACAACCCTTTTGTTATAGACATCAATTTTGAACACTCAAGGAGTTATAGACATCAATTTTGAACAGTCATCCGCACAGTACAGCCTAATCGAAAATAAATAATCGATTCGATTTACGTAAACCTCGAATGAATCGTGAGATGAAACTCGTAACTCGTATCGCCCACGATCGATTCAAAATTCAAATCGATTATCTATTAAAATTATCCATATTATCACGCGATTATGCAGTCCGTAGTACCAGAAGGTTTTTGTTCTTACTTTGTTTGTTTATTACTTAATTACTTTGTCTGTAATTAAAGTGATTTATGTACCGGAACGTGTGTGCACTTGGTTTTAATATTCATAGAACATAAAGTTAATCTTCTGTAGTTAGTGATTTATATGAGGCGACGTTATGTGTGAAAGATGAGGTATAGTAATATCATGGTTTTATGGGTAGGTACGAGGTGTTATGTATTACTTAATATTTTCAATTCAACATTAGTACTTATTCGTAGATTAGAATAGATATTCTAATCTACGAATAAGTACTAATGTTATAAAGGTTTTTAGGGTTCCGTAGCCAAATGGCAAAAAACGGAACCCTTATGGATTCGTCATGTCTGTCTGTCTGTCTGTCCGTCCGTCCGTCCGTATGTCACAGCCACTTTTTTCCGAAACTATAAGAACTATACTGTTGAAACTTGGTAAGTAGATGTATTCTGTGAACCGCAGTAAGATTTTCACACAAAAATAGAAAAAAAAACAATAAATTTTGGGGTTCCCCATACTTACAACTGAAACTCCAAAAAATTTTTTTCATCAAACCTGTACGTGTGGGGTATCTATGGATAGATCTTCAAAAATGATATTGAGGTTTCTAATATCATTTTTTTCTGAACTGAATAGTTTGCGCGAGAGACACTTCCAAAGTGGTAAAATGTGTATCCCCCCCCTCTAACTTCTAAAATAAGAGAAAGATAAAATTAAAAAAATATATATACATAATGTACATTACCATGTAAACTTCCACCGAAAATTGGTTTGAACGAGATCTAGTAAGTAGTTTTTTTTTAATACGTCATAAATCGAAAACCGCAATTTACCTTTCACAAAGTTACAACGAACTACAAGAACTTTTATATTATGTTACTTGCTGCTACGGAACCCTTCATGGGCGAGTCTGACTCGCACTTGGCCGGTTTTTGTTTTAGTTTGTGTGTAGGGGGCAATCTCCGGAATTACCAGTCTGATTTGGAAAATTCGATAGCCCAATTATCGAGGAAGACTATAGGCTATAATAACATTACGCTAGGACCCTAAGGAGCCGAGTAAAAAGAAAAAGAAGTCGGAAAGAACTCGCGATGTGATGCGACGGAGTTGAACAAGAAATGTTTGCTGACAAAGTCGCAAGCGCAGCTAGTAGAACATAAAGTAAATCTTCCGTAGTTAGTAATTCATACGAGGCGAGGCTATGTGTGAAAGATTTGGTGTAGTACCTTATTAGGTACTACACTAACAAACTGTTAAATAAATGAAATTCTATGTAATTCATAATACCTCATACCCAAAAAACCATGATTGAAATTCTATGTAATTCATAATACCTCATACCCAAAAAACCATGAAATATCATGGTTTTTTGGGTATGAGGTATTATGAATTACATAGAATTTCATTTATTTAACAGTTTGTTTCTACATAAATAATTTTGCCATATATTCTTTCTGCGTTTGATTTAATACATTTTCAACAATAATTAAGAATTAAGGACCGAAGGACCATACAAAATTACTCACTTTATAGGTATTGAAATTAAAATACACTTTATTGTGAATGCTCATGAAAGGCTGAAAACCCCGATAAAATACGTTTGTTACTCTTTGGCTTGTGCGACAAAACTTTTTGACAGTTTGGAAGAAGTACTGTATCTTTTGCGAGATAATTTGCAAGGTAACGAAAGCAAAAGGCAACATCTAGTTTTTTACGAGTTTGACTTTAGGAGTGTTTTAATAATGAACATAAATAAATAAAAAAAACTTCTTTCTTCCTGCCATTACTAAAAGAGGAAAAACTATTATTACAATTATTTAGATTCTATATTATTTGAATTGCAAAAACGTGCTAAAAAGTAATAGGTACGTTTTATTTTTAAGCATCAATGAAATTCAGGGAAGCAAAACACTTTTTAAATAATTATTTTATCTGTGACAAATTTTTGAAGTGTAAACTTCTTTAGCGGCGTTGCATACTTTTAGTAATAGGTAAAAAATGTTAAACTCGCGTCAGGACATCGCGTCAGGACACGTGACCGTCAGGAGAGATTTCCCCCCCCTCTCTTTCTACGGCGGCGCCAACCGAAGTGAAGTGACACACGGACAAAATGGATGGATGGATGGTGATGGAAGTGGAAGTGGAAGTGGAAGTCGAAGTGGAAGTGGAAGTCGAAGTCGAAGTCGAAGTGGAAGTCGAAGTCGAAGTGGAAGTCGAAGTGGAAGTCGAAGTTGATGTCGAAGTGGATGTCGATGTGGAAGTCGAAGTGGAAGTCGAAGTGGAAGTCGAAGTGGAAGTCGAAGTGGAAGTGGAAGTCGAAGTGGAAGTGGATGGATGGATGGATGGACAGCTGATGGCTCGACCGTCTGTGTAGTAGCCACACTGTTGTGTATTCGTAAAATTCGTGTTTAAAAAGTGTTTAAAATAAGTATGGAAATTGAACAAAGTGCATCTATTAATGAAAAAAGTGACGCAGAAATAGTGAATTATTTCAACGTTAATATTCAAGTTTTCACTTCTGCCGGCACTCCCGGAGTGCAACCCGTCTTTTTTTTCGGCGCCAATCCCTCAATATGTCCCCGGGCTTGGGGTTAAGACCGGGCAATGTGGGAGTTTTACCTCACTCACTAAAACCACTCCGGTGACTAAAACCACCCCGGTGTTCTCTGTGACACCTACCAGCTGTCAATCATACAAAACACGATAGCAGTAATTGCCAAGTACGTAGAAATAGAGATAGTATTTCCTTTAAATAAAATACCTAAGTCCCGTTTATCAATGTGAGTTGCACCAAATATCTTACGAGATGCATACCTGCAACCGGTCAGCCAAACAATTAGAATATATTCGGAGTGAGTCACACTCATCCACAATAACTTCGAGCTAACTTTATATTTCGTAAGTCAATACTTGTCTGTTGAAATTGAACTCGAATAATCTAAACATTAGTCATTCGTGAGAAATTAATTGGAAGGAACTTATTATTACGGATCATTACGTAGAATAGATTAATACTTGGATAAGTGATTGAATGTTTTCTAAAAGTTAAAATGTTGCCGATACTGTTCGACACAACTTAGATGTAGCATCGGCAAAATTCGTAAAACCGATCACATCCGAACTAAGTGCGCCTTCAAAATCACCAATCTTTATTTTTGGAAAAATTGATCAATTTTTCCTAAAGTAGTAATAAAGATTTACGAATACGAATTACGAACGTTTTACGAATTTTGCCGATGCTACATCTAAGTTGTGTCGAACTGTACCTGTTTTTTTGAAGTGAAAACTTCTTTAGCGGCGTTGCACACTTTTTGTAATGGGTAAAAAACGGTAAACTCGCGTCAGGACATCGCGTCAGGACACGTGACCGTCAGGAGAGATCCCCCCCCCCCTCTCTTTCTACGGCGGCGCCAACCGAAGTGAACCAAGTGACACACGACAATGGATGGATGGATGGATGGATGGATGGACCTGGACGTGGACGTGGACGTAAAATGAAAAAAGTGACGCAGAAGTAGTGAAAAAAAATGAGTTATATTAATTAAATTAATAATTGATTTATTTCAACGTTAATATTCAAGTTTTCTCTTCTGCCGGCACTCCCGGAGTGCACCCCGTCTTTTTTTTTGTTTTGTTTGTGTAGTATAGTAGGTAGTGATGGGTCGAGAGAATGTTCTCCGATCAAAAATATTCTTTTCGACGGGGAATAAATATCCTCAGAACAGAACAGTCATGGAGAATTTAAAATAGAAATAGATTGAAAGTAGTAAATAGGTGATTATAATGGGTAAGTAGGAGGCAATAACTGCCAATACCAAGTAACGACTCGAAACGTGTTTAATTACATAACCAAAGTCTGCTCCAAATAAATTGTTATTTTATGTTTTTAATTATTTACCGTTATGTAATGTTTTGTATAGGTAGGTACTTCTATGTTCTAAATATTAAAGCTGATTTTTTTCAGATTTTTTTTTTTTGTCTATAATGAAGTTTGTTTTAATACAGAACCCCAAATTTAATGTTATAAAAGTTCCACCATTCCAACCATTCGAAATTAAAGAGAATTTAAGTTGCAATGTAGATTATTTTTAAGTCGACTACGTAAAACGTTCAAATGCACTCAAAACTATTACCCATGAAAATAGATCGATACAAAAGAGACATCAAATTTATAAAATCTCATAAATTCTCTTCCAAAAGAAGATACTCGAGAACTTAACAACAAAGTTTTCGCTAGGAGAATATTCTCGGGAATTTACCATCACTAGAACTAGGTAATCCAAGTTTTAATTTAATTAATTATGTTTCGATGTTTTTTTAAACTTTTCATATTTTTCCGGATCGTGAAAATTTTTTTTCCTGTGTTGTGTAAATAAAACCATTTGTTAACATAAACGTCAACAAAGTTTTAATTCTTTTGAACAAATTAAGTAAAGTAAGAAAGTTTCGATTGATTCCATTTTCCCGTAGTGAAAGTTGTTCATATCATTCACGTTGACCTGTAAAAGTTTCTCCAGGTATTTTGTTTGAACCTAATAATATACAGACAAACTATTATTTTTCATATTTCTGACTCTGTTTTTGGCATCATAAGTACATAAATTATGAATTAATTTCACTTTTCACTTCTCATGCTCTAAAAGTTCGTGTTTATGTTATGCATCATAGGCGACATAAAGTCGCTTTTTATACTCTAGTGCATAAAGTATTTTTTTTTCTAAGACTAAGATAATCAGGCCCAACAGCCACACGTTCTTTTATTTCATTTGCTTTAAATTATATCACTTCGGTGTTTTCTATCGTTAATTTAATAAAACTATATAAAATAATTGTCATTTATTATTAAAACGCAAAGAAATGTTTTTATGACTCGGTAGTATAACCTATCCAAGTCGAATGACAAATTTTGAAAATTTAAAAAAAAATACTTAAAAATCTTCGTGGCGGGAATTAGCTATTCTCTTCTTCAATTTTGCAGCATTTATGAACAATCAAAAATACTGTTTAAAAAAAAAGTTTGTGTAAATTTTTTCGAGAAGGGACAACAATAGTCAAATCGTAGTTCGGGCTCAGAAGTAGTTGTCCGTACATGGGTGATAAGGAGCAGGAAATGCTCGTCACTTCCTCAGAAACTACGGGTTTCGTGCTTAGAGAGTGGACCCCCAGGGGCGGATCGCTAGTTTTAGAAATTACTGAAATGTAGGTACCTATTTTATGTCTATGTTTTATCGATTTATTCCTCGTATGTGGTAAAGGATACAGAGACACATGAGCAGTATTTTGCATACAATAAATATTGCTGCGATTCATCTGCCAAATGCACGCGGTAGGATGTTCAAGCGCGGATGCTATTGCATACCAAATACGCTTACCGTTTTAAAGGAAGACGCAAATTCTAAGCTGTATAAACCATCTACCTGATAAAATACGACGTCCTACGGTGAAATTTTGATATTAATCTTATTTACTTTAGATCTGTGCGTCACAGACCGTTTAACCACTTCCTAGTCGCATATATGATATATGCTTCCGTCAATTTTTATTGATGGAATTATATTTTCTGCATTCAGTTTTAACTAATTGAAATCTATGCTAATCAATAGGCACAGCGGTGACTCGGTCCGCGATCACTTCCGCGCTAGGTGCTGGTTGGCAATCGATGTAGGTTAACTGCCGGCTGCCCGGCAAGCTGGCACGGTCGTTCGATACTACAATGTTATACATGTAACCGCGTGTTTTGCATCGCGGCTCCTTTAGTTAAGAGGACTACATGACCTAAAGCGCGGTCACTGTCGGACTGCATAGAAAAGAAAGAAGCGCGATGACACAACGCTGGTAATTTATTGCAAAATAATGAAGCACTTATTATCTATTTACAAAAAATCTATTGTTTGGACTAAAAAATTAAAACACTAGAGTTTTAGTATGTTGCTTGTAGAATAATCTGACAAAAAATCGTAATGATTGTGTGTATATTAGTATGGTTTTTATTTTAAAAAGAAAGTTTTTAGAGGTATCTTCATGATTTTTTTCTATCGTTCCAAATAAGTTGTATTCAGTTTTCAACACACTATCTACCTAGCATATATCCTGAAGAATACCATATATTTTTATGATTTTGTTTACTGTAGTCGATCATATACTTTTATTGTTTCTTGTTTTATTGTTTCTAAAACTTGCGTTTTTTGCGTTTAGGTCCTGTAAGCCCCTTAACCAACTCTTTGTTACCCCTGCTTAGCAACCAACGTTTACGACAACAATAACATTTTTATCGAAATTAGAATCACTACCATTTTATTCTACAACTAGCGTCTGCCCGCGGCATCTTCCTCGTGAAATTTCTTGTTTGAACATAAAATATAGCATCGCAGCGCCAGCCCGCGCTTTTGCTTGGCGTTCCTTCTAACTTTTTATCTCTGCTCGGATCCTAAGAGTCGTAGCGTGATGTAGTAACGTTAAATAGGCTATAACCTTCCTCAAGAATTGGGCTATCAAATGGTAGTTCCAGAGATTAGGGTGTTCAAACAAAAAAAAAAAAACTCTTTAGCTTAAGGTATTAGCAGGTTGTGCCCGCGACTTCGCGTGCATGTCGGAAAATAAATTGGAATTTATGGGTTTAAGTAAATTTTTTTTTGCGCGGAACCCAAATTCATTTTCTAAAATAAAAGTAGACTAACTACTCCTTATAACATCTGCCAGTGAAAGTCCTGTCATCGGTCCAGCCGTTTCGGAGATTAGCCGGAACATACAGACAAAGACAAAAATAAAAATAAATGTTTTTTTTTTGTTGAAATTATCGTATATACTTTCATACGCATTTAGTAAAAAGCTGTAATTCTGACATTAAAACAGGCACTTCAATTTTATTTATTTGATATAAATAAAGTATAGATGCATAATTTACTCGCTCGAATCGGTGTAAAATTCTATTTACTTGAAATACGCTTTGTCACCTACGAGTATAGGTAACTGTCCAATGTTCCGCTAGTTTGATTTAATAAAAAAAAGTGCTCTCTACTCTAACCTAGTAGCTGTTCGCGAATGTGATCCGTGTAATTTGCTGAACGGCAAGAATTTGCGAAAGCAGGAACTATACTAAACGCCAGATAAGAAAAAAATAAAACTTATTGACCCGACTTGTACCAAAAAGTTCGCAAAACTTCGTTAGAGATCGCTCGTCATTCAAAACAGTCGCTAACAATACATCGGTCGAGTTTCATAATACCCAACACTTAGTCCCAACGGCATAAGTAAGAAATAAGTAAATTTGAATAATGATTGTGATATTTTTTTTAAGTTTCAAATATACATATTCTAACAATGAAATATGTCATTGCTATTGTTTATGTGTTTAAAAAATAATTTTCGTGGTGTGTTTTTTTTTTCAAGATTACTTATGTTTTCAACATATATTTTAATATAAGAACATGCCATAATTGGATTTATTTATTTAGCTTCAACTTATATTCATAGAAGTATACAAGTAATTAAGATAACCGAATCTTAAAGTTCTTACCAGAAAATTACATTTTTTGGGTTATGCCCTCATTCTCGGCGCTGTGTGTGACGTCAGAGCGAGGCAGGGGTGCATTACCTGTCCGCCATTTTGTAATTATTATGTTATGTACTTAACGCGTCCTTCGTCTCGCTCGAGTCTCATTCCAAATCTGGTTTGCGTGTAGGGTTGACTAAGCGTACTCCATACTCGGAAAGTTTTCATGAATATTTGTTGTTATTTTGTTACTGTTAATTGTTTTAGTGTTTTGTTTTTGTTAGTTTGATACTGTTTTGTTTTATTTTTGTTATTGTTAATGAGTGAAGAAGTGAGAATGGATCCACCAACAACCCAAAAAAGGCGACGACAGAGAATCGTTGAACCTCAAGCAGGTTGGTTAAATTATTTTTAATGTATACGTATGAAATAATAGACTAATGACGGACTTAGTAATTAAGTGGTGAATCTTAACTTTAGATATGCAAAAGTACTTACTTTTACATTTAAAATTCTTTCTTTATTGTTTGTTTCGCTTTCACGCTTAAACGGCCACCGAGAAAACCATTATTTATGCAGTGGGAATTATAATTCGACACCTATTTTTTGCGTATATCGTGTTTTTGATCGATACAGTAATGTCAAGAAAAATTTAAAACTCAGACTGCATTATTATTACACTTAATAGTAAAGTACAGCGCAAACTCCATTTAATGCCACTCGACTTAAAAACATTCATTTGTTTGTTGTAATTATCATGCACGTGTTCACCTCGGCTGCTAGTGTCGTTATGTTGTTATGCATTGTCTATACGTTAAATAATGTTGCTCACAAATGTATACGATCTTCCTTAAGTATCGCTGTATTTTTTTAAATGTTTGATTACAGGTCCATCATCATCACAACCATTACATTCTCCAATCAAAAAGAGAAAAAGTACGGTTTTGTCTGTTGGCGAGAAAACCATAGTATTAAATGTATTTAAATACACTAAAAATACATGGCCTGAGAATGAATACCGCTCCAATATGGCTATGGTTAATAAAACTGCAGAGATCACTGGTATAAGTAAAAGTGCTATTTACGGAATTTTGAGGGAATATAAAGATACCCATGAACTAAAACCCAAAGGTACTACAAAAAACAAAATAGGCATAATCCAGAAACTGGATAGTTTTGACAAGACAGCTATAAGGCAAAAAGTGCATAGATTTTTTATGGAAGGTGAGCTGCCTACAATAGACAAAATACAGCAGAAAATAAATGAAGATGACACTTTGCCCAACTTTAGCAAAACTACCCTAAGACGTGTTCTTAAACATTTGAAATTCAAGTTCCAAAAAAAGAACAGGAAAAGTGCCTTAATAGAACGTCCAGAAATAATTCTGTGGCGAACTAAATATTTAAAAGAAATGGAAGGGTACCGTAATGAAAACCGTAATATCTATTACCTCGATGAAACTTGGGTCAATGCAGGTAAAAATCAATTGTCATACTATGAGTCACTAATTTACACAATGTGCAGGGTGCACATTTTCTTCACTTGTATTTTTGGGTATTTATTTATCCTGAATTGTTTTAGGTCATACTGTTACGAAAGCTTGGACCGATACCACTGTGACGTCATCACGCCAAGCATTTCTGGAAGGTCTGTCGACTGGCGCTAAAAACCCAACAGGAAAGGGTAGCAGACTTATTGTAGTGCATATTGGTAATGAAAATGGCTTTTTGAACGATTGTCAATGGGTCTTCGTTTGTAAAAAGACTGGTGATTACCACGAAGCCATGGATGCAGTTCATTTTGAAGAATGGTTCGCTAAAGTATTAAATAAGCTGCAACCTAATGACGTAGTTGTTATGGATAACGCAAGCTATCATTCCAGGTACATACAACTTACTTAGAGGGCCTTTTTTTTTTTTTTTTTGTTTTAATTATTCTAAATTTTATACAATGACTTTCAGACGATTGGAAAAAATACCAACTTCATCTTGGAGAAAGCAACAGATTATGGAGTGGATGCAAGATAAAGAAATCGCGTTCGACCAACAGGACACAAAAGCACATTTAATGGTAAAAGTCCAATCTGTGAAAAGTTATTATCAAAAATATGCAACTGATGAAATGGCGAAAGAGAAAGGCGTAATAGTGTTACGGTTACCGCCTTATCATTGCGAGCTCAATCCAATAGAGCTCGTATGGGCGGATACGAAAAGTTACGTTGCTCGACACAATACAACATTTAAATTAACAGACGTTAAAAAATTATTTAATGATGCCTTAAATCAGGTAACACCTGAAAAATGGAAAAATTGTGTCGACCACGTCAAAAAGGAAGAAGTGAAGATGAAGGGACTCGATCATCAGATAGACAAAATAGCCGATCGCTTTATTATAAATGTTACAGACACTTCAGAAAGTGAAAGTTCCGTGAGTGAAAATATGGACACAGATTCCTCTTCTGAACAGAGTCACTGTTTAGAAGAGGAATCTGTGTCCGTGAGTGAGTTCCAATTACCAAAAAATAATTAAATACGAAACTATGTGCCTACTTTTAAATGTTGATTGACTTGATAAAACCATAGACATATGAAAATACTGAAGCTCTCCTAAAAAACGTAACTTTATACAACTACACGACCCACTCACACACACAGACTCCCATACCTACACGTACATTCACACACACATACACATGCAACCACACATTCATAAGACTCATGTACAGACGCCAGCAGGTCAAGCTACCCGAAACTGTCAGATTTTCCCAATCAACTTTGAACCTTATACTTTAGCAATAAAGTTGAAAATCTATTAAAGAAATCTGACAGATTGTAGTAGGTTGATGTGCTGGCGTCTGTACATTCACACACACGTTCACATAATTATATTTTGTTTTACTACACCCATGTACTGTTTTTATTGTGTTTTAAGTATGTACCTACTGTTATGAAGAAGCGGAGATTTATAATACAAACATTTTTTGCTTAAATGAAGACTCCAAACATATTATTATTATTATTTGAAATAAATGATTTGACTTTGAATTTTGTTTAAGAGTTTCATTGAGTAAGTACCTTCCAAAATAAATACGACTGAATATGGTTTTGGCCAAAAGGTTTGTAACTCATTCCTAGTAAACGCGTCAAGGACGCCCCTTACCGCGATACGTTTGTTATGATCATGTTAGCGATACTTCCTTTACATTTTTTCGTATCGTTTTGAAATATTGGAATACATTGGTAGACGGGTGTTAACGACTTTTATTTTTTTCTTATCTGGCGGACACTTTAATAATTTAACGTTCAATCAACGTTTTAATATTCTATTTATGACGGCAGACGATAACGTCGACAGTTTTAGTGTTGATGTGATATATGAGAATTTTACGTAACGCGATGGAGTTTGAACCTAATGGTATGTGGCGACTGGTGACTGGCTGTGGTTAGATAGACCGCTAGGCAGTAGGTGGTCTTTCGGTATCGCATTCGTACCGTGAAGTAGGTCGGGCCGTCGTGCTGCAGTGCTGCCAAGTAGCCCCGAGAACAGCGCTCAGCTGATCGCGATACCGCACACAAAGGTCTCTAGGTTAATAGTCCACCACCATTATACACTTAATTGTACCCATTACATGCTCACCAGTTACCTGCCGCACTCTTACCTATTGAGCCCCAGTAAACGGATCATTTCACTTTAATACACGTTATTAACCCAGTCTCGAAAAAATAAAACTTTTACCCCGCTAACACGAGCAACTTTGCAGAAACCACTAAGTGCTCCAAGAATAGTTTGTGATTCAGAAAGAGTTTCTTTGTAATGTATTTGAATTGAGGCATTGCTTTGTTGAACTTTGAAGGCAATGCTGATCTAAGTACATTAATTAATAATGGAATTAAGACTAAGTACCTAATCGGATTACATAATGAAACAATGTTGTTATATGAATTATAACTTTCTCTTATTATTTATTGCTCCCTGGTGAGCTCCAATTAAGTCTATATCCACCGAATTAAACGTAGCGACCAGCTGCGCTAGATAGCAAATAAGCGGCCTTAGTCCCTCCAGGAGGGATCTTGTGAAAATATCGCCATGGCCGGGCCGCCGCACGGAGTGGGCGGAACCGCGGGACGGCGGACCGAGGGGATGAGATGATTGATAGCGGCGGCCGCAGATCATGGTGCCTGAACAACATGCATCCTCCAAGGATACCACATGAATTTAATCATAATAATAATACTTTTCATTGCATAATATAATAACAGCTGCGCTAATCAGATCTCTCAATAGACTTTAAATTACTGTTCACCGCTCACAAGTGAGCCGCGGGCGCTACCAATACACGCCTCCAATACAGAATTATTATCATTGTTATTACTCGGAAACTGTGGAGCTAACTCGACAAATTATTACTACATTGATTACGTTGTTTTAAAATGTAATTGCATTTAATTTAAAGTAGTTGTGAGGAGGCATCAGGTAAATGTCGTGAGATTTGTTTTATGTATGAATGTGTTTGGCTATAACAGTAGGAGAAGACCAAAGAAAGGATGGATGGACTGCGTGAATGATGATATGGCTAGAAAGGGGTGACTACTTGACTAGTAACTATCGAGATGACGACTAGTAGAGAAGTATGGAAGAAAAACAAACACACATCTTCTCACCCCAAACGCATAATACCATCTCCGTACTGTCGTGGGTAAAAGGACATGTTGCGCCGACCCCAAATAAATTGGGGTAAATGCAGGAGAATAATGATGATTTAAAGTAGTTGTGAAAGTTTAAGTAATAATTAATTAATGTCTGAAAGATAACTGGTTAGTGGTTATCGCAGAAATTCTATAAATGGTGTGACAAAGAAATGTAGTCGTTTCGCGATATCCTTAAATGTCATTTGTCATGTGCAACTCTCTGGCTCTCTTAATTAAATTGGACTGGGTGGGACAATATGCCATAAAAACCGACAGAAAACCCATAAAAGAGCCTGAGACAGGGAAACGTGGAAGTTGAACGAAATTTATGATGTAACAAACTAATTACATTGTAACAATATAATTTAAAAAAGTGTCAATGGAGTTTCTTGCCCGTTCTTCTCCATAGGTACACCTACAATACTTTGGAACTTTATATGTCTGACTGATCGACTACTCGACGGTTGAAAAGTGCCTGTAAATTGCTAAATAATAACAGCCGCACAGGTCGATCGATCAGGTTAAGCTACACTTGCCGCGGTTGGTCTGTGGATGGGTGACCATCTTTACATACCGAGACCCCTCCGTGCCTCGGAAAGCACGTTAAGCCGTTGGTCCCGGCTGTCATTCGTGGATCTTTGACAGTCGCTACGGGTAGTCAGAAGCCCGAAAGTCTTACCAAGGGATATCGTATTACCCAGTAAGTGGGTTGTGGAGGTGAGATAGGTAGTCGCTCCGTGTAAAATACTGGTATTCAGCTGCATCCGGTCAGACTGGAAGCCGAACCCAACATAGTTGGGAAAAAGCTAGGCAGATGATGTTGCTTTGAGTTTGAGATAGGGATGTCTGCAATCTAAGCCGAACAGTTTTCCTAGGGTTGATAAGGATGGTGAAGTTTTGTAAATTCAATGTCAAATAATTAACAAGACTGCCTAAACAAATAATTAAACAATTTCCGGAAATAAATGGACATTCGATAAGTACAGGAAAACGGCCAGTACTACCCACATATTTTATCATGTAAATAGTTATACACTTTGGTTATAGGTATGATTCTGCATCAATCTATGTTTGTCTGATATCTACATACCTACTTGTAAAGGTGAATAATGTGTCGTGAGAAACTTTTTATCAATAATTCATGTACAGATAGTGTGTGATGTGATACATAACAATATTATTATTCTGTTCTTTATGTACTGCTACCGATAATGTGTCAGAAATAAAAATACTTACACAATTTTTTATTCCATTACCTGAATATTTAATATCAAAGAACACATTTACTTTTATGTGTTGTTACAGAAATGTATTCAAATTGGTGTATTTCAATAATGCATAAAGCAGAAGTGCTAGTCGGACTCCCACATGAACGGTTTCGTTATTCCGTACCACAAGGCAAAAAGCGCCGAAAAAGCACGTTTCTTGGAGACCCCCTTTAATTTTTAACTTTATTTTTATTATTTGTTGTCACAGCGGCAATATTAATACACACTCTTGTGAAAATTTCCAACTGTCTACCTATTGTGGTTCATGAAATACAGCTCGCTGACGGACGGACGGACGAATAGCGGAGGTTTGGTAATAGTCTCGTTGGCACCCTTTGGATACGGAACCCTAAAACCGAATGTTAACTTACATGATTGGTCCTTGTGGTCAGCCGATCCTCACACTAGTTTACTGCGGGGTAATTGCGTAACACACTATCAGTATCCCATGGCTTTCATTTTGACAGTTCAAACAACATTCATTGCGTTATCTACGTTGTTGAGCAGACACATTTTTAACAGACTTCAAAAAAGGAGGTTCTGTGTTCGACCCGTATGTATGTATGTCCGCGATTTTCTCAAAAACTGATGAACCAATTTTGATAATTCTTTCACTAATGTAATCTACATACTTTCAGGAAGGTTTTAGTATATAATATATTGGGTAATTGTTCTTAGTACGAAGTTATATGCATACATGTACTGCATCTCCGGCATTTCTGTGCGAATTTTGATGATTCTTCTAGTCGGTGTCTTCAATTCTTCAATGCACTAGTGTTAATTGAATTTGTGTAGGGTAGGTACAGCTAAAAAGTGAAAAATAAAAACTTTTTTCGGAACCAACGACACCGGCTTCCGAAATTAAAGTTATTTATCACTTTGTAGTTTTTTTTTGAAGTCGGTTGTTTTTTTTTTTGTAAAAAAGTTTTTTCTAACATAATTATGAAGCAATGGATTAGCAATATCCTTCAAAATCATTCAGATTGTGATTGATAGTGTGTTAGGCAATTGTGTGTGGTGCTTATTAAAATTGACGCATTTTACGAGTATTAACATCAATATCAGTCATTTCTTATCAGGTTTGAGTTAATTTTTTTCCAAGGCCTACGCTAATTATAAATTAAAATGTTTTCATGTGTAAAAAGGTTTACACAATATTTTGCGTTTCTTTAGCTTGTAATTACTAAACTTTAGCTGTACTGTGTGAGAAATTACAGCTAAGTAGGGCAATGTAACGATATTATTGTTGGGTAACCTTACGTGCAAAGAAGACTGTAAAAAGTTAACGTTTTTCTGTACTCCTCTACATTATTATAAAACAACGTCCCCCCGGAGCAACTGTCTGTCTGTCTTAACGCGATAAACTCAAAAACTACGTAACGGATTTCCATACGGTGTTCACCAATGGACGGAGTGATTCATGAGGTAGGTTTAGGTGTATACTTTATTAAGGTTTTGTCTAAATTGGCGGAAATATGACGATTATTGTTGAAAATGTCGGAAAAAATCATGACGACTGGGAGATTTACTGGCGTGCGCCGCGTAAAAGTTATATGAAAACATCCACGCGGGCGAAGGCGCTGGCAAAAGCTAGTAATATTATACAGAGGTAATATTTGTGAGTTTGTATGTGGTAATCTTCGAAACTACTGAGCCGGTTAAAAAATTATTTCACTTATAGGAAGCTACACTATTACTGAGTGCCAACAGGACGAGGATGTTTTTAAATAGATAAACTTAACGCGAATGAAGTCGCGGGTAGATGCTAGTGTTTATAAACTACTTTTAATACCTCTCTGTTAATATTATGCTTACAGTACAGTTATGGCCAACTTAATGTACAACATTTAATCTGTACTACAGCATGATTATATTTAGTGTGTGTTATTTGTGCTACATATAACTCAAAAACGGTTCCCTCAGTTTGTAGTTTGTTAATAACAATATTTTACGACCGGGCTTAACTATTGTGGTTTTTTGTTATGTTTTTGCGACGAACATATTTAGATTATTTTCATTTCACTGCTGGCGTTCTGTTTTAACAATATTGTATTACGTGGGGTAAAATGTAGCGCTTGATTTAGTAGGATTAGTTTAAGAGTTTTTTTCCTGTTTCTCGTTATGACTGACTCATTATTGAGTATCTATTAAAATACAGAAAAAGCAGTGGAAGCCCAGTGGTAACGGGTGTGACTTACGAGTTGTAGGTCGTGGGTTCGAACCGAGACAGGCGCTTTTCTTTTGGTAAGTTATTTCATCACCACTGCTCTCAAAACGGTGCGTGAAGGAAAACATCGTGAGGAAACCGGCATGTCGTAGAACCAAAAATTCGAAATCATGTGATATCTACCAACCCGCACTGGGTCTGCGTGATCGATTACGGCCCACTCCCTCTCACCGAGAGGAGGCCTGTGTCCCAGCTGTGGGAACTTTGTAAGCTGATTATGCTTATGCGATAAAATATCGAATAATTGTGTAGTAGAAAACTTAATTGATAAATGAGACGATAGGCCTGTTTTTCACACATAGTCATTGATCAAATAATAATTAAGTATTTTGATAGCCCACTTAAATACGAATACGTAGACCGTTGAACGCTAAAGTGTAGCAGTCAACGCGAACCATAGTGCACGTAGCGAGTAATCAACGATGAATTGAATACAACTTGCAATCAGTGACAGACAAACAGACAATCTTATCAAACCTCGTATTTGATTTCATTCATTTAGTTGACTGTATCTTATCTGTAATATTTACGACTTACAAACAATATAAATAAGTAAATGTAAGGTACTTACTTTCTTTCATAATTTCCTGTTATGCCGGTTTCATTTTTAATGAAACTGAATTTCTTGCCTGTTTATCCGTAGTGCTTTCTTGAACTGTATGGGTATAAGCTGTCGTCACTCTTTCTCCATATCGTCAAGCTTTCTTGATCGACTTTTAACAAATCTGACGGATAAACACCAGTGGGTCGTTTTTTTCGGCCGCTGTGTGTAACTTTGAAAACGTATGTACTTTGTAGATTCAGAGACAAATGTTTAGCCATTAAGCCTTCAGTTTTCTTCAAATCTTAATGTTGAGGTTAACATTTAATTAAAATCGGGACAAAAGTAAAATTAAAACAATATAAATTTTTTCGGCCCGCTGTGTAACTTTGAAAACGTATGTAGGTACTTTGTAGATTCAGAGACAAATGTTTAGCCATTAAGCCTTCAGTTTTCTTCAAATCTTAATGTTGAGGTTAACATTTAATTAAAATCGGGACAAAAGTAAAATTAAAACAATATAAATTCTTAGCTAAGTGTAAGTTCATATAATATTTAGCTATAATTTTGTTTCAATTTAGATGTGTAAAAATAGCCGTGTCGACTTTTGTTGCCGACCGTACATATATACGGCTGTATATGTATAATGATTGTTTCTATGTAA
Source organism: Amphipoea lucens (assembly GCA_947508005.1). NCBI lineage: Eukaryota > Metazoa > Arthropoda > Insecta > Lepidoptera > Noctuidae > Amphipoea > Amphipoea lucens. Next base: position 17,495,627 of record OX382367.1, read on the forward strand.
CTGTAACCGTTAGGACGTTTTTATTTGTTCACAAATGGAAGGGCTACTGGTGGCGTCTCTCGAGCCCCCATCCCGTTTCCGCTCGGGTGCGATGAACCCCCACCCGACCGGCATTGTAACCACCTCGTAATTACCTTATTAACGAACCAATACACTCTGTTACCGAGTTTTACCTGTTATACGTACCTTGTATTGATTGGCACACTTGTACAGTCTGAATTTTCGGCTGCCATTTGCATAACTAGCCGTGTTCGTGGCTCCGCTTGCGATAAAAACCTTTGCCGAGAACATCTGTGAATTAAAATCGGATCTGCCTTTGTGAAGGCAGGAATCCGCTGGATGCGAAGAGCACAGGGCCGATCGATGAGACGATGCTTAGGGGAGGCCATATGTCCAGCAGTGGACGTCTTTTGGCTGAAATGATGAATGATAATGTCAAACGGAAAAGATATTGTTGAGTTATCAACTCACGTGAGTGACGATGCATTTAATGTGTAAAGATGCAGCTGAAAATCGGTCGGTATAGATCGTTTGTTAAGCTAGAAAGAGCCTTACCACAACATATTTGGATGAACTTTGATGAAACCAACCTCGCTTCTGCCTGCCTAGTACGTTGTCTTTCTCGTCGTAAGGGATGTGTTAATACAAAAGAATATCCGTTATTCTTTGTCCCTTTTGACATTTTGTTAGCATGGGGGTAAAAGGACCATTCACATATATTTTCATTATTCCTATGAAACGTTATTTTCGTATCTTATTGTCTTTATTACATAGAACGGTTTATGAAATAGCTAAGCATTTCAGTAAAGAAAGGGTCGAAGAATTAATAGACGGCCGTCATAATCTCCTGCGCAATATTTATCAAGGTCTAGTATGCAACAAGCAACAAGAATTACTATCTACTGAATAGTCTCGTGAAAAATAAATGCTTACCTGCTAACTGTAACTAACACAGAATATTTATTATTTTACTATGTTAATGCTAATTGGGTATACAAGGCTACCGATTGCAGAATGCAACAAACAGACTTACAAAAAACATTACATGTTCACTTTTCAATTTCAAACAGTTAATATGTTTGACTGACACTTTATCGCTAGTTTTTTTACACTGTGTTACAAGATTTCACCTGTCATCCGATTATATTTCCGAACAATTCGTTATTTATTGGTTTTTCAAGAATTTTTGTAACCTTATTAATTTTAAGTGCTTGCTTAGTTATTGAGGCGCTCGTGGCTAATTAAAAACAGTTTCACGAGTCGATCGAAGTTCATCTACGCTTGCCGTGGTTGGTTCGTGGATGGGCCATCAGTGGCGAAGGGTTAATTTATAACAGAGGTAAGCCGGAGCAAAAAAAAAATTCCAAAAGATTTCAATGATAAAATTGACTCTAGAGTAGCTATGTTCTGAATTTTCGAAGGGAAGCCGGTGGGAATCGAGTTTTATGGTACATTCGCCACTGCTATCCATTACATATCGACACATCCCTCCGTGCTTCGGAAAGCACGCCGTTGCTCCCGGCTGTCATTCGTAGATCTTTGGCAGTCGTTACTGATAGTCAGAAGCCCAAAAGTCTGACAACTATTCTTACCAAGGGGTATCGTATTATCCAGTACCTGGGTTGTGGAGGTCAGATATGCAGTCGCTCCTTGTAAAATATTGGTTTTCAGCTGCATCCGGTTAGACTGGAAGCCGACCCAAAATAGATCGGAAAAGGCAGATTGATATTGATTTTTAATTTTAAGTGTTTGCTAAGTACCGCAAAACGTGTTCTTCCTTCGTGTTGTTCGTAAAGAATGTTTCTGCAAAAAATTGCTATTGTCTTTCTAATGTTTTGTTACCTTTTTTTACAGGTAAGAACGCGTTCTGGATCACATTTCATCCATATTAAGTCGTCCATTCGTGAGTTTAATTACCTATTTATTAATGAATCCACATCACTAAACCATTTATATTTACACATCGTTTAATTGATTCATTGGACATTGTACAGTCAGCATCAAAAGTCGATTAGCACTATCATTTTTACATGTTATTAAATTGACAACAACTTTTTTCAATAAACTGATTTTTAGCTTTTCACATAATAGACAAGAGTATATATTTTAAAAAAAATCTGCTGCAATTTTGAACAAATATTTTGCTCAATAACTAAGATGAAAAAAACTGAAGTGTTAATCAACTTTTGATGCTGACCGTACAACAGCATGTATCAAGTAGAAAATTAATTAATTGATTTACAAGGTCTCAAGATCTGCGAACGCAGCGTTAAATCCCCCAGTCTAATTGAATTGAATCAAATGATTTTATTAAAATCTCCGATATTCTTGACACTGATTGCTATAGTAATGTTCGTAACAATTATATCGTGTAATGTATTCAAGATACATTGTTGATTACGTAAAATACTAGTTGGTTTCCCTTGAGGGGGCACAGGTGGTGTGGTGAGGGAAGAGAAAATGTCAGTGACAGCTGGCACGCGAACACCTGCCCATCTGCTACAGTGCCACTCCTCTATGAAACGTTATTACTTATATCCTGTCGGCTGAACGGGACCGACGTGTATTATGGCCCTTGCACAAGTAATTCAAGTATAAATTCAAAATAAGCAGAATTTATATTGAAATATAAATGTTTATGTTTTAATTGTAGTCGCTTGTTCGCTGATATCTTGTTTAAAATGGTTGTAATTTTGCTCACCTTTTATTACGATACATATCAATTTGGAATTTAACTGTTTATTTTACATTACTATAAAGTTCTGGCAAGGCACCGTGTTTTATCGTCGGGCCGCCTTATCGATAAACTAATGGCTCTTTGTTAACAAGAAAGTATAACGAGATAGCGTTACTTGCTGTAAATTCTATCAGCTCTAAAATACAGAACTTTAAAGCCAAAGAATTTCCGTTTACATACCCCTAACTAAAACAAAAGCGAGAAGTTGAGGCTGCTAACATACCGGTGGTAAAACCTCCTCAGAGAATGTACTTCGTAAAGAGCTCATAAAGGCAAGACAAGCCCGTATATTCTACAATGTGGATGTGCAACCCAGTAATGGTCCGATTTTCAAGAGCTGACTATTTCCTGATCAATTTACATTGGTGCTGGTCCTTTTGCATTCTGCTCGTTCGAGTTCGAATTTTGAATCCACTTTCGCGAAATCGACGCGTCAACTTGTGTGATCAGTGTGCTCTAAAAAACATCCGCCTCCCCAAACAAAAACGCATCATGCAATTAACAGTCCAACAAAAATAACGAACCGCTGCCGCACAGTGGAACGAATGTATGGGAGCGGTTGGACGTAGACATGTCCGAAAAAAAAGAGTAAAATTATGCCAAACTAATGATGCCATCTTATTCGATTACTTAATGCCTTCATAACTTGTGGTGATGAATTTCTTCATAACTCCCATATTTCGGGAGTAATTTGAGAAAATGTGAAATTTTACTATGAAAATGAGTGTATCGAGCTCTCTCCCTCCTGATTCCGGGCTTGTTTCAAGTAGCGGTCTCTAATATCATAATGCTTATACTAAGAGCTATATTTAATACTAAGACACATAGTGCGCCAAATGTGCACTTTCTGGGATAAAGAGTGATGTTTATTTTATAACACAATTTTTTTATTTTTTGTTTATTTTGTTGATTAAAACCGTTTTTCTAAAGGTTTACCTTATTACAATAACATTTCTGAGCAGCCAATTAGAGAAGATATAAGCTAATTAGGATATATAATTAGGGACTTAAGGTTTACATATAAAACTGATGCACTAATGATTACTGATAAGAACATTGCTATTATTTAATTACTAAATGGCTCTTAATACACTAATTTAGCATGCATCATTTACTAATTATCACAATAACTAATTACCTTGCAATATTTAACAAAGGATACCTGGGATACCTGGATTTTATATAAATAGGTCACTATTAGTAACTTTAAAATCAGTGTTGATTTACACCTCGTTGTATCCAAGCTAATCTCGCAATGTATTTTCCAAATTTTAATACAAATCTTGATATTCACGTTGCTTTATGCGCACGCGCACATAAAGATTTACGCGACTTTAACTATTTGTTCAGTGTTTTAAAAGATAACAGTTGTGTTCAGTTATGTGAAAGTGCTGAAACAAGTTTAAAAGACTGGTGTCGTCGATTTTGCTACCGCATTTATGCAAAATGGACACAGTCTGGAAGAAGCACAGATAAGTTTCGGAAGAAACATGAGATTTGGCTACAGGCTGCAATTCAATGGCCGGAATTACAGAATGAAAATATGGAACCTTCTACAGAAAATATAAGTGACGTCATCGAGCCCATAATTTCTCCTGCTAAATCTGATGCTTCAACTTGTACACATCCTAGTCCTCGTAAATCTTTTGAGGACCTTAGTAACCGGCAAAAAAGAAGACGCACTGAAGATAGTCTTTCATGCAGCAGTAGCAGCGCTGAAATTATGTTTTCGGCCGAAAGGGCGCTTCAAAAGGCAGGACAAAGCGATACAGCTTATGTTATGAAATACTTGACGGAGAATCCAGAAGAGGCCTCAAAAATCAAAGCCTTCATTGAAGGTAAATCAATTCAGGTACGGGAAATATCCCCTTTGAAGGCATTGGCTCTTTATGTATCGATGAACTTATCGAAATGGCGCTATAACACTCTTCGGGATTTCAACACTCAAGAAGGAGCTCTTCAATACCCGAGTTACTACATGTTGGTTAAAGAAAAAATTAAGTGCTATCCGGCCAAAGAAGATCTCACAGTTACAGAGAGCTCTGCAAAAATCAAATTACAAGCCTTGATGGATTTAACCTCAAGAAGACTTATTAGGTCGTTAGAAACCCCTGTTGATCCCAATCAACAGCTCGTATTGACCAGCAAATGGGGTTTTGACGGATCATCTAGCCAAAGCATTTATCATCAAAGGACGAGTGAAGATGAGCAAATCGATCTTGCTAGTAATTTTATGATTAGTCTTGTACCACTGCGGCTCGTCTCAAAAGGTGTAACAATTTGGGAAAACGAGCGACCATCTTCCACTTCATTTTGCCGGCCAATATTGTTTAAGTTTATAAAGGAAACCAAAGAAAATGTGCAGAGAGAGATGGCTGAAATCGAAGCAGAGATTGAAGCCTTAACTCCATCCACCATCACTGATGGAATTAGTGTCAAACACCAACTGCTGTTGACAATGATTGATGGTAAAATTCATTCCATTATATCCAATACAGCAGCTTCAGTGTGTGACATATGCAAGGCTTGTCCTAAAGAAATGAATAATTTAGAGTTAATCAAAGATAAACACGCAAACGAGGACATGTATAAATATGGCTTAAGCACCCTTCACGCTTGGATTCGCTCAATGGAATGCTTATTACACATTTCCTACAAATTAGACATAAAATCATGGCAAGTAAGGGGTGATATAGCAAAAAGGCAAGTTGATGACAGGAAGAAAAGAGTTCAAGAGGCTGTAAGAAGAGAAACGGGCTTACTTCTCGATGTTGTGAAACAAGGCAGTGGATCCACCAACAATGGCAACTCGGCAAGGAGATTTTTTGAAAACTACACTAAATCTGCTGAACTGACCGGAATAGATGCTATGCTTTTAAGAAAAATCTGTGTGATCTTGCAGTGTATTTCATCAGGAGAGAAGATCAACGTAACTAAATTCCGAGAGTTCTGCTTTGATACTGCTAAGCTTTACGTGGAGTTATACCCATGGTATTATATGCCTTCTTCACTTCATAAAATTTTAATGCATGGGCCAGACATAGTTCAGAACATGTCAATTGTGCCCATTGGTTTTCTATCCGAAGAGGCATCTGAGGCTAGAAATAAAGATTTTAGAAAATATAGAGAGGGGCATTCTCGAAAGCATAGCAGTATCTCATGCAATGAAGATATTATGCACAATCTTTTACTGTCTTCTGATCCACTTGTTACAAGTATCCGTCCAAAAGGAAATAAGTTTGTAAAAAAATCTTCTTTTAAGGAATTTTATGAGCTTACGGATTCTGAGAAAAGTGATATCGAATTTGTTAACATAAATGATTTAGCGGACATCGATTCTGAATTTGAATTAATTGATGATGATGATGATGACGAAGATAATTAAATGATGTTATTGTTTTAAAATGTGTAACTTAGTAAATTAGAGCTTACATCTTAATTATTTATTGTACTTTTAATGAAACTAGGTAATTTATTATCAACTTACTTAAAAGTCATACTCTCATCAGTTCTTGTGAATATTTTTGTTAATATATATTTCTGTATATATATAATATATTTATAGACCTCTTAATAAGTCTGTCTGCGGTTTAAAGTAAATACAAATGGGGAAAAAACGTTTTTTTTTTTTAAATTTTCATTTCCTTTTATCCCAGAAAGTGCACATTTGGCGCACTATGTGTCTTAGTATTAAATATAGCTCTTAGTAATAGCATTACGATATTAGAGACCGCTACTTGAAACAAGCCCGGAATCAGGAGGGAGAGAGCTCGATACACTCATTTTCATAGTAAAATTTCACATTTTCTCAAATTACTCCCGAAATATGGGAGTTATGAAGAAATTCATCACCACAAGTTATGAAGGCATTAAGTAATCGAATAAGATGGCATCATTAGTTTGGCATAATTTTACTCTTTTTTTTCGGACATGTCTACGTCCAACCGCTCCCATACATTCGTTCCACTGTGTGCCGTGTAAACGTGCTTCAATTTACTGATGGAGAACAACCCTATAGGTAGGGTATCGAATCAAAAGTATCGATACCATAATATTGAGTATTGAATTATATAATCTGAATGTTAAAATATCTAAAAGAACAAACTACTTACTTATTTGTCTAACTTCTAATCCTGCAAGGTAATTGCGTACCTAACACACTAACAGTAGGTATGGCTTTCATTTTGACAGTTCAACAACATTCATTGCGTTAATTACGTTGTTGAGCAGACAATGTTTCGAACGTACGAAGCAATGGATTAGCAATATCCTTCAAAATGATTCAGATTGTGTGTTATGCGATTAGGATGCTGATTGACTAATCATTAAGTACTAATCTATCAGTTTTCATGAATAATAAACATTCTCTCAAAATACTATCCCGAAACAACCTAATGGATACACCTCGTGTATCGCGAGAATCGAGTACAATTTATATAAAAGTATCGATACTCCCTCGGAACCCTACTCGTAGACCGCAGTTTACATTCTTTTTGCATTAACATGGAATTTAGTACCGCGTTCAGTATAAATTCTTACGATCATGTGTGTTATTGTGCAGGTCTAATGGTATACCATTTATGTTATCTACTTTATGTTTATATAAGGCTGTTAATGGTTTTAATGTAGTGCTACGGTACCTTCTTGATTACCTATCTGTTATTGCCAAGGAAATGCCTGTTATGGCAGTTATCAACTTGAATTATGTTGCATATTTCGTAATCAATAAGGGTTTTGGAATTCAGTTGGGATGTCTTGTTTGTTTATTGTTTTATACAGGGTGTCCCTGGAAGTATGGATCAAATCGAATAGAGACGTGGGCAAGGTCATTTCCAAACGTTTTAGCAAAAAAAAAAATACTAAAAAAAAGAGAAGAAAGATCGAATTCGTGAAAACTATCAGGGCTATCAATTTATTTTTTTTAGATAGCCCTGATTGTATTTTTTTATGATTATTTTCTTTGAACACTAAGCGTTATTGAAAAAAAAAAATTAAAATCGGTCATAACTTTTGAACCGTAAAAAAATTTACTGACATTCTCAGGATTAAAAACTTTGGAAATGACCTTGCCCACGCCCCTATTCGATTTGATCCGTACTTCCAGGTACACCCTGTATATTCTACTACTAGCTTCTTCCGTGTGAAATTTCTTACTACCCCGACCTACCCCATCGCATCGTATCGCCTACCCGCGCTACTACTTCGTATTTCTTTATACGTTGTTTCTGACCTTTATATATTTTTGTTCCGTTCCTAAGGATCCTAGCTTGATGTTGAATAGCCGATAAGCCTTCCTCAAGAATTGAGCCATCAAAGCAAAATAATTTTTCAAATCCGACTTGCAGTTCCAGAGATTAGCGTGTTCCAAAAAACAAACTCTTCAGCTTTTTTTATTAGTAGAGATTTTGAGTTTTTTTTTTATTAGTAGAGAACTAGATGTATGTAATGTATAGAACAACAAATTGTTTGTGAAATCAGCAATGGATAGAAGCTGCTATTCCTAACAATAGCTCTAGTTTGCAAACTAACTGTACTATCAATTTCGGCTACTGCACTACATCCGTTCGTGTCTTTTTCAATAATAATAATAATAATAATATAGCCTTTATTTCCATAACCAAAAAAGAAAAGAAAAATATATACAAGTGGATTACTAACAAAATCATATTTAAATATATATATATATTAAAAAAAAAAAAACAATGTACACTTTTTCTATGAGGTTATGGCCCCTTTTCGGGTATAGGCCTCCTCCAATTTTTTCCAGGTTTCCCTGTTTTTGGCTTTGACCATCCAGTCTTTGCCTATGTTTTTATTGAGTTCATCTACCCAGCGTTCCGGTGGGCGTCCTCTGGGTCTTCTTCCTGTTGGTCCCGACCATGTCGTGGTTCTATGGGTCCATCTTGTATCAGGTAAGCGTGCAACATGGCCTGCCCATTTCCACTTCAGACGTTGGGTATGTTCGAGGGCGTCTAGAGCATTCGTTCTCTTACGTATGTCTTCGTTTTTTTGTTTGTCTTTTGATCTGATGTTAAGGATGCTCCTTTCCATTGCTCGTTGGCTCGTTTGTATTTTGTTCTTCGTCGTTTTGTTAAATATCCAAGTCTGACAACCGTAGGACAGGCAGGGTAGTAAACATGAGTCCATTACCTTTTTCTTTAAGTTCATGGGGAGTTTTGATTTTAATATTTCTTTTAGACTCCAAAATTTCTTCCAAGTCATGTTTATTCTCCTTTCGATCTCATCTGTATGTCGCGATATTTTGAAGGACATTTGCTTACCAAGATATTGGTAGCTATCTACATATTCCAAAGCTTTTCGGTTTATCGTTATAGGCTTTTGAGTACTGTTCGTTGCCACTTTAGTTTTTGACGTATTTATTTTTAATCCTATGCTTTCACTGACGTTGCATAACTCTGTGATCAATTCTTCTAATTCTTTGGGTGTTTTGGAGAAAAGAACGATATCGTCCGCAAACCTTAGGTTGCTCAGAAAATGTCCGTTAATGTAGATTCCTTTCTGTTTCCAGTTTAGGCCTTTCATTATAAACTCCAAGACCGAGATGAAGAGTTTGGGAGATAAAGGGTCTCCCTGTTTTACCCCTCTACATATTTTAATTTCTGCGCCTAGTCGGTCCAGCTTTACTCGGCTTATGCTATTGTTGTAAATGTCTTTTAAGATATTTATGTAGGCGTTGGGGATTTTTTGAGACTTCAGTGCTTGCCATATGCTTTCATGTGATACGGAGTCAAAAGCCTTTGCAAAATCGATGTAGGCTAGGTAGAGTGGTGCTTTCCGTTCTTGGTGTTTCTCTATCACCTGGTCTAGGGTGTGAAGATGGTCGATAGTACAATATCCTTTTCTGAATCCTGCCTGTTCTACCGGCTGGTGCTCTTCTATGTTTGGCTCTATTCTTTTGTCTATACATGCTGCGAACAGTTTATATATAGTCGGCAGCAAGCTTATGGGTCGGTAATTGTTGACATCCGCTGGATCACCTTTCTTGTACAGAAGTATAATTCTCGATTCTGCCCAGCTTTTTGGTGTCTTTTGTTCTTGTAGTATTTGGTTAAATAGTCGTGTTAGGGGGCTGCAGAGAACAAATCTTCCCACTTTTAGAGCCTCGTTTGGTATATTATCGGGCCCAGGGCTCTTTTCCAGTTTCAATGTTTCTATTTGCTTCATTATTTCTAGATTGTCAAAGGGTAAAAGAGTCATGTTATCTAAGGTTTCCTCTGTGCTTGTATCCGGTGCTTTTTGTATTGAATAGTGGCAGTTTTTATTGCTGTAGAGGTCTTTATAAAATTCAGTGGCAACTTTTACTATCTCTGTTCGTGATTTTACCATTTCTGCTGGAACCTGGGACTTCAACTTAGGTATCCAGGTTTTGTCAGTGTTTAGTTGTTTATAGGCTCTTTTTTGGCTTCCTTTGGCCTTTAAATTTCTTTCAATAATTTTCATCCTATGGTCTTGGTAGTCTTTTTTCAACAATTTGTTTGAGATCTTGTAGAGGTTAGAAAGCTCTTTTTTCTCTTCTTTATTTCTGGATTGTTTATGCTGTAGTTCTGCTCGTCTTTTTATATATGTTTTTGTTTCATCTGAAATTATGTTTTTTGTTTTTTCCATAGGGCTCGCAGTTTTTATACTTTGTGTTATAACTGTCTCGATTTTTTTGTTGTAAGTCTCTATGTTATCGGATTCGTCCCAGGTTAATGACTTCGCCATTTCTTTAAGTGAGTCCAGAAATTTCTTTTGACTTTCTTTATCTGTTAATAGGGGTCGCGCGTTGTTATAATTAGCTCTACTTTCTTTTGTTTTTTCCAAGTTATAAGAGCCTCTTATTAGCCTGTGGTCGCTTGGAAATGTCTTGATATTTATAGTTTCTATGTTTGTAAAGCTTCTTGGGTTGTTGCTTAAAATGAAATCTATTTGGTTTTTCGTTTTTCCATCAGGGGTTGTCCAGGTCCAGAGGTTTTTAGGTTTTTTCTTGAAAATTGTGTTAATTATGGTGAGTTTGTTTTCCAGTGCATATTGCAGGAGCAGGTCGCCTCTCTGGTTTCTTGTTCCATGGCAGTACTGTCCCATTACTATGTTTTCACCTCTTTTCCTTTCGCCAATCTTGGCGTTCAGGTCGCCCATTATAATAAGTTTTCCTATCGCCAGGTTTTGTGCGTTTCGTAGTTCGTCGTAAAATGAATTAATTTGTTCATCTGTTGCTTCTGATGTAGGGGCATATACTTGTATTATAGTCAGTTTTGTTGTTTCGAACTTAAGGTTTAATACGCAAACTCTCTCAGATATTCCTATGTAACTCTCAATATTGGTTTTGTATTTTTTTTTAATTAAAAATCCGACTCCGTATTGACCTTTGGTTTCCCCTGTGTGGCAAAATATATGGTCTTCCTGTTCAATTATATTGTTTCCATTTCTTCTTACTTCGGATAATCCGATTATATCGTATTTGATGTTTTGAAGCGAATATTTAAGTAGTATCATTGATTGTGGTGTTAGCAGTGATCGTACGTTGTAGGTGCAGATATAGAGTTTTTGAGTTTTTGGAGGGTTGTAGTCTATCTCTCCCGCGGTGACAAACCGTATTGGGAGATCACGAGAGGGGGCCATTTGTGATTGCTATTGTTTGTTTTGTTGGTTGTTAATTGTTTGATTTTGGGTGATTTCTTCAGGGTGGTAGGTAAGTTTTGGTTTTTGTATTATAAAATTTTTCATATTTATGTTAGCGGTCTTGTTTTTTTTCGTAGGTTGTTTTTTGTTTTGCTGAACTTCCTTACCACTATCTGTTATCATTTCTGGCGATTCAGACAGGTTTCTCTTGTTTGTGTAGGTTTGAGATGTGTTGGTTTCTTTGTTGTCCAATACAATTAATTTATCGTATTTAATAAATGCTTTTTTCCCTAGTTCTTTCTCTCTTTTTAGTTGGGGTTGCAACTCTTTGCGTTTATTTAAAACTTCCAGGGGGTAGTCTTGTTTCAGGTAGTATGGTGTTTTTTCGAGGCATTTGCCATCTTTCTGGATTTTTAATTTTAACCCCATTGTAGTGAACGTTATTACTATTGGTCTGACTTTCTCACTTTTTTTTCCTAACCTTCTGACAGCTTCGATACAATTATTCTCATATTGAAAACCAAAATATGTGTGGATTATCTCTATTATCATTTTTTCTAACTCATGATATGATTTTTCCTGTTCTTCTACGCCAAATATAATCAGGTTTTTTCGCCTTATGTGTCGTTCGAAGTTATTTATTGCTATATTTTGTTCCTCAATTTTTTTCTCTAAAAGTTCGTTTTTGAGTTCTAAATTTTTAAATTTTTCGTTTATATTGTTGTTTATTGTGCTTTTTATATCTTCTTTCATTTCCAACATGTCTGTTTTTTGCTGTCTAATTTCTTGTTGCATATTTTCCAAAAGCTTTTTTATTTCATCCATTGTTAGGTATGTAATTTTGACAAATGTTTGAAAATATTCTGGGTTTTGTGTGTCTTTTGCTGTTCTATTGAATCAGTTTGCTAAGTATAGCTTCGAACTTGTTTTAATTTTTCAAGATAATGCTTAAGGTAGTTTTAAGGCAAAACTGGAACGCGCAAACATATGCTTAGGATAGCGTTAAGCACGGTGTTTGGAAATGGAACGCGCCCACTTTTATCGGCGTGAGGGTGGGTGGATATTTTTCGAAAATTGAATGATCACTTTTTATGTTTTGGCACTGTTTTTTTGTTTGTTTTGCAAGTATTTTCACTGTTTGTTGAGTTTTAAGTTCATAGCGGTCGTATATATTTAAAGTAATGTCGTTTTTTCAAGTTTTGAGTCACTTTATTGTTTATCAGAGTTCTTTAGAAAGTCACTTGGACACACACTTATCACAGTTTTTAAGTATCCTTGAGTTAGTTTTTCGCTCTGCAAACGATACCACTGGATTATCAGATGTTTATAATATTAATTAAGTAGTTTTCTATAAGAATCACTTTCAATTTATATTTAATTTCACTATTTTGTAAGGACTGACAAGGAGTCAAACTGTTTACTTTGCGATCGCAGCGCCCTCCGCGGATAACATTTAGTAACAGTTATGTCGCGATGCTGACTATCTCACGGAGTATATCTGGCTAGCTGTTCACACGGAGGCTTACGGCCACCCACACCACAATCGGGATTTGCGAATTTGCCTACATTACCTCCGATATCTCTTGGCCGAGCTCCATTTACTTTGATCCGTCTTATCAAACCAATCTATGACTTACGACACCCAAGATAAGACTCAATTTTAAACAATCATCAGCAAAGAAGGATGAAGTAGACGTGTAGCGGTACTGACTGTTTCCCAAGTGAAATGTGTTATTTAAGTACAGGTTTGCGTGCCGCGGAAATATCATATCGTCAAAATATTGGTATTGCGATCGTTTTGCAAACGATCATACAAGTTACTCAATTTTCGGGGGATTTAACGACATTTTTTAATGGGACTTTAGTGTGCGGGACAAAAGTTTTGGCAGACATGTTATCGATTTTGTTCCCATCAGGTTTCCTATCATGAAATGCAATCCCCGTTTGGTGCCATGTCGCTCGAGGCACGAACCGAGACTGTAGTATTTGGTGACTCATTCTCACGCCTAAACTATAAAGCGCCCGTTAACCTGACTCATAACAGACCACTAGCCTATTTTCAAGTAAGCCGACCTAAAGGACCAAGTCCATCAAGGTATAAAACTGGTTAATTCCAGTATTGTTTGTACTACTGGAGTTTAGACTTCAGCTGCGAAATATATTCTAATGCCCGATATTGTTTTAGCTGAATATGTGAATATATCCATTTATTACACGTATATCATGCGTGCGTCATTGTAAGCATGGATAGGTTACATGTTCCGTTTGTTGAATGATTCTGATATTACTGTTCCTTGTCTACGGGACACGTTATAATCCCGCAGTACCGCTACGCAAGTTTTTATCGATGGATATTATTTGAAGTCTATAGTATCCACCAACCAACACTGAGCCTGCGTGGTGGATTGCTTCTTTTCTGTATTGGGTACATTATAGCCTGATTATGCTATGTGAAATCACATTCATGACTATTGTGTATATTAGCTATGTAGGAATCTCAACTTTGGTCAAATAATATGTATGGAACCTGTAACTGACACTCCGTCTCCGCACTGCTGCGTTTTTACCGCGCATATAACGGAAAATTTTAAATTCTTGCGATTTTCCAAATGACAGAATTTCGATTTTCCACCTAACTTGCTATTTTGATGTTCCGAGAGATTCGAAGTATAAAACCGCTACATAGACGAAGCGATTAAATTTCAATGATCAGTCAGGGTTAGACGTATTTCTTCAGAAGTGTTTTTCAGATGCATTCATTTAGTTAGCCTTTAGTTTCTTTGACGAATTTTATAATGGTTTACCTGCCTTGTAAAAAGTTCAATAAAAAGTAATTCTTTGTTCGCGGATATTGGAACAATTAAGAACCCATAATGTTCAGGCAATGTGGCGAGTTCCGATGACCTCCAGAAACGTGAAGACAGCAAGAAATATTCGCAGTGAATTTTTTGCTGCATTTTATTGGCGCCGAGCCGTTACGTAGTGCGAAACGGTACTAATTTGTTGAGAGCAACACGCTACGACAACAGTAGATGAACTTGAGATAAAACTACCTGCCCACCGAAATCATAATAGCAGGTAGAAGTCTGTGCCTGAAGATGAATTTTGAATAAAGTTGAACTTGAAATGAGATTCAAAACATTTGAGCAAAATTGGGACTGTTTTTTGTCCCAGCAAGTGATTAACTCGCGGAACACAGACCGTTAATAAATGATAATTATTACTTCTGTCTCGAGAGCGGACTGTTTTCCATATTTTGTCATGACAAAATTGTTAGATGCCGTAATTAAAAGCCTATTGCAGTACATTTACAGCATAACCAGTGGAATCTAATTACTAATTGATATCGCCAGCAAATCGAACAGATGTGCTCAGTGTTCGATTACATTTCGTATCTCGATCTTATTAATGGCTACTTTTACGTGAAACACTGCCCAATGTTTTGCAAAACATCGTTCGGTATCGGTACTTCATTGCGATACGTTTTTTGGTATATAATACTCTTTTTGGTATCCATACATACCCTAAATCTTAAAACCTTTCATTTTGATAACAATCAACACTTTCAACTGAAGAAATGAAAAAAAAATTACAAGATCAAGAAGAGGGGCTCTTCTTAAAGGGTGTGGCAATGGGAAGGGTAGATTAAATGAAGTAAAATATCTGACTAAGGCACATGAAGATGCTGCTGCCTTTCATATTAACATAATCCATACTCCTAACGCTCACGCAAAAATAAATGAAGGCCCTAATATTTGGGACACACGCGAAATTCATGATATACTAGCGTAACTAATGGATCGTTTAATTTTAGGGTAGGTTTCGGAGTAGTTCCATCTGAGATATATGTAATTAATTGTTTATTTTTACATAAGTAATTAGGTACTCAAGCCGAATGTTGTGACATTGAGTGCTAATAAAATCAAATAAACTCGTCACGACTAGTTTTATGTTGATGTTCATTAAATAAGCGTCAAGTAATTTGCATTATCGTATTCCGTAGCTGTATCTGATGTAATATTTTAATTAAGTATGATCTCTTTTAAGATATCGGTTGACTTACTAGTGTAATTGCCCGTGTTAATTCATGATAAAAGAAAAAATCTCTTTGATTTCCGAGCTCTTAGGACCAACAACGAAAATTCAAAATGTGAAAAATTTCTAAAAGAATTCTGTATTTATCAAAGTCCCTTGTAATAATTAAAGCGTGTCCGGTGTGGGTTTGCCCCTTAATCTTTTCTCTTAATTACATCGCTCTTGTTTTATGTCGTGCTGGTACCTTGCCGCGTAAGCCATTCGCGATAAAAGCGGACATTTTGCGTTGGGAGGAAAAAATACCATTGTTTTATTGGTCCTTTTATTCGCATGTTGTATTTTTGTCTTTTACACGGACTAGCGATTAAGTTATTAAGATGGATTCCATTCGAGCTGGTGTTAAATATGTTTTAACCATTCAAGGCGATTTGGTTTTTGAGGAGGGTTTTTTTTTTCATTTTATGTAAATTGCCTTCTCGTACATTTGTCATTATTGTGTACTTTGAATATCATTGTGAGAGTCAATACAACGTTCTTCTTACTAATTTAATGTTAGTCGTAACCTCCCATGTCTAAGTGACTATTCTTGTTTTGGCAAGGGAAAGTGGGTAGATCCTATTCCATTTACATAAATTCATTCGTTAGATAAACAGAAACAAATAACATGTTTATGTGTACAGATTCAATGTGCGTAAGTAATTGTATGTTTCGAAAACTTAAGATTAGCCAATAAATAAATCTTATTATCAATAAAATTTTCGTCAATGCATAATTTAACGGTTCTACTCCTATTTTGTTTTGCATAAGGATTACGTCTATTTAAAATTTAGAACACAGATTTAAAACTTTGTGATGAACACAACACTCGATCGAATATAGTCGCCCCTACCTTTATTTTGGTTCCCGCTAATCCTGCTGTAATCGCGTTCCCCGTCATTTTACATGGAAATGGAAATTTTCGTTTATGTGCACACTTTAACGATAATCTACTTTCGGACAGCGAGTGTAGTGCGACCCGGATCACCGAATTTATTCATCGATTTCCCCCATTAGCTTGGCGTTGCGTCGCGGCCGGTTGGATGGCGGCTGGCGCCGAGGTTGCAAATTTCACGGCGCCCCTGCCTCGCTCCTCGTGGCTTGTTTGCGAAAATGTCACGTCGCTGAGTGTACCCCTCCCCCCTCCACCACACCCTGCCCCGCACTCCCCAGCGAGCTTGACGACCGCGACGTGTTCTTCTGTTGGTAACTTGACTCCGCTTTGTGAGTCGAGACGCGCGGTGGCTGAATACGTGCACCACAAACTTATAGGTAGTTCCACTGTTCCCAACACTCTATTGGTGTTCTGCCCATAAACACGAGATCACGGTTCCGTCCGACGCTACGCAGCCGTTAAAGTAGAAAATGGTAACTTTATAGGCAGACTGTA
This sequence comes from Amphipoea lucens, assembly GCA_947508005.1. Classification (NCBI taxonomy): domain Eukaryota; kingdom Metazoa; phylum Arthropoda; class Insecta; order Lepidoptera; family Noctuidae; genus Amphipoea; species Amphipoea lucens. The sequence goes on from OX382367.1 coordinate 17,512,447, forward strand.
TTTTTCTCATCCACTTTCAATATCTCCCCTGTTATAACTTTTGATATTATGTTATTTTTTTATATCGACTTTCGTCTTCCATTAAGTTCGCAGTAGGATCAAGGAAGCAGAAGACGAATGTGAAAACTGAAAAGGGAATATTGTAATAAAATCCTATATTGTTTTGCTTACCTACATCGTTTTCATAACGATTTGTATTTAGTTTTTCAAAATGAGTGAAATGGTTTCCGAACGAAGCTTTTACGACCCTTCCATCCGCGGGAATTGGTTATTTCAAAGCTTCTTAATTATGAGTCTAATGTCGTTTTATTTGGAAGGGAACAGTAAAAGCCTGTACCTCATTTTCCCCAAACTACCTACGACGGAGCGTCGCCCTAAAAGCCATCGAGCGAAGGCAGTCATGTCACTCAAAGCCCCCAAATTCCTCACACAGTGATATTTCCGAAAGAGGGGATTGCCATGAAAGATGTCGCGTTCGGCTCCTGCTATTTTATTTAATTTGAGGATTTCTACCCTTGGGAAATACAGACGACTGATCGCATTGCGTGGTCACTGAAACTTTTATGTACCTTCTTTACAATCTCAAGTTTTATAAATCATTTAAATACTTATTTGCGTGGGTATCGATTGACATAAAGTACAGCACGTTTGGAATTAATCTGTTTAGGTCGACGTGCTTGGATTTACACACAATGGCAGCTCGGGCACGTTTGCGTGTGTAAACGATGAAATATTAGTTAAATACTCATTGGATCGGGCGGCGTGGTTATCGAATGACCGTGGTCAGCGCGCGCATGCTCCACATTGCTACCATTTTAAATTTTAAGCTTGTTAGTCGACCCGAAAACTCGGCTATTCTTTTGTGCCAACTAGGCCTAAGCTCCCTTTGAAACGTCCAATGCCAAAGAGCGTCCGTGCGGACTCCCGACCCTTGTCGAAAACTGCCCTATCTCTGACGGGCAACGGCTTGCGGATTATCAAACTTAAATCGAGCTTCCTTCCGCATTATTTACATTGCATCAAAGTCTTAGAATACCTAGCGATGATGTTCTGTAGGTTTCCATTACTTAATGTTTTATGTATTAACAGGCTGGTTGGATTCCTCACGCGAGTATATTGAGAAATCTCTTAGTGAAGCTGACTGTCACGCACGTGTTATCTAACACACCCGAATGGCGACAGAGCGGTTCGATTACACGTTATAATTTACGCCTGCCTTCTGTTTTTGCATTAATGTCATGTTTTTTTGTTACATTGTAATAACGATAGTACCTACTTTACGTTGATGAAAAGTATCGAAGAGGGAATAACGGTATTCATTTGTTAGATTATTACAGTCAGGCGTGGCGAACGGAGTCGAGGGGCGTTCATAAGCGCGATACGCTCCGGTTCCTTATCTCGATGTGCAATTCTTTGTTTGCTGTGTACGCAATTTCCCAAACGGCGTCGAGTCGGGTGAGATAAACCGCACAAGGCCTAGCCTCGCTTGGAGATGGCAGATATCTTGTGCGTAGTTCGCAGCCTCGCCTTGCCGCCTCACCGCCGAGCCAGCAATATATTTCTTCGGAGCGTGTCGCCTCGCCTCTTCGGTCGCTACTACACCCGCCTCCGCTGAAATATGATTTGGATTATGAAATATGGCGGCAACATTCCCTAGATAGGCGTTTACCAATTTATTCGCCGTTACGGCTACAGAGTAGTTGATGTTAAATATTTGATGCTACAACATTCTTCATGGTTTTTGCTTGTAATTATATCAGTGACTTCCAGTTGGCTGAGCATGTAACTGATGGAATATTTTTTCTATAGCAACAATACGCAGGTTGGTCGCTACTCGCAGGTGTGCGGGTGTTGTGACCAGAACGGCAGCTGCGCTTCGTCCTCGTCGACTATTTGCTCTGTTTATTTTTCAATTCTCGTTGTTTCATGTTTGCCCAGTCGCTTATCTACTGTTTTATAGCTCCGTTATTCACTGTACTCCTGGTACTATAATTAACTAATTTGTTCGCGAATGGTGACTGAACTTTTACGCACAAATTGCCTTACATTGTAAAAAGATGGCCTTGTTAATAAATATTAGCTAATTAAATATTGAATTTCTTTCTCTACAATTAATCTAATTGACTTAAATTTCCGTCGACGTTCGAGTCGGAGATGTAGGTATGACTACTCGAAAGTTTATACAATCATTTATCTCATTTTAAGGTACGATACGTACATAATGGCCAGTAATAGCACGTCGGTCTGTATGCAAATGCAACGTCCGCTCGAGGGAATCACGGTCCGCGCGCCGCGGTTCGATGAGGAACGCCAGTATCATTACCACGGTCCACGATGGTTTACCATTGGCCATGATGGCTCGACACAGTAATTGTAACGTTCGCTTTTTACCTTGTACCGCGCGACATGGAAATCCTATTAGTTAGCTAAATGGTTATTAATAAAATGTCAATTTGATCGAAGCGGGCTAATTGCGTAACACATTATCTATCGGAATCGGTTTCATTTTGACAGGTCAACAACATTCATTGCGTTATTTACGTGTTGAGGAGACACATATTATTTCGAACTTATGAAGCAATGAATTAGCGATGTGCTTCAAAATGATTCAGATTCCGATTTATAGTGTGTTACGCAATTAGGGTGCTGTTCTAATTGAGTGAACAGGTTTCGAATTCGGATGCCATTAAGAGGCTTACTAGACCTAAGTGTCCTTGAAAAACGCATGCACACATATGCAGAATCGACGCAAACGCCATCTAACGACGACGCCCATCACAATTATGACATAAACCATACATGAGATTTAGAAGTAACGGTTTTGTGAGATTACGCCCTAGTATTCTAATAGATGGCGCGGAAACGATGTGCAAATAAGAAACAAATTATGTAGAACTTATGTGTGACAACATAATAAATTTTATTCGTTTTGAGTGTGACTTGATAAACTTAAGGATGTGGGTGATTTTGAAATAAAACTGATTCAATGAAATTTAAAACATTTTTAACCGACTTCAAAAAAGGAGGTTGTGTATTCGACCCGTATGTATGTATGTAATGTATGTATGTGTGTATGTTTGTATATATATTTGTAGATTTTCTAAAAAACTGATGAACCAATTTTGATCATTCTTTCACTAATGTGATCTACATACTTCCAGGAAGGTTTTAGTATATAATACATTAGGTAATTATTCTTATGTAGTATGTCCGAAGTTAATATGCATAAATGTACTGCATCTCCGGCATTTCTATGCGAATTTTGATGATTCTTCAATGCACTAGTGTTAATTGAATTTTTGTGGGGTAGGTACAATTAGAAAGAAAAAAAAAAACAACCGACTTCCAAAAAAGCACTACAGCGTGATAAATAACTATAATTTCGGAAGTCGGTGTCAAAAAACGAAAATGCGGAACCAGCGACACCGACTTCCGAAATAAAAATTATCACTTTACAGTGTTTTTTTCTAAAACAATGAATTTTGGAAACATCTAAGAAAGTGCAGTCGGTATTTTCGACTTCACGTACAACTGTCACAGTGACGTATGTGGACAACGTGTAGATTTGTATTCGAGAGTCCCCGGGTTCGATTCCCAAGGTTACGAAATCGAATTTTCTATTTAAATGTCATTTTGAATTTTTAAATATATCTATTAAATATTTTTATAAATAACTAAAAAAAGTCTGCAGGAGAAAGAAAGTCGAAAATATCAACACGGAAGTTAGGTATTTCTAATGCGCAAGTACCTACACGTTATCTAAGCTATTACAAAAATAAAAAAAATTCTGACCTAATGTTTTTATTAACCGACCGCGACTTATTGATAATGGGCATAATGAAATAGGTAACAGATTCATCTGAAAATTGCGATGAAAATGATCAAAAGCAAGAAATTAGATTTAAAATTGATTTTGTTTATAATAAAAAGGAATCATAGTTATATATGAATGTTAGGTACCTAATCTTTGAGGCCGTTTACACATTATGCCGCAGCTGCAGCGGCACCGCCGTCGCTGCATCAGTCACCCTTGGATTTGTATGAACACACGGCGCCGCGGCGGCGCGCCGCAAGGGCTCATACAAATCCAAGAGAAACCAATACAGCGGCATCGCCACAGAATATAATAGTATGGCACCGCGGGCGGCGCACAGTGGTCTGAAAATCGAGCTCCATACTCATAGAAACTTAAAGTTCGGAAATAAAAAAACAAAAATTGTAATGGGTCTAGTATACCTCCCTTTACGTAATATTAACGTATGGATGGTATCAGTCGCTCCACGCGTGAGAAAAAAAAGTTTTTTATTTTTTTTTGTATGGGAGAAAACACTTAATGTACATTTTTTTGAAACTGGATGGAACTGATAGGCTGGAGCTCGCACGAGCTATTGTACGATACACGGCCATCAAGATGACATACAATTCATGCACCGTTCGGCGCCGCTTTGCACGTAGCAAATTTTTGAAATTTTGAATTTTCGATACGTGATTTTTCAAATCTTTGACGAGGTTAAATTAACTTGCCGATCGATTTACTTATACTATCGTTAGTTGTAGCCTGCTTATGACCTTTGTGATGACAACAATTAAAAATTATATTGATTATATACGTTTTTTTTTATTTCATTCCAAGAACTAACTCATTTAATCACCGTGATTATGGTTGAGTTATAATTATATACTAATGACATGAGCATCAACCAGCTCTAGCAGGGCCAAATGGGCCCTAGTCACAATAAAATTCTATTGTCTGTAATATTAAAGTCTGTAAAACCTAATTAAAGAATAGCGAACGATAATGAGGGTAGTTGTATAAAAACAGGACGTTTGAGCTTACTTTTATCAGTAGCTCTCAGTACTTGTGCGCGCTAACTTATTACGTTATTTTTTTAATTGTGCTGTTTTGGAAGGTTGTGATACCAATTTGGACATTGTCATGTTTGTGACAAACAACAATTGTTTTTCACAGCCCAATGTTTTATTTGAAGTTTTTGAGAATACTATTGATTTGTCAGAAAATGAAAAGAGGGTATTGAAACAATTCTGTCAGACTTATGTTTGTTCGTTGAGGAACAAATGGATCTCGTGTAATCTCACGAGACGTACATACATAACAAAGTATGAGACATGGCTGCAAGAGAACATAAAATGGCCTGAGATCATGAAAGGAAAGATGACCCCTTATTTAGTGTCAGTAGAGCAGCAAACCCGTTCCAGTTCTGACTTTGTTTTAAATGAGGGTGCATCAACATCCTACACACCGGAGACGTGCAGTGTTGGAACATCAACATCAGTTGTGAGGCCGAGAAAACCATTTAAAGAGCTAAGCCCGCTACAGAAGAGAAGGAGAGCGGAAGACCTCCTAACGTATAGCACTGAAAGCCTTGCTCATGCAACCGGTTTGAAAGCACATGACAAGAATATAGCAGATATCGTTAAACTAGTCTCGGAGCAAAGAGGCTACAAGGATAAATAAATTGTTAAAGCCCAAGGAAACTGTGCCTATATATTCCGCTGATAAAGCTTTATTTATTTTGACCTCATTGAAGCTTTCGAAGTGGCAGTATATAACATTAAGATCTTGTGCAAAAGAAGAAGGAGTACCACTGTGTCCTTCTTATACTGCCATCCTTGAGGCGAAGAAGGACTGCTGCCCTCCAAAAGTTACCATTGTACATCACGGAAGAAGAGGTAAAAGTAAAGCTAAATTTTGGATAAAACTGTGCAAAGCTTGGAAAATTCCTACGTGTGGAACCTTCGCTGGATGGCAAAGAGTTAACAATTATATGCAAGTATGGCTTTGATGGTGCTTCAGGGCAAAGTTTGTATAAGCAAACTATGGCAGACGAAGACGATTCCAGTATGTTTATGTGTTCTTTTGTGCCTCTGCGCTTAGTTTGTGGCGAAGAAATGGTATGGGAGAATCCAAAGCCATCTTCCACAATGTTCTGCTGACCAATTTATTTTAAGTTTTCAAACGAAAACAAGTTGAACATCGTGGAAGAACAGGCTCTGATTGAGGCTCAGATTGAAGCAGTATCTAATTATAACTCAACCATAATCACGGTTGTAGAATCCTGTTGATTCCGTACTTATGTTAAACATATCACTTCACTGGCTCACTACCACACCAAGCGCCATCGTATATAGCCTGCTTCACTTTGTCTGTTTCCCGCCATTCCTCGTAACTGACAGATGACATAACATAACTGACAGCAGCTACCCCGCTTGTGTGAATGAGACAGTATTTACATATCTATTTAATAGATACACTACAACGGTGATTAAATGAGTTAAGTAGTTCTTGGAATGAAATTAAAAAAAAAAACGTATAGGTACTTATAATCAACATAATTTTTAATTGTTGTCATCATAAAGGTCATAAGCAGGCTAAAAGTAACGATAGTATAAGTAAATCGATCAGCAAGTTCATTTATTCACGTCAAAGATTTGAAAAATCACATATCGAAAACACAAAGGGGTTAGAAGATTTTTGTATGGAGGGTGGCCCTAAGGTCGGTCGCCATTTTGATTTTTTTTTCAGAATCGCGGTGCACAACAAAAGTTATATATTTAGATAGAGGACGCTTATACAAACAAAAAATGTTATATAACATAATATCCTACAGCGTCAGGTTTCGGAGTTATTCACCGAAATATAATTCGAAAACAACAAGGATTTTTTTGTTTTTTTCCCTCCAGGTAAGCATATTGAACTATTGAGCTAATAGAAACGTTATGAAACCTTTACGGAGAAGAAACAAATGAAGAATAGACATTTTTTAAATAAATAATTAAATACGGCTATTTATAGTTCGTTTTTTAATCCCAGAGACTAATCTGACATTTAAGTCTTTTGTGTTTTCGTTTTTTTTTTTAGTATAGAAGTTTGACATTACAGTGTAAACGGCCTCAAGGATTAGGTACTCGTACCTTTTTTTTTTTTTTTTTTTTTTTATGGATGGGAAATCATCAAATGACCCCTCCCGCTCTGGGTGGAGCGAAGGGAGTGTCAGACTCTTACTGACTAAAACCCATCCGTGTTCCTTCCTTAGCCCTTTATGTTCCGGGGTAGCGGTAACCCTTTCGGACAATCCCGCACCCCCGGCAGGCTTCGGCCCTGGCAGGCCCCTTCCTTTCTGCTGACATCTCTTTGAGGCGCGCGTGGAACACAACGCGCCGTCCGGCACGGGCCTGGTCCTGATCGGACGGTGAGCTACCCATTACTCTCCGTCCGCAGGCCCGCGCCTACGGTGGCCGGGAGTCGTCACGCGGCTCCCGACGCCCGGAGCGTCTCCCGCGGCGGCTGGGGTGTGAGGCTCTCTCCCTCAGCCGTTCAGCCACCTCCTTCGCTAGCATGACTGCTTCGCAGAAGGAGGTGACCGCCTCCCACTCCCTCTCGCCCCGGACCATGGCTTGAACCAGGGCCGGACGCGAGAGGTCGCCGCCGCTGTCTATCGCCTCTACGAGGGCACGGCGGTGCTCCGCCCATGCGGGGCAGACCTCCACCGTATGCTCCACCGTGTCCTCTGGGCGAGGTACTCGTACCTAACATTCATACATAATTATTATGATTTCTATTTATTATAAACACAATCAATAAAAATTAAACTCTTGCTTGTGATAATTTTCATCGCAATTTTCGGATGAATCTGTGATTTCTTTATGCATATTATCAATAAGTCGCGGTCTGTTAATAAATTTAGGTTTTTTTTATTGTTACAATGGCATAGAAAACGTGTAGGTACTTACGCATTAGAAGTAACTTCCGTGTTGATATTTTCGACTTTCTTTCTCCTGTGAAAGATAATTACATTGTAGACGTTTTTTTAGTTATTTATAAAAATATATTTAAAAATTCAAAATACATTTAAATAAAATTAAATCGAATTCGTATCACTGGGAATCGAACCCGGGGACCCTTGAACACGAACCTGCGCGTCGTCTACACAAGCCAATGTAACGATTGCGTATCTCGTCGAAAAAACTGAGCTTATGCGTAATAAGTGCATTTTCTTAAACTACCAAAATTCATAGCGAAAAAAAATATTCAGTAATAATAAAATGCTCTTACTTTTTAATTTCGTTCATATCTTCGGCGTTTGTTTTATATGAACGTTTTGTAGTCCTCCTAAGGGAATGTTTCACTTTATTTCCCATATTTACAAATGATATAATTGATAGCAAATTATTACGCTATTTTAACTTAAAAGTATTTTATATTTACATGAAATAAAAATATTTACAGAAAGAAGATATGCAAATAGTAATAATAAACAATGAATGTATGTAGGTACAAATAAATAATGCGGCGAAAAGAGCGACGCGTCCGTATAGTATCAGGCCTCGGCCGGCATTATTGCTACACGCACGGGGGTTTACCGTTTACGTACACATGCGCACTTATTATGTTCGGAACTATGAATATTATGCTATTTACAATAAAACTATTGTTTGAACTAAAAAAAAAAAACACTATTATTTTAGTATGTTGCTTGTAGAATGATCTGACAAAAAATCAGAATGATTGTATGTATATTAGTATGGTTTCTATTGTAAAAAGAGTTTTTAGAGGTATCTTCATGATTTTTTTCTATCGTACCAAATTAGTTGTATTATGTTTTCAAAACACTATCTATCTAAAAATTCAAAATACATTTAAATAAAATTTAAAAAGAAAGTACGATTTCGTAACCTTGGGAATCGAACCCGGGGACTCTCGAATACAAATCTACACGTCGTCCACATACGTCACTGTGACAGTTGTACGTGAAGTCGAAAATACCGACTGCACTTTCTTAGATGTTTCCAAAATTCATAGTTTTATTGCAAAAATAAAAATATTCAGTTAAAAATAAAATGCTCATACTTTTTACTTTCGTTCATATTATGTTCGGCTTTTGTTTTATATGAACGTTTTGTAGTCCTCCTAACGGAATGTTTCACTATATTTCCCATTTATTTACAAATTATTACCCTATTTTAACTTTGTTAGGTTACGCGGACCACTGCCGGTAGACACAAGTGAAACGCCCGGGAGTTGGGACTCGCCGTACAATAGATGGCGCGCGCCTTGCACCCATACATAACAAACTTAAAAGTATTTTATATTTACACGAAATAAAAATATTTACGGAAAGAAGATAATGCAAATAATAATAAACAATGAATTTACAAATAAAACTTAACAAAAACATAACAATTTTGACGGAAATAGTGCGGCGAAAAGAGCGACACGTCCGTATAGCATCAGGCCTCGGCCAGCACTGTCGCTACACGGGCGTTCACGCACACATGCGCACTTTTTATGTTCGGAACTATGAATATTCGATTTACAAAAAAACTATTGTTTTAAATAAAAAAATAAAACACTATCATTTTAGTATGTTACTTGTAGAATAATCTGACAAAAAATCAGAATGATTGTATGTATATTAGTATGGTTTTTATTGTAAAAAGAAAGTTTTTAGAGGTATGTTCATGATTTTTTTCTATCGTACCAAATTAGTTGTATTGTGTTTTCAAAACACTATCTATCTAGCATATATCCTGAAGAATATCATATATTTTTCTGATTTTGTTTACTGTAGGCGATCATATACTTTTATTGTTTCGAAAACTACCGTTTTTTTGCGTTTAGCTCATGTAAGCGCCTTAAATAATTACCTATCTCGTTAACTATGCTGTTTTTAAATTCTTGCTTCATGTTTCAGTTCAGCTACTAATTACACGCTGCCAAATACCATTACATGTTTTTAATTAATTCTTTCTAGAATATCAAGATTCATGATATTAATTACGTCTTTCGCTTTTAGAGATTAATGAACAGATGACCTTTAAAGCTTTTGTGTTAAAATTTTTCCTCGCTGAATAATTTGAAATGTGTAGTATCACCCACGCATTACAATATGTTTAGGTTCTCCATTGTGTTGCTTGGCAGACGTTTTATCTCTAAACCATCTATCCGCCATATGCAAACCAGCTGGTTAACCTAAATATCTAACAATAAGTTAGTTTGTACCTCACTGCTGCGAATGTCGACGCCCGGTAGCTGTTGGCCCCGTTATTAATCACTATAATGACGACTTTTTTGTTACCAGACCAGCCAAATATAATGACCGTGACCGGTTTTCACCTATATCGCTTAGATAATATAATCGCACGCTAAACAAAATGTAAGACAAGTTAAACCGACTGTTTAGACAGGTTATGTCGCACGTCGCCGCGTCAGTTATGTCCAAGTGGGCGACAATTGATTGATAGCGCAATATGTCACGACTTCACGAGAAGTTTCCCGGCTTTCCACATAATTGGTAACTAGATCAGAATGATTAATTCATTGTGAAGTCGCGATTTGCGTTCGGAATAAATATTAATGCGACCTATTCTGTGCTGTGTTCATGTATTCGCGACTCGAGCGTGGGGGGAGCGTTACTATGATTTGTTTACACCGGCCGTGTAGGTGCGACGTGCGATCAGCTGGGCGCGTGACGTCGAGAAGGCGTGCGCCGGAGCAGGCGCGGGCGTCATTGTGACGTGTACGTCTTGCCCACTACAGCTTTGTCAATCATAATAAAATCGCAATTGAGGCGTTCAATGCTCTGTGTTGTTCTATACACATTTATTATTTATTGTCTCTCGTTTTGGATAATGGTATCGTTTGATTTAGAACTAGGCTTTGGTAAGTACTTATTATACCTACACGAACTGTGCAGGTATAGGGTAAGCTTATTGCCCACATTATGATTTCAGTTGAAAGTGTTGAAACTGTGTTTTTCCAGTTAATCTCATAAACCAAATTGTATGTGCAATCAGATGCCTTAATCAATCTGATTGGGCTGTTATGGTTATCATTTCACACATCAGCGTAGATAATTATTTTACGCCCGTAAGCGCTGTTGCAAAATATACAAATGAAATATGTTTAATTAAATTAATTAATTATTTCCAGTACAGTACCTACTCTGGCCGCAAAATGGATTGGCACATTAATAATGTGTAACATAATTAACTGCCTTGAATCCAACATTGCTACTGAATGTCAGTCTGCCTAGGTAGATGTTGCACGACTCATAATGCGAAGCATTAGAGTGCTTTACGATCGAATATGTTTTTACCCGACCGCGCCAGAAGGAGGGTTATGTTTTTCGCATTTACGTCGATGATTCTCCAAATTAGCGATATGTGAAGGGCGTCCCCTCCCGGCACTTCCACTCACATCTGCTTTATAAATACCTTTTTTTAGTCTCCATTCATTCATCCTCTCATGACCAAACCATCTAAGGACACTCTCTTTGTCACTACATCTTCTTTTAAACCGCATCGTTACCTTATGATATCATTCCTTTTGTAAGTTATAATTTTAAACCTAACCGCATACATATCAAAATGTGTTGCCTCTCCCTGAAATTAAAATATATCTGAAAGAACTTAACAAAGAATTAATAAGTTAAAAGCTACAGGTTCGCCCCTCTAGAATTTATTGTACAAGTAGGAACTTGGCATTAAACTAAGTGGATAGGTACTGCGTCTTACATCTTGTATCAACAAAGGTATGTAGAAGTTGTCCTTAGTTAGCAAGGCGGTTGTAACCGCACTCGTCATATCAAGTTTCTGGCTGACTCCTAGACCGTGAGGATTCATAAAGATATTACTTGATACCTGTATTAAATAGAAGGTGAACATGGAAGTAAATCCTATACGTGTGGGTTCTGTGTGGATGGTCCATAAAATATACACGAATTGACATAGAAATTATGAAAAAGCTGGTCCTTTTGTACGCAGAAAATTAGTCCTTAGAGCATTAAATTCATAAATTGAAATACTTTGGTCATGAAAATATCTAGTCTTCATACTTACCCCCTTACTAATAAACGTTGTATAGCGTCTGAATAGTTACACAACGCTTTATATTCTTCTTTCGAAAGTAAAATGACTGACGACTGAAAGAGACAAATCGTTTTGTAACTATTCATCCGATAAAATACGTTTATTAGTAGGGGGACTAGTCTATATTTGCACGGCTTAAAGTTGCCAATAAATAGTGATAAGTCTACCTTTATTTATTTAATTATGGTACTCCAACGACTTATTCACTAATACATTTTTTGGGGTACTGTAACAATTAAACCTAAAATCTAGAGTTTATTTGTCACTTACAGGTGTGCACAGCACTCTACCTTATCAACACAACACCATAGTAAACGATGACCCATTTCTTTGTGTTGACATCTTGTTGGAAAAGATAAACAACGCAAGCACTCCCTTGATAGTTGATACCCAGATTGCTGTGAAATATTGTTTATCAGCGTCAAATATTTCAGTTTGCGTGAAATTCCTGGAAGCGAATACGGAAGGCCGGTTCGTATCACAGTATTGTAATTGATGAAACACAAAAGACCCAAGTTCTTTTGTTTAGTGTGCCTTCAGAAACGTGCTCCATTAACGGATCTATTCCTCGGATGATATTACTATGTTCTTATTGTATTTACCGAGGATATATATGGCCTTGTCGTTGCTAAGCTTATTTATATACTGAAGGTGACATATCACAAGTCTTACGAAGAATCTACTCACACTTTCTGATCTGCAAGCAACAATATTATTTGACGGATCGGAGCAAAATACTGTGATTACTTGGTTGAGCTATTTTTTGGTTCCGTAATCAATGGTTTTCGATACTAAGAAAATTCTTAATATTTTCATTTTATTCTAAAATCTGGATGTTAATTACAACCCGATTGAGGCTATCCAGTTGCGACGCAACTCTAGTAGAAAAATTGATATGAAAACTTTATGGAAATTGTTCTACCTGAATCGCGTCGCACCGTCGCGTTGCGCCTGTCTGCGGATCCTTTACTGATCCCGTGATCCATTACCAAAGACTGCCAATTTTCACACAAAAGTTTTCGAGCTGTCTTACACGTTTCAAACATAATGTTGATCCATTTCGAATACGTAAATGAGTAGCTTAACTTTTCCGGCAGTATACGAAGAGGTCCAATTTCAGCGGTGTAAGTTAACGGGTTCACCACAATTATAAAAGTTTCCCCTCTAAAACAAATCATTTCACACTTTTGGTTTGCAGTCAAATTCTAAAAAAGCATAAACACCAGCGAGATAACGTTTTAAATCCATCGTCAGACTTTTAATTACCAGTCCGGCTTCCTAATTTGTAGCTGCATTAGTCTTTCCCAGGATTTCTTATTATGAATGATACGAGTGTCAAGCTGGAGCGTGGATTTAATCCTAATGTTTGTTAAAATTAAACATTTGACTGCTCCTGTATTATAATTACAGCGGCTTCTGTTCTGGGGTGCGTTAGGTAGCCCGCGAAATTCAAATTTTCTTACGTGTTTTGCAATTTGTAGGTAAGTGTCAGGATGTATGTAGAACAAAATATGATTCGCAGCAAGTATTACAGAATTATAATTCCTATCCTATTGATTAATATTTCAATGAAACAGTTAATCAATAGGATTATATTATGAACTTAGGGTTTGTATTGATGATTTTAACTACTATAATACTGTAAATACATTCTTGTTACGCTCGCGAATCATATTTTAACCAACATAAAACGTGACAACTGACACTGATCTGCAAATAGCAAAAAAACGTACGAAAATTTGAATTTCGCGGGCTACCCTGGTGCTTTCCCCTTAACATCAAATAGTTGACAGCTCCTGTTTTATAATTACAGCGGCTTCTGTTAATATTTTCATAATATATGACGAGATTTATGAGTGTGAAGCGACAACGGCCCTCCGCCCGGGCGTATCGTTTGAAACTCGTAAATACGTACCTAGTTATATCGTCGCTGTGGTGAACCCATTTCTAGCACAAGATATGTTGATTACAGTACAGGATTTCACATGAATACATGTAGTTTGAAATTATGTAACTGGTTACTGTTAGCCTGCATCATCTCACTGCTGGGCAATGGCCTTTCCCCATGACTTCCAGCTCTTTCGATCTAGGGCTAAAGTGGACCACTGGTCGTTTGTTTTCTCCAACTCGTCCCGCCCTCTTCTACGGGGTCTGCCGCGAAGCCTTCTAGCTCTGTGAGGGTTCCACGTGGTGGTTATTTTGGCCACAGCTCATTGGGCAAATGTGACCAGCCCAGTCCCACGTCAGCTTAGCGGCTTTTTGAGCAACGTCAGTAATCTGTGTTCTGAAATCTCATTGGGCAAACGCGGCCCGCCCAGTCCCACGTCAGCTTAGCAGCTTTTTGAGCAACGTCAGTAATCTGTGTTCTGAAATTATATAAAATAGAACTTTTATGAATTTCATAAAACAATGTAGCACCAACGTTCTCATCTGTTTTCCTATTATTAATATCATTTAGCAGAGCCATAATAAGTTCTACACGTTTTACATTTAGGTACTATTTCCACCTGTGTTAACTTTTCTTCTTTCACATGACAATGTTGCAGCACCCACGTTTTCTCACATTTTCCTATTACAAGTTCTATTTAACAGAGGAATACTAAGTGCTATACCTATTCATTAAGTATACTTACTTCTATCTATGTTCTTGTACCAATATTACATAAGTGCAAGACAGCACATTTACCGCTGGTATTATAAGCCTTTAACTTATGCATGCCCCATATTCCGTGCCATCGAAGGATCCTCTTCCAGTCTTCCCTCAGTATCGTCACTTAAGCGTCTTATACGTTCGCGTGAAACTTTCAGCTCTCAAGATTAGCCGTTACCAACAGACAGGCGGTTTCTTGGGAGTATAAGGGTAGCGATTAGTCGATTACTTTTTGCCACCCCCTGTACTCAGCGGAAACGTTTCTCGAAGAGCTTTTATATCGAAGCGGTTTTTAAATTCTGTTCGCAGTTTCGCTCGCTCTTTGTCTGCGATATCTAAGGTTTAAATTTAACGTGGAAGACCATTCATTTTCTTTAGATATTGATTGACGCTGATTAAAACTGCCGGATTAATTAATACAAGAAAAGAAGATTCAAGGTATCGTTACTAAATATTGCTCGAACAAGAAAATCACGTCTAGACGTAAGCATAGCAGGCTCGCATCTTATACCGCTTACACGTGCTAATCTATCAAGCAACTTTGTATCGTAACCAGATACACTCCCGGCCCGCCTGAACCTTGGTATTCAATCACACATTACACGTGTTGGAGACTTGGCGTTACTATGCACTATAGAACTCTATAGAGACATGTAAGAAACTAGTTTACTTCAGATATTACTGCAACTCAGTTCTCACAACTTACCGGCTTCCAGACAAACATTCCGAGGCCCGGGATATGGGATAAAACGAAGAAATATAGAGGGGGCTATAGCCCAGCTACGTGCGTAATGTCGGTCGGTTCGAATCGAAACGTGAAGCCCCACGTAGAGGTGGAACGAGGGCGTGCGTTTGAGTCCCGCACCCATTTGAGCTGACATACGGACGGAGGTAACGCCCGATGTGTCAAACACGTACTTTTTATCCGTTTACGTTCAACTTGAAAAAATAAAATGCGGACTAAAGGACCAGAATTTAATCTAAATCTACCGCGGAACTTTACAACGTATTTACTTTCCTGCTTTACCAGAACTAGTAATTTCATGTTTTTATGAAATAACGTTCACGTTTATGAACACAACAAACAGGCGTAATATTTTACCACCATTAAGTAAACCGACTCTCACTTTATCCTTATTTGCGTATAACTTATTTCGTAATTAAAACCAATCTACACAACAGTTTCGCATGAAAGGGCCGCAGTATTGATCAACCTCAAGCGAAATTGGTAGGCTCATTGTTTTCCAGCAATTATTCCTGTATAATAGGTCAAGCATCGATGTACTAACGACTTCCGGGCGGTGCCAGGTTCGAGTGCCACGATACACAGCTAAATATAAACTGGTATTTGTGTTAGTCATTTACACAGTAGATAACTAAACACCGAAATAGAACAGGCCCAGCAAAGGGCCTTGGTGTGCGTCCCATTTTTTTCGCGTAACACCTCGACGTTCTTCATCATTTCCCAGTTTTTTCGACAGCTCCTACATCATCTTTTTTTAGAATCGTGAAATCTTATGTAAAACCTCTTCAGACTCTACCGCAACTCCTTTACTTTAGAAGTTACTTGTTTATTTACAATTCTCTCCAAAACATGTGGGTCCGTTCGGATATTTACATTATATCAATTGGGTTAAGGTAGGCTCCTTAACCCAATCCAATTGATATAAGGTCAAGGAATTACTGCGCTTATTTGGAAATACAATATTGTTACTTTACATAAGTTTTTGCAATCTTGGAGCTCGTCTTCATCAGCCTTTTTGTTGAGGTCGTGCGCTTACGTGAGACCCGGCCGTGTCGCCTACATACTTGACAGTGGTTTACGTTCGACATTGGCCAGGGCTCGGTGTACAATAATTCACCGAGACCGTGTAAAAAAGTCCCCGATACGCTGACATTGACACACTTCCCCGCGTGGACTTCCTGCCGGCTCCCACTCGATACAACATTTGGTTTTTGTTGTTTTTCTCCTAGTCCAGTTCGCTTTCAAACCGCT
The DNA here is from genome assembly GCA_947508005.1 of Amphipoea lucens. NCBI lineage: Eukaryota > Metazoa > Arthropoda > Insecta > Lepidoptera > Noctuidae > Amphipoea > Amphipoea lucens. The sequence goes on from OX382367.1 coordinate 17,528,982, forward strand.
TTTCGGTCTATTTTGCGGAATTTCCCTTTTATACACACTTTTTGTTTATTTTTTATAACCGGGTTATTCTGCGTCGCTTTTCGGCACATACGATTGATGACTTTTAAATTTTGTTCGTTTACCGAGTGCGAGTGTTCGATTGCAGTTTGCACTTTGTAAGTGGCAAACTTTTTGCATGTGTATGTACTAGTATGACTACGTTGAGCATTTACGGTCTCTGGCATTGAACTTTTGACATTAATATCACAAGTTTTCCGTGAGAAACGAATGCTAATTAATAACTACAAGGGTTACGTGACCGATATTTAAATACATAGTTGATTAATATTTTGTGTCCTTTAAACAAGTTTATCATTTATCGAAATTTTGGGGTTACCAGCAAAAACGGTTTCGGTTTCGTGTGATAAGCGGCGGCTCGCGTGTGCCCAGTATTTTATGTGGGTACCGCATGGCTATATTTGTTCAGTACTGGGGCTATAAATATTGCAACCTGATCGTCAACCCGCCCACGGAAAATTGGCTCCTCCCTATTCTCTGTATCATTATTACTAACTTTATTACAAGTACAAGCTGCTTTACTTTTAAGAAGTACTTCAAATTTTACACAGGAAACCAAACTCATTCGTATTTTCGATCGATCATTTTGCAGTTTGGACTAAACCAATTTATTGAGCGCGGCCAGCGATTTACCGGCCTAGTTGACAAGTAGAATAACCGCAGTACTAAGTGGTTCTTAAAATTGTACCGTACATAATGCCCAAAAATAGGGAAACAGGTTTCTCATCCATACTAAAATTATTAATTCGAAAGTAACTCTGTCTGTCTGTCTGTATGTTACCCTTTCACGCCTAAACCACTGAACCGATTTAGATGAAATTTGGTATAGAAATAGTTTGAGTCCCGGGGAAGGACATAGGATAGTTTTTATCCCGATATTACCACGGGATCGACATTTATGCGGGTGAAACCGCGGGGCGCAGCTAGTCTCTTATAAAAAAAAACATCACATCATCGTTGTGAATATTGAATTGAATGAAAGATGCTCGTCCCATCCTTACGCTAGCCTTTATTTATGCTTCCATCTTTATGCACAAATACCTAGAGATAAAAGACGTACCTTCTTATTGTCGATTCACAAACCATTTCTCCTTTACAATGGACGCAAAAAATCCTATCGATGGAATAAGAAAAGCAGATTTTATTTCAATGAAATGTCGAGATACAGCCTGGGCTTTTAGACGTTCATTGTGAATTATTGCTTAACTTCGACACAACTTCCAATGTAAAATTTTATTGCTTTACCGCGATTTCTGTCATTAATTTACCTGTATTCTTCTCAGATTATCGCAGCAGTAATTTAGTATTTTCATCTTCAATTGGGAATTAATGAAGCTGAAAACTGTTGCTATGATAAAACTTGGGTGGTAAGGAAATCGCAAGGTCATCTTAATCAAAAATGTGCATAATCATATGTGACATGTCTTGTCATCAATCCTTCCTTTACTATCTCCGCTATCATCATATACATGATATAGTCTACCCAATTTACCATCTTCAGGTCATCGGTCTATAGAGTCCCTACAGGGAGCATCCACTTCACTTTTGTCAACTTGCCGTTTTCGCTAGCACTCGTTAGCTCCAGCGGCTATCGGTCTTTCGCCAGACGACCCGCCCACTACCACTTCAACTTGCTGGCTCTGCAAACTATATCCAACGCCTGTATACTATTACTTCATAAAATACACAAAAACGTGTCTATCGGAAAAAGGAGTGCTAGCACGGGTAATAAAATAGGTAGCTAAGAACCCCTAGGATACGGTAAGTAAATCCTAGTGGATTTATACGACTTAGAACCTGCCTGCCTGCTACATTTTGGAAGGGTTTCATTCGGATACGCACGTTATTATATCTTTCATCCCTAACACCCATTTTGATAACGACTTTTATTTAATGTGGGCCTCGGATGACGTAATAAGGTTTTAGATAATGTCTTGGTACCTAACCTTGGTACTAACTTAAGACACTTCCAAAGTTCTTAGATCATCCAGTTTGATACGTAGAAAGATGTGACGATCGTTTGACGTTATTACGCCAAGGAAATTGATGATTTGATTTAGCTGAATCATAAATCTTTTTATGCAAAAAAAAAATGAAAAATGGTGCTTAGGTACGGATTTCATTAATAATTGTGACACTGCAGATGATGATGGCAATGACCATGATGAAGGAAAGCCCATAGAACCTTTACACCTGCTTATATATCATGAACTACTGTAATGTCGGTGGAAGTTCATGTATATTTCATTTTAAATCCCGAAATGATGATCTGATTAATATAAATAATTTAAGGTAACGTTTCCGACGTTCCGTACTCTTGATATCTTTTAACAATTCGACGTCGCGTCGTCGTTTGATTGGAGTTTTGGAGGAAACGTGTTAGAAAATTGAAAATTGATGCTAACAGTAGGCACAAAAAGGGGCGTATTTACTTAATGCGAGGCATTAAACGGGGGATGTAGGAGGGAGGCGAGCCGAGCGACGAGTTACAGGGCGGAAACGAAAGTTTTGGCGCCATGACGCCTACGCTCGCTTGCACGCCATTTCAAATTATGTACTAACGTATTTTCATATTAAAATCTAGCATTAAAATGCATAAATTAATAGATATCGCTCACGTCAGCTTAGTAAGATCAATAGTGAATTCGTGATTAAAATGATCGATCCAGGAAGTAAACATAATCTAGATATATTTTAAAAGTAAGGTCACACAGTTTAATCAAGACTTTAATTCACAGCTTCATCTAAAATATATGAGAAGTTTACAGTTCCGGAATCTGCAAATTCCCCGTTTCAAATGAATGGAGCGAATTCCGCCGTGATATTCAATTCGTCTTCATCAAAACTGTATTTCGAATGAAATCGCGTTGCTATAGGAAACGTAGGCGGGCATTCGCTGGCTTATCGCGCCTCGCCGTCCGTGGATTCTTACTCGCCAGAAAAATGAATGAACGCGTTCAGACGATATCAGTACTTACACAGCACACGTATTTATGTTCGTAGTTATTTGAACGAACCTAGACGTCGCTCGGCGTGTATGAGAATTTAGCGCTCGGCGCCCGCCCGAGCTCGAAATTCGAGGGAGACTGGAAATTATTATCGCAGTTTTTGTTTGGGTTTTCATATGGATTATGAGGTGGATTATAAGTTCTCTATATAGGATAAGTAATGGAAAAAATACAAAAAATGTTACTCAAGCCAAGTTTAGTCTGACTTGAGGCTTGCGGTAGTAGTTTCCATAATACAAGATGTTTCCGGCTTATCCGGAAGGTTATAAGTTGTGACGACACAAAGCATCCTTAGTTTATCTTCTTTTCCCTTGCAAGTTTCTGGCTTATTGCCAGGGTCGTGTTGAAAAGAACTGCTCGTGCGTTCATCAGGAACCGCACACGACTCGAAAAACCAGAAAACACGTCTGCTAACCAGTTTTTAAACAAAGCTGCTTGAGGCTATTGTTCAAAGTCCCTTTACAATAGCCAGGAAAAGCTGGGATAGGGAAGACAGTAAGTACACCGTAAAGTAATGCAGAGATAATATCCATATCTTTCGAAAGCCAGAGGCAGGAAAGTAGTTGTGTAAAAGTTAGTTTCCAAGTTTTAAAAAACCGAGTCTTGAGTCCATTATCAAATCCCTTTTTAGGCCGCCTTATCTTTTTGACATAACTTTATAATTTCGTGCGTTATCGGGCCCATTCTTTTTTACTTCTCTCGACCGTTTTGAAGGGTAGATAATGAAGAACTGTTACTTTAAATCTGTCTTAGGAATGAGTTCAGTTGTCATCTTTCTCTAATAAATAAGTGTTGAACAAACAGATGTTATGTTATTTTATTAGTTATGGGTATTGGAACAGATCATGTGGACTGTTCCTAAATTACTCTACGCTGATCAAATTTTAGTTTTTCCTAATTGCGTTAATATTAGTGTTAAGATCGGTTTTCTACCTGCGGAAAGGGCACGAGCTCCTCTGTCCGCACGTCACCAGACATGGGCACCCATGGTTATAGTGGTAACAATGTAAACGCAGGCTACATATACTTTTAAGGTAGCAGTATTTCAATCCTTAGCACACATTATGTTTTCTGTAAACAGCGAATAACAATTTAGTAACAGTACTACTGCCTTTGTAACATAACGGTAGTTTCTGACATCTGATCTTGTGCAGCGTTTGTAAGTTCGGGTTTCGTAATTAAATAATAAACGTAATTTTTAATTGCGATGAGTTTTTCCGGGTAATTGCTCACGCTTCATTATGAGAGGTTGCGATATATCAAAATGTTTCATTGTCTCGTTTATTTCTCAAGTAACCTTGTGCGTGTATGACCAGACGTACCTACGAACGTAGCACTTGCCGTCTTGCCTACCCCCGTAGGACGAAGGAGTACTGCTCAGCATTGGGTCCTGGGTTCGATTACCGGGTCGGGCAGTAATAATAAATAATAATAAATTTATTTGACATAAAAAGGTGCACAGATACATAGTGACACGAATAGCCTGGTACAAAATAAATTATCAATGACCCCCATGCTAGGCAAAGCCTGTGTTACTGGCCATCCATCCGTCCATTATATATGCAGTATTAATGTGTTTTCCATCTGGTATTTCCATTAGCAGCGCGGAGTCTGGATTTGTGCCCAGTTGCTGGCAATAGGCTCGCCCCCTATTACATGGTACTTAACATAAATGTCGAAATGTAGGTTTACTAACAGATATAACTCATCTAATACTTCGGAGAAACAAAGCGTGAAGTTATGTTATGTAATATTATGGTTTCAATAAAAAACCCGTTGTTGTTTCAACAACACTTTCAAGCATTCCTAAGTGAATTGTTAACTAACCCCCTTACTAATAAACGTATTATATCAGATGAATACACACCGATTTCTCTCTTTCAGTCGTCAGTAATTTGACTTTCGAAAGAAGAAGACAACGCGTTTTGTAACTATACAGACGCTATACAACGTTAAGGGGGTTAATAAATAATGTTATGGACAATGGAATATCAAAGAGAGAATTGTATAATACTATACATATGTGGTGTCGCGGCAGACCCCGTAGAAGATGGCGAAACGAGCCTTTAGGCGCGATTGGTCCAATTCGCGATTGGTCCAATTCACCTTTTCGCGATTGGTCCAATTCGCGATTGGTCCAATTCGCGATTGGTCCAATTCGCGATTGGTCCAATTCGCGGTTGGTCCAATATAAAGTATTTCAAAAATTAAACAAAATAACATATTTTTATGTAGGTACATATTGTACTATTTATTCATAATAGGGAATAGAGAGTCCTCTTACGAGAATTTTTGTCACCCATATTGAACAGTGTCGCCACCTGATATTAACTATAATCCAACAAACGATATGTTTGCGGACGAGTGGACGAAGATTTTGTCTGTTATTAGTACTGCGAGAGGAATTTATGAAAGTGTTGTATACAAACTGTGTTTTTTTAATATAAATAAACTGTGTTTTTTAAATATATATAAATGAAATAAAAGTTGGAAGCAGGCGGGACCCATACCATTTTTATATTTTCAAACTCAAATGGGTCCCGCCTGCTTCCAACTTTTATTTAATTTAAAATGGGCTTGTATTTAGCTTTTCAGTTTTTTTTAACTTAAGTTTTTTACCGCAGTAGGGTTTTTTGATTTTTTAAATTTTTTTTTTTCTAATGTTATAACAAATGGACTATAAGTAACTTTTAATATAATTTATGTTTTTTTTTTTTTCTTCGCTTTATACCTTATACACCTGCCACCCTCAACTATTGTTACCAGGAGAAACTGGATGCAATCTGGACTTTAGGGCACCTCGACTCGGACAGGTTAGGTTAGAAGAGGATGGCGGGGTCGTGTGAGCGAGCGAAGCGAGCGAATAGACCCCGCCATCCCCTTCGTGGTTATTTTTTTATAAACCACCCAGAAGTAGGAGCCCCGCTTCGCGGGGCTCCGTCGACTAAGCCCACCCTCGACCATGCATAGAATATTTTTAGGTGTGGTTTTGGTGCCATTTGAGTTAGGTTAGAACTGTGACCATTAAACATAAAAATTAGGTCAAAAGAACATTTAGGTCAAAAGAACATTTAGGTCAATAGAACATTAGGTCAAATGAACGTTATATAAAAAGAATATTATATATATTGAAAATTATATAAAATGAACGTTATACTAAATGTTATTATATTAAAGGAAAATTATATGATATAAAACATTAGGTCATATGAGTTTGGGTTATTTGATATTATAGCATGTGAAAATTATATTAAATGAACGATATTTCAAGTGAAATTAGTGCATTTGTTATTATACCAAACATTACACACCCCATAAAAAAGGTTATAGTGAGTCAACCTTAAAAGATAGACATGCACATTTGTCCACACCAAATTCCATCCTGATAGTGCTACTGAAAGTTGCAGTTACTTTCAATAGCTCTATCAGTTGCAAATTGTTGGGGGCAAAGAGTTTTAGATCATCCATGTAGAGGAGGTGAGATATAACCTGACCACTTTTCCTCAGCCGTTAGCCTAGTCCTGAATAATCCAACAGTGGGCAAATTTATTACAATATTATTATTGATAGAATCTTATAAATCGTATAGAATAGAATACTCTTTATTATGTACACCATATAAATTACAGACATATACATATATATTCTATAATTTCGGAAACATTGTCCATTTTAGACCAATCGCGAATTGGACCAATCGCGAATTGGACCAATCGTGAATTGGACCAACTGCGAATTGGACCAATCGCGAATTGGACCAACTGCGAATTGGACATCTTTTTGAACATTGGACCAATCGCGAATTGGACCAATCGCGCCTAAAGGCCTTTGCCCAGCAGTGGGTTGATGCAGGCTAACAGTAACAGTATTTACGTTAAGCGTGTAGCTCTCTTTCTTTTTCTATTTCTGCACTGGAAAAGGGCGGCCATGTTGAGAAAAGTATTTCCAGTAACTATTGCGAAGTCAGCCGATAAAATGGTTTTACACATCAATTCCCTTAGGGTTTGTTATTGAAGACCAGCTGGCTTTTGTGTTGGTGTTGCTATGTAGCATTTCGCATATAATTCTGTAGTATTCGTTTAAATATTAACCCCCTTATTCATAATCCTATTTTATCTCTATTTTAGCTAAAATAGGTTTATAGAACGTTTGTCTTTATCTGTCACGTTGTCATTTCTGTGTGTAAGAAGGAGACAAACCCCATTTTAACTAAAATAATTTTGATAAGTTTTATGAATAAGGGGGTAAGTGATTAGCCAAATCCCTTGAAACAAAAGTTAAAGCTAACATTTAAAATATTATTCTAAAAACGTTTGGCTACCTTCATGCATACATAATATCATAGATCGGCAATTCGGCACACACTTGCAGTTTTTATAGATCAATAATGATGATGTTATGCTAAACTGTTTTTTTTTTTATTTTATTCGACTTTTTCTATTCTTGTATTTAAGATTTTCTTCTAAGCTTCATTTAAGATTTACATATTTTCATTTAGGGATTCATTTTAGAATGTAACGGAATCTTAATATGTATGTAAGTCTTATTATACTTGTATTCTTATACATTCTTCATTAATAGAATCTTTCTAAACTTGAACATAAATTACTGCCAAAAACATTAGCACATGGTGGCCACAGACTAACTTTTCAGGGTGTAGTGTAAGCTAAATGTAAATCTGTCTACACAGGCGCCTCCACCCATTGTCCTACGGATTTCATTAGACTGTGGCTCGCCGTGTTATCACAGTGTATACTTGTATTGTAGGGCAGTACGGCCATTATTTTTGTTTGCTCCACGTGCTTCGTGGCTCTGAATATAAAGCCCTGCATTTTGCTATGTTTGAAGAAGTTTTTCGGGTGCTTGACGGTGTGTACTCAATATACCTGTATTAAGTATGTAGGTACAGGTAATTTGGTGGCTTGTACACACGGTTACATATCAAGCTATATACTCGGTATTTCAAATTTTAGCTGACCTCGCATTGTATAGGTTTTTCGTACAACGAGAAGTCAGCGTTTACTGGAAATATATAGCTGGATATGTCGTCGTGCGTACACCTGTAGTAAAATATTATGGGAGGTTCCAAGATGTATGTATGAGGCCAAACGTGACACTCTTGTAGATGCATCAATTTACATACAGCTGTAAATATTAGAGTGACTCGAGTTTGCTTTACATAGATGTAAAAATCTCGTCAGTATATACATTGCTGAAACTCTTTCATTACTTAGCTTATTGCACTAACTCAAACGCCTATCGCATGCATTCTGTAGGGTAAGAGACTAATTCCCTTGACATAAAAACCGCAATTTGGTATCAAAAATCGGAGCCCAGTAATCCTAATTTGGCTAACACAAAGGCGGAGCGCACACGCGACATACAATATTTATTGATAAGGCGGCCGCCCGTTTCGTAATTACCGCTTTTACAGTACAAACATAGGAACCACCCACACCCCCCAGATGTCGCCACCTGAACATTAGAATACTAGAAATTCACCACTTAAGGCACCTGCAGACAGAAGCGACGCAACTCTAGTAGGACAATTTCTATGAAAATTATTTACCAGAATCGCGCCGCGTCGCGCCTGTCTGCAGGAGCCTTTAGATTCTTTTTCAAAAGGAATACGAGCATTGTGTGTTGCTCGTTAGGGAAATATTCATGTTAACTAGCCATTCCGAAGCTTTTTGTTTGTACTAGGAATGGTGGAGTTTAAGTTTTATGTGTATGGTTCGAACTTAGGGTGTGATCACATTTGGGTTTTATCGCTTCCGGTAATTTTAGATTATTAGTTTACGACTTTTCCCAAAAACTTTAATTTCATCGACCTTTTAATTTTAATCAGGTTTTTGATTGATTAATTAGCTAGCTTGTGCTTTTAAAAAGTATATTTAATTTTTTGTTCGTCAATAGATTTATAAATAAACTGCCATTTGTATTCTTAATTGTAATAATTACTTATCGCCTTTGTTTGTATCGCACAGTACTAATTGTGTTTCGACCTTACACAACTGCAAAACATGTTTAAAATGCTACACGTGTTTATGATGATAAAAGGCTACACGTGTTTATGACGTAAAGGTTTAAATTATAATTATACCTCATTTTGGTATGATTTTATTATTTCCTGAAAGATATACGTGAAGTGTAATGTGAATAATAAGACTTTAATGTTGCTACATTTAAATAAATTAAAAAATACGAATTAAATTAGTGCGCTGATGAAATAATTTTATTCTCACAGTAAAATTAAACAATACTTCTAAGCAGCCTTAAAAACGTACTAATACATAATTAATTATAACTACAGTCAGACTAATTTTATGAATGCTTGGCATCACACTAATATTATAAAGGCGAAAGTCTGTGTGTGTGTGTGTGTGTGTGTGTGTGTGTGTGTGTTTATATGTTTGTTACTTCTTCACGCCTAAACCACTGAAACGATTTAGATGAAATTTGGTATAGAGATAGTTTGAGTCCCGGAAAAGGACATAGGATAGTTTTTATCCCGATATTCCCATGGGATCGACATTTACGCGGGTGGAACCGCGGGGCGCAGCTAGTAATAATATAATCCGTACTAATATTATAAATGCGAAAGTCTGTTACCTCTTCACGCTTAAACCGCTGAACCGATTTAGATGAAATTTGGTATAAAGATAGTTTGAGTCCCGGGGAAGGACATAGGATAGTTTTTATCCCGATATTCCCACGGGATCGACACTTATGCGGGTGCAACCGCGAGGCGCTGCTATTACATAATATAACAAATCATCACGCCGGCATTCCCCGGAGGGTTAGACAGAGTTGTACATAGGTACCTTACCTACTATAGAGTACACCCACATTTCGCCGGTTATGTTTAAATCCCATGTAATAGGGGGCCTTTTACCGTCAACCGGGCGCAATTTGAGACCCCGGGCTACTGCTGAGAAATTCCAGATGGAAAAATCCTATTACTCTTTGCCCGACCCGGGAATCAAACCCAGGTCCTCGTGCTTAGCAGTAGCGCTTGCAACCACTTGACCAACGACGTACCTAGTCATAATAATTCAATACGTTTAAAAGTTGATTTCATCGCAATGCTGCTGTTGGCAAGCTGCCAATACGTTGCTTATCAGTTTCAGACTTATAAACCCTTCCCTCTTGGATTTCAGAATGGTAAAAATCAAGTTTTTGGCCCAATTCAATATTTTTAACAATTTATTTACGACTAGCTTCTGCCGGCGACTTCGCTCGCGTGAAATTATCGTATGACATTCGGCAATACTGTAGCTTCCCATTAGTGAATGAATTTTCAGAATCGGATCAGTAGTTCTGAAGATCAGCCTACCTCGCTACATACAAACTAACTTACCTCTTTATAATATTAGTATAGATAAATAATCGAAAGTATCTTGTGTTATCCGTCTTACCAAAAACTGATTACCTATTCTGTAGTTCTGACTTCTGAGACATCTCACAGAATTCCTAGATTAAGCCTGAATTTTCTGAATAGCTAAAAATATTCACAATTAAGCTAGGGTTGCCAACTTTTTCTAGAAGAAGTAGAGTATATCTGATTTCAGAGAGGGTAAATAAAGAGTAGGTACAGATTAATAAAAAAGAGTACCATTTATTCAATTAAAAAAAAATGTATTTTTTAGTGTGTTTTGCGGTGCATAACAATTTTTAATTGTTTCTAAAAGAAATGTAGGACTCCAAACATCCTAATTCTAAGTGTAAAATAGATCAGAAGCTCATTTTTAAACAAATTCAGTAAGTCAGCTTATGTAAAAAGAGTATTTTAGTGTACTCTATTATTGTTATAGAGTGCATCTACAAGAAAAAGAGACTCTTTTTCTTGTAGATGTACTCTATAACTCTAAAATAGAGTATTGTACTCTTTTAAAGAGTACCATACTCTATTTTAGAGTACGGTTGGCAACCCTAAACAAAGCTTACAAACTTTAGTAAAACTTTATGCATGCCAAATAGAAGAAACAATTATTTATAACATCTCACCTGTACACCTAATTCTATGCAAATAAACATTGGTACCGATTCCTTTGTTCACAAACTAAACTAAATTAAAGTTCAGTGACACTACTCTATACAAGTTTAGACGTGATTAAAAACTTGCCTACTAAAATTACGACAATTTACGTCAGGCGCTGATTAATTTTACAGGACTAAACTAAAATTTACCTACTGTCCTTTTCTTAATGAAATAGAAAGAAAAAGATGTACTGAACATAAATTTAGTTTAGTTTGTGAACAACAGAATCGGCACCGTTACCTCTCTATTCTAAACTCCTGAATAGTCCTTAACACTACAGTTCAGACTATTAGTCTCACGTTATTGGGTTATAGCCGGTTAACTGTCCGTGTTTGCTAATTAACCGAAAGCACAGGGTTCCTGCACAATTATATAGAGCTCGTTTGCTTGGCCCTTAATCTGGTTACACACACGATCGAATGCTAACCGCTAAGTAAGAAATACAGTAGGCCCATTTGAATATCGGATGATGACTTTCATACAGTCTGGTATTTACTAGTCGCATATAGCTGTATGTTTAAAAATTACCTCTTTGTCTTAAGGGGACTACATGACCTAAAGCGCGGTCACTGCACTGCATAGAAAAGAAAGAGAAGCGCGATGACACAAAGCTGGTAATTTCCTATTGCAAAAATTTAAGCAATTATCTATTTAAGTACAAAAAAAAACACGGGTTGCACTCCGGGAGTGCCGGCAGAAGTGAAAACATGAATATTAACGTTGAAATAAATCAATTATGAATTGAATTAATATAACTAATTTTTTTCCACTATTTCTGCGTCACTTTTTTTATAAATCGATGCACTTTGTTCAATTTCCATATTTGAAACACTTTATATTCACGAATTTTACGAATACACAGCAGTGTAGCTACACAGACGGTCGAGCCATCAGCTGTCCATCCATCCATCCACATCCACGTCCACCATCACCGTCACCGTTACCGTCACCGTCACCGTCACCGTCACCGTCACCGTCACCGTCACCGTCACCGTCGCCGTCACCGTCATCGACACCGTCACCGTCACCGTCACCGTCACCGACACCGTTACCGTCACCGTCTCCATCACCATCACCGTCACCGTCACCGTCACCCGTCACCGTCACCGTCACCGTCATCACCGTCACACCGTCACCGTCACCGTCGCCGTCACCGTCACCGACACCGTCACCGTCACCGTCACCGTCACCGACACAGTCACCGTCTCCGTCACCGTCATCACCGTCACACCGTCACCGTCACCGTCACCGTCGCCGACACCGTCACCGACACCGTCACCGTACCGACACCGTCACCGTCACCGTCACCGACACCGTCACCGTCACCGTCCGTCCGTCCGTCCATCCATCTATCCATCCACCCATCCATTATCGTGTCTCACTTGGTTCACTTCGGTTGGCGCCGCCGTAGAAAGAGGGGGGGGGGGGGGGGGGAAATCTCTCCTGACGGTCACGTGTCCTGACGCGAGTTTAACATTTTTTCCCCAGTACAAAAAGTGTTCAACGCCGCTAAAGAAGTTTTCACTTCAAAAATCTATTTTTTGGACTAAAAAATTAAAACAGTTTGTTTGTTAGCACCTATGTTGATTTTAGAATAATCTTACAAAAAATCAGAATGATTGCATGTTTATTAGTATGGTTTTTATTGTAAAAAGAAAGTTTTAGAGGTATCTTCATGATTTTTTTCCATCGTATCAAATTAGTTGTATTATGTTTTCAACACACTACCTACCTAGCATATATCCTGAAGAATATCATATATTTTTCTGATTTTGTTTACTGTAGTCGATCATATACTTTTAGTGCTTCTAAAATTTGCATTTTTTGCGTTTAGGTCCTGTAATCCCCTTAATTAACCCAGATGTTACTGAAACTATTTTTTTTTCAGGAAAGCCAGGAAAAGGTGGCCTTTTAAAAGGCCCGTCGTAATATAGGGGTCGTTTGCCTGTCGTACAAATACGTTATGGCTTTTAAAAGGTCCGTCGCAGTATCTATGTTAAGACAAACGAAGTCGTTGGTTTAGTGGACGCAAGCGCTACTGTGGATTATGAGGTCCGAGGTTCGATTCTCAGGTCGGGTTGTGTCATTGAGGTTTTTCATCAAGAATTTCGCAGTAGCAGCCCGGAGTCTGGATTTATATCCGGTTGTTAGCAATTGGCTCGCCCCCTATTACGTGGGACATGACCTCTCAAGCTCCGCTAATAAGACACAATTGATTTTCTATTGTATCGTACTACATAGGGTACGCGCAGAGCTTGACATACTTAACTGACGAAATGTGGGTGTACTATAAGCTCACCTCTGCTTAGCGCTTCGAGGATTACAGGCGTGATGTTATGTAAGAAGAACGCAACAACGCATTTATTTGAGGACATTATTTTGACGAGATAATTTTTCTTATCGGTTTTATTTACAGTAACTATGGGGTAATCTACAAGAAACACTGCACCCACAGATTACAAACATACAATTTATGACCTGTTAGATCCGCTCGGCGTTTATCTCTATTGGAATCTAGTAGGAACATACTCACTTCTTCGATAACAAAATTAATGGTCCTTCGGTCCGAATCTCGTTCATGGTTTCGCCCTGGACGAGGATATGGGGCTTTACGACTAGTCTACCTAGATAGCGACAACACGTAACTACATTACTTAGTCTTCATACAATAATAATTTGCAAGGGATGAAAGAAGCGGTCGACTTGTTTCTTTTTAATTTCTTCTTGTACTGCTAAGTGAACGAAGGAAGGAAGTTTTTGCTGTTAACTTTCAGCTACAGTAAAAAGTTTCGTAGTTGATTCTATCAAGGTTGTTGAGATAGCTAATTGTTTCCTGTTTGTTTAGGTGTGATCTCTAAGGTACAACATTTTATTACTTTTAATATAATGTACAAGCACGCTAATTAATAGTGCCGTACTTTCCTATGATTTAGATACTTTAGTTGAGGGGCTTGTGGCTAAGTAATAACTGCCGCACGGGTCGATCGATCAGGTTAAGCTACACTTGCCGCGGTTGGTCCGTGGATGGGTAACCATCTTCACATACCAAGACCCCTCCGTGCCTCGGAAAGTACGTTAAGCTGTTGGCCCCGCGGCTGTCATTCGTGGATCTTTGTCAGTTGTTACAGGTCCTCAGAAGCCTAAAAGTCTTACAACCAGTCTTACCAAGGGGTATCGTATTACCCAGTAACTGGGTTGTGGAGATCTGATATGCAATTGCTCTATGTAAAATACTGGTATTCAGCTGCGTCCGGTTAGACTGGAAGCCGACCCCAACATAGTTGGGAAAAGGCTAGGCAGATGAGTTGCCATTAAATAATTTAATAAAAGAAGTGTTAAGAAATGATTTGATAAAGCAACGGTTCGGTTTAAAATAAGTTGTAGTGACAAAAAATGAAAAGAGTATGCTTAGCTTAGATGGTTTGGTCATGTTAAGAGGATGAATGAAGTTCGACTAACAGAAGGTATTTACGAGGCAGATGTGAATGGAAACGCCGGGAGGGGTCGCCCTAGGTGGACATACATATACAGGGTGTCCCTGGAAGTATGGATCAAATCGAATAGGGACGTGGGCAAGGTCATTTCCAAACGTTTTAGCTAAAAAAAAATACTAAAAAAAAATACTAAAAAAAAAAGAGAAGAAAGATCGAATTCGTGAAAACTATCAGGGCTATCAATTTATTTTTTTTAGATAGCCCTGATAGTATTTTTTTATGATTAATTTCTTTGAACACTAAGCGAAGTGATTGAAAAAAAAATTTAAATCGGTCATAACTTTTGAACCGTAACAAAATTCACTGACATTCTCAGGGTTAAAAAGTTTGGAAATGACCTTGCCCACGCCCCTATTCGATTTGATCCTTCCAGGGACACTCTGTATAGTGACCTTAATGGTGATGTTCTTAAAAAAGGTCAGGTGCGTAATACCTACTCGCAATCGGCGTGCGTGTTTGACAAGATGTATGAACGTAAACGAGGCAAAAGGAGTATGTAAAGATCGTAGCAGGTGGACGGAGCAGTGGTGGTCCAGTGGTAAAGGGCCCCGACTTACCGAGTAGTAGGTCGCGGGTTCGAACCCAGACAGGCGCTTTATCTTGTGTAAATCATTTTCATCACCACTGCTCTCAAAACGGTGAAGGAAAACAGCGTGAGGAAACCGGCATGTCCTAGAAACAAAAATTCGAAGACATGTGACATCTACCAACCTGCACTGGGTCTGCGTGGTAGATTACGGCCCACTCCCTCTCGAAGAGAGGAGGCCTGTGTCCCAGCAGTGGGAACATTTTAGGCTGATTATGATGATAGCAGGTGGCCGGTGGCGTTCTGTAGTGTCTGCCTACCTTCAAGGGAAGAAGGCGTGAGATTATTTATGTATGTAAAAGAAGTGTTAGGTTGGCAAGTGAATACGTTAGTGTACTGTTATTATCTGAATGATTAATTTTATCATCATTCAGATACTACTAACCTAATTTCGAGACAAAACACAAGTATTTTGAGATTTTTAGGGTTCCGCACCTCAAAAGGAAAAACGGAACCCTTATAAGATTACTTCGTTGTCCGTCTGTCTGTCCATCTGTCAAGACCCTTTTTCCCAGGAACGCGTGGAGTTATCAAGTTAAAATTAATACTTATGAATTAATACTCAGGGCTGCAATCCCTTGCAGCAGTGAAAAAATCGAACTTCTAAGTCAACACAATCAAAAGATACGAGCATTTATGTTTCGGAATCAAAACCTATAGGGTACTGGGTACTTCCCGTTGTCTTAGAATCATGAAATTTGGCAAGAAGCAATGTCATGTAGCACAAGTAAAAAAAATCCGAAAACCGTAAATTTTTAGTTAGGTGCATACCCTCTTTGTACGGAACCCTCGGTGTGCGAGTCCGACTCGCACTTGACCGGTTTTTTTTTTTCATAAAGGCTCCTACACACTATGCCGGCGGCCTAGCCGTCGGGCATTCCACCAACAAGCCCGGCGGCCTTCCCGGCGGGTATTTGAGCTGCACAACTGAAATGATGCTCTGTGGCCGCCTGATTACGCGGCGGCACACCCGCGCGGCAAAAACCCGCCGGCTGTGTCACCGGCATAGTGTGTAGGAGCCTTAAGAAACTCAACAAATCACCTGCTAAAGTCACGATATTGCGTGATTTGCGTGCTAGGCCGCCTAATACAGATATCGCGAACACTTATTCGAGTATTTGTTCGATAACATAGGGGACATTCACGGTCTTAATATGAGGGGTTAGTGAGTAGGTAATGTGATGCCGGAATGACCGGAAACCGTTCTGTTCGGAAACCGTTGGACGGTATGTTACTAATGTCACAGCAATGGATTCCCGTTGTTAGAACTAATAATAATTATGACTAACCACGATCATTATAACTTGTTGTTTATGAGAGTGATTAACTTGGAAAATAATGATCTTATTTGTTAAAGTCTAACAACTGGAGGAATTTTAATGAATTAGAGCGAAATGAGTTTGTTTGTTTGAACGCGCTAATCTCTGGAACTGCCAGTCGGATTTGAACAAATATTTTTGCAATTGATAACCCAATCCTTGAGGAAAGCTATAGGCTATTAAAATTACGCTAGCACTCTCAGGAGCCGACCAAAAAGAAAAAAAGTAAGAACGCTAAGCGAAAATGAAGTAATAACGCGGGTAGGCGATGCGATGGGTCGGGGGGCGAAATTTCACGCGAAAATTCGCCGCAGAAGCTAGTAATAAATAATGTTTGTTTTATCTCCACAAATTACATTCTTACTTAAGTTGACAGGTGTTTTATCAACATTTTGTCCTTATTTTGTGGGAAATCTGGGGTCTGAAAAACTAAGCTTAGGCCTGTATTTTAGAACTCCAGGCCCCCCCATTATATTACATGGTAAAGGTTGTCAACGTGGTACTTACGGCTACATATCGAGCTAAATGTTTCCAGTACAAAGTGACCTCTTATTATACGGCAAGCCGAACCAATGCGGGGTCTGCTTATACTGGTAATGTATAGATTGATATGTAGCCGTGTCTAAAATTGATTGATGAAAACCACCACAGAACAAAAGCATGATTGATGTGACTGATGTTATAATAACAGTTTGAAATTATCAATACGATTATAGTCGCTCGCCATCTTCATTTCATAAAGGCTTCCGCAGACAAGAGCGACGTGACTAGTGGATGAAGTTTTCATAGAAATTGTTGTACCGGGGTCGTGTCGCGCCTGTCTGTGGAAGCCTTAATTAAGGCGTCTCCCTTTACAACACCCATTAAAAGAAAATGGCTTATTCTATTCTTCGTTTGACACCACACGACACGAGTATCGCTATATAATTAACTTTTGATAACTCTATTGACGTCTCTCTTTATTGCCAAGAACATGACAGAGACATGTAGGACTTTCAACCGTTATAAATGTCAAGTTTTTATTAACACCTTACCTTATAAAGACGCTCATATAAGTCGTAAATGAAAAATATTCTTTACGTTCGTTGCCAGAATTAACGTCCCGCCATTCCGTATCTGGCGTAGCAATTAATTACCTTTTATAGATCTGTTTTTACTCGAGCAGAGCAAACGGTAGTAGTGAGAACTTTTTAAATAGGAACTTGCTCAATTACTGTCAAAGTTTGCTGAGCAAAAGCAATAACTGTTGTGAACTAGTACCTGTAAACGAAGCATTAGGGGTGTGAGTACTCGAACCTTTATTGCTTGACCTGATTTTACCAATGTCAGATTTCTTTTATCCGTGATGGAGTAAAATTGACGTCTGACAGTTCTAGTATGGAAAAACTGTCAAATATTAAAAAAAAATTCTCAGAATAAGACTTATTTACTTAAGTACAAAAGTTTGGTGAAATTCGCCCTTAGTGGGAATTGCTGGAGGAAGAGAACTTTTTTGTAAGCTGGCATAGTCGCCATTTTGATTTTTCTACAAAGTTGCGGCGCACGATGAAACTGGTTTGTAACATAGGTACAGACGCCAGTCGCCAGCACATCAAGCTACCCGAAACTGTCATATTTTCCCAATCAACTTTGACACATGCCGTATTTAACCGAACCTCTAATAACTCCCACTTTGCTTTCCTAAAAATATTATTGAACCCTCTAATATAATGATTGCGCCTCTTTTTGTGAACTTCTAATAATACCTATTTTGGGGTCCTAAAAAACAGTAAATAGTCAAGTAACTGCGACCAACTTGAATGTAGCAATTGGTTGCAGTTCTAACCTAACCTATTTGGTCGGGGTGCCCTAGCTTAGTTACTGCGACTAATTTAGTTCGTGCGTGGTTGGTCACAGTTCCAACCTAACCTAACCCGTTTCGTCGGGGTATCCTAGCTTAGGTATCGCAACCAACTGTGACAAAAGGCCAGAAGGTTAAACAGAGGCTCAATTATAAAAACAGTGTGCTTCTTTAGAAACGCAAAAAAAATTAGAAAAAATAATTTGTTGGCCCATAACTTTGGAGGCTACCTTGACTGGAACGGCAGCAGACTTTAGATGTGGAGCTGTCACAAACTATACTCCACCTCCTTTCCTGCCCTTTGTGCCCCAAAACATGCAGCTAAAGTGACTTCTGCGCTGCCACTACGAGTAATAACGCCCTAATAATAAAAGAGTTCTTTTTTAACCGACGAAAAAAAACGGAGGAGGTTCTCAATTCGACACGTATATTTTTTTTTTTTTTTTTTTTTTATGTATGATCACGCATAACTTTTTATAGAGCAGTCCGATTTTGATAATTCTTTTTTTATTAGAAAGGGTATACCCTGAAGTTGGTCCCATATAAATTTGGAAAAAAAATTCCAACCCTAAGGGTTAGAAAACAGGGGATGATTGATTGTTCACTCACTGATTGTAATGTATGACCACGCTTAACTTTTTACAGAGTAGTCCGATTTTGATCATTCTTCTTTTGTTGGATAGGACATACTTCGAAGTTGGTCCCATGTAAATTTGGAAAAAAAATACCTACCCTAAGGGTGGGAAAATAGGGGTGACTTATTGTTCATTCACAGATTTTAATGCTGAGCTGTGTATTACAATTAAAATAAAAGGCCTATCTATGTTGGTATATAAAGCCTGTTTTTTTTAAGTATTACATTATATTATTTAGTATTATATTACACAAAAAATAATAGTTAAAGTAGGAGTATATAACAGTTAATGTCTAAAGTAAGGTAGGTATTTTAAAAGTAATCAAACATTAAGCATGTAGTAATTAGTAAATTATGGCCTCAAAAAATTATAAAATAAAAACTTTTTAACAAAAAATTAAACCTCCGAAAAAACTGAAAAGCAAAAAATAATAAACTTTTTTTATTTAACCTTAATAAATAAGTTCTTAAACTAATGCAAGTATACCTAAGTAATTTTGAGTCGGCGCCAAACAATCAATGAACAAAGATTACTAAATTACCTTAAATTTAAAGAAATAAGCAACGTGAAATCTATAGCGATAAACATTAACATTTCAAACAAAAAATGCGCTCTCCGCACGACCACTCGCAACGAATTAATTTGCTTGTTTGGCGCCGACTCAAAATTTCTTAGGTATACTTGCATTAGTTTAAGAACTTATTTATTAAGGTTAAATAAAAAAAGTTTATTATTTTTTGCTTTTCAGTTTTTTCGGAGGTTTAATTTTTTGTTAAAAAGTTTTTTAAACAATCATACTCTACGCAACGCTGTGTCTTGGTACTTAACTATGTGTTGCGTGGAAAGAATTGTTAATGAGTTATGCTAAGTACGCTCTGAATTATTTAATTATGGACTTAGAACTTAACTGAAATAGTTAATAGACGTACCTAGAAGTGACGTTATCATCCATGGTGGCTTTTTTCTTCACTCTTAAAGAGGAAGCGCCTGGGAAGCCCGCGAAATTCTCTTTCTCTTGTTGTGTTATGTTGTAGGTATGGAATACATGACACAGAAGCGTGTTCCCCCAAATTTTTAGTTTTTTTTTTGGGTCATATCAGCATATTACCGCAAAGAAACGTATTTAAGTCCTAATATTTACCACTGCCACATTACAAACTCCACAATACTTTATTTTCATAGTAAAAACATCTAGGCTTCCGAATAAGCTGAAAACAAAAAGTATCTTGTAACAAACAACGCCAGAACTAATTGCGCCCGTTACTAAGTTTACCGAATACCTCAACTTGCCTCCCCTTGGTGCAAACCCACATTTCACCACTACGTTTTCCTCGTTTTTTCCAAATACTTGAAAAATTCACGGAGGTTTAGCAGGCCTGAATTATTTGTTTTGTGACTGGGACGTGCGCGTTGCCCCTGGGACTGCTTGTCAAGTACAAACAATTACTTGTTACTGTTCGAAATGATCGCTAAACCCCGTAAAATGAAACGACACTTTGAGGACCTGCACTGGACATATTTTATATGTTTAATTACTGCTTGTGGAGTTTGTCATGCTATAAACCTTGAAATTACGATTTGAACGCATATTTTTTAATGTTTACATTGCTGGTATACGATGGATATGAATCTGTAAAGGTGAGAGATATCAGGTCAACACCCAACAAAGCATAATCAGCCTGTACTGTTCCCACTGCTGGGACACAGGCCTCTCTTTTCGAGAGGGACTGGGCTGGAATCTACCATGCGAGCCCAGAGCGGGTTGTAAATGTCACATGTCTTCGAATTTTTGGTACTGGAACATCCTCACGATGTTATCCGTCACCTAAGTAAAGCGCCTGTATGGTTTCGAACCCACGACCTATGACTCGTAAGTCGTTACCACTGGGCCACCACTGCTCTCCTCACCAACATAACCAACATATCTGACGTCAATGCTACATGCGGTTGTATACGAATACAATCTCTGTGGGGCAACCAGTACTTGACAGTCGCTATAGGTAATAGAATCGGCTGATATTATTCAATATCTCCAATCGGCCGACACAGTCGCCAGGCAATAAATAGCTCTACAAATTACCTTCAAAAGAACTTCTTTACTCGTCCCCCCAGCATGAATCCTCGCTCCACTGATTTCGCATGTCAAAGTTCCTATATAAATGTTGTTGAACTTGCAGAACTGTTACAGTATAAATAAAAAGTGAGTAAGTTACTCGCGGCGACTGTTTCAATGAGGATACTTCCTGCCTTTGTTTACAACGCTTGTTCAGCTTGCCGAATTGAACGTCATGCGACATAAATAATACGCCTTGTATGTGCATACATATCAATATTATATTGTTTATTGAACAGTTTTTTCGTAACACAAAAGGCTTACTCGTGATTCTCTTCCAATAAGTAATTATTTTTCACTTTAACGATGATGAACAGCGGTCTGTGAAGTATCTTTCGCGAAATGAAATGCTTAATCAAAAGTGAATTATTTTATTCAGTGTTAACATGCATTGTTTTCACTCAAAAGGATAGCTGAATACTTATGTTTTTTATTTTTCCGCTGCATATAAATTATCAGCTTCAGGTTTTTAACAAGGCCCAGTAGTTCGCCATTAAATACTTCTTGAATTCACACAGTACTTGTACAGGTACACAGACCTTAACGGTACACTTTATCATTGTCAGGTACACACGACCTAAGCGAATAACAAGACTACAATAGAATTCCGAAAATCGACCGTGTAGGCGCGGACGCGGACAAAAGGAATCAAATTAAACCGTGGTCCTACTAAAAGATTGCCTGTATTCCGTATTCTCGTCTATTTGGTGTATTTCAGCGGG
This sequence comes from Amphipoea lucens, assembly GCA_947508005.1. NCBI lineage: Eukaryota > Metazoa > Arthropoda > Insecta > Lepidoptera > Noctuidae > Amphipoea > Amphipoea lucens. The sequence continues at coordinate 17,550,797 of OX382367.1, forward strand.
CGATAAATCAGTGACATCCGTAATTTGAAATCTTCCAAATGTTTCCCGGGGCTAGCTCGCCAGGGTTCGGTCGTTGCTCTCAGAGCCGGTCGGCATCCCTATTTCCCTCGCGACGGATATTATCGGGCCTGGCGTTCCGAACGATAATAATCGCTAGGGCAGACCTAACGGGTCCCTGTAATGCGAGGGTACGTTTCTCAGCCTCCACAATACATTGCATTTTCAAAGCGCCGTTTTTGTCGAAACAAGTTTTAGCGTAATTATATTTTATACGGATTCGGAGCTCCAAAGCTTTTCGAACGGTTGAATTTTCTTTACTGTTAAGTATATCGAAAACACTGCGGTTGTTTGGATTAAAGTATAAAAGTTTAATTCAAAGGAAGCAAATAATGTAACTACCAGCACCGCTAGTCGGCGAGGTATTAAACAAAGAATCACATTAATATTATAAAGGCGAAAGTTTGTGAGTAGTTTGTTATTTCATCAAGCACAAACGGCTGAACGGATTTGGATGAAATTTGGCAACCAGTATTAATAAACAGGATACTTTTTATTCCGATATTCCCACTGGATCGACACTTATGCGGGTGATACCGCGGGGCGCAGCAAGTGAATAATATAGATATAGTACAGCACTTAGTTTAATATCTTTATAGTCACGCGGATGACAGTTGCCCCTTCTAGGGACAAGCATTTTGTTATGCTAATTCTGAACTTTGGATTCCGATGCCTATGTCAATACGTGTCACGAACCACTGGGTAAACTCATATTGTAAGTAACCCGTATTGTTATGATAATCGAGTATTGTTGAAAACCGGACCGTCAATAATAGGAAGATAATGGTTGTAATTTCGGAATGTTAATGTTTATGAACGTGTCTTTGTGTTTTGTAAATTAATCAACATGTTGTATTAATGGAACAATCTTTCGTTCTAAGCATTCTGCGCTTCTCATCTTCATTCTTGCCCTTTTCCCAATATATGTATCAAATCAAATCATTAATTTTTTGCCAACATGGGTATAGATGTTATACATGTTTTTAGGGGTAAGTATAGATGTTTTTATAATGTTCTCCATGCTCAGCCGTCACTTGGGCATGCAAGATTTACACATGTACATAATCAACCTACTATCAAAATACCATGTATTTTGGGTCTTTTTCTTCCATACTATTCTATTAGTCGTCAGCTCAGTAGTCATCTCGTTTCTAGCCATATCATCTTTCACACAGTCCATGCATCGATTCTTTGATCTTCCCTCCCTTAGTCTTATATTAAACATCAACATTCATACTCGAAAGCTTTCTGCAGCGCTTCAATTCAATCTACGAGTATGTCTGGGTTTAATCAAATCAATGAAAATGTTGATGCTTTAGCAGTTCATTTTATGAAAGCAAAATGAAATTATTTCGTAGCTTAAATAAATAAAACAACACTTTATTGAAATTGAAATTGTTTATTGAAATAATTGATTTACATAAATATTTACAAAATAGGGCCTTAAACTAGAGGTAGGTAAGAAATAATTGGATTCTACCTGAACTAGGAATAAATCTGTATCTCAGGTATTATTTGGTGTGTATGTTTTCCTTGCATTCATGTCCCAAGGTGAGCCAGCTTACGCAATAAAAATATGTAATTTCCTTTACTTACAAATATTTAGTTTACAAGTCGCCTGCTGGCTTAAGTAAGTTATATCCATTGTAGCACAAGCACAATCAGCCTCTATTGTTCCCACTACTGGGCCTCCTGGTGAGAGGGAGTGGGCCGTAATCCACCACGTGGCCCCAGTGCGGGTTCGTAGATGTCATATGTCTTCGAATTTTTTGGTTCTATGATATACTCAGCCGTAGTATAACTAAAATGCCGGCCGTTATCCGACATCTGGTCGATTTTTAACTTTTGATGCTATTATTAATGAGAAAAAAAAACCATTTTCAATACCTTGAATACCTATTCAAGGTATTGAAAATTCGGAAACACAGATCGATAATTTTTTTTTTAACAAAAATAATAGCATCAAAAGTAAAAAATCGACCAGATGTCGGATAACGGCATTTTAGTTATACCACGGCAGTACTGTAAAATCCACAAAATATGATAAAATGGAAGAATTTCCAAGCTGAAACGTCAATGCAACCAAAACTGAAAATGCCATAATGTCATAACTGTCGTAAGTCTGTGGTGAGAATGAGAATTGCTCATTATTATCATTGGTTGGCCATGATATTTAGGTATGTCATCCTTGTCCTTAAATTCATTGAAATTATGTTCATATTTACAACCTGAATGGAACATACATAACAATGTACTTTATCGTTTAATCATCGTTGAAAGAAAACGAGTAGGGATACAATGAGAAGAAGGTTGAAGTTGGTCCTTGAAGTCGGGGAAGGTTTTAGGGAAAACCTATCATGATTCGAAGGATCAACTTCAACTGTCTAATTTACCCCGGATCACTGATGTTTCTAAGCTTGATATGCAGAATATCACAATGCCCTTACTTTCTTGTTTTAGGGCGGTGACAGACCCTCGCGATGGCCGGCGGGTGGCGCTCAAGAAACTGCCAAATGTGTTCCAGTCGCTCGTCTCCTCCAAGCGCGTCTTCCGAGAGCTCAAGATGCTCTGCTTCTTCAAACACGAAAACGTAAGAAACCTTACTACTTGCATTTCTTTGAAAACTTCAAACCCGCGCCGCGGGGTAATTGCGTAACACACTAAATGGATTTAATTTTGACAGTTCAACAACTTTTATTGCGTTATTTACGTTGAGCAGACACATTTTTCGAACATATTATGAAGCAATGGATTAGCAATATCCTCCAAAATGATTCAGATTGCGATTGATAGTGTGTTACGCAATTAGAGTTTACGATTTACATATCGAGGAGTTTAAAGAGGTTTTATGACCGTTTTTATTGAACCCAAGCAGGGCCCTTATTCATTATGACCACTAAATGATTCCTTACTTCGAAACCACGTCAATTCCTTAGGTAATTACGACATCTGCTAATAAAGTATTCCTTATGACACAATGAACAAAACCGCGCGAAATGCACCCGAAGTTGGCATATACTTGACGTGGTTTATTTATACTGTCAAAATACCACGCTTGACAAGTGTACGTGGTTTGCACGTGGTACGATTACGCGGGGAATAAAAATTACCATACAAAATTGGGGCCCTGGCTCTGTACTCCAAAATAAACATATGAAAAGTTTAAATGAAGTCTATAGATTATGTATTGTCTCAGCTAAGCGTTTATTAATGTGGATCTCTGTGAAATGCGTGCGCACGGTCAGTATTGATGTAATTGGAAAACTAAAGCATAACGCATAGTGTTGTGACGCACTTTCATCGTAGGTACGCAAATTCTCTTGGTTGACCACTGGCTTCTAGTGCGTCATCCTTCTGTGACGCTGTCAAAACTATTTTATTTTATGATGTTTTTTTTACTTAGCCAACACCAGCTACACTGTCCCACTGCTGCCCCAAATCCTTCCAGGCATACTTTTCTAGGGCCACCTTGAGTCCTTGATCGAACCCTTGCGGTACGCGTCTAGGTCGTGCGATGATTACAATACCCTAATAATTGCTCATGGATTGTCAACTAAATCATTATAATTTATAATTAAATTATGTGCCAAAACAGGATAAAGCCAATGATTATTATTATCACGGTTCCTAAATGAAATATTGGCTCAACAAACTATTTAATCAACGTTATAAGTCTCAGCATTCACGTAAACGTTGAAACTTACTTAGCGTTCAAGTATTTTACCAATTTCACGAACACTAGAAGTTTTGTCTTCAGATATTTAAACTGGGCATAGTTGAAGCCAAGTTTCACTGTATTATGATACCGATCCGATGTATAGAAAGTTGCTTGCTAAGAATGTATAGCTAAATCTACACAGGCATGTGTGGCTGCCTAGATTCAGATATTAGATTACTTGGAGGCTGGAGCCAGTGTCGCAAATACCTGCAGTCCCACATACTTCCCCTATAAATAAAATCACACATCCCGATAGCAAAAACACACGCAAAACCTTTTCGATGGAACCTCAAAATTTTCATTTCGACGCTTGGCCGGGATTCCGCGAACTATTTCTCCGTCCTTTATAAACAATTACCAGATTGCTCTATTTCTTTGACATTTAAACCTTCACCGTCCTTTTTTATTTCATTAAACTTGTTTGTTTCAAAAACAGCCTTCTGTACAACTAGTTGTTCCCACGAAGACTTATTAACAACATCGAAATTGGAACACCTTATAGACGCGTTTGTTTTTACTTTTCTCATTAGAGGGACCTTCTGCACCCGGGCCTTACTTTATGTATGTTAATTGAAGCTTTTACATTCACACCTGCGCTTTATAATTACTCCCTTAGTGATTATACCAAGAACATTTTCAATTTATCAGTAATAACACGAGTCGATACCTATAAATTTATCTGAGTCAGACCTCTTTATTATGATAATAGGGTATGTATTGGGCATTATCACGAAATAATTATAATGCGGTGTGCGCTCTCTTCATAATTTATTCATTTTCACTGTGTTTTATCGATCAACGTGTATTGTTTGCGGTTGGTGAGCGTTTGTCTCCACATAAACATGTATTTGCATTGAAACGAGTTATCCCACAGTGTTGATTGTGCGACCACTAATAATGTGTCAGTCAGCGAGGGGCTGATGAGGGCTTAATGTTCGTCGCGGACTGGACGCCCAACTAATATATGCTTTTATCTTTGCAGGTCTTATCGGCGTTAGACATCCTCCAGCCGCCTAGCCTCGACTTCTTCCAGGAAATGTATCCTTTTTACTGTATAGATAGTGTAGCATTACTAAATAAATGTTACCGTAAACGATCGTATGACGGGCTCGTTTTAACGGTGAACGTAGGCGCATTGACCTCACACGTGAGTCCTCAAAGATTGCATTTCTGCTTAGAATCGTCGGAACTGCTAAAGCACCCAACGAACGGTCCAGTGTTTTATATTTTATCTTCGCTGTAGCGTTATTGAGTTTCACTCGTTGAATTGTCAGCGCTTCAGCGGCTTGATACTTTATCTTTGTTGGATTTCTATCTGCAGCCAAGATTTATAGTGGCGAATTGAAAGTTTTGAATTCGTATTATTTATTGTGAATTTTCGTGTGCCGTGCATACTTACGGTAATTTATCACGTCCGACATGATTTGACATTTGTATTTGCGTGTAGATAACGACGTGCCAAGGGCGTGAAACGTGTTTACGGGTGTTGGTTCTCATTTACTTACTTTTGAACGCCCGTTTTTTTCTTGTATTGACATTTAAATGTACTGTTATTTAAGTCTACTTTTAAACTCATTCTTACTGAATGACTAAGAACCCTGTCCTCCCAACCTTTTAGTTTCGAAACTAATTTCGCCGAAACGCAACTAATTATAATACATTTTTTACGGCTGGGGAGTACTTCAATTTCACGCTGTCATATCGAATGACAGGAGTGGTTGATCTTTTAAGTGTTAGACGTCAATTTTCAGCGGGTCTCGCGTTACTACCAATTTCGTCATAGGTCGATACAGCCGCAATTCATCTTTCTCAACTGCCGTATAAATATCCAACCGAGTAAATGTCGGTTTTATGTTTCAAATTTTATATCGCGTACTCTACTGTGATTTTTTATAGTTCAGTGGCATCTTTACGGCTTAGTATTTTTCTCCATTAAATGTAACGCTGCAGTAACTAAATTAAAAAAGCGGACAAGTGCGAGTCGGACTCGTGCACGAAGGGTTCCGTACCATTATCTTTACAAAATTAATATCGAGCAAATAACGGCAAAAAATCACATTTGTTGTATGGGGTATATTTGTTGTTGTATTTGTTGTAATTATTTTATTCTGTTGTTAGTTTTTATAGCGGCTCCAGAAATACATCATCTGTGAAAAGGGGTTTGAAGATTTTTGTATGGAGGGTGGCCCTAAGGTCGGCCGCCATTTTGATTTTTTTTCAGAATCGCGGTGCACAACAAAAGTTATATATTTAGATAGAGGACACTTATACAAACAAAAAATGTTATATAACATAATACCCTAAAGCGTCAGGTTTCGGAGTTATTCACCAAAATATAAGTCGAAAACGACAAGGATTTTTTTGTTTTTTTTCCCTCCAGGTAAGCATATTGAACTATTGAGGTAATAGAAACGTTATAAAACCTTTATGGAGAAGAAACAAATGAAGAATACATATTTTTTAAGTAAATAATTAAACACGGCAATTTATTGTTCCTTTTTTTAATCCCAGAGACTAATCTGACATTTAAGTCTTTTGTGTTTTCGTTTTTTTTAGTATAGAAGTTTGACATTACACTTGTCAGATAAGTCTCTGGGATTAAAAAAACGAACTATAAATTGCCGTGTTTAATTATTTATTTAAAAAATGTCTATTCTTCATTTGTTTCTTCTCCATAAAGGTTTCATAACGTTTCTATTACCGCAATAGTTCAATATGCTTATCTGGAAGGAAAAAAAAAACAAAAAAATCCTAGTTGTTTTCGACTTATATTTCGGTGAATAACTCCGAAACCTGACGCTTTAGGATATTATGTTATATAACATTTTTGTTTGTATAAGTGTCCTCTATCTAAATATATAACTTTTGTTGTGCACCGCGATTCTGAAAAAAAATAAAAATGGCGGCTGATTTTAGGGCCAAAACCTTCAAACCCCTTTCAACTGTCTAGCTATCACGGTTCACGAGATACAGCCTGGTAACAGACAGACAGACAGACGGACAGTGGAGTCTTAGTAATAGGGTCCCGTTTTTAAAAATTTGCTTTGCTTCCCTGACTTCCTATTTAAGGATGAATAAATAACGCCTAATTTAGGCGTTTAGAGATCGGTCTAAGCTCGTTTAACATGTCCAAATTACCTGAAATAATTCAAACACAAATTCTAGCCGTAGACCTAAAGCGAAATTCTAGTAGGCTACGACCCGTGACAGCTTCCAACATGAATATTTAACGTCATTATTTTCGCCAATTTCGAAATAACCATAAACCTGTGAGAGAAAATAAACTCACACAGCAGCATCACGGTTTACGATTGCCGTAACTATATTATTGCATAATGACCGGCAATTATATTTACTTAATATATGTTTCAATTGATTTTAATAGGCAATATCTGAATGACAGATGTGTATTGAATCAACAATGAGACTGACAAATGTGTTCGGAAAGTGCAATTAGCGCCATAATGGCGTTTATTATTTTTCGGGTCCGTGTACGCGTCAGCTGGCGGGAACACAATATCTCGTCGGTGCTACCCTATACCGATTTATTCCCCTTCAAGTTTTATTGAAATTCGAATGGCTCTCGTACGCCGGCCGCGCTCCCTGCCTGCCTCGTTCCAACCCAATAGTAAAAGGAAAACACTCGGTACGAGTTGTAATACAAGAAACTTGCCTTTTATAGAATCGTAAAGTTTAATTGAATGCCAATGTACCTACGTGCTTGATGAACCACGTGAGAATGTGTGACGTAGACTTATAGACTGGTTTTGATCGACGTTGTTAAGAAAAGAAAAAAAAATCTTTTGTTTGCTTTATCCATAACTCACTGTGACTCAAATCTACTGTGATCTCAGAAATAGTTCAAATATTTTCTCTTGTTCATCCATACTTCCATACTAATATTATAAATTCGAAACTAACTCTGTCTGTCTGTCTGTAAGTATGTTACCTTTTCACGGCTAAACCACTGAACCGATTTAGATGAAATTTGGTATATAGTTTCAGTCCCGGGAAAGGACATAGGATAGTTTTTATCCCGTTCTTCCTCGGGATCGAAACTTATGTGGGTGAAACTACGGGGCGCAGCTAGTATTCAATAATAATCAATAGAAAACTGATTTAAAAAAAATGTCCTTTTATTTTGATCTTTCAATCCGAAAAAGTATTCAATACTCAATTCTTTATTGCATTCCATATGTATTACATGGATTATATTATAAAGTAAAAGATCAATATGGACCCTATCGGGTACAGCAAAATTAGGAGAGAGGAAGAGGGCTAAGTAGCAAATCAATATAATTTTAAATTAATAAATTATTAGATGTGCTTGTTATATTTAAATAAGTCCATCCATCCTATAATAAATAAGCGTTAGGTAACAAAACGAGAATGCGATGATGGAATTTAGCATAAAAAAATTCGGACCCGGTAACACGAGCAGGTAAAGAAAGAAACCCGCAGTTTTTAAATAAATACGGACAGATTGAAGATTTAACAATAGGAATTGTATGTATACTGAATACATAATAGGTATATTTATTCGAAGAAATAGGTAGTCATTGACATCATGTTGCTTGCCTACTTAAAATGATAATCTTATTATTAAACACACGAATCACGAATCTTGTATTGAAAACGAACGTAATCATTCTGGGAAATTAAAACGATTGATCGAAGTCTCTGATCGTTTCTTATCTTATTTCCTGAATGTAGTCAAATAAATCTAGTAAAAATTATGGGTTATTCTTCACAAAAATCCATTTATTAATAAGCGATAAATGCACGGTGTCAGTCGATTAACGTTTTCGGGAAAAATCTTTGGAGAATACCACTGACTAATCTTCGTGACATCAACACATGAATATTTATTTCTTTTCCCGGAGATACCTTGATTGGTTTACCTATCATTGGTAATGATTTCGTTGATAACATTAATAGACAGACATTATACTATTTATTTTGGTATTATCGTCCGATAAGGCTATAACACATAGCTCCGAAGTAATTTTTATAACTCTTCGTTGTATCGATGATTCCAAATTATATAAGTTTCGACCAGAATTAGGACCAGCGTTAGGAATGCTCTCAAACATCTATTATGCAGGTGTTATTGCACAGTAAGCGCTGCAAGAGGAGAGGCATGCATGGTTTGAGGTGTAGCTTCACAATCGCTTAGTAGCTCATTCGAGTACCCCACCCCCATCGTGGCCGCCGTGCCGTAGTCGCGTCGTGGCGTAATGTCTGCTAAAGTAAAATTTCCACTATCGGAAATAACTTCTGTTCTAGCAAACAGTTTGATTTCCTCCCCGAATTTAGAACCGATAGTGACCAAGTGCCGAAAACGTAGAGTAGTAACAAACGAGTATCCGATGGAGTACCCGATGAGATGTTTATATTCGCGGCGTGATATTCGGGGGCTTTCACATCACCGAAATAGAACTAAGTGCTTCCGTGGAGTTATGTGCTGCGTCTCTTTGTGCCTTGTTCAGCGAGTATGCATCATCCACCGGCATGACAAATGCAGAAGGTTTTATTACTTACTTTGACTTTGGGATTACTCCTAAGGATTGAGAAACTAGGACGTGGGACGCTCTCAGTCGCCAAAGGGTCAGACGAAGGTGTATTGTCGTATGTTTCATGAAATAGCGGGTGTATCTTTTGTTCTGAAGCTTTTATTAGACCAGATAATGGGGGTAGGAAATGAGGTCTCTACTGTTTATTATGATGACATTAGTTTACTCGTAATGCATGTCCACATATCAGTTATGTATGAAATCCGCATTTCTTGATAATAATGTCTAGATCGTCCGAGGTGACTAAGAAGCAATATAAAGCGTGCAACGGATTAATAATGACGATAATCGCCAGCCCACATGGTTTTTAATGTGAGGCTTAACGTACCCAATTGCTGAGTCAACCCCTCGCATGCGGTCTTCTCAGAAGCCTTACATTAAGCTACCTGTAATGACCTCATCTACACACGCACATCAAACATATTAACTGTCGACGGAGATGGTTAAAACATTCACATCACAATGAAACATGACAGCTGGAATGACGGCTCCCAGTAATGAATTCCAACGTCGTTTCGTACAAACTCAACAGCCCGAAAACAAAGAATGGAAAAAAGGAAAATTGGCACCGGAGAGACGGAGATTCGAACTAAAGTATTTCTTGCTCCGCGCGGATGTTCCCTATTGTAACAGTTTTTATTGAACATATATTCTAGTCTAACTTCCTCGGTTTAGAATTGACGTATTTTCCCTATCCATAATCATTTGAACGTCAAAGTTTCTTGATGCGTTCCGTTAGATTTATAGCGTCTCATAAGGAAGTTTCTTCTATAAATTCTTTTTATAGCTAATAGAATGCAAACACACCATTCTTGGCGTTCGTCAGTGTCCGACACGTCAGAATTCGTAACAAAACATAATTTCACACAACACCCTTTGTGCCTGAAAACAAGGTGGCATACTCCTCGCGTTTCCTCCGCCACGCCATTGTTTTTGTTCTCTGGCCATTTCTTTTGTTACATGAGCAGTTTCTTTTGTTCAAATGCTTGTTTCTTTTGTCCGGCGGTGGTTGTCTTTGTTTCAGCGGTTGTGTGGAGTCGCCTGCGCATCGTGCGCGCGGCGGTGCAGCGCCCTTGCGCGTGCGCTTCCTAATTAGCGGTTTTGCGTGGGCCGCCTGGCCCGATTTAACCTTGCCGCGTCACGCCGGCCGTGCTCTCGCGCCGATATCGCCCAGCTAACTACCACTTTATTGTATTCTGAAGTATAAATTGAGATCCCTGTCCAGATTACTGTTATCTAGACATGCTATCGCCTATTTACCTACATAGGGATGCGGTTTAATGTAATTTAGGATGCTGTATTTGCATAATTGACTATACTCTAGCTATTGATAATCGCTTCGAGGTTGCACCGGCCACTGGTACTCTCTTAATTAGATGGTGGATTCTGAGAATGGATAAGTTGTAATTAATACAGATCTAAAGAAGTTCAAGTCAACACTAAGCAAAGAAAAATAAAGCCTACGTATAGGTACATAAAATCAATTTCACACAGAGGTTGTGCAAGTAAGCAAGCTAACGAAACTTTTATCGCACCCTGTCACTCATTTTCAGTTTATTCAACTTTATTCTCTATTCATTTATGACTGACATGCGTTATAATTTACGATACGAACACACATCAGACATCACACATTCATCTTGCTCTTGATGTATTTGCGCGCACAAAATGTACCGCTTTGTAAAAAAAAAAAGAAAACTTACGAGTGACTGTGGTGACTACCAAAATAATCGCATGTGACGTCTGTCTGGCTGTTATCTATTATACTTTATTAGGCACGCCCGTCGACGGTCTCATAAATGGGCGAAAGAGAATTGATTGAAAGTCAATAGGTCACGTCTCGTCACACGACGCGCGTTCCAAAGGTTTCGTCGTACTCCATGAATGGCCAAATTAAGGGCTTCAATTAACTATCCTATTCGTTCGAGGCCTTTTATGAACAGCTGTTACCTTTTTAGTCCCATTTTCTCGTTACTCTTCATATTTTGCTGAACTAATTTACTTGTTTACCTTTCATGCCATTTTAGACGATAATTCTCGTAATTTTAAGAACGTTTTCAGTCTCATTCTGTCATAAATACCTTTAATTTCCCTACATTTTTGGCAAGTTTTTGACATTGATTGTCGCTGAGATGATATTGTGACTAGATTTTGAACATTTTAAATTACGGGGATTGGTCTTCTGGTTTCAACGTATTTTCACCAAGTTCGTATTGAAAATCTAGGTCTCGCAGACGCTGTCCTTGCTTTAAGGGCAACCACGACTTCAAGGCTACACGTAAACAAATCTCACACCTGACATTTACAGAAACAATGGTGTTGTGTGAATATTGTATGCTGTAAATTATTCTAGCTAGGTTTTTAGAGCACTCCATAAACTATCTCGCAAATGCAGATGTTTGTACGTAGCTAAGCCTCTTTGCGTCGTCACCTGGGGGTCGTTACTGGAGAGAAACTGTCGCGTGTTTTAACGTGTGCTGTTTTATTGATGTAGGAGCATGAGTCTGCTCTGATTCACACATGGACGTACACTCCCACAATGTGTTTATGATGGAACATTGACACGCGTGACGTCAGTTCACTTCCAAGGATTCAGTGTCGAAGTGTCGGCGCACCGTGTGTCCTTGCTTTGTTCAAAATTGCGAGCGAATGTTAAGATTAGATTTTTATCGTTTGCACATCGATATATAATTTTATCGCCAAGCCTATAACTGGGTCGTATAATTAGGACATTCCAATTTGCGAAAAAAATCTATATAAGTAACGCTGCAATTTTAGAAGATTCCTTGAAATTTTATTGCGTCGGTTCTCAAAGGACCTCATTATAACACTCTTCTTGCTATCTCTAGACCTGCTCTAGGATGATTCAGATATTAACATTCATCAATTAATGATAAAAGAATGATGGGCATGCATATTATACGCTAAGCAATACACAGACGTGATAAAATACTGTCTAGTTTTCATTGTCTCCCATCATTCGTCATAAGAAAGAAAATCTATTGGTGTTGGCGACATGGTATTTCTCTTGTGAAAACGCACATCATGATCAAACCAGTTGACGAGTTTGCAAACACGTTTGATTGACCAATTTGTAGGATCGTTGTAAATAATTTCATGCCAAAACTAAATTGGATAAATAAAGTAGCCCTCCCACTGTTGATCATAGCCTCCCCTCCCCAACGAGTCTACAATACAGACTACAGACCGCTAAAACGGATCATCTAGATGGGATGACATAATGCAATTATCAGAACGGTTGGCAAAGGGGTTGATTGGCCACTGTACTCTATTGGTGTGTTCGGTATACACGGGTGGGTGATGATGACCGTCGGGCTATATGCTGATAGTGGCTGCTTTTCGTACCTTAGGACCAATTAAAATAACAATATTTTCGTTACCAGCCGACTCAGCGTCGTAACACGCAACTCGACGTGAGTCACTCTCGTACGTTTTTGTGTTAAGATACAAATCCCGAACACGAGCTTTGGTCATTCTCTTTTCTTCTGCAATTTTTCTTTTATCGTAAATCCAAGGGCGTTCTACTGTGTATGCAGCATTCCGGTTTTCATTTTGTAATCTATTAAGATTTGCCTATTACATGTGACAGTAGCACTTATTTAAAAGTTTACTTAACTTATACCCAAAGGTCGGGTAGATTAAACTCGTGTAATCAATTTATTATTAATACCTTGTTTAAAATTATATTAATTAATAATCCAAAGATTTACACTTACATTATGTCCGAGCGTGGGACGATAATTTCGTTCAGAATTTATAGTGTCGTGTCATCGTGTGTAGACAACATGAAACAGAAGTTTGGCAAGATCCGTGCTGTGTCATTTCCCTATCCTAAAACAATATAAGCACACAATTATATCCAGAAACTCGTACAACGTGAAGTTTTTCACGGAATTAACCATAAGGACCAAAAAGACCTTGTCTTCGATCAATATTTCCACGATACCCTCGAACCTTTATAACATCATTATCGGATAAATATTATTCTAGTCCATTTTCTTCTGATAGGCTCCCTTTCTGACTAATCTACCATTAAAATGGTTACCGTCTCCCACATTACGCTTATATTCTGTTTTTTCTTTAGGTATATCTTCTGTAAATTATGGGCCAATTTATTAACTTTTCCATACATTTCCAGTAACTTTTATTTAGGTTCAGTATTCCCAGTTCCTTCAAAATTGCAGCCATTTAAAATAATTGTACGAGTTTATTTCCTTCACGTCTATGTTAATGCTTCCTAAACAAACATTATGTCGACTATAACTTCTTATTAAAGCCCGGGAGTTCCGTACACTGTGCGGGATTCTGTTTTCGTTGGCTTTTCCTTGCTATTGTTCTGGCTTTAATATCAGAGTGGTCGCTGCAATGGCCGGAGGATATATTGAACTACATCGAGTCTTGTTTTAGTTGAATTTTGTTATATTTCATGCTGAATTGGAATGAAACAAAACATCACTATCAGCTTCTCTTTTATTGCAGAGATGGCTACACACGTAGGATCGCATCGAAAATTCGAATCCATTTCTATAATTTATAAGTTTCATTCCATATATATCCATAATCCCCCATAATATCCACACTAACGGTTTATTGCACTTCGCATGCCATGTGTATTATTTATATGAGTATTTAAGAATTTATCACCAGATCACAGTTTATGGCGGTCGCATTCGGGCTCGTACACCGTTAACGCTCGGCTGGCACGCTTAATTGCTCCCCAATCGATGCAGGGCCATCATCTGTTTACCTATAATACGCAGATTAGCGAGCCTTTTATAATCTTTTCATTGCACGTTAATGCTGAGTTTCTAGTTCAGCAAGTTTAGGTATTATCCATGTGTAATTTCATTCTGAATAGTATTCATGTCCAGCTATGCGATTCTTCAAGACTTCGTCGGCAAATCTCTTCATTGTTTTATCTTATTGTTTCATTCGAATAAGCTTTCTTTTAGTAAGACTGTATCTCTGTTTTCAACATCCTAGCTTATCAAAATTCTGGGAGCCGTTCTCGTTCCGTTCTGGCTTAGCCTTCACTTTTCGGAAAGAAATGAATTTTTACTTCTTCATAGTGCATGATTTATTTGCTCTCTCAATTCTTCTTGTTTCGTTGATGCATTTTGCTTTTCGAATATTTCTTTGCAGTTACGATCCTGCTATAATCGATCAACAAACTACGAAGGATTCATCTTCCGCCTACAGAATCCTAATGGATATTTGTGATGTCCTTGTCAGTTGTAGTAATTCTGTTTGCTCCCAAAGTGGATGGGCTCGTAACGGAGACATCGATATCGGGTAGACAGGTACGGTAATATAATTTATGTTTGGCTATACTCGCAAACTTGTACTCTGAGAGGCTGATCGATTTACTTAGACAGCTGGATACTTCAGTAATGTACGACTGTCGACTCGAGTTTATTTACTACTTACAAATATATTAGATCCTGCTCCGATACCGATACTGTTTTCTATTCACGAGATACGATAATTAAGATTTTATTTTATTTTATTCAAGTTCGCTTTGCCGTCGACCACAGCCTAGCCTGTTTTAGAAATGCGTAGGACTTTTGGTCGACAAATTTTGGATAAAGGCCCAAATGAACTTTTACTTTGCATACAAAAGACGGTAACGTAAAGCTGTTGCTTTGACAAAACAAACCCGTCATACTCAGGCCCTTAAATATTTAATATTCATGACAACATCGTGATTTTTAAAGCAAAGTGCAAAATTATGTTTAAAAACAGGTGCGTTATTTGTGGAAGTAAAACGAGTTGCGGCGGCCATTTGAAATATTTACAATCCTCAATAAAAATGAATACCATAAACTTCGGATTGCTTACTTTTCACATCCCGCAGTCACTGAGCTCATTGTGGAGGTGATTTTTCCCAGCTTACTCGGTTTCGTCTGCGCTTTTGTGGACGGACTCATAAAAAGAAACTAACAATAAAGTCCAGAGAATCATTGCAGCTTCTACTGACTGCATGCTTAGAACCTGGGTCCGTAGTTTGTTCAGGCATTCTTAAACTTGTTAGAATATATGTGAAGTCGTACTGATACATATCTCAGATGTCGTTTAGTTAGTCAATAGTTATCGTTGAGTCAGCGATTATTACTGTTAGTGATGTTATGTACGTAATTCTACGCTTCATTTGGTTTGCATCGTGTCTTATTGAATAGTTTATGAGCAGAATATACTGTATCAGTCTGCTTATGACTTCATTCATGTCACTGCGTTCAGTTGATTCTGTATCAATTATTCGTTAGCATAACCAGACTATAATGTTCCCACTGCTGGGACACAGGCCTCCTCTCTAAAAGAGGGAGTGGGACGTAATCCATCACGCGGGCCCAGTGCGGGTTGGCAGATGTCACGTGTCGTCGAATTTTTGTTTCTAGGACATGCCGGTTTCCTCACGATGTTTTCTTTCACCGTTTTTCAGAGCAGTGGTGATGAAATAATTTACATAAAGTGCTTGCTTGGGTCTGAACCCTCAACCTACAACTCGTAAGTCGCGGCCGTTACCACTGGGCCACCACTGCTCTCATTCATTGCTGTTGGATATTTTTCTTATCAGATAGTTTATGGCATGAATAGTGCTTTAGTTGTTTTTATAGATTTATGAATGGCGTAATCTTGTTTTATATTAAACTTTCAATGCGACATTAATTTCCTTGAATAATAATTTTGAGCTTCCCGTCATTTGACCGGTGATAGCTGTGTGGTGCTTCCGAGCTTATACTGTTTGAAATAGCAAATTCTTTTGTTGCATGTCTGCCAGCAAATCGTATACTGGTACTGGTATCGCTTTAAATTCGGAAGCGAAGCATGTACACGGAAATCCTAGTAATTTCACTAGCATGAATATATTTCAAGCTTCAGCATGGTCTTTATAGCTATACCGCTATACATGTTGCCTGATTATGCAAGAGGTAAGCAATCTTTAAAGATACTGAGATTCAGACTTTAAATTTTTCTTCAGTCACGTTATTTGAAGTAAAATCTTCAAGTTTAACTCCCAAACAAACGACGCCAATTCCAAGCCTTCTAGAGAAAATATCGCGCCATACTTTGTTGGAAATTTTGCCGCGTGAATCTCCCCACTCAGCTTTACTAACTATGCCTTGCATGTTCTCGCCATATGTTTTAGTTTCGCACATGTCCGTGTTTTAGACAGCTTTCAATTAATTTATAATGCTCTTATCTCTAATTATTACCACTTGCGACTAATTTGGAAGTGAAAGAAAAACAGAATGGCTGCTGGTTGTTGTCCCGCGATAATTGAAAAAGTCGGGAAGAAATGGTTACTGAAGCAGATCGGCTATATTTATGATGGCCTTTTCGCCATATAAGGCGCCTTTTAATCAATTTCCAATCCTTTTATGCCGAACATGGGTTTAAGTAGCACATTATAAAACTGCTCACCACGTTAGGTATAATTACCGTGATGATATGTATGTGTGGGTATTCTTCATGCTCAGTAGCTTCCATCATGTTTTGTTCAGTTCAACGTTCGATAGTAAACATTATTGCTGGATATATTGCCTTTGGTTTACAATGGCGTGTGTCTACTGCCAGTTTTACGTCAGTCTCTTCTGTGAAATAAAAGTTTATATCGTTATTACTCTTAAAATGAAATTATTTTGCTTGACTATCAGTAGTTTCTGCCTACCCCTTATGTACCCCTTACATTACATAATGTAATCTGCAGTCGCGATGTATTTGCCAAATATGAGTTTATGGAAAAATAACTTTGAATCCTACATTATAAAGTTCAGTTTACACTACAACTTCAAACATTTTTATAAGTTTTTCAATAGTGATAGTCACTCTGAAATCAACTTAATCACTATTAAAATAACGTTGATATTTGTTTAGCTTGAAATAATATTAATTTGAAACAAGTTTGAATAGACATTATGTATTTTGTTTGAGTCCAAATATTCATGGTTTCCAATGATCAAATACTGAAATTTAATTTCCCCCTTCCAAAAGCGTCAGAGCGAATCAATTCAAATAAGTAACATAACATCAAACCTCATCAAACAAGTTGATAATCGAAATATGAACTTATCAATATGCAGGTAGATACCCCTTCCAATCCTTTTGATGTAGTATGTACTAATAAAATATTCAGTCAACAGAATGAACTAAAGCACTTACCGACTTTGAAAGAGTACCTGATCAAATAAATGGTTTCTGGATGTTTGCATTCCAAAAGTACCCATATAAAATGAAAGTTAGTTCCCCGAAATGGTATTTGTGCGGTTCACGAGTCGTGTGCTGGTCGGATGTCAGATCGTCAAGGGTACGGTAACCCGTAACACGTTTTATGTTCATCGTGGTAGCGTTATTTATGTAGCGTTACTACTCTTTATTTATCCTTTGAAAGACGCACTTAAAGGCGTTATAGGGTCAGTGGGTCGTCTAAGGGGCGGAGTTAGTCAGAGAAAAATGAGCCAGCGTGGGCATGGACGTGACGCCTCGGAACTACTCGGAAGCCTAGGCGCACTGAACACAAAATCGTAAAAATTTCACGTTCATATAAAAACGACACTAAAAATTGTAGGATGCGCAGTAAAATCTGTTGCCGGGGTTAGAGCCTTTCTCAGTGCGACTGCGTACGCCATTACAAAAGTATTCCGAGCAATATAATTTTTATTTTATAGACGCTTAAAATTTTGAGGTTCTTTCAACCGTTTTCTGAAGCGTTTACCAGAAGTATTAAATATAATTTCACGCCTGACGATTGAAAAAACGAACTGGTTTGCACTTAACGCTGCGATACACAACTGTTACTGCCTGTCGTGTTACAAAATATTCGACAGTTTTTTACTTCATCATACAAGTGTGAGACATTGTTACAACCTTATCGGAAATATACAAAGAACAATGCAAACTGCCAAGAAATGCATGCTAAAAATTACGTTACGCATATAACATAACGTTGAGGCTTTCGTGAAACATTAAACCTTCGTTTTATTTACTGCGCCGTCGTTTAAGGTAGAGGAATCTCGCCGTAAATAACTGCTTTATGATATTTCCACGACTTCATTAAGTCTTTCAATGATATAACTCTGAGATTTATAGCCTCTCCGTCACAATACATGCTCTTATTGTGTACGCAAAATAGAAAGTATATTAATTACACTTGAGCACGAATGTGAACGATAAAAAGCATAAAAATCCGTAATGCGACTAAAATTTGCGATTCAGAGAGATTTTGTGTCGTAGCTTAGTTGCAGGTTGTTGAGATAGGGCGGGGGCGACCCTTTCCGTTAATGTATTCTGGCAATTTCGCTAACGCCCTCTCGGGAGCTCGAGCCCTGGCTAGACCCTAGATTAAATTTGTACTCTTCTCTTTACCATTACTTTTTGTTACTTATCCTGTCAGTTCAACCGGTATAGATACTTAAGCCAAGGCTTAATCTGTCCGCTAATCTATATAGGCACAATTTGAGTTTTCGTTCAAAGTAGCATCTGATATCTGTGTGCCCATATCTCAAAATTTTCCCGCGGCGCGTTGTATTAACGTTTATCATGATTGTGAATAAATATTGGCAGTATTATAAGCTGGGAATTTTAACCGATTACGCAAGAATTTTCGCACGAAAATTTCTCGATAAAACGTTCAATGAGCCAACGCTTTAACAACCAACTGTTCGGGAAATCTTATATGTTGGACATTTATATCCTAGACATCTCATTTGTCCAGGACAGTAGTTTTACGGAATATTGTCCTCATTAATTTTCTTATTTTCCAACGGACTCAGTAATGCATAAAGTTACACATTACGTTAAAACTGTTACTCTTAGCTTCGCGTCGTACTCTCGTGGGTCTGAGAGCGTGTTTTCGCTCGACAACAACTCCGGACTGTTTCGTATGACGCCGACATTCCCCCTGAGCCCGACCTCTTACGAACTCATGTGCGCACCATGTCCGCTCTTACATCCAAACAAAATCCCAAAACAATTAATCAGTCATCGATTAATGGAGTCTAGCACTCGCCAATTGACGTGCTCCCTTGGATGATTAATCGAGCTACAAAATTAGTTCTCATCGTGATAATTTGTCCAATATTTTTTTGCAGCCGACGCGATCATATGAATGAAATGGTAGTGCTACTGCGTATCACAGTCTGGATTTTGTACGAAAACCAATACGCTACACGACTATAGTATAGGCTCTGCCCCAATTATTTTTAACGCCACCTCCAATTCATGTCAGTAAAGAGCGTTCGAATTCTTTTACGTTTTGGAATAATTTGAGGCAGACACCGCTAAGGGTTCGCAAAGCCCTCGGTACTTGGCACGGGGTGACCGAGAGGCTTCTTGGCTCGCAGGCTTGAGATCAGCGCTGGCGTAGCCCCTTGTGCGGCCCCGTCTCGATGACGTCTTGGAAGCTTGCCCGATAGGCTTTAGATAAACGCTACCGTATTGCGGCTCCCCAAATCTTTTTTCCACCCCCGAAGCGTTAAATCCATTATAAAATGCACTGTCACGGTTAAGTGTATTCAAAATTTGTACTTCCACGGAAAACAGACGTCTCATTCGCAATGCAAATGTATTCATGTCGCGGTAATGAAGAGTATCATGTCGCATTCAATCTCCACCTGCCACCTGTGTTCGTTAACCGACGCAAGTTTTTATATTTCTGCCTCGCGTATTTCGGAAGCGCTCCTGAAGTTTTGAAATGTTGGACGGTATATTTCAGCGTGTGGTGTGCAGACTTCGTTACTCGGAATTATTGCGGGCGGTGCAGCTTGTAGTTCGCGCAATGTGCGAGTGCGAGTGCTTAGATACACAGGACATGGCGCGCATGTTGTCAACGACACAGCTTACGCCACCAATTTACTGCTTCAGCTGCGTTAACTGTATGTGATGTATGTCATCTAATTACTACTCACTAGAGATTCAATTTACCTACAACTATTATTCAAAGCAATTACTGTTACTTTTGTAATCCAAGTTTTCTTAATCTGCATAAGAGTATAAACCCAAAAATTCACTTTCTCTTCGCTTTTATTGTTGGTAAAAGTCACGACTTCGAAACTCTAAGGGAAAACGTTCTCAGTAGGTTTTACCAGAACGTTATGCTCTAAATATTTAGGCTCAAGGTATAACATATTTCTCACAGTCCTCCAAATTACTTTGCCTATTCAGGGACGGAAGAAATCCACCGTCGTATTCAACCGATCGTAATTTTGTTTAATTCACGAAAGTTTGCACTGAAAAGTTTTAAGGTCAACCTTGTAGTGAGCTTTCACATTAAGTTCTGTCGTGTTTATAAATGGAAATGAGATTTGCTATGTGGGCCTTACTTCTTTGCCAGATAATTTCCATTGTGTAGATTAGCATCCTGCGGAAAATCCCGTTGTGAGAAGAATAAAGAAACAGCGGCGGAAATTCGTCGGGTCCCGCGATCGGCGCCGCCTCCCCGCAGTCTAATGGGCGTGCTTCATTGACTATTCTGTTAGAAACTTTGCTTAATAAGCTAATGCAGCTACATAATTGGGAAGCATCACGCTGTTTACTAATCATGGTGTTATTACCGCGTTAACATGTTCCACCGGACGTCACGTCGGATTGGAATCGCGTGCTTTGAAGTTTTATTATTCATCGGATTAGTCACATTCGTTTCACTAAAAACATTGGTTTTTATGGCGGCATTTAGACGAAATGTGTGAGTTCCCATAGATTCTATAACTTTGTGTTTCTATGTGCTTATTTCGCTTGAACAGTAGTTGGTAGTGAAGGACATGTCGAATTAATATGGTGGCTGGCATATGAAGCAAGCACTTATAGGCGCGGAGGCTTGTTCGTAATCCGACGCCCGCCGCTCGTTCGCCTTCGGTGGCGGTATCTACCTCAGCTAGATGTATTTGAGAACGATTTCCACAGGTGTATTAAATAAGGATTTTGGTAGATACCATTTTTTATTAGAATACTAAATTGTCATAATCTAAGCCAGTTTTCAAAATATTTATAGAAAAGTCCCTTTCTAAGCTTTCTATCGAAATAGAATAAATATTTGGCGAGAATATGTTTTCTCAGACTGTCAAAGTATACGTGTTTCTACCTTCCATTAGGTACTTAAGGTGATTGGATACTGACACTTTTTCATACATTCTTTCGGGGTACAAATCTCGAAAAATAAACGATTTTTGCAGAATAAAAGCACGTATATTAAGTTGTTATGACTTATTATTGACGCATATCGACAAAAACCTATAAAAAAAACACTATTTCCAGGATATCTAGGCCTGACAAAATCGATAAATTTTTCTATGTGTGCGCGGCCGGAACACGCCCTCTGCAGGATATTTCAAAGAACTATCGAGAAGCAGAACACAAATTTTTGCTAAGGTTATCAACAACAATTGATCTTGCTCGTTAGATGGCGTTGTTTGTCAATGTCAAACAGGTTGGCCAATTTTATAATAAATCGTTGAATTATGCGTGTTTTTTTTGACAAGTTGCGAATCGTTGGTAGGTATGCAATATTTCTTACAAGGCTGGCGCGGTGGCTCTGCCCGCGCAGTTATATATTAAATCAATTTATCAATTGAATCATGAAGTGAGAAAAAATGCTTTACCTACTTATTGATAGTATTTGCGATCTACCCTGGGTTCGATATTACTGTAATGAATGTATGTACCTACATACTAAGTTTATGTACCTAAGTGCCTACATAAATGTAAGTACTAACTTACACTTGAACTGTCTTCAAAAAATTTTCTGAATTAAAAATCTTTCTGCATTAGGCTGGTAAGTACCTATTGAGAGAGCCCTTCCCAGTTCCCACTGTTCCCAAACCGTCTATCCTATCGTCAACGCGGGCATAGTCAAAAGCTTGTTCACAGAACACTATTACCTTTCCCTAGCGGAGCTAAGCTTGTTTTTGTTGTTCAATCCAGCGCATTGTTTGAAAAAGAGGCAAAGCAAAAAGAGAGAGATAGCGCCTGAACGCTCGGTTGGCGTTCGGTTCGGGTTCGGTAACTTCCGCCGCTCACTCGCAGGCGGCAGCATGGACTTTGGGCGGCAGGCCCGGCCGGCACTATTGGAGCGCTTGGGTGGGTTAGCCATTCATTCATGATGTCGCATCGCACCTCGCACGCGCCTCGCTACTTGGCCGCGCGCATAAATGCACTAGTTTTGTAAATGGCTCTGCATGCAGGTACATATAACTACATACCTATAGTACGGACGAAGCACTTGGCCCCGCGCCGGGGAGATGTGTGTTTGAATTTTTATCAATCTAGGTACCTACCTACCGAACTAGCGTTATTTTTGACTATATGGAAATTATTTATAATATACACAAATACTTTAGCTTTTTCATATTATGTTTGTTCCTAACTAATATTGTAAATGCGCAATTGACTTTGTTTGTTCCACTTTCACGCTAAAACGGCTGAGCTGAACGGATTTACTTAGATGAAATTTGGCACATGGGTAGACCATGACCTGCGGGGTAATTGCGTAACACACTATCAGTAGCAATGGCTTTCATTTTGACAGTTCAACAACATTCATTGCATCATTTACGTTTTTGAGCAAAAACATTTTTCGAACCATAGAAATGATATACATATGTTTCGAACATAGGTAATGCAAAGCAATGGATTAGCAATATTCTTCAAAATGATTCAGATTGAGATTGATAATGATTGTGTTACGTAGGTAATTAGAGTGCTGGGTTAGGATTACGACATAGGATACTTTTTATTCCGGTAGTACGATTCCGTGGGATAATCTCCGACATCCACGCGGGCGAAGCTGCGGGAAAAATCTAGTACCTCCATAAAGTACGATAAAGTAAAAGTAAATAATTTTATTCTACCTATGGAGTAGAGTAGCAGTACCTACCTAAATAAATTCTTAATTCCGCGTTCCGTTACCTAATCTCAACTTCTTCAATAGACGTATTGAAGAAGTTGAAATTAGGCAACGGACTTGTATAAAATGTAGGTACGTACCGTATATAAATGTAATACCTAGTACCTACTTGTACCGCGCAGTACCTACAGGCACAAAATATAGAGAGTACCTACAGACTGCCATCCGCGCGAGACACGCGTAGCTGTGAAGTGCAAAAAACCGGCCAAGTGCGAGTCGGACTCGCCCATGAAGGGTTCCGTAGCAGCAAGTAACATAATATAAAAGTTCTTGTAGTTCGTTGTAACTTTGTGAAAGGTAAATTGCGGTTTTCGATTTATGACGTATTAAAAAAAAAACTACTTACTAGATCTCGTTCAAACCAATTTTCGGTGGAAGTTTACATGGTAATGTACATTATATATATTTTTTTAATTTTATCATTCTCTTATTTTAGAAGTTAGAGGGGGGGGGGGGGACACACATTTTACCACTTTGGAAGTGTCTCTCGCGCAAACTATTCAGTTAAAAAAAAAATGATATTAGAAACCTCAATATCATTTTTGAAGACCATCCATAGATACCCCACACGTACAGGTTTGATGAAAAAAATTTTTTGGAGTTTCAGTTGTAAGTATGGGGAACCCCAAAATTTATTGTTTTTTTTCTATTTTTGTGTGAAAATCTTACTGCGGTTCACAGAATACATCTACTTACCAAGTTTCAACAGTATAGTTCTTATAGTTTCGGAAAAAAGTGGCTGTGACATACGGACGGACGGACAGACAGACAGACAGACAGACAGACAGACAGACAGACATGACGAATCCATAAGGGTTCCGTTTTTGCCATTTGGCTACGGAACCCTAAAAATGGAGTAACAAAAAAAAAAGTAATTATAAGTAACTGTTGAGTGGATGGTTGTTTAAATTCAACATTACGATGAATTATCGTTTTTTAAGCTACCAGTTGTTTCAGAGAGGTAAGTAGGCATTTGCTTGTATTTCGAATAGTTAGATAGGTAGGTAAGCGCCCCGGCCCCCGGTGCCGAGCCGTAAAAGCGAACATGACTTTGTGGCGTTGTAATATTTTTACAATTTATATTAGATATTTATTGTAGTAAGTACCTATAAGCTAAAAAAATACGATCATTTCCTTTCTTGCTGTTTCATTCTCAACAATGAATCAAATAACTAGATACGAGTACCACTACTACACTAGTTTTTTGTGTTTTTTGTTTTGTGTGTTTTTTGCCAAAGTTGACAACCCCAGCGCGACCGCCGAGCGTAGGTATGAAAAGTGCAAGTACCAAATTACCTTTCTGTTTTGTGCGGTTGATCAAATAAAGTAATCTGAATACAGTCATTTATATTTACGGTACCTACTTTGAACAAAAAACATTTGTTGTTAATTTTTGTCTCTGTCTGTTTATTCCGGCTAATCTCCGAAACGGCTAGACTGATTTTGACGAGACTTCCACTGGCAGAAAGCTGATGTTATAAGTTCCGCGAAAAAAAATAGGTGAAAATGAA
Organism: Amphipoea lucens; assembly: GCA_947508005.1. Taxonomy (NCBI): domain Eukaryota; kingdom Metazoa; phylum Arthropoda; class Insecta; order Lepidoptera; family Noctuidae; genus Amphipoea; species Amphipoea lucens. The sequence continues at coordinate 17,575,574 of OX382367.1, forward strand.
TGAAATTCAATACTGTACAGACGCAAGTACATCAATCTACTACCGCGGTAATATTATTATGCGAGTCATACCTACGCGCCGCGGCCCGCGAGTTCGGTTTACACTCGGTAAACAAACAGTCTCGAATGCTCCACAGTGACGAACGGACGCCGGACGATGTGATGGTTTTGTACGCAGTTACGAGCGTAGACCATATAGGTACATACCTACTGTTTGACAAATTGTACATAAGACCGAGGAGTACAGTCAGCCACTGTGTATGGCATTTGTGGACTACGAGAAAGCCTTCGATTCCATCGAAGTATGGGCAGTTCTGGCCTCTCTGCAATGATGTCGAATTGACTGGTGCTAAATCGAAGTGTTGAGATGTTTGTATGATGCTGCAACGATGACTTTCCAGATCCAGGATCAGAAAACCAGCCCCATCCAACTGCTCAGGGGGGTGATACAGGGGGATGTCATATCCCCTAAATTGTTTGTGAAATACTAGAAGAAATACTAAAATTCACGGCAGTAGTACTTATATGTCACGAAATCAAAATCACAGCTGAGTAGACTTTACGAGTAATAGTCGACCAACTTTTAGTTGCAATGTATGGGAGGACATGATTTTCAACTACAATGTTAAGCTTGTTCTTGGGATAAATTCATTTCGACTACGGAACTCTTCATTGTGGTCCGACATGGACTTGGCCGGTTTTTCCTTGCTAATTTTAATGTAACTTAGGGTGTAAATAAGTACCTAATAAAAGATGTATAGAATCTTCAAAACAAAGTCGGTACCAACAAAGCTCAATTATCGAAGAGAGAGAAGAGTTCAATAAACTTTATTTGCAACTAGCTGCGCCCAGCGGTTTCACCCGCATAAGTTTCGATCCCGTGGGAATATCGGGATAAAAACTATCCTATGTCCTTCCCCATACCTACCAAATTTCTTCTAAATCGGTTCAGTGGTTTAGGCGTGAATAGGTAACATACAGACAGACAGGCAGAGTTACTTTCGAATTTATAATATTAGTATGGATATAATATAGTATAAGTATATACAGGGTTATTGGAACAACACTAACATGGTCATTGTACTCATCATTATGAACAATTTTTTTTACTATGGGACCAAACCTGAAATCGCGAAAAAAATCAGCTGTTCCCTACATTTATGTTCGTATAGGTATCATCATGCGTCAAAATGTAGGGAACAGCTGATTTTTTTTCATTTTCTCATTTGAAATTGGAATTGTTGGTTTGAGTGGACGCTGGTGTATGTGAATTTGTTGGTTTTTAGGCTAAACATACAAACACACGTAAATAGTAAACACATAATACATATTACACATAACACTTATATACATATACATACACATACACACAACAGTAATAAAATTACACTAATAATTAAATACCCACAACACAACCGTGTGTACACGGCCTAATAATTTCACGCGTCTGTACACTGCCTTACTGCCTGCGACGGCGGGCACGCTGGGCTGCGGTTGAATGATACATTATTATTATACCTACGAGTGACCGAAATTCGCGGAATTCCGTCGCGCCGCTGCATCTCTCGCGCACGACTCAAATAAACATTTTATATATTTTGTTTTATAGTAGCGTTTAATTATACAAAGAATCTTAACTGTCCCGTTGGTTTCGTGGTCACAAGTGCATCTGCCGTTCTCGGGGTCCTGGGTTCGATTCTCAGGTCGGACAGTGTTATTAAAATTGGGTTTTTCCCGTTAGGAGTTTCTTTACTCTTTTTCTTTTTTTTTTTGCCCGGAGTTTGGAAATTGGTGGCGTAATACCCCCGTGCCTCGGAAAGCACGTAAAGCCGTTGGTCCTGCGCCTGTTCTCTCTCCTGTATTTGCGCACACACTTGTGCACTATAATATCTCCTGCAAACCTGGCTAATCTTCTTTGAAATTGGCCACCGTGACCGAAATCGGTCAGGGGATTTATTATTATTTTATTATTTTTAAACCTAAACCTACCCTAACACACTACAAAAGCACCCTTAGAATAATTGAATAAGCAACTGACAACCCTTGTAGCAATCAAGTATTCTTTTCTTCGGTTTTTACTATAAAAAGTACGCTTTTCTTTAGAGAATGAAGGACAGTCATAAAAATATTTTCGTAAAAATATTTTATTTTAATTAACGCCACCTCTGGAAAACAAGTTCACAAACCAAGTTTATGAATACAACGCCATCTAGTTATATCGCAAGTAAAACTATACACGTAGTGTGTAACTGTACATGTGTGTGTAAAGACATAGTAAAGATATAAAGTGAAACGGCTAAATGTTTAGGGGTACAAATCTTTGTATGTGACGAGTTAACAAGCAAAGTGAATATCTAAAAAGATTATGTTAATGCGTTAGTTGACGCATATAATAAAGTTGTTTCGCAAAGCTTTCTGAGTTAGGCGTAAAAATTGAAAATGTTCGAAGTGCGAATGTGCCGCCATCTAGCGATAAAGTGGCTGGGAGATCATGTATTGAATAGCCTTAAGGTCAAGCGCCAGGATAGCCCGCGAAATTCATATTTTCTTAATTTTTTTTTTGCAATTTGCAGGTCAGTGTCAACTCTATTGATTGATATTTCCTGAAATAGTAATTAAATTGGGTTATATGAACTTAGAGGGTTGTTTGATGATTTAATGATTATAATTCTGTTAATACTTGTTACGGTCACGAATCATATTTTGTTCAACGTACAACCTGATCTGCAAATTGCAAAAAAACGTAAGAAAATTTTAATTACGTGGGCTACTCTGGCGCTTTCTCCTTCAGATTTAAGTTTAAACTTTAAAAAAAAGTTGAACATGAAAGTGTCAAGTGTGTCAACGTTATAAGCGTCTCAGGGGATTAGTAAAACCTCTTTCAGAGTCCAGGCAAAAATAACACACGACCAACACTAGACGCGGCGCCGGAGCGGTCGCCTGCGTCCGTCGGTCCGCTCCGTCCATCCGTCCGTAAGCCGCTATTCATCAACGTCCGACCTTTGCCCGCGTTTTCGTTTACTTGGCGTGTTTGTCCCGAACTTACCCGACATGTTTTAATATTCATTTAAAATTAAGCCACACAGAAATATGATTATATTTTTTTTCGTTTTGATTAACAATCGCAGGGGACGTAGGTAATGTAAATTTCTTCTTTTTCATTCGTGTGTAACATTAATTGTGAGTTCGTGTTTTGTGACCTCCTTTTGCTGTAATGATTTTGTCTGTAAACTGAATTCGGTATTATTTTTCCGGGTATTTTTTAATTTCGTTGTTTATTTAGTTGTAGGGCTACGTTTATGACATATTTAATTTAAAAAAAAAAATAGATTTTGTTGTACCGATTCCTTTCGTAGACATTTCTACTAATTATGTAGATTTATCGTTAACGTTAGGAACTAGGACGTACATTGGTATAAGTAAAATACGTTCTAACTTCTAATGTTGCAAATGCGACATGAATCAAAATACGTCATTTGAAAGCAACAATCAAGTTTTATCACAGCCCCAAACCTCTATCATCACTATCTGTGTTTAAAACAAATAAACCCAGTGTTGGCTTCCCATACGGGATCAACTCGTATCGGTTGACGGACGATACGCGGCGCAAACGTCCCTGGATCCCTCCCGACGTTGATGTATAGTGGTCGAAGTACCCGGAGAACAGCGAGGACGCTCGGATTACCACCATAATAACCCAAATATCAGGAGCGACACCAATCATACTCAACGGCGCGACGCGCGACGCCAGAACAAACTTGCCTTATTTATGGTGTTCCTATATATTTTTGTGTGAACACAAAACTTGGTAAAGGGAGATTTGCGGGAACATGGGTTTGACGATCCAGGCGCACGGTTTTCCTCATAGGATTAAATAGGATATAGAAACGAAAGTAGTGAAATGTGTGAACAATGTTTCACAATTTTATCGAGTTTAAGTTTCTCGGCTGTAACTTGTCCTAAAAAACTTTTGAAAATATAGAATTCTACGTTACTATTGTCAGTTCGCGCCGTCATGAATTACCGATTTGTTAGCGGGTTAGTATAAACTAAATGTAAAACAGGGCTTTTGTTTGCTGACTGCGATGCTCTGAAATATACTTGAGCTATCGTGGTATTCGTTGCCCCGCAGACTTTCTATTCAGACTCCATTTTGTGTGTATTTCTTTGTAACAATTTCTTGTTTCCAACTACAGAAATAAAAACCATCATTATTCGTATACCCACGTTGTCTATTATTCGTAAATCTACTTTGTTATTTACTTAACAGGTTCTGTTTTCACTTCTGTATTGTAAACACTCATTACAATCGTAAATTAATTACTTAAACGCTTAACCAAACAGTTGTATCTTTAATATCATTACAGTGGACTTACCTAAGCCAGAATTTTAAAAATTCCAGTTCCCAAGAATTTTATTATTTGTATTTGGAGAGAGCTCATTACTCATTCATGCTTGACAAAGAAGCCTTTCACATCATTGCATATGGAGTAAAATGTATTTTGATCAGTACGTTTGTCCAGCAAACAGCACTGAGAACGATTTATCAATGTCTCCCTTCCACGTACTGTCTTCGGAATGGTCATTTGCACCGACATTGCTGGATGTCTTTCGACGCATCTTAACTGTCCGTGATTTACTTCTTGCGTCTCTTCCGAGGGCACTGACCGTTTACTGATTATATTTTGCCCCATTCCGTGTCATCAACTCATTTCAGTCGTCACAAATGTGCAATTTTCGCTGATATATCTCGCGATAAATTCGCGCTTCATACCCGAATATTTTTGAAAGTTTCGTCGACATTTTCGAATTTTTTTTACGGCTAGCTCTGTTCTTTTGCTATCTTAGAAAATAATTCTAGTCACGAACAAAACGTTTTTCGTATTTAAAGTAAGTTCTATGCAAATATGACGGGCAACTAGTGTCAACTGTCAACCGGTTTTCGTTCAATAAACCGGTGTCGATGATCCATCAATGTCACATCTGTACCTTTCCGTAAAAAGGATGAGGAGAAAACATGATGGCGAGCTTGAAATTGCGACAGAAGGATTGTGTGAAGTTTGTTCTACATAATATGCATGTGAAGAGAATATTCATAAATTAGACACGGCAATTAGGAGTTGAGGCACCGAAGTGCAGTGTCGGCGCGTGCATTGTCTAGCTAGGGCACAGTCCTACCGGTCTGCGGGCGGCAAGTAACAATGGCTGAAGCATACTCGAACCGTAATGTGCGTAAAAGCGGGCCATTTCTACGCTTTCGTAAGCAGTAGGAAACCCTTAAGGCGCAGATATACGACTTCTAATTATTTTAAATTCAACATCACGTCTAATCGACCGGACTGATTTCTTTGAAAAAAATAAATGTTATACTAGACCATTTGCTTCGTAATTTGATATGTGAATATTTGCAATTATATTTTTTTAACATAGTGTAATTAATTTGTAAAGTAATGTCTACCGCGGACATAAAAACGATAATCACGCAAACACTATCGGGTGTATTTTCATAAAACTTTCACCATCTAAAAGACAATTTAATTCCCCGAATTTTAGTATACGGTTTTTATTTGTTTGGTGTTTGAGAGTTTTTGTAAATAGATAATTGCTTCATATTTGCAATAAATTACCACGGCTGTGTCATCGCGCTTCTCTTTCTTTTCTATGCAGTCCGACAGTGACCGCGCTTTAGGTCGTGTAGTCGCCTTAAGTATTGTCGAAGTGAGTATGTATTACCATTCGTATTACATCGATGGGGCAATGTTACCACACAAATGCCATTTCTGCAAATTACCTGAACGATTTATTATGCACCTTACATGTTTTTGCACAGTTCTGAATTATAAGTTATTCTATTGATTTTGCACCTAACAAAGACGAGTTTTTGCTGTGGAACATAAAATATTTGAAGGTAAACTTGTCTGGGGAAAATATTGAAATTTATTTTTCATGTAGATCGTGTCACGCCCACGACTTATAGCCCGCGCTTTGTTTTATCATTTCGTTTTAAAGCATTTTATTTCGTCAACATTGTCACTGGCCGTCAAAAACAGCAGTTATGTTAATTCCATCGCATAAAATAGAATACAAACCACTTTTATGAACACAGTGTGCGTGAGCAATCAACTTTGGTGACTGGTCGATATAATTCGGATAAACAATGACAAAAATGCATTAGTCTGAAATAATACAATTGAAATTGCACGCAGTATAAATTAATAACAAAGAGAACATAAAATAGGCGTAATCGTGAACACAGTTATCAAAAAGGTCGATTGCATAATATTTTAATGTGTCTTATTAATATTTAATGCTGTGCATACCGATGCTAGTGACACGGGCTCCGTATACAGATATTAATAAAACAAATGAATGAATACGTAATTTTGCAGCATATCAAAAGCGTTTTAAGGCGTGTTAATTTTTCAATATTCCCTGTGCCGCCCTTTCAGTGTTTGTACCTAGGGCTATAATGATTTATCAGTCAAGAACAGAGATGTCTGATAACGAGTTGTTTGACTAATCGATGCTCAGATAAATACCTTTTTTTTTGGCCAGGGATCGAGTTTGTGTTGTAAAGGATTTTTTGTGTCTACAAACGTATTCGGTTGTCGGGTTTGGGTGCACAGCTGCACGACATCCGGGCTTTCAGTCCACAATTTATATGTATGCTCCTGCGCCTTATGAACACAAGTGTATTCCACTGTTTCTTCATGTTTGCCTACCCTAAATACCTCCAATATTCGTTGTTTCGGAATATAATGCAGTCGAAACTAAACAAAGACGTTTGTAGAAGGCCCACAAATTTTAGCTCATTTATTTCTATCCGATAAGTCCACAGAACTTTTTGTGTCCATCTAACCTATTGGACAAATAAAAAGAACTAATAAAAATGGCGACCGCGAAAAGTTTTTGCTGACAGTTAAAATGACAGTAGGTACTCGTTCAGTTTCAGGCTCTATTTTCTGAAGTTTACAAAGTTCTTGTTGCGGTACAAAGGAATTAGTCACACTCCAATTTTACTCAGAAACTAGCTTCTGCTTGCGACTTCGTTCGCGTTTTTTAACATAAAACATAATTATCCTATTGGCAATAGCGTAGCTTTCTTAAATTGTTTTTTTTTTAATCGGGTGATTGTTGACATAAGATAGATAGATAGATAGGTAAACCATTTATTTAGTGCGCACAAAATACATAGCACAACACACAAACGCACAATTAAATGGTAACTAATTACAAGAGTATATAAAAACAAGGTGCCAACATACAAAAAATAAAAATTTAAAACATTCTAAAATAAATGAAGTGACACTATGCCGAAAATCGAGTTGAATGGCGTGCAATTGGAGAGGCCTATGTCCAGCAGACGACTGCTATAGGCTCAGATGATGATGAAGAAAATGTGACACTTTGATCAAAAAACGAATATACAAAGTGCGGTGTGCAAATTTACAAACTAAGTACTTCTTTGTACCTCTTTTGTGTAGATTTTGCTTTGTATTCAATCAAGATGGCAGAAAAATAATTCGTAACTATGACAAACGAAACTAAAGCCCGTATCGTAAAAGTGTATCCTCTCATATACGCCATCCTGCGTGTCGTGTTTGATGGGGCGGTGAGGGGTGTGCTGCGGTAGCGGGCGCGGGGGTGGAATCTCAGCCCCTCAGTAAATAATTACCGCCCCGGCACAGGGGTGGAGCCCCAAAACCGTCCGTGAGCCCCTGGGCCCGGCCGGCTCTTCCAGCTTGCCGCGTTGTTGCCAATTCTTATTGTGCTCACAATCTCACGAAAATAAATTGATATGGCAAACGAATAAGTAATTTGTTGGAGGTGCTTACTGCTTAGTTATTCTTGCAATAAATTCGAGAATTGGTTGTAATGTTTCTGGGAATTTCTTGGGCCTTTTATGAATCGAATGGACGTTGAGCAGAGCTGCTTGGCAAGTGATTTTAATTTCTAGGAATTTGAATGTTGGTATGTCCGCGTATATCCCTTTGCATTTTTCTTTTGCGGATAGCAATAAATATACTTTTTAATAAAGTCACTATAACGTCTATTTCGGGGTAAGCCCCTTGATTATCCGACTGAATATTTTCTGGATGTCAAAAAAAAAACTATGCTCAAAAATTTAGTAGAAATGATTGGCAATTGAATTCGATTCAACTATAATCTAGGTCGACGCATGCCAAATCGTGCAATCTTTTACGCAAATTGTACGCTGTTTTTCTATGTCAAGGAGCGATTAGCCACTCTTTCCATTCAATAAAAGTATGAATGGAGTTAATCACGTTGAAAATCAACTGAAAATGTATTGATTTTGACATAGCCTTTGCTGCTCAATGCTATCAACATTTTGCATTACTACAATAAACAGCGTATGGACAATAAAAACACCCTGTATATTACCGCGGCCTCGCATCTAAATTCTATGTTCGTATTCATAGTTTAATCTGAGAAAATCTGTTTGCCTATTATTTTTTGTTTCTTTGATAACATTCCGATAGTTCGGTTATCTTTTTATGAAGCGTTACATAATCTGTCTCTATTTGTCATGTTATTGCGTATTATGTATTTGTAGACGTCTTTATTTAGGTACAAAATATATATTTACGTGACGTATTATTTATTATAATTTATTCGTTGAATAATCTACTTATTCCAAATGAATTAATTTACACGTACCTACACAATATATTCGGCACCACTACTAAGTAATATTGAATCAAAAAAACATCTGAAATATAAAAAAAAAAAAAAAAATTACTGCAGTTCACTCAAACTGTTACAATTGTTCAATATCACTGAGGCATTCCTAATCCTATTAACGCCAAACTGCATTCATGTAATTTAAAGCATTCATAATTTAATACAACAATATGCTCAAAATTCACGCAGTAGTCATAATATGTAATAGGAACAATTTCTAAATTCTATAGTTTGTACTATAGATAGGGTAAAACGCAGACTTGATTCGGTGGGGTCTCGAATAGATACAAATTAGGCAAGCGACCGCAACCGCTACGTGACCGGGACTACCCGCATTCAAATATTTTTGGTCGATTTCTTTGATCGTGCTCCATTATTATACAAGTACCTACGAATTGGGCCTGTCAGATCATACCGCGCAACTTTTGAAATGTCCTGTTAAGAAGACATGTGTCTTAAAGCGTTGGAAAATAAAAAGACGGAATTATTGTCAAGATAATGTAGAGAAATTTAAAGATTGCATTAAAAGTCTCACCTTTTCGGACATATATACAACTAGTGACGTCAATGAGGCCTATGACTATTTTCTTGACCTATTCAGATGTTTTTACGATCTTTGCTTTCCCTACGAAATAATAACAAAATCAATTACTAAGAAAACAAAATGGATCACGAACGGGATAAGGAAATGTAGCAAAAAGAAAAGGCACTTGCTATGGCAATATAGAACGAATCCTTCCCCAAAGAATAAACAAACGTTTAAGACATACTCTGCAAGGTTTAAAAGAGTTATAACGTTAACACAAGCATCACGAAATAACTACTTCATTAAGACGTCCACTAATAAATCTAAAGCGGCATGGACCATAATTAATAATTGTAAGACCTGCTTCCCTAAAGAACCAATAACACAAATTCAAACAGATACACAGAAAATCACGAATCCATTAAATATAGCTCAGGCTTTTAACAAATTTTATATTAATCAAGTTACCGAACCAAAAAATAAAACTATACCAGAAATAAACGTACGCTTAAATACTTCAAACTCTTTATTTATGGAGCCGACCATACCTCAAGACATAAATAATCATATTACCTCACTGCGAAATACAAATAGTGTTGGTTATGACGGAGTATGCACTAAAATTATCAAAGAAGTGTCTCATTACATAGCTCCACATCTCAGTCACATAATTAATATGAGTATTTCTAGCGGAATCTTCCCTGAGAAATTAAAAACGTCAATTATTGTACCATTGCACAAAAAAAATGATAGACAAATTATGTCAAATTATAGGCCTATTTCGTTGATACCCGTCTTTTCAAAAGTATTTGAAAAAGTAATTTATAAGTCCTTGTACAACTACCTTGAGAAATCAAACATATTAGCAAATGAACAAAAGGGATTTCGTAAGCAGAAGACGATCAATATGGCTATACATGACCTGCTTCTTCCAATTTTGTCAAATATGGATAACAGAAATCCTGTATGTGCCATCTATATGGATCTAACTAAGGCTTTTGATTATGTGGATTATCCTATACTAATAGATAAACTCGAAAAATATGGTATCAGGGGAAATATACTTGACCTCATTCGATCTTACTTAACGGACAGAAAGCAATTTGTTGAAATCACACAAATATCTTCAAATACTAGTTACGAGAAAAAATATCGTTCTGATAGCGAGATAATAAAATACGGCGTTCCTCAGGGTAGCGTGCTAGGACCCCCCCTTTTTTTGCTCTACATAAATGACCTTCCAAGGCAAATAAAGCACCCCATGGTACTATTCGCCGATGATAGCACCGTAATTATTAAGTGTGATGATCCCAATACTTATGAAAAAGAAATAAATATGACATTAAATAGAATTATAACATGGTTTGACAACAATAATTTAATTATAAATTTAGAAAAGACTAAAATTATGCATTTTTATCAAAGAATACCAAATACAATCCTTGACATTAGCTATTTAGGGACTAAAATAGAATCAACTACTGCTACTAAATTTCTTCGTATTACTGTAGACAACAATTTGAGTTGGAGACCCCAGACAGACGAAATATGTAAAAAACTTAATAAATTTACCTATGCTCTCTATAAACTATCAAAAATAGTAAGCCTAGAATCTGTACTAACAGCCTATCATGGCTATGTTGCATCAACACTCAGATATGGCGTAATATACTGGGGCAATTCAGTTGATAGAGAACTCGTGTTTAGAGCCCAAAAAAGATGCGTAAGAGCTATGTGTGGCCTTAAATGCACAGACAGTTGTCAGCCGTTCTTTAGACGTCTAAAAATTCTTACCTTGCCATCGCTGTACATATACGAAACAAATATGTTCGTCAAATCTAACATTTCCTTATACAAAATAGCAACTAAAAGTTACTACAGAAAATTACGCGATAGGAATGGGTCGGAGCTCGAAGTGACTTATGGCAAAACTGCACTAATGAATAAAAGTACCTTCTGTATGGCCAAAAAAATTTTTAACAAACTACCTGAAAAAATTAAAACGTTAAAACTGGACAATTTCAAAAGAGAACTATTAAAAATATTGATAAATAAATGCTATTACTCACTACAGGAATATTTTGACGATAATTCTATGATTACTGCTTCAGAAAATTGTACATCACCTCACCTCCTTTGACGATTTAGAATTTTATTTGACATTAGCATTATTATGACATGTAACTTAATCTCTTTGACATATTATATTGTAATTGACTCTATTTCCAATTTGTATTGTTAAGCATGAAAGAAAGAAAGAAAGAAAATACGTTTATTTGCGGTGAAAATGACGCAAAAAGAACAAAAACACAAAAAATAAAATAAAAAGGTAGGTAAACATGCGTCACATCCACGCAAAACGGCTATCGCTCAGCATTATGCTGCGACCCTATGCAGGACAGAGCCCCAGCGCTGGTTTTCAGCGACAGCCGGCGCTGACCTATTAATATTGATTTGATTACTAATGTGAAAATGTGAAATTTTACGTAATTCTACCACATTAATGTTTAATTCTACCACATTAATGTTATTTCAAAAGTTAAATTGTTTTAAAAGTAAAAAATTAGACAATGTTAATTAAATAGATACATTTGTACGCCTCTGGGCAAAACATAGAGGATCTACCTATCTGTAACATCTCGCACACTATTTGACCTATGTTTACAAATAAAGCATTCTGATTCTGATTCTGATTCAAATGACATTTTGCTCTTGGTCAGGGAGGGATAGGGCTAATTATAGGTGTAGGTAGGTGGAATCTGAAAGCGTTGCTTCATTTCAAAACCTTGGTTGAACTTTGTTGTTTGCCCTTGGCTTGGTATGTTTTGGACGCCATATATAGAGGTATACATAATGTGAGCTTGATGTAGCCAGAAATTATGAGGTCTCGTTAGCATAGTTTGGTGCAAAAACATAAAGGCGACACATCAAACTGTACATTTCGAGGTTAAAGGTATGATTCCGATCTCGGCAGCACGCAGCAGTGCTGCCGCGGCAGTGCGGTCGCAGCACTACTGGTCCTCATACATTTTCTATAGGTTTATATGAGATTACATTCCGAGCACGGCAGCAATGCTGCGCGACATTCCTATAGAGAATATATGGGGACCAGCAGTGCTGCGGCAGCACTGCTGCGTGCTGCCGAGATCGGAATCATGCCTTTAGCCTCAGAATACAGGGTTTAGCTAACCTCGCATCGCATTGTAAGTATAGGTTTTTCGTAGGTACAATCAGAAGTCGGCTTATACTGGCTAATACATATAGCTTGATGTGTAGCCGTGCGTACAATCAGTGAAATTAAAAGACGATTGTTTTTAGCGATAAGACCGACCATTGTGTCACCCTATGTAAATTTTCTACATTTGTAGCTATCTGTAATTCTGTAATGGTGTACCTACATAATAAAGAGTATTCTATCTACCTAAGGGCTGATTTTTCCAACGCCAGATAATTTTATCTGAAGAATAATTTTGAATTTTTGACAGTTCTTCCATATAAAAACTGTCAGACGTCAATTTTGTTCCACAAATAAAAATTTTCTGTCGATTAAAAAATCAGCCCTAAATGAAATATGTAACCTAGAAGTTTTCTTAATTACTTACATCCGTTCGCAGATGACTACCATATTTGTCTTAATACTCCAATATTACCTTCACGCTGGTATAATCTTGCCAGTAACTACATAAATTGCCGTATATTCACACCTCATTGAGGTTGCCGTTAGGTCCCCAAGTAATAGTACCTACGAGTATATCGCTTTTCTAGCTCGCATTAACGATATTAAAACGTATCCTATGTCTAGCACTTAGATTAAAAAAGAAATAAGTACCTATTAGTTACGGATAAATGCAGTTTCTTCCCTTTTCGCATTACTCGCAAGGCAATGCGAAAGGGAAAGAAAATACATAATTTTAAAGTCATTCATACAAAAAAGTTTATTTTTGCTTCAATTAAAACGAGTTCCAAGCTAAATGTAAAGGGTTTAACTTACAAATTAATTAATTCATCAGGTACCATAATTGTGTTCTCATTTTAATGTAAATAATGTAAACGAAACACATTGTGCTAAAAACTTTGGAATTGTGATGAAATACGACGAAACTTTTAAAGAGAAACATGTTTTCATTGTTCTCTCTTAGTACATTGTTCATATTTATGCGATTACGTAGATGTGCAATGCTGGGTATGAGGCCTCCCTTGTCGACCGTTACAACGACCGGTCCTAGGGGAGATAACACTATAATAGCAGCACTTGGTAGGGTGATTGGTGATCGCGTGATGTTAATAATACTAGTCAACGTGGACATTCGCCTATCCTCTTTTTTGATACCTTATTTTACTAAAAACCTTATTTCATTCGCGTGTGGCATACAATTTACGAATAACGTTGGAATTATGTCGGTAGCAAATACTACATCACCTTCAATTTTCCAAGTTATTAAAAGTACCTGTGTGCACGTACCCGTCAATCCTTGCAAACATTTGACACGCTTTTATTATGTGCACGGTTTTGTGGTTTTACTACAAAATCGATAAGAATACGTGAGCATTTGCCTTTTCTTCTTGTTTTTTTATTTTCTGTTCATAATAAAAGCAAGCCTCGGATGCCAAGCACGTGACTCATAACATAACCAAGCCTGTGGTGCGAGGGTATTTCAGATATATATTATCAAGGATCATGACGATATTTATGATTTGATAGAGACCTATCTTATCGTGTGTCCTTTACAAAGTGAATGACTTCTTCTAAAATTACTGTTTGTACTATACATATGTAAGAATGTCGAGAGAATGAATTTTCATGGGTACTATGGGGCAAGATGTCATATTCGTAATTTTCTTTGACGATGGGATTAGAGGGACAAAGAAAGCAGGTTATAGATAAGCCAGAAATACCTTCAAACGACTGATCACAGGCGAATTGCTGGCTGGACAGGCCATCAACAATAACACGTAACGAAGTGACAAGAGATTATCGCCACCTGACAATGAACACAACGGTACGATAGCTATATTTCGAGATGAGAGTAAATTCCTTTGTATGGCTGACGTTAAAGATCTTTGACAGGAAGGAATTATTTAAAAGTAATAGAAAGTCGGTTATTAAAGTTGGCTATTTTGGAATTCGGCCTATAGTTAGGCTGTATTCCGAAATAGCCACGGATTGGGATGTGGCTTACTGCATAGAATATGGAAAGAACTTGCCTTTAATGAGGGATGGTGATATTCAAAAGTCAGTCTCGAGAAGTCTAGAATTCTAGATTAAACAGTAAATGGGAACAAAAGAGTAGTGGTGACCCAGTGGTAACTGCCCCGAACTACGAATTGTAGGTCGTGGGTTCGAACCCAGACAGGCGCTTTACTTGTGTAAATAATATCATTACCACTGCTTTCAAAACGGTGAAGGCAAACATTGAGGCATGTCCTAGAACCAACAATTTGAGGACATGTGACATCTACCAACACGCACTGGGCCCGCGTGGTAGATTACAGCCCACTCTCTCTCGAAGAGAGGAGGCCTGTGTCCCAGCAGTGGGAACATTATATGCTGATTATGGGAACAAAAATACAATGTTCGACTGTGGTGGGCTAAATTGAATGATAAATATTCTTACTCTTACTTGTCATTACAACTAAATATTAATCACTGAATTGGCGCAAAAGGTCATCCCGGACCGACAAGTTGTTCCTAAGATAATCTAACATCTTTTCTTTTATATAAGGTATCAGTTTCAATCTGCCGATCTCCCTGAAGCGCAAACTCGTCGACATGTGTATCTTGCCCGTCCTAACCTATGGTGCTCAGACCTGGTCACTCACCGAGTCGCAAAAGTTCCGCCTTGGCGTTTGCCAAAGAGCAATGGAGCGCAGCATCCTGGGTGTAAAAAGACAGGACAAAATTCGAAACACCATGCTGCGTTCCAAAACGGGTATAATAGACGTAGGCAAGAAAGCTGCCAGACTCAAGTGGGACTGGGCGGGTCACATCAGCCGCATGCAGGATGACCGCTGGGCAAAAGTTTCCACACAATGGGTGCCTGAAGATGGACGGCGCCGCCGAGGTCGGCCCAGAAAGCGGTGGCGAGATGACCTGGACGCGTACCGCGAGGGCTGGTTTGAGGTGGCGCGGGAAAGGAGTTCCTGGAAGGACTTGGGTGAGGCCTTTGCCCAGCAGTGGGACAGTACAGGCTAAACAAAAAAAAAAAAAATCAGTTTCAAATTACTGTTCTCGGTAGCGGCATGTAGAATGCCACGAACATCGTCTGCGTACGTACTCGTATAAGTTAATATTCACGATGGTTTCTAAATAGCCAGCGAATGCGTCAGCTCTTAAGGTCGAATGTAGGCTTTATGGCCGTTATTCAAGACGCTTCGTGCTTCACGACCACAATATTCATAGCTACGGATTAAATAACTGCCACTTACACAATTTTATAGCCAGTGCTATGTGCCGATATTACTCTAAAACAATTTGTGTAAGAGTTTGTATAATCTTACGCAGCAATTTGCTAATTGGATTATATTCAACTTTTAGCCACATCAGGGAATACTGGACGTAATCTAATTTAGACTTTAAATTCATACGTTATGTGAGTAACATTTTCAACTTTAGTTTAAATACACAGTGGCTCGTTCCGAAATTACAATTCGTTGAAATTCCACCCGTAACGTTGAAGTTGTAATGTAGTTTGGCCGCAACAAGTGTGCGGAGCGCACACGGCCGGCTTGTAATTTTGATAATGGTCACGAGGGGCGTGCTGCAGATAAGCGAGATAACGGGCAAGAACGCTGGGCTCCGGCGGTCCGGCCGGACGGATCACCGAACCGGTCCTCTGGCGGCATGCGGGTGGTAGGACGTCCTGAAGCCACCCTTTTGGGCGGTCGGTTGAACAACGCCTAGTGCCAATCACGCGCCTCTGCATGGAATTTCGGAATATCGTACGCAAATGTTTACATAAGCCCTGTCTCTATGTAGACAATGTAATCCGCATCTTGTCTTGAAGAAGAATCCTTATTGGAAAAAAAATTGTTCGATTACATTCTCAAATTCAAAATCTTCCAAGAATTCCAAGTCTGTAATTTTAGAGAAAATGATTCTCTTTGTTCTGATTTCTTATAGTCAAGTTATAGTACCTACTTCACATTGTTGGATTCTGTTAGTGTTATACTTTACCTGTTTATTTTCATCTTCAACGTCTCCACACAACAATTTCCTTGACCAGTCCATATCAGTTACGTGATCACCGAGCTGCTGCAGAGCGACCTGCACAAGATCATCGTGTCACCGCAACATCTGTCCGCCGACCACATCAAAGTCTTCCTCTACCAGATATTAAGAGGTGAGCCATATTTTTAACCGACTTTAAAAAAGGAGGTTCTGTATTCGACCCGTATGTATGTATGTATGTATGTATGTATGTATGTATGTATGTATGTTTGTATGTCCGCGATTATCTCAAAAACTACTGAACCGATTTTGATAATTCATTAGTGTGATCTAAATACTTTCAGGAAGGTTTTAGTATATAATACATTAGGTAATTATTCTTATGTACGAAGTTATATGCATAAATGTACTGCATCTCCGGCATTTCTATGCGAATTTTGATGATTCTTCGAGTTGTGTCTTCAATTCTTCAATGCACTAGTGTTAATTGAATTTATGTGGGGTAGTTACAACTAAAAAGTGAAAAATAAAAACTTTTTTACAAAAAAAACAACCGACTTAAAAAAAAAACACTACAAAGTGATAAATAACTTTAATTTCGGAAGTCGGTGTCAAAAAACGAAAATGCGGAACCAAAGACACCGACTTCCGAAATTAAAGTTATTTATCACTTTGTAGTGTTTTTTTTTAAGTCGGTTGTTTTTTTTGTAAAAAAGTTTTTATATGTTAAATAATTATTAATTATGTTACTACTGTTTTAACTTTATATGATATCTTCCGTGAACGGACAGGACATATTTCCATTACTATACCTGCAGGGTGATTTTTTTTTCAAGCCTGTTTGATTAAATTCTAAACTACAGCAGATCACAGAGAAAAATGCTGAAATGAAGCATAAGCTTTAGTTTTTCTCTCTATCTATTGCTATACCCTGAATATGGCGTAGCAGCGAAGTGGTGATAACATTAGTTGCAAAAGGAACCTTAAGATCTTCCTATCCCGTTGACATTATCTTTTAATCGGCTTTTACTATTCCCAAGGCTATATTATGTGAATGTTTGTTTGAAGTCCTAGAAACTGCACGGATTGGCTAATATCGTAGAATGTAGAAACGTTTAATTTCTAATCTGAATTTATTGAAGTAACTTTTCCAGATATACCTAATGTTATAAGCATTGGTATATTGTGATTGAATTTTGTTTTTTAATTACCTCATTTCGTTCAAATATTAAGATTACAGACATTTATTAGTGTACGTGTCTTGATGTTTACTCAGAAAATAAATTGTAATGGCGCCCACGTGGGACTTCTAATGGTCGTTCCTAACAGTAGGGAATTTTCATACTTGTTACATTTGGTGTTTTTCTTTTGTTACCTTCCTTTAGTGCCAAGTTCTTAGAAGCTTATATAACCTACACAAATAAATACATTTACAGTAGCATGTGTCATAAGTGCACGTGTTAATAATTCTCACAGCAGATATACGTGCATAGCACAATGAGATACGCTCTGTGATCGACATGGGAATCGAATGTAAATGAGTCGAATGTAAACTTATTATAACTTCTGACATTTGTTATTACAATAATGAACCCTGTGGGCGACTATTGGCAAGTGAACTGAGATGTTTAAGACATACAATATCATTCCATCATCATCATCCATAACCCGACTTCACCCATTGCTGGAAATAGGCCTCTCTTTTTAGTGTTCCGTACCTCAAAAGCAAAAAAAAAACGGAACCCTTATACGGTCACTTTGTTGCCCGTCTGTCTGTCTGTCAAGACTCTTTATCTCGGGAACGCGTTGTGGTATAGAGTTGAAATTAAAACTATATACTCAGGTCTGCGGTCCCTTGAAACTGTGAAAAAATCAAACTTTTAAGTTAACGTAAAAAAAAGATACGGTCGTTTATGCCGCAAAAACGTATATTTCGACACTCAAGGGAATCAAAATGTATAGGGTACTTGATACTTCATGAAATTTGGCAAGAAGCAAGGTCACGTAGCACAAGTAAAGGAAAGAATCCGAAAACCGTTTTAGTTCAATAAAAAAAAATCCCGTGTTAAACTATGTATTTACATACCTACAAATTTGTACGGAACCTTTCGGTGCTCGAGTCCGACTCGCACTTGACCAGTTTTTTTGGCAATCCTCGCGCTCCTGTGTCAGCATCATCCAGCACCCTAATTGCGTAACACACTACCAATCATTTTGAAGGATGTTCGAAAGTTTTGTCTGCTCAACAACGTAATAACGCAATGAATATTGTTTTTTTTTTTTTTTTTTTATTCTCTGAAAAATACAATATTTTTTGCTTTTACAATATTACTCGCCAGACTTTTGAGTTTGATGGCGAGAAGCGCCTGTTACATACACATAGTAAAAACTGACCTTCAAAACTACCACTGAAAGCCATTGCTACTTGAACTGTGAAACTGAAATCCATTGCTACTGATAGTCTATCAACCTATTACCCCAAAGGTTCTATTACCATTTACCGAGTGCACATTGTGAACAGTGGTGGTGTGGTAATTCAGTCGGTAAATGGTAAAACAGTTTTGTGAATACTTTAAACTTAACTCTTAAAATCCAAACTCTTTGTGTCGAAACATTTACATAGCGTAACACGAACAAACAACGAATATATTTCTTTTATGGTCTTTTGTAATAATGGTGGCGAAAGGGTGCACACTTATACAGTCCAATTAATGGTCTATTTGAAAGGGTTGCGATACATACCGGCCTTGGCTGAGACTTTCACAATTACAGGATCGGGGCGGGTAGTAACGGGCAACGGGCAACCCTATCCGTGTTGATACTAACGAGGAAAATTCCAACAGCTTTAAAATGTTTCAAACAATACAAATTATTTCTTTGAGAACTTTTTTTAAAGAACAACTCCTTGCCACGTCAAAGCGAGGGATTTTGTATCACCGGAAACCGAGAGATTGTGAAAATTTAAGGGTGAAGCTTGTGCAATTTTCGACAACCCTAGATGTTCGCATTACTGCTACAGCCGGAACGGAGCAATAACATTTGGCTCGCCTGATTCATACTAGGGGTGGTCACAAACCGTACATTTCAGTCCATTGTATCACGGCTCATTAATATGCGAACCCTGCCCGTTACTTTTAATACTTAAATATTATATTTTCTGCTTCAGAATTTCAGATCTCGTTTCACGTTTCATTGGGAATTCGGGGGTAGTGTTTTTTTTTTCTGTAAATAGAGAATACGAGAAATACAGAGATATTCCACTCAGAGCACTGATTTGAACCGCACTGAAACGAAATTTTGTAACGTGAGCCGAAGAGTATCGAATGTTAGTCTTCGGTACCCTTTTGTTTCGAAGTAAGTAGCATTATCCGCGAAGTACCCTCGACGAAATGTTCATTTAGGGTCAAATCACACCGAGATGGCAGTGAAGCGGCGGGCGGGCAGTTTCAGTGTCATATAATTTTAAACTTTATCTTCATTACTGTAATACATAGTATCGTTTGAGAAACTTGAGTCGTCGGAGTGCTCGAGGCGCCGCGGGCGGCTGCGCAACATTTTTAAGTTTCTCAAGCGACCCTTAAGCTATAAAGTCAGTGAAACCGGCAAGCTTGGCAAGCTTGTCATTCTTAATCAAGTAATTCTATGATGCATCTTAATCGTATCAAAAATAACTTTTTGCCTACCATAGAACTGGAATGCAACAACCGAAAGCCGAAGTTGCACTTGCTATAGACTAATGACATGTAGTAAATAGCTATCATTATTCATGACATTAATTACCCAAAGCGAATATCCACTGCAATATCCATCCATCATTAATTAGCATCGATCACGATTACACTGACGCCCATATAAACGACATTATTTAGATATATATCTAAGGTCCGGCCGCGCTAAATTTGCCAAAGATGTAAACAACAATGGCCGCTCGAAATTGAATAAAATCGATATAGGTACAAGAACATTTATTTTAAGTTATGTTTGTTTTCGTCTAAATCTCGAGCTAATAACTAGCGACTCGAGCGGGTATTGTTGTTTACATCTTTGGCAAATTTAGCGCGGCCGGACCTTATATATAAAATTCAAAGTCCTTACTAACTGATATATCAACGCACAGCCTAAACCGCTGGTCCTAGAGACATGAAATTTGGAGGGTGTGTTCTTAGTGAAGAGTAGGTATCCACTAAGAAAGGGTTTTTCGAAATTCCACCCCTAAGAAGGTGAATGGGGGAGGGTGAAATTTCACGCAGACGAAGTCGCGGGCAGAAGCTAGTAAGAGTAAAGGCTGTAAGAATAGGGGAACACCAAAGAAATGATGGATGGACTGTGAAAGATGGCTACAAAAGGGGTGACTACCGTGGTGACGACTAATAAAGAAGTATGGAAGAAAAATACATGTTGTGTCGACCCCAAATACATTGAGATAAGGGCAGGAGAGTGATGATTATATAAATAAACTAGCAGCGCCCCGCGGTTTCACCCGCATAAGTGTCGATCCCGTGGGAATATCGGAATAAAAACTATCCTATGTCCTTTCCCGGGACTCAAACTATATCTAAGTATACCAAATTTCTTCTAAATCGGTTCAGCGATCTAAGCGTGAAGAGGTAACAGACAGACACGACACACTTTCGCATTTATAATTTTATTATGGATCTATGTTATTTAGATTAAAAGAACACATCCCCAACCAGTTTCAAATTTAAATACGTGTAACATCTGTCGCCTTTTTTTAGTCCTACACGCTTTGAGGCTTAGCGGTGTCGTCGAAAAATGTCAGAATGTAAACCATATCACGAGCACACCAGCTTTTCGACATGACATTAATATTTGACGAGCTGCACTTTTAACTTCAAACTTCCTGCACAAGTGTAGAACGTTGCTCCAGCAAATACGCTTTTATTTTTATTAGCTTTCGCAATGCTATGCGTGCTGGTATATTTCGTATCCTGAGACGCTTTTATAAGATAGAGTTCGCTTTATGATCGAATGCTTAATGGAAACTTCTTTAATGGATATCTCTTCCAAAGTATCCAACTTTTTCCATTAGCACGCCATCGGCTATGGCTGTATTCGATGTACTTTTATGCTAGTTAATGCAAGGTGAAACTTGACGGAACAATAAACACTTTGTTTGAGTTCAATTCAGTGCACATTCATTTATATAAATGAGAGAAATATGCTATAACGTCCAGAGGCGGATGGAGTCGGGTCGTTTGCCCAGCAGCTTAGTAAACAGAGGCGGTTGATTGCGGCCGAGCTCGGACTGTGCGCGCCGATAAATACGAGTTTAAAACAAACCGAGTTGTGAGCTCCTCCGAGACCAGCTCGAGCTCGAGCCGAGACAGCGCCGCCGCTGAGTCTCACAGCCCGAACACGCCCACTTCCACCTGCTGTAAATCAATTAAAACTCCCAAGTGCTACCAACTTCGAGCCCCGCACGCCGGACAAACGGCGAGACGCCACAAAAACTACTACATTACCTTTCCACCGCTCAAAAGACACTTTATGACGACTAATTCCGCCACCATTAAGCTCACTTCAAACTTTTAAAACCGTTCACTATGTATGCTAATGTAATCCACTTTCGCAGATGAAAAGAATCGCCTCGCAGCCGTCGCCTCGTCTCCCGATTTCGTATTATTAATTTGTGCAATTATTCGTGCAGTGCCAAGAGATTTCCCGGGAGTAGAAGGCGCGAAGGGAATCTAGAAAAATGCGGTCGTTAAGCCCCCACCGCCTCGGCTGGCGCGTTTAATTAAAAACTTTATAGTTGCACTGCCTTGATGGCTCCGCTCTAACTGAAATCACATAGACAACCGCACTCCTGTACTAAATGCAACTGTTTTAATCACGATACAGCTTGGAGAAACGTAATCGATACAGCATCAGTGTATTTGAATGTATCACGTGATATTTTCTACGGAAACGTTTGCTAATGTGGGTAGTGTGCGCGTGTATGTGAACGCAACCATCGCGATTAGGGGTGACACGCGACTCGGATAGTTTTAATATTCTGCGCGCTCTTTAGATTAAAGTTGCTCGTTGCTTTTGTCTCATTCAGCGTCCAACGAACAGGGGAAGCGTTTTAATGAAACCCACGTCTAACCTGCAAGTAATGAGGTATGAGTGAATAAAAAATACATTATGTTGTACAATGTAGAATCTACATTATCCCAGAGCATCACATTTGTTGCAATTCATAATTAAAAGAATAAAAGTTTTTATGCTGAGCTCACGTCAATTATTCAGGAAATGTTATTCAGACAGATGGTAATTCATCTAATGGCAGCTAGGAGATGTTGGATTCTGCAGAATGCAGTTTGACTTATACGTCACAAATGCATAGTAAGCAGTTGTGCATATTTCGCGCGTCTCGGACATGCACCATTGTGCAAGGGCGCACACCGGGCAGCTATGCTAATCGGGCGAGCCCGGTCGCCCGGTCCAGTTGTCCTGCCCGATATTAATTATGTATGGATTGTGGTGCTACGGCCCGGCTCAGCCCCATATCTGCTATATAAGGTCAACTTTTATCAAGTACAAAAATTTTAAGGACAGATTCAATAACTAAAGATAGACATTTTACAAAAAAAATAATAAATTTCTATACGCTAGTTTCCAAGAAAAACACCAAAAACCATTTTGTTTAAAAATTCAAATAACAACAACCTGTGTATTAATGGCTAACGTACTCTAGGCAGATAACAATGGTTGCGCCTGCACATGTGCGGCGGCCAGCGTGTCCCCCCCTTGCTGCACCCGCTGCACCCCGCCTTGCGCGGCTGGCATTCAGAGCTGGAGATTGTCTTTCAGTTCGCCAAAATCAAGTTACCGAATTGTGTGTTGTCTGTGCGAAAATTTTCGAAATCCCGTATCGGTATTCATCCCGAGAATACATGAATATGGCTATGTGCTATCACGACGCAGGTGAAATAATGTTGCGGGCACAAGAACTGTACGCCCAGAGGTTTGGACGAGTGGTCAATATTCGCACCATTCTTCGAGCCGTGCAGCGCTTCAGAGAGAGTGAGAACTTCCAGGCTCGTCTTATTGACTCGGGGAGGCCACGACACCCAGTGCAGGTTGAAGAGGAGGTGCTGGATTTCTTTCACCGGCACCCAGTGGCGAGCGCCGGAGACGCTGCCCATGTGTTTGGCGTAAGCCAGAATTACGTGTAGCAGCTCCTGCGCAGTGAAGGTTACCATCCCTTCCATTTCACTCGGGTCCAGGAGTTGCTGCCTGAGGATTACGCGCCTGTGGGGTAGGGCCAAAGACCTAGTGTATGGGAACGACGGTCATACAATCCGTACAGTGGAAGAATTACGTGCGCGAATTGTGAGTGCATTTAACGTGATGTCCAGTGACCATCAAGTGCTTACTGAAGTGCGGAGGCATTGTCTCGATCGCGCTAGACAGTGTGTGCGACAACAAGCAATTGATTTGATATGTGTAAATAACTAGTAAATTGTGTAAACAAGTGTAAATCTGTTAATGAATGTTGACTATTTTTAACATGCCAAGTTAATGCAAAAAGTTAGGTAAGTTGTTAACATTTTTACATTAATTCAATACTAAAAAAAATAACAAACTGTATTAAATTGTTAGTCCAAAGCCTGAAAAAGTGTGATGGAAAATTAAAATACGATAGATTAGCGCAAAGGTTAAAATCGTTTCTTAACATGTGTCACAGTCTTAGTCAATGCAGTCCGAGCGATGACGTAATACCGGGTTAAATGACCCTGGGTTTTTTGGGGGTGCAGACCCGAACAACTGAGTCGGTATACAGTATGCTTTTTAAAATATTGTAATTTTTGTGTTAGAAAAACTGAAAAATAAAACTAGCGTGATTATTTGAAATAAAATGTTAGGGTCGTATTTCTATCGTATAGATAGACGATCTGTTTAAATTTTTGTACTTGATAAAAGTTGACCTTATATACGAGTAGTTCGAATGTTACAGTCACAGGATTCTCATCTGTCATCGTTATTCACAGTTTTTAAATATAAGTAAGGTGGCCCGTTATTTTGAGTATGCGAGTGAGGTTTTCTTAAGAAGATATTAAACAATGGAGTATTGATGATTAATTAAGATATCCAGGAGTTATGAAAAGTACTCAGAAGTTGTATGAAATCGGTCACGGACTGAGTCAGTTTTTTATCAAGATTTGAAGGTTCTTAATTGAGAACAGACATCTAATTAGATTTCATTGCATCCTTATATCAAATTAAAGAAACCGCGCCAATAGGGTATTTTCCTGGGTAAAAAAATAATAATTAGATTTAGTCCGTCAGTTAGATTATCGAAAAATAATGGACCCTTATTTTTTCTTTTGTCAATCAAACAAAAAATGACAAAGATAAAGCGCGTCATAATTTGGGAGTGGGGGGTCGTGACGTCACGCCGTGCTAAAAAGTGTCGCACGGCGTGACGTTACGCGGAACCTTAACGGGCGATATCTTCATCATTTTTTATATAATTGACAAAAGAAAAAATAAGGGTCCAATATTTTTTGATAATCTAACTGACGGACGAATTAGAATTTTTTAGGAAACTAGCCTATTCTACCGAAAGGCGTTTAATTAATTTTATTTACGTATCCAACGAAAAGAACTGATAAGATCGCGCGCGGCGGCTGCGGTCTCGGCGCGGCGGTAACGAGCAGAATTATGGAAATGCGCCGCGCTGCTCATGACCTACACTCTAATATTATTTATATGCGAGCTTCTCCCTCCAGGAAATCACCACGCACACCCCTGTAATGTAAGCTACCGAGGATTTGCTTCTGATAAATAGCCGACTTCCGTTCTGTCGCCACCTCCAATGACTTTTCAAAAGAATAAATTTAAAAATTCAATCACGCCGCTGACCATTCGACGCTCGCTTGCGGAAAATGTTGAATAGAATTTCTATATTTGCAAAGAGAGTCACGTTTGGACCGAGTCTGATGTCTGAACAGAATTAGATTTGGAAACATTTTCGAAAATAATTGTGACGGTAAGGGAATTGGCACAAGAAAATAATGTATTGATAGAATACGATGGAACTGAAGGCGACGACGCCGGTCGACGGAAAAACCCCTAAGTGGAAAGGCCTGCCGGTGTCTCGTTCGCTCCCTCTAATGGAATTTACTCCAGGCCGTTTTGTCGCCATCTGCGAAATAAGCTCCGTCTTATGTATGAATGTGTACACACTACTTAGGAAATTAATGTTATTAAAACATTTAGGAATGCGTCCTTATTTCTTTATGTAGCGTTAGAATACGTTGTGATATTATTATGTGAGGACGGTTTTGTAGCAGGATGCACATGACATGTATAATCTCCGAATACATGTTCCCCGAAATCCCTCTGTGTCAGTCCTGTGATCCGTATAATTCGTCAGAGGACAGCCAAACGGCTACACTGACATAATTGTATCGGTGCTCATCCTTGACAGTGTTGAACTCGTAATCTCTTCCTGGTGCGTCCGTGAATACACCACAGAAACCTTTCTAGTAACCACAAACTATTTCTTTATCTACGCGAGATGCAGTTATGTCGTGATTTATTCCAATAACTTATCCAGCAGTTTGCTTCCAGGAAGTATAGTTTATCGCAGTTGACTGAAAGATAACCTAAGCGGTTCTCCATCGGAATGTTTAATTTGTAAGAGGTAACAACAACAGTACCACTGAAATTTTAGTGTCATATCATATCAGAAATGGCTTTTTAGATTACGGCACCTTTCTTTTGTGATAAATACTGGAGCGCTGATAAAGTGAGATTCGTAATTCCAATTTGGTTTCATAATTGATGGCGACCGCGGCACTTTGATGAGCCTCTTGTCTTTGACGTCGGCTCCCTAATGGTGCGCACCAGTTCCGTCGTGTCGCGGCGTTAATTGAGAAAGCTTCATCCGCCACCGGAGTCGGGAGCGTGAGATCTGGACTCACGCGCATACAAACTCGACTCTTGTTTGTTCAACGTCACTGCGCGTGAACAAACATTGCGGTGTGAAGCGATTTACTGTTAAGTGTTACTATTGTGCTTGTATCTCTGGGAGCGTTGATTTTCGTTGGTTTGCTTTTAACGCGATTCTCATATCGAAGCCATTGACTCCTCGTCGGTCCTCCTTTGTTTACGAGAATTCCTTCACGCTATAAATACACTTTTATTGGATATTTAATAGGTTCCCCTTTACACGAGCTTTATGGTTGCGGTGAAAGGGAAAGAATCGGACGTAGCGAACGAGCAGTCATTAATGTTGGAGTGTTGGAAACTTTGATTGGGTACTATGGCGGGGTTACAATTAAAGTGTAATGGCGATGGTCAGTGGTAGTTGGCGGAGCATTGTCCCCTGGCGTGGTCGCTAGGAGTCAGGACCACGTCGCGGTCGGGTGCGCGGGCGCGTGCGGCCGTCGACCTGCAAGTAATGGACTCGCCTCTCAATAAACAACATTTACGCGCTACTTTTCTCGCCCCCTTACATTATTGTTGCTTTGTTCTCTCAAGTTTTTACACCCTCTTTGAGGCAATATTATGAAAATTTTGTGGCAGACTGGGCATAAATGTGTGTAGATTATAGCTTGTGACTTGCTAGCTGTTTCGCTTCGCTTGGTTACGGACAGTTTACCTTCATGGTCTTTTGTTTTGTATAGGAAGTGTGCAGACGAATGGATAAAACATCACTCGAAGATTCCTTTGAGTGGAATCATAAAGTCTTGTTCTTCATACTTAATTCCCCGTTAGCTCTTACGTCAATTCATTGCTAATGAGCTCAAAGTGTTTCATCACGTGGTTTAATACTCGGAGGCATTCGTGAGATAAATTCGGGGCCTCACTTTTATAATTATAGTACCAAACGGTATTTCGCGAAGTTACTTAGCTCATTTCGTCCAGGTTGCGTGGTTTTATGATAAAACTCGGCCGAGTTGCGTGTACGTGAAAACTGCGGTACACCCGCTGGGAAATTAAACTCGTTCCGACGCGGCGAGGTGTCGTTAATTTGTTTTGGCACAGACAGCGCTGGGGGGCGTCGCTAGCTTCGTCGTAATGCTCGAGTGCTCGACTGTCAGACGCTGTCCTGCAGAAATTGTCCGAATGTTGCGGACCTCTGAACTGATTTGATAAGTTGTAAGAGAGGTACAATAGTTTGTTGGTGGTGTTTTAGTTGAAGATGTACCTTTTAGATTTGTTGAGTTCCTAATATTGTCAAATTGCCAAGTTTATTGATAATGTTTTCATTAGTAGGTGCTTAATTTACTTTGTCATACTGTTCGTAGAGCTTAGTTAAGTTACTAGTGAGGACAAAGTTTTCAACACCATATGAGTAGCAAGTAGCAACAGATTGTAATGTAACTTGAGAAGATAATTATGTTAGGTATTATAGTTTCTCGGCTTCTGATTTTATGAACATGTATGAATCTGGGGCCCGTGGCTAAATAATAACAGCCGTACAGGTCGATCGATCAGGTTAAGCTACGCTTGCCGCGGTTGGTCTGTGGATGGGTGACCATCTTTACATATCGAGACCCCTGCGTGCCTCAAAAAGCACGTTAAGCCGTTGGTCCCGGCTGTCATTCGTGGATCTTTGACAGTCGTTACGGGTCGTCGTCAGAAGGATCTAGTCTGACAACCAGTCTTACCAAGGGGTACTTATCGTATTACCTACCCAGTAACGGAGTTGTGGAGGTCAGATAGGCAGTCCCTCCTTGTAAAATACTGGTATGCAGCTGCATCCGGTTAGACTGGAAGCCGACCTCAATATAGTTGGGAAAAGGCTAGGCAGACGATGATGTATGAATCTTATGATTACGTTTTACTAAGCAAGTTTTAGTCTTGTAGTAAGGTGTTTTAGGGAAACTTAAACATAACTTACATAACTTCAATCAAAGATTCAATGTGAACTTAGAGCATTCCAATTCTCTAAGTTCACATTGAATGTCTGGTAATTTCGCAAATAAATTCAATACAATAGCAAAAAGAGGATATTGGGATATTATAGTAAAGTAGATGGGAGATTGGATATGAATAACTTTCCAGTTTTTCTGGGAATTTCGTTTCCTGGTTGGCTTAGGGATTGCGTGTAATAGGTTACCCTGAATACCTATTATATTATTATATATATATGTTACCGGCCAAACCTGATTTCAGGACAAATTAGTTTAGCCTAGGCTAAACTAGTTCTTCCTATACGCGATAGGGGGTGCCCTTCGCTCGCCTTTGGATCTTATGTCGACGGAGCCCCGCTTCGCGGGGCCCCTATTTCTGTGTAAAGGGTTTAAAGTAACCTAACCAAACCGAACCTCGGGGTGCCCTTCGCTCGCCCTTGCATCCTATGTCGACGGAACTAGTTTAGCCTAGGCTAAACTAGTTTGTCCTGAAATCGGGTTTGGCCGGTAACATATATAATTATATATAATAGGTATTCAGTATTTCTGAATAGGAAAATTCGATTTACTAACCTAACCTTACTGATGTAAGATTCTTTTCGACTTTGTCACCATCATCGTCATCATTTCAGCCGAAAGACTTCCACTGTTGGATAATAGGCCTCCCCCAACTCTCCTTCGTTCTTTAAGGGGCCGTCTCCACGAGCGAGAGAATCGCGGCGATAGTCTCGCCGTGCCATCAAATTTTCGCCGCGATGATATCGCCGTGTGGAGACACGTTCTAAGATACGATAATATCGCCGCGATTCTCTCGCTCGTGGAGACGGCCAGTTTTTTTTTTTTTTTTACAAATTCACGACTTGCTACAAATGCTTTATATGAAATCAAACAAATACTGTTAAATAGCCTGGACATATTAGCCTGCTCTAAAATCTCATATTTACTTGTTATAAGTTTCAAAGGCTCCATGTCACGTTCGAGAAAACGCAATGCTAAGCGGAGCGAGCTGTGTCGCGTCAACTCGCGTCTAATGAGATGTAGCTGTTCTGCTATGTACACAACTTATTTGTATCTTCTACTTCTCGTTGTTGGCATGAGCTTTATGAGAATAGTTTTATCTATATCTACACCGTGTTCCAGACGATATACATAAACTTCGACCAGATGTTCAGACCATGGTAATAAGCATTTTTAATTATGAACACATTAATGAATTCTTATTTTTTATTTTTTGTTAATTCTCACACAAACTAAGTACCTTGACGTAAATCACCCGATACGCATGCCTCTTTATCCGAATTGACAACGTCACGTATTTTCATTCATAAGATTTGGCGGGCTGAAACTTGTCAAAACTAAGCTAAGAGTTCCTACTGCATAGCTTAATTAAATTTCATTAAATGAAATTACAAATATCTTTGTAACGAAGCCTTTTTATCTACTACTTCCTTTGTTAGATTTAATTTGTAAAAGCTATAGGTAGAAGCATTTGACAAAGTTTATGGATAGCGTGAAGAACACGGTGTATACTAATAATAAAGCTGCAAAGTTTTTTGTTTGGACTCGCTAATCTCTGGAACTACCAGTCGCATTTGAAAACGACATTAGGAGCCGAGCAAATAGATATAAAGTCAGAATAAAACGTTTAGCGAAAACGAAGCAATAGTGCGGGTGGGTGATGTGATGCGATGGGGTGGGGCGGGGAAACAATGCGCGGACGAAGTCGCGGGCAGAAGCAGCGGGGCAATTGCGTAACACATTATCAATCGGTTTCATTTTGACAGTTCAACAACATTCATTGCGTTATGTACGTGTTGAGCAGACAGATTTTTCGAACTTATGAAGCAATGGATTAGCAATTTGCTTCAAAATTATTCAGATTCCGAATGATAGTGTGTTACGCCATTAGGGTGCTGGTGTGTTTATGATAATGATAAGCTGATAACGCTATTCGTGGAGTCTTCTAAATTACACTTACCTTGTGAACGCAGCTTTTATTCAATTTGACAATGACGGTTATATTTTTGCGGCAATTTTTTTGGCAAACATGATCAGTTTGTGTACTCAGATACTGCTCTTAAAACGGTGAAGAAAATTTAGTGAGGAAACCGGCATGTTCTAGATCAAAAATTTCGAAGACATTTGACATCTACCAACTCACACTGGGCCCTCGTGGTGGATAACGGCCCACAGCCTCTCAACGAGAGGAGGTCTGTGTCCCAGCAGTGGGAACAATATAGGCTGATTATGATAATGCAGTGTAGTCAGTGTCAGTGTTATTTAGGGTAGATCCAATATGAAAGGTAAGAGCCAAGTCTTGGCAATTAAGAGGATTATCGCTTAAATATTGAAGTTACGAAAAAAGATGTAGTACAACAGCTGCGGTTAATGCCTTTTTGAAAATCTGACTGCCAACTTTGAAAAGGGTAGCGCTCAGTTCACGGATATAACTTATTAACTGCATTCGCAATCCGTCGCCCAGTTCCATTTCGATTTATTGTCCTTTTTCAACTGCAGCCGTCATCGTTATTCTGTTAATTACGTTTGTATTTTTATATGTATCGCTAAAAAACTAATTTCAATTTCTTGTATGCACGTCCTCTCTTATTTAACTTGATGGCTTGCATATCTACGCTTCCTCTTCTCGTGTCGATGACTCATATGTTGTCTGATCAGAGCGCAACGATTCTTTTAATTCTTCTTTGTGTCAGTTCCAGTCTACCAAGCAGTGACGTATCGGTACCGAAATAACATGATATAAACGTCAACTAAAGTCTAAAACAAGCCGATACACGTCATCAGTAGCTTTGTCTGTGAACTCTTTCTGTCATTCCCAGCTTCCGTTAGATTTGGGTCAATAAGCACGGCATTGGGTCACGTGACAATCGGACAGCGTGACATATCTGCTTGCCGTGAAACGTGACCCGTGTGTACCTACTAACAATGGGCTTATGATCATCATTATCAAATCAGCTTGTATGTGTCATTGGGCTTTCCAATGTCAGGTATGAATGGCAAAGGAGATATCGTTATGCTTGGCAGATGATTTATGTGAAATTAAATTTATGGGCATACTTTTAAGGGGTCATTGTAATCATTATTATGAACAACTTTTACTATTCGACCAAACCTGAAATCGCGAAAAAAAAAATCAGCTCTTCCCTACAATTTGTCGAGTTATGTGAACATAACGTCGTCGGTACAATAGTCAACTAACCAAAGTGAAATTTTGATAGTTTTGACTTAAATACATGGACATTATTTATCCGGTAATAATTACATTATTTTGTTTTACTGTATTCAAAGAAGGTCATAAATATTATTTAAATTCATTAACTTGAAATGATTTTAAGAAATCCCTGATTTACGGCAACATTGTTTTTATTAATAATCACCTCCTCAACAATTTGACATTGACAGATTGGCGAGTTGACTTCTGACCCGACGATAAATGCAAGGAACAGCTGTTTTTTTTTTTCGCGATTTTAGGTTTAGTCCCATAGTAAAAGTTGTTCATAATGATGAGTAGAATGACCCCTTAAAAGGATGCCCATGAATTTAATTTCACCCTGTAGAATACCTACTAGCTTCTGCTCGCGACTTCGTTCGCGTGGAATTTCTTGTTCCCCCTATCCACCCTGTCGCATCGCATCGTCTGCCCTCGTTCTTTCTGAATTTTTTTCATTTTGCTCGACTCCTAAGGGTCTCGCGTGATTTTTTCAAATCCGACTGGTAGTTCCAGAAATTAGCGCGTTCAAACAAACAAACTTTTCAGCTTTATTATTAGTCTAGATAGATAATAAGCATGAGCAATCGCATTCTGATTCTGACGCTGTTAGTAGACAAGAGGATACTGCTGACCGTCCTCTTAACGTAAACTTTTATTCATTAAACAAAACTCATGTGTAATGGTTACATTTGCCGGAAACCGCACGAAACTGCTCAACAATTGCCAGCCACAACACGTGACCTAGTAACATGATCGGCAGCCTAAAAATAACCACCTAGGGGATCACTCCAGCCACATCCTATCTAAAGCAGAATAAACCGGATCCCCTAGAAACAAAACTTTTCATTAGAACTAAATCAAAGCGGCCATAATGTGGATCTTAGCAGTTATGATCATCTCAAAGCCTTGAGAGATGGTCTTCAATACAATGGAAAATAAATTCATTGATCTTTCACTCATATACATTTTCAATGATGTTTACAAGCGAGCAGGGTATTCGTACACGACATTAATGAGATGTTACAGTTTTAATGTTCTGGTTTAGATGTTTATTACTAAGTAGTGTGTTGCAGTGTGCAGTATCTCGACAGAAATTCCTGTTCACTTCGCTAATATTAGCACGCAATATTCTCTCTTTAGAGTATGTATGGGGAAATTCGTTGTTAGGCAAAAATGCACTTTGAATTTTGAGATTTCCATTTTATTCTTGAGTCCTCTGCTGAGCAAGGCTTTTATCCTGCACTTGTTCTGTTTAGAAAATATGTATTTGTATGTATTGATTTTCTTCTTGTTTGAAATGTGAAGTTTTAGAATAGCATGCATTAGTAAGATTCGGAAAGCTTCCTGCTGCATTATACAATGCATTATGAATTGCTATTTATTCAAGCTGTGTTGTATCTTTGTTGTCACAGTTTCTTTCGAGGGCAAATTTTTTGAGATTATTCTCGCAATATCCTCCTTAAAATACATAATTCTCACCATCTATTTTATAGTTTACTGTTATTTTAATAAACATCTTATCAACGAGAAGGCTTACTGTATTTTTTGTTATTTTAATGCACCATTCAATCCTGATGTATTGATTCTAGAAACACTATTGTACAGTTTTCAATCTCTTTTGTCCCCAGGTTTGAAGTACTTGCATTCAGCTCGCATTCTCCATCGGGACATCAAACCTGGCAACTTACTGGTGAACAGCAACTGCGTGCTTAAGATCTGCGACTTCGGACTAGCTAGGGTTGAAGAGCCAGATGCCAGCAAGAACATGACGCAAGAAGTCGTTACGCAGTATTACAGGTAAAGTAAATAGACTGACTCCAGACTCTGTTTGATTGATAACGAAGTTTTAAACGCTAAGTGTGATGAACTAATGAACCTGTGCGAGAGAGGTCTGATGCAGGAAAATTTAACATCTTTCACAGTTGAACAAGTACATTATTGTTCAATAATTTAGAAATGTATATTAATCAATACATTAATCCAAACCGCATTGGGCCCGCATGGTGTATTACGGCCCACTCACAGAGAGGAGGTCCGTGTCCCAGCAGTGGGAATATTATAGGCTGATTATGCAGTACATTAACCACAGCCAATATTATGCCTTTTCACAAGGTAAACAGATTCCAAAAATCAATTGTCAACTTTTATATGTGATCGATTAATGATAATGGATAAACTTACACTGAATTTGTGTAATTCATAAAACTGTCCGTATAATACGTAGGTACTTACATAACCACTTACTATAATTCACGATCAAACAAATGCTTATCAATACAAAATATACTGGACTTTGTAAACAGTGTTTATAATCGTCCAATTTCACAATCATCGGTTTGTTTACATTGTTTGACAATTCAATTGAAATTAACTACAGTTACTGTTAATGTCTCTAGTCTCTTCAACGGTGCCAGATCGACTATCGGTACATCGAGGTGCTGAAGTGTCTGTACGAAAACGCCACTATGTCAGTTCGACTCCAGGACCAGACCTCGAAACCTATCCTTCTGCAGCGAGGTGTGAGACAGGGAGACGTTATCTCTCCGAAACTGTTCACCGCTGCTCTGGAGGATGTCTTTAAGGTTCTGGACTGGAAAGGAGCTGGCATTAACATCAATGGCGAGTACATAACTCACCTTCGGTTTGCCGACGATATAGTAGTCATGGCTGAGACTATGGAGGACCTCAGTACAATGCTCGATGACCTCAGTAGAGCCTCTGAAAGAGTGGGTCTGAAAATGAACATGGACAAAACGAAGGTCATGTCAAATGCCCATGTAACACCCACTCTCATGAAGATCGGAGACGCTACACTCGAAGTCGTGGACGAGTATATTTACCTAGGACAAACTGTCCAGTTAGGTAGGTCCAACTTCGAGAAAGAGGTCAATCGTCGAATCCGACTCGGCTGGGCAGCGTTCGGGAAGCTACGCAATATCTTCTCGTCCCACATACCGCAGTGTCTCAAGACGAAAGTCTTTGACCAGTGCGTGTTGCCAGTGATGACATATGGCACTGAAACGTGGTCGCTCACAATGGGCCTTATTAGAAGGCTGAAAGTCACCCAAAGGGCAATGGAGAGGGCTATGCTTGGAGTTTCCCTGCGGGATCGAATCAGAAATGAAGAGATCCGCAGGAGAACCAAGGTAACCGACATAGCCCGAAGAATTGCCAAACTTAAGTGGCAGTGGGCAGGGCACATTGCTCGCAGAACAGATGGCCGATGGGGCCGAAAGGTTCTGGAGTGGCGACCGCGTACCGGAAGGCGTAGCGTTGGAAGGCCTCCCACAAGGTGGACCGACGACCTTGTGAAGGCCGCAGGAACTCGTTGGATGCGAGAAGCACAAAACCGGTCGAAGTGGAGGTGCTTGGGGGAGGCCTATGTCCAGCAGTGGACGTCTTTCGGCTGAAATGATGATGATGATGATGATGACTGTTAATGTGAGCAGGGCTTGTAGCTAAGTCATAACAGCCGCACGGGTCGATCGATCAGGTGATGATCTTTACATACCATGACTCCTCCGTGCCCATTGAGGTAATATGTACTACATATTACCTCAATGTGCGTGCCTCGAAAAGTACGTTAAACCGTTGGTCCCGGCTGTCATTCGTGGATCTTTGACAGTCGTTACGGGTCGTCAGAAGCCCGAAAGTCTGACAACCAGTCTTACCAAGAGGTTTCGTATTACCTAGTAACTGGGTTGTGGAGGTCAGATAGGCAGTCGCTCCATGTTAAATGCTGGTACTCAGCTGCATCCGGTTAGACTGGAAGCCGACCCTAGTTGGGAAAAGGCTAGGCAGATGAGGCAGATTATACCTACTGTGAATGAAATGAAATGAAACAGGCATAAAGTATACAATATGTAACATAATTAACGCAAGACCTCATACACCCCAATTAGACTTAAGTTAAAAGCATAATACAATGACCAAAACTTATTTTTTTTTTAAGCTAACTGATGTTATAAATAAAAACGTGTTGATTCCAGCATTACTTTATGCATTTAAAATTGAGTATTATTGCCTTGAAGTAAGATGTCAAATGAGGACAATATTCAGGGCTAAGTACCTCTTTTCTATTTATTTTAAATTATATTTCTATTTCTCAAGTTCATATATGAGTATAAATATCTCTCTAGAGATGTTGGAACATCTCTAGAGATGGTTAATATTTCATTCACCTCAGTATCTGCAAATTTACTGTTTCTCCTAGAATTTTGTCGAGAACCAATCTTCTTAGTATAAATATCGTCAGACATTCATCTTTATTAAAACATCGCAACGTGTTTGTGTTCTAACTGTTCTTGGAAACTAGGATTTTCCTTTCACGGAACGTTTATCCGGCTATTTGTTCACGTCTATTTAATCAGGCAATGAATAAATCCAATATCAGATTAAATAGTGCGTTTCTATGTTAACAGGAAAAAAAAAATTATCTATATCTATACTAAAATAATAACGCTGTAGATTTTGTTTGATTGTTTGAACGCGCTAATCTCCAGAACTAGAAGTCTGATTTGAAATCATCTTTTTTGCATTTTATGGCCCAATTCTCGTGGATGGCTATAGGCTATTTAACATCACGTTAAGACATTTAGGTGCCGAGCAAAAAGAAAAAAAGACAGAAAGAACGCTAAGCGAAAACGAAGTAGGTAATAGCGCAGGCAGGCGATGCGATGCGACCGGGTGGGCAGAAGCTAGTAGGTATCACATAAAGGGGTTTTAATGTATTTTCAAATATCTCGAAACAAGAGTCCGTGCGATGTTGAACAGACCCCCCAGCCAGGTTCGTAGCGGTACTGATTGTTCAGGGTCCGCCGGACACACTTAAGTGTCATCATTCGTACAAGCCCCTTTTTTCAATACTCCATATTAGTTGGACGTTTGTTCCCTAGAATCGTTTACGTCGATTATCTCTTGCTCGATTCTCGCGAACTGTTCGAAACGTTCGATGAAGCGTTTCGTTGAGTTGAATGAATAAAAAGTGAATGAATGGATGACCTGTGCTCCGTTGACCGCAGTTTTGAAAGTAGGACGCCGCAACCGCGTTTGTACCAAAAACATCAGTATGTACGCGGTTTCGCTAGCGTTTCGCCAAAATAGTTCACGTGCATATTAAGTCGATGACAGTTGCAGAAATCACGGTCGGTGAGTCGGGTCGGGTGCCCACATTTCATACGCTTACAGAATACCCATCATATTTTCACAAATTCCCCTCCTGTGTCCTTGTTTGCTTACGTGATCCCGTTTCCCTATGTTATTTTGCATTTCATTTGAGCTTATCAAATGAATGCGGTTTCCTACCGCATGCAAATGAACATAAACCAAATGTACTGAAATATATTTAAATTGTTATATATCCGACATCTCTTATACACGCACAGTTTGTTTGTCACGTTTTCAGGGGACGGATTAAAATTTTAAATTGGAAATATGGTTTAGCTTTATTGAAAACGCATAAAGTGGTATACAACGAAATGGCTTTGTTTACTCGTCTCGGTGTCACAAACAGTTTATTATTCATGCGCTTGTGCCTGGCAAATGAGCGTTCCTTGTAAAATCCTCCACTTTATATCTCTTCTCTTATAACTAAGTTACACGCGACTCGCGACACACGCCCACTGACGCTTGGGATTTCTTTACAAGCTTCAACTTGGGAGTTGTTGGGGAACTAAGATTGCCAATAAAAGTCCTGGTGGTTCTAGATTGAGTTCATTATAGCCTAGGCTCTAATTCAAGTTACCTAAAAACTTTTTTATTAATTTTGATTCCTACTTATGGTATAGTAGGCTGGTCGTTAGTGGCTACTAAACCAGTATCCGCATAATCAGACTAAAATGTTCCCACTGCTGGGACACAGGCCTTCTCTCTGTGAGAGGGAGCGGATCCCATCTACCACGCGGGTGCAGTGCGGGTACCAACCCGCACAAACAAAAATTTGAAGACACGTGACATCTTGGCAGATGTCACGTGTCTTCAAATTTTTGATTCTAAGACATGCCGGTTTTCTCACGATGTTTTCCTTAACTATTTTGAGAGCAGTGGTGATGAAATAATTTACACAAAGTAAAGTGCCTGTCTGGGTTCAAACCTAGGACCTATAATTCGTAAGTCGCTGCCACCGCCGTTAACACTTGGCCACCACTGCTTCCAACCAGTATAAGTTTCGAACCAGCATAAGGGCGCCTCGTATCCTATTGAAACTCCGAACTACGATAGGCCAGCTCAAGGTCAAACTGCACCGACTTGCAGTCGACTGTGCCCACATAATGCATACGTAATTCAAAGAGACAACTTCCCCAAAAATCTCTCTAATTATAGCAAAATATCTTCTCAAAATTAGAATGAAAGAGCTTGTTTACTGTTCAGATTTAATTACCCAAGTACAGATATCGGCCGGATTTATTGTTCAAACTTAATATATTTTATCTCTGAAATATTTACTTGACAAACAACTCAGAATATTTACCAAAGCAACAGCGATGTCCTTTTTTATAATTTGCCACAATACGAGATATACTCGTATAACACTAACGATGACGGTAAACCTTTATGAATAGTTCTGTAAAGACAATAAAATAAGATGACATCAATAGATGAATGCGATGGTCAAGATAATGGTTAAATTACCTAAATAAAAATCTTGAAATATTTAAATCGCGCTGGTACTGGCGCTTCATATCCCAAAGACCCAAATATTATAGATTTAGAAGGAACCAGATAGATTGATGTTGTTTGACTTTAATGTTAATTATCAAACAGATTTTTTTGTTTACCCTAAGCAAGGAGTAAAAAAATCTGACGATTTTAACGCTGAATTGCTGACCATTAAACAAGTGCTGGCTGGACTCCTTCGATAAAGACTGGTCCCAAATAACCCTAGATAGAGAAAAGTGGAAGGAGAGTAGGAGTAGGAGGGCCTTCGTCCTCATCATCATTGCTATCAGCCTAAAGTAGTCCGCTTTTGGACATAGACAAAGGTCTATGTATTCAGGCTAAAACAACAAGGGACATGGGCAGGAAGAAAAAAGTGGTACTTATGGTGTTAAAAGAAGACTGTATCTGTTTCCAGAGCACCTGAGATCCTGATGGGCGCGAACCACTACACAGCTGCGGTAGACGTGTGGTCGGTGGGCTGCATATTCGGCGAGCTGCTCGGCAGACGGATCCTCTTCCAGGCGCAGAGTCCGGTTCAACAGGTATGTGTTACTTTACGTTCTACACTTTAAGACGAATGCATCAGGGAAGCCGTCGAAATTGAAATTTTCTTACATATTTTGCAACGTACGCAGGTTATATAATACGCAGGTTCGTTTTTTTTTCTTTTTTTATTTGAAATGGGTTTGCTCTTGACTCTAGTCTAGGTCAGAGGTGACAGAGACAAAGTCGACGATGGAGTGGGCTTACCTAGAAGAAGCCTGTTCACTTTCAGGTTTTATGTTGATCAAAATATTATGATTCGCGGCCATAACTGGCTAACTTAACATAACATCCCCCTTAATATTAGGTCCTTACATATGAAATTGGCGTTTTGTATGGAAGGAACAAAAAGTCGAATATTTTTTAATATAATATATTTAATTAATCAAAGTATGAACCATTGTTTTCAATGCACTTTTGCCATCTTATAGGTAGTTCATTGATCCCTTTACTAAAAAAACCAGTCGGACGGGAATCAATAAAATCTTTGAAGGCGATTTGGACTGCCCCATCGGAGTTGAATTTTTTCCCTTGCAAAAAGTTATCCAAATTGCGAAAAAAATGGTAATCTGTTGGAGCAAGGTCCGGGGAGTACGGAGGATGTCTAAGACATTCCAATTTCAGTAATGTAACGCAGCAGTCGACGCGCGTTTGCCGGTTTGCTTCAGTCAATTCGTGAGGTACCCACCTTTCAAGCTTTTTAATCTTCCCAATTTGCTTCAAGTGAATTAAAACAGTTTTATCACTAACATCGAAGCCTGCAGCTAACTCGGACGTGGTTTGCGATGGGTCCGCTTCCACAATAGCCTTCAATTCTCCATTATCAACTTGGGTCTCAGGCCGTCCACGGGGCTTGTTCTGCAGGTCGAAATTTCCAGAACGAAAACGTTGGAACCAAAAACGAACTGTGTTTTCTTTTGCAACATGACCGCCATACACATCATTCACCCTTCGAGTCGTTTCCGCAGCACTAGTGCCACGGCGGAACTCGTACTCGTAAATAATGCGATATTTTAAATTTTCCATTTTGTAAAATGAGTGACGCAAACAGAAAAAACAGAAGAAAAAAAACAAATGAATGACGGTCATCGAAGCACAAATACATGAGTAAATAGCAGGGCTGTAGCTAGAGTCGAATTTGAGGTAGGGCAGCATTGGTTACAGGTAGGGCAGAAGTAAAAAATTTGTCATAATTGATCTGCCCTCGAAGCACGGGCTCCTAAATCAATCACCATGTATATCATTGACCTCTAGGACAGTGATGTACATTCAATAGCTATTCGTAGACAAATAATTTCTGTGACAGAGCATGAGCATGGATCTAAGAACTATTAAATCCTCAATGATGAAGAACAAGCGAACAAGATGGTTGAACTTCCAGATTTGGATGTAGAGATCCACGTCTGAGTGAGAGTGAGGTAATAATTAATTGTTGGGTGGGGTGATACGAGCATATAGATACGACCAAAAATACGATTTAGATTATATTATTGTTTCTGCAGACTTATTATAATAATTAACATAATAATAAAAAATATTTAAAACAGCTGAATTTTACGATTCGCCATGTTATTAAAAATGCGAAGAACTTCGTTCAGATCAACTGATTTTGTTCTTTTTTTTTCAAAGGCCAGAAATACCATACCAGCCATTCTCTCGTGACCCATTGACAGCCTTTGAGGCCTATTGATTGCAGTTAAAGTTGAAAATGTAGATTCGCACACTGCAGTGCTACATCCTATGGTCGCCACTGATGCAAAAAGTTCATATGTATCTTTGAACGCCTCTCGTTGCCTGTACAAAACTTGCAATTTATTTTCCATTTTGTCCTCATTACGACTCAAGTAAGCTTTAACCACACTAGCCTCTTCTCTTGATGGAATTTTCAGACCTGAAAACTTAGTTAAAATTGTAAATTGAACATGACAAGTTATTTTAATTATTAAATTTTTTTCAAGCTTACCCAAAATTTTCAGTGGAACCATTTTATCTACATCCAACTCATCGAGACTTGCAATCGAATTGATTAGATCATCGTTGTCCGAAAACCTTCTTTGTAATTCAGAAATTAGTATGTCCAACGTTTCGAAATACTCAGACTTAAATGGCTCGTCGTTCTCTTCTATATTTTGTCTGGCGGAGGAACAGGAGGGGCCATACGTCAAATAGTCATCCATCCGATTTGGTTTTTTTACTTGTCTCTTCGAGGTCTGTGTCCTATTTTCAGATTCGCCGCAGTCATCGCTTGTTAAAGACTTAGCTTCTTCCAGAGTTTGATTATACATTTGATTTGATCTTAATTTTATAATTTCATCTTCGACACACTTTATGATTG
This sequence comes from Amphipoea lucens, assembly GCA_947508005.1. NCBI lineage: Eukaryota > Metazoa > Arthropoda > Insecta > Lepidoptera > Noctuidae > Amphipoea > Amphipoea lucens. Next base: position 17,616,607 of record OX382367.1, read on the forward strand.
TTATCGCGTCTTTCAATCCTGCGCTTCGGGCTTGCAAAGCTGCGTCAGCAGGTTGTAGAGTAGATAAGATTTTTTTGGCCACAACCATGGCCATTCGGAATTCCAGATCAAGCATGACTTTTTTAATACCGATACTCTTGGCGACGTCATCACCGTTGAATCTGCCATTTTTAATTTCTTTCAAAGTCTGCAAAATTGATGAATAATTATCGTATACAACTTTTGTAACTGCCAAATGTCCAGACCAGCGTTGTTCGAGGAGTCGGCCAATCCTTTTTCCACCATATAAGGCAGCTATTTTGCCATGATGAAAGAATTCATGTAACATGATGCATTGGTCAAAAAATAAACGAATGAAAGTCATTTCTGAGATAGTCCTTATGACTACTAAGTGCAAGCGATGGTTATAGCAGTGGACGTAAGGAATTTTTCGACCCAGTTTATTTTCTATTCTAGTCGCAACTCCTGAAACTTTCCCACTCATTACACTTGCGCCATCATAGCATTGGCTAAGCATACAAGAGGGGTCAATGTTATTTTCCGTAAGGGTATTTAACGTTAATTCCGTGAAAGTGGCTGCATCAAGGTTTTCAGTAGTCTTAACCATCAGCAACGACTCATTGACGACACCATCCTTGACATAACGTATTGCTAATGCAATATTTTCACGGTTATTTTTATCTCTTGTCCCATCTTCCATTAGAGTAAACCATTTCACGTCAGATTCATTAATATCTTTGACAATGGAACTTCGTACTGCTTGAACCATTGCTTGAATTATTTGATTTTGAATTTCAGGTGAACGATATGTTGCGTTTTGTGGTATATGAGTGAGAACCTCGTTCAAATTTGGATCTTTCATACATGTGTATTCAAATAAATTCTGAAATAATCCTTGTTCTTTTTCTTCTTCCAAAATATAATTTCCACGCAAAGCTAATTCGTTGACAATTAGAAATTGTATTACTTCAATGATAGACTTCACGTAATACCTATATTTTTCTAATAATTTTTGATTTATCAACGTTTCAACATTGCTAGATGTAGATATTCTTTGTAATTTATCCTGCCACATCGACATAGCTTGAATATGAGAAATAGATTTTTCATGTTTTGGAAAACCAGTTTTAGAATCGGTGGCATTTTTCCAGTTTCTAAATCCTGTGGAAGTGTACGAAGTCTGTTTGCTTCCATGAGGTAAAAATTGTTGGCATGGATAGCAAAAAGCGGCATCTTTATCGACAGAATACTGCAACCATTTATAACGCTTGAACCAATCGGAAACAAAGGCCCTGTTATGTTGTTTTGGATATGTGTCTAAAACAACTTGTTTTATTGGTTCTCCGATTTGTGCAACATCAGAAGGAATACCATAGCTAACATTACTAACATGTGTTGACCAACCTGTTGCCATGGAACTAGGAGTAGCGATTGTATTTTGTGCTTTCACCTGTTTTGAGCAGTGAGGTTCTTCGTGGTCAATTTGCTCTTCAACTTTTCGTTTTTTTCCAAAGAAAGCCCGTATATCCATCGCGAAATCTATGAATCTTCAATTTATAGCAATAAAAATAACAATTGTATTGATTTTTGACTACTCTTTACCGTACACTTCACTTAACCAAAATACAAACAATCATAATCAATCTCGTTTATGTTTATTTTAGTTTAAAAGGGGATTCCCCGTACCTGGTATATGGGGAATTCCCTCTGCATCACAGATATTATAATATAAATAGACCCATCGCTTCATGTAATGGCGCTTCAAATGCCATCTATACACAGAACAAAGAATTATTATAATATGAAATGAATGTGACAAACTGTGGTATGTTCGGAAAAGTTTAGATAGGTACCTATCGCTACAATTTTTTTTTATCTCAAACTATTCATAGTTTGAGATAAAAAAAAATGATTATAAGTAAATTGTTTGTTCACAAACATAATTTATCCAATAATTTATCTTAGATTTTTGTATTTTTAAGGTAGGGCATTGTGATTTCAAGGTAGGGCATTGCCCCACAATGCCCCCCCCTAGCTACGGCCGTGGTAAATAGCTGTACAAATTTGAATTTGGAATTCCTTACCAAAGAGGAGAAATTCGTGATTAAAGTGGCCAGTACGAAAAACGCCAATTTCATATGTAAGGACCTAATAAAACCGGAGTAAAGTTATGCCCGACTGCTTATGACGAAAAACAACAAGAACCCATAGTTCTTGTTGTTTTTTCTGTTTATACATAGGTAAATGTATGGTTAAACTAAAGTTCGGCAATACTTGTTGTAACTTTACCCCGCGTTTATTGGTTTTGTTTTCAGAAAATATAGATGCATACGTGTCGGTTATGACGGTCCTGAGGGTTAGGAATCTGCTCCTCGAACCGGATGTTGCGGGTTTGAACCTGACAAGAAGCAATGCGAATTTCATACGCATTTTTTTCTGTTAGTCTTAGACACTACTGCCGAATATAAGTATGTGAAGTTATATAGGTACCGGGCCTATTACATGGGAATTAAACACAACTGTGTCGAAGTGTGGGTGTACTATAGTAGACTTCCCCCTAACCCTTCCCCGCAGGGAAGTTACAGGCCTTAGTATACAGGCGTGATGTTATGTTACAGTACAGGGTGGGCCAAAAATGTTTGCAAATAGCAACACTGAATATCTCGAAATTGAGCCGTCCAATGTAAACAACAACAAAATCCAATGCAACAAGAAATGAACAAGAACTAGGCGAATTTGTTTCAACTTAATGTTACATTTCACGTTTCACCAATCTTGTAACCCATGCAGCATAACGCTTAATGGCAGGTGAAACGTAACATGAAATGTAACACAAATGAGCCGTCCTAATTTATGTAATGCAACATGAAATGTAACGCAACAACTAAGGGCAACATGATTGTGTTACATTAATTCATGTTACGTTTTATAAATCTGTACGCGGCATTAGAAAGATGGATGGTACTTACAGACTCTTCAGGTAATAAAAGCAACTGTTTTTCGTTCCAGCTGGAGTTGATAACAGAGCTGCTAGGCACGCCATCTCTGGAGGACATGCGACACGCGTGTGCCGGCGCACGCGCACATATGCTTCGGCGCGCGCCGCGCCCGCCCGCGCTTGCTGCGCTGTACACGCTGTCCGTGCAGGCCACGCACGAGGCCGTGCATCTGCTCGCACAGGTAACATACATTATAAATCACATCAACAGCTAACAGGGGAGAAAGAAAAGAACAATATTTTGCGCCGACCCCAAGTACAGAAGGACAGGCAGAAGATCTTTACAGAACAGTAATAGTTATATGTTTATGGAAATAAGGAATAATATGAAGTGAATATTTTGTTTTGACTCCTATAGCATGTAAGTATGTAACAAGATCAGAAATAAAGGCTCCCAAACTAGTCCGAAACTTGTCGGGTATACTAGATAGGGCAGAAAAATTAATAGTTCCAGAAAATAGGGAGTTTGAAAAGGTATCTCCCTGTATTGTCCTATTTCATAACCTGCAGTCACAAATAAATCACACAGCGATTGGGTCGTCTTATTTCCGTTGCTCGGATGACTCGCACGACATTTTTGTCCTAGCCTTGTCCCAGCAAGGTCTTTGACGTAGCAAAATATTTTTACTATAATAAAATTCCCCATTGCTAATTCCAGATGCTGGTGTTCGACCCGGCCAAGCGCATCTCCGTGGTGGACGCGCTGGCGCACCCGTACCTGGAGGAGGGGCGGCTGCGCTACCACTCGTGCATGTGCAAGTGTTGCTACAGCGCGCCGCCCGCCGCGCGACACTACTCGCCCGACCTGGAGCCCGTGGCGCCGCACGCCTTCCACGACGGCTGGGAGCGGAAGCTCACCAGCGTGCATCAGGTCAAAGGTATGGGTGACATGGTACACGCTGCATGGAGTGTCAACAACATAACGTCGTTCATATTGCAATTTGTTCAATGTCAAAATTTTTTTAATTTTTTATTTCTAAGGTATAATTCTTTATGGAAATTTCAAAATGCACATTTAATAGAATACAATAGTTAGTAAACATTAGTTAAAAAACATTTTGGTGTCATAAAAGATTTTTTTCCAGTACCTATGCTGTTTTTTTACTCTCCTGTAAACTTGTCATTTTTGACATAGAATAGAACTAATTGCAATATGAACGACGATAATGGGATTTATTATATAAACTTTGCTTAAAGTTAAGAGGCGTTTAAACGTCAAAAATATATGGTTAAACAGTCGCCCATCATTATTTAACTTTAAGTAACGTTTATAAATAAAAGGGTTCGTGTGGAAATAAATGCTATATCATACGTGCCAAAGCTTGTAACTAACGAGTTTCGCTTCTTTACGTTTTGAAAGTACCTACCGCAATATTGAGTTTCATAACTCTGAATTCAATGGTATAACCAAGAGCATTTTAGTGAACTTTTTTATGAATATTCTTTTATTTTGGTTGGTTAAACACTGAAATTTATAGGAACTGTACCCTAATTGCGTAGCACACTTTCAATCGCAATCTGAATCATTTTGAAGGCTATTGCTAATTCATTGCTTCATATGTTCGAAAAATGTAACCACGTAAACAACGCAATGGACGTTGTTGAACTGTCAAAATGAAAACCATTGCTACTGTAAGTGTGTTAAAGCAATTACCCGCAGTATCCAAAACAAAAGATGGAGCCACGCTAGTTAGTTAGTAGAACCACGTTATAAATACATAAGATTATCATATATAAGTCTTATTTTCTGCTTAGCTTGTCTTCATTTAACAATTCCCGTACACGAATGTTTCAGAGGAGATACACAAGTTCATAGCGGAACAGCTGCAGACGTCTCGAGTGCCACTGTGCATCAACCCACAGTCGGCGGCGTTCAAGAGCTTCGCAAGGTAAGGCGCCGCGACATCAACCAACCGCAACCAACCGCAACCAACCGACACTAGGTGATTTCTTTGCGATACGTAACCTAACACGCCTTAGCGACCACCCGCACCCATATGGGCCACGCCAATTGTAACCAAAACTCGTGCAGACAACACTGCCCATTAAAAAAAAAAAAATCGTGATTCGCCCCGAAGCGTCGTTTTAGCGCTGCGCTCTTGCACTGTAGCCCCTAAAATGTCGCTTCATTTTTTCCAGCTACTGATTTATTTTACGCGTTTTGTAACATAGTAGTTCTTCTTAGATTTCAAGGACTATTATAAAGTTTTCAGTGTTGTCCGCACGGCTGGCGATGTTTACGATAATAAATCAGAGAAAGCAAACAGTCATCACAACTGAGTGTGGCACGGTGCGAGTCTGTTAGTGTGTGCACGTGTGTCGGTGTACAGTACTAGTGTACCGGTGTACATAGCGCGTAGTGTCGTGCCGGCCGGTGGTCGCAGGAACATGTCGCATCCCTCCCGACCTCCCCTCCCGCCAACTGTAGTATTGCAACGTAGGTAACAGTTGTGCCTCTTTGTGTACAGTAACACTCACACACGGGTCGATTTTGCTAGAGCCCGACTTGTGCATGGGTTGTTTTACCATTTTATTTTTCTTACATAACGTTCCGTTTCGCTCCCCGCGCTTCGGGCGCTCTCCGTGTACATACACGCTGTTTTCGAGCAAAATCAACCCTCTTGAAATGGTGGTGTGTCCCGCTTCACTAGCACCGCTGTTCTCTCCCGTACGGTAGTTTTAATTCTGCTTTTTTGTGTGTTTTGCGACAGCTCTAGGGCGGGTTCGAAAGCGAAAGTTTGTTCCCCTTTCAAGACGGCGGCAAAATACCTACTGCTATCGCCCGTGATATTTCTGTGCGCCGCCTAGGCGAGGAGCGAGCTCAGTAAGCGTACGCACGCCTGTGTTGTACTCGGGTCGGCGCAAGCACTCGCGCCGGCCCGAGCGACGCCGCTCGGGGCAGCACACGCCTGTCGACTCCCTCTAAACTACAACTACGCGCTCCTCCTGCTAATTCAATTTTTATCTTAATTTTTCTCATTCATAATCGACCCGGTGACTGAGGGACCAATGATGGCAACCCATTTGTGTGTATTGCGTCTCTTAAAATACATTTAGTGCCAAATTCACCAATGAAACTGAACGCGATCAGCACATCTAATCTACGTTCAAGATCTGTCTGTGTCCGTAGGTATTCCACACAGATATAGATACACCTAGATAACGCAAGAGCACCTACTTCGCGTGCCAAAAATTGCACCAGTTTACGATCGAAAATCATAAGCCGCCACTTTCGCGCTCACTCCTGCGTACTGCTGGCTGGGTGGGTGAGCGTGAGCGAGAGAGCGCGAGCTTGTGACGTCATAGTAGGTAGTCAAAAAGTAACACGCTTAGTTTTCATACAGTTCGTGATACTTGCGTTATCTAGGTATATCTATATCTGTGGTATTCCAGAACAATGATGACACTGACAGCTCTTGATCGCGGTTTGATCGCGTTCAGTTTGAATGGTGAAATCCGCCCTTAATGTTTACGCAATTCAATGGAGGGACGCGCAATTTAAGTTTAGATGGTTTTTAACTTTGTTGCTGAGTTTAACTTTTAGTATAACCCTCCTTTTTGCTTCGCAGTAGTCGGGTAAAAAGAGGCGTTGTTGCCTTCGACCGTCGTCGCGTTTCAAAAGGGTTGATCGTTAGATAGTGCTCGCTCCGTCCTAACGGTTCGGTTACAGTGCATGCGTTTGTGAAGGCTTCGCACTTGAGTTCGGTGCTTGTTTGTGTATTTTTTCCTTTTAGTGCAATAAGATAAAGTTTAATAAAAGCTTGTGAACTAAAACAAAAACATACAAGCCGCAGATTTCGTTACGTTGATAAAAATATCAGAATATTTTTCATAATTGTCTTTCATTTACCCGGGTAAGGGTGATCCCTTATTACCGAAGTCAAAGCATTTATTTCAAATAGGCACATATTTACAAACATGGTGCTTAAAAGTAAACGATTTTCATAAAAAAAAAATAACAAGTAATAAATCAGGGTGTGAGTTGTAGGAATTACAGAATATAAATCAATGTAAAAAAATAATAAATTTTACAATTAAATTAGCAACCAGTTTGATTTTGTCTAGACTCTAGATTGTCCTATGGAGCAGGACCAGCATGTTTCCAAGCGTTCTTATCTTGGATATAATCTTCTGATTTATAGTATGTTTGTTTAAAAGTGTACGTTTAATGTGAGTTTTAAATTTTCTTTCATTTAATTGCAATATAACATATGGTATTTTATTGTAGCTCCCTAGCCGAACTCAAGTATGAGGTTACATTTCCTCAAAATCGACAAAAAAACAGTCATTTTGATTTTGAAGAAATTTCAGTACTAAGTTTGAATTTGATTTTTTACGATTAGTGGGTTTTGACAGCCCTAGCAGAAAAAAAAAATCTTTCCAAATATGAACTTTATTTGTTCGTCATAAGGTTGATATTAGGAAGGGAGGTTGTTTTCTGTTAGGGTTGCCTCGTAGTGCATGCGTAGTATGAGATGAGCACTGTGCCAGGCACATGGTTGTGGTGAATTTTCATTAATTTTTATTCAGTAGTTACTTGTAGCGTTTGATTTGTGATGCAGTTTTGCTATAAGATTTCTCTTTTATTATCATAGATTTTGTTCAAAGATGATAAATGCATGTTGGTTTGTATGTTGGATTCATGATAAAGATTGCCGAAGCGAGATCAGTAAAAAGTTTGTTTAAGCGCAAGACACATTAATATTATTTGCGCTGTTCTTAGTAACTTTATATAATTTAGAAGGCTTTAACAAAAGTGCCTAAAATGCGATAACAGAATCTAAAGACAGGTCCAATCCCGAAAAAAAAAAAATCAGTTTGCGTTCGATCCATACACCCTTGTCTCGCTAAAACGTATTTTCTTTCTTTCTTTTCCTTCTAAAACCTGATGAAACGAATGAGTCCAACATGCAAGCAAGTGGCGTGGGTGTGGGTACGCACTTGTGCGACACATGACTAACGATGGCCGACTCTGTACCCTTGCAGCTCCACAGTGGCCCATCCGTCCGAGCTGCCGCCCTCGCCGCACCAGTGGGAATGACGCGAGACCAAGCGCGGCTTCGACAAGCGACGCGCCGTATTCACTGACTCGCGATAACCGACTTTATTATAACGGACGCAAGGATTAAAATGGATTATTGGGCGAACTCGTGTTGTAGCAGGCTCGGTGGTGCGATAGTCGACTTTGTAACAGATGAATAAGGTCGATTATGGAATGATGGTTGGGTGAGGCGATTACACGCCTGATTAACCTCTGATAAACGATATTTGACTTTATTTACGGCAATGTAAGGTCGGTTATGGACTGGTGGTTTGGCGAATTCGTATGTTTACCTAAGCTTTTGATTAATCACCTTTATGTTTATCAGCTTAAGGTCGATTCTGCTATGAGGCACTTACTACCTAATGCCACAGAAATGTAAACAAATTGTAGTTTGAAGAGGAAATCTGTATGATAGTTGGTTTTGAAAATATTTATTCCATTAATCCGCTTTAAAACGTAAATGTAATTAGTATTATTCTCGTAGGTATCAATAAAATAAAAAATAAAACGTGATGTCTATTTCTAAATGTATGAATATTTTAAAAACCAACCATTATACATTGACTGAAACTAACTTATGTTTTTAAGTAAAATTCGTATTTTTTAGGCCGGCTGCTATAAACTGAAGAATTTTGTAATTAATTTAAAGTAGATATGTTAAATTACATACGAATTCGCTGTAACACTAAAGTTACATATCAACTGGAATTTGAACTTTATTCCTTTAAACATTCTTGTCTATGTATAGTCAATATTCACTCTTAATTTCCTTAAAAACAGAGTTCAAATTCCAGTTGCAGTCCACACGTCACATAAGTCGGGTATCTTCCCAAACTGTGTTGTTTTGCTTTTATTTGACTTTACTGTGAATGTATTAAATTTTGGATTGTATAAATACCGCTCCATACCTCATCGCTGTAACTAGAAGGCATTAAACTTACGCGCATCGTATCAATATGTATACCTTGTGGAGAATACGTACCGTTATTGGGTAGATAGACTTCCAAAATGGATGACATTTTGAAATTAGTTGTGTAATTGGCGAAAAATATAAATTTACCGACAAGCTTTCTAAACTAGGGTACTTTGTCTACCAAGAATTTTATTTAAAATATTTGTATTTTAAGAAAGAAATGTCACCTACCCAATTCTAAAACGTGCATTTCGAGTATCTCCACAAACGCGCATTTTTGACGTAAGCAAAGCAAAACAGCGAATTCGCGACGTCACTACCAAAAACTATTCATTTCTGATATTTACTTGTAACGTAGCGTGTAGCGAATGTGTGTAGAATAGTATAGTTGGCTGGTGTACTGTGAATATAATCGATAAGGGATAGGTAAGCATCGGAAAGGATAAAAAATTTGATAGCAACAAAATTTTATACAACGAAACGTGTCGCCTCCGCGGCAGAACGTAGCTAGGAAAGGTATCGGAGAATGACTTGCAGATAAAATGATGGATAGGGGTGGCTTACGAAGGAGAGGCGAGGTCGACGACCTCCCTCGGCGCGATATATACAGTAAAGCGACGCTTCGCGTAGAATTAGGTTATGTTTCATTTATCTCCGCGATTCCATGTAATTGTAAGTGTGACGTAGTGTCATCGTGTGCCTGATTGTGTTGCGTTCGGACGTTGCAAGCAATAAACGTTGCAATATTATATAACGCGTATTGACATTTAAAATTTTATAACTACGGATTTATTGATTTATATTGTGTTCTCTATTAATCTCCTTTAGAGGGCGACTACCGACGACAGTTTCATACTTAAAAAACGGATTTCGAACACGAATCTCTTGCAAACTGTCGCCTTTAGTCGGCCTTGTGTATTATTATAATTACTAAGCTTAATCGTTAACAGCATTGTATGTAACATCGACTGAACATTTTTACGTAGTTAGGTTAGACTAGTGTTAGATATATTAAACTACTAATTTACTCGATGCAATGAAAATAAATATTAAATAAAAATAAATGAATGAGTAATTTTCACCTACTATCATTGCAGTAGTGAGATATTTTATAGCAAAGTGTTTGTAAATGTAATGAATACACGTGTATTTCACGCATTTAATAGTTATATTAGAGTTTTGACATAATTGTACTGGGATGTGTTAGTGTGCGTGAGTTACGTCGTTTTGTCTAAGTATTGGCATTGGTAATCTTAAATAATATACACTACAAGGTGGAAATGTAATCACGCAGTGTCATAAACAGGGCGCCAGGGACATGGACGCACAAAACTGTGTGAAACCAGGGACTTAAAAACACCTACATAAAGGTTACAGAATTATAAGTGTTTCATATTGAATTGATAACAGAATCAAATGTAACCCTTATAAACGTGTTTTTCAATGTGTTAACCCAAAACACTTTTAAAAGTGTAACAGTAATACATCTGTAAGTAACCGAAAAGTGTTAATAGTGTTGATAAGTGTAACCGGTAAACGCGGCGTCGCCAAAATAACCGTAATCCCGACTGGATTGAGGCTATTTTGCCATCGCCGCGTCTGTCTGTCCGCCGCGCGTTTTTGCGGTACCGTGCAATTATACCTACAAATACAAGTCTAGTACCCATAACACAAGCTCTGCTTAGCTTGGGACTAGATGGCGTTGTGTGATAGTTGTGGAATATTATTATATTATATTTAAAAAAAAAAAAAAATGCTTATTTCTGTTACACATATGAACACTTATTTAACACATATAAAAGGTTACATTTTGATTCTGTAACATTATTGTATCTGTTACATTTAGAAGTGTTTTTCTTTTAAGTTACGGTTACAGTTTGAGTCCCTGTATGAAACAGCTATATAAAAAATAAAATAACCGACGAAAAATGTTAACGCAATTGAGTTCAGAATTATGACCTTGAATCCATAGTAACATAGTTGCGCGTCAATCTCCCTACCACCCTGTATACTCGATAACAGTCAATGGCATCAATTTTTCAGTAAAAAATCTTAGATGTTAATATCTATTTACTGTTGTCAGGTCGTAAGATAGCGTTTGGTTCCATTCCCACCGCGTATAATCCAAAATTGATGTTTCCATTTAATTTGTAAGTAGTTTTACTACTGTATCACGCTGCTAACATATAATCTAGCATAGGGAGACATTATGTGAATGTCGCCAGACGTCGTAGCCTTAAAACTAGTTCAAAACTATATAAAAGATAAAACATAAAAAAACGTTGTAAATAAATGCATAGTATTAATGTTAGTCTAGTATGGTACGGGATGAAAACCGATGTAGCAAGCCCACAACAAGTAGGTTAGCCTCACTACAGACCGCTGCACGACTTATTATATCTCATTTTCTGTGAATAGAGGGTAGTCAGATATTATAATGACATATTTACAGTTTTTGCGTTGTTTTGTAGTAAAGATTGTATATAGTTATGTGGTTGGGCAGCGGTTTGTATGAGACTTCGATGGTACAAAGGAGGAGCGCTCGTTTTTACGTTGGTTTTAGCTGCTGCAGACTGCTCTTTGGATAAATGGAAATCGTTTTCTGTATCGTAATCATTTATCTCGGTTTCCGAGACTTTTCAACCATCAAATTTCATGTCATCTTAATTAGTTAGTGATTTCGTCGAACCAATGACAACTAAACACGAGATTTCACTATAGACTTACCGATTTTAATTAGTAATTAGTAGCTTCAATAGGCTTTCTCAAACGCGAGGCATTGACAAAACCTTTTTGTCAAATATACAAAATGTACCTGTCAAGATATTCCTCGTTACGGGAACTAACCCGTTTACATTCGACATCTTTGAGGTTCGACCGTAACCTATTAATCTCCATAACTTATATATTTGAATTAGGAATTTGAGATAATTTTCAAACCATGGAACAACAAACTGAATGTCATACTAAACAAAGTTCAAATCCCATTGCAACCAAAAAACTATTACAACCTTTTTTTTGTTACAAATGGTCACTCAAAAATTAACTTAAAATACATTTGATTAAAGTAGATAACTGATTGAGTGGCGACGGAATGTAAATTACCTGAGATTATGAACACTGCTATAATGTGACAGCTAGAACCACGTAAGCGAGCCCCGACGGACCCACCTTGCCTTATCTCAAATAACTGTCACTGTGATCCGTAACGCGTAGTTTTTGGACCCCCGCACCCCTCACCCCGCACTCGACGTGTACAATGTACTGTATATAATATACAAGTGGTCGTTAGGTAATTATTATCGTATCATTGGTTTATTAGAAATTTGCTTCATTATTATAACTGCTGTATACGTGTCCTCCGATGTGAAAAGACGTTTGAATGTATGTAAATAAGGATATATTAAGTAGAAGAATATTGTAAGGTTGGGGTGTTCAGTTGCGAAGTGAAGATGAAATTGTACTACATACATATGATATTCAACATAAGATAGACAATACAAAATGGCGAAGTATTTAGGCTGTAAAAGCAAATTATTATTTAATGTCATTAGGCCAAATGCCTGTCAAAAATCAGGTCCACTTGTTTACTTCGCTTTTTTGTCTATTAACCGGTAGAATGTCGTAATTACAGAAACAATTAAAAAGCCATTGTATATTGCGTGGATCCACGTATATAAAAGGTTAAGAGGTGGATTATTGGTAATTTTATAAACTGAAAATAAAAATTTGAAAACAAAATTGATTTAATAAAATTGAAATCGGATTGGAGGCAAAAACGAATTTCAAGGGCCTTCGTATCTATCAAATCTCTTATAAAATGTATTTCATGCGTACATTAGCGACTGTCACCCCGGCGGAGGATATAAGGCCGTGGGAAGAGCACACAGTATGGCGGCGCCTAAACGAACACGCTTCTTATTTTATGTAATTGTACGTATTGCGTTTCCAGACTTTCAGAGATCTCGTATTATTTTAAGTTTTAAGTACACGACTGTTCATTTTACACACAAGTGATCTTTAGTTGTAGGACGTCACGTTTGTATTCTACTTTGTACCCTACGGCCAGTCAGCCAAGGCTTTTCTCTTAATTTTAAGTTATCGCACACTCGAATGCTCCCGCGCAAGCAGAGGGATTCACACTTTCTTTTATATTTCATGTAAATATTAGTGGTAATGCGGTAAGACTCTTAGGTTTCGTGTTAACAATTAGATCGCCTCCGTTCTTAGTTTGTGTTCAGTAATCCCACATTAATTTTGTATTATAATTTCCACAATATATAAAAAAGTAAAAAAAAAAAATACAAAATAATATGAGAAAATAATTGTATTCTTCGTTTTTATAATTATGACCTTTGTTTTAATTACTATTATTACCAATCGTAATGTAAATAGATACTTTGTGCACTGATAGTCGTGTTTAAGTTAACTTTAGATATTAATATAAAATGGCTGTATCGATTCTCTTTATGTAAAGCCCAAGACACAACGTTCACTATAAGACTTAGTAGAAATGTTTCCTTTGCGATTATAATTAAATTGTCCTCTAACATTTTGTAATGTATAGAATGGTTTTAGTTAGCAGTCACGACGGACGATAGTATTGTAATTTAGTTTGTTCACGTGTACACTGTACAGCGACCTAGAAACGTAATGTAAATATAAAAGATACATGTTTCTGTCGTGTACGGAGTTAGTTGCATTTTACCATTGTTGCGAACTGCCAAAACTATTGTAATGATTTTGTAGCGTGATACGCCATTACATCACATAACTAACGCTGTATTAAAATAGCGATGGAAATTTTGAAAATAAATAACTTTCATTTTCCGTAATACTCTTGCATTTTGATAAGTTTTGTATCTGTAATACACGCGCTGTTTGCTCAAAATGCTATAAATATTGCCTATAAAATAAAATAATCAGAATTTCTGTCGTTTTTTTTACGTTTTCCTGTGTTGGTACCTATACTTTAGCTTTGTATTCCTGAATAAATTGAATATAAATGTTTGGTGTCGTGTAGTTAGTTGTGTGGTGAGTGGCGTATGCGTAGATCGTGAGCCGGGTAGCGACGTGGACCGGCCAGCGACACTGTGTAACAATAAACTACTGCATAATTATATACGTGCGTTTTATTTCTACCTTTTAGATATCCTTTCCTTGGTCCAACTTGTTCCCACAAAACACTTAATTATCTCCAAAAACAGGGCTTCCTCTCTCCTACCCTTTTGGCTGTGCCCTACAGGGTCCATAATGATCTAAATTATACAGGAAGATTTTTCACTATGAGACCAACTCTGAAATCACGAAAAAAAAATTAGCTGTTTCATACATTTTGGTCAAGTAGGTATTTGAACTTTTGTAATAAACAGCTGATCTTTTTTTCGTGACTTCAGAATTGGTCCCATAGTGAAAGTTGTTCATATTCATGAGTAGAACACCCAGTAAAAATTTGGATGATGATAAAAAAATATCCCTGTATAGTTACCACCTAAGTACACATGGTAAAGCAATAAAGATATTTAGTATTGAGTCTTCGATGATGCAAGCCTTCAGCATGGAGTGCACGGCGAACGGTTAATAAAGATGTGTTGAATGACTCTGAAAAATGTCGTGTTGGTATGAAACCGTCTGTTTCATATTCATTAATTCCATGAGCCGTCTCTGTTCTTCTATAATAAGCGCACAGTATTTCTCTAGAACAAAGAATGGAATACTGTTCGACATCTATAAGCAAAATACTAAAACTGTTTACTATTAATAATTAAAATAATATTTTTGTTTTCTTTTATTTAAACCTCATAATGAATTTAAAACTTTATTTAATAAGGCATCTTCCGAGTAAAACGATTAACACTGCTTTTGATTTAAGTAGATTTATGTTTAGTAAATTAATGATACAGTTCGGTTTCATTCGCTAAGTATTTGGGTTTTGTTATATCCAATTTTATGCAGCGCAATAATATTTGCCCTCGCTTCAATATTGATATTTGACTGCATTTTGAAAATAATAACTACAACACGGCTAATAGATTTGAACACCTCGTCACTATAATAACCAACATAGTCGTAACGAACAGCATACTCTGTCTGTCTACAACCCAGCTACTGGGTAATACGATACCCCAATGGTAAGACTGGTTGTCAGCTTTTCGGGTTTCTGACGACCCGTAACGACTGTCAAAGATCCACGAATGACAGCCGGGACCAACGGCTTAACGTGCTTTCCAAGGCACGGAGGGGTCTTGGTATGTAAAGATGGTCACCCATCCATAGACCAACCGCGGCAAGCGTAGCTTAACCTGATGGATCGACCCGTGCGACTGATATTACTTAGCCACAAGCCCCTCTACGCCAGATTATTACACCATAATATTTCAATTTCGACGACCTCTGTGGCCGAACAGTCAAGCATTCGAACTGCCGCGCAAGGGGTTCGAATCCTACTAGGGGCAATATTTGTCTAATGAATATGCATGTTTGTACCCGAGTCATGGTCGTTTATTTTTATCCGATATCTAGTACTCAAAATACAGGCTCACTAGAGGCAGACAGATAATTGGTATGAGTGTGTCATATTTATTTATAATTTCAATATGGATTACGAACTAATGGTTAGGTATTACGAAGTTATCTCTCCAATAATATCTTGTAAATTGTCGTTTGCGCGAATTCACTTTTTTGGGTTGGATACACGGAATAACCCAGTTTTTTTTTTTATTTGACGAACTGGTGCCAAATAAATATTATTAATATTCTTTTTTTCTCAAGCCCCATTTTCCTGCCGGTGGAATACAATAAAATTGAAGCAACAAATGACTTGCAGTGTCTAAACACTGTTTAGACGGTGAAACTCTCGTAGTTGTTTTAACTTATGATATACAACTGGTAAATAAAAAAAAAATGTAAATCAGGCTTAACACTGCCCGCCCCGTGGATCGAACCCAAAACCGCACGCTTCAGTGGCGGATTTACACATTTGCCGCCAGTAGGCTATTCAAATTTTGTCGCCCCTACCGACCTCTACAATAATGTCCACTGTCTTTTGTATATTGCTTCGCCTTTTCTTCAAAATACTTTAAATGTTCTCGTTCATCAGCTACGAAAACTTGCAGAGATTTGTAAAGGTCGGCAACTGTGGTAAAGTCTACGGTAGAAGCCTGAATTTGAGCATTACTTTGTTTATTCTTTCCAAAAAAACAGGGTAGGTATATAAATATTAATCTTTTAATTTCAGTAAGACATTAAAAAAAATGTTAGCCCCAAATTTGCCGTCCCTAAAATCTGCCGCCCTAGGCTCCAGCCTACTCAGCCTATTGGTAAATCCGCCACTGGCACGTACGCTTAGCAATCGCACTAGATTAACCTTTTAACCGCCTACGTCGGATTAATCCGACTAATATTTTCGTGCCCATTCCGCCAGACATCTCGTTTAATCTGTATTATTATTATATCATCACAGCTCGTTTCATCGGTATTTATTTTAGGTTTTTTTTTTTTTTTTCTCGGGCGCTGGGGGCACGACAACTGATATAAAGTCGGGCGGTTAAAAGGTTAACGAATAACGACCCGTTCCGGGAATCGAACTGGGACTCCACGCTGAGCAGATTCGCCGAATAAACAATACGCACGGAGACGTCACGGTGTATTCCTATTAATGTTTATTTCCCACTATCTTTATTACTTGCATATAAATGTACTTATCGGTGGTCAGGGACTGTTGTTTGTGCCTAAAGCATCTTGTGAGCGGTCGACTGTCAAGATAATATGGAGAAATACGTGATTTTTGTGCTTTGTGTTATACTGTGTAAGTTTTCTTTTTAATATTTACTTTATAATATAATTTATCTAAATAATAATTTAATTTAATACTTATCTATTTCAAATTTAATTTAATTTCTTTTTTATTTTTGATACTATGGGTGTACTCGTATGTGTAAAAACTTGCCTGAAATAAACGAATTTTATTTATTTAGTTAATACCTAATAGAAAAAATTTACAAGTGACAACTTTTTATTAAACAATGAGATTCATATGGTAAAACATTTTTTTTTTCATAAAATAATAAATGATTCAAACTATTTATATAAATATGAACCGGAATAAAAATAGACAATCGTGTTAACTTTTGTTAAAAAGCGAGATTAATAAGGTAAAAAAATCTTATTTTTTCATAAACATTCGACTATTTATTTCAATATGATCCGGAAATTACTCTCAAAAGTGAATTTTTCAAACTCCTGGGCATCCATAATCGGAGCAAATTTTCTGATGTTATTTTAAACTGTTTCAAATTTTGAAAACAAATTTGATAGTAATAATAATAATAACACATTTATTTCAGATTAAAAATCCATATGTTGTTAGTAAAAGTCTTAACCTAATGCTAAAAAAATCCTAATGCTTCTGAATAAGGAAAGTCACAAAGTAAAATAATAAAGTAAACAATCGCCCCAACAAAGTAATCAAATAAATAGTGAATGATAACGTTTCAGACGAAAGATTGAACTGTCAGTCATCAGTGTAATTATACATTTTATGAGCATTATAAATGAGTGGCTACAGTTCACATATCATTATTGTAAGCGTAGGTTAAGATCAAGGTCTGAGTTCAGAGTACCTACTAGCTTCTTTTAATATGTAGGAGATTTTATTTATTGCTATAAATACTCATAATTTATTCACCGTTTATACCTAATATGAGCTCAACTGTCACTAATGAGACACAATTACTTTTCTACTAGCAGCGGCCCGCGATTTCACCCGCGAAAGTGTCGATCCCGTGGGAATGTCGGGATAAAAAGTATCCTATGTGTTAATCCTGGTTATAAAGTATCTGTGTGCCAAATTTCATCCAAATCCGTTCAAAGGTTTACGTGTGATTGAGTAATAAACATCTTCACAAACTTTCACATTCATAATATTATAGTAGGATTGTTCGAGGTGATATATATCATCTGCTTAGTCTAACCGGATGCAGCTGAATACCAGTATTTAACGTGGAGCGACTGCCTATCTGACCTCCACAACCCAGTTACTGGGTAACACGACACCCCTTGGTAAGACTGGTTGTGTTAACTTGTTAGACTTTCGGGCTTCTGATGACCCGTAACGACTGTCAAAGATCCACGAATGACAGCCGGGACCAACGGCTTAACGTGCTTTCCGAGGCACGGAGTGGTCTCGGTATGTAAAGATGGTCACCCATCATCGACAACCGCAAGCGTAACCTATCGTAGATCGACCCGTGCGGCTGTTATAACTTGAAAATAAAAAATGAAAAAGTGTATTCACAGAAATATTTTTTTTGCAAGATATATAATTACCTCCGTCAAACTGCAAAGCATTTTGTTGGCAGACGTAGCAAATTATTTTTTTGTACATATTATATATATATATGTGTATATTTTTTTTCTTAGCCACAAGCTCCTGATTTCACCATTTATATAAATGCCTTAGATATACAAGGTGAATTTTTCAAGTGGGCGTGGATGGCCAAATCCGAAACTATGAGGAATAGCGAAAAGTACTCAAAGGAGTCGCGGGCCCGATTTTGATGAAAACTAAAACTGCATCATTGGATTTTTGAAAAATCAATATTTCTGGCCAGGAATCGAACCTGTTGATTTTGAAAAAAAAAACACACGCTGTATTATTACACCATTCGATAGTGTCGCTAATAAGGATCAAATTCTGGGAAGTAATGACATACGGCAAACTAAAGGAAAGAGCTCATTTTTATCAAAATACTTTTTTATTTTCTTATGCTACCTACCTATTAAACCTTAACTGATTAATTGTTCAAAATTATGACAATTATTTTTGAATACATAGCTGGATTCGACGTCTCAAGGATTGCACTGCAATTTAAAATTTGAATTTAGAACATAATTTTGTGAAGGTGACTGCGCTACGAGTATTTCGGGTGTAAAAATATCGAGCATCATTTCGAACAAGGTATGAAAAAAGAAGCAGTTTATTAAAATTCAACATTTTCCTTAAGTTTGCCGTATGTCATTACTTCCCAGAATTTGATCCTTATTAGGGACACTATCGAATGGTGTAATAATACAGTGTGTGTTTTTTTTTTCAAAATCAACAGGTTCGATTCCTGGCTAGAAATATTGAATTTTCAAAAATCCGATGATGCAGTTTTAGTTTTCATCAAAATCGAGCCCGCGACTCCTTTGAGTACTTTTCGCTATTCCTCATAGTTTAGAATTTGGCCATCCACGCCCACTTGGAAAATTCACCCTGTATAGGCAGTTGCTCCATGTAAATTACTGGTAGGTGTCTATTCAGCTGCATCCGGTTATACTAGATGATAAGTCTTAGGTAGTTGGAAAAAGGCTAAACTATAAACATGTTTACGATAATGCCATACATACATATGTGGAAATCCCTTAGGCTGTATTTAGTGCTGGACCGATGGTTAGCGCCAGCGCTAACATCGGTCGCTTACTGATTTATATGGAGTCGCGCTTGCTGACCGTCGATGCTACACTATAGACGTCCATTTATCGTCAGTATCTTGGTACGTGTGACCGACGGTATGCGACTGACATTAGCGTATAGTTAGCGCCACGAAAGATGAGACTTGACACACCAAGTGGTTTGACTTGAGCAGTATACGATTTTAGGTCACTTTAGCGGTATGAGGTCTGAGCACGGGACATGACCGGACGTCATAGGGGCGGCGGAAAGAGCGCGGGAGGCGGGGTCAAGTCTCATCTTTCGTGGCGCTAACTATAACACTAAATCCAGCCTTAGCTGGCTTATTAGGTACCTTTCTACCCTAAGGCAATGTAGGTATCATATTATATTACCAGTTTAAAATGACAAACACTACCGTAAACTTCATTCTGCAACAGTAACTCATAGTCAACTCCATCCACATTAACGTTCTACCCCCGCTTACAGCACCGACAGTGGCGCCTCCACCAGAAACCACAAAACAATACCGCAACGATTACGTCTACAATAGGAAAACTGATGCTTTCTACAAGTTGCACATTGAGAAGGTCCGACGCTGGCAGGTCACCAGCCTTTGCGATGTAGAGGGCGCACAGCTCATGATCCCGGCTACAGACTACGACATCATGCAGCTGCATTCTATGTTCAAGCAGTTTCCAGACCTTGGGGACTATGTGTGGGTGGGCGATGATGGACAGAGGCATGAATCTGCTGAGGAGCAGCCGATTATTGATTGTAAGTAATGTCATGTGTATAATCTTGTTGATTCTGTATTTAAGTTGAGTAAGAAAGTATATCATTTCACTGGCTCACTACCACACCAAGCGTTATAGTGCAGACCCTGTTGTGTAAATAATTTCATCACCACTGCTCTCAAAACGGTGAAGGAAAACATCGTGAGGAAACCGGCATGTCCTAGGATCAAAAGTTCGAAGACATGTAAAATATACCTGGGTCCGTGTGGTAGATTATAGCCCACTCCTTCTCGAAGAGAGGAGGCCTATGTGTTATCAGTGGGAACATTATAAGCTGATTAAACATACCTTTTACTGATTTGTATTACTCACAGCGTTACTTTTATAATGTATGATGATTCTAGTGAGTCCAAGCGGTTCTGACGTGGATACGGAAAATATTGGGCAATGTGACGTGGCGACTCGGTCGGGCGATATCGAGACTATAATGTGTTTCCGAGAGATGCCGTTCATATGCAAAGTGGCTGCCAAAGACGCGCCTTACGATCAGCGCTGTGGTGTCTATGGAAAAAGTAAGTGTAAAACAGTAGCCAAATGCGAGTCGGACTCGCACAGGTAGGATTTCGTACCACCATAAAGGCCTATTCAAACCTAAGCGGTATTCGCTGCCGCTGTGGGTGTGTAGGTTACATACCGCGCGGGTTTCGCTCAGGTATTTAGTATCAAGTTCGGCGGCTAGAGCGACCTGAGCGGTATTCGCTGCCGCTGTGGTTAGAAGTGCATACCGCGCGGGTTTCGCTCAGGTATTTAGTATCAAGTTCCGAGGCTAGAGCGGAATACTTGGTGTCATAGTACCGCATAGGTATTGTTTCGCTTGTTGGGCGAAACCTCGAACTCTATCCACAAGGGTAGCGAAATCTGTTTTGGTGTAAACAGTAATATTACCGCATAGCCACTCGGTTTTCTCTACCGCAGACGGTAGCGAATACCGCTCAGGTTTGAATAGGCCTTTAAATATTTACTGTGTATGTTTTTTACTAAAGTAGGTATTTAAAAAAATATAAATAAATATAGTTGTCCGTCCATCCGTCCTAAAGGGATTACTAAGGAATAATCCCTATTACTAAGGCTACGGGTAAGGGATCCGCACCCAAAATACGAGAGAAAAGGTACATAATATTCTAGCGGTAGATCCTGATAGATTAAGAAGTTGGATACTTCAACAATGGGACTGTAATAATAGCGTTGTCATGGATTCAGTACCTACATGTTTCTAATTGCAATTGTAAAAAAAAAATGAGCTCTGTCATCATTTTGACCGCGTAGGAAAAAAAAATCTCCACTATAGTCCGCGCGGAACTAGTTGGCAGCGCCATAGGTATGTGAGCGGTGGGACGGAGGGGCGGGGGCGCGTTACTAAGTACGTGGGTTGCGAACCGCCGCCTCACCCCTGTCCCCACCTCAGCGGCCAACAAGTTCCGCGCGGACTGTAGCGGGTCTAGAACCATGATCTGAATTCATATTTACAGTTTGCGCGTAGATGTCCTTGCTACTCAGTAAACTTACAAAATTAAATTTTCTTTAACCTTTTAACCGCCCGACTTTATATCAGTTGTCGTGCCCCCACCGCCAGAGAAAAAAAAAAACAAAAAAACGAGAAATAAATACCGATGAAACGAGCTGTCATGATATAATAATAATACAGATTAAACAAGATGTGTTTTTGGTCGTATATATATGACTCTGGCGGAATGGGCCCGAAAATATTTGTCGGATTAATCCGACGTAGGCGGTTAAAAGGTTAAGGACTCAGCTACAACTATTCTTTGACAACTTTATTGGCTCACCATTTCACCATTGACCTTGACGACCACTAACAAAATTCCCTTCTAATTCATAGACTACAAATACTACCCATCAGCGGGTAGCTGCTACAAGATCCCTCGGGTGCCATTCACCTGGAGCCAGGCCTACTCCGAGTGCCAAGCCGAAGGCGCTCACCTGCTGGTGATCAACTCCCAGGCTGAACATGATGCTATCTTCAACCTTACGAATACTGAGGCGAAAGTCCAAGGCTCTAAGGCCTTCTACTTCTTCTTTGCTGGATTTAGAGCTGATAAGCCTGTTGGAAATGCTACACTGGTGTTTAGAACTATTTTTAGTGAGTATTTCTTTTTTTTTCTTTTGTTTTAATTGTGTAAATTAGTAGTAATTTAGTGTGACAGGAGTGGGACAGCATAGGATAATAAAAAAAAAGAAATAGTAGATAGGTACTCCCGTACAAGAATTACCACATTCTATTCAGGCACAGAATATACACCGTGTGCCGGACGATATACATAAACTTCGACCAGATGTTCAGACCATGAAAATAAGCATGTTTCACTATGGACCCATTAATGTATTTTTATTTTTTTTTGTTAATTTTCATAAAAACTAAATACCTTGACGTAAATCGCCCGATATGCATGCCTCTTTATTCGAATTGGCAACGATGACGTATTCATAAGATTTGGCGGGCTACAACTTGTCAAAACTAAGTTAAGACCCTTTCTTACTGCATAGCTCAATTAAATTTCACTAAATGAAATCACAAATATCTTTATAACGAATCCTTTTTAAGTACTACTTCCTTTGTTAGATTTAATTTGTAAAAGCTATAGAAGCGTTTGACCGAGTTTATGGATAACGTAAAGAACACGGTGTATTAGGTATAGTTGAATCAGGGTGGAAAGTTGAAACTGACCTTGTAGGGAAAGTTTTCTAAATTTTACCCAAAGTAATATTTAACGGACGTCTCCTCCGGGGCCCGCTCCATTTACCACTCAGTATTTTTGTATTTCCTATTTCATAACCATTACCAAGTCATCAGTCCATGTAATTTGTAATCTGTACATCTGGAACAGTAGAGGGTGTAAAACCCTATATTTTCTTGAGTTGGTAGTTGGTACCTATATCATTTTGAAACTGGGAAACTGACAAAGTGGGAAAATACTGAAAACTTTCGGAATTTTTACCGAAATCCACTCTGATGAAATCAAAGTCAAATCATTTATTTCAAATAGGCACATATAAAAGGTATAGACGCCAGCACATCAAGCTACCCAAAACTATCAAATTTTCCCAATCAACTTTGAACCTTATGTTTTAGCAATAAAGTTGAAAATCTAATAAAGAAATTTGACAGATTGTAGTAGCTTGCTTTCCTGGCGTCTAAACTTTTGAATTTCAAAATTTACACAAAAAAGAATTGATTCTAGTTGCTCCTTCCAAACGGTAGTATCGTATGGAGAAGAATGGGGAAGAAAATCCGCCGTTACTCTTTTAAAATGTTTTACAATAGTTTGTGTAGTACATTAGCCCCCTTACTAATGAACGTTGTATAGCGTAAGTATAGTTACACGACGCTTTGTCTTCTTCTTTCGAAAGTCAAATTACTGACGACTGAAAGAGAGAAATCGGTGTGGAACTATTCATCAGATATACAATATAGTATAATAATACGTTTATTAGTAAGGGGGTAATTATATAATTACTAGCTGCAACCCGCGGTTTCACCCGCATAAACTCTCGATCCTATGGGAATATCGGGATAAAAAGTAACCTATGTCCTTTCCCGGGACTCAAACTATCTTTATACCAAATTTCATCTAAATCGGTTCAGCGGTTTAGGCGTTAAAAGGTAACATACAGACAGACAGACCGACAGACAGACAGACCGACAGACAGACAGACCGACAGACAGACAGAGTTACTTTCGAATTTAAAATATTAGTATAGATATGTGAAGACGATACACCTAGAATAAAATTACTATACCACAATAGGTACAAAGAATTGAAAATAAAGAAAGTCTTGGGCAAAACA
This sequence comes from Amphipoea lucens, assembly GCA_947508005.1. NCBI lineage: Eukaryota > Metazoa > Arthropoda > Insecta > Lepidoptera > Noctuidae > Amphipoea > Amphipoea lucens. The sequence goes on from OX382367.1 coordinate 17,640,598, forward strand.
TAATACCTACGTTTCGTATTTTTCCAGACCAAACTTTAGAAGAAGCTGGCTTCAGTGACTGGGCAAAAAACGAGCCAAACAACGCGTTAGGTCGCGAGTTCTGCGGCTCCATCTTTCAAAACGACGGGAAACTAAACGACGTGGACTGTTCCGAAAATTTCGGCTTTATTTGTGAAAAAGAGGTCCCAGCATCTTCATAATTTTATTATAATTATGCCTACTCGTATCGTTATCGTTTATTGGAATAAGGCCTGAACCGGCATCCTAATTGCGTAACACATTATCAGCCACAATCTGAATAATTTTGAAGGATATTGCTTATCCATTGCTTCATATGTTCGACAAATTTGTCTGTTCAGCAACGTAAGTAACGTAATGAATGTTGTTGAAATGTCAAAATGAAAGCCGTTGCTACTGTTACCCCTTTACTAATAAACGTTGTATAGCTTGTACTATTTATTATGTGGTATAGCGTCTGTATAGTTACACAACGCTTTGTCTTCTTCTTTCGAAAGTCAAATTACTGTCGGCTGAAAGAGAGAAATTGGTGTGTAACTATTCATCAGAGGGGCAATTCTCGTAATTTTAAGAACGTTCACAGTCTGAAAGCCAATTCTCCTAATTTAAAACATTCAAAATCTAGTCGCAGTCTCATCTCGGCGATAATCAAATGTCAAAACCTTGTCAAAATCTAGGGAAATTAGAGGTAATTTTGACAGATTGAGACTGAGATCAGACTGGGAACGTTTTTAAAATTACGAGAATTGCCCCTTAGATCTCAGTCTCAATCTGTCAAAAATACGTCTAATTTCCCTACATTTTGACAAGTTTTTGAGATTTGTTTGTCGCCGAGATGAGACTACGACTAGATTTTGAACGTTTTCAGATATAATAGTTTATTAGTAAGGGGGTTAGTGTGTTACGCAAAACCCAGCTGATCTATTCGCCCGCGCACTTAGGAGCAATCTTTGCTGCCTGTTACCGAGCTACAGAAGAGGATAGAGTCACGGGAAAATGCGTTTTCGGGTGAATATACAGGGTGTTACAGAAAGGGTATATCAATACAAACGGGTTGAAAAGTGTATCTGGTCTAGAATCTCTGTACAAAATTTCAGCTCAAAAGTAGTAACTTTGAAAATGCTTAATATTTTTTTATTTCGATAGTTTATTAAATTGAAATCATAACAAACCTGTCACCGCACTACGACGGTCATTATCCATTACCTATCTGTAGTGTGTCTGTGCGCCTAGTACATACACATCACGCCGCCGCGCGCCAGTGCAGCGCCGTGATGTCAAAAAAAAAAAAAAAATTAAGCATTTTCAAAGTTAATGCTTTTGAGCTGAAATTTTGTACAGAGATTCTAGACCACATACACTCTTCAACCCGTTTGTATTGATATACCCTTTCCGTAACACCCTGTAGGTGGTCTGGCTCAGTCCTTATAAATAGGACGGGGTTATATCAAAATTTAAATAATTTAATTCTGACCAAGTTTCAAAATTTTTGAAATGCGACTAAATAAGTATGTATATCCCCAGCGGTTGAGAATTTGGACTACCGAGGGCGATTAAGCGACGGTTAGTGATTTTAACAATATTTAAAATGTATAATATATACGAAGCTTTATATTTAAAAAACATTTTGTAGTTGAAACAAAATAAATTGAAATTGTTTGCGATTTTGTATTTTTACTTTATTCATTTTAAGGATGTTAAGATGCTGATTTACAGTTTACTTACTACTTGTTTTATTTTAATGGAAGTTTTGTTAAACGGTTCCATGTTTTAATACGAACGATGTTTTAGTAGAAGACTATAATTCGATTTCAGCTAAATATTGATTCGCAAAGTTTCCAATGTTTGAAATATTTTTGAAAATAAAAACTAAGTTGATGAAAACGGCTCTACAATTCGACCCAATAAAGAAAATATACCACGAATACTGAATTGTAACCATTTTGGAATATTGGTAGTACCTAATTAAAAATTAACGAGACTTTTGTTTTAGTTTTTTTAGATTTAGCGAGACACATCTGTGTTTATTTTTGGAACAGACGTTGTTGCTAACGAACTATTATCGACCTAGGAACATGTTGGAGCATGCACACGTTTTAAGGCATACACAGAAAATCCATCATGGTCAACTCGACTGCTCCATTACCAGTCGGCGGGTTGTCCCTAATTGAACCACTCTAAACAGTTACCCCCTTATTCATAATCCTATTTTATCTCTATTTTAGCTAAAATAGGTTTATAGAACTTTTGTCTTTATCTGTCACGTTGTCATTTCTGTGTGTAAGAAAGAGAAAAACCCCATTTTAACCAAAATAGGTTTGATAAGTTTTATGAATAAGGGGGTTAATCTTTCCTCTAATATTTAGCTGGTATCTACCTTTATGTTGGCAGTAAATTGAAACATAATTATTCACGTAGGTACGCATATTACAACCTATATACCCATTGGATGCGGGGCTTAATTTAATTTCGGTGCCGGTGTACAGTCAACAAAAGAAATAAGTATGCAGGATCGTCGGATATAGTTGAAGTTTAGTGAAACCGATGGATGGACTTCCCAACTGAACTTTCGACAAACTTTAATACGACAAGATTTTAATTCGACACTACGGAACTCCGACACGTCTTCATTTCGACAATACTTTACTTCGAAATACCTTAAGTCCGACACTACTGTACTCCGATAAAGCGTTTCTTCGACATGACTTAACTAGAAATGATGCGACTTCGACGACATGCTTCTTCGACAACTATGGCAGTCCGACATGAGTCAATTTCGACGTACTATACTCCGGCCAGCTGTACTTCGACAATATCTTACTTCGACGTTATATATCTGAGACACGATGCTACTTCGAGATTATTCTGCGACTATATAATCACGCAGTGTCTTACACAGGGCGCCAGGGACATGGACGCACAAAACTGTGTGAAACCAGGGACTTAAAAACACCTACATAAAGGTTACAGAATTATAAGTGTTTCATATTGAATTGATAACAGAATCAAATATGTAACCCTTATAAACGTGTTTTTCAATGTGTTAACAGAAAACACTTAAAAGTGTAACAGTAATATATCTGTAAGTAACCGAAAAGTGTTTTGATAAGTGTAACCGGTAAACGCGTCGTTGCCAAAATAGCCGTAATCCCGACTGGATTGAGGCTATTATGCCATCGCCGCGTCTGTCGGTCCGCCGCGCGTTTTTGCGGTACCGTGCAATTATACCTACAAATGCTTATTTCTGTTACACATATTAACACATATTTAACACATATAAAAGGTTACACTTTGATTCTGTAACATTATTGTATCTGTTACATTTAGAAGTGTTTTTCTTATAAGTAAAACATTTTTAAAAACGCTTATTACTATTACAGTTTGAGTCCCTGTATGAAACAGCAAATTTTTGTTAAAATAACCGACGAAAAATTTTAACGCAGTTATGTACTGAATCCATAGTAATACAGTTGTGCGTCAATCTCCCTACCACCCTGTATACTCGATAACAGTCAATGGCATCAATTTTTCAGTAAAAAATCTATTTACTGTTGTCAGGTCGTAAGATAGCGTTTGGTTCCATTCCCACCGCGTATAATCCAAAATTGATGTTTCCATTTAATTTGTAAGTAGTTTTACTACTGTATCACGCTGCTAACATATAATCTAGCATAGGGAGACATTGTGTGAATGTCGCCAGACGTCGTAGCCTTAAAACTAGTTCAAAACTATATAAAAATTAAAACATAAAAAAACGTTGTAAATAAATGCATAGTATTAATATTAGTCTAGTATGGTACGGGATGAAAACCGATGTAGCAAGCCCACAACAAGCAGGTTAGCCTCACTACAGACCGCTGCACGACTGATTATATCTCCTTTTCTGTGAATAGAGGGTAGTCAGATATTATAGTGACATATTTACAGTTTTTGCGTTGTTTTGTAGTAAAGATTGTATATAGTTATGTGGTTGGGCAGCGGTTTGTATGAGACTTCGATGGTACAAAGGAGGAGCGCTCGTTTTTACGTTGGTTTTAGCTGCCGCAGACTGCTCTTTGGATAAATGGAAATCGTTTTCTGTATCGACATTTACCTCGGTTTCAGAGACTTTTCAATTAAATCGGCCATCAAATTTCATGTTATCTTCATTGGTGGATGATTTCGTCGAACCAATATTATCAATTAACACAGATTTCACTACAGATTTACTGATTCTAATTAGTAGCGCGAACAGGCTTTCTGAAACGCGTGGCATTGACAAAACCTTTTCGTAAAATATACAAACTGTATCTGTGTGTATTGCTCGTAACGGGAACTAACCCGTTTACCTTTGCCACCCTTGAGGTTCGACCGTAATCTATTAATCTCCAAACTTATATATTTGAATTAAGAATTTGAGATAATTTTCAAATTATGGAACAACAAACTGAACGTATACTTAACAATGTTCAAATCCCATTGCAACCAAAAAACTATTACAACTTTTTTTTGCTACAATTGCTCACTCAAAAATCAACTTAAAATACATTTAATTAATGTAGATAACTGATTGAGTGGCGATGGAATGTAAATTACCTGAGATTATGAACACTGCTATAATGTGACAGCTAGAACCACGTAAGCGAGCCCCGACGACGGACCCACCTTGCCTTATCTCAGATAACTGTCACTGTGATCCGTAACGCGTAGTTTTTGAACCCCCGCACCCCTCACCCCGCACTCGACGTGTACAATGTACTGTATATAATATACAAGTGGTCGTTAGGTAATTATTATCGTATCATTGGTTTATTAGAAATTTGCTTCATTATTATAACTGCTGTATACGTGTCCTCCGATGTGAAAAGACGTTTGAATGTATGTAAATAAGGATATATTAAGTAGAAGAATATTGTAAGGTTGGGGTGTTCAGTTGCGAAGTGAAGATGAAATTGTACTACATATGATATTCAACATAAGATAGACAATACAAAATGGCGAAGTATTTAGGCTGTAAAAGCAAATTATTATTAATGTCATTAGGCCAATTGCCTGTCAAAAAGCAGGTCCACCTGTTTACTTCGCTTTATTGTCTATTAACCGGTAGATTGTTGTAATTACAGAAACAATTAAAAAGCCATTGTATATCGCGTGGATCCACGTATATAAAAGTTTAAGAGGTGGATTATTGGCAATTTTATAAACTGAAAATAAAAAATTGAAAACAAAATTGATTTAATAAAATTGAAATCGGATTGGAGGCAAAAACGAATTTCAAGGGCCTTCGTATCTATCAAATCTCTTATAAAATGTATGTACATTAGCGACTGTCACCCCGCTGGAGGATATAAGGCCGTGCGAAGAGCACACAGTATGGCGGCGCCTAAATGAACACGCTTCTTATTTTATGTACCTAATTGTACGTATTGCGTTTCCAGACTTTCAGAGATCTCGTATTATTTTAAGTTTTAAGTACACGACTGTTCATTTTACACACAAGTGATCTTTAGTTGTAGGACGTCACGTTTGTATTCTACTTTGTACCCTACGGCCAGTCAGCCAAGGCTTTTCTATTAATTTTAAGTTATCGCACACTCGAATGCTCCCGCGCAAGCAGAGGGATTCACACTTTCTTTTATATTTCATGTAAATATTAGTGGTAATGCGGTAAGACTCTTAGGTTTCGTGTTAACAATTATATCGCCTCCGTTCTTAGTTTGTGTTCAGTAATCCCACATTAATTTTGTATTATAATTTCCACAATATAAGTATAAAAAAGTAAAAAAAAAAAATACAAAATAATATGAGAAAATAATTGTATTCTTCGTTTTTATAATTATGACCTTTGTTTTAATTACTATTATTACCAATCGTAATGTAAATAGATACTTTGTGCACTGATAGTCGTGTTTAAGTTAACTTTAGATATTAATATAAAATGGCTGTATCGATTCTCTTTATGTAAAGCCCAAGACACAACGTTCATTATAAGACTTAGTAGAAATGTTTCCTTTGCGATTATAATTAAATTGTCCTCTAACATTTTGTAATGTATAGAATGGTTTTAGTTAGCAGTCACGACGGACGATAGTATTGTGATTTAGTTTGTTCACGTGTACACTGTACAGCGACCTAGAAACGTAATGTAAATATAAAAGATACATGTTTCTGTCGTGTACGGAGTTAGTTGCATTTTACCATTGTTGCGAACTGCCAAAACTATTGTAATAATTTTGTAGCGTGATACGCCATTACATCACATAACTAACGCTGTATTAAAATAGCGATGGAAATTTTGAAAATAATTAACTTTCATTTTCCGTAATACTCTTGCATTTTGATAAGTTTTGTATCTGTAATACACGCGCTGTTTGCTCAAAATGCTATAAATATTGCCTATAAAATAATCAGAATTTCTGTCGTTTTTTTTTTCGTTTTCCTGTGTTGGTATTCCTGAATAAATTGAATATAAATGTTTGGTGTCGTGTAGTTAGTTGTGTGGTGGGTGGCGTATGCGTAGATCGTGAGCCGGGTAGCGACGTGGACCGGCCAGCGACACTGTGTAACAATAAACTACTGCATAATTATATACGTGCGTTTTATTTCTACCTTTTAGATACCCTTTCCTTGGTCCAACTTGTTCCCACAAAACACTTAATTATCTCCAAAAACAGGGCTTCCTCTCTCCTACCCTTTTTGCTGTGCCCTACAGGGTCCATAATGATCTAAATTATACAGGAAGATTTTTCACTATGAGACCAACTCTGAAATCACGAAAAAAAAATCGGCTGTTTCACACGTTTTGGTCAAGTAGGTATTTGAACTTTTGTATTAAACGGCTGATCTTGTTTTCGTGACTTCAGAGTTGGTCCCATAGTGAAAGTTGTTCATATTCATGAGTAGAACACCCTGTAAAAATTTGGATGATGATAAAAAAATATCCCTGTATAGTTACCACCTAAGTACACATGATGGTAAAGCAATAAAGATATTTAGTATTGAGTCTTCGATGATGCAAGCCTTCAGCATGGAGTGCACGGCGAACGGTTAATAAAGATGTGTTGAATGACTCAGAAAAATGTCGCGTTGGTATGAAACCGTCTGTTTCATATTCATTCATTCCATGAGCCGTCTCTGTTCTTCTATAATAAGCGCACAGTATTTCTCTAGAACAAAGAATGGAATACTGTTCGACATCTATAAGCAAAATACTAAAACTGTTTACTATTAATAATTAAAATAATATTTTTGTTTTCTTTTATTTAAACCTCATAATGAATTTAAAACTTTATTTAATAAGGCATCTTCCGAGTAAAACGATTAACACTGCTTTTAAGTAGATTTATGTTTAGTAAATTAATGGTACAGTTCGGTTTCATTCGCTAAGTATTTGGGTTTTGTTATATCCAATTTGATGCAGCGCAATAATATTTGCCCTCGCTTCAACATTGATATTTGACTGCATTTTGAAAATAATAACTACAACACGGCTAATAGATTTGAACACCTCGTCACTATAATAACCAACATAGTCGTAACGAACAGCATACTCTGTCTGTCTACAACCCAGTTACTGGGTAATACGATACCCCAATGGTAAGACTGGTTGTCAGCTTTTCGGGTTTCTGACGACCCGTAACGACTGTCAAAGATCCACGAATGACAGCCGGGACCAACGGCTTAACGTGCTTTCCAAGGCACGGAGGGGTCTTGGTATGTAAAGATGGTCACCCATCCATAGACCAACCGCGGCAAGCGTAGCTTAACCTGATCGATCGACCCGTGCGACTGATATTACTTAGCCACAAGCCCCTCTACGCCAGATAATTACACCATAATATTTCAATTTCGACGACCTCTGTGGCCGAACAGTCAAGCATTCGAACTGCCGCGCAAGGGGTTCGAATCCTACTAGGGGCAATATTTGTCTAATGAATATGCATGTTTGTACCCGAGTCATGGTCGTTTATTTTTATCCGATATCTAGTACTCAAAATACAGGCTCACTAGAGGCAGACAGATAATTGGTATGAATGTGTCATATTTATTTATAATTTCAATATGGATTACGAACTAATGGTTAGGTATTACGAAGTTATCATTCCAATAACATCTTGTAAATTGTCGTTTCCACGAATTCACCTTTTTGGGTTGATACACGGAATAACCCAGTTTTTTTTTTATTTATTTGACGAACTGGTGCCAAATAAATGTTATTCTTTTTTTCTGAAGCCCCATTTTCACAATGCAAGTTTCTTGCAGGTGGAATACAATAAAATTGAAGCAACAAATGACTTGCAGCGTCTAAACACTGTTTAGACGGTGAAACTTTCGTAGTTGTTTTAACTTATGATATACAACTGGCAAATAAAAAAAAATGTAAATCAGGCTTAACACTGCCCGCCCCGTGGATCGAACCCAAAACCGCACGCTTCAGTGGCGGATTTACACATTTGCCGCCAGTAGGCTATTCAAATTTTGTCGCCCCTACCGACCTCTACAATAATGTCCACTGTCTTTTGTATATTGCTTCGCCTTTTCTTCGAAATACTTAAAATGTTCTCGTTCATCAGCTACGAAAACTTGCAGAGATTTGTAAAGGTCGGCAACTGTGGTAAAGTCTACGGTAGAAGCCTGAATTTGAGCATTACTTTGTTTATTCTTTCCAAAAAAACATGGTAGGTATATAAATATTAATCTTTTAATTTCAGTAAGACAAAAAAAAATGTTAGCCCCAAATTTGCCGCCCTAGGCTCCAGCCTACTCAGCCTATTGGTAAATCCGCCACTGGCACGTACGCTTAGCAATCGCACTAGATTAACGAATAACGACCCGTTCCGGGAATCGAACTGGGACTCCCACGCTGAGCAGATTCGCCGAATAAACAAACGCACAGAGACGTCACGGTGTATTCCTATTAATGTTTATTTCCCACTATCTTTATTACTTGCATATAATTATAAATGTACTTATCGGTGGTCAGGGACTGTTGTTTGTGCCTAAAACATCTTGTGAGCGGTCGACTGTCAAGATAATATGGAGAAATACGTGATTTTTGTGCTTTGTGTTATACTGTGTAAGTTTTCTTTTTAATATTTACTTTATAATATAATTTATCTAAATAATAATTTAATTTAATATCTATTTCAAATTTAATTTAATTTATTTTTTATTTTTGATACTATGAGTGTACTCGTATCTGTAAAAACTTGCCTGAAATAAACGAATTTTATTTATTTAGTTAATACCTAATAGAAAAAATTTACAAGTGACAACTTTTTATTAAACAATGAGATTCATATGGTAAAACATTTTTTTTTTCATAAAATAATAAATGATTCAAACTATTTATATAAATATGAACCGGAAAAAAATTAAACACGTGTGTTAACTTTTGTTAAAAACTGAGATTAATAAGGAAAAAAAATCTTATTTTTTCATAAACATTCGACTATTTATTTCAATATGATCCGGAAATTACTCTCAAAAGTGAATTTTTCAAACTCCTGGGCATCCATAATCGGAGCAAATTTACTGATGTTATTTTAAACTGTTTCAAATTTTGAAAACAAATTGATAGTGCTTCTGAATAAGGAAAGTCACAAAGTAAAATAATAAAGTAAACAATCGTCCCAACAAAGTAATTAAATAAATAATGAATGATAACGTTTCAGACGAAAGATTGAACTGTCAGTCAGTGTAATTATACATTTTATGAGCATTATAAATGAGTGGCTACAGTTCACATATCATTATTGTAAGCGTAGGTAAAGATCAAGGTCTGAGTTCAGAGTACCTACTAGCTTCTTTTAATATGTAGGAGATTTTATTTATTGTTATAAAAATACTCATGATTTATTCACCGTTTATACCTAACTAGCTTCTGCCCGCGACTTCGTCCGCGTGAAATTCGTACTTTCCTCTAAAAATTTCGAAAATACATATATGTAGGTATGATCTTTATCATTTATTTACATAAATAAGTATTGGGGCCAATTTTTAAGTTTATAGATATGAGCTCAACTGTCACTAATGAGACACAATTACTTTTCTACTAGCAGCGACCCGCGATTTCACCCGCGAAAGTGTCGATCTCGTGGGAATGTCGGGATAAAAAATATCCTGGTTATACCTAAACAATCTGTGTGCCAAATTTCATTCAAATCCGTTCAAAGGTTTACGTGTGATTGAGTAATAAACATCTTCACAAACTTTCACATTCATAATATTATAGTAGGATTGTTCGAGGTGATATATATCATCTGCTTAGTCTAACCGGATGCAGCTGAATACCAGTATTTAACGTGGAGCGACTGCCTATCTGACCTCCACAACCCAGTTACTGGGTAACACGATACTCCTTGGTTAGACTGGTTGTCAGACTTTCGGGCTTCTGATGACCCGTAACGACTGTCAAAGATCCACGAATGACAGCCGGGACCAACGGCTTAACGTGCTTTCCGAGGCACGGAGTGGTCTCGGTATGTAAAGATGGTCACCCATCATCGACAACCGCAAGCGTAACCTATCGTAGATCGACCCGTGCGGCTGTTATAACTTGAAAATAAAAAATGAAAAAGTGTATTCACAGAAATATTTTTTTTGCAAGATATATAATTACCTCCGTCAAACTGCAAAGCATTTTGTTGGCAGACGTAGCAAATTATTTTTTTGTACATATTATATATATTTTTTTTTTCTTAGCCACAAGCTCCTCATTTCACCATTTATATAAATGCCTTAGATATAAAGATAGGCCTTAGATATATAGGCAGTTGCTCCATGTAAATTACTGGTAGTAGGTGTCTATTCAGCTGCATCCGGTTATACTAGATGATAAGTAGGTAGTGAGAAAAAGGCTAAACTATGAACATGTTCATGATAATGCCATACATACATATTATGTGGAAATCCCTTAGGCTGTATTTAGTGCTGGACCGACGACGGTTAGCGCTAACATCGGTCGCTTATTGATTTATATGGAGTCGCGCTTGCTGACTGTCGATGCTACACTATAGACGTCCATTTTTATCGTCAGTGTCTTGGTACGCGTGACCGACTGTACGCGACTGACATCAGCGTATAGTTAGCGCCACGAAAGATGAGACTTGACACACCACGTGGTTTGACTTTAGCACTATACGATTTTAGGTTTCTTTAGCGGTATGAGGTCTGAGCACGGGACATGACCGGACGTCATAGGGCCGGCGGAAAGAGCGCGGGAGGCGGGGTCAAGTCTCATCTTTCGTGGCGCTAACTATAACACTAAATCCAGCCTTAGCCGGCTTATTAGGTACCTTTCTATCCTAAAGCAACGTAGGTATCATATATCACCGATTTAAAACGACAAACACTACCGTAAACTTCATTCTGCAACAGTAACTCATAGTCAACTCCATCCACATTAACGTTCTACCCCCGCTTACAGCACCGACAGTGGCGCCTCCACCAGAAACCACAAAACAATACCGCAACGATTACGTCTACAATAGGAAAACTGATGCTTTCTACAAGTTGCACATTGAGAAGGTCCGACGCTGGCAGGTCACCAGCCTTTGCGATGTAGAGGGCGCACAGCTCATGATCCCGGCTACAGACTACGACATCATGCAGCTGCATTCTATGTTCAAGCAGTTTCCAGACCTTGGGGACTATGTGTGGGTGGGCGATGATGGACAGAGGCATGAATCTGCTGAGGAGCAGCCGATTATTGATTGTAAGTAATGTAATGTGTATAATCTTGTTGATTCTGTATTTAAGTTGAGTAAGAAAGTATATCATTTCACTGGCTCACTACCACACCAAGCGTTATAGTGCAGACCCTGTTGTGTAAATAATTTTGATCACCACTGCTCTCAAAACGGTGAAGGAAAACATCGTGAGGAAACCGGCATGTCCTAGGATCAAAAGTTCGAAGACATGTAAAATATACCAACCCGCACTGGGCCCGCGTGGTAGATTATAGCCCACTCCTCGAAGAAAGGAGGCCTGTGTCTCATCAGTGGGAACATTATAAGCTGATTAAACATACCTTTTACTGATTTGTATTACTCACAGCGTTACTTTTATAATGTATGATGATTCTAGTGAGTCCAAGCGGTTCTGACGTGGATACGGAAAATATTGGGCAATGTGACGTGGCGACTCGGTCGGGCGATATCGAGACTATGATGTGTTTCCGAGAGATGCCGTTTATATGCAAAGTGGCTGCCAAAGACGCGCCTTACGATCAGCGCTGTGGTGTCTATGGAAAAAGTAAGTGTAAACCAGTAGCCAAATGCGAGTCGGACTCGCACAGGTAGGATTTCGTACCACCATAAAGGCCTATTCAAACCTAAGCGGTATTCGCTGCCGCTGTGGGTGTGTAGGTTACATACCGCGCGGGTTTCGCTCAGGTCTTTAGTATCAAGTTCCGAGGCTAGAGCGGAATACTTGGTGTCATAGTACCGCATAGGTATTGTTTCGCTTGTTGGGCGAAACCTCGAACTCTACCCACAAGGGTAGCGAAATCCGTTTTGGTGTGAACAGTAATATTACCGCATAGCCGCTCGGTTTTCTCTACCGCAGACGGTAGCGAATACCGCTCAGGTTTGAATAGGCCTTTAAATATTTACAGTGTATGTTTTTTACTAAAGTAGGTATTTAAAAAAAATATAAATAAATATAGTTGTCCGTCCTTCCGTCTTAAAAGGATTACTAAGGAATAATCCCTATTACTAACGCTACGGGTAAGGGATCCGCACCCAAAAGACGAGAGAAAAGGTACATAATTCTACCGGTACATCCTGATTCCTGATAGATTAAAGAAGTTGGCCGTTGGCATGGATTCAGTACCTAGGTACCTACATGGTTCTGAACCAATTTAATAATCGACCTCAATTATTAAAAAAAAAATTAGCTCTGTCAATCATTTTGACCACGTAGGAAAAAAAAATCTCCACTATAGTCCGCGCGGAACTAGTTGGCAGCGCCTTAGGTATGTGAGCGGTGGGATGGAGGGGCGGGGGCGCGTTACTAAGTACGTGGGTTGCGAACCGCCGCCTCACCCCTGTCCCCACCTCAGCGGCCAACTAGTTCCGCGCGGACTGTAGCGGGTCTAGAACCATGTGTTGAATTCATGTTTACAGTTTGCGCGTAGATAATAATAATAATATATTTATTTGCTCAAAACATGGTGTAACAGGTCTTACAGTTAAAGGTTAGGTTAGTTATGTCTATGCTACTCTGTAAACTTACTAAATTAAATTTTCTTTAAGGACCCAACTACAACTATTCTTTGAGAACTTTATTGGCTCACCATTTCACCATCGACCTTGACGACCACTAACAAAATTCCCTTCTAATTCCCAGACTACAAATACTACCCATCAGCGGGTAGCTGCTACAAGATCCCTCGGGTGCCATTCACCTGGAGCCAGGCCTACTCCGAGTGCCAAGCCGAAGGCGCTCACCTGCTGGTGATCAACTCCCAGGCGGAACATGATGCTATCTTCAATCTTACGAATACTGAGGCGAAAGTCCAAGGCTCTAAGGCCTTCTACTTCTTCTTTGCTGGATTTAGAGCTGATAAGCCTGTTGGAAATGCTACACTGGTGTTTAGAACTATTTTTAGTGAGTATTTCTTTTTTTTCTTTTGTTTTAATTGTGTAAATTAGTAGTAATTTAGTGTGACAGGAGTGGGACAGCGTAGGATAATAAAAAAAAGAAATAGTAGATACTCCCGTACAAGAATTACCATATTCTATTCAGGCACAGAACATACACCGTGTGCCGGACGATATACATAAACTTCGACCAGATATTCAGACCATGGAAATAAGCATGTTTTACTATGGACCCATTAATGTATTCTTATTTTTTATTTTCATATAAACTAAATACCTGGACGTAAATCGCCCGATATACATGCCTCTTTATTCGAATTGGCAACGATGACGTATTCATAAGATTTGGCGGGCTGCAACTTGTCAAAACTAAGTTAAGACCCTTTCTTACTGCATAGCTCAATTAAATTTCACTAAATGAAATCACAAATATCTTTGTAACGAAGCCTTTTTAAGTACTACTTCCTTTGTTAGATTAACCCCCTTATTCATAAAACTTATCAAACCTATTTTAGTTAAAACGGGGTTTGTCTCTTTCTTACACACAGAAATGACAACGTGACAGATAAAGACAAACGTTCTATTAGGTCCTTACATATGAAATTGGCGTTTTGTATGGAAGGAACAAAAAGTCGAATATTTTTTAATATAATATATTTAATTAATCAAAGTATGAACCATTGTTTTCAATGCACTTTTGCCATCTTATAGGTAGTTCATTGATCCCTTTACTAAAAAAACCAGTCGGACGGGAATCAATAAAATCTCTGAAGGCGATTTGGACTGCCCCATCGGAGTTGAATTTTTTCCCTTGCAAAAAGTTATCCAAATTGCGAAAAAAATGGTAATCTGTTGGAGCAAGGTCCGGGGAGTACGGAGGATGTCTAAGACATTCCAATTCAAGCTCTTCTAATTTGGTAGCCGTCTGTTGCGCAGTGTGTGGTCTGGCGTTGTCGTGAAGCAGCAGTGGCGTGGAGCGATTGACCAGCCTTGGTTGTTTAGCCGCTAGCTTTTCCATCATGGTTTGTAATTGCTGACAATAGACATCAGCTGTAATAGTCTGGCCAGATTTGAGAAAACTGTAATGAACAATACCGGCACTAGTCCACCAAACGCTTACAAGTAACTTTTTTGGGGTTAATTTTCGCTTGGGGCAGGATTTGGCTGGCTGGCCAGGATCCAACCATTGCGCTGAGCGCTTCCGATTATCGTAAAGAATCCATTTTTCATCACAGGTAATGATTCGGTTTAAAATACCTTCATTGTTGTGCCGGTTCAGTAATGTAACGCAGCAGTCGACGCGCGTTTGCCGGTTTGCTTCAGTCAATTCGTGAGGTACCCACCTTTCAAGCTTTTTAATCTTCCCAATTTGCTTCAAGTGAATTAAAACAGTTTTATCACTAACATCGAAGCCTGCAGCTAACTCGGACGTGGTTTGCGATGGGTCCGCTTCCACAATAGCCTTCAATTCTCCATTATCAACTTGGGTCTCAGGCCGTCCACGGGGCTTGTTCTGCAGGTCGAAATTTCCAGAACGAAAACGTTGGAACCAAAAACGAACTGTGTTTTCTTTTGCAACATGACCGCCATACACATCATTCACCCTTCGAGTCGTTTCCGCAGCACTAGTGCCACGGCGGAACTCGTACTCGTAAATAATGCGATATTTTAAATTTTCCATTTTGTAAAATGAGTGACGCAAACAGAAAAAACAGAAGAAAAAAAACAAATGAATGACGGTCATCGAAGCACAAATACATGAGTAAATAGCTGTACAAATTTGAATTTGGAATTCCTTACCAAAGAGGAGAAATTCGTGATTAAAGTGGCCAGTACGAAAAACGCCAATTTCATATGTAAGGACCTAATATAAACCTATTTTAGCTAAAATAGAGATAAAATAGGATTATGAATAACAGGGTTAATTTGTAAAAGCTATAGAAGCCTTTGACCGAGTTTATGGATAACGTGAAGAACACGGTGTATAATAGTTGATTCAGGGTGGAAAGTTGAAACTGGCCTTGTAGGGAAAGTCTTCCAAATTTTACCCAAAGTAATATTTAACGTACGTCCCCTCCGGGGCCCGCTCCATTTACCACTCAGTATTTTTTGTATTTCCTATTTCATTACCATTACAAAGTCATCAGTGAATGTAATTTGTAATCTGTACATCTGGAACAGTAGAGGGTGTAAAATCCTATAAGTGTTAAATGAGTTGATGTTATAGGTACTATATTTACCTGAATTGGTACCTATATCATTTTAAAACTGGGAAACTGACAGTGGGAAAAAACTAAAAAGTTTCGGAATCTTTACCGAAATCTACTCTGATGAAGTCAAAGTCAAATCATTTATTTCAAATAGGTTTTCTTTTTTTGTATACAGAGGCCAGCACATCAAGCTACGCGAAACTGTAAAATTTTCCCAATCAACTTTGAACCTTATGTTTTAACGATAAAGTTGAAAATCTATTAAAGAAATTTGACAGATTGTAGTAGCCTGCTTTGCTGGCGTCTGAACTTTTGAATTTCAAAATTTACATAAAATAGAATTGATTCTAGTCGCCCCTTCCAAACGGTAGTATCGTATGGATAAGAATATCCACCGTTACTCTTTTAAAATGTTTTACAATATTTTTTGTAGGTACATTAGCCCCCTTACTAATAAACGTTGTATAGCGTGTGTATAGTTACAAAGGCTTTGTCTTCTTCTTTCGAAAATCAAATTACTGACGACTGAAAGAGAGAAATCGGTATGTAACTATAGAATACCTACGTTTATTAGTAAGGGGGTAATTATATAATTATATGTGAAGACAATACACCTGGAATAAAATTACTATACCACATTAGGTACAAAGAATTAAAAATAAAGAAAGTCTTGGGCAAAACATAATACGTCTCGTATTTTTCCAGACCAAACTTTAGACGAAGCTGGCTTCAGTGACTGGGCAGCAAATGAGCCAAACAACGCGTTAGGTCGCGAGTTCTGCGGCTCCATCTTTCAGAACGACGGGAAACTAAACGACGTGGACTGTTCCGAAAATTACGGCTTTATTTGTGAAAAAGAGGTCCCAGCATCTTCATAATTTTATTATAATTATACCTATCGTTATCGTTTATTGGAATAAGGCCTGAGCCGGCATCCTAATTGCGTGACACATTATCAGCCACAATCTGAATAATTTTGAAGGATATTGCTTATCCACTGCTTCTTATGTTCGACAAATTTGTCTGTTCAGCAACGTAAATAACGTAATGAATGTTGTTGAAATGTCAAAATGAAAGCCTACTGTTACTAATAATCGTTGTATAGCTTGTACTATGTATTCTGTGGTATAGCGTCTGTATAGTTACACAACGCTTTGTCTTCTTCTTTCGAAAGTCAAATTACTGTCGACTGAAAGAGAGAAATTGGTGTGTAACTATTCATGATATAATACGTTTATTAGTAAGGGGGTTAGTGTGTTACGCAAAACCCAGCTGATCTATTCGCCCGCGCATTTAGGAGCAATCACAGATATAGATAGACCTAGATAACGCAAGTATCACGAACTGTATGAAAACTAAGCGTGCCACTTTTTGACTACCTACTATGACGTCACAAGCTCGCGCTCTCTCGCTCACGCTCACCCAGCCAGCAGTACGCAGGACTGAGCGCGAAAGTGGCGGCTTATGATTTTCGAACGTAAGCTGGTGCGATTTTTGGCACGCTGTGCTTTAATTATGCGCACAGCCAAAGTGTGGAACTCTCTGCCGGCATCTGTGTTCCCTCCCACATTTAACCCGTCTGCCTTCAAATCAAGAGTGAACAGGCATCTTCTGGGCACGCTCGATCCATCATAGACCTCATCTATCGCCTTCCATCAGGCGTGATCGGGGTCAAGAGTGCGCCCATTTAGCAATAAAAAAAAAAAAAAAAAAAAACGCGAAGTACTTAGTTGCTCTTGCGTTATCTAGGTGTACCGGCAGCAAAGATTGCTCCCACGGATAAAGGTCTGTGGGAGCAATCTTTGCTGCCTGTTACCGAGCTACAGAATAGGATAGAGTCACGGGAAAATGTGATGTCGGGTGAATATAGGTCTGGCTCAGTCCTTATAAATAGGACGGGGTTCATATAAAAATTTAATTCTGACCAAGTTTCGCGCAGTATTGTTTAAACTTTTGTCAAATGCGACTAAATAAGTATGTATATCCCCAGCGGTTGAGAATTTGGACTATCGATGGTTAGTGATCCTAACAATATTTAAAATGTATAATATATACGAAGCTTTATAGTTAAAACATATTTTGTAGGAAACAAAATAAATTGAAATTGTTTGCGATTTTGTATTTTTACTTTACTTATTCATTTTAAGGATGTTAAGATGCTGATTTACAGTTTACTTACTACTTGTTTTATTTTAATGGAAGTTTTGTTAAACGGTCCATGTTTTGATACGAACGATGTGTTAGTAAATGACTATAATTCGATTTCAGCTAAATATTGATTCGCAAAGTTTCCAATGTTTGAAATATTTTTGCAAAT
This sequence comes from Amphipoea lucens, assembly GCA_947508005.1. Taxonomy (NCBI): domain Eukaryota; kingdom Metazoa; phylum Arthropoda; class Insecta; order Lepidoptera; family Noctuidae; genus Amphipoea; species Amphipoea lucens. The sequence goes on from OX382367.1 coordinate 17,658,726, forward strand.
AAAAACTAAGTTGGCAAAAACGGCTCTACAATTCGACCCAATAATGTAGCCCCAAAAAAAAAAAAAAAAACAATAAAAAAAATGGTTTATTATTTATTTATTTAATAAAGATTTACCATGAATACTGAATTGTAACCATTTAGGAATATTGGCAGTACCTAAAATAATAATTAATGAGACTTGTTTTAGTTTTTTTAGATTTAGTGACACACGTCTGTGTTTATTTTTGGAATAGACGTTGTTGCTAACGAACTATTATCGACCTAGGAACATGTTGGAGCATGTACACGTTTTAAGGCATACACAGAAAATCCATCATGGTCGCATAACTCGACGGCTCCATTACCAGTCGGCGGGTTGTCCCTAATTGAACCACTCTAAACAGTTAATCTTTCCTCTAATATTTAGCTGGTACCTTTATGTTGGCAGTAAATTGAAACATAATTATTCACGTACGCATCCATTGGGTATATAGGTTGTTATATTATAACAACCTATATACCCAATGGATGCGGGGCTTAATTTAATTTCGGTGCCGGTGTACAGTCAACAAAAGAGATAAGTATGCAGGATCGTCGGATATAGTTGCAGTTTAGTAAGAAACCGATGGATGTTGACGAATAAAATTTAATTTTATTAATAGAAAACAAAAAGCTCATTTATCAATTTAAATTTCAGTCGACAACATTCATCGGTTTCTTACTAAACTTCAACTATATCCGACGATCCTCCATACTTATCTGTTTTGTTGACTGTACGTATCCGAAATTTAGAAAAGTTGGGCCCTTAATTACTTTACCAGAATATAGCTGAATTTTCTACTGTGGGGTGGGCTAATTAATTTTATGATTAACTTATATTTGAATAATATTAGGCTCTGTTTGCAAATTATATAATTTTATACGTATCTCGAAGAGCAAATAACGAAAACTTGGTGGAGTAATTCATAGGGTTGCACATACATGATTTTTTTCGTCTTTTTAACCGACTTCAAAAAAAGAGGTTCTGTATTCGACCCGTATGTACGAGTATGTATGTATGTATGTTTGTATGTCCGTGACTTTCTCAAAAACTAATAAATCGATTTTGGTAATTCTTTCATTAATGTGATCAACGTACTTTCAGGAAGGTTTTAGTATATAATACATTAGCACTTTCCTCTCTAAAAATAATCTCCTCAACCCCTTCCAGTCTGGCTTCCGTCCTGGTCATAGCACCACCACAGCGCTTCTGAACATTACGGATGATATAAGGTCAGCCATGGAAAACAGTAATCTAACGGTTTTAGCTTTGCTAGATTTCAGTAATGCTTTTAATACTGTTGATTTTGATGTTTTGCTTGGCATTCTTTGTTCTCTTAACATATCTCCATCGGTAATTGACTGGTTTCGTAGTTACCTGTACGGTCGCCGGCAACGTATTTGCATCGGAGAGACCTTGTCTTCCTGGAGTAATACTTCTGCCGGTGTACCTCAGGGTGGCGTTCTATCCCCTTTACTTTTCGCAGTTTTTATTAACTCAATCTCTGACGGACTAATTTCTTCCTACCATCTTTATGCAGATGATTTACAAATATACTCGCGAGCTTCTCTTGGAAATCTGTCCGAGGCTATCTTAACGATTAATCGTGATTTGGCCCGTATATGCGACTGGAGCGAGAGATATGGACTTATGGTCAACCCCAAAAAGACGCAGGTTGTAGTGGTGGACAGTTCTAGGACGGTCTCAAGAATCGACTGGACGACTCTTCCTCAAGTTTCTTTTGACAACTCAGTGGTTCCCTTTAGTGACAAAGTTAAAAACTTGGGGATATTTATTGATAAGGAATTCTCTTGGACTGCCCAGCTACAGGAAGTTAGCCGCAAGCTATTTGCATCCGCTGCGTCCTTGAAGAGATTGCGTAATTTTCTACCAACTGCCACTAAGATTGCGCTTGCACAATCACTTCTTCTACTCATCCTTGACTATGCTGATGCCAGCTATCTTGATCTTACCCAAGACCAACTCGATAAACTTGAGCGGCTTCAAAATTTTTGTATAAGGTTCATATTCGGTCTGCGCAAATATGACCACGTTTCCGAATTTCGTGTGAAGCTCAAGTGGTTACCAATTCGCCTTCGTCGGAATGCTCATATTCTTTCCCTTTTGTACAATGTTCTCTTTTCCCCTTCCACCCCTCTCTATCTCAAGAAACGTTTTCAGTTTCTTTGTGACTCCCACACGAAATTGTTAAGGTCATCAGATAACTTAAAGCTCAAAATGCCAACGCATTCCACAACTTTCCTTGATAAATCCTTTACTGTCCAGGCCGCTCGTTTGTGGAATGCGTTGCCAGTTGAAATAAAACGCGCGCAGTCGTTACACGTGTTCAAAAGACTTGTAAAGAAACACTACTTGTCGTTGTGATTTTGTCCTAACTGCTATCATCTACTGTCTTATTTTATTTTCGGTGCTTATAATTATTTAGTATGTATATATTTAAGTATCTATAATTTTGGATATGTATTTATCTGTGTATCTATTTTATTGTATTGTATACATAATATTTGCACCAACGACAGCCCCATTTTATGTCCAGGGAAATCACTGTCCATTCCAAGGTTGCCTGGAAGAGATCGCAGAAAGCGATAAGGCCGCCCATTGTATATTTTGTAGTGCTTAATGTGTTTATTTCATGTTATGTATTTTTGTGGTGTACAATAAAGTATATATAAATAAATATAAATAAATAAATTAGATAATTATTCTTATGTACGATGTTCTATGCATAAATGTACTGCATCTCCGGAATTTCTATGCGAATTTTGAGGATTCTTCTAAGTAGTTGGGTGTTTTCAATTCTTCAATGCACTAGTGTTAATTGAATTTATGTGGGGTAAGTACAACTAAAAAGTGAAAAATAAACATTTTTTTACAAAAAAAAAAAAACAACCGACTTCATTAAACATCAGATCGATTTCTGTGATTCTTATAAGGGTGTTATCTTTTTTGCGGCGTCCTGCCGGCTTGTCCGTTGAGGTTGGAAATCGGGGCTTTCATTATTTCGGCGGTCGGTCGTTATGACATTGTCACGGGGTAAATCGCCCGTCATATGAACAGTTTGGGGATAAGATGCTGATCACGCACGGACACATGAGTTATAGTGGATGATGACGTACGAAAGTACATACCTCATACGTGTTGAATAGTTTTTCAGGGCTCGTGTTGGTATGTGCGATGCGTTGGGATTTCGAAATTGTTATTGCTGGTTATTCTTCCCTTCTTTCGTTTTCGGTAAGACTGGTGTATGGGGACGTTTTTGACGCGTGTCAAGGACAACAGATTGTTTATTCTAGCATTGTGCGCGACGCGAACCACCCAAGTTTATTTTGTAGTGACGAAAAATAGAAACCAAAAAAATTACACTGATAGATGTTTTTTTTTTTTTCAAAAAACCCAATACAGGGTGAAATTAAATTCATGGGCATCCTTTTAAAGAGTCATTGTACTCATCATTATGAACAACTTTTACTACGGGACTAAACAAAAATCGCGAAAAAAAAATCAGCTGTTCCTTGCATTTATGTTCACATAACTCGTCAAAATGTAGGGAAGAGCTGATTTTATTTTCGCGATTTCAGGTTTAGTCCCATAGTAAAAGTTGTTCATAATGATGATTACAATGACCCTTTAAAAGGGTGCCCATGTATTCAATTTCACCCTGTATATTTAAGAGTTGAAACAATCGGTTTGCTAATTTGTGGCTCGTAACGATATTATATGAGACAAAAATGAAAATTCTTGGATAAAAAAAATGAGGACATAGTCTATACGTTGGTTGATGGTTGCCTATCGTCCTTTGAGAAGTTTAAAAATTAGGACGAAAATAGTGTGCACACGCACCCCAGCCCCCGAGCTCAATAGTACCTACAGCGGAACAAATTGCGATTTTAAAAAGCAGAAGCCCACTATTTCACCACACCCTCAATTTACGAACAGCCGGGGGTCAAATTCGCTTCACTCCACAAAAACGGAAGGTGTTACAATAAGCACCGTTATAGGAAATTCCTGGGGTATTTACCCAGTTTGCCTCATCCGACGAGTGTTGACCCTTAGATATCGCCACCTCCTCGACACATCTGAACTACGGGGGGGTCACAACCCGCTGGTTGTGTTATAATGATTTCCTCGACACAATAGGCCAACGGAGCGGTTCGCCGTTCTAATTATTGTTGTTAAGAGTTTCACTCAGTCATAAGCCGGAGTTTCATTCAACAATGGTGACACGTTTCAGTTTCATTGTTCGTTAATACGCCCGCAAACTTCGACTTGATTAAGATGGGCGCCATGCACACCGTCGAGTAAAGTTGAAATGCGCGGCGAACGTTAATGAGACCCAGCGAGCGATTCTCAGCGTCTCCGGCTGTTAAACTTCTAGATATTAATACATAGAGTTTTCTAAACTTCCTTTATGTGCTGGAATCGTGCGGTTACTGTGATAACAGCTTTCGGAACGGCGGAGGTAATGTATGCGGCGCGAGGTGATTTTCTCATTTCACGGTTGGCTGTTCTAATTTACTGTGTAACAGGTAGCCATATTTCGCGAATAATAACGTTGCGTTCATTGTAATGTTTGAACAAAAACATTATTTCTTATATCTTTTTGGACACATTGGGGAGTTTTTGCTCTGTCTCTTTTAGGGGAAATGTAGGCTGTTATTATTTTAGATCCTATTTTTTTTCCCCGTTGGCCTGTACTGTCCCACTCCTGGGCAAAGGCCTCCGCCATATTCTTCCACATTTCCTTGTTGTGTGCCTTCTCCGTCCAATCGGTTAGGAACGAATCCAAATCATCACGCCAGCGTTTCTCAGGCCTGCCTCGCTGACGACGCTCGTCTTCAGGCACCCACTGTGTGACGAATTTGGCCCATCTGTCTGGATGACCTGTACCTTATACCTAACTAAAAACGTAATTAAGTCAGCCGTACGGGTCGATCGATCAGATTAAGCTACGCTTGCCGCGATTGGTCTGTGGATTGATGACCATCTTTACATATAAAATATACAAGAGTCTCGGCTCTTCCAAGTCTAGAAAAGCACGTTAAACCGTTGGTCCCGACTGTCACTCGTGCATCTTTGAAAGTCGTTACGGGTAATCAGAAGCCCGAAAGTCTGACAACCAGTCTTACCAAGTACCACGGTGTTACCAGTCTTATCGTATTACCCAGTAACTGGGTTTGTTGAGCTCAGATTAGCAGTCACTCCTTGTAAAATACTGGTATTCAGCTGCATCCAGTTTAGACTAAAAGCCGACCCCAACATAGTTGGGAAAAGGCTAGGCAGATGATGACATTTTAATAATCATAAGAAATGTCATCGCACTCTCATTATTCAGTGATAACTTATCGTTTGCTTATGTTATGTATACCTAAGTACATAGTTGTATTATGTTCGTATTATTTCATATTCAACAGCCGTGTGCCCGATGGGTTTACCCATCGGCAATAATGGCGAAGTTTCAAACAAACTCAAACTCTGGGCATTTGTTTTAAATTCAACCATTTATAGGCACTTTTAAAAATTGTCAAAGATATAATATGGTTAAATTCTATAAAGGTGAAGAGAACCCTTATGCAAACTTTATAGAAGCACGGGGAGAAAAAATTCAGCCTAATTTTGGTTCCAAATGGAATTCAAAGGAGCTCTCACGGGCAATTAGAACTAAGTATGGGTGTAAGAATTGTGCGCAGTGAACGATTGATTGAACGATAAGGCGTTTCAGTTCGGTCATGAGTGATAAATGAGACGCCAAAGTTTTTTTGAGAGGGGATAAGTCAAGTTCTTTGAGTTTACTGTGATCAGCCATTTTAATTTTGGATTACTTACATCTATTTGGTGAGTATAAAAATTCTCGTGTACAGTCACGTCTAAAAGTATGTATTCAAACGCGATTTTCTCCTTTATTTTTTAATGAAATTTTATGTTATTACGAAAATAGTATTTTCGAACCCTTAGGTTTATGTTAAGTGTCGTATTTCAACGTTGCATTCGTTATTTCACGAAAAAATCGCAATTGAAAATTGCCAAGTGTATACATACTTTTAGACGTGACTGTTGGTACTTAACATAGTGAAAGCATTGATTATTAGCACAAAATCCTTGCGAATGTTTCTTTTTACTGTGAAACTATAGTACGGTTTCATCGGAATTTCGATTTGATCAAGAACAAAGTGTGCTAAGTCAATTGACGAAATAATACTAAGTATCCATACTAATATATCTATCTACTATAAATTCGAAAGTACTTAACTCTGTTTGTCTGTCTGTCTGTATGTTACCCTTTCACGCCTAAACCACAGAACGAATTTCGATAAAATTTGGCAGAGGGATAGATTGCATCCCGGGGAAGGAAATAGGTTAGTTTTATCCCGATAGTCCCACGGGATCGACACTGATGCGGGTGAAACCGCGGGGCGCAGCTAGTAAAAAAATAAAACTTAAAAACCTGACGTAATGGTTTTGCACTATGTATAATGTCGAAGTACATCAGCTATAATTAACAAAACTTAGTGATTATGCGTCAGTGTAATAAAACACTGTTCAAAACAAAACAATTTTAAGGACTCCATTTTCTAAACATGGCGCTGTATATGGGATCTCATAGTTATTATTTTCACTTATTTGTTCTCTATTTGGAACTGTGAGGTCTAAAAATCACTTATTATTTGTAACAGAATGACGCGCGACGATCTGACTTAAGTAATATAGATAACAATTATGTATTTTTGGAACTGTTAGATCGTTATAAGTAGTTTTAAATAGGTAGAAATAGCTACTTTTTGTTTTTAAGAAACCCCTATTGAAACTTAGTCACGCGTTGGAGTGGCATATTAGAGTACAGTAGGCCTTAAAGGTGCAATCACGTTAGGTTCCAAAAAGGCTGCAAAGTGATCCCTTTAGTCACTGCAGGTGATATATTACTCTATTATACTACTCATTTGGAAATAGAAGTGCCAAATAACGGTATGTTACCGCTTATATGTTACAGTTGCTTACAAATGATGTTAAGGCCTTATATACCACTGTTGCTTCTAAATCAGTAACAATTAAAACCTGTTTTCAACTTTATGTAACAAAATCGACATTATGCAACTATAAGAAATAATGTAGAAACGAAATAATATACATACGAGTGATATGAGGTGCTCATATACAAATATGAGTAGTGTTTGAAGATATAAGTTTTATCAAACACTGTTAAACCACTCATTTGCAACTTAAAGCTATAAGTTGCAAAATTCACTAATGTATCTACTACTTGGGTATAGATGGAATTGTTATAAATAATTTCCATCACTACTATAAAATTGCTGATTTGAAAATTCTTGTACTATATAAAACTGCTCTCTGTGAAAGCAGCGCAGTCAACAGCAGTTTATTATTATTGTAATATTTCGTGTACAGTTTTTTTTTAAATTAAAAGTTTGTATAGTGACAAATAAAGTATTTTAATAATTAAAAAGGACCCACGGAGCGCTATCCTAACAGAAGGCAATAAATGAATATGGATATGAACCTTTGCTCGCTACCTATAACGCAGTGTGCCTAAGTCGCGTTATGCCTAGACCAAACGAGATGTGGGCGTATTGTGACTTAGGTCAATTCCGTTTTAGTTCAATAGTGAGATAGGCATAGTGAGGCTAAGGTTCATTGAGTTTTAGTTCAATAGCGAGATTGGCTTAGTGAGACTTATATGTTACGCCTAATAGCCGAAGTGCGGCTACACTTAGTTTTAGCCCGGTGGGTGCAACTAGGTGCAGCATCCTACGTCGACGGAGAAAAACAAAAAATCTATTTGTTAGATGAGGTATATTTGCATAAAAATAAAAACATAGCTTCCCTGTTTCTCAAACCAGGTTGCCAGCTACAAAAATACAACCGTCAGTTGTCATGTCATTGTCTCAGGTTATTGATGAGGCCTCGTGGGAACAGTTCGGCACCTGGTGGCATCAATCACTGGCTCTAATCAGATCAGATGCTTTCGATCCTCGACATTGACTGATGCGGTTTTTCCGAATGCTCTACAATCACGCTAATGTGATTCCGTGTGTATTGGGGAATACGTTCACCTGTCAATATACCTATTTTCAAGAAGCTTATACCTACTTACCGACAGGTATTCCTCCCAGCAGGTTAACACCTACTAGAGGTGGATTTATGTTTGCAACTAGTAGGAAGAATAATGCAACTTTGTGGTCATTGTTTCAATATTATATTTAATTTATATGTAGCATATAAACTAACTGTGCCCCGCAGTTTCACCTGCCTAAGTTTTGACTCCAAAAAAATTCTGGCGAGGGCCACCCTTATCACATAGGGGTATAAAAAATAGCCTACGACCTATTCTCAGACCTACTCATTATACGCAAATAATGTCATAAAAATCGGTCAAGCCGTTTCGGAGGAGTTCGATAACAAACACTGTCACACGAAATTTTTATATATAAATATTTTTTTGTCTATTGCTAACTTTGGTCTCGTGGTTGCAAGCGCGACTGCGCCGACTGCTGAGCGTGGGGTCCTGAGTTCGATTCCCGGGTTGGACAGTATTATTGGGGGTTTTCCATTAGGAATTTCTTAGTAACACCCCGGAGTTTGAAAGTTGGCGGTTTAATACCCCCCTGCCTCGGAAAGCACGTAAAGCCGTATGTCCTGCCCCTAATCTCTCCCCGGTCGTGTCGGATTGCCGTCCCATCGGACTATGAGAGTAAAGGAACAGAGAGTGCTCCTGTGTTTACGCAGACATTTGTACACTATAATATCTCCTGCGTACTTGGCTAATTTTCGTTGAGATTGGCCAACATGACCGAAATCGATCTCCCATTGCAGGCTATTATAATTGCTAACAGACGATTTTTTCTTAATAGGCTTTTAAGTAAGACTGTGACCTCTGAGTTTGTTTCGGCCTTTCTTAGAATAGTCAGATAGGAAACGCCGACCTCATCTAGCTTAAAAAAATATTATTGCCGTGTAAAAGTGTTTGTACAAACCTACATACAGAAAATAAATCATTTACCATTAAGTACTGAAAACTTATAGGTATCGATACAAAGGAAAGTTTCAGTGTGTCTGTGGATTTTTTTATTATTATTTTTTTATTGCTAAATGGCCATGGGCCATAAACAACCAGTCATTTCCAAACCGTAATTTCTTAGACCACTACAAATTGGAAATTGGTACATAATAGTTGGTCGGCATTAGAAAACAAAACACGTGCCTCTGAAAGCCCTAGTTCAAAGTTAATCCCGACTAATAAATGAAGAATTAAAACTTACGGTCTAGTTCTTAATAAACTCCAACGTGTTATACAACTTTTATAAAATCGAGTGAAAGAGCTTCTTGGATTAAGAGCCAGTCTTTATTCTGAAAAGTGTTTCAAGTACCCCATTCGCTATTTAATTAAAAGTCCTTTGTAATGGTTCAGCGTATTACTGTTATCCGGAAATTCCATTAGGGCTGATTTTGAACTAAACTACGTCTGATATAAAAATCAATTATCAGTAAAAATAATGTAATCAACAGCACTTTAAAAACTCTCTAGAGATCTGTACGATTGGTTATTTATTTAGTTAATACTTTAAGTACACAAATGTGTCTACAGAGGCGGACTTAATGCCATAGGGATTTTCTACCAGTCAACCTTAAGGTGATGCAGAGACAAACAGTGGTAGGTGCCATGATAAAAATTGAGGAATAGATATCTATACATCTATACTTTATACATACATACAGACTACGTACAATGCAAATAAATAAAATTGAAGTGTCTGTTTGTAATTTCAAAATAACAGCTTTTTATCCGACTGCGCGACGCAAAGGAGTGGTAATGTGTTTATTACTAAATGCATATGAAAGTATAATACAGTAATTATAAGAAAAAAAAAACTATTTTTGTCGGTCTGTTGGTTCCGGTTAATCTCTGAAACGGCTCGACCGATTTTGACGGGACTATCACTAACGGATAGCTGATGTTATAAAGCGTTACTTACTCTACTAGAAAAAGAATTAGGATTCCGCGCAAAACAATGAAAACCCATGAAATACAATGTTTTCCAACATGCACGCGAACGACGTCGCGGGCACAGCTAGTTTCAAATATGTATAATGATATAAATAAATTTATTAAAACTATTAATATAATATATACTTAATTATGTATAAATATACCAAGAAATATAAATAGATGCACGATTATACTAAAAACAAATAAGGGAAATAAAAAAGACAACGTAATTGTATCATCACAACGGTAACGTTTGTTAAAAAATAAAATAAAATAATTACGTTTTACATAAATATAGGATATAATATAATTTATAAATAAAGGGCCACAAGTCGAAAAAAATTACAAATCCTTTTTAAAGCAAAAATCGTATCAATTTCAAAAGGGCCACAAGTCGAAAAAAATTGTTTCGATTTGTAATTTTTTCGACTTGTGGCCCTTTTGAATTTAAGCAGCGAATATATATAAGTTTGTACTTATTAGTGAGAAGATGGTAATCTTAGCTCAAGATGTCCACAGAATCCTATGAAGTTCTAAAACTAGATTTAATTAAGCATACCCCAAAATGAAACGACGAAAAACTTTGAAAGAAGCTCTGAAATTAATGAGGTGCTCGGGAATTCTGCGCCACTAAAATTTGAGGGTCGCCTCCTCACGTAGCCAGAGTGTGTGACCCCTGTGAAGCCATTTAATCTGCAAACTTCTTCGGAAATCTTAAGTATTCAAAGTAATAGAGAGGTCACATTATTTTGGTTATAAAGTGTTCTGGAGGTTGTAAGCGAAAACTTAAATTAGTGGCTGGAATACAGGTTTTTGAATAGGAGGTCACGTTTTGGGGACTTGTGTTAAGGTTTTAAGATTTGGGCATGTATTCGTCTTTAATTATATGAATAATTATGACATGTAGATTTTATTTTAGTCAAGCTCGGGACTGCTTCGTTAGTTCAGGGCTAGGGTTGTAACGACAACAACAGGGTTGACTACAATTCTACAAAATTGTTAAATAAAAAAAAATTGCTTGACACAGAAGTTACAAATATGATGAGTTACAGTTTACAATATACAATTCTTTCGCATTGTTGAAAGCGTAACACAAAGCATGAGGGCTATGTATAAATTGTAGACTTATCACTACAATTTACATAGGTATTTGTAAGGTTTTTCCATTACAACTGTGGTGGGGCTTAGAGATTTGTGGTACACTTGTAAACTTGCATCATGATGAGTGGAAGCCTTCTTGTCACAGCCATGACGTGCAGCTCTCGACTCGTGATTATAGATCTATTTTGTTTTTTTTTTTCTTTATTATTCGAGTTAATTATCTTTTTGTATGCACGTGTTTCTGCGACACTTAAAACCAATTTTTCTTTTAAAAATGTACAAGTTGTGACTGTAAACTGTAATTATAAAGTTTTGTGCCCTGTGTATCGCGTGGTCGCAAGTGTGATTTCTGAGGGTGGTGGGTTGGATTTCCTGGTCGTAATATTGTATTAGGTCTTTTTATTTCATCCTCTGCAGCATCTCGGAACCTTTCGTAGCAGTTATTGGCAATTACTTCATGGAATAAGGGTACAGTCAGGGAAATTAATTGTGTCGCCAATTGACAACCTATGTCAATATGCTGTGTTAGAGCCATTTCATACAGCTGCCAAAGAATGACAGTTGTGATTTGAATATGCGGATAATGTGTTGATAGTCAACAATATTCTAGACTACCAACTTTCAGTGGTGGCCCAGTGGTAACGGCTGGACTTACCGAGTTGCACGTCGTAGGTTCGAGCCTAGACAGGTGCGTTACTTTGTGTGAATTATTTCATCACCACTGGTCTCAAAACGGTAAAGGAAAACATTGTGAGGAAACCGGCATGTCCTAAACCCAAAAATTTGAAGATGTGTGACACCTACCAACCCGCATTGGGCCTGCATGGTGTACTTCTTCTCACCAAGAGGTGGTCTGTGTCCCAGCAGTGGGATCGTTATAGGCTGATTGTGAGATAATATTTACTTAACCATTAATTTCTTTGAATTTACATGAGACGTTAAAACAAAAAAGTGGCACTCCGGGAGTGCCGACAGAAGTGAAAACTTGAACAATTACGTGTGTATTTTTTTAATCGCCATATAAACAAAACATAAACAGACTTTGCCATCACTCACTGACATATCAGAAATACATTAAAACCGAGTACATCCCGAGGACAGCCGAACACATCCGAAGCGGTGTCGGTTACGGTAACAGTGGCGCGAATTCAATAGCTTTTTCCCATCTCAAAAAATGCCTAAAGAAGTTTTCACTTCAAAAACCTTTCAAACTTCCCCAATATTTAACAGGGATATATCTCATGTATGTACAAGATAACTGAAAAACTGCTACATAAATAAACCATTAACCTAACTGTAAAATAGGGCTGTGCTCCAACCTGATTTCCGGTCCCGATGGTAACGTTTACACGCACGTTCGCGTTAAGCCGATGACAAACAGTTGTCGACCATTAATAAATGTAATAGACATGATGCACGGACTTGTGATGTTTACGTTACGTTCAATGGTGTGTGTTTGGCATACATGTAATTGCTGTGTCACTTTGTTAGGGTTTTGGTAATATGTTGGATTAATTACACGTTTTGTTTCAATTTCAAAAGGATAAAACATGTTACACGTCCCATAAACTAGAAACTCGTATTCCTCACCATCTACCTAGCCTTTTCCCAACTATTTTGGGGTCGGCTTCCAGTCTAACCGGATGCAGCTGAATACCAGTATTTTACATGGAACGACTGCCTATCTGACCTCCATAACCCAGTTACTGGGTATTACGATACCCCTTGGTAAGACTGGTTGTCAGATTTTCGGGCTTCTGACGACCCGTAAGTAACGACTGTCAAAGATCCACGAATGACAGGCGGGACCAACGGCTTAACGTGCTTTCCGAGACACGGAGGGGTCTTGGTATGTAATACCTATCCACGGACCAACCGCGGCAAGCGTAGCTTAACCTGATCGATTGACCCGTGCGGCTGTTATTACTCAGCCACAAGATTCCTATGCTCGTAAAAAACACGGTTTTAATACGTGAACCGATAAATCAAAAATTTCGATTGTGTTCACAGGATGGATTACCTCATTGGTCTAGAGGTCACAAGCGCTACTGTTGAGCATGAGGTCCTGGGTTCGACTTCCAGGTCGGGCAAAGTGTTATTGAGTTTTTCCATCAGGAATTTCTCAGTAACAGCGCAGAGTCTGGATTTGTGCCCGGTTGATGGCAATAGGTTTGCCCCACAGATATAGATACACCTAAATAACGCAAGAGCGACTACTTCGCGTGCCAAAAATCGCACCAGCTTACGTACAAAAATCGTAAGCCGCCACTTTCGCGCTCAGTCGTACTGCTGGCTGGGTAAGCGTGAGCGCTGGCGCTAGGCCCCGGGGGTGGGGCTAAACGGGTGCCCTTTGAATCGATTTGATTTTCCCATCACTGAATAGTGCTTGTGACGTCATAATAGGTAGTCAAAAAATGGCACGCTTGGTTTTCATACAGATCGTGATACTTGCGTTATCTAGGTGTATCTATATCTGTGGTTTGCCCCCTATTATATGGGATTTAAACATAACTGGCGAAATGTGGGTGTAGGTACTAATATTAGGTGCACATCTGTATAACCATGCGGTGATTACAGGCGTACCTTAACATATCAGTGCAGTCTCACAACAAAGTTTTGTTGACATGTTAATATCACACTTCACGCTAATATTATAAAGGTTTGTGAGTGTGTGTTTATATATTTGTTACTTCTTCACGCTCAAACGGCTGGTATGGAGGTAGCTGACACCCTGGATTAAGATATAGACTACTTTTTATTCCGATATTCCTACGGGATCGAAACTTATGCGGGTGAAACCGCGGGGCGCAGCTAGTGTTAAATAAAGCACCTGCCTACTCGAGGAGTGTTATACACAACGTAAATTATACCGCTAACCTACATAAACAGCTTACACATTTGCAAATTATGTGTCATTTGGAGTTGTGGAGAACATGTCTTGAGTCGGAAGCTAAAGGTAATGTCATGTGAGCATAAGGGCATGCTCTAATGTGCTTGTATAGTCAGTATGACTAGTAAAAAAAATCCGTGTTCACTAAAAACTATATTTAAGACACTAGTCTAACTACAACAAACAACACAACAACACCACTACAACAACAATTATCTTCTTAAACTAAAAAACGAAAACTTGGTCCTTCTATCCGTAATTTCGTTCATTTTCCAAGACCGAAAAATCAAAGCGTTACCCACGAATTCAAATCAAATAAACATTTTTTTTTTCACATAAACCTACATGGGCACTTATGAAACGTCAGAAGCTAGGTGCACAGTTCCAATTGGTCGTTTCCTATGGAGAAGAGCCGGCAAGAAACTCCGCAGTTACCTACTATCCTACTATATTATCCAAACTAATATTTTTTCTATTATAAATGCGAAAGTAACTCTGTCTGTCTGTCTGTCTTTTCTTCACGCCTAAACTACTGAACCGATTTAGATGAAATTTGGTATAGAGATAGTTTGAGTCCCGGGGAAGGACATAGGATAGTTTTTATCCCGATATTCCCACGGGATCGACACTTATGCGGGTGAAACCGCGGGGCGCAGCTAGTAATATATAATATAATATGTTTAATCCTACTTCCTACTAGTCCTACTATCCTACTTCCTATCCTACTAATCCTACTATCCTACTAATAATATAAATGTGAAAGTTTGTGAGGATGTTTGTTACTCTTTCACGCAAAAAATACTGAACGGATTTTGATGAAACTTTGCAGTAATATAGCTTATACATCAGAATAACACATAGGATACTTTTTATCCCGATATTCCCACGGGATCTAAACCTATGCGGGTGAAACCGCGGGGCACTGCTGGAATAATTGGCTTTTACAACGTTTTCACAGTGTTAATAGGTATGAGAGGACAGTAGACCTGGCAACAAGTACCAAGTACTTAATAAAATTAATTCAATTACTTTCATTCTCCATTACAGCTTCGCTGAAAAACACACGAATACACTAACAATGGGTATTTGTACTCGTGACGTCATGAAAGGGGAAATTTAACACGTCATCACTCGACTTTAGATATAATCGCTTTAATGTTAACAGTGACGTATTGTGCCGGTGAAGCGCGCTTCCTTTGTTTAAGTTACACGGTGATAAGAGCACCATTATGCCATGGGGTCGTATACAGGGTAGGGACATCGTTTTGCAAACTGTAACCATGAATTCAGCACTAGATTCCGGACCGCCTGTTAAAATTTTTCGTCAATCACACTAATATTATAAAGGCGAAAGTTTGTGAGTGTGTGTGTGTGTGTTTGAAAGAAAGAAAGAAAATACGTTTATTTGCGGTGAAAATGACGCAAAAAGAACATAAACACAAAAAATAAAATAAAAAGGTAGGGGGAAACATGCGTCACATCCACGCAAAACGGCTATCGCTCAGCATTATGCTGCGACCCTATGCAGGACAGAGCCCCAGCGCTGCGTTTTCAGCGACAGCCGGCGCTGACGTAATGACGTCGTCCGGTGCAGCAAACAATTATTAAAATACAGTGTACTTAAAGAAAAATAATTAAATTTAAAAGTGATACAATATTATACTCAACAGGAAACTTAACAGGGAACTGTTTATATGTTTGTTACTTCTTCACGCTAAACAGCTGGACCAATTTTGATAAAAATTTGTATGGAGGTAGCCGACACCCTAGATTAACATATATGCTACTTTTTATCCCCAAATTCTCACGGGATCGACACTTATGCGGGGGAAACCGTGGGGCGCAGCTAGTTATCAAAATAAAAATTATCTGCACGTTACGGGAACTGATGGACTCAAGTGATGGCTCCACGCTTACCTGAATTCTGGATCGAGTCCTATTGCTATCGGCACGCTGAGCAGAAGAAGAAGCTGTTTCATATAAAACAGCACCACCTAATCGTACGTATAAAATATGGACACCACATAGGCTATCAGCGCAAAAGTGGTGTAACCCCAGTGGTGTATCCAGCTTACACTACTCTTGCTTTATTGTTTTGCTTTAATGTGCCCCATGCAAGAACAATGTTTGTCAGTGCTATCTTTTGATGAATACTAGAAGGTGGCTTACGCCACTATTGAATGGAAGGATCATAATTTAACTAATGTATTTATGTATTTTACACCAAAACCGTACCAAAAAACATTGTGGGTTACACCACTTTTGCGCTGATAGCCTCATGCAATAAATTATACCACATAGGTACTAATTGTTATCGCCTTTTCTGACGATATACAAAAAATGAACGGAAACGGTTGCGAAAAAATATCTGCTGTTCCCTACATTTTGATGAGTTATCTATACATATAAAATTATGAGTTATCTATCCTACTAATATTATAAATGCGAAAGTTTGTGAGGATGGATGTATGTTTGTTACTCTTTCACGAAAAAACTACTGAACGGATTTGGATGAAACTTTACAGTAATATAGATTATTCATCAGAATAACACATAGGCTACAATTTATAATGATTTTATGTAGTTTTGGTCATAATATAACGATACGTGTCAATTAAGTCGGAAAAAAATCTTCCATCTGAGAGCTATCTTGGCGTGCGCTGCCTAAACCAATGGAGTTACATAAAGATGATGTACCGCAGGATTGTTTGTCTTAAGTAGATCTAAATAAAAGTCCGCGACAGCATATATCTACCTTTTATGTGCAAGCCAGTACAACCAAAATTGTGAACCATAAATCTAATTAAATTTGGTACTATTTTACAATGCACATTTAGTATATAATTATCAAACTCTTATCAAAATGAATACATTTCTCGCATTAAGTATTTAATGTAGATAAACTTTGTCTTTCGCACTAAGTAATTTGGCCGAATAGTTTAAAAGTTATCACGATATGATTGACTTGAACGGAGCGCCTAACGCCGCGGCGGCGGCCGCAGCACGGGCGGAGCGCGATGCGGCGTCGCAGTCGAAGAAGGTATGGTTCTATTCACTAACCAATTTTGTCACGTTGTGAATTCGGAAGACGCACTCATTGCTCAAGTTTTTCCAAATTTGCAACAGAACATCCACAATGAAAGTTGGCTATGTGAAAGAACTATACTAGCACCAAGAAATGAGACAGTTGCGAAAATCAATAACATTATCTTGGACCAAGTAACCAGCGATGCAACAACCTACAACTCTATCGACACAGTCATGTCATCTGAAGACTGTACAAGCTACCCCGTGGAGTTTCTTAACTCTTTGGAGCTATCCGGGGTGCCATCACATAAGCTCCAATTAAAAGTCGGTATACCGGTTTTGTTAATGCGTAACTTGGACGCCCCGAGACTATGTAATGGCACTAGATTGCGAGTCAGGGAACTAAGCAGGCATATTGTTAAAGCCACAATTTTAACTGGAGAAGCTAAGGGTGAAAATGTTCTTATTCCACGCATCCCAATAATACCCAATAACTTACCCTTTAATTTCAAACGTTTACAGTTTCCACTTAAAGTTGCATTTTCTATGACCATCAATAAATCGCAAGGGCAAACTTTGAAAGTAGCGGGGATACATTTAGGCACGCCCTGTTTTTCCCATGGGCAGCTTTACGTAGCTTGCTCACGTGTTTCTAAATCCCAAAATCTTCTTATTTACGCTGAACAAAAAAAATCAAATAACATAGTATACAGGAGTATATTGCAGTAAAAACACAGATAAATTAACACAGATGTTCACCTATTCCAATTACGTACCACATAATTCTTTAGTTATTACAAAATCTATTAAAAAAAACCGGCCAAGTGCGAGTCGGACTCGCGCACGAAGGGTTCCGTACCATTGTCTATAAAAAACGGCGAAAATAACACGTTTATTGTATGGGAGCCCCCCTTAATATGTACTTAATTCTTATTCGTATTTGTTGTTATAGCGGCAACAGAAATACATCATTTGTGAAAATTTCAGCTTTCTAGCTATTACGGTTTATGAGATACAGCCTGGAGACAGACAGACAGACGACGGAGGCTTAGTAATAGGGTCCCGTTTCACCCTTTGGGTACGGAACCCTAAAAACCGCAGCAAATCCGTTGCGTAGTTTTAAAAAATTTAAGCATTCATAGGGAAAAAGAAAGCTTCTTTGTTTTATACTATGTAGTGATTAAATGCAAGTAACATTGGTCCAACCTGTTTAGTTGTCAGTGTTTAGTAATCCGTTTGTGCTGGATAGGATAATCTCAAGCCTACTTTTTATAAACACACCATACAGGTAAAGATTGATGAAGAAACCACTGGACTTAGCATTTTGAAATTTGCAGAGTTCTATTATAGCTTAAAATAATGAGCACTTAGAAAGGAATTCAGATAATTCCACCCTCAAGAGATACCCTCTAAATATTAGGTATAGGAGTTCAAAGATTGTATGGAAACTAATTTTGAAGTTACAAATCTGGGATGTACGATGCGAAGGTACATTAAAAAAATATCAGTATTTTAAAAAAAATGTCACGTAACTTAATGTGGCAGACCAAATTCTACGCGAGCGAAGCCGCGGGCAAAAGCTAGTACATTATAATTATATACACATAAATTTTATTAAAATTATTATCAACGCACGGCCTAAACCGCTGGTCCTAGAGACATGAAATTTGCAGGGTGTGTTCTTTGTGAAGAGTAGATATCCACTAAGAAAGGGTTTTTCAAAATTCCACCCCTAAGGGGATGAATGGGGGGAGGGTGAAATTTCACGCGGACGAAGTCGCGGGCGGAAGCTAGTGCGAACATAAATGTAGGGAACAGCTGATTTTTTTTTCGCGACCGATTTCGGTCATTTTTTTTTTGCATACCTATCGTCAGAAAAGGCGATAACAACTATGTGGTATAATTTATTGCATATAATATGTGGTTTCCATACTGTATGTCAGTGTCATCTAAACCAAAAATGTATCAGCTCAATCGGTTGGGGATAACTATTATAAAAATCGGTTGCAAAATTTGATCCATACATACTAACTCACTAACAAGACAACTTAAATAAAAGCTTGTAATGATATTCATATATTTTCAATTCTATACCTACTTATATGTTTGGTTTTCAAGAAAAAAATATGCCAAGGTTTCCAAGCTTCTACCATTATATCCACCATGTTCCTCAAATTTATTTCGAAGCATAATATAAATAATGCATGCACGTACCAAACTCCTCCATAAAAACTAGTTTTTCCCCGTAGGCGCCATGTTTGCGTAACTATTTCTCAATTCCCTGACACGGTGCGCGGTGGTCGGATGAAAACACACCTTATATCCTGTTTACAATGTACCTACTTAAACAAAACAAATTGAGAAAATACCATATGAATACCTTTAGTAGTTTCATGTTTTGGAGTTAACAGCAGTAGGCAATGAATATTTTTAAAGGCAATGTTATTGTGGTCGTTCAAGCTTGTTATTATTCAAATTTTATAAAGATACTGTCTTTTAAAGTATAACATGATCAGCTGTTGTGTTCCCACTGCAGGGACACAGGCTTCCTCTCGATGAGAGGGAGTGGGCCTACCATCACGTGGGCCCAGTGCGGGTTGGTAGATGTCACATGTCTTCGAATTTATGGTTCTATGACATGCCGGTTTCTTCACGATGGTTTCCTTCACCGTTTTGAGAGCAGTGGTGATGAAATAATTTACACGAAGTAAAGCGCCTGTCTGGGTTCGAACCTACGACCTATAAGTCGTAAGTTGCGGCCGTTACCACTGGGTCACCACTGCTCTTCTCTTTTACAGTATACACTACTCGTACCTAATCATCGTTAACAATAAGTATCAAATTTTATTTTCTGAAGAAAATTGTTATGATTTTAGCCTTCATTAATGACACGATGAATATATTTTACTTGTCTAACAGTTGTCAAGTTAGGAGAGCAATTAAGTCTGATAATTGTCGACCAATGACCGTTACTTCCCTGCAGGTACCTATAACCTAACCTGCAGCGAGACAATTACGGAATGCTGTTAGGTACAAAATTGGCACATTGCTCGCAGAATAGATGGTCGATGGGACTGAAACGTTCTGGGGTGGCGACCGCGTGCCAGAAGACAACGTTGAAAGGCGTTGTGGGAGACAAGGTGGACTGATGACTTGCTGAAGGCCGCAGGAATCCGCTGGATGCGGGAAGTATAGAGTCGGTCGAAGTGGCGGTGCTCGGGGGAGGCCTATGTCTAACAGTGGACGTTTTAGATGATGATGGTTATATAATACCAGTCCGCTACTTTCCAACTGCAGGGTAGGGTTGCCAGCTTTTTCTAGAAGAAGTAGAGTATATTCTGATTTCAGAGAGGGTAAATAAAGAGATGTAGATTAATAAAAAAGAGTACCATTTATTCAATAAAAAAAAAATGCACTTTTTGCGGTACATAATTTTTTTTTATTGTTTTTAAAAGAAATGATCCTAATAGATCAGGAGCTAATTTTTAATCAATTTTAGTGAAGCTTTCCAAACAAAAAACAGTCAATAACACAATTCTCATAGTGCAAAATAAAAAAAAAAAACCGCAGAAAAACGAAATCACTTGACTTGCGCTAAAATAAACAAACTCATCTGGCATCTATTTCCAACAGACAGCTTGTCACATTGACACTATATTTTGACGTAACTGATTTTCGTTGCTACGTTTAGAAACGCCCGAGTTTATGCCAAAAAAGTCAGTTTCAGTCAAAAAAGAGTATTTTAGTAGCGTACTCTGTGTTATAGATTATAGAGTACATCTACAAGAACAAGAAAAAGAGTACAGTACACTATTTTACAGTACGGTTGGCAACCCTACTGCAGGGTGAAAGGGCGAAGGCCTCTTGTATCCATCACTAATAATCTATTTTCAATCTATATAAATAAAACTAAGTCGAGTTAGTTACACCATTTATAACTCAAGAACGGCTGCACCGATTTTTATGATCTTTGATTTGTTGGATTTGTCTCCGCCCCGAATAGCAGAAGAACTATTAGAACATGAGAAAAAATCACGAAAAAAAATATAATGAAGATAATTAATTTTCACATAAGTAGGTACATTTTGTGATAATATCTCGAGAACGGGTTGACTGATTTCGATGGCGGTACGAAGTTTGCCGGGTCAGCTTATAGTATTATAATTATATTTAAAAGTATAACTCTGTCAATGTAACCATATCACGCCAAACCACTGAACCTTTTTGGCGCAGCCGTGTGGCACACATTAGGTATTGTTGCCTGAAACATTAGTTTTTATTTTGTTAATTTTGTATTTTGTGTTTCACGAACTGCGTCCAAATTAACTTTTCTTTTTCTTTCTTTCACTGAACGGATTTCGACAAAATTTAGCAAGGATATAGATGGCATCCTGGGGAAGGACATAGGCTTACTAAAATACCAACATTTCCATTTACTTGACAGATATTTACTAAGTTTACCACACCTACACACAAACCCCGACGCATCAGTTTAACTCCACAGCAACACACATAGACACACACAATCCTCACAAATAGCTTTTAAGCCTTTTCAATAAATATGTATGGTGTCGCTGTTAACAAGATCGAGCGCCTCTCGTAGGACTCGCCGACCCGCAGGACCTGCGAACATTCGGGCTGTGAGAGATGGAGTGGTATACATCAGAGTTATTACGCAATTATGAATATTTTGTAAAACGTTTCAATCCTACTGAAGTATACTGTCCTTCAAGATAGAGGCTTTTCCTAGTTTGAAGGGTAGGGGTCTAAAGCGGGTTGCAGACCAAGAGCTAAGCTAAGTTAGTCTAGCTTAGCTCGCATAGCTGAGGCATTTTTTCATACTTCTGTTCATAGTTTGCGGTCTGCACAAGTATGAAAAAAAACCGACTTCCAAAAAAATACTACATAGTCGATATCCGTGCTACAAAGTGAAATGATTGTCTTTGAATCTGTATTTTAGTTTTTTGCCACCGACTTCCGAAATTAGTTATTTTTCACTTTGTAGTTTTTGAAGTCTGTTTTTTTTTTTATTAAAGTTTTTATTTCTCGCGTTTTAGTGGGTCTGTTTATAATGTATCTAAGTTACAATAGCGTAATGTCAACTTGCTCATCGCCTTTTACAAAATATTGCTTTTCCCGGTGCAGGGGCGTTAATTGTTGGAGTTCTACTCGTATTCCACCATCAGCTTCATTTCACCATTCGCACGACGAGCATAAATTGCTTAGTAACCATATTAAAGTAATCGAATCACGACTCGTGAAATACTTATTATTGAGTAGTTCCGGTGGCCATCTGTGATCTTTTTCATCAGCTCCACTTCACCAAATAGTGCTTTCTGAGAGCAAATGTACGATTTACTTTAAAAAATACCCAAATCTTTATAGGTTTGCCTATAAAATTTTAGGGTTTCCCTTGATTTCCATGGGATCCTCTTATCAGATTCCAACTTGATGACAATGGGACCACCTCGAGAGTATACCCTTTCAAACAAAAAAATAATAATATAGGACCACAATTGACGGAGAAATCGGTGAACATACATAAAAAAACATAAATAAAGACGAACATATAACCTCCTCCTTTTTGGAAGTCGGTTAAAAACTACATCAGCTATGCGACCTAAGCTAGACTAACTTAGCTCTAGCTCTTGATCTGCAACCCGCTTTACTCATCAGTAATAGCCATACCCATCCCTTATTGAAACAACATTGATGTTACATAGTCTGCATTCGCGATTTATTTGCCAAAAATGTAAACAAATATGAGTTTATGGAAAAATTACTTTAAATCCTACAATATAAAGTTCAGCTTACGCTACAACTTCAAATTTTTTTATAACTTTTTTAATAGTGTTAGTCACTCTGAAATCAACTTAATTACCATTAAAACAAAGTTCCTATATACGTTCAGAATCCTATTGAAATATCGTAAGTTAATGCGATGAAAACATGCCAACAGCAACATAATTCCTCTAGAGACATTTTCCATCTTCATAATCATAATTTCGCTAATAGGATTAAAGGTCGGACTACACTTAGTAAATTATGATCACAATGTCAAGCCATCCATCATGGACAACGGGCTATCATCGTATACACAAAGTGGCTATACCACAAAGAGCCTCTCTTGTGGGATTAATAAAATGATTAATATATTATAATATCTTATGTATCTTATATTATCTACTTATACAAATAAATAAAATTGGAGTGTCTGTTTGTAATATTAAAATAACCGCTTTTTACCAAGGATGTATACACGGTACATATACCAAAATAACGTTTTTTACAATTTTTGTCTGTCTGTTTGTTCCGGCTAATCTCTGAAACGGCTCGACCGATTTTGACGGGACTTTCACTGTCAGATAGCTAATGTAATAAGGAGTAACTTAGGTTACTTTTATTTAAAAAAAAAAATATTTAGGTAGGACAGGATTTCACGCGGACAGCAACTAGTCTATACTAAACATAAACTTACTAATAAAAAAAAAAAGACGGGTTGCACTCCGGGAGTGCCGGCAGAAGTGAAAACTTGAATATTAACGTTGAAATAAATCAATTATTAATTGAATTAATATAACTCATTTTTTTCACTATTTTTGCGTCCCTTTTTTCATTAATAGATGCACTTTGTTCAATTTCCATATTTTAAACACTTTATATACACGAATGTTACGAATACACAGCAGTGTGTCCACGTCTACGTCCAATTCCACTTCCACTTCGACTTCCACTTCGACTTCGACTTTGACTTCGACTTCCACTTCGACTTCGACTTTCACTTCCACTTCGACTTCGAATTTCACTTCGACTTCCACTTCCACTTCGACTTGGAAGTCAAAATTAAAGTGGAAGTGGACTTCCACTTTAACTTCGACTTCCACTTCCACTCCATCCATCCATCCATTGTCGTGTGTCACTTGGTTCACTTCGGTTGGCGGCGCCGTAGAAAGAGAGGGGGGGGGGGGGAAATCTCTCCCGACGGTCACGTGTCCTGACGCGATGTCCTGACGCGAGTTTAACATTTTTTACCCATTACAAAAAGTGTGCAACGCCGCTAAAGAAGTTTTCACTTCAAAAAAGCTGAAGAGTTTGTTTGTTTGAACGCGCTTATCTCTAGAACTACAAGTTCGATTTTAAAAATTCGTTTTGTATTTGATAGCCCAATTCTTGAGGAAGGCTATAGGCTATTTAACATCACGCTGGGCCTCTTAGGAGCCGAGCAAATAAAAAAAAAGTCAGAAATAACGCTAAGTGAAAACGAAGTAATGAAAACGCAGGTAGATGGACGGGGTGTGTCAGGGGAACAAGACATTTCACGCGGACGAAGTCGCGAGCAATAGCTAGTGTCTTTAATGTGGGGATGGGTTCTGTTGAAATAAAACGAGCCTATTGCCATCAACGACTACGGAATTTGGCACAAATCCAGACTCCGGCCTGCTACTCAGAAATTTCAAATGGGAAAACCCAATAACACTGCCCGGGAATCGAACCCAGGACCTCGTGCTCAGCAGTGACGCTTGCGACCAGACCAACAAGCTATATACATATAACGGAGAAGGCATGTGTGTCTCGTTATTATAAGCCATATTTCAAACTACTGTGGGCGGACTATGGGTATAGTGTTGGTTATTGCGCAATAGAAAAACGGTTTGCAGTTCAAATCAGATTATAATTTCACGAACAATTTAATCACACACTATAGGTACACGGTACAACCAGATACGGAACGCGGGACAGTTTCTGAGCGCATGTTGTTCGTATGATGTCCGATGTCCAAGAGAGCCGTTCCACCTCGCTGCGCGCACTCTTGTACTCCCCACGAACTCAAGCTAGACTCTGTCAAGCGCCGCCAGATGGCGCTGGCGTTCCGAATAGTCAAACGAATGACCGGATGCGACACATATATTACACCCTTATCAATTACTGTTTACAGTATTACCCACATGCATGTTCCATTCCAATCCAAACAATATCCCATACAAACCAAATAAACAGATAAATACAACAATTACGAAGGATTTTTCCCTACTCAACGTGGAACCCTAACAAACAAAAACAGAACACCCCGCAGAGATTGGAATCCAGTTAGCGAAACAAAAAGTAAAACTTCCCAATCGAATTCGGCGCTTCTTAATTGACTTTTGACGTTGTTTTGCAATGTCAATATGTCAATATACAAGACAACTTGATAATTTTTTGAGGAAACTCTAGGTAATAAGAAAAAACCGATAATGGTTTTTAACTTTGATTTTAACCTCAGGCGGCGCAAATACTGTGACATAATCAGCCTATAATGTTCCCACCGCTAGAATACAGGCCTCCTCTCTGTGAGAGGGAGTGGGCTGTAATCCACCACGCGTACTCAGTGGGGTTGGTAGATGTCATGTCTTCGAATTTTTGGTTTTAGGACATGCCGGTTTCCTCACGATGTTTTCATTCACCGTTTTGAGAGCAGTGGTCATGAAATAATTTACACAAAGTAAAGTGCCGGCTTGGGTTCGAACCCCCGACCTGCAACTCATAAGTTATCAATTTATATATGTAAATCATCATCATCATCATCATTTCAGCCGAAAGACGTCCACTGCTGGACATAGGCCTCCCCCAAGCACCTCCACTTCGACCGGTTTTGTGCTTCTCGCATCCAACGAGTTCCTGCGGCCTTCACAAGGTCGTCGGTCCACCTTGTGGGAGGCCTTCCAACGCTACGCCTTCCGGTACGCGGTCGCCACTCCAGAACCTTTCGGCCCCATCGGCCATCTGTTCTGCGAGCAATGTGCCCTGCCCACTGCCACTTAAGTTTGGCAATTCTTCGGGCTATGTCGGTTACCTTGGTTCTCCTGCGGATCTCTTCATTTCTGATTCGATCCCGCAGGGAAACTCCAAGCATAGCCCTCTCCATTGCCCTTTGGGTGACTTTCAGCCTTCTAATAAGGCCCATTGTGAGCGACCACGTTTCAGTGCCATATGTCATCACTGGCAACACGCACTGGTCAAAGACTTTCGTCTTGAGACACTGCGGTATGTGGGACGAGAAGATATTGCGTAGCTTCCCGAACGCTGCCCAGCCGAGTCGGATTCGACGATTGACCTCTTTCTCGAAGTTGGACCTACCTAACTGGACAGTTTGTCCTAGGTAAATATACTCGTCCACGACTTCGAGTGTAGCGTCTCCGATCTTCATGAGAGTGGGTGTTACATGGGCATTTGACATGACCTTCGTTTTGTCCATGTTCATTTTCAGACCCACTCTTTCAGAGGCTCTACTGAGGTCATCGAGCATTGTACTGAGGTCCTCCATAGTCTCAGCCATGACTACTATATCGTCGGCAAACCGAAGGTGAGTTATGTATGTAAATACTGTAACTTTATGGGTAACTACAGTTTTGAGCCGTTTGGGGTCGAAACATTTGGGTCATGGCGCCCGACCGCGCGTCTCCTTTATAAGGAATTTTCTCGCTGACTGGTCGACAATTGACAAGAAGGCTGGGTCGTTCTTTGGCCAAAGAATGAGTATTGTCATTCAACGAGGTAATGCTTCCAGTTTTCTGGCCACGCTTCCGGATGAAAGCGACGCGGACGAGTACTTCGCTGAAGAAGTGTCCTTTTGTTTTTGTATTTACAGATAGCGCCATCCACGAAGACGCGCCCCACTCTTCTTCCTAATCGCTTACAGTACAAGGGTGCAACATTCCGCTAGTGTTTTAGTTTTGTCGATACACAGTAATTACTTCTTAGTGGGTAAATAGTGTGTATCAAAAAACTAAAACACTAGCGGATTTAACTAGCGATAACCACTAGCGATTAGTAAGAAGAGTGGGGAGCGTCTTCTGTAATATTCAATTTAGCAACGTTATTAATGAATTATAACGTTGCTAAATTAAAAGTACAACTGTGACGTAGCATGACCACTGAATAGACTGGTATTACATTTTTAGTCGGTTAACTAAGTCACGTAGTTTTTTTGTTTACCTTTATTTAACTACCTAAACCTATGCATTATATACAGGATGTCCGGTAATTAATGGATAACCTCTTAAGGGGTCATTGTACTTATCATTATGTACAACTTTTACTATGGGACCAAACCTGAAATCGCGAAAAAAAAAAGCTGTTCCCTACAATAATTTATGTTCGCATAACTCGTCAAAATGTAGGGAACAGCTGATTCTTTTTTCACGATTATCCATGAATTACCAGACGCCCTGTGTAAATGTGTATTATTGTAAGCAATTATTGAAATAAACTTATATTATTTACTTATATTTTATTTACTTTCTCAGACAAATTTTCTTCTTTTGGCTGCAAAATAATAGGCTATTACTCTAACGACGCTCTAAAAGATCAAAGTTCTGAACGCACGAAATACGCAAAAATATACACAAAATATTTCCCTATCACACTCTTCAAAATACCGAAAAAGATACAGTTTTCGTAACTTTTTACTAATGAAACAGTAATAAAATAATTCTGACGGACAAACACGTTGCAGGCACCTACCATATGTTACGGTAATGGTTCATATATTTACTTTAGCACCAGTATTTCACGTTCATATGCAATGCAACGTT
The DNA here is from genome assembly GCA_947508005.1 of Amphipoea lucens. Taxonomy (NCBI): domain Eukaryota; kingdom Metazoa; phylum Arthropoda; class Insecta; order Lepidoptera; family Noctuidae; genus Amphipoea; species Amphipoea lucens. The sequence continues at coordinate 17,686,360 of OX382367.1, forward strand.
GCAGAATTGCAGTTCGGACTGATCTATTTTGGTAGGTATAAACGTTGGCTTTGTTTTGACTGAAAACTTTTTTATTGAGAGTGATGTCATCATCATTTCTGTCGGAAAATGTTTGTAGAACTATTTAATAACGATTTTTAACTGGAATAAAATAAAAACGGAGCAGTTTTTTCAAATTGACAGCATTGCTCAAAATTACCAATCACAATTTGAATCATTTTGGTGGATATTGCTAATCCATTGCTTCATATGTTCGAAAAATATTTGTGCTCAACAACGTAAATAACGCAATGAAAGTCGTCGAACTGTCAAAATGAAAGCCACTGATAGACTACTGCTACTGCTTGCTACTGATAGTGTGTGTTTTTTTTTTTTTTATAGGTACAACCTATAAAAAAAAAAAAAAACCAACACTACAGTGAAGGAACACTACAGTGTTCCTTTGACATTGGTCACCTGAGATCTTTGTAATGATAATGTGTTGCGCAATTTCCCCGTGCAATAATGTTACAAAAAATCCAATACCAGGAAAACTTTTGAGTAAAACATGGAACACGAACAGCGGAAAATAAGGGTACAATAATAAAAACGAATACATCTTAAGAAATGCTGAATCTGATACAAACCGTAATAGATTGTCTATAGGTACGTGAAAACGTTTCGAAAATAATCACATAGGTATCAAAAATAGTTTTATAGTTAGGAATGGGAATACGATGTTACAAGTATTTTGCTCGGACGTGTACTAATGTGTTTTTCAAGTACCTATGCATACACAATTTATCACTTTTCAGGAATGTATTCTAAACTGGAAACGTACACTGTAAAAAATGCACTCCAATCAGGTGACATTTTAGTTTGATGGACGATATCTTGTTTAGATTAATCAAAATTTTAGTTAAGTTGATCATCACGACATGACTGCAGCAATACTAGTTCAAATGATTGAACGCTTAAACAAGTTTCGTGATTACCCTCAACATGACATCATTTTAGAAGAGTTAAAACAACAAAGTAGGTTAGTTGTGTCAATCAAGTATTTTGATTACTTCAATAAAGATCATTGAAACTTTATTAGGTATGTTGATTTGACTTGATAGCATCTATCATTGTAATTAATTGTATTAATCATACAACTTGATCAAATCTTGCGTTAAATGTTTGCGCTAATAAGTTCCTTGGTTGCGTTTATCAACAAATACATCATACAAACACTGGTACACTGATCAAATAAAAGTAGTAACTGTGATCATTGTGCTTGATAGGCTCAGATGCAAACAAGTTACTTAGTCAATCTAAACAAAATCTTGATTGTGGCAACTACTTTTTTTTTTCAGTGTACTTAAAAGTGTATTTTGGAATCTAAAACCTGCGGGGTAATAATTGCATAACATACTATCAGTAGCTATAGGTTTCATTTTGACAGTTCAATAGTTAGGTAAATAAACTGCCGTGTCTAGTGCAAAATTCAGCAGAGGGGAGCGGGGTTTAGATAGAACAACGAAATCAGGTCATTCAGGTTTGTTTTTGGTAAATGTATTATGTTTTGTAATAAAGTCATAAAACAAAAGTTTTTGTTTATGATGTTAGTAATCCAGTCCTGCAAGGTTGTTAGTGTTTTATCAATAACCTTGTATCACATAATCAGCCTATAATGTTCCCACTGCTAGGACACAGGCCTCCTCTCTTTGAGAGGGAGTGGGCCGTAATCCACCACGCGGGCCCAGTGCGGGTTGGTAGATGTCACATGTCTTCGAATTTTTGGTTCTAGGACATGCCGGTTTCCTCACGATGTTTTCCTTCACCGTTTTGAGAGCAGTGGTGATGAAATAATTTATACAAAGTAAAGCGCCTGTCTGGGTACGAACCTACGACCTACAACTCGTAAGTCGCGGTCGTTACCACTGGGCCACCACTGCTCCTTGTAACGTTTCATTATAATTACATTAAATTACGTTAAATTTTTTGTCTTACTGACTGTTTGTTCCGGCTAATCTTCGAAAAGGCTGGACCGATTTTCACAGGACTTTTACTGGCGGATAGCTGATATTATAAGGAGTAATTAAGTTTATTTTGAAAAAAAAATAGTAAAAAGACCCATTATTATACTGGGTGTTACGGAAAGGGTATATCAATACAAACGGGTTGAAGAGTGTGTGTGGTCTAGAATCTCTGTACAAAATTTCAGCTCAAAAGAAACTGCTGAACTGAAGAACTTTGAAAATGCTTCATATTTTTATATTTCGACATCACGGCGCTGCACTGGCGCGCGGCGGCGTGATGTGCGTGTACTAGGCGCACAGACACACTACAGATAATGGATAATGACCCTCGTAGTGCTATGACACGTTTGTTATGATTTCAATTTAATAAACTATCGAAATAAAAAAATATTAAGCAATTTCAAAGTTACTGCTTTTGAGCTGAAATTTTGTACAGAGATTCTAGACCAGATACACTCTTCAACCCGTTTGTATTGATATACCCTTTCCGTAACACCCTGTATATATTAACGCATTAGCAACGTGTAGGCGCCAAAACTCATATTTATAAGGGTCGTGATGCTGAATCAAAGATAAATAAATTGTAATAAAGGTATTAGTGAAATGTGACTCGCTTGGGCGTCTCTCCGATATTTATTTTGTTAATGTATTTCGATATTCCAATGTATATTGTATACAATGTTTGTGTAGGAATACTGTATACACATCGCACGCGGCATCTCCCACGAGGATTACAAGGCTTTTACATCATATTGGAGAGCGGCGATTGAAAAACAGATTGCAGAAGAGGTACTTATTTATTTGTGTAAACTAGCTGCGCCCCGCGGTTTCACCCACATAAGTCTCGATCCCGAGGGAATAAAAAATACTAGTTATAAACTATCTCTGTGCCAAATTTCATTCAAACCCTTTCAGTAGTTTGTGCGTGAAGAAGTAACAAACACAAACACACAAACTTTCACCTTTACGAGTATAATATTAGTGTGATATGATACGTGCTACTACAATGGCGACATCAATGTAACACACGGGTAGGGCACTTGACCAATAACCCAAACTAATATTATAAACGTGAAAGTGTGTCTGTCTGTCTGTTACCTCGTCACGCGAATCGATTGATAGATGAAATTTGGTATAGAGATAGTTTGAGTCCCGGGAAAGGACATAGAACTTATCCCGATATTCCCACGAGAAACTTATGCGGGTGAAGCCGCGGGGCGCTGCTAGTCATAATTATTATAACAACATAAAATAATTCGGAATTTAAAAACTACCGCCTGCGCCGTTCGCCGACATAGGGCTCTCTCTCTCTCTTTCCTTCAATTTGCCTACTCTTTGCACATTATTCGTTTTTATTTCATCCGTGACCCCGGCAAATGATCCCTACGCTTCAGTTCTTTAAGTACAGGTTGCTCCAAGATGCTATTTTACTTCACACTAATATTATAAAGGCGAAAGTTTGTGAGTTTGTGTGTGTTTATATGTTTGTTACTTCTTCACGCTCAAACGGCTGGACTAATTTTGATCAAATTTTGTATGGAGGTAGCTGACACCCTGGATTAACATATAGGCTACTTTTTATCCTGATATTCCCACGGGATCGACACTCATGCGGGTGAAACCGCGGGCCGCAGCTAGTATGTTCATAAAACGAAAACGCGAAACCCTAGGCGTGTATTAAATTAATGTCGCCATTAAATCGGCACGCTGTATAGAACATGGTTTATTTATCGCCCCACCTTATAGAGAAATAGATTCAAAGATATGCAGTTCATTATCATAAATATTGCCTGGACAAAGTTATCAACTCAGGTTTTCAAGCAAAAAATATCCTTACCTGCGGGGTAATTACTCTCAAAACGGTGAAGGAAAACATCGTGAGGAAACCGGCATGTCTTAGAACCAAAAATTCGAAGACGTGTCATCCAATAACCCGCACTGGGCCCGCGTGCACTCCCTCTTACCGAGAGGAGGCCTGTGTCCCAGCAGTGGGAACATAATAGGCTGATTATGCTATACGAACTATTTTTTATAAGTAATAACAAATAAAACATTTATTTTCAGGTAACAAAGACCCATAGATACATACCTTAACCTCATAATCAGCCTATAATGTTCCCACTGCTGGGACACAGGCCTCCTCTCTGTGAGAGGGAGCGGGCCGTAATCTACCACGCGGGCCCAGTGCGGGTTGGTAGATGTCACATGTCTTCGAATTTTTGGTTCTAGGACATGCCGGTTTCCTCACGATGTTTTCCTTCACCGTTTTGAGAGCAGTGGTGATGAAATAATTTACACAAAGTAAAGCGCCTGTCTGGGTTCGAACCTACGACCTATAACTCGTAAGTCGTGACCGTTACCACTGGGCCACCACTGCTCTCCTACATATATATACAGGGTGAATTTTTCAAGTGGGCGTGGATGGCCAAATCCGAAACTATGAGGAATAGCGAAAAGTACTCAAAGGAGTCGCGGGCTCGATTTTGATGAAAACTAAAACTGCATCATTGGATTTTTGAAAAGTCAATATTTCTGACCAGGAATCGAACCTGTTGATTTTGAAAAAAAAAAACACAGGCTGTATTATTACACCATTCGATAGCGTCGCTAATAAGGATCAAATTCTGGGAAGTAATGACATACGGCAAACTAAAGGAAAGAGCTCATTTTTATCAAAATATTTTTTATTTTCTTATGCTACCTACCTATTAAACCTTAACTGATTAATTGTTCAAAATTATGACAATTGTTTTTGAATACATAGCTGGATTCGACGTCTCAAGGATTGTACTGCAATAAAAAATTTGAATTTAGAACATAATTTTGTGAAGGTGACTGCGCTACGAGTGTTTCGGGTGTAAAAATATTGAGCATCATTACGAACAAGGTATGAAAAAAGAAGCAGTTTATTAAAATTCAACATTTTCCTTAAGTTTGCCGTATGTCATTACTTCCCAGAATTTGATCCTTATTAGGGACACTATCGAATGGTGTAATAATATAGTGTGTGTTTTTTTTTTCAAAATCAACAGGTTCGATTCCTGGCTAGAAATATTGATTTTTCAAAAATCCAATGACTCAATTTTAGTTTTTATCAAAATCGAGCCCGCGACTCCTTTGAGTACTTTTCGCTATTCCTCATAGTTTAGAATTTAGCCATCCACGCCCACTTGGAAAATTCACCCTGTATATACCTTACCTATGCCTTAACCTAATTATACATAATAATATAAAAACAATTTTGTTAGTAAGTAAATAAAACTTAATAACTTTGTTAGCATAACTTAGTTGCACTAAGTGAGATTTTAATGCCATTATTACCCCGCTACAGTAATTCCTTTACTTATCTTCAAAGAACCCATGGTTTTCTGTGTTCTAACCTCAAAATCTAAAAACATACGGTACAAAATAGGTACGCCAATCTACCAACGAAACTACCACCACGCAACCGCTTCAAACCAGTTATTGCGTACATTAGTTAGCTAATTTGGAGAGCAGCCAGGCAATCTTGCCATTTATCGGTGGTACAAGAACAACGACTACTTATCATGCCACAAATGAGGCCCGATGTTCTACAAGCTGTAGAGGGCAAACTTTGCCCAGGATCGTGTTAACTTTGCCGGAAATTGGAGTTCAACTTTGTTAATTTGTATCTTTTGTTGTATTTTGATAGGGATCTTTGCTTAATGAGCATGGTTTTGAGTTAAGAAAGGACTTATCTACAGCGGAAGGCATGGTCGGAATTAGTTTTGTACATAATATCGAAGGTATTTACATTTAAATAAGTAAATTACCAGCCTGTATTGTTCCACTGCAGGGCAAATGCCTCCCTTTTTCTACTCAACTCGATCCATTTAGTTATTACTTACATTATATTTTATTTATTTATTTATTCTTTAGAAAGCTTACTGTCTAATATCTAGCACATAGATATATGAAAGAAGGTTTTTAATATGTATTATTTTATTATTGTATAAGATTATTTTGTGTATTTTATTTATGGGCCTTAGTTGCCTAATAATAAAATGACTACATATAACACTATACTACATATAAACTTATATAAATAGCCTACATGTTTCACGAACTCATTTTGTTCCTACCTACAAAAACAAATGAAATGGAAAAGCTATTCTCGGCTCTCACAAAGAAACCAAACATGTACCTCTTAACAATGCCTGTCAAATGATTGAATAAACATCAGAGAACCTTTTTCACGCCAATATTGCGATATATAATAATATCTGTGTACAGACGCCAGCACATCAAGCTACCCGAAACTGTCAAATTATCCCAATCAACTTTGAACCTTATGCTTTAGCGATAAAGTTGAAAATATATTAAAGAAATTTGAGAGATTGTAGTAGCTTGATGTGCTGGCGTCTGTACCTTCTACCAGAAAATTCGCATAAATATTAAGGTTACACTAGTCAGTCATTCTTCCATACTAACGTCGTCTAACTCTACTGTCTGACAATGTACATTAAACATTCAAAATTATATCTAGTTGTCTCGTCATTATCTAGCTCTGAACGCTGTACAAAAAAAAAAAAAAAAATTGAGTTATGGGCGTCGAAACTTCGTCTTAATAAAATGGCAAAATTGTTACCGTACAGGGATAGATAATGTATTCAAGAATTCAAATATCTTAATTTTTAATAAATACATCCAGCAGTTTTTTCATAATATCTACACGCCCAAAGATCTGTTCATTTAATCATCGTCTATTTCACAAAATCAATAAATTAAAACAAAATAAATAAATAATACTCCCTCTCACAGAGAGGAGGCCTGTGTCCCAGCAGTGGGAACATTATAGGCTGATGATGATGATGATGAAATAAATAATAAATAAAAAACTAACATGCATATTAGCCACACCCACTAACGAGTTCGAGCCACAGAGTACATTTTATTATGTTCGAGCCGTCGACTAGTACAACCTTAAAATTGGGCGTTCCAAGCCACTGCTCGTACTGGTCATTCAAAGAAAGAAGAACGGCTGACCTCAAAATATTTAAAAAAGGAAATAATACGTCCTATTCCTAGTGTTGAAGATATACGAACTCTTTAGATAAACTGTCAATGAATTCATAACTTTTTTACTTTTCCTTTATTTCCGCTCTTTTTCGTTACTCTTTTGTTATTTTTTCTTCCTCCGACATTAAACTTCGAAAATACTTAACGCCCCTCGACGTAATATGTATTAACAATAAAACTTCTATTGTGTCTTGTTCAGTGTCCTTAAATGTGTTAAAATGTTATTTTCGCGACAAAATCCGTGACGACTCCGAGCGTATTTAATTTTAATTCTGGACACGCGTAGGTTCGGGCGTTCAGCGGACCGTTTTAATGGCGGACATACGAAAGTCCCTAAATCACTTGACGAAGTCATAATTCTGTAACCTGACCCCATGCTACAACTTGCGACTTTGTGAAGGCCGGAGGAACCCGTTGGATGCGAGAAGCACAGAACCGGTCGAAGTGGAGGTGCTTGGGGGAGGCCTATGTCCAGCAGTGGACGTCTTTCGGCTGAAATGATGATGCTACAACTGCTGCTACTCATGGTACATCACAATATTTGCTAAATAAGTAAGTAATAATAATATAGTCCTCTAGACCGTATTTCGGCCTTGACGGCCGGGCGGGAGATATTATAGTGCACAAGTGTGTGCGCAGACTCAGGTGCCCTCTCTCTTCCCTCACTCTCATAATCCGATGGGATGGTAATCTGACACGACCTGAGAGAGATCAGGCGCAGGACCAACGGCTTAACGTGCTTTCCGAGGCACGGGGGCCAACGCCAACTTCACCACAAGCGCCAACTTCCAAACTCCGGGCTGTTACTAAGAAACTCATAATGGAAAAACCTAATAACACTTTGCCCAGTGGCGTGCATTGGTTTTTAGAATAGGTAGGCACTAGGCCGGGTCGCTAATCACGCTATCGCTAGACGCGGTCACTAATCAGAAAAAAAAACGTGTTGTCGGGGAACCCCCGGCAGGAACTAAGTTCAAAATGAAAATAATTTAGTGAAAGTCAAAGCATTTATTTCAAATAGGCACATAAAATGCACTTTTGAACGTCAAAAATTATCTTAAAATAGAATTGATTCTAGTCGCCCATTCCAAAAGGTAGTTTTCGTATGGAGAAGAATTGGCAAGAAACTCCACCGTTACTCTTTTAAAATGTTTTAGGTAGATACAATATTTTGCATGGGTACATTAATTATGTAATAACATGTGAGGACGATGCACCTAAAATAAAATTACTATACCTATATAGTGAGTTTCTTAATTGTGGTGCACAAACACTAAAATGTAATTGACCGGCTTATGTTGATATATCGAAGTAGGCACTGCTTATATGCCTATATGCAATGCACGCCACTGACTTTGCCCGATCTGGGAATCGAACCCTCAGTACGCAGATCGCTCAGTAGTCGCACTTGCGACCACATGACCAAATAAGTAAGTGCCTATCTATCGTTAAGAAACTATTTATCCTATTACTTAGAGTATAAGGTAAACCACCTTTTATACAAAACGCCAATCCATATCCTTCCTCCTTTCGTATTTTTTTCTTTGATCTAAGTAAAAGCTGACTGATACCCACCGGAAGGACCCTCTGACCGTCGCGTAATATTCTTGTATGTAGAACTTATTTATTTGGCTGCCGTAGCCAGGAAATGGATGATTGATATCGTCTGCTGGTGTGCCAAATCTTTGACTGTTATTTTTTTAGGGATAACGTTTCTAGTTTACCTTTTGGAGGTTGTTTACGGGACTTTTTGCATACTTTCCTAATATTATTCTGCATTGTTTGTAATAATGTTTTTTTTTTTTCTTTTTCGCAAATTTCATAATTTTCTTTGACCGTTTATTTTCTTTTTTTATATTTTTATCGTGTTTATACTTAGTTATAAGTACATACAGGCTTATTACCCATGAATATGAATAACTTTCACTATGGGACCAACTCTGAAATCACGAAAAAAAAAGTCAGCTGTTTCATACATGTTGGTCAAGTAGGTATTGAACTTTTGTATGAAACAGCAGATTTTTTTTTCGAGATTTCAGAGTTGGTTGGGACCAACTCTTTACAGGGTGTCTTTACACAAATTTTTACAGGGTGTTCTACCCATGAATATGAACAACTTTCACTATGGGTAGTGAAAGTTCATATAGTTATTCATGGGTAGAACACCCTGTAAATATTTGGATGGTGATAAAAAATAAGCCTGTATGTGCATGCGGTGGTCTACTGGTCTCCTGTAATTGAAGAAGCACACGTAAAATAACCTTTTTTATGTATTTATTTATTCTCTTACTGGAACGCCATACAGCAATTACACCAACGGAGCAAAAAAATTACTTCATGTGTTGCTTACATCCATCCTGTGCGCGGTGGACATAGAACGGGCGGCGCCGGCGATGGAACACGAACGCTCACACAGTGTAAACTGACAGATCCATTTCTCTATCTATATTGCGCGCATTATTTGAGACTCAATGAATTTTACAAAATAAATACATTAAAAAATTTAAAAACGGAAAATTTTTGATGTGTCGTTCCTAACCTAACAGATGACATACACATGAATATTTATTATTCTGATTTATATTCTATGTGTATCCTTTGTTGGAGATCCCAAATAAATAAATAATAGAAGTAGCCAGTATTTTACAACGACTGACTGCCTATCTGACAACCACAATCCAGTTACTGGGTAACACGATTCCTTGGTAAGACTGGTTGTCAGACCCGTAATGACTGTCAAAGATCCAAGAATGACAGGCGGGACTTACGGCTTAACGTGCTTTCCGAGGCACGGAAGGGTCTCGGTATGTTAAGATGGCCACCCATCTACGGGCCGACCTCGGCAAGGGTAGCTTAACCTATTATACTTACTTACTTATTACTTAGTCTCGCGCTTCTTTTGGGAAAAGGCAGGTCTTTCCTCAAACAAAGACTACTATGATTTTTAATACGTAATTCATATAATTTTATAATTCCACGGTTTTTAATAAGCAATTTATCGACAGGTTCACTCAATCTGTATGGTTCTTTCCTCAAAAGACCATTTCGGATATTCTGCATTGTTTTCACATGATCTGACCAAGCCTGTGACTTCTGAGTTTGTTTCAGCCTTCTCTTCCTTTCCTTGTCACATAGGATACGCCGACCTCATCAAGTTTTCAAAATATGATTGACGAGTAAAAGTGTTTGTACAAACCTACTTGCAGAAATAAAATCATTAATCATTTACAAGGTGACTCGTTGAACGTAAGCCACACAAAAAATTAAATTTCACTCTGCCTTTAACGTCATATATAAAACCAAGATAAAATAATCAGGCTCTAAAACGTGCCTGTGAGTTAAAAAAACATTTTCTAAGTGCCTTGAAGCCCGATATCGAATAATTCATTGAAGGCAAAAAGAATAGGACGGGTGGAAACCGTGTGATTTATAACGATAACATAAATTCAACCGATAAAATTCCCTCTTTTGTTTCAAAGTGGAAAAAGATCTGCGGTATTTGATTGAAGTTAGGCTTAAGATTGTGAAGGCCAATTCTTGTAATTTAAAACGTTTTTAAAATCTAGTCGCAGTATCATCTCGGCGACAAACAAATGTCAAAAACTTTGCCAAAATGTAGGAAAATTCGAGGTTTTTTTGACAGATCGAGACTGAGATCGGACTGTGAATGTTCTGCCCCTCTGGTCTTTTTGTAATAAATTAAGCAATGACATTGAAATTATCGTTCGGTTTAGGGCTGATTTTTCAATCATTTTATAACTTTATTCGCGGAATAATTTTGAAATTTTGACAGTTATTTCATACAAAATAATTTCAAACGTCAATTTTATTCGTCGAATAAAAGTTATCTGGCGACGGAGCAATCAGCCCTAAGTGTGACAATACCTATTTGTACTTAAATTGAGATTTAATTAGGATTCCATAAGAGACATAAAAGGTTCAGAGATAATAAAGGGCTTTGAAGATCCGTGGCATATCTACTGGTCCGCCATTTTGTTTATTTTTCAAAATGGCGGCCACGCATGAGACACATAAATCGATATCTGTAACTACAGTAAGCATAAAATATATTATTATTTTTGAACAATGAACCATTAAATTATTCCTAAATTCTATTCTTATAAACCACGATTATGCGCCTGTGGGAGTAACTCAAGTGTTGTTTCTCCGTCGCGCTACCTTCTAATCTAGTAAATACAGATTGAATGATCACGGTCCACCAGCATATATGATATTACGGTAAAGATTACGATGCCGCAGGATTGTTTTCCTAACATTACCTTACAAAGTATCTACGAGTACATATCGCCGTCCCCGGAGATAAAATAAAATCGTCCCGGGATAAAGGCAATCGCAAAAATTTAAGTTTTCAGGAAAAATACAAACCGTTTTATCACGATAGCTTGCCAATCTATACTTCTATACTTATGCTTAATATTATAAAGAGGTATTTGTTTGTAAGTTTGTATGTAGGAGGTAATCTCTGGAACTACCAGTCGGATTTGAAAAATTCTTCTTGCATTTGATAGCCCAATTCTTAGGAAGGCTATAGGCTATTTAACATCACGCTATGACCCTCAGGAGCCGAGCAAAAGCGCTATGGGGAAACGAAATGATAGAGCAGGAGACGCGGGCAAGTGATGCAATACGACGAGATGGGTCGAGGAAATAAGAAATTTCACGCGAACGAAGTCGCGGGCAGAAGCTAGTTGCTATATAAAAGTAGAAGCGGGAGAGGTTAAATGAAAGAAGATTTTATTAGTATTGTTTTAGTATTAGACTTACCTACCAATCAGAAGGTTACCAATTAAGATACAAGATGTTTATTGTATTGTGTAAATGGTAAGCCGCGTACGCACGAACGAACAAAAACATGGTGAACACGAACATCGAACACTTTGTTCGCACGTGCGTACCACTAGCGAACATAACACTGTGTTCGTCAAAAATGTTCGTGGCTATCCAATATGTTCATGTTCACCATGTTTTGTTCGTTCGTGCGTACGCGGCTGTACACCACAGACTACCTACAGTATTTGTCTGTCCTTCCCGTTTTTAATCCATCCTGTCTTTAAAAGATCGCTCTTAGCGATACGAGTAAGACCGCCCATTGTATCACCCATTGTAAAGTTTCTATATTAATGTCTGTAATTTATATGGTGTACATAATAAAGAGTATTCTATTCTACTGTTAAAAAAAAACCTCGTTTCATCCAAGCAAGAATGAATATTGCAACGTTGTCTTTGAATTTTATTTTATGGTAAATAACGGTCCCTGTAGCAAAAATAAGGGAAATTTATAATTTTATTCTGGTTATACAGGAAGATTTTTTTATCACCATCCAAATTTTTACAGGGTGTTCTACCCATGAATATGAACAACTTTCACTATGGGACCAACTCTGAAATCACGAAAAAAAAGTCAGCTGTTTCATACATTTTGGTCAAGTAGGATTGAACTTTTGTATGAAAAAGCTGATTTTTTTTTCGTGATTTCAGAGTTGGTCCCATAGTGAAAGTTGGCTCGAAAGGCTATGAAAGGCCAAAAAGATAAAAAATACATACCCCGAATCAAACAATAACACGATGAACATGCACGATCCAATAAATTATAAATTGCTGTAATAATCAATAAATTTTGGTGTTTCTTCTACGATAAATAATAATTTCGGCCGTCGTATGAGAGAAAATTCAGACAAGTGAAGTATGTCTCCAAGAAAGAAATCACGTCTGACGTAAAATAAATTATTTCAAAATTATTATAAAAAATAAAGGTTTTTGATAGGCCCAGTACAAAAAGAGGTTGATTATAATGTTGAAGAAGGACGAATGGCGAAATTAATTAACATGCAGTAACTACTAATGCTGCAATATGTACTTTTTACGGTCGCGAATCATATTTTGTTGAACATACAACCTGATCTGAACCTTTTGTTTTTTTTTTTTGGGTGGGAAATTATCAAATAACTTCTCCCGCTCTGGGCTGAGCAGGAGGCTAGTGCGTGTCAGACTTCTACTGACTAAAATCCACCCGCGTTCCTTTAGTTGCCTGTGCCAGGGGCCACGGTATCTCTTTCGAACAACCCGCGACCAACCTGATCTGAACCTGACCTGCAAATTGCAAAAATTGTAAGAAAAATTGAATTTTGCGTCCTACCTAGCAAGTCCCCCTTAAGGTGAGCACGTAGGCTATAAGTGCATAAAATCTATAAACTGGCCATACTGCAGTAATCCATTTGGTGAGACCAGTTTTACGAGTCGCTCGGGATGATATGCAGCCGATCCATTTTATGTTTTAGAATCTATCTTGGTGACGCCTAAACTCCGTTCATAGTTATTTTACCTCTGATTTTGCATCAGTGTCCAAATCACAGTGGTCTTTATTCTCATTCTGATAAGTTTGCTAATGGCTTGCTGCCAATGACAAGTCTGTCGAAATCATTGTGATCTTTATTCTCGTTACTATAGGGTTGTTGTTAGGTTGCTGCTGTGAGAGGTAAAATAACTGGGAACGCACTTTACATACAATCCGATTCCTATCGGCGTCCCTTTGGAACAACCGCTCTTCTTAGTGTCTGCTATTGCTATTACAAATAATATAATACACTTGTGTGTTAATCACATCAAATTACTGATATTTAATAGTAGTTTAATGCATAACCTCTCACACGTTTGCCCGCTTACCTGTCGAAACACCCCACGCGTCGGAGTAGTTGAATGGGTGCAGTAAAGTCATTGTTTTAACAATGACAATAGAACAATGACACTGTTGTGTACACTTGGTGTACTGTTGACGTTTCGAGCACTTTCTCTTATGTACACTTAGTGTACACTTGACGCTTGAGATAATAAGAGATGAGATGCAGTACATACATTTTATGTTCTAGAATCGATCTAGCTGATTGTAAACCTACAACTAAATTAAGAGCCGTTTTTTTAATCGTCAGACAAATTTTATCTGAAGAATAAAAATGGTGGTGGTGACAGCTTTAGCATACAAAATATTTCAAACCATTATTTTTATTTTCCTGATAAAAGTTATCTAATCTATCTAACTAGCCTGTACTATCCCACTGCAGGGCAAAGGCCTCCCTCTCCCTTTTTCACACAATTCTGTCTTTTGCGAGTGCCGGCCAGTCCCTACGGTAGGAGTCAAGCTCGTCCCGCCATCAAAGGCTATCTGACTATTGAAAAATCAGCCCTTAGTTAAAACAGAAACGTTGAAAACTTTTCGACATCGTCCCACTAAACCCGTAACATGTTCATGTGAAGCTATGAACATCAATTGTGCATTGTTATCACTACGCGTAATTTTGTTGTCGCTATTCGATAGTTTGCGCCGGTTATCAAAAAAAAAATCTGCTGTTTCATAGAAAAGTGCAATAAATTCTACGCGGTCAAAAAGTAAGAAACAGCAATTTTTTTTATAACTATCTAATATTTACTAGGCTTACGGGTCTAGGATCACCCATTACCGCTACCACCATCTAAGTATAAATAGTATAAAAGCATAAACAAGGTGCAGTTAGGGTTACCATCCGTCCGGATTTGTCCGGACATGACCGGACTTCTAGACTTTTGTCCGGACTTTGTCCGGCTCTTTAATTTATCAGGACTTTCTCCGGCTCTTTAATTGGTCCGGATTTTTTGGCTTTGATAGAATACATGTAATAAAATTATATAAGGAAAACCAAATAAATCTTTAATATATATTAACTTCTCATTCATCTAAAAACTAACCCCCTTATTCATAATCCTATTTTATTTCTATTTTAGCTAAAATAGGTTTATAGAACGTTTGTCTTTATCTGTCACGTTGTCATTTCTGTGTGTAAGAAAGAGACAAACCCCATTTGAACTAAAATAGGTTTGATAAGTTTTATGAAAAAGGGGGAAAATATATAGGTACTTATTAATTTTTATATTTTTCAGCGCACTTGTTCCCCGCACCCCGCAACCCTCCCCTCGCGAGCGTCTGCTACTATGCCTACCATACCACTGTAACTAAGTGGGTAATGTTTGGATTTTGTGACTAAAATGTCCGGACTTTTATTGAAATGTCTGGCCTTTTTTCAGGTCTTTTCAAATTTCTAAATGGTAACCCTAGGTGCAGTCACCAAGAAAAGCAAAGTGACTCGTGGAACTAAATTCAGAAAAAAAAAATTACAGAGTGAATATTCAATTAGGCCTTAGTAAACCACGAACATTCTATTACACTTCTCCCAGGATCGTTTGTCAACGTCGTTTGTATTAATTTGCATTAAATTCTCTCTTACGTTGATAAGCCAGGCTCCCATTTTGTTTGAAGTTAACTCAATTTCACGGTGAGCGTGGATGCCATAACGGTTTCTGTTGCGCGTATTACCTACGCCTCGAATTATGTACCTGTAAGTGTATAATCTATATGTTACCGCTAATGTGCGTAAATCAGTTAGAGTGCAGATTAACTAGTTAACCTTTTAACCGCTTACGTCGGATTTATCCGACAAATATTTTCGTGTCCATTCCGCCAGGGTCGTATATATACGACCAAATACCACAGCTCGTTTAATCTGTATTATTATTACATCATCACAGCTCGTTTAATTGGTGTTTATTTTTCATTTTTTTTTCGGGCGCTGGGGCACGACTACTGATATAAAGTCGGATGTTAAAAGGTTAATCTGCAGATTATCTGGTCGAGTCCGTTAAAGTGGAAAAAAAATGTTTTCGCCTACTCCAAACCAGTTGTCCCTGCACGGGTTGCATGGTTGCGGTCGGTCGATAGGCGACGTAGGATGCAAGAGCGAGCGAAGGGCACCCAGAGGTTAGGTTTGGTTAGGCGACGTAGGATGCAAGAGCGAGCGAAGGGCACCCAGAGGTTAGGTTTGGTTAGGCGACGTAGGATGCAAGAGCGAGCGAAGGGCACCCAGAGGTTAGGTTAATAGGTTTGGTTAGGTTACTTTGAAACCCTTTACACAGAAATAGGAGCCCCATCAAGCGGGGCTCCGTCGACATAAGATGCAAGAGCGAGCGAATGAGAACTGGTTTGGCCTAGTCGAAACTAGTTCATCGTAAAATCGGGTTTCGCCGGGAACATATTTCACACTTTAACGGATTGTACCCGGTAATTTTCAGATTACCTCATTAATGCGCATATTAACGTATTCCGTATTCTAACGGTAACATATACCTACACCTATAGGTACAGACGTCAGCGCATCAAGCTGTCAAATTTGTTTAATAGATTTTCAACTTTATCGCTAAAACATAAGGTTTAAAGTTGATTGGGAAAATTTGACAGTTTCGGGTAACTTGATGTGCTGGCGTCTGTACTTCGGGTCTATCGAATGCTATGCTTACCGCGGTCGGTTCGTGGATAGCCCATCCATTACATATGGAGACCCGTCCGTGTCTCGAAAAGCACGTTAAGCCATTGATCCCGGCTGTCATTCGTAGATCTTTGACAGTCGTTACGGGTAGTCAGAAGCCCGAAAGTCTTACCAAGGGGTATCGTGCTACCCAGGTTGAACCGTCCGGTTAGACTTGAAGCCGACCCTAACATAGTTGGGAAAAGGCTAGGTAGATTGATTTTAGGTTTATTCAAGCTATATTATATGTGTTTGAGTGTAGAATAGATTTAAAGCGGCTGGAAGAGAGGAACTATTAACTAAGCTAGTAATATCATATTTAGCTCGTCGCAGCATCGCCTACCCGCGCTATTACTTCGTTTTCGCTCAGCGTTCTTTCTTACTTTTTGCTCGGCTCTTAAGAGTCCTAGCATGATTTTAATATAGCCTATACTCTTCCTGCAGAATTGGGCAATCATATTAAAAAAATAATAATATTTAAATACGTTTTTTAGTTCCAGAGATTAGCGCGTACAAACAAATAAAGAAAAATACTTCAGCTTTATAATTAACTAGCTGCGCCCCGCGGTTTTACCCGCATAAGTTTCGATCCCGTAAAAATATCGGGATAAAAATATCCTATGTCCTTTCCCGGGACTCAAACTATCTCTATACCAAATTTCATCTAAATCGGTTCAGCGGTTTAAGCGTGAATATGTAACATACAGACAGACGGACAGACACACTTTCGCATTTATAATATTAGTATGGATTTAGAATATCAAAGTGTTCATCAGTAGATTCCGGTGACTGTACCAAACTACCAACACACGACTTTTTGAAATGCACCCTTAAAACATAAAAGGTTTTGTGGCCTTCCCTAAAAGTAATTACTCTCAACCCTAGACGAAGGATCTTTGAAAACCTTGGCAGCACTAACAACATATTCTTGTGAAAACATCCCCAAGTGAAGCTTTCAATTTTAAAGTTCAGTCTTTGAGTGAGCACGTAATCCTTTGGATGGTGGCTGCAAGTCTGAGTAATGTTCATTTCATTTTTTTGCACTGCATTTTTCGAACTCATCTTGAACCATTTGCATGTTATTATACTATCCCTGCAAAGTGAATGCATTCTGCGGTATCTTGCATAAAGGTAAGTTTTATTACTTCATAGCTTTGGAAAGAGTTTTTGAAGTAAAAGTTTTTAGGCGGCGATCCGATTACTGGACTGGAGTTGAGTGTTTCAAGGACGCGTCACACTAGGCACATTTCGTTACATGAGAAAGATGAAAGATATAATACTCTCTCTCTCTTTCTGTCTCTCACACTAAATCTATATTATTCTTTATTTTTGAAGTGGTTTGACTTCTATTACGTATTATGGTGCTGCACGCGCAATTTTTGAAGTGAAACTTCTTTACGCACGCTTGACTTGGGGAGTAAGCTGGCGAACGCGTGACGTAAGCGTTACGAAAAGTGTGATCGGGCGAGGCGAACGGGAGTTGAGTGGGGGATATAAGCAAGAGAAAGCGCGCACATTTTCTTTCTCTCTTCCTCTCATAGCCAAATACGTTTGAAGTTTCACTTCAGTCGTGTGGTCATAAGCACACTCGGTTTTTTTTCAAGGGAACCTTCTTATTTTAATGTAGCGAGTTTTCACCGTTCATCAAATATAAAAAAGGCGGGTTGCACTCCGGGAGTGCCGGCAGAAGTGAAAACTTGAATATTAACGTTGAAATAAATCAATGGGTATCATTTAAGCTATCACCAATTTAATTAGTTTTGTGTTTCTTAAATAATAGGGTTTGTCCTCCAAATAGTAGATCTGTCACCAAAATGTAGTCACCAAACAATGCAAGTGACCTAACCAAACCGAACCTCGGGGTGCCCTTCGCTCGCTCTTGCATCCTATGTCGACGGAGCCCCGCTTCGCGGGGCCCCTATTTCTGTGTAAAGGGTTTAAAGTAACCTAACCAAACCGAACCTCGGGGTGCCCTTCGCTCGTTCTTGCATCCTATGTCGACGGAGCCCCGCTATCTGAGAACGAAAATATTTCGTGGCGATAGATCTATTTATTAGGTGATACAAATATTTCGTGGCGATAGATTTATTTATTAGGTGATACAACTTGATGACAAATATAAATTTTGGTGATAGAAAATATAGTTCCGTAAATCAATTATGAATTGAATTAATATAACTAATTTTTTTCACTATTTCTGCGTCACTTTTTTCATTAATCGATGCACTTTGTTCAATTTCCATGTTTTAAACACTTTCCCCCTTATTCATAAAACTTATCAAACCTATTTTAGTTAAAATGGGGTTTGTCTCTTTCTTACACACAGAAATGTCAACGTGACAGATAAAGACAAACGTTCTATAAACCTATTTTAGCTAAAATAGAGATAAAATAGGATTATGAATAAGGGGGTTTATATACACGAATTTTACGAATACACAGCAGTGTGGCTACTACACAGACGGTCGAGCCATCAGCTGTCCAACCATCACCGTCACCGTCCCCGTCACCGGCCCGTCACCGTCACCGTCACCGTCACCGACACCGTCACCGTCACCGTCACCGTCACCGTCACCGTCACCGTCACCGTCACCGTCACCGTCACCGTCACCGACACCGTCACCGTCACCGTCACCGTCACCGTCACCGTCACCGTCACCGTCACCGTCACCGTCACCGTCACCATCACTGTCACCGTCACCGTCACCGCCACCGTCACCGTCATCGTCACCGTCACCGTCACCGTCACCGTCACCGTCCGTCCGTCACCGTCACCGTCCGTCCGTCCGTCCGTCCGTCCGTCCGTCCGTCCATCCATCCATTATCGTGTCTCACTTGGTTCACTTCGGTTGGCGCCGCCGCCGTAGAAAGAGGGGGGGGGGGGGAAATCTCTCCTGACGGTCACGTGTCCTGACGCGATGTCCTGACGCGAGTTTAACATTTTTTCCCCATTACAAAAAGTGTTCAACGCCGCTAAAGAAGTTTTCACTTCAATAAAACCGGGCCTGAGGGCTGTGACTTTTCTATATTTAGAACATTAATATAATATATTCGTACAAAAAATACCTGTGTAATACTTTCGTTTACGCGATTTGGAAACTAAAAATAACATTACATTATTTTTTTATAAAAAAAAAAACATACGTAATATTTCTTTTTCGAATATGATAGAACAGAAAATATTTATTGACTTTAAAACATGGTGCATTAAGGTCTTACTAATAGAATTATGATCTTACATGTTTCGATGGAGTAAACCTACAAATATTGAAACATGTTAAATATAAACATTTAAAACGACGCATTTATTTGTTAAAATTATTATTCTTAGATGTTTAATAATAACACTGATGATGCTGACGAAATCTTAACAATAAAAGTTTTTACCTACTCGATTTGGAATCTATGTAAGATAATTATTTTATTGTTTTGTGTATTTCTGTCGAAGACCGTAAATTATTATTAGCATTTTGATGGAATACAATCCTTCAACTTTTTAGCCGATACCGGACATCCTAGTTCATGCTTAAAGAACCTATGTTTACAAAATCCAAGGCCACTTAAGACTGCAAGATGAAGTATGAAGTTACGATTGCAAACAGTCACAACTCTACACCAAGGCACACACAACATAGCGGACACACAAACCACGAGTACAAACATACATAAAACAAACATCTGCAGACTGGACCAATGTTTGTCCCGATGGCGAATCGACTTCTCTGTTCCACGGAAGGTTGATATTTCACCGAGGATTCGGGATCCTAAACAAGTATATTTCAACGCTGTGTGCAGCGATTCAGTATTTATCATCGTTTACGCTCGATCCGACCCGTGATTGAAACTAACACACTCGTGAGTTTTCCGGTATTGTAGCGTGGTGGTTGTCTGGAAAAATGGTAGGAAAGATGGCTTTTGGATTTATTTATTTTTATATGCGACTAGCTGCGCCCCGCGGTTTCACCCGCATAAGTCTCGATCCCGTGGGAATATTGGGATAAAAACTATCCTATGTCCTTCCCCGGGACTCAAACTATCTCTATACCAAATTTCATCTAAATCGGTTCAGCGGTTTAGGCGTGAAAAGGTAACATACAGACAGACAGACAGAGTTACTTTCGAATTTATAATATAATATTAGTATGGATTGCGGTCCAGCCGCATTTGCATATATCTGTGGGCAAGTAAAATCGAGAAGGATTTTGGAGGAAGCTTTTGCACAGGAATAGGATGATGTAGGCTGACAGTACCCCACACAAGTTAAAAGTTTGCCTGGTTAAAAAGTTAATTATAAAAGGTAAGTAGTTAAAAGTTTGCCAAGGTTGCTTGAAAGAGATCGCAGAAAGCGATAAGGCCGCCTATTGTATGTTTTGTAGTGATAAAATGTGTTTTTTTGTTACCTATACAGGGTGAAATTTAATCACCGTTTTCCTCTTAAGGGGTCATTCTACTCATCATTATGAACAACTTTTACTATGAGACCAAAAATGAAATCGCGAAAAAAAAAATCAGCTGTTCCCTACATTTTGACGAGTTATGCGAAATAAATGAACATGGGAACAGAAGATTTTTTTTTCACGATTTCGGGTTTGGTCCCATAGTAAAAGTTGTTCTGAATAATGATTACAATGACCCCTTAAGAGGAAAACGGTGATTAAAATTTCACCCTGTATATTTTATAGTGTTCAATTAAAGTATATACAGGGTGAAATTAAATTCATGGGCATTATTTTAAGGGGTCATCATTATGAACAACTTTTACTATGGGACTAAACCTGAAATCGCAAAAAAAAATCCGCTGTTCCTTGCATTTATGTTCACATAACTCGTCAAAATGTATGGAAGAGCTGATTTTTTTAGCGATTTCAGGTTTTGTCCTATATTAAAAGTTGTTCATAATGATGAGTACAATGACCCCTGCCCATGAATTCAATTTTACCCTGTATAAATAAATAAGTTATTGTCAGCCGACATCAGGGTACTGTCAGAGCATCAAGTCGATAATCATACGATTCCCAGCTTGATGCTACCTATACTCTTTTAGGGAGTGATGTAATAGAGGAATCGTTAAGCGAGAAGAGGGCGCAATAGCATCGCTCTATCCACAAATAACAACGTACTGGCAATCGAAACACTATCATTCGAAGTGATCAAATCCATGCCAAATGGATTGGATTGGCCAAATTGTCCAAATTGCTATGCCTGGGAAATGTGTGGTTATTATGGTACTGTAACGTCACGGCGACATATTAACCGTTTCCGCACTAGGGCGATACATGTTGCAATTTTAATCAGCACTGTGGTTTTAGCACCGAATTAACGAAGGGAACTATTTACCTGATTCCCTTAAAACATATTGACCTTCTAATGATGGACACTTTATTAAATTTATGAACCTCAAAAAACTTTTTACGCTTCTAATGATTGAAAATTGACACTTTTTTAAAATAATTGAGCCCCTTTTTAACTTTCTGGTCTGTTCTCACAGTTGGTCGTTAGAAACTAAGCTAGTGGACCCCGACCAAACGGGTTACCTGAAAATAGGAAATAGGTTAGAAAAAGAGGCGCAAACGTTATATGCAAATATGGGAATTATTTACATTGGAGGTTTTATTAAATACATGTAAGATTAATTTAAGATGTGTCCTTCATCTCAGCGTTCCTACGCTGTTATAAAAGCATGTTTTTGAACGAGTGATTGAAAGGAAGAAATTCAAGATCGCGATTCGGTAGATTTAAGAAAGACGTGTTTAGATTACAAGGTGTGTGTGTATTATGTTAAAAATAAACTGTTGTTTTGTGCGACTCTGAAGTTTTCCTGCGGATCCCACACACTACATACATGCCATAAACATGCCTCCGTTTCAAAGTCTAAACAGGCACTAGGTAAGTACCTAACCGATATAATAGATGTTAGAAAATGCCACAGGATTTGTCTGAAATAATTTATGCCGAAACTTGTGCCGAATAAATTAAACAGAACTTGTCCGAAGTTCAGAATTCTCAATCAGCTTTCTAGCTGTTCATTCAGAATCAGCATTCTGTTTACAGGCAGCAGATATTGTGAATAGCAAATATAATGCCTAGTAAAATACATATACATAAGCGGTCTCTAATGTTCCGTCTACTAGAACACAGGCCGTTACCGACCACGAGGTCCTAGATAGGGTTGGTAATATTGGTGATATAAAAAATTCTGGTGATAATTGTCAAGAATTATATATTATTATATACATATGAGCAGGCAATATGTCACAATTATTTTTTTGTTTTCTTGCGTAAAACTTCAATAGGCGCCCGGGCTTATCCGGTGGCCCCCGATACCTTTATCTCCAAACGGGATCAGCCCTCTCACGAGACCGCTCAGCAGCCTCCTTTTGGACCATCACGATCTCACAAAAGGAGGCCATTTCTCTCCAGTTTTCTGATTCCGCTAGAAAAGACCCAACCACTGCTTGCAAAGACACGTTTCACCCGATCCTGAGGCACTACCTACTTCTAGCATTACATTTATGTCGTCATGTACGTAGAGTATTATAATATTATCTGTGGTAATGTGAACTCATTGACGTAAACAAAGCACCTCAATAGGTATGCAATTGAAAATTAATCATCCACTTACGGCGACCGATTTCAACCACAGGACAAATCACTTCGTGAATCATTGACCCCGATGCCAAGTCAATGAGTTAGGTAGCTCAGCGACGTTATATATGGAACTACCTTACCGTATAGACCATATTATATTGGAGAGACTTCTTAAGGAATCCATTTGGCAAACTGTTAAAGTTGGTTTCCGCTGCGCGAATCGTGATTACCGGACGCGATTTTTGGAAAGATTGCTTTAATGTTTTTGGACTGTGGCCTTTGCTTTCTTTTTGTCCTTAAGGGGCATAGATATATGAATGTTAAGGGGCTTACAGGACCTAAACGCAAAAAACGCAAGCTTTAGAAACAATAAAAGTATATGATCGACTACAGTAAACAAAATCAAAAAAATATATGATATTCATCAGGATATATGCTAGGTAGATAGTGAGTTGAAAACATAATACAACATATTTGGTATGATAGAAAAAAGTCATGAAGATACCTCTAAAAACTTTTTTTTTTACAATAAAAACCATACTAATATACTTACATACAATCATTATGATTTTTTGTCAGATTATTCTACAAGCAACATACTACGAGTAAAACTCTAGTGTTTTAATTTTTTAGTCCAAATAATAGATTTTTCGTAAATAGATAATTGCTTCATATTTTGCAATAAATTACCAGGGTCGTGTCATCGCGCTTCTCTTTCTTTTCTATCCAGTCCGACAAAGACCGCGATTTAGATCATGTAGTCCTCTTAATGAGCACAACTCATTTATTTAAAAAGAATTAAAAGTCTCTTGTGCTATTGCCGTATTCATTGCTAACTACTTACTCTGCAATCTGTTCGGTTCGGCTTAGGTAAATACTTATTCTTAAAATGGCCGACATAGTCTACTTTAAATCCGTCTAAAATTTAGTATATTAAGTATTACAACATAGTTACAAAAATAATTTCTTCTTCCTAGCTTGAACACTAGCAACACAGACACCAACATATCAAGCTGCCCGAAACTGTCAAATTTTCCCGATCAACTTTGAACCTTATGCTTTAGCGATAAAGTTGAAAATGTATTAAAGAAATTTGACGGATTTAGTAGCTTGATGTGCTGGCGTCTGTACTAAGACCACGTTTAGGGCATGTATCTCTAAATTGTAAAGTTCCGGAGGAAAAACTATATTTACTTAGAACAGAATACTCTTTATTACGTACACCATATAAATTACAGACATTATTATAAAAATTTTACAAAGGGTGACACAACGGGCGGTCTTATCGCTAAGAGCAATCTTTTAAAGACAACCTTTGGATGGATTAAAACCGGGAAGGAGAGACAAATACTGTAGGTAGTCTGTGGTGTACCATTTACATAATAGAGTACACATATCATACACGACACGACACGATTTTAGTTAGTAGTTAGTTTAGTTAGTTAGTTTTTAGTTTTCATCCCTTTCACCGAAACCCCCCTTAAACTATCTATATCCTTTGTTCATTTCCTTAGAGAAGGATGAAAAATCCCTAATAACAAATGGGGAGGAGCAGCGCTGGCCTTTATTGATGACCGCCATTATTTGGTTAGGCGTCGTTTGTGCCAAATTATTGGCCAAATCTGTAATAAAGAATTTAATCTAGGATTTGATGGTGGTGATAGATTGTTTTTCGATCATGGATTTATTTTGGGTTAGAATAAATTTGTATTGTTTTTGTTTATAGGATGTTGGTTTGATTGATTGTCGAGGGTCGAAATAACATATATTAACTTGTATTAATTTTTAACCAGTGTTTTACGCTAAGGGGTCTAGAATCTAATGCTAAATTGATGATTACAATTTGCGCACTGGTTAAAAATTTATCCTATAGTTTGTATAGTTTATTTTTATGTAGTATAGAACCCTATTTTATATAAGTTTATTAATGAGAACATATGTTTTTTACTAACCCTTGTTTTCGTCCTTGCAGTTACTAAACATCTAAATATGACAAGGTACAAAGTTCGACGGCCCGTCATTCTGCGCTGCCGATGCCGTCTCGACGTGACGCTGGATGCAGAATAGTCTACACCGACTTGTCGAAAAAAAAAAACAATAATTATGGAAATAGGTGCAATGCTTATACATCGTACGTGTGCACTATAGCAGTTAAACAACATCAAATAATTCTGCTCTAATTTTAATAATTTTTGACGCCAATCTGCCTTGAGCAAGCGTGGTGATCAATACTCATATTTTCTCCGTAAAATAGGCATTTGCCCTGCAGTGGAACAGTATTTATTAAAACCCTTAACCTGTAAATCTTTAACCCTTGTTTTTTAGAAAACTACGTTCATCACACAATCGTCTTCTCCAATGTCCCACTCACCGCACAGACTTCATTCAATCTTACTTCGTCGTCCACTCTATCTCTCCGTGAGATGCGCTCCCCCAGGAAATCAGGATGGCAACCAACCGATTATCCTTTGAAGTTAAGGTTCGAGAGCACATTCGCAAGAAGCTGTCAGTATCATCACAACGGTAATATTTTGTCATTGTTTGTCTTGTTTACTTTTAGGTAATAGGTAAGTATATTCCATGTATTTATGTATATTTCTTTTTTATTATATTTATGTGTTTAGGTATTTATATGTATTCATAGTTTTAATAGGTTTATGCGTATCTTTATATTTAAAATATTTATTCATCAATTTTCATGATTGTACCTACCGCTGTTTGTCTCTGTATCACCCAAAGGTTGACTGGTAGAAAATGCCTATGGCATTAAGTTCGCCTCTGTACATTTATGTGCTTGAAGTATTAAACAAATATTAAAAAAAGGTATATTCCCTAGTCTGTAAGGCAAGCTTATTAAGTTCGATAACAAAAGAAAAAGTAGTTGTGTCTCATTAGTAATTGAGCTCTTAGGTATAATACTCGTAAAACGAACTTTAACATTATGAATCGTTATCAAACGCCTGTGAACTAGACTCAAAATACTCACATAATTATTAATCCTATTGCCACTGGATATCAGAGGTTAAGCATGATGAATGTGACATTTGTACATTAGAGAGGATCCGAGTTTAGGCCCGTTGTACAGTCAACAGCAAAAGTAGATGATGAAAATCAGAAATTTAATACTAATGAACGGAGTTCGAGTCATATATGGCAGCTGTACTAGTAGTATCTAAATGTTTGGTATAATTTACAATCACATACTTTTGAGTCAATTCGACGCCACACAGTTCTGACGCGAACTCCGTTCATTAGTATTGAATTTCTGATTTCATCATCCACTTTTGCTGTTGACTGTACACGGCACGGTTTCTTTACGGTAGAATAATCGTGTGAGCTTGTATATGGCACGGCAAACCATCGGACGTCGTATACGGCGATGGCGCCGTGCCGTAGTGCCACCGTGTCTGCCAGCAAGCTTCCACAGTGATCCATACAACAACGGCGACTGCGCCTACACACGGCGAATCAACCGTAGTTTTTATCGGCGAAACCTTAGCTTTTCACAACAAGAAAAACGAGAGTGTGCAACGGGCCTTAGTGTCACCAAAACATGGTTCAATTCGCAGATTAGTTTCCGGATCATTGAGCAAGTAATTAATTAAGGAGATGCGTAGGTTTAATTGTAATCAATTAACGTTTGTGGTTAATTAGATTTGGTTGTAAAGGTAGGTACAACGTATGATGAAACACCCATTATCATTTTATGATGATTGATCTCAAATACAAAAACAAACAGCGTAATATAATCAAAAGTGTTGTAACGGGAACATCAATGAAAGGTGTATTTATTAATACTAGCTGCGCCCCGCGGTTTCACCCGCATAAGTTTCGATCCCGTAAGAATATCGGAATAAAAAGTAGCCTATATGTTAATTCAGAGTGTCAGCTACCTCCATACAAAATTTTATTAAAATTGGTTCAGCCGTTTGAGCGTGAAGAAGTAACAAACATATAAACCCACACACACACACATAAACACTCACAAACTTTCGCCTTTATAATATTAGTGTGATATCATATTTATTTATATCAACGGTGAAGGAAAACATCGTGAGAAAACATCTTAGAACCAAAAATTCGAAGACATGTAACATTACTCATAGGATTCTCTTCCTAATGCCCGGGCCACACTAACGGGAAACGACGATAATTATCGCGATGGTTGTTAATCGTAGGTGCAGCCAATGAGCCACAACTTATCGCGATAATTATCGGCGTTTCCCGTTTAGTGTGGCCCCGGCATAATAGAAGTTAAATAAAAAATACATAAGAAATAGTGCAAGAAGAACAAAAAAGTGTTCAATTATACCGCCTCTTCGCGTAGCGTTATCTACTACGACAGCGTAGCAGGCGTAGCGGTAACAACATGGCCGCCGCTACGTCGTAGCGTCGTATTACGTACGGTTTTATATGGGATTAGCTTGATTCATCTCCCTCTCTTTTTATATTATCCTAAAGTGCTTTGTTTAGTTTAATTTAAAATTATTTTATTCAACTGGAGTAGATTAAGGGCGCATTTCACTAGAATCAGAATCACAATATTTATTTGTGAAACATAGGTATTTACATAAAGGTCTTTGGTTAATAACATGGGCGCTATGTTTTGCCGTGAAGGCGTACAAATATCAGAAAAAAAACAAAATTAAATAAGTAGGTACTTACATACAAGAGAAAAAAAAAACTATTTTATGTTTAATTAAATATCTTAATAAAATCTACTATTAAAGATAGCCTAAAAGAGAAACAGATTTCTTAAAACTAATAAAACTAAACCATATAAACTACGTTCATGAACTGTCAGTATCAATATTCCACAAGAATGAAGTCATCATTCACTCATTTGGAAAAGCTGTAAGTGTCCAAATGAGTGAAATACCTTACTATCATAACTTCACGTGGATTAAACTTAATTAGCACATGGACAAAACCAGAGAAAGCAATTAACACCTTCCTAACGTTAACCTAGAGTCTATTCAAAGTTATGTTTCAAATTAATGTTATTTCAAGTTGAACAATTATCAACTTTATTTTAATGGTAATTAAGTTGATTTCAGAGTGACTAGCACTATTGAAGAAGTTGTAAAAATGTTTAAAGTTGTAGCGTAAACTGAACTGTATTGTGTAGGAATTAAAGTTATTTTTCCATAATCTCATATTTGTTTACATTTTGGCAAATAAGGCGCGAATGCAGATTAGAGACATCGAGAGACTACTCTTTCAACATCGAAATGAAATGTTTATTTCTGTAAGTACATCTTATAAGATACTTTTAGACGTCAATTTTTTTTTGTCAATATTCTAAAACTATATGGCGCCGGCATTTCCTAGCTGACTGATCCCTGAGAAGCAACGCCAAAACGAGCTCAGCAGAAGTCATGGTCTCTTTCAAAGTCAAAACATATTATTAGGAGTTTATATGAATCTAACAATGCAGGGCCATATCTGGAAGGACCTTTTGGAGCCATTGCAGCTTTGAGTTGACCTGTCCTAACAGACGTCATGCATACATCAGTCATCTTGAACTCACCCCTATAGTATTTCGAACGCCTATACTGCCCTCGTAATAGCAAATGCAGTAATCGACATTTTTACGATTTTCCATTTTTGTCAAAAATGACATGGGGAGACTTCAAGCTATACGTAGATTTTTTTTTTTTTCTATGGCTGGAACATGAAAATTTGAAAAAAAAGATTGAAAAAAGAAAACACTTAAACGCGTTTTTCTCGAAACCGCCATTTTGCTATTACTGCATTTGCTGTTACGAGGGCAGTATAGGGAACCCATGTTAGGGAGCTCAACGACTCGTCACACGACGCTACCAGATCTGCAATACATTTGCTTAGGCCATATAAAAAAAGTCAAAACCGCCAGAAAGTTATAAAGTCATGTATTCAATACAAGCAGCATCAGAGTAGTAGAGAAAACTGACTAGTTTCCTGAATACAGGATGAAATTAAATTCATGGGTATCCTTTTAAGAGGTCATTGTACTCATCATTATGAACAACTTTTACTATGGGACCAAACCTAAAATCGCGAAAAAAAATCAGCTGTTCCTTGCATTTATGTTCACATAACTCATCAAAATGTAGGTAAGAGCTGATTTTTTTTTCGCGATTTCAGGTTTGGTCCCATAGTAAAAGTTGTTCATAATGATGATTACAATGACCCCTTAAAAGGATACCCATGAATTCAATTTCACCCTGTAGATGTCATCAAAAATATCATAAAGTTATGTCACGTAAATCAAGAAAAATAAAAATGTCAATATGAATTTTAAAACTCAAAAACTCAAAACTCAAAGCATTTATTTCAATTAAACCATTTACAGGCACTTTTGAATTGTCAAGAAGTCAGTCAGTCAGAAAAAGTGAAGCTAGTTGCCCATTCCAAAGCGTAGGTACCTATGGAGAAGAACGGGCAAGAAACTCCATGGACACTCTTTTAAATCAAAATAATGTGGTTACAAAGTCTTGGTTACATCATTCATGTTAAAAATTATACATGTGAGAACGATGCAGAACGTTAAAAGCGTCCATAATGAAAAGATGAGAAAAAACAACAATTCAAATAATAAATTAAAATAAGCCACTTTTGTTTAAAACACTTAGGCCTGATTTTTTCAACCCCAGATGATTTCATCCGAGGAATAATTTTGAATTTTTGACATTTCGTCCATACAAAATGTGTCAGATGTCAATTTTATTCCACGAATAAAAATTATCTGTTGATTGAAAAATTAGCCCTTACTATAAAATAGCTTGTTGCTTGATACCATCAAGGACTTTTTCGCCTGATCGCTTAAAAATTTTTTCGGCTAAATCCTACGGCGGCGCCAAGTCACGCTCCCTTAAAGTTCTCGTCTATTAGGAAAGCGATAACGCAATTAGTTGCAAGTTGCAACTAATTGCGTTATTGGTTGCAACTTGCAACCTGCACTGCGCAGCTTAGTGACGCATCACGTGTACTCCTCTTGTGAATTTTACGGACGAATTATTTGCCTTGGCACGCTTACTAGAGAGCGCTTCTATTTTTTGAGTGCAAGCAAAAATGAACTTAGTGGTGGTCAGGCGGGAGTGTCCGCGATAGTACATTGGAGAAGCTTAATTCTACAGTCTTCATTGGAAGAGCGGCGTTCACCTAACACAAGCTTCTTGCTTAAAAGGTGATCTCCATCTGATGTGTTTTTCATTTGTATGTAATTGCAATAAACATTTCTAAGCTATTGCATAGCTTTTATCGCGGGCTTTGAGCGCGGCGACCGAATCAAGAAATTCCGTAACGAAAATAAACATAACATCCCCCACTCCAACCGGCACAGCGGTGCGGCGTTGAAAGCCGTGCATCGTCTAACGTCGTTTCAGTTCGGCAGACTTCGGCACGGTGTTTGTGTGCGTGCGACTTGACGTATGCGTGTAGACTGTACGAAACTCGCATAAGTTTATAAAAAAAGGCTATGTATAGCTTTACCGCGGTAGTCCCCGAGTGCCACACGTATTTTTTTTTTAAATTATAGTATCTTCATTACACTACTATATACATGAATAGGTACATAACTAAATATCAGATCCTTAACTGAAATCTCTATTTATACAACAGCACAAACTTGTACAACTCCAGGCTCGTATACTTTGATTATTTACCAAGTTGTAGTTTGTTTACTTTAAGTAGTTAAGCTGCTGCTAAGACGGAGTCACGATTATGAATTCTACAGCTAAGTTACTAACTTTAAGTTATAGATGTACAGACGCCAGCACATCAAGTTACCCGAAACTGTCAAATTTTCCCAATCAACTTTGAACCTTATGCTTTAGCGATAAAGTTGAAAATCTATTGAAGAAATTTGACAGATTGTAGTAGCTTGATGTGCTAGGGTTTGTACTTGAAGTAGCCAATCAATAACTTGGGTGCTTACTGGTTAGTAATGCTAGCTACTTTTGTTTATGTTACTCGTGTATCAAACATGTTTGTACACAGTTACAATTTGTATAGTCGACCTCGAATTGGTTCACCACCCTATGGCTAATAATACTTCGTCATTGCCTAGCCTTTTCCCAAATATGTTGGGGACGGCTTCCAGTCGAACCTGATGCAGCTGAATCCAGTATTTTACATGGAGCGACTGCCTTTCTGACCTCCACAACCCAGTTACTATGGGCAATACTATACCCCTTGGTAAGACTGGTTGTCAGACTTTCGGGCTTCTGTCGACTCGTAACGACTATCATCAGATCTATGAATGACAGCCGGGACCAACGGCTTAACGTGCTTTCCGAGGCACGGAGGGGTCTTGGTATGTAAAGAAGGTCACCCATCTGCGGACCAACCGCGGTAAGCGTAGCTTAACCTGATCGATTACAAGACAAAAAACACTAAAGACACACGGTTAAATGACACTTGCACGTCATAAAACGTAAAGGTTTATTTTTGCTTCAAGAGCAACCTGACAGTTTCTAATTTAGAAATGTTTCAATTTACTGAGAGTTTTTGTCAAAAGTGGCATAGCAATTACGAGGTCGAATATACCTACTTGTCTAATATACAGGGTGAAATTGAACACATGCGACAAATCGAAATGGGAGATTGTACTCATCATTATGAACAACTTTTACTATGGGACCAAACCTGAAATCGCGAAAAAAAAATCAGCTGTTCCCTACATTTATGTTCGCATAACTCATCAAAATGTCGCGAAAAAAAAATCAGCTTTTCCCTACATTTATGTTCGCATAACTCATCAAAATGTAGGGAACAACTGATTTTTTTTTCGCGATTTCAGGTTTGGTCCCATAGTAAAAGTTGTTCATAATGATGAGTACAATCTCCCATTTCGATTTGTCGCATGTGTTCAATTTCACTCTGTATATAATGCAACACTGTTTTCCGAATTTTGAAGTATTGTTTGGAAGTTAAGGTAAGGAGGGGCTTGTGGCTTAATGAGCCGCACGGGTCTATTGTAGGGTAAGTTACGCTAGCGGCAGTCGGTTTGTGGATTGGTGATCATCCATTCATATCGAGACCCCTCCGTGCCTCGGAAAGCACGTTAAGCCGTTGGTCCCAGCTGTCATTCGTAGATTTATGACAGTCGTTACTCGTAGTCAGAAGCCCTAAAAACTGACAACTAGTCTTACTAAGGGGTATTATGTTATCCAATAATAAGCAGACGCTCCATGTAAAATAGTGGTATTTAGCTGCGTCTGATTACACTGGAATACGACTCCAACATAGTTGGGAAAAGCCATGGGCAGATAGATTTTTGTTTGTAAGGTAAGGCTGCAGATTAAGTATATCCCTAGTGAAGCATTGAAATTATGCATATTTTATTTTGTGTCTAATCTATACATACATACATATAAATAAATAAAATTGAAGTGTCTGTTTATAAGTTCCGAATATTAAAATAACCGCTTTTTACTAAATGCATATACACAGTTCATATACTAAAACAACATTTTTTAAAATTTTTGTCTGTCTGTCTATCTGTTTGTTCCGGCTAATCTCTGAAACGGCTGGGCCAATTTTGAACCTATGTAGTAAGATACAATAGAAAATCAATTGTGTCTCACTTTAGAAAAATTAGTAAATCTACCAAAAAATCTGAATTTACTTTCATGCTATCCGTTATTTAAATCCGTACCGCAATAAAGAAACAGCTAAAAGATTTGGGACGTACATTTATAAGGGGGCATGTCACACGCTCTAGTTTATATGAGGTCCAGACTTGGGTCTCGGGGTCAAGGATGGCAATAAACTAGGTAAGGGATGACGGACCCACACTGCATTCTGATCTCGTCGCGATCATATCTTACCCTGGCGTTTTTTCACATAAAGAATGGCCTAATTTTATATTGGTAAGTTATAATATAAATCTCTGAAAAGCGTTTTAATTTTTGAGTAGCACTTTTTTATATTTCCAGTGGCTAAATAATAACAGCCGCACAGGCCGATCGATCAAGTTAAGCTACGCTTGCCGTGGTTGGTCTGTGAATGGGTGACCAATCCGTGCCTCCGAAAGCATGTTAAGCCGTTGGTCCCGGCTGTCATTCGCGGATCTTTGAAAGTCATTATGGGGAGTCACAAGCCCGAAACTCTGATAACCAGTTATACCAAGGGGTATTGTATTGCCCAGTAACTGGGTTGTGGTCAGAAAGGCAGTCGCTCCATGTAGAATACTGGTATTCAATTTAGAACATTAATCGTTGAGGACTTATCCACACTAGGGCTATATTTGTACAGGCAAAAAAACATAAAACAATTCGAAGTGCTGACAAGTTCTACGAATTGTTGTTTTTAGGGTCTTGTCCGATTCGTAAACGTGACGTTCGCGATACGTGTTAGTTACATAAATCGTTACGTGTTACACGTAGATAGATATATTTAATAGTATAAGTAAGTATATAAGAAATTTTATCGAAGGCTTTATAGGTTTATCGAGCACTTTTACTATAGAATGTTTTAAACCTTTTATAAGCTTTTTTATGAATAAGACCTTATATACTTTATTTGAAGCCACGGACGAGGCTTCAAGTACATAAATATTATTTTTTATAAACTCTCCTACTTAGTATAAACATTTTTTTGGTATTTATTTGACAAATGG
Source organism: Amphipoea lucens (assembly GCA_947508005.1). Classification (NCBI taxonomy): domain Eukaryota; kingdom Metazoa; phylum Arthropoda; class Insecta; order Lepidoptera; family Noctuidae; genus Amphipoea; species Amphipoea lucens. The sequence continues at coordinate 17,719,944 of OX382367.1, forward strand.
GCATTTATAACAAAACTCTTTCCAATACTCCAATAAAAAAAAAAACGGAAACGTAGATAATAAAAGTTGCTGAATAATAAAACAGCTTTATTAACTTCACGAAAGGTTTTATAAACGACGAAATAAGTAGGTTACTGACATCTTACTATCTGTCCTCCAATAAATATTTATACTTGTGCCTATCGGAAAATGGGGAAAGAAACAATTTCTGTTTTATGACGTTCGGAAAGAAAGCGGGAAAAGTCCCGGGAATCGGTGTACAATCGTAAAGATTGATTGGTTGTTAGAATGCATTCTATGTACTCGGCGAATGGAGAAAGTCAGAGGCTCACTGTTTTATGTTTATTGAACAAAACAGATGGGAATTATGTAGGATGTTTTGTTGAACTTAAATAGGTAGATGTGACGCGTGTGATAAAGGTCCCGTGACGTAAAAGGAACGCTGGCCTGCTCATTGAGCGATTTATCGATCAAATAGGTGGTATGACGGTACGACTATTCATCATCATCTGCCTAGTCTTTTCCCAACTATGTTGGGGTCGGCTTCTAGTCTAACCGGATGCAGCTGAATACCAGTATTTTACAAGGAGCGACTGCCTATCTGACCTCCACAACCCAGTCACTGGGTAATACGATACCTCTTGGTAAGACTAGTTGTCAGACTTTCGGGCTTCTGACGACCCGTAACGACTGTCAAAGATCCACGAATAACAGCCGGGACCAACGGCTTACCGTACTTTTCGAGGCACGGAGGGGTCTTGGTATGTAAAGATGGTCACCCATCCACAGACCAACCGCGGCAAGGTACGACTAGTAAAGTACCTATTATGATTCTACAATAAAACAATTACACTTATATTATAAAATAATAGCCTAGTACTATAGGACGCGACTGTACCGGTTCGCAGACATATCTCTTCCACTGTCACTCAGCATTCTTGTTACCAACGGAGTCCGGCGTCAAGCAGCCTGCTGTGTTTCGTCGATGCGTGGAGTTCCAGTGCCCTAGGCATCTTCTGGGCATGCTTGTTCCATCATAGACCTCATCCATCGCTTTTCATCAGGCGTGATCGAGGTCAAGAGCGGGCCCATTCAGTAATTTAAAAAAAAAATGAAAAAATGTGATGACAACTGTACGAAAGGTGGTATTTTGGACAACCAATCACAACTGCCGAAGTGCTGATATGGGATATGGGAGATGCACAAGGATGTCATGTAATAAACCATTGTGAGGAACCCTTTTTTCTTAAAATCCTGAGGGCCTAGACAATGTGACATTCTATCAGCGAACACGATGATGGAAAAGTAAAAAATGTACGGAACTAACATGAGCAACTGAAACCATTGTATCAATCCCGTTGCATGTCGTTGTGAAAATAAGGAACGCTTTGAAAGCGATTTGCACTTGTCTCCCTCTGAAATCGTATTAAAAATGTGGCATAACTATACTTCATCTATACTAATATTATAAAGAGGTAAAATTTGTAAGTTTGTATGTTTGTAAGTTTGTATGTAGGGGGTAATCTCTGGAACTACCAGTCGGATTTGAAAAATTCTTCTTGCATTTGATAGCCCAATTCTTAAGGAAGGCTATAGGCTATTTAACATCACGCTATGACCCTTAGGAGCCGAGCAAAAAGAAAAAAAGTAAAAAAGAACGTTAAGTGATAGCGCGGGCGGGTGATGCGATACGACGGGGTGGCTCGGGGGAAACAAGAAGTTTCACGCGAACGAAGTCGCGGGCTGAAGCTAGTTTATTATAACATAAGAAAAAAGATGCTCGCAGAAGCAGGAGTAGGTACGAAACCTTTTATTTTCAAGTTCAAACAATTTTAATAAATAATGTATGTGCTTTTTTTGTAAGTAACAATGTACCTATGGCATACAATAAGGCATATTCTAGCTATCTACTCGTCACGATGCATGGATAGGTACATGAAATGAAACAATTTTTAGTAACAATCAGTTTATTAAAAACAACTTTATATAAACCGACAAAATGAAAAAACACGTGCTGCCACAACTTATGAAGGGAATAGGTAACATTTTAGATTTGGTAGAGTTATAGTGAATAAAAAACGTTCCCGGTACTGTCCGCCCCTGCTTCTTTTAGATTTTAAACATTGACACGACAATATTTTAAGTAAAAACTAAAATGAAAGCCTTGTAATTTCAGAAGGTAGATAGGTTAAATAAATAAGTACAATTAAGTGTGACTGCTGTTATTTAAATTGGTTATATTTAACTCCACATCAATTTTTTGTTGTAGATACTTTTATTACAAAGTGTGCCCCTAAAAGAGCCTTTTTTAACTTCTGTCTAATTCTATAGTAAATGGAGTATACATACATACTGCTTTAAGCGCTCTTGTTACCGAATGGTTTCTGTTTTTCTTACAATATTTTTCCAATATTCCCATTATCATCTTTACTCAAGTAGGTACCTACAATAAAACAGCATTGTTAGGAAAGTATGTATTTTCTTCCAAACGATGAGTTTCAGACATTTATGTTTTTATAGTGTTTTAACAGCGTATTCAAGCGTGGGGTTTAAAGAAGGCAGTATAACCCTCGTTGTTAGTCGCTATCGACAAGTTAATAATTATGGAAATGGGGTCATCGAAATAACGAAAAGAAATTAAATGTTGTTTTTAAAATACGAAATTTTTAGGGTTCCGTAGCCAAATGGCAAAAAACGGAACCCTTATGGATTCGTCATGTCTGTCTGTCCGTCCGTCCGTATGTCACAGCCACTTTTTTCCGAAACTATAAGAACTATACTGTTGAAACTTGGTAAGTAGATGTATTCTGTGAACCGCCGTAAGATTTTCACACAAAAATAGAAAAAAACAATAAATTTTGGGGTTCCCCATACTTACAACTGAAACTCCAAAAATTTTTTTTCATCAAACCTGTACGTGTGGGGTATCTACGGATAGGTCTTCAAAAATGATATTGAGGTTTCTAATATCATTTTTTTCTGAACTTCCAAAGTGGTAAAATGTGTGTCCCCCCCCTCTAACTTCTAAAATAAGAGAATGATAAAATTAAAAAAATATATATAATGTACATTACCATGTAAACTTCCACCGACAATTGGTTTGAACGAGATCTAGTAAGTAGTTTTTTTTAATACGTCATAAATCGAAAACCGCAATTTACCTTTCACGAAGTTACAACGAACTACAAGAACTTTTATATTATGTTACTTGCTGCTACGGAACCCTTCATGGGCGAGTCCGACTCGCACTTGGCCGCTTTTTTTTTAAATTGTTTTTGTACCTAATATTAGTGTGGCTATCATTCATGAACAGAAGGCCAATTCCCGTAATTAAAAAGGTTTGAAATCTAGTCGTAAGTCGTAACCACATCTCAGCGACAATCAATGTCAAAAACCTGTCAAAAATGTAGGAAAATTAGAAGTTTCAAAGAAAAAATTAGGACTGGTGAAGTTAAAAATTCGAAATTTTACTAACCAAATTTTTGGTTTGAAAACTTGGCTGTTTTCCATTGGAACTCGTAAAATATACAAAAATGAATATATCGCTTAAAAAAATACGTGTGGCACTCGGGGACTGCCGCGGTAAAGCTATTGCATAGCATTTTTTATCAACTTATGCGAGCTTCGTACAGTCTACACGCATACGTCTAGTCGCACGCACACAAACACCGTTAGAAACCGTGTTTGTGTTTTTCACCGTGTGAAACGACGTTAGACGATGCACGGCTTTCAACGCCGCACCGCTATGCCGGTCGGAGTGGGGGTGTTAGGTTTATTTTCGTTACGGAATTTCTTGATTCGGTCGCCGCGCTCAAAGCCCGCGATAAAAGCTATGCAATAGCTTAAAAAAAGAAAACTGCTTCTTTAACATATACAAATCTATATTTTCAGTGATTTTCATCGAAATCGAATCATTTAAACTGCAGAAAAAAAAATTTATAATATATATACAGGATGGTAGGGACAGAAAACTGCAATACCTACACGGTCAAAATGTATGGAAAAGCAAATTAAGAAAAAAAAAAACTGACGAAAAGTTTTGACGCAGGGGGGTGGGCGGGCCGTTCAGAATCATTTGTACTGAATTCATGGTAACAGGTTGCGCGTCCCTGCCACACTGTACATTTTCGCCTATAAAGTAAAAACCCAGCTGTACGTACGTAAGTACAGACGCCAGCATATCAAGCTACTAAAATCTGTCTTTCTTTAATAGATTTTCAACTTTATCGCCAAAGCATAAGGTTCAAAGTTGATTGGGAAAATTTCACAGTTTCGGGTAGCGTGATGTGTTGGTCTGTACCTACTGAAATCTCTTCGTTCCAAATCCACATTATCACCCAATGTAAAGTGCAACAACTAGGCTAGCAGAAACCACGGGGGCGTGTAATTAGTGGCCATTTGTCCGTCTATCCGTCCATCGGTACAAATGCAAATCCGTCTGCGAACCGGCTTATGTCACGTCGCGAATTAATGTGGCCCTCAGCTAATTGATGAACCGATGTCGTTTCAGAATTAACTTGTTTGTTAACCAGACGTGATTTGAAACGATTTGCGGCCTGTTTCTGTGATTTTAATGCAAGGATTTTGGTTGTGAGTGTGGCCAGTCATGTGCCCGAGGCAAGTAGTGTAAGCATAGCTCTAGATAGACCTAGATAACGCAAGTATCACGATCTGTATGAAAACCAAGCGTGCCATTTTTTGACTACCTACTATCACGTCATAGGCACTATTTAGTGATGGGAAAATCAAATCGATTCAACGCCGCGTGCGGTACCCGACTAGGGTTACCATCTGTCCGGATTTGTCCGGACATGTCCGGACTTCTAGACTTTTGTCCGGTTCTTTAATTTGTCCGGTTTTTCTTCTCGCGAGCGTCTGCTACCATACCACTGTAACTAAATGGGTAATGTTTGGGTTTTGTGACTTATGTCCGGACTTTTACTGAAAAGTCAGGCTTTTTGTCAGGACTTTTCAAATTTCTAAGTGGTAATCCTACACCCGACTCGCCTCACTCCAGGGGCCTGGCGCCAGCGCTCACGCTCACCCAGCAGTGCTCAGCAGGACTGAGCGCGAAAGTGGCGGCTTACGATTTTTGTACGTAAGCTGGCCACACGAACGTTGCTCTTGCGTTATCTAGGTGTATCTATATATGTGGGTGTAGGTGACAGACTTGAGGATGAAAATCATTGGGTGAATGGGGAAGTTGAAGAGGATTAATTTCATAATCATCATCATTTGTCTAGCCGTTTCCAAACTAAGTTGAGGTCCAACGGGGTGGAGCTAGAATACCAGTATTTTACATGGAGCGACTGCTTATCTGACCTCCAAAACCTAGTTACTGGGTAACCCCCCTTGGTAAGACTGGTTGTTAGACTTTCGGGCTACTGACGACCCGTAACGGCTGTCAAAGATCCAAGAATAACAGCTGGGAACCATGGCTTATCGTGCTTTCCAAGTGACGGGAGGGGGAGGGGGTGGGACCGACCGCGGCAAGATTAGCTTAAGGTGAATGCACAGTTGTAGCCCGCGAAATTCAATTTTTCTTACCTTTTTTGCAATTTTCAGGTCAGTGTCAGGTTGTATCTTGATTAAAATATGATTCGCGACTATAACAGGTACGTATTTATAGAATTATAATAGTTAGAATCATTAATACATCTTTCTAAGTTAGATTTCTACCGTTAAGAACAAATCTCGTATGGAAAAGTGTTTATGGTAGAAATCTAACTTAAAGAGATATATTAATGATTCTAATGACTATAATTCTGTAAATACATGTCTATTATAGTCGCAAATCATATTTTGATCAAGATACAACCACACAAAATTTAAATTTCGCGGTCTACCACTGCGCATTTACCTTAACCTGATCGATCACCTCGTGCGGCTGTTATTACTTAGCCGCGAGAGGAATAATTTCATAACTAACGATTCATTTTAATGTATCAATCAACTCACCCTATTGCAGTGCACAGCTGGACATACGTCTTTCCCAGGCTGCGCCCGAAAAAACCATTTTAATCCGTCAAGCTCCTCTAATGAGACACTCATTAGCGGAGCTTGACAGATTAAAATGGTTTTCAGATTAAATTGATTTTCTATTGTTTCGTCGCCAATGGGCGACGCGCGCCGCTTGACTGGTCAAAGTATATCCATCATCTATTAAATGGATACTATAATCAAATTGTTTTTGTAAACGTATTGTGACCTTTGTGTGTTGTGCTGTCTTTTGTGTGCGCCAAATAAATGGTTTATCTATCTATCTATCCTTGTCTTCTTATGGCGCCGCGTTCTGATCTATTGTATTCTTTCTAAGATTCCTTACATAAAAAGTAAAAACGAAACCCTTATACATTGATATATAATGCCCTTATAGGATCACTTCCTTGTCCGTCCGTCCGTCAGTCTGTCAAGACCCTTTTTCTCAGGAACGCGTGTATGATACGGAAGTCAACGGTCCCTTCGAACTCTAATGCAATAAAAAAATACGGCCATTAATTTCAGTCACCTTCATTTTCGTTAACAGTTTGTCATTTTTAGCTGGTAACTTTCTATTACTCGGAAAGATTCAATTTCATACAGGGAAAAAAATTATCAGTGCGTAAACTGTAGGTTCAGCATATGGTTCTAGACGAATACAGTCATGTAGCGTCGGTAATCTAAAACAAAAAAAACAACCGACTTCAAAAAAAAAATCCCTACAAAATGATAAATAACTTTAATTTCGGAAGTCGGTGTCGTTGATTCCGCATTTTCGTTTTTGACACCGACTTCCGAAATTAAAGTTATTTATCATTTTGTAGGGTTTTTGTTTTGAAGTCGTTTGTTTTTTTTTGTAAAAAGGTTTTTATTTTTCACTTTTTAGTTGTACCTACCCCACACAAATTCAATTAACACTAGTGCATTGAAGAATTGAAGACACCGACTAGAAGAATTATCAAAATTCCCATAGAAATGCCGGAGATGCAGTACATTTATGTATATATCTTCGTACATAAGAATAATTACATAACGTATTATATACTTAAACCTTCCTGAAAGTATGTAAATCACATTCGTGAAAGAAATATCAAAATTGGTTCATTCGTTTTTGAGAAAATCGCGGACATACAAACATACATACATACGGGTCGAATACAGTAGGTACCTCCTTTTTTGAAGTCGGTTAAAAAATCTGCTGTTTCATAGAAAAATGTCTACTCTAAGGAGTCTAGAATCATATGCTGAATATAGGTATACTTTCATAATAGGTGAGTTAGGGACTAATCACACTTATTCAGCTCCGTTCAGCTTTTGTCCATAGAAAACAACGATTTTGTATGGAGTCCGTTCAGCTCTCCGCGGCTGAACGGATGCGTACGCATCTCATACAAAATCGTTGTTTTCTATGGACAAAAGCTGAACGGAGCTGAATAAGTGTGATTAGTCCCTTATTCGCGTCTGATCCCCTGAACCTCACTCCACCTCCCCCTCCCCCCTGGATCGCCTGCTAGTTATTCTTCAGATTTAATCTCTGTCTTATCCATACTAATATACTAATAATATTATAAATTCGAAAGTAACTGTCTGTCTGTCTGTATGTTACCTTTTCACGCCTAAACCGCTGAACCGATTTAGATGAAATTTGGTATAGAGATAGTTTGAGTCCCGGGAAAGGATATAAGATACTTTTTATCTCGATATTCCCACGGGATCGAGACTTATGCGGGTGAAAACACGGGGCGCAGCTAGTCCACTATTTTTCTTTTGTTTTTCCTGACGGATCGTCAGCAACAAAATATACGTATTGGTAATTATTTTTTCATGTACAGGGTGTTACAGAAAGGGTATATCAATACAAACGGGTTGAAGAGTGTATCTGGTCTAGAATCTCTGTACAAAATTTCAGCTCAAAAGCATTAACTTTGAAAATGCTTAATATTTTTTTATTTCGACATCATGGCGCTGCACTGGCGTGCGGCGGCGTGATGTGCGTGTACTAGGCGCACAGATACACCACAGATAATGGATAATGACCCTCGTAGTGCGGTGACACGTTTGTTATGATTTCAATTTAATAAACTATCGAAATAAAAAAATATTAAGCATTTTCAAAGTTACTGCTTTTGAGCTGAAATTTTGTACAGAGATTCTAGACCAGATACACTCTTCAACCCGTTTGTATTGATATACCCTTTCTGTAACACCCTGTATAGTCAAATAGGTTTAAGTGATATACAAGAATATGACAACTACCTCTGAAGATATTGAACGAGAGCACAGGGCTCTTGCTGTGAAAAATAACAAAAAAATAAATCTAAATCTGACGCGGTACGATGTTTGCCGGGGCAGCTAGTTTTTTATAAACTACTTTGTGGCCTCGTCACCTTTTAAACAGTAGGTACAGGCGCCAGCACATCAAGTTACTACAATCTGTCAAATTTCTTTGATAGATTTTCAACTTTATCTCTAAAGCATAATGGTTCAAAGTTGATTGGGAAAATTTGACAGTTTTGGGTAGTAGTAGTAGTAGTAGTGGTTTTTTACATTAATTCACGTTAGAATTTTATCATTATCAGCAGGTATGAAGAATTCCATTACATGAAGCGGCTCAATTTCATGTCATAGATAAGTTTCTAGTAATACTTTAACATGTTCAAAATCATATCTGCCTTTGCAACCGCACATAGGCTACTGTCGCTTAACAGATTAGTGGATTTGTGTCACTTGCTATTCATCAGTTGCTCAAGCCACCGTTAACACCGCACACTTGATTTATAGTTACACTTACATAAGCAACCGTACTGACGCCACACCCCGGACACTCCATACAACGCTCGCAAAATAATTACAGTTCGACACAACTTAGATGTAGCATCGGAAAAATTCGTAAAACGTTTGTAATTCGTAATTCGTATTCGTAAATCTTTATTACTACTTTAGGAAAAATTGATCAATTTTTCCTAAAGTAGGAATAAAGATTGGTGATTTTGAAGGCGCACTTAGTTCGGATGTGATCGGTTTTACGAATTTTGCCGATGCTACATCTAAGTTGTGTCGAACTGTACCTACTACTACTACATTAAAAAATGACGTTTGTATACGTATGAATGTGTGCGTGGTACTTGTGTTTGCGAGCGCTCTTTATTAAAGAACTGCGACGGTAACCTCGAAGTGCGGGGTGAGGTGCGGTAACTGATGTTAGTGCGGGGAAGAGAGTGGCCTTTCTGTACGTAGTACTTTAAGTATTCTGTGCTGACGCTTAAGGGGACTACGATGACCTAAAGCGCGGTCTTTGTCGGACTGTATAGAAAAGAAAGAGAAGCGTAATGACTGATGACACAACGCTGGTAATTTATTGCAAAATATGAAGCAATTATGTATTTACAAAAAATCTATTGTTTGGACTAAACAATTAAAACACTAGTGCTTTAATATGTTGCTTGTAGAATAATCTGACAAAAAATCAGAATGATCGTATGTATATTAGTATGGTTTTTATTATAAAAAGAAAGGTTTTAGAGTTATCTTCATGATTTTTTTTCTATCGTATCAAATTAGTTGTATTATTTTTTCAACACACTATCTACCTAGAATCAGAAAATCAGAGAGCAGTGGTGGCCCAGTGGTATCGGCCGCGACTTACGAGTTGTAGGTCGTAGGAACCCAGACAGGCGCTTTACTGTGTGTAAACTATTTCATCACCACTGCCCTCAAAACGGTGAAGGAAAACATCGTGAGGAAACTGGCATGTCCTAGAACCAAAGATTCAAAGACGTGTGACATCTACCAACACGCACTGGGCCCGCGTGGTGGATTACAGCCCACTCCCTCTCACAGAGAGGAGGCCTGTGTCCCAGCAGTGGAACATTATAGGCTGATTATGAAGAATATCATATATTTTTCTGATGAATATCATATATTTTTCTGATTTTGTTTGCTGTAGCCGATTATATACTTTTATTGCTTCTAAAACTTGCGTTTTTTGCGTTTAGGTCCTGTAATCCCCTTAAGTGACCGAGCAATAGCAGAAGCGACCAGGCTATGGTTCTGTTGCTAATCCAAGCCGTTATTCATAATGTTTTGCATAGAAAATCAGCTGTGACAAGAACGCCAACAAGATAGACGCGGAAGACATTTAAAAGCTAGCTACTAACCAAGCAACAATGTGTAAGCCATGTGATTTTAAAAGGGAAATACATAATATTTTATTGATCCTTTCAAAATGTAACTTATGATGTAAATTATACATGACGACATAACAAACTTTGCATTTCCAGTTTTAGCTGAGCCCTGATTCACAACCATACGACAGGCTATCGTATCGAAAACCTGACATTTCGATAACCTGATTTGACTTGCCCTGGAGACAGCAAATGGCTGTTGGAAGAATAGCGGGCGTCTATTTGATTTAAACTGACAAAATTTTCGGGTTTTGGACTTGTGAACAGCGTTTAGAAGACTCCTACGATAACAATTATTAATGTTCGATACGATACGGAAGCGTATCGAGTGTTTGTGAATAGCTATGCTGATCTTGCATTGTACACACTTTGCGCACAGTGACAAGTCACCTTGCACTGGATATGCATAGCTTGATATGTCGCCGTGCGTACAGACTAGCACATCAAGCTACCCGAAAGTGTCAAATTTTCCTAAACAACTTTGAACCTTATAATCTAGCGATAAAGCTGAAAATGTATTAAAGAAATTTGACGGATTGTAGTAGCTTGCTGTGCTGGCGTCTGTACCTACGCTTTATTTAAATAAATGAACCTCTTAAAACACTTTTTGGGCTACTAATGCTGAACGTTTCCGCCTCTTTTTGGCTTCTGACCTTTTCTCAAAGTTGGTCGGAGAAACTGAGCTAGGGCACCTCGACCAAATGGGTTATCTTAGGTTAGAACTGTGACGTGACCAATCGCGAGTAATATTCATCAATATTTTCAGGAAATCATCATGGGAATTATTTGGGGTTCGATTAATTACTTGTCAATTTAAAATGCATCCGTCATTGTGATTTGTGACCCGCTAGCTAGTCGATATTGAGCAAAGCAACTAGTTGTTTGCAATAGTAACCTTTGCGTTATTTCCCCTTAGGGTAGCAGCGTAGCGGGCTTACATACGGCGAGCAATGGGCAGCTCGCCGTCCGGTAAGGACCAGGCCTGGGACGGCGCGCGTCGCGTTTTGATCCACAAAGAGATGTCAGCACTAATTGACGGGGTCCGCTAGGGCCGATGCCTGCCAGGGTCGCGGGTTGTTCGAAAGAGATACCGTGGCCCCTGGCATTTGCAACTGAAGGAATTCAGGTAGATATTAGTCAGTAAAAGACTGACACGCCCTCCCGCTCCGCCTAAAGCGGCGGGACAATTGCGTAACAAAGTATCAATCGGAATCGGTTTCATTTTGACAGTTCAACAACATTCATTGCGTAATTGATGTGTTGAGCAGACAAATTTTTCGAACTTATGAAGCAATCGATTAGCAATTTGCTTCAAAATGATTCGGATTTCGATTGATATGTAAGTAGTGTGTTACGCAATTAGGGTGCGGGAGAAGTTATTTGATAATTTCCCACCCAAAACAAATAAAAATTTTTATTTCTTTATAATTAACAAAAATAACAAAATTAAAACCTAACTTAACTAAGACTATACAAAAACTAAAATATAGCGTCGAAAAATTCATCCGCATCGCTGTCGACTGGTAATGTACCCAAGAGACTGGCGGCATTGCCACGTTGTATGGCAATGCTTAGCCTTTGGCCAAGGTAAAAGCCAGCCCTTGGGTCACGGGAAGTGTCAACCAGCCGTTTTGAAATTTCTTTAAAAAGACCATGAGCACTCGGACCCCACGGCCCGAGGGTTTCAACCCCAAACGGCTCGAAAATATAATTTCCGATAAGGTTATTATATTTTCGCCGCTTGAGGTTTTCCGCAGCCGCAGCAGCAGCGCCAGCACAGCATGCCGATCCAGGAAGGTGGGATGGCGCAAGAGTATCGACACAAGTTGCGTCCCACACTAAAGGCCTACCCACCTTCCAAGGAAATAGAGACATACCGTCCGGTCTCTTGCCATCGTCGCGTACCAAGCCATTGGGTTCTAATACAGCAGGAACGCCGACGGTAACAAGAGCTCGTCGGATGATGTCATTAATGTTCGCGTGGCGCGCTAAGCGACCCGCACTTCGGCTGCAAGACAGGCCGTGGTGTCCGAGGCTGTTGACATCTTCGCCAAAGTGACAGCGATGAGGGGAACAGCAAGGAGTGCCTAGTCGCAGGGAAGCAGCGAGGCGAAAAGTAGTGTCGTCGAACAAAGTGCCTATGTTCGACGAAGGTAGTGCATGAAGCCAAAGTCCCGACTCCCATCTACCCACAGACAGCAGGCGCGCACGTTCCGCAGAAGTAGCAGACGAGTCAAGTAAATTGTTCTGTACTACTCTGCAGAGCGGCTCATCCCACCGTCTCTGGGAAGATGGATTGTCGGGTGGATCTGTATTCGGGCAAGCGAGTCTCCAGGCATCCATAGCCTCGGTGAAACACGGCACATCAGAATTAATCAGTGTGGAGGCTAAGATTTTCCTGATTAATTTATCAGTGCCGTGGACCGAGGATATGAAAGCCGGTAAACTAATACTAGAAATTTTGCGGACGCCGAGGCCCCCCATACGAATGGGAAGAGTAGCTTGTGCCCAAGCTCGGTCGTCCATGGCCACATTTAAAATAGATGTTAATGTATGCCTGATAATTTGGTCCATTTGGTCTAAAAGGTGAGTGTGCTTCCATAAATGTGAAGCGCGAAGAAAATATGTTAATTTAGGGCCGAAACAGCAGTAGCGGATTAAAGTTATGGCCGAATGCATATTAATTTGGAACAATCTTTCCGAAACGTCATTGAAATTTTGAATTTTTTCCTGAATAAAAATGGGAAAGGAATTGTCAAAGATTGGAGACCCAAGAAGACGAAGAGAGTTTTTTTCAATAATTTTGATTTCTGGAGCTATTGCGTTAAATTTGGGAAGTGTCAGGTGTCTGTCAGTACTGTCCGCTAGGTATAGTTCACATTTCGAAAGATTGAGATCAAGGCCAATGGGATGAAGTTCATTTTTTAGAAATTGAAGGTCGTGTAGTACAGTTTCTGCATCGCCTCCCAGGTTTCCATCATCGAGATACCAAACGTTAAATTTGGAATTTAGCTGTCGAATAATTGGGTGAATGGCTAAACTAAAAATCACTGGCCCGAGGGGGTCACCTTGTTGACAGCCAACAGCAGATTCCAAAAGGTTGCCACGATACAGTAATTTAGAAGGGTGTCTGTAACATTGCCAAATGAAACTATAAATTTGGGGTATTTCTTTTCTAGTTTCTGTCAGCAAGGTGTCCCTATTAACAGAATTGAAGGCATTCTTTATGTCAATAAAAATGGGTAACAGGGTAGCCTACCAAACGCACAGACATAATCGCATAGATAACTTGACGTTTTGCCCTCTAGCATACCGACAACAAATGGTTGTACGACTTTACCTAGTAGTCCTGTCCTATCTTTACATATTTTGTGTAGCATTTGTGGAAATGCAAAACGAAAAGAAGGCACTGCTGTACGGACGCTTGTCAGAAATTTTGTTTATTAATACTTTGAATAAAATACAGTCCACCGCACACACAAGTGATAAAAATTTTAAACTAGGTTAATGTTTGTCTCGTATTTCATGCCATTAACATTTAACTGGCTCGCGGAGGTTGCATGTAAGCACCAAATAGGCAGTCTCTAATCTGCGTTCGCGATTTATATGTATATTAAAAATTTAAACAATGGAAAAATAACTTTAATTCCTACAAAATAAAGTTCAGTTTACGCTACAACTTCAAACATGTTTATAACTTTTTCAATAGTGCTAGTCACTCTGAAACCAACTTACTAGACATTGAAATAAAGTTGATATTTGTTTAACTTCAAATAGGGCGGGGGTGCACTTTTGCTGCGCACTTTTACTATACAGTACCTATATTTTCAATTTCCTGCTGCTTACATCATCATCAGTTTCTACCCGCAATGGCAACAATATCGTCCTCCCATCTCCCCGCTGAAAGCCCGAAGAATTGCCAAACTTAAGTGGCAGGCAGGGCACATTGCTCGCAGAACCGATATAGCCGATGGGGCCGAAAGGTTCTGGAGTGGCGACCGCGTACTGGAAGACGTAGCGTTGGAAGGCCTCCCACAAGGTGGACCGACGACCTTGTGAACGCTGCAGAAACCCGTTGGATGCGAGAAGCACAGAACCGGTCGAAGTGGAGGTGCTTGGGGGAGGTCTATGTCCGGCAGTTTACGTCTTTCGGCTGAAATGATGATGATTTCACCCCCGGACGATTGACACTTCGTCTTTCAGTCTTTGGACGCCACTTGGTCACTGGCTTACTCCACCTGACATCTTTGCGCCTTGTCCTTACCCCGCTGCTTTATTGCATACTGATCACACACTTCTCAATTGCTATGCTCAAAATCAATTCTAATCATCAAATTTCCCATTAAATTACAACGAAATTATTATATATTATCCATTTAATAATAATTGAAAGTCAATAAATCAATGTGATCACACTCCGCTGTATCGCAGCCTTCAATTTAGTTCACGTGCAACAATAACAAGAGCTCCTAATTCCAATTCAAATTCAGAATTTCGTAATTCAAAATCCGAGGCTTACCGCGTGATTTGTCCGGACAATCGGCTCGGAATGGCTTTTAGGGTGGGTTTACATTGGGTGCGAAATAAATGTAGGTAAATAAATGTAGTTTATCAACTTTGGGGTTTGAAGGTTTTGGCCCTAAAATCAGCAGCCATTTTGATTTTTTTTCAGAATCGCGGTGCACAACAAAAGTTATATATTTAGATAGAGGACACTTATACAAACAAAAAATGTTATGTAACATAATATCCTAAAGCGTCAGGTTTCGGAGTTATTCACCGAAATATAAGTCGAAAACAACAAGGATTTTTTTGTTTTTTTTCCCTCCAGGTAAGCATATTGAACTATTGAGGTAATAGAAACGTTATGAAACCTTTATGGAGAAGAAACAAATGAAGAATAGACATTTTTTAAATAAATAATTAAACACGGCAATTTATAGTTCGTTTTTTAATCCCAGAGACTAATCTGACAAGTGTAATGTCAAACTTCTATACTAAAAAAAAACGAAAACACAAAAGACTTAAATGTCATATTAGTCTCTGGGATTAAAAAACGAACTATAAATAGCCGTTTTTAATTATTTATTTAAAAAATGTCTATTCTTCATTTGTTTCTTCTCCATAAAGGTTTCATAACGTTTCTATTACCTCAATAGTTCAATATGCTTACCTGGAGGGAAAAAAAACAAATAAATCCTTGTTGTTTTCGAATTATATTTCGGTGAATAACTCCGAAACCTGACGCTTTAGGATATTATGTTATATAACATTTTTTGTTTGTATAAGCGTCCTCTATCTAAATATATAACTTTTGTTGTGCACCGCGATTCTGAAAAAAAATCAAAATGGCGACCGACCTTAGGGCCACCCTCCATACAAAAATCTTCTAACCCCTTACGTAGATATCGAATGCGAATACTGTACCGTATTTTGTTTATTCAGAGAAAATTTATCGACGAATTCCTCCGTGGTTAATTAATTTCTATCGCCGTTATTTTTTATTATGTTAATTTGTAAAATTCGCTTAACGGTTAGAAATAAAATATGTTGACAAAACCCCAACAAAAAAGAACAAAACAACTGATGTGGCAATATATTTCAGATTGAACTGAAAAAAATACATTGGTACCTACATAGATACTGGAGAAAAACATTACCCTACCAGTCCGGTAAAAATACGGCGAAATATGGTTTCACAGGTGATGACGATAACCACAAAGTTAGTTAGTCAAAACAAACAGAAAATATTTTAAAATAACAATGGAAATTCGCCTTTACTGAGTGACCTCAATGACAGACAGCGGCTAGCTCGGAGTACATTGAGCGGCGAATTGTTCCAAACGTGTGTTGTCCCCACAAATCTAGAGTAATCTAGATTGTTTTAGATTTTATACTGTGAGGGTTTTGTTTTGATACGGAAGACACTTGTTTAGTTTTTGCTGAACATAAAGTCCAAAGTGTATATAAAACAGAATATAATGGATATTTGTGACAATTTAGTTTATTAATTTGGATTTCGCTTATTATTCGTTAATTTAAAATTTTAAACGTCAAATAAACAAACGATCAATTGACAAAAATTAACCAAATTAAGAATAAGAGCAAAAAATATAGGAAAGCATTGATATAAATACTATTTTTATATCAATGCAGGAAAGAAACATTTTTGTACTTAACTTTTTTTTCCGTTAATGCTTATGAAAGGCTATAACGTGGGCTTAGTACTGAGTGTTGTCCCCTCTAGCTCTTCGAACTGCTTTCAGTCTCTTTGGCATACTCCTAATCAAGTTACCAATAAAATATTGGGAGATTGCGTTCCATGTTTCCTGTAATGCCCATGGAAAAACGCTTTAACACTTTACCTGACCCGTAATACTATTGCATATTCGACATGGGTAGACTGTTGAGCCTAAACATTTTGTTTAAAATAAGAACATATTGCACACAGATAAGCAATAAATTATATAATTCTATTACTTCAAACTTGCCAGCACGTGCATATTGTCATTCAAAGATGGAACACTCGAGGTTTGATGAAGTTCTATAGAGAGGTATATTTACTATTCTGAAGTAGTAGAACATGAGTAGAACAATGAAACAAGCTTTGAGCCGTTCGTCTCAAAGCGTCTCGAAATGTATTCAGTTACTTTTCCGTCATAAATCTTCGCGTTTTCAAACTTTGTACTTACTTAAGAAATAGTTTTCATCTTGTGTACTAAAATGTATTCTTGAAAATGAGAACGGAAAAATTTATTATCTCGAAGAATATTATTTTCCATTTTTAGACCATTTAATTATACCTACATACTTTAGTCAGTCTTGTACTCTTGTGCACAAAAGTCTTCTGGAACTCAAAAGCATAGAGTAAGTAATGTTCTTTATTATGTAAGAAGAGACGGGAGTCCCATAGAAAAAGATGAAAAACGTCGCTTGTATGAAACTTGTACACACAGCGGCAGAGAAAAGGAACCCCCCAAGACTAAAGATTATCGCCCAAGCGCGCTTGAGCCCGCCGTCCCTCGTCGCTCGAGCGACGGCGGGCGCGTCACGTGACTCTGGCCTCGAGCAGCTCCCTCCCCCGCCGCCGCGCGCCGCACCCATCTCTGCCCGAGCATCCACCGATCCCACTCAAATATTATTTGCAAGTTTTTAATAATTATATTATGGTATTTTTTCGGCTTTTTACCCGAACCGTATACCAAGAATAACTGAACTTACAAAAAGACACATTACTTGCCATTGTGGATACGAACCCACATCATCAGGCGCAAGCCGATCACGTAGACCGCACCTTATACCACTAGACTATTGGAACAGTTAGCAATTTTAACGAAAATTCGAATAGCATTACTCCTTTTATCGAACAAGGTTAATACTGGTCTAATCGTCTAGATATTAAGGTTTAAATTTCAACTTCCACTACGAGTTATAAATATTAACACCTTATCGTCTTGTTACCCGACTGCGTTTTACAAAATGCAATTACGTAACTCCTCAATTACCTAAAAGATAAGGTTGAAATTAGCATACATTTCTTGTTTGGTTGAATAGAATGTGCTTGATTCCGATTGTTGCACTACCGTAATTTTACTTTAGAAACTTAATTGCTGTATGAACTGCGAGTTAAGGTTGAATTTAGAATACTTCTTCGCCTTATTTACTAAATTGTGATTGAGGGTATAATAACTTTTCAAATCGTTTTGTTTTCGTGTCGATCCGCTTGTGTGTAATTAATTCTCGCCGAAATATTATCCAATTTATTAAGTTTTTGAACAGTTGATTCTATTAACCGATAGTATTGTTCGGATAACAACTTTTTTGAAGGCTAGAATTAAATAAACTGATGACTGAGGGAAACTGACCAGTGATACGCGGACTCTAAAATTGTTGTTCTCTGGGAACAGCCCAGGAACAAAGCATAAAGAAAATAGCACGAGATATGGGAATAACGGTAAGATTTACGTTATACACATATATATTTATTGTTGCAATCATGTTGCATTATTACTGACAAGTTGGATTTTTTTTATGTATTTCTAATATTATTATTTTCGTTCCAGAGAAAAACAGTTCGTAGATGGATACACAGGTATCATGCGACGGGTGATTTGAAATGTGATCGCCAAGGCCGTCGCCTAATTGTTAACACTAATGAATCGGGACGACACCGTAATATTGTGGAAGTTCACTCAGTGGCACCCTTCAAAACTACGCGTTCAAGTGCTGACTTCAAGAAGTGATAGACAGTGCCGGCGACCCTCTCTGTTATTAATAGGCAATTTACTCGGCAGATTGATTGTGTAACTTATCTGATAGGATTGCATTGGAACATATGAGCAAGTGTTAATTCCCAATATTTGTGAGATCATTATCTCGTAGTTAATCAAAAATAAACAGCCTTTATTATTATCAATCCAGTTACTCTTGTTTACAAGTAGTCTTGTAATGTATTAACGATGCACCATCTGACCTCACATATTTTTCTAATGTTGTGTTAAAAGGGTTATCAGAAAATGTGATAAAAGAGAAAGATGTATATTGCTATTACTGTTATAGTTTAGCATGTTGGTTCTTCCTCTGTAATTCACAGGCACAAATGACAACATTTAATTTTTTAACTGAGCTTGTTTTCCGATATGATCACACAGATTTTAAATAAATAATGTTTTCTCAACTTTAAAAAAATAAATATTGTAGTAACATTTCTAGAAATATCTATAAACGAACCGTTGTCTAATGTTAAACATTCTACACCTCACCCAGGGTATCTATTTTGGGTTTAGTTAATATTCTAAGTAAATAACTCCAATTTAACATAGAAAACTGTATACTCAACCAGGAAGTGAATTCCATGAAGTCTTAGAAATGTAATTAGAGAAATAAATGAATATTGTTTATGTAATTTGCTTAGCTTTTCTTATTAACCTCTTATCTACTTTAACATTTGATTTCTTAAATAATTAATTAACGAAAATCACCTAATCACTTATTAAAAAAACTAAAAAAAAGAAAAAAAGAACATGCCGTCGGCGGATTTGAACTCGTGACCACCGCATCGTTATGCCGCAGTCTTTACCACTAGACCAACACGCCATTTACGTTGACTTACAAAAAACTTAAACGGTTTGATGTCGTTATCAAGGGGGGTTCCTTTTCTTCGATGCTTGCTGTACTAAAACTGAATACCAACATAATAAAAATGACACAGACTATAGACTATGCACAAACTGCACATGTTAAAGCGAGACAGCGATAGCCGCCATTATGTTTAGTACACGTTTCAGTTTCTTTTTTTATTAGACAGTTGCGTCAGACTGCTCAAAAGTTGTTGAAATATTCACCAATTTAAGCAGGCAAAGGGCTCAAAACTATACCTACTGCCCGAGTTTTCACTGTTGAGATAAAGCAATGGTAACGCAAGTTCAGCCTAGTTAATATTTTCAATCAAATCAACAGCGTCGTCCTTTTGTATGGAAGAACTGAAATTATTCCTCGGATAAAATTATCTAGCGTTGGAAAAAGTCGAAATTTACGAAAAACAAAAGCAAAAAACATTAATTTTTCACAATAAATTTATATTCTCCATAAAAAAAAAAAACAATTCCGTCATTGTAAAACGTCCAATTCGTATTTGCAATCGAACTCGATGCTTTATTGTTCAAATTTCCAAATTCAAATGTTGTTTTTCGTGCCATGGCGATACTCGGAAAGATAATGCCCCTCTTTTACAAGCTGCCAGAGTAAACAGAAAGTTTTAATACATCTAAAGTAAATACAGGGTTATTGTAAACTTGTTAAACTTCGCAAACTTGATAAAACAGAACTTTTATTCGTTGATTTTTTTGTGGGGTCATCAAATACGCACCATTATGCCTTCTTGTGTATTTAGGTAATAAGTGTTCTAATCACTCAAGAACGAAAAATAAGACACACGATTACTTTCACAGTTTTCAGGCGTACCTAAGTACAGCCAAAGATTTTAATTTGTTTTATTGTTTGCTACGCCATTTTTGTAAATGCGAGATAGATAATACTTAACAGGCGTGAGAGAGTTTCGTTGCATATCGTTGTGCATCGAGCCTAATTGCGTAACATACTATCAATTGGAATCTGAATCATTTTGAAGCAAATTGCTAATCCATTGCTTCATAAGTTCGAAAAAGTTGTCTGCTCCACACGTAACTAACGCAATGAACGTTGGTGAACTGTCAAAATGAAACCGATTCCGATTGATAATGTGTTACGCATTTGCCCCGCAGGCTTAATGATTGCGATATTGGAGCATACCGTATCTCCCGCTTTTAAGTTTATCTAAGTAAAATTCTGTTTTGTTTGTGGACACCGGAGCGGAGCGAGGCAGCGAAACGGAGAAATATTAACCAATAGAAAATGAAATTGAGATTTTATGCAAATTTTATGCAACCCTATTGCTTAATATTTCTCCGTTTCTCCGCTCCAGTGGACAGGCAGCCTAAACTTCACAGACGTGATGGATATCGATTTCAGAATACGATAAAATATAGGTAACACAACAGATTTTTCAGCTCATATTTCAACGAACAACACTAACAGCGGCCTAGCAACCGTCCAAAAAAAAAAAACATTTTTTTTTTTTCGTGTTAAGGTACCTAAGCACCTACCACCTAGATATCTGAACACGAACGAACGTGTTTTAATACCCCTTATTATAAAACAGTTGCATAAATAACTATTAGTCCAGCGTACTTGTATTTATAATATAGGTCAGTGTAGTCAAGTGACTCGTCAGATTAGATTATGGCCGTCTACATTGCCCTTAGATAAGAAAAAACCAGTCAAGTGCGAGTCGGACTCGCGCACCGAGGGTTCCGTACAAATTTGTAGTTATATTAGTTTAACACGGACTTTTTTTTGTAATTTAACTACAAATTTACGGTTTTCGGATGTTTTCCTTTATTTGTGCTACATGACATTGCTTCTTGCCAAATTTCATGATTCTAGGTCAACGGGAAGTACCCTATAGGTTTTGATTCCGGAACATAAACGCCCGTATCTTTTGATTGCGTTGATTTTTTCACTGCTTCAAGGGATTGTAGCCTTGAGTATTTGCCAACTACTTGATAACTCTCTCTGGTCTTGACCGACGGACAGACAGACGGACAACGAATTGATCATATAAGGGTTCCATTTTTCCATTTGAGGTACGGAACCCTAAAAAAAACAAGAAAGCAGGTTTCATGTTAAAAAGTAGGTCTTAAAAAGGATGAAGGTTTCAACGATGTTTAAGTATTGTTGTGAAGCTGTTTAAGATTTATTCGTCTGGAAAAAGTATAAAATCTCTACTAGTTAACATTGTATTTGTTAAAGTCCGACTATTTATTTTTCAGTATCAAAAAATCGAGTTCGTTAAAATAATAAATTCACGGGTATTTTGGGGTAAGTATTCTAAAAGCTTTATACATGGGCAGGGTCTAAAGTACTATTTTATTACCCGACTGAGCGACAGCAAATACAGGGTTATGTTTTTCATGCGTATATGGGATTCTTTATAAATATTTTTTTTCTTTATACTTAATATTTTTTTCGAATCATTCTAACAGCTGGATGGATTATTAATACATGAGGTGTGTATCCACTCGTCTGGGTTTCACGATGGTTATTAGGAACAATATTTTTTAGTTGTATTACTAGCTTCTTGGCTTCTAAGGGTTGTAGCGTGATGTTTAATAGCCTATAATCTGCCTTACGAATTGAGCTATCAAATGCAAAGAGGTATCGTGTTACCCAGTAACTGGGTTGTGGAGGTCAGATAGGCAGTCGCTCCATATAAAATACTGGTATTCAGCTGCATCTGGTTACATCGGCACCCTAATTGCGTAACACACTATCAATCGGAATCTGAATCATTTTGAAGAAAATTGCTAATCCATTGCTTTATAAGTTCGGCAAAAAGTTCGTTTCACAATAAAGAATGCTGGCTTTGCGGGGTGCCTTTTTTAATAAAACAAATTTTTATCATATCATTTTACATAGCGCAAGCCCCAAAAATCCGTCCGAAATGTGTGTCTCGGCACGTTACCTAGCGCCTTAACTTAAATCCACATATACATATTATTTATTAACATCAAGCATTTGGTCGGAAAAGACATTTGTGTCACAAACATTTGGGCCAATATTTGCCGACTCACAACATGCCTCGACAACGACAAGGCTAATTTATTTGTCTTACGTCTGCTGTCACTTGTTAAATGTCTTTGAGAATGTAACTGCCTGCTGTGGTGTGTGGTTTATTGTTACGAGTGTATTAAGGTACTGTTAGTGCACCCAATATCTAGAAATGTGTTGTTTTTGTGTAGAAATAAAGTGGGAAAACTTACCAAGGGGTATACCAGCACTGAAAAAAAAAAACCGAGTGTGCTTATGACCACACGACTGAAGTGAAACTTTAAACGTATTTGGCTCTTGCTTATATCCCCTACTCAACTCCCGTTCGCCTCGCCCGATCTCACTTTTCGTAACGCTTACGTCACGCGTTCGCCAGCTTACTCCCCAAGTCAAGCGCGCGTAAAGAAGTTTCACTTCAAAACAAAAGTAGTTGCCACAATCAAGATTTTGATTAGATTGACTAAGTAACTTGTTTGCATCTGAGCCTGTCAAGCACAATGATCATAGGTACTACTTTTATTTGATCAGTGTACCAGTTTGATTAATCTAAACAAGATATCGTCAATCAAGCTAAAAAGTCACTTGATTGGAGTGCATTTTTTTCAGTGTACCTACTCTGTGGGGTATACCTTCGGTCAGTCACTTATTAGTTAGGAACATGTAGAAGCTTATCAGTGACGGTTCGCGGCGATTTAAATATCGGCGCCCGTTACAAGCGTTTTACAGGAATACACCCTTATCAAGGGCTATCGTATTACCCAGTAACTGGGTTGTGGAGGTCGCACCATGTAAAATACTGTTATTCAGCTGCATCCAGTCAGACTGCAAGCCGACCCCAACATACTTGGGAAAAGGCCAGGCAGATGTTTTTTTTTCTATTGTGGGACAGACGATCCGGTCTTGGCAAAAATTAAATTAAAGGGTCTTTTCTCCATTTTAAGGGTCCCTATCTCAAAAGGAAAAGATGGAACCCCATGTCTGTCAGTCTGTCAAGACCTTTTTTCTCAAGAATGTGTAGGGCTACCAAGTTGAAATTAATATAAAAAGCGGGCGGGCCCTTGGAGCTTTAAAATATCTAGCTTAAAAAATACGGCCATTTATGCGCAATAATTTGATATTCGCAATTAAATCAAAACCTATAGGGTTCCCCTTGACCTGGGCCCATCACAACTAATTAAGTTTGTTGGAAAAAATTACGTTTCAATTTCGTTGTTTCAAAACAATCCTATTACGAGTAACAACAACAATCCTATTTATATGGTGTACATAATAGAAAGAAAGAAAGAAATAAAATACATTTATTTAGCACAGACTAAAGGACACACAATACACTAGATATATCATATAAAAAAACAAAACAAAGATCAAATAAAAAGCGTAAAGTCCGATGTAAGTAATTAGCAGGAAAGTGTGCCTCACGGCTGCGCCAAAAAGGCCCAGTAAAGAGTAAATAAAGAGAGTAAGTAAAGAGCAATAAAGAGTATTCTATTCTATTCTATGCATAAGTATTATCAGTGTTTTCATTTATTGTAGTATTATTGACTTCACGCGTTGTAGAATACTGGAAACGATTAAATCAATTCTAAAGAATAAAATCCTATCACACTATCACACTGATCACACTATCACATTAATCACACTATCACACTAATATTATAAAGGCGAAAGTGTGTGAGGATGGATGGATGTTTGTTACTCTTTCACGCAAAAACTCCTCAAAGGATTTTTATGTAATTTGTTACACAGATAGTTCATAATCAGGATTAACACATAGGGTTCTTTTATCCTGACATTCCCACGGGATCGAAACATACGGGTGAACCCGCGGGGCGCTGACAGTCTTCTTAGAGTGAGGCCACACGTGACACGATGCGGTGCGGTGCGGCGCCGGAGCGGTGCCGCAACGTCATCCTACAGACAATAATCACTATGCCATGTGACACGATGCGTTGGGCCGCCGCGCGCCGTGCGGCGTCGCACACCGTAGGCGCGCCGCGCTTGTGACCTGCGAGACGAGGCGGGGAGATGCGCTGCGACGTGCACCACGGTAAACAGCGTTCTACTGCGGTGCCGCACCGCCCGTGTGGTACCCTATAGCTCGAATTAATTGAGGTGCGGTGCCGCACCGCATCGTGTGGCCTCGCTCTTGTAAAGCGCAATATTATCAATTGGATCATCATTTTTTTTCTAAAAAGCTGTGAGTTCCAAAAGTTCTGATAGTCTATGCAAATGCAGGTGTCGATAAATGTGTATACGTGTTTTTAAATATGCGCTGCATCGCAAGTAAAGCCAGAGATACACTAGGGGACAAATGTCCCACGACGACATGTGTCGGCGACATGTCAAGCGTTGGCATATCTGGCGACATCGCGCGACTTATGTCCTTACGTATGTCGAGCGAAGTCCGGTAACGTCGCACCACTTCACCCGACGTCGCTGGCGACACGTGTCGCAGGACATTTTGTCCCCTAGTGTATTCCTGGCTTTATCGGGACTACATTGATGCTAGATCACGTTCCTACCGATTTTAGCCTGTTATAGTATCTGTGTCAGTAGAAATATTGTTAGTACTGGTTTCAGCCCGCGACTTCGTTCGCATGAAATTTATTATTCCCCAACCCACTTCGTGGCATCGCATCACCTGCCCGCGCTATCTTCGTTTCCGCTTAGCGTTCTTTCAGCCTTTTTTTTTTTGCTAGATTCCTAAGGGTCATGACGTGATGTTAAATAACGTATTCAGGATGACATTGATGAATTTTATATACAAGATGATTTTTTTTTTATCGATTCCAAATTTTTACAAGGTTTTTTTTACCCATGAATATGAACAACTTTCACTGTGGGACCAACTCTGAATCGCGAAAAAAAAAATCTGCTGTTTCATACATTGTGATTTGTGATCAAGGGTCTCATAGTGAAAGTTGTTCATATTCATGGGTAGAACACCGTGTAAAAATTTGGAACAGTTAAATAAAATCATTCTGTATAGAAAAAGTAGCAAAAAATTAAAAACTTAGACTTTTTTTTTACATTTGTGATCTTATGTAAGAACAGTCTCGACCCCTCCCACCCCCAAGTAAGAAAAAATAAGACTTGTTTGGACCTCCTCCCCCCGCAAACTGCCTTACGTAATAAATGCACAGCCCCATGCCTTAAAAAACTAAACTACAAACGACAGAATTGGGTGCGAAAAGCATGTTTAACTCTAAGAAGCTTCAGCCTCCCACGCAAGTTGATTAAGTTATCAAACTGGATGTAATTCGCGTAGGCAGCTGGCAGATTAATCCTTGCATAACAATAGTCTACTCTCATAAGATGCGATTATATACCCGCAGATTCATTCTTTAAGATCGATTAAAACTTTTTCATTTTAGGATGTAATCAGTTGTTGTTTTTTGAAGTGAAAACTTCTTTTGCGGCGTTGAACACTTTTTGTAATGGGTAAAAAATGTTAAACTCGCGTCAGGGCATCGCGTCAGGACACGTGACCGTCAGGAGAGATTCCCCCCCCCCCCATCTCTTTCTACGGCGGCGCCAACCGAAGTGAACCAAGTGAGACACGACAAAGATGGCCGAAGAAAATGACATTTGACGTACAAATGTTTGAAATGTCAGTTTCGTAAACAATAGTACTTCGAGGAGCCGCAGTTGTATTTAATTTATTTTGAACTTCTGTTTAACCAATTTAGTATATTATTATATACCTACCTACAATACAAAATAGAAGCGACGAAAAATATAACGAAGCACATTATAGCAACAAGAAATACTGTGGGACATTGCTGCTTTTGTGTGAAAACAATGCTTCCGTGTCGACCACGGAAGTTTACACCCTGCAGGGAGATGCTCCAGTAGGGTGTGGCTGTGAAGCTATGTTGCAAAACATGCTCCACTTCCTACCCTGCCTTATTTGTCCTACCCAAAACATGCAGTCAAAGTGACCTCTGCGCTGCCACCGACGACAACGTGGAAGTGGCAATATTTTGAGCCAACAAGATCTAAAGTAAAAGAGAAGAAATTTAGGGAGTAGTTCATTAATAAAAAGCTTGTATACAAATATCAGTTTATTTTTATAATACTTGTACGCACCGGGACTTACAGCTTAGTACGGCTGTTATTCCAAATGCATACAGTGTGGCTAAGTTTGTAACGATTGAGCCTGGTATCTATGGTTACCTCACCCTACTGATTATAAACCTACAGCAACTACTTAACACCCTAGTTATCCTAACACCCTAACCTATCATACAAGCCTACGGGAGACCTACGGGAACAGACAGAATTTGGGTAGGAATAGGGGTTTGTGTACGTTGTGCAATGTGTACACAGGAAATAGTTTTGTCATTGCCGGTCCCACATACTCATAGAACTGGTGATGGCTAAAGGTGTCTTGGCCATAGTGAGAGGAATTATGGAAGATGAATCAAACTCTACTCCAGCTTGATGACTAATTTATTCATTTACTAATTACTAATTTATGTGGAACGAATGTATGTCGCTCTTGATGCTGACGCTGGCGTATGTAACTCTTGCCTGTTCACGGCTGAACAATACTCTAAACTCTAATTTGGCTTCTAAAACTTGTGCAAGCAGAACAACATTTTTAAAATGTTTGCTTTTCATTTGCCATCTGTGCCATCTCTTCTGTAGGCCGTTTCATTTTCTGCTATTCGTAGTGAAGCACCATCTTTACTAGTCCTATTGACCTGAAATACAAAACTAATGTTATAAATTCTTTCTCTTCATTATCTTATTTATACTGATTTAATTAAATTAATCAGTAGCGGCATCAAAATCAACAGTCATTATTATTCTTATGGCGGGTTTTTTTTTGTTACAATGAGTTTTGTACAGGCAAACGAAGTTCTTCGTAAAATTGTAAATTGGATAGGCACCTAATTCGTAAATCATGCCAGGCTGCCCCTGTTTAGCGTTAGTGCTTGTGTCAGTGTTTTTATTTTCTATTATGGAGACCTCTCCCTGACTAATTCTTCCAAAAAATCTAAGGATTAGAAGCAAAAGCAAGCATAAGTATAAGAAATTGAGAATGTTTACAAAACATAACTTACTTTGAACACATTTTAGCTGTAACAGTAGGTACCTTATCCTCCTCCAACCAATATTCAATTCTTTGCCCTTTATTGCAACTAGTCTCCGGTCTTAATTTCATTTATTTTAAATACAAAAAAAAAAAATTTAAAAGTTTTTTAGTTTGACACATACAATATCAAATTCATTCATTGACATATTCAATTATTCATATTGTTTCCATGACGACCATGACGTTGTCGCGTCAAAACTGTTGAAACTGTAACTGTGTGTGTGTGACAATAAATTAGTTTTTCATACGTAATAATGTCTATGGACACAAATATTCGGTTCGTAGACAGATATTCTCGTATGCATATCTGTCTACGAACTATACATTATAATGGCAACATTTAGAAGTTGTAGGACATTCTAGTTATAGAACGTTTATGAATACAAAATTTTATCGAATGTTTTAAAGGCCTATTGAGCATTTTAACTAATTAATGGTTTAAACCTTCAATAGGCTTTTTTTATGAATAAGACCGAAAGTGTTTAAAATATGGAAATTGAACAAAGTGCATCTATTAATGAAAAAAGTGACGCAGAAATATTGAAAAAAAATGAGTAATATTAATTAAATTAATAATTGATTTATTTCAACGTTAATATTCAAGTTTTCACTTCTGCCGGCACTCCCGGAGTGCAACCCGTCTTTTTTTTAATTGTCATTTATCTTGTCATGTAATATGAATATGTCAGTTAGACGTAAACATCATAGGAATGTGTTGTAACTTATTAATATGTTACAATTTAGTAATATGTGTTCATTTGTGTTTTTCCGCATATGCTGAGGAAAAGACATCGGACGCGGCTGGGTGTGTGTGAGGTCCTTTACCTCGCAGCTCCCAGCTAGGGACCTATGAGCAGCCCACGCAACTTCAAGGAGTCTGAGGGAGTGAACATATCGTCGACTTCTGTATGGCAAGTAGGCCAAATAGAATGAACGTACTCCAGTTTATGTTGGCGTTTTTAAAGAATGAAAACGAAAAGCTGAATGGGAAGTACTTATTATAATTTTAGATTTTTATTGTGTATAGCCACTTTCGCATTGTTGCAGTTTTTATGACTCAATCACGATTATTGTAGACTGCCAGTGCTACTTTGTTGTCTAAAAATATTAATGTAAAGCTATTTCCGTATGCTTCCGTTTGAGGCTTAACATGAAAAACCCATTATAAACCAACGGAATTCAGTTTAGGGCAATTTTTACCAGTAATTCCGGTTTTGATGAAATTTTTATGAGACTAATCTGAAAGAATATCCTTGCAAATAAAAAATACGTGTGGCACTCGGGGACTGCCACGGTAAAGCAATAGCTTTACCGTGGCAGTCCATCATGTAATAACATAGCATGTTTTATCAACTTATGCGAGCTTCGTACAGTCTACACGCATACGTCTAGTCGCACGCACACAAATACCGTGCCGAAGTCTGCCGAACTGAAACGACGTTAGACGATGCACGGTTTTCAACGCCGCACCGCTGTGCCGGTCAGAGTGGGGGGTGTAAGGTTTATTTTCGTTACGGAATTTCTTGATTCTGTCGCCGTGCCCAAAGCCCGCGATAAAAGCTATGCAATAGCTTAAAAAGAATTTTGCAAATCGGCATATAAATAAAGGAGTTCTGAGTTAACAAACTTAAAAAAAAAACAACCGATTTGATAACCTCATTCTTTTTTTGAAGTCGGCTAAAAAATAAATCGAACGCTGATATCACTGACCCGATTCAGTCGAGCCACTTCCCTAGCATTTTTACACAACACTATTCACGCAAATGTTAGCCAGAACTATTTTCCAACCCCGAAAACTGTAACAGCACTACCGTAAAAATGGCGCTTTTAAAAATCAAATTTACAAAAATCTGTTCGTTTGCATATCCCTGTTTTAGTAACGCGAATTTATGTTAAAAAACGGAGAGGTGTCGGACTCTCTAGGTATATAAATCAAGGGGAGCGTAGCTTCGCAAATTGCGCCAGGAAATATACGACAGCTTTTAAAACTACAAAAGCATACGGGCTGGGTGTAATGTATGCTACTTTTAACACCCACTGTAATCGTATAAATGTCTAGTTTTCGTATATTTGTGGCGCGTATTACTTCTATCCGGGATGGATACTTTCTTCTCATGTATATTTTGAGTGTGCTTGAATAGTTTTATGGTTGTAACCTCAGGGGCTGTTCTCCGATAAAAAAGAAACTCGCTAGTAAATAAATATGATGTTCAAAAACTGGAATGGTTTAACAAATTATAATCTTTCATGGAAAAACAGATGCTCCTGAACTTCATGATGAACTGTCCCATCTACAATAAATCAGCATAAATTTATAGTCATCAGGAGGTACAGATTGTTCACCTTGACTGGGATTCGAACCCAGTCTCCTGCCCCTGCAATCTCTTTGCGCTCTATGCTCTCTTGTTGCTCCGATAAACTATAGCCGTAAACGGAGGCACATAATATTATTGTTTGCCGTGGCTGGGAGTCAAACGGTTTGACTCAAGCCGTCGCGTCCCTCGCGGCCATCTTGTCCTTCGCGCACTCTCTGCGCTCAACGCTCTCTTGGATGCTCAGCCTGACTGTGATGTATTCGCGGATGAATGGAAGAAGACCTTGTCAGTATATCTGGAGTATTGTGAGATGACTGTCGTGTAGTTGTATACTTTTGAAGTGAAACTTCTTTTCGCACGCTTGATTTGGGGAGTAAGCTTGCGAACGCGTGACATAAGCGTTATGAAAAGTGTGATCGGGCGAGGCGAACGGGAGTTGAGTGGGGGATATAAGCAAGAGAAAGCAGTGCGCGAGCACATTTTCTTTCTCTCTTCCTCTCATAGCCAAATACGTTTGAAGTTTCACTTCAGTCGTGTGGTCATAAGCACACTCGGGTTTTTTTTTTTAATGTAATTAACTAATGTGTTTGTGTCTTTGATGTAATTGGCCTTTGGCGTTTTATGTTAAAATTAATTAATGAACAAGACGAAAAGTTATTATTATATCACTAAAATATTTTATTTTTTGTTATAGTTTTGGCAGTAGACTTAGAAAAAGTTACGTTGCATGAATGGCACTGATAATTTCTAAATCTCAAAGCATTTATATCAAACTAGCTGCGCCCCACGGTTTCACGCGCGTAAATGTCGATCCCGTGGGAATATCGTATCGAGTATCAGCTACCTCCATACGAAATTTTATCAAAATTGGTCCAGCCCTTTGAGCGTGAAGAAGTAACAAATATATAAACACACACACACACACACTCACAAACTTTCGCCTTTATAATATTAGTGTGATAAACCAATTACAGGGACTTTTGAACTGTCAAGGGGTCGGTTAGTCAGAAAGTTGAAGCTCATTCCAAAGCTTAGTTGGTACATATGGAGAAGAACGGGCGAGTACCTTACACCCTCCAATCACTCTCGCAACTTTCAATAACTACAGACCATATTAAACTTTCCAACTCACTGACACCGGGGGCTACAGGTCAAATAAAAGGCGAAATGACGAGATATATCAAAGGGGCTTGTGCATATCGAGAGCGCGCCCGTAAATTCAGTCTAGCCTAGCCGTGACGTCAGAGTAAAATCCGTACGACTCACCGGTTACGGAACTCAATATTTTTAGGATGCTTCACGGTTCACTTAATTATTTTACGTACCATTTAATGTGAGATATTGGAGTTTTGGAGAGATGCTTTCTATGTTATTCTATGATATGATGTTTTTAAAAGGGCCCGTGGCTGTATGATAACAGCCACACGGGTCGATTGAAGGTTTTGTGGATGTTTGACCATAGATAAAATATGGAGATCCCTCCGCGTGGATGTGACGCATGTTTCTCTTACCTTCTTTTTTTGTTTTATTTTTTTGTGTTTATGTTCTTTTTTGCGTCAAGTTCACCGCAAATAAACGTATTTTCTTTCTTTCCGTGCTTTGAAAAGCACGTTAAGCGTCGGTCCCGGCTGTTATTCGCAGATCTTTGACAGTCATCATAATCAGCCTATAATGTTCCCACTGCTGGGACACAGGCCTCCTCTCTATGAGAGGGAGTGGGCCGCAATCCACCACGCGGGCCCAGTGCGGGTTGGTAGATGTCACATGTCTTCGAATTTTTTGTTCTAGGACATGCCGGTTTCCTCACGATGTTTTCCTTCACCGTTTTGAGAGCAGTGGTGATGAAATAATTTACACAAAGTAAAGCGCCTGTCTGGGTTCGAACCTACGACCTACAACTTGTAAGTCGCGGCCGATACCACTGGGCCACCACTGCTCTACACTTGACAGTTTTGATACTCATTACGGTTAATCAGAAGCCAAAAAGTCTGACAACCAGTACCTCTAGTCTGATAGTCTCTAGTAGTGATAGTCTCTAGTCTGGTAGTCTGATACCAAGGGGTATCGTGTTATCCAGTAACTGGGTTTCGGCGGTCAGATAGGCAGTTGCTCAATGTAAAGTACTGGTATTCAGCTGCCGGTTAGACTGGAAGCCGACCCCAAGAAAGTTGGAAAAAGGCTAGACAAATTGATTTGATATCATGTTTGCTTTGTTAAGTAAATGTCAGGCTTAGTACTGAGGTCAATATCTGCTCCTGCTCAAATTCCGCCTCCATTTTGACTTCTGGTTTGACAGCTGTTGTGCAACAGTGACAGGAATAACGCCTACCCTAAGGCTTTGGTTTCCTAAGAGCGGGAAAGCGGTGAATGGTCACACAATACGGCTGTCCACCTTGTGTGACACAGCGTTTTTGACACCGTAATATCAAAAACTGAAAATTAAAGATTTTCTTGACGGCCGTTATGACGGAAACGCTTACTTACGTGCTAAGTATAGAAAATTATATAAGGTAGCGAAACTGTGCAGGTTTGATGGGTAGGTTATTTATGTAGACCCTGTATAGTAGATCTCGGCCTTATAGCAGTGTCACGACTACCTACCTAAATATGAACGGTACATCCCGGGTAGGCTAATCTTTGTACAGGCGCCAGCACATCAAGCTACTACAATCTGTTAAATTTCTTTAATAGATTTTCAACTTTATTGCTACAGCATAAGGTTTAAGGTTGATTGGGAAAATTTGACAGTTTCGGGTACCTTCATGTGCTGGCGTCGTAAATAATTAAAAAAGTAACTACGATGTTCCCTTTAGTCATCCCTCAACTACTGCCTCCATCTTTAACAAGCCACAATCCTCATTAGCCAATTAGAATGCATGAGGCTTCAGAAGAGTAATGGAGCGATCGACGGTATAATGCTTAACATGGGTTTTTTTATGGGTTGTTAAACCATCGGGTTTCTGCTATCAACGCTGACTTTTTCATTGTGTATTTTCACATCCATCAAACTACGTAATTAATGGTCCAATCTTGTGATCGATTTTTCACTGAGTTCCCGAAATTAGATTATGTTGATTAATAGCATGTAAAAGAAAGGTGTGGTCAAATTCAATACAGATCATCGCACAGCGGGATAATTGCGTGAAACACTATCTATTTTGACAGTTCAACAACATTCAATGCGTTATTTACGTTGTTGAGCAGACACATTTTTCGAACATACGAAGCAATGGATTAGCAATATCCTTCAAAGTCATTCAAATTGAGATTGATAGTGTGTTACGTTGTAGCGGTACCTACAACGCCACATGCGAACAACGCGTCATACCGACGTCACGCAAATCCTGCATCTCGCAAGCAGAGTTTACAGCGCAACTAGCATAGATACAACGGCCCGACATGAATCACCGGGCAGTTGCCCGCCAGACACAACACCCATCTGGTCAGAGGATCCTCCCTTTTCTATAGGAGTATGAGTGAACTTTACACCCTGTTCCTCATACCTCTATAACGTATTAAGGGTGCTGAACAACTTTCATGGGACCAACAACCAAGTCGCGATTTTTTATTCATCACCTATAACAAAGATTACATAAAAACATACCTTTCTACCTAATTAAATATTATTTCGCAATACACCTTCACGTTACTTTTAATAGACCACCATCGAGCGGCCATGATCGCATGTTTAGACCTACTAGGAGCCTTTCACGGGCATTTATGACGTCATAAAAGCTATCGCTAACAAAAAGGTGTGTTGTATATAATGTCCTTATTATGTGGATGCCAATAAATAGACGAAATTGGCAAGTTTGTTATTGAAAATGGTGTTATTTTGGTGTAAATTGGAACGTGCTTTTTTTGTACGTACGAGTGATTTATTGTATGACACGCACGTATCGCATAGATCAGCACTTTTCCGTCGCCTGGCACAAATTATAGTGTAAAGCGCTTCATAAATTAGCGTTGCTAATACATTGGTTCAAATGTTCGCAAAGTCTGCTCAACAACGTACCTAAATAACGCAATGAATGTTGTTGTACTGTCAAAATGAAACCCATTGCTACTGACAGTAGGTAGGTATGTTACGCAATTACCCCGCTGTTCGATGATCTGTACCCTTGAATTTGATGTATTTAATCGGCCCTCTAAAGTCTAATAATTTAAATTTTGCGCTATTAAAAATATTATTGAACACTAATATAATGATTGCGCCTCTTTTGTGAATCTCAAATAATTCCTATTTTGGGGTTCTAAATAGCCAAGTCACAGTTCTAACCTAACTTAACCCATTTGGTCGGGGTGCTCAAGCTTAGTTACTGCGATCAATTCGGCTCGCGTGTGGTTGGTCACAGTTTCAACCTAACCTAATCTATGAGGCAATCTCTGAGAGATTTTCCCCCTTATTCATAAAACTTATCAAACCTATTTTAGTTAAAATGGGGTTTGTCTCTTTCTTACACACAGAAATGACAACGTGACAGATAAAGACAAACGTTCTATAAACCTATTTTAGCTAAAATAGAGATTAAATAGGATTATGAATAAGGGGGTTGATATCATGGCATATGACATCGGGATACTGACATGGTTTTATAATAACATTATTGGATTTATCGTATGAAAAAAATATAGATAATGGAATAAAATCTCGTACTGTTACACTCATACAATATTTATACAACCATGCAACTTTTTACATTCCATCATAAAAATATTTTATAGCTGAAATGATAAAATACAGTAATATTATATTTATGTATTCTGCTATCCTACACAGTCCATAAAAATCTATAAATCTAACTTAGCTTGTAGGCATGATGTCCAATATAAAATATTCCGTCGCACAACGACATAATTGAAATGTGTCCAAAAATCCAGACAGCTAAATTAAACTCTCCAGGGCCTTAATTCACTATGTAACTTCGAAACCTCGTCACCTCACGACATCTGCCACAGACAATATAAGTCTGTGATATCTGTTATATTCTCTATGACACAATGAACGAAACCGCTCGAAACGAACGCGAAATTGGCGCGGTTTGAACTGTCAAAATACAGAAGTATTGTCCGTACGGTTGACATTTCAAATCCTTGCCGTTACAGTGGTTTCTAGAAGACACGATATTGACGTGGTTTTCACGTGGTTAGATTACCTACGCGGGGAATAATAATTACCATACAGAGTTGGGACCCCTACCTATATAGAAAAAAAAAAAAGACGGGTTGCACTCCGGGAGTGCCGGCAGAAGTGAAAACATGAATATTAACGTTGAAATAAATCAATTATGAATTGAATTAATATAACTAATTTTTTTCCACTATTTCTGCGTCACTTTTTTTATAAATCGATGCACTTTGTTCAATTTCCATATTTGAAACACTTTATATTCACGAATTTTACGAATACACAGCAGTGTAGCTACACAGACGGTCGAGCCATCAGCTGTCCATCCATCCATCCACATCCACGTCCACCATCACCGTCACCGTTTCCGTCACCGTCACCGTCACCGTCACCGTCACCGTCACCGTCACCATCACCGTCACCGTCGCCGACACCGTCACCGACACCGTCACCGTCACCGTCACCGTCACCGTCACCGACAGCGTCACCGTCACCGTCACCATCACCGTCACCGTCACAGTACCGACACCGTCACCGTCACCGTCACCGTCACCGTCACCGTCACCGTCACCGTCACCGTCACCGTCGCCGTCACCGTCATCGACACCGTCACCGTCACCATCACCGTCACCGATACGGTCACCGTCACCGTCACCGTCACCCGTCACCGTCACCGTCACCGTCACCGACACCGTCACCGTCACCGTCACCGTCGCCGACACCGTCACCGACACCGTCACCGTCACCGACACCGTCACCGTCACCGTCACCGACACAGTCACCGTCTCCGTCACCGTCATCACCGTCACACCGTCACCGTCACCGTCACCGTCACCGTCACCGTCACCGTCGCCGACACCGACACCGTCACCGTCGCCGTCACCGTCACCGACACCGTCACCGACACCGTCACCGTCACCATCACCGTCACCGTCACCGTCACCGTCACCGTCACCGTCACCGTCACCGACACCGTCACCGTCACCGTCACCATCACCGTCACCGTCACCGTACCGACACCGTCACCGTCACCGTCACCGTCACCGACACCGTCACCGTCACCGTCACCGTCACCGTCACCGTCACCGTCACCGTCACCGTCACCGTCACCGTCACCGTCACCGTCACCGTCACCGTCACCGTCACCGTCACCGTCACCGTCACCGTCACCGTCACCGTCACCGTCACCGTCACCGTCACCGTCACCGTCACCGTCCGTCCGTCCGTCCGTCCATCCATCTATCCGTCCACCCATTCATTATCGTGTCTCACTTGGTTCACTTCGGTTGGCGCCGCCGTAGAAAGAGGGGGGGGGGGGAAATCTCTCCTGACGGTCACGTGTCCTGACGCGAGTTTAACATTTTTTCCCCAGTACAAAAAGTGTTCAACGCCGCTAAAGAAGTTTTCACTTCAAAAAAAAACAGTGGCACTCCCTGTTTGACATTTAATCGATGTACACTTTGCCAAATGATCATTATTATGATCTGTCAACAGAGATACGCAATAGCCCTGCGGGAGTGCCGACAGAAGTGAAAACAAACCACAAACAGAATACTTTGCCATCACTCACTGACATATCAGATATCTATACATTAAAACCGAGTACATCCCGAGGACAGCCGAACACATCCGAAGCGGTATCGCTTACGGTAACAGTGGCGCGAATTCAATGGTTCAATGGTTTTTCCTCATCTCAAAAATTGCCCAACGCGCCTTAAGAAGTTTTCACTTCAAAAACGTCACTGGAATAATCCTGTCAGTAGTTTTCCACACAAGCAACAAAATAGAACAAAAATAACTTAAGCATTTTTTATCTGTATTACTTTTCCCACCGCACTGAGCTGTCAAATACAATACACGTCATACAATAGACACGACCCAGATGTGCACAGTACTCTTTGTTTATTCCATAGATAATAAATATTATCTGTGTGACTGTGACAATTTTATACCTTTAGGAACGGACAGGCGCATTGTAGGCTAGGCAATAACCACAGAGTACTTTTTGATAGACTGCAATAACATTTTTGGTTAGAAAAAAGAAACGGTGGACAGGTTTAAAAGTATTTTTTTATACTTTTTCAGAGAGTCATATGGAATTATACCTACACTATATTATAGTATTTGTTAAGGCCTCAATAGTGGGGTCCTCGTTAATAAAACTTATGTTTTACTGTGTGCACTTACCGATTAAATTAACCGTGCGAAATAATGAAAAAAAACCCTAGAATTGTTAACTTTCTTTCAATATAACAGTGAAAATATGAGCGTTGGTTTCTAGTCACCCATTAGACCGACTGTTGTCAAAAATAATCCATTGCTTATTAAAATCGTTGAAATTGCGCTGAACTCCCAATATAATAGAGAGCACCATCACAGATTTATCGTGCGGTCCATATCATAGCTTAGTAGGTTGGAAAACAATATCTCTATTGAACGGGATGAGTGGTTAAACCAGGGACACACTACAGGACATGAA
The DNA here is from genome assembly GCA_947508005.1 of Amphipoea lucens. Classification (NCBI taxonomy): domain Eukaryota; kingdom Metazoa; phylum Arthropoda; class Insecta; order Lepidoptera; family Noctuidae; genus Amphipoea; species Amphipoea lucens. The sequence continues at coordinate 17,757,277 of OX382367.1, forward strand.
CATTCATGCTCACAGGTAACGAATACATAAAATAATTAATAAGGGAACATAGAAAAGGCAATACTCACCTTTCCGCCGGGCCTCTCACTGGGTTCGCGTTCAATGGCAATTCGTGTGCGTGCAATTCGCGTTCAATGGCATGTCGGGTCATCCTCCAGTTTCCAAGGATTTGTTTTGTCCGTTTATTGGGTCCATCTCATATTGCACATTCACTCACAAACGCATAAAACATTCACAACAGTGACACATAACTATTGCATAATACTAATACATCACATTACATCATTTTGGCCATTTTGTAATTTCTTACATCATACATAATTACTTTGGTGCACGTTGGGTACACATTTTACGTCAAATTCATAAGGACGCTTCGAAATGTTGCCACTTCATAATGTGTAAAACGTTTATTGAGGATGACATTCTCATAGCGTGTACTGTACCTATGTCTATTTCCTGTTTAGTATAATATTCTATCACTTTTAAGTTTTAACCGATTATTTTTCTTTAAGTACGCTGTATTTTAATAATTGTTTGCTGCACCGGACGACGTCATTACGTCAGCGCCGGCTGTCGCTGAAAACCAGCGCTGGGGCTCTGTCCTGCATAGGGTCGCAGCATAATGCTGAGCGATAGCCGTTTTGCGTGGATGTGACGCATGTTTACCTACCTTTTTATTTTATTTTTTGTGTTTTTGTTCTTTTTGCGTCATTTTCACCGCAAATAAACGTATTTTCTTTCTTTCTTTCTTTCTTATACACGTTAAAAACGTGGGGTTGGGCTTAGTATCGTGTCGATTGAGTTGGGGGGTAAAAATGGTTAAAACTGGTAGGGCTTGGGTTCCCGATTATAACGCTACCATTCTTACTAAAAGGTAATGCATATGTAAAAAAAAAATATTTCTCGGAAACGGTGAGTTAACTTTTTCATGGGAGCGGTGCCGGGGGGAAGGGGAGCCATTTTTACCCCCCAACTCAATCGAGACGATACAAATTTTTTACCAAAACGTTTATAAAGGTGAGTACTTCCTTTTCTATATATTATTATACTGGTATTTTAGCTGCATTCTGTTAGACTGAAAGCCGTCCCCAAAAATAGATGGAAAAGGGCTAGGCAGAAAAAATGAATACCCTGTTTAAATAATAACTAGCTGTGCCCGCGACTTCGTTCACGTGTATCTCGGAAAACAAAATAAATTGGATTTCAAGGGTTTTAATTTTTTTGCGCGGAACCCTATTTCATTTTCTAAAATAGAAGTAGCCTTAGTTACTCCTTATTACATCAGCTATCTGCCTGTGAAAGTCCCGTCAAAATAGTTCCAGCCGTTTCAGAGATTAGCTGGAACAAACAGACAAAAATTGTAAAAAATATTATTTTGGTATATGTACCGTGTATATATATGCATTTAGTAAAAAGCGGTTATTTTAATATTACAAACAGGCACTATAATTTTCATTTATTTGTATTGTATGTATAGATATAAGTACCTATGTTCCACGTTTACCCAGTCACCCCGTATATTGAATTCCAATTCAAAACACTGCAGAATTTTAGCCAATATAATGCGTTCAGTATTAGTGGTTTTAATATTCTGTGCAATTAGCACGGTGCAAGCTTTGAAATATTTTGTGTGGCGAAATTTATTATGCCGTTATTGCATATTTGATAACTTGATAGATAATTACTAAAGCCTTGTTTGGAATTTGATTAAACACTTTGGTTTTGAGTGTGTGTCGGTAGGTAGGTAATCGCACAATTTCAAAAGACCAATTCCCGTAATTAAAAATGTTCAAAATCTAGTCGCAATTTCATCTCAGCGACAATCAATGTCAAAAACTTGTCAAAAATATAGGGAAATTATAGAGGTATTTTTGACAGATTGAGACTGAGATCAGACTGTGAACGTTCTTAAAATTATGAGAATTGCCCGTCTGTTACCTCTTGTAGCAGTAGTTCGGTTGTTAGTGCAGTTGACCGAACTACTGAAACTTTCAGTTGCGATAGTTCGGTTCTAACAAAGCACCGAACTACTGAAACTTAAATATGTACCCTACCTTTAGTTCGGCAAATAAACTAGGTATATAATATAAACAAACTATATCTTAATTTTATTTTTAACACGTAAAAAGAGCGACTTTGTGTATCAATACCTGAGGACGGGAAGGGATTGTCTTTTGTTTTCGTCGTGTTTGATGACAGGGGTAGGCAAGGAGACGCGGGAGAAACTTGTTTTTTCTGGGTTGCTACGCCCACTTAATGTATCATCATCTTCCTGTCTTTATCACAAAACGTGAGACAAGGACGGGAAGATAATTAGAAATTAAACACTTATGCGAAGGCTGTAAGTTCAGTTTAATTTATCTTCATCTTCCGGTAGAACATTTCATACAGATTCCATTCCCATTTTTAGGGTTCCGTAGCCAAATGGCAGAAAACGGAACCCTTGTGGATGCGTCATGTCTGTCTGTCTGTCTGTCCGTCCGTCCGTATGTCACAGCCACTTTTTTCCGAAAGTATAAGAACTATACTGTTGAAACTTGGTAAGTAGATGTATTCTGTGAACCGCAGTAAGATTTTCACACAAAAATAGAAAAAAAAAACAATAAATTTTGGGGTTCCCCATACTTACAACTGAAACTCCAAAAATTTTTTTTCATCAAACCTGTACGTGTGGGGTATCTATGGATAGGTCTTCAAAAATGATATTGAGGTTTCTAATATCATTTTTTTCTGAACTGAATAGTTTGCGCGAGAGACACTTCCAAAGTGGTAAAATGTGTGTCCCCCCCCTCTAACTTCTAAAATAAGAGAATGATAAAATTAAAAAAATATATATAATGTACATTACCATGTAAACTTCCACCGAAAATTGGTTTGAACGAGATCCAGTAAGTAGTTTTTTTTTAATACGTCATAAATCGAAAACCGCAATTTACCTTTCACAAAGTTACAACGAACTACAAGAACTTTTATATTATGTTACTTGCTGCTACGGAACCCTTCATGGGCGAGTCCGACTCGCACTTGGCCGGTTTTTCATTGGAGCGGTGCGGTGGTGGACCAGTGGTATTTTTTTTTTAACTTTATGCACAAGTAAAATAAACTGAGGTACATAGGCGGACTTAATGCCTGAAGCATTTTCTACCAGTCAACCTTATGGTGACTCAGAGACAAAACATGACAGGTGCAATATAAGGGACAAATAACTCGAAAAAGAATAAAAACTAATACTTAGATACATACGAGATATAATTAAAAAGAATAAACTTTGTCAGGAGATATAACGACAGATAGAGGATTAGCCCCGGTCGTGAGTGTATGTATGTATTGTGTATTTAATTTCATCACCACTACTCTCAAAACGGCGAAGGAAAACATCGTGAGGAAACCGGCATGACCTAGAAACAAAAATACGAAGACCAGTGATATCCACAAACCCACACTGAGCCCGCGTCAGAGGGAGTGTAAGTCCACTCCCTCTGACAGTGGAGGCCTGTGTCCCAGCAGTGGGAACATTATAGGCTGGTTATGCTTATGCCATTCCCATTTTTTGACGTGAATACGTCTTTAAAATTGCTTCCATAGTGTGTGAATAAAAAAACCAATGATAACAAAATCGGGGGATACGGTTTGGTGTTGCAGCTTCATATCTACCATCTCCATCCAAAATTAAATTACACCATTGGATAGCTAAAGGATCAAAGAATTCATTACGCCGAGTGAGGACTGTGACGCATCGCGCGCGGTGGAAGGGGAAGCGCCGCCATTTTGTGGTAATTTTGATTTGTGTCGAGATTTACACTTAGTATAACTTTTGACTCGGACACATCCCATTTTAGATAGAGCTTAACTGGAAACTGTAATGCAAAATAACTGTCTCTGAAGACTTTTTTTTAGCTCCGAACTTAAGCATTAAGCAAGACTGTAAGGCAAACCGCTTAAAAAAAAAACTAACGACGACGGCGCAAAGAATAAAAAACAATATTTCTTCCACAACTTAATTAATTCAACAAACTCCAAAGCAAAATTAATCTAATATCTATAAGAATTTAATTAGAAAACAGCGGAGACTGTAGTTAATTGCAGTTTTATATCACAAGTGCTACAAAAGTCGTTCTGAACTTGCCTCACTGGAAGCGTCGGCGGCTGAACCAAAGCGGGAAACTTTAACTGGATCATTACCCCTTCCGTTCTAGAAACTATTCTAATTCCGTGACCGTAATCGAGATTAGATTATCGATGTTATTATTGTCGGCTGAAATAACCGTAAATTGCGGTTTCAAGTAGTCGATGGGGAAATAGTAAAGTTAGTTCACAAGGGGGCAATGGTAAGTTGTGTCTGTGTAAAGTAGGATGTGTGTTAAAACGGCGTTAGCTAATTTATTTTTTAAATCTGTAGGTATATTTTATGTTTGGCAATTTTTTTTTTTGTTTTGCCGAAACGGAATCCGCTATTCATTATCATCTGCCTATCCTCTTCCCGACCATGTTGGAGTCAGCTTCCAGCCTAACCGGATGCAGCTGACTACCAATATTTTACATGGAGCGACTGCCTATCTGACCTCCACAACCCAGTTACTGGGTAATACGAAAGCCCTTGGTAAGACTGGTTGTCAGACTCTCGGGCTTCTAACGACCCGTAACGACTGTAAAGATCCACGAAAGACAGCCGGGATCAACGGCTTATCGTGTTTTACAGAGCCCTTGGTATGTAAAGATGGTCACCCATCCACGGACCAACCGCGGTAAGCACGGCTTAACCTGATCGATTGATCCGTCTGGCTATTAATACTTAGTCACAAGCCCCTAAATGGAATCCGCTATTATAGCCAACAAAGTTTTAAAAGAACTTTGAGATTTAAAAAAAAAAAGAAAATTAGTCTTTCCCAATAAATATCATTGGTCTTTCCTGAGTCTACACTACAAACTGTCTCACACAGCCAATCAACTCCCTTCACACATCCTTCACATATCGATTTATTCAAATTCCCTTGATCACTGAACTCCCCAAAACAAAGTCATGACATCTATTTCCCATATTTACATTTCAACTATAAGAGACTCATTTGTCGCAAAGGAGAGACAAAAAACACGTTTACATTACGACTTTGCCTTGTTTTCGAGATTCCAGTACAAAGGACGAGTCTTTTTATTCAATTTGTCGCATCTTTGATACAAGCGTGACAAAGGTGGCTTGGTCTTATTTTCTTCCATCTTGTAGGTAATGGTGGAAAGCTTTGTCGTTTTTACAATAGACTGACAATAATAGGTTACCAAGATATTCAGCCCGTATTTTTTTTGGGAAGCGTTCGAATTTGGAATAATGAATTTCGTTTTTGAATTGTGGTTGTTTTTTTTTTCTATTTCTGTGTTTAAGATTTTTTTTCGCGTTCGAATTTGAAATTATTGAAACCTTTTTGAATTGTGTTTGCTTTTTTTTATTTTGTGTGTTTAGGATTTCTTAAGGCATAGGTATTTCTTAAAGATCAAACTTCTTAGAGAGAGAAAAATGAGAAATAAATCATTTTGAAATTTTGTAGTCTATATTTCGTTGATTAAACGGAAAAACGACATTTCTTGCTAAACATTTTCTTTTTAATATCGCCACTTTTCTATTTAACCGACGATTTGTATAAGATAAGCGTTTCGTGTCCAAAGTACTGCTATTTTTCATATTTTGTTATTGTTCAAATTTTGCAAAATACAAATCTTACAACATGTGTGCAAATAGCGTGTAAGTTAATAAGATAAAAAATATTAAACATTATCATGTAATAATCATCATCATAATCAGCCTATAATGTTCCCACTGCTGGGACACAGGCCTTCTCTCGGTGAGGGAGTGGGCCGTAATCTACCACGCGGGCCCAGTGCGGGTTGGCAGATGTCACATGTCTTAGAATTTTTGGTTCTAGGACATGCCGGTTTTCTCACGATGTTTTCCTTCACCGTTTTGAGAGCAGTGGTGATGAAATAATTTACTTACACAAAGTAAAGCGCCTGTCTGGTTTCGAACCTACGAACATTATCATGTAATTCAATTCAAACATCTGAAAACGCCAGAAAACATAAGAAATAAACGGTGGCTTTGCTTAGAGAACCCTCTCAAAGAAAAGTCACTAAAACACCGAGCTCATTATTCAACCGCTTCCCTTCAACAACGAGCAACAAAATCCGCGTGCTATTCATTACATTGTAATTAAATGAAGACGGTTGGCAGAATATTTAATATTGGCTTCAGGCATCATCAGTCAATGTCGTTCAGTCCAACAATAATTATTAGGTATAGCAGGAGATTGATGCGGCCTGGCGCGCTTTGTCTGTCTCATTGTTACCAGCTTGGACGCTGATATTAAAAAAATCACAATTGCTTATGGTCCTCACTTCACAGCGGAAATTCTACCCTATTTTTAAGAAGTTAAGGTCGGGTTTACTTTGGACGGGTAGGCCAATCGATTCCCCTCTTGTCCCGACGACCTGTGTAGAGAGTGCTTAAGTTTTTTTTCCCTTCATTTTATGGCATCAGTGAAGAGGATATCTATGTTGAAAGTAATGTTGTCTTTGGCCTTTGATGTTCGTGTGTATTTTTTTGAAGGTGGAATCTTCAAATTTTTATTTTCTTTTATCGAACTTCGTGTTTACGTAGAATTTCAGATGGTATCATTTAAATTATTTGATTATCACTTGTTTCTAGATCTCTCTATATTTTACGAAAAGTCACCGTACTATAAAACAATCAAATAAATGACTCCAGAGCGCTCTGGACAAACCTAAAGTCTCCCCTGCTTCCAGCTAAATAAAAGGAATTACCTCTGACCTTTAACGATTCCGACAAAATTTGTGACCATTTTCTGAATAATAATATGTGCGGATACAGTCAGTAATTCATTGTTTGGTTCTACCTTTAGTTTGAGACCTACAACACGCGAGAAAATCGCAAACATACTGAATACTATTAAATCGAATGCTAAGGGTTGCAATGTTGCAACGTTTAAGGCTATTAACACACGGCACCGCGCACCGCCGCGGAGGGCGGTGGCGGTAAAGCGGATTTCGTAGCGGTGCCCCGTGCGGTAAGGCGGTTTACGCGCCTGTCCGCGCGGATGGATTTAACACAGTTTTGACCAGTTAGATCACAGACACTGGCAAGAATGGATGTTGAAGTGGTGGCAGCAATCTGGCTTTTGTGGCGTAGAAAGAAAAAAAAAAGAAGATATTGGGTTCATCCATTTTTAAGAAGCAGAACTCTAAATGGGACATTCATGCTATTCTATAAAAGTTTGAGAAAACATGAAGATAATTTTTTTAACTATAGGTACGCGAATGTCCACTTCTCCATTTGATTATTTGTTAGCAAAGATGAAGAAAGCAATATCTGGAGTAAATACGAACATGCGTCCTTGTATTTCACCGGAAGAAAAACTTCTTGTGACCTTGAGATAAGTGAGGAAGAAGTTTGACAAATCACAAGTTTGACCTGGCTCCAAATATATCAAAACAATTTCTTCCTATTATTTCATTTTAAGGAGTCTATCACTATATTGTGTGCTTTTCATGTCCCAGATAGCAGAGCGACATTCAATCTCCGAAATAAACTTTTCGACATCGAAATCCATTTTTAAATTGCAACACGTCCTGCACCCACGATGATCCGCACGGTTATGCGGCGCCCCGTGTGTGAGGCGCCGCCCTACAGCGCGGACGGCAGCGCGGAGGGGCGGTGGCGGTGAGAGCACCGCTCAACCGCGTGGTCGGGCGGTGTACGTATGTTAGGCATCTACGGATTTATTAGAGGCCAATGCGACATGAGATCCGCTTCACCGCCTACCGCGGCGGTGCGCGGCGCCGTGTGTTAATCGCCTAAAGCTCAAGTAAAATCCAACCTTTGTTCAAAAGCATACTATTCCATCAACGACTACTTAAACGATAAGAATAGTTGGTCGCCCTGATTAACTCAAGACAATTTTTATGTTTTATGTTCTTTCTCCAGAATTAGCTTACTGACAGGTTATATGAGTTCATATAATTGTTTTTTTATTTGAGAGTTTTAGTCTACTTAGTATTGTATAAAATCAAGTATTTTCTAACTGAACAGACAGGTGTGCTGCTGGGGAGTTTGGTCCGCCACTTCTTCTCCCAAGCGCAAGCACTAGGAAGTGGTGAAGGGCGGGCTTTTTGGGGGATTGTCTTTTGTAATTTTGATGTTCGAAAAGTGCTGATTCTCAGCCTAGTTTGAATAAATGACTTTTGATTTTGAATGGCCTTACAATAAATCCAAATTCCAAACTTATATATATATATATATATATATAATATTATAAATGCGAAAGTAACTCTGTCTGTCTGTCTGTCTTTTCTTCACGCCTAAACTACTGAACCAATTTCGATGAAATTTGGTATAGAGATAGTTTGAGTCCCGGGAAAGGACATAGGATAGTTTTTATCCCGATATTCCCACGGGATCGAAACTTACGCGGGTGAAACCGCGGGGCGCAGCTAGTATCATATAACTGACACTACATGTGTTTTGGACGCCGTGACTGCTTTAGTAAATACATCTGTTACATCCTCATATTTCCCTGAGTTATGGAAAATGACCAAATGGCACCCGTTGCCGAAGACTCTTAATGCATTGGATATAAAGGATCTTAGACCCATTTATAGTATACTGCCGGTATTTTCTAAAGTCACATTAGTCCACACCAAATTCCATCCAGATGGCGCTACTGAAAGTTTTATTTACCAGTAGCTCTATCAGACGCAATTTGTTGGGGGCAAAAAGTTTCAAATCATAAACATATGTAGAGCAGAGCCCTGATTCACAACCATACGACAGGCTATCGTATCGAAAACCTGACATTTCGATAACCTGATTTGACTTGCTCTCACTTCAACATACGTATAGCCATACCATTGGGAGTCCATAACACAGTGTTCCAGGCCGAATGTATGGGCATCTCTCTGGCCGCTTCAGCCATTATGGCCAGGAAAGTAAAGGACCACTCAATTCGCATACTCTCAGACAGCATGGCTGTTCTGCAAGCGCTGAACAGTTATACAGCTGACTCTGGGCTAATATACGAGTGTCACCAGCGCCTCAACCAGGTGGGTATACTCAATAAAATAACCATTCAATGGATCAAAGGACACAGCGGTTCGCGGGGCAACGATGCAGCCGACGAGCTTGCCAGAAGGGGGTCGAGCATGGCACCAGTGGGCCCTGAGCCCATAGCGCCACTCCCCTTCGGGTATATACGCACTCTGGTAAGGAAACGTACCAGAGACCAACATGACAAACTTTGGACGGATCAAGGAGATTGCAGGCAGGCCAGGGAAGCATTTCCCGCATTGGATGGCCGCCTCACGAAACAGGTTCTCCGTCTAACTAAACTAAAGCTGCGTGTAGTTACTGCAGCTTTAACTGGCCACGGGTCATTTAATAAACACCTCTTTGTCATAGGAGTAACAGACAGTCCGCTGTGCAGGGCCTGCATGGAGGACGACGAGACAGCGGCACACGTGCTTCTAAACTGCCCAGTGGTCGCCACGTACAGGGCAAAGTACTTCGGTAACCCAGGTACCTTACGTGAGACGGTCAGTAACATCAAGGCGTTGCTGGCCTTCCTCGAGGAGCTGGGGTGGATCGAATAATCGATTTTCCCACCCGTACGCAAAATACGCGCATTGACGTGGAGTTGCGGACACCAGCCCGTATTACCTATTACCTATTGACTTACCCTCAACAGCAAATAGCTGTTGGAAGAATAGCGGGCGTCTATTTGATTTAAACTGACAAAATTTTCGGGTTTTGGACTTGTGAACAGCGTTTAGAAGACTCCTACGATAACAATGATTAATGTTCGATACGATACGAAGCGTATCGAGTGTTTGTGAATAGCTTTGCAGGTCATATATGCCGTGACTTCTCTTCAACCGATAGCCTAGACCTGAATCCTGCAGTAGTGTGCTTAGAGAATTCAAGGCTAAGCAGAACCAAAGTGGACTCAAACTGTCGCCCTGAATTATTCCTTGTTTAATCCATACAGGCTCATCATTCCCCTGGATCTGCCGATCTGTTTGTTATTCCAGCGTATGGCACTCGTGGGTTGCAGCTGAAAATCAGCGTCACGTTGTACACCTTGTGTTGTCATCTGACATTATGCTGAGCTGAAGCCCTTTTGGCATTACAATCTTTGTTTTCTGTGTATATAGTTTTAAGGTGTATTTATTTTGCTGTAATGCCAATAAACGAAATTTTCTTTCTTTCGTTCTTTCATTATTTTATTTACTTAATCATTGAAAAAAGAAAGAATAGAAAATGTAAGTATGTAAACAATCTTTAACACAAATTAATTGAACACAAAAATTACTATTTCATTATTCGACAAATTGCATCAACATTTTAAGGAAGAGGAATTCAAATTAAGTTAATTAAAATTTCGCTGCATTTTTAGGGCTTGATTTCCATATTTTCGTTACAAAATTAATTAAGTAATTTACTTACCATAAAATGTTAAATTTGAACGCGGTTATTAAATCTATCTTTATTGTTTGCTTCATTAATTTTATTTATCTTCAGAAATCAGTATGACGATACTTGATTTAAATTCCACGTTATTTTCAATTTGACAAAAGGATTCAACACAATAGGTGGGTAACCCTAGACAATACAAATATTCCAGTCTAAATTGACTCGATGGAATAACAAAGCGTTGTCGAATATCAGGAGGTTTTTCATTCATTCTAAATAAACACATGTGTACGTATTTTTAGATTCCTTTCTTCTTGTCTATTTATACAGGGTGAAATTAAAAACATGCGACAAATCGAAACGGGAGATTGTATTCATCATTATGAACAACTTTTACTATGGGACAAAAGCCTGAAATCGCGAAAAAAAAATCAGCTGTTTCCTACATTTATGTTCGCATAACTGATCGAAATAATAGGGAACAGCTGATTTTTTTTTCGCGATTTCATTTTTGGTCTCATAGTAAAAGTTGTTCATAATGATGAGTACAATCTCCCATTTCGATTTGTCGCGTGTTTTCAATTTCAACCTGTATATGTGCACAGACAGCATATCATGCTACTACAATCTGACAAATTTCTTTAATAGATTGTCAACTTTGTCGCTAAAACATAAGGTTCAAAGTTCATTAGAAAAATTTGACAGTTTCGGGTAGCTTAATGTGCTGGTGTCTGTACTAAAAATTCCTAATTTCATCGAGACAACGCAAAAAGAGGGTCTGTGCTTATGACCACGCGATATAAACTTACGACTGGAGCCGAATATACCCGATGCGGCGTCGCCGATCAAGCGTGACGGTTCATTTCGTTCACTGTTCAGAAAGAATGCAAAGTGTGCCTAAGGGTAATTACATGTACAAGATGCCTCACTGCGGTACCTCGCAGTCGCGGTTTAGCTCGCTCGGCGACACCTCCATGTAAAACAAATGCATGCCTACACGCACGCACATGCCGAACGACACCTCACTGCGATACATCGCGTGCTGCTTGGGGGCTTACCTCGAAGCCTTTAATCTTTTTTTTTTTGAAGTGAAAACTTCTTTAGCGGCGTTGTACACTTTTTTTGTAATGGGTAAAAAATGTTAAACTCGCGTCAGGACATCGCGTCAGGACACGTGACCTGATCGAAAATCCGTAAGACGGATGGAGAGTAGACAGCCAGCGCGGCGTAGGAGAGGAAGTATCCCCCTTTCTTTCTACGGCGCGGCGAAAATGTATGCCTGCTGTTTCGTTTAGGCGGCGCTTGCGCGAATGTTCGTGTGTGTTTATGTTACAGCGTGCCATGCGCATCCATGGATGGTGACAGCTGATGGCTCGACCGTCTGTGTAGTGGCCACACTGCTGTGTATTCGTAAAATTCGTGTATATAACGTGTTTAAAATATGGAAATTGAACAAAGTGCATCTATTAATGAAAAATATCAAAAATGCACAACGTTAATATTCAAGTTTTCACTTCTGCCGGGACTCCCGGAGTGCAACCCGTCTTTTTTTTATCGTGTGGAAATCCTCATGGATGTCCACCACACTGGGGTGGGTGGAGGGGTCTGTCTGACTCTTACTGACTAAAACCACACGGTTTCCTGCTGCGACCTTTAACCGGGGTGCTGGAGTGTTGCGCATTTCGTCACGCTCCCCCGGCCAGGCATGTGCGTGCGTATGTATTAACATGCATTTGTTTTACATGGAGGTGACATTAAGGCAGCGATCTAAACCACGATCGAGAGGTATCGGAGTGAGGCACCTTCGGCATCTAATTGCCCTAAAGAAGTTTTCAGTAAAAAAAAATGTAACCAGAGGGCTGGCCTATTTCTTGGCCAAAGAATTAGCATTGCCATACAACGTGGCAATGCTGCCAGCTTTTTGGGCACTGTCCCTGTTGACAGCGATGCGGACGAATTCTTTGATGCCCTATGATTATTTTGTTTATTTCTTAATATAAATGTACATATTATTATAGTTTATAATGTTAGCTTATATTATGTTAATAAAGAATAACAAGAGTATCTAGTAAAAAAAAAAAACTAATTCTCACATAAAAATCCTTTTACTGGTAAACTAAAATCTCGTTTCCAGCGTAATACAAGCAAAATGAATTACCAACACTAATCCATCACAGAATGTATTAAACTCCTCGCTTTGGCTCGGGCTTCATTAATATTGGTAGACTAATAATAATTCCGAGAATTATTATGGCAGACGTGTCGACTATCATAATTCTTCATAAGACCCTGTATTGCACGAGTATGTAGGTAACAGAGCCTTAATTTTATGAAACAGTTTTCATTACCATAAATTATTTATGTCTAGCTATGTGTATGAGCAATAACAACCGCACGGGTCGCGATCAGGTTAAGCAACGCTTGCCGCGGTCGGTCCGTGGATGGGTGACCATCGTTACCGTCAAACGGGGTGAATAGGGATGCAGGGGTGAATCGGGACGAAACTTTAAAATGGATTTTAACGATGAAATAATATAGTTTGTTGTCAATAAGGGCACGTAATCGTTAATTAAATTACAGTAAATACATTAGGGTCCTTTTTGGCCACAAACTATGTTATTTTAATGTTAAAATCCCTTTTAAAGTTTTGTCCCGATTCACCCCTGATTCCCTATTCACATCGTTTGACGGTACATACCGAGACCCCCTCCGTGCTTCGGAAAGCATGTTAAGCCGTTCGTCTCGGCTGACGTTTTTGGATCTTTGACGGTCGTTACGGGTCGTCAGAAGCCCGAAAGTCTGACAACCAGTCTTACCAAGGCGTTTCGTATTACCCAGTAACTGGGTTGCGGAGGTCAGATAGGCAGTCATCATAATCATCATCAGCCTATAGCAGTCCACTGTTGGACATAGGCCCCTCCTATTGCACGCCATTCAACTCGATTTTCGGCAACTCTCATCCAGCGAAGATCGTCGCTCCACCTAGCCTGAGGGTGTCTCACGTTACGTTTACCGATTCGCGGTCTTCACTCAAGAACACAGGCAGCCGCTCCATGTAAAATACTAGTCAGCTGCATCGAGCTAGACTGGAAGCCGACACCAACATAATTGGGAAAAGCAATCTGCCTAGCCTTTAGACATAAATAATCAAAATCAATCGATTTTGATTATTCATGTCTAGCCTTATCACAGCCAGGTTGTAGTTGGTTTCTAGTGTCGCCAAACGCTTCTTTTTCTCCCCTATCAGTATCTGTACGAAAAAAAGTCCATTTCGTGGTAAAAATACTAGCGAGTCGAACTAGCTGTTGTGTTGCTGCGTTGCTGCTCAATATCATCATCATTTCAGCCGAAAGACGTCCACTGCTGGACATAGGCCTCCCCCAAGCACCTCCACTTCCACCGGCTCTGTGCTTCCCGCATCCAATGGGTTCCATATCGCTGAAGTTTAAATATTGTTCATTGAATACTGGAACACAATGACTAGGACATACGAGTGTTCCGTTTTACTTAAAGACTTTTAGATTCATGCCTATTAAACGCGGAATGCTTATCAAGTACATACGGGCCTCGGGATGTGCCCGTAGTCTGGATTTGTGCCCGGTTGATGCCAATAGGCTTGCCCTCAACATGGGACTTTTAAGCGAAATGTGGGTGTATCATTACCTTAGAGTATATGCACATACATACATAATCTGCCTTGATGTTCCCACTGCTGGGACACAGGCCTCCTCTCTTCGAGAGGGATTGAGCTATAATCTACCACGCGGGCCCAGTGCGGGTTGGTATATGTCACAAGTCTTCGAATTTTTTGGTTCTATGACATGCCGGTTTCCTCACGATGTTTTCCTTCACCGTTTTGAGATCAGAGGTGATGAAATACAGACAGGCGCTTTACCTTGTGTAGATCACAAGGTAAAGCGCCTGTCTGGGTTCGAACCCACGATCTACGACTCGTAAGTCCGGACTGTTACCACTGGGTTACCACTGCTCTCCGAATCTATGTATATACACATCTCTACCAAACCCTTCAGGGTTTCCAGGCGTGATATTATATATGTGAAGAATGATGAGCTGTTCATATCTATACGCTGACCTCGGAATGTGGTGCTTAACCTTTCATATCGTTCGTTTCGCCTAGCTTTTATTACGAGCCCTTTGTTATATATTCCAATTTATATATATATCTATATGCTGTGGAGTTTGGCCTCTGTTCCCATATGATCTATATCTACTCATGGTCCCATATCAAGTTTTCTTGACGTGTAAACAAAATGGTTGTTGTAATTAGTTTCTGTAAGCGAGAGTGCTGTTTTAGTACCTATTTTACGGGCTGCCTTACAAAAACCGTCTGGAATTCTGGATGTTATCTTATATTATTATATCTAATGATTAGAGAAAATAGAGAGAGTAGTGGTGGCCTAGAGATCGTGATTCGAACCCAGACATGCGCTTTACTTTTTACCCGACTGCGTCAGAAGGAGGGTTATTGTAAAGAATTTCATCACCACTGCTCTCAAAACGGTAAAGGAAGCATCCTAGAACCAAAATATCGAATACATGTGACATCTACCAACCCGCACTGGGCACGCGTGGTAGATTACAGCCCACTCTCTCTCGAAAAGAGGAGGCCTGTGTTCCAGCAGTGGGAACATTATAGGCTGATTATGCTATTCAATGTCTTCGCCTGCTATAGAATAACACAAGCAAGGTTACGATAGCAACACCAGAACAAGTTATTCCAAAACTTCTATTAGCAGAACAGGTAAATCGAAACTTGTAACCAAAATAGAGTTGGAAAACAGCATCGCAAGTAGTTCCCGCCACACTTGATGCACGAGGGAGGGGACGATACCGGGACAAGGCCGGGACGGACGACGTGCCCCGGGAACAAATGTGCTACACTACAGCTTCGGTAACAAGGAAAACATTGTGTAAGACTGATGCACTGTTGCCAGATTGAAAGCGTCTTTTTTATATTGTTTATATGAGGCCGTAACAGGGTAGGTTTATGTCTAAGTTAGTCTGTAAGTTAATGTGCTTGATTTATTAAGGAAAGAGGAAAGCGAAGAGAAAAAGGTGTGTTAGTTTAATGCATTTATGACTATGTATTTTACGTTCTTTATATTCGTTTTTATCTAATACAATTTTGAATCAATGACGAATGAGGTTTACTTTTTAGAACCTGACGATTCAGGTCGGGGCAAGAACATGAAAATTCACTAGGTCATAGACAAACACTGAAAAAGAAGTGACTAGGCCTAACCGATGACAACCTAAGTAGGTACAGTCAACAGCAAAAATAGATGATGATTGAGTTTATAACTTTTGGAGTCAAAACTGATCACGAATAATATGGCAGCTATACTAGTAGTAAATGTTTGGTATAATTTACAATCACATACTTTTGAATCACTTCGACGCCACACAGTTCTGACACGAACTCCGTTCATTAGTATTGAATTTCTGATTTTCATCATCTACTTTTGCTGTTGACTGTACCTACATAAATAGATTTGCCAATTGTCTTAGCAGTTTTAGGACCCTCTCAAACCCAACAAAGTTAATTCTAAAACACACGATCATTAAACACGTCCACTTAAACCTGTCACACACAAATTAAACTAAATTGCAACATTTGTGTACAACTTTACCTCAGAGTACCGCAACGAGCTCGCGTTCGCAACGAAATACATTCAAAGTGACGTTGTACACACGGGAAAGTTATTAGGTATACAAGCAACTTATAACTTTCATTATTGGAAAGAAAAAATGGCTTATTAGTCGATTCGCATGAATTTACTCGCCCGAAACGGATGAATTGACATTTTTAAATGATAACATATATTGTAAGTTATGAAAAAGTATACGTTTTATAATAAATGATAAATGATTTATCTGATATATCTGTAAGTAGTAGTAATATTTTATCTTATCACTTCTTTGAGCTAGTGTCCATTTTTCTATACTTTATTGCATAAAATTCAAAACGTGTCAATGTCTAATACGTATTTCTGGAGTTTTCGATTTGCCCACAAATAAATTAATTTCGTGCGAGTCGCCTATAGATAAAATATTATTATTTAAAAGTGTCGATGTCAAAAATAAATTGTTCAGTACAGACGCCAGCACATCAAGTGACCCGAAACTGTTAAATTTTCCCAATCAACTTTGAACCTTATGCTTTTGCAACATAGTTGAAAATCTGTTAAAGAAACTGTTCATTTGACATATTGTAGTAACTTGATGTGCTGGCATCTGTACAAAAACATCGTTAGCAGAGCAACAGGGTTACGACTTCAAATTGGAATATTTTCTTGTTGCATGCTTTTCTGGACCTTCTTTTCCTAGACCAGTTTGCATTAAATTTCATCATCATCATTTTAGCTGAAAGACGTCCAGTATTTGACATAGGCCTCCTCCAAGTAACGCCACTTTGACCTGCTTCTCGCATCCAGCGGATTCCTGCGGTCTTCACCAGGTCATCGGTTCACATTGTGGGAGTCACTTTTGCTTATATTAATTGTTAATTTAATAAGACAAGTGGCGATAAAAGCTTAATCGATCTCATAACAAAACGATGTTTTTTCTAGAACCTAGCTGTAATAGAAATACACTGCTTTATACAAAACTGTTGTTCGAAATAAAAAAATGCTTCCTTAGTTTAAACCTGGGTCTGAAGATAAAGTTTGTTTTGTGATTAGACGGAACGTGAATATTCATCATCCACATTAGATGTTATAAGCCAAAAAACTTTAGCAGCTCTCAATCTGCACTAGAATTACTGCCACATACAGAAGTAGTGTATTGGTTTCCAGGTTGGAACCCAATACAACGATGTAGTCACACTTTCCTCACTCAGGGACGCCATCCAAAAACCAATCAAACACCACCACCAACAAAAATGAAATGCTTAAAAAATAAAAACAACAGAGGCAATTATTTACCATGAAAGTTTTGGTAACCAAATATTTAAGATAGAATAGAATATAATACTTACTCTTTATTATGTACACCATATAAATTACAGACATAAATATAGAAACTACGACACGATAGCACGCAGACATCGTCAACTCACAGACTTGCACGTCGCAAAAATCTTCAAAATTAACAATGTATAGAACCTGCATACCTACCAATTTTTTCGTTAGTACATTACCTATGTAGGAAATGCACAGTTTTCTCTGGGGAACAAGCAGAGATTTGAGTCACATTTATGAGAACTGGGTAGTGCAGCGTAATAACATGTAGGTCGTAATGCAATTTGGTATATGGCAGCTACAAAAGTCATGGATTTATAGTTTTAAAAGTTGTAACTGTGGTGGCCTGGATCCTGATTTGAAATATTAGTGTTCTTCTTGAATTTGACTTGTTTGGTACACACAGACTATTTTTGATAGACTATAATGTGATTTCAAAGAAGGCATGATAAAATGAGGTCATCAAAAAATCCATACTAATATTATTATAAATTCGAAAGTAACTCTGTCTGTCTGTCTGTATGTTACCTTTTCACGCCTAAACCACTGAACCATGAAATTTAGTATAGAGATAGTTTGAGTCCCGGGAAAGGACATAAGATAGTTTTTATCCCGATATTCCCATGTGATCAAAACTTATGCGGGTGAAACCGCGGGGCGCAGCTAGTCTGTAATATCGATAGAAATAATGAAGAAGCTACACGCTTTACGGCGAATTTCACCAAATTTTTATACCTACCTTCGTATTACAACGAACCATCAAATCGCTAACCAACAGGATAATTAAGGTATGCATGAATGAACGAACATGCATCAAATGGTGTGGCCAGCAAAGCAGTTGGATTATTAAAGGAAAGGGAGTCAAACGAGGTTGCCCTCTGCCGCTTAACTGTTGAAAAATCAAAATTTGATTTATAACAATAGAAATTCAATTGTGTCTCAATAGCAAAAGTTCAGCTACAATAGATATTATAGCACAGGTCCTAGATTGTATAAAGGACTCATAACGTGTGTACAGCAAGAAATCCAGTCTAGCTAAAAAGCTAAAACAATGCCTTCCCACGCCGGCAAAAAGTCCTACGCTTACGCAAACACATAATTAGGTTCGTTTTTTGTACTGCGTTTTATACTGAGAATATATTTTTAATTTTTGACAGTTTTTCTATACTAGAACTGTCACACGTCAAGTTTATTCCTCGGCTAAAAGATACCTCACATAATCAGCCTATAATGTTCCCACTACTGGGACACAGGCCGTCTCTCTTCGAGAGGGCGTGGGCAGTAACCCACCACGCGGGCCCAGTGCGGGTTGGTAGATGTCACATGTCTTCTAATTTTTGGTTCTAGGACATGCCGGTTTCCTTACGATGTTTTCCGCCACCATTTTTTGAAAGCAATGGTGATGAAATGAATCACACAAAGTAAAGAGTTTGTTTAGCTGGATTCGAACCATTCGAACGCACGACATATAACTCGTAAGTCGGAACCTCTACCACTGGGCCACCATTGTCTACTCTAGATAATGTAGTAAAAACAAAATAATTATGGACAAAATAGTCTGAATTCAACGAATTTCATTTAAATATTGAAGTAAAAACTTCTTCGGGTGCGTTGGGCATTTTTTGACATGGCAAAAATCCATTAAATTCGCGCCACTGTTACCGTAACCGACACCGCTTCGGATGTGTTCGGCTGTCCTCGGGATCTCCTCGGTTTTAATGTATTTCTGATATGTCAGTGAGTGATGGCAAAGTACTCCGTTTGTGTTTCGTTTATAATGACGGTTCAAAAAATACACACGTAGGTAATTGTTCAAGTTTTCACTTCTGTCGGCACTCCCGGAGTGCCACTTTTTTTTATTATTTATTTTATTAATTTGCCAACCGTACAAAACCAGTTTACAAAACAGAAAACATCAAACGCTCTCGACTTTATTTTGTGTAGTACCTGCCTTATAAATAAACATTTCCATAAACATAATCGAATCAACTCATACATAAAGGTTGGCACAGACAAACCGTGTAAAATAAAGCGGCGGGTTCACAGGCAGAGCTATTTAAATGTAAATATAACTTATTCTTATGTACATACGAGCATTGGAACCAAGCTTGGCGACAGTTTCCGATATGTGTGAAATTATATTGAAATTCACCTATGTGTTCGCAGTAGATTCGAGTTCATGGTGATATTAAGTTGTGTGTGTGTGATCACAAGTAGGTAGGTGGGAGGAGTATGCATCGGAAGGCTAATTTCCGTAGATAAAAAGTTCAAAATCTAGTCGCTTTCAAAAATGTAAGGAAATTATATTATGTATTTTTGACAGATTGAGGTCAGACTGTGAACGTTCTTAAAATTACGAGAATTGCCCCTCAAGTTTGAACTCTATGGATTTAGAAAACATTGAACTGAAATGTGATTGCGTAACACACATAGAATTACAATTGATCGTAATGCCTTTCATTTTGACAGTTGAGGCACATTCATTGCGTTATTTAAATTGTTGAGCAGACGAATTTTTCAAACCTTTGAAGCAATATATTAGGAATTTCCTAAAACCCTCGGATTGTCATTAAGTGTGTTACGCCATTAGGGTGATGTAATGAAACATGTCAGCTTGCCGGCAGTTTTTTTTCTTAGCCTAAGCTGTCCTTACCTGACTGCTGAGTAAAGATATAAAATATTCTAGCAGCGCCCGGCGGTTTCACCCGCATAAGTTTCCCATGGGAATATCGGGATAAAAACTATCCTATGTGCTTTCCCGGGACTCAAACTACCTATCTCTATACCAAAATTCATTTAAATCGGTTCAGCGGTTTAAACGTAAACAGGTAACAGACAGACACACTTTCGCATTTATAATACTAGTATGGATATGGATATTCTTCCATGATAGAACTCATGCATCGCTTTCTATCAGCCGTGATCGAGGTCAAGAGCGGGCCCATTCAGTAATATTTTTTTTGTTTATTCTATACTGTCCCACAGCTGGGCAAAGGCCAAGTCCTTCCCCGCGCCACCTCAAACCAGCCCTCGCGGTACGCGGCCAGGTCATCTCGCTACCGTTTTCTGGGCCGACCTCGGCGGCGCCGCCGTCCATCTTCAAGCACCCATAAAAAAAGGCCTCCCTCAAATCCTTTCAAGAATCCTCTTCCAGGACCACCTCGATCGAAACCTTGCGGTACGCGTCCAGGTCGTCTTGCCACCTCTTCTTGCCAGTATTACCTAAAATATATCTCGGCGCAAAGATACCAGTCCCAGCGACTTTTTATTTCTTCCGGGGTCATGAATTCATGCTTATCTTCAGAATTTGTAAATGTGTTCATTGTAAAATAAACCTAACCCTCGGGGGAAATAAGCCGTTATGTTATGTGTTTAACATTCTAACTTACTGTTACTGTTAGCCTGCATCATCCCACTGCTGGGCAAAGGGGCTCTCCCCGTGATTTCCAGATCTTTCGATCCAGGGCTAAAGTGGACCACTGCTCGTTTGTTTTGTCCAACTCGTCCCGTCATCTTCTACGGGGTCTGCCGCGACGCCTTCTAGCTGTGTCAGGGCTCCACGTGGTGGTTATCTTGGCCCACAGCTCATTGGGCATATGGCAGACGTGGCCAGCCCAGTTCCACTTCAGCTTAGCGGCTTTTTGAGCAACGTCAGTAATCTGTGTTTTGGAGCGCAGTGTGGTGTTGCGAATATGTTCTGTCAATTTGACGCCTAGAATACTGCGCTCCATTCCACGTTGGCAAACCTTGAGTTTAGACTTTTGAATGTTTTTCAAAGATCAAGTCTGGGATCCATAAGTCAGAATGGGAAGGACGCACATGTCCATAATTTTTCTTCTAACTTTTAAAGAATTGCAAAAGTAAATAAATATTTCTCCTAAAACGAATCAACATTCCCAAGTTTTCAACTCAAATAAACCACCAACGAAAGCTTTTGCCATTCGATTGAGCACGTTCTGACGTCGTAAGAGACTGGGACTTTACGTCTCGCGTCCACGTCTAAAGTCCAGTTCCCACATCCCTATTTCCATATAGTATCTTGAGACGACGGATCCTACACTAAATAGATAATAATGTACAGAAGGTTGGCTAAATACAACGAGCGAAAACCGGCGCACATTTACATACGGCCAGCGAAGTAATTGCATAACACACTATCAGTAGCAATGGCTTTCATTTCGACAGTTCAACAACATTCATTGCGTTATTTACGTTGTTGAGGAGACAAATTTTTGAACATATGAAGCAATGGATTAGCAATATCCTTCAAAATTATTCAGATTGTGATTGAAAGTATGTTACGCAATTATATTAGGGCGCAGTTTCGCGAACGAAAATCATCGCAAATTATATGTGACAAATCGTCAAGCGTTCGTAAACTGTTGCGATAGGCTGTTGGTAAATCGTTTAACCAATCACAGCTGTTTACTTGCGCTTGAGAATTTGTCACATTCATTTTGCGATAACTTTCGTTCGGGAAACTGGCCCGGCCCATAGATGGGTACGCAACTCAAAAGGGTGAAGGAAAACCTCGTGAGGACATGCGTCCTAGAACTAAAAATTCGAAGACATGTGACATCTACCAACCCGTACTGGGCCTGCGTGGTGCATTACAGCCCACTTCCTCTGACTGAGATGATCTTGCGTCCCAGCAGTGGGAACATTATAGGCTGAATATGTTTATGATTTATGCAAGGAGCGAAAATATTAAGCAATTTTGAAAAACTATCCTTGCCCATATAGCGGACTTTTCAACCTGCCATTTTCGTCCAAAATTCTCTTCGTACAGGGTGTAAAAAGACCCTTCACGAAGCCATGATTTTACGCATTCTGTACACATCAAACTATGGGCACATTAAACGAGCCAACGGCAGAGGAACTGCTGCAGATGGTAGGCGCCTACGCGTCGACGGCTGCAGTTGACGCATCTACGGCTGCCGCCGGCTGCAGTTGCCTGTCTGCGTCTGCCTGTGTGCAGTATTTGAAAGAAGGTTATAATAAAATATACAACACACACATTTAAAAAAAACGTCAAGAAAAGTTGAAATTTGACCTTCAATATCTCTGTAACCAGAAGGTTCCTAGGTATGATCCAATACTAAAATATCATAATAACGGGATGAACCAGTTACTCTCGGCCTTGAAGGGTATTTATCTTCACAACTGACCTTCTGTGTCTATCTATGTAGTGGGTCCTAAGTCCGTGGGGAGCGATTTCCCTAATGTTGTTCACCGAACTTACATAACATTTGAATATCTCATCATATTTCGATTTTTTATTTTGTCTATTTCCTTTTGAATAGCTTCGACGGTTCGGCGTTGTTATGCGAAATTGGATCCATTTTTGTGTGTGGTGTTTGCATAATATAGAATGTCAAGTTATTTTATTTTATTACAATTGTGTTTTGGTAATTATACTGGGTCGAATTTGAATTTGTTTTTAAC
The DNA here is from genome assembly GCA_947508005.1 of Amphipoea lucens. Taxonomy (NCBI): domain Eukaryota; kingdom Metazoa; phylum Arthropoda; class Insecta; order Lepidoptera; family Noctuidae; genus Amphipoea; species Amphipoea lucens. The sequence goes on from OX382367.1 coordinate 17,780,173, forward strand.
GGAGGTCAGTGATTCTCTAACAACCATTTATATGTTCGTCATGAGATCTAATGTTATTTTTATTTTTTGTTGTTTTATATATTAGGTATATGTTCCTAAGGCTGTTATTGTGCTGCTAGAAATAAATGTATACAGGGTGAATTTTCCAAGTGGGCGTGGATGGCCAAATTCTAAAGTAGAAGGAATAGCGAAAAGTACTCAAAGGAGTCGCGGGCTCGATTTTAATGAAAACTAAAACAGCATCATTGGATTTTTGAAAAATCAATATTTCTAGCCAGGAATCGAACCTGTTGATTTTGAAAAATAAAACACATACTGTATTATTACACCATTCGATAGTGTCCCTAATAAGGATCAAATTCTGGGAAGTCATGACACGGCAAACTTAAGGAAAATGTTGAATCTTAATAAACTGCTTCTTATTTTATAAAGTAGGTATTCATACCTACATTACGTACCTTGTTCGAAATGATGCTCAATATTTTTATTAACACATCCGTAGCGCAGTCACCTTCACAACATTATGTTCTAAATTCAAATTTCTATTACGATCTTTAGAAAATATTCTAATGGAATCAATAATATTGTAATGCTGAATGCAGTACAATCCTTGAGACGTCGAATCCAGCTATGTATTGAAAACAATGGTCATCATTATGAACAATTAATCAGTTAAGATTTAATAGGTATAGGTAACATAACCCGGGCCCGGCTAAATACTAACAGCCGCACAGGTCAATCCATCAGGTTAAGCTACGCTTGCCGCGGTTGGTCTGTGGATGGGTGACCATCTTTACATACCGAGACCCCTCCGTGGCTCGGAAAACACGTTAAGCCGTTGGTCCTGACTGTCATTCCAGGATCTTTGACAGTCGTTACGGGTAGTCAGGAGTTCGAAAGTCTGACAACCAGTCTTACCAAGGGGTATCGTATTACCCAGTAACTGGGTTGTGGAGGTCAGATAGGCAGTCTAGCTCCATGTAAAATACTGGTATTTAGCTGCATCTGGTTAGGCTGGAAGCCGACCCCAACATAGTTGGGAAAAGGCTAGGCAGATGATGATGAGGTAGGTAACGTAAGAAAAATAAAAAAAGTATTTTGTAAAAAATGAGCTCTTTACAGCTGAATACCAGTATTAAAAGAAAAAAAAGGAAGTCCTGCGCAAGGCATGCTGCTCTGACATAAGACGTGAATTATACAGAAACGGCGTAAGGCGCAGGCGCTGTGCAGGCATGTTGCCGCTTCAAAACGTTTTCATACAAAATATACGACGGCGATGTGCGTCTGCGCCGCGCCTTCACCTTACGCCGTTTCTGTATGATTCACGCCTTACAAAATCATATCAATTCTTAATGCACATTGCCCAGTGACTAACAAGTAATTTCAATACCTACACTATTGTGTGGGATATAATTGGTATTCAGTACAATGGGCAGCATGTAATTGGTACAGCTTCAAAGGTATTCCGGCAATCAGCCGTCTGAGATATTATGTAGACCTGCTAGGTATTGTTACCTAATAATTTAGGTTCACTCACGTGCTTACAAATTAATAATAATGGGTACATAATTATATAGGTACAGCATGTATGAGAGGTTGAGAGGGGTGTGGGTATCAACAAAGTGAGCAACTCTCTCCTTTCGCAATCGCGAAAATATAATCAGCCATCCCATACATTTGGATCGAGTAGGTATTAAGTTTTGTGTGGGACAGTTGTTTTTTTTTTTCTCAATTACGATGTTGGTCCCATAGAGAGTAATTAAGTATAATTGACGACGATATCTTGTTCTTCTACTTATCTTAATTAATTAGCTTATGCTTGTACCCATATTATTATGCAAATGTAATTTAGTATTTTATCTTGTTAGTATTTTATCTTATTTTTGACATTTCAATTAATTTTGACGATGATAATTTGTTCCTCTACTTATCTTATTTAATTGATGTTTGAATTGCTTATGATTATTATGCAAATGTAATTAGTTGTAATCGTTAACAAATTTAATTCAATTAATTGTATTTTTTTTATACGTTTAATAATTAATAGTTACAATTGATCAAAATGTTATTATAATACATATTAGTACGCCGTAAAGGTAAAACATGACTGTGATTCTTTCTGCAATGTACTTAACATTTTGCATGTTTTATATGTACATACTCATGTTTCTGACAAATAAATAAACTCTGAATTCTGAACTCGGCCATTTTTGACTAGTGTATACTCGTAGTTATCCATAGCGAACTTTCCTCACCTTTACTTTTGCACTAGTATTAGAATGCAAAGTAAAAGAACCGGCAAAGTGTGTGTTGAACAACGCACAATGAAGGGTTCGGTAGTTTGGGTTAAATTAATCCAAAGAACAAACTTAATATTGTAGATGAAAAACATATTAAACTGCAAATGTTACTTACATTTGCCGTTGGAATGTATGGTCGATATTTTTTTTTCATATATCAAAAAAGAAGAAGCCGGATAGACTAGCTGTCTCGTCTATTCGTCTTCTCAAGAATCAATCGTGTTCTTCTTCACGCTCAAACGACTGACCCAATTTTTGGAGGTAGCTGACACCCTGGATTAACATATAGGCTACTTTTTGGTGTACATAATAAAGTGTATTCTATTCTATTCTATTCTTTTTATCCCGATATCCCCACGGGATTGACATTAACGCGGGTAAAACCGCGGGGCACAGCTAGTACAGCCATATTTTGGTTAATTAATCCATCTGTGTCCATTCATAATGGACGCAAAAATAAAATAATACCGTACCAAACCAACATGTCCCTCATTAACTACTAATGAGGGCAACACCTCATTAAAAACAAAATTAATCTGTGTACCGGGTATCTACAAAAACTGAGTTTAAAAAAATGCTCGATGTTGTTATATTTACGGTCGAGTGTTATCTATCCTAGAGCAGTGGTGCCCAGTGGTAATGGCCCCTGACTTACCAGTTGATGGTCGTAGGTTTAAACCCAGACGCTTCACTTTCTGTAAATAATTTCATCACCACTGCTCTCAAAACGGTGTGGGAAAACATCGTGAGGAAACCGGCATGTCCTAGAACCAAAAGTTCAATGACATGTGACATCTACCAACCCGCAGTGTGCCGGCGTGGTGGATTACGGCCCACTCCCACAGAGAGGAGGCCTGTGTCCCAGCAGTGGGGATATTATAGGCTGATTGTGTTGTCTATCCTGAGGTAATAGGTAATCCTTTATTTTTTCTTCTCTTTTGTTGTGAATGCTGTGCACGTCTGTAATTGACGTAAACACTAGTCCATGTCTCTGTTCTCTGTTATTTGTAAATGTTTGTGTTTGTGTTGTTGATGTGCCTTAATAATAAATAAATACGGTGTCCGCAACATCACGTCAATACGCGTATTTTGCGTACGGGTGGGAAAATCGATTGTCCGATCCACCCCAGCTCCTCAAGGAAGGCCAGCAATTTCTTGATGTTACTGACCGTCTCACGTAGGGTACCTCAGTTACCGAAGTACACAGCCCTATACGCGGCGACCACCAGGCAGTTTAGAAGCACATGCATGAGCCGCTGTCTCTTCGTCCTCCATGCAGGCCCTGCATAGTGGACTGTCTGTTACTCCTATGGAATAGAAGTGTTTATTAAATGACCTGTGGCCTATCTACAGATACTATACAGGGTGGCAGGGCCATCAAGGCGCAAACTGCAACCGTGAATTCAGCACATGATTCTAGACCCTTTTGCGTAGAAATTGTTCGTTGGATATTAAAAAAAAAATCTGTCAAGTGCGAGTCAGACTGGCGCACCAAGGGTTCCGTACGTATATGTAAATAGTTTATCACGGGACGATTTTCATGATAAACTATTTACATATACCAGAAGGTTCACAGGCTCCCACCTGGGAACCTTCTGGTTACGGAGATATTGAAGGGTAAAAGTTTAAAAAATATTCAACTTTTTTTACGAAGACTAGTTTTAAATGTTACAACTTAATAAATTTCAATACTCTTACGATTCTTGCACTATTGCATGTACCCTTAAGACAATGTTTCGCGTGCACTACATTGTGCACTACCGTACTTAAACAGAAATTCTCACACTAAAAATAAAAGTCGTTTCCCAGCACTTATTTGATGTACAGAAGACAATAGCTTCGTGAAGGGTCTTTTTACACCCTGTATACTATCTTCTTTACATAGTATACAGGGTGTTACAGAAAGGGTATATCAATACAAACGGGTTGAAGAGTGTATCTGGTCTAGAATCTCTGTAAAAAAATTCAGCTCAAAAGCAGTAACTTTGAAAATGCTTAATATTTTTTTATTTCGATAGTTTATTGAATTGAAATCATAACAAACGTGTCACCGCGCTACGAGGGTCATTATCCATTATCTGTAGTGTGTCTGCGCGCCTAGTACACGCACATCACGCCGCCGCGCGCCAGTGCAGCGCCGTGATGTCGAAATAAAAAAAATATTAAGCATTTTCAAAGTTAATGCTTTTTAGCTGAAATTTTGTACAGAGATTCTATACCAGATACACTCTTCAACCCGTTTGTATTGATATACCCTTTCCGTAACAACCTGTATAAAACAAAGTCGCTCCCGCTGTCTGTATAAGCTTAGGTCTTTTAAACTCCGCAACGGATTTTAATGGAGTGTTCAGCAACAGATAGAGTGATTCAAGAGGAAGGTATATAATACATGCATATTATAGTAGAGAAAAGGCGAGAAATTAAAAAAATTGTAATGCAATGTCGTAACAAAAATATTTTTGTGTGCTTACATTGCAAGAGCACTTTTCCATAAGAGGTTTGTTCTTATGGTACGAGTAGAAATCTAACTTAGAAAGATGTATAACGATTCTAATGATTATAATTCTGTAAACACGTACTTGTTATAGTCGCGAATCAAATTTTGATCAAGATACAACTTGACACTGACCTGAAAATTGCAAAAAACGTAAGAAAAATTGAATTTCCCGGGCTACCGCTGCGCATTCACCTTGAAGGTTCGCGCACATTATGTCGGGCCGCATCGCACGCAACTAATATCCGCGTTCGAATATGCGGCCGTTGCGCCCTCGGCATAGTGTGCGATAGTTCATATAAAATACATATGAGCGATTTTTGCGCTGCGACCCGACCCACTGCGGCCCGACATAATATGCGCGAACCTTAAAGTAACGTAAAAACGCAACAAAAAAGCGGTCATTTATTACTCTATTAAGGATTCGGTTCAAAACCGTCGAAGTATAAGCTGAACTGCGATTCCCAGGCTATAAATCATAGCAAGTCCTCATTTTTGTTGGCCTAGCCTTTCCGATTTACTGCCGAATCGCCACCAGTAGCCAGAGATTTTGATACGTAAAAAATGGTGTAAAAACGCTGATTTTAAATTAATTTCCGGTGGATACACTTCTGGGGTATCGAGAAATTCATCTGTTCTGTATTATTATTATCTCTATACGGAATGGAGGGTACTGTAAGCCCTTTATGAGCTCCTGGTACCAGGATGAATAAATTAAAGGAGGATTGTCGAAAAACTTCTACCATTATTCCTAAGAACGGTTCTATTTTTAATACATTTTATATTTTTCTATGATAAGACTTCTCTTGTCAGCTAATCTGACTTCTTCAGTTATTTATTGTATTCGTTATATAAATCAATTTCTGTCACGTATTTTTGCCATGAACTTTTAACGGTCTTTTATTTATTTATTTGTATTCATTTTAGGATCTCCAACAAAAGATATATACCTACACTAAACATTATGTAGTTACCTAATGGATGACAAAGTATTTGATAGGTGTACTCTTTCAATTACAGGAGACCACAGCCTGCAAAATAAAATGAACAACTAAGCTAACAAATTAAATACATAAAAAAGAAAAAAAAAATGACAGAATAAATTCTATAAAATATTAAAGCATAGAATACTAAAATACATTAACATAAAAAAGAAGAAAAAAGCATTCACAATTTTTTTTTGTCTTGCGGAGTTTACATGTAAGTACCAAATAGATATAAGCTTTACAGTACTAACATTGAATTGTTTTAAAATAATCCACGTTTTCAGGCCAAGAATTTATAACATTTTCATTTCTACTATATATCTTTTTATTTATGCCTAACAATCTTAAAATAATAATGTGTACAAGTATATAAAACGGGGAGGGAAAATAATCAAAGGGCATCAAAAAATTCGTCCGCATCACTGTCAACGGGAAACGTGTCCAAAAGGCTGGCAGCATTGCCACGTTGTATGTCAATGCTGATTCTTTGGCCAAAAAATAGGCCAGCCCTCTGGTCACGTGATGAGACTTCTCTTGTCAGCTAATCTGACTTCTACACTTATTTATTGTATTCGTTATATATATCAATTTTTGTCACGTATTTTTGCCATGAACTTTTAACGGTCCTCGACATTTCTACTTAGTTCTGGTAAACTGAACTAAGCCACGATCTCTGAATAATTCAGTTAATTACCTGAAAATAATCCAATATTCAAAATGTGGTAGATTATTATCCAGCAGATGCAGGTACAGTGACAGTACAAACGCCAGTACATCAAGCTACCCGAAACTGTCAAATTTTCCCAATCAACTTTGTACCTTATGCTTTAGCGATAAAGTTGAAAATCTATTAAAGAAATTTCACAGATTGTAGTAGCTTGATGTGCTGGCGTCTGTACATAAATCCAAAACCTGTGCTTAGAATAGATTGAAAATTAATCAACATTAACGTAAAAAATCATTACAATATTTTGATGTGGGTTGATTAATTTGAGTCGTTCCACTAAAATCCCCTAGACCACTCCCCTAGCGGACTACACAGCAGTCAGCACTCAACGTTCCACTACGATCTCCTATGCTGGGGATTCTCTAAGTACTTAAAAATGCTATTCCTTTATAATCCCTTCTAAATATTAAAGCCACTTACAACATAACAATATGTGATACATACAATTAAAAATCAACATAGGGGATAACAATAACGTAAATTAACTTTTCTAAAATAAGTTAGATTTTGAAAAAAGTACCAAAAGCTTTGGCAGGTTCACTCAGAGCAGCGCGAGCGTCTCGGTGGCGTAGTTGGAATCTGGACTATAAGTTAATTTACGTTATTGTGATCCCCTCTGTTCATTTTTAATTCTATGTATAACATATTGTTATGTTGTAAGTGGCTTTTTTATTTAGAAGGGATTATAAAGGAATAGCTTTTATTAGTACTTAGAGAATCCGCAGCATAGGGGATCGTAGTGGAACGTTGAGTGCTGTGTAGTCCCCTAGGGGACTGGTCTAGGGGATTTTAGTGGAACGACTCATTTGGCAAAACAAAGACCTATATTATTACTGCACACAAAACAGTACCTAATAGCCTTTTAAGAACTATAAAAAAGATAACAAATGAAAGGTGCTAAGGAGTACTTTTTAAAATATTTTATTGGTTTCCTATAATAGGTTAACATAAACTCCAAAATAATTAAAATGAAAAAGAAAGTTAAAATCTTTACCTAACCCAGTAAAGACAAAATCGCCAAATAAAAAGGTATCTAATCTGAGGGGCAATTCTCGTAATTTTAAGAACGTTCACAGTCTGATCTCAGTCTCAATCTGTCAAAAATATCTCTAATTTCCCTACATTTTGACAAGCTTTTGACATTTGTTTGTCGCCCAGATGAGACTGCGACTAGATTTTGAACGTATTAAATTACAAGAATTGGCCTTCAGATGTTTTTGGTTTTCCTATAGCCGAGGTCACGTCATTATTAAGTCATGTAATCGTACAGATTACGTGTGACGTGTTGATTACACGTGTTTTTTTTAATACCTTTATAGATGGCGTTTATGTCTTAGCTGCGTTAAAGTTCTTAACTTTCATTTTTATTTAAATTATTTTGAGGCTTATGTTATTTAATAGGTAAACAAATTATTGTATTTTAAAAAGTACTCCTTAAGACCTTTCATGTGACATGCCACTCTGACTCGATGCAATATCAAAAATAAATCAGGGAATCCCACTGTTTTGGATGTATCGTCCGTCATAATGTTTTATTTTTCGTATAAAATATAGCCTATGTCACCCGGACTATAATAACGAATCGATTGACACCTCATTCATAAAAATCGTATGAGTAGTTTAGGCAATATGGTAGAACAAACATACATAGACTGCTTATAACAAAACCCTTCCTTTTGGCTTCACCGCCGCCGGAGTCAGGTAAAACAATCATTAAACAAAATATTAATAAAAACGAGAACTAGATCAATCTTCATATAAAAGGTGGAAAATAAGGCTCGTTTTACAGTAACAGAGCTGTGACAGTAATAAAAATAACTAGAAAGGGCAGATGGACTCTTATTAATCGACCCCTGTCAAACAATTCGTTTTAAGGACGCTCGAATCTTGAGCATCCTTTTAAGACCTGCGTAATGTTTTCGAGGAGTTTGAGTGCCTGTCCTTATTCTGGAAGTGTTCTTTTATATTTTTTTACGTATTCAAAATGATGAAGGATAGAATTAGTAACAGCTCTTTGTGAATTAGTTCGTCTGGTAAAGTATAAATACTAAGTATACGTATTTCCGCCGGTAAGAAAAAGGAAAGAACAATTGTTTATTCTGCACAAACATTATAAATACACATACAACGTTGTTAAAAGCCTCGTACTCAAGCATATAAAATGTTGACAATTTTGTCCGTTGCTTGGTGTCAGGGCCAGGGATCAATGACGAGTAATGGGTAGCTCACCGTCCGATCAGGACCCGTGCGGGACGGCGTGTACGTGTTCCACGCGCGTCTCAAAGAGATGTCAGCATAAAGGAAGGGGCCTGTCAGGGCCGAAGCCTGCCGGGGGTGGGGGGTTGTCCGAAAGGGTTACCGCTACCCTGGAACATAAAGGGCGAAGGAAGGAATACGGATGGGTTTTAGTCAGTAAGAGTCTGACACTCCCTTCCGCTCCACCCAGAGCGGGAGGGGTCATTTAATGATTTCCCATCCATAAAAAAGGAACCAATGACAACAAACATTAATTGACATTGACAATACAAATGAGCAGTGTTGTGTTCCGGTTTGAAGGGTCTGGGTGCCGGTGTAATTGCAGGGACATGAGACATTTCAGTTTTGTCTTTGGGTTGGCAACGCACCTGCGATGTCTGTGGTACTGCTATAAAGACACTGACCTGTATTATACAACTTGTTTATTAGAGGTCAGTGTATAAAGATAAATGGTCACACACACACGACACCCTTTGCCCGACAACATCCTTGTGCCACAAAGGTTGAAAAGCCAAAGCAGTTCTTTAAAGTGTGTCCCACTCATTAGCGAACGATCAAAAGAAAGACTGAAGCTGTGGCGAGACAGTGCTTTCTTACCCAAACTATTCGTTCTACCCGACGAAGATCTCCCGCTGGACATGAGTTGCCTTGGGTAGCCTAACCTTTAAACAGACTCCGGACCCAGGTTGGCCGAAAACCTGTTCAGGTGGAGATTCTTCGACGATTCAACCTTGGAGTGTAAATGTGGTGCTATTCCACAAACGAAAGGGACGCCTAATTTCATGTCCTACGTGTCCTGTCAGCTGCACGTTACAGGAACTGATGGACGCTAGTGATGGCGCCAAACACGACGCTGAATTCTGGGCCGATGTTTTTAGATTGATGGACTCTAAAGAAGAAGAAAGACTTCTATTTGGATGTCTAGACAACGGGGATCTTCTACTATAAAAGTAGATGGAATTGAAAAAGACCCATTTATAGAAGCACTAGCTGCGCCCCGCGGTTTCACCCGCATAAGTTTTGATCTCATGGGAATATCGGAATAAAAAGTAGCTTATATGTTAATACATGGTGTGAGCTACCTCCATACAAAATTTCATTACAATTGGTCCAGCCGTTTGAGCGTGAAGAAGTAACAAACATATAAACACACACACATACACACACTCACAAACTTTCGCCTTTATAATATTAGTGTGATTATTTTCCAGGTTTAGATCTAGACCTCGTTCTGTCTAGTAGACCCTCTAAATTGGTACTAAGATTCGAAACTAAAACCTTTAAATTACCAAATCATTTAAGCACTAAACGCACGTGAGAGTATTTAGTATTAGAACAATAATAATTTCTAGAACTCGTGCTCACTTTTTCACTTATGCTCAACACTGAGCACTGGTGGCTCAGCGATAACAGCCGCGACTTACGAGGTGTAGGTCGTAGGTTCGAACCCAGACAGGCGCTTTCAAAGTCAAAGTCAAAGTCAAAGCATTTATTTCAAATAGGCACATAATAGGCACTTTTGAACGTCAAAAATTATCTTAAAATAGAATTATTCTAAATTATTTCATCACCACTGCTCTCAAAACGGTAAAGGAAAACATCGAGAGGGAATTGGCATGCCCAAGACTTAAAAATTCGAAGACATGTGACATTGTGACATCTACGAACCCGCACTGGGCTCGCGTGGTGGATAACGGCCCACTCCCTCTCATCAAGAGGAGACCTGTGTCCGAGCAGTAGGAACATTATAGGCTGATTATGCATGATTATGGTCAACACTGAAAATCTTGCTATATATTGCAACAACGCCTTAATATGAAAATTTCGGCAATATATTAAGTGGTTGGTGCGTTCTAACAATTTATATGAAGACAAGACAGAGGGCAATCCGTCTTCTTCGGAATAACTCGAGACTTAATTAATTTGCTAAAATTCTCTCGTCGACGTGAAGGCCTTAACGCTGTAAGTCTTTTAGGAAATCACACTTTGGTATTACGGGCCTGTGCACACCGCCGTTGACGCGCGTTTTAGGAACGTACATCGACGGCGCGCTTTTATCCTACAGAAGGTCTTCAGGCTGCGTCTGACTTGCGTGCGTATCGCGTGTGTATCGCTATAACGCGTCAACGGCGCGTTTAACCTTTTGAACGCCAGAGTATAAACGTATCGCCGTACCCCTGACGCCAGGCCACTTTAACAAAACAACACAGACACACACTTAAAACAACAAATTTCTCGATATTGGTGGTTTATTTATATTAGTTTCATGCAATACAATATAGACGGAAGCTTAAACTTTTAAGTTATATAAATAAAAACACACAAAAGTAATGATTAAATTGTTTATTTCATAATATGGTGCGACCCGTGCGACGTGTATTTTGTCATATATATTTGTGACGTTGGCGTTCAGGGTGAAATTTCGTTTGTCACATATATGTGACAATGGCGTTCAAAAGGCTAAAAAACGTGGTGTGCACAGGCCCTTAGATGTCGAGATTGCGTGGGCCGCTTGTTTGCTCTTAAGCCGCTTATAAATGATATTTTATCTTGAAATTGGTGCTTGAGAAACCGCATTTTGGGGTATTCGAGTGTGTTCTTCGTCTGCGTGTATTTAATGCTACAAAAAAAAATTATGTGTGTGACTCAATTACGCAAAAACGGCTAAACAGATTTAGATGAAATTGGCCCGGAGATAGTTTATACCCGGAGTAACACATACTTTGAAGGCTGGGCCTAATACAAAATCTTCAATCTTTGATTAGATTTTAACAGTAGTAAATCATGTTCAAATTGGAAAAAGTATATGTAAAAAAAAATGAACGAAATCGGTTGCGAAAACATAACCGCTGTTCTCAACATTTATGTTCGCATAACTCGTCAAAATGTAGGGAACAGCTGATTCTTTTTCGCGACCGATTTCTTTCATTGTTTGTTGTATAATTTATTGCATATATGTGGTTTCCATACTGTATACATTTTTCATCGTAAATGGAAACAAGAAACTATGACAGAAATGACAAAAAAAAAACGTGTGAGGCCAGAGGATCCTCGTTAGGAACGAAGTACAGTTCTGCAGTCCGTATTTCGGCGATGGCGGACGATGTCAACAGAGACTAGTCTTCAAGCTAGCTCTTCCCTCACTCTCATAGTCCGATGGGACGGCAATCCGACACGACCGGAGAAAGATCAAAAGGCCAATTCCCGTAATTAAAAACGTTCAAAATCTAGGCGTAATCTCATCTCAGCGACAATCAATATCAAAAACTTGTCAAAAATGTCGGGAAATTAAAGGTATTTTTGACAGATTGAGACTGGAATTAGACTGTGAACGTTCTTAAAATTACGAGAATTGCCCCTCTCTGGTGTGTTACCCCCGTGCCTCGGATAACACGTTAAGTCGTTGGTCCCGTATACAGGGTGTCCCAGGAAACCTGTACCAGCGAAGGTCTGTGGTCAGGGGACACTAATACCCATCGATTGGACCCCTATGTATGTTCCGCGACATTTTTTAGTTTTCGAGAAATTATTTTTATTGTTTTATTTCTAAATTTTTGAAATTGTAGGCGGTTTTAGTCCTAACTTTTTCTAAGTGGTGTTTCTTTGAGATTTTGTTTGTCAGTAATAATACTGACAAACAACATACCAACATGTAAATACACTTTCTAGAAAGACCCACACAAAACACCCGCAGCTCAGACTTTGATCACAAGGTTAAATATTTCTGTTGTAGAGAAATTTATAATTTCTCGAAACTACAAAATATCAAGGAACATACATAGGGGTCCAATCGATGGGTATTAGTGTCCTCTGACCACAGACCTTCGCTGGTACAGGTTTCCTGGGACACCCTGTATAATAGAAAGGGACAGAGATAGAGAAAGTCGCATAACACTGTTTCCTTACTGGACGATTTCTATATACCAGTCAAGTCCTACCGCAAGCCGCTCTAAGAACAATAACAAGAAATTATCTCCATAATAAACAAAACAACATTACAAGCAAGCAAATAAGCTCTAAACGTAAACAATAAAGTCTCAGTTTCAGTACTAAACATTCCTTTTCAGTCTAGTTACAAAATGGCGCCGCCTCAAGAGGCGCCACTCGACTGAGCTTGTAACTCCGCTTTTATTGCGCTTTATCATCCTTCCTTCTACAGCGAGGCCGTTAAGCCTTGTACAACATGATCTAACATCCAAGAGTCTATACCATAGGTTCTCAACCCTATTTTGCTCGCTTTAAGAATTATTGAAGTGAAACTTCTTTACGCACGCTTGACTTGGGGAGTAAGCTGGCGAACGAGTGACGTAAGCGTTACGAAAAGTGTGATCGGGTGAGGTGAACGGGAGTTGAGTGGGGGATATAAGCAAGAGAAAGCAGTGCGCACGCACATTTTCTTTCTTTCTTCCTCTCATAGCCAAAAAGGTACGTTTGAAGTTTCACTTCAGTCGTGTGGTCATAAGCACACTCGGTTTTTTTGTTTTTCTAGAGCTCCTCAAATTTTTTTTACTTACCGTCTGTTGTGAATCTGAAGCAGCTGTTGCCACGATTATATTTAAACGATAGGATATTTATTTTTCTTCGAGTCTTCTACTGCCCCCTAAGTCTCAAACGCCCATGAGACGTTAGGCTGCGTTTCCACCAGAGATAAGCGAGGATGCGTAGCGAGGGATGTGTGTGAAACCAACCAATAACATCGCTTCATTTTTATAGCTTGAACTAAGTTAGCGTTGTTATTGGCACAGAATCTTACTACGTACAGAAGTTGCACTCTTTTGATATCGAAGAAAGCCGCCATTTTAATAGCCTACAAAATTTCCAACGCTCCTGGTGCATTCGAAATCGCACCTTACTACTACGCTCACAAGAGCGCAATTCCTTTGTGTTCAGAATTTACCTACACCACAGCTCAAGCGTCAGGGTTGTGCAAGCAAAGTAATATGAATAACAACATAATTTTAAGAATCATTTATTGTATTTACAATTGTTTAACTTAAATGTGTATATGTATTTCTTACAATCTCTAAAGTACCTATTATTAAACTTCAGTATTGCGAAAATTCGAAATCGAACAAACAATGTTAAAATATTATAATATACGTTTTAGTTTATTACGATTCTCCATTATAAAGAAGAGTAGGTACAGTGTTGTTGGAGCAATAAACCTTGCGTTGCGACGATGATCGACTGACCGTCGTCGTCGTATAGGCACGCGTGTACTCACAAGCGCGGGGCGGCCCGACTGATTTGCAACTTCAAGTTGTCGCGCGCTGTAGGTACTTATCGCGGAAGGTATAGGCGAGTGACGGAGGCCTGGTATTGGTTAGTTTTACACACATCCCTCGTTACGCATCCACGCTCATCTCCGGTGGAAATGCAGCCTTATCGCCCACGTTGAGAACCTATGGTCTAGCTAGACTAATAGGTGCTACTATTAAATATACTTGACGATGGACGTAACAAAATACCTAGGACTACGTTCGTAACACATTGTTGCTTGTCATTTAGTATAATGGTTTTTGGTTTGAGGATGCATGAAATGCGACTAACAAAATGTACAGACGCCAGCACATCAAGCTACTACAATCTGTCAAATTTCTTTAATAGATTTTCAACTTTATCGCTAAATCATAAGGTTCAAAGTTGATTGGGAAAATTTGACAGTTTCGGGTAGGTTGATGTGCTGGCGTCTGTACATATTATTTACTGTACCCTAATTTCGTAATGCACTTTCAATCTCAATCTGAATCATTTTGAAGGATATTGCTAATCCATTGCTTCATATGTTCGAAAAATTTGTCTGCTCAACAACGTAAATAACGCAATGGTAGTTGTTGAAATGTTAAAATGATAGCCATTGGTACTGCTAATGTGTTACGCAATTACCCCACAGGGCAGAGGTGAGTGAGAACGCCTGGGACACCTTATTGGTGATGCTCTTTAGAAAAGCGCGTATCAAACGTAGTGCGTATTAGGTATTCGCAATAGGCATACGTGTATGACCAGAAAGCCAATTCTCGTAACTTAAAACGTTCAAAATTTATTCGCAGTTTCATCTCGGCGACAATAACAAAAACTCAAAACAACTCAAAAACAAAAAAACAAGATCGTGATTAAATATTAATTACCGTACCTTATACCGTATCATATAATTACCTACAGTTGTATCAATTTTGTCACTGAAGATCATTAATCGAAAATATATTCCGTTGTTCAAAGTACACTATTAAATATATCCATAATTTAGGTTACTGAAACCTAAATTATCGATATATTTAACAGTGTAAATTAGATTGCATGTACCTGCAGTAGACCACAATGGGGCTTTCAATATCAAAAACTTGTCAAAAAAAAATATGTAGGGAAATTAGAGGTGGGAGCGGTGAATGTTTATGCGAATCCCGTGCCCCCGGCCATAGGTAGAGGTGGAACACCGCGGTGGTTTTCGCCGGTAAGAGTCCGGCATGCCCCTCTGTCACCCCCACGATAGAGGAAGTCCATGAGGGTTTCCACCGGGAGAAAAAAAAAATCAGGGAAATTAGACGTGTTTTTGACAGATTGAGTCTGGGATCAGACTGTGAACGTTCTTAAAATTACGAGAACTGCCCCTCAGATTTATGAAGGAGTATGTAAGTATTTTTGCAGGTCGCGTTCTGTAGTTTCGCCCCATGGGAAGAAGGTATGAGTTTATGTATCATCATCTGCCTAGCGTTTCCCCAACTATGTTGGGGTTGGCTTCCAGTCTAACCGGATGCAGCTGAATACCAGTATTTTACATGAAGCGACTGCCTATCTGACCTCCACAACCCACTTACTGGGTAATACGATACCCCTTGGTAAAACTGGTTGTCAAACTTTCGGGCTTCTGACTACCCGTAACGACTGTCAAAGATCTACGAATAACAATCGGGACCAACGGTTTAACGTGCTTTCCGAGACACGGAGAGGTCTCGCTATGTAAAGATGGTCACCCATCCACAGACCAACCGCGGCAAGCGTAGCTTAACTTGATCGATCGACCTGTGCGGCTGTTATTATTTAGCCACGGGCCCCTCGAATGAGTTTATGTATGTATGTGTAAATGCCCGAGCAGACCAATTACGTAAGTACATGATCGTGTTGTAATGTTTCTAACTCGATGGAAGATGTCCGATCGATTACGTCGCGTGAGCGCGGCAGCCTTAACAATAAAACAAAATTAAAAAAAAATAAACAAAAATTTGAATTTCCAGTCAATTTCAACCAAAAGGAATAAACGTTACATCGAATTTGGTGTCATTAGAATAATCGTTTGATCGCCACCAGGATCTGTCCCGGCGGCGCCGTTCAAACGATTATTGTAATGAAGAATTTGAATATTACAACTCAAGATAGTCGAGCCGTCTCCCAATACAATTATAAGTATGGGTATGGTATGGTTTGGCCGGTTATTGTTTGACACGTAATATTACTCAATCCATACTAATATTATAAATTCGAAAGTAACTCTGTCTGTATGTTACCTTTTCACACGTAAACCACTGAACCGATTTAGATGAAATTTGGTATAGATATAGTTTGAGTCCCGTGAAAGGACATAGGATAGTTTTTATCCCGATATTATGCGAATATATTATGCGGTTGAAATCGCGGGGCGCAGCTAGTTCCATATGGGATTAAATATAATGATCACCAAAAAAATAAAGTCGATTGGTATCAAAATTGGTCAAATCCATGATAAATTAATGGATTTGGACCGGTTTTGATACCAATCGACTAATATATTGAACACCAAAAAATTAAGTCTAATATTACAATAGTTCTAGCTGGGTACCTCGAGGTTAGGTTTGGTTAGGTTAGTTTAAACCCTCTACTCAGGAATAAGAGCCCCGCTTCGCGTGGCTACGTCGACATAGGATGCAAGAGCGAGCAAATGAGAATACAAATACCTTTACCTAGGTATTTTCTTACAATAAAATGGAGTTTTAATTTTGGTGATCATTTACTATTTTTGGCAGTAAAAAGTGTTTTTTTGATGTTATATTTTACTTTATCTGGTGATAAGTTAAACATGGCTTATGTTTAACTTATCATCAGATAAAGTTTTATATAGTAGGTACTAGCATTTGCCCGCGACTTCGTCCGCGTCAAATTTCTTGTTGCCGGACCCACCCCGACAAATCGCATCGCCTTCCTGCGCTATTAGATCGTTTTCGCGTAGCGTTCTTTCTCTTTTTCCTTTTTATCGGCTCCTAAAGGTCCTAGCGTGATGTCAAATAGCCTATAGCCTTCCTCAAGAATTAGGCTATCAAATGCAAATATAATGTAATATGTAGTTCCAGAGATTAGCGCATTAAAACAAACAAACTCTTCAGTTTTTATTATTTGTATAGATTAGACTAGCTGCGCCTTACGGTTTCACCCGCATAAGTGTCGATCCCGTGGGAATATTGGGATAAAAGGTGGCCTATATTATATCCGGGATGTCAGCTACCTCCATACAAAATTTTATCGAAAGTAACAAACATATAAACACACACACTCACAAACTTTCGTCTTTATTAATATTAGTGTGATGTGATAAAATAAGCCATTTTTTAAGAAATCAATTGGATTGAAATAAACAATTTGAGTATAAAGGTTTTATGAATCTCAAGAGTCAATTAAAATGAGCTGAAGCTCGACTTTAAAGAATGGTTTAAAGAAAGGAGAAACCATACTATAGTTCAAAGTTACAATAAATGGAGTAGGTATATTTCTTCCTGTTGTCAAAGCATACAGAAGCCGAACTAATCGGATAAAAAGTATGACAGACTTAAATTTAAAAAATTAAAATTTTGAAATTAAAACATGCATAATATTATAGGTAAACTACAAAAATCACAACAAACAAGATGAATATGAGTCATGGCGCACACTATACGATATGCGATTTCGACAGCTCGATTAGACGCAACGACAAACTGCGGCCGATGATTTTCATATATTTGTTCAAAGTTTCGCACACTTGACGTCGACTTGCAGAGACGTAACAAAGGGCTTTGAGAGTCGCTTGCTCTCGCTACTTATCGCAGCGACTAGACGCACAGTGGACGCATACGCCTGACAACAGTCGCATGTGACAGTTCAGCGTCAGTTTTCCTGTGACCCATAGATAATACATATAATGCTGTGACCGTTGAGGAAGGTGCATGTGTGCTTGTACTGGATACCTTTTTAACCAGTGCGCAAACTTTAACCATGAATTCAGCAAATGAGGCTAGTCGTAGAAATTTTTCGTCGGTTATCAAGAAGAAATCTGCTCTTTCATAGAAAAGTGCAATATCTACGCGGTCAAAATGTATGGCGGAGCAATTTTTTATTTTAATGATTGACAAAAAAAACTTAACGCAGGGGGGTTCAGAGCCATGTACTGAATACGAGGTTTCAGTTTACGCACTAATTAAAAAAAATATCCTGTATTGCGAATCTCAACATTATTTATTGCTTCATAATAAGTAACTAACTCTAGTAGTAGACATCTCAACATGGATACCTACGTATGATGTCGATGGCTTAAAATTTTACGTCGAAGCGCGTCAAATACTCAACGAATACGATCGCTTCCTGCACAACGTCTGTCGACCAACGGCTAGTCGCAGACACAAACGCCAGATTTGCGTTTAGTCGCAACGACAAGACACGGATTTAAGTGATCATTCTGCGTCTCGTTGCAGCAACAAGACATACAGTTTGCGCTGCCATTTATTGGTCCTCGAAAGTATGATAGGCAATTTCGAAAGTCATTACTTTCCCGATGACTAGCTTCGTGAGTTCGGACCGAACGTTATTAATCTTGAACAGTGCCAGACTTTTGAAACGGATTTTTTATGTCTAAAGTACATGTAATAAAGTGCATTGAATTCAATGAATGCTTTACATATAACGGGCTAGGCTTTTTATTGGCCTTTAGGTGATAATTATGAGCAGTATAATATTACATTTTGTTTCGTCAATAAGAACCACAGAAAAGTTTATAAGAATTAAGGGTAGGGCAACTACGAGTATCTACATGAAAAATTATATCTGCGGCTGTAATCGAAAATAACATTTCATATCTTTTACTAATAACAGAGGAGCCAGTGGCTAAATAATAACAGCCGCACAGGTTGATCGATCAGGTTAAGCTACGCTTGCCGCGGTTGGTCTGTGAATGGGTGAAAGTGGCGTGCATTGGTTTTCAGAATAGGTAGGCACTAGGCCGGGTCTAGTCTAGGCAAACGCGGTCACTAATCAGAAAAAAAAGTGAGGTCAAAAGTGTGGTTATTTGAGTAGGCATGCCTACTTAAGGGTGATAAATTGCGAAGGTCGAACGTCATGGTATTACGCGTGAGACGTACGTATTTTTAATTTTGTCGTATTAACTTGAACGAGTAAAGACCAATGACAATGTGCGAATAGTACGGTAGCCGAGTAGGCCGTCCGGCGACTGCCTACTGCCGCGCGTGTTTGTATGAAGATTTTGTTTTTTGTTACGTATGATAATTTAGTGAGTTTCTTAATTGTGGGGCACACACACTAAAATGTAATTGACAGGCTTATGTTGATATTTCGAGGTAGGCACTGCTTATATGCCTTTAAGCAATGTACGCCACTGATGGGTGACCATCTTTACATACCGAGACTCCTCCGCGCCTCGGAAAACACGGTTGGTCCCGACTGTCATTCCGGTCATTCGTGGATCTTTGGTAGTCGTAACGGGTAGTCAGAAGCCCGAAAGTCTGACAACAAGTCTGAGGTACCAAGGAGTATCGTATTACCCAGTAACTGGGTTGTGAAGGTCATATAGGCAGTCGCTCCATGTAAAATACTGATATTCAGCTGCATCCAGTTAGACTGGAAGTCGACCCCAACATAGTTGGGAAAAGGCTAGACAGATGATGATGATCTTTTTAAGCTGAAGTTTGTTTGTGCGAATAAAAAATCAGCTATTTAATACAAAAGTTCAATACCTACTTGACCAAAATGTATGAAACAGCTGATTTTTTTTTCGTGATTTCAGAGTTGGTCCCATAGTGAAGGTTGTTCATATTCATGGGTAGAACACCCTGTAAAAACTAGGAACCGGTAAAAAAATCAGTATTATAAAATTCATCAATGTCAATGTGTGTATATAATAGTGGTGCGATTGTTTGCTAGAGGTGGAAAATTAGTTCTTACCTTATTCTTACCTGTTCTTATCGATCGCTGTAACATACCCATGGGGCGTACAATCTAATAGTCATTTAAAGTCTAATATCATAATTTATGTCAAAATGCATTATACTATCACTCATGTCAAACTACAACATTCATTAATATTGTCACTCATGTCAAAAATATATTATCATTAATAATTAATATGTCAAAAATACAGGACTGATGCGTCATTATTGATAGTCACTTACTTAAATGACCACCAAATAGCAAAGGTCTTTCTTTCTTTTAACTATTTCAGTATTGTATTCCTCAAGGTATACATCGAAAATGAAGATATTAAACTACTTGAAACATTTGATGTTGATTGAAAACATCTTAGGCATATACCGAAATTATTCAAGCCAGAAGAAAATTCAAAAATATTTTATGATTTTCCAAATATTTCTCCAAACCACGTTACATACAATAGCTCTCATAATAATTGAACGGAGTTTGTGGTTCGCAGAGGGTGACTTCGATCAAATAAAATTCATTCGTGGTTGTTTATCTGTCGTAGTGTATATAAACTCTTTGGTATTCGTTGTGACTGGCACCTGTTACAGTAATGCCTTCAAATCTTACTACGAAAGCATGAGCCGCGTCTCTGAATGGTTTAAAGAAGATAATGTATTACATAATTCTATCAAGAAAAACTATTGGTTCGGCATTGTTTTTCTATTATTTTGGATCGTGAATTCAGTTTACAGATCTACGGAAATTGCTAAAGTATTCCCGAAAACGGAAGGGCATATTTTACTTCTCATTTTGGTATCGCCAAATATCTTAAGAATGACTGTAGTTTTTCAGATGTTCATGTTCTATATTGTTGTTATGATAGTGGTTCATTTGTTAAAATGCTTGATTTCGTTGATATCCGTCGTTCAGGAGAGATTAGGGAGCTGTGATATTAGTTCGGGTGAGCAATGTGATATCACAAACGGACAGATTAAAGAATGGATTGAATTATATCGAGATTTAGCAAATTGCTGTGAAAAAGTAACGCTATGCTTTGGAAGCCAGGTATTTGTAATTGATTTCAATTTTAAAATAATAGACTCGTTGGTCTAGTTGTTGGAAGCGCTACTGCTGAACATGAGGTCCTGGGTTCAACAAATATTTTAAAATATATAGTTACTGAGTTATTGCCTGTTTTGTTTTGTTCGATAATCATTATTGTTATGTTTCAGTTTTACATCTCGGTAATATCGTCAATATTACATATGGTTTCGCTGATATACTCAATGTTTTACTTGAGTTTTATAAATGTAAGTACGATACCACTTGATTTTTCAATAGTAATATAACTGAGGGCGATTTAAGCCTAACAGCACCCATTTTGCTATAATTGGCTGGCAATGCTGCCAGCTTTTTGGGTACATTTCCTGTTGACAGCAATTCTGACGTATTTTTGTTGCCCTATGATTCCTTTCCCCTTATTTATATAGTTACTAGCTGCGCCCCGCGGTTTCACCCGCATAAGTTTCGATCCCGTGGGAATATCTGGATAAAAACTATCCTATGTCCTTTCCCGGGACTCTAAAACTATATCTATACCAAATTTCATCTAAATCGGTTCAGTGGTTTAGGTTTGAAAAGGTGACATACAGACAGACTGACATAGTTACTTTCGAATTTATAATATTAGTATGGATGTAAAGTCACGAGCATAAAATATATTACTATGGACAGTTCGGCAGTAAAATCTCATTTCATGATTCAAAGTCAAAGTCAAGTCAAAGTCAAAGCATTTATTTCAAATAGGCACATAAAAGGCACTTTTGAACGTCAAAAATTATCTTAAAATAGAATTGATTCTAGTCGCCCATTCCAAAAGGTAGTTTTCGTATGGAGAAGAACGGGCAAGAAACTCCACTGTTACTCTTTTAAAATGTTTAGGTACAATATTTTGCATGGGTACATTAATTATATAATAACATGTGAGGACGATGCACCTACAATAAAATTACTATACCACAATAGGTAAAAGAATTAAAAACGAAACCATGACATATAAATTAATTATCTGATAGATACATGGTGCTCACGTATTTACAAACATGGTACAAGCAAAACGATTTTAATTATAAAACAAAATACAATTCTTCTTCCAATAATAATTTTGACGGCAAATATTTGTGTGATATTTTGTAGAAGTGGCAGCACAAATATGTGATATCGAAGGAACACAAACAAGTGATGCCAAACAAAATATAAGATGCTGCATTGGCTTCAAAAATATGTATGTGTCAATGTAATATTTGTGACGCAAAATATGTCCGCTAATATTGCATTGACACATAATTTTGCAGTCAATGCAGCATCCTACATGTTGGCGTCACATGGCTCCCAAGATAGTTTTGGTGTTCCTTCGATGTCATATATTTGTGTCACCACTTGTATATGCTTTCGGTAACTGTATTTTATGTATATGTTACAGCTAAAGTAATAAATCCGGATATTATATATATTATCTAGCCATTATTTATAATGTCTACTCAATCTAGATAAAGTGATAATTGACACAGAATTAATCACATTAACTAGCAATTTTATATAATTTCTTCGAAGACTTGGATAATGTAATAAAACAAGTAGGTATAGGTAAAGATTATAAAATTATATTTCAATTTGCCTTAAGCATACCTAGAATAATCCAACTATATGTGTAGCAATATTATACTGTTATTTGAAAAGTAATAATTATAATGTTTATTTTAAGACTTAAAATAACATTGTCATAGATAATAATTCTGGGTCCGTGGCTTAGGCCCCCAGTGGTCGAGGCACCTGTGGCCGACGCCCCTGATTCCATTAATTTAATATCTTCTTTTTTTGTGCTTTTTCACTTAGTACAGTAAATGAGAAAAGCGTTTTACCATAATAATAAAGTATTTTTCCTTGCTAAACAAAAGTTATCTATCAAATAGCAGAGAGAATGGATCGCCACTTTACCTGATCCTTACACACCTTTTTCCCCATTAAAAGCATATTTATTATGTACAACCATCCAAAAAAAAGACTTCTATAAAATGTTATTAATGTACATTTATAATAAATTACCATATGGAAAATTTATCTTTCAATTTCAACCAACTCGTCAACTAACTGAGCCAAACCAGTTAATGGTAACAATAAAAAGTCCGTCTTTTTGTCCACAAAAATGTCTATCTCTTTCATACCAGATTCAAGTTATTGAATATTGCAATATGCAATAGATAAGAAAGTTTAGTGTGTCATCTCACAATGACGAGCGAAGGTCCTTCGCAAGGGCTCGTGCGAAATAATTACAATTTATAGAACAGTTAAAAATAGACTTGGTGAAAAAATGTCTGTGCCTGACAGTACATTTGATCAAAAATTGCTTTGAATAAAATTAATCGAATCGGGGGCGTCGGCCACGGGTGCCTCGACCACTGGGGGCCTAAGCCACGGACCCACTATGTACGGAACCGCACATTAGTTTAAGACTCACGCGCCGTGCATTCTGTGCGCTCAGCATTTTGTACCTAGCAAAGGTAATTTGTATAAGTACATTAATTCAATAAATCAGTGTTCAACGGACATTCGCTGTGGTCGGTTTTATTTCATCACCATCCCCATAGAATCGCCCCGGCATCATCATTAAGTGTAGGGATCCCCTACATTTATTTTGGTCCTTCGAGCTTAGTAGCAGGACCTCGTCGCGGGACTTTGAGCAAGCGCGCGCACGGCTCAGTGGCAATCACTCGCGAACGTGGTTCTGGGATCGAACCAGAGGACTCTTTTAGTGAGAAACTCGTTTTTCATTCATTCATCCTAGACTTGAGCAACTTAGCTTAGGTCGAAAGCACGGTCGTGGTAAGCAGATCACGGCGTGACATCATCATCATCAGGCTCCGTGGAGCTCATCATCAGGCGGCGCGAGGGTTCAGCGTCCGCAATCAGCATCGTCATCACGTGGATCATCATATTTGCAAGTAAGACTGTTCCTTTTAACTGCTTACGTCATGGAAGACCTTATTGCCCGTCAATTGGAAATCATCACCAATTTTGCTACCATCAAGATCAACTTCAGCAAGGATTCGGAATCCCGCAAAACTACGGAATACCTCAGGAAACGTTTAGACACGATAGACAACCTCTGGGGAGAATTCGAACAAAACCATAAGAGATTATCAGAGCATAAAGATGTGGCAGTCGACTATTTCCACGACAACACGTATCAAAGGGGCAAAGACCACTATCAAGCTGTGCGAAATCTCTTTTCGTCTTACGGCAAATCAAACAAATCAACTCAACCTGATGGCAAGTTAGACGAACTTATATCACTCCAACGCGCGAACTTTAGGGCGTTCACTCGGCTGGTCAAAGGTATTAAAATTGATCAGATATCAGACAAATGGGAACTTGAGGATGACCTCAAAAACATCCAAGCAAAGTGGGCAATGATCGATGCGCAACATCTGCAAATCGATCATATCCTAGCTGGAGGTGACTTATCATACGAGGAGGAATTCAATAATCATGAATTGGCCTACAAAAACATCAAAAGAGATCTGAATAAGAAAATCTCCTCAACAACTCATTTAGAGAGATCAACCCCGCACATTGACATACCGTCATTTAGTGGGAATTACACGCAATGGCCAACATTTTATGACTTGTTCACCGAGACAATTCATAACAACAATTCGATCACGAAAGCTCAGAAGATGCAGCACCTTAAGGGAAAACTTAAGGGGGAGGCAGAGCGTCTCATTTACCATCTCCATATATCATCGGACAACTACGATACCGCGTGGGATATCTTGTTACACCGGTATAATAACACTCAACTTCTGTTCACTAATCACATCGAAACCTTCCTAAACCAGCCCAACATCCAAAGGCAAACATCATTAGACATCAAAAGGTTGTTTGATACCTCAACCGAATGTATTCACGCGATGCACAATCTCGGTATCGATACGAATACATGGGATCCGTTGCTGGTTCACTTACTGTGCAAAAAACTGGATCCAGAAACATACGCTGCATACAAGGAATCACGCAGGAATCCTCGTGAGCTCCCAAAGCTGGACGAGTTAATGTCTTTCCTTGAGAGTAAATTTATTGCTCTGGAGCCCATCAAAAACACTAAGGAACCCTCATTATCAAGCAAACGGAACCCAAATCAATCGTATAATAAGCAAAACCATCATAAAGGTTCCACTAACAAAAATTATCAGGCCATCATTACGCAAACTTCGAAATGCACCGTATGCAATACAAATCATGCACACAATTTGCTATCGTGCAAAAAATTTATGAAAATGACATCAGAAGCACAATTGAAATTGGTATTGAAGTCAAATATTTGTCGAAATTGCTTATTTAGTCACGATGACAATCAATGCATCTCGACTAAACGTTGCAAAACCTGTCAAGGTGATCATCATACAATACTCCATGAAGCATGGGTGTCATCATCAAAATCAGCTCCTCAAGCAGCTTCATCATCATCATCACCACTTCCAATGACCGCTTCGTCATCAAAATCATCAAACAAAAACCCTAACGCTAATCATGTCGCAGGGGATGACGAAGAGTTATTGTTGACCACGCTGTCAATCAATGTCAAGTGTTCTGACGGCAGCTACGTGACCCTTAGGGCACTTCTAGACCAGGGATCACAAATATCATTAATATCGGAAAACGCTGTTCAGCGATTAGGGTTGCAGCGTCAACGATACAACGCATCAGTATCAGGGATAGGTGCTGGTGCTAGGCAAAGCAAAGGACGGGTATCAATCGACTGTCAATCTATCTACGGTGACTATCATTTTACTACAGAAGCACTGGTACTGTCCAAGGTCGCTAATTGCTTGCCTAGTGCACCATTCAAAAAACAATCATGGCCTCATATTCAGCATCTCCAATTAGCAGATCCAGAGTACAACGTGTCTAAGCCAATAGATATTCTCTTGGATGTGAGTATATATTCTCAAATCATCATGGACGGTCTCATCAAAGGTCCAGCGCAGGCTCCGATTGCGCAACAGACCGCACTCGGATGGATCCTGTCTGGTAATGTTCGCACATTTAACTGTCATATCGCAACAAATGACTTATCAGATCTATCAAAATATTGGGAAATAGAGGACGTTGAAACATCATCGCCATCCTTTACCAGTGAAGAGCAGTGCTGTGAAGAGTTTTATCAGCAAACTACTCGCCGTTTGGACACTGGTAGATACGAAGTTGGCATACCCATGAAATCCGAATATGAAGATCAGCTGGGATCATCAAAGTCAAAGGCTATTGCACAATTCAAACAGTTGGAAAGAAAAATGGGCAATAACGAATCATTTGCAGAAAATTATAAATCATTTATGTCTGAATATCAACAACTGGGTCACATGTGTAGTGCTAATAGTGACGACGAATCAAAACGTGCCTTCTTTTTACCACATCATGGCGTAATGAAATTAGATTCAACCACAACAAAACTTAGAGTCGTTTTCAATGCGTCTGCGAAATCATCATCAGGAAAAAGCCTAAATGACCTCATGTGCTGCGGACCAAATCTTCAAAAGGACCTCATGACGCTCATCTTAACCTGGAGAACATACAGTTATGTCATCACGGCAGACATAGAGAAAATGTTTCGCCAAATCTTCATCAGGCAATCCGATCATCATCTTCAATCAATCATCTGGCGGCAATCACCCCAGGAAGAACTCAATGAATATCATCTTACTACCGTAACGTACGGTACTAAGGCCGCTCCTTACTTAGCGATGCGAACGCTAAAACAGCTGGCAACAGACGATGCTGACAAGTATCCTCTAGCTGCGTCTGCCCTAAGTCAATCATTCTATATGGACGATCTGTTTAGTGGAGCAAATACCATTCATCAAGCCAAAGAGCTTCAGCATCAACTCATTGAGATGCTGAAGGGAGCTGGTATGAACCTCCGGAAATGGTCCAGTAACGTAACGGACCTACTGGTAGATCTGTCACCTGACCAACTCAACAACCCCTTAGATTTCAAGTGCTCGGAAACAAGAAAAACACTTGGATTAAGATGGAACTCATCAACGGATAGCTTTAGCTTTCAAAATCAATTACATTATCATGATAAACGTGTAACAAAGAGACAGCTGCTTTCGGAAATTTCAAAGTTATTTGACCCCTTAGGCTGGCTGTCACCACTATCAACCAGAGCAAAACTGCTATTTCAAAATGCATGGTCATTACATTTATCATGGGACGAAGAAGTCCCGCAACCGATTCAAGATGACTGGATTCAGATTAAGAATGATTTTAACATCATAGATCAATTTATCATTCCACGTTATCTCGGCAACACAAATCAATCATATCAAATCCATGGATTTTGTGACGCATCCGACAAAGCATACGCATGTGTTGTGTATGTAGTAGCTAAAGGCAATAAGGGCGAGAGCACATCAACGCTCGCTGTAGCAAAAACAAAGTTGGCACCTCTGGCAAAAAGGGTATCATTACCACGACTAGAGCTATGCGGTGCGCTACTACTATCCCAACTTATCAAGAAGGTCATGGAATCATTATCAAATCAAGATGTGCAGCTTTATGCCTGGACTGACTCCATGATAGTTTTGGGGTGGATACAAGGCGACGTGAAGAAGTGGAAACAATTCGTAGCTAACAGAATTAACAAAATCATTAGTATCATTCCATCATCAAGTTGGCATCATGTGAGGTCCGAAGAGAATGCAGCAGACTGTGCTACTCGGGGTCTGACGTCACGGAAGTTATCAAGCCATCCGTTGTGGTGGCAGGGTCCGAAATGGATAACCAATTTCGAACAAAGTACCCTTCCCATCACCTCGTATCAATCACCAGATGTGGAGACCAAGAAGCTTAGCGTAAACACGGCTTTATATCAAAATAATATTTCATTGATACATGAGCTTTTACAGAACTACAGTTCCTTATCCCGCATTGTGAAAATCGTCGCTTGGATATCACGTTTCATTATGCAATCACGAGGCAAACACACGTCAAAAACAGCTGTACTCACGTCATCAGAAATGGACAATGCACTGAATATCATTATTAAAGATGACCAATTAAAACAATTTCATGAAGATATATTGTTTATCAATCAAAAGGGGCATGTGCATTCTAGAAGCAGAATATCATGTCTTAATCCATTCATGGATGAGCAAGGTATCCTTAGAGTGGGTGGACGGCTGAAAAACGCACTCATCAACGACTCGTCAAAGCACCCTATCATATTATCAAGCCATAGTCGTCTCACTGATTTAATCATTGATCAGGCTCATATTACCACGTTACACGGAGGCCCGCGACTGACCCTCTCATACATCAGAGACAGGTATTGGATTATCTGTGGAATCCGCACCGTCAAAAGGAAGCTGAGATCATGCGTTAAGTGTCAGCGTTTTAGTCAAACACAATATCAACAAATCATGGCCGATCTTCCACAGCCACGAGTCACCCCGTCACGACCTTTCTCTCACACCGGTGTCGATTTTACTGGTCACGTCGAGTTGAAGGCCAACAAGGGACGTGGAATCAAAACCGTCAAGGGCTATATCGCTGTGTTTGTTTGTTTATCTACCAAGGCTGTTCATTTGGAACTAGTTTCTGATCTAAGTACTTCAGCATTTCTAGCAGCCTTTCGTAGGTTCTCGGCCCGACGTGGAACACCAAGTCACATTTACAGTGATAATGGCACGAATTTCGTAGGTGCCAATCGTATCATAAAGAAGGAGTACCAAGACATCATAGCCACAATCAACACCGACTTCTTCAATAACATCAATGACATGAACATAAGGTGGCACTTCAACGCTCCTGCATGGCCAAGTGCAGGTGGGCTTTGGGAGGCTGCGGTGAAAAGCCTCAAATATCATCTAAAGCGCATCATCGGAGATCAGAAACTAACTTACGAGGAGTTTACTACACTCCTATATCAAATCGAGGCATGTCTGAACTCAAGGCCACTGTGTCAGTTGACAGAGAGCCCTGAAGACGACGTTCTCACGCCAGGTCACTTCTTGGTTGGCGGCCCGATTTTATCTAGACCACAGACTGATCCAGATCACATAAACCAATCAACAAGGTGGCAACTCATTCAATCAATGAACAAACAGCTTTGGAAAAGGTGGTCAAGCGAATATCTACAGCAACTGCAGGCTAGATCAAAATGGCGTAAGCCAAATAGAAACTTCGAAATCGATGACGTCGTTCTTATCAAGGACGAAAACTTGCCACCCGGCAAGTGGGCGCTAGGACGTATTCAAGCAGTTCATCCCGGAGGGGATGGCTTTGTCAGGGTAGTCAGCTTAAAAACCAAAAATAATATCATTCAACGTCCTGTCACCAGACTTGTGTTGTTACCAGTAAACGAGGATACAATACATGATCAAAAAGTCAACCATCAAAACAAATCAGACGAGCGAAGCAAGAGTAAGCGACTTCCTCGCAGCAACGTCTCATTGAAGAACCTATTCACTAGCTTCTTATTACTATTTATCATTTTATTATCATCTACTTCCGCGCAAATCTTACCTAATCATGATTCATATAATCTGACGTCATTAGAACAGAATCAAGCCATTTACTTCGATAGAATATCCAACCTTCAGTACATCCAGGACGAATGGCGTCTAGTTGTCTACTACAACATGACGACCTACTGGAAAGGCTTAGCCGACATCAAGAGCTACGTCAGTCATATCAAGTCATTATGCAACATCCATGCAAGTAAACAATATCAGAGTATCACCTATCAATTAGAGCACGAAATAAGCGAAATTGAACATTATGATATGTTACTCAAATATCAAAGTCCGAAGAGGCTGAAACGAGGCCTGGTAAACGGCGTGGGTTATATTGCCAACTCGTTATTCGGTGTACTAGACGAAAGGTTTGCTGAAAAATATAAGGATGACATCGAGCAGATCAGTCATAATGAGGAACATCTACAGAAACTTATAAGAAATCAAACAAGCATCTTAGAATCAGAGTTTAACATCGTACGCCGTAACGAGGACATCATGAATAAACAATTTTCCTTTATCAAACAACGACTTCAAAATATATCAACTGAGGTCAATAAAGTACGTTTTGCAAATGAGGATAGCCTTTATATCACCTCATCGGCACTGGCAGCATCAATAATTCTCTCAAATATTCGTTGGATTCAGCAAACACTAATCGGTACCGTAACAGATATCTCACACGGGCGCATTGACAGTCATTTGCTGACACCGGAGCAGCTATCTCATCAGCTGAGCACTATCTCCAGTCAACTAAATGGTAAACTTACGATACCCGTGGACTTGAGGAATGTCAAGGATATATACCGTTTACTAAAGGTGTCAGCCAGAGTCTTCTCTAACTACTTAATCATTGAAATCAAGGTTCCACTCCTAAGCAACGAATTGTTTGAGTTGAACAAAATCATACCTATCTCGCAAAAGAGAGGACAACAATATTATCATCTCATTCCATCAGTACCGCTTGTAGCCTACAATCTGCGCAAAGATACAACATTTCTTTTATCAGAAGCAGACCTACAATCATGCACGCATGTTCCCAACGATATCTTGTTATGCTCATTTAACATGCCCATCTACAACATAAACATGAGGCAGTCTATCTGCGAAATCAAAATATTCAATGAAAAACAACTATGCCACTCCGTAAAATCGTCATGTGACGAGCAATGGATCAAATTACACAGGCCGAACAGCTGGTTGTATACATGTTGCTCGGAATGCCAAACTCGCATTATTTGCGCCAACGCAATCACAATGGTGAACCTTGTCGGCAACGGGATTATTACCCTAGGTCAAGGTTGCACATTGAAAGGAGAGACCTTTAGAATTTATGCTCATAACAATTTCATCAATCATGTAAATATTCATCATCACATCGAAGTCCCAGAGGTGTCCGTACTAAATAAAATCATGAAAACGTCTGCACCAGAGAACTTCAGTGAGGCCGAAGACCATCATCTCATTTGGAATCAATTAAGGGCTCAGATTGACGAGGTTAAGGAACAGTCGTCTACAGATCTGAGCATTCACGACATTCATCACTACACTGTATTATACATCAGTGTAGCTTCGGTCATCATCTTGAGTGGCGTCGTCGTGTACCTCATCAGCAGACAACGAAGAACGGGCAGGACATCAGCGTCGCCGGCCCCCCAGGGCCAAGAGGCTCTCGGAGCGGGGCCTACAGACGCGCGGCAACGGGGACTGCTGGTCGCGCCGGCAGACACGGCGCCAGTGGCATCGCGTTTAGCGGAATCAGTGCAAAAGTGTAGTGAAGTGTTCACAATCAGTGGTGTAGACAGGGCTACCTCGCCCACGTTTCTACGTTCAGTGCACTTACAAGACCGCGATGATTAAAGAAGTGGTGTGTTTTAGAATAGTCGTTATAGTTACTTTTATCACATTTGTATCATTAGCTATCTATACAATTATCATTTTACTATTCAATATCATTCTACTATTTTACTTGTTATCAGTCAATCAATCATGTCAGTTTTCCCATTCGGGCGGGCAGGATGTACGGAACCGCACATTAGTTTAAGACTCACGCGCCGTGCATTCTGTGCGCTCAGCATTTTGTACCTAGCAAAGGTAATTTGTATAAGTACATTAATTCAATAAATCAGTGTTCAACGGACATTCGCTGTGGTCGGTTTTATTTCATCACCATCCCCATAGAATCGCCCCGGCATCATCATTAAGTGTAGGGATCCCCTACACACTACGTTAATTAACATTGTTATAAAGTTATTTTACTTTAATTTATAAAGTAAATTTAAAGCCATAAAACAAAATTTATTGAAGAGCGGGAGGGGTAACCAGTCAGTTAGACCGTATTTATTACTTTGGCTAACTTTGACCCGCTATTTTGAATAAAATCCGGATAAAGTGATTAATTTATCATATTGTCTAGTCAATTTTGCTATTATATATAATGACCAGTCATTATGTATAATAGCTATTTAATCACTATGACTGTAACATATACATCTAAAAGACAAAATTTGACGGTTTCCGATTTGATTTCATTATACATTACAGAACGGCGACACCAGTGCGGCTAAGAATATGGTTTATGTCATTTTTCCTCACGCAACTACTTTGATGTTGCCAGTCGTTGCTGCACAATTGACACGTAACCAAGGGATAAAGATTCACAGAGTGATGGCTAGACTTTATAATACAGTGATCATAATTGGTAAGAAATATTATTTTCTAAGTAACTACTAAATATATCTAAACGATTGTGTGTTGTGTAATGTGTTCGAAAGTATTAATTTTAATAGTACATTATGATACATGTGTGCTATGTTGATCATTAAACTCGAGGTGGTATTATTCGCGCGAGCCGTAGGCGAGCGCAATAAGGAAGCCGAGAGTGTAATGATTAATGCACATGCGTTTCATACGACGTTTTTCAACACACTTGCGAGGAAATAAACAGACTTGTATTGTTAAATATTAACTTGTATGGATAATGGCGGGCTGGGTTTGTTTTTCCGCGCGCCGCGCTAGCGTGCGCGCGCAGGTTTACCCATAGAGTAAATAATGGTCATTTCTACACCTGCGCGCGCTTTGCTAGCGCGGCGCGCGTTTATTTACTTAAAGGCACAGACAAGACCGATAAACAGCCTATATAAAAAATATAATAAACACAAAATAATCTTTACACTGATCGTAGTGTTGTCGTGTGTCAAATTGTAGTTTAGTTAGTATGGAATTAGAAAGTACTATTGGCATAGAGAAATATACATTAATTCAGTGAGAATCCGCAATAATAGAATGCCAATGGTCTTTTCCGTTTGGTTCCGGGAGGGACGACGGACAATTATAAGGTGCATCCAGACAGAGCGAGGCATGCGCCGCAAGTGCTTTTTTTTGTATGTTAAATGCCTCAGCCTGAGGCAACCGTACATATAAAAAAAAAATCATTTGCGGCGCATGCCTCGCTCTGTCTGGATGAACGCGAAATATAAATTTTCTTAAGTTTTTTGCAATTCGCAGGTCAGTATCAGGTTGTATCTAGATCAAAATGTATATATATAATAGATATTATGTATTTACAGAATTATAGTCATTAGAATCATTAATATACATATATATTTAAGTTAGATTTGTTCCCTAAGAACTTTTCCATAAGTGATTTGTTCTTATGGAACAAATCTAACTTAGAAAGATGTATTTAATGATTCTAATGATTATAATTCTGTAAATACGTACCTGTTATAGTCGCGAATCATATTTTGATCAAGATACAACCTGACACTGACCTGAAAATTGCAAAAAACGTTAGAAAAATTGAATTTCGCGGGCTACAACTGCGCAGTCATCTTAAGGTAAATAAATTTTAGTTGATTTTGGGACCAAGGACACTTAAGACTATTAAAAAAAAAAGTGAAATATGGCTCGCGGATTCCTTTTGGCATGAAGTCTCTTTGAAGAGATTAAAAAAAAACGCACTACTCCGACCTCCGACTAGTAAATTAAATAGTTATTTTTTTTTTTTTTTTATTGCTGAATGGGCCCGCTCTTGACCTCGATCACGCCTGATGGAAAGCGTTGGATGAGGTCTATGATCGAACGAGCGTGCCCAGAAGATGCCTAAGGCACTGGAACTCCCACGCATCGACGAAACACAGCAGGCTGCTTGACGCCGAACTCCGGTGGGAGGGTGGTCGCAAACCAGGCGGGCGTTAGCCCTACCACCGCAAGGGAAGAATTGGCCAGTCAAATAAGATGTTGGGTGTGACTGCCCAGGATGCGCCGAGCGCTCGGTTCAGTTGAGTAACTGGTGGAACAAACTGCGCTACACGGGGAGGCTTCTTCATGCATCCCATTTATCTGTGGAATTAAAGCACAAGTACCGTAACGTAAAGAAAAAGCACGCGTTTGTAATATACTGCATTATGGACCTAAAAGCTGTGCATTAAGAGCCATTTTACGAGCAAGTGTGTTGAAAAATATATTAATTTATAAAATGTTGGTGAGATCACTACAAATATGATGCCAAAAATTTGTAATGATCTCATCACAATTGTCATTTTACGGGTAACAATTAGAGGGTCTTTATTTAAAATATTGCGCAAATTAATAACAATATAAAAACTAATTTCAGAATCGAAAGAAGCAGAAGCGAAATTAATAAAGGACTTTATACGTCTGATAAAAAAGAACCCCCTAGAGATCAAGTTATTGTCCAAGGTTCCTGCTGGGATGTACATGCTGCCAGTTATACTTATGTTAACTGTCAACTATGTCATTGTTTTGCTTCAGTTTAATCATATTATTTGATTTAATTTATTTTTGCAAATGTCATAATTATTATTCAAATAACTTCATATGATTTCTGACTTTTTATGTCGCTGGGGCTTCCACACTTCTGCAGCGCTTCAAAAATGTTCGCGGAAGCCCGTGTTGACTATGTTTATGCCATAATGAGAAAGAGGGTGGCGTCAATAATGGGTAGGTTGCGCGGAGGTTCTGACAGCATCCTAAAGATAATGACAAGGTGGATAGCTCCTTTGTAACGGCCTGGCCACGACCTTGCTGTTGTCAGCGGCAGCTTAGCGCGGGGCGGCGAGCGGTAAAAACAAGTATACAAAAATGTATGAACCATGCCACGACGCAACGCTCGAAGCGTCAACACTGGACAAAAGAAACCGTGCCGCTTGCCGCTAAGCCAAAAGTCGTGGCCGTTACGCCAACATAATGTTGAGCCACGTAGTTATTAGTTGTTGTTAGGTTAGTTTGAAAGTTTTACTAAAATAATCTTTAAGTCGTTGTTACTAATAGTATATGGATTGTGTATATTTTTGTGTGTGATCTGTAATAAATAAAAATATATATTTGTAATGTGTGTCTAAGTCATTTAATGTATTTTATAAAATTATAATTTTATTAAGTTTATTTTGAATAGCCATTTGCCAGTCTGTCCTTCTGCATGTTTGCTACTAGATAACATGAAAACAACTGAATGGATTTCAATGAAACTTCAGTATTTAATCAAGCTTGACAACTTACATATATTTTATTTCGAACGGTTGAATAGCCTGGCGAGATGGCTTCTAAGCCGTCTCGCCAGGCGACTTGATGAGTTCCAGCTACCAGAACAAGCCGGTTTTCGAAAAGCTTCAGTACAATTTGACAAACAGTATGAATGTAGTCTACCCACACCGTAACTACATGGTGTTTCGTGATTACTTATCATTAAAGATGAGAAATCTATGGCAGTGTTGGTTGTTTTCTAACTTACACCCAGAGTTAGTCGCTAGCTAAGTAAGCTAAGGTGTGTAATTTGTTTTTTTTGGAAATTTCTCTACTTACAGTATTGATCACTTAGCAGTTATTAAAATAATATTTGCTTTTGACCATTAAAAATGTTATTTCTGTTTCGTGGTTGCCACACACAATATTACAAAAATCTGTCTTCATCAAACTTGTTGAATAATTTATTGTTTATGGATAATCTCTTAGGCGAATAGGTACGGTAACGGTCAGTACTGCATTACCACCGTAAGGATTGTTTTGCTGTGAACACGCGCGGTACAGGCCGTATATACGTATGTGTGTATAAGTGATGTATTAACACAGAACGCACACCTCAGAATTTATACACTGGTGTCGAGCGAAGTCAGCGAAACAAAAACATATCGCTTTTTCACACACGCAGCGTACGTAATTAAGTATGACCTTGGTCGGCTCAAACCATTGCTAAAATTGACAACATTGTTACAAGGCCCGATAGCTGATAGTGTAACGCATCGGATTGGCAAACATATAGGCCCAAGTTCCAATCTCGAAATGATATTTTTTTCTTTTCATCAATTATCTTCATCTGTTCTTTTATTATTCGATAAATTAATAAACGAGAATACTTAATAATGTAATAATTGTTTTTATTATTATATAGTTAGTGAAATATGGGGTAAAGAATAAAAATGTTTTATGTTTATTCATTATAATTTTATAAAGAATAAATAAACTTCTAGTTTAGGACTTATTGTGGTTATAGCTTAAGTATTCATTTTCATTACGAAAAGAAGATTGAAACTAAACCTCAAAATAATCCTTATTACGAATATGCTACAGTATAATTTTATTATTACTAGGTATAATCAATTTATAATTTAATCCTTAGTATAATGCCCATTATTATCAATGCAATCTTGTAAACGCTGGCGCATGGGCCCTACAATATTGCATAGGTTTTTGAGCTCGTTTTCGTTTGCACGGCGAACGGTTCGTAAAGACGTGTTGAATAATTCGGCAAAATATCTTGTTGGTATATAACCAATTGTTTCATATTCACTGACCAGCTGGGGCATTCCACGCAGCAAGGATACCCTCTTCCTTATTTAGTGACCCTCCGAGTCACAGTAGGTAATTTCTCTAAAACAAAAAAAGAGTACTGTTAGTCTACTAGCAAAATACGAATACTATTGAGAAACAAAATTATAATGAAAATAGAAATGTTACATGTAAGGATAATATAATGTTATATTCATCATTTAAAATCTAGGACTTCGAAATTATAATTTTTTCTTCTATTTAGACCTTATAATACGTTTAAAAAAATAACTACAAGGATCAGCAGTTCTATTTTAATAAAATAAATGTTTGAAAAAATAATTAAATCATATTCATAATACTCACATTCAGTTCAGTTTCATAAGATATTTGTGTTATATTAAATCCACTTTTACGCAGCGCAATCACATTCGCTTTCATTTCAATATTCTGCATTTTAAAAGGAACTACAACACGGCTAATATAACACACGTCGCTAACCCACTATAATTAACAACCAACAAACAACGTTCTATTTAATCGCGGTGAATGACTCGTAACTTAACTGTATCTACCTTATAAGTAATTTATTTAACTGTGGGTATAATCATAAAGTTTTACGAATTAAGCGCACAAGACGAACATGGCAAGGAAATATATTACTATAGTCATAAGCGTCATTATTCGAAGTAATTATTAAAAAACATTTAAAAAAACTATCACCGCGCGTGAGATTCGAACCCACGGCTCGCTACGCAGGACGCGCTTACCCAAATGTGATAACCGCTAAGCTATCATGCCACATACCGTAGTGGTTGAATTAATGAAATACAATCAGTTGCAAATTAATGTGAGTGTGTGTGTCTACAGTAGAGAAATAGCTAATTAAAAGAAGGTCGTAAGTAAAACCAAAGTGTCAATCTATTGCTTTGTGAAATTACTACTCCACTTATGACCGTGGCCGTACATAAATTA
This sequence comes from Amphipoea lucens, assembly GCA_947508005.1. Lineage (NCBI taxonomy): Eukaryota > Metazoa > Arthropoda > Insecta > Lepidoptera > Noctuidae > Amphipoea > Amphipoea lucens. The sequence goes on from OX382367.1 coordinate 17,817,429, forward strand.
TTGTAGCCAGAAGAAAATCACGAAATGTATGATTATTGTTCAGATATTTGTTCAGACACTGCTGAACACTATAAAAGAAAAATCAGCTGTTGCCGTAAATAGATAATTCAATTAAACCATTTACCTTAATTAACAAAAATAACAAAATTAAAACCTAACTTAACTAAAACTATACAAAAACTAAAATATAGCGTCGAAAAATTCATCCGCATCGCTCGACTGGTAATGTACCCAAGAGACTGGCGGCATTGCCACGTTGTATGGCAATGCTTAGCCTTTGGCCAAAGTAAAAGCCAGCCCTTGGGTCACGGGAAGTGTCAACCAGGCGTTTTGAAATTTCTTTAAAAAGGCCATGAGCACTCGGACCCCACGGCCCGAGGGTTTCAACCCCAAACGGCTCGAAAATATAATTTCCGATAAGGTTATTATATTTTCGCCGCTTGAGGTTTTCCGCAGCCGCAGCAGCAGCGTCAGCACAGCATGCCGATCCAGGAAGGTGGGATGGCGCAAGAGTATCGACACAAGTTGCGTTCCACACTAAAGGCCTACCCACCTTCCAAGGAAATGGAGACATACCGTCCGGTCTCTTGCCATCGTCGCGTACCAAGCCATTGGGTTCTAAAACAGCTGGAACGCCGACGGTAACAAGAGCTCGTCGGATGATATCATTAATGTTCGCGTGGCGCGCTAAGCGACCCGCACTTCGGCTGCAAGACAGGCCGTGGTGTCCGAGGCTGTTGACATCTTCGCCACAGTGACAGCGATGAGGGGAACAGCAAGGAGTACCTAGTCGCAGGGAAGAAGCGAGGCGAAAAGTAGTGTCGTCGAACAAAGTGCCTATGTTCGACGAAGGTAGTGCATGAAGCCAAAGTCCCGACTCCCATCTACCCACAGCCAGCAGGCGCGCACGTTTCGCAGAAGTAGCAAAAGAGATTATTTTTAGTGGGTTACCCGGAACCGAACTAGTTAGATTAGGTTAATTATTAAAAAAAAAAAACAATGTTAGGTTAGGGTAGGTTAAAACTGTGACCCCTACGCACGAGCCGAGCGAGCGAAGCGAGCGGTGCCGCGGCAGCGGCCGGCGAGTGCCAGAAACGACTAGATTATATACATAGAAAATGAGTTGTTTGTGAAATAAATAGTGTACGAAACGTTGGTTGTAAACTAAAAATTTCAATGGAGTTTTGGTGAAACATTAGTGAACCCCTCATTTTATTATAAACAATTTTGTTGTTGAAAGTACCTGCATTCAGATTTTTTTAAGCATTCGGGATCCAACGGAAATACTTTTCGGGACTCAACGACAATAAAACGTAATTATCTTGCATTTTTTAAATTCGGGATCCAACGGAAATCTATATACTTATAATAAATCTGTAGAGAGGTCAATTCTGTACATGAAATATATTTTCAAAATAACTATCAGGGGGTGATTAGTGATCGATACTGGTGCCAAAAATGGAATCAGTAAAATTTTTGTCTGTCTGTCTGTCTGTCTGTCTGTCGGTCTGTATGTTCCTTATAGAAACAAAAACTACTGGACGGATTTTAACGAAACTTGGTACAATTATTCTTCATACTCCTGGGCAGGTTATAGTATACTTTTCATCACGCTACAATCAATAGGAGCAGAGTAGTGAAGGGAAATGTTGGTAAAACGGGAGAAGTTACTCCATTTTTTAAGCTTCCGTCGCGTGTGCAGCCTTAATGGTTAAAGTTACATAGAAATCATGTATGACGGAAATATTCTAGATAAAATTGTCTAAAAAATATCCCGCAACAGCATATGTCTATCTTTTATGGTTGACTCACAATAACACGTGTAACTCCTGATAGCTTAGCAGTTCGGAGCATTCTGATTATATTTGTTTACTCTTACGTTTATAATACTCTCACTCATCCCTAATTTAAAAAAGTTAATATTATTACCTATTCAATAAAAAAAGAATCATAGAAACCGGTATAGAAACACCAAACTTATACATGAAATAAGCCATCGCGCCGTCACACGTCTGAATCATGCTATAAGGATTATATTTGTGTAACGGTTGCCGCGCTCGACACTGGTCGCGGTAGTGTATAAAAAGGCGGGAGGTCCGAGAGCGTCAGAGCGAGCTTCATTCAATATTTGGCTGTTGATGCGTTCAGAGCGTTCGACCTTATTGACAGACAATAATTGATATTGAGAAACCGTGCTTATCAGCGCGACTTTTAGTCTTTAAATTGTTTATTTGAATTTCTTTTGTTGTTATTTTGTAAAATAGGTATGAGTTGTTTTGGTAGTTTAAATATTCGTTCAAATTAAAAATTATTAAGCGTTGGTAATTTTATTAATTAAAGTAGGTAGTTATAGGTATTTATTTTGAAATTTTACACAATGGTTCCCTTTATAATGTAGACAAGGAATTAGGAAGGATTTTTTAAATTCAACCCCTAAGGGAGTTAAATAGGGGATGAAAGTTTTTATGAAAGTCCGTCAGTTTTAAAGTTAGGATCTTCAAATTTTGTGTTTAGGCTGACAACTAAAAATTAATTTATACGTGTCTCAGCGTTTTTGATAATTCCAACCCCAAAGGGTTAAAAAGGGGGATAAAGTTGTGTATGAAAGTCCGTCAGTTTAAAAGTTAGGGTCTTCAAATTTTGTATTCAGGCTAACGATTGAAAATTAATTTATACGTGTCTCAGCGTTTTTGATAATTTCTCCCCCAAAGGAGGATGAACGAACTGACTGAAATATCAACGCACACTCTAAACTGCTGGTCCTAGGGACATGAGTTTTGGAGGTTGTGTTCTTCGTGCAGAGTAGGTATCGAATAAGAAGGGGTTTTTGGAAATTCAACCTTTAAGAGGGTGAAAAGGGGGGATTTTGTTTGTATGAAAAATCTTATTTATTGAGTTAATAACCTTGAAACTTGGCACGAATACTTATCTAAGTAAATTATGAAATTTGGAATTTTTCGTTTTTCTAAAATACCCCCTAAAGAGGTAATGGGGGGGTGTTAAAATAAGTATGGAAGAATTTTAACGCCCTGTCCGATTAACTTGGAACTCAGTATTTATACTAAGGACTAAAAATAATTAATAACGTGTATCAGGGTTTTTCGAAAATCTACCCCTGACTGTATGAAAAGAGGTAGTTAATTTTAAAGGGGAGGATTTTACTGCGTGGCTTGATTAGCTCGAAAATTGGTATAAATAAACTTTGAGTCAAGTTATGAACACATATTAAACGATTTTTCAAAATTCTACCCCTGTGGGGGTGAAAAGCGGGGATAGTTTCTTTGAAAAATCTGATTCCTTTGTTCTATAAACTTAAAAATTGGCCCGAATACTTATTTATTTAAGTTAATTATAAAGATCATACCAACATTCATTTTCGAAACTTTTAGAGGAAAGTACGAATTTCACGCGGACGAAGTCGCGGGCAGAAGCTAGTACATAATAATGTTTTGCGGGATCCGACGCCAAAAATATTAAAATGGGATTCAAAAGCGGGATCCAACGGAAATAAATCTTGTATTTTCCGAGGAGTTAGGCTGAAGTATACCTATAGTCCAACATCAGACTCCGGGCTGCTGCTGAGAAATTAGAAAGAAAAACCCAATAACGCTTTGCACGACTCGGGAATCGAACCCAGGACCACATGCTCAGCAGTAGCGCTGAACATGAGGCAAATACAAGTACCTGGCTTCTAAAGCATATAGTGATACTTTTTCACAGCAATTTGCTTAATCTCGATATAATTCAACCCATTCTTTAATCTGTTTCCTTCTGATATAACATTGCTCATCCGAACTGATATCACGGCTCCCTATTATCTCTTGAACGACTGATATCAACGGAATCAAACATTTTAAAAAATCAGCCACTAAATATACAAAATGAAATATTGAAAAACTTCAGTCATTCTTAAAACAGTTTGCGATATCGAAATTAGAATAAAATATACTCTTTCGTTTGTGGAACTTTTTGCGAAGTCCGTAGCTCTGTAAGCTATATTCGCGATCCAAAATAATATCAAAATAATGCCGGACCAGTATTTTTTCTTGATAGCATTATTTAATTTCTTATCTTTTTTAAACCATTCGTAGATACGGCTGACACCTTGCTCTAAGATTTAAAGGCACTGCTGTAACAGGTACTAGTCCCGACGAATGCAAAAGAGTTTATACATATTGAGACAGCAAAACAACCCCGAATTAATTTTATTTTATCATAGTTACCTTCTGCTCACAACAACAAATATAGTTCAATTGTTACGACTATTGTATGCAACGTGGTCTGGAAAAATATTTGGAATATAATAAAATATTTCTTAATTTTTGCCTGGCTTGAATCATTTCGGTATATATTTAAGTTTCCAATCAACATCAAATTGCACAACACTTTAATATCGTCATTTTCAATGTATACCTTGACGAAAACAATACCTACTGAAATAGTTATCATGGAAGTAAAGATAGACAATTACCGTACCTTACCTACTTATTTGAGAATTGTTAAATATGTATCAAAAGAACCTACATACTTATGTCTAACTGGCCATCTACTAGTGTAACTGTATGACATTACAGGAGAAATAAAAGACGGTCTGTTGAAAGCCACTCTGAAGTTTTAATAGGTTATGGGCCCAGACCCGCATTTTTTTAGTTTTCGACAAGTTTTATATAGTGCACAGTCATAAAAATGGCAGGAAATTACTCAGTAAACGTTATCAAGTTAAGGGGACGTGAGAATTATGATGATTGGGCGTTCGCGGTGGAAAACTATCTCATCTTGGAAGGCGTCGATTTGAACAGCGAGCAACCGCTAGATGAAGCAAACGACAAGAAAGCCAAAGCGAAAATTATTATGACTATCGATCCATCTCTTTATGTCCATATAAAAAATGAAAAGACAGTTCAAAGTTTATGGAAGAAATTAAAGTCATTGTTTGACGACTCCGGTTACACACGCAAGATCAGTTTGCTAAGGAATCTTATTTCTATTCGCTTGGAAACGTGTGAGTCCATGACTAGTTATGTCACGCAAGTTGTGGAAACAGCGCAGAAACTTAAAGGTACCGGTTTCGAGATTAACGACGAATGGATCGGGTCGTTACTTTTGGCAGGACTTCCGGAGAAATTTAGCCCAATGATCATGGCCATTGAGCATTCTGGTATGGCAATAAGTGCAGATGCTATTAAAACTAAACTATTGGATATGAGTACAGATTTCGAGGCGAAATCAGAAGGAGCATTCATCGCTAAAAATCATTATAAACGAGTTGGAGGTAACAGTAAAACAAATTCAAACTCCAAGCATAGTGACAACGAAACGCATCGTCAGGCGTCAACAAGCAAAACGTCAAAAGTTATTCGTTGCTATAAATGCAAAGAAATTGGGCATTACAAGAACCAATGTCCTTCAGGAAACTCGACAAAGGCGAAGATGAACGCATTCAGCGCGGTATTTTCAACGAGTGAATTTAGTCAAGACGACTGGTACGTTGATTCGGGCGCGAGTACTCATTTAGTGTCGGACAAAAATATGTTGACAAACATTTCGTATCAACCGAAAATTAAAGAAATAATAGTTGCTAATCGAACAAGTGTACAAGTAGTATGTTCGGGAGACTTGCAAATTACGACTGCAGTTGGAAACAAGCAGTATGATATACAGGTCAACAATGTTTTATGCGTGCCTAACCTCACCACAAATTTGTTATCAGTGAGTCGTATAATTCGAAGTGGAAACAACGTGAGATTCACTCATAAAGGATGCTTCATATACAACTCACATAATGACTGCATTGGTGAAGCAAAGTTAGAGAACGAAGTATACAAATTAAACATTGTGAAGTCTCAGCAAGTACTAGCGGCGGCAGTCAAAACTTCGAGAACGACGTGGCACAGACGATTAGGTCACATAAATCTTAATGACCTATGCAAAATGCAAAATGGAGCAGTTGAAGGCGTAACATTCTTTGACAAAAGTGGTGAAATTGATAAATTCAGCTGTACGGTATGCTGCCAGGGTAAACAGACAAGGTTACCGTTCCCTGTGAGTATGAGCAGAAGTCAGGATGTGCTGGATTTGGTCCACACGGACCTATGTGGACCAATGGAAAATAAATCACTTGGAATGGCTTCTTATTTTCTAATTTTTGTTGACGACTACAGCCGAATGTGTTTTGTGTATTTTCTTCAGTCAAAACATCAAACATTCAAGTACTTTAAAGAGTTCAAAAGGTTAGTCGAGAATCAGCAATCCAAGAAGATAAAAACATTAAGATCTGATAATGGCGGTGAGTTCTGTTCAACTGAAATGGAGGACTATTTGAAAAAATGTGGTATAGTACATCAGAAAACCACTGCATTTACTCCTGAACAGAATGGAGTAGCTGAGCGATATAACAGGTCTATTGTCGAGAAGGCACGCTGTCTCCTATTTGATGCAAATTTTGAAAAAAAGTTCTGGGCGGAGGCTGTCAACACTGCTGCATATTTGAAGAATAGATCGCCAGCAGTAAGCCTAGATAGGGATATTACACCCTATGAAATGTGGACGGGCAGAAAGCCAAATGTTAGCCATTTGCGGATCTTTGGCAGCCCAGTGATGGTCCATGTGCCCAAGGACAAGCGTAAAAAGTGGGACAAGAAGGCAAACAAGATGTTTCTAGTTGGTTACTCAGATAATACCAAAGGTTGCCGTCTATTTGACCCACAGTCACAGAAAATCATTGTTGCCAGAGATGTGGTAGTCATGGAGGATACCAATGACAGATCGCCAGCAACTGTACTGATAGAGGACCAACAGCCACCAGAGTGCACAGATAACAGTAAGTCAGATAGCACAGATGTGATAGAAAATGATGGGAGTGATGCAACTTATGTTCCTGGTGAAACATCGAGTGAATCAGATGACAGTTTCCATGATCCTCTCACACCGGCTGATATAACTGTTGTGACTCAGTCACAGGTTTTGGATCTTCCAAAGAAGCGTACTATAAGAAAGCCAAATTACTATGGTTATTCCAATATGTGTGTGGAAGATGTGACAGGTGAGCAGATTTCACTAAATGAAGCTACGAGTGGACCTGAGGCAGTACAGTGGCAGTGTGCAATGAAGGAAGAGTTGAAATCTTTTGAGGACAATGACACATGGGAGCTTGTGGACAGACCAAAAGATGGTACAGTGGTTAAAAACAAGTGGGTGTTCAAAAAGAAATACAATAGTGAAGGTGAAGTGCGGTACAGGGCAAGACTTGTTGCAAAGGGTTTTACTCAGAAGAAGGGTATTGACTTTACTGAAACATTCTCGCCTGTATTAAGGTATTCTACCCTTAGATTACTTTTTGCTTTAACTGTTAAACTTAACCTTGATATGAATCACCTTGATGTACCAACAGCTTTTTTGAATGGTTTTCTAAGTGAAAATGTATTTACTGAAATACCTGAGTGCTCTTCACTTGAGAATTGTCATAATAAAGTGTTGAAACTAAAAAGAGCAATGTATGGTCTCAAGCAATCTGCTAGGGCCTGGTATACTAGAGTAGAAGATTGTTTGTTAGGTTTAGGTTCCAGAAAATCTAAGTATGAACCTTGTCTCTTTATAAAGTGCAATAATAATGTGAAAGTGTTTGTGGCTTTATTTGTGGACGATTTCTTTGTGTTCTATAATTGTAAAAACTCTTATTTACAGTTAAAAACTGAACTTATAAATAGATTCAAAATAAAGGATTTGGGTCAGATTAAACAGTGTCTAGGCATGAGAGTTACTGTTAAAAAGGACTGTATTACTGTTGACCAAGAGCAATTTATATGTAATATTTTAGATAAATTTAATATGACAGATTATCATTGCTCAGATACCCCCATGGAAGTTAATCTAAAGTTAGACAAAGATGTAAATAATAATTGTGATAAAAAATACCCCTACCAACAGTTGATTGGTAGTCTTATGTACCTCTCCGTGTCAACAAGACCAGATATAGCTTATAGTGTTAGTTATTTAAGCCAATACAATAATTGTTTTAAAGAAACACATTGGAAACACTTAAAAAGATTGTTGAAATATCTGCAGAAAACTAAAAGCTATGGTCTAGTGTATAAGAAAAATAGTGATGGTTGTTTGCATGGCTTTGTTGATGCTGACTGGGCATCATGTACAATAGACAGAAGGTCTTATACAGGCTTTTGTTTTGTTATGTCAGGTTGTGTTATCTCTTATGAGTCCAGAAAGCAAAGAACTGTAGCTTTGTCATCAACAGAAGCTGGATACATGGCGTTGTCTGAAGCTTGCAAGGAGGCTATTTATTTAAACAATTTACTATGTGATATGTTAGAAATAAATGAAAGGACACCTGTAAGCCTGTATAGTGATAGCCAAAGCTCACTAAGTTTAGCTGCTAATCCGTTATTTCACAAACGGACCAAACACATAGATGTTCGACATCATTTTGTTCGTGAATGTGTATTTCATAACAGAGTTAAGCTTGAATATGTAACTACCTCTGAAATGCCAGCTGATTTACTTACAAAAAGTCTTTGTAGCAATAAACATTATAAGTTTCTAAGTTTGATGGGTGTTGAGAAAGTATAAGTTTTGTCTCAACATAGTTTTATATTTTATTTATGTTAATGTTTGTGTAGTTTACGTATGTTAATGTTTGTGTAGTTTATTTTGTTACGAGAGGATGTTAAATATGTATCAAAAGACTTATTTAACGTTAATTGACCGATAATTAATCTTATTCAAATTCATTTATTATTAATACTATTACTTATGTCAAAAATATAAGTACTATCATTAAATTTTGGGTTCATTAATAATGCGTCATTATCGACAGTCACTTACTTAAATGACCACCAAATAGCAAAGGCAGTCTCACTTTTCTTTCATGACAATTATTTGAGTATTGTAGTCGTCAAGGTATACATCGAAAATGACGATATTAAAGTGCTTAAAATATTTTCTGTTGGTTGAAAATATCTTAGGAATATACCGAAATTATTCAAGCCAAAAGCAAATTAAAAAATATTTTATTATTTTCCAAATATTTCTCCAAACCACGTTACATACAATAGCTCTAATAATTATAATAATTACAGAGAATTTGTTGTTAGCAGGGGATGACTACGACCAAATAAACTTAATTCGTGGTTATATATCTGTCTCAGTGTATATAAACTCTTTGGTATTCGTTGTGACTGGCACCTGTTACAGTAGTGCCTACAAATCTTACTATGAAAGCATGAGCCGCGTCTCTGAACGGTTTAAAGAAGACAACAAATTACATAATTCTATGAAGAAAAAATGCTGGTTCGGCTATATTTTGATATTATTTTGGATCGTGACTTTAGTTTACAGATCTATGGAAATTGCTATAACATTCCCGCAAATGAAAAGGCACATTGTACTTTCCATGTCGGTATCGCAAATTATCTTAAGAATGACAGTAGTTTTTCAGATTCTCATGTTCTGTTTTGTTGTTATGATAGTGGTTAATTTGTTAAAATGCTTGATTTCGTTGATATTCATCGTTCAGGAGAGAGTAGGGAGCCGTGATATTAGTTCGGATGAGCAATGTGATATCACAAGAGAACAAATTAAAGAATGGGTCGAATTATATCGAGATTTAGCAAATTGCTGTGAAAACGTAACGCTATGCTTTGGAAGCCAGGTACTTGTATTTGGAATTGATTTAAACTGTTGAAAAGTTGGCAGCGCTACTGCTGAACATGAGGTCTTGAGTTCATATCCCGAGTCGGGCAAATTGTTTTGGGTTTTTCTATCTGGAATTTCTCAGTAGCAGCCCGGAGTCTGGATTTGTACTATAGGTACAGTCGAGTTCATTAATATATTGGCAGTGACAATGTTTCAAAATATTGTAAGCGTTAAAATGATCATATAGTTCTATACAAACTCAGACATCAATAAAATGTTTTCATATAAACTGTTCATAAGTATGTTACGGTAGTGCAGTCAAAAATATCTGAATACTCTACGGAACATAAATGTCTAAATACTCTAGATTTCAATAAATTTGTTGCAACCTAGGATTCATAATTATCTATGCAGCTTTGAATATTCAACTAAATGGCCATTACCATTAAATTTATTTTTGCTTGCCGGAGCAGAAGTTCGAGTAATAATGCAATATTGCCGGTGAAGGATGTCATGACTGACAACTTCAAATTGATTTTGTTTCAAGATCTTTTTCTTAGAAAAATAATGGCATAGATATTTGTGAACCTAACTTTGCGCTAAATAATATGAACAAGGGATTGCGCACAATTTTTAGAGTCCTTGTCTGTAGTAACATTATTGATATAATGTAGTCACATATTTATGATGTCACAGATTGTTTACAATTTATTGTACGGCAAAGCTGTTTAGAGTTTTATGAAACTTACTATTGCCTATATATTTTTGATTCATGAACATGCTCAGATATTAAAGAACTCGACTGTACACCTCGGTCTAACTCTTCGGGAAATACAGGCGTGCTGTTATGCTATGTAATGACAAATATTTTTAAACAAATATTCTTTTTTGTTACTGAGTTATTGCCTGTTTTGTTTTGTTCAATAATTGAGTCCATCTCATCTTGCACATTCACTCACAAAGTCATAAAACACTCACAACAGTGACATATAACTATTGCATAATACTTTGGAGTTGGAAGAGAAATGAAACTCAAGATATTATGTTTTGACTAAACTATATTAATAATGTTATTTCTTACATACTTTTTAACATACGTTGGTCAGTGGTACTACCTCTGCCTCCTTCAATATTTAATGCACTAATTACAACACTGTATTACTACCGAACGCGCCTGGCATTCATTTGTGACAAGCGATATAAAAGCTGTTCGCCCTCAGTTCGTCTCAGTGATTCTGTCGACAGCGCAATGACGCAGGCGGCGTGCGCGCACGTATATACCACCGTCTCATGGTCGACACCTCAGTGCGCTGCCGCGCTCCGTAACGGCTGCACGTATGCTCCTATTATACGAGTATAGGTCACTACAATACTAACACTTCACATTACATCATTTTGGCCATTTTGTAATTTCTTATATAAGGAAGGGAGGCCTTTGCCGTGCAGTGGAACAGAAATGGCTGATATTAATAATAATAACCCCATCGCCGTATCTCTACGTTGACGTCCACTGAACTCTAGTCCTATGCCGGAAGAGTTTACTTTGCCGGAACAGGTCTAAGATGAGGAGCCACCGTAGCGTACAACCGGTACACTGTAGTGTTCTAATAATTGTGTGCTGCACCGGACGACGTTATAACGTCAGCGCCGGCTGTCGCTGAAAACCAGCGCTGGGGCTCTGTCTTGCATAAAGTTGCAGCATTATGCTGAGCGATAGTCGTTTTACGTGGATGTGACGCATGTTTCCCTAACCTTCCTTTTTTTGTGTTTATGTTCTTTTTTACGTCATGTTCACCGCAAATAAACGTATTTTCTTTCTTTCGATAACCATTATTGTTATGTTTCAGTTTTACTTCTCGGTAATATTGTCAATATTACATAATGTTTCGATGATATACTCAATGTTTTACTTGAGTTTTATAAATGTAAGTATGATACCACTTGGTTTCTCAATGGTAACATAACTGAGGGCGATTCAAGCCTAACAACACCCGTTTTGCTATAATTGGCTGGTAATGCTGCTAGGTTTTTGGTCACATTTCCTGTTGACAGCGATTCTGTCTTTTTTTTTGCCCTATGATTCCTTCCCCTTTCTTAATATAGTTATGTACAGTCACGAGCACAAAATATATTACTATGGACAATTCGGTGGTAAAAACTCATTTCATGATTCGTCCATTAATATTTGACGACAAATATAGGTATGTGATATTTTGTAGAAGTGGCAGCACAAATAAATGACATCGAAGGAACACATACAAGTGATGTCAAACAAAATATAAGATGCTGCATTGGTTTCAAAAATATGTGTGTGTCAATGTAATATTTATGACGCAAAATATGTCCGCTAATATTGCATTGACACATATTTTTGCAGTCAATGCAGCATCCTACATGTTGGGGTCGCATTTCTCCCAAGAAAGTTTTGGTGTGCCTTCGGTAACTGTAATTAATGTATACGTCTAAATGACAAAATTTGACGGTTTCCGATTTGGTTTCTTTATAAATTACAGAACGGCGACACCAGTGCAGCTAAGAAAATGGTTTATGTCGTATTTATTCACGCAACTACTTTGATGTTGCCAGTCGTTGCTGCACAATCGTCTCGTAACCAAGGGATAAAGATTCACAGAGTGGTGGCTAGACTTTATAATACAGTGATCATAATTGGTAAGAAATATTATTTTCTCGCACTCGTAACTACTAAATATATCTAAACGATTGTGTGTTGTGCAATGTGTACGCAAATATTAATTTTAAAATATTTTAATTTATAAAATGTGAGATTATTATTACAAATGTGATACCAAAAATAGTATTCTCATCACGATTGTCATTTAATTTACTGGCAACCTTCAAAGGCGTCTTTATTTAAAATGTTGCGTAAATTAATAAACAATATAAAAACCAATTTCAGATTCGAAAGAAGCAGAAGCGAAATTAATAAAGGACTTCATACGTATGATAAAAAAGAACCCCCTAGAGATCAAGTTATCCTCCAAGGTTCCTGCTGGGATGTACATGCTGCCAGTTATACTTATGTTAACTGTCAACTATGTCATTGTTTTGCTTCAGTTTAATCATATTATTTGAATTCAATTATTTTTGCAAATATCTTAATATTAATCAAATAACTTCATATGATTTCTGACTTTTTATGTTGCTGGGGCTTTCACACTTCTGCAGCGCTTCGAAAATGTTCGCGGAAGCCCGTGTTGACTGTTTTTATGCCATAATGAAAAAGGCGCTAGCGTCAATAATAGGTAGGTTGCGCGGAGGTTCTGACAGCATCCTATAGATAATGTTTCACAAGGTGGACAGCCCCTTTGTAACGGGCTGGCCACGACCAAGCTGCTCTCAGCGGCAGCTTAGCGCGGGGCGGCGAGCGGTAAAAACAAGTATACAAAAATGTATGAACCAAGCCACGACGCACCGCTCGAAACGTCAACACTGGACAAAAGAAACCGCGCCGCTTGCCGCTAAGCCAAAAGTCGTGGCCGGGCGGCTACGCACTGGCTGCAGAGGCACGTGCCAACATAATGTTGAGCCACGTAGTTATTAGTTGTTGTTTGTTAGGTATGTTTGAAAGTTTTACTAAAATAATCTTTAAGTCGTTGTTACTAATACTATATGGATTGTGTATATTTTTGTGTGTGATCTGTAATAAATGAAAATATATATTTGTAATGTGTGTCTAATCATTTAATGTATGATAATGATAATTTTATTAAGTTTATTTTGAATGGCCATTTGCTAGTATGTCCTTCTGCATGTTTGTTACTAGATAACATGAAAATAACTTAATGGATTTCAATGAAACTTGAGTATTTAATAAAGCTTGACAATTTACATATATTTTATTTCGAACGGTCGAGTAGTAGAAGCCGTCTCGCCTGGCGACTTGATGAACAAACCGGTTATCGAAAAGGCTTCAGTAGGTACAATTTGACAAACAGTATGAATGTCGTCTACCGTCGTTCATGGTGTTTCATGATTACAATGACAAATCTATGGCACTGTTGGTTGTTTTCTGACTTACACCCAGAATTAGTCGCTAACTAAGGTGTGTAATTTTATTTTTAGAAATTTTACTACTACAGTATTATTTTATCACTTAGCAGTAAGTAATTAAAATAATGTTTGCTTTTGACCAATATAACTGTTATTGCTTTTTCGTGGTTGCCACACACAATATTACAAAAATCTGTCTTCATCAAAATGGTTGAATAATTTATTGTTTATGGATAACTAATCTCTTAGGCGAATACAGAAATTATTGTAGTCAGAAGAATAAAAAAACTAATTTCACATTTGAATGAATCTGAAGCGAAATTGATAAATCCTTTATCCTTATACGTCTGACGAAATTGTTATATTGCAATTTATTAATGTTATTTCATTCAGTTTTTCGTAGTGTGTGTGTTCCTTCAACTTCTGAGTTTAGGCTTTATAATATTAAATAATATTATATTATTTACGTCATTTATTTTCCATTCCTGCATCCTTATTAGGTAACACACTAACAATCACAATCTGAATCATATTGAAGGATATTGCGAATCCATTGCTTCAAATCTTCGAAAAATTTGTCTGCTCAACAACGTAAATAACGCAATGAATGTTGTTGAACAATCAAAATCAAAGCCATTCCTACTGTTAGTATGTTACGCAATTACTCCTCTGTTGTGTGACTTTATTCTTTTTGTGTTCATACAATTGTGTTCATAGAATTCTGAGTATTCGGTCTATCTCAAATATCTCAATCAATATGTCTGTGTTACAACTGTGTTAGGGTCGGCTTTCAGTCTAACGGGATGCAGCTGAATACCAGATACATAAAGCGACTGCCTATCTAACCTCCACAACCCAGTATCTGGGTAACACGATACCCGTTGTTAAGGGCCTATACTACGTCAGATTGCGAATATTGCCTTAGCATTAACGGCTGTAGTTTCAACAGTTCTGCAGTATTCATTTATAAAATCAAGTTTGAAATGGTTCAAAATCGTAATCTCATGTCAATGTCAAAACATAGTCAAAAATTTTGGGAGGTAAACGTAGCTATTTTAGACAGTTCCCAATGTATGGTGTTTTCAATATATTCAGCAAAACTATTTTTATAAACAATTTTGTCTATTTATTGATAGGATGTAAAAAGACTCATAGCAGTCGTACATCAAACTAAGTAACATTGCACAAAAGTAATTGCTGGGAATCGACTTTAATTTTTGATATGAAAATTTGCCTACCACAAACAGCAAATTTTACACCCGCATGAAACTGTGCAGGGGTCGTGGAGGTATTTAAAGTTGTGTTACTTATAATATCAAAAACTTGTTTTCGTAAAAAATATCAGTAAAAGTTGGAATTTTGACCTCAACATCTCCGTAACCAGAAAGTTTCTAGTACAGACGCCAGCACATCAAGCTACTAATAGGAGACTAGAAACTTTGAACTTCTTTAACAAATTTTGAAAAAAAAAAAATCGATCAGTCGGCAAAAAAATGGCCAATTTACACAAAACCTTTTTTTATAGTAAGACGCCATTTTCAGAAGCAGTTTTATGAAGAAAAGTGTAATCGTTTGCTATCAACAAATACTGAAAAATTAGTTTTCATTCATCGCAAGTAATCACAACTTACCACTCATAGATTTTGAGAATTATGTACAGACGCCAGCACATCCTACCCGAAACTGCCAAATTTTCCCAATCAGTTGATTGGGAAAATTTGGAAGTTTTGGGTAGCTTGATGTTTTCAACTTTATCGCTAAAGCATAAGGTTCAATGTTTTGAACCTTATGCTTTAGCGATAAAGTTGAAAATCTACAGGGTGTTACGGAAAGGGTATATCAATACAAACGGGTTGAAGAGTGTATCTGGTCTAGAATCTCTGTACAAAATTTCAGCTCAAAAGCAATAACTTTGAAAATGCTAAATATTTTTTTATTTCGATAGTTTATTAAATTGAAATCATAACAAACGTGTCACCGCACTACGAGGGTCATTATCCATTATCTGTAGTGTGTCTGTGCGCCTAGTACACGCACATCACGCCGCCGCGCGCTAGTGCAGCGCCGTGATGTCGAAATAAAAAAATATTAAGCATTTTCAAAGTTAATGCTTTTGAGCTGAAATTTTGTACAGAGATTCTAGACCAGATACACTCTTCAACCCGTTTGTA
This sequence comes from Amphipoea lucens, assembly GCA_947508005.1. Classification (NCBI taxonomy): domain Eukaryota; kingdom Metazoa; phylum Arthropoda; class Insecta; order Lepidoptera; family Noctuidae; genus Amphipoea; species Amphipoea lucens. Next base: position 17,833,259 of record OX382367.1, read on the forward strand.
TTGATTTACCCTTTCCGTAACACCCTGTATAAGGTTCAAAGTTGATTGAGAAAATTTGATAGTTTCGGTTAGCTTGATGTGCTGGCGTCTATATGTGAAATTTTGTGGTTTAACTGGTCAAGCGGTGCGGTTCGCCGATCGGCGACGAAACAATAGAAAATCAATTGTGTCTCATTAGCGGAGCTTGACAGATCAAGTTAATACATTTTTTTTATCAATATTCGGCCCGACCTCGAATATTATAGAGATTAGCCTAATAGGCCAGATGTTAATCAAATATTCTAGTTTTCACATGCGTTTTACATGAAGGCGTGTGTTTTTTTCTTGATCACTACGTAATCCGGAACGCCTCTCTGGAAGTTTTTATTTCATACTTAAGTGATAGGATTCAAAGCGTTGATTTTAACGAAAATTGATCACTCGGATCTCTTGTAACAATGGGGGTCCCTCAAATCTTAATTTTTGGCTCTTTTTTGGCTTAGCGTAGTGGTTATCATCTGCCTACAGCAACAGTCCACTGCTGGACATAAGCCTCACATATTGCACGCCGTTCAACTCCATTTTCAGCAACTCTTATCCAGCTGCTACCAGCCACCCTGCGTAGATCGTCGCTCCACCTAATTTGAGGTTATTCTACTTTACGTTTTCCGATTCGCAGTGTTCACTCAAGAACATGTCTACCTCAACGGTCATAGTTTCCCATTGCCACTTCAGTTTGCATGTTCTGTAAGCTATGTCGACAACTTTGGTTCTCTGCCGGACCACTTCATTCCGGATTCTATCCCTCCTATGAGACTCCAAGCATAGCTCGTTCTATAGCTCGCTGAGCGGCCTTGAATTTTGGACTAGCGACTGTGAGTGTCCACGTTTTGGCCCAAACCACTAAAACGCTCGCGGCTCGCTTACGGCGGGAACACGGGCACGCGTTAGCACTCATCCGTGAACCCGCCGTGGCTGTCCGTAACCGGACCCTCCTCTGGGGAGTATTCCCCATCACCGGCGCACCAAAACACATAGCATGCCGTGTCCACCCCAGAGACCAAACCAGCACATGGGCGCCAGACGACCTCGTGTCTTGGCACCCTTGTTCCCCCTGCGACGGGTCAGGTCATTGGCTCCGCCGCCTGCCTATTTTCGGCCGCAGAAGATAGGGAGAGCGGCCAACGTTATACCAACACGCCTCCTCCCCTTTGGCCCCACCGCGTCCGCCATCAGACGGTGGCGACACCGTCAAGGCCGCAGAAGGTACGAAGAGCGGCGCACCGCAATACCGGCACTCCTCTCTCGCCGTGGCCTCCAACCCTCAGCCGCGATTCCTCCCATAGGAAATCGCGGCCCGCCTAAGTTGCGATGTTGCCCAAGCGGCACCGTAACCTATTTGTTGGCCGCTACGTCGTCGGCTTACCGGCAAAAGCCCTGACGAGCGTCCCCTCTTCGCGTTCCTCTTCGCTTCACCGTGGATGATCAAGCCACGGCTACTGAGCCCCCTGCCTCGACAATGTGGGAACCCACCGGGGGGGGGGCCTAAACGCTGCCTAGCTCAGCTAAATTCGTCTGTTAACCGGGTCTCAAAGCTGTTCTTACTAAGCTGCTGAGTTTTCCCTAGGTAAAAGTATTCTCGGACAACCTTGGAATCATTAACATTAACTGCAATCGTTGAACATAACCTGGGTTTTGTCCAAGTTCATACCAGACCAATGCGTATGAATCAACTAGGCCTCACGGTATCTGCTGCAAGTCATGCAGCGATTCAGCCGCTATGCACACACATGCACATAAATGTACATAGGCGGACTTAATGCCGTAGGCATTTTCTACTAGTCAACCTTTGGGTGATGCAGAGACAAACAGTGGTAGGTGCAATAATAAAAATTGAGGAATAAATATTTTATGTATAAATATAAGCAGAAACCTATAAAAACTATGAATATATACCTAATTACATAGAATTATAAGCACAAATAAATATATATGAATATACTTACGAAAAAGAAATAAGACAATCAATGAGAAAATATTATAGTTGTGATGATACTGCCAGCTTCTTGCGAATATGCTCGCGAACCTTAACTTTAATCCTTATCTTAATCGGCTGGTTGCCATCCTGATTTCCTGGGGAAGCGCATTCCACAGAGAGACAGACTGCACGAAGAAGGAAGAGTGAATGAAGTCTGTGCCGTGAGTGGGACATTGTAGAAGACGACTGTGTGATGAACGTAGATTTCTATTGTGGTTGGCGCAAATGTACTGAAAGTGGGGGGCTAGATTACCAGGGGAAGATGGAGAATCAAGAAATTAAAACAAGGTGGTCAGCGCCCTTAGCTCTCTGCGCTGGCGTATGGGCAACCACTTTAAAAGCGACCAATGCATGCGCCACCGATCGATGTGTGATGTTAATGCCGCGTCCTTTCCAGTTCAGTGTCTTAAACACATCCTCCAATAATACTAGAGACCAATATGTCCCTGACAACCATACCTATCCACGTAAAGAAGTGAGAACTTCTTTACGTGGATAGGTATGTTTAGTTGGCTAGTCTTGAGTTTGGACTGTCATTGTCATTCATGCGTTTTCATGAAGATATTTCAGCACTTCGATGTATATCGCCAATGGAATTGGCATCGATGCAGCAATTCCAAGACAGACCATAGCCCTGATTCACTACCATACGACAGGCTATCGTATCGAAAACTTGCCATTTCAATAACCTGATTTGACTTCCCCTCAACAGCAAATAGCTGTTGGAATAATAGCGGGCGTCTATTTGATTTAAACTGACAAAATTTTCGGGTTTTGGACTTGTGAACGGCGTTGAGAAGACTCCTACGATAACAATGATTAATGTTCGATACGATACGGAAGCATATCGAGTGATTGTGAATAAGAGGGCAGGTCTCGATAGAGTCAAAAGCTTGCTCATAGACCACAAACGCAAGACCAAGGTGCCGATTACACTCTTCGAATTTCTGTATAATTTTTCGCACTGTATAGATGAGGTTTATTGTGCTGTATCTTCCTCGAAAGCCGTCTGATCCGGTGGCTAAAAGTCGGTAGAGAGTCGGTTCAGTTCAGTAGAAGATTCGTGACGATGCTTGAAAACAATTTAGAGATACGCTACTAAAAATTTAAATGGGTCTGTACTTTCTAACCATAGTAATACAAAATAGACAAGTACTTATAGAAGAACGTGTTTGACAACCAATTTGAGAGAGTTTGTTTCAAGAGTTGTCAACTGATCGACCAATTTGAGAGTTGTTACAACTCTATATTAGATCTCATCATCGCGCGTTCGTAGTATACAAGTTAGAAGATGATTTCCGAAGCGCCTACTTTTTGTTGGGCATCGGTGCGTAGGTTACCTTGGCAAATTAGCTAAATTATTCATTAGTACATTATATATATTAAATATTAGCTGTTAAATTATAATGTACTAAAGAATAATTTTAACTTATTTCTCTATCAAAATAATTCCATTTTATTATATACAGTAGACGTCGATTTCGTATATAATCATAATTTAGTAATTTATTACCAAGCCTACGTCCATCAACAATGTTGTTCACCCTAACTGAATCAGTATGTCAGAGCAAATGGGATAGAATGATACATAGCGCGGGGAAGTGGGGGCAAAATATGAATTTGAGCTGAACTGTTACAAGCCCTTAAGACTGGTGGTCAGACTTTCGGGCTTCTAACTACCCGTAACGACTGACAAAGATCTACGAATGACAGCCAGTACCAACGGCATAACGTGTTTTCCGAGGCACAGAGGGGTCTCGATATTAATGGTCACCCATCCATGGACTAACCTCTACAAGTGCAGTTTAACCTTAGATCGACCCCTCTGGCTGTAATTATCTATCCACGAGCAAGACTGGAGGCAGTATGCTGCCTATCTATAGATGATAAATGATTGGTAAAACGTACTTGCTTGGTGACAGCTTTAGTGATGATTACTTAATGTAGGTAAACTACTTAACAACATTAAAACAACAAAATGTTTCCGCTCATTAATATAACAACTTTAGCAAGACAACGTTGGAAATACAAATGGGGACATTTTTAAAGAAGTGGGTTAAACATTTTTTGTTAATGGAGAATCTCTTAGACATATACAGGAATTATCGTAGCCAGAAGAAGATCACGAAATGTATGATTATTGTTCTGATATTTGTTCAGACTCTGCTGCACACTATAAAAAAATCAGTTGTTGCCTACATTTAATATGTTCTAGGGAACAACTGATTTTTTTTTTGCGATTCCAGAATTTTTTCCATAGTAAAAGTTGTTCATAACGATGAGTACAATAACTAATTAATACTAACACTTATTTCAAAAATATGATTATTATCATTAGATGTTGGGTTCATTAATAATGCGTCATTATCGATAGTCACTTACTTAAATGACCACCAAATAGCAAAGGTAGTCTTACTTTATTGTATTCGTCAAGGTATACACCGAAAATGACGATATTAAAGTCTTTGAAATATTTTCTGTTGGTTGAAAATATCTTGGGAATATACCGAAATTATTCAAGTCAAAAGAAAATCAAAAAATATTTTATTATTTTCCAAGTATTTCTCCAAACCACGTTACATACCATAGCTCTAATAATAATTGAACAGATTTTGTTGTTCGCAGAGGGTGATTATGATCAAATAAAATTAATTCGTGGTTGTTTAGCTCTCTTAGTGTATATAAACTCTTTGGTATTCGTTGTGACTGGCACCTGTTACAGTACCGCCTTCAAATCTTACTACGAAAGCATGAGCCGCGTCTCTGAACGGTTTAAAGAAGATAATAATAATTCTATCAAGAAAATATGCTGGTTTGGCATTATTTTGATGTTATGTTGGATCGCAAATTTAGTTTACAGAGCTACGGAAATTGTTAAAATATTCCCGAAAACAAAAGGGTATATTTTACTTCCCATTTCGGTATCGCAAATTATCTTAAGCGTGACTGTAGTTTTTCAGATTCTCATGTTCTATATTGCTGTTATGATAGTGGTTAATTTGTTTAAATGCTTGAATTCGTTGATATTAGTCGTTCATGAGAGAGTAGGGAGCCGTGATATCAGTTCGGATGAGCAATGTGATATCACAAGAGAACAAATTAAAGAATGGGTCGAATTATATCGGGATTTAGCAAATTGCTGTGAAAAAGTAACGCTATGCTTTGGAAGCCAGGTACTTTTATTTGGAATTGATTTAAATTAACAAAAAATAGCCTCGTTGGTCTAGTAGTTGGAAGCGCTACTGCTGAACATGAGGTCCTGGGTTCAATTCCCGAGTCGGGCACATTGTTTGGGGTTTTTCTATCTGGAATTTCTCAGTAGCAGCCCGGAGTCTGGATTTGTATTGTAGGTACACCTCGGTCTAACTCTTCGGGAAATACAGGCGTGCTGTTATACTATGTAATGACAAATATTTTGATATATTTATAGCTACTGAGTTATTGGCTGTTTTATTTTGTATGATAACTGTTATTATTTTTGTTTCAGTTTTACTTGTCGGTAATATCGTCAATATTACATAATGTTTCGCTGACATACTCAATGTTTTACTTTAGTTTTATGAATGTAAGTATGATACTACTTTGTTTCTGATTGTAATATAACTGAGAGCTGAGGGTCATTTTTCTATGAAATTATCAAACATCTTTAGATGTTTGATAATTGGCTGGCAACGCTGCCAGCTTTTTGGGTACATTTTCTGTTGACAGCGATTCTGACGTATTTTTGTTGCTATGATTCCTTCTCCCCCTTCTTAGTTGAGTCATGTACAGTCACGAGCATATACGAGTAATAAATTACTATGGACAGCTAGTCAATAAAATCTGATTTCATGATTCGTTCATTAATATTTGACGGCAAATATAATTTTTGTGAAAGTGGCAGCACCAATATGTGACATTGAAGGAATACAAACAAGTGACGCAAAAATATAGTATGCTGCACTGGCTTCAAAAATATGTATCAATGTAATATTTATGACGCAAAATATGTCTGCTAATATTGCATTGACACATATTTTTGCAGTCAATGCAGCATCCTACATGTTGGCGTCGCATGTCTCCCAAGGTAGTTTTGGTGTTCCTTCGATGTCACATATTTGTGTTGCCACTTGTATATACCTTCGGTAACTGTAATTTATGTATACATACCACAGACAAAATTTGACGGTTTCCGATTTGATGTCATTATAAATTTCAGAATGGTGACACCAGTGCGGCTAAGAAAATGGTTTATGTCGTATTTATTCACGCAACTACGTATATGTTGCCGGTCGTTGCTGGACAATTGACTCGTAACCAAGGGATAAAGATTCACAGAGTGATGGCTAGACTTTATAATACAGTGATCATAATTGGTAAGAAATATTATTTTCTCGCACTCGTATCTACTAAATATATCTAAACGATTGTGTGTTGTGTAATGTGTACGAAAGTATTAATTTTAAAGTATATTAATTTATAAAATGTTGGTGAGATCATTAAAAATATGATACCAAAAATGGTATGCTCATCACAATTGTCATTTAATTTACTAGCAACAATTAAGGGATCTTTATTTAAAATATTGCGTTAATTAATAAATATTAAAAAACTGATTTCAGATTCGAAAGAAGCTGAAGCGAAATTAATAAAGGACTTTATACGTCTGATAAAAAAGAATCCCATTATGATCAAGTTATCGTCCAAGGTTCCTGCTGGGATGTACATGCTGCCAGTTATACTTATGTTAACGGTCAACTATATTATTGTTTTGCTTCAGTTTAATCATATTATTTGATTTAATTTATTTTTGCAAATATTATATTATTCAAATAACTTCATATAATTTCTGATTTTGTATGTTGCTGGGGCTTCCATGCTCCTGCAGTGCTTTGCAAATGTTCGCGGGAGCGTGTTGACGATTTTTATGTCAAAATGAGAAAGAGGTTGGCGTCAATAATGGGTAGGTTGCGCGGAGGCTCTGACAGCATCCTAAAGACATTGTTTGACAAGGTGGACAGCCCCTTTATTAGGCACTGGCTGCAGAGGCACGTGCCTACATACATAATATTTTGAGCCAGGTAGTTATGAATTGCTGTTAGGTTAGTTTGAAAGTTTTACTAAAATAATCTTTAAGTCGTTGTTACTAATACTATATGTATTGTGTATATTTTTGTGTGTGATCCTCAATAAATGAATACAATTATATATTATATACTTTCCCCCTTATTCATAATCCTATTTTATCTCTATTTTAGCTAAAATAGGTTTATAGAACGTTTGTCTTTATCTGTCACGTTGTCATTTCTGTGTGTAAGAAAGAGACAAACCCCATTTTAACTAAAATAGGTTTGATAAGTTTTATGAATAAGGGGGTTTATGTTTAATTTACTTCATAAAGGGCCTTATACATCTGATGAAGAAGGATTCAATAGAGATCACGTTATTATCCGACCTTCCTGCTGGGATGTAGGTACTTACTGCTAGTTATACTCTCCTTAGCTGTTAACTTTGTCATATGTTATTGTTATATTGCAGTTTAATAATGTTATTTGATTCAGTTTTTCGTAGTTTATGTGTTCCTTAAACTTCTGAGTTTAGGCTTTATAATATTACCTACATAATATTATTATTATTTACGTCATTTACTTTGTTCTCCTGTTGTGTGACGCTATTCTTTTTGAGTTTATACAATTCAAAGTATTCGGTCTATCTTAATCAATCTGCCTAGCTCTTTCCCAACTGTGTTAGGGTCGGCTTCCAGTCGTTACTGGATGCAGCTGAATACCAGTATTATATATGAAGCGACTGCCTAGCTGACCTCCACAACGCATTAACTGGGTAACAGGATACCCCTTGTTAAGACTGGTGGTCAGACTTTCGGGCTTCTAACTACCTGTAACGACTGACAAAGACATTCGTAGGAATGACAGCCAGTAGCAACGGCTTAACCTGTTTTTCGAGGCCCAGAGGGGTCTTGATATGAATGGTGACCCATCCATGGACTAAGCTCTACAAGTGCAGCTTAACCTTCGATCGACCCCTCTGGCTGTAATTATTTAGCAACGAGCAAGACTGAAGGCAGTATGCTGCCTATCTATAGATGATAAATGATTGGTAAAACGTACTTGACTGGTGACAGCTTTAGTGATGATTACTTAATGTAGGTAAACTACTTACCTACATTAAAGTAACAAAATGTTTCCGCTCATTAATATAAGAACATTAACAAGACACCATTGCAAATAAAAATGGGGACATTTTTAAAGAAGTGGGTAAAACATTTTTTGTTAATGGAGAATCTCTTAGGCATATAGGTACAGGAATTATTGTAGCGAAAAGATGATGAAGAAATGTTGGATTTTTGTTCAAATATTTGTTCAGACTCTGCTGAACAAGGAAGTAATTTAATATATCCGCATAACTCGTCAAAATGTAGGGAACAGCTGATTTTTTTTTTTGCGATTTCAGGATTGGTCCCATAGTAAAAGTTGTACATATTGATGAATACAAAGACTCCTTAAGAGATTTTGCGTTAATTCAATAACATCCTGCATACATAGTATTTACTCAGAATATAACATATCTTAACAATTATGATCACTGTATTATAAAGTCTAGCCAGCACTCTGTGAATTTATCAAGAAATTAAATACCTAGATAAAGCATCAAGTTTTTTCCTTTGGATGTATATGTATATGCATATTCAACAAATCAATATTCTTAAAATAATAGTATTATGAATTTTATAAAAAAGATGGAATCATAGGGCAATAAAAATTTGTCAGAATCGCTGTCAACAGGAAACGTGCCCACTAGGCTGGCAGAATCGCCAGCTTCAGATGTTTGATAATTTCATAACAAAATAAGTGTTGTTAGACTTGAATCATTTTCAGTTAACATCCTTGAAAAACCAAGTAGTAACTTACTTACATTTATGAAACTTAAGTAAAACATTATTTTGGTATGTCAGCGAAAGATAATGTTATATTGACAATATTAGCGAGAAGTAAAAATGAAACATAAAAATAATGGTTACCGTACAAAACAAAAGACATTATAAACATTTGTCATTACATAGCATAACAACGCGCCTATATTTTCCTAGGAGTTAGGCTGAAGTGTACCTATAGTCCAACACCAGACTCCGGGCTGCTGCTGAGAAATTAGATAGAAAAACCCAATAACACTTTGCGCGACTCGGGAATCGAACTCGACCTCATGTTCAGCAGTAGCGCTGACCACTGCACTGTTCAGCGCTTACAATACAAGTACCGGCTTCCAAGCAATACAAGTACCGGCTTCCAAAGCATTATAGTGTTACTTTTTCGCAGCAATTTGCTAAATCTCTATAGAGATTAAGCAAATTCCTGCTACTATTCACGACGAATGCAAAAGAGTTTATACATATTGAGACAGCAAAACAACCACTAATTAATTTTATTTAATCATAGTCACCTTTTGCTCATAACAGGAAATATAGTTCAATTGTTACGGCTATTGTAACGTGGTGGCTATTGCAACGTGGTCTGAAAAATATTTGGAATATAATAAAATAGATTGACCGTCGAGTCGAAAATGCGTGGAGGAGCTACTGGTCCATGAAGGCGCTAATGAAGGGCGACCTTCCTATTTCATTAAAGCCTAAGCTCGTCGACATCTGTATCCTGCCTATCCTAACCTATGGCGCCCAGACTTGGTCTTTGACAGAGGCTCAGAAGTCCAAACTCAAGGTTTGCCAAAGAGCGATTGAGCTTAATATCTTAAAGATTAAACTCACCGACCAAATTCACAACACCACAATACGCTCCAAGACAGGTATCGCCGATGTTGGCGGCAAGTCTGCGAAGCTGAAGTGGGACTGGGTGGGTCACACTTATAGGATGCATCCAGACCAAAGTCGTCACACAGTGGGTGCCTGAAGACGGGCGTCGTCACCGAGGCAGGCCTAAGAAACACTGGCGTGACGATTTAGCCTCATTCTTAATCGACTGGACGGAGAAGGCACAGCACAAGGAAATGCGGAAGAAAATGGGGGAGGCCTTTGCCCAGCAGTGGGACAGTACAGGCTAACGGAAAAAAAAAATTCTTAATTTTTGCCAGGCTTGAATCATTTCGGTATATATTTAAGTTTCCAATCAACATCAAATTGCTCAAACACTTTAATATCGTCATTTTCGATGTATACCTTGACGAAAACAATACTGAAATAGTTATCATGGAAGTAAAGATAGACAATTACCTTACCTTACCTACTTATTTGCGAATTACTTATTTAACGTTAATTGACCGATATAGTCATTAATCTTATTCAAATTCACTTATTATTTGCTACAGGTGAAAAAGCAGTTCTTACCATAAATCGATCGCTGTATCATACCCATAGGGCGCACAATATCTAGTAGTACCTAATTTAAAATCTTTATTATCATTAATATCATTAATATCATTATTTATGTCAATATGTCAAAATACATTATAATTAATTAATATTATTACTCCGCCCAAAATAAATTATAACTAATTAATACTATTACTTATGTCAAAAATATAATTATCATCATTAAATGTTGGGTTCATTAATAATGCGTCATTATCGACAGTCACTTACTTAAATTACCGCCAAATAGCAAAGACATTCTCACTTTACTTTCATGATAACTATTTCAGTATTGTATTCGTCAAGGTATACACCGAAAATGACGATATTAAAGTGCTTGAAATATTTTCTGTTGGTTGAAAATATCTTAGGAATATACCGAAATTATTCAAGTCAAAAGAAAATTAAAAAATATTTTATTATTTTCCAAATATTTCTCCAAACCACGTTACATACAACAGCTCTAATAATAATTGAACAGATTTTGTTGTTCGGAGAGGGTGACTATGATCAAATGAAATTAATTCGTGGTTTTTTAGTTGTCTTAACGTATATAAACTCTTTGGTATTCGTTGTGACTGGCACCTGGTACAGTAATGTCTACAAATCTTACTACGAAAGCATGAGCCGCGTCTCTGAATGGTTTAAAGAAGACAATAATAATTCTATCAAGAAAATATCCTGGTTCGTCATTATTTTGATGTTATGTTGGATCGCGAATTTAGTTTACAGATTTACGGAAATTGTTAAAACATTCCCGAAAACAAATGGGAATATTTTACTTCCCATTACGGTATCGCTAATTATCTTAAGCGTGACTGTAGTTTTTCAGATTCTCATGTTCTATATTGCTGTTATGATAGTGGTTAATTTGTTTAAATGCTTGAATTCGTTGATATCAGTCGTTCAGGAGAGATTAAGGAGCCGTGATATCAGTTCGGATGAGCAATGTGATATCACAAGAGAACAAATTAAAGAATGGGTCGAATTATATCGGGATTTAGCAAATTGCTGTGAAAAAGTAACGCTATGCTTTGGAAGCCAGGTACTTGTATTTGGAATTGATTTAAATTAACAAATAATAGCCTCGTTGGTCTAGTAGTTGGAAGCGCTACTGCTGAACATGAGGTCCTGGGTTCAATTCCCGAGTCGGGCACATTGTTATTGGGTTTTTCTATCTGGAATTTCTCAGTAGCAGCCCGGAGTCTGGATTGGTACTATAGGTACACCTCGGTCTAACTCTTCGGGAAACACAGGCGTGCTGTTATACTATGTAATGACAAATATTTTGATATATTTATAGCTACTGAGTTATTGGCTGTTTTATTTTGTATGATAACCGTTGTTATTTTTGTTTCAGTTTTACTTGTCGGTAATATCGTCAATATTACATAATGTTTCGTTCACATACGCATTGTTTTACTTGAGTTTAATGAATGTAAGTATGATACCAGTTGGTTTCTCATTGTAATATAACTGAGGGCTGAGGGGCATTTTTCTATGAAATTATCTATTATCTTTAGATCTTTGATAATTGGCTGGAGTGCTGCCAGCTTTTTGGGTACATTTCCTGTTGACAGCAATTCTGACGTATTTTTGTTGCCCTGTGATTCCTTTTCCCTTTTTGTATAGTTATGTACAGTCACGAGAATAAAATGTACTATTATGGACAGCTAGGCAATAAAATTTGATTTCATGATTCGTTCATTAATATTTGATGGCAAATATAATATTTGTGAAAGTGGCAGCACGAATATGTGACATTGAAGGAACACAAACAAGTGATGCTAAAATATAGTATGCTGCATTGGCTTCAAAAATATGTGTCAATGTAGTATTTATGACGCAAAATATGTCCACTTATATTGCATTGACACATAATTTTGAAGTCAATGCAGCATCCTACATCTGGGCGTTGCATGTCTCCCAAGATAATTTAGGTGTTCCTTCGATTTCACATATTTGTGTTACCACTTATATATGCCTTCGGTAACTGTAATTTATGTATATGTTACCGGCCAAACCCGATTTCAGGACAAACTAGTTTAGCCTAGGCTAAACTAGTTCTTCCTATACGCGATAGGATTACCTTCGCTCGCCCTTGGATCTTATGTCGACGGAGCCCCGCTTCGCGGGGCCCCTATTTCTGTGTAAAGGGTTTAAAGTAACCTAACCAAACCGAACGTCGGGGTGCCCTTCGCTCGCCCTTGCATCCTATGTCGACGGAACTAGTTTAGCCTAGGCTAAACTAGTTTGTCCTGAAATCGGGTTTGGCCGGTAACATATACATCCCATGGACAAAATTTGATGGTTTCCGATTTTATTTCATTAAAAATTTCAGAACGGCGACACCAGTGCGGTTAAGAAAATGGTTTATGTCATATTTATTCACGCAACTACGTATATGTTGCCGGTCGTTGCTGGACAATTGACTCGTAACCAAGGGATAAAGATTCACAGAGTGGTGGCTAGACTTTATAATACAGTGATCTTAATTGGTAAGAAATGTTATTTTCTAAGTAACACCTAAATATATCTAAACGATTGTGTTGTGTAATGTGTTCGAAAGTATTAAGTTATAAAATGTTGGTGAGATCATTAATGATAGCGGATAGGTTGGACGCGGCTGTGTTCAACCGTTTCATCAATCTGCATGTGAGAGGTGCGGGTTGATGAAGCGACATTATTATTTTTGTCACTTTTTTTTTTGTACTACTTTTATTTTTGCATCTACTAACATAGTTTTTAAGTTTTTTGTAACTAACTTGATGGGCCCTGGTTGTCTGAAATAAAACATTTTATTATTATTAAATATATGATGCCAAAAATGGTATTCTCATCACAATTGTCATTTAATTTACTGGCAACAATTAAGGGGTCTTTATTTAAATTATTGCGTAAATTAATAAACAATAAAAAACTTGTTTCAGATTCGAAAGAAGCTGAAGCGAAATTAATAAAGGACTTTATTCGCCTGATAAAAAAGACCCCCATAAAAATCAAGTTATCCTCCAAGGTTCCTGCTGGGATGTAGTACATGCTGCCAGTTATACTTATGTTTACTGTCAACTATATCATTGTTTTGCTTCAGTTTAATCATATTATTTGATTTAATTTATTTTTGCAAATGTCATATTATTCAAATAACTTCATATGATTTCTGATTTTGTACGTTGCTGGGGCTTCCACGCTTCTGCAGTGCTTCGTAAATGTTCGCGGAAGCCCGTGTTGACGATTATTATGCCATAATGAGAAAGAGGGTAACGTCAATAATGGGTAGGTTGCGCGGAGGCTCTGACAGCATCCTAAAGACATTGTTTGACAAGGTGGACAGCCCCTTTATTATGCACTGGATGCAGAAGCACGTGCCAACATACATAATATGTTGAGCCAGGTAGTTAGTTGTTGTTAGGTATGTTTGAAAGTTTTACTAAAATAATCTTTGTCGTTGTCACTAATACTATATGGATTGTGTATATTTTTGTGTGTGATCCGCAATAAACGAATATATATATTATAGAATTTATGTTTTATTTATTTCATAAAGGACCTTAAACATCTGATGAAGAAGAATCCAATAGAGATCAAGTTATTATCCAACCTTCCTGCTGGGATGTACTTACTGCTAGTTATACTCTCCTTGGCTGTTAACTACACTTGGGAGCAAATAAATCGAGCCACTTCCTTTTTTCACGTATAATGGTTATTATTTTTGGTATTATGGAACGTATCAAATCGAAACATATATCGCCTAAGAGCTTATTTAATAATCTTTACAATGAGGGTAAATTATTGAATGATAACCTTATTTAATGATAAATTATTGGCTCTGAAAGAAAAACGGTAATTTTGATAGAAAATTGTCAGTCCAGAAAAAAACAATTAAAAACAAAATTATGGTATAAACTTATTCTTAATATCTTGTATTACCCCCCCTTGCCCTGATTTCGATAGATTTTCTGGACTGTTTTAACCCTACAATTTTCTATCAAAATTACCGTTTTTCTTTCAGAGCCAATAATTTATCACTAAATAAGGTTATCATTCAAAAATTTACCCTCATTGTAAAGATTATTAAATAAGCTCTTAGGCGATATATGTTTCGATTTGATACGTTCCATAATACCAAAAATAATAACCATTATACGTGCAAAAAAAAGCAAGTGGCTCGATTTATTTGCTCCCAAGTGTATGTTATTGTTATATTGCAGTTTAACAATGTTATTCAATTCAGTTTTTCGTAGTATATGTGTTCCTTAAACTTCTGAGTTTAGGCTTTATAATATTACCTACATAATATTATTATTATTTACGTCATTTATTTTTCACTCCTGTTGTGTGACGTTATTCTTTTTGTGTTCATACAATTCAAAGTATTCGGTCTATTTCTATCAATCTGTCTAGCTCTTTCCCAACCGTGTTAGGGTCGGCTTCCAGTCTAACTGGATGCAGCTGAATACCAGTATTATACATGAAGCGACTGCCTATCTGACCTCCACAACACAGTAACTGGGTAACACGATACCCCTTGTTAGGACAGGTGGTCAGACTTTCAGACTTCTAACTACCCGTAATGACTAACAAATATCTACGAATGACAGCCAGTAGCAACGGCTGAACGTGTTTTCCGAGGCACAGAGGGGTCTTGATATGAGTGGTCACCCATCCATGGACTAACCTCTACAAGAGCAGCTTAACCTTCGATCGACCCTTCTGGCTGTAATTATTTAGCCACGAGCAAGACTGAAGGCAGTATGCTGCCTGTATGATGATAAATGATAGGTAAAACGTACTTGACTGGTGACGGCTTTAGTGATTAATAACGACTTCGATTCGCAATTCGTTTCGGACGTCAGGTACTCGTATATCCCATTAATATTCTAAACGCGAAAGTTTGTAAGGATGGATGTATGTTTGTTACTCTTTCACGCAAAAACTACTGAACGGATTTTGATGAAACATTACAGTATTAACACATATAACACTTTTTATCCCGGTATTCCCACGGAATCGACATTTACGCGGGTGAAACCGCTGGACGCAGCTTGTCATACTATAATCTCTTGTTAGGAGGGGCGACTGTAATAGTATAATTATGTTAATTTCATGTTTGGTTGTTTTTCTGTTTTATCTTATAGTATATTATATGTCTCTGTCATTTAATCAGCGTTTGCTAAAGCCAGGCCTCCATTTTATATTTAAAAAGTATTAGTCGTGTCTCTGAATGTTTAAAACATGACAATATATAAAGTAGGGATATACTTTTGTATACACATACTTGGGCCAGCTAGTTTCTTTCAAAAACAGACAAGATAAGGAAGTCTAAAGACGAGTCCAAAATGCTTGAAAGACCTACTGGGCCCTTAAAGAACACATGAAAGGTAGTCTTCCTATATCTTTAAAAAGGAAACTCATCGACATGTGCATCCTGCCCGTCCTAACCGTGCACAAAGTTGGTCACTTACTGAACAACAGAAGTCCAAACTCAAGATTTACCAACGGGCAATGGAGCGCAGCATGTTAGGTGTTAATCGCTCAGATCGAGTTAGAAACACCACGCTGCGCTAAATGACTCAAGTAGCGGAAGTTGGAGACAAAACAGCCAGGCTGAAGTGGGAATGGGCCGGACACATCTCACGAATGCACCCGGAGAGATGGGCAAAGATCGTCACTCACTGGACGCCTGAGGCAGGACATCGCCGTCGAGGTAGACCAAGACGAAGGTGGCGTAACGATCTAATATCATTCGCAGGGCCAACATGGTCAGAGATCGCACAAGACAGGGAGGTTTGGAAGAAAAAAGGGGAGGCCTATGCCCAGCAGTGGGACACAAAACAGGCTAAAAAAAAAAAACTTTTGTATATTGTCAAGAAAATAATGTACTTGTTCAGCATAGCTTTTGAGCGGTACGCGGCGGTAGCTAATGAGCTACCGCGTTTCCTATATACAGATCTTGGAATATTTTATTAAATCACTTGCAAACAGTCGTTTGTTCAGATATATAATTTACTTTTGTTCCTGTTTTCGTATCAAATACTTTTTAAGAATTACTGTGTTGTAATGATAGTGTTTCATTTGACGAAATGCCTAAATTCATTGATATCAGCCATACAGGAGAGAGTAGGGAACTATAATATGTATTAGATCGGATGAGCAATGCGATATCACATAAGGGAGTAGATTCAAAGATGGGTTGAACTGTTTCGGGATTTAGCAAATTACTGTGGAAAAGTAGATGGACGGACGACCTAAAGAAGGTGGCTGGGGTAGACTGGATGCGGAAGGCGGAGGACAGGGTGCTGTGGCGCAGTCTGGGAGAGGCCTATGTCCAGCAGTGGACTGCGATAGGCTGAGTTGATTGACTGTAGAAAAGTAACACGCAGGCGCCAGGCATCTGCTTGTTATTGATTAATTTGGCCATGGTCATGGACCTAAGTGTTTGAGGGTGACCTGTCTCTAGTAGATGTCTTTGAACGTGCTAATCTGGATATATATGATTACGCTACAATCCTTAGAAGACGAGCAAAAAGGAAAAAAAAATCACGCAGACGAAGTCGCGGGCAGAAGTTAGTGTAAAATATATATAATAATATAATTAAACAGGGGCAAATGTAGCTTTGACTAAATCTGTCGCGTGTCTGAATAATGACGATTCTTCTTCAGGGCTTCCAACGGTATATTATGGGATTTAGGGAGAAAAAGATTTACCCTCCAAAAATTATTTATGTATGTTGCTACAAATGTATGTTTTAACTAAATATATTTTCGTTCGGTTTACTAAGTTTTAATATTTTAAAAATAAATATTTTCATTAAATATATTTTTATAAGGCTACGGGTTTGAAACTAGCGTCGGCGGATTTTATATAAGTACTGTGAGTATTTTAAGTACCTAACTATTGGAAGTGCGATTTGTTCATCGGATTGTGAACGAGTTTTGTTTAATTTATCATGATTAAATATCGATACCCATCACGGTAACGACTGTGGCAGCATCTACAAACCCACAACGCAACACACTGATCACACGCAATATCCTGCATCGCGCAAGCAGAGTTTACCGCGCGACTAGCATATAAACAACGTCCGGATAACAATCGTCGCGCAGTTCCCATCAGATACGATAGGTACCCGTGTGGTCGGAGGATCCTCCTTTTTCTATGGAGGATGAACTTTACACCCTGTTCCTCATACCTCTATACTGGTAACCCCGAGTATAAACGTCAGCGCAGCCTTCGTGCAACTATGTAAAGACGTCAGCACATCAAGTTACTACAATCTGTCAAATTTCTTTAATAGATTTTCAACTTTATCACTATTAGCATTAGGTTCTAGGTTGATTGAAAAAAAATTACAGTTTCGGGCAGCTTGATGTGCTGGCGTCTGTACTTCAGCGTGACTGCGTGATGTTTCGGCACTTAATTTAATATGAAGTTGTGTATTGGTGGAATTAAATAACTCCCTGTTTAAAATTTAAATTCACGCTTATTGAGAGGAAAGAACAAGATGTTTGCAACGGGAAGCAGAACACCGAAGAAATAAATTTAAAACAGACAGACAAGAAATATACGTTATTTTTACAAGATGGTATGTTTACAGTAATAATATTAAAATGCCATTTTATTTTAACATAATAATAATATATCCTTAATTAACAAAAATAACAAAATTAAAATCTAACTTAACTAAAACTAAAATATAGCGTCGAAAAATTCATCCGCATCGCTGTCGACTGGTAATGTACCCAAGAGACTGGCGGCATTGCCACGTTGTATGGCAATGCTTAGCCTTTGGCCAAAGTAAAAGCCAGCCTTTGGGTCACGGGAAGTGTCAACCAGCCGTTTTGAAATTTCCTTAAAAAGACCATGAGCACTGGGACCCCACGGCCCGAGGGTCTCAACCCCAAACGGCTCGAAAATATAATTTCCGATAAGGTTATTATTAATGCCATTATACATATAATACATAAATTTCCATCTTTAATCAAACAGACAATGCGCAATAACTCATGTAAACGAACGTGAACATGACTTGTCAGTCATAAAAAAATGTTGTCAGTACGTCACCTAGCAACTACATACGTAAATACTTCCTTGAAAAAAAAACACTTATTAAATTAATGGGACTATTTAAAAATGTATCCACGTTATTACGCTATCGTCGCCGAAGCACACAGTATTACAACCGAACATGTCTCCAATAAAATGGTTGAACAATTTATTGTTTCTGGAGAACCTTATCGGCATATACCGGAATTATTGTACCCAAAAAAAGATTAAGAAATATTTTTTTCTTTTCCATATATTTGTTTATACTATATTTAACACTCTAATTAGTATCAGTGAAGTATATTTATTGTTAATGGGAGATCAATGTAATCAGATCGACCATATATATTGTGCCCTCATTATTTCATGCTATATCTCTTGTGTTTCATCAGTTGTGACCGGAATCTGTTACAGCCGCACTTTTATGTCATTTTTTGAAAGCGTCAGTCGTATCTCAGAACGATTTGAAGACGATAAGAAATTAATTAATTCTTTGAAGAAATTGCACTGGTTCAGTATAACTTTTATTTTATTTTCTATTACGTATGCTGTTCAGAGATCTATTGATCTTGTTTTCAATTATGATCAAATAGACTATGATACGTATGTTTTAATTCGTGTTCCCATTTTTTTATCACAAACTCTGATGAGAACTACTTCATTATTTGAGAAATTTATATTTTTAGTTGTTATTATGATAGTGGTCCTTTTGTGCAAATGCTTGAATTCGTTGATATCAGCCGTTCAGGAGAAAGTAGGGAGTTTTGACATTGGTTCGGATGAGCAATGTTTTATCACAAGGGAGCAAATTGAAGAATGGGTTGAACTGTATCGGGATTTAGCAAAGTGCTGTGAAAAAATAACACTATGTTTTGGACGTCAGGTACTTGAATTGCGAATTTAATCAAATTGATTATAGTGTACCTCGTCGTCTCAAATATGTAATCTTTAACTGTATTAAGTTTAAGTTCTTGTGTTGATGACATGCTTAGGTGCTTATGCTTATATAGTTTCGTAATTTGTCCCTTATGTTTCAGTTTACCTGTTCCTTAATAATGTCAGTATTTTACTACATTTTACTGACTTACCAAATTTGTTATTTGAGTGTTTTAAATGTAAGTATATTATGGCTTGTTTTAATTTTCTGCAAAATTTTTATGTATGATTTTTTTCTAATGATAATACTATTGGCTACTTCTTGGCTTATTTTTTTGTATTTAACTGCTATTATTTTTAATAAATTACAGATACAAGATAAGAAAACAGCAGTTGTTATAGTATGTTATGTGTTATTGACGATATTTGCAATCGTTGCTGGACAGTTGATTCTTAACCAAGGGGTGAAATACCACCGAATTTTGGCCCAACTCTATAATAAAATGGTTATTATTGGTAAGTAAAGGTATTGTTATTATGATATACATATATGCATCCGGTGAGATTCGACTTGTCGGATGAGATATTGATGAAAATAATTGTGCAAAGTCGAGTTGGGACCTTAACAGCAGTTGGGATTGTGATTGAAAACATGTTAAACGTGTTTATTCTGCAGTGGGCCATTGTTAAAATCAAATAATTGTATGCTTAATCAATAAATTAAAATAATTTTCAGATTCAAAGAAAGCAGAAGCGAAATTGATAAAGGACTTTATACGTCTGATAAAGAAAAATCCACTAAAGATTGAGTTATTGTCCAACTTTCCTGCTGGAACTTATTTCCTGCCGGTTATACTCATGTCGACTGTCAATTATATCATTGTCATGTTGCAGTTTAACAATATTGTTTAATTTGGTAATGCAAAGGTCAAATTTCATAATAAGTGTAACTTTGTATAATTTCAGGTACCTATACAGGGTGTTACGGAAAGGGTATATCAATACAAACGGGTTGACGATACACTCGTCAACCCGTTTGTATTGATATACCCTTTCTGTAACAACCTGTATATATTTTAAACTTTTATAAACTTTGTGTGTAAATTAGGTATTAGAACTATAATTTTACTGTGTTATAAAATGTAGCCACACTTCATACTGATTACATGATAAGGACAGACAGAAAACATCCATAAATTATTTCTAAATGTCAAGTTCCTAGGAAAGAAAGTGCTGAGTTTGTATGTTATTTTTGTCTTCTTAACACAATTGGTTGAACACAATTTGACGTTTATGTTCTGATGAATTTGAAAAGTCAGGGCAATGTCCAATCGCCTTGAGTTGTCTTCATAAAATTTAATTGTCACCAAGTAATTGGCTTTGCCGTTGCGGTTGATGTAGAAATAATAAACGTCGTGTTGTTTTACATTAAAGTTTATAATAACATAGGTTGTAGTTTTATTTCACTTACTGGAATTAGATTTGCTCTCTAGTAGCCATAGAGTACTTAAACGATTCTAGAGTATTGTGGGTGAGAATTTATAGTCTCTTTGTAAAATGTAAAAAAGTGGAGTGGGGCAAGCAGAGTTCCTTGTGGTACTCCAAATTACACGTTTAGTTTGCTACGTATTTGATCATTAACTCTTACTTACTGTAGACTGTTAAGCCGTGAGGTACTAAGTCACACACAGCTTCACATCTTATACCAGCGAGTCCATTTTCTTTCAAAAGAAATTAGGTTGATATGGAGTCTAATGCCTTAGCAAGATCTATGAATACCTTTAAAAATTATTTATTAAACACGCCATTATAATGATAAGACGTTTAAAAATATTTGAAATAGTGAACGAAATCAGTTAATATATTAACGAAACTACTTATAAAAATGGAGCCAACAGACGTCCATTCATCATTTATTCTCGTTCATTCATCGTCCTTTAAAATCAGATAATATTTAATAGTCAGCGTCGTCGCCAAGACACACAACATTACAAACAAAAAATTCTGCATTAACCGGTCAAGTGGCGTGGTTTGCCGATCGGCGACGAAACAATAGAAAATCAATTGTGTCTCATTAGCGGAGCTTGACAGATTAAAGTGGTTGAAAAATTTATTGTTACGGGAGAATCGCATATACAGGGTGAATTTTCCAAGTGGGCGTGGATGGCCAAATTCTAAACTATAAGGAATAGCGAAAAATACTCAAAGGAGTCGCGGGCTCGATTTTGATGAAAACTAAAACTGCATCATTGGATTTTTGAAAAATCTATATTTCTAGCCAGGAATCGAACCTGTTGATTTTGAAAAAAAAAACACACACTGTATTATTACACCATTCGATAGTGTCCCTAATAAGGATCAAATTCTGGGAAGTAATGACATACGGCAAACTTAAGGAAAATGTTAAATTTTAATAAACTTCTTCTTATTTTAAAGTATTCGTACCTACATTACGTACCTTGTTCGAAATGATGCTCAATATTTTTATTAACACGCCCGCAGTGCAGTCACTTTCAAAACATAATGTTCTAAATTCAAATTTCTATTACGATCTTTGGAAAATTTTCTAATGGAATCAATAATATTTTAATGCTGAATGCAGTACAATCCTTGAGACGTCGAATCCAGCTATGTATTGAAAACAATGGTCATCATTTTGAACAATTAATCAGTTAAGGTTAACTAAGTAGGTAACATAAACCAGGCCCGGCTAAATAATAACAGCCGCACAGGTTCAATCCATCAGGTTAAGCTACGCTTGCCGCGGTTGGTCTGTGGATGGGTGACCATCTTTACATACCGTGTCATATCTTTACATGCCTCGGAAAGCACGTTAAGCCGTTGATCCCGGCTGTTATTCCTGGATCTTTGACAGTCGTTACGGGTAGTCAGAAGCTCGAAGGTCTGACAACCAGTCTTACCAAGGGTAAGGGGTATCGTATTACCCAGTAACTGGGTTGTGGAGGTCAGATAGGCAGTCGCTCCATGTAAAATACTGGTATTCAGCTGCATTCGGTTAGACTGGAAGCCGACCCCAACATAGTTGGGAAAATGCTAGGCAGATGATGATGAGGTAGATAACATAAGAAAAATATAAAAAAAACCTATTTTGTTAAAAATGAGCTCTTTCCTTTAGTTTGCCGTATGTAACTACTTCCCAGAATTCGATCCTTATTAGCGACACTATCGAATGGTGGAATAATACAGTGTATGTTTTGTTTTTCAAAATCAACAGGTTCGATTCCTGGCTAGAAATATAGATTTTTCAAAAATCCAATGATGCAGATTTAGTTTTCATCAAAATCGAGCCCGCGACTCCTTTGAGTACATTTCGCTAGACCTCATAGTTTCGGATTTGGCCATCCACGCCCACTTGAAAAATTCACCCTGTATACAGAAATTATTGTAGTCAGAAGATGACTAAGAAATGTTATATCATTTTACAAATCGTCCAGACTATGTTGCACTCAATTATAGTCTCCAGTCAACTATATTTATTATTAACAGTAGACATCTATATATATATAATGTAATAAATTATAATTTATTAGTTTTTTGTAACATCATCACGAGTTTAATAACCGTCGTGACCGGTATCATCAGAAACAGCCGCGCTTTTACACCGTACATTTACCTATAATTATACAAAGCATTAGTCGTGTCTCTAAATGGTTTGAAGACGATAAGAATTATATTTACTTAATTGTATGTATTTTTTACTTTTAAGTTTCAGTTTTTCTTTTCGTTAATAGTGTTATCTTACTACATTTTGCTGACGTACCAAATGTTCTACTTGAGTGTTTTAAATGTCGTTTTTGACTTTCCGGCCGGTCTGTTTATTGCTCCGCCTAACTAGCAACTACACACAACACAACAACAACCACACAACAACAACACACAACTACAACAACTAGTTGTTAACTGAGCATCGAAAAGCTAATGATAATTTGACCGGTTTTATAGTCATTGTAGTTGGGAAAAGGCTGGGCAAATTGACTTATCACAAATTTTTCTTAATATAATGTTTATGAATGTTGAATTTTATTGTTAAAGTTGAATGTTACTGTGAATGAACGTACCCAAACCATTCAGTGACTAGAAATACATTGAAATTACGTAATACAATGTTATTGCAAAGGGTTCGGGTGTGTTTAATATTTAAAAAAAAATTAAGACAATGGCGCCGATTCCCTTATTCATAAAGTACACGAAATTTAAGTTCATTGCATCTTTTTCGTTCTATTGCAATAAGAAAAGGACAGAAGATACATATTAGTTTAGTCCTGTCAAATTATGATACTCCATATACAAGTTTAGACGTGATTAAAAAATGGGCTACTAAAAATATAGGTATCAATTTATGTCAGGCGCTGACTAATTTGACAACTAAACTAATATTTATCATATGTCCTTTTCTTAATGAAATAGAAAGAAAAAGATGGACTGAACTAAATTTAATTTAGTTTAGTTTGTGAACAAGGGAATCGGCGCCATTATGAGTGAAGGTGTAACTAACCCAATAAGACGTGTGTAATTAATGAACGTCTTTAAATCCATACTAATATTAAAATGTGATTTTGAAAGTAACTCTGCATGTCTGTTACCTTTTCGCGCCTAAACCACTGAACCGATCGTTACAAAACTTGACAAATAGGTAGCCTAGAGAAGGACATGGCTATTTGTCATTCTAAATTATTGCATTTAACAGCTAGTTATCATTCTCCATATGCCAATTTATTTGGGGTTGGTGCAACATGTCCTGTTCCTTAAGCGATCACGCCTAACGACGCTAATTATTATTATTATTAGCCTGTGACGTCCCACTGCAGGGCAAAGGCCTCCCTACTCTCTTTCTACCTCTCTCTGTTCAAAGCTGCTAAGGACCAGTTCTTGTTGAGGGAGTCCAGCTCATCCCGCCATCTCCGTCTGGGCCTGCCACGATGTCGTTTGCCATTAAGAGGGACCCATTGGGTCGTAAGTTTGGCCCACTGTTCATCAACGTAAACGACGCTAATACAGAATAAAAAAAAATTCGCAACCGCCATCATGGATTTTCATTTTGACTTCACTATTTAGCTTCAGCAACCCCGTAAACCATGAATACTCTCTAGACAGAAAAGATAGAATAAGATGAAAAATTCGCATAGAGGGGGCATAATTCCGACCATTACTATAGCGTTATACATATGAGATAACAGTTTGGCCTGTACTGTATTTATATGCTTCCATACAAAGTAAGGGGTCATGAATTCATGATTGATTGGTTGTAAACCTCTGCTCTGCTCTGCATACTATGATAATTATCGTAGTGTGTACATATGTGTAGTAATTAAGAACATCACTAGTCGATAGTGAGTGATGGATGGACGACACTAGGGGAAAGGACAGCAATGTCGTCCAAGTTAAAAACTACGACGACACTAAACTTGGTGAAACTAACTACAATATACATTGAGTAATATATTGTTGTTACATTGTTTTATTCAAAACAATATGATACAATTTATTATTATTCTGACAATGCAATGATAGATGAGTAATAATTTATTCGTTATTTTAGGTACATACCTAAATGCTTGCATGTGTCTGGTAATTACTAAAAGGTAACGATTATGAACTACTTACTACCAAATTAGGGAAAAAAACGTTTCTACCCAGTAAAACTGTTATCGTCGTCACCAAGACACACAACATTAAAAACAAAATGTCCCCAATAAAGTGTTTAAAATATATATTGTTTATAGAGAACCTTCACGGTATACACAGGAATTATTGTAACCAGTCAAAGATTAAAAAATGTTTTATTATCTTCCAAACATTTACGCTAATTATATTGCACTCTGTTGCTATCATTAGTCAAATGAAACTGTTGCTAGGAGGACATGACTATGGTCAAATCAATTTGATTTTTGCTTGTGCTTATGTTTTTGGATTTTTAAGCTCTTTGTTAACCGTCGTGACCAGCATCTGTTACAGCTACGGTTTCATGTCTTATTATAGGAGTATCAGTCGTGTCTCTGATATACTTAAAGGAGACACTGAATTCCTTAAATCTCATAAAAAAATATACTGGTTCAGTTTGTCTTTGGTTTTTCTGTCCATCGCTTTTGCTGTATATAGATCTGCAGCAGTTATAAAATCACAATCAAATCTAATTTATTTTATCACTTTGTTATCACAAACAATTATACGACTTAACATAATATTCCAGCACCTCACTTTGTTTGTCGTTATTATGATGGTGGTAAATTCTTTGAAATCTTTGACTTCGTTGATATCAGTCATGCAAGAGATAGTAGGGAAAATGATATTAGTTCGGATGAGCAATGTGATATCACAAAAGAGCAAGAATGGGTTGAACTGTATCGAGACATAGCAAATTGCTGTGAAAAAGTAACACTATGTTTTGGTCGCCAGGTATTTGATTCTGGAGTTTCATTGAGATGTTCATGCTCCTAGTACTTAATCTATCTTCTGTTTGTTTCTAACATTCTTTTGTTACAGGTTTTCTTTACGCTATCAATCTCATTAACTCAGTTTATTTTATTTTCGTACCTAACGTGTTACCAGGTTGTTTCGAAAGTAAGTTGTTGATATTTTAACCGTTTGAACACCAGAGTATAAACGTATCGCCGTACCCCTGACGCCAGGCCACTTTAACAAAACAACACACACACACACTTAAAACAACAAATTTCTCGATATTGGTGGTTTATTTATATTAGTTTCATGCAATACAATATAGACGGAAGCTTAAACTTTTAAATTATATAAATAAAAACACACAAAAGTAATGATTAAATTGTTTATTTCATAATATGGTGCGACCCGTGCGACGTGTATTTTGTCATATATTTGTGACGTTGGCGTTCAGGGTAAGATTTCGTTTGTTACATATATGTGACAATGGCGTTCAAAAGGTTAAAGAGGGTCCTATTGTAAATGTTATCCGTATTCTAAGTTATCGATTTTTGTAACATTATTTAATTTTATACATTTTAGAAGATATAAGATTATAGTTTCATGCTAGAGGAATTTACACTATGTTTTTATATTACATTGATGATATTGCCAACCGTTGCTGGACAGATGACTCGTAACCAAGGGGTGAAGTTCCACAGAGTCTTGGTTCGGCTTTATAATGCAATTATTATAAGTAAGAATACTTGTTTCTTTTCAATGTCAAAATTGTTTAGGTACTAAGATTATTTGTAAATATCATAATTTGCTATTTCATTTTAGATTCACGAGAAGCTGAAGCGAAATTGATAAAGGACTTTATACGCTTGATAAAGAAGGATGCAATAGAGATCAAATTATTGTCCAACATCACTCTTGGGACGTGCGTGCTGCCAGTTATACTTTCTTTGGTTGTCAACTATGTCATTGTTATGTTACAGTTTAATCATATTATTTAATTCTACTCGTATTACAAACGTTACAATTTGCAAACATGTCGAGATGTTTGTAATTTAATCACGCTAACATTTACAGAAAAAGACCGAGGCCGATACCTGTGACGACTTTTTAGGATTAAAGCCTGAAACAATATGCTAGTAGAAATCCATAAAGTGGTTGAAAAGTTATTGTTTCTAAAACATCTATCTATCTAAAGTATACACAGGATTTTTTTGTAGCAAAAAGAGGATTTAATAATAATATGT
This sequence comes from Amphipoea lucens, assembly GCA_947508005.1. NCBI lineage: Eukaryota > Metazoa > Arthropoda > Insecta > Lepidoptera > Noctuidae > Amphipoea > Amphipoea lucens. Next base: position 17,860,222 of record OX382367.1, read on the forward strand.
GTAGTTATATCTTTAATTATGATTGTAATGGAGTAGCCAAATAATGCAAAAATGTCTAATGGTCAACTGACCATTAGACATTTTTTTACAAACAATTACCAACTGGTTATTAAGGTAGAAGTGATTGCTTCGAAACATTAAACAAAGAGATAACTTGAAGAATATGTATTGTATAATAAAGGCATACCTATTATAATATAGGTAGGTAATACGGGCTGGTGTCCGCAACTCCACGTCAATGCGCGTATTTTGCGTACAATAATTAACTTATCTGTATAACGTCTGCTTAAACACAATTTGTTGATGTTTAACACAGTCCTTACTTTGTATTGCAGTGTAGTTATATCGGGATGGTGTCCTCCAGATATAAACACACCCACACACAAACACACTCACAAACTTTCGCCTTTAAAATATTAGTGTGATTATAATTTTAAGGGAAAGATGTAGTACGTACATATGTTTAGTTAGTTAGAACTAGTCGATAATGAGTGATGGATGGACGACACTAGGGGGAGGGACAGCAATGGTGTCCGAGGGAAAAACTATGTAAGCTAACTGTGAAGCATTTATTCAAAACAACACGATAAAATTATAATTCTGACAATCTTAGCATAGATGATTATAGGTAATAGGTAATACGGGCTGGTGCCCGCAACTCCACTTCAATGTGCGTATTTTGAGTACGGGTGGGAAAATCGATTATTCGATCCACCCCAGCTCCTCAAGGAAGGCCAGCAACGCCTTGATGTTACTGACCGTCTCTCGTAGGGTACCTGGGTTACCGAAGTACTTTGCCCTGTACGTGGCGACCACCGGGCAGCTTAGAAGCACATGTGCCGCTGTCTCGTCGTCCTCCATGCAGGCCCTGCACAGCGGACTGTCTGTTACTCCTATGACAAAGAGGTGTTTATTAAATGACCCGTGGCCAGTTAAAGCTGCAGTAACTATGCGCAGCTTTTGTTTGGTTAGACGGAGGACCTGTTTCGTGAGGCGGCCATCCAATGTAGGAATTGCTTCCCTAGCCTGCCTACATTCGCCTTGGTCCGTCCATAGTTTTTCATGTTGGTCTCTGGTGCGTTTCCTTACCAGAGTGCGTATATACCCGAAGGGGAGTGGCGCAATGGGCTCAGGTCCCACTGGTGCCATGCTCGATCCCCTTCTGGCAAGCTCGTCGGCTGCATCGTTGCCCAGCGAACCGCTGTGTCCTTTGATCCATTGAATGGTTATTTTATTGAGGTTACCGACCTGGTTGAGGCGCTGGTGACACTCGTATATTAGCCCAGAGTCAGCTGTATAACTGTTCAGCGCTTGCAGAACAGCCATGCTGTCTGAGAGTATGCGTATTGAGTGCTCCTTTACTTCCCTAGCCATAATGGCAGAAGCGGCTAGTGAAATGCCCATGCATTCGGCCTGGAACACTGTGTTGTGGACCCCCAATGGTGCGGCCATAGATGATTAATAATTCATTCGTTATTTTATATGCATACCTAAATGCTTCGACGTGTCTGGTAATTACTTAAATTTGGTTGTAAGTAATTCTTAATCGATATGATTAAGAACTACTTACTTACTACCAAATTAAAATAATAAAATATTTCCACCCAGTAAAACTTTTATCGTCGTCACCAAGACACACAATATTAAACACAAAATGTCCCCAATAAAGTGGTTAAAGTGGTTATTGTTTATAGAGAACCTTCACGGTATACACAGGAACTATTGTAACCAGTCAAAGATTAGAAAATGTTGTATTATCTTCCAAACATTTACGCTAATTATATTGCACTCTGTTGCCATCATTAGTCAAATGAAACTGTTGCTAGGAGGACATGACTATGGTCAAATCAATTTAATTGCTGCTTGTTCTATTGCTGTTGCATATGTAAACTCTTTGTTATCCGTCGTCACCAGCTTTTATTACAGCCGCGGCTTCATGTCGTATTATAGAAGTATCAGTCGCGTTTCTGAATTATTTAAAGGAGACACTAAATTCTATAACTCTCATAAAAAAATATACTGGTTCAGTTTGTCTTTGATTTTTCTGTCCATCGCTTTTGCTGTATGTAGATCTGCAGCGGCTCTAATACTATTTTCCCAATTAGACCAAATTTATTTGGTTATCATTTTGGTATCACAAACAATTGTACGACTTGACATAATATTCCAGCAACTCACATTTTTTGTTGTTATTATGATGGTGGTAAATTCATTGAAATCTTTAAATTCGTTGATATCAGTCGTGCAAGAAATAGTAGGGAAATATGATATTAGTTCGGGTGACCGACGTAATGTCACAAGGGAGCAGATTCAAGGATGGGTTGAACTGTATCGAGATATAGCAAATTGCTGTGAAAAAGTAACACTATGTTTTGGACGTCAGGTATTTGGTTTTGTTTCATTGTGATGATAATGCTCCTAGTAATCTAACGTCTATTTGTTCGTAAACATGACGTGTATTTTGTTACAGATTTTCTTTACGGTATCAATCTCAGTATCTCAATTTATTCTATTACCGTATCAACTGTGTTACAGATTTTTTTCGAGGTAAGTTTTTTGATATCAGATTGGGTCTTATTATAAAAGTTGTTCGTATTACAAGCTAACGATTTTTATAACAATATTTAATTTTATACATTTTAGAATGACGATATGCATGAGCTCAAGGGAACTTCATTTGTAATATGTTTTTATATTTCATTGATGATATTGCCAATCGTTGCTGGACAAATGACTCGTAGCCAAGGGGTGAAGTTGCACAAAATCTTGGCTCGCTTTTATAATACAGTTATTAAAGGTAAGAATAACGTTTTTTTTTTTAATTTCAACAATATTTAGATACTAAAACTATTTGTAGTATCATAATTTGTTATTTCTTTTTAGATTCACCACAAGCTGAAGCGAAATTGATAAAGGACTTCATACGTTTAGTAAAGAAGAATCCAACAGAGATTAAGTTATTGTCCAACATTCCTGCTGGGACGTACATGCTGCCAGTTATACTTACGTTTGCTGTCAACTATCTCATTGTTATGTTACAGTTTAATCATATTATCTAATACTATTCATATTACAAACGTTAAAGTTTGCAAACATGTCTGGATGTTTGTTTGTAGCTTAATCACGCCAACATTTGCATGAAAAGACCGAGGCCGATGTCCAAAACTATAGCGACTTTTTAGAATTAAAGCCTGAAGCAGTGTTGCTAGTAGAAATCCATTTAGTTAATGTTAATCGTTCTCGGGACACACAACATTATAAACAAAATGTTTCCAATAAAGTGGTTGAATAAGTTATTGTTTCCGGAGAATCTATATACAGAAATGAAGTAATTGTAGCCAAAATTTGAATAATAGTTATGTGTTAATGTGTTATGTGTTTTAATAATAGTTGTGTGTGTGTTATTAAAATTTTGGCACCATATATTAACAAGCCATATACATGAAAAACATGTGAATTGGCTTGTACTAAGTTAAGTGACGATTAACGTCTGCTGAATCATACTTATTTTGGAGATAATAATATGTTTAGCTTTAACTTTGTATTGTTATCGAGTTGGGGTCCTCAATTCCACGTTTCAAGCACGTGTTTTAATGCTTTATACTTGTCTGAAATTTTAGCAACGTTTATGAATGTTTTACTTTCTTCTACACACTATCGAAATAATTGTCATAATTGTTAAAAGTGTTTGCTTGCAATTAAATACAATTATGGTAGATTTGTTAATTTAACAAACTATTTAAATAATGTGGTGTTCTAAAAATTGTTGACAGTCAATTACTGAAGTAGCTTTCTAGTGAATTTATATAACAAAATGTTTTGCGTCTTTCCATATACCTAAACATCAATATTACTATTGTCTTCGTCAAAGTAGTTGAATAAATTATTGTTGCGGAGAATCTCACACACTTATGAAGGAATTAGTGTAGCCAGAAGAAGACCAAGAATTATTTTATTATGTTTAAATATTCGTTTATACTATTTATTCTCTTCATTGCCTAAGTATAATTTTTGTAGGAAAGATATAGCCAAATAAATTTAACTTATCCAGCGGTTATAGGCTGATGAAGAGACAATACACATCTCTGCTTGAGGCTGGATTTGAGTCTCTATTTAACTGAGCATGGATTGATTACCGTTCTGAAATAAGACTGATGCTCAAGTGTTGATTCTATACTTTTCTGATCGAATGATTGAAAAAAAAAATAACTTGAGGATCGTTCTGTAATACGGATCTTAGACTTTCTTTTATATACACTTTTCAAATTGTATCCATTTGCGTAACATCACACGACTCTATTATAAGTGTATTTATGTTTTTTATGTTACGTAATGATTATGCCTAATAAATTCGTTTATCTGGTCAGAATTCTATTTTATTCTTGTTTCAGTTTTTCGTTTCGCTAATATCGTGTTTGGTATACTATGTTATGGTGGCTTATTTCGTCCCATCGGACTACTAAGAGACAGTGCACCTTTGTCTGTCTCCAGATCGCATGTGCAACGAAATCACGACGTTTGATTTGCGTTTTGCGATTCCCCCCACGATAAATGATAGTAGCATTTATAGCAGCCATATTGAGGATAGAGTTCGGATCTAGTGCGCAACCCCTCATATGAATAGGACTACGGTCACTTCGGACCGGCATTTCTCGGATTCGGATCGGATTTAGTGCGAAACCGCTCTTAGGGTAACGCTTTTTTAAATTAGGTATATACTAGCTGGCTAATACAAATATTTAGGATGACAAGTAGCCTATGTCCTTCTCCAGGGTACCTATGTATTTGGAAAATTTAAGTCCGTGTGCTTGAACCGTATTATCGACCGTAGTATATTATTAAAGACATATAGCAGACTGTGTTTAAACAACCCGACAGTACATTGACTTGAACTTATCCAGTGACATAAGATGTCCAGCAAAGAATAATATAACGACCCTGATCAACGTAATGGGCAAACAACTGTTACTTGAGGGGTTGAGTCAAGTAACCGAAATTAATGTAATTGAAATAAAACAACAAAACTTGCATGTGACGGGTGACTACTTGAAGATTACGATTAAGGTGAATGCGCAGTGGTAGGCCAAGAAATACAAATTTTCTTACGTTTTTTTTGCAATTTTGAGGTCATTGTCAGGTTGTGTCTTGATAAAAATATGATTCATGACTATATTTACAGAATTATAGTCATTAGAATCATTAATATCTCTTTAAGTTAGATTTTTTCCATAAGCACTTTTCTATAAAAGATTTGTTGTTTTGTTAGCTGTTGTTTGATCAAGATACAACCTGACACTGACCTGAAAATTGCAAAAAACGTAAGAAAAATAGAATTTCGCGGGCTACAACTGCGCATTCACCTTAAGAACTACTTACTACTAAATTAAAACAACAAAATGTTTCCACCCAGTAAAACTTTTATCGTCGTCACCGAGACACACAACATTAAAAACAAAATGTCCCCAATAAAGTGTTTGAACTATATAGTGTTTATAGAGAACTTACTAGGAATATACAGGAACTATTGTAACCAGTCGAAGATTAAAAAATGTTTTATTATCTTACAAACATTTACGCAAATTATATTGCACGCTATTGTCGTCATTGATCAAATGAAACTCTTGCTAGGAAGAGATGACTATGGTCAAATCAATTTGATTGTTGCTTGTTCTGCTGCTTCTGCATATCTAAACTCTTTGTTATCCGTCGTGACCAGCATTTGTTACAGCCGCGGCTTCATGTCCTATTATAGAAGTATCAGTCGTGTCTCTGAATGCTTTAAAGATGACAATAAATTCCTAAACTTTCATAGAAAAATTTACTGGTTTAGCTTATCTTTGATTTTTCTGTCTATCGCTTTTACTGTATATAGATCTGCAGAGGCTATAATAAAATATTCCCAATCAGATCTGTTTTATTTGGTTATCATTTTGGTATCACAAACAATTATACGACTTAACATAGTATTCCAACATCTCACATTGTTTGTGGTTATTATGATGGTGGTAAATTCATTGAAATCTTTGACTTCGTTGATATTAGTCGTGCTAGAAATAGTAGGGAAGTATGATAATAGTTCGGATGAGCAATATAATAACACAAAGGAGCAAATTCAAGGATGGGTTGAACTGTATCGAGATATAGCAAATTGCTGTGAAAAAGTAACACTATGTTTTGGACGCCAGGTATTTTATTCTTGAATTTCATTGAGATGGTCATGCTCCTTGTGATCTAACTTCTATTTGTTTACAAACATTATTTTTTTACAGGTTTTCTGTATGCTATCAATCTCAATATCTCAGTTTATTTTATTTTCGTATCGAATGTGTTACCAGATTGCTTTGAAAGTAAGTTTTTGATATTTCAAACTGGGTCCCATTGTAAAAGATGTCCGTATTCTAAGCTAACGTTTCGTGTAACATTATTTAATTTTATACATTGTAGAATCAGGATATATATGATTTCAAGAAATTAGTATTTGTTCTATGTTTTTATATTTCATTGATGATATTACCAACCGTTGCTGGACAGATGACTCGTAACCAAGCAGCAAAGTTCCACAGAGTCTTGGCTCGGCTTTATAATGCAGTTATTAAAAGTAAGAATACCATTTTCTTTAATGTCATTAATCTTTAGGTACTAATTTTTATTGTTATAACATAATTCGTTATTTCATTTTTAGATTCACGAGAAGCTGAAGCGAAATTGATAAAGGACTTCATACGTTTGATAAAGAAGAAAGCACTAGAGATAAAGTTATTGTCCAACATCACTCTTGGGATGTGCATGCTGCCATTTATACTTACTTTGGCTGTCAACTATCTCATTGTTATGTTACAGTTTAATCATATTATTTAATAGAATAGAATAGAATAGAATGCTCTTTATTATGTACACCATATAATAATAATATAGAAACTTTACAATGGGTGACACAATGGGCGGTCTTATAGCTAAGAGCGATCTTTTAACGACAACCTTTGGATGGATTAAAAAGGGGAAGGACATACAAATACTGTTGGTAGTCTGTGGTGTACCATTTACACAAAACAATAAATACATACTTAAAGTATATTATACTAATCTAAATAAATATATACATAATATATATTACAATTGTAAACATGAAACAAGAGCAAAGAAAATATAATGATGATGTTTAAGAAGAGAGGAAGTGCTTTTTTATCATAATCCGACTCATATGCTAAACATTAATGTTTGCAAACATGGCTGGATGTTTGTAACTTAGTCATGTAAATGTTGGCGACATTTACATGAAAGGACCGAGGCCGATGTCCAAAACTGTGGCGACCTTTTAGTATTAAAGCCTGAAGTAGTGTTGCTAGTAGAAATCTATATAGTTAATGTTATCGAAGCTCGCGTTCACGCCAATAGGACAAACGGTGTTGAAGTTGATTACACGCCAGTAAAATAACATACGGACGATTAAAACAAGTATTACCATAAACAAGGTCGTCTGCGTCCTTGCTATTAATTCAATAATATAGGTAGGCGCTATTGGAGTATTGATGAAGAAAATTATTAAACCGGACATCTTTAATAACGCCGTGTCGTTGAAATAAAGTCAACAAGTATTTACCTACTAAATAACATATAAATTTTGGCCTCCGTCCATTATAACCATTACTTTATCGTCGTCAATGAGAACAGAACTACAAACAAAATGTCCGCTTTAAAATGGTTGAACAATTTATTGTTTCTGGAGACCCTGTTAGGCATACACAGGCAATATTGTATACAGAAGAAGATAAAGAAATATTTAATTCTTTTCAAAATATTCTTCCAGGCCATCTTGTACTCTATTGTTATTGCTGTTAAAGTGTATTATTTGTTACAAAATGTTGTGATTGATCAAGCGAATGTCATTTATTGTGTTTTTGCTTCTGCAGCCTATATAAACTCTGTATCATCCGTTGTGACCGGCATCTGTTACAGCCGTGCCTTCATGTCATATTATAAAAGTGTCAGTCGTCTCTTTGACTGGTTTAAATATGATATAAAATTAACAAAATCCATAAAGAAAATATACTGGTCCACGATAATCTTTACTTTATTATTTATTTCCTTCGTTGTCACCAGATCATTGGACGTTATGGACAGATTCAAAAAAGTGAATGAATTTCTTATTCCTCTTATTTTTGCAACTCAAATGATTATAAGATTTACTGTTGTTTATCAGCAAATAATGTCGTTTGTGGCCATTATGATAGTTGTTAACTTGTCTAAAAGCTCGAGTTCATTGATATCAGCCGTTCGAGAGAGAGTAGGGAGACGTGAGGTTAGTTCGGATGAGCAAGTTGATATTACAAGAGAGCAGATTCAAGAATGGGTTGAACTGTATCGCGATTTAGCAAATTGTTGCAACAAAGTGACGCTATGCTTTGGACGCCAGGTAGGTTCTGGTGTTTGGAAATAAGTTAATTGATTTTATAATCCATTGGTGCTCTAGATATCGTGTTAAGTTATTGTGTTAGCTCAATTGGAATTCTTATGTTTCAGTATTTCTTTTCGCTAGTTCTGTCAATGCCCAACTACATTTTGATGATGTACCAGATTTTTTCAAATGTAAGTATTGTGTAATTACCTGGATTTAGATTTCCGAGGAAAAAATGTATCGAAGATGGTGGTATAATGAAGTTGGATTTCACAAAAAAATAAGAACATTTAATTTTAAGAAAAAATGAGCCATTAGCCATGAGCTCGTCTTATAACAGCTTGATTATTTTAAATGGTCTCTGGATAGAAACGAATGTATCAAATTGTTGGAAATCAGTCTCACCAAGGGGTATCATATGTAACGTTGTGGCTTCACATTAGCTAAAGCTCACGCGCATCACTAGTTGCCTGACGTTACTCGGGCATTTCAGTGCTGCATGCAAAGCAAGCGGGCGCTTGTCCAGAACCCTCTGGAATTACACTACGTGCCCTGATCTAGGGTGAGTTTATCATTATGATATGTACTGTGTGCTTTGCCTGTAAACCGCTACGATGTGTACCGCTGCGCGCTGTGAGCTACAGTCTATCCTGCCTTCTACACCATTCTTTGGTCGCTAAGGGAGCTATAAGGCAAGGACATCACACGCGCACTTTTAGGGTTCTACGTCCATGCTGAATGAGTGACGTCTGCACTATTGCCTGTACCGTAGGCTGTGCTGAAGCGCAGACTGGAACCAAAAATTCTGCACATGATTCCTAGACCCCTACCTAGCCTAGAAATTTTTAGTCGCTTATCAAAAAACAAAATCAGCTGTTTCATAGAAAAGTGCATTTTTTTATGTAATTCTGTGATCCATATAAATTATGTTAGTATACTTAAAAATTATGTTAGTAACCAAAGATTAAAATACATACCACAATAATACTATTATAACTAAAACTAAAATAAGAAATGCAACAAGTACCTATGCGGACAAAATGTAGGGAACAGCTATTTTTTTTGTTTAATAACCGACGAAAATTTTCAACGCAGGGGGTTCAGAATCATGTACAGACGCCAGCATATCAAACTACCCGAAACAGTCAAATTTTCCCAATCAACTTTGAACCGTATGCTTTAGCGATAAAGTTTAAAATCTATTAAAGAAAGAACATGGGTCTGAACGTACCCAGTTTGTAGCAAGTTGAAATTGGTACCATTCGAAAGGTCTTTGAAAACGTAGATATTTTTTGTATGGGAGCAACTTTGTAACTTATGTAGGAAAAAAGATATTCGATGTTGAAAATACCGAAAATCCTTAGTAAAATCGACCCACACACGTTCAATTTTTTTTGATTTTTCCATTAGGTGGGTAGTTCGAACTATTTTGTGCTAGCGTCGGTGTGTCGTCAGTAGTTAGTACCTCTTAGGAACTGATTTTGAGCGTGTTCGAGGGCGCTTTTCCTGTGGAAGGGTTTCGGCGTTTATAAATAATAAGTCCAGCTTGATCACACAATGATTCCTCAATATATTATTCACAATATCTTGCATGAAATCGTATGATTATCGAAATATAAATAAATGGTAATATAATGGCACATTACAAACACACGGATAGCAAAAAGGTGAGAGAGCGGATATACAATTAGAAACGTCAATGTCAAAAATTATATTGACAGTTGTCCAGGTGTTACAATATGTGAATAGATACTCTATATTTAACAAAGCGAGATCTTAGTTTATTTTATTCTTACTTTTATTTACAACCTCGGCTTTCACAACGGACTTCAGTGTATTACTTAACGATTGGATTATTATTATTACTCATCTGCTTCAAAAAAATGGAAGGTGAACGCCGTATACAGTGTGTTACATGTACAAGATCAGTAATTCGTGACCGAAACCGGCATATACTGACGCGAACCTATTTGGAAGACAATCCAGGCTTCACAGAGTATGTGATGGCACGGATTAACATAAATGAGGTTAGTATAACAATAGCTTTTGATCATCGAGTACACGGTGTCTTTTTGTTCACTCTTTATTAAGTTATTTATTGTTTTAGTGTAACTTGAGGATTTGGTTTTTCTTTTAGATGGCCCTCAATCAACATCAGGCTATGAGTCATCGTTGTTGGGTAGCTGGAAGACGACAGCAAGCTAGGTTCGAACAAGAACAAAACCAGGAACTTGCAAACCCAGAGCACCCAACGTCTGTTCCAACTTATAGAAGGGTTGCAAATACGGCGCGTCACTGTTTATTTCATGGGTGCATCAATCAAGAACTTCACAGAGTGTCCAGGTTTATAAAAGTATTCTTGTTGGTTAATCATAGCGTGTACGTTCCTGAACATGCACGCGTTTGTACACATCACATCAACACAGAAGATTGGAGCTCCCTGTATGATAATGGAGAGACAATATTCACACCAGACCATCTCAAAGATATGATTGATACGTTACGAGATGCATATAAACATAAGACTAATATAGATTTTGACAATGTAAACAACATTTTGCCAGAGGATCTATATTACCTAACTGGCTTAACACACCAACAATTCGAAATCCTTTTGAATGAAACACCGTCTCTTTCAAATCAATGTAGAAGACCAAAAACTGCACTAGGAATATATTTATTAAAACAACGGTCTGGTGAACCAAATACACGTATAGCCTCCCAAATAGGTGTATCTCGTAAAACGATCGGTATTTTGCTTAAAACTGCTAGAAACTGCTTGACCCAAGACTTTGTTGTTCGCCATTTGGGTTTCAATCATATAAGTCGGGATGAAATTATAGCTCACAGCCTTGCAGTGCCATCATCAATATATTCCAACCCTATAAACCCAGTGGCTATAGCTATTTGTGATGGTTCGTATATATACGTACAGAAAAGTAAAAACTTTTTATTTCAAAAAAAGTCTTACAGCTTACACAAGTACAAAAACTTGTTAAAACCCTTTGTGATTACTTGCCCAGATGGCTATATTATAGATATATGTGGACCATACGCTGCAACAAAGACTGATGCCCAAATCATGACTGAGATTATGAATGATCAAACGTCCCCAGTGCATATAACATTACAAACAGATGACGTTTTTATATTAGATCGAGGTTTTAGAGACTCTATACCAGATATAGAAAGTGCTGGCTATGTTGCCCATATGCCACCAAGTAAAGATAGGCATGCCACACAGCTTACAGATATTCAAGCCAATAAATCTCGAGAAATCACCATAGTGCGTTGGGTCATTGAAGTAATAAACGGATGGTTCAAAAGGGACTACAAAATATTTAGGCATACAGTTATCAATAAAACACTCCCTCACTTATTTGAAGACTTCCGTATTGCGGGAGCCCTTATAAATGCATTTAGGCAGCGTCTGACAGATAATGAGCATGCCCACGCTTTTATCAATATAATAGCGCAAAGAAGAAGTGAACCCAACAGACTGGGCAATTATGTAGTCGCAGAACATATGAACAGACAGCGGGCGGTGTTCACAACAATGACGGCTACGTCAATACCATTTCCACAATTGACAGAAGAAGACGTCATTCTACTCAGTTTGGGCACATACCATTTAAAGCTCGCTAGATCATATGTTGCCGAGCATTTGCGAGGTGGAGATGGTATATATAATATCGAGGTATCTTCGAGCCGTAGCCCTAGTATGTCGCAGCATGGGCTAGCAACCGAAAACTGCTCGTTAATTAGAGGCCGCATATTATCGAGGCACGTGTCTAATAAAATATATTACACATATATTTTAATCAATGTTAATGTCCAGGGCAGAGAAGCCATCGAAGCGTATTATTGCTCCTGCATGACGGGTATGAGAACTCTAGGTGCTTGTGCCCATACTATTAGCATAATATGGTACTTAGGTGTTGGCAGGCACCTAGATAACTTCGTGGGTCCAGCAAGTGCCTGGGATGATATAATCATTGAAAGTAACAATACAATTTAATAAAACTGTGCTATTTAAGATTGATAGTTCTTATTTAATATTTTTTCTGTACCAAAAACCAACGATAGGAAGCTATATCGCTCTCTAAAGACAGAAAAAATGACTGGTTACCTATTTATTTAGTCCAAAAAGCAGAAAAAGTGCGATTATTGGCAATTAAAAATGTTACAAAGAAGTTATCATAACTTCGGTCTTTCATTCATTCATTCATTCGTTCACTTATTATCGAGTTACTCAATTAGGCCTCTTCTAAATTACACCTAGTCTAAAATGCTACAAAGTGGGTACGGGTTCCATACAAAATTACCCATTGTTCTTTGACAGATTGTAGTAGATTGACGTGCTTGGCGTCTGTACTGAATCCATGGTAACAGGTTGTGCGTCCATCCCTGCTATCGTGTTTGTATTCACATAACTTGCTATTTTCTTTTGTCTCTCTCTCTCGTTCTACAGCCTACCTTTTTTGAAGTGTAAACTTCTTTAGCGGCGTTGCACACTTTTTTGTAATGGGTAAAAAATGTTAAACTCGCGTCAGGACACGTGACCGTCAGGAGAGACTACACACAGGGGAGAACTACTACTCCTAAATACTAAGTATCCTCCTCTCTTTCTACGGCAGCGCCAACCGAAGTGAACCAAGTGACACACGACAATGGATGGATGGATGGATGGATGGATGGACAGCTGATGACTCGACCGTCTGTGTAGTAGCCACACTGCTGTATATTCGTAAAATTCGTGTATATTACCTAAGTGTTTAAAATATGGAAATTGAACAAAGTGCATCTATTAATGAAAAAAGTGACGCAGAAATAGTGAAAAAAATTAGTTATATTAATTCAATTAATAATTGATTTATTTCAACTTTAATATTCAAGTTTTCACTTCTGCCGGCACTCCCGGAGTGCAACCCTCTTTTTTTTCTGGTGCGCGGTGGAAATCCTCATGGACTTCCTCCATCGTAGGGGTGACAGTGGAGCATGCCGGACTCTTACCAGCTCTCTACCTATGGCCCGGGACGCGGGATTCGCCTAAGCATTCACCGCTCCCCCGACAGGCCTCGACCCACTGTTCCTCAGCGGGTCCCATCTCATCATGCGCCCATTCCTATAATGCTCTACAGCCTACCTGTAAAGCCCTAAACGTTACATATGCTACCTAGTAGGTAACTGGGTGTGAAGATCAGATAGCAATCGCTCGGAAATGAGTGTGGAGACCAGATAGCAATCGGTTGGATTGGAAGCCAACTTCAAAGAAGTTAGGAAATGATAAGACAGATGATAATGATAAGGAGCAAAAGTTAGCGTGTGGCAAAATAATAATGTTTTTTTTTTTGTTGTTAATTTTAGAAGGGATTATACACATTTGAGTTGAAGAAAGTGATAATTGCTTTATTTAATTATGGATCAGTAACGCTCTTGCCTGTTTTTGCTGGACAATTGGCTCGTAACCAAGGGAGGAAGTTCCACAGAGTGTTGGCTCGACTTTATAATACAATGTTAATAATTGGTAAGATTTTTGAAAATATAATACAATATGTAACTGAATTAATTTACATTATGAAAGTAGTATGTTCAGAATCGATTTCTGCCAATTTTAATATAGGTAATTTTAAATTACAAAACTTCCGCTATGCATTCAAAACAAACCAAAGTGGACGAAGTACCCATTACGCTAGGCCCCCTATATCTGTGCGATAGTGTGTGTGGGTAGGTTTGTAATGTGACCACAATTTTCTCCCACAATGAATATAACTAATGTAATAAATAAACAATTCATAGATACTGGAGTCGATTCCCATGTTCATAAAGTTCAATGTATCTTTTTCATTCTATTTCATTAAGAAAAGGACAGAAAATAAATTTCAGTTTAGTCCTGTCAAATTAATCAGCGCTTGACACTACTGCATACAAGTTTAGACGTGATTAAAAATTTGCCTACTTTATTTACGTCAATTTACGTCAGGCGCTGATTAATTTAACAGAACTAAACTAAAATTTATCTTCTGTCCTTTTCTTAATAAAAAAGAAAGAAAAAGATGCACTGAACTTAAATTTAGTTTAGTATGTGAACAACAGAATATACACCAATAGTAATAATTCCAATTCCAAGAACTGTCACGTTAGTCTTGTGGTCGCAAGCGCTATTACTGAGCATGAGGTCCTGGATTCGATTTTCAGGTCGGGTTAGATGGGACTTATCATAACTGGCGAAATATGGGTCATACTATACGTACTTTTCTGCCTAAATAACCCTTCAAGCATTACAGGCGTAATAAGTGTTTCGCAAGATAAAAATAAATAAATAAAAATTTATTGAAATAATAAGTTTACAAAAAGTGTACATATGGTTCAGTAGTATATATTAATCTAGGCCTATAATAGGATTATAATAATCTGGATATAACCTATGGTATGACAAATATGAGATTGCAGTCAAAAATAGAATTCTGAAAGGAAATAATTCTGAAGGGAAAGAATTCTGTAGTGCGATTTGTAATAATTCATGTATTCAAAATTATTTCAGATTCTGGCGAAGCTGAATTGAAATTGACAAAGGACTTCATACGTCTGATGAAAAAGAATCCGCTAGAGATCTTGTTGTTGCCCAACATTCCAGCTGGGATGTATATACTGCCAGTTATACTCACTTTGGCTGTCAACTATGTCATAGTTCTGTTGCAATTTAATCATGTTATATAATCAAAATTCCAGTGGGCGCCCAGTGGTATCGGCCTTAACGGACGAGACGCTGGTCGTGGGTTCGAACCCAAGCAGGCTTTACTTTTTGTATTTTATTTCTTCACCACTGCTCTCAAAACGGTAGTGGAAAACATCGTGAGGTAACCAGCATGTCCTAGAACCAAAAATTCGAAGACATGTGACATCTACCAACCCGCTCTGGGCCCTCGTTAATGGAAGCTTGTTCATCGCTTACACATTGTACTAGATATTAAAATGCTGTAAGTTTTCCTAAAATTAATAAAATAATGGCCTACTCCCTCTCAAAGAGGCGGCCTGTGTCCCAGCAGTGGGACCATTAACGGCTGATTATGATAAACATATATTTATTTAATATTATGATCTCTATTGTGTATTGGTCCATCTAACACTATGTAACTTATTATGTGTGCTATTATTATTAATTATGGATTAAATATAGTTTTAAGAGTAAAGTATAATACTGTACCCTCTTTATAGTTAATAGTTTTGTACATTTGGCCAGTTGTTTTGGAGATTCATATGCGAATAATAAGTCCGTTGTTTTAACATTAAATGTTGTAACCCTAATTTGTACTTTTACTTTACTAACCACTAAACATGAAACACTAAACATAAAAGTGCGCTGTTCGATTTTCAACTTTTGGTACTGAGCTGAGGGCAGACATTCCAACAGCGCGGTTTTATTTAGGCATTCCATTCATAGGTCGACGACACAGCTATATCTTTCTATACAATGAAAAGGAGGTTCAAAAAACCCAATTGTCCTAAAACACTTTTAAGAAAACAGTGGCTTTTATTACATTTTCTCTTCGCTGCCGCTGTATATAACACGAATTTATTAGATGAAAAATAAATAAATTACACGCTTTAGGATGCATCAAACGTCTAGATTGAAGGGAAGGAAATAAGGTCTGAAATTAATTTTCTTTGGAGGTCTTCGAAATAAGGACTTAGGAAAAAAAGATGTCATTCAAGACGTAGAATACAACCAAGTCCTTCCAATTAAAAGAACATGGAATCGTCATGCTGGCAACGCCTGGAGATGGCAGTACTGAGTTAAAAATACTGTAATAAAATTTGAAGCGCCAAAAGTGCGTTGAGCGACAACTTCGTCATCACTGCCATCCAAAGCTGTCAGTTCCTATCAGTTATACAAGTGTCTCCGCGGTATAATATGTTTGTATTATAAGGTAGAACCTCAGGCTAGGTTGAGCAATCTTTACAGACAGACTGTTAATAGCTGGATAGTTTCTAGACAGATGCAAATGTAATACAAATATCTCTTCTTAAACAGAGAATGATCGAGTATACGCCAGCACGCAGAAAGGCAGTGCCTATTTCAGATCATCTGATTGCCACATTATGTTTTACTTCAACGGCAGAAGTTACGGAATAAGAAGAAAACAAAAGTTGTTACTTGCCGAGTTCTGCCCCAATACCCTTTTTTTTTTCCTGGGTGGAATATCCTCATGAATGTCCGCCGCCCTGGGGAAGGGGGGGGGGTCCGTCAGACTCTTACTGACTAAAAACCACCCCGGTGTTCCATCTCACACCTACGCCGGGGGTCGTGGGGACGTACGATCCTTCCGCAACCCCCGCTGGTATGCTCCAACACATTTTTTTTTTTAACGTGGAGAAATGCTCATGCATTCTGCACTACCACGGGGTGATAGTGCAGTTATGTGGGACTCTAACAAACTAAAACTCCACGATGTCCTCCTCTGCCGTTTACGGCGGAAACACGGGCACGCGTTAGCACTCATCCGTGAACCCGCCGCGGCTGTCAGTCACCGGACCCTCCTCTGGGGAGTATTCCCCATCACCGGCGCACCAGAACACATAGCACGCCGTGACCACCCCAGGGACCAAACCAGCACATAGGGGCCAGACGACCCCGTGTCTGGGCACCCTTGGTCCCCCTGCGACGGGTCAGGTCATTGGCCCCGCCGCCTACCAATTTTCGGCCGCAGAGGATAGGGAGAGCGGCCAACGTCATACCAACACTCCTCCTTCTCTGCAGCCCCACCGCGTCCGCCATCAGACGGTGGCGACCTCGTCAAGGCCGCGGAAGGTAGGGAGAGCGGCGTACCGCAATACCGGCACTCCTCTCCCGCCGTGGCCTTCAACCCTCAGCCGCGATACCTCCGATACGACATCGCGGCCCGCCTCAGCTGCGATGTCGCCCAAGCGGCACTGCAACCTACTTGTTGGCCGCTACGTCGTCGGCTTACTGGCAAAAGCCCTGACGAGCGGCCCCTCCTCGGGTTCCTCTTCGCTTCACCGTGGGTGTCCAAGCCACGGCTACTGAGCCCCCCCGCCTCGACAATGCGGGAACCCACTGGCGGGGATGCTCCAACACCCAATTCAACTCCGTGCCATAACGGCATTTCGGTTAGGAGATAGGGCGAAGTTCTATAACGCAGGTTGCGGTGTCATTTCACAGAAGGAGGCTGCGGAAAGGTTGAGAGAGGTCGAGACCACTCTCCCGACCCGCAGCAGACGTACCGGGCGTCGTCTTCCGAACTGTTATTTTTATTCAAAATGTTGGAAATGACATAGTCGGAAAAATTTAAATGCAAACAAAAGTTAACCTTGAGGACATACAGGGTGGCAAGGGACGTCAACGCGCAACCTGGTTGATTATCAATGTATAACATGATGTACTGATGCCAGCACATCAAGCTAATACAACCTGTCAAATTTCTTTAATAAAAGCAAAAGGTTCAAAGTTCATTGGGAAATTCGGGTAGCTTGGTGTGCTCGCATCTGTACATGATACATATTATTCTTCTTCTTAGCGTGTCGATAGCAATCTAAATGTACTTGGCCCAGAATTCGGCTACTTGTTTGGCGCCATCACTAGCGTCCATCAGTTCCTGTAACGTGCAGCTGACAGGACACTCAGGGCACGATATTAAGTGTCCCATCGTTTGTGGAACAGCACCACATTTACACTCTAAGGTGGAGTCGTCTATACAGGGTGAATTTTCCAAGTGGGCGTGGATGGCCAAATTCTAAACTATGAGGAATAGCGAAAAATACTCAAAGGAGTCGCGGGCTCGATTTTGATGAAAACTAAAACTGCATCATTGGATTTTTGAAAAATCAATATTTCTGGCCAGGAATCGAACCTGTTGATTTTGAAAAAAAAAAAACCACACACTGTATTATTACACCATTCTATAGTGTCCCTAATAAGGATCACATTCTGGGAAGTAATGACATACGGCAAACTTAAGGAAAATGTTGAATTTTACCAACATAACGTACCTTGTTCGAAATGATGCTCAATATTTTTATTAACACACCCACAGCGCAGTCACCTTCATAACATTATGTTCTAAATTCAGATTTCTATTACGATCTTTGGAAAATATTCGAATGGAATCAATAAAATTGTAATACTGAATGCAGTACAATCCTTGAGACGTCGAATCCAGCTATGTATTGAAAACAATGGTCATCATTTTGAACAATTAATCAATTAAGGTTTAGTAGGTAGGTAACATAACCCGGACCCGGCTAAATAATAACAGCCGCACAGGTCAATCCATCAGGTCTGTGGATAGGTGACCATCTATCTGCGTTTCTTCCATATGTCAAGCTTACAGCTGCGCCGACGCATGATGGACTTGCTATGCTTACGGAGTATTGTTGACGGTTCTTTTAGATCTGACGGACTTCTCGAGCGCATTGAAATAAAAGTGCCTAAACTTAATGCTCGGAGAAAATGCACGTCCTTCTTCAATGTCCCTCGTCATAAAACCAACTTAGGCATGAACGCTCCGATGGCTAGGCTAACGTCCACGTACAACAATTTTTGCAATATCAATGATTTGGATATCTTCCACGACCGTCCCACGCGCTTCAGATCAAAGATTATAAATGAGGGGAAGACTGCAGACAACGACAATAACAACAAAACAAAATAATATAATTAGTCAATGTCAATGTTTAATGTTTAAGTCGATGTATATTCTGAATATTCTCTCTACTACCGAGATTTTAGCTAGTTTTTGTTCTTTTTTTTGTTCTTTTGCTGTTTTTGTTTTCTTTTATTAGTTTTTTATTATTATTTTTTTTTATTTGTAGCGTGAATGCTGTTTTTTTCTTCTCTTTTATTGTGAATGTTGTGCACGTCTGTAATTGACGTAAACACTAGTCCATGTCTCTGTTCTCTTTTATTTGTAAATGTTTGTGTTTGCGTTGTTGATGTGCCTTAATAATAAATAAATAAATAAATCTTTACATACCGAAACTCCTCCATGCCTCGGAAAGCACGTTAAGCCGTTGGTCCCGGCTGTCATTCCTGGATCTTTGACAGTCGTTACAGGTAGTCAGAAGCTCGAGGGTCTGACAACCAGTCTTCTTAACAAGGGGAAGGGGACCTCCACAACCCAGTTACTGGGTAATACGATATATTACCCAGTAACTGGGTTGTGGAGGTCAGATAGGCAGTCGCTTCATGTAAAATACTGGTATTCAGCTGCATCCGGTTAGACTGGAAGCCGACCCAAACATAGTTGGGAAAAGGCCAAGGTAGATGATGGTGAGGTAGGTAACATAAGAAAAATAAAAAAAGTATTTTGTTAAAAATGAGCTTTTTCCTTTAGTTTGCCGTATGTCATTACTTCCCAGAATTCAAAAAAAAAAAAAATATATTTTTAATATTGTTTATTTTATTTATCAAAACATTGATTACAATTTACTAAAGCATTTATAATGTTAATGATAAAATAAGATATTGAAAGTTACATAGTTAAAGTTCCGGTACGGTAATAAAAAATTTAGTCATAAGGAAGTCTCCGATTTCTGTCTCTGTTCTTTAAACTTTAGGTAATATATTCAGCCTATTCCGATCACAGCTGATAAGACTAATTGAAATAAAAGCCTAGTCTTGTCTTTCTGTGTTTAAACACTTCAAGGTACGTTCATACACAGAAAAAACCAGTAACCGTTCTGATACTCTAAACTTGCTAATTAAGTGGATTTCAATATCCAACTCCAACAACCAACCGACCAACCCAACCGACCAACCAACCCAACCGACCAACCAACCCAACCGACTAACCAACCCAACCGCCCAACCAACCCAACCGACCAACCAATCAACCAACTATCCACTACTCGTCTTTTTAACCGACGAAAAAAACGGAGGAGGTTCTCTATTCGATGCGTATATTTTTTTTTTTGAAGTGAAAACTTCTTTAGCGGCGTTGAACACTTTTTGTAATGGGTAAAAAATGTTAAACTCGCGTCAGGGCATCGCGTCAGGACACGTGACCGTCAGGAGATTCCCCCCCCCCCCCCATCTCTTTCTACGGTGGCGCCAACCGAAGTGAACCAAGTGAGACACGATAATGGATGGATGGATGGTGATGGTGATGGCGATGGTGATGGTGATGGCGATGGTGATGGTGATGGCGATGGTGATGGCGATGGTGATGCGATGGCGATGGCGATAGTGATGGTGATGGCGATGGTGATGGCGATGGTGATGCGATGGCGATGGCGATGGTGATGTGATGTGATGTGATGTGATGTGATGTGATGTGATGGTGGACGCGGACGCGGACGCGGACGTGGATGGACAGCTGATGGCTCGACCGTCTGTGTAGTAGCCACAGTGCTGTGTATTCGTAAAATTCGTGTATATAAAGTGTTTCAAAAAATGGAAATGGAACAAAGTGCATCGATTAATGAAAAAGTGACGCAGAAATAGTGAAAAAAACTTAGTTATATTAATTCAATTAATAATTGATTTATTTCAACGTTAATATTCAAGTTTTCACTTCTGCCGGCACTCCCGGAGTGCAACCCGTCTTTTTTTTTTTTTATGAATGATCACGCATAACTTTTTACAGAGCAGTCCGATTTTGATAATTCTTTTTTTATTAGAAAGGGTATACCCTGAAGTTGGTCCCATATAAATTTGAAAAAAAAATCCAACCCTAAGGGTAAGAAAACAGGGGATGATTGATTGTTCACTCACTGATTGTAATGTATGACCACGCTTAACTTTTTACAGAGTAGTCCGATTTTGATAACTCTTTTTTTATTGGATAGGGCATACCTTGAAGTTGGTCCCATGTAAATTTGGAAAAAAAAATCCTACCCTAAGGGTGGGAAAATAGGGGTGATTTATTGTTCATTCACAGATTTTAATGCTGAGCTGTGTATTACAATTAAAATAAAAGGCCTATCTATGTTGGTATATAAAGCCTGTTTTTTTTAAGTATTATATTATATTATTTAGTATTATATTACACAAAAAATAATAGTTAAAGTAGGATTATATAACAGTTAATGTCTAAAGTAAGGTAGCTATTTTAAAAGTTATCAAAAATTAAGCATGTAGTAATTAGTAAATTATAGCCTCAAAAAATTATAAGATAAAAACTTTTTAACAAAAAATTAAACCTCCGAAAAAACTGAAAAGCAAAAAATAATAAACTTTTTTTATTTAACCTTAATAAATAAGTTCTTAAAGTAATGCAAGTATACCTGAGTAATTTTGAGTCGGCGCCAAACAATCAATGAACAAAAATTACTAAATTACCTTAAATTTAAAGAAATAAGTGAAATCTCTAGCGATAAACATTAACATTTCAAACAAAAAATGCGCTCTCCGCACTACCACTCGCAACGATATTAATTTGCTTGTTTGGCGCCGACTCTAAATTACTTAGGTATACTTGCATTAGTTTAAGAACTTATTTATTAAGGTTAAATAAAAAAAGTTTATTATTTTTTGCTTTTCAGTTTTTTCGGAGGTTTTTAATTTCTAACACGGGCAAGTTAAATACATATCTCTAATTACTAAACAGTTACCAATCAATAATGAACCTTATTTCATACCGTTAAATATCATAATTATTGTTATTAATCTTCATCTACCCAACCCTGAAGTGTCACCTAGATACATTCATATTTTCCTGTTTTATTAGCATTAACAAAGTCGTAGTCATGACGTATTTATTTTTCATAAAGGCAAGTGCCTAAAATGATTAAGAAAATGTTCCTACATTAAGTTTAACGAGGTCAAACATTCCATCATTCGTAACAACATATCTTTCTAGAACGTGTGACACTCCAGTCGCCATCATGAATTTATTCTACAGTTTAATATATGGTGAAAATTTTATGTGTGTCTACAGAAACTACTTGAGTTTAAATAAAAGTCAAAAGATTATAGCAGTAACGCGCATATTCGTTGAACTATCCCTTTCTATAGCCATTACCGCAAACAATGTCATCTTGACGAATTTCATTAATTTCGACTACAGCGACAAGGATAAGTTGGTGACCGATCTGTTCCAGTTACTGATATTATTAAAGAGTTTCGTAATAATAATTGGTGGAATTGTAAATTCGGAATCGTTCAGCAGATTCTACGAGAATCTGCGAAAGCTCCATAACTGTTTCAAGGATGGAGCCCATTTAAAAAATTCTGAGAAAAAACTAAAAGTCAAATGTTTGGTTGGTTTTGTGGTTTTCACTGTTATGGCCGTTATACTCCTGCTGGTAAGGCTTATTAACTATTACTTAATTAAAACAAATCTTTTGAGAGACATTCTAGTACTGGTCGTCTATGAACTATGGGTAGACATTCGCTACACGCTGGAACATCTAGTGGTGTATTGCGCAATAACTAGCACTTACGATTACCTCAAATGTTTGAACGATTCTGTAAATAATATACTCAAGAAGTACAATGAACAAGAAGCCAATGAAATCTGTCTTGACGGGAATGAGGAATGCATTAATTTGCCTGGAAAAGTGAATTGCTGGACAGAAAAGTACCAACACATCATGGCTTGCTGTAAAAATATATCAGTGTGTTATCAAGAATTGGTGAGTATTTAATTGATTTTAATTTAACGCACAAAATACAGGTACAGTCAGAATCAAAAGTAGGCAATTGTTAGTAAATTCTACTCTCTGAGTTTACACACTGTGGCCACTTTAGCAAAGTACTAAATACTCAAAATGGCTCTGATATGAGCTTTCGTTCATATCTAAATAAGGCCTTCGATAGGGTGAGCACAAAAGTATTTCTATCTGCGTTACATTGCAGCACAGAGGATGTCTCATAAAACTAATGAAATTTGTTTAATGTTCTTATGATCAAAGAACGGCACCACAGCCTTCAATTGTCCAATATTATCACACTATCACACTATATATATTATATATATATATATTATATATCATCACACTAATATTATAAAGGCGAAAGTTTGTGAGTGTGTGTGTGTGTTTATATGTTTGTTACCTCTTCACGCCTAAACCACTGAACCGATTTAGATGAAATTTGGTATAGAGATAGTTTGAGTCCCGGGAAAGGACATAGGATACTTTTTATCCCGATATTCCCACGGGATCGAGACTTATGCGGGTGAAACCGCGGGGCGCAGCTAGTCAGTCATAAAGAGTAAAAAAAAACCGGTCTAATGAGAGTTGGACTCGCGAACTACTTTACGGTTATTGGATTTTTTGGTCAGTGGGTCGTCTTAGGACTTGTGCCACCCTTCGAAGTACCCTATAGGTTTTGATTCCCCTGCGAGTGCCAAAATATGCGACATAAACGGAACATAAGCACCTCTATCTTTTGATTGCGTTGACTTAGATGTTTGATTTTTTTCATTGCTTCAAGAGATTGCAGCCCCGGTTGTTTGATATTAATTTCAATTTGATAACTCCACGCGTTCCTGAGAAAAAGGGTCTTGACAGACGGACAGACAGACGGACAATGAAGTGATCTTATAAGGGTTCCGTTTTTCCTTTTGAAGTACGGAACCCTAAAAACGGACAGGAATTCTTCAAGGGTACGCCCTTAGCCCTTTATTTGGAGGAATATTTCAATGTGAAAAGCACTCACATAGCTAGAAAAATATTGTTTGATATTACCGAAAGTGAGAAAAAGAATGATACTTCTTCTTAAACATATAATTATGTTTCATAAAATATAAATTATAGTCTTATGGTTACATCAGAAATGAAGATCCGCAGGAGAACTAAGGTAACCGACATAGCCCGAAGAATTGCCAAACTTAAGTGGCAGTGGGCAGTGCACATTGCTCGCCGAACAGATGGCCGATGGGGCCGAAAGGTTCTGGAGTGGCGACCGCGTACCGGAAGACGTAGCGTTGGAAGGCCCCCCCACAAGGTGGACTGACGACCTTGTGAAGGAACTCGTTGGATGCGAGAAGCACAAAACCGGTCGAAGTGGAGGTGCTGGAGGCCTATGTCCAGCAGTGGACGTCTTTCGGCTGAAATGATGATGATGATGGTTGCATCGAATTATCAAACATACATTGATTACATTTTATTAATTGATAAACTAAAGTAACTTTATTTTCAGCTGCTGTTTTCCCTCGGCGTAGCCATGGTGCACTGTATTTCTTCAATGTATGGAATTTTTAACGCAATTATTAAAAGGGTAATGTACTTAAAAGTTTATTCTTCAGTAGTAAGTACTTAAATCAAGGTTGCCTGGAAGAGGTCGCAGAAAGTCCGCCCATTGTATATTTTGTAGTGTTAAATGTATTTTCTGGAGTACAATTTATATACAGGGTGGTCCAAATAGTGTCGTTAATAAAAAAAATTAGGTTCCTCATACCTATGGTAGGTATACGAAAATACCCCATGTATGTTCCGCGATTTTTGATAGTTTAGGAGATATGAATATATATTTTTTTTAATTTTGGGGTAATTGTATAGCTTTTTTTCGACAAGCTCTTTTTATGTTTTTTTTTTTTTGCGACGGGACTCTCTTGAAATACTTTTTCATTTATAAAAAGAAGCATCTTCCTAATATTAATGCAAGATACAATTTTTTTATCGAAAGTGAGAAATTTACATTCTTACGATTAAAAGTTGATTTAAAGTTTAAAAATATTGATCGATTATAAGTTTGAGTTGAATAAGTTTGAGTAGAACCTGAAACATTTGCTAACATTTTTAAAATTGAAAAAGAAAGTCATGAAATAAATAATACAATAACATTCTTTGTCTAGCATTGACAAGTTTATTATCAGATCGTATAATGAAAATTATTACTGAGAAATTCCTAATTAAATAATCCCTGGGACCCAATTGCCCTACTTAGCAGTCGAGACCCCTTGCTCAGCTTGATTCCCTTCCTCGCTTGCGTTTGTTTGAAATAACAGAATAAAATGAAAATATTATTTGCAGGACTTAGAAAGAAGTTTCGCAACAACAAACGTCGTGTATGCTTTAATATACCACGTGTCGGCTACGTTCACTCTTTTGGTCGCCGGTCAGAAGTTGCAAAATGAATTTAATACTTTCAGCAAGGCTTTGGCAATTCTTGCGTGTGAAGTGTCCTCTCGTAAGTTTATTAGCTCATGTATTTCTGGAATTATTTGCTGAAATATAAAGTTATATAACTTTTCGTGACATCGTGGTAAATCCAAGAAAATAGGTCTTGACTACCTTAGGCAGGAATGATCCAGTCCAAGACCGAGTGAACTTGAAAAAGGAAAAAGAAGCCTTTGACATGCAGTGGGTCTATGCAGATATTCCTTTGCAGAGTAATATTAACGATTCCTTTAATTTTATTGTTCACTTTCAGATCGTGCAAAATCTGAAACGAGACAGCTAAAGGATCTAAACCGTTTAGTTGCGACGAATCCTATTGTCATTACATTTGGCACTTTTTCTCTAGGAATGTACTTGTTTCCTATGATGTTGTCGCTGTCTGCGACATATATTGTTGTCATGTTGCAGTTTAACCATGTTATATAAACTAATTTTAGTTTAATATTTGTATAGTGTTCGTGTTCGCAGTGTTGCAAATTTTCATAGTTTTTGCTGTTTGCCATGCCTCAGAAATATTTACCATAATATAAGTATATACTTAGGGTGGAAGGAAATCGACGCGCAAATTATAATCATGAATTCAGCAAATGATTCTAGACCCACTAGCGTATACATTCTAGGCCGAAAAAAAATGTTCTGTGTATTAGAAAAGCGCAATACCTACGCGGTCAAAATGTATGGAATAGCAATTTTTTTTAAATTTAATAACCGATGAAAAATTTCAACGCAAAAGGTTCAGAATCACATACTAACTCCATGGTAACAGGTGGCCCGGCCTATAGATGCTGGCGGGAAAAATTCCGAATCATTCCCGTCGAATACTTCGAAAGTATTCCGAAATATTCTGAAACTTTGGGAATATTTCAATTGTCAAAAAAAAAACCGGGAAAATTGTATTAACCTATTAAAAGTCACTGTACTCGATTGAGTACAGTGTAACAAAGTAAAATAATAAGGTGTATCACTTAAAATTTACAAGATCTGTAATTTACACTTCGGGATAAGGCTGTACTCAATTGAGTACAGTTACCTCTGATGGGTCTTATTAAAAATATTCGCGTTAAGTAGATAAGTAATGATTAATACCTATCTATGTGACTCGCGAATACTCGGGATGCGAACAGAAGAGCTATAGTATACAAACTAATCAAAAACATAGGTAACCCTTTTTCAAAAAACAAATCAAATATGCTCGGTGGTTTTTTATTCCACAACCAAGTACCTATTTAGAAAAATAGCATTTGCAAAAATAGCACAAAGAAATAAAAATCCTGTTAATCGCAGGATAACATATTTTACCTATAAAAATATCAACATAATATATTATACTTAATCAATCATATTTATAATAAAATAAACATTTATATTTTACTTACTTATGTGCCACTGAAAAATAAATTCACCCTCCACACAACAAATAAACACGTTTATTCCTGAATAATTCGGGCGAAATATTCCGCGGAAACATTCGATTGCGGGGTATGAATCTTTCTCCGCGGGCGAAAACTTCTCCGGGGAGCATCTCCCCTCTTACCGCACCCCGCACCGCCATCGCCTGCATCACCGCTAACAAAGAGTTTCAAATAAATGTCACTAGATGGCACGACATTTATTGATTAATGGTTGAAGTGTAATTTTCAAGTTTTTATTGACTTTTATAAGGTTTATTCATACATAATCAACTCTTATACACACCAAATTATGTAACAATAAGCTCTTATTTCAAATTTCAAAGATGATTGGATTGCACAATTAATATTTATACCAGTAGATGGCGCTGTATTAAATTTCAAAGGTTAACATCTCGATTTTTTGATGATGAAATCTGCTTTTTACGTCGGGACATTTCTTTGTATGGGATGAGGCATCTGTATGCTAGTATCGATGCAAAATACGATATTTCAGCAAAAAAAAAAAAAAAATTTCAATAAAATTCATTTTGAATAATTCTGATTTAAAGAAACTTTCCCAGAAGTATTCCGGAATTATTCAGAATTTTTCAGAAGTTTTGCAACTATCCGCCCGGCGATGTCCTCCACTCTATACATAATTATATGTACAGACGCCAACACATCAAGCTACTCCTACTACTACTACTTATTACTTGTCAATTTAAAAAAAAAATTAAAATCGTTTACTTTTACCATGTTTGTAAATATGTGAGCACCATGTATCAATCAGATAATTAATTTATATGTCATGGTTTCATTTTTAATTCTTTTACCTATTGTGGTATAGTAATTTTAGTTAAGGTGCATCATCCTCACATATTATTATGTGAATGTAGGTACCTATGCCAAATATTGTATAGTAGATTGTTATGCAAGGGTCGAAAGGGATCAATTCCTATATGAGGCATTTGGACGCCCAAGCGCAGCGAGGGCGGCTATAGCCCGAGTAGGAATTGATGACTTTCACCCGTGTTAAACACTCTACTTTTCATTTCGAATATAAGGAAAGTAAAAAGTAGTAGTTTTTCTAAAATATTTATTGATAACAATAACATGCAAAGTTTATGAATTTCGGTACAGCTTACAGGGTTAGTATCCCGCCAAATAATACTATTGACTTTTTTATTTTAAATATGGAACACACCGCGTCATCGCCGCGGGCTGTCCCGCTTAATAGGTTTTTTTTTAAATTCACACTGGCTGTTTATACTCACAAGACTGCAGCTTTTTTCTTAATTTATGTAAAAAATTTCGTAGCTGACTACAGTTCTATTTTTAAAATTGATTCCCACCCTAAAGAGGGAAGTAATTACTATGAGTCTTTCCCGCCCTGTGGTGGGAAGCAGCGTCTTCCACCCGCTATTTGGATCAAACAAACACTACTTTCCGAGTATGAGAAATAAAAAAACATTTTAAAAGAGTAACGGTGGAGTTTCTTGCCCATCTTCTCCATACGAAAACTACCTTTTGGAAGGAGCGACTATAATCAATTCTATTTTAATGTAATTTTTGACGTTCAAAAGTGCATTTTATGTGCCTATTTTAAATAAATGCTTTGACTTTGATTTTACTCGAAACTGTCAAATTTTTCCAATCAACATTGAACCTTATACTTTAGCGATAAAGTTGAAAATCTATTAAAGAAATTTGACAGATTGTAGTAGCTTGATGTGCTGGCGTCTTTACTAGAGTCAATTTGTTGACTCTTGTTTATTATTTATACGATATACAAACAATAACAAAAATGACTGTCACGAGAAGATACGAATCGATGATATTATCAAGGCAATGGAACTTTTAAACTTTATTATAATTTGAATAATTATGTAATATCATCAATAACTGCCAGCTATTCTGAGTTGACACGTGTCTAGTTCTTTTCCTATCACAATGATGAACATGTTAATAACAGATGAAATCATAATGGGTGACTAATTAGATTTAGATTAACAGTAGAGAGTTTGGTAGTGGAGTAGTAGTAGTAGTTTTAGTTTTTTTGTGATTTAGATTGATTATTGACGAATATGATGAGTTTTCTGCATATACCTATCCAATATATTCAGAAGACTCTCATCATATTCATGTGCTTTTTGAAGTGTTTGTTTATTCATTTGCTATATCAAATGGCTTAGCGTGATCCTCCGTTATGTCGAAAATACTGCACCATTAATTTTGAAATAAATACATATATGGTAAAGTTGAGGATTAATGCTAAGTCCTATGTTAGACGAAAACACGATTCCATAAAATTTTCTCGATGGAAAAAAAATCCAAAGTTAACTTTAACCCGAACAATAAACCGCTGGTATTAAAAAAATACGTCAAATTAGATCATGAACCTTTGCATACTAACTGAACTTACTTTAAAGCAGGTCTTATGTTATTTACTTTTTTATAATTACCATTATTTTCACTGTAAAAAGCAAATACCTAAACTGTTGGCGCTGCCTGCCGCCCAGCACCGCACTCTGTCTCGCTCTCACTCACTCCGCGAGCAGTATCGTATGAGTGAGATAAAGAGTGAATTTTAGCTGAGGTAGTATAGGCTCTTAATGTTGATTCGTATAAATCATTATTCTAACTTGTAAAAGGATGACTCCGACTGTAATGGGGATATTTTATTTTTTTTAATTTCATAAGCGGTTTCTTTATCATGATATGTGGTATTCAGAGTTTGCGTTCTTTCAAAATCTTTATAATTGTATTCAGAGCCAAGCACCATTGCTCCCAAGGAGAATCTACATATGACAAATATGTAAAAAAACTCAAAATTGTTCTTATGACAAGTACTGTAGTACATTTTTATAGCAGCATAGTTATTTTTGCAACGAAAATGCTTAACAAAATGTATGTAGAGAGCACAGCATTTAACAACATTTAATTATTTATTGTTTGTAATAATCCGCCATATTTTAGAAAATATTATAATACACACATTACAATGCTAAAAAATTATTTTGAAAACTGTTGATTGTATATCGGATATTGTAAAGAAAGACGAAGATATACATAAGAGACTGTATATGGATAGAATATAAAGGAATGATCATATTGTACCGGTGGAAGAATTGGACGATGTGCTACAAAATGTCAGTTACAGCAAGTAATTTTCGGCATGCTTCAGCAGTCAGGTAAATATAAATATTTTGATCGCTTAGCATGTTATTTATCCAAAAGAAACTCCAAAAGATGCTGTATTTACATCGGCCAAGTCATTTATAAAATAAGTCAGATTTATTAATTAAGAACATTATTATACGAGTACTTACCTAACTTACCGTTAGGAGTTTAGGACGGTATAATGGAACGGTCAGTTAAATATAATTGAGACATCTTATTTCTAATGATATTGACTATCTATTGTACTTGGAGAGATTGTTCCTTTGCATTGGTTAAACATATAGTCTGACTGCTAGAGAATGGAGCGTCGAAGTATGCACTGTGCGACCTAAATTCGTACGTAAGTCACATTTTTCTGTGACCTAAGTAGTCCATTTTTACACAGCCTGACTTAAGTGCGGGCGTAGGTCACACGAGCTATAAAATAGTGCACTATTTTTTTTAACCTAACCACTGTTATTCCTTTTTGTCCATTTTTTAGATGTTTTTTTCTTTGGCCCTGTCATCAATACAGTTATCTCAATTTATGGGGCGTTCAGTGCATTGATAACCTAATAGGCGTGAGTATCTACTTTATATCACTTTACTTATTTCGATTTCTTCCTTGATGATATACTGTGATTCTGATATGCTTATTTTTTTACAGATAACACGTCGTTTATACAGTCATTGTGGTGTACATCCTGCTCTACGCAATATTTTGTGCATATTTTGCCATTATCGCAGGTCAAAATCATAATAATTAAAAGGAGTCTATCAAAAATATGCACGTGGTCAAAATGTAAGTGTTTTTTTATGGCTTTATATTGATACCTGTGACACCTATGAAGTTTCACCAACTAATTGCATTATATAGAATAAAGTAGAAAATCATTTATTCGATCAAACATAACGCAACAGTAACAATGGAAAAGTAAAATATTTAATATGTATTTGGGAAGTAGAGGTATTACGGCTTTATAAGTTTTCTATTAATACGATAAAAATCTGTACATTGGATGAACTTCTAATAGTCGTAAAAGTTAAAAGTGGTGAAGGCCGCAGGAATCCACTGGATACAACAAGAACAGAACCGGTCGAAGTGGCGGTGCTTGGGGGAGCCCTATGTCCAGCAGTAATAATAATAGTCTTTCGGCTAAAATGTTGATGATGATGATGTAACAAACACAAGGAACTACAGCAATATATATCACCAAGTAACAAAAACAAGGAACGTTAATTATGAGTTATGTTGCGATGAGCATGCTCATACAAATTCAGCATTTGTTGGGTGCGACACACACTCGCCACGCGTTATAAGAGAGCTTTTCATGTTTGGTCCTTTCATTCGTTGTTAGGGAGGAACATTTTGTCCACATTGGACTGTTGTTCACACTGAACAATTTGTCCATATCGCATGGAAAAATAATAATATAACTTGGGAGATCTTCGACATAAAAATATATTATAAACATACCAGGCTATTATTGACCGTCTGAAGGGCAAAGGACTCCTCCTCTTTTAATTTAAATAATACTTTTAATATTTTCAGATCCATCAGCGCCAGAAACCAATCTTCTAGTGCATCCCTATCCAGATAGAATATACCAATAAAATAGTCCTAAGAATGTACTTAATTCCAGTTATTTTATCTACATATTTCTGCCACTTATGTGATAACTAGTTTGCAAGTTAATCATCTCATTTAATATTTTAAAGAGATATGAAATCTATATGTCAATTTTGTTTAGTAATTGCTTAGTATTCGTTGTGTGATTAGGATACCGTGTTATGTTTTTGTGATTGTTGTGAGACGTCACACAGAATGAATTTTTTTGTAGTGAAATCTTCTTAAGGCACGTTGAGCATTTTTTTTAAGATGGGAAAAGACCATTGAATTCGCGCCACTGTTACCGTAATAGACGCCACTTCGGATGTGTTCGGCTGTCCTCGGGATGTACTCGGATTTAATTATATATATATTCCGATATGTCAGTGAGTGATGGCAAAGTATTCTGTTTGTGTTTTGATTTCACTTCTGTCGGCACCCCCGGATGCCACTGTTTTTTTTTAAATTCAGCTTACAATATGCTTCAACATTTTCTCTATGAGCTGTAGTTTTGAACTTGCCAAAACAAGCTAGAAAAAAATCGGCCGGTATACCTATAACATGGTCTTTATGTTCCTTGTGAGAGCAGTGGTGGCACAGTGGTAACGGCTGCGACTTACGACTTGCAGGGTGTAGGTTCGAACCTAGACAGGCACTTTACTTTGTACAAATTATTTCATCACCACATCTCTCAAAACGGTGAAGGGAAACATCGTGAGGAAACCGGCATGTTCTAGAACCAAAAATTCGAAGACATGTGACATCTACCTACCCGCACTGGGTCCGCGTGGTAGATTACGGCCCACTCCCTCTCATGGAGCGGGGGCCTGTGTCCCAGCAGTGGGAATATTATAGGCCGATTGTGCATGTTGCTTGTAATAATGAAGCGAATTGTTGGTGATATAGAATAGAATACTCTTTATTATGTACACCATATAAATTACAGACATAAATAGAACGAAAGACAAAATATCTATGCCATATGTCTGATATGCCATAGATATTTTGTCTTTCGTCTGTTCATCCCAACAAAATGGGGTAGAAGACATATGTGCCTATTTCTCTTTGTATTTTCTTTATTTAATTACACAATGTTTGTAATTTGCTATTTAATTGTGGGTTTGTATTTTTGTGCTTGAAGGGTATGTACTCGTATGTTTTACTTTGGTTTGTAATAAAGTGATCATTATTAGACAGTCAATTATTTATTTTCTATAAATAAATTCCTACCTAATCCCTTCCTTACCCTTAAACTTTCAGACGTTGCTTTGTTCTATATACACATCATGTTATAAGCAACAAAAGGTAAGGTTTTTATGTTACGAAAAGTACAAAGTAGTCACAAAAAGTAGTCCCTATCATTAGTCTAGCTTAACTAAAAAATATTTAATTGAAAATTATTTAATGATAAGAGCAAAGTAAATTGGCTCAAAACAAAAGAAATTTTAATCACAACAAAAAATACCCGAAATTCTTTGTGCATGAGAACTTCCTTTAATGAGGACTACAAAGAACTGAATGTTATAAAGAAATTTAAAGGTGTTGATTTGGATGTCGTAGAAGAAGATTTGCAAGAATTATGGCCTTCAAGAAAACTGATTAACAAATAGAAAGTTAAACGATTTGAAATCGTTATTCCATCTTATACCAAATGATTGCATTGGTTACTATAAAAAACTGAAGGGAGACGATGCAATAATAGACGACATAGATGGTTTTTGTGATGAACCTGACTTTGATTTGGATGAGAAGTAGAGTACCTAACTTTTGTATTTTTTCAAATAAAATAAAAATAATAAACATTTTTGAGTTTCTATTTTTGTCATACTTTGGAACATTTTTGCATTTTTTTTTCCGCAGCCTACACAGCTAATTCCATACAAAATGTATTACCTATGTAATAATGATCCATGCGCAAGTTATCTTGAATATCTACTAATTTACTAAATACATGCATGTAAATTAGTTTAGTACACTTAGAATAACATAAAATTAAAAACATAACATTTAGCAATACAAAGCCAGGGAAATACCGCAATAAACTTTAAACTCAATTATCTCGAAATGAGGTTTGTCATTTGTGTGGACTGGATCATTTTTGCTTAAATCGGTCTAATTGGACCGATTGCTTCAGTCTTCAGTTTTGCTACAGGCATCAAGTTTCCTTGTCAACAAAATGGCAGAATATAATATGATCAAATTGTGAGAATTGACTGACCCAAAACCCGATAAGCTTGGTCAGTCTGTAGGCTATAAACCGCAAAATTCTGCCTGGTTTCAACAAGCAGCCTGCTGTGTTTCGTCGATGCGTGGGAGCTCCAGTGCCTTAATCTTCTGGGGCACGCTCGTTCCATCATAGGCCTCGTCCGTCGCTTTCCATCAGGCGTGATCGAGGTCAAGAGCAGCAGAAATTCTGCACAAAAAAAAAATTGTTTAAAGATATAAAATTGTAATTCGTCAACATGTTTTCTTCTTCCACACCTCTCAATTATTCGTCATCTTAGCAGTCACCTCCTTTCTAGCCATTTAATCTTTACCGCAGTTCATTCGACATTTTATTGTTCATTCCCTACTCATATAGCCATCTACATTCATAGGTACTCAAAACTTTCTTTGCGACATTTTCTTCAATTCTCCGCATCACTTGCCCATGACAACCGACTTCCAGTCCAATTTTCAGTCACTGGTAGCTTTTCAGTCAGAGTATCACTGACTTTATGGAAGAAAGAATAGAAATATATCATGAGTACACCTCTTTTAAAAAAAGAAAAACATTAAAATAAACAATTAAATTTTTTGTTGTTTTATTGAATTATGGCAACTAAAGTCCCAGTCACGAGAAGCTATATTTTGTTTAAAATAAAGAACTTCTACTAAGTTATGTACCGACAATTCAATCAACAACAAATAATCCCAAATTCAATCAACTCAAAGTAACATACGTGTAATACGAAACTAACGAGCAATTTCATTTGGTCGAGTTATATTTTAGCGATATAAAGCGCTGTCGTCTAATGTTTTGTGGTACTGGAACGCGTCTGACTCATGGAACGTAAACATTTGGGCCGCCATTTTGAAGTAAGTTCACGCTGACGCTGTCAATTACTAGTAATTAGATGTGTGTGTTAACAAAATTATATCCCTATATAAAAATCATTTCAAAACTGTTTTTTTTTTACTTGATCCAAAGGTTGCGAACCTCTGAATGTGTGTTTACAAATTTTTTAGCTTCTCTTGACGGGGAATTAAGAGTGTGATAAATAGCACGAAATAACCGAAACGTTTGTTAACGGAATGAAAAGAGTCAGTCTTCGTGTCCTAAGAAAGTGACAAAGCTAATTTGAAAGAAACCAGCGCCTGAATTATGGGTTATCGCTAACATAGTGCATGGGGAGATTCGAAGTTCCCCTGGAGAAAGGCTCCTGATTAACACGGGAGTAGAACAGCCGATCTTTTCTATTCTATTTTTAACCGACTTCAAAAAAAGAGGTTCTGTATTCGACCCATATGTATGTATGTATGTTTGTATGTCCGCGATTTTCTCAAACACTAATGAACCAATTTTGATAATTCTTTCACTAATGTAATCCGCATACTTTCAGAAAGGTTTTAGTATATAATACATTAGGTAATTATTCTTATGTACGAAGTTATATGCTTAAATGTACTGCAACTCTTCTATGCGAATTTTGATGATTCTTCTAGTCGGTGTCTTCAATTCTTCAATGCACTAGTGTTAATTAAATTTGTGTGAGGTAGGTACAACTAGAAAGTGAAAATAAAAAGTCGGTGTCAAAAAACGAAAATACGGAACCAACGACATACACTGACTTCCGAAATTAAAGTTATTTATTACTTTGTAGTGCTTTTTTTTGAAGTCGGTTGATTTTTTGTAAAAAAGTTTTTATTAATTATGGCAAGGAAATAAACTCACCGTGAAAACTTTGGTGATGTGAGATTAAAATGAGTCAGTAGTGTCAATCCCTAACGTCAGGTGGAATTGGAGCTCACTTCGCCCCATCACTTTTCACGGTAAAATTGTTAAAAAAAAAAAATTTACCGATAGAAACATTAAATTTTTCTCAAAGACCGATTTTAATTAGGTCATCATCATCCCCAAAAATATACTAGAGGTTTCCAATTATGTCCATAAGACTGTGTCCTTCTCACAAATTATAATGTTGGTAGATTCTATCATTAATATACGACAAGCTATTTTTCATTAGCATACTGCGTCTTAACTGGTACTCTGTTCTTATAAAGGTCATCAATCAAGATGCTAATCAATGATATATGCTCATAATAATCATTTTAATCATCGGGAATAGTTTGGATGTTTTGTTTGCTTCAAGACAAAATGTTGGAAAACAAAATTATGATAACCGCTGAGAATACTGCTTTCACAGAAATTATAGTTCTGTTGGAAAATTCTTATTTTAATTCTTATACTTGAAATTATGGTTTTTAGCTGTTTTTTGTCGAAACTTCATCGTTTTTTCAAACTTTGCATTTATTTCAATTAAACCATGTACAGGCACTTTTGAATTGTCAAAATTAAATAGTCGGTCAGTTAGTCAGAAAGTTGAAGCTAGTTGCCCATTCCAAAGCGTAGATCTCTATGGAGAAGAACGGGCAAGAAACTCCATGGACACTCGTTAAGTCAAGAATATTACATAATCCTGGGTACATTATACTTGTTGCTTCTATATATTATGTGAGAACAATGTAAAAAAACACAAATAAAGAAACAATTAAAAAAATAAGATTAAAAATAAGTCTTGGCAATTAAGAGATGACCAGCCTCAACCGACGGCCAGTGGCGCGCACTGTATATAGGCATATAAGCAGTGTAGTGTAGAAAAATCTTCATACATTGTATGAAGATTTTGTTTTTTGTTAGGTATGATAATTTAGTGACTTTCTTAATTGTGGGGCACACACTAAAATGTAATTGACAGGCTTATGTTGATATATCGAGGTAGGCACTGCTTATATGCCTATATGCAACGCCTGCCACCGCCGACGCGCGACGGCGCCCGTTCACGAACATGACGCGTGATCATTTCTTGCATGATTTCTTCAAGTTAAGACTCCATGATAATGATTTGTTGCAGATGATCGTATTTGACTTGGCTTTTCTTATAAAAAGTTTAAGCATTATAACGTGTCCTGTTTTAAGCTTGCATTCTCACAAATTATTTATTCATAAAATCATGGAAGCCCAGTATTGCTCCTAGAATATCGAAATATACAAAATATATATTTAACAGTTCAAACTCGTTTTCATGTTAGCCTCATCAACATTTAGTTTTGTAAACGTAATTTTGATAACTCTCAGAGTCCGAAATACACAATCATATTGATAAAAGTAACATAGTGTTATTACTGATAGAAATATACATTGAAATACGTTACATTTTATAAAGTGTTACGTTTTATATTTATATTGCCATATTGCGATATTATTTAAAATCTATGCCACGTGTGTATTTGTGACATTCAAGTGAAGGACACTATAATAGAAAAGAAACAAAATTCACATTATTATGAGCCAAGAGAATGACCTGCTGACGGTGGCCCAAATTAAAGAGTGGTCAATAAAATACGAAATATTAGAAAATTGTAGCAATACACTATCAAAGTTATAGTACCTTGCTTCCCGCTAGCCATTAATATGACGAAATGAAGTCTACATCAATATAATGTTTACGTCGCAGGCAGATTGTATATTCGTCATTATAATAGGTTGGGGAAAAAGTTTCTTCGCATTTTTTAAGAAAATTCAAAACATTTTTTAATATAGTTTATTTACATTTAACTAAAGTATGTAGGTACCATTTTGTTCGATAACTTTTTGCCATCTTGTAGGTAGGGACATGATCCCATTGCTATAGAAATTTTGGGACTTCTGATCAAAATACCGCGACAAGTGGTTTTGGCAGTCCTCTCGTGATGTTAACCTGACACTGCCTAAAGAATTCTGAAGAGACCGAAACAGGTAGAAATCTGAAGGTGCAAGGTCAGGACTGTACGGCGGATGCATTAACACCTCCCAGCCAAACTTTCTTAATTTTTGCTGAGTGGCTAAAGATGTGTGAGATCTAGCGTTATCATGATAAAAAACCACACCCCTTCTGTTGATTAATTCCGGCCGCTTTCTCTCAACTTCTTGCTTTAATCTCATCAGTTGTTCGCAGTAGAGTTCAGAATCGATGGTCCTGCCTGGTGGTAACAGCTCATAATGAATAATGCCCTTCCAATCCTACCACACACACAGCATCACCTTGTTGCGAGTTAACCCGGGTTTCGCCACAGTCTGTGAAGCCTGACCGGCCTTTGACCACGACCTTTTTCGCACGTTCTTGTCGTACATGATCCACTTTTCATCACCAGTTATCAGCTTCTTCAAAAATGGTTCGGTTTCATTACGTCGTAATAAAGAATCACAAATGAGTACACGGTTCATTAGGTTTCTTTCAGTGAGCTCGTGAGGTACCCAAATATCGAGCTTTTTTGTGTACCCAGTTTTTTTCAAATGCGCCAAAACTGTTTTGTGGTCAATTCCCAGTTCTTCAGCTACGTCGTAATTACTGATATGCCGATCTTGCTCCACTTTTTAAAAAATGGCATCCATTTTATCCGTAATAGGGCGACCAGAGCGACGTGCATCTTTGACATCAAAATTTCCGGATTGAAAACGCTTAAACCAAATTTGTGCTACTCTCACAGACACTGCACTAGGTCCATAAACATCGCAAATTTTTTTCGCGGCTTGCGTTGCATTTTTACCTTTTTTGTAGTAAGATTTTAAAATGTATCGAATTTCGTCATTAGATTCACTCATCTTGACAGTACGAAAAACAAATGAAAATCACACATTTTCCTAATTTGAATTTGGAATAATGTTCTTTAAAATTTAAACTTTCAATGATACCAAAACTAGCCAGATACAAATAGTATAGCCAAAGAGA
Organism: Amphipoea lucens; assembly: GCA_947508005.1. Classification (NCBI taxonomy): domain Eukaryota; kingdom Metazoa; phylum Arthropoda; class Insecta; order Lepidoptera; family Noctuidae; genus Amphipoea; species Amphipoea lucens. Next base: position 17,898,832 of record OX382367.1, read on the forward strand.
TTTTATTACAAGTTCATACATACTATAATGCGAAAAGACTTTTTCCCCAACCTAATACATACGGGGCCATCCGTTTGCATACTGTCGGCGTTAAATTGATGAAGCTTCTGAGCGAATCCATTTCGTCAAGGGTAATAAGTTAGGGTAACCATGATTGTTAACAAGTCTGGCAATAAAAACTGAGCAATAAACTAAATAAAGTGAGTCATTAAAAAAATGTATAATTATGTTATAGGTATTAATTCAATAAATATTAAGCAGTATTACTGCCCTTACGTTTGTGCAGTTAACAAATCGGAGTTAGTCGCTAAGAAATCTAACTTGGAAGAGCGCACGATTGGTCTAAATTATAACCTAACCTAACACATTTGGTCGGCATGCCCTGGCTTAGTTACTGCGACCAATATGGCTCGCGCATGGTTGGTCACAATTCCAACCGAACGGATGAAGCGCCGAACTATTTAGGTACCTAGCTGCCCATTCCAACATTTTTACTGGCTATTTATTACACTACTTGAGCATTTTTTGTACTGACATCGTAGGATGAAATAACCGACCAATTTTTTTTTATTACTATTAACGTTTTACTGTCACACTAATTTACCAACCGCCGAAAAATAAAAAGACTGCCCATTAATTGTCATAATAACTTCCCTAATGTTTAAATAACAGTTGTATAATATTTAACCTTTATTTATTAGCAGGTTCGCCAAACGCCAGTTAGCATGGACACTTAAGCGTATTTTACCTACAAAAACTTGTTCTCTAGCCCACGGCTTTTTTAATGATCCCGTTTATGATTCATATTAATTGTTTTGTATCTGCTTTCTAAGGCGTTCGATTGCGTAAACCATGAGACATTTCTACTGAAACTTGAGCATTATAGGATAAGGAATGCAGCTCTTGATTTACTAAGGTCGTATCTTAAAGATAGAAAGGTTAAAGTTCAAGTAAATGGCATGAACTCATTAGAGTCTGAAATGACAATAGGCTTAGCTCAAGGATCGATATTGGGTCCATTCCTCTTTTTAGTTTACATTAAATATTTACGACCCCAATTACTTCAAAACCAATATTAAAAAAATAATATTAAGACTATAATAATTGTTGCCTTGTAATTTAATCATATAATTTAAGTGTTTTCTGTTTAGACAGAATACAATAGGTAGAGAGAATTTTCTGTGTAGTAATTCTAAAAAGCATAATCCACCTATTGTTCCCTGGTACACCGCCTGGGTGTGAACCCAGTACTTAAACAATTACTTAGAATTACTTCCGAATTACTAAAACAATCCCACGTAAGGCACTCATCCTTTTTCTTCTTATCTATCTTGATGTTCTCACTCTAGAACTTACAAAATCAATCAAATGGCTGACAGTCGAGATAATTATTCAAATTTCTAGCAAGATAATACAACCAATAGTGTGTTTCCTGGTAATTCAATTACTTAAGAATAAATATAATGTTGAATAAAAAAAATAACTCACTCACTGCAAAGTTAGCAGCTCAGTCTTCGAACGTGAATACTTTCGACGTCAGAATGAAACACGCAATGTTAGACTCGTTAATAAAAGCAGAAAACATATTGGGTGTTTACAGAAATTCATCATCATCAGCCTATAATGTTCCCACTGCTGGGACACAGGCCTCCTCTCTGTGAGAGGGAGTGGGCCGTAATCCACCACGCGGGCCCAGTGCGGATTGGTAGATGTCACATGTCTTTGAATTTTTGGTTCTAGGACATGCCGGTTTCCTCACGATGTTTTCCTTCACCGTTTTGAGAGCAGTGGTGATGAAATAATTTACACAAAGTAAAGCACCTGTCTGGGTTCGAACCTACGACCTACAACTCGTAAGTCGCGGCCGATACCACTGGGCCACCACTGCTCACGTTTACAGAAATTACAGTGTGCAAATGAATTTTCGTAAAAAGCGAATTATACGCGTCGTTTTAGAGATACTGTTTTCTTCAGTAATCTTGTTGAATAGCATTTATGAATTTATACTAGGAATACGTTCCGATCACAACGTTCAGCATAATACTTTCACACATTATGCCAGGATTTTTTTGTATACTTGCATTACATTGACTCGTGCTATTCAAACTTCACGTTCTTACATAAAATTCATAAAAAATAAACTAGCTGTGCACCAATGCTTGAATACAGGACCGACAAACAAAAGTCTAAGAAAATTGAAAAACTTTTTCATCACCTCAACAGCAGTCATTTGCTTTAGTTCAGTATGTTTTATATTATTACAAATTTTTTATACAAATCTGATTCTAAACAAGCCTCTTACTCCAGGCTTTGTTGTGACATTAGCATTACAAATATTTGCTGAACTTTGTTTTCATATAGAACATGTTATATTTTACATTTACATAAGTCTGGTTCACTGTTTATTGAAACGTTTGAACGAGTCTGTATCGGATCTGCAAGATTATTATGATGACCAAGAAAAGGAGTTTCGTGTTGGTAGGAACGAAGCAGATGATCTGACAGAAGAACGAACGGAAGAGTGGGCAACAAACTATATGTTATTAGTTGGGTGCAGCAAGGAACTATCGGAATGTTTCAGTTTTGAGGTATTTTTTTAATGACATTCACTCAGTGCTTTCTTGATTAATAAATGCGAGTCGGACTCGCACACCGAGGGTTCCTTACAAATTTGTAGGTATACAAAAATACTCAGGGCTGCAATCCCCTGAAACAGTGAATAAAATCAAACTTCTAAGTCAACGCAATTAAAAAATACGAGCGTTTATGATCCGTTTATGCCGCATATTTTGACACTTGTAAGAGATTCTGAAAACCGTTTTGTAGTTATATTATAACTACAAATTTACGATTACTTTTTCAGATTTTCTCCTTTACTTGTGCTACGTGACATTGCTTCTTGCCAAATTTCATGATTCAACAGGAAGTTCCCTAGGTTTTGATTCCCTTACAAGTGTCAAAATATGCGGCATAAACGGATCATAAATGCCCTATATTTTGATAGCTTTGACTTCGAAGTATAATTTTTTTACTGTTTCCAGGGATTGTAGCCCTGAGTATTTGATATTAATTTCAACTTGATAACTTTACGCGTTCCTGAGAAAACGGGTCTTGACAGACGGACAACGAAGTAATCTTATAAAGGTTCTGTTTTCCTTTTGATGTACGGAACCCTAAAAATCGTTTTTTAACCAAATAATGTTCTTACATTTCCTTATAACTAAAGTACATAATATATTACTAACATTATTTTAATATTTTAACTTGTGGACTCCACAATAGGTCTTGTCTGTCTCGTGGAGTCCGTGAGAGTTTAAATAGAATTGAGAATTAAAGTAATATAACGTTTGTATGTTTTAATTGAGAAATAAAATTAAGCTTTTGTCAATGTCCATTCTCTAAAAAAAGGTGCAGAAAATCGAAACGAATGATTATCAATAAAAGTCTATTCAGAATTTATTATTCGAAATGTCTGAAGAAAATACATTTTATTTTATACTTAACTGAGATTTTGTTTCATTTGTTTCAGATGATGTTTTCATTGGGTCTAGCGTCAGTGCAGTATATTACGTCATCATTCAAAATTTTTCAACTAAGTATTCCTTGCAAATGTAAATATCGAGAGAATCAGAAAAAGAGAGTTTATGTGTTTATACATAGAGACAGAAAAAAATTATGAAGATGTGGAAAGGAGAGTGAATGCGTGAATTTAATGCAGTTGTGACCAACCACTTCATGTTGAAAAAGGCTCGACTGGTTGTTCACAATAGTGTGCTGGTGGCACGTTTATGTATGGAAGTGAATTGAACATATTTCCACAGTACTCCTTATTTCATGCTTCTTTTGGGCGTCGCAAAAGAGGCATGAAAGAAAGATTGCTGTGGACATGTGTTCCTTGCGAAGTATGTCTGGTGTAACTAATGAAACTATGAATGATAGATTTTGGAGTGATGTGCTAATACAACGGAGTGGTTTTAAAGAAGATGTAGTGACACAAATTGAAAAAAACACACATTGAAACAAATTGAAAGAGTATGCTTTGATGGTTTCTTCATGTTGAAAATATGCCTCATCATCTGCCTAGCCTTTTCCCACCTATATTGGGGACGTCTTCCAGTCTAAGCGGATGCAGTTAAATACCAGTATTTTATATGGAGCGACTGACTATCTGACCTCCACAACCCAGTTTCATAATACAATACCCCTTAGTAATACTGGTTGTCAGACTCTCGGGCTTCTGACGCCCGTAATAACTGTCAAAGATTCACGAATGACAGCCGCAACAAACGGCTTAACGTGCTTTCCGAGGCACGGAGCGGTCTTGGTATGTAAAAATGATCACCCAGCCACGGACCAACTACGATAAGTGTAGCTTAAGCTAATTGATCGACCCGTGTGGCAGTTATTACTTAGCCACAAGCCCCTCAATGAAAGGCGTCTAACAAAAAGTATTTACAAGGTTGATGGGAGTGGAAATTTTCGTAGAAAATGTCCTAGTCCTATGAAGACATCGACACCTCCATGCAATAACATCGTAACTCACTTTTTGTGATTTTACAGGAGAGCGATTTTAAAGTTTGAAAAATTATAGCAAACTCAAAACACCCCGTACAATTTTTGAAGCTGGCTCTATTTAATATAGTTTAGGCGGACTATAAATAGATATGGTTAAGTTGTAAAAGAAAAATTGTTTTCATGGGTTTTCATGACTTACGTGAAAAACAAAACTGTGAAATGACATAATACTTTGACGTTGGTTTATTTTAGAAACGAAAGGGAATAGAATTACAATGATAATACAGAAAAAATGCATTTTTTTTTTACATTAACATTGCCGTTGTAACTCAATTTTTGGAAAAAAGTGAGTTACGATGTTATTGCATGGAGGTGTCGACATGTTGAAATTCTTAAGAAAGTTCAAGAGCTTAGTACGTACGCGCAGCGTGCGTGTATGACCAGATTTATGTACAGACGCCAGCACATGAAGGTACCCGAAACTGTCAAATTTTCCCAATCAACTTTGAACCTAATACTTTAGCGATAAAGTTGAAAATCTATCAAAGAAATTTGACAGATTGTAGTAGCTTGATGTGCGTCTGTATGTAAATGAAGCAAAAGGTGTGAGTGATCATAGCAGGTGGCGTTTTGAAGTTTCTGCCTACCCTGAAAGGATAAAACTTTTTAACAAAAAAATTAAACCTCCGAAAAAACTGAAAAGCAAAAAATAAAAACCTTTTTTATTTTACCTTAATAAATATGTTCTTAAACTAATGCAAGTATACCTAAGTAATTCTGAGTCGGCGCCAAACAAGCAACTTAATGTCGTTGCGAGTGGTCGTGCGGAGAGCGCATTTTTTGTTTGGAATGTTATATTTATCGCTGGAGATTTCACGTTGCATTATTAATTTGATTTGGTTATTTTTTTAAATTTAAGGTAATTTAGTGATCTTTGTTCATTGATTGTTTGGCGCCGACTCAAAATTTCTTAGGTATACTTGCATTAGTTTAAGAACATATTTATTAAGGTAAAATAAAAAAGGTTTTTATTTTTTGCTTTTCAGTTTTTTCGGAGGTTTAATTTTTTTGTTAAAAAGTTTTTATTTTATAATTTTTTGAGGCTATAATTTACTAATTACTACATGCTTAATTTTTTATTACTTTTAAAATAGCTACCTACCTTACTTTAGATATTAACTGTTATATAATCCTAATTTAATTATTATTTTTTGTATAATAAAATACTTAAAAAAACAGGCTTTATAAAGCTCAGCATTAAAATCTGTGAATGAACAATAAATCACCCCTATTTTCCCACCCTTAGGGTAAGAAATTTTTTTCCAAATTTACATGGGACCAACTTCGAGGTATGTCCTATCCAATAAAAAAATAATGATCAAAATCGGACTACTTTGTAAAAAGTTATGCGTGCTCATACATTACAATCAGTGAGTGAACAATCAATCATCCCCTGTTTTCCTACCCTTAGGGTTGGATTTTTTTTCCAAATTTATATGGGACCAACTTCGGAGTATATCCTTTACAATAAAAAAAGAATTATCAAAATCGGACTGCTCTGTAAAAAGTTATGCGTGATCATACATAAAAAAAAAAAAAAAAAAAAAAAAAAATATACGCGTCGAATTGATAACCTCCTCCGTTTTTTCGTCAGTTAAAAAGCGTGAGTGTATGTACGAGTATGCATGTATGTGTACCTAATGTATCAAATATTCTTTTTTTGTTTTCGAAACTGACAGATTTGTTTTTCTCAGGAACCGCACAAGTATTTTGGTGCTTTCCAAAGTTTAATAATCCTGATATATTATTTGAGTGGTACACATTTCGCGGGACAAAAACTCATTAACGAAGCCGCTAAAACAAGGACGATTTTGTTGAAATTAAACAACACGTTATTGATTTGTGAGTAACTATTTATCAATTCTTTCTATATGTTTCCAAATATTACTGAAGCTAAGAATAATGAAGACACACAAAATGAAGAAAAACTCCGCGGACGTGGTGGGTATCAATATCTTAAAACGATAAAATAAAAATAAATAATTATTTGATTATTTTTTTTGGGGTTAACAACCACTGGTAGTTTTGTTATTTGAGTTGAAAAGTCTGTTTTATCGTGTTTAGAAATGGAAACCCATCAAGTCTGTGAAGTTTACAATAAAAAAAAACCGAGTGTGCTTATGACCACACGACTGAAGTGAAACTTCAAACGTATTTGGCTATGAGAGGAAGAGAGGAAGAAAATGTGCACGCGCACTGACAGGCCTGATGGTCTAGTGCTTAGTGACCCTGACTGCTATGCCGGAGGTCGTGGGTTCGATTCCCACCCAGGACAAATGTTTGTGTGATGAGCACGATCATTTGTTCTGTGTCTGGGTGTAATTTATCTATAATATGTATGTATTTAGAAATATATAAGTATGTTTATCAGTTGTCTAGTACCCATAACACAAGCTCTGCTTAGCTTGGGACTAGATGGCGTTGTGTGATAGTTGTGGAATATTATTATTATCTTCTATACTTATAATAAATCTGTAGAGAGGTCAATTCTGTACATGAAATATATTTTCAAAATAACTATCAGGGGGTGATTAGTGATCGATACTGATGCCAAAAATGCAATCAGTAAAATTTTTGTCTGTCTGTCTATCTGTCTGTCTGTATGTTCCTTATAGAAACAAAAACTACTGGACGGATTTTAACGAAACTTGGTAAAATTGTTCTTCATACTCCTGGGCAGGTTATAGTATACTTTTCATCACGCTACAATCAATAGGAGCAGAGTAGTGAAGGGAAATGTTGGGAAAACGGGAGAAGTTACTCCATTTTTTAAGCTTCCGTCGCGTGTGCAGCCTTAATGGTTAAAGTTACATAGAAATCATGTATGACGGAAATATTCTACATAAAATTGTCTAAAAAATATCCCGCAACAGCATATGTCTATCTTTTATGGTTGACTCACAATAACACGTGTAACTCCTGATAGCTTAGCAGTTCGGAACATTCTGATTATATATGTTTACTCTTACGTTTATAATACTCTCACTCATCCCTAATTTAAAAAAAGTTAACATTATTACCTATTCAATAAAAAAAGAATCATAGAAATCGGTATAGAAACACCAAACTTATACATGAAATAAGCCATCGCGCATCGCCATCGTGAATACTGAATCATGCTATAAGGATTATTTTTGTGTAACGGTTGCCGCGCTCGACACGTCGCGGCGGCGGCGGTAGGGTATAAAAAGGCGGGAGGTCCGAGAGCGAGCCAGAGCGAGCTTCATTCAATATTTGGCTGTTGATGCGTTCAGAGCGTTCGACCTTATTGACAGGCAATAATTGATATTGAGAAACCGTGCTTATCAGCGCGACTTTTAGTCTTTAAATAGTTTATTTGAATTTCTTTTGTTGTTATTTTGTAAAATAGGTATGAGTTGTTTTGGTAGTGTTTAAATATTCGTTCAAATTAAAAATTATTAAGCGTAGGTACTTTTATTTATTAAAGTAGTTATAAGTATTTATTTTTAAGTGAAGTAGGTATAGGTAGATAGTATTGCACAGGCGTTTCAGCTTTATTTTCATTTCTTTTTTGTTGTGAGTTGTATATATTTCTGGTTATAATTCTAAAGAATGTTTTAGTTTAAATAGTCACTTAGATTTTAAGTGTAAGGTAGCTAAAGTTAGGACCACGTATTAGTTGTTTTGGTAGTGTTTAAATATTCGTTCAAATTACAAATTATTAAGCGTAGGTACTTTTATTAATTAAAGTAGTTATAGGTATTTATTTTGAAATTTTAAACAATGGTTCCCTTTATAATGTAGACAAGGAATTAGGAAGGATTTTTTTAAATTCAACCCCTAAGGGAGTTAAATAGGGGATGAAAGTTTGTATGAAAGTCCGTCAGTTTTAAAGTTAGGATCTTCAAATTTTGTGTTTAGGCTGACGACTAAAAATTAATTTATGTGTCTCAGTGTTTTTGATAATTCCAACCCCAAAGGGTTAAAAAGGGGGATGAAGTTGTGTATGAAAGTCCGTCAGTTTAAAAGTTAGGGTCTTCAAATTTTGTATTTAGGCTAACGATTGAAAATTAATTTACACGTGTCTCAGCGTTTTTGATAATTTCTCCCCCAAAGAGGGATGAACGAACTGACTGAAATATCAACGCACAGTCTAAACCGCTGGTCCTAGGGACATGAGTTTTGGAGGTTGCGTTTTTTGTGCAGAGTAGGTATCGAATAAGAAGGGGTTTTTGGAAATTCAACCTTTAAGGGGGTGAAAAGGGGGGATTTTGTTTGTATGAAAAATCTTATTTATTGAGTTAATAACCTTGAAACTTGGCACGAATACTTATCTAAGTAAATTATGAAGTTTGGAATTTTTCGTTTTTCTAAAATACCCCATAAAGAGGTAAAGAGGTAAAATTCTTCCATACAAATTTTAACACCCCCCGGTGTTAAAATTTGTATGGAAGAATTTTAACGCCCTGTACGATTAACTTGAAACTCAGTATTTATACTAAGGACTAAAAATAATTAATAAAGTGTATCAGGGTTTTTCGAAAATCTACCCCTAACTGTATGAAAAGAGGTAGTTAATTTTAAAGGGGAGGATTTTACTGCGTGGCTTGATTAGCTCGAAAATTGGTATAAATAAACTTTGAGTCAAGTTATGAACACTTCTTAAACGATTTTTCAAAATTCTACCCCTGTGGGGGTGAAAAGCGGGGATAGTTTCTTTGAAAAATCTGATTCCTTTGTTCTATAAACTTAAAAATTGGCCCGAATACTTATTTATTTAAGTTAATTATAAAGATCATACCAACATACATTTTAGAAACTTTTAGAGGAAAGTACGAATTTCACGCGGACGAAGTCGCGGGCAGAAGCTAGTTATTAATAAGTTATCTCCTAACAAAAAAAAAACCGAGTGTGCTTATGACCACACGACTGAAGTAAAACTTCAAACGTATTTGGCTATGAGAGGAAGAGAGAAAGAAAATGTGCACGCGCACTGCTTTCTCTTGCTTACATCCCCCACTCAACTCCCGTACGCCTCGCCCGATCACACTTTTCGTAACGCTTACGTCACGCGTTCCCCAAGTCAAGCGTGCGTAAAGAAGTTTTACTTAAAAAAAACAGATATTCTAAACTGGTATTACAAGTGACTTCATACATCGTACATCCCTATAAATTACACTATCGCTTAGTGCTAGTATTATCGAATAATTAATCTCGCGCCACCAAGAGTTAGAAGTAAACCTACATTTAAACTTTTAAGTATTAAACCCACCGATGTGCGAGAGTTAAGTCCTAAACTCTGGGTTAGTGTTGGTAATGTCAAAATAAATTGACGTTATGAGGTAACGCTGTTATCATATTTTGTATTTTATATTGTTCGACGTTGTAGCAAGTCAAAATTCGGTACTATATCAGCTGGTAATACAGAACCTCCTTTTTTGAAGTCGGTTAAAAATAAATACAAATTATAAAAAGTTTAAAATATATTTTTCCATAACTGACGTTTTCGTCAATCATTCAACTAAATCTTCATAGAAACCGCATACAATAAGATTAAAATTAAAATAATGTCGTGTTACAAAATTCAAAGACAAGAAAGTATTACGTATCGTAATTTAGTGTAAAAGAGATGGGTATACAATTTCCGTTCATTCATTTTTCATTTTTGGTCGGATTAAAGGCACCGACAATGCGATTCTATTTTATGTTTTTTCGATTGAACTGTAATGTTCCTAACTCAAAAAACACTAATATCTGGTTAACTAACCTGGAGTTACTTTTCAGTGGCGCAATGCGAAAAAATTTAATGTTAATTACTTAACTACGAGTTTACAAACTTTACACTTATAAAATGTAACCCGACTAAACACGCAAGTGGGCCTTAAGGAATTACAGTAGTGAATGAACATACAGACAATTTAAGATGATACATGATAGTAAATTTGTGTGTGATTTTTGTTTTGTTTTTTGTGTTTGTTTTTTTTTTTTTTTAGTTTTTTTTAATGTCTGTAATTTATATGGTGTACATAATAAAGAGTATTCTATTCTATTCTTGTATTTATATTTTTTCAGATCCTCCATCGAAATCAAGGGCTATCAAGAATGTATATCTCCTAGTGAAAGCTAACCCAATCAAAATAGAATACACTGGTCGAGTGCTCCAGGGGATGTATTTAGTTCCAGTGGTACTTTCCCTGTCTGTCAGCTACGTCATAATTGCACTGCAATTCAATCACCTCATTTAATAATCTACCTAATAACTGAATTGAATTGATTACTATTAAACTGTCATATTATTATTATCATCACTAACATCATCACTAAGTCATCATTTTTTATATTTTTATTGTTATTATTTTTTTTTTTATTAACACTAACTGACATTTTATTCTTTGTATTAATTCAACATTAAAATTTATTTTTATTATTATTTATAAACTTGGACATTATTGCTATTTTAATAAATCTATTGTATAATTTGACGAGCATGTGTAATATATTAAGCCACAATTGAATTGTAAGAAAATTAATAATATGAGCGCTTTGGATGCCAAATCTGTTAGCTCGTAAGACCAATTGCATGAATAAATAAATAAATTTAAATAGTGTAATATTGCAAAACAAAAACTATTTGGTTGGTTTTGTTTTCTATAAATTCTTATCAAGATTAATTACTATTTCAACGGATACTTGTATCACCCTAAAATATGTATAGGTGTATTAATAATTTATTTGGATAAAACGTAGTCATAGCACAAGGAGTAACTATAATCTGTTCCAAAAGTATTTGATGAAAGTGTCAACAAACACTGTTCCAACTATAGGTATATCTAACCACTTTTTCCATAAAACGTTGTAGAAATCGTAATTGTAATAATATTATCATCCATGAAAATTCATTGATTTTTTTTTCTGAATTATAATGTATTTTAATTTAACTTCTTGATTCAATGTAAACTTTGTAAATTTTAATTTTGTTTGTATGATATATTTCCATTTCAATTTTTATTATTGATTATACAAGTGCTGTGCACACCTATAAGTGACGAATTCACCGCAAAGCTGTTGATTTAGAATATATTTAATGTAATGTTTTAGTGAATAAGTCGTTGGTGTGTCAATAAATAAATAAATAAATGAAAATTCTGGTAGTAAAAGTAACCTCAAATATTGTGAAATGAAAAACATTTATATAATAGAAGAAAAAAGAAGATTAGAAAGAGGCAATGGTAGTAATTATTTATTTTTTTGTTATTTACTGTCGTGATTTCTATGACTTAATTTGAAAAAAAAAAATTAATACCGAATTATAATATCCACTGTGGCAACATTGTTAAACTACAAATTATGAATATTGTAAAAAACTTATAAATGTATTTTCATTATGCAACTGGATGTAATATTCCTCTTTTGGCAATACCTACTTATAAATAAAGGAAGGTATATTGTCGTTCTTTGTGGGTGGGGCAAATTTTAAAATAGTAAAATATAGTGCAAAGCAACTCGTTGTTTATTGTGAAATAGTACAGTTGTGCGGAATAAAAATAAAAATGAGTTTTTTTCTCTATATTATATTGAAACACTTGTAAATAATTATTTATTTTATTGCAATAAAAATAAAAACTTAATGGATTAAACTTGAAATTCTATTAGAGTTTTATTTCAAACACGTCGTGTGAAAACAGATGAACTTCTATACAAACTGTCATTCACCATTTAATCACTTTAGGGGACGAATTTTCAAAAATCCTGCCTTTGTGCTCACTTTTGTTATAAGCATAAGGAACTTTTGTGCAACATTTCATGCTTCTAAACTCAGTGGTGAGGGCTGTGCGTTGTCTGTCGGTAAAAAGGTTTTTATGAAGTAGGTATAGATTGATAGAGACAGTAGCATTGGCGGCCGAGTCGAAATGGCCGCGACTTATGAGTTGTAGGTCGCAGATTCGAACCCAGACAGGCACTTAAGTTTGTGTAAATTATTTCATCACCACTGCTCTCAAAACGGTGAAGGAAAACATCTTGAGGAAACCGGCATGTCCTAGAACCAAAAATTCGAAGACATTTTGATATCCACCAACTCGCACTGGGCCCGCGCGTGGTGGATTATGGCCCACTCCCTCTAACAAAGGGAGGCCTGTGCCTCAGTAATGGCAACAATATACGCTGGTTAGGTAGCAATAGCGTTTCAAATATCTAACGACTGTATTTCAAACTAAGTCAAAAATGGTATTTGTTGTAACCTCAAGGAAATGACCCTGAGATCAAGGTCAATGCTCATGAGATGTCCCATGGTGTTCCCCCACCCTTCTACTCCCATATCCCACCGGGTTCCGAGGGCTTGATTAGGCGATGGTTTTTGCTGAAATTCTTCTATATATTTTTTCATAGTGCCTCGTTTCGTATCCACTGACTGACATGTGTCCCAAGCAATGGGATCATGATAGGCTGATTGTGCTGAGCAAACATGGCCATTAATGCATATTTTTTTTTAAGATAAACAAACTGACAGCCACATAGTAATGTTAATCCTAAAAGCCTTGCTCTATTATTATTTTCCTTTTGTCCTGATGTCTCTCTCAGTCACCATTTGCCGCGTCACACATTCAGGTGTCATGTCTGGGGATAATAAAAACCCTTTTTTCGGCAGCGCAGTCAGCGTTATACGACGTGCATCTTCCATTAAGAGAAAAGTGGAAAAAAAGCTGAGGTTACACTAAGAGATTTCAGGTGATTTTTAAAAGGACGCGTGGTACTGGTAGAAAATGCTTATGGCATTAAGTCCGCCTATGTACATGTATGTGCTTGAAGTATTAAATAAATAAATAACGTCATTATGAGGTCTCTATTTCATAAAACAAAAACTAACCCCCTTATTCATAAAACTTATCAGACCTATTTTAGTTAAAATGGGGTTTGTCTCTTTCTTACACACAGAAATGACAACGTGACAGATAAAGAAAAACGTTCTATAAACCTATTTTAGCTAAAATAGAGATAAAATAGGATTATGAATAACAGGGTTAGCCTATAATAGATGACCTCAATATATTTTGGTTGTTTTGTTTGCTAATAAGGTTAATTATATTTATACCTACCTGCTGCTTTTTGTAAAAAGTGACAAAGTTATAATTCAATTTAACTTCTGTGTCAGTTGTTACCTACTTAAAATTGTTCTAGAATGTATATTTTGTCAAATTTTAAAATCTAAAAATTGACGACTGTCAGAATGATGAGAAGTTTCTGTCATAGGCGCTTAGTGTGCTCTTACCTTTTGATGTCTAGTCACAGGACAGCATTTATGTGGCATTATGGCTGCAACGCGTAGTCAAGTGAAAACAGCAAATCAAATCCACTCAAATGTTTTACGGGATTTGGTCAAATATTTGAATCCGACACATACTAACTTGTTCATGATGAATGCAATAAGTTTAACGGCGCAGGATAGCCTTTAACAGAAGTGATCATCATATTAGTGGTTCAGCAGCTTCAATATCATCAGGACATTCTGGACTATGTCGGAATATAACAATTCGGCGTGGACGTGGTACGACACAGCGGCTCCCCGACATAATCTGTCTAATAAAAAAAGAAACTATGAAACGTGTACTAAATATAATGGCGGCTATCGCTGTCTCGCTTTAACATGTGCAGTCTGTGCATAGTCTGTGTCATTTTTGTTATGTTGGTATTCAGTTTTAGTACATGTTTCATACAAGCGACGTTTTTCATCTTTTTCTACGGGACTACCGTCTCTTCTTACATAATATAATGAACATTACTTGCTCTAAGATTTCTGTCAACAGAAGACCTCCGGAACGCTACCATAAATGCGACGCTCTGCTAGACTGACAGTAATCAGCCAGTGTTACTCATATCCGACCTTACTTCGCGACCAAACTAGATGGCGCCACTTTCCACGCCGTCAAGTTTATTTAAATGCTTCTTTTGAGAGAAAGGGAATATTATTTTATCTGTGTATCCTTAGTTTATTATGACGCGATCAGCACATCTAAACTGCATTCAACTTGAGCTGTTGGTGTCAAAATTTGTATAGAATATTGACACTGACAGCTCTTAGACGTGGTTAAGAAGTGCTGATCGCGTTTAGTTTTATTTGCTAAAAGAAGATCACAAGCCTATTTATCCTTTAGACAAAACCCAGTAGTTTTACTGTTAAGATCTCAACTACGCTCACCTCTAATGGATACTGTACAATAGTATGTTTTTGTGTCGTTTTAACTACAGTTAACTACTGTTGTTTATATTAAATCCTAATGAATACCTTCAACGCTCTCGTTGACCTAGAAAGTTGATGCACTTGTATGCAATACAGCATCTGCTTTTTGGCGCAATCGTGAAGCATACACTAATGTTGCTAATGGCCTTCGCAGACGAGGGACTTTTGTCCGCGGAGAAATTGTCCGCAAAGATAGAATGTATGGAAATCCCAGCAGTCCACTTGTCCTTCGTGTGCGTTATTGCATAGATTTACATACGTTCTCCCGCGTTTTGTCAGCGTACAAATTGTCCCTCGTCTTTGCAGGCCTCAAAACAAACAAAAAAAAAAACAATGTCCAAATAAACGTTATTCTTTCTCTTTCTAAATAATAGAGGATGTGAAGGACAAAAATACTAGAAATTATAATTTAAAACTTTTAATACATCTATTGAATAGTTCTGATAAAAGACCCGAGACACGGTATGCCACGGTTTAAGACTAATCTGAGGCAAAAAAAAGTATTTCTTATAACAAATAAGTACCATTTTTGACTTAACTTGAAATACAGTCGTTAGAATAATTTGAAACCCTATTGTTACCCAGCCTATATTGTTGCCACTACTGGTGCACAGGATTTCCTTTGTTAGGGGGAGTGGGCCATAATTCACCATGCATGCGGGCCCAATGCGGGTTGGTGGATGTCAAATGTCTTCGAATTTTTGGTTCTAGGACATGCCGATTTTCTCACGATGTTTTCCTTCACCGTTTTGAGAACAGTGGTGATGAAATAATTTATACAAACTAAAGTGCCTGTCTGGGTTCGAATCTGCGACCTACAACTCATAAGTCGCGGCCACCAATGCTCCTGTCTCTATGGTCTACTTAATAAAAACCTTAAATTTACCGACAGACAACGCACAAGGCCTCACCACTGAGTTTAGAAGCATGAAATTTTTTACAAAAGTTCCTTATACTTATAACAAAAGTGAGCACAAAGGCAGGATTTTTGAAAATTCGTCCCCTAAAAGGATAAAATGGTGGATGTCAGTTTTATTTAAGTTCATCTGTTTTCACACGACGTGTTTGAAATAAAACTCTAAAATAGAATTTCAAGTTTAATCCATCAAGTTTTTATTTTTATTGCAATAAAATAAATAATTATTTACAAGTGTTTCAATATAATATAGAGAAAAAACCTCATTTTATCTCACAATAAACAACGACTGGCTTTGCACAAAATAATATCATAATCTTTTGTTTCTAAGTGCTGGCAAGAGAGGAATAATACATCCAGTTGCATAATGAAAGTACATTTATTAGTAGTTACAGTGTTGCCACAGTGGATATACTCGGTATTATTTTTTTTTTTTCAAATTAATTCATAGAAATCACGACAGTAAATAACAAACAAAACTTTATTTCACATTAGTTGCGCCCCGCGATTTCACCCGCATAAGTTTCGATTCCGTGGGAATATCGGGATAAAAAGTAGCCTATATGTTAATCCAGGGTGTCAGCTCCCTCCATACAATATTTTATCGAAATTGGTCCAGCCGTTTGAGTGTGAAGAAGTAACAAACATATAAACACACCCCCACACAAACACACACACACAATCACAAACTTTCGAATATATAATATTAGTGTGATGGTGTAATTAATAGGCATTATAGATCAAAAAGCCAACTCGAATAAATTTGTGGACATTTTAACTTATTATTCTAGTGAAACACATCAATAGTCGTAAACAGTCAGGCAGCGGTGTATACTAAAAATGCGCAGTGCTCCACACCCTTACCCTATTTCAAGTTAAATAAATATCAACTTTATTTCAATGACAATTAGGGTGATTTTAGAGTGAGTAACATCATTGAAAGAGTTATGAAAATGTTTGAAGTTGTAGCGTAAACTGAACTTTATTGTGTAGGAATTAAAGTTATTTTTCCATTAATTCATATTTGTTTACATTTTTGGCAAATACATTGTTACAGTTTGTACGTCGATGTCGTACCGTATTTCGGCCACGGCGGCCAATCTCAACGGAGACTAGCCTTCGGCGCGGGATATATTATAGTGCTCAAGTGTGCGCGCAAACACAGGTGCACTCCCTCTTCCCTCACTCTCATAGTCCGATGGGACGGCAATCCGACACGACCGGAGAGAGATCAGGCGCAAGACCAACAGCTTTACGTGTTTTCCGAGGCACGGGGGTATTACACCGCCAAGTTCCAAACTTCAGGCTGTTACTAATGATATTCCTAATGGAAAAACTTATTACCACTTTCACATAGTATTTTTCAGAAAAAATATGAAAAACAAAGTTATTTCTGCGAATGTATCCGAGAATATCCCATACAATAACTCAAAAAACTATTTGACTTAGGGCTGATTTTTCCATCGCCAGATAACTTTTAGTCGAGAAATAAAATTGACGTTTGACAGTTTTTGTGTCAATGTCAAAATTTCAAAATGATACCTCGAATAAAGTTATCGGATTATTGAAAAATCAGCCCTTAGATAGCAAACTTAGAACCATCATAATCTTTTTAATTATGAGATATAACAACACGCTAATATGCAGTGAGTTATTGCTACATCTCGGTTACATGTAGGTACGTAGTACTATTAAGTATTCTTTGATGTAGGGGAGTGACATCTAATTTCCTTTTCGCGATTTCACTACAACATAGTTTAGCGGTGCTCGGAATACACCTTCATACCATTTTTTTTTTCCTTTTTTTGTCTATGGTGTACATAATGAAGAGTATTCTATTCTAGTGCTAAAATGGCTGGTCACATTGTGACGTTGCAAAACTAATACTAGCGATTGACATGGTGGTTTACGTTACGCAAAGACGGTTTTTTGTGTTTAATAAATTAATTACAGTTTAACAGTTAATTAAAACAAATAAACAAACATACATAATTCACCATATTTTTAATTAAAAAACAATGTCGAATGTATTAAAGATAAAAATCGATAATAATCTTATATAGTCTGTGGAAGATTATTCGAGAAACTGTCAGATTGGTTTGGAAAAAAACGGTGTTCCGTGTCCGGTCTTTTACGACCAAGAACACGAGCCTGGGGGCTGTTTGAGAGGGACTTTATATCCTGAGAGGAACGGGATGTGCCCAAATAACCCAATGGGGTTTTAATATAAATCCAGAAAGAGCAGAATCCTGTGAGTATTCAACCATTTGCTTTATTCTTGCTGGTTAGCCTATAGCCCAGGTCTCTTGCATGTGTGTTCTGACACGAGGACGTTGTTACAGGTCTGGCTTGTTATGCTAGCCTTCGTTTGATTGGTGCTATGCGCAGCTAAATTGATGCCTGGATGTTGCGCCGTTGTGTGATGATTTGGAATTCATCAGAGCGCAGGCGGCTTTAAGGTTATCCCTTGCGGTGTGGTCATCCGACGTTCAGGAAGGCCTTACTTAGCCGGTTCCCGGTTATGAGGGAAGTACGCCACTCCAGGTAACGAAAGCGTCACCATCTCGTCCGTAGGCCGCGTTCGCGTGTGCTCACAGGAACCTCCTGTGAGCGAAGCCAAGGACCGACGAACTGTAACACTGGCCCGTGCGTAGTTTACAGAAATTAATTGGAAACAAGCTGATGATGGTTTCTATTTGAACTATACTACTCACCACCGTGCTAAAGTAAATTTATAGGGTATATACTGCTAGGGAAAGATTCAATTAAACAAGTACCTTCTTACACAATACAAGTTTATTGGAATTAATACAAAATTAAGGCACACATACAAACAAAGTGGCGAGCCACTAAAATAATGCCTCTTTCCCTGCTACTATGGCATTCACCCACACAACTAGTCTCCGTACCTAGTGGTATGGGTGAAAACCTGCATGAGACAATAGCAGTTTCTCAGAGTCGCTATGCGAGTCCGCGAGGGAATAGATCAATAACCTTACTAGCTCACGTACATGTGTCGACCTATTTGGACTGTGCTCATATGGGGAAAATAACTAACATGCTAAGCAAACCCGAGACACAATATCATACAACAACTGGTCTTAACACCTAGCCTTTTTTACAAAAGGCCTAACTCTCTCATAGGTTAAATTATTATCTTACACGGATAACCTCTCAGTTTTGAATTCAGTTCTTACCAATCAGTTAGTTCTGACCTCAGTCAGTTGACGGATCGTCGGTCCTTGGCTTCGCTCACAGGAGGTTCCTGTGAGCACACGCGAACGCGGCCTACGGACGAGATGGTGACGCTTTCGTTACCTGGAGTGGCGTACTTCCCTCATAACCGGGAACCGGCTAAGTAAGGCCTTCCTGAACGTCGGATGACCACACCGCAAGGGATAACCTTAAAGCCGCCTGCGCTCTGATGAATTCCAAATCATCACACAACGGCGCAACATCCAGGCATCAATTTAGCTGCGCATAGCACCAATCAAAAGAAGGCTAGCATAACAAGCCAGACCTGTAACAACGTCCTCGTGTCAGAACACACATGCAAGAGACCTGGGCTATAGGCTAACCAGCAAGAATAAAGCAAATGGTTGAATACTCACAGGATTCTGCTCTTTCTGGATTTATATTAAAACCCCATTGGGTTATTTGGGCACATCCCGTTCCTCTCAGGATATAAAGTCCCTCTCAAACAGCCCCCAGGCTTGTGTTCTTGGTCGTAAAAGACCGGACACGGAACACCGTTTTTTTCCAAACCAATCTGACAGTTTCTCGAATAATCTTCCACAGACTATATAAGATTATTATCGATTTTTATCTTTAATACATTCGACATTGTTTTTTAATTAAAAATATGGTGAATTATGTATGTTTGTTTATTTGTTTTAATTAACTGTTAAACTGTAATTAATTTATTAAACACAAAAAACCGTCTTTGCGTAACGTAAACCACCATGTCAATCGCTAGTATTAGTTTTGCAACGTCACAACATCCTGACAGACACGGACAAGACGAAATTAAGTATATGGATTCCGCTTTTCGCATTTGACTACGAAACCCTAAAAAATGCTATCAGAACTAATTATAATTTAAATTAAATGATTGATTTGCAAAGCCGTTATCACATAAGATACAGAAAGAGATAGAATCGTGGGTATCAGGTACTTCCCAAGATGTACTTTATTGGTGTATTCAATTTTAATAGGATTTACTCGCACTAGTAGATTCAAATTCATTACACTCTTCATCTCCGGCGCGGCTGGCTCTGAAATCATAGACAATAATTTAAAAAACACGACATAACTTAATTATCATCACGCCTGTATCCTCAAAGGGTCAGGCAGTACTTTCTGTACGACCACATTAATTCGGCAATGTTTAAGTCCCATGAAATAAGGGCCGAGCATACTGCCATCAACACTTTACAGTCTGCCCAGCCTTTTCCCAACCATGTTGGGGTCGGCTTCCAGTCTAACCGGATACAGCTGAATACCAGTATTTTACATGGAGCTACTGCCTATTTGACCTCCACAACCCAGTTACTGGGTAACACGATACCCTTTGGTAAGACTGGTTATCGACTTTCGGGCGTTTGACAACTCGTGTTGACTGTCAAAGATCCAATAATGACAGCCGGGACCAACGGCTTAACGTGATTTCCAAGGCACGGAGGGGTCTCGGTATGTAAAGATTATCCACAGACCAACCGCGGCAAGCGTAGCTTAACCTGATCGATCGACCTGTGCGGATGTTATTATTTAGCCAACCAGATCTTATAAATGTTCTCATAGATCTCAGATGCTTTTGATAGACCAGGAGATGTAATCAATTTCACCCGCATAAGTGTCGATCCCGTAGGAATATCGGGATAAAAACTATCCTATGTCCTTCCCCGGGACTCAAACTATGTCTATACTAAATTTCATCTAAATCGGTTCAGTGGTTTAGGCGTGAAAAGGTAACATACAGACAGACAGAGTTACATTCGAATTTATAGTAGGTATTAAGTATGGATTTAATATTATAAATGTGAAAGTGTGTCTGTCTATCTGTCTGTTACCTCGTGAACCGATTTAGTTGTATAGAGATAGTTTGAATCTCAGGAAAGAACATAGGATAGTTTTTATCCCGATAACCCGCATAAGTGTCGATCCCGTGGGAATATCATGGATGCTGCACCACGATAATGCGCCTTCGCAGAAGGCCATCATTGTGAACGAATTTTAGACCAAGAACTCAACAAATACCATCGAGCAACCACCTTATTCAACAGATGTTGCTCCAGCCGACTTCTTTCTTCTTCCTAAACTCAAATTACCCCTTCGTGGCACCCGTTTTCATTCGGTAAAAGACATAAAGGAGAATTCGTGGCGAGAACTAAACTCAATTCCGGAAAAAGCGTTTAAAAAATGTTTTGATGATTGGATTATTCGTTGGCGTAAGTGTATCGTATCTGAAGGAGCATACTTTGAAGGCGATAAAATAAATTTGGATGAATAACTAACATTTTGTGTAATAATGATCTTTTCCCGGTACTTTTTTGACAGAGTAGTATATTATGCAGGAATTACACTTACCTACTGATAATGTGCTGTATAGTTTTGATAGTTTTCTATGTGTTTTTGACCATTCATTGACAATATTTTGACCAGCACAAAACGTGAAATATGTACAAAATATATAAAATAACAAAACATACGCCATGTTGATACCGCCTAAGTACTTGTTTGTAGTCTGTAAAAACAACAAATATATTTAAGAAAAATTACAAACTATATTAAAATCACTTAAAAATAAAATAAATATGTCGATACCTTAATTGGCAAACCAGCTAACTCCATATGAACAGACACTTAAAACTGCATAATATTTTTTGTAGACTCAAATCAAATTAAAAAATATTTTTGACGAAATTTGGAGTTGGCTGGTTTGCCAGTTAAGGTATCGATGTCTAGCCTTTTCCCAAGTATATTCCAGTCTAACCGGATGCAGCTGAAAATCAGTATTTTACATGGAGCGACTGCCTATCTGACCTCCACAACTCAATTTATACGTAACACTGGCTGACAGATTTTTTTTTAATATCACTGGAATATATTAAAGGCGTATAGTTACTAACATTTGTTAAAAATATGCAGAACATCCCGTATGCCGAAGTAACATAATATACAGATGAAAAGACCAATGCAAATCTCATCTGAAACATACATAAAGGTAATCAATATTAGATCCGTGACATCATAATAATAATAAATAATAGGGCTTGATTCAGAAAGCAGTACATCTGGACACGGCCCGCATTGTTAGGAGGTTCCTCTCTCTGAAGTCCTGACCACCGGTAGCTTGGACCCTGTTCCCGACACCGGTGGGCTACTATTTTTTATATTTTTAAATGTTTTTTATACTTATTTTTTATATTTTAATAAATAAACTAAAGGATATAGAAACGTGCCCAGAAGACAGGCAGAATTGCTTTTTCTTTGGCCAAAGAATGACCCAACCCTCTGGCCACGTACAGTGTCGACCCGTCGACGAGAAATTTCCTTAACAAGGACACGAGCACTCAGGCTCCATAATCCACCAAAAACGGCTCGAAACTCTATTTACACATAAGGATACAGTACGCTTTTCAACTATCTCAAGATATTTACCTGCATTTTAAAGCACATGGAAAGGTGCTTGCTGCAAATCGCCAAACATTCATACATCTTAGCCCAATGTTCCACTTCTTCAACGGGTAAAATCTCTTTTTGTATTCTATCTGTGTATAATCTCTTCCCAATGTAATCATATTTCGTTTGAGTGTACGATATAAACTGGTTTATACATTTCAGATAGGATTGTAGCATAGTTATGTAAATGTATAACACGACATGTTCCAACATAAACCGTACCTCGTGCATCATTTCGACCAGCATCAACATGAAATAAGGTAAAAAGAACTCTAGGCCTTCGAAATAGTATCTATTTATTATTTTAATATAAAATTGATAATGCAAGTTACCAGAAATATTGATGAAGCTAATGTAAAGATTATCTTCAGTTTTTTCAAGCATTTGGTGTAAGTCGGTTCATTTTGGAAGAAATTCTCCAAGCTCATGTATTCAGTTATAAAGATTTTGTAATTACGCGAGCTTTGGATGCCACATAGTATGATTATGGTACCGCTGAAGAGAACCACAACGTGGAAAATTAATTTGATGTGCGACAAAAAGTTATTTCTTTTCACGAGATCCGCAGACAAATAGTACACTCGGATACAGAACAAAGAAACGGTGAGAACGACTTCGACAGCAGTACGTAGTACAATAAAAACTTGACGTCGTTTTGGGAGGAACGAGAAATTTCTGTAAACACCCATTATATTTTCAGCGATTATTAACATGTTTATCATTTCATTTTCTGCCATTTTAGGCGTTTTATTCACGTTACTGACTGAGAAATAGAACAGTTATTGATGGAATAACTTAAACGGACGTTGGAACACACCAAGTTGTATTAAGACACTTATTTCAAAAGTAAAACGATACAAATTATATTAAGTACATTTAATGGCAGCCGTTTTAGCTATTAAGTTATTGTTTTGGAAAATATAGTTGACAGAAGAGAAACGAACCAATAATATTAATGTTCTACTTTTGTCCGGCAACAAAAACTTACTTTCTTTACGATAATTAGGTCTAGTTCCCATGACAACGCAAGTCGACTAAGCACGTAGACACCCTTGATATTTACAGATGGACAAAGAGATTAAAAAAGGTTGAACGGTTGTTGTTGTTGATTGTTAAATGTTGTTGTTATGTTTTTTTTTAATATTTTTATTTATAACTGAATGGGCACGCTCTTGACCTCTGATTGGTTTGAATTAAAATTTATTACTCGTATTTCTCAATGAAACTTAGATACATGATATCTTCGAAACTATGCATTTTTACGAGGAGATATGAAAAAAAAGGCGGGTTGCACTCCGTGAGGGCCGGCAGAAGTGAAAACTTGAATATTAACGTTGTGCATTTTTGATATTTTTCATTAATAGATGCACTTTGTTCAATTTCCAAATTTCAAAGACTTTATATACACGAATTTTACGAATACACAGCAGTGTGGCTACTACACAGACAGTCGAGCCATCAGCTGTCACCATCCATGGATGCGCGTGACACGCTGTAACATAAACACACACGAACATTCGCGCAAGCGCCCTGCGCCGCCTAAAAGACACAGCAGGTATTACATTTTCGCCGCGCCGTAGAAAGAGAGAGGGATACTTCCTCTTCTACGTAACGTCGGCTGTCTACTCTCCATCCGTCTTACGAATTTTCGATCAGGCCACGTGTCCTGACGCGAGTTTAACATTTTTTACCCATTACAAAAAAAATGTACAACGCCGCTAAAGAAGTTTTCACTTAAAAAAAACACGCTGTATGATAACCATATGTGTAAGTCAATAATCATATGTGGCGATTTTAATATTAATTTATTAGAAAATAACTCAAATACTATGAGATTATTAAGTCTTTTTAGGTCATTTGACTTGTCAAATGTTTTTATTGAACCCACCCGAGTGACAGCTTCCTCTGCCACTTGTATAGATAATATTTTCTGTAACTGTGATTATTTACACAAACAAATTGTAAATAAGTTGCCATCTGATCACAGCGGACAAACAATAACATTTTGCTCCTACATGCCTTTACAAAAAACTCTAATAAGGTTTAGGCCAATTACATCTAAAAATTTAGAGAAATTAAATAATTCTTTGGCAAGTAAATTATGTGTTCAGAGTTTTAATAATTTATGTGACCCGAATGAGTTCTACGCCGAGTTCTTTTCACTATTAAACACGCAATTTAATGACACTTTCCCACTAAAGACTAAAAGTATTTACACAAAGTTCTTATTTAGTGACTGGGCGACTCCAGGTATTCGTAAAAGCAGGGAAAACCTTTTTGAGCTTTATGGCCTAAAGCAACATATGAATAACACAAGCTTTCATCAGTATGTTGCTACATATTCTAAGACTTTTAAAAGTGTATGCAAAATAGCTAAAGCTCTTTATATTAGCAATAAAATAAAATCAGCCGATGATAAAATAAAAACTACCTGGCAAATAATAAATAATGAAACAGGTAGGAAAAAACAGCGTAATACTGAATTTAATTTAGAAACTGCACATGGCCCCATAAACTCAGATGTAGAAATTGCTCAGGAATTTGAAAACTTTTTTGCTAATATTCCCATTAAAACTACTCAAGCTTTAAATTCCTCACCCGCGCGTTCTGCTGATTTACTTAGAAAGAATGTTAAGGCATGCCCCTCCCGCCCGCCATGCATGCCTCCCGGCCACCGTAGGCGCGGGCCTGCGGACGGAGAGTAATGGGTAGCTCACCGTCCGATCAGGACCAGGCCCGTGCCGGACGGCGCGTACGTGTTCCACGCGCGCCTCAAAGAGATGTCAGCATAAAGGAAGGGGCCTGCCAGGGTCGAAGCCTGCCGGGGTGCGGGATTGTCCGAAAGGGTTACCGCTACCCCGGAACATAAAGGGCTAAGGAAGGAACACGGATGGGTTTTAGTCAGTAAGAGTCTGACACTCCCTTCGCTCCACCCAGAGCGGGAGGGGTCATTTGATGATTTCCCATCCATAAAAAAAAAAAAAAAAAAGGCATGCGCCTCGGAGTTTAGTTTTCAACATACGAACCCCCAGGCTGTTATAAAAGCTTTTAAAGATCTTAAAATTAAATCAACAGAAGATCTCTGGGGAATGTCTGTAAAAGTTTGTAGATCTATCATTGAAACGATTGCGCCCTATTTAGCTTTCATATTTAACATAAGTATAGACCAAGGAGTCTTTCCGGATCTCATGAAACACAGTAAAGTAGTTTCTTTATTCAAAGCCGGTGATAGTAAAGAACCCAACAATTATAGGCCTGTGTCAATTCTGCCAGTTCTCAGTAAGGTGTTTGAAAAGTTGATGCTCAATCAAATGCTACGCCACTTTAATAAAAATTCCATCTTTCATGAACAACAGTACGGTTTCACCAAAGGGCGTTGTACCACTGACGCCGGTGTCACCCTAATAAAGAACATTTTTAACGCCTGGGAGGAAGCACAAGATGCCATTGGAATCTTTTGCGACCTCTCAAAGGCGTTCGATTGCGTCAACCATGAGACACTTCTACTGAAACTTGAGCACTATGGGATTAGGAATTTAGCTCTTGATTTACTAAAGTCGTATCTAAAAGATAGAAAGCTTAAAGTTCAAGTAAACGGCGTAAACTCATTGGGGTCTGAAATGGCAATGGGCGTTCCTCAAGGTTCGATATTGGGTCCATTCCTCTTTTTAGTTTACATTAATGATTTACCACAATTACTTCAAAATCAACCGAAGATGGTGTTATTTGCAGATGACACATCATTGATATTTAAGATACACAGACGGGCACAAAATCTTGACGACGTGAATAACTCTATTCTTCAGGTCCAAGACTGGTTTACGGTAAATAATTTGGTACTAAATGAAAAGAAAACCAAATGCATTAGATTTAAATTACCTAATGTTAGAAGTAGCGAATGTGACATCATACTGAATGGAGAAAAACTAGAATTTGTTGATCAAACGGTTTTTCTGGGAATCACGCTAGACGAGAAATTACAATGGGGACCTCACATAACATCTCTTGCGGGGCGGCTTAGCTCGGCCGCTTATGCTGTTAGGAAGATAAGACAGTTAACAGATGTAGAAACCGCGCGTTTAGTCTATTTTAGCTACTTTCACAGCATTATGTCGTACGGCATTTTACTATGGGGTCGAGCTGCTGACATTGAATCCATCTTTATTTTGCAAAAGAGAGCTGTCAGAGCCATTTATAATCTACGTCGCCGCGAATCTCTCAGGGAACTATTTAAAAGGATTAATATTATGACGGTACCTTGCCAATTCATTTATGAAAATATTATGTATGTAAGAAAAAATCTACATCTTTTTAATAAAATAAGCGATAGACATAACTTTAATACAAGAAATAAAGATAAAATACATGAACCATTTTTCAGATTAGCCAAAGTACATACATCTTTTATGGGATACTGTGTTAAATGTTACAATAAAATACCTTGTGATATATTGCAATTAAATGAAAGAAAATTTAAAACTCACATTAAACGTACACTTTGTAAACAAGCATACTATAAATTAGAAGATTATATCCAGGATAAGAACGCTTGGAAACATGCTGGTCCTGCTCCATAGGACAATCTAGAGTCTAGACAAAATCAAACTGGTTGCTAATTTAATTGTAAATTTTTTTTTCTTTTTTTTTACATTTATTACTCACACCCTGACTTATTACTTGTATTTTGTTTTTTAATTAAAACGTTTTGCTTGTACCATGTATGTAAATATGTGAGCACCATGTATCTATCAGATAATTAATTTATATGTCATGGTTTCGTTTTTAATTCTTTTACCTATTGTGGTATAGTAATTTTATTGTAGGTGCATCGTCCTCACATGTTATTATATAATTAATGTACCCATGCAAAATATTGTACCTAAACATTTTAAAAGAGTAACGGTGGAGTTTCTTGCCCGTTCTTCTCCATACGAAAACTACCTACTACCTTTTGGAATGGGCGACTAGAATCAATTCTATT
Organism: Amphipoea lucens; assembly: GCA_947508005.1. Classification (NCBI taxonomy): domain Eukaryota; kingdom Metazoa; phylum Arthropoda; class Insecta; order Lepidoptera; family Noctuidae; genus Amphipoea; species Amphipoea lucens. Next base: position 17,926,183 of record OX382367.1, read on the forward strand.
TTAAGATAATTTTTGACGTTCAGAAGTGCCTTTTATGTGCCTATTTGAAATAAATGCTTTGACTTTGACTTTGACTTTAACGTTATGATTATGCGGGAAACCCTCATTATGTTGTTTTGACCAATAAATTGAGTTACTTACGAGTATATGTATGTACATACGACTTCTCATGGTAATTATGATAATCTACTGATAGATATTGACTTATTGAATAGCTGAATAATGTATATTATTGTGGAAAACGTTGGAAGAAAGGCGAAACAGATAAAATAAGCCCTGCTACACACGGGCGTTTTTTTTAACGCGACTATGTTTTATGGCGCACCGGATTTTAAACTCTCAGTGTTGACCCGAGCCTTGCAAATGCAAATGTTAAAAATATAAGGCAGGGAGTCAGCACACCCCCCCGGTGAGTTCCCGCATTGTCGAGACGGGGGGGCCCAGTAGCCGTGGCTTGGACACCCACGGTGAAGCGAAGAGGAACCCGAGGAGGGGCCGCTCGTCAGGGCTTTTGCCAGTAAGCCGACGACGTAGCGGCCAACAAGTAGGTTGCGGTCAGTGGCGTGCATTGGTTTTCAGAATAAGTAGGCACTAGGCCGGGTCTAGTCTAGACAAACGCGGTCACTAATCAGAAAAAAAAGTGAGGTCAAAAGTGTGGTTATTTTGAGTAGGCATGCCTACTTAAGGGTGATAAATTGCAAAGGTCTCACGTCATGGTATTACGCGTGAGATGTACGTATTTTTAATTTTGTCGTATTAACTTGAACGAGTAAAGACCAATGACAATGTGCGAATAGTACGGGAGCCGAGTAGTTCGTCCGGTGACTGCCTACTGCCGCGCGTGTTTGTTTGAAGATTTTGTTTTTTGTTAGGTATGATAATTTAGTGAGTTTTTTAATTGTAAGGCACACACACTAAAATGTAATTGACAGGCTTATGTTGATATATCGAGGTAGGCACTGCTTATATGCCTATATGCAATGCACGCCACTGGTTGTGGTGCCGCTAGGGCGACATCGCAGCTGAGGTGGGCCGCGATGTCGTATGGGAGGCATCGCGGCTCAGGGTTAGAGGCCGTGGCGGGAGAGAACTGCCGGTATTGCGATGCGCCGCTCTCCCTACCTTCCGCAGCCTTGACGGGGTCGCCACCGTCTGATGGTGGACGCGGTGGGGCCGCAGAGGAGGAGGAATGTTGGTATGACGTTGGCCGCTCTCCCTATCCTCTGCGGCCGAAAATTGGCAGGCGGCGGGGCCAATGACCTGACTTGTGAATAAATAAATTGAATTTAAATCGAGCGAATAAAGAAAGAAAGAAAAAGTATTTATTGCGACTCGTATAGGAAGATCTGAAACTAAACTAAACATAGTAAAAAAATTGCATTGATTGCATTTTGTTGTCTACACCAACAAAATGCATCCTAGCGCGTCAAAAAACACACTGTTGGATGTTTAACTTTAGGCGCTAAGCAGTGAATTGAAAATCCTGTGTGGGAGAAAAATCGCCGCGTTAAAATATCGTCCGTGGGTTAAGTCTCAATCGCTCAGAAATGTTCAGTAATGGATTGCAAATATGTATGAGGAAATTATCAATAAATCATCAACAGACGTTAAGAGAAATACTCTTAACGGAATAAAGATGTTATATTACTGAATCATTTATTGTGAACTTACTACATAATTCATAAAAAAAATTGTTACATGTTTTAATACACCAATCATCTGCCTAGCCTTTTCCCAATTATGTTGGGGTCAGCTTCCAGTGTAACCGGATGCAGCTGAATACCAGTATTTTACATGGAGCGACTGCCTATCTGACCTCTACAATCCAATCACTGGGTAATACGATACCCCTTGGTAAGACTGGTTGTCAGACTTCGGGCTTTTGACTACCCGTAACAACTGTCAAAGATCCATGAATGACAGCTGGGACCAACGGCTTAACGTGCTTTTCGAGGCACGAACTGGTCTCGGTACCTATGTAAAGATCATAATATAGTTTGTGGCCAAAAAGGACCCTAATGTGATAACTGTAATTTAATTAACGATTACGTGCCCTTATTGACAACAAAATATATTATTTCAATGTTAAAATCCATTTTAAAGTTTCGTCCCGATTCACCCCTGCATCCCTATTCACCCCGTAGGTACCTACGCTATGGAATGGGCAACTAGCTTCATCTTTCTGACTGACCGACCCCTTGACAATTCAAAATTCCCTGTACTTAATTAAGTATCGAAGCAAAGCAAGCTCAAAGCATTTTGATTTAATTGAAATAAATGTTTTGAGTTTGAACTAAATTTTGATTAGGCTGACATGAAGACTAGTTTGAACTGCTTAATATATTTTTTGTATATTTCGGTATTCCAGAAGCAATACTAGGCTTCCATGAAGTTATTTATAAATAATTTGTGGGAATGCGAGCTTTGAACGGCACACGTTATGATGCTGAAATCAATTAGAAGAAAAGCCAAGTGACTACGATCAACAGCAATTTTGCATTTTTACGAAAAAACGATGAACTTTTGACAAAAAACAGCCACAATTTCAATAATAATACGAATCAAAATAAGAATTTTGTAATATTTTCCAACAGAACTATAATTTCTGTGAACGCCCCCAATAAATTTTCAGCGGTTATCATATTTTTTTTTTTTTCAAAAAATTTGACGTGAAGCAACCGTTCGTCCTTGCTCGGGAATGAAGTGAGCACTTATATCTGCAGTATGCTCACTAACACTACAAAATCCATACTCCATGTACTTAATAATTATAAATTCGAAAGTAACTCTGTCTGTCTGTATGTTACCTTTTCACGCCTAAACCGCTGAACCGATTTAGATGTAATTTAGTATAGAGATAGTTTGAGCCCCGGGAAAGGACATAGGGTACTTTTTATCCCGATATTCCCACGGAATGCGGGTGAAACCACGGGGCGCAGCTAGTCGTTTATAAAAACTGTTCTTGATCATTCAAATGATTATTTATGTGCATATATATTAGTGATAAGTATCTTGATTGATGACCTTCATGCCTTCATGCAATTAAAGTAACAGTAAAGACGCAGTATGCTAATGGAAAATTGCTTTTCCATCAGCGTAATAATTTGTTTGAAAGACGGTCTTATTACTTCTGTAACTATATGAAGTACACTTAGAACATTGCGATATATTGGTGAAATTATAAAAGTTTCGATATACAACAATAACGTTCTCAGTTACTAACAACATTTAGATTGTATGTTCATGTTGACGTTTATTGGGTTCAAGTTTATGTCTATATGTTTGCCAGGTATTCATATATTTTTGATATACCTAACCTTTTTATGTCAATAAAATATTTTGTTATTATTATTATAAGCTGTCAGGTTTAGTCGTCTTAATAGTCGTTTTGTTGTAAAAAATACCTAATTTATGTAAGTAATCGGAATAGTTTAATTTCTTCATGAAACCCTCCGAAAAGTAATCTTAGCATTTATTAAGAACAATTAACTCATTATAGAAAGTGCCTGCATCTATTTACCGTAGGACTATTGTACATAACATTACCTACACGTTACATTATATTACCATTAACCAGTAACCATTTTTCTTAAATGTAGGTAGTAAGTATCTATCTTAATCACAAAATATCCTCTCGTCATCTTATTTTACTATTTTCGAGCAGTGGTGGCCCAGTGGTAACGGACACGACTTACGAGGTCGTAGGTTCGAACCCAGACAGGTACTATACTTTGTGTAAATTATATCATCACCACTGCTCTCAAAACGGCGAAGGAAAACATCGTGAGGCAACCGGCATGTCCTAGAACCAAAAAATTCGAAGATAGGTATGTGACATCCATCAACCCGCACTGGGCCCGCGTGGTGGAATACGGCCCACTCCCCCTCACTGAGAGGAGGTCTGTGTCCCAGCAGTGGGAACATTATAGGCTGATTATGATGATCTTATTTTATGCTCAATGCTTAACTATGATGGATAATATAGACTCCAGCGGAAAGAATATGCCAGTGCGTCGAAAGGAGGGAAAGAAGAAAATTTCACTGTCCCCGCGTGACGCACAAATAAAATGATTTTATTTTATTTATCAGAAGTCACAATTTTATGAACTTATGTAGATAGATCTTATCAGATAGATGATCGTATTAGTTCTGTGACTACGCGCATATCTAAACTTACAATTTTGCGAAATTTCGGTATACAAGTATATATTCGATAAACACCGATCGATCGGATTACTTGCATGTCGTCAGAAGCGCAAGTGGTCCGCGTAGTGTGGGACGCCCCTCAGCTAGATGAACCGACGACGTCAAAGACTTTGCTGGGACAGACTGGATGCGGAACGCGGAGGACAAGGTCAAGCCTGGGAGAAGCCTATACCTATCCGGTAGTTGGACAGCGATAGGTTGAGTTAATTTTATTAATTTATTTATTCATCAGATATAAGCAGTGATAGGAATAGAATCATGAATTCATGTATAATGGTAGAATGTAAAGGCACCTCATTAATATTAAGATTTTTGATATTAAGACCAGGCACTCTAAAATAATTTCTACGCATGAGAGAGAGAGATGAGAGACCGGTTAGACCGCTATGGTGAAAGACGCTAACGTAGCCGTAATAAGGTTGAATACCGCGTGCGCTCTTTGATCGCGTCCGAGCTCGAAACTAAATGTCGTAAGTCTCAATTCTTATTTTGTTTATAACTAAAGTAATAATTGATCTAGAGAAAAAATATCTTGTGGCTGGATAGTAAACTATATTTTCTTACTGTTAACATTTATTTTAGACATAAAGGCCAAGCAATCTTGAAAAAAAAAGTAATAATCTTTAAAAAAGACATGATTTTTGAATAAAATATGAATCGAGCGAAAATGTTACAATTACGTAACTGTCTTGTACATGGAAAGAAAAAGATCCAATGAATCATATACTAAAGTTCCATTTTGATTGTATGTGTGACTGTTTCAGAATATTAATGCAAATTAACGTAAAATTTAGGGAGCCTCCTCTTAAGACACTTTGTATACATACATTCTGGCAAATAAATGAATTATTTATTTATTTTAAATACTTTTTTTTTAATGATAAATTCTTTCTACTATAGAGAATGCTAAAATGATAAAAAAATACCGTTTTATTATTTTAAAGACAAAATGCCTTTTATTATACTTGAACATTACAAATCTCATTAAACGTAGCGACGCCTAGAGTGAGCTAGAAAGAAGATATTTACTTCGAAACGTGTACGGCTTCTTATACAAATATTGTGATTCATTGTGTATCAACAAGTCATTTACAAAAAGTTCTCCAACAAAAAAATTCAGAAAGTTTTATGGTTGTAACGACTGTGTATGTTATTTATTATGATATATCTAGTCGCAAACTTTAGGTAAATATAGACAAATCACTTATTCCAAATAACACATTTTTTTAAATGTATTTAAGTGTTGTATCGAAATTCCGGGACAGATGTATCGGAAAAAAATTAGTCCTAAGGAAGTCTCCGTTTCTTGTCTCTGTTCTTCGAAGTTTAGGCAAATAGGCACTACCTATTCCTATCACTGGATATAAGCTAACAGTTTACACCAAATCGCTTATATCTATGCTAATTCTACAAAATTACATTAAAAAATTTTAATTAAAACTTCTTAGACTAAAAAAAATACAATAAAAAACGGAGTAACAAAATTTGTAAATAAAAAGCAACCTTATACATTTTTTTTTTTTTAATTTTGAAATAAAATGTTTATTGTCTGAATTTAAAAACTTAATTAACAAAAATAACAAGATTAAAACCTAACTTAACTAAAACTATACAAAAACTAAAATATAGCGTCGAAAAATTCATCCGCATCGCTGTCGACTGGTAATGTACCCAAGAGACTGGCGGCATTGCCACGTTGTATGGCAATGCTTAGCCTTTGGCCAAGGTAAAAACCAGCCCTTGGGTCACGGGAAGTGTCAACCAGCCGTTTTGAAATTTCGGTAAAAAGACCATGAGCACTCGGACCCCACGGCCCGAGGGTAACCTTATACATAAAATTAAAAACTAAACAATTTGAAGTTGATAAACTGAAACACCGAACAACTTCTTATAGCATTTTGATTGTAACGTTTTTCATTTTGACGGTTAAATTGTTTTGGAATAGTTATATAAAAATCTATTCCAAAATTTTAGTACCCATTTAATTTAGTATTTGTATTTAGTTACTTAATTTATTTTACTAAGTATTAGTTTAATACTTAGTAAAAGAAATTAACTAAATATAAATTAAATGGTCGTTAACCACTTATCAAATAGTAGATTGTTATGCAAGGGTCGAAAGTAATCAATTCCTATACGAGGCATTTAGACGCCCGAGCGCAGCGAGGGCGGCTATAGTCCGAGTAGGATTGATGACTTTCACCCGTGTTAAACACTCTACTTTTCATTTCGAATATAAGGAAAGTAAAAAGTAGTCGTTTTTCTAAAATAGTTATTGATAACAATAACATGCGTAGTACCTATTTAAAATTAATGGAGAAGTTAGAATAATTTGTGAGATTTAAAGTTACATTCTTGTTTGGAATATTTACGGTGTTTGATATATTATGACTTTGGCTATGCTGGATGTCTGTAAAAGTAGGAGACTCTGGTATTTGATTAGACGGTGGAATCCATGGCAGAGACTCCCTTGAAGTAGTTGGTTGAGGCGAACTGGGGCGTAAATTAATAGTTTCAGTTAATTTGCTTGAAATTTTGGTTTTATTTTGGACAGAATCCTCAATGTAGCCTTCCGCGACTGTGCTGGATTTCCATCCTCCATGTCTTTTTAACATTGTCAAGTTCGCCCCAGAATCGGCTAACAGTGTCGCTGACGTTCTTCTATAACAATGCCCGGTATACTGCTCACAGTTTGGTAAATTCAAATATGTTGCTATCTGCTTCGGCATACCTGATATTTTATTTTTACCGATCACTTGTTTGTAGCATTTTCCCTTTTGGTAGTTGAGAAAAAAGCGATCCGTTTTTATGTCATTAGGTCTGATTATTTGATATTTTTTTACTATTTGTGTAAACTCTTCTCGTACTACAAACGTCCGCTCAATATTTGTTTTTGTTTTAGTCAATTTTACGAGTAATAACTGGCCTTGATTTTCAACGTCGTTAATTGTTAGATTTGTGAGCTCACTGCTTCTGCAGGCGCCGCTTATACCGAGTATCAATACCACCTGTGAAAAACATTTAATTTTGTCACTATTTATCTTTTAGGTATGTAGGCATGGACGTATAGTTTTATAAGTCCATGTATGTAGGTGAAATAAACAAGTAGAGATCTTTTGCTCTAAAAATACACGTCGTTTCAACGTCTTTACTCTCAATATACGCAATCTGGTCAGTGTAATTTCCACTTTTTATGCAAACCTTTCTATAATACATAATCAGAGTAAAGCTAAAACGTTGGGGACGAAGTTCATTTTTAGTGTAAAAGACCTCTCTCTACCTAGATAATTACTTATAGCTTACCTTTACTGCCAAATATATCTCGTTAGGGGCTTTATTTAAAAATGTTTCCACTTCGTAAGAGGTGAAAACCTTAGATTTTTTGCTCTTGAACCCCTGAGACTGTCTTTTCAAAAACGATGTTACATTATGGAATTTTTTCAAATCTACATTATGTTTTACACTTAGTGTACTCTTGAGCATTGAATACCTGCTCCATAGCGTAGAAGGCTGTATTTTGCTAGATAGTACATTGAAGTATGTAAGAAACACACTTTCGGAAAATGATTTTATTTTCTTGTCTGCTCGCCGCTTCATAAAATCACTGTATGTATTTAGATATCTTTCTTTTGAAATTTCCGGCAAAAGATTTTCAATTACTGCATTTGCCTCGTCTTTAACCGAATCTGGGGTCAACATTTCAGAATCACTAGAACTCATTTTTATTTTTAAAGAAATATTAGTGTTTAAAATCAAGTTTTTGAATTTCGGTACAGCTTACAGGGTTAGTATCCCGCCAAATAATACTATTGTCTTTTTTTTTTTTTAAATATGGAACACACCGCGTCATCGCCGCGGGCTGTCCCGCTTAATAGGTTTTTTTTTTAATTCACACTGGCTGTTTATACACTCACAAGACTGCAGCATTTTTCTTAATCGTAGCTGACTACAGTTCTATTTTTAAAATTCATTCCCACCCTAAAGAGGGAAGTAATTACTATGAGTCTTTCCCGCCCTGTGGTGGGAAGCAGCGTCTCCCACCCGCTATTTGGATCAAACAAACACTACTTTCCGAGTATGAGAAATGAAAAATACATATTATGTATTAAAAGTTTATTTCAATATTTTAATTTTATCAAATGAGTTGATTTCTGATGTACCTAAATCTCAACGTATTGTCTATTGTCATCTTATTTTGTATTAAATACTTAACAACGATGGATAATCGGATAAAAATAAGAAAAACAAAACTATACTACATTTAATTTATTACTTAAGTACTTTATTACGTATATTTATCGTAATGTGTTTTTATCATTTATCACTCTTCTAAACATTATACACAAGGTACACACACACACACACACACTTTTACATACAAGGTAGTGTCGTCATAATGACAATATATTAAACTTCGTAATTATCTGACTAATGACTTATCCACAGTCTACAAACAAAAGTTCAATCAAATATAAGTACATATCCGTCACTGTGAAAAAGAACACTGTTAGAAAGTATGTCGTCGTTGTCAAATTAAAATCTGCTATGTGCCGTTTTTTGAGATTTCAAGATTTTGACAAAAATTGATTGATTGATTAATTTTTGGTTTTGGTCAAAATCTTGAAATCTCAAAAAACGGCACATAGCAGATTTTGGTTTGACAACGACGATGTTCTTTATAAAACGTTCGTTTAATTATTACCTACTTATCATTTCTGTTCACTAGTATTGCCAGTGTTTATATTCGTTCTCGGTTTATTTATTAACTTATTATTGACCGCAAATATAAAGCTGAGGCTATATTAGGCCGCGACGCGACCTGCGACACATGAGCGATTAAAACAAATAAATGAATGCTCACGTATATGATTACGCCGTACATCAAATATTACTAGCGATCTTTGATTTCTTTATGCGATAGGAACAACATTACTGTAATCACGGCATCGGCTACATCAACGTGTCAGTGAAATTGAAGCGAATTTATTAGAAAATTTCTCACTTGCACGACTAGTTCAATAGTGCTACTAAATATGCGTGTGGCTACATTATGCGTATAGTAAACCGCGATGGATGATTTGATAGCATGTGTACTGTAGGCACGTCATCGCCGAATATACGCCGGATTTTCGCTTATAATGTAGCCATACTATGTTTATCTCGTTTCGCTCTTCTATTCGCATCGCAAATCGCTGCCTACTGTAGCCTCAGCCTAAGTTTGTATTTATCAGTAGGTGTTTCTCGGAATAAATGATGAGAAACAAATTTATTTCTACGGCTGTATCCGAAAATATAAACACCCAATAATAATATAATATCCCAATTATTACCTCAAAAACGATTGATTAGATAACAATTATATTTATTCACCCGCGTAGGTTTCGATCCCGTGGAAATATCGGGATAAAAAGTAGCCTATATGTTAATCCAGGGTGTCAGCTACCTTCATACATTTTATCAAATTTGATCAAGCCGTTTGAGCGTGAAGAAGTAACAAACATAGAAACACACCCACTCACAAAATTTCACCTTTATAATATTAGTGTGGTGTGAATAATAATATAATATCCCAATTATTACCTCAAAAACTATTGATTAGATAACAATTATATTTTTATTTAATTATGTGATCTAACAATGCGCGTACATTGAATTATTTTTTTTATCCCTCGGTTGTCTGTATGGGGAGTGCCACCCGTAATTTCCTTTTCGTAATTTCACTACACCATTTTAATAGTTTAGCCACGTTTAGCGGTGCACGGAATACGCCTTCTTTCCAATTTCCATCGCTTTCCATCAGGCGTGATCGAGGTCAAGAGCGGACCCATTCAGCAATAAAAAAAATAGTGCTATCGAAATAGTCTCCGAGTAAAATGGCTGTCACATCCTGACAGAAACAGACAACGAGATTATTCAAATTCAAAATTAAATTCAAAAATTATTTATTCGGGACAACTAGATCCACCGGTTAGTATACAAAAACTTAGAAACTATTGTTAGTACTTAAAATAAAATAACAAAGAACAACACACATCTATCAATAAACATCACAACACAATTCACAAAAAGCCCCTGTGCTGACAACACCCCGCCCCGACAAGATAACCAACAGGGAGATACCTCCCTACAAGATCATCAGACGAACGAAATGCCTCAACACAGGTGCACGCACATCTTCAGCTATAGGCAATAAGGGTATCGTTTTTACTATTTCGCTACGGAGCCCTAAATAGGTGCTATTGGAACTAATTATAATTTAAATAATATGATTGAATTGCAAAGCCGTTATCACATAAGATAAAGAAAGAGATAGAACTGTGGGTATCAGGTACTTCCCAAGATGTACTTTATTGGTGTATTCAATTGTAATAGGATTTACTCGCACTAGTAGATTCAAATTCCTTACACTCTTCGTCTCCGGCGCAGATGGCTCTGAAATCATAGACCATAATTTGAAAACACAACATAACATAACATGGCGTATCTTTTTTTTCCTACTGAATTCAGACATGCTTTCCTAAGATTAATTAATCTACTTCCTGAGGGCATAAAATGCAGACATAGTTAATAATGCTATAGTCGATTTTTTTTTTGGGTACGGGGCCCATACAAAATTAACCATTGTCATTTAATAGATATCTTATAGTGAAATAATAAGTAACATTAATGTATATTCATTAAATAGTTAAAACAAAAATGATTACAACAATAAAAACAATTGTATTTAGGATTAATCTGCACAGACTCGGCAAACCACTGTTTCTACATTATCTGTGGCTTTAATGGCGGCATGTCATCTCCGTGGATGATTGGCTTATTGTGACGTCACATAACCTATAACCAGCGGACGATGAAGTCGCTACCAACGATACATCATTTGTCTAATTATGACAAGCAGTTTAGAAGGTATGAGGGAACAGATGAACATACATACATACATACATACATACCGGTCAAAATCATAACCCTCCTTTTTGCTTCGCCGTAGTCGGGAAAAATAAAAAAAATATTGTACATATGGTAATTATACTTACCTACTGACAATGTGCTGTATAATTTTGATAGTTTTCTATGTGTTTTGGTCCATTCGTTGAATATGTTTTGACCAGCGCAAACCAACAAATATGTACAAAATATATAAACGAACAAATTATACGATATACTGACACCGTCAAAGACGTGCTGGTCTATATTCTGCAAAAAAAAAAAACAAATTTATTTTTAACCAACTTCATAATTTCAAATCACTGGAATATCAAATCAATCTGCCTAGCCTTTCCCAATTATGTTAGGGTTGGCTTCCAGTCTAACCGGATGCAGCTGAATACCAGTATCTCACATGGAGCGACTGCCTTCTGACCTTCAAACTCAAAGCATTTATTTCAATTAAACCAATTACAGGCACTTTTGAATTGTCAAGGGGTCGGTCAGTCAGAAAGATGAAGCTAGTTGCCCATTCCAAAGCGTAGGTACATATGAACGGAGAAGAACGGGCAAGAAACTCCATGGACACTCTTTTAAATCAAAATAATATTGTTACAAAGTCTTGGTTACATCATTCATGTTAAAAATTATACATGTGAGAACAATGCAGAACGTTAAAAGCGTCCATAATGAAAAGACGAGAAAAAAAAGAAATTCAAATATTAAAATTAAAACGAGCCGTGGCAGCAAAGAGATGACCAGTCCCTACTGACGGCGCCCGTTCACGAACATGACGCATTTATTAGCACCATTTAACTCAACCATTTTGAAGGAAGTTAAATGATCCAACACATGTGCCACCATCAGCGAGACATTTGAGTGAGCATGACATACTCTCAGCCGCCAGAGCACATTCAAGTCAATGACAACCCACATATTGGGTGACGCTGATTGTCAGGCTTTTTTGAAAATTATTGGAATATAATGATGGCTGATAGGTACTAACATTTTTTAAAATTATGAAGAATATCCCGTAAGCAGAAGTAACATAATGTATAGATGAAAATACCAATGCAAACGTCATCTGAAACATACATAAAGATATTATATTATATCCGTGACATCATCATAGTCATTATAAAAATAAAGATCCGAATTTCTTTAAAGTGAGAGTGAACAGGCTTCTTCTGGGTAAGCTCACTCCGTCGTTGGGTTTGACTCTGTCACCTCTGACCTAGAGTCAAAAGTAAAAGCATTTCAAAAAAAAAAAAAGTTACTGTACATTTTTTGTAAATTTTGTAATAGACTTCAAATAAAAAAAAAAAATTGTACATTTTTTGTAAATTTTGTACTTAATAGATTTCAAATAACAAAAAAATAAAAGAAATTACTGTACATTTTTCGTAAATTTTGTAATAGATTTTGGTTAAGTTGTGGTGGGCTACTTAATCATTATCGACTCACGAAGTTGAAAGACAAAAGTTTGATTGTATGCACAACAAAATCGCTTCAGACTCTAATCGAATAACGCCTAAAACATAAAGAGAGACCTAGCCCTCCTATAAGGTGGATACAGACATTGCGAGGCATGCGGAGTGCACGACGTTCATCGCACATGCACGTGCATAGCACATGCCTCACCACGAACATGAACGTCCATACATTGCGAAGCACATGCCTCACCACGAATATTAACGTCCACACAATGCGAAGCACATGCCTCACCACGAATATGAACGTCCACACAATGCGAAGCACATGCCTCACCACGAATATTAACGTCCGCACAATGCGAAGCACATGCCTCACCACGAATATGAACGTCCATACATTGCGAAGCACGTGCCTCATCACGAATATGAACGTCCACACATTACGAAGCACATGCCTCACCACGAATATGAACGTCCACACATTGCGAATCACATGCCTCACCACGAATATGAACGTCCACACATTGCGAAGCACATGCCTCACCACGAATATGAACGTCCATACATTACGAAGCATGCCTCGCAATGTCTGTATCCGCCTTTATACTTTGAACTCTGCCGGCCAACTCTATTGACTTAGTTGTGACCAGCACCCTAATTGCGTAGCACACTATTAATCTCAATCTGAATAATTTTGTAGGATATCGCTAATCCATTGCTTCATATGTTCGAAAAAAAATCTGCTCTACAACGTAAATAAAGCAATGAACGTTGTTGAACTGTCAAAATGAAACCCATTGCTACTGATAGTGTGTTACGCAATTATCCGTGGGTATTTAAAACAAAATTCGATCTGACGAGTCATATTCGGGAGGACGCCCACGAGTAACTTTTGTCTCGGCAACTAATTTGTCTCCAAGTCTACGGGTTTGTATGAAATTGCGCGCATGTAGCGACGCGACAGCTGGGAGACATTTTTGTCCGCAGGTTTGGACGCAACTGTTGCCCGTATAAAGGTTGCAACGCAAGTGCGCGTACAGCGACAAAACTGTTGCCGGTTAGCCAGTTGTCGACCGAAAATTTAACAAAAAGTGGCGTTGCTGTCGCTCCCGTGAGCGCATCGTCCAAATCTCGGCAAGGAGACAGCAATGGAGCTAATTTGCTCGTGGGGGCCCTCAGTCCACACGCTAGGAAATAATCATTTCAAAGGGTCGCCATTATCAAAATTGATAAGGAGTCCTGCTTATCGATGTACGACAGGGTGGTCGTCATTCCTAAGAAAAAAATTTTTTTTCTTTAATTTCGCCGAGCACCACGTAATTTGATTATATACCATAAGAAACTATTTCAGTAAATTTTTTAAATGACATTTAGGGGTCGCTACCAAAGTTTGAATTTTAAATAAAAACTTAAAATCTGTATTTTTGTTGGATTATTTTACTCATTAACCTTACTTTGATTTCTATAGTAGCTTTATTGAAACAGCAATTTAAAACATGTTACTATGACTTTTACAAATAAAACGCCTGCGTTCTCGTCAATAACTTATTAGAACTGAAGTGCGGGGCTGGCTAATTTCGACACGTCGGTACAGAAGAGGGGTCAAAGGAAGGAGGGATAAGGAGCGGTTTCGCTTGGACGTAAAATTTGATATAAACACTTAAATTAACATTAGTGAAACGCTTTTTGTGAAAACTTTGACAACTGGTAGCGACCTCTACATCTTAACAGAAAAAAAAAACTTATTTCGTATTTAGATGTATGTAATGAAATGACAAAGTGTCCCGGGGATAGTTCAAAAGTCGAAAAATAAGAACCACCCTAATGTATGTATACATATACATATATATGTATATGTATACATACATTAGGGTGGTTCTTATTTTTGTATATAAGGTGTTATAAAAATATCAGCAACGGCTTCAATGGGAGACAGTATTCTGTATATAGATTACAATAGTAAAGATACATTATTGATCGTATGTCATAAATTTTTTCATACAAAAAAATGTGCGTATAAATTTGAATTGATTTAGTTGCATGAAACCTTCCCATAGTAATTAGCTGTTGCCGCACCGACATTTCATTTCACAAAATGTGACGAAGCGACACATCTCGCTTAGTTTTTGAACCACGTTTTACAGAATAGAGTAAATGTTTATTTAATTACTTAATTTTCTCAACTATTCCGGGGTACAACATTTCTTCACACCTGTAATTTATAAGTATACAAAATACTGTCTCCCATTGAAGCCGTGGCAGATATTTTTATAGCACCTTATATATCGGCTATCTCAAGATTTACCTGCATTTTAAAGCACTTCGAAAGGTTCTTGCTGCAAATCGCCAAACATTCATACATCTTAGCCCACTGGTCCACTTCTTCAACGGGTAAAATCTCATTATTTTGTATTCTATCTTGGTATATTCTCTTCTCAATGTAATCATATTTCATTTGAGTGTACGATATAAACTGGTTTATACATTTCAGATAGGATTGTAGCATAGCTATGTAAATGTATAACACGACATGTTCCAACATAAACCGTACCTCGAGCATCATTTCGACCAGCATCAACATGAAGTCAGTTAAAAAGAACTCTACGCCATGCAAATAGTATCTAGTTATAATCATTAATATAAAATTTAATGTGCTAGTAACGAGAAATATCGATGAAGCTAATGTAAAGATTATCTTCAGTTTTTTCAAGCACTTGGTGTAAGTCGGTTCATTTTGGAAGAAATTCTCCAAGCTCATGTATTCAGTTATAAAGATTTTGTAATTACTCGAGCTACTGATGCCACATAGTATGATAATGGTACCGCTGAAGAGAACCACAAAATGGTAAATATTGACGACGTGCGGCAAAATGTTATCAACTGCCTTGAGATTCGCAGACAAATAGAACACTCGGTTACAGAACAAAAAAATGGTGAGAATAACTTCCACAGCAGTACGTATTAGAATAAAAACTTGACGTCTTTTTGGGAGGAACGTGAAATTTCTGTAAACACCCATTATATTTTCAGCGATTATTAACATGTTTATCATTTCATTTTCTGCCATTTTAGTCGTTTTATTCACGTTACTGGCCGAGAAATGGAACAGCTATTGATGGAATAACTTAAACGGACGTTGGAACACACCAAGCTGTATTAAGACACTTATTCAAAAGTAAAACGATACAAATTATATTAAGTACATTTAATGGCAGCCGTTTTAGCTATTAAGTTATTGTTTTGGAAAAGATAGTTGACAGAAGAGAAACGAACCATTAATGTTCTACTTTTGTCCGGCATTAAAAACTTACTTTCTTTACGATAATTAGGTCTAGTTCCCATGACAACGCAAGTCGATTAAGCACGTAGACACCCTTGATATTTACAGACGGACAAAGAGATTAAAAAAGATTGAAATTTTGTTGTTGTTGATTGTTAAATGTTGTTGTTATGTTTTTTTTTTTATATTTTTATTTATTACTGAATGGGCTCTTGACCTCTGATTGGTTTGAATGTACTCGTATTGCTCAATGAAACTTAGATACATGATATCTTCGAAACTATGCATTTTTGGAGCAAAATAATACTGCATTATCCTCGAGGAGATATGAAAAAAAAGATGGGTTGCACTCCGGGAGTGCCGACAGAAGTGAAAACTTGAATATTAACGTGGTGCATTTTTGATATTTTTCATTAATAGATGCACTTTGTTCAATTTCCAAATTTTAAACACTTTATATATACGAATTTTACGAATACACAGCAGTGTGGCCACTACACAGACGGTCGAGCCATCAGCTGTCACCACCCATGGATGCGCGTGCCACGCTGTAACATAAACACACACGAACAATCGCGCAAGCGCCCTGAGTCGCCTAAACGAAACAGCAGGCATACATTTTCGCCGCACCGTAGATAGAGAGGGGGATACTTCCTCTCCTACGCCGCGCCGGCTGTCTACTTTCCATCCGTCTTACGAATTTTCGATCAGGCTACGTGTCCTGACGCGATGTCCTGACGCGAGTTTAACATTTTTTACCCATTACAAAAAAAAATGTACAACGCCCTAAAGAAGTTTTCACTTAAAAAAAAACACGCTGTATGATAACGTTATGATTATGCGGGAAAGCCTCATTATGTTGTTTTGACCAATAAATTGAGTTACTTATATGTATGTACATACGACTTCTCATGGTAATTATGATAATCTACTGATAGATATTGACTTATTGAATAGCTGAATAATGTATATTATTGTGGAAAACGTTGGAAGAAAGGCGAAACAGATAAAATAAGCCCTGCTACACACGGGCGTTTTTTTAACGCGACTATGTTTTATGGCGCACCACCGGATTTTAAACTCTCAGTGTTGAGCCGAGCCTTGCAAATGCAAATGTTAAAAATATAAGGCAGGGAGCCGAGTAGTTCGTCCGGTGACTGCCTACTGCCGCGCGTGTTTGTATGAAGATTTTGTTTTTTGTTAGGTATGATAATTTAGTGAGTTTTTTAATTGTGAGGCACACACACTAAAATGTAATTGACAGGCTTATGTTGATATATCGAGGTAGGCACTGCTTATATGCCTATATACAATGCACGCCACTGGTTGCGGTGCCGCTTGGGCGACATCGCAGCTGAGGTGGGCCGCGATGTCGTATGGGAGGCATCACGGCTCAGGGTTAGAGGCCGTGGCGGGAGAGGAGTGCCGGTATTGCGATGCGCCGCTCTCCCTACCTTCCGCAGCCTTGACGGGGTCGCCACCGTCTGATGGTGGACGCGATGGGGCCGCAGAGGAGGAGGAGTGTTGGTATGACGTTGGCCGCTCTCCCTATCCTCTGCGGCCGATAATTGGCAGGCGGCGGGGCCAATGACCTGACTTGTGAATAAATAAATTGAATTTAAATCGAGCGAATAAAGAAAGAAAGAAAAAGTATTTATTGCGACTCGTATAGGAAGATCTCAAACTAAACTAAACATAGTAAAAAAATTGCATTGATTGCATTTTGTTGTCTGCACCAACAAAATGCATCTTAGCGCGTCAAAAAACACACTGTTGGATTTTTAACTTTAGGCGCTAAGCAGTGAATTGAAAATCCTGTGTGGGAGAAAAAATCGCCGCGTTAAAATATCGTCCGTGGGTTTAGAGTCTCAATCGCTCAGAAATGTTCAGTAATGGATTGTAAAAATATGTATGAGGAAATTATCAATAAATCATCAACAGACGTTAAGAGAAATACTCTTAACGGAATAAAGATGTTAATTAAAACTTACTACACTCTGTATTTACATTTAATTTCATAACCAAAATTTTTACATGTTTTAATACACCAATCATCTGCCTAGCCTTTTCCCAATTATGTTGGGGTCAGCTTCCAGTGTAACCGGATGCAGCTGAATACCAGTATTTCACATGGAGCGACTGCCTATCTGACCTCTACAATCCAATCACTGGGTAATACGATACCCCTTGGTAAGACTGGTTGTCAGACTTCGGGCTTCTGACTACCCGTAACAACTGTCAAAGATCCATGAATGACAGCTGGGACCAACGGCTTAACGTGCTTTTCGAGGCACGGACGTGTCTCGGTACCTATGTAAAGATAATAATATAGTTTGTGGCCAAAAAGGACCCTAATGTGTTTACTGTAATTTAATTAACGATTACGTGCCCTTATTGTCAACTAAATATATTATTTCAACGTTAAAATTCATTTTAAAGTTTCGTCTCGATTCACCCCTGCATCCCTATTCACCCCGTTTGTAGGTACTGTAGAGGCCGGCTCTAAAAGCGAGGCTGGCTGGAAAGCCACACCTCTACAAGACTGGCTGGTTATAATTTAATGTTCTTCCATTTGGTCTCAAGACGAGTCAAGCTGTTTTTCAAAGAACGATGGATAAAGTCCTAGCGGGCATTAAATATAAAAACGCCATATGTTATGTAGATAATATTTTAATATGGGGTAAAACATTCTCTGAGTTTCGAGAGGCATTAGAAAATGTATGTTAAGACTTAAAAAAGCTAACCTGACATTGAAGCCAAGCAAATGTAGTTTTGGATATCAGAAGATATCGGTATTGGGTCATGAAATCTCAGGGGATGGTGTGAGACCCGATATTAAAAAATTGCAATCATTAAAATCATTAAAACCCCCATCCAATACAAAACAAGTTAAATCCATTTTAGGTTTGTTTTCTTAGTACCGCAAATTTATTAACAACTTTGCCGAGATAACATTGCCTTTAACTAAATTATTAAAGAAGGGGACAAAGTTCAATTGGTCACTGAAACATCAGGAAGCATTTAACACAATAATACATTACATGGACAACCCACCTATTTTACACTTTTACTCAAATGATACACATGTGTTGACCCGCCTTTACATTGATGCTAGCGGAGAAGCACTTGGGGCATGCCTTATGCAGGGTACAGACGTCATGTATCCGATATCATATGCTTCAAGAAAGTTGAGTGACTGTGAGAAAAGATATTCTACGACTGAGAAGGAATGTCTGGCTCTTGTGTGGGCATTAAATTATTTTAAACATTTTCTATGGGGTTTGAAATTCCAGGTCGTGACTGATCATAAGGCATTGTGTTGGTTGAGAGATAAGAAAGATATGAATGGAAGGTTGGCTAGATGGTCGCTGTGCATCCAGGCGTATGAGTTCGACATCATGCATTGTGCAGGCAGAGAGAATGTGATAGCAGATTTTTTGAGTAGGAACCCCTTAGGACAGGAGGAAGAGGACCAGCTGCCAAAAGCACAGCAGGAGGATGATATGCAGGTGTATAAGATAGAAGTAGTAAAGATGAAGGATGAGCAGCTGGGAGATGAGTTTTGTAGACAATGGTTAGATAGGATTGCGGCTAGTGGTTGCAACAATGTTAAAGGGTTTAGTGTTGTGGATGGTATGTTATGCAAGAAAGCTAAGAGGATGAATAATGTTCGTGAGCTGGTGGTAATCCCGAAAAGTTTATTGCAAGAGATTTTGAAAGAATTGCATGATGATGCATGGTCCGGTGGACATCTAGGATTAGCGAAGACCTTAGCAAAGTTCAGAGCGGCATACTTCATCAAAGATGCTGAAAAAGAAATAGATCAGTATGTAAGGAGCTGTACGTTGTGTCAGGAGCGGAAGCAGTCTCTGCAGGTAGCTCAGCTGCAACCAGTGCTGGTGTCCCATATGATGGAAAAAGTGGGAATCGATTTGTTAGGTCCCTTTAGGAGGTCACTTAGTGGTAATAGATATGTGGTCGTATGTGTGGAGTATGCTACAAAGTATGCAGTATGCAAGGCAATTCCTAGAGCAACTGCAGAGAGAATCAGCGAATTTCTGATTGAAGATGTATTTTGTCGGTTTGGTGGTGTTAAGGAAATAATATCAGATAGAGGGTCAGTTTTCACATCACATTTGGTTAAGGAAACTATACAATATTTTGGGGCCAAAACACGTTTCACTACTGCGTTTCATCCAGCGACAAATGGACTGGTTGAAAGGTTTAATAGAACATTAACACAAATGCTTTCCATGTATGTTTCGGCCGACCAAAGGAACTGGTGTAGCTATGTTCCGTTAGTATGCTATGCATATAACACCAGTAAACAAACAAGCACTAAAGTTTCACCATACATGCTGATGTATGCTAGGGAACCAATATTTCGTACGGACATGGTTGTTAATAATGATGTGCGTGATCGTGTAAATAATTATTCGACACGTCATAGTTACCATAATGCCCTGATTAGCTGTGCAATAGATAATATAAAAAAGGCACAGATAAAGCAGAAAGCTGTTTATGATAGAAAGGCTAAGGTTAGAACTTTTACACCTAATCAATTAGTTTTAGTTTATACGCCTAGGCGGATAACTAATAAAAGCATTAAATTATGTAGGTTATATAAGGGCCCATATCAAATAGTAAGACGAATATCTAATGTAAATTACGTTATCAGAAAATTAAATAATAGAAGATTCAGGGATATAGTACATGTAAATAGATTAAAACCTTTTCATGTTAGGCTCTAAACCTTATAAACTATTTGTCTTTGGTTGACATATTTCTTGTCATGTCAAATGTAAATACGTCAGTTAGATATAAATGTCATAAGAATGTGTTATAATTTATTAATATGTTTGTGTTTGTATTTTTTGCATAATTATGCTGAGCCTGAGAGGAAAAACATCGGACGCGGCCGGGAGCGTGTGAGGTCCCGCACCTCCCAGAGGGCTGTGAGGTGCGCCCTCACACCTGCAACGGGCCAAAGGGAGGCTTGAATAAATCGTCGGCTCCATTGTTTAGGGATCAAATAGATTGCTCTTACCCCAGCATATTTTGACGCGAATTATGGGAGGAAAGTCACTCTTATAACTGTGGTCACTCCTATAGAAGGGGGGGTGACAGACACTCAGCATAAGTTGTCACCGACTTTGCTAACAGGGGTATAACCCTTGCAAAGTGTGTTTGGTTGACACTTTCGGTTCAACTTGTGTTTGAGGACCAACAGTTTTGATATTAAATAATTGATTTTCGAAATAGGTATTTGACATTCTTTGCTGGAGTAAAAGCATGTTAATTTTCTTCTATGAACCCTGGCCTCTTAAACTTTTCCCTCCCTCTGGCTCAATCCCGTCCGATGGAGTTAAAAGAATCTGATGCTAAGATCGTTTAGTTCTCTTAAGCCTCTTCCAGGTCGATGTGAACTTTCACATCAGTTGTTCTTATTAGGAGGCCGCGTCGAGCCTTTTAGTCGGGTTTTGACCCGACGAGGCTTAAGCATGGCAGCGTTAGTTTGTTTGAGTGCACGTTGGCACATGTAAATGTTAACTTACCTGACCCCTAGCGTGGTGTTGGATTCGCGTTTCGTTTGTCCTGACTTAAGCTTTCTCCTGTAAGAGACGGACCTCATCGTGTAAATTCTATCCCGACATAGGTAGACATTCGATAGGATAGGTAGATAGGGCTTGGAAAGTCGAATGGTGTGAATAAAAGTCATGACCTATGCCCAGACTGTTATTCAAGGGTGGGCGTAGCTCATGTAGAGGCCGGCTCTAAAAGCGAGGCTGGCTGGAAAGCCACACCTCTACAAGACTGGCTGGTTATATTTTAAAGTATGTTCCATTCGATATTTCAAGCGAGTGTCAAATATTCTTCTAGTGTTTTTTATATTTAGTTTAAAACTGGCTATTGTAAGAGGTGGTTCTTATGCAATAAATGCTGTAAAAAGCTTAGAGTGTCTTAATTATTGGTCGTCAGCGCCTCTGCAGCTACGACCCCAGTAGCACAGCTATTATAGTACCTACCTACGCTATGGAATGGGCAACTAGCTTCACCTTTCTGACTGACCGACCCCTTGACAATTCAAAAGTCCCTGTACTTAATTTACCGACACGATTTGGCTCGCTGCGCGGCCGCCTCGTTTGGTTCAAGTCGCGGCAAGCCTCGACTCGCGGCACGGTCTCCACTAGATCTGTCTCGGGTCGAGGCAGCCGCTCGGCCCGAGGCTGCCTCAAATGGATACCCAGCTAATTAAGTATCGAAGCAAAGCAAGCTCAAAGCATTTTGATTTATTTGAAATAAATGTTTTGAGTTTGAACTAAATTTTGATTAGGCTGACATGAAGACTAGTTTGAACTGCTTAATATACTGTATTTTTTGTATATTTCGGTATTCCAGAAGCAATACTAGGCTTCATGTAGTTATTTATAAATAATTTGTGGGAATGCGAGCTTTGAACGGCACACGTTATGATGCTGAAATCAATTAGAAGAAAAGCCAAGTGACTACGATCAACAGCAATGTAGCATTTATACGGTGTAAGACTCCGTTTGATTTTTTTAAGCTTAAAGAAAAAACGATGAAATTTTGACAAAAACAGCCACAATTTCAATAATAATACGAATCAAAATAAGAAGATAGCTGAAGATGACAAGAGACATTTGAGTGAGCACGACATACTCTCAGCCGCCAGACCACATTCAAGTCAATGACAACCCACATATTGGGTGACGCTGATTGTCAGGCTTTTTTGAAAATTATTGGAATATAATGATGGCTGATAGGTACTAACATTTTTTAAAATTATGAAGAATATCCCGTAAGCAGAAGTAACATAATGTATAGATGAAAAGACCAATGCAAACGTCATCTGAAACATACATAAAGATATTATATTATATCCGTGACATCATCATAGTCATTATAAAAATAAAGATCCGAATTTCTTTAAAGTGAGAGTGAACAGGCTTCTTCTGGGTAAGCTCACTCCGTCGTTGGGTTTGACTCTGTCACCTCTGACCTAAAGTCAAAAGTAAAAGCATTTCAAAAAAAAAAAGTTACTGTACATTTTTTGTAAATTTTGTAATAGACTTCAAATAAAAAAAAAATATTGTACATTTTTTGTAAATTTTGTACTTAATAGATTTCAAATAACAAAAAAATAAAAGAAATTACTGTACATTTTTCGTAAATTTTGTAATAGATTTTGGTTAAGTTGTGGTGGGCTACTTAATCATTATCGACTCACGAAGTTGATAGACAAAAGTTTGATTGTATGCACAAAAAAATCGCTTCAGACTCTAATCGAATAACGCCTAAAACATAAAGAGAGACCTAGCCCTCCTATAAGGTGGATACAGACATTGCGAGGCATGCGGAGTGCACGACGTTCATCGCACATGCACGTGCATAGCACATGCCTCACCACGAACATGAACGTCCATACATTGCGAAGCACATGCCTCACCACGAATATTAACGTCCACAAAATGCGAAGCACATGCCTCACCACGAATATGAACGTCCACACAATGCGAAGCACATGCCTCACCACGAATATTAACGTCCGCACAATGCGAAGCACATGCCTCACCACGAACATGAACGTCCACACATTGCGAATCACATGCCTCACCACGAATATGAACGTCCACACATTGCGAAGCACATGCCTCACCACGAATATGAACGTCCATACATTTCGAAGCATGCCTCGCAATGTCTGTATCCGCCTTTATACTTTGAACTCTGCCGGCCAACTCTATTGACTTAGTTGTGACCAGCACCCTAATTGCGTAGCACACTATTAATCTCAATCTGAATAATTTTGTAGGATATTGCTAATCCATTGCTTCATATGTTCGAAAAAAAATCTGCTTTACAACGTAAATAAAGCAATGAACGTTGTTGAACTGTCAAAATAAAACACATTGCTACTAATAGTGTGTTACGCAATTACCCCGTGGGTATTTAAAACAAAATTCGATCTGACGAGTCATATTCGGGAGGGCGCCCACGAGTAACTTTTGTCTCGGCAACTAATTTGTCTCCAAGTCTACGGGTTTGTATGAAACTGTGCGCATATAGCGACGCGACAGCTGGGAGACATTTTTGTCCGCAGGTTTGGACGCAACTGTTGCCCGTATATAGGCTGCAACGCAATTGCGCGTACAGCGACAAAACTGTTGCCGGTTAGCCAGTTGTCGACCGAAAATTTAACAAAAAGTGGCGTTGCTGTCGCTCCCGTGAGCGCATCGTCCAAATCTCGGCAAGGAGACAGCAATGGAGCTAATTTGCTCGTGGGGGCCCTCAGTCCACACGCTAGGAAATAATCATTTCAAAGGGTCGCCATTATCAAAATTGATAAGGAGTCCTGCTTATCGATGTACGACAGGGTGGTCGTCATTCCTAAGAAAAAAATTTTTTTTCTTTAATTTCGCCGAGCACCGCGTAATTTGATTATATACCATAAGAAACTATTTCAGTAAATTTTTTAAATGACATTTAGGGGTCGCTACCAAAGTTTGAATTTTAATAAAAACTTAAAATCTGTATTTTTGTTGGATTATTTTACTCATTAACCTTACTTTGATTTCTATAGTAGCTTTATTGAGTCCGCTACTTGTAGACGCCATTGCAATTTAAAACATGTTACTATGACTTTTACAAATAAAACGCCTGCGTTCTCGTCAATAACTTATTAGAACTGAAGTGCGGGGCTGGCTAATTTCGACACGTCGGTACAGAAGAGGGGTCAAAGGAAGGAGGGATAAGGAGCGGTTTCGCTTGGACGTAAAATTTGATATAAACACTTAAATTAACATTAGTGAAACGCTTTTTGTGAAAACTTTGACAACTGGTAGCGACCTCTACATCTTAACAGAAAAAAAAACTTATTTCGTATTTAGATGTATGTAATGAAATGACAAAGTGTCCCGGGGATAGTTCAAAAGTCGAAAAATAAGAACCACCCTAATGTATGTATACATATACATATATATGTATATGTATACATACATTAGGGTGGTTCTTATTTTTGTATATAAGGTGTTATAAAAATATCAGCAACGGCTTCAATGGGAGACAGTATTCTGTATATAGATTACAATAGTAAAGATACATTATTGATCGTATGTCATAAATTTTTTCATACAAAAAAATGTGCGTATAAATTTGAATTGATTTAGTTGCATGAAACCTTCCCATAGTAATTAGCTGTTGCCGCACCGACATTTCATTTCACAAAATGTGACGAAGCGACACATCTCGCTTAGTTTTTGAACCACGTTTTACAGAATAGAGTAAATGTTTATTTAATTACTTAATTTTCTCAACTATTCCGGGGTACAACATTTCTTCACACCTGTAATTTATAAGTATACAAAATACTGTCTCCCATTGAAGCCGTGGCAGATATTTTTATAGCACCTTATATATCGGCTATCTCAAGATTTACCTGCATTTTAAAGCACTTCGAAAGGTTCTTGCTGCAAATCGCCAAACATTCATACATCTTAGCCCACTGGTCCACTTCTTCAACGGGTAAAATCTCATTATTTTGTATTCTATCTTGGTATATTCTCTTCTCAATGTAATCATATTTCATTTGAGTGTACGATATAAACTGGTTTATACATTTCAGATAGGATTGTAGCATAGCTATGTAAATGTATAACACGACATGTTCCAACATAAACCGTACCTCGTGCATCATTTCGACCAGCATCAACATGAAGTCAGTTAAAAAGAACTCTACGCCTTGCAAATAGTATCTAGTTATAATCATTATTATAAAATTTAATGTGCTAGTAACGAGAAATATCGATGAAGCTAATGTAAAGATTATCTTCAGTTTTTTCAAGCACTTGGTGTAAGTCGGTTCATTTTGGAAGAAATTCTCCAAGCTCATGTATTCAGTTATAAAGATTTTGTAATTACTCGAGCTACTGATGCCACATAGTATGATAATGGTACCGCTGAAGAGAACCACAAAATGGTAAATATTGACGACGTGCGGCAAAATGTTATCAACTGCCTTGAGATTCGCAGACAAATAGAACACTCGGTTACAGAACAAAAAAATGGTGAGAATAACTTCCACAGCAGTACGTATTAGAATAAAAACTTGACGTCTTTTTGGGAGGAACGTGAAATTTCTGTAAACACCCATTATATTTTCAGCGATTATTAACATGTTTATTATTTCATTTTCTGCCATTTTAGGCGTTTTATTCACGTTACTGGCCGAGAAATGGAACAGCTATTGATGGAATAACTTAAACGGACGTTGGAACACACCAAGTCGTATCAAGACACTTATCCAAAAGCGGAAACGGTACAAATTATAATAAGTATCTATCATTAATGACAGCCATTTTAGCTATTAAGTTATTAACTACTAGTTGACCCGGCGCACTTCGTACCGCCTCAGGATTTTATTTTTGTTAAGACACGCGGCGCCATCTATTATCATAATAACGCACTTTTTTCGGGATGAAAGGTACCCTATGTCCGTTTCTGTACACCTGACAACGTATATGCAAAATTTTAGGATGATCGGTTCAGTGGTTTAGGGGCGTTTTCATTTTAAATGGCGCAGGTGGTTTTTGTGGTTTTTTTTTTTTTTTTTAATATTATGTGGAATATTATTATTAAAATATTATAAATAAAGAAAAAAAAAGTACATAAACACTATATTCCAAGTTTATTATTCCTTGACTGATCAAATAAGTTACACGAAAATTAAAACTTGCATTTGGTCAAAATGTTACGATACCTACAGACCAAATTGTTGAAATTTTAAATAAAGATAAATATCTATTGACTAAGTAGTAATATTTAATTTCATTAATTGATATCATAAACTTATACTGAGCGTTTTTCTCATTTAATTTCCAGCAGTTTATTTGTTATCGCGATTTGATTTTTGTTACTAAAAAGACATTTTTAGCCTGTTTTACTTTAAAAAAATAATTTTAGAAAATAAAATACACATTTCTGCACTTAATTATTACATTTAATCATAACATAAATATATTTTTTACAATAATTCAAAATTCAAAGTGTCCTAAAACAACAATAATTTAAGAGGTTGTTTTTTAAAACCTGCGCCATTTAAAATGAAAATGCCCTTAGGCGTGAACAGGTAACAAACAAACTTACTTTCGCATTTATAATATTATTAGTCAGGATGGAAAAAGACAGAAGAGGAATAAACTAATAACATCAATGTTCGGCACTTCCTGTGACCCAAGGGCTGGCTTTTACCTTGGCCAGAGGCTAAGAATCCTTGTTATAATTTATTTAAAAAGATCGCCATTCCTTTTTTTTATTAAAATAATTAAAAAAAAATTGCGAGTTTTATGATAAAGGGGCGTGCGCAGGGTACGCTGCATCCCTTTCGTACGAAGAAGTCGTGTCGCTCTCTGTCTATCAAGGTCGTTTGGTCGGGGTACCGCCTTAACAATACAATATTTTATATAAAATGGCTAAATTGCAATGCGGTTATAATGTAACTCATACAAAAAGATATAATGGCAGGTATTAAGTACATTCCCAGATTGACTTTAGGAGTATATTCTATTTGAATAGGATGATTTTGTACGAAGACAAGCAACTTCTTTAGAGTCTTCGTTTCTGCCGCTTGAGGATCTAAAACAAAATAATGGATTAAACTCGCTTGGAGAGGGTTCCGTGCGATTAATAATTTAAGTTACCCACCAAAAACATTTAGGTAATGTAAAGTAGGTTGCGAAGACTTAGACTCTATAACAGACACTCCTATGGACTTATGGTAGTCTTTAATGTTGTGTCAATAAAAATCGAAACCAAAAGTCATTTTTTCAAAATAATCAACACTTAATAATCAGCACTTTCCGCACGTCAAATCACAAAAAACAGTCCCCCAATTTTTTTTTATGATGTGGTTAAAAATTTACGGTTTTCGCAATTTTTCCTTTATCTGTACTATAAGACGTTACTTCGTACCAAATTTCAAGATTCTAAGTTCACGGGAAGTACCCTGTAGGTTTTGATTCCCGTGCGAGTTTCGAAAATTTGCGGAAATTTGCGGTATAAACGGCTGTATCTTTTGATTGCTTTGACTTAGAAGTTTGATTTTTTCACAGCCCCAAGGGACAGTAGACCTGAGTATTAAATATAAATTTCAGTTTGATACATCCACGCGTTCCTGAGAAAAACGGTCTTGACAGACGGACGGACGGACGGACGGACGGACGGACGGACGGACGGACGGACGGACGGACGGCCGGACGGACAACAAAGTGATCCTACAAGGGTTCCGTTTTTCCTTTTGGGGTACGGAACCCTAAAAATGACTGACAGTGATCGTCTCTTTGTAATCTTGATGTTGCGTACCGCTCGGGTACTGTAGGTAGGTACTCAATTAAGAAATATTCACTTACTTATCGACCAAGTGCTGTATAATTTTGATAATCCTCTATTTGTTCTCGAACTCTCATTCAGGAGATTTTGCCCAGCAGCCATAAGGAAACACGTGCAAAACATTGAACATGCCACAAAATATAATGCAATGCTGATTTCCTTACGTCCCAGTAATAAACCCTGTTAAAAACAGAAATTATACGTATATTCAATTCGTAATATGAAATAAATAAACATATGAATTTAGTGATTATATTTACATCCGTTGCTGTATGAAATATCACGTACGATGAAACAAGATAATGCATGAAAGCCACAGTCAAAGAAAACGCCATCTGAAAATAATGAAAACGCAGCATATGAGTCATTGTCAAGCCATATCGCACCTTCGGTGCAACAAAGTCACAAATAGCCAAAACTGCAAAATTAAGGTAAGTATGCCAAATTGTAAAATATAACATTTTTAACGTAAAACTGGTGCAGTGGTGGCGAAGTGGTAACGACCGCGACTTACGAGATGTAGGTCGTAGGTTCGAACCCAGACAGGCGCTTTACTTTGTGAAAATTATTTCATCACCACTGCTCTCAAAACGGTGAAGGAAAACATCGTGAGGAAACCGGCATGTCCTAGAACCAAAAATTTGAAGACATGTGACATCTGCCAACCCGCATTGGGCCCGCGTGGTGGATTACGGCCCACTCCCTCTCACCGAGAGGAGGCCTGTGTCCCAGCAGTGGGAACATTATAGGCTGATTATGTAACGTAAAACTATAAAAATAATTAAAAAATAAGCTGTTGTTACTTTGTTGCACCGAAGCGAAGGTGCGATATGTCCTCCGAAAAGTTGTAGTAGAATTATGGACAGGCCTAGCCAAGGCAAGGCAAAGTATATAATACTTTTCAAATTCTTTGATAGCAAAAGTATTCGATAAAAAAAAAATCTGTGGCAGTCGGGAGTGCCGACAGAAGTGAAAACAAAACACAAACAGAATACTTTGCCATCACTCACTGACATAATATCGGATATACATTAAAACCGATTACATCCCGACGACAGCCGAACATATCCGAAGCGGTGTCGCTTACGGTAACAGTGGCGCGAATTCAATGGGTTTTTCCCCTTCTTAAAAAATGCCTAACGGGCCTAAATTAGTTTTCACTTCAAAAACATGTCATCAAGCAGGGTCTTAAGGAATTTACATACCTGAACATTGAAGCAAACTGATAGATTTCTGCTGCAACTCATTAAGCATTTAAACTGTGTAGCCCACTGTTCCACTCGTTCAACCGTAAGAAGATCATTCCTCTTTTTGTTATCTGAGCATAACCCCTTTTCGATATCATTGTACATTACTTGACAGCTAATTATTCTCTCATTCAAACATTTCAACAAGTTTTGAATCATGGTTATATAAACGTGCATTATTGCACTCATCAAAACAAATCGTTCTTCAGCGAATACTTCAGAAATTATTAATATGACTATCCCTGCACTTAATTTTTTATATTTGATTGCGGTAGACAAATATGCTACGAAAATTAATATACTTGAGAAGCAAGACACTGCCGTGATGATCACAAAAATGATCTTCAACTTTTTTGAATATTTGATGTAAGTCGGATCGTTCTGGAAGTAATTGTGCACGGACATGAAGTTGTCTATGAACAATTCGTAAGAACGTGAGCTTAGAATACCTCTTATCATTATAACCAGACCACTAAGGAGGCTCACTATCTGAAGCGATTGTACTATGGGCACTATCTGATCACTCATATCTTTGAAAATAACGAAGATATTTTGTTTAAGGGCCAAAGCGGTAAAACCTATTTCAATAACGATACGTATGTTACATAAAATTTTACGGCTTTTGGATAGGGAAATGTAATTTCTGAAAATCCCTATTGTATTTTCAGCTTTCCTTAACATATTTATATTTTTTCTTGCCGGCATTTTGTAACTACAAGCACACCTTCTACTAAACTAACGGATTGGGCACTTTTTGTTTTACATTTACATTGTTAAAGATATAAATCAGGTATGTGTCTCTTCAATAATATTATTGAGGTTACTAATTATAAAGGCGCTTGTAAACGGGCCATATCTTGGCTGCAATTTGTGGCTGAAATATGTTGCCAGCAATGACAGGAACGTTCAGCAATACATATTCTACATCATCATTCTCCAGCCCTTATCCCAATTTATTTGGATTTGGCCTAACATGTCTTTTCCTTCCATACTTCTCTATTAGACGTCATCTCGGTAGTCTTCCCCCTTTCCAACCATATTTATTATCATTCACACAATCCATCCATAGTTTCTTTGGTCTTCCCCTACTCTTATAGCCAACGACATTCATACTCAAAACTCTCCTCATGTCATTTCCTCATTGCTCCGTATCACATGTCCAGCCATATATTTTACACTAGCTTCTGCCCGCGACTTCGTCCGCGTGGAATTTCACCCAGCCCCCATTCACTCTCTTAGGGGTAGAATTTGAATTTATTTCTTCTTCTTCTACAAACTTTCATATCCTATATCCCCCCCCTTTAGGGATATTTTTGAGACAAAAAGTAGCCTATGTCCTTTCCTGGAATGCAATCTATCTCTCTGCCAAATTTTATCGAAATCCGTTCAGTGGTTTAGGCGTGAAAAAGTAACATACAGACAGACAGACAGAAAGACAGACAGGGAGTTACTTTCAAATTTACAATATTACTAGCTGCACCCCCCGCGGTTTTACTCACATAAGTCTCGATCCCGTGAGAATATCGGGATAAAAAGTATCCTATGTCGCTTCTCGGGACTCAAACTATCTCTATACCAAATTTCATCTAAATCGGTTCAGCTGTTTAGGCGTGAAAAGGTAACATGCAGTCAGAGATACTTTCGAATTTATAATATTGGTATGGATAGTATATAGTAATATAGTATATAGTATGGATTCAACAAATAGTTGGCGCCAACATTTTCCAGTCAAATACAGGGCAACTTTTTGTTGCACCAAAAAGTTGTCGTGTTGTCAATAGTTGACAATATTGTAGCAACATATTGCACAAACAATATGGCTGGTTTGTAAAGACCCTTTATATTAGTTTTTAATCAAATTAAGAAGCTGACGGAAACCGACAGGTCAGTGACAAAATTCGACGTTGATTAATTGTTAACTTTTTTTCCATTTCCGGTTGTTTTTTTCAATATACACTATGGCCATGTTTCCTTGTATAGTTCCTAATGAAACTTAAACATACCCAGCACAAGCATCAAACGTTGTAATGCCTGCATCATTACTAATATTTATTTTTACAAGCTTGCATTTAACTTGCAATGTTTATATTTTCTTAAAAGCTTGAGGCGTGAACTTCCTTCTTAGGCGCTCCACACACTGCACCGCGCTCTGCCGCGGTGAGCAGATAACGCGCCCCCACTCGTGATTTTTTAACCGACTTTAAAAAAGGAGGTTCTGTATTCGACCCGTATGTATGTATGTATGTATGTATGTATGTTTGTATGTCCGCGATTATCTCAAAAACTCCTGAACCGATTTTGATAATTCTTTCATTAGTGTGATCTACATACTTTCAGGAAGGTTTTAGTATATAATACATTAGGTAATTATTCTTATATACGAAGTTATATGCATAAATGTGCTGCATCTCCGGCATTTCTATGCGAATTTTGATGATTCTTCGAGTTGTGCCTTCAATTCTTCAATGCACTAGTGTTAATTGAATTTATGTGGGGTAGGTACAACAAAAAAGTGAAAAATAAAAACTTTTTTACAAAAAAAACAACCGACTTCAAAAAAAAAAAACACTACAAAGTGAAAAATAACTTTAATTTCGGAAGTCGGTGTCAAAAAACAAAATGCGGAACCAAAGACACCGACTTCCGAAATTAAAGTTATTTTTCACTTTGTAGTGTTTTTTTTTTTTGTAGTCGGTTGTTTTTTTTTGTAAAAAAGTTTTTACATACAAATTCATCTACCGCGCGCGAGCGCGGGAGCGCGGGAGTTGAATTTGAATGTAAAAAATCACCACCTTACACCACCACCACCTCACCACCTTACACTGTGTCCGCGCCCCTACTGCCCGTGTCGTATTTCTGCGACAGAAATTATGCACGATTTTTTCGTTCTATTTTCGTCCTATTAGCTGCGTGTTACAATTAAAACCATTATTAAAGAGAGATCAAAACTTTTTGACTATTTTTTAATCGATACAACGATTTCTCCTCCATATTTATTGTAGGTATTATTTTATCTTGGTTTTATCGATTTGTAGCCGCGCGCTAGGCAACTGATATTTAGCCAAGCGCTTAAAAGGGTGAGAAACTATAAAATTTCTATGTTAACGTAAGTTTTATTTAGTACTTTTAGGTCATTAAAAGCTTTTTTTTAAAAAGGTTTGAACTTGCGAAATTCAAATGGTCTTTAGACAAAGTATTAACCTATCCCAGACTTGGTCTTTGACAAATATTCAAAAGTCCAAACTCAAGGTTTGCCAACGTGCAAAAGAGTGCTGTATTCTATGCATCAAATTGACAGACCATGTTCGAAACACCACACTGCGTTCCAAAACACAGATAACTGACGTTACTCAAAAAGCCGTTAAGCTGAAGTGGGACTGGGCTGGCCACGACTGCCGTATGTCCAATAAGCTGTGGACCAAAATAACAACCACGTGGAGCCCTGACACAGATAGAAGGCGTCGCGGCAGACCCCGTAGAAGATGGCGGGACGAGCTGGACAAAACAAACGGCCAGTAGTCCACTTTAGCCCTGGATCGAAATAGTTGGAAATTCAAGCCTTTGTCCAGCAGTGGGATGATGCAGGCTAACAGTAACAGTAATATATTAAAAAAAAACACATTTCTTGTATGGGAGTCCCCATTAAGTTTTTACTTTATTTTTTTATAGCGGAAAAAGAAATACACACTTTGTGAAAATTTAAATTGTCCATCTATGTATTTCGGTTCATGAGATAGAGCCCTCTGAGAGACAGACGGAAGGACAGTGAAGCCTTACCCTTAGGCTTCCGTTGGCAGCTCACCGTCCGATCAGGACCAGGCCTGTGCCGGACGGCGCGTACGTGTTCCACGCGCGCCTCAAAGAGATGTCAGCAAAAAGGAAGGGGCCTGCCAGGGCCGAAGCCTGCCGGGGGTGCGGGATTGTCCAAAAGGGTCACCGCTACCCCGAAACATAAAGGGCTAAGGACGGAACACGGATGGGTTTTGGTCAGTAAGAGTCTGACACTCCCTTCCACTCCACCCAGAGCGGGCGGGGGTTATTTGATGATTTCCCATCCATAAAAAAAGGGTTTCGTTGGCACCCTTTTGGTACGAAACTCTTAAAAAATTGGCCACTAAAGCCACTTTTCTTTATTCCTAAGACCTGCCTGCTGAATGATATATTAAAAAACTAGGTTAACGTATTTCATATTTTGTCCGGACGCCTTCTGAATACGAGCCACAGGGCTCTTTTATATTCAGAGCCGATATTGCTCTATTGATCCATTTATGTACCATACATCTTCGTCTTTGTCCTGACATTCAATAGTAACGACTTTATGTATATAATATTATGTTATGGGAGATAAGGAAACGTACTTCAGTTTACACTAGACTTGAATACAATCTTATACAGGTGATATTTTTTACCGGCTCCAAATTTTTACAGGATGTTCCACCCATGAAAATGAACAACTTTCACTTTGGGACCAACTCTGAAATCACGAAAACAAAATCAGCTGCTTAATACAAAAGTTCAATACCTACCTACTTGACCAAAATGTAAGAAACAGCTGATTTTTTTTTCGTGATTTCAGAGTTGGTCCCATAGTGAAAGTTGTTCATATTTATGTATAGAACACCCTGTAAAAATTTGTAACCGGTAAAAAAATCAAGCTGTATAATCTCCTAGCTTTTTCCCAACTATGTTGGGGTCGGCTTCCAGTCTAATCAAATGCAGCTGAACACTAGTATTTTACGTGAAGCGACTGCCTATCTGACCTCCTGTAACATGATATCCCTGGGTAAGACTTTTGGACTACCTTTCTACTTTGGTCAAAAGTCTATAAAAGATAGCCGGGACCAACAGTGTAACCTCCTTTCCGAGGTACGGAGGGGTCTCAGTATGTAAAGATAGTCACCTATCCACAGACCAACCGCGGCAAGCGTAGCTTAACCTGATCGATCGACCCGTGCAGCTGTTATTACTTAGCCACGAGGCCCTGATATATAAAATTATGATACGTAAAATAATATGTATAATAATCTTGTTTCGGTGAAAGTTTCGATACCACAATAGACCCCTTGAAATGTTAATGGTACTCGTTAGTGCCGTTAGTAGATAGCTGTGTTTTAAAATGAGATAGCGAATGAAATACGAAGGATTTGCAGACATTTTAATTTAGCGAATTCGTTTATTTTTTTACCTATTTTTTACGGTTTACGGTTTTAGAGATTTATTTTCTCAAAAGATTTACACAATCACTTACAGAGAAAGTACAGACGCCAGCACATCAAGCTACCCGAAACTGTAAAATTTTCCCAATCAACTTTGAACCTTATGCTTTCGCGATAAAGTTGTAAATCTATTAACCTCTCGTCTGTCGGAACGTAGATCTACGCGAGACATAATGGCTTTTTAATTGTGTCTGTATTACGACATTCAATGGGTTAAATCAATTTGACAGATTGTAGTAGCTTGATGCGCTGGCGTCTTTACAATATTAGAACGTAAAAATAGATAAAGCCGATTGGCGTAAATACTGGGTTAGTACTATGACAAACATTAGGATTTCGTAACAGTTTTAGTAAAGGGTAGTTGTAGAAACTAAGTGCTCGACGTCGTACGCGTGTCGCTGCGGGTAGCTGTGCATGAGTAGAGGGATACAATGGGTGCGCCAAAGTTCACCTAAATTTTCAACTCCGATAATTGGAAAACCGAAAATGTTCTTTCTAACATTTTTCATCCTAACAATCACAATTCCTAACTACTCTGTCTCTAATGTTCATAATGGGTATCATTTAAGCTATCACCAATTTAATTAGTTTTGTGTTTCTTAAATAATAGGGTTTGTCCTCCAAATAGTAGATCTGTCACCAAAATGTAGTCACCAAACAATGCAAGTGACCTAACCAAACCGAACCTCGGGGTGCCCTTCGCTCGCTCTTGCATCCTATGTCGACGGAGCCCCGCTTCGCGGGGCCCCTATTTCTGTGTAAAGGGTTTAAAGTAACCTAACCAAACCGAACCTCGGGGTGCCCTTCGCTCGTTCTTGCATCCTATGTCGACGGAGCCCCGCTATCTGAGAACGAAAATATTTCGTGGCGATAGATCTATTTATTAGGTGATACAAATATTTCGTGGCGATAGATCTATTTATTAGGTGATACAACTTGATGACAAATATAAATTTTGGTGATAGAAAATATAGTTCCCGTTCATAATTCCGAAGCATTCAACTTCATAATGTCAGTAGCAATAAACATCTATTATACTTTTATTTGTTTTCCTATATTTTCTCAACATAACCATCTTTTACACTATTATTCAAAGTCATATCTTTTTTGTTTAGATTTCCCGCTCCAGTCATTCAGTCAAGTTCCAGAAACGAATCGGTCCTATTCATAATTATTGGTTTAGGTTAGGTTAGAACTGTGGCCACAACGCACGAGCCGTGCGAGCGAAGCGAGCGTGCCGCGGCAGCGGCCGGCGAAGTGCCAGAACCGAATCGGTCCTATAGTTGTTGGTTTAGGTACGGTTAAAACTGCGGTATAAACTCCCAGGCCATGAAAATATTATGGTAATTATGTTTAGGGATAAAGGCGTTATGATAAAAAACAGTAGGAGCTTAAATATATTTACATTAAAGATATTATTAATTATAATTTTCGGAAACATGAGTGTTATGAACATCGCCGGTAGCACTACAAATAGTACATAATGAGCCTATAACGTTCCCACTGCTGGGACACAGGTCTCCTCTCTGTGAGAGGGAGTGGGCCGTAATCCACCTCGCGGGCCCAGTGCGGGTTGGTGGATGTCACATGTCTTCGAATTTTTGGTTCTAGGACATGCCGGTTTCCTCACGATGTTTTCCTTCACCGTTTTGAGAGCAGTGGTGATGAAATAATTTACACAAAGTAAAGCGCCTGTCGGGGTTCGAACCTACGACCTACAACTTGTAAGTCGCGGCTGATACCACTGGGCCACCACTGCACTACAAATAGTATGAATGAAAAATTTTAGGAAGAGTGATCATTCGGATTACAAATCATTAAGAAGAACAATTTCGGGTAAAGAACTTTAGGTGAGCCAATATGGACCCGGATACAATACATACATGTTTATTATCTAAGGCCCATGGCCCATTGGCCAAAGAATTAGCATTGCTATACAAAATGGTAATTTATATGGTGTACATAATAAAGAGTATTCTATTCTATTCTATTCTAATGCTGTCAGCCTTTTGGGCACGTTTCCTGTCGACAGTGATGCGGACAATTTTCTTGATGCCCTTTGATTATTTCCCCTCCATTTTATATACTTGTACCTACATATTATTATTTTAAAACTGTTAGTTTTTTAAGTTATGTAAATATAATTATTCGTTTGGGTTATAATTATTATTATTTTATAGGTTAACGAATATTTTGTTTGGTGTATGGTCTTTTTTTTAACCAAAGTTTTAAAGTGTCAGTGACTATACAGGATGTATCAGAAACGAGTGGTCGCGTTTAATGGTGTGATACAGACCGTCAAACTGAACAACTTCTTCTAGGGACCAACATCGTAATAGCGAAAAAAATAACAGTCGTCCCATACATTTGAGTCGAGTAGGTATTGATGTTTATATGTTGTTAACTTTTCGTTATTACGATGTTGGTCCTATGGATATAGTTGATGGTCTGTACCACACCACTTTTTGATACACGCTGTATTTTGTAAATATTAACTAAAACATTTTTTTAATGCATTATTTTTTAGGAAGTTTTTATGCGCTAATGGAACCATAAAAGCGATTTGCAGTTCAGAGACAAAGACCTATTGAATACAATAGAATACTCTTTATGATGTACACCATATAAATTACAGACATAAATATAGAAACTTTACAATGGGTGACACAATGGGCGGTCTTATCGCTGATTCTGTTAAAAGCTTGTTTTTAAAAATTTTTTTACGCTTTTTATTCTAGCAAAGTTTTTTTACCGATCGCTTGAGTAGAAGCATTGAAACATACTCCAAGTAAATCATGTCACTCAACACCGTAATTTGTCAAAAACGCAAATTATTACCTATAACCTCAGCTATCTCTTGGGTTTTGACCTCATCCCTTCCCACCTGACGACCAATTTTGTCAAAAATAAACACAGAGAGACACATAAAAGACATTACAAAATCTGATATTTTCTCGTTATAATATCAATTTTTTAATTATAAAGATAAATGATCAGATTTTTGTATGTTTGTTTATTATCCTTTTACGCTAAAACGGCTGACTGGATTAGAATGAAATTTGGCACATGGGTAGACAAATAATACTTTTTATCCCGATATTCTTACTGGATCGAGACTTATGCGGGTGAAACCGCGGGGCACAGCTAGTTTTTAATATAAATTCAAAAAGCGATTATTATACATCACGTTACGAAGGACATTAGGAGCGACGACCCCGTAACGAGGTCTCTACGTGAACCGACTAACTTATAATTCATTCGACTCCCGACCAAAAAGTTAATTGTTAAATTATTCATATTTCTACAGAAAAATAACAAATTGAATTAGTTTAGTATATTCATTGTTAAAAGTTTTTCTGTTACTGGAATTATTTTTACTGGCAGCTGTTTTAAGGTACATATGCCAGCACATCAAACTACCCGACTGTAAAGTTTTCCCAATCAACCTTGAACCTTACAATTTAGCGATAAAGCTGAAAATCTATTAAAGGATAGATTGTAGTAGCTTGATGTGCTGGCGTCTGTACTTTTTCTTTGATCAAATTCAAAGTATTTCTTTCATGATTACATAAGGTGTCGGTAACATAAAAGTTAACAAAGAATTATGAAGCCCTTTGTGTAAATTATTTCATCACGACTGCTCTCAAAACGGTGAAGGAAAATATCGTAAAGAAACCGGCATGTCCTAGAACCAAAAAGTCGAAGACATGTGATAACTACCACTTCGCACTTGGCCTGCGTGGTGGATTATGGCCCATTCCCTCTTACACAGAAAGAGCAAGCCTGTGCCAAAGCAGTGGGAAAAAAAATTGAAGACATGTGACATCTACCATCCCGCACAGGGCCCGCGTAGTAGATTACGGCCCATGACCTTTCATTCGAGATGAGGCCTGTGTCCCAGCAGTGGAAACTTTATAGGCTGATAAACCCTGTTAGGGCAAAAATACATTTGTTCTTCAAAAAACGGCACAAAGTCACACTATTAGATGACACGTGAAAGTTGAAAGGCATGTCATAATTAAGCGGAGCGGAAAAGAGACAAGACGAATGTAACTTGGCAAACTAGTCAAGTTTTAACATGTCACTTGCAAAGCGCATATAACCACCTACTACCTGAGGGCGTTTATCCACTACAGTCGTCTCACCAGGACGCCACCGAGAACCGAGATTATTCGAACCGAACATGACGTCCCGGTGACGGCGATCGTTTGTCCACGGCGAGCGAACTTGGCGGTTCAGTTTATAGAAAAAGCAAACGGCGTTCATAGAAAAAACAAAAGCAGGACGGAGAGCGCCACGCCGCCGGTGCGACAGTAAGTATAACGTCACAACAAGATTATCACGAATTAATGAGAACAGCGCACCGCGATATCGCGCTAATCCTCGCTTAGATTATGTATGACACAACTTAGATGATGATATGATTATGACACAACTTAGATGTAGCATCGGTAAAATTCGTAAAATGTTCGTAAAACGTTCGTAATTCGTATTCGTAAATCTTTATTACTACTTTAGGAAAAATTGATCAATTTTTCATAAAGTAGTAATAAAGATTGGTGATTTTGAAGGCGCACTTAGTTCGGATGTGATCGGTTTTACGAATTTTGCCGATGCTACATCTAAGTTGTGTCAAACTGTACCTATATTTGTAGTGTGCGACGGTTTGTTACTCGATTTTAATACGTGTATTGGGATAAGTTTGGAAGACTATGTTGTATTGTGTCATCTGTATGTGTGTTTATTTGTAGCCCAACGGGTAGCTTAAAACAAAAGATGTTTGTCTAATTTTGACAGTGGGTCCAGTTGACCAATAAAAATATAGAAAATTTTTGCTTTGGTCAACTGGACCCGCGGGTCCAGTTCGAGTGGGTCCAGTTGACCAAAGACTCGAATTACAGTAGTTGCCGAGTTGTAGGTTCTGGATTCATTTGTGACTTCAAGTGACAGCTACGTAAACAGAACCTAGCATTGCATAATGTAAGCTGTCACGCCCTTTATACCTGGAGGCTTTTATTTGGTCAGTAAGTTTTTTTTTTTTGTTTACATTTTTGATTTTAATTTTTTGCTTCAGTACGTATAGTGTTTATTGTATTTGTTGGTATATTGGCGTGGCCAGCTAACCTATGGCAAATATTTTAATTTAAGGTTCTGTGTCCTGTAATGTTAATTACTTTACATACTAAGTATTGTATAAAATCAATTATTTTCTAACTGAACAGACAGCTGTGCTGCTGGGGAGTTTGTTCCGACACTTCTTCTCCCTAGCCAAAGCACTAGGAAGTGGTGAAGGGCGGGCGTTTTGGGGGACTGTCTTTTGTAATTTTGACGTTCGAAAAGTGCTGATTCTCAGCCTAGTTTGAATAAATGACTTTTGATTTTGATTCTGAGTTATAACTCACTCAGAGCGTTTAGACAAAGATACATTCATTCAGCAATAACCATGATGAAAAAGTAAAATGATTGACATAAGCTACTGAAATGCTTATGTCAATCCTATTAAAAGGCGGTTGAGGCGGGTTTTTCACCAACTCGACACGAGAGACTGGACACACGTGTGTGTAGTCTCTCGTGTCGAGTTGGTGAAAAACCCGTTCAGGCAAACGAAATGCTTTGAAAGCGATTATCAATTGTTTTTTAGACCTGCGTTACAGCACTGGTAACATTTTTAAGTCTCATGTTAGTATCCTACTAATGGGCAAAGAACTCCCACTCCTTTTTCCACACACTTTTGTTTGCTGTAAGCACCTATTGTCACTTTCGGTAAGACTAAGAGGCAAACTTGGCCCGTCATTTCCACACTGGTCTGCCGCGATGTTACCTTGCATTCAATATTTTTCTTTATAAAGGTCTACAAGGCCAAAATAAGTGTCTAAGGGAAAAAATCTTGTAGTAATAGTACTGTAGGTAATCTGAGCAAAAGACAAAAAACGCTATTATGAAAATATAACTTTAACCCTTAAACGGCAACTATATTGCGCAAACTGAGTTCATGATTACAACAAACAATGATCCATTGGTTCGTATCCGCTACCCCGGCTTAACCTCACGCCCTGTAAACACTTTGTCGGCTGTAAACCACTTTTTTTAATAGCTATGAATATGAAATTATTGTTTTTTGTGTTTGAAAGCCTTAAGAAAAAATACAAAAAAGATGAGGAAAATGGTACCCTTATTAAGCCAAAATCGCTCACAGCGCACTCATCAATAATTCGCGTTCCGATTTAGATATCACGATTACGACAGCTGAGAGCTGTCAACAATTCGGAACCTTATGCACTAGTTGTACAATCAATTTAGGCGCAGAAACTAATATTACACAACTTTGACTAGAGTTAATAAATAACAAAGAGCATGTTAAGTTATTGTAACGCAAACAGCTGTGAAGGAAATGTACCTATTTTTACAAGCTTTTATTTACGTTTCTCTATGACTTACAAAGTTATAACTTGTCACTTATCATGGTCTATTCATAAATCGCTAACTTACACACAAATAATTCTCATTTTCGTCATGGGTGCCGCTTACATAGTTTTCGAGGATGCTGAAGCCAATAGTGAGGTCAAAATGAAAATCTAAGATGAAGGCTGCAAAAATGTAAAAATTTTCGTCTTTTTGAAAATTTTTTAGCGGTCATCTTGGATTTTCTTTATGAACTTTGTTCCTACCGGGGTTCCCCTGACCCCAACAGTTTCTTTTTGCTCGGCTCCTAAGGCTCATAGCGTGATGTTGAATAGCCTTCCTCAAGAATTGGGTTATCAAACGCTAAAAGATTTTTCAAATCCGAGTAGTAGTTACAGAGATTAGCGCCATCAAATAAGCGAAAAAACTCTTTTGTATTATTACTAGTAATAAATATTGTAGTTAGGCGTTTAACCCGGCGCCAATGACACTGGGTCATACTGACCCGAGGCGACTAAAATCTGTCATTATTCTTTTTTACGCCGATCGTGCAATTTTAGCGTTTGTGTAGCTGGAGATACGACCTCCCTCTACCCGGACCGCGGGTGTGCTAAATGCAACGCCGCATATACAGCGAGATACACGTGCATCAACTCAAAACGGGCAAATATGACCCAGCGTCATCGCTAGCGTAGTATTTTTATAACATACTTTTAGTAGGCCATTTAGTATTCGTTTTTCAATTGACCTTGTTATTTTTTAAGTTTTTGATAAATATAGTACTGAGAACCATCCTGAGAGAATATTTACGGTGTTGGAAGAGTCGGGGTCCGACGTAGAAGGGTCAAATACTGCTTCGACAGTTGTGCGAAAGAATTGCAGGTTTTACGGGTGACCCCAACCAGGAACCATCGGGAAAGGTCCCCGAAGGTTCCAGGCTCTCCCAGAACATGTCAAATATGACCGTCTCAAAAGGAAAAGAAGACATCTAATACTTGTAATGCATGCCAGATTTACATGTGCCCAGATCATTCGATTCCGTACTGCAATAATAGCATTAGTTCTATGTCTTTGCATGAGGAAGTAGAAGACTGATATGTTACTATTATTATGATAAGAAGTTTGTTTGTTCTCAATAGAGAGGTAATCGCACATACTAAAATATTAGTATGTGCGATAATTATTGATTCATATTATTATTTAGAATAATTGTTATGTTTTCAGAGTTGATTTTGCATGCACTATTAAGAAAGCTAGTAAAAGTTTGATTTATAAAATATTTGGACTTATTTATTTTTTAATACATATGCAAAAAACTCTTGCATACTAATAATTATTAAAATTTAGACAACTTCTTAAATTTCATGACTATTGCTCGATAAAATCTGGGTCATGATGACCCGGTGTCATCGTCAGCGTAATTATGTTCACGTCATTTGCCCCGGATTAAATGAATATTTATAAAATACCCGGGGATCTGCTAGGCTTTACAAACAGTCCTGAAATGGAGGCGAATTGAGAGATAAAATTCGTTTTAAACGAGAACGTGCGATCATGGTAATCCGTCAAAGCGGCCTACTCAGAAGTACCTTTGAAAGCTTTGCCTTTATTACAAACAATAAGATGCTTTTGACCACTGTTAAGGAATATTGTACCTAAGTAGGGAGATACAATAAATTATACCTATTTATTTTAGAAAGTATAGAAATAACTCAGAAGGTTATGTGCAAAAATAACTACCTTGATGAAATTGAGGAAAAATTAGGGAGACCTTTTGAAGTTCTTGGTGAATTCAAACTTTAATTTTGAGTTTTTATATAACGGATGCTGTTGGGCAGCATCCTAAAAACTAGCTGATAAGTGGGACAGTCCCATATTGGGACATTGCATACGCCTAAATGCCACTGTGGCGTATTAATGAATGGTTTGTGATGTTTTTCTGGTAGATGTAAGTATGAATTAACACTATTCTCCATTTACTATAGCATTACACAGAAGTTAAAAAAGGCTTTTTTAGGGGCACACTTTGTAATAAAAGTACAACAAACATTATTACAGTCAAGATTGATGTGGAGTTAAATATAATCAATTTAAATAACAGCAGTCACACTTAATTGTAGATACTTATTTAACCTATCTACCTTCTGAAATTACAAGGCTGTCATTTAATATTATTTAGTTTTTACATAAAATATTGTCGTGTCAATGTTTAAAATCTAAAAGAAGCAGGGTCGGACAGTACCGGGAACGTTTTTCATGTCACTATAACTACCAAATCTAAAATGCTCCCTATTCCCTTCATAAGTTGTGGCAGCAAGTGTTTTTTTTATTTTGTCGGTTTATATAAATTTGTTTTTAATAAACCGATTGTTACTAAAAATTGCTTCATTTCATGTAACTATCCAAGCATCGTGACGAGTAGATAGATAGCATATGCTTTATTGTATGCCATACATTGTTACTTACAAAAAAATCACACACATTATTTATTAAAATTGTTTTAACTTAACTTAAAAATAAAAGGTTTCGTACTCCTGCTTCCGAGAGCCTCTTTTTTCTAATGTTATAATAAATGGAGTATAGTTTCTAAGTCGTGTGTATACTAAACAAATGGACTACACTTATGGGTCCGAAATAAAAGATTTTAATTTAATTAGTGTCATTCTATAGCTTCAAGTGGATTGACAGTCCACTTCAAGCAGATTTCTTCACGTTGAAATTTTTACAGAATGGACCAGTAGATTTAAGAACCCATCGAACTTCTTCAGTATTATCTAGGAGATGAATAGCCAATAAAAAGAGTTCCTACTTTATATCCTAAGCTATCATTTTGATTTATAGCTAAGGAAATGGCCTTCACATGATTAAATGTCTCAATATAGGGAGAAGTTCAGAAGGTGGGACCATCCTATCACACTACATATACAACATTATTTTTAGTATATGCGAAACCTGAATATAGTTTGTTCAGAATAAGTAACTGAATCGATTCCAATAATTTTTACCCCATGTTATATTTTGGCCCAAAAATATTTAAAAAAGGTTAAATCTTGGCCACCGAGCGACATTAGTAGGTAGTTTTCTACCATACCCATACACATACAACATAGCGAGCGGGGCGAGCGGGGCGGGGGTGAAGCAACCCCTTCAGTCGCCCGGGTACTGCAGGCTGGCGCGCGCGTGTCCAACTGCATAATCGCGAGCGCGCGGCCGCCGCGCCGCGGGCCTTACAGTTTTGTTTCGGTTGATCGTGTACTTACCTATCGTATGTAAAAAGTGTCGTGTAACCATGACTTTCTCATACACCAACGTCCAGTACACAGAAATGGTACGTACATCAGAGTATCGTGGAACACAATGCTTTGCCGTGATGATTAACATTTTTAAACACGCCAAGATGGTTAATTGTAGAAAGTTATTATTTGTACCTACAGCCTGCTGTGGTTAAGTAATGCGATGTTTAACACTTTTCATCCACTTTGAACTTTAAGTGGTTGACATAAGGTGCAACAAATCGCATTGACTACATTGTATCACTTACGGCTTACGAATAAGTAATTACTTATTCGTAGC
This sequence comes from Amphipoea lucens, assembly GCA_947508005.1. Classification (NCBI taxonomy): domain Eukaryota; kingdom Metazoa; phylum Arthropoda; class Insecta; order Lepidoptera; family Noctuidae; genus Amphipoea; species Amphipoea lucens. The sequence goes on from OX382367.1 coordinate 17,970,869, forward strand.
TTACGGCTGCATTTATTTACGAATAAAGTACATTATAATAACTACCTACACTTGACCATTACGACAGTCCAAAGCCTGCAAGTGTGATGGAAAATGTTATCACCAGTTAATTACAATACAATCGCCGCGCGGTACGTTTAGGCACGCGGTGCGCGGGTGAGCATGATTTTGGACGGACAAACAGGTAACATAACAAGCTTATAACTTGGTGATTATTCATGATACAGTTTTGAAATTTTGTACATAGATTCTTTACATAAAAATACTAGACACGTGTTTCGGGTTTCGCATATACTAAAAATAATGTTGTATATATAACGGAGAAGGCATGTGTGTCTCGTTCAAAAACATTAAAATTTTATATGTACAGTCTCGTTATTATCAGCCATATTTTAACTACTGTGGGCGAACTATGGGTGTAGTGTTAGTTATTGCGCAACAGAAAAACGGTTTGCAGTTCAAATCAGCCCCCTTATTCACAAACACTCGATATGCTTCCGTATCGTATCGAACATTAATCATTGTTATCGTACGAGTCTTCTCAACGCTGTTCACAAGTCCAAAACCCGAAAATTTTGTCAGTTTAAATCAAATAGACGCCCGCTATTTGTCCAACAGCTATTTGCTGTTGAGGGGAAGTCAAATCAGGTTATCGAAATGTCAGGTTTTCGATACGATAGCCTGTCGTATGGTTGTGAATTAGGGCTCAGATTATAATTTCACGAACAATTTAATCACACTAGCAAATCACACACTATAGGTACACGATACAACCAGATACGGAACGCGGGACAGTTTCTGAGCGCATGTTGTTCGTATGATGTCCGATGTCCAAGAGGGCTCCACATCGTTCTGTCGCACTGTTGTCGAACCCCCACGAACTCAGGCTAGACCCTGTCAAGCGCCGCCAGATGGCGCTGGCGTTCCGAATAGTCAAACGAATGACCGGATGCGACATATATGTTAGAGATAAAGACTTTTTTTTAATGGTTATTTAATTTGTCAAGCTCCGCTAATGAGACACAATTGATTTTCTATTGTTTCGTCGCCGATCGGCGAACCGCGCCGCGGCAACACTTCGGACTAGTCAGTGTTGGGCTGTCAGTGTCAACGTTGTATCTATCAGTGCCGGTTGTGCGCACTGATTGATAAAAACCGGCCAAGTGCGAGTCGGACTCGCCCATGAAGGGTTCCGTAGCAGCAAGTAACATAATATAAAAGTTCTTGTAGTTCGTTGTAACTTTGTGAAAGGTAAATTGCGGTTTTCGATTTATGACGTATTAAAAAAAAACTACTTACTAGATCTCGTTCAAACCAACTTTCAGTGGAAGTTTACATGGTAATGTACAGTCGCCAGCAAAATTGCATGGGTACCTTAGTGTCTATTTTCCCGTGAACGGTTGAATTCAAGTTTTCGAAAATAAACTAGATGGCGTTGGTTTCTTCACACTATGACTAATTTACGAAACGTAAGTAAGGAGTTAGGAAGAAACGGAGGAATTACAAGGCTAATACATTTATCTAATTATTACATTACAATTACCAGCATACGTAGCTTAAATGATAAAAATAATAATAGAAACCGATAGGAATATATTTATTAAGCTAACGAGTGGGTATTTTAATAATTAATTTAATATTCGAATTGGTAGGTAGTTACTTAGCAACAGGAAAAAAGAGCAGATTCATCGCAGGTAAACAGGCTCGCCTTGTGGGCTCGCAAAAAAAGGCACTATAAAAAATTATAGAGGTTTATTTCTTACAGTTTATTATTCAAATTTAATAGTCAGTTTATTAAATATTATAGGTATAACATTATAATATTATGAAGTTATTGAGGCGATAGCTTAAGTATTCGTTTCCAAAATCGGAAAGAGGATTGAAGCTTATGTAACCTCAATAAAAACAAACAGGAGACCAGGTTATTTTATTACAAAGGTCAAACGGATTAAATGGATACTAAATAAGTAGGCTAAAAACTACAAAATTGCACAAAAACATATCAAATGGTTAGCAGGCAACATAAAAAACTAAAAACTATGTTGTTTAAACTTAAAGTGTTCATAACTTTTTAAATTATTAAAAATACGTAAGTTACAGTTTATACACACATAACCAGGTCTCCAGTCAATATAAATAATATTATCTAAGTATAATTATTTAGCTCGTAGCTACGTAACCACTTGTGTATCGCGTATTATTTCGACGCCACAAACATAAGCGTCCGTGTTCACTGGACTTAAAAGTTTTTTCATCTGTAAAGACGACATTACTCCAATCGAAGTTTATGTGATCCAAAGCGAACTGTAATCTTGCCCTTTTATGGTTTTCCGTGAGCAAGGGTTTCACAGCATGCCTCCGCGGCCCACTATGAAGAGCACAACGGACAGTGTCAACACTTGTGTCAAATAAACCAGCATAGTGGTTCGTCGGCACAAATCCATTTTCTTCATACTCCCTTATCATGGTTTGATGCTGCAATGTGTTAAGTCGTGGTCTACCATTTCTTTGATGGTGTTTCAAAGAACCCTCCTCTTCAAATCGTCGTACTCAAAGAACAACTGTTTTTCTCTGCAACAATAAAACAGAAATATATAATACCCAATAATGATTATTATGTAGGTAGTATAGTAACAAAAAAGTAATGCAGTTTTTAATATAAAAGTGTAAAAATAAAACTACTTACGTTTACACCGGTCTCTGGCTATTTCTGACAAGTTTTTGGCTTGATTATTCAAAGCAATTATTTGAGCTCATGTAACGAAATCAATATTAAGTATAACTCGTGCTCGTTTTGGTAAAATAAGTAATCCGCCTGATCATAAATAAAAACTGAACAAAAGGCACTCGAACGAGGTAATCGAATGAACTTAGCGAACGATCAATTGAGCTGTCATAAATCTTCGATCTAAGTATTATTCATACCACCTACCAATTATTTATAAATCCATATTTAACCTACCCTCTCAAGTTTGAAAACTAAAACTTAGAAAATCAGATACCTACCTACTTATAAATTGATATTCAATTTTAACATAGTAGGTCAATCAATCAATTTCAATCAATCAATTTTCTTTAAAAGAAACTATTAATTATAAATTGTTTGAAGAGACAAAAAGAAACTGCAAAAATATTTTATCATATAAAGCAAAGCAACGCCATCTAATAACAGCATAATTCAATTTTGTTAGTCGTTAACTGGTTTTACGCTAGATGGCGTCATTTCTCGCTTCATACGATTTTGTTTCTGTACTACCCATGCACTTTTGCAGCCTACCGTACATTATATATATTTTTTTAATTTTATCATTCTCTTATTTTAGAAGTTAGAGGGGGGGACACACACATTTTACCACTTTGGAAGTGTCTCTCGCGCAAACTATTCAGTTCAGAAAAAAATGATATTAGAAACCTCAATATTATTTTTGAAGACCTATCCATAGATACCTCACACGTACAGGTTTGATGAAAAACAATTTTTAAAGTTTCAGTGGTAAGTATGGGGAACCCCAAAATTTATTGTTTTTTTTTCTATTTTTGTGTGAAAATCTTACTGCGGTTCACAGAATACATCTACTTACCAAGTTTCAACAGTATAGTTCTTATAGTTTCGGAAAAAAGTGGCTGTGACATACGGACGGACGGACAGACAGACAGACATGATGAATCCATAAGGGTTCCGTTTTTTGCCATTTGGTTACGGAACCCTAAAAATGCGACATGGCGGACACCAACAGCGAAACGTGGACGCTAATCCATCCGATGCTCAAATCAAATCAAATCAAATCAAATCATTTATTTTTGCAGAAAACACTGTTTCAATGGTGTTATAAAAATTTAAATGTTTCAAGTGATTCTACCGTAAGGCATGCAAAATGTATACAATCATAAAATTAAAAAATAAAATTAAAATTATAAAATTCAGTCAACAAATAAATAAAAACAATCATAAAAATATTTTAAGTTACGAAATTAATGCAATGTCATACAGATTATTAATTTAATAATAGTAATATTTAAAGTTTTTTTTAATGTCATTCCTGGTATTATTACAATATTTAAAGATACATGCTGCGACATATATGTATATCACACTAATATTATAAAGGCGAAAGTTTGTGAGTGTGTGTTTATATGTTTGTTACTTCTTCACGCTCAAACGGCTGGACCAATTTCGATAAAATTTTCTATGGAGGTAGCTGACACCCTGGATTAACACATAGGCTACTTTTTATCCCGATATTCTACGGGATTGACAATGGAGCCGGTGAAACCGCGGGGCGCAGCTAGTAATATAAATGCGATAGTAACTTTGTATGGATACGGACGAAATTTATTTGGCAGATGGGTAGACCATGACCTGGAGAAGGACACAGGTTGCTTTTCATCCAGGATCGTAGACAAAATCGCGGGCAACAACTAGTAGTGGTATCTATCTTGGTCAAATTATTTTACAGTAATGGATAATATTATAAGCTAATAGACTTAAAATAATATGTACAGTCGACAAAAGAGATAAGTATGCAGGATCGTCGGATATAGTTGAAGTTTAGTAAGAAACCCATGGATGTTGTCGGCTGAAATTTAATTTGACAAATGAGCTGTTTGTTTTCTATTAATAAAATTAATTTGAGAACATCCATCGGTTTCTTACTAAACTTCAACTATATCCGACGATCCTGCATACTTACCTATCTCTTTTGTTGACTGTACATGACGTGCATAAAAAAAAGAAGTCAAATAATCATAGGACATCAAAATATTCGTCCGCATCGCTGTCAAAAGGAAGAGTGCCCAAAAGTAATTCATAGTTTGTTTCGAACTTTTTAACATCGGTCTCATTTGTTTTTAAGAAAAAATCAGCAGGGGTTCATAATTCTGTCTATTTACACCGCCAGTTATGTAATGCCACGCCGACCTTATTTTGCAGTTTTTGTGATGCAGTATTTAATAGAAATACTATAATTTATATTCCATTACATACCAAGACCCCTCCGTGCCTCGGAAAGCACGTTAAGCCGTTGGTCCCAGCTGTCATTCGTGGATCTTTGACAGTCGTTACAGGTCATCAGAAGCCCGAAAGTCTGGCAACCAGTCTTACCAAGGGGTTTCGTATTACCCAGTAACTGGGTTGTGGAGGTCAGATAGGCAGTCGCTCTATTTAAAATACTGATACTCAGCTGCATCCGGTTAGACTGGAAGCCGACCCCAACATAGTTGGGAAAAGGCTAGGCAGATGATGATGACGATGACTATATATTCGATTACTTAAATCATTATAATTATGACAGAAAATATCCCGCTTTCTCAAAATCAAACAGGAAAACGGCAAAATATTCTCCCATAAAATTACACGTCACAAGGATGACTGGCTCATCGGGACAGGGAACATCAGACGAACTTCATTCACAAAATATGAATGCATAACAAAACGTACCCTAAAATACGTGCGGCATAAAGAAAAAAACTTTCCATAATCTGAACTGCCTTAAGTCAAGTACCCGAAAACTTGCCACAAAAATAAGGGCTGCAACTTGTAACACAATTTCTCAACTTGGCAAAGGTTCATTGTACAGGGCCTTTTGTGTTTCTGATATATGGCCACTAAATTTTCCTCGGAACAATAAGTATTGGCAGCTTGGTATAATCTGTGCCTCGCAATACCCAAGTGACCTGCTAATTTTCTTAAGTATTAATTTTGCTTGACTTTGAAAACCTTTGAGAATTACTCAGCTGTTTTTGGGACGGTATCTTGAAGATAAATGATGGAAGTTGCCTTTGTTAAAGTCGGGAATTTGTGATGATGTTTTGACAATTTTGACTTCAAAAATGTAGAGCCAGCTAGGAACAATTATCCAAATTCTTAGTCTGACATTTTGGTAGGTAGCGGGATTGTCCGAAAGGGTTACCGCTACCCCGGAACATAAAGGGCTAAGGAAAGAACACGGATGGGTTTTAGTCAGTAAGAGTCACACTCCCTTCCGCTCCACCCAAAGCGGGAGGGGTCACTTGATGATTTCCCATCCAAAAAAAAAAGTTGACATTTTAACAGTACCTAATTGCTAGCGGTTTTTATTGGCCATTGTTTTATAATTAGACCTTGTCAGTTTTTTGAGTTCTCAGGTATTTTATTATAAGCTTCTTGTCTTAATTCTAATTCATTTGGCGTTGGCACAAAATGTCTTCTTCGATACTCATGTTAACGCTCTTTCTAACCATTATTATCATCTTTCACACATCGTTTCTTTGGACTTCATTTATTCTTATAACCCACATTCATACTCAAAACTTTTCTTAACACCATGCAAAACTTGAAAATACTTGAGCTACCAGTTCCAAAGAATGCTTAAGGTGAACGTCCACTGGTCCGCACCGGCCGCTATGCACGCACGGCACACAACGTATAGGACGGACAATGTATCCGCATATTATCACGTCTTTGCAAGTCGATGTATCAATTTATACAATTCTTCATATTTTTCTACTGATATAATTAAAAGTGAGTCATCCATTTTACAAAGTCTTTGGCGGTTTTCAGTTCAATTATAAGCAAAACAATTTGCGGCTGTGAGCGATGTTCTCGGTGAACTAATTCATGTGACGTCCCGGCGCGCAAACTTTTTGTTCTTATATACGCTTGGTGCAGGCTGTACCGATAGTGTACGCAGTGCTGTATGAATTCATACAAAGCAAACCAAAATCCGTTGCGTGCCGTGCATGCGTTGCGGCCGGTGCGGCCCAGTGGACGTTCACCTTTAAATATCGAAAAATTCGAATAAGAAATAATAAAAAAAAATCATTCTACTCGTAGACTACGTAAGTACGCAATAAAACCACTCAAACACTGTACATAATTATGTAGTTTCAGCTTATAAAAAACTACAAGAACCAGCGTAGACTAAAAACATAAAACAAACTACGATCGCCAATCCAATGGCGACCTTCTGAAATCAATTTCCCAAAACGTTTGACCTTAGTGGGTTGGCTATATTTTGTCTCGACTCTGTAGGGACTTGTCAAGTTCTACATATGTATACTGTGAAATGTAGAGGATTCATGTTTGAGACAAGTAATTTAATTTCTACAAAGCTTTCAGAGGATGATTGGTGTTTTAATTTCGATTAATAAAGGTTAAATATCGTTTATCATTTCGTAAACGCAGGTAAGTACTAATTAAAAATATGATGTATGTACAGGTCATCATTTTGTACAATCATAAGAAAAAAATAGTATTTTGTTAAAAAAATGAGCTCTTTCCTTTAGTTTGCCGTATGTCATTACTTCCCAGAATTCGATCTTTATTAGCGACACTATCGAATGGTGTAATAATACGGTGTAATAATACAGTGTTTTTTTTTTAAACAAAGGGTTCGATTCCTGGCTAGAAATATTGATTTTTCAAAAATCCAATGATGCAGTTTTAGTTTTCATCAAAACCGAGCCCGTGACTCCTTTGAGTACTTTTCGCTATTCCTCAGTTTCGGATTTGGCTATCCACACCCACTTGGAAAATTCATCCTGTATATAAGGTGTTTCAAAATTAACCCTACAAACTTTAAGAGGTGCTTTAGACCATCGAACTGCAGCTTTCACTATGGGACCAACTCTGAAATCACGAAAAAAAAATCTGCCGTTTCTTGAATTTTTGGTTCTAGGTGATGAAATAATTTACACAAAATAAAGCGCCTGTCCGGGTTCGAACCTACGACCCACAGCTCGTAAGTCGCGGCCGTTACCACTGGGCCACCACTGCTCTTCGATAATATGTATTATAGTAATCTTCTTCTTCTTAGCGTGTCGATGGCAATCTAAATGTACTCGGCCCAGAATTCGGCCACTTGTTTGGCGCCATCACTAGCGTCCATCAGTTCCTGTAACGTGCAGCTGACAGGACACGCAGGGCACGATATTAAGTGTCCCATCGTTTGTGGGGTGCATGAAAGGAGCCTCCCCGAGTGACGTATCTACAGAACCACTATACGTCCGGCGCACCCTGGGCAATCAGCGAGTTACCCACGCTGATTGGCTAATCCTTTCACCACGATGGCAATCCAAAGTCCATTATAGTAATGAAGATAAAGTTTAAAATTATATGACACTGAAACTGCTCGCCTCTTCGCAGCCATCTCGGTGTGATTTGAGCCTATGTAATTACGTAACACACTATAAATCACATTCTGAATCATGTTGAAGGATATTGCTAAACATTGCTTCATATGTTCGAAGTTTGTTTTCTCAACATCGTTAATAACGCAATGAATGTTGTTGATCTGTCAAAATTAAAGCCATTATTAGGTACTGATAGTGTGTTACGCAATTACCGCACAGTATGAGCAGCCGCCTGATAATAACTAATCACAATTAAAAATAATATAATTTCTCTTTGCCAACTTCAAACAATTAACACAAATAGCATTATTTTTTAAAGGACATCATTCAAATATCGAACACTTTATACCCAAAAGACAAAGTGCCAGAAAAAAAAACATCTTGAGCATTTTTTACTATTTCAACGACAGTCTACAATTAACCCCCCGGCTGCTATTTGATATTGAAAATGCCTAAATCTATTCTTTTATAAAGCCAAACATTCAAAAAAAAATTAGCACTTTAATTTTTGGGTACGAAATGAATGATGTCTTTTTGAAAGCACATTAATTAAACCTGTTCAGTCAGCTCTCATTTTGCTGAAATATATTTTCAAAGGTCCATTTTTTATCTCTACAAAGCGAGATAATATTTCAATCTCCGCTTCCGACAATAACTCTTTATGATGTCAAGGTTATGGAGTATTTTCCATGGGTAGCTTTTAGATAAGGGTTAGGAGGGTCGGCTGACATATGAGCCCCATAAGTGAATGACACGAGAGCGACGTTCGAAACAACCTCTCGGACGGGTGCGAAGAATTGACTTGTAAGGTCATGGTTACGGTGTTTGAGATGAACGGAAAGTTTCTGGAATGAATGAATAGATATTCGTTCATTCCCGAATGAACGTTTATGGTTTGTGTATACATTGTGTATTTTATTTGATTTATTTAGGCAACCAACAGCGATACGAATAGTATGTTACAGAGTATGTATATTACAGTATTGTATAGCTAATAATAGGTTTCCCCGCGTAACATAAGATACATCAGAACCGCGGTTGTACTTTGTTTCTGCAGGTACACAAGAGGTACCAAATCTACTTGTAGAGTGTACTTAGCTACATATATATGGATTAGCAGTACACCCGCGGTTCTAACATCAGGATGGCGGGTGTACCTAATTTTTTAAATATCATTGTACGGGTGTAGGTACACAGATTTTCAAGATAGGTACTTATAGGTACACAGAAGGTACCAAATAATTGCAAAAAATTTAGGCAGATCTGAAAAGTACACCCGCGGTTCTGATGTATGTCTACAAATCACACTAATATTATAAAGGCGTTTGTGAGTGTGTGTGTTTATATGTTTGTTACTTCTTCACGCACGAATGGCTGAACAGAATTGGAATTTGGCACACAGATAGTTTATAACCAGTATTAGCACATAGGATACTTGGACCAGACCGGAATGAGAAAGTTTATAGTGGATAAGACGGAGATTAAAACAGAAGAAGAACTAGCAGGGGATCGGGAAGGTTTAGGGGTCAGACCAGAATAACTCCTTTTTATCCTGATATTCCCACGGGATCGACACTTATGCGCAGTAGCGCCTTGCGGTTTCACCCGCATAAATGTCTAACTGTATTACTAAATTATTATATGTATAGTACTATCAGCGCCCCGCGGTTTCACCCGTGTAAATGTCGATACCGTGGGAATATCGGTATAAAAAGTAGCCTATATGTTAATTCAGGGTGTCAGTTACCTCCATACAAAATTTCATCAAAATTGGTCTAGCCGTTTGAGCATGAAGAAGTAACAAACATTTAAACACACACACTCATAAACTTTCGCGTTTGTAATAGTGTGACTAATTAGAGCTATATAATAATTGACTGGTAATACAGTTTTGCGTTTTAGAAATTTATAAGTCCAATCTAAATATTATTAAATATTCATAGAACAAAATGGCCACTCAAAACACTATTTCCATTAATAGAGATGATGAAAATTCAATCCAATCAAAACTTTAAAGTGTGTAGTTGACTCATAATTTATCACTTTAACTGCATTTTGAAAGTCTAATATCAAAACTGCGTCTAGACGGTGCTATAAAAAGAAAAGGCGCCGAAATAAAACAAAGTTTATATTTAGTATGTGATATAAGTTTATATACACATTCGAAAGCAGTTAGGTACAAGTAAACGTTATTGCAAACGTGGTTTTAAGTTCAATAAAATTTAATAATTCCATACAATGTTATCTTATATGTTATAATTTTTCCTTTATCTATGCTATAAGACGTTGCTTCGTACCTTTCAAGATTCTGAGTTCACGGGAAGTACCCTGTAGGTTTTGATTCCCTTGCGAATGTCGAAAATTTGCGGAAATTTGCGGCATAAACGGCTGTATCTTTTGATTGCTTTGGCTTAGAAGTTTTATTTTTTCACAGCTCCAAGGGAAAGTAGACCTGAGTAAATTCCAGCTTGATACCTCCACGCATTCCTGAGAAAAAGGGTCTTGACAGACAGACAGACGGACGACTAAACAAAGTGATCCTATAAGTGTTCCGTTTTTCCTTTCGAGGTACGACATCCTAAAAAGAACTATCAGGGTTACTAAAAAAAATTAAATTGATAGCCCTGATAGCTTTTCTCGATTTGCCGATTCGATTTGATCCATACTTCCAGGGACACCCTGTATAGTTGGACACCCGAGCCCGTTACTGAATGGATTTCGGCGAGCAAGGATCGTGCAGTGTTTACTTGACCCCTAACTCAATTCAGTACAGCCGTTAACTGAACCACAAATATACCATACACGTATTTATATTTCACTCGACTTGTTCGAGCAGCTGTAGGTCGAACATAATAATATTATTACGTACTGTAGCAAAATGAAACATAAAGTCACTTCACCAACAAACACGTTTAATTTTTGTATAAAAAAAATCGAAAACACAAATAGGAAAAAATATAAAAATACATAAAAGGAAAAACTAAATATGAAAACTTGTCACATTTAAATAATAGGAAACTATTGCATTATATTTTAAATTTAGGTTTTAAATGCTACGTAACGAATTATGAGTCGGTTGCAACCAGATCCGTAAAACGAAGACGTAACTTTTGTTGAGAATAGGTACGACTAAATGTATTCAAAGATTGAAATAACGCGGTATTTAAATATTTAAAATTAACAGATTTTAAAATAAAAAAAAGGCTAAATCTACTACGGGAAATAAAAAAACTTAAAAATCTCCCATATCTTGTCCAAAACCTTCGCGGTGACGTAGAAGCTCTGCCAGTTGTTCCAATACCTCACTTGCTGACCTCTGAGATATGAAGAGGATGTCCGCAGCGCAGCGCGGAGCCGCAGATAAAAGTTAGTATGTAGGTGGGTGGATGGAGCCGAATAAATCGGCTCGCAGAAAATTCGGACTTCTATCAGTCAAAAGAATTCAATCCAGTCAATAGGAATAATAGGTAGTCTTCCGTCAAGGTGTGGGGAAACCCCGAATCAAATAATAGACATGCACGATCCAATTAAGATTTGTTGATTTCCATATTAAATTTGGGTGTTGGTTCTCAAAAAATTCCGGACGTCGTATCAGAGACTCTATAGACAAGTGAAGTATGTCACTAGGAAAAAAGACGGGTTGCACTCCGGGAGTGCCGGCAGAAGTGAAAACTTGAATATTAACGTTGAAATAAATCAATTATTAATTTAATTAATATTACTCATTTTTTTTTCAATATTTGTGCGTCACTTTTTTCATTAATACTCGTAGATGCACTTTGTTCAATTTCCATATTTTAAACACTTTCGGTCTTATTCATAAAAAAAGCCTATTGAAGGTTTAAACCATTCATTAGTTAAAATGCTCAATAGGCGTAGGCCTTTAAAACATTCGATAAAATTTTGTATTCATAAACGCTTCATAAACGTTCTATAACTAGAATGTCCTACAACTTCTAAATGTTGCCATTATAATGAAGTCATCCAACAAATTGGCCAACACATTAAATCGGCATACGAGAATATCTGTCTACGAACCGAATATTTGTGTCCATAGACATTATTACGTATGAAAAACTAATTTATTGTCTACAGTTTCAACAGTTTTGACGCGACAACGTCATGGTCGTCATGGAAACAATATGAATATGTCAATGAATGAATTTGATATTGTATGTGTCAAACTAAAAAACTTTTGAATATTTTTTTTGTATTTAAAATAAATGAAATTAAGACCGGAGACTAGTTGCAATAAAGGGCAATGAATTGAATATTGGTTGAAGGAGGATAAGGTGTGTACCTACTGTTACAGCTAAAATGTGTTCAAAGTAAGTTATGTTTTGTAAACACTCTCAATTTCTTATACTTATGCTTGCTTTTGCTTCTAATCCTTAGATTTTTTGGAAGAATTGGTCAGGGAGAGGTCTCCATAATAGAAAATAAAAACACTGACACAAGCACTAACGCTAAACAGGGGCAGCCTGGCATGATTTACGAATTAGGTGCCTATCCAATTTACAATTTTACGAAGAACTTCGTTTGCCTGTACAAAACTCATTGTAACAAAAAAAAAAACCCGCCATAAGAATAATAATGACTGTTATTTTGATGCCGCTACTAATTAATTAAATCAGTATAAATAAGATAATGAAGAGAAAGAATTTATAACATTAGTTTTGTATTTCAGGTCAATAGGACTAGTAAAGATGGTGCTTCACTACGAATAGCAGAAAATGAAACGGCCTACAGAAGAGATGGCACAGATGGCAAATGAAAAGCAAACATTTTAAAAATGTTGTTCTGATTGCACATGTTTTAGAAGCCAAATTAGAGTTTAGAATATTGTTCAGCCGTGAACAGGCAAGAGTTACATACGCCAGCGTCAGCATCAAGAGCGACATACATTCGTTCCACATAAATTAGTAATTAGTAAATAATTAAATTAGTCATCAAGCTGGAGTAGAGTTTGATTCATCTTCCATAATTCCTCTCACTATGGCCAAGACACCTTTAGCCATCACCAGTTCTATGAGTCTGTGGGACCGGCAATGACAAAACTATTTCCTGTGTACACATTGCACGACGTACACAAACCCCTATTCCTACCCAAATTCTGTCTGTTCCCGGAGGTCTCCCGTAGGCTTGTAGGATGGGTTAGGGTGTTAGGATAACTAGGGTGTTAAGTAGTTGCTGTAGGTTTATAATCAGTAGGGTGAGGTAACCATAGATACCAGGCTCAATTGTTACAAACTTAGCCACACTGTATGCATTTGGAATAACAGCCGTACTAAGCTGTAAGTCCCGGTGCGTACAAGTATTATAAAAATAAACTGATATTTGTATACAAGCTTTTTATTAATGAACTACTCCCTAAATTTCTTCTCTTTTACTTTAGATCTTGTTGGCTCAAAATATTGCCACTTCCACGTTGTCGTCGGTGGCAGCGCAGAGGTCACTTTGACTGCATGTTTTGGGTAGGACAAATAAGGCAGGATAGGACGTGGAGCATGTTTTGCAACATAGCTTCACAGCCACACCCTACTGGAGCATCTCCCTGCAGGGTGTAAACTTCCGTGGTCGACACGGAAGCATTGTTTTCACACAAAAGCAGCAATGTCCCACAGTATTTCTTGTTGCTATAATGTGCTTCGTTATATTTTTCGTCGCTTCTATTTTGTATTGTAGGTAGGTATATAATAATAAACTAAATTGGTTAAACAGAAGTTCAAAATAAATTAAATACAACTGCGGCTCCTCGAAGTACTATTGTTTACGAAACTGACTTTTCAAACATTTGTACGTCAAATGTCATTTTCTTCGGCCATCTTTGTCGTGTCTCACTTGGTTCACTTCGGTTGGCGCCGCCGTAGAAAGAGATGGGGGGGGGGAAATCTCTCCTGACGGTCACGTGTCCTGACGCGATGCCCTGACGCGAGTTTAACATTTTTTACCCATTACAAAAAGTGTTCAACGCCGCTAAAGAAGTTTTCACTTCAAAAATCTCATGTGACGTAAAAGAAATTATTTCAAAATTATTATGAAAATAAAGGTTTTTGATAGGGCCAGTACAAAAAGAGGTTGATTATAATGTTGAAGAAGGACGAATGGCAAAAATAATCATCATGCAGTAACTACTAATGCTGCAGTACGTATTATGTATGAAGTGTGGCAGAGATGTTATATACCTACACCTTCGTTACGCCAGTAAAGGTCATCATCATCTCAGCCGAAAGACGTCCACTGCTGGACATAGGCCTCCCCCAAGCACCTCCACTGCGATCGGTTCTGTGCTTCCTGCAGCCAGCGGATTCTTGCAGCCTTCACAAAGTCGCCGGTCCACCTTGTGGGAGGCCTTCCAACGCTACGTCTTCCGGTATGCGGTCGCCACTCCAGAACCTTTCGGCTCGAATCAGAAATGAACAGATACGCAGGAGAATGAAGGTAACCGATATAGCCCGAAGAATTGCCAAACTTAAGTGGCAGAGGGCAGGGCACATTGCTCGCAGAACAGTAAAGGTCTATAATGGTAAAAACTATAAACAAGCCAATCTTTTCAAAAACCTGCCAGAAACTTAAATCGTTTGGGATTATTACGTTTTTAATATAATTATCATTTTTGTTAACTTTATCCATTTAAGACTCTCAAGCTGCTTGTGACTAAGTAATAACAGCCGCACGGGTCAATCGATCAGGTTAAGCTACGGTTGCCGCGGTTGATCCGTGGATGGGTGACCATCTTTACATACCAAGACCTCTCCGTGCCTCGGAAAGCACGTTAAGCCGTTGGCCCCGGTTGTCATTCGTGGATCTTTGACAGTCGTTACGGGTAGTCGGAAGCCCGAAAATCTGACAACCAGTCTTACTAAGGGGTTTCGTATTACTCAGTAACTGGGTTGTGGAGGTCAGATAGGCAGTCACTCCATGTAAAATACCGGTACTGAGCTGCATCCGGTTAGACTGGAAGCCGACCCCAACATAGTTGGGAAAAGGCTAAACAGATGAGGATGACCCATTTAAGACTCCACCGTAACAATGATACTAAATAGAAATAGAATAGAATATTATTTATTATGTACACCATAAATAATAAAGATGTAAATGTAGAAATTATACAAGGGATGGCACAATGGGTGGTATTATCGCTAAAAGCGATAGAACAGCATTAAAGTCGTAAACTCAATAAATAAACTTCAAATTACATTATACAGATCGTTAAAGAAATAAGGGAGCAGAACAAATTAAACTTATTAAGTTGATCAAGAATTTACGCCTTGTATTTCCAAGTTCTTATAATATAGAAAAGTGAAGTTTTGTTTTTACCCGACTACGGAGAAGCAAAAAGGAGGGTATGATTTTGACCGGTATGTATATAGGTAGGTATATGTATATGTTCATCTGTTCCCTCATAACTTAAAAAGTACTTTTATAATAATTTGTACAAATGAGGCATCGTTAGAAGCGTCTTGACCGTTCGCTGGTTATAGGCTACGTGACGTCACACTAAATTCAATATGGCGCCTTTAGAGTACATAAAGTAATGAATTTAAAAATAAATATTTTGGGTTGGTGCCTTGTGGGGTATCAAATGAAAGGGCTTAATTAGCACATTTCAAAAATATAAGTATTACTGAAATAACCCCCAAAATAATTAAAAAAAAAAACTTAAAAACTAAAACCCGACTACTGAAAAGGATGAAACAAGAAAGTACCTTCCCGTGGTCGCATGCTACCATAGCTTATTTAGTACAGCGGCATGCGACCACGTGAAGGTACCTTCTTGTTTCATCCTTTTCAGTAGTCGGGTTTTTATAGTTAGGGCTCTTACCGATTAAGAGAGGTTGAGTTCAAATACTTATACACCCTATAAGTAGCCTATTTCTGACCTACTCAGAGATAAAAGCCGATCAATACCATCCACAGTTTCAGAAGACACTTGAACGAAAACATGCTATTTAATTTATAATTATTTGCTTGTTTGTATTATAATAAATAATTAATTAATAATTTTACTAACATAGGCAGCCAGTAAAGTATTATATGCTAACAATGTTTGGAATGTACATTTATTCTGAAATAAACTGTTCAATAATTTTATTATTATTGAAGAAAGTTTTTGAAGGATACATATAGTACCTATTATTTTGTTCAAAATTCATCTGAGGTTTTTTTTCTAAATTAGAGTTTTTTTTTTATGTTACGATCTGAAAATAATAAATAAAATAAGTTATGATTTGTTATTATTGTATTAAAATATAACAAGTGCTGCCACCTAGTATCTATTTATGTATTAATGAATAACATGTCTTTATGATCTGCAGTTTTGTATTCTGTTCTCTATGGAATAAAACTTCCCTTCTCATTCTGCTCGTTGCGAAAGCTAGCACGTTGTTTTATTGAAAACTAGCTGCGCCCGCGGTTTCTCCCGCGTAAATGTCGATTTCGTGAGGATGTCGAGGTAAAAAGTAGCCTATTTGTTAATCCAGGGTGTCAGCTACCTCCATGCAAAATTTTATCAAAATTGGTCTAGCCGTTTGAGCGTGAAGAAGTAACAAACATTTAAACACACACACACTCACAAACTTTCGCCTTTATAATATTAGTGTGATAATGATTTTGCTAATGACAGACTATAAATTGTGAAACAATTATTAAACATCATGAAATAGTTCGCAGTTCACACTGATTGTAGGTGCTTGTATTTTCATACCTTCGCAGTGCGCACACACTTCGTAATTTCGTAGCTAAAACACCGTAGCCCATGTAAATTCAATTGCGCGCAAGTAACCCTAAAACGCGAAAGGGATCCCCGAAAACTCTTCAACCTCTAAATCAACAGGGTACCCGAAATGAGCACCATCGAACATTTCCATTACGATACGAGGGGCACTTAACCCATCTAAGTTTGCTGAGAAAACAACATCCCGGTAATTTAATTTCTCGTGTACTTCTTAACTTTTTCCTTTTGCCTGCACCATTAGGTGGTCGCGTCCGTGGGGTTAATAAGATGAAGACATTTTAACTTGATTACTTTAAAACAACAAAAATAATTATGTTTGTTTTGGGTTCATAGTTAGGGTATCTACACATATCAGGGTCAGGGACTTTTGATCATCGAGTCGCCGGGGCTTATTGTCTTGTCAAAAGCCAAAAAGGCCGGACCGTCGGAGTTCCAAAACAAGATTTGACGTGCTTACAAGAACGGCCCGGAAATTGATAAAATAAGAGCTTTTCAATGTACAAACAATAAGAGCAGTGGTGACCCAGTGGTAAATGCCGCGACTTACAAGTTATAGGTCATAGGTTCGAACCCTGACACGTGCTTTACTTTGTGTAAATTCTTTCATCAACGCTGCTCTCAAAACGGTGAAGGAAAACATCGTACGGAAACCGGCATGTCCTGGAACAAAAAAATCGAAGACGTATGACAACTACCAACCCGCACTAGGCGCGCGTGGTAGATTACGGCTCACACCCTCTCATAGATAGGAGGCCTGTGTCCCAGCAGTGGGGACATTATAGGCTGATTATCCTATGATATGCTAAACAATAACTAATACTTGTAGGTATAATTATGTATATCTCCTGTTTTATACATACTATGCAGTTTGAATCTGTAATACCAATGATGCAAAGTCAAACACTATAGTGGGTTTATTATTTTTTAAAGTTATCGTCTCACTTCTATCAGTGTATCAGGTTAAACGAGGGACATGCTATAAGGGAGTGTGGTACCCATGACAATGAACAACTTTTAATATGGGACGGACTCAATAATATGAAAAAGAACAGCTGTTCCCTACATTTTGTGCAGTTATGCGAATATAAATGTATAGAGCGGCTGGTTTTATTTTCTCGATTTCAGTGTTGGTCTCTTAGTAAAAGTTGTTCATTTTCATGGGTACCTTAAAGTATGTCCCTCGTTTAACCTGACACACTATATATTGAATGAATTAGACTGTAAAAAATGAAGGCTGCTTTAAACCAAACTGCATTAGAAAAACCACAAAAATAAATAAATAATAAAACTTTTTCCGAGATTGAATAACAAACATCCAAACATACAGTGCTTGGCCAGACTGGCAGCGTGGGCGCGGAGCGGGCGCGGCTCGGCGTACTTAAACATAAGAACTTCATTTGAGTGTCTATAGTGGGCACGCGGCCGCGGGCGCGGTGAGCGGCGCGGGCTGCTCGGCACGGGAAACGCGCGGGCAACTCACGCCTTAGCTCGTTCATACAAGTGGCCACAGTGAGTGCGCGTGCGGCCCGCGCGGGGACCGAAGTTCTCAAACTAATTCGAGCTTTTTTCTAGTAACAATAAGTCTTCTTCATACATATTATATTTTGACAAACACTGGACACGACAACACGCCAAACGCAGCCGCGCTCGACTGCGGACAGGCAGATTGCGCGCGTTCCCGCACCCGCGCCGCTCCCCGCCGCGCGCTGCCAGTCTGGTCAAGCACTCACATCTAAAATAGTAGTAGGTTAGAATAGTAGGATTACCAAAACAAACAATACCATAAATTCCCAGAGGACAATACGCGTAACATAATAATAAACGGTTACGTAATCAATTAGTTTGCTACTCCCACCCAACTCCATTGTTCTTCCTAACTTTGTTTTTGTCTCTAAACAAATAATTAATTACTCACTAACTTGATACCAAAGTCTTTTAGTTTCGGAACACCATTATTTTGTGAACACATCCACACTAATATTATAAATGCGAAAGTGTGTCTGTCTCTGTTACCTCTTCACGCTTAAACCGCTGAACCGATTTAGATGTTTGGTCAAACTCAAACTGAAAGCATTTATTTCAATTAAACCTTTTACAGGCACTTTTGATTTTTTGCGGGGACGACGAGCCGTAACCGCGGGAACTGCAAGTTGACCACGCACCGCACCGCGGTTCGTGAGCTTTTGTCGCGAGGCGAGGCGATTACGTTACGATTCCGATTAATGTGCGTTGCAGTAGGGAGTTTAATACAAAGAATACGGAATGGCTCGAGTTGATACGGTGACGATCCTTTTCCGGGTTAATACGTGTGCTTTTTTTTATTTATTTATGGGAAATCATCAAATGACCCCCCTCCCGCTCTGGGTGGAGTGGAAGAGAGTGTCAGACTCTTACTGACTAAAACCCTCCGTGTTCCTTCTTTAGTCCTTTATGTTCCGGGGTAGCGGTAACCCTTTCGGACAATCCCGCACCCCCGGCAGGCTTCGGACCTGGCAGGCCCCTTCCTCTATGCTGACATCTCTTCGAGGCGCGCGTGGAACACGTACGCGCCATCCGGCACGGGCCTGGTCCTGATCGGACAATGAGCTACGCATTACTCTCCGTCCGCAGGCCCGCGTCTACGGTGGCCGGGAGTCGTCACGCAGCTCCCGACGCCCAGAGCGTCTCCTGCGGCGGCTGGGACGTAAGGGTCTCTCCCTCTATACGTGTGCTATGACCTTAAGGCTTCTTGTAATCTGCTAAGTACTAGTTGTTGTTTTTTATACCGTACCGTGTACCGTTATTTATATTGTACCGTGTTTTTTCCTGAACTGAAGAAAGTTTTTTATTTTATTATTTTATTCTCATTTTCACTCCCCTCTGTCTTGAGCTAGTGTGGACCAATCCTCTCTGTAGATGTCATGCTTGTCCCGCCATCATCTCCTGGGTATAATTTACACTAGCAGCGCCCCGCGGTTTCCCCCACATAAGTGTCGACCCCGTAGGAATATCGAGATAAAAGTATCCAATGTGTTAATCCTGGTTCTAAACTGTATGTGCGCCAAATTTCATCCAAATCCGTTCAAAGGTTTACGCGTGATTGAGTAACAAACATCCAAACATCTTCACAAAGTTTCACATTTATCATATTAAGTAGGATTGTTTGTCTATAATAATATCAGGCTAAAATGTGGGCGAACCAACACTTCTCTACCTGCCTATCCTTTCCGGGAATACAGGGGTGGCTGTCTGTCATGTTTACGAAATTAGTTCAGCGCGTAGGTGTTGGGAAATATATTGTGTGTGAAACATTGCAATACAGGTTGAAGTATTTATAAAACTCCCACCTGAATTGGTTTACCTAGAATAGGAGCTTTTGCCATCAAATAATAGAGTACAGAAGGTCGGCTTCATAAAACGAGGCACATGTAAAAGCAGTCGCACGCACACATTGACGAGTTGTACGGCGAAACCGGACAAGTGTGAGTCGGATTCGTACAAAAAACGTAAAAAAAAGAACATGTTTCTTGTATTGAGACCCCTTTGTTTTTTTATCTTTTTTTTTTATTATTCGTTGTTATAGAGGCAATAGAAATACACACTGAAAATGTCAACTGTCTACCTATTGCGGTTCATAAGATACAGCCCGCTGACAGACAGACGGACGGACAGCGGAGGATTAGTAATAGGGTCACCTAAAAACGTTCAAAGTCAACATTATATGTAGGTAAATTGAAGACATTTTTGATCAATCGAGACTGACAATTAAAAAGCGAATAAAAGAAAAATATGGGAATGGCCCAGTGGTAGTGACTTACGAGTTGTAGGTCGAGGGTTCAAACCCAAGCAGGCACTTTACGTTGTGTAAATTATTTCATCACCACTGCTCTCAAAACGGTGAAGAATAATATCGTGAGGAAACTTGCATCCAAAGACTCCTAGAATCAAAAATTCGAAGAAAGTCATGTGATATCCATTAAGGCAGGCAGGCATAAAATGTCTCAGGCATTAAGTCCGCCTTTATAAAGTTTTCTTTTCCTTGTGCAAAAAGTAAAAAAAAAAATAACAAACAAATATCCGCCATCCCGCACTGGGCCCGCGTGTGGATTATGGCCCATTCCCTCTCTGTGAGAGGAGGCCCGTGTCCCAACAGTGGGAACGTTACAGGCTGATTAGGATGATGATGAATGCCAGGCGCGAGTGCGCTTGCATGCGATGTACGCAAAGCGTGTCTGCG
This sequence comes from Amphipoea lucens, assembly GCA_947508005.1. NCBI lineage: Eukaryota > Metazoa > Arthropoda > Insecta > Lepidoptera > Noctuidae > Amphipoea > Amphipoea lucens. The sequence continues at coordinate 17,991,931 of OX382367.1, forward strand.
CGTGCGTTTGCGCTCGTTGCACGGAGCCAACCTTCTGTAAGATTTTGCTACTAGGACGCAGTAGCACAACAACAAACGGGTATTTTAATCGTGTTCTAATTAAACGCACCACTTTAATGACCGCAATATTGCTAATTAATTTTGCGAAGTGAAATTTTATGCTTTTGCTAGAAAGTTTGTAACGTGTAGTTCTAATTACCTAGAATTACGTTTTTCTAGGAAAGATTAAAAATTATATGAATGAAATATGGGTGTATTATAGGTACACCTGTGCCCAACACTTCGTGGAAACAAAGCGTGATTATTATCTATCTATACTTATAATAAATCTGTAGAGAGGTCAATTCTGTACATGAAATATATTTTCAAAATAACTATCAGGGGGTGATTAGTGATCGATAGTGATGCCAAAAATGCAATCAGTAAAATTTTTGTCTGTCTGTCTGTCTGTCGGTCTGTATGTTCCTTATAGAAACAAAAACTACTGGACGGATTTTAACGAAACTTGGTACAATTATTCTTCATACTTCTGGGCAGGTTATAGTATACTTTTCATCACGCTACAGTCAATAAGAGCAGAGTAGTGAAGGGAAATGTTGGGAAAACGGGAGAAGTTACTCCATTTTTTAAGCTTCCGTCGCGTGTGCAACCGTAATGGTTAAAGTTACATAGAAATCATGTATGACGGAAATATTCTACATAAAATTGTCTAAAAAATATCCCGCAACAGCATATGTCTATCTTTTATGGTTGACTCACAATAACACGTGTAACTCCTGATAGCTTGGCAGTTCGGAGCATTCTGATTATATTTGTTTACTCTTACGTTTATAATACTCTCACTCATCCCTAATTTAAAAAAGTTAACATTATTACCTATTCAATAAAAAAAGAATCATAGAAATCGGTATAGAAACACCAAACATATACATGAAATAAGCCATCGCGCATCGCCATCGTGAATACTGATTCATGCTAGGTATAAGGATTATTTTTGTGTAACGGTTGCCGCGCTCGACACGGGTCGCGGCGGCGGTAGCCCGGTAGGGTATAAAAAGGCGGGGGGAGGTCCGAGTCCGAGAGCGAGCTTCATTCAATATTTGGCTGTTGATGCGTTCAGAGCGTTCGACCTTATTGACAGACAATAATTGATATTGAGAAACCGGGCTTATCAGCGCGACTTTTAGTCTTTAAATAGTTTATTTGAATTTCTTTTGTTGTTATTTTGTAAAATAGGTATGAGTTGTTTTGGTAGTGTTTAAATATTCGTTCAAATTAAAAATTATTAAGCGTAGGTACTTTTATTAATTAAAGTAGTTATAAGTATTTATTTTTAAGTGAAGTAGGTATAGGTAGATAGTATTGCACAGGCGTTTCAGCTTTATTTTCATTTCTTTTTTGTTGTGAGTTGTATATATTTCTGGTTATAATTCTATAAGAATATTTTAGTTTAAATAGTCACTTAGATTTTAAGTGTAAGGTAGCTAAAGTTAGGACCACGCATTAGTTGTTTTGGTAGTGTTTAAATATTCGTTCAAATTACAAGTTATTAAGCGTAGGTACTTTTATTAATTAAAGTAGTTATAGGTATTTATTTTGAAATTTTACACAATTATTCCCTTTCTAATGTAGACAAGGAATTAGGAAGGATTTTTTTAAATTCAACCCCTAAGGGAGTTAAATAGGGGATGAAAGTTTGTATGAAAGTCCGTCAGTTTTAAAGTTAAGATCTGCAAATTTTGTGTTTAGGCTGACGACTAAAAATTAATATATACGTGTCTCAGCGTTTTTGATAATTCCAACCCCAAAGGGTTAAAAAGGGGGATGAAGTTGTGTATGAAAGTCCGTCAGTTTAAAAGTTAGGGTCTTCAAATTTTGTATTTAGGCTAACGATTGAAAATTAATTTATACGTGTCACAGCGTTTTTGATAATTTCTCCCCCAAAGGGGGATGAACGAACTGACTGAAATATCAACGCACAGTCTAAACCGCCGGTCCTAGGGACATGAGTTTTGGAGGTTGTGTTCTTTGTGCAGAGTAGGTATCGAATAAGAAGGGGTTTTTGGAAATTCAACCTTTAAGAGGGTGAAAAGGGGGGATTTTGTTTGTATGAAAAAACTTATTTATTGAGTTAATAACCTTGAAACTTGGCACGAATACTTATCTAAGTAAATTATGAAGTATGAAATTTTTCGTTTTTCTAAAATACCCCCTAAAGAGGTAATGTTAAAATTTGTATGGAAGAATTTTAACGCCCTGTCCGATTAACTTGAAACTCAGTATTTATACTAAGGACTAAAAATAATTAATAACATGTATCAGGGTTTTTCAAAAATCTACCCCTAACTGTATGAAAAGAGGTAGTTAATTTTAAAGGGGAGGATTTTACTGCGTGGCTTGATTAGCTCGAAAATTGGTATAAATAAACTTTGAGTCAAGTTATGAACACATCTTAAACGATTTTTCAAAATTCTACCCCTGCGGGGGTGAAAAGCGGAGACAGTTTCTTTGAAAAATCTGATTCCTTTGTTCTATAAACTTAAAAATTGGCCCGAATACTTATTTATTTAAGTTAATTATAAAGATCATGCCAACCATAGAAATGTAAAAAACAGGAGAAGTGGCAAGGGGGCGTGTCTGTGTCCACGCGTCATGAGCAACATGCGCTTGTACTAGGCGAATGGCCGTCTCCGCGAACTAGTGCGCTTTTGACTGTGATCGTGATAAAATATAAAAATGCCGAGTTGTTCAGTGGTTTCCTGTAAAAAAAGAAGTCAAAATACAAACCTCGTATCTCGTGGAATCACTTACCATATATAAGTAAAAGTATTTTACTGTATTTGTCTTTAAAATCATGAAAAACAACAAAGCGTAAAATATTTCTTGCTTTTACTACGTTATTTTTGTTTTCAAATATCGCAGCGGCTATACTATTTTTGCAGCAAATACATTGCTTCTTAACCACTAGCCACTCAGTATGTCGTAAGTGAAAAGCAAGCAATGTAAAAATTACAAAACGATACTTTATTTTCGCCGAGCGTTGCATAGTACAGCCGCTGTGTCTTGCGGCGAGATAGTGATGTGGTTATGAATGTCCACTAACGTAGGCTATCGACAACAACGTTGAATGCTCAACGAATATATTGCTATTATAGTTAATTTTTCAATTTGTCAACTGTTTTAACCCGGTTTATAGAAGACCTGAAAATATGACGTTTAAATGGTTGGAAGGCCTTTGAGAAAATGTAAAATAATGTTAATTTTTTTTTATTAACTGCAATTACTTTTTTAAACACATTTTATTGATTTATAATATAATAATATGTTCTGAACATATAGTTTTTTATCTATTTTATTTTCATGACCCTTTATTTTTCTTAGTACAATAATGAATTAAAGAATCGATAACTTTCCGATTTAGTCAATCACTAGCGTATATGTAAAATAAATGGCTTTTGCACAGCACAACGATAGCGATAGATGTTTTTGTGTGAGTGAGTTGTACAGTGCATGGTAAAATGCACGCTGTGTGTGATGATTTAAGGTTTATAATTGATTGTGTAGTACGTTCTGATTTATGAATTGCAAGAGTGTGCGCGACTTTGTATCTATCGCTTTTACTAAACTACATCTGTAGTAGTGGCGCGGCGGTGGGGCAAACCTAGCGACATCGGGTTCTGATACATTTTCAACTACGGGGCATATCTCCTACTTTCATATATCTATGATGCTAACATACATTTTCGAAACTTTAGAGGAAAGTACGAATTTCACGCGGACGAAGTCGCGGGCAGAAGCTAGTTTATTTTATAAGAATCACATCATGCAAAAAAAACTTATACAACCGTAGTAATGGTTTGACTGTGGGGTCTGGCGAGTCTTATACACAACTTAAAAATTCATACTTACGACTTAGGTAGCACTTTAAAGCATTTCTAAATAATGTCTTTTTAATTTATTTTTAAATATTTTTTTTTTCTTTTTTTATGATACTCGTATGTTATGTTATTCAAAATGTGCGGGAAATATTTTCCTGAAAGATAGAAATTGACTAAGTATTCATTTTACAATTATTTTATTAACTTTTTCTATAAATCATCATCTGCCTAGCCTTTTCCCAACTACTTTGGGGTCGGCTTCCAGTCTAACCGGATGCAGCTGAATACCAGGTCAGCCTCCACAACCCAGTTATTGGGTAATACGATACCCCTTGGTAAGACTGGTTGTCATATCGTGCTGGTTGTCAAACTTTCGGGCTTCTGACGACCCGTGACACGACTGTCAAAGATCCACGAATGACAGCCGGGATCAACGGCTTAACGTGCTTTTCGAGACACGGAGGGGTCTTAGTATGTAAAGATGGTCACCCATCTACGGAAAAACAGGTGCCAACCGTAGCTTAACCTGATCGATCGAACCGTGCGGTAGTTATTTCTTAGCCACAAGAATTAACTTTACATGTTTTTGCAAAAAGAGTGATTTGCTATAAACAAAAAGAAGGTTTATTTCTTGATTCATAAATGGCCTGTTTCAAATATCTAAATAAGTTCGGGGAAATTAATGTAGTGAGGATTTAATAATACTTTTTCCTCATTGTAATGTTTTTTTTATTACTGAATGGGCCCGCTCTTGACCTCGATCACGCCTGATGGAAAACGATGGATGAGGTCTATGATGGTACGAGCATGCCCAGAAGATGCCTAAGGCACTGGAACTCCCGCGCATCGACGAAACACAGCTGGCTGCTTGACGCCGGACTCCGGTGGGAGGGTGGTCGCAAACCAGACGGGCGTTAGCCCTACCACCGCAAGGAAAGAATTGGCCTGTCAAATAAGGTGTTGGGTGTGACTGTCCAGGATGTGCCGAGCGCGAGCGTTCAGTTGAGTAACTGGCGGAACAAACTGCGCTACACGAGGAGGCTTCTTCATGCATCTCAATTTTTTTTTTTTTTGTGTAATGTTTTCATTGCAGTGAAGTAGAAATCAAGATAACATGAAGCTATTTTTTTTAATTACAGGCTAAAAACCCTGAAAATAAAAAACAGCGTTTCAAATATCTATTTAGGTAGGTACACACGGCAACACATGAAGCTATACATTACCAGTTTTTGCTGAACTCGCATTGTATAGGATTTTTGTACAATCAGACATCAGGTTAAACTGGTTATGTATAGCTTGATGTGTCGCCGTGCGTACAACCAACATTATAACAGCGAACATTGAGTATGAAAACCATTTTAGGAACTCCATGCCCATCATCATCATCATCAGCCTATAATGTTCCCACTGCTGGGACACAGGCCTCCTCTCTGTGAGAGGGAGTGGGCCGTAATCTACCACGCGGGCCCAGTGCGGGTTGGTAGATGTCACATGTCTTTGAATTTTTGGTTCTAGGACATGCCGGTTTCCTCACGATGTTTTCCTTCACCGTTTTGAGAGTCCAAGTTACCAAAAATATAAAACGTTTTTTCACGCTACACTACTTAACAAAGTAACCGTATATTAACAAAGTACGGTCAGCATCAAAAGTTGATTAACACTTCAGTTTTTTTAATCTTAGTTATTGAGCAAAATATTAGTTCAAAATTGCAGCAGAATATTTTTTTTTAGAATATATACTCTTGTCTATTATGTGAAAAGCTAAAAATCAGTTTATTGACAAAAGTTGTTGTCAATTTAATAACTTGTAAAAATCATAGTGTTAATCGACTTTTGATGCTGACTGTACGTACTGTCATAATAACCTCATATTCCGCCATAATTACGCAAGTTTAATTATTTTTCCCGGAACGAAAATTCTTCTTAATGTACAAAGTTTCATAGTAAGAAACCAAATAAGATGAAACTTGTTCTTTCATGAAGTATAAAATATTAGATGTTATTCCAGTAATGTTAGTTTCGCTAAGTATCAGTCATCGCCGGCTAGGCGTAGCGGCGTAGCAAATATCATGCGTAGCACTCAGTCGACTTCTGGTGGCGTAGCGCGCTACACGTAAATTCGTAGCGGCGTAGTCGAGTTGCCGGGTTGTTGGAAAGTTGTGCGCGGGAAAGATTCAGTGTTGTTTAGTGTTGTGTTAACGAATTGTTATTGTTATATTTAAGGGTAAGTGGATATTTGTAATTTTTTTTTACTAGTTTGGACTAATATTGTGTATTTTTATAATGAGTTGATTTTGTATTGCAATAGTTGGTTGTTCATGAATGACTTAAACATTTATTACAAGTGACATTTTCCAAACATTATTGACGACACAAAATCTTCATTCTCCCATTTTCAAATAGTTTGCATAAAATCTTACTATTTAACATAAATATTATGTTGGGCATCTCACCATCTTTAAAAATAATTTAATTAAATAAACAATTTGATTAGCTCCGCAAACATTCGTATGACAATTAGAAGGTAATTAGTGAAGTCACAGTTGAACAAACACACCTAGAAACCGCACGCGATTGTCCCATATACATAATTAGTCTTAATTAAGTAATTAAAAACAATTACTTACACACGTGGATACAAATTGGTCGTTAATTATCCATTTATACCTTTGTTTTTTAATTATTTTGTTAAATTAACTAAGCATATTATTATTTATTTATTTTATTATTTATCTACACACAGTAAAATACATAGGGATATGACCTTATTATAATTTGAGTACAAAGGTACTGCTTATTTCTTAAGAAATTTCTTCCAGAAGACCTGCGAAAGGAAAAGTAAAAAAAGAAATGTAGACAATAGTGTGTGAGAACAAGAAGAAAAAAATTTGAATGTGTTAAGTCTAATATCTATACAAATAAAAAAATAAAAACCTACCTAAAAAAAAAGTTAAGTCTAACACTAAAATATTAAATAAACATAAGTACACATAATGCAAAAAAAAATAACATAAGTATACTCAAATACATACATAATACTAAAATATATAAACACTGTTAATGATAGTACTGGTGATATTTCTTCTAAAAGCAGTGTTCATAATCTCAGATAATTACATTCCAACGCCACGTAATCAGTTATCTACCTTAGTACAATGTATTCTAAGTTTATTTTTGAGTGATCATTTCATCATAAAAAGGTCCTAATAAGTTTTTGGTTGCAATGGAATTTGGACTTTGTTAAGTACGACATTCAGTTTGTTGTGCCATAACTTGAAAATTATCTCAAAGTCTTGGCTCTAATATACAAATAATTACTAGATTTACTACCTAAAATAAATTTAATTTATTTTTAAACAAACGACTAGTAGTTCATATTTGCTTTGGATTGAATGAACTAGAAGTCCAGAAGGCCTTTTTATTATTAAATTCTTTATTGCGAGTAACCATGACACTCATACAGTGTTATTAACAATAAAATAAACTTACAACTATGTTAGTGATACAATTACAATAAGAGGCAACAGTGGTAGGTGCAATCATGAAAATTGAGGCATAAACATTTTAAATATATTATATTCATAGTTTTAATAAGTTTATGCGTCTCTTTATATTTAAAATAATTATTCCTCGAAGTTTATAATTGTACCTTCCACTGTTTGTCTCTGCATCACCCAAAGGTTGACTGGTAAAAATGCCTATGGCATTAAGTCCGCCTCTGTACATTTATGTGCTTGAAGTATTAAATAAATAAAATAAATATAAAGATACGCATAACTCTATTAAAATTATGAACATATACCTTATAACATATAAATATAAGCACAAATAAATATACATGAATATACTTACTAAAAATAAATAAGACAAACAATGAGAAAATATTAACGTTGTGATGATACTGCCAGCTTCTTGCGAAAGTGCTTGCGAACCTTAACTTTAAAGGATAATCGGTTGGTTGCCATCCTGATTTCCTGGGGGAGCGCATGACACAAACACATAAAACAAAACAATCACTGCTTCCGCATTCCAGCTGAGGTACTGGAGCAACGACTTATAATACAGCAGTCCAGCCAATTAGCAATAACTCCCAGGATGCTGTTTGAACTGGCTCGCACCCTGCGCATCAAAGATTTTTTTGCCCAGTATGAGTAAAGGTATGATTCCTATCTCAGTAGCACGCAGCAGTGCTGCCGCAGCACTACTGGTCCCCATATATTGTGACGCAGCAATGTCGCGCAGCATTGCTGCCGTGCTCGGAATGTAATCTCATATAAACCTATACAGAATATATCGGAATCATACCTTTAAGGTATGATTCCGATCTCGGCAGCACGCAGCAGTGCTGCCGCGGCAGTGCGGTCGCAGCACTACTGGTCCTCATACATTTTCTATGGGTTCATATGAGATTACATTCCGAGCACGGCAGCAATGCTGCGCGACATTCCTATAGAGAATATATGGGGACCAGCAGTGCTGCGGCAGCACAGCTGCGTGCTGCCGAAATCGGAATCATACCTTAACAGTAAATTTTATATCATGCTATTGGTACTGTCCCACTTCAGGACAAAGGTCTTCTCAAAAAGCAGTGGAACAATCATAATTATCCTCCTGCTTTGCTTAAATTAGAGCAGTGGTGGCCCAGTGGTACCGGCTGTGACTTACGTGTTGTAGGTCGTAGGTTCGAATCCAGGCAGGCGCTTTACTTTGTGTAAATTATTTCATCACCACTGCTCTCAAAACGGTAAAGGAAAACATCGTGAGGAAACCGGCATGTTCTAGAACCAAAAATTCGAAGACATGTGACATCTGCCAACCCGCACTGGGCCCGCGTGGTGGATTACGGCCCACTCCCTCTCACTGAGAGGAGGCCTGTGTCCCAGCAGTGGGAACATTATAGGCTGATTATGTTATGATTATGTTTGCTTAAATTTACTTGGGGTCGTCGCAGCACGTCTTTTGTTTTTATTGATTTTGTATAAATTGTGTGACTACTTTCTGTCCACTAGTTTAACCGTTTTTGGACACATGGAAATAATGATTGCAGTAACGTAGCACACACATTTCGATAATTTACACTTTAATTTATAATTTTATGAAAGTTTTAAAATCAAAATAAAACATCAAAATCTTGTTTATTGTGGCAAATCCGTATCCTGGAAAATAATTTATATATTTTATTGATATTTGAGTGGATGCAAGGTTTTCCTATACTGATTGACCTATAATATAAAATGATTATTTTCGATATATTGATTTGAAGCGATTACATTCGATCTCATCACTTAGTACGATAGAATGTAATTTGATACGCATAACAATTACATTTTTTTTGTCATAACTGATGCACGTGCGGTATTATAATGTCTGAAAAAAGCCATAAATAAGATAAGGCGGTTAATATATTTATTTTGTTACGAATTTTAAAGTTAAATTTTACGTAATCTGGAATAGTTACTTTCTAAGGCAGCTGTCAAAAAACGAATTTCTAGTGGACAGAGTGTAGATGAAATATTAAACACTAGCTTCTGCCCGCGACTTCGTCCGCGTAAAGTTTGTACTTTCCTCTAAAAATTTCAAAAATGTATGTAGGTATGATTTAATCATTTATTTAGGTAATTAGTAATAATAATTAATAATAATTAGTATGATCTTAATAATTAGTATTCGGGCCAATTTCTAAGTTTATAGATCAAAAGAATCAGATTTTTCAAATAAACTGTATCCCCGCTTTTCACCCTCACAGGGGTGGAATTTTGAAAAATCGTTCGTGATGTGTTCATAACTTGACAAAAAACCATACCCATTTTCGATATAATGGAAGCAAGCAGTAATATCCACCCCTTAAACTATATTACTTACCCTTTTCCACCTTGATAAGAGTCGATTTTTGAAAAACCCTAAAACACATACTTGTTTTATTTATTGTTTTAGTAGTGTAGATGTTAATGGTGTAAAATCTTCCGGGCTACCAGTTCAGTTAGGTGTACCACAAGGCTCAATACTGGGTCCATTCTTGTTCTTAGTATATATCAATGATTTACCATTCCATTTAAAGGGCATCTGTGACGTTGTACTGTTTGCAGACGATACATCTCTTATTTTTAAAGTTGACAGGAATAGACAAGATTTTGACGACGTAAACAGTGCACTATCAATAGTTACGGATTGGTTTACGTCAAATAACCTAGTTCTCAATGCCAAGAAAACGAAATGTGTAAAGTTTGCCTTACCAAATGTTAGAAATCTAGGACCCAACATCGTCTTAGATAAAGTGGTGCTTGAAACAGTGGGCTCGGCAGTTTTTCTGGGAATAACAGTAGATGCCAAACTTCAGTGGGGACCACATATATCAAGCCTAGCAGGAAGGCTCAGTTCGGCTGCCTATGCCGTCAGGAAAGTAAGACAATACACTGACGTTGATACAGCTCGTTTAGTCTATTTTAGTTATTTTCACAGCGTTATGTCCTACGGTATTCTGCTGTGGGGCAAAGCCGCTGATATACAAAATATATTTGTCCTGCAAAAACGAGCTGTTCGAGCGATTTACCAGCTAGGCGCCAGATTTTCTCTAAGAGATTTTTTTAAAGATATTGGTATTCTCACGGTTGCATCACAGTTCATCTTTGCCAACATCTTATATGTTAGGCAAAATATACACTTGTACACTAAAAACAGTGATACTCACAATGTTAACACTAGGAATAAGGACAAACTACGTGCTCCCTTTCACCGGCTTCATAAGGTTCATAACTCATTTGTTGGGCTTGGTATAACCTTTTATAACAAGCTACCTTCTTCCTTGCTAGATTTGCCTTTTAATAGATTTAAAGCTCACGTAAAATCCAACCTTTGTTCAAAAGCATACTATTCCATCAACGACTACTTAAACGATAAGAATAGTTGGTCGCCCTGATTAACTCAAGACAATTATTATGTTCTTTCTCCAGAATTAGCTTACTGACAGGTTATATGAGTTTATATAATTGTTTTTATTTTATTTATTTTTTTTTGTTTTTTTTTTAGTTGAGAGTTTTAGTCAATTCGGTTTAATTTTATTGTAATTTATTATTGACATAATCTGCTCATTTCAATGTTTTTTAATGAGTTGATTGCAATATGTGGTTAGCTAGCGACCTCTACGAATGATCATATTATTATTCTTGCTTGAGCAACCGGCAGCAAGTTCGTCATGCTCCCTTAGATGTCATTGCTTGCGGTAGCGTCGGGGGTCGGGTTGCCTCCTTCCCTCAAATATGGCGAGGGGGGTAATGGCTGATCTTTGCGTTATGCTCGTGAACGGGTGCTGCTTGTGGTGACTGGTCGTCTTGCTGACCATGGTTTTATTGTTGTTATTGGTAGTAATAACTTGTTTATTTATTTTACTTCGATGGTCCTAGTTTATCATTTGTGACTTCAAGTGACAGCTATGTAAACAGAACCCAGCATTGCATACATATGTAAGCTGTCACGCCCTTTATACCTGGAGGCTTTTATTTGGTCAGTAAGTTTTTTTTTTGGTTATATTTTTAACTTTTTTTTGCTTGAGTACGTATAGTGTTTATTGTATTTGTTGGTATATTGGCGTGGCTAGTTAACCTATGGCAAATAATTTAATTTAAGGTTCTGTGTCCTGTAATGTTAATTACTTTGCATACATAGTATTGTATAAAATTAATTATTTTCTAACTGAACAGACAGCTGTGCTGCTGGGGAGTTTGTTCCGCCACTTCTTCTCCCCAGCGAAAGCACTAGGAAGTGGCGAAGGGCGGGCGTTTTGGGGGACTGTCTTTTGTAATTTTGACGTTCGAAAAGTGCTGATTCTCAGCCTAGTTTGAATAAATGACTTTTGATTTTGATTGATTTTGATTTTGAGTACCGAGTTTCGAGTAATCCGACAGCGAGTTACATATTTTTCTAACCTATCAACTTTGTCACCCCCTAAATCCTGTGTGAGGGGTTTTTTTAATCTAAAAGTGACTATCTTTATTATTTAATGACCCAAATATTGCCAAGTTTCGACTCAAAGATTATTTATACGAATTTCCGAGTGAATAAAACCACGCAGTAAAATCCTCCCCTGTAAAATTAACTACCCCTTTTCACCCCGTTAAGAGTAGATTTTCGAAAAACCCTGATACACTTTATTCTTTATTTATGGTCTTAAGCATAAATGCCGAGTTTCGAGTTAATCGAACCGCGCGTTAAAATTCTTCCATACAAATTTAGACGCCCCCAATCCCCCTTTAGGCGGTAGTTTAGAAAAACAAAAAATGCCAAACTTCATAATTTACTTATATAAGTATTCGTGCCAAGTTTCATGTTTATTAACCAAATGAATAAGATTTTTCATATTATACACTGTATTCCCGCTTTTTACCCCCATAGGGGTGGAATTTCGAAAAATTTTTTAGGATGTGTTCATTACTTGACTCAACGATTATTTATACGAATTGTTGAGTTAATCAAGCCACACGTTAAAATCCTCCCCTGTATAATTAACTACCCCTTTTCATCCCGTTAGGGGTAGATTTTCGGAAAACCTTGATACACGTTATTCTTTATTTTTGATCTTAAGTATAATAACCGAGTTTCGAGGTAATCGGACCACGCGTTAAAACTCTTCCATACAAAGTTTGACACCCCCCCATCCCAATCCTCCTTTAGGGGGTAGTTTATAAAAACAAAAAATGCTAAACTTTGTAATTTACTTACATAAATATTCGTGCCAAGTTTCAAGTTTATTAACCAAATGAATAAGATTTTTCATATAAACTGTATTCCCGCTTCTCACCCCTACATGGGTGGAATTATGAAAAATCGTTTAAGACGTGTTCATAACTTGACTCAAAGATTATTCATGCCAATTTTCCAGCTAATCAAGCCACGCAGTAAAATATGACCTTGCAAAATTACCTACCCCTTTTTTACACAGTTAGGGGTAGATTTTCGAAAAACCCTGATACACGTTATTCTTTATTTTTAGTCCTTAGTATAAATACTGAGTTTCGAGTTAATCGGACAGCGCGTTAAAATTCTTTCATAGAAATTTCGACACCCCCCAATACCTCTTTAGGGGGTAGTTTAGAAAAACGAAAAATGCCAAACTTCATAATTTACTTAGATAAATATTCGTGCCTAGTTTCAAGGTTATTAACTCAAGGAATAAGATTTTTCATACAAACAAAATCCCCCCTTTTTACCCCCTTTAAGGTTGAATTTCCAAAAACCCCTTCTTATTGGATACCTACTCTTTACAAAGAACACACCCTCCAAAATTCAAGTCCCTAGGACCAGCGGTTTAGGCTGTGCGTTGATATCTCAGTCAGGTTGTTCATCCCCCGTTAGGGGTGAAACTATCAAAAACGCTGAAACACGTATAAATTAATTTTCAATCGCCAGCCTAAGCACAAAATTTGAAGATGCTAACTTTTAAACTGACGGACTTTCATACACAACTTCATCCCCCTTTTTAACCCTTTGGGGGTAAAATTATCAAAAACGCTGAGACACGTATAAATTAATTTTTAATCGATAGCCTAAAAACAAAACTTGAAGATCCTAACTTTAAAACTGACGGACTTTCATACAAACTTTCATCCCCTATTTAACTCCCTTAGGGGTTGAATTTCAAAAAATCCTTTCTTATTCCTGGTCTACATCATAAAAGAAACCATCGTGTAAAATTTCAGCTTTCTAGGTCCAAAGGTTTGGGCTGGGCGTTGATGAGTCAGTCAGGTCGTTCATCCCCCGTTAGGGGTGAAACTATCAAAAACGCTGAAACACGTATAAATTAATTTTCAATCGTCAGCCTAAACACAAAATTTGAAGATGCTAACTTTTAAACTGACGGACTTTCATACACAACTTCATCCCCCTTTTTAACCCTTTGGGGGTGGAATTATCAAAAACGCTGAGACACGTATAAATTAATTTTCAATCGACAGCCTAAAAACAAAACTTGAAGATCCTAACTTTAAAACTGACGGACTTTCATACAAACTTTCATCCCCTATTTAACTCTCTTAGGGGTTGGATTTCAAAAAATCCTTTCTTATTCCTGGTCTACATCATAAAAGGAACCATCGTGTAAAATTTCAGCTTTCTAGGTCCAAAGGTTTGGGCTGGGCGTTGATGGGTCAGTCAGGTCGTTCATCCCCCGTTAGGGGTGAAACTATCAAAAACGCTGAAACACGTATAAATTAATTTTCAATCGTCAGCCTAAGCACAAAATTTGAAGATGCTAACTTTTAAACTGACGGACTTTCATACACAACTTCATCCCCCTTTTTAATCCTTTGGGGGTGGAATTATCAAAAACGCTGAGATACGTATAAGTTAATTTTCAATCGACAGCCTAAAAACAAAACTTGAAGATCCTAACTACAAAACTGACGGACTTTCATACAAACTTTCATCCCCTATTTAACTCTCATAGGGGTTGAATTTCAAAAAATCCTTTCTTATTCCTGGTCTACATCATAAAAGGAACCATCGTGTAAAATTTCAGCTTTCTAGGTCCAAAGGTTTGGGCTGGGCGTTGATGAGTCAGTCAGGTCGTTCATCCCCCGTTAGGGGTGAAACTATCAAAAACGCTGAAATACGTATAAATTAATTTTCAATCGTGAGCCTAAGCACGAAATTTGAAGATGCTAACTTTTAAACTGACGGACTTTCATACACAACTTCATCCCCCTTTTTAACCCTTTGGGGGTGGAATTATCAAAAACGCTGAGATACGTACAAGTTAATTTTCAATCGACAGCCTAAAAACAAAACTTGAAGATCCTAACTTTAAAACTGACGGACTTTCATACAAACTTTCATCCCCTATTTAACTCTCTTAGGGGTTGAATTTCAAAAAATCCTTTCTTATTCCTGGTCTACATCATAAAAGGAACCATCGTGTAAAATTTCAGCTTTCTAGATCCAAGGGTTTGGGCTGGGCGTTGATGAGTCAGTCAGTCAGTCAGTCAGGCCTTTTGTTTTTAATTATATAGATTAGAGCCTAGACAAATGAAAATCGCTTTCAAAGCGTTGAGTATTTTTACATTGACTTTCAACAGGATAGAAAAAGGCTTTTTAGTAGCTTAAATCAGTAATCAGATATAATTTTTGGACTTTGAAACGAGATCATGACCTTATGGTCCATCCAATAAATCACCCATAAGGAGTTGTAGAGTGCGTGAGCAAGGCCCTAAGCAATTACTTCAGAAAATTGTTTACGGTGCTTAGAGAGTTAACATACTAAAAGTCCTGACATCTAGGGGGTGAGGCGGAGTGGGGGGAGGGGGTTAAAGTTCCCATTTTTCAGTTTTTCGCTAATATCTTTTAAACGGTATGTTTTAGAGAAAAGAAGTTTTCTGCGCAATGAAAGCTTATAAAATTTCCTACAACTTTAGTCTTATACACTTTTTCGAATTACTACCAATTTTTTATATATACATTCTAAAATAGTGAAAATTTTCGAAAAAACTACTTTTATGAATCTCTACCTGTTGCCTGCTACTTTGTTTGCGTTATTTCGGGATAAAATTAGCCTAAAAATCCAAATCTTTAATCATAACGAATTTCATCCAAATCGGTTCAGCCGTTGAGTAATCAAAACTTGTATCTTTGATACATATTATATTTTAATTCGTTTAGGCTGTGAGGGTCCTGACAATGGTTCTTTTTCCAAGGCTCCCTCATCCTCAGTAGATGGTACTTGCTGAAGAGGCTCTACGTCGTCTTCATCATCGTCAACGTCAACAGACACGCCGTTGAGGCAATTCCCTTGGCACGCCGCAGAACAGTTCAACATTGCTTTCCGACATCCACATTTTCTACTACCACAATCCTTCGTGCAGCGGCAAAATATTGTTTTTAGTAGTATCTCTGGTGCTGGCGAATTGTCTTTAAGTTCTTCTAATTTGTCTCCAAATTTCTTGGCCAACTGTTTGATGATCGAGTTTTCATTTACGGTATTCAGTGACGGAGGCTCATCGATGAAACTAGCCACAATTCCAGTGACAGTAGACTTTTCTTCTTCTGATATTAGGGTTTGGTCAAGTATTATTCTGGACATTGCCGCCGAAGGCATGGATGATTATGGGAGTTTTAGCCAGTGAGATCTCGTTTTCTACGACAGGAAATATGGAATGAAAAGTGACGACCCGCTTCTGCTCCATTACCACTGGTAGAAAACGAGATCTCAAACTGTTACCGCCTTCACCGCTTGGAGGTAATTCAAGTAGTTTTTTTTTTCAATTTTCACTTTTCCGGACTGTGTAGTTCGAAAATAGGTAGGAATGTGAAAAAGTGTATAAGATAAAAGTTGTACATAATTTTATAAGCTTTCATTGCGTAGAAGACTTCTTATCTCCATGACGCACCGTTTAAAAGATATTAGCGAAAAACTGAAAAATGGGAACTTTAACCCCCTCCCCCCACTCCGCCTCACCCCCTAGATGTCAGGACTTTTAGTATGTTAACTCTCTAAGCACCCTGAACAATTTTCTGAAGTAATTGCTTAGGGCCTTGCTCACGCACTCTACAATCTCTTTGTTGGATGGACTATTAGTTTATTTCGGCATTTCTTCTCACGGATCAGTCAGCTAGAAAATGCGCCGGCACCTTCTAGTTTTTAAAATATTGACATGTAAAAAGTGTCTTAAAAGATCTACTTACATAAAAAATAAACATTCAACCGGTCAAGAAAATAAGAAACAATAGAAAATCAATTGTGTCTCATTAGCGGAGCTTGACAGATTAATTTCAGTAGGTACATTTTTGACTTTTCCATGATAGTTATCGTCGATAAAATGTCACTTTGTCTCGGCATTCTTATCGTTTGATTAAGATTTATCATCGCTTTGTTTAGTCCTTAGCGTGATTTATGGTATTGCTTATTCTCTAAAACTTCCTGAGTCTGTGACGTACCTATCTGAGTTTGTATAGTCAGTAGGAGAGACCTTTTTAGGGTTCCGTAGTCAACTAGGAACCCTTATAGTTTCGCCATGTCTATCTCTCCGTCCGTCTGTCCGTCCTCGCTTAATCTCTGTGACCATTAGCACTAGAAAGCTGAAATTTGGTACCAATATGTATATCAATCACGCCGACAAAGTGGTAAAATAAAAATTGGAAAAAAATGTTTTATTAGGGTAGCCCCCCTATATGTAAAGTGGGAAGTGATTTTTTTTTTTAATTTCAACCCTAACGTGTGATATATTTTTGGAAAGGTATTTAAAAATAAATAGGGGTTTACGAAAATCATTTTTTGATAATGTCAATAATTTCGGAAATAATCGCTCCAAAAGTAAAAAACAATGTGTCCCCCCCCTTCTAACTTTTGAACCATAAGTTTAGAAAATATGAAAAAAATCTGAAAAGTAGAACTTTATAAGGACTTTCTAGGAAAATCATTTTGAACTTGATGGAAACACAGTTTTGGTACAAAAAAGACAAAAAGTTGTACAAAATAATTTCTGGACTAAGTTTGTAGTATAATCGTATATGCAAGCATTTTTTTTAACTTCGTTTACATATTTTATTATCCTGAACGTATCTTTTTTCAAACAAAAAAAGAATTATTAAAATCGGTTCTCGCAATCCAAAATTACCACTGAAAACTTCTGGCACGTCTATGTATTAATTAGTAACCCAATTCCCCGAGAGATGGCGCTGTAGGTACTTATTACATTGGGTCGGGTATTATCGAATTGTACGTGGGAAATGGTGGGAACACTTATTGTGACGGACGGGAAACTACGGAACCCTACACTGAGCGTGGCCCGACACGCTCTTGTCTGTTTTTTTTTTTATAATAATTATAACTATATATTTCTATCAGCCCGCGACCTCCGTCACCGTGGAAGTCAATTATAACATAAAACATATCCCATGTCACTCGACAATGCATGCAGCTTTAAAGATTTTTTTGTAATTAAATCTTGACTGTAGAGACTTCTTTGAGAGATTCTGACCTCCTTGCGAGTCAGACCGCTAATATTTGAAGGAAGTTCCATTCGAACGTTCAAGCATTGTGTCAGAGAGAGTCGTAGGTTTGACGTCTAAGTAATAAGTGAATTTCAACAACCACGACCTCCACCTAATTTTGGTGGAAACCTTTGCCCCCGAATTTTTAATGAATACAAGAAGCCGATATGCAAGAAATACGTATCGTTAAACGGTACATATTTCCTGCACATCAACTTCTTACATTCATCAAAAATTTAAAAACAAAAATTTCCACCAAAATTAGGCAAAAATCACAGTTGTTGAAATTCACTCTAATAAGTCGATATAATCATAAATACGATAAAAGACTCCTAAAATATATCCCATTAAACTCTAAAGGGAGTTTAATTTAGTAGAATAGCTCCCATCCGTAGCTTACCCTAGTAGAGACAGCAAGAGTCTCTATAGTACGTACTGATCAGTACTTCCAGAGAGTAAGTACCCATTACAAACAAGCAAACAATTTTACCTTTTTATGATATAAAAGCCCCGCGGTTTCTGCCGCATAAGTTTCGATTTCGTAGGTATATCGGGATAAAAAGTATTCTATGTCCCAGGTAATGGTCTACGCATATGACTTTCATCAAAATCCGTTCAGCCGTTTAATCATGAAAGATAAACAAACAAACAAATCTTATCTCTTCTTTTCTCTGTATAATATTATATAGTTCAGTGATTATAATAATACTAGCTGCGCCCCGCGGTTTCACCCGGGGGAATATCGGGATAAAAAGTACCCTATGTCCTTCCCCGGGACTCAAACTATCTCTATACCAAATTTCATCTAAATCGGTTCAGCGGCTTAGGCGTGAAAAGGTAACATACAGACAGACAGAGTTACTTTCGAATTTATAATATTAGTATAGTATGGATTATTAGTTTAGAAATGTTTACTTAGTTGATGAGTCGTATATCGCAGTGTCGTTAGGTGCTTAATATTTAATTGTATCAAATGGATCAACATATGTGACTTCCCGCTTATGTTTATTAATGGCCTCTATTCTAATAGTTGTTACCTTATTAACATTTTAAGTGCCCAATTCATTTTCTTGCTAGAACATACGCTATATTATGTGAGCACTTAGCTTCGAGATGGCGGCCAGGGAAGTAATCGACATGTTGATAAAAGCTGAACAAGTTGTAGGAGTTTATAGAAATTACGTCGATCTGTCTATACGTCGTAAAATTTTAAGTCAAATGCGTATCATTATTGAATTGGTGGTATTTTCAGCTATTACGATAAACAACGCGTGTTATGTTGCCGACATATATTACACAAAACCAAATGGAATCGTCTATATTCAAGAATTATTTCACTTCGCAAACCACTTTAGTGGTCCAGTTATCATGATCAGTGGCATTTTAACCTCACGTTCTTACAAACTGTTCATAGACAACTTCATGTCCGTGCACCGTAACTTCCAGAACGAACCGACTTACATCAGATGCTCAAGAAAATTAAAAATCGGATTTGTAATCACCACTGCAGTGACTTTTATGGCAACTGTTTCTCTTAGAGTAGTAACAACGGTTCTCAATGTTCATTTTAGAAAGACGGAGTTATTTCAAGTAATTTCTGGTGGAATTCTGTCACAACTGATAGATTTATTTGTCGAAAATCGTTTTATTTTAGAACATACAATAATGTTCGTTCACATAACACTGGTTCGAGATTTGTTGCAATCTTTGAACAAAAGTATTTTTGATATTCAAGTAAAGTATAATGATATCGAAAAGAGGTTGTGCTTAGAAAGCAGCGAGTGGAATGATCTTCTTACGGTTGAACAAGTGGAACAGTGGGCTACTCAGTTTAAATGCTTAATGAGTTGCAGCAGAAATCTATCAGTTTGCTTCAATGTTCTGGTAAGTTCCTACAGAAACATATATATTTGTATGACGAAATGTCTGGGTTTCCGTTACCTTAAAATACTATCTATAGCAGTGTTCATAAGATCAGTGGAGCAATTCTCGTAATTTTACGAACGTCCACAGTCTGATCTCAGTCTCAATCTGTCTTCTAATTTCCCTACATTTTGACAAGTTTTTGACGTTTTTTGTTCGCCGAGATGAGACTGCGACTAGATTTTGAACGTTTTAATTTACGAGAATTGGCCTTCTGATAATTTACATTCCATTACCATTTAATCCGTTATCTACTATAGTGTAATGTATGCTAAGTTCATTTTTGAGTGATCATTAGTAACAAAAAGATCCTAATAAGTTTTTGGCTGGAATGGAATTTGAACTTTTTGGAATTGTAATTTTTTTTTATTCGTTTTTACATTCATTACTCACACCCTGACTTATTACTTGTATTTTTTTTTTTAATTAACATCGTTTTGCTTGTGCCATGTTTGTAAATATGTGAGCACGTATCTATCAGATAATTAATTTATATGTCATGGTTTCGTTTTTAATTCTTTTACCTATTGTGGTATAGTAATTTTATTTTAGGTGCATCGTCCTCACATGTTATTATATAATTAATGTACCCATGCAAAATATTGTACCTAAAACATTTTAAAAGAGTAACGGTGGAGTTTCTTGCCCATTCATCTCCATACGAAAACTACCTTTTAGAATGGGCGACTAGAATAAATTCTATTTTATAAGATAATTTTTGACGTTCAAAAGTGCCTTTTATGTGCCTATTTGAAATAAATGCTTTGACTTTGACTTTGAACTTTGTTAAATATTCCATTCAGTTTATTGTTCCAGAACTTGAAAATTATCTGAAATTCTTAATTCAAATATAGGGATAAAGAAGACATTGACTGATCTATGTTTTATTTTCAGATGTTTTATTCATTGGTTTTGGCCTTAATGCATTATATCACTGCGGCATCTGGTGTCTTCAGCATAATAATTAATTCGAATGTAAATATTGACTCTAGATTATCTTTACTTAATTTTCTGTGCTCATTCATTTGCTACAGTGCTGTTTTTTTCACAGGTTACGATTGAATGCTTTAGCGGTTTAGTGATAATACATGTATTGTTATATTCCGCATTTTGTCCATATTTCATTATGGGCGCTGGTCAAAATCTTCTCAATGAAAGTACAAGAACAAAAAGAAAATTATCCAAATTATATAATACGTTGTCGATAAGTAAGTGCATATTTTATATCTAAAACTAGTCACCCGTCTCATCATCAGTCTAGCAGTCCACTGCTGAATATTGGCCTCTCGAACTGCACGCCATTTAACTCGATTCTCGGCGATTCTCGGCAGCTCTCACCCAGCTTGCTACCAGTTACCTTTCAGCGACGCTAGTAGCTATGGGTAAGTTATGCCAGTAACTGAAAGTTGAGTAGACACGCTAGGTTCAACCATTACCACTTTCTGTACTTTGCCTTTGATGTAGGACCTAACCGCAAAAAAACGCAAGTTTAAGAAACAATAAAACTATATGATCGACTACAGTAAACAAAAACAAAAAAATATATGATATTGTTTTAGGATATTATGCTGCGTAGACAGTGTGTTGAAAACATAATACCTACTACTTAATTGGTACGATGGAAAAAAATCATGAACTAACCCCTAAAAACTTTCTTTTTACAATAAAAAACCATACTAATATACATACAATCATTATAATTTTTTGTCAGATTATTCTACAAGCAACATACTAAAACTCTAGTGTTTTAATTTTTTAGTCCAAACAATAGATTTTTCGTAAATAGATAATTGCTTCATATTTTGCAATAAAATACCAGCGTTGTGTCATCGCGCTTCTCTTTCTTTTCTATGCAGTCCGACAGTGTTCGCGCTTTAGGTCATGTAGTCCTCTTAAGAGGCCTTATTCAGCCGGTCTGTTCTGACCATGAAATTTTAAGTTAAGTGAGCTGCTAATAGTGTCAAGTCCTAGCATCAGGTGGAATGACAGATCACTTCTAAATCACTTCACCTAAGTTGAGGTGAGACTTTTCCAGAATAGACCGGCAAGTGTTTGTCAAATATATAATATATACACCGTGTTCCGGACGATATACATAATCTTCGACCAGATGTTCAGACCATGGAAATAAGCATTTCTCATTATGGACACATTAATGAATTCTTATTTTTTTAATTCAAGAGCCTCGTGTGCCAAGTCATCTTGACTTCAATTACTTTATACAAAACCTAGGAGTAAGTATAATAAAGAACTCAAGTTATCCATAAGAAAGATTATAAAAACCGAAAGAAAGTGAACCGACTTTATATTAAAGAAAGAAAGACAAGAAATAATAAAGTTTATTAGTATTTTAAATAATTATCATCATCATTAGCATTTCCACCCATTGCTGAGTGTAAATTTATTTGTGTCATACTTGGCATCCTGGTAACAATTAGTAAATAAAAAATTTATACTTTTAGAAAGTAAGATCATTAATTCAATCTTAAACCAAATTATTACATCATTTCGTAACATTTATAAGCCCATTTTCTTTGCAATAAATATGAACTCTTTCTTTTTGATATTCTAGGCTTTTTAAATAAAAACTCATTCTTTTGTTTTAGATCCACAAGCACCGGCAGTAAAAAGTTTAAGAAAATTATGTCTCCTGGTTAAAGTAAACCCTATCCAAATAGAATATACGTCTAAAATAAAACTAGGAATGTACCTAATACCTATAATTCTAGCTTTCTCAATAACTTACGTGATAACTGTTTTGCAGTTTAATCATTTCATATAGGATTTTTGGAAACAGCACAAATACCACTTAATACCAACGTAGCAGAAATGGAGTCGTGCCTGCAACACACTGTGAAAAATACAACATTGCGCTGAGTGTAATTTCATACACTATATTTACGAACAATACGCACATTAGTATCTACAGACGTAATAATGTCCGCACCTGCAACTCCAGTTTGGTTTTCGTTTACAGAATCTTCGTCATCTAGGTAGTATTATAATGATTTTACACTTTATGGCTGGCATATTCAATATCATCATCATCTGCCTAGACTTTTCCCAACTATGTTGGGGTCGGCTTCCAGTCTAACCGGGTGCAGCTGAATACCAGTGTTTTACATGAAGCGACTGCCTATCCGACCTCCACAACCCAGTTATTGGGTAATACGATACCCCTTGGTAAGATTGGTTGTCAGAATTTCGGGCTTCTCTGACGACCCGTAACGACTGTCAAAGATCCACGAATGACAGCCGGGACCAACGGCTTAACGTGCTTTCCGAGGCATGGAGGAGTCTTGTAAAGATGGTCACCCATCCACTCACCAACCGCGGCAAGCGTAGCTGAACCTGATCAATCGATCCGTGCGGCTGATATTACTTAGCCACAAGCCGGAGGGGCTTGTGGCTAAGTCCTGACATATTCAATAAGGTATACATATTTCCTAATGGTTGCTGGCCAAAATCTCCACTTACGCGGGTAAAACACTACACACAATGATACACAGTGTTACAGTTAAAATTTGCTAACAGCTTGTTTTTTATATAATATAGAAATCTGTGGAAAATGTTGTGGGTAGTATATTTGTTAAGTTTAATTTTAAGATAACACTGTTTATGCTTAATATACTACTGTTTGTTTTCCAAAATGTAATAAATTTAAAAAAAACCGCGGGGCGCAGCTAGATAGAAAATACAATCTCAAACCTAATAAAAAAAAAGTTAAACATATTAAAATTTAATAAATTTTTCAAGTTTATAAAAGTAAGCTTTAAAATGAGAGCTATTTGTTTTTACGGCCCCAGCGTCCATTAATTAAGAGCTCATGATTAAGTGCTTCGTGCGTTGAGTAAAGGCTTTTGATGACAACCATTGTACAATCACAACATTATTTTCTTGATGTATTCTGCACAAAGTGTTACCTGTACCAAGATATTTTAATTCAAGGGCCACTTGCCCACTTGTCTTGGAAATGCATGTTTCGATGTTCTTTAATAAAATTATTAAAATAAAACTGCATATTTTTCGTCTAATCCGGATAGATCTCACTCATTTTTGTAAGAAACAAAATATGCAATATTTACCGACGCCGATATAGCGTCACTGCCGTTTATAATTTTTTCCTTAAAAAAAATTTAGGCCGAGTTCTTAGCAAAATTATGGTCAGCCGCTAACAGTAAGCACCAATTACAAAATATATTAAATAAACGTCAGCCACCGACTGACTGTTCGTTGTTTTAGCATAGGTCTATTTTGAACTTGAGGCTAAGAACTGAAGAATAGAATTAATCACGTCGGCACGATCTTGTGTAAGTAAGACTTTCTATTAAAAAAAAAAAACAATGATTTCGATTTAATTGGGACAAATCATAATTATATGTAGATTAAAACAAGGAATGGACCCAATATTGAACCTTGAGGAACGCCCATTGACGTTTTATATATTATTGTTATATTTAATTAGTTACCGCCATTTACCAGAATTTTAGCCCGTCTTCTTTCCATTCAAGTATAATCTTTATTGATTGAATGTATTCTGTTGATTATTATCCAATAACTTGACAGTTACATTTAATATAATCATACTATGTATTTAAGTTTCTCATTCTATATTGTAACGTTTACTAAGCGCATAAATTAAGCTACAAGATGGTGGCAAAAAGTTTAGTAAAAACCTTAACAAGAGCTGAAAATTTCAGAGGCGTTTACAGAAATTATGTGTTACTTTCGAAATATCCCAAAATTGTATATAAAATACATGTTCTTTTTGAAGTTGTCATATTTGTTATAATTTAAATACATATGTTATTTCTGATCGAACACATTATTAGAATTTTAAAGATGCTACAACTATTTCACATTTTAAAAATCGTTAGTTGTCCAGTTATTATTATTAAATGTTCATAGACAACTTCATATCCGTGCATGATTACTTCCAGAACGAACCGACTTACATCACATGTTCCTAAAAGTTGAAAATCATTTATTTGATCGCAACAGTAGTGTCTCCTGTTACAAATTTATATTAAAATTGCTTTTAAATATTTTCATCAGAAATGAGGAGCTCAAACTGTTCGTCGTGGATTTCAAATATTAGACAGCAATTATATTTTTAAGAACAATTTCAACAATGTTCATCTTTATGTAGATAGTTGTACTGGGATTTGTATATGAATATTTTATTTGATTTGTGAGTTGTATAAATGTCTACAAAGATAGCTATTCACAACCATTCGACATCCTATCCTATCGAAAATATCACATTTCGATAACCTGTTTTTCCTTGCCCCCGACAGCGAACAGCTGTCGGAAGAATAGCGGGTGTATATTTGATTTAAACTGACAAAAGTTTCGGGTTTTGGATTTGTGAACAGGGTTTAGAAGAGTCCTACGATAATGTTGATTGATGTTAGATTCGGTACGGAAGCGTATCCAATGGTTTTGGATAGCTATGTAGGATTTGTAAGCTTGCCCATAATATGTCACTTTTTTTGTTGAATTTTGTCAACAGTTTCAGGGTTGTGTATTTAATTAAGTGCATTATGCAATGAGCAAGAACTTGCCATAAAAATTATAGCACACTCACTATATTATGTAGTTGGAGAATTTGCACAAAATTTTGTTTGTACTTATTGTTTTTAAAACAATCTCAAATGTAAGTTGCATAATTGCAAGTTTTGATGTATTTCAATAAATTATTAAAAAAAAAAGCGGTCTATTATTCTTATTAGTAAAATTATTGCTGAATTAATAGGTTTAGCTCTAGTTTATTCAATCACAAGCAACATATTTAGGATCTGTGTCAACATATCGAAGCATTTCGTGAGAATCACCCATGCGACAGTAGATAAAGTAATCAAATCATCTTGTCATGACAGGGACCCTTATTGCGTAACA
This sequence comes from Amphipoea lucens, assembly GCA_947508005.1. Classification (NCBI taxonomy): domain Eukaryota; kingdom Metazoa; phylum Arthropoda; class Insecta; order Lepidoptera; family Noctuidae; genus Amphipoea; species Amphipoea lucens. The sequence goes on from OX382367.1 coordinate 18,017,607, forward strand.
CTATTGATCTCAATCTGAATCATTTTGAAGGATATTGCTAATCCATTGCTTCATATGTTCGCAAAATCATCATCATCAGCCTATAATGTTCCCACTGCTGGGACACAGGCCTCCTCTCTGTGAGACGGAGTGGGCCGTAATCTACCACGCGGGCCCAGTGCGGGTTGGTAGATGTCACATGTCTTTGAATTTTTGGTTCTAGGACATGCCGGTTTCCCAAAATGGGTTCGCAAAATGTGTCTACTCAATCACGTAAATAACGCAATGAATGTTGTTGAACTGTCAAAATGAAACCCTTTGCTGCTGATACTGTGTTACGCAATAATCCCACAGATCATGCGATGACTTTCACTCACTCCTGATAGATTTATGTTGACGTCACCTAACGTAATGATGTCCTCGTTTGTGGATAATAATATTACAATAATAATATATTCTGCATAATCCTCTTGTACTAAATTTACGAACAAACTATTATTTATTTATTTATTCATAGGAGAACCAACAGCTATAACAGAAGCATAACAATATTATATGAGACATAAAGCCAATTACAGGTTCTCACGGGTAAAACCAGAAAATGTAGTAGAAATCTTAGGATCACTAACAAGCACGAAAGAAAAAAATACAAATATAAGGTATATAAGCACTATGCACTTTTAAAAAAGTCAGCGTTCAGCCGAGCACGTGCAGAATAGGTTTTGATGGTAAATGGGTCAAATGAGAATCCTTTGCAAAGAATATTAAAGTCCTTACTCGCTCGCACCATGTATGAGTTTATTATTATCCTAATCTAACTAAAACTATTAAAAGCCTATACTACCTCAGCTAAAATTCGCTCTTTATTTCGCTCATACGATACTGCTCGCGGACTGAGTGAGAGCGAGACAGAGTGCGGTGCTGGGCGGCAGGCAGCGCTAATAGTTTAGGAACTTGCTTTTTACAGTGAAAATAATGGTAGTTATAAAAAAAGTAAATAACATAAGACCTGCTTTAAAGTAAGTTCAGTTAGTATGCAAAGTTTCATGATCTAAATTGAAGTATTGTTTGAATGCCAGCGGTTTATTGTTCGGGTTAGAGGTAACTTTGGATTTTTTTTCTATCGAGAAAATTTTATGGAATCGTGTTTTCGTCTAACATAAGACTTTGCATTAATCCTCAACTTTACCATATATTTATTTCAAAATTAATGGTGCAGGATTTTCGACATAACGGAGGATCACGCTAAGCCATTTGAGGTAGTATAGGCTCTTAATTAACAAACTAAAATATCGCATTGAAAAATTCCTCCGCATCGCTGTTCGTTACGGGAAATGTCAACCAGTCGTTTGGAGATTTCTTTGAACAAACCGAGTTGTTTGAAGTCCGAGTGAGAGCCCGAGGGTTTCAACCCCAAACGGCTCGAAAATTATCATTGAAAAGCTTGAGGTTTGTTGGGATCTTCCTGATTAACTGCTCAGTTTCATCAATAAATAACAACTTATTCGTTTTAGGTGATATGTAGGCTGTAAGGATATTTTTCGTTGAGTGGTTAACTGTGAGTTTACCATGAAGGGCAAGGCCTTCCACAGAAGTAGTAGTATCAGGGTTTTATTTTCATTAAAATATACTCCTCAGCATAAATGAGCACACCATTCATATGCAGGGTGTTACGGAAAGGGTATATCAATACAAACGGGTTGAAGAGTGTATCTGGTCTAGAATCTCTGTACAAAATTTCAGTTCAAAAGCAATAACTTTGAAAATGCTTAATATTTTTTTATTTCGATACTTTATTAAATTTGAATCATTATCTGTAGTGTATCTGTGCGCCTAGTACACGCACATCACGCCGCCGCGCGCCAGTGCAGCGCCGTGATGTCGAACAAAAAAAAAAAATTTAAGCATTTTCAAAGTTAATGCTTTTGAGCTGAAATTTTGTACAGAGATTCCAGACCATACACTCTTCAACCCGTTTGTATTGATATACCCTTTCCGTAACATTCTGTATAATACAAAAACCTACAGCTTACTTTTATATGAACATTCACATAAATCATCCAAGTTATTTTGCTGTTTGTCAATAGGAACCTTCTCTAAAAAGGTTTTATTCCAAATATCCAACGCCAGACTTGGACCGATATCCTTTTTTTCGACACTTGCGCAACAAAACCGCAACTAAAAATAGTGCCCAAAAACTTACGGTGACGCATTCGAATTCAATTTGCGGTAGTCGGTAGTCCCAAATGGGAAAGTTTGCTTATTTTTAGGAAGAACTGTAAAATTTCTATCTTTATTTCTTCTTTGTCTTTGTTTTGCAGTAAAATAATGGTCAGGGTTTCACTTTGATTGTTGGTGGCTACCTCATCATCGTCCGCCTAGCCTTTTCCCAACTATGTTTTGGTCGGCTTCCAGTCTAACCGGATTCAGCTGAATACCAGTATTTTACATAGAGCGACTGCCTATCTGACCTCCACAACCCAGTTACTGGGGTTGTCAGACTTTCGGGCTTCTTACGACCTGTAACTACTGTCGAAGATGTAAGAATAACAGCCGGGACCAATAGCGGCACGGAGGGGTCTCGGTATGTAAAGATGGTCGCCCATCCACAGACCAACCTCGGCGAGCGTAGCTTAACCTGATCGATCGAACCGTACGGCTGTTATTAGTTGGCTACAAGCCCTTAAAATGGCGGTTGTTATAACAGGTGAATTTCATTATCTTTTCTTGGCTTGGCGGGTATAACGATCCAATTTAACGGATCGTATAGTATATTAGGGTAGGTACTCAATTTGACAGCTGGTATTGTTTTTAAAAGGACTTTCAAGCTTTTTATTGAAAAAAAAAAACGGCTGAGTAAAACCTTTATTGGTTTTTTTCCTCAGTTATTACGGAAACGAGATCACGGATACGACTCTGTATTGTTTTGTGTTTAAATTTTTTTCGTTAGAAGTCGTCAAGAGAATTTTTGATAAGTATTGAAAACATTAACTGTGCTCTTAGATTTTCGCTTTTACTTTCAATGCCTGGCCCATTGAAAGGAAAACTTCGGTTACAATAACCCAAAATAATGACCGAAATACCGATTATTATGAAAACCTAAATCTGCTAGGTATTTACATCACATAGTAAAAGAAAATATCGAAATCCATACTAATCCATACTAATACTAATATTATAAATTCGAAAGTAACTCTGTCTGTCTGTCTGTATGTTACCTTTTCACGCCTAAACCACTGAGCCGATTTAGATGAAATTTGATATAGAGATAGTTTGAGTCCCGGGAAAGGACATATGATAGTTTTATCCCAATATTCCCACGGGAAACTTATGCGAGTGAAACCGCGGGGCGCAGCTAGTTATACATATTTCTTTATCGAAAAACATTATTCGTATTTATACAACTAAATAGATAGAGAACGTCGTTTCCACAACAATGAACTGAATTGATTCATATTTCATAAATAAGCCATTAGGCATTGATGTTAGGAATATAGAAAAGAATAATATGCTATTCAATAGATAGTCGCTTTAGGGCCGGCGCTCACTGACGGCACGGCACAGCGTGTCATGGCAAAGAATTGTATTATCAATCAAGTTATTTTGAATCGTATTTCAATGAGTTTAGAATTCATGTTACTTTATTTCGATACCACGATAACGCGACTTGCCGCGTGATGCTGCGGCATGACACGTCATGCCGCTTCATTCCACGGGTTGCCGCGGCGCGCCATTGCATCCCGCGAGACGTATGGGTCACTTTGTGTCGAGGAATTATGATTGCTAAGATAGTTGAAATAAGGTTGAAACTTGTGCAGCCGTCATTTTGATTAATGGGGCGCAGTCCGGTCGGTGCGGGTTTTCAGCAGGATGCCACGGCATGTCACGAAACGCCGCGGATGCCGCAGCACAACCTGCCGTGCCATGCCGTGCCACGCCGTCCGTGAGCGCCGGCCCTTATAGGGTTCAGTAGAGGTAGCCTCGGTTCTCTTTTTTTATTGACTTCAAATGTGGTGGTATAGGTACTTGAATGTCCTACATAGTGACATCTCATGTTTTAGGAATAAATTATGTCTATCAATTTATTACATTTAGGTACCTATTTCTAATCATTCTCCGATACAAAATAAAATTATACTACAATACAGGGTCCCATTAAAACAGATGGACAAATTTTAACACAACGCTCAGTACCTCTAACCAAAGATATCCAAGCAAAAAAAAAAAAAAACACTGACTAAAGTGAATAAATTGCCGGCTCATTAGTGTATTTTCGCTAGTTGATTATTTTTCTTGTATCTAATGCGTTTTTCTCACATATTTTTTTTACCGTCGTCCTTATTTTGGTGGTCTGAATGATTTCTAAAATTTTGTCCATCTATTTTAATTGGACTATAAATACATAGTTAGCGAATGGCATGCAAAACTATTCTAAACTAGCTGCCCCGGCGAACTTCGTACCGCCTTAAATATTTTTTTTTTGTTATTTTTCACATGTTTTAATAATTATTCTGCTAGAAGAAAGATCAAATTCGTGAAAACTATCGGGCTATCAGTTAATTTTTTTTAGATAGCCTTGATAGTATTTTTTTAAGATTATTTTCTTTGAACACTAAGCGAAGTAATTGAAAAAAAAAAAAAAAAAATCGTTCATAACTTTTGAACCGTAAAAAAATTCACTGACATTCTCAGGGTTAAAAAGTTTGGAAATGACCTTGCCCACGCCCCTATTCGATTTGATCCATACTTCCAGGGACACCCTGTATAGATTTTGTTTTAATTCTGAATAACACACTAAACGACAGAATAAATTGAACACAATACAATAAACTAAAAAGTATGGCTTCTTGAATCCTGACATAATAACAAAACAGAAAATAATATAATAGGCTCAGAGATAAACTCGCGATTCGAAACTTAAGTCGGTGATTTGTTATCTTGTTATAAACTTTATTCTGCGGATTACTAAGTACCTAGATACAATGGCAAAGTTATGTCGTTAGTCCTAATGTTCGCAGCAGTTATTTAACTGTTAATAACAAGTTGTGGTTATTTTATTTATTTTGTTAGGACATAGTTCTGAATCATTGTTTAAATTAGTTTTTGATCCAATTCCAGTTGTTTTTCTACGGTAGCTTCTCTTATAAAAATATACGCAAGGAACAATTAGGTCACCACGTATTGTTCATCCTGATGACATTTTAGAAACAAAATCCATTCCTGCCAAAATTCACAAACACTCGATATGCTTCCGTATCGTATCGAACATTAATCATTGTTATCGTAGGAGTCTTCTCAATACTGTTCACAAGTCCAAAACCCGAAAATTTTGTCAGTTTAAATCAAATAGACGCCCGCTATTCTTCAAACAGCTATTTGCTGTTGAGGGGAAGTCAAATCAGGTTATCGAAATGTCAGGTTTTCGATACGATAGCCTGTCGTATGGTTGTGAATCAGGGCTCTGGTCAATTCTCGTTACGTGATGGTGATTTCAAATAGTTAAGAGGAAATGCGGGTGGTCGTTTCTCCAAGAAACGCCCTCGCCTGTTTTTTTTCTGGTTAATGACCATAAAGCAATGATTTTTTTATATTTTACAGAATAATAAATATTAACTACTTGTGTGTCCCAATGTTTTCCTTTTTGATGACACATTATTTTTATAAGCACTAGAATCCTCAAAAAATGCTCGAAATTGCCGATTTACCCCGCTGTCAACAAAGGCCTAGTGTACAAATTTGACAACTGTTAATGAAAAAAGAAAAAAAATAGGGACACAGTATATATCCTTCTTATTCAGTTTATGAAATATCTTTTAAATTGGTCCAAAATTGGAGGAGGAAATAGGCGAGAGCCAGACCTCGAATTACGACGTTTTACTTAGGCTTTTTCAAAAGTCTCTCCGACGTATTTCCTCCCACCCTTGCTCATCACTTGTTGGTAATCTAAGATACTTGCTTTTACTTTTGATAATATTACATAATAAAGGTGATTTCAAAACACTAACGTACAGGCTCCCCAAAGACGAAGCACTGTATTTCTTTATAAATTCAAATCTGTATTCATTTCTCTCAATTATAAAGCAACATAAATATTTTTTTTTAAAGTCGCAACAGTCTGTATTTCTAATCTGTATTTCCTTCAATCAAACAACTCGGTCTATTGTAGCCTGGTTCTTCACACCAGTTATAGATAGTTATGCTTCTTCCGAACGCAAAAGGAAAATTAATATTTCTTAAAAGTTTAGGCAAAACAGTAGAACAAAAATAAAAACAATGCAGCTCTAGCAGCGATAAAACTTTACAACGAGGAGGTTGCCAACTGCCAGGGTACAAATACAATTTATAGTCGTTGTCGTAGGTATACAGGGTTTTATGCTAGATGTGGCCTGCATCGTCACAGGTAGAAATTGCAAAAATGCCTGGTACATTTTTACAAGTTCTTTGTAGTGGATAAAAAGTTTTATTATTGCGTTTATTTATTTTATTATTTATTAAATACATTTTTTAATATTTTTGGGATTTTATCTTTATTTCTTGTATTAAAGTTATGTCTATCGCTTATTTCCCTTTTAATTAATAACAATACAAATGTCATTAATTAATTTACAATAAACTCATAAACACGTCTAAATTAGTCAAATAACCCGCCCCTAACTGTTCCCGGCGCAAAGGCTTAATATTTTTTTATAAAAAACCATTTAAAAATATTTTAAAAAATAGTAGTCCGTTGGTATCGGGAGCAGGGTCCAAGTTATCGGTGGTTAGGGCTCCAGAGACACGATGTGAACCGTATCGAGGAGTACTGCGTTCTGAATCAGACCCATGACCCAACCACCTAACGAGAGCCTCGAAAGATGTTGATCGAGACTTTGGCCATCAGGCCATTGGCCGATACGACGACCGGCACAATGTCCATATATAACTAGAGCTTATAAAAACTAGCTGCAACCCGCGGTTTCACTCGCGTAAATGTCGAACCCATGGGAATATCGGGATAAAAAGTAGCCTATATGTTAATCCAGGGTGTCAGCTACCTCCACACAAAATTTTATCAAATTTGGTCCAGCCGTTTGAGCGTGAAGAAGTAACAAACATATAAACACACACACACAAACATACCCCCACACATGCTCACAAACTTTCGCTTTTATAATATTAGTGTGATGTGATAAAAGCTTAAACAAATAAATGGAAATTAAGCTATCGTAAAACTAAAACCTGGTTGCGCTTACTTTATTCATGTAAACAACTCTGGTTGAATCTCAGAAGATTTTGTTGTCGTTTATTTTTTTGGCAACATTATAACTAAGTACGAAAGATATACCTCCGACTGTACCTCGGTTATTTTCAAACTAGGGCACATCCGGGGACGGACGGACAGCACAACCTTTGTGTTTTGTGCGGACAGCTTGTCTATTCTTAGACTTTGCGGGTGAAACCGCGGGGCGCTGCTAGCATTATTATAACTACTCGATTATTGCGATCTTTGAAAACAATTATTAAGTTTTTCAGCTACAAAGTAGATACCAAACTTAATAAGAAATACCTACCCAAACTAAGATATTGTTGTTATTTTATTATTTTCTAGGCACCACATCAATACAATTATTTCATAATTAAAAATTATAAGTATTATTTTTATTTACACACGTAAACAAACTTTTCACCCTAAACACCACCACGCCACCTCCGTTCCATCGTAGGTAAAAATAGCGACACATTTAAAAGCTAGGTAAAAAGAAAATTCGTTCCTCTTAGCAAAACCATTCTGTTACTATAAATAGATGTTCAACATTTATCGCCTGTTACATACATCGTTTATTAGCCACCGTGTAAAGCGCTGCTGACGACGTTTGTCACGTACTCATGTTACACAATAAAAACCGGTCAAGAGCGAGTCGGACTCGCGCACCGAGGGTTCCGTATATTCTGAAACGTGAAATGTTTTATAATTTTCATTGGTGAGGTCCGTATTCGTCCGAAAATTTTAACACTGCGGTGTAGAATATTGCAGTTTTAGGTCAGCGCCATCTCGTGACTGATAGTGGAACTAATATAATTTTGTTGGTGATTTCTGAAAAAGTGTGCTATTTAGAGACATAGTTTGATTTTTCCTGTAATTTTTACATAAACTTCTATCACATAGAATAATTTCAGATTTTTCTCTAAGCAAACTTCGGAGATAAGGTGGGAAACGGCATTTTTTTACATTTTTCATAAAAAATCGAAATCTATGCGGCCTTAAAAAAAAAATGTTTGAGAATATGCAAACAGCGCTCTTTCATATGATACCCCACATGCCCTAGTAGTTTCACTTCGAATTTTTAAGACCCCCTTTCAGTCCCTGTTGCAAAAAAAATGTTCATATTTATATTTCTTTCTTATTTGCAAAATAGTTGGGCAAACGTCATCTAAAACTACTCCAAATTTTAAGTTGATAGCATTAGTAGTTCTTGAGATATCCAGCTGTGACAGAGGGACAGACAAACAGACATATTGAGTTGCACCATAAGGTTTCCTTTTTACGGTTTTGGTACAGAACCCTAAAAACTGTCACGCTGTTGTATAAAATGTTCATAATAACTGTGTAAATTTGTATCTTGAAGTCGCCTTTACACTTTTGTTAATATGGTAACACAATCTTTGTGAGAGAGCTCGTCTGAGGAAGTGCTACCACCATACAATATTTTCTGCTGTATTCCCGTTTGTAGAATTTGCTATACAGCTAGGGTTGCCTACCGTACTCTAAAATAGAGTATTGTACTCTTTTTCTTGTAGATATACTCTACAGGGTGAAATTGAATTCATGGGCATCCTTTTAAGGGGTTATTGTACTCATCAATATGAACAACTTTTACTATGAGACTAAACCTAAAATCGCGAAAAATAATCAGCTGTTCCTTGCATTTATGTTCACATAACTCGTCAAAATGTAGGGAACAGCTGATTTTTTTTCGCGATTTCCGGTTTGGTCCCATAGTAAAAGTTGTTCATAATGATGAGTACAATGACCCCTTAAAAGAATACCCATGAATTTAATTTTTTTCCTGTATAATCTATAACCCTAATAGAGTATGCTAAAATACTCTTTTTACATAAACTGATTTTTAAAATGGATGACGAAGATAATCTCCTAAAACTCCGCCCCTAAGACTACCCTCTGACCAATATTTTGGTTATACAACAAAACAGAAATTAAAACCCATTGAACAATCGTCTTCGAAAATGTCCAAAAAAACTTTGAAAAAGTTAGAATTTTTTATTGTTTATAGACAAATATGTTTAGAGTCCTACATATCTTCTAAAAACGATAAAAAATTGTTATGTACCGTAAAAAGTGCTGAAAAATATTTTTTTTTAATTGAATAAATGGTACTCTTTTTTATTAATCTGTACTCTTTATTTACCAAAAAATCTTAATTTAAAAAGTTGACAACCCTATATACAGCTGAGACTTGTCATATATTTCTTCTCTGGGATATCAACGCATCTGCAAATCAGCGATGCCTCTGGTATTGGCTTCATACTTTGTAATCTATACTAATAATAAAATTGAAGTTTATTTTTTTAATTTTTTGATTGTTTGAACGCGCTAATATCAGGAATTACCAGTCGGATTTGAAAAATTATTTTGCATTTAAGGGCCCCTTTTCCCGAAAGTCTTCCGTCGACGACGTCCGGCAGGACACTAGCGCAGTGCGCGCGAGCCGTTTTTCACGAATTTATTTACTTAATATAAAAAAATAAGTGCAAAAATAAGTTGTATCTATCCAATAATATCCCTGTCAAACCTAATTAGTATATGAAATGTTAAATTTTCATAAAAATTGCATTCCCACAAGTCTCATACAACTTAAAATACTTTCAAAATCGAATTTACTTCCTGATTTTTCTTTATCGAGCAAAATATTAAATATCTTATTTTTAACCAAAAAAGTCACTAGATCTCACATGTATCTATACTATATATTTTTTTACGAATTTATATATGGTGATTTCTCTGAAAACAACTCGATCTAGAAACGTAAATTTCGGAAAAGGGGCCCTTAATTGCCCAATTCTAGAGGAAGGTGGTATTTAACATCACGCTATGACCCTTAGTAGCCGTGCAAAGAGAAAAAAAACATCAGAAAGAACGCTTAGCAAAAACGAAGTAAATAGCGCGTACGGGCGAAGTGATGCGACGGGGTGGGTCGGGGGAACAAGAAATGTCTCGCGGACGAAGTCGCGGGCAGAAGCTAGTAAATTATAATATTTCTAAGATTTATACTGTACTAGCTGCGCCCCGCGGTTTCACCCGCATAAGTCTCGATCCCGTGGGAATAGCGGGATAAAAAGTATCCTATGTCCTTTCCCGGGACTCAAACTATCTCTATACCAAATTTCATCTAAATCGGTTCAGTAGTTTAGGCGTGAAGAAAAGACAGACAGACAGACAGAGTTACTTTCGCATTTATAATATTAGTTTGGAAGTTTGGATTTTACCAATTTTTATTTTTCGATAAATATTTATTATTATTATTTACTATTATTGCAGATGCCCATGGCTAGTCTGTCGTCTAATAACTTTAAAACACCAGGATAAACCCAAGTCTATCATTGAAACGAATTCAAAATTTTCCAAGAACTTCATATTCCTTGTAAACAAAACATGCAACTGCAGTCGTAAATTCCACATCAACTAACACAAAGACGTACAAATATTTACGGAACACTGCAGCGTGAAACCGCATGTCATTTATTAGTCACGGCGTCGAGCGTTGCGGACGCGCACGTCACGTCACACAAATAACGTTGTCACGCTGTTGCACTCGGTGATGTCATGTTACTGTTTATTTAACATAGAGAGAGGGTAATTTATTGTTTACGTTTACTTGATGTTGTAAAGTAATTTATTTAACAGTTTTTTATTTATAATAAAGCCATGATAACATGTGTCACGCTATTGTACTTGTTGTTACTTCGACGTCGATTAATATGTTCATCTTTGAATAATTATACAAACCATATTTCTATGAATGGCTGATGAATAAGTACCGCATAACTGCAATAAACATAGTAAAGAGGCACTTGTTTTAATGAAAAAGATTAAATCAATACAAGATTGATATCACGCTGCACTCGTTCACGCCAAGTCACCGTGATTGCGTGTTAACATGAATAAAACGAGATGATATCCGTTTTATAATTTAAATAATATATGCACACAAAAGTTATTCTATTCGTAAATTAGAACTTTCTCTTCCTTATTATTAATTACAATATTACGTAATATAAATGGAGGGCCCGCAAGAATAACGTTTGACTTAATTGTCTTTATAATTGGATCGTTAATTTTAATTGTACCACAGAATACTTAAAGTACATTGTACTATGCGTGGTCCCGCGTCTCGTTATTGACGGGCAATTTTTATTCAGGACAATCACGACCTATCATAGCGTTTGGTTCGGATAATAGCCTTGATTGAAAATAAATAAGGGTTATTGAATTAAAAATTCTTCTATGTCAACAAAGACTGAGATCTATAAATGATACTTAATGCGTACTTTAAGCCATTAGTCCTGCGCCTGATCTCTCTCCAGTCGTGTCGGATTACGGGGGTATTCCACAAAAACCACCAAATGAAACGTCTATCGATATCATTTATTACGAATCCTTCATGCTTTTCTTTATGTTTCACCGTTGATGCATTTCGAGGAATAAAATTATAATATTTTTATTAATTTTTTTTCGAGGTATACTTTTGGTGCGTTTCAAAGTTGGTGCGTTTCGAGGAATACCCCGGATTACGTGCTATCCAGGAACGAGAGAGTGCACCTGTGTTTGCGCACACACGTGCACTATAATATCTCCCGCGACGAAGGCTAGTCTCCGTAGAGATTGGCCGCCATGGCTGAAATACGGTCTGGAGGACTATTAACCCAGGTTCACACGGGCGCGTTTCTACCGCAGCGATTTGTTTTCGCGCACTGTGTTTTCAGCGCACTGCATAGCGCCGAGAGTTTAAATCCAACAGTGTGTTTTTTGACGTGCTAGGATGCGATCTATTGGATTCTCGATGCTTGGCTCAACATCTAGAGTTCAGTTCATCCAGTGCGCGATAAAATCCCGCTGCGATATTTTGTCGTGCGTGCGTACGTAGGCTTAAATCTTTGAAACTGAAGAAGGGTAGTGCTATTCAAAAGCCTTCGTTTCGAAACGAAGACTTCTGAATAGCACTTCCCTTCTTCTAAAATGTCTTATGATATCTGTTTCATCATCATAAGAAATGTTACAATTTACTTATCCTGATAAAATCTTGATAAACAGTCTTTAGGAGCTTGAGAATTGTTTAATAACCACGAAACTATAGAAAAAGAACTCTGAAATTTTCCCAAAAGTGGCTTTTAATGGAATCATTTAAGTCTCTTAGATATTTTCACACAAAGGAACCAAAGTATTCCTCTCCATCAAAATACAAAATTTACTTATTTATTAATAGGAAAATGTTGTATTAAAATTGAAATGAATACCTTACCTTTGTAAATACTTTGAAAGGCAACATTAATACCGTAGAGACTGATATACTTAATTTGAATTTAATTGCCAAATTAATGTTTGACTTTACTGAGTAAACAATCCTATCTGTGAATCTCTCAGTAAAGTTGGCAGGTAGTCAATTTAAATGTGTTTACTGTTTATCGCTAAGCCACTATGGCTGTTTTCCGTTTATATGGTATACTATTTTTACTGCCCTCTTGGTCTCGTGGTTGCAAGCGCGACTGCTGAACGTGGGGTCGTGGGTTCGATTCCCGGTTCGGAAAAAGTTTTATTGGGTTTTCCATTAGAAATTTCTTGTAACAGTCCGGAGTTTGGAAGTTGGCGGTTTAATAGGTACCCCCGTGCCTCGGAAAGCACGTAAAGCCGTTGGTCCTGCGCCTGATCTCTCCCCGGTCGTGTCGGATTGCCGTCCCATCGGACTATGAGAGTAAAGGAACGGAGAGTGCGCCTGTGTTTGCGCACACACTTGTGTACGATAATATCTCCTGCGTACTTGGCTAATCTCCGTTGAGATTGGCCACCATGACCGAAAGCGGTCGGGAGGCTATTATAGTATTTTTATCTCACGAATAAACGCGTGCTTTACTTGTGTTTACCAAGTGTAAAAACACGCTGTGAATATGTGTGTAAGTGCAGGAGCTCTCGGGACCATCTGAGACAATGGACGCGTGTGTGTGTGTGTGTGTTATGTGCTGACGCTACTCATCTTCACGCACACATTCACAGCGTGTTTGTACACTTAGTTACCACAAGTAAATCGCGCGTCGCTTCGTGAGATAAAAATATTGTAGCGTAAAATATTACGCTACAGTATTTTTATCTCACGAAGTCGATACGATTAAAAGTTGATTTTAAGTTTAAAAGATGTAGATCATTAAAAGTTTGAGTTGACTAGTAGAACCTGAAACAATTGTTAACATTTTTAAAATTGAATAAGAAAGTCAACTTTTAATTGTAACAATATAAATTTCTCACATTCGAAAAAAAATGTATCTTGTACTAATGTTAGGAAAATATTATGTTTTATATATGAAAGGGCATTTCATGGTAGTCCCATCGCAAAAATAAAACGTAAAATGAGCTTGGTTATAATTTTTTAAAGATGTCTCTGAAGAATTTTCTCAAAAATTAAAAAAAAAAAACATATTTATGTATCCTAAACTATCAAAAATCGCGGAACATACACGAGGTATTTTCGGATACCCCTAAGCATGAGAAATCTAAATTTTTTTATTGGCGTCACTATCTGGACCATCCTGTATATTGTACTAGCTGTGCTCCGCGGTTTCGCCCGCATAAGTTTCGATCCCTTGAAAATATCGGAATAAAAAATATCCTATGTGTTAACTCTGGTTATAAACTATCTGTGTGCCAAATTTCATCCAAATCCGTCCAGCCGTTAGTGCGTGAAGAAGTAACAAACATACATACACACTTACATACTTTCGCCTTTATAATATTAGTGTGATAGTGTGATATAATATATGTGGTAATTAGGTAAATGCTTTGCTTTGCTTTGCTTTTAACATTCGTACAAAACATCGTACGACATCCGCATGGATTCACAGTGGTGCCGTACGATGTTTTGTTTGTTAAAAAGTTATTAATTAAGAAAAAATTACATATTCAATACAAAGTGACTGTTTCTCTTAGTGCTTGGCGTTCCCAATATTTGTTTTTAATATTATTTTAATTTCCTGCGTGGGCTGTGGCAGTCACTTCTATTAAAAATTGTTTCCACTGTAATGAGTAAATTAAAACTCTTACAAGGAAGAAAATATTTGAAACAACTGCGCAGAATTTTCATAAATTTTTTTGAAGTCAATTAACATGTAATAATTTCTCATTTATGTATGAAAGTTTAATCCTAACACAACATAAGTTTACACACCTTGCGCTGTAAACAAGAAGATACTACATTTACTTTTGTCTAGACAAGTGTTTACATTATGGAATATGTTTACATTACAACTAGCTACTTTTCGGTAAAGTAAAGTCACTCTACGTAATATCTGTTTTACGTGATGCCAAATCGCAATTGGTTAAGCTACGCTTGCCACGGTTGGTTTTTGGATGGATGATCATTTTTACATCCGAGACCCCTCCGTGCCACAGAAAGCACGTAAAGCCATTGGCCCCGGCGTTCATTCGTGGATCTTTGACAGTCGTTACGGGTCGTCAGAAGCCTGAAAGTCTGACAACCAGTCTTACCAAGGGGTATCATATTATCCAGCATAGTTATCTACGGATGAATAAAGAAACCTTTGAACATAATATACTTATTTATAATATTTTCTATATCCAAATTGTATTTTTAACGAACGAACGCATAAAAATTAGAACGAGTTGGGATTGATTTCGGAAGTCGGAACTATACACGCGTACAGTACCTACTGTAGAGGCTATCTATGAAGCCTTACCTCTTTTTGGGACAGGCTGGTTATAATTGAGGGCGTGTTCCATTCGAACGTTCAAGCGTGTGTCAAATATTTTGATGGTGTTTTTCAGTCTGACGCAACTGTCTCATAAAAAAAGAAACTATGAAACGTGTACTAAACATAATGGCGCCTATCGCTGTCTCGCTTTAACATTTGCAGTCTGTGCATAGTCTGTGTAATTTTTGTTATGTTGGTATTCAGTTTTAGTACAATTTTCATACAAGCGACGTTTTTCATCTTTTTCTATGGTACTCCCGTCTCTTCTTACATACAATGAACATTACTTACTCTATGGTGTTTTTCTTGTCACATAAAAAGTGCTAGAAATAAGTTGATCTTGTAAAGTCTCCTAATATATTAAATGAAATTCTACAGGAGATTGATTTAATAAAAGTGCTCCCATCTGAAGCACTATAGTACGCACGACTAGCTCGCACCTATTGTGCGAGGTAACATAGTACTCGGAGGGTCGGGATAGATCGAGCGTATTCGTGTGTGTTCGTACGAGTCAAATTCGTACGAAAACGCATCCAAATTGAGGTCGGCCTTGCTCCTAAAAGCGGCATGACAGATTTACACTCACACATAATCTTGCGGGGTTAATTGGACACCGGTTACGGTAATGTAAAATTACAGTTCAAAGTGAGAGTGTCCGTAGGGGAAGCTACAAACCGTTTAGTTAATTATGTTAACAGCTGACGTAATTTTAGTAACAAGTGGTTTAAGAGTTTTTTGGCACAAGCTGGCTCCATTAAGGCGACTACACGACCTAAAGCGCGGTCACTGTTGGACTGCATAGAAAAGAAAGAGAAGCGCGATGACACAACCGTGGTAATTTATTGCAAATATGAAGCAATTATCTATTTACAAAAACTCTCAAACACCAAACAAATAAAAAGCGTATACTAAATTTCGGGGAATTAAATTGTCTTTTAGATGGTGAAAGTTTTATGAAAATACACCCGATAGTGTTTGCGTGATTATCGTTTTTATGTCCGCGGTAGACATTACTTTACAAATTAATTACACTATGTTAAAAAAATATAATTGCAAATATTCACATATCAAATTACGAAGCAAATGGTCTAGTATAACATTTATTTTTTTCAAAGAAATCAGTCCGGTCGATTAGACGTGATGTTGAATTTAAAATCATTAGAAGTCGTATATCTGCGCCTTAAGGTGAATGTGACATGGTAGACCGCGAAATTTAAATTTTCTTAAGTTTTTTGCAATTTGCAGATCAGTGTCAGGTTGTATCTTGATCCAAATATGATTCGCGACTATAATAGACATGTATTTACAGAATCATAGTCATTAGAATCATTAATATATCTCTTTAAGTTAGATTTCTATCATAAACACTTCCATACGAGATTTGTTCTTAACGGTAGAAATCTAACTTAGAAGGATGTATTAATGATTCTAATTATTATAATTCTGTAAATATGTACCGGTTATAGTCGCGAATCATATTTTGATCAAGATACCTGAACCTGACACTGACCTGAAAATTGCAAAAAAACGTAAGAAAATTTTAATTTCGCGGGCTACATTTTACCCATTCACCTTAAGGTTATTTATTAGTGTACGTTTGTTAAGGGATTTGTGATGACTGTGGTTTTGTGATTAGGGAGGTTTTCGTGTGGGCACTGGTTAGCAACATACCTGTATTACAAAAAGAAAATGACAAAACACTTTACGGCAAAATGGTTTTAATGCACAAAAATGCTTACATAACTAATTGGCCTTCAAATTGGCAACACCATCTACAAAGGCAGAGTAGTGGTGGCTTATTGAGAACGGCCGCGACTTATACGTAGGTCGTAGGTTCGAACCTTGACAGGGGCTTTACTTAGAGTAATCAACACCACTGCTCTCAAAACAGTGAAGGAAAATATCGTGAGCAAAAAGAAAGAAAAAATCAAAGACATGTGACATCCACCAATCTGCACTGGGCCCGCATCGTGGATTACGGCCCATTCCCTCTCACTCAGAGAAGGCCTGTGTCCCAACAGTGGAAACATTCTAAGCTGATTATGCTTACCGATATAAGAGTTATGGTGCAATAACTTACTCAGTATAACTAATAGTACTTCTCACGTTTAACGTCATAAAATTTTTATCGTGAATATGCTGCCATAACAGGATTTTTACTCTGCACGATAAAAAAATATTGCCATCCACAATACTAAGTTTCCAAAGATTAGAGTTTGTTGCTTCTGCTCTTTATTGCATAAGCATAATCGGCCAATAATGTTCCCACTCCTAGGTCACAGGCCTCCGCTCTTCGAGAGGGTGTAATCTACCACGTGGGCCCAATGCGGGTTGGTAGATGTCAAAATTCGAATGTTTGGTTCTAGGACATGCCGGCTTCCTCACCATGTTTTCCTTCACCGTTTTGAGAACAGTGGTGAAGTGCTTGTCTGCTCGCTCTTTATTGAATCATCTTTTATAACGCCCAGTAAAGAATTGGCTAGAACATTCCTTTTCAAAACTAGGACTTTACTACACCTACGACCTAGAATATAATCAGGTACCATTACATTCAACCAAGTACACTCCCACACAATAATTACGGTATAGCATGTCTAATGGGGCTATTTAAATCCATGGAATACAGACCCATACGTCATTGGAGTAGTTATAAAATTTGAATAATAACTGTGTTATTTTACAGTTAATACGTTTGTTATTGTATAAGTTTACATACATTACATATTGTAAGTATGGGAAAGAGGAATAGGGGGAGTAATGCTCTTAGTCCACATTATCCAACTGGCAGCGCCCCGCGGTTTCACCCGCATAAGTGTCGATCCCGTGGGAATATCTACATAAAAAAAAATAAAAAAAAGTATTTTGTTTTTTTTCTGTTATTGCGCCTACTGTGTATTGTCTCTGCATCACCCTAAGGCAGACTGGTAGAAAATGCCCAAGGCATTAAGTCCGACTTTGTAGTTTTTTACTTGTGCATAAAGTTTTAATAAATAAGTAAATAATATCGGGATACAAAGCGATGATGGTGATGGTGTGATGTGCTATTCTGATGTATAAGCTATATTACTGTAGTTTTATCAAAATCGGTTCAGTAGCTTTTGCGTGAAAGAGTAACAAACATACAAACACACTCACAAACTTTCGGCTTTATAATATTAAAAAAAAATATCAGGATAAAAAGTATCTTATGGTCTAACATAAGATACTTTTTATCCCGATATTTCCACGAGATCGTGACTCATGTGGGTGAAACCGCAGGGCAGTGCTACCATTTTATATTTTTGTTCAAACAGTAAAAAAATATTCAATAAAATTCCAATGAAAACCAGAAAATAACACAAAATTATAATTCAACTAAAGTACATATTATAAATTAAATCCTTGTGAATAATGACAAACAGTTTTAATAACAAGTACTTAGCAGGGTCCACTTTTTGTTCCTGAAGAAACTTGTGCTAATAATGACGAAAGTTGGAAACTAGCACGGGTGGTACTCTGAAACTGTAACAGATATCTTTTGAGTAAATAAAGTAACTTCTTGTTGCAATTGTTACCATCAAAGGATGAATTATTTTGTGAGTTACTTCGTTAGAACTGTTCCGAAATTATTAATCAAGAAAGTTATTCGGGACGCTAAGAACTTGCCATTTATAACTAACTAACGAATACAAATTTTAGGTAATTCAGTAGTAATAGTATAATTGTACATTCATTTTTTTTCTTATTGCTGAATGTGCCCGCTCTTGACCTTCATCACGATCGATGGACAGCGATGGATGAGGTCTATGATGGAACGAGCATGCCCAGAAGATGCCTAAGGCACTGGAACTCCTGTGCATCGACGAAACCCAGCAGGCTGCTTGACGCCGGAGCCCGGTGGGAGCGTGGTCGCAAACCAGGCGGGCGTTAGCCCTACCACCGCAAGGGAAGAACTGGCCTGTTAAATAAGGTATTGGGTGTGACCGTCCAGGATGCGCCGAGCGCGAGCGTTCAGTTGAGTAACTGGCGGAACAAACTGTGCTACACGAGGAGGCTTCTTCATGCATCTTCATGCATAAAAAATCCCGAGTATAATTATAGAACCGGTCGAAGTGACGATGCTGGAAGGCCTATATCCCGCAGAAGACTTCTTCCGGTTGGAATGATGATGATAATGAAGTCACCTGTTACGTCACCAGCGTGCAAATACTAGGTTACTTTCCTATCATTGCCCTCAAACGCCAACCACAATCATATAGAGTACCTAGACACGCGGTACATCAAATTCTAGTTATTTATAACGACTTCAATAAACTAAAAACATCCCTAGTCACCAGTAGAGGCCCTAATTACTAGTGTACTCTACCAATTTAGGGTGATTAGTGGAACGAGTTGAAACTACACGCCACGACAGTTGTACATAGTTGTTGTTACTAATAATTAGTACGGTAGAACGTTATTAAATTGTGACGTGCGTGGATTGTTTGTACAGGTACCTATCATGCAGTCCGCATTTATAAATAATATTATTAGCTGCGCCCCGCAGTTTCACCCGCATAAGTGTCGTTCCTTGGGAATATCGGGATGAAAAGTATCCTAATCCAGGTCATGGTCTACTCAGGTGCCAAATTTCATCCAAACCGGTTCAGCGGTTTAAGCGTGAAGAGGTAACAGACAGAAAGACAGACACACTTTTGCATTTATAATATTATAGTATGGATAAATCCATAAACCTGTATGTTCTTGTTTTTATCTTGAAACCTTCGTAGGCTTCGTATAATTAGTTACACAGGAGTTTTACGTTGAAACAACAAAAATTGTTTTCCCGAAAACTTTATGGAGCAATTTTAAATAACTTTAGTTTCAACTCCTGAAATTCCAACGAATCGCAACAAAGTTTCATTAACAAGTCGGCGAACAAAACCAAGCTAACATATTAGTCAGTCATAAGTTTGTGAAGCCACAGACTCGTCAAAGGTTTGTAACCGCAGAACCTGCCCTTGTAAAGGTCCAGTTATTTATTTATTGAGGGATAATAAACAGCTACAATATAAAATATGACATGTTTTAAAAATAGTATAAGGAGTGTTAACAATATTGTGGCCCACTACATTATCCGCATATTACAAACAAAAATGCTAATATCAAAATGTTATACAAAAGTATCTACCAGAATTTACCAATTAAACTTTTTTTTAACCTTTTGAACGCCATTGTCACATATATGTGACAAACGCAATCTTACCCTGAACGCCACCGTCACAAATATATGACAAAATACACGTCGCACGGGTCGCACCATATTATGAAATAAACAATTTAATCATTACTTTTGTGTGTTTTTATTTATATAACTTAAAAGTTTAAGCTTCCGTCTATATTGTATTGCATGAAACTAATATAAATAAACCACCAATATCGAGAAATTTGTTGTTTTAAGTGTGTGTGTGTGTGTGTGTTATTTTGTTAAAGAGGCCTGGCGTCAGGGGTACGGCGATACGTTTATACTCTGGTGTTCAAAAGGTTAAACATACCAAAGAAGACTGCGAAGGGGTACCGACTACCAAAGGCCAAGGGGTATCGTATTACCCAGTAGCTGGGTTGCGGAGGTCAGACAGGTAGTCGCTCCATGTAAATTACTGGTTACCTGCATCCGGTTAGACTTGAAGCCGACCCCGACATAGTTGGGAAAAGGCTAGGCAGATGATGACCAAGAAGACTGGGCAAAAGTGTGGTCTAGGGTCGAATACCGATAGTGTTTTAATATTTGCATAGGGATACCTCATCTTTACCCTTGTGTTTGGGCATCAAAATCTGACCCGGTAATTTTGACAAAAATAATCTTTTAGAATTTTAGAATGTACGGGATTTATTTGGTGCTCCGAAAGAAGGATTTTCTCTTGTGCAAAGGGGCATCAAAATCTGATCCGGTAATTTTGACAAAAATAATCTTTTAGAATTTACGGGATTTATTTGGTGCTTGCAAGAAAGGATTTTCGAAAATTCATCCCCTAAAGAAGTTAAATAGAGGATGCAACTTAATATGCAATAAAAATAGGTAATACATATAATATCAACTGTACATTTGAATTATGTTAGTATTATTAGTACCTATACTTAACCGATTTCACACGGCCCATTTCGGTTAGAGTATAAACTTCTGCGGTAACCTCCAAATACTTGGCGTTTTAGTACCATCTACATTGTTCTAAACGTTGTTTTGAATATAATGCGGTATTACAGGCGTTTGCGGTAAATATGTGAAGGTATTAAAGGTGTTACATGGTGTAAATATTATACGAGTATGAGTAGGTGTTTGTTTTGAATATATTAATATCGGAGGACGTGTGTGTTTTTAATGGGTACAAAAAGAAGGTGTATTCCACTTAGAGCAACGATTTCAGCTGCACTTGAGCGAAGGGCACCTAATCTATTCCACTTATGGCACCGAAACAAAATTTGTTGCTGTTCGATGGAATAGTTAAATTTTATTCAAAACGGCCAGTACAATGCAGTTCTCGATTTTTTTACGTAAACCTCATACTTATACACACTACTCATTTGTATGGTGTACATAATAAAGAGTATTCTATTCTATTCATATCACTTTTGTTTAGAAACATTTTATTTACTACCTATTCCATTACAGACAGAATACAATAAAGTCTCCCGTAATAGACTCGGAAATCATGAAAATAATAATTACGAAATATATTGAACACTAGCAGCGCTCCGCGGTTTCACCCGCATAAGTTTCGATCCCGTGGGAATGTCGGGATAAATCCTTCCCCGGGACGCAAACTATCCCTATACCAAATTTCATCTAAATCGGTTCAGCGGTATAAGCGTGAAGAAGTAACAGACAGACAGACAGATACACTTTCACATTTATAATATTAGTATGGATTAAACGAGTTGAAGTGTTTTTGATGCCCTTTTAGCTAAATATTGACTGTTTGTATACCCTGTGGAATTAGATTTTAGATTTCTTTTATTTTTGATGAAACCTTATTTTTTTTTATCGGTTCCTGGTCGTAGATAAGTAACCGCCCTGTCCAGTAGTTTTCTAGATTAGATAGGTGAACACTTATATTCGTTCAACGACAGTCCTTATTACGACTTTTCGTCAGTTATCGACCGCAAAAAGTCGCAAGAATATTAACTTATTTATTTATCAAAACTTTATGGATAAGTAAAAAAAAATACTGTACTAAGGCGGACTTAATGCCTGAGGCCCCAAGGCCCCACGCGGTTCCCACGGCTGGAGCACTGACATGGCCTACTCTATTCGAGAGGGAGTGGGCTGTAATCTACCACGAGGGCCCAGTGCGGGTTGGTAGATGTCCCATGTCTTCGAATTTTTGATTCTATGACATGTAGGTTTCCTCACGATGTTTTCCTTCACCGTTTTGAGAAAGTCGCTATTAAGCCTATATTAGTAAAGATTTCCTCGTAAGCTTCCCCCAACAATATATTCTTATTATTTTCATCATCATTTCAGTAGAAAGACGTCCACTGCTGGACATAGTCTCCCCCAAGCACCTCCATTTCGACCGGTTTTGTGCTTCTCGCATCCAACGAGTTCCTGCGGCCTTCACAAGGTCTTATTATTTTACAAAAGAAAAATCCAAAAGAATCAGATCAAACTGACATATTTCATTAACATTTAAAGTAGCCTGAAAATTATAATTATTATTAAAATGGTTTTCAGGTAGCAACAAGGATTATTTAAAAATCTCTTTCAAAGTCTATATAAAAATACCGTTGCCAGGTGCTAGTGACTTTTCAACAGAATTACAAACCAAACAAAAAAGGTACCTACTATACTTACCTAAATAAATTAAACACAAAAGTAATTTTCGTTTATAGAAAGCCTCTCCGAACAATAGCAAAATATTTAGAAGGAGCACTGAACTTGTCCGAATTTGTTAATAAGGGCAGAATTATTTATTTATTTATTTAATACTTCAAGCACATAAATGTACAGAGGCGGACTTAATGCCATAGGCATTTTCTACCAGTCAACCTTTGGGTGATGCAGAGACAAACAGTGGTAGGTGCAATTAATGAACCAAAGGCCGGTAATATGACTCGATGTATTTTTTCAGGTGGAAACTTTCTTTCACCGTTAAAAAACATTTCGTAGTTTGGGGTTTGAAGGTTTTGGCCCTAAAATCAGCCGCCATTTTGATTTTTTTTCAGAATCGCGGTGCACAACAAAAGTTATATATTTAGATAGAGGACACTTATACAAACAAAAAATGTATTTAACATAATATCCTAAAGCGTCAGGTTTCGGAGTTATTCACCGAAATATAAGTCGAAAACAACAAGATTTTTTTTTGTTTTTTTTTTCCCTCCTGGTAAGCATATTGAACTAATGAGGTAATAGAAACGTTATGAAACCTTTATGGAGAAGAAACAAATGAAGAATAGACATTTTTTAAATAAATAATTAAACACGGCAATTTATGGTTCGTTTTTAATCCCAGAGAGTAATCTGGCAAGTGTAATGTCAAACTTCTATACTAAAAAAAACGAAAACACAAAAGTCTCTGGGATTAAAAAACGAACTATAAATTGACGTGTTTAATTATTTATTTAAAAAATGTCTATTCTTCATTTGTTTCTTCTCCATAAAGGTTTCATAACGTTTCTATTACCTCAATAGTTCAATATGCTTACCTGGAGGGAAAAAAAACAAAAAAATCCTTGTTGTTTTCGACTTACATTTCGGTGAATAACTCCGAAACCTGACGCTTTAGGATATTATGTTATATACATTTTTTGTTTGTATAAGTGTCCTCTATCTAAATATATTACTTTTGTTGTGCACCGCAATTCTGAAAAAAAATCAAAATGGCGGCTGACCTTAGGGCCACCCTCCATACAAAAATCTTCAAACCCCTTTGTGTCTGATACTTTATAATAATTAACATAATCAAGTCTGCTCTCTATGTCTAATCTATCTATACAGGATAATTTTGTTATCACTATCCAAATTTTTACAGGGTGTTCTACCCATGAATATGAACAACTTTCACTATGGGACCAACTCTGAAATCACGAAAAAAAAAATCAGCTGTTCCATACATTTTGGTCAAGTAGGTATTGAACTTTTGTATGAAACAGCTGATTTTTTTTCGTGATTTCAGAGTTGGTGATAAAAAAATATCCCTATCTAACTAGCCTGTATTGTCCCACTGCAGGGCAAAGGCCTCCCTCTCCCTTTTCCACACAATTCTGTCTTTTGCGAGTGCCGGGCCAGTCCCTACGGTAGGAGTCAAGCTCGTCCCGCCATCTTCGTCTTGGCCTGCCGCGATGGCGTCGTGCGTTTAGTGGGACCCAATTGGTGGTTCTCTTAGCCCAATTGTCATCTGACATGCGGCAGCATGTTCGGCCCAGTCCCACTTGAGTTTAGCGGCTTTCTGGGTAACGTCTGTTATTTTGGATTTGGGACGCAGTATTGTGTTCCTTATGCGGTCAGAAATTCGAGCCCCCAGGATACTGCGCTCCATGGCTTGCCGGCAAACCTCGAGCTTGGCACCTCTGCTGAAGAGTCAAAGACCTGTTATCTATGTAGGTGTGCAAAAATTTGCAATCATATGCGCTTGTAGCTATTATACCGGATGTTTTTTTTTTTCCGGTTCCAAATTTTTACAGGCTGTTCCACATATGAACACCGCTGCATTAAATGTTTCACATCAAAAAGTTTATGGCAGCGTTCACAATAAGGTGCACTTTTTGTGCGATCAAGTCTGTGGTGCCCAAAATATCTCTTTGATAAGTAAGCTTATCAATTAATATATTACCTATAGTAGCCGAAAATTAGAACGTGACATCACCCTATGTTTATTTCAATTATTCTAGGTATATCCTGTTATTATTTTATCTACAGTTTCCATTTTATTGGTACTTACAATAAATTAAGTGCGTCACGGATAGTCTGTCGTCTGCGCTGCACCTAAGCGGTATACTGCCCTTGTAACAGCAAATGCAGTACCTACTAGCAAAATGGCGGTTTCGAGAAAAACGCGTTTGTGTTTTTTTTGAAGTGAAAACTTCTTTAGCGGCGTTGCACACTTTTTTGTAATGGGTAAAAAATGTTAAACTCGCGTCAGGACATCGCGTCAGGACACGTGACCGTCAGGAGAGATTCCCCCCCCCCCCTCTTTCTACGGCGGCGCCAACCGAAGTGAACCAAGTGAGACACGATAATGGATGGATGGATGGATGGATGGACGGTGACGGTGGTGTCAAGTTTTCACTTCTGCCGGCACTCCCGGAGTGCAACCCGTCTTTTTTTTTTCAAATCTTTTCATTTTCATCATGTTCCAGCCATAGAAAAAAAAATCTACGTAGAGCTTGAAGTCTCCCCATGTCATTTGTGACAAAAATGGAAAATTGCAAAAATGTCGATTACTGCATTTGCTATTACGAGGGCAGTATAGTCGGCCGCCGATTATGAAAATGTACGAAAAACAAAGGACGGTATGTCGGCGGCTGAGGTTGTTTTTTCATACATTTTATACTGGACAGTTGGCGGCCGAATATACGCTTTGATGTGAACGTCGCCTTAGGGTCGAACTTAGAACCTCTTCTTTCAAAGTATTTGATAGTCAGTAATAAATTGTTACGTAGAATTTCTACCAGATATACTGATGCTTCAATGGGTACAACGTCTAACGAACTAGGTACCATACTAGATAAAAGGTTTTCCGGTCCAATTTTCTGCAAC
The DNA here is from genome assembly GCA_947508005.1 of Amphipoea lucens. NCBI lineage: Eukaryota > Metazoa > Arthropoda > Insecta > Lepidoptera > Noctuidae > Amphipoea > Amphipoea lucens. The sequence goes on from OX382367.1 coordinate 18,043,279, forward strand.
GGAACAGCCTTTTACCTTCCTAGCCCTTAAGCTAGTTGCACCCTTTTCGCTCGACCAAGCGCATTAATCCTTTTTCTGTCCTTTTTATCTTAACCATCTGTGACCAGCCTTACCAGCATTTTCTTCGACGAAAAAACGAATTTATAATGACGCAATGAAAAGACGCTTAATGGAGAAACGATTTTTGTTTTTTTTCTCTAATTTGTAATTCATTACCGTCTTTCCGGCCTTCCGGGTGCGTCTACGAATACAAAATAATTTCTTCTAATGGTTTAATTAATCTTCAATTTTGTACTTTTCTACATCGTTCGCTTGTCTACATTAAGTCATCAGTCATTATGGGACTATGTTTTTCATTTTCGTTTTCGTCAAAGTAACTTAAATAAAAAAAATTAAAAAAAAAATTAAAAAGAAAAAGTAACAGGGCTCAATAAAGGAGCGACTATTTAATGGTTATCAGCTGACTAGCGTTCTTGTATCGACTTCTATTTGAACGTAGATACAACTGAATATTGTTATTTTACATAGAGTGGCTTTCCTTTTGAGCCACAAGTATGACCCAATTTCTTGTAAAACGATGTGACCGGTGTACGAAGGGATTCTGCCTCAGCCTTTGTATAGCTCTGTTGGGGTTCGGACACTCAAAATTCTGACCCCTGAATGCCATGGAATATAAACTAGAAGCTTGAATTTGTGCACCAGCATGAAGCTATAGTTTTAGTCTTCGATATTTTGTCAAATGTGACCTCAACCCCGAAAAAAAAGGCCTTAAGAGGAAATGCGGTCGGAGAGACTTTTTGAAAAAGCCTAAGTAAAAAGTCACAATTCGAGGTTTGGCTCTCACCTATTTTCTCCTCCAATAATCGACGAATTTAAAAGATATTTCAGAAACAGAATAAGAAGGATATATACTGTGTTTTTACTTTACTTTTTACTACTTATGTTTTTCTTTTTGATGATACATTATTTTTTTAAGCACTAATAAAACCCTAAAAAAATGCTCGAAATTGCCGCTGTCAACAGAGGCCTAGTGTACAAATTTGACAACTACTAATGAAAAAAGAAAAACATAGCGACACAGTATATATCTTTCTTATTCTGTTTATGAAATATCTTTTAAATTGGTCCAATATTGGAGGAGAAAATAGGCCAAACCTCGAATTATGACTTTTTACTTAGGCTTTTTCAAAAAGTCTCTCCGACTGCATTTCCTCTTAACACTTCTTTTTCTTAGCGTGTCGATGGCAAAACTTACACGAACAAATATAGTATTTTATTTTTGTTTGGCTCAAAATTCAGCAACGCGGATACCGTTCGCTGACGCAGCCATTACATCTTGACACTCTGACAGACCGACAGACAGGCAACATAAAATATTTATTTTCCGTTTTCCGAGTGTAGAAAAGCGGGAAACAGCCCGTAAAAAAATCTGATAATACCAAAGTTTTCACGGCAGCCTACAAAACCGTTTATTTATACATTTATAGTCGAAGTAACGTCCGCTGGGGTTCAACTGTTCAAGTTAAAAAGGTCTGAATGGCGGTATCTAACTTATCGACAAGTTGACAGGCGTGAACTAGTTGGAGGACTGGTTATGTTGGTTTGTGGTTATCTCTGTTGTTTCCAAATGTTCTTTGTTATTTTTGTGTACGGCATGTGCCAACATTTGTGTGTGTTTGGATTTTTTGTGTGTGCGTTCTTACCTACATGTGTCAGAATTTCAAGGTTTGATTGTGGGTGTACATGTTTTGGTCGTATTTATAAGCATTAATAATAATATAATAATATTTTTTTTTTTTTTTAATTCAACATAAAAAAAATTGTTTATTGTCACATATAAACAATTTTTTTTTTATGTTAAAAAAATTGTTTATTGTCACAAATCAGCAAATAGTTACAAATTTGTATTCGAAGTCTCCTTTTAGGCAGATAATGCCTGTGTTAGAAGGCTCCGCTCTTCCATAACAATGGTATAGGTAACTAATTTAAGCGTGACGTGTAGTGTGATGTGAGGTGTGTGTTGTGACGTGAAGTGGTGTGTGTGAAGTTACAGTATTGTGTGTTGTGATATGAATGTGATGTATGTTGTGATGTGAATGTGGTGTTTGTGATTTGATGTGAATATGATAACAAATAGAATGAGTTGTATGAAAAATGTGTGATGATATTAATAATATTAAGCAGGTAATTTAATTGTTATTTTACCTTGTAGGTTCGATTATAGTCAAATTCCGATGATCTCCGGCCACCATAACGAGGGGCTTACAGGCAGCGAAGTTGGGGCTGTGTCGTCAAAACAGTCAGGCCCAAAGAAGTGGCAAGCAGTGTTCCTGCGCGCTTTTATGGGAGGACGTGCGGTCATGCGATAGCGGGTTGATAGCAGTCGAGGTTGCGGCGAGTGTACAAGTATCTCCCGAGCCCTCGAAACATAGTGGTAGACAGAACAGTGTGGTTTCCGTTGTTAGGAGTTCGATATAACCCTCCGTTCTCCCCAGGCGGAGAGTATCCATGAGGATTTTCCGACGGAAAAAAAGGAGAAAAAAAAAAGTTTTGAAATAAGTTTGTTCAAGGGTTGGTATGTGTTTACATGGCTGAATTGCTTAGAGTGCAGGTGGTTTTTATTAGTGTACTTTAAGGGTGAATGCTGTAAATGTTTGTTTTTACGAGAAAAGTAATACTGTACACGTAGCGAAAAGGTAAATGAACTTTTTGCATTGCTTCTAGCACCTTTTAAAAGGGTCTTGGTGAAAAATTGCTAGGCGCTTGTATATTTTTTTCGAAATAACGTAGATATAATTATCGGTAAATATTAAAAACTTGAGTTAATAAATAAGTGAAAAAGAAAAATAACACGTCTTACCTACCATTACAGCGCCCCCTGGTCTAATCCTTGATATGCAATGGTTGCTGTAGCACCACGAACATGAGTCTACAGGGGTTAGTGCAAATGTTGGGGTTCATTCAATTAATCGAGTCTGATTTAACCACGCTGCTGGGATCGGTGTATTTCATTCATTTAGGAGAAATAATAGAATGCGCGCAGCAGAAATGAAAAATAGGCATTTGTTTCAAGTGTCAAGAGAGTGTGTTGTGTTCCGTGATTTCTAAAGTAAATAATTGCCATCAGCCCATCATTATGCCGAAAGTGATTAAATGTGCTAGCAGGGATATAATCTTGAAGTCAAACGTCGCGCGCAGACTTATCTTCCGCGCACTCTATCAACTCAAAACATAAAATAAAATGTATCAATACAAAAGTATATACGTTTTATTTAAGCAGAAAACTGCACGTGTCTACTTACCTTGATTCTTCTATAACAGTAAATAGGTACCTACCTTTTATTCAACATTGTACATAAATCGAAAAGGACAAATATTTAAGACGTGTTCCGATTGTGTTATTTCTTCAGGCGTGTTTTAGGCTTCAGGAGATCTTTACGACTTTTGTATTTACGGGAAGGTTTATGTCGAAACATAATCCTATTATCAGCCTTGTCGGGTACCACGTGTGACCTATATTTTTTTGGTATTGTGTTTGAATTTTTCGGAATACCTTCGATTATTGTTGTGTATCTTTGATCAGCAAATAAATGATTTGATGGATTGATAGTCGGGTACAAAATAAATAAATATCACTTGGATAATAATTAATTATATATTTTTTTTATAAGTGTAAGGGAGCTTGTGTCTAAGTGATAACAGCGGCACGGATCGATCGATCAGGTTAAGCTACACTTGCCGTGGTTGCTCCATGGATGAGTGACCATCTTCGCATAAAAAGACCCCTCCGTGCCCCGGAAAGCACGTGACGCTGTTGGTGCCGGCTGTCATTCGTGGGTCGTTAGTAGCCCAAAAGTTTGACAACCAGTCTTACAAAGGGGTATCGTATTACCCAGTATCTGGGTTGTGGAGGTCAGATAGGCAGTCGCTCCATGTAAAATACTGATATTCAGTTGCATCCGGTTAGACTGGAAGCCGACCCCAACATAGTTTGGAAAAGGCTAGGCAGATGACATTGATGATATTGACTTGGATAATAAGTGACTTTGTTAAACGGGACTGTTATTTAGACATACTATGTTTCTTAAACTTACGCTCTAAACCCAACTTCTGAATTCTTAAAATACTTTGGAAATACCAACACATAAAATTACAAAGGACAGTATGCAAATCTGACCAATACCTTTCAAAATCGTCTTATGTTCGCAATCACTCGTAAAAGAGTTACTAGCCTCCCATACAACATTTAACGTTCCCGTCGCTGGTGTCTGAAACTGTATAAAAAGCGGGCGAAACGACCACTGAATAACATATGAGCTAGCGTTTATAGCCATCTGTTCCGGTCGCTGTTTGATTATGATTAGTATGACGGAAAGGAATGGGAAGTTATTCAGCTCTTTAAGTTGTTAAAGCACATGTTTTTTTGTCGTTAGAACTTACTATCTGCGCCCCGCGGTTTCTCCCGCGTAAGTGTCGACCCCATGGGAATATCGGGATAAAAAGTAGCCTATATGTTAATCTAGGGTGTCAGCTACCTCCATACAAAAATTTATCAAAATTGGTCCAGCCGTTGGAGCGTGAAGAAGTAACAAACATATAAACACACACACACTCACAAACTTACGCCTTTATAATATTAGTGTGATTTGAGGTTAGGTCATAGGGATGCAGTGAGCAATTTGGAAGGTCTGACAGTCCAGGTAGGGTTAAAAGAATAATATGCTCAATTATACTGAACATGATTGCCCCATTGGTTAAGTGATCGCAAGCGCAACTGCTGAGCATGAAGTCCTTTTTTTTTTTTTTTTGTTGTCGGAGGGAATCCTTCAAAAAGCACCGGATCTCCTGGGAGGGAGGTCGGGGAGTGTGGGATTTTTACCTAACTAAAACCACCCCTGTGATCACCATCAGCACATAGGGGTGGTCCCGGTTCCTCTTAAAAGACCAATTCCGGAACGCCCGTGCAACGCCTGTAAGGCACATCCCTGGGGAGACTGTAAAGACTGTAAAGGGGCCTCCCCTGAGCCTCGCTCTGCACGGCAGCACGTGACCACTGTGCCACCGTTTTCCCTGGGGTCACTTGGTGGGCGGACAGAGTCCCCACTCTCTGCGTCCGCGACTCCAAAGGAGCATGATGTCCTGGGTTGGATTCCCAGGCCAGGAAAAGTGTAATTGAGTTTTATCTTCAAGAATTTCTCAGTAGCAGCCCTGAGCCTGGATTTGTGACCGGTCGATGGCAATGGACTTGATCCCCATTACATAGGACTTAAACACGACTGGCTAAAATCTGGGTGTACTAAGACTGTACGTACATTCAGCACCAAAAGTCGATTAACACTATCATTTTTACATGTTATTAAATTATTGACAACAACTTTTTTCAATAAACTGATTTTTATCTTTTCACATAATAGACAAGAGTATATATTCTAAAAAAAATTCTTCTGCTGCAATTTTGAACAAATATTTGCTCAATAACTAAGATTAAAAAGACTGAAGTGTTAATCAACTTTTGATGCTAACCGTACAAGAGTGATGCGCGCGATTTTTACCGACTTCACAAAAAGGAGGAGGTACTATGTTCGGCTGTTTGTACTTATGTTTTTTTTTTTTTTTTGTACGTTTTTTCATCGAATACTCCGCCAATTGTCGACGGATTTTCAAAATTCTTTTTTGTTCCAAAGTAGATAGTTCTGAGGTGGTCCCACTGTCACCAAGTTAGGATCTGATGATGGGATCTTAGAGAAATCGAGGGCAACCCTCAAATTTTATAGGCTCACTTATTGTTTTTCGCATATTTTATGAAGTATCTTGTGTATTTGCGTATGGTTGTCACCATCTCAGGTAGCTGGGCTGATGATGGAAGGTACAACTCCTTAACAGTAAGAAGTTACTCAAACAGGCAAGGACTGTTTTAGTAAATTGTTTTGATGTTTGATAGGGCATTTGCCACATTTAGTCTCATGATCATCAAGTCATGATCTGATGCTGCAGTCAGGATAGTCTGCATAGTACCTAACTCCTCGACAACTAACAGCAGATATATCGTGTTTAGGCTCATTGAAAAGGGCTCGATGTGTGGATAAACGTAGTGTTAATGAGGAACACCGAAGTACATAAAGACCTGATGCTGAAGCCGGGAGCATCAGAAAAAGTACAAACCTTGAAATTACAGCACTCATGCATGCTTACAGGCTCATTTTAAACAGGACTAAATTTTAAGTTCAATGCAATGTTGACATAAGTCTGGCCTGATGCTGCAGCCAGGATTATCAGTATCTAGTCTAAAAACATCAGGTCAGGATTTGATGATGGGATCCTGGAGAAATCGAAGGAACTCTTCAAATATTATAGGCACACCTATAGCGATTTGGGTATTTTTTATAGTAACTCGTGCATTTGCTTTCGGAAAGCACTATTTGGTGAAGTGGAACTGATGATGAAGACCACAGACGGCCACCGGAGCTACTCAATAATATCTAAGTATTTCACGGGTTGCAATTTGATTACTTTAATATAATTGCTAAGCAATTTATGCTCGTCACAATGTGAATGGTGATATGGAGCTGATGGTGGACCTGGAGAACTCCTCAAAAATTAACTCCCTACATCGGGAAAAGCAATATTTTGTTTGTAAAAGGCGATGAGCACTAGGCTATTGTAACTTAGATAAATTATAAGCAGACCCACTAAAAAGCGTGAAATAAAAACTTTTTAAGAAAAAAAAAACCAACTTCCAAAAAAACACTATTAAGTGAAAAATAACTTTATATTCGGAAGTCGGTGGCAAAAAACTAAAATACAGATCCAAAGACACCGACTTCCGAAATTAAAGTTATTTTTCACTTTATAGTGTTTTTTTGGAAGTCGGTTTTTTATATACTAAACATTTATAATTCGAAAGTTCTGCTAAAACATTTCCGTCCTTCAATACGTAGATACTAAAAGTTTATATTACAAATGACATTGCGAATAAAAACTCCAATTCTCTTGCGAATAAACTTTCGATTGGATGACATTTGACATTGTTTTGATGCCTTCAATGTATAGCAGTTGACCTGCGTATATCTTGGTCCCATTTCGCCACCCGTCACTCGACCAACATACACTGTTTAGATCGTGATAAACCTGTTGATGCCTGTCCAATACAGTATCATAACGCCATATTGTATTACCATGAGGGACACTGTAAGATTAAGCGCTCCGTCTCTGAATATAATATTCTCAATATATCATAATCTCAAATCACCATAATCGCAAATCATCACATTATCAAAACCTCATAAGTACTCTCAAAACACCACATTCGCAAAACACAACATTCTTATGATACCACATTCAAAGTACAGTCATCAACATTATAGAATAGTGGTGAGGCTGACGGATTTCTTGCTAGTCAAATTTTCTCAGAAATGTTACCGGTTTTACTTCTGCAGAAGATAAAATCCGATGAAATGCAGATTCTGAAGTTAGCCAACCAGTTACCTAGAAGGGAGAATTGAAAATTGAAGACACTGACTTCAGATGCCCATTACTCTTAACCGTAATGTCTATCTTTTCTCCTTTTCCGTTTACTATTTCTACGATAGCAATCAGGTCTTAGTTTTTCCTGCTTTGTACTCTTCATGTGCCCAGTCCATATCCATTTTTGCTAATCAATTCAACAAAGAAGACGGGAGACCAAAATAAACATTACAGCAGGCCCTAACTGCATCCTAATTGCGTATCACACTATCAACCAGAATCTGAATCGTATCGTGGATTGGTTCGTATGTTCGAAAAATTTGCCTGCTCCCCAAAGTAAATAACGCAATGAACTCAAACTCAAACTCAAAGCATTTATTTCAATTAAACCATTTACAGGCACTTTTGAATTGTCAAGAAGTCAATCAGTCCGAAAATATGAAGCTAGTTGCCCATTCCAAAGCGTAGGTACCTATGGAGAAGAACGGGCAAGAAACTCCATGGACACTCTTTTAAATCAAAATAATGTGGTTACAAAGTCTTGGTTACATCATGAATGTTGTTGAACTGTCAAAACGAAACCCATTCCTACAGCTTTTTGTGTTTTCCGCAATTACCCCGGAGGAGAGTGGCTCGTGATTCTATCACGAGCAATTTCAATGGATACACAGGAGCCCTTTGCCAATAGGCATGCTGAATTAAAAGACATACTTTAATAACATACAACAATGAAATCAGTTCAGAATAAAGAGGCTTACAATAATATTATCTATGTAATACTAGCTGCGCCCCGCGGTTTCACCCGCATGAGTGTCGATTCCGTGGGAATATCGGGATAAAAACTATCCTATATCCTTCCCCGGGACTTAAACTATCTCTATACCAAATTTCATCTAAATCGGTTTACTGGTGTAGGCGTGAAAAGGTAACATACAGACAGACTGACAGACAGAGTTACTTTCGAATTTATAATATTAGTATGGATATAATCCATTGTCCTTACTTTTTCTAAGATTTTTTAGTGTTTGGCCAGACTGGCAGCGTGGGCGCAGGGAGGGCGCGGCGCGGCGAACTCAAACATAATTATGTATGAACTTTCTTTGAGTGTGTCCATAGCCGCCCGCACCCGTGCTGTGCACCCACACACCGCGGGTGCGGGCGGGCGGCCCGCGCGGGGACCGGAGTTCTCAGACTAGTTCGAGCTTTTTTCTAGTAAAAATAAGTCTTCTTCATCCATATTATAATTTGACAAACACGGGACACGACAACACGCAGAACGCAGCCGCGCTCCACTGCGGATAGGCAGCCCGCGCGCGTTCCCGCACCCGCGCCCGCGCCCCATTCTGGCCAAACACTTAGTGACGTATTTTTCGTAGGCAAAAAAAATTGATAACGTAAACTAATAGGTTCGTCTAGCTGAAAGCTGTCATATCATATCCAACATGACATGTTGTCATGTAGCAACATCGATAAATTGAAAATCAATCACGTACCGACCCAATCAGTATCAAAATCAGTAACAGGGCTGACACACGATTATCCCGTATCACGAGACATTATGTGAATTCGATTACCTACATTATTTCTAGGTTGAATAATCCATATTAATATTATAAATGCGAAAGTGTGTCTATCTGTCTGTTACCTCTTCACGCTTAAACCGCTGAACCGATTTAGATGAAATTTGGTATAGAGATAGTTTGAGTCCCGGGAAAGGACACAAGATAGTTTTATCCCGATATTCCCACGGGATCGAAACTTACGCAAGTGAAACCGCGGGGCGCTGCTAGTCAGCCTATAATGTTCCCACTACGGGACACAGGCCTCCTCACTTTTTAAGAGGGAATGGGTCGTAATATAGGTGGGCTTAGTACGGGTTGGTAGATGTCACATGTCTTCGAATTTTTGGTTCTAGGACATGCCGGTTTCCTTACGATGTTTTCCTTCACCGTTTTGAGAGCAGTGGTGAAGAGATAATTTACATAAAGTAAAGCGCCTGTCTGGGTTCGAACCTCGTAACTCGTAAGTCGCGGCCGCTATCACTTGAACACGGGGTCCGACTAATAATAAGAAAAGTTTATAAAAAAGTAAATCGAGATATAAGACTTACCATCATTTTTGATGATGATGATAACGACGGGTAATAATCAGAAGGCCAATTGTCGTAATTTAAAACGTTCAAAATCCAGTCGCAGTCTCATCTCAGCGACAAACAAATGTCAAAAACTAGTCAAAATGTAGGGATATTAGAGGTATTTTTGACAAATTGAGACTGAGATCAGACTGTGAACGTTTTAAAATTACGAGAATTCGCTCTATTTATTCTGTCCCAGAATGGATTAACGATCTTAGTATATGAGGTATGAAATCTATACTAATATTATAAAGAGGTAAAATTTGTTTGTAAGTTTGTATGGGGTAATCTCTGGAACTACCAGTCGGATTTGAAAAATTCTTCTTGCATTTGATAGCCCAATTCTTGAGGAAGGCTATAGGCTATTTAACATCACGCTATGACCCTTAGGAGCCGAGCAAAAAGAAAAAAAAGTCAAAAAGAACGTTAAGTGATAGCGCGGGCGGGTGATGCGATACGACGGGGTGGCTCGGGGGAAACAAGAAGTTTCACGCGAACGAAGTCGCGGGCTGAAGCTAGTATCCTATATTTCGTAACTAGGAGAGCAAGTTAAACCGTCGGTCTGGATCGTCATACAAATAAATATTCAACAGTCCCGGACAGTCAGAAGCCCGAGACGATGCTGGATTTATCGTAAGGATTTCGGTATTTCCCAATAATTCCGTTGTAGAAACGCCAAGCACATCAACCTACTACAATCTGTCAAATTTCTTTAATAGATTTTCAACTTTATCGCTAAAGCATAAGGTTCAAAGTTGATTGCGAAAATTTGACAGTTTCTGGTAGCTTGATGTGCTGGCGTCTGTACCTAGAGGTAAGATGGCTGTCGCTGGCTTTTCGAATATTCAACGACTAGCTTCTGCCCGCGAATTCATCCGCGTGGAATTTCTTATTCCTCCGACTGCCCGCGCTATTACCTTGTTTTCTTTCAGACTTTTTTATTTTTGTCCCGACTCCTAAGGGTCTTAGCATGATGTTAAATAACCTTCCTCAAGAATATGGATATCAAGTGCAAAACGAATTCTCAAATCCGACTGGTAGTTCCAAAGACTAATGTGTTCAAATAAAAAACCGGCCAAGTGCAAAGCGGATTTGCACACGAAGGGTTCCTTACCACCGTACAATATTTGACAATACACCCCTTAATTTATTTTATTTTAATATAATTATTTATTTTTAAAGTGAATATACAACTAAGTACCTATTCTGGAAAAAAATCAAGCGTCTACCTGTTGCCGTTATTAATATCAAGCAAAAAAATCACGTCTGTTGTATGGGAGACCCCCTTAAATATTTATTTTATACTGTTTTTAGTATTTGGTGTTATAGCGGCATCAGAAATACATAATCTGTGTAAATTTCAACTGTCTAGCTATCACGGTTCATGAGATACAGGCTGGTGATAGACAGACAGACAGACGGACAGTGGAGTCTTAGTAATAGGGTCCCGTTTTTACCCTTTGGGTACGGAACTCTAAAAAAACAAACTCTTCAGCTTTATGATTAGTATACTGATAAATATAGAAGAAAAATAGAAGCATAGAAGCGGACGCAATAAGGTGCAAAAAAGGATAATGTCCAATATTCTTCAACACAACACAATCCCAAACATATTATGGACAGGTAACCACGCCATAATCGCCATAAGCCGCTTTTCGCATTCAGTTACAAAATAACCACTCAGCAACAAAATAAAACCCGACGCACACTAGCGAGTCCGATGTTAATTTAATCTCATACCGTTAAGTCGCTACAAATCACGGGCCTTTACCACCATTTTATTGCGTTTTAGCCACGAAGCTACTTTGCACGTATGTATTTAGGTTAACACTTGGCCCGACTTGGCTTCATGTTTATGCAAAACTTACTTCCTCAGGACACTGCGCGGGAAAGATAAGCTTTGTATGAATAATAACGGTGTCCGTTTGAATACATTTTCTAATATATTTAAGAGGCGTTAAAGCAGTTATGGTTTGTGAGGTGTTTGCTTTTTGCCAGCCCTAGCAACGGTATTTTCATAGTGTCGTAGTGTTCGACTAGATACGATAATGATTATAACCATAATCAAAACATGGCCTTACATGCTATGCCAACTTTATAATATTAAACTTTAACGGGGATGCTTTAAGGCAGCCTTTGAAACACTTACGTTTTTATCCGACACGACCGGATAGATCAGGCGCAGGACCAACGGCTTAACGTGCTTTCCGAGACACGGGGGTATCATACCGCCAATTTCCAAACTCCGGGCTAATATTACATAGCCTGTTAAAATCATAACCCTCATTGCAATATTCAGGTAATTTTGGGGAATTTGTTGCCTGAACAGTGAAAGGCCCGAGACGGCGGCGTGACCTGTTCCGCGCGCTCTTCTCTCTAGAGGAATGGTGGCCGTTTGCGGCCGCTGAGGGTGACGGGGTCCGCATGGATGCATGCGGGCCAACACCTGGCCGGGGTAGCGTGACGAAATGCGCAAGCATTCCAGCACCCCGGCTAAAGGTAGCAGCAGGACACCGTGCGGTTTTAGTCAGTAAGCGTCTGACAGACCCCTCCACCCACCCGAGGGTGGTGGACATCCATGTGGATTTCCACACGATAAAAAAAAGATGCCTAAATGTAGTCACTTTAAGTATATAGACACCTTGAATACTATGAACGTTCTGACTCCCAATACATATTCCTCTACCATTTGCCTAAAAGCCTAAATCGATATCGTTGTCTATAAAATATAATAAGCTACGACACGTTACAAGATAACAATGAGCAATATGAGCATGTGAAAACGTTGTTAGGGGTACGCTTGTTGAATACAAATCGGTGGTGATATCTACGCATGTTCGTACGTAATTATTACAAACGTAATACTAGGGAGAGGGACGGGTCTAATCGAATTCTGTTTTGGTATTCGATTAATCGAATGAGAGACTAATTACTCAGGGCCGTATTTAATAAATCAGAATAATTTATGAGAGAGCTCTCTGAAATGAAAGTGGTTTGGTGTAGTTATTTAGGATACTGGGTTGAAACGAACAACATTCTAGGTCTATTTATGTTATTCAGGGTTATTTGTGCGAAATTAGATAAGTGTTTTTAACATACAGAAAAAACTGTTAAGCCATCTGGGAAATAAAACGTTTTAACGGTTTCTACATTGCAAAGTCAAAGTCAAAGCATTTATTTCAAATAGGCACATAAAAGGCACTTTTGAACGTCAAAAATTACCTTAAAATATAATTGATTCTAGTCGCCCCTTCCAAAAGGTAGAAAGGAAGGTGCAAATCATACAGCCACTGGTCCAAAAAGCATGACCTTCAAATAAAAAAAATACCTACTGGCTTTGTACTTGACAAAAAACTGCCTCCAACAAACCCAAGAAGAAGACATATAAATTGTGATAGATATCATCCGGAACAACCAAATTTATGTGCTGCGAAATTGTTATTTCCATATAACATGGAAGGGATCGAGTCGTTTAGCATAATTTTGTTTTACCTTCCCCCCTTCTCACAACACGACACGTAATCGGATCGGGACGACTATCAATATTTTTTTGCTAACCCTTATAATATAGTCATGGAAATGCTAATCTTGTTTCTGGGTGTCTGATTTCGGGGTCAACATGTTTTAATTAATGTTTGATTACTTTGGGGTTTGGTTGATTCGGTTTCTGGCAGAGAATTGTGTGCAAATGAAGATTTTGTATAATTTAACTAAGGTCCAAGAGTATAGACAGCAAGCTATATCTTAATAGCTGACGAAAATTGAAAAGGTCAAAAAAAAACTTGAATAACAGTTTGGTGGCATACAGAGGTATGAGGAACAGTTCATTCATCCTCCATAAAAAAGGGAGGACCTCAACTCAACTCAAAGCATTTATATCAATTAAACCATTTACAGGCACTTTTGAACTGTCAAGAAGTCGGTCATTCAGAAAATATGAAGCTAGTTGCCCGTTCTAAAGCGTAGGTACGTATGGAAAAGAACGGGCAAGAAACTCCATGGACATTTTTTTAAATTATAATTTAACAAAAATATTAGTTACATCATTAATTTAGAATTATATGTGAGAACGATGTCAAAAAAAGACGTACGCGTTAAAGGCGTCCAGAGTACAGCAAATAGTAACAAAACAACAATTCAAAAATAAAATAATTAAAAATAAGCCGAGGCAGCTAAGTGATGACCAGCCCCAACTGACGGCGCCCGTTCACGAACATGACGCATAGATCAGCACACAAAAAAAAACATTATAAAACATTATATTATATTATTATTTCATTTATTTGTCTATTTACATATTTGATTAAATTTTTAAATATTTCTTAAAATATAGAAAATAAGTATAAAAAACATTTAAAAATATAAAAAATAGTAGTCCGCCGGTGTCGGGAGCAGGGTCCAAGCTACCGGTGGTTAGGGCTCCAGAGACAGGAACCTCCTCACAATACGAGCCGTATCGAGAAGTACTGCCTTCTGAATCAGGCCCTTGATCCAACCGCCTAATGTGAGCCTCGACAGATGTTGATCGAGGCTTTCGGCCATAAGGCCATTGGCCGATACGACAATCGGCACAATGATAGATATAATATAATAATATTATTATTATATTATTTTCAGCTCAAGACCCTCCGACCAGACAGGTGTTGTGTCTGTTGGGTTTGCATGCATGACGTCAGTGTGATGCGTACTTCACATATGGCGATGTAGATGCCGCCACTGTCACAGCACCAATTTGGAAATTTCTTTTTTCACAATTCCTTGGAAGACCCTTACTAAGCAGATGTGGTTATGGGCTGGCCATCATTGTTCACCAGCCTGTTAGAATCAATTCTATTTTTATGTAATTTTTGACGTTCAAAAGTGCCTTTTATGTGCTTATTTGAAATAAATGCTTTCACTTTGACCTAGCCACTTCATTTAAGAGTTTTACTAACCATACTTAAATCACAAACTCATGTTAGCTATAACATCGATAAAAATAATCGCTTTTTCAGTGAAATTCGATTTAAAAGTAAAATTATCGATTGTTCTTGTCGGTAACATCACTACAAATTATTATTACGTCACAAACGCCCTCACTGATGTCAAAGTTAACGCAACTGAATTTACGTGCTGTGAAATTATTATTATTTTCAAAGTTAGGGTGCGATCAGAGGCCTATTTATCTTCGACTATAATATTTAGCAGAAGATCGTCTTGCCTACGGAATACATACATCTATTTATCATCTATCATATCTATCATCCATACTAATATTATAAATTCGAAAGTAACTCTGTCTGTCTGTATGTTACCTTTTCACGCCTAAACTGCTGAACCGACTTCGATGAAATTCGGTATAGAGATAGTTTGAAACCCGGGGAAGGACATAGGATAGTTTATATCCTGATATTCCCACGGGATTGAAACTAACGCGGGTGAAACCGCGGGGCGCTAACCACCACTTTCCATAGCTTAATATTTGTAGTCTGAACGTAGCCTTATAGTAAGATCGACACGTTTAGCATAATTTAGCCTCCCTTCGCGATCGGAATGAGATCGCACTCCCCACCTACGTGTTTGATGCCTTGATACGGCCTGTAATAACATGAATGAAGCCTTTTACTTATTATGAACTCACCAACCCTTATTATATTATCGGAGTTATACCTTTGAGTTACGTGCATTAAAATACTTGAAAACGGAAGAATACGCTGTTATATTTGGAAAAAAGATACATGTCGATACCTTAATTGGCAAACCAGCCAACTCCAAATTTTGTCATAAATATATTTTGATTTGATTTGAGTCTACAAAAAATATTATACAGTTTTAAGTGTCTCCTGAAAAAGGACATGTCCAGTTTCTGCCCTCTGGTAATTCCGGTATAGATAAATGTTCATGATTTAAGGTTTTTCAGTAAGATTTAAAAATTTAGATTTAAATTACTATGGATTAATTAATTCAGTATTACTTGCGTAACATAATTCTCAAAAAAACAGTACTCAATCGTAGCTTCCGCTTTGTCATTTTAAACGGGAAGTACAAGAAATGTTTTTGACGTTCCATTTTATCCCGTAATTATCTTTAAATAGTGTGAGCAATAATTATAAGCCGCTTATTTTAGATGAAAGGAATATATTAACGTATTTGCGTATAAAATACGACAATATTACTAAAATATTTTTGTGTACACATCAAACGTGTTTTTCTTCGGATACCCACTTCCTAACATGAAGGTAAGTATTTATTACTTTTTTGACATGGCATTGACATTTATTTTTTGGTTGTCAGTTCCAAGTTGCGTGTATGCGTTCCTTGCTTACTATGCGATTATTTTCTGTTATGGATATTTTCTTTAAACGACCATTGCTGTTCACACGGAGTGACATCATCTAGACACGATGACTATTGCTATACTTATAGGATTCTGCTTTTTCTTTCGATTTGGATATTATGATGAGGTGCATCAATGTGCTGCGGATTCGCAGACATATCGTGTTAAGGCTGGCGTTACCCCTGCAAGTGAGCCTTGCTCGATGGTTATCAAATCAGGTAGGCCTCTATACTACGGCAGTCGCGTAAACCATGCAGGAAAGGCAGTACATAGAGCAGTTGTGTTATAATTAAAAAATACAATGACATGTCTTATTGTTCCAGCTCCCATTAGATGGATACGCAAGTATCACGATTGTTATAATTTATTAAATACCAAAGCTGCTGACAATGAGAGATTACTAGGTCATACATTGGTCTGCCACGTCATGACGCTAGTGTGGTATCTTGGCTGGGCAAGGCATCAAAATAACGTGCTAGCACCAGCTACATTTTTAGGGTTCCGTACCTCAAAAGGAAAAAACGGAACCCTTATAGGATCACTTTGTTGTCCGTCTGTCCGTCCGTCCGTCTGTCAAGACCCTTTTTCTCAGGAACGCGTGGAGGTATGAAGGTGAAATTTATATCAATTACTCAGGTCTACTGTCCCTTGAAGCTGTGAAAAAATCAAACTTCTAAGCCAACGCAATCAAAAGATACAGCCGTTTATGCCGCAAATTTCTGCAAATTTTCGAAACTCGCACGGGAATCAAAACCTACAGGGTACTTCCCGTGAACTTAGAATCTTGAAATTTGGTACTAAGTAACGTCTTATAGTACAGATAAAGGAAAAATTGCGAAAACCGTAAATTTTTAGTTACATCATATAATAAAAAATATTTTTGAAAATTTTAAAGTTACTTCTTTTCTCATGAACGCGTATAGGTATTAAATTGAAATTAATATCAAATACTCAGGTCTATAATACCTTGAAGCTGTAACAAAATGAAACTTCTATGTCAACGCAATCAAAAGAAACGGCAATTTAAGCCGCATATTTTCAAACTCGCAACTACTCGCAAGGGAATCAAAACCTAAAGGGTACTTCCAGTCGACCTAGAATCTTGAAATTTGGCATGAAGCAATGTTTTATAGCACACATAAAGGAAAAATTCCGAAAACCTTAAATTTTTATACGGAACCCTCGGTGCGCGAGTCCGACTCGCACTTGGCCGGTTTTTTGGATAATGTTTTGGTGTCTCTAGAAGACGTTTAATTTTTTTATCATTTTATTTAAGAATGTATCTACAATAAAGTAATTTGTTTTGCAATAAATACATACATAGTTTTATTTATTATAATCCCAATATTCAGTATCAACAAGTAGCTACATATAAATAATAATTATTATGGGTATTGAAGATAGAAACCAAAATACGGAATTAAAGATGAAGCCAATATAATATTATGTGCATTTATGTGACAAACAATAGGTGCTTAACATTTTTGTTACACAAATAGAAATATCCAAAAAACTGTAGAATATGATCTCAGACCAACAAAATGTTTCATTTACCTCACAAAGACATACCACCAATTAGTACCTGTATTCGCTCACAGATGTCATTATACTAAAAAAAGCTAAGAAAAATCCCTAGCGTATAATCCTTATTTTGACCAGCTTACGCAAGATCCTGACTCCTGAAACTTATTAATTAATAAACTATAAAATACGACGATTATAATAATATAACAATCATTACTGAACATTTTCTTTGACTGCCTAGACATTGACCCATTGCTCCACCAGACATGTCCTTTGCTCATAATGTAGTTGGCTGGTTTGCAAGTTAAAGTATCGATGTATGCTTTGCTCATTTATTTGCCTCGACTTAACAGGGTCACTACAAATCATATTCTTGGTTTACGCAAATAAAGAAAGAAAGAAAAAGTATTTATTGCGATTCGCACAGGAAGATCACAAACTAAACTAAACACAGTAAAAAATAAAAAACCAAGTTATACAGGGTGTCCCTGGAAGTATGGATCAAATCGAATAGGGACGTGGGCAAGGTCATTTCCAAATGTTTTAGCAAAAAAAAAAAACTAAAAAAATACAAAAAAAAAAAACTAAAAAAAAAAAATAAGTACTAAAAAAAAAGAGAAGAAAGATCGAATTCTTGAAAACTATCAGGGCTATCAATTTATTTTTTTTAGATAGCCCTGATAGTATTTTTTTATGATTAGTTTCTTTGAGCACTAAGCAAAGTGATTGAAAAAAAAATTAAAATCGGTCATAACTTTTGAACCGTAAAAAACTTCACTGACATTCTCTGGATTAAAAAGTTTGGAAATGACCTTGCCCACCCCCCTATTCGATTTGATCCATACTTCCAGGGACAACCTGTATAAAAAAGGAACAAAAAGAAAAATGAAACCTATCATTACAAATCTATTATTCAGTTTGATTTTGTCAATACTGTTCCATCGAACTGCACTCAACCATTTGCTTTTGGTGCCGTAAGTCATTAGCACTACACACACACACACAGGCTACCTGCAGTATTTTTTCCCTTTCTTCCTAAATCCATCCAAAGGTTGTCTTTAAAAGATCGCTTTTAGCGATAAGACGGCCAATAATTGTGCAAGCCCTTGTAAAATTTATATATTTATGTCTGTAATTTTTATGGTGTACATTTTAAAGAGAATTCGATTTATCTACCCTCGCTCAAGTGCGTTTGAAATCGGTGCTCTAAATGGAATACCTCAAATCTTTTGTCTAGAAACTAGATTGTCTGTTGTTATACCTATCAGGTGTTCCAATCTCAAATAATTTCCATCTGGATGCTTTCAAACAATAAATGAATTTTAAAACCAATTAAATAGTTTTAGACATGAAACCTAGGTAAAACAAAGAACGAACGAAACGTCTAGCAACTTACTCATACTTTTGCAAGAAGAAGGTATTATTTTAAACATTCTAAAGATGTTTATGAAAACCTTTAGTAAGTTTAAAATAATACCTTCTTGCAAAAGTAAGAGCTTTTGAATTTCACGCGTTTGGTTTGAATTTAATTTAGCAAAGACATTATAACACTTTGAACAGTGATGGCCTAGTGGTAACGGCCCCAATATACGAGTTGTAGGTCGTGGGTTCGAACCCAAGTAGGCGCTTTACTTTGTGTAAATAATTTCATCATCACTGCTCTCAAAACGGTGAAGGAAAACAATGTGAGGAAACCAGCATGTCCTAGAACCAAAAATTTGAAGACATGTGACATCTACCAACCTGCACTGGGCCCGCGTGGTGGATTACAGCCCATTCCCTCTCGAGGAGCTGAGGTCTGTTTCCTAGCAGAGGGGCATTAGTAATAGGCAAATTGTGCTATATTAATTATTATTAACAAAGTATCAGACTCCACATTAAAATTTTACTTGAATTTTCGTGCAAACTGCGACAGTTAAAAAGAAAAATCACCAAACCCCAAGAATCCAAAAAACCTCTTTTATCCAAATTAACCGCGTTTCGGTTTTAAGCATAAAAATGAGCATTAATACCTTTCTTTAAAGAAAATATTCAAAGGTAAAGATAAAGATAATGTCTTTACAATCTTTTACCATCTCAAAGAAATCTCGCCGCCGCTTGAGGATATTAAATATAATCTTAAGCGATTATGGTTTTTTTTTAACATAAATATAAGGTGGCGGTCTTGCCTGGTGTTACGAAATTCAAAGTGAACAGCGCTCCGTAGATATTGGCGCCGATTCCCTTGTTCACAAACTAAACTAAATTTAAGTTCAGTGCATCTTTTTCTTTCTATTTCATTAAGAATAGGACAAAACATAAATGTTAATTTGGTCCTGTCAAATCAAGATACTCCATAGACAAGTTTAGACGTGATTAAAAAATTGGCTACTAAAAATACGTCAATTTATGTCAGGCGCTGACTAATTTGACAGGACTATAGTAATATTTATGTTCTGTCCTTTTCATAATGAAATAGAAAGAATAAGATGCACTGAACTTAAATTTAGTTTAGATTGTGAACAAGGGAATCGGCGCCATTAGAGGGTTTTCATATAGAGATAAAAATATTACTTGGTACAACATACTAGGTAACACGGATGGCACCCAGAAACCCAATAAGCTTAAGTGGGACTGTGTCGGACATGTCTGCCGCATGTCAGATGACAAATGGACCAAGGCGACCACCGATTGGGTCCCACTAAACGTACAACGTCATCGCGGCAGGCTGAGACTAAGATGGCGGGACGAGCTTGACCCCTACCGAAAGGACTGGCTGACGCTAGCAAAATACAGCAATGTGTGGAAAAAGGAGAGGGAGGCCTTTGCCCTGCAGTGGGACCACAGATATAGATATACCTAGTTAACGCAAGTATCACGAACTGTATGAATACTAAGCGTGCCACTTTTTGACTACCTACTATGATGTCACAAGCTCGCGCTCTCTCGCTCACCCAGCCAGCAGTACGCAGGACTGAGCGCGAAAGTGGCGGCTTATGATTTTCGATCGTAAACTGGTGCGATTTTTGGCACGCGAAGTAGGTGCTCTTGCGTTATCTAGGTATATCTATATCTGTGAGTGGGACAAAACAGCCTAGTTAAGCTGGTACATTAGATAGACAACTGTACACCTATTAGATATTTTTACATGACTGTTTATACTCTCAGTAACCATATTTGCGCATAAAGGCTTTTCTTTTTTTTAACTATTAGACATTTACCCCTTTCCTATTTAGAGTCAAATTCAGTCCTGTAATGAAAAAAAAAAATTAAAACTACTACTAGGTACTTATTTTTTATTTAATTATTTTGGGGCTTATTTCAGTAATATTTTTATTTTTGAAATGTGCTAATTAAGCCCTTTCATTTGATACCGAACAAGGCACCACCCCAAAATATTTATTTTTTAAATTAATTACTTTATATCCTCTAGAGGGCGCCATATTAAATTTCGTGTGACGTCACATAGCCTATACCCAGCGGATGGTCAAGACGCTTCTAACGATAACTCATTTCTCAAATTATTGTAAGTACTTTTGAAGTTATGAGGGAACAGATGAACATACATATCGGTTAAAATGATATACCCTCCGTAGTCGGGTAACAACTAGGTTACATCCATCGTGTCTGTGTAAATTTTTGATGTCAATATACCTTGACATATTATGTAACATCGAGAGGAAACCGGGATAACCTAGAACCAAAAATTCGAAGACACGTGATATCCATCAACCCGCAATGGGCCCGCGTGGTGGATTACAGCCCACTTCCTCTCACCGTGGGAACATTAAGTATAGGCTGATTATGCTTATATAGTAAAAGTGTGCCAAACTTGCGAAGAAATGAACCTAATTCAAAACAACATATATGAAAGTTTTCTGCAGGTAGGTCGTGCTCAACATGAAAGTACTTTTATGTTTAGTCCAACGGAAAGTCAAAAACAAAAAAAAAAAAATGAGCACTTTAAAAGCCACACAAAATTGGCAGGTGACGTTTATTCGACGTCCGAAAGAAAAAGAAGTTTATCGGATGATTTATTAAACAAAACCATTCAAGTAAGTGGACCGACGGTACTCGAAAAACTCAAGCATAAAATTGTATTGAACAATTTCCCTTTATCGTAGGAGCCCCATACATCCGAACGTTTCGGAACACATCCTGTCATAGAACAGGGTACGCTCGATGCTGACGGTAAGAGGAATTTTGAAAATTATCAAAGAGATTTCAAAGCTTTGTAATTTTTTAACTTTTTTGTTGGCTTTGTTGAGGAGAAGCGTGGATCAGACAATATTGAACGTGAGGAACGGCGATTGAAAAATCGAGACAACAATAAATCTACGACAAACGAGGAACGCTTTGAGATTTTTTGTTCGATCTGACCTGACTCGTGAAGTTTAGAGCTAAATTGGGCAGTATGTGATAGGGAAATAGCTTTAACATACTTTAGAAAAGAGTAGAATGATGATAATTGATAGACGAGTTAAGGGTGCTCTTTAGCACCCTAATTGTATAACACACTTTCAATCAGAATCCAAAGGATTTTGGAGAAAAATCCATTGCTTCTCAAGTTTGAAAAATATCGTCTTTTCGACAACTTACCTAAATAACGCAATGAATATTGTTGTAAGAGTATATTAGGCAATTACCCGTAAAAGAAATTGCCATTTCGCCTTTCGACTGCTGTGATGCCTTTTAATCACACGCGCGGATTCCGCGCGAGTTCACGCGGGAACACCGCAGCAAATGTGCCGAATCGAGCAAAATGGCCGCGTCATACTAAAGTATAAATGTAAGTTAATCATGAGTAAAAAAAAAATCCGCCAAATAAATACTCTAGCTAGGTAGCGTAATATAAATTATATAACGGTTGATTCCTACGACTTTATTGGCGGGCTTCGAGCGAGATATATAATGGATTTAAAAATTTATGTTCACTGCGGAACCGCGCAGTTTTGTCGATTGACTTTTACAATGCCTGTTTGCAGAATTTATTCGATTCAGTGCTTAGAGTGAATCGTTAAAATAGGTATACGGTAAACTTTTATGGTTTAGAATGGAATATAAAATAATAGGTACAGACGCCAGCACGTCAAGTTACCCCAATCTGTCAAATTTTTTTGATAGATTTTCAACTTTACTACAAAGTAATAAGGTTCATATTCAATTGGGAAAATTTGATGTACTGGCCTCTGTACATAGCAGACTGTTAAGCTCATACTACTTCAGTATACTTATTACTAAAGTCTGACTACCAGGAGGTAGCAGGTGGCATCCTGTAGTTTCTGGCTACGTTCATGGGAAGAAATCGTGAGTTTTTTTTTTATTGCTGAATGGGTTCGCTCTTGACCTTGATCATGCCTAATGGAAAGCGATGGATGAGGTCTGTGGAACGAGCGTGCCCAGAAGATGCCAAAGGCACTGAAACTCCCACGCATCGCCGAAATACAGCAGGCTGCTTGACGCCGGACTCCGGTGTGAGCGTGGTCGCAAACCAAGCGGGCGTTAGCCCTACCACCGCAAGGGAAGGATTGGCCAGTCAAATAAGGTGTTAGGTGAGAGTGTGACTATCCAGGATGCGCCGAGCGCTCGATTCAGTTGAGTAACTGGCGGAACAAACTGCGCTACACGAGGAGGCTTCTTCATGCATCCCAAAAAGTGAGTTTATGTCTGTAAGAAGTATCGTGTTACCCATTACTGGGTTATTGACTTTAGATAGGCAGACGCTCTATTTAAATACTGGTGTTCAGTTGCATCTGGTTAGACTGGAAGCCGTACCCAACACGGTTGAGAAAAGGCCAAGTAGATGATGGTGAACATCATGTACTAGAAATTTTAAGTAATCTGGTACTCTAGAACGATGCTTAACACAGTCTGTCAGCGGACTGAATCTCATGATCCGTATTAGGTAGACAGTTGTATTTCTATTGCAGCTATAACAACAATTAATAAAAATAAAATAAAGTTTAGAATTAAAGGGGGTCTCCATACAACAAACGTGGTTTTTTCGGCGTTTTCGTCCGATTCGCAAACAAATAAAAATTGTTTAAAAATAAATTAAGCTGTGTATCAAAAATATTTTCAGCCAGAGTTTTCAATTACCTATTACGCATAATTATTTTGAATGCAATTTTGCAATGAAATTACTTAAGATTTTAGGATTACAAAAAAAATATAAATAAAAGTAGAGGTCCTTTCGGAATTAAATTGTATCGAGGAAATTTAACCCAATCATTGCATTTTCCTTCAGCCTTCAATCAAATAGTCAATAATCATATAACCAAAAATTAAATTCATACATGCTGTAATAGTGAAATAAATGGTTACGAAAAAACCCCCAATTAATTTTGGTATCGCCTTAATGGCTATGCTTTTTCATTTCACACAAAACAGATCGTCTCATTTTTCGAGGAAAAATGGGAACCTACTCGTAACAAAAATGTGTTATATTCTGCACGTTCGTAAATAAAGTCATGACCTTTGAGAGCCGATGAGCATGTGCTGTAGCCGTACATAAGGACCACATGTGTGTTTTATGTACTTCATGTACGAAATAATGTATAAGCCTAGTTACTAGTCTCAGACTTTCCTCATACATATTTCTATATTTTGTAGGATTTCTTATTTTTGGATCGAGCTCGAGTACTTACGTAGAAATGGATAAAAATAAATACCAGCCTTGTAGAAATTCCAGTACCTTTTCGATTTTATATACTTATTTTGGATGCTTTGAAAAGTTGTTGGACACAAAAATTAGACACAAAAACTAATTGAATATTTGAGTACATCATAATGAAAGTAAAATGTATTTTTGTTAAATCTGATTAGGTAGGTACTATGATAAATGATTTTATTCCTGTAAGTAGGTTTGTACAAACACGTCTATTATTTTTTTTTAAACTAGATGAAGTCGGCGTTCCCTATCTGACTTTTCTAAGAATAAGCGTCAAAACAAACTCAAAGGTTACAGTCTCTTTCAAACTCCAGACATAATCTTGGTCCGATCATGAGAAGACCATGTAGATTGATATCTGAAATGGTCTTTTGAGGAAAGAACAAAGATTGAGTGGACCTCAGTCAGTTAATTAAGTCCTTTCGGCTTGCTTGCTTTTCATTTATTCCAAACTAGCTTCTGCCCGCGACTTCGTCCGCGTAAAATTTCACCCTCTCCCCATTTACTCTCTTAGGGGTGGAATTTCGAAAAACCCTTTCTCAGTGGGTACCTACTCTTCACAAAGAACACACCCTCCGAATTTCATGTCTTTAGGATCAGCGGTTTAGGATGTGGGTTGATATATCAGTCAGTCAGGACTTTGAATTTTATATACATATATATTATATAATATATATATAGTTCTAGAATACACATAATTTCCCTCTTTTAAAACAAATAGCAGATGGTTTTGCCTACCCCATGGGACAAAACCGTATGTAAAACATAAGTTGGCATACCTACTGTAGCGAAATGTAATGGAAAGATTAAATTTGCTCAGAAAGAGCAATCACCCTCACGATAGCAAAAAAAAGATAATTTAGTAATAAGAATCAATAAAAGTACTTACTTTTACTACGTGATCGTGTGGTTAAGGCTCTTCTTGACTATGGCTTCGTCTTCCTAAGTACACAGACACACTACACTACCCAATAAGTTCCTTGAAACACAAACCCAATTTCTGTTGATTGGACAATGGACAGCTTCAACTCATTGTCCTTTTGTCCCTGGTGGCACAAAAGGTCTAGTGTACAGACGCCAGCACATCAACCTACCCGAAACTGTCAAATTTTCCCAATCAACATTGAACCTTATGCTCTGGCGATAAAGTTAAAAATCTATTAAATAAATTTGACAGTTTGTAGTAGCTTGATGTGCTGTCGTCTGTACATCGTACCAAAGCCTGATTTCCCAGAGTTCAAAATTTCGCGCCCCATGAGTTTTGCAACGGCGGATTCGACAGCTGTCAATTTGGGAATTGTGCATTACGAGATGAGAATTTTTATTTGGAACCCTCCAAATAAAAATTCTCATCGTTAGCTAGAAGTTCAGTGCTTTTTTTTATTTCCATGGGGAAACCTCATGGATACCCTCCGCTTGGGGAGAACAGACGAAAACCCCAGTGGTCCTTCTTGGCTTGGGGGTCCGGGAGATACTTAGTTACTGGAAGTATGGGTCGAGATTTTTTTTTTCTGTTTTGTCATGTTTAGATATCGATACTCATCAAATTCTTCCTTCTAATACCTTGACTTGGGGTCCCGGGAAATACTTATAAATTCCTTACACTGGTATGCCGCTATAAGTGCGGCCTATTGCGATTGCTACGACCGCACGTAACGGCCGACCACGTTGACTGAGACGTTGTCTGAGGTAGTAGCGCGGTGCGGGAGGGGTGTGGTGACGTGATGCGAGAGCTCAGTGATTCGTCAACTTGTGACAACTATCCCTCTAATACCCCTCCCGCACCGCGCTGCTACCTCGGGCAACGTCCCAGTTAAGCGGTCGGCCTATAGGTGTACATTTTAGCTTAGCTCTAGAAGGCAGGATATACATATAATCTTCTTCTTCTTAGCGGCAATCTAAATGGACTCGACCCAGGATTCGGCTACGTGTTTGGCGCCATCATTAGCGTTCATCAGTTCCTATAATGTGCATCTGACAGGACACGTAGGGCATGATATTAAGTATCCCATGTAGCCATAAAGGTTAGATCATACATAATAGACGTTTATAACTTGCGCATTAGTCGTCCTGCAGCAATAATAAGGGGTGATTCCCTATCTTCTCAATTTCCAAGTTCCCCAAAGCTTTTATTATTAACTAAATGTTGTACGATTCTGTCTTGACCGAAATCGTGAATGGTGCAGTCGCATTTCACGCGAAGGAAGGGGCTAGTAAACTAATAAAAATAAAAAACTGCATCTATGCTCAGCTCAGTTTTCTGAAACGTAGTGTACGTCCCAGCACAAAGGTAGTTAATGGAGAAGGTTCATTAAAAGTAGTTCTACGAATCGTTAATTAAACAACGCGCGGAAGCACTTGATTTCTTTTATCGCTGTAAAGGATTATTTCGCAAAGGCTGGATTATCGGATGTAGCTGTAAATAAAATACCAATCTTGTAAATTAACTCGACAACGTTGAAGAGTCATAGTAACCGTTCCAGAGCTTTGTTCATTGCTGTCCCTTTATTTTTCGTGATTAAAGTATGTACTTTAATTTGTCAAGCTCCGCTAATGAGATACAATTGATATTCTATTGTTTCGTCGCCGATCGGCGAACCGCGCCGCTTGACCGGTTAATGCTTAAAAACATTTATACAGATTCAGCAAATAGTGTTCCATTCCAAATCTAAGGGTGCGTCCACATCTGGCGAATGTGCCGCGAATGTGTAGCTCGCGAGCCGTTTGCGAGCTGCGCGCGTGCATTTTTGTTCGTGCGCCGCTCCTGCGCCGCTCGCGCGCAGTTCGTGCGCGACCTAAGCGCCGTACGCGATCAGCGCGCGGGCGGCGCGCTAGCGGCTCGCGTCTTCCTTTTCGCCCGCGCCTCAAGCCGTGCGAGAACTGAGTGCGCACAGATCGCACGCCTTTATACGAGCCTTGCATGAGTTGCGCTAAAGAGGCGCACCAAACCATTGCCGTGAATGCACGCACGCAGCTCGCGGGCACCTCGCAAACGGCTCGTGAGCTGCACATTCGCGGCGCATTCGCCAGATGTGGACGCACCCTTAAACGTCGTGGTAGCGCACGGTATGGCCTTGGTCGGTTTCTACTTGATTATCTGGTACAGACGGCCAAAGGCTTTCAGATGACTTTTGCAATTTTTAATTAAATAAACAAACTCTAAGTGCGTTTGTTCACCGCAGCCGTCACCGGGACGTCACCGAGAACAAGGTGACAGCGCCGAAGTAGTGATACATACATTTACTATGGCCGCGTGTCCACCGCACCTCCGTCACCCGAGCGACATCATCATCATCGGTTCGGCGCAACTGCTAGTACTTGGCCCGAGATTGTGACGGGCCGATGTGCCGGCAATGCACAACACGTTTGATCTTGTCCACACACTGCCGTCGTCATCGCGGTTTGCCCAGTTTTGTCTATCATAACAAACCGACCCACCGAGTTCGGTTGCGCTCGACACAGGATCGCCGTCACCGAGGCTTTAGGTTCAGTTCAAATAATCTCGTTTCTCGGTGACGATGACGTCCCGGTGACGACTGCGGTGGACAAACGCCCTTAGGCAACACGATAAATTCTTATTCAATGAGTACATAAGAAACTATTCAGGTACCTAGAAATGTAAGTAGATGATACACAGAAATTAATAAAATAATAATATAAAATTTATTCAAAAATATAAGGTAATAAATGTATTAAGCTTACAACTGCGTAATACATGTAACGGCTAAGATAAGACAATAAGGATTACCTTTGTGCCACAGATATAGATATACCTAGATAACGCAAGTATCACGAACTGTATGAAAACTAAGCGTGCCACTTTTTGACTACCTACTATGACGTCACAAGCTCGCGGTCTCTCGCTCACGCTCACCCAGCCAGCCAGTACGCAGGACTGAGCGCGAAAGTGGCGGCTTATGATTTTCGATCGTAAACTGGTGTGATTTTTGGCACGCGAAGTAGGTGCTGTCGCGTTATCTAGGTATATCTATATCTGTGCTTTGTGCTCACTAGTTCCTATATTATAACATGATTGATCTACTATGTATTATTATTTACCAACATAATATAGGTACAAAGACGATACTGAAGTAAATACCTATTTCTCTAGTTTATTAAGTCTTTGAGTAACGTTATGTATGCTTTGATGTTTCTATACCTAATACGAAGACTCCAATTGATTACTAGTTCCCTTCTAACTCTGTGGCTTACAGAATGTGATAATCTTGATTATAATAATTATAACGTTACTGTTGGATACAGTTACCAAGATTCAATAAATTATGATAATGATTTGAAGAGACTAAAGTAAATAATAATGAAATTACATATCGCTCATTTTTAGAAACATCGACGTAACTGCTACTTAACTTTTTTTTTTCCTAACGTCAAAGTCAAATCATTTATTTCAAATAGGCACATTAAAGGCACATTTGATCGTCGAAAAATAAAACGAAATTGATTCTAGTCGCCCCTTCCAAAAGGTAATTTTCGTATGGAGAAGAATGGGCAAGAAACTCCACCGTTACTCTTTTAAAATGTTTTACAAGGTTAGGTAGGTTAGGTACATAAGAGGAGGTTTGAAAGTGGCACCGGTAACTGAAAAGTTGTGTGGAAATCAGTTGTCATTGTATGTGCATGTGTTACGGAGAAATGAGGAAAATGTGAGGAGAGTTTTGAGTATGAATGTCGATGGCTATTAAGAGTAGGGGAAGACCAAAGAAACGATGGATGGACTGTGTGAATGATGATATGGTTAGAAAGGGGGTGACTACCGAGATGACATCTAATAGAGAAGCATGGAAGGAAAAGGCATGTTGCGCCAACCCCAAATAATGAGCGGCATAGAACAAGGTGTGATGTTATGTTTATGTTCTTCAACGATCAATATTAAACCCGCAATCGTACATAAACTATACTTTTAACAGTCATTATAGTTAAGAACTAAACAATAAAAAGCATAAATGGTAGAAATAATTAAAGAATTCACTTGGCGTCGCGCCAAGCGTTGTAACCTAAATGAAGTAAAAATGCTCCGTTGCACTTATAAAATTCTTTCGTATGGAACAAAAGTTAATTGCATACTAGCCTCAATATTTTATTAAAAATAAAATATAATTTGACTGGTCCTGAAATGTCCACATTTTTCCATAAGTTATTTTTCTTTTAAATTATTCGTAGGTAAGTAGAATAAAAGTTACTAGATTTTAACACTAACACTTTTATTTAATTAATTCAAAATTAAAAACGTTTATTCAAATAAGGGTGATGATAATAAACACTTTTTGAACGTCAAAAGTTATAGAAGACAGCCCCCAAAACCCCGCCCATAACCATTTCTACTGTTTTCAGTTATTCGGTCTGATCCCCCTCCACCCCCCTCCTCGATCCCCTGCTAGTTCGTCTTAGCTTCGAAGAATTGCTAATCCATTGCTTCAT
This sequence comes from Amphipoea lucens, assembly GCA_947508005.1. Lineage (NCBI taxonomy): Eukaryota > Metazoa > Arthropoda > Insecta > Lepidoptera > Noctuidae > Amphipoea > Amphipoea lucens. The sequence continues at coordinate 18,072,805 of OX382367.1, forward strand.
AAGTTCAAAAAATTTGTCTGCTCAACACGTAAATAACGCAATGAATGTTGTTGAACTGTCAAAATGAAACCGATTCCGATTGATAATGCGTTACGCAAATTTTGCCCCGCAGGTTGAAATTGAAAACATGCGACAAACCAAAATTGGAGATTGTTTTCATCATTATGAACAACTTTTACCAAGAGACCAAAGAAAATAAAATCAGCTGTTCCCTACATTTTGACGGGTTATGCGAACATAAATGTAGGGAACAGCTGATTTTATTTCGCGATTTCGGGTTTGGTCCCATAGTAAAAGTTGTTCATAATGATGAGTACAATCTCCTATTTCGATATTTCGCATGTTTTCAATTTCACCCTGTATAGAAAATAGCTCTTCATCATAATTATCATCATCAACATTGGCAACCTTGTTCCACATTCTGTTGCTGAGACCTCCTCCCTTTTGTGCCATGCTTCCCTGGTCTGTGCGAGTCTCATCCATGTCTTCCCCGCGACCTTCTGCAGGTCACGTGGTGAAAAGATGAGCCACAGTCATCAGGGTTGTAAGCGAAACTATATCTTAGGCGCGCTGGACGTAAAACTGCTTACCTGTTTTTCGAGTTCCGTAATCAACAAGGAACCTTTATAGTTTCGCTGTGTCCGTCTGTCCGTCTGTCCGTCCGTCCGTCCGAAACTTAGCTCAGAGACTCTCAGTACTAGAAAGTTATAATTTGGCATGGATATACATATACAATCACGCCGATAAAGTGGTTAAATAAAATCATTAAAAAAAAATTTTTTTTTGAAGTGTAAACTTCTTTAGCGGCGTTGCACACTTTTAGTAATGGGTAAAAAATGTTAAACTCGCGTCAGGACACGTGACCGTCAGGAGAGATTTCCCCCCCCTCTCTTTCTACGGAAGAACGGAAGAACGTGGAAGTCGAAGTCGAAGTGGAAGTCGAAGTCGAAGTGGATGTCGAAGTGGAAGTCAAAGTGGAAGTTGAAGTGGAAGTCGAAGTCGAAGTGGAAGTCGAAGTGGAAGTCGAAGTGGAAGTCGAAGTGGAAGTCGAAGTGGAAGTCGAAGTCGAAGTGGAAGTCGAAGTGGAAGTGGAAGTGGATGGATGGATGGATGGACAGCTGATGGCTCGACCGTCTGTGTAGTAGCCACACTGCTGTGTATTCGTAAAATTCGTGTATATAAAGTGTTTAAAATATGGAAATTGAAAAGAGTGCATCTATTAATGAAAAAAGTGACGCAGAAATAGTGAAAAAAAATGAGTTATATTAATTAAATTAATAATTGATTTATTTCAACGTTAATATTCAAGTTTTCACTTCTGCCGGCACTCCCGGAGTGCAACCCATCTTTCTTTTTTTTAGGGTAGGTACCTCCTGTACGACGTTGAGTGGAGGATGTTTTTTTTTCTCGTCTACCCCATGATGTGGGATATCGTTGGATAGGTCTTTCAAAAATATTACGGGTTTGTGAAAGCAATTTTTCGATTCAGGGAACCGTTTGTGAAATATTAAGCTTCAAAGTGCTAATTTTTGTTATACTCAAGTGTCCCCCCCTGCCAACTAAATTATTGCTTTTGGATATACTATATGAAAAAATTCACGGCAATTGTATATATAACGAAATTAAAAGGAAAACTATCACAGCTAAGAAGGCTTTACAAGTTTACGAGTAGGTAATAGTCGACAAACTTAAATTTGCAGTTGCAATGTATGGGAGAACATGATTTTCAACATAGATGATATCCGTGATTTTCAACTACAATGTTAAGTTTGTTCGTGGGATAAATTCATTCCAAATACCCTTCATTGTGCGTGGTCCGACAAGCACTTGGTCGGTTTTTCAAACTCATAAGACAACCTGATTAGCCTCTAAAGTAGTTTTGTGTACAAACTACTTTAGCCAGCAAACTAGCACAACAAAGTAACAGCGAACATAAGCATTTACATAAATACATTTCCCCCTACTTTTTCTAGCTCCAGCAATAACTTTCAGCTTAACACAAGCTAATCTTGCATAAAATCCTTATTTAATTTTATCATATCGTAAAAGGCAACTTACTACAAAACAGCTACTGAACACGAGACTGACGCAAGTTGCGAGACATTTTTACTATTAAGAACTTTAGTGCTTCGAGTTAAGATTGAATATCGGGTGGGTGGTGATGCAATTAGTGATGAAGACGATACAGGGTGGTATAAATAAGGCTTTGTATGGGGTGTAAGCAGATGCATCGAGAGCTTGTAGTACAGAGACGCGGATTCATGTGTGTTCGGGAAATTACATCGGGAAACTGGAGATAGAATATTGCTATTAGTGTTACACTAATAACATACTCAATATAGATAGACTTAATTTACTCTACAGATTTTCTGGGACGTTTTTAGGGTCTTTAACGACTTTAACTTTGGCTGGACTTTATTTCAACAAAATTCCGTAGCGATCATGCGGTTTGCTCAAAGTATCTTTTCGGATTATTGCTTCTGCTTGGTTTCAAAATGGAAACCAAATCGTATCGTTATTCATTTTTTAGTATAGCAGTGGTAACGGCCGCTACTTAGGAGTTGTGGGTCGCCACTGCTCTCAAAACGGTGAAGGAAAACATCGTGAGGAAACCGGCATGTCCTAGAACCAAAAATTCGAAGATATGTGACATCTACCATCCCGCGCTGGGCCCGCGTGGTGGTTTAAGGCTCACTCCCTCTCACCGGGAGGAGGCCTGTGTCCCAGCAGTTGGAATATTATAGGCTCATTGTGCTTATACTATACATATTGACGTAATCCACTTCTTTAAATTGTAAGGTCATGCTCACACGGCGTTGATCAGTATGATAATTTACGTTAAAAACGGTACGTAAAAAGTTTTGATCACACGACAACATCCCACTGTTCATACTCACTCTCTCTCTCACCGAGAGGAGGCCTGTGTCCCAGCAGTGGGAACGTTATAGGCTGATTATTAGTATAGCATAATATCACTTGTGGGTAGGTACCTTGGTTATTCCCTACAGAAAGGGCGCGGTTCATCTTTTACGTGCAAGGACATCTCTGCTTGCATGATACAGGCATTGCAGTATTTTCCATGCATAATCTATATTTGAATTTCAGCTCTGCGCTCGCTACGTCCCTAGCCGTATTTCGAGCGCATCCGGTGGACGTGACGTAGGCGTTTGTTAGCTCCTTCCTGTTTAAATATCCTGTGCAAATATGTCTGTGATACACTCGAAACTTTGTTTGATTTTTCGTGTAACAGAGAATTTATTTTGACTTTGTTTCGTGGAACAGAGTGATGAGATTATCGTGAATTAGAAACAGTTATTTGAAGTTCGAATACGTCTCTCGTGTATTAAAAGCAGTGATGGCCTAGTGGTAACGGCCGCGACTTGCGAGTTCTAGGTCATGGGTTTGAACCCAAGGAGGCACTTTACTTTGTGTAAATTATTTCATCACCACTGCTTTCAAAACGGTGAAAGAAAACATCGTGAGGAAACCGGCATGTCCTAGAACCAAAAATTCGAAGACGTGATATCTACCAACACGCACTGCGCCCGCGTGGTAGATTATGGCCCACTCCCTCTCACAGTCAGTAGGGTCATGCTCACACGGCGTTGATCTACGATAGTAAAATAAAATAAAAAAGCCTTTTATTTCCTACTAATTTACATTGTTTTTTGAGTTACTCAACTAATTTAATTAATTTTACTTCACATAACTAGGTTAATCTTGATCTACGATAATTTACGGTAAAAAAAACGGTACGGAAAAAGTTTTGATCACACGACAACATCCCATTGTTCATACGGTCAAAACAAATGAAGTATGAAACTGCCATGTGATCTGAAAATTATACAGTAATCTATCTTACTTGATCATTGGTGGGTGAACGGGGCTTGAGACCAGTCTTCTTCTTAGCGTGACGATAGCAATCTAAATGTACTCGGCCCAGAATTCGGCTATTTGTTTGGCGCCATCACTAGCGTCCATCAGTTCCTGTAACGTGCAGCTGACAGGACACGCAGGGCACGATATTAAGTGTCCCATCGTTTGTGAAACAGCACCACATTTGCACTCCAAGGTGAAATCTCCACCTGAACAGGTTTTCCTTACTTCGGCCAACCTGGGTCCGGAGTCTGTTTAAAGAGTTCCAGGTTACCCAAGGTAACTCTTGTCCAGGTGGGAGGTCTTCAGCGGGTGGAACAAACGGCTTGGGTAAGGAAGCACTGTCTCGCCACAGCTTCAGTCTTTCTTGTAGTGGTTCGCCAGTGAGTGGGACGACACACTTTAAAAAACTGTTTCGGCTTTTCAGCCTTTGTGGCACAAGGATAAAGACCAGTGTTAGGTATAATTAGTTATTATAGGCAGAATACTATGACAGCAAAGTGTGACGATAGGCCAAGTAACTGCAACCGTCGAAAACATGGCCGCTCGTGTATTTGAGCATTGTAATCAAATACACGAGCTACGCGAATACGCAAACTGGTGGGAGATAAAACAGTATAATACTCTTTGAAAACTTTATAAGAAAATAAACAACGTTCTTTATCATTATAGAATAACGAACTTTGTAAAACTTTCTAATCTCAAAATGATATCACAATAACCTCAACACAACAACATTTAAATCAACAACAGAACCGAAGAAAACCGTATTTAAAGACGATTCGTATTTATCGGTTTCCTAACACAATTTCCAACTTGAATTATCTGGAAAAACATTTTGAAAGCAAATGGAAGCGACAATTTACATCTTACAATGAATCTCCATTAACGTCGCAGTTTGAAGTTCAATTCAAAATTACTAATAGATACCTATTCTATTTACTGCTTCAGCAATTCCATTGAATGAGCTCCTTGCGAGGTGCTGAGGAAAATCGGAAAATTAATCTTACATTGTAGATGGTTGGGAATGAAATTATACTTAGACTAGCTTCCGCACGCGACTTCGTCCGCGTGTCTTGTTCCCCGACGCATGGCATCGCCTGTCCGCTCAAGAATTAGGCTAACAGATGCGAACTGGTAGTTCCAGAGATTAATGCGTTGAAACAAACAAACACTTCAGCTTTATTATTAGTATACCTAGATATAGATTTGATAAAGTTTGAAGAGCTTTCTTAAAAAGTCCATCAGCCATAATAACTGAAGATCAAGGAAGATTAACATTGATCCTATAATTCACCAGCCCTGGAATCCATTGACACTGGATCGATATTTGACTTTTAGTATAGTATTTTTATCATACGAAGCGACGCGCAATTTACTTGTGGTATATTCACCAGCGCTAGAATCCATTGACACTGGATCGAAATTTGACCTTTAGTTTAGTATTTTTATCATACAAAACGACGCGCGCTTTACTTGTGGTATATTCACCAGCGCTGGAATCCATTGACACTGGATCGATATTTGACCCATAGTATAGTATTTTTATCATACGAAGCGACGCACGCTTTACTTGTGGTTGCCAAGTATATAAACACGCTCTGAATGTGTGTGTAGGCGTAAGAGCTCTCGGTGCCGTCCGAGACAAGGGCGATGTCGGAATTGTGTGTGCGTGTGTGTGTTATATGTTGACGCTACTCGTCTACACGCACAATATGTGCGTGTAGACGAGTAGCGTCAACATCATAGCGTGTTTTTATACAGTTGGTAAAAGAAAACAAGCAAAGCGCGAGTCGCTTCATGAGATAGAACGAAAGAAACAAAAAAAATACTACTGGGCGAAATTGAAAACATGCGACAAATCGAAATGGGAGATTGTACGACATCATTATGGACAACTTTTACTTTGAGACCAAACCTGAAATCGCGAAAAAAAAATCAGCTGTTCCCTACATTTATGTTCGCCTAACTCGTCAAAATGTAGAGAATAGCTGATTTTTGTTTTTGCGATTTTTAGGTTTGGTCCCATAGTAAAAGTTGTTCATAATGATGAGTACAATCTCTCATTTCGATTTGTCGCATGTTTTCAATTTCAACCTGTATAACGCTTTTCAATACAAAGTTTAACAGCGGTTCATAGAATTTTTTTGTGTGTACGAGGCGTGTGTAAGTGGCGAGGCGCCCCGTGGCGCGCCGACAAAAAATGTGGGACATTGGAGGCAACGTCACGCGGAGAGACACGTGAGTGAGTATCAAGCAATGGTCTGAATAGAGCAGCCGCTAGTTGGCTGATTGCTGATCCAGCAACACTAGATCAATGTAAAACAGACATTATTCCAAGTTACGGGTCTTAAATCTTGGCCGTCTTATCAAGAGGTATCGTCTTACCCGGTGACAGTTACATAGGCGGTTGTTCCATGTGAATACTGGTATTCAGATCCATCCGGTTAGACTGGAAGCCGACCCCAACATGGTTGGGAATAGGCTAGCCTAAAGAAGTAGTCAGTTTTCTAACGGAGAACCAACCAAAACAACCAACACGAACCAATAACCATGAAGTCGAAAATAAAACCTTACAGAAGTGAACTCAGTCAATTTCCCCGAAGCAAATATGGCACGGAAACACTAAAAAAATACAAAATTGCCAAAGAAATACACGCGGCCATCTGTTATGTTACCTAACACAGTTAGCTATGAGTTATAGCCCTTAGCCCGAGGCCCGGCTCGAAATATAGACGAGAATTTAGACTTCGAAAATTGTACGAAATGTTCTAGCCGCTTCAGCGCTTTCCTAAGCCGAAAGGCTGCTAAGCGGTCTTGGATTAAGCTTCTATGTCAGGTAAAATCTAAATAAGCTTTATCTGGATCTTCAGTAAATTGGTAGGATTACAAAGTCAGCATAGCAAAAGAAACTACCATTATTTATCTCGAGAGTGAACTGTTACTTACATTTACGGGAACGTACTTAACTAAAAAACTAGCACTTAATTTTTAACACAGTATAACAAAGTAGTATTATACCTTGGTTTTAATACGTAGATGTCTGGTAAAGATGGGATCGTTTTTACCGTTTATAGTTATATCTTCATAAACATGACTTTCATTTATAATTAGGTAATTTATCTATACTAGCGTTATAGCGAATTTATCTATATTACTTTCGAATTTATAATATTAGGTCCTTACATATGAAATTGGCGTTTTTCGTACTGGCCACTTTAATCACGAATTTCTCCTCTTTGGTAAGGAATTCCAAATTCAAATTTGTACAGCTATTTACTCATGTATTTGTGCTTCGATGACCGTCATTCATTTGTTTTTTTTCTTCTGTTTTTTCTGTTTGCGTCACTCATTTTACAAAAAGGAAAATTTAAAATATCGCATTATTTACGAGTACGAGTTCCGCCGTGGCACTAGTGCTGCGGAAACGACTCGAAGGGTGAATGATGTGTATGGCGGTCATGTTGCAAAAGAAAACACAGTTCTTTTTTGGTTCCAACGTTTTCGTTCTGGAAATTTCGACCTGCAGAACAAGCCCCGTGGACGGCCTGAGACCCAAGTTGATAATGGAGAATTGAAGGCTATTGTGGAAGCGGACCCATCGCAAACCACGTCCGAGTTAGCTGCAGGCTTCGATGTTAGTGATAAAACTGTTTTAATTCACTTGAAGCAAATTGGGAAGATTAAAAAGCTTGAAAGGTGGGTACCTCACGAATTGACTGAAGCAAACCGGCAAACGCGCGTCAACTGCTGCGTTACATTACTTGAATTGGAATGTCTTAGACATCCTCCGTACTCCCCGGACCTTGCTCCAACAGATTACCATTTTTTTCGCAATTTGGATAACTTTTTGCAAGGGAAAAAATTCAACTCCGATGGGGCAGTCCAAATCGCCTTCAAAGATTTTATTGATTCCCGTCCGACTGGTTTTTTTAGTAAAGGGATCAATGAACTACCTATAAGATGGCAAAAGTGCATTGAAAACAATGGTTCATACTTTGATTAATTAAATATATTATATTAAAAAATATTCGACTTTTTGTTCCTTCCATACAAAACGCCAATTTCATATGTAAGGACCTAATATTAGTATGGATGGGTCGCGTTTTGATGTTTTGGAGCTAATTATTTTTTCGTGATATCGGAGGTAGCTCCCTCGGAGAAAGTTCTTCAGTTTGATGGTCTGTACACACCCTTAAATATGACCTCACTTTTCCAGTGGCGAAGGGTGAATTTATGACAAAGGTAAGCCGGAGCAAAAACAAAGCCAAAAAAAATTTCAATTATGAATTGACTATAGTGTGGTTATGTTCTGAATTTTCGAAGGGAAGCCGGTGGGAATCGAGTTGTATGGTACCTTCGCCACTGCACCTTTCTGAACTTCTTCTTCTTCTTAGCGTGTCGATAGCAATCTAAAACAAGCTCCGAGTTTATTTCAGCCTTTCTCCTCAGGGTAGTCGGATAGGAAACGCCGACATCATCTAGTTTTTAAAAATATGATTGACGTGTAAAAGTATTTGTACAAACCTACTTACAGAAATAAATACATTACAGGTTCTTTATAATTTTTAGGCACCTTGTTTATTATAGACTTCTGCTCGCAACTTCGACCGCATGAAATTTCTTGTTTCCCCGACCTACCCCGTCGCATCGCATCGCCTGCCCGCGATGCGATGCGATACTTCGTTTTCGCTTAGCATTATTTCTGAGTTTTTTTTTATTTTTGCTTGGCTCCTAATGGTCCTAGCGTAATGTTAAATCGCCTATAGCCTTCCTCAAGAATTGGGCTACCAAATGCATAGATATTTTTTTAAATCCGACTGGTAGTTTTAGAGATTAACGCGTTCAAACAAAAAAACAAATTAACTCTTCAGCATTTTCAGTAGTTTATACAGGGTTATTGGAAAAACACCAGCAACCTCTTAAGAGGTCATTGTACTCATCATTATGAACAACTTTAACTATGGGACCAAACTTGAAATCGCGAAAAAAAAATCAGCTGTTCCCTACATTTATGTTCGTATAACTCGTCAAAATGTAGGGAACAGCAGATTTTTTTTTTCGCGGTTTCAGGTTTGGTCCCATAGTAAAAGTTGTTTATAATGATGAGTACAATGACTTCTTAAGAGGTTGCTGGTGTTTTTCCAATAACCCTGTATACAGGGTGACTTGTAATTTGACTTATTCCTTTCAGGACCTGATAGTGTGACTCATTTGGAACAATTAAGCAAAAGCAAAATTCATGGGATTTGAGGAAAAAAATTCATGTACGGACGCCAGCACATCAAGCTACTACAATTTGTTAAATTTCTTTAATAGATTTTCAACTTTATCGCTAAAGCATAAGGTTCAAAGTTGACTGGATTTTTTTTTACAGTTTCGGGTAGCTTGGTGTGCTGGCGTCATACTTTGGAAAATATCCCAGAATTCGTCACTAAATATGACTTTTCTTGAACTTAAACTTTCAAATTGAAGGGCCATCATTGCTGTTCCTTATTCCATTGTATAGATGTGGGACCTACACACAGATATAGATATACTTAGATAACGCAAGAGCACCTACTTCGCGTGCCAAAAACCGCACCAGTTTACGATCGAAAATCATAAGCCGCCACTTTCGCGCTCAGTCCTGCGTAATGCTGGCTAGGTGAGCGTGAGCGAGAGAGCGCGAGCTTGTGACGTCATAGTAGGTAGTCAAAAAGTGGCACGCTTAGTTTTCATACAGTTCGTGATACTTGCGTTATCTAGGTATATCTATATAAATGTGGACCTACATCTAAAATAAACATACTACCTCAAACTACTACAAACTACTCACACAGTACATACATCAGGTACTTAAGGACGTGTTAATGCACACGAGCATCCAATCCAACTAATTTAATTAGATCAACAGTCTCTTAAGATAATTAACTGTTTATCAAGAGGATGCAAACTAAGTTGTTTGAAGAGGCAATAAAATACTAACTTAAAACAAACTTGATCATGGCTTGTTTGTTTAACGTTAAGTTTGGGAGTTCAAACAAATAGGGGCGTAAATGAAAACAAACGCTTGGGAATTTTTTATTCGTATGTGGGTTAATAGGAGCACCACCGGCGTTTAATCCAATATTTTTTTTAAATATTAGTTAAATAAGTATACAAAGAAGCTGTAGGTACAGTTCTGTATAGTTCACTTCAAGCCTCACTCGAGTGACAGTCACCATAGAGTAAGTAATGTTCATTATATGTAAGAAGAGACGGGAGTCCCATAGAAAAAGATGAAAACGTCCATTGTATGAAACTTGTACTAAAACTGAATACCAACATAACAAAAATGACACAGACTATGCACAGACTGCACGTGTCAAAGCGAGACAGCGATAGCCGCCATTATGTTTAGTACACGTTTCATAGTTTCATTTTTTATTAGACAGTTGCGTCAGACTGACAGTCACTTCAAGCCACAAACTCATTAGTTTTTTATATTAAAACTTTTTTACAAAAAAAAAACACCTTCCAAATAAAACACCACAAAGTGAAAAATAACTTTAATATCGGAAGTAGATGGCTAAAAATGATAATACCAACCAAAGATAACGATTTCCGAAATTAATGATATTTTTTTTCACTTTTTAGTTGTGGGACCTACCAAACCACACAAATTCGTATAGGTACCACTACTTGCTTTGTAAATATCAGTTACAGGAACTTAGTACACTAAGAGCTGATTTTACCAAAGTCAGAAAACTTTTATTCGTGGAATAAAATTGACGTCTGACAATACTAGGATGGAATAACTGTCAAAAATTCAAAATTTATTCTCAGGATAAGACTTATTCTAAGTATAAAACTTTGGTGAAATATGCCCTAAGTGGGAAGAATCCGTTTTATTGAAGCCAACTTCAAAACCACCCATCAGAACTTGGCTAAATTTTATGGGACCACCTGACAAGTATACCCTTTCAAACAAAAGAAAAAAAAATTGTCTACGAGTAATCGGGGAACATAAATAAAATAAAAAATATTCCGACGCACTGAGCACATCCCCCTTTTTTTTAAGTCGGTTAAAAATCACGAATTAGCTAAGCCTCTCGAACGCTGGTCACGGTTTTACTTTCTTTAATTTTTTTTTTTTCAAAAACACTAATTTGTAGAAAAATGCAAACGTCAAAAAGCAATAATGCTAGTTACAAACTTCTATGGTTGCATGTCGAAAGCCTTTTTTTCCCTGTAATTTGAAACATTATATTAACACTATTTCAGAACTATTCTTTATTTACTACAATACCCTACGAACTTAACTATCCAAGTAGACATTTGCCACATCAGGGATGACAGACTAAAGACTGGAACTACTAATGAGAGCAGTCTGAACGTATGTCCCGCTTAACGACGAGATTAGGGGGAGCTACGGTTACAAACGACATATGAGGGCAAGCTACGTTATGACAGGCTAGGATTAGCTAGCTTTTATTAGGTATATATATGTCTTATTAATTTATTATCTGTATAACATGACACAACGTAACTTCACGCCCGTATTCTCCAAAGCATTAGGCAGAAGTGTACCTCATAGTACGCCAGGGGATGCAGTAAGAGGGGGCGAGCCCATGCCATCAACTGGGTGCAAATCCATAAGGTAGTTGCGGTAAACTTGGCCAAATATTGCCAAATTGTTTGGAAATTTGATTCGTACGGTCTTACCCCAGCGCCGTATCTACCCCAACATTTATACTAATATTATAAAGAGGTAAAAGTTTGTAAGTTTGTATGTAGGGGGTAATCTCTGGAACTACCAGTCGGATTTTAAAAAATCTTCTTGCATTTGATAGCCCAATCCTTGAGGAAGGCTAAAGGCTATTTAACGTCACGCTATGACCCTTAGGAGCCGAGCAAAAGCGCTATGGGGAAACGAAGTGATAGAGCAGTAGACGCGGGCAAGTGATGCAATACGACGAGATGGGTCGAGGGAATAAGAAATTTCACGCGAACGAAGTCGCGGGCAGAAGCTAGTACTTCATAATTTGATACAATCTATTTCTACCACTGCTATACAGGATGAAATTGAAAACTTGCGACAAATCGAAATAGGAGGTGCAGTAATCATTATAAATTGTCAGTTCCCAAATCTATATTCTTGAACATATCGTGTAATTATCGTCTTAGATAGTGCAAACTAAGCTACTCGTATTGTCTTCAAGTATACACGAATTATGGCCGTTCCAGATTTTTTTATGTTTTTCGAAATTATCAAAACAAATAAGAAAATTAAAGTATCAATTTTAGAACGCGCCCGTTAAGCAATCAGCTATTCATCGCAGAGTTCACAACATGAAATAAGTTGGCAACGCGTTCAACTAGCGGTATTTACTTAATTTAGACTGTTCCTACGAAAAAGGACGCGCGACAACGTTGCCAAATCGCTTGCCTATGCGCACGTATCTAAATTTTCTTTATAACACTTTGAATCAGATGTTTTAATTTAGCGCACCTATTCAATTTCATCCTGTATATTATGATTTGATAATTTCCATATTCCTCTCTCTCTGTCGTTTCCAAAAAGAGACAAAGACAAATAATATATGAATCCAATATATTTTTATAACAATACCTACCATTGCAAAATCTGCTTAAATCTTAGATATTAAAGCAGAAAGTTGAGTAAAAAAATGTAATAAGTACTTATACGCCTTCGTTGCAAGCTTTACCGTCTAAGCCACTTCTTTAAACCTCATTATGCTCAGGAGCAAATGGGATTATGTGAGGTATAATGCGTCTTCCAGTTGAACCGTCTAAGGTGGCACTAAGGTTTATGGAGCAGAATTATGTTTTGAATAATTTATTTATGCTAATCGTATTTTTTGTCGCCTGCTTCAGTCCGCCGCGTTGTTTTGACGTAATTTTTGCATATACTTTGTTATTACGGTTGCTTTAACTTTGATGAATTTTAAACTTCTTTGAGTTGGTATTGAATATGATGTGACGGCCCGGGTGAAGTTTAAAACTAAGATTAACCGTTGCTATCGGAGACCACCGTGGCTGTCGTGGCGGTCTCACGCACGCCGCTAAGAATGAGCGACGCGAGCTTGAGCATCTACTACTACTACATTAAAAAATGACGTTTTCATCCCACCATCTCGGAAAGAGTATTTTTAATCTTCAATATCTGAGTGGAAAAGCCGTTTTTATTCTCTAGAGGATAAAGTAAATTGAATTTAGAACATCGTGTGCACTAAGTTTGTGAATTAAAAAAAACATTAAACCTATTTACTGCTACCTCTATGGTGCCGAATATATCATACAACTTTTTTTTAATTTGTTAAAAACTCAGACTCGGAACCTTCTTGGTGTTCTTTTTTCAATTTGCTTTGTACGCGGTTCTTTACGCGGCATTTTTTCACGTCATTGTTAAACCTTATATTAAAAACAAGAAACTTGAAAACAAGTGAAAAAACTAAAATGAGTGATTCTAGCGACGAGGAAGTTTGCTTGACGCCAACAGAATTGACTGAAACTGTTAATAATGCGCAAATGAGCTTTCTCCCTCAACAATCACGCGAGAAGTATTTAAAACAGTACGATATGTTCAACACGTGGCGACTAGCAAAAGGAGCCAAAACTTTCTCAGAAAACGTTTTGCTGGCATATTTTATAGAATTATCCGAGAACAAGAAAGCAAGCACTCTATGGAGTACGTATTCGATGCTAAAAGCAACAATAAAGATGAAAAAAGACAAACATATCGATACTTATCCTAAATTAGTGGCATTTTTAAAAAGAGCCTCATCTGGTCATCAACCAAAAAAATCGAAGGTTTTCACAGTATCTGATATTGAAAAGTTTCTTAACGAAGCACCCGATTCCGTATATTTGGCGGCAAAAGTAAGCCAGTTGCACATTCAGTATCTACTTAAGTATATTAACCTCAATTAAATAGTATACTTAGTAGATGTTGATAGGCATAATTATGCGTTCATATCAATTTTATTCATTTATCTACTACAATACTCTTTACGTTACAGGTTGTTCTTATTATTGGAATAAACGGAGCATGTCGAACTAATGAACTAACACAACTTAATGTCAAAAACATTGAGAAACATTCAGATGACTTACTATTAATTAATTTACCTAATACAAAGACAAAAAGAGACCGCAACTTCGTCATTCGCAAGGAATACGTAACGATTGTTGAGAAATATCAAGCCTTACGCCCGCCTAACACTCCAATCAATCGATTTTTTCTACAGTATCGCAATGGAAAGTGTGTTAGACAGCCTATGGGTACTAATAAAATTGGCAGTATCCCACGAGAAATAGCAACATTTCTTGAACTTCCAGAACCCCTGTTGTACACGGGTCATTGTTTCCGACGAACTTCAGCCACACTTTTGGCTGATTCCGGAGCTGATCTCCTGTCCCTTAAGCGCCACGGAGGCTGGAAGTCCAATGCAGTTGTAGAGGGATACATAGAGGATTCCATCCAAAATAAGTCTAAAATATGTGAAGGCATCGTAGGAGCCATTACACTGAAAGAGCCTCAATCGGATCTTTGGACTGGCCCTTCTACATCAAAAATAAGCCGTTATGAAACACCTAACCATCTCCCTCTCTCTCCAACATTCACGCCAAGGGAATCCGATGAATCGGTACAACTATTAAGTATGACAGATAGTTTACCGAAAAACAGTACACAAGTGACTAACACCAATATTACAGTACCAAACAAAAATATTACACTCAATTTAAATAACTGTAGCAACGTTACTTTAAAATTTTCTTAATTATACCTTAGTATTATTTTGTTATAATTTAAAGATTATTCTGTAATACTTACCTGTCATAATGTAGTAATTAATACCTAAACTGAAATAAAAGTGTACCTATCTTGTGATTGTAAACGTTTTTTTTTTTGCATTTAGTCATTTCCTCGCTGAGGTGGAATGAAAAGTTACGTGTTGCACTCGAGTGCAAAGATTTTTCACCTCGTGCTCTTTTGATTCCTTCGCTTGCTCGGTCATCAAAATTGAACACGCGGTTAAAAAGCAACTTTGCACTCTTGTATAACAAATAACTATTATATACCTACGTATGAATGTGTGCGTGAGGTACTTGTGTTTGCGAGCGCTCTTTGTTAAAGAACTGCGACGGTAACCTCGAAGTGCGGGGTGAGGTGCGGTAACTGATGTTAGTGCGGGGAAGGGAGTGGCCTTTCTGTACGTAGTACTTTAAGTATTCTGTGCTGTAATGTTACAATCCAAGATTCCACTTTAACGGCTTGGGCTTTGCAAATAGACTGCGCATGCCAACAACTGCTAGGTAGTGTAGAGATATAATCGTAATTAAAACGAGCAGGATAGGTAAATCTGCCTATACTAATAATAAAGCTGATAATTTTGTTTGCTTGTTTGAACTACAACGGAATTTTTCCAGGAGCCACCGACGACATGCGCGTCCGGGTGGAAACGATGACCACAGATCACAATTTTTTTAGCTTATCACTCTGTTTTCATTGATAATATGCATGCATAGACAGCCAAGGTTTTATTTTATTTTGTTGTGGAGTATATTATATGTATGTCCTATGTCCAGCAGTGGACGTCTTTCGGCTGAAATAATGATGATGATGATATTATATGTATTGTGTGCATTATAGTCTATGCTAAATAAATGTACTAATAATGTTACTGCAGCCGTACGCAAAATACGCGCATTGACGTGGAGTTGCGGACACCTGCCCGTATTACTTATTACCTAATGTTACTGCAGTAAAATTTGTAAAGGGCTTTGATGAAATCAAAATGGCGGACATACATACCTGTCGGCCATTTTGACTTAACGCTGAACGTTAATATCTCAGAAACGTGACGCTTTAAGGGTTTTGGTCCAATTATGTTTTCTGTTTGCATTGATGTCAGCTATCGAATTTTAAAGAATACATGCGGGGCCGCCATTTTGAAAAAATAAACAAAATAGGTAAGCTCCATATAAAAAACTTTAACCCCCTTCCAAAATTAACAGTCATAAGATTGGTAGCCACGGAAAGCAAAAGTATTCATATTGTCAATATTTTGAGTTTACGTTTAGTTTTCAATAACTAAACTGCGGTTTGCCAAAATCACTAGTAGGTATTGACGTGTTAAGAACGATCACACATACCTATAGGTATGAACTGGCCGTGAAAAACGTAGCTTGATGCAGTCTCGTACCAAACATAGTATTTGTGAACCCAAACTATTATGATATAGGTCTTATATCAATTCCACAATATTTATTCCATGAGAAAATCGCTTCAGACGGATCGACCCAAGTGACTTTCGTTTATTCACGAGTCCCTCAAGGATTGTACTGCAATATCTGAATAAAATACTACCTATCCACCCCCACCACCACCACTACGGTGGTATGGTGTACTACCTACACTTTGTATCCAGACTCAACTGTAAATAATCCTGCTCAGATTACTACTTAGAAGCTTTTTATCTTGGAATTGAATCCGGTCTCTAAGGTACGTGCACATCGATCACAACCACAGCGTATAGACAAACTATTTTTTTTAAATCAATTTTGATACCTTAGTAAATACTTTTTCTAGCTTTTTTCTTAGATCTGATAAATAAATAAATATAACAAACACACAGGCCAGTGGAGGTGAGGAGATAAGTTAAATCGAATGTCAGCCGTTGGTAACAAATGTAGAAAAATAAATATTATTTCGAGCATGTACTCGTAGATAAAAGTTTCAAGGCTCAGTACTGTTATTTTCTATGACTGGTAACTACATTTTTTATCCTGTGCTATTTACTTTTTTCTAGTGTCTGTGATGCAATGATTTTCATTCATTAGTACCAGTCTGACGCAACTGTCTAATAAAAAAAGAAACTATGAAACGTGTACTAAACATAATGGCGGCTATCGCTGTCTCGCTTTAACATCTGCAGCCTGAGCATAGTCTGTGTCATTTTTGCTATGTTGGTATTCAGTTTTAGTACAAGTTTCATACAAGCGACGTTTTTCATCTTTTTCTATGGGACTCCCGCCTCTTCTTACATATAATGAACATTACTTACTTTATGATTAGTACAGGCACCACCAACACATTTCTGTAGGTAATGTTCATTTTTTAAGTTGAAAAATTGTTTTTGTGAAACATACTTAAATGTGTTTGTCAAAAAAAAACAAACAACATTAAAATTCGAATTCGTGTCGCGAGATAGGACGACAATTTATTTTAAAAACAAATGAGTTCGATTTGAGAAATGTGTGCTGTCACTTGGGTGCGGTTCGAAATTCGAATAAATAGCATTGTACTGGCCAGTAGATTCCTTCGTGTGTTATGTAAAATCAACCAGTTATAAACTCATGTTTTTAAGACGTCACGTTTAATTTTCGATGCGTGAGAAATACAGGATCAAATTAAATTAATTAACAGCTAGCAAAACTTCCCATACCTACGTAATGAGTATCGATATCTAAACAAGACAAAACAAAGAATAAATTAATTCGATGATTTTTTAGTGAAGTTATCGACGGCAGTTAGTGTATTCACTTGAAATATTATTATCAGTTTTAAAAAACAGTTTTTTTTTTTTTGAAGTGAAAACTTCTTTAGCGGCGTTGCACACTTTTTGTAATGGGTAAAAAATGTTAAACTCGCGTCAGGACATCGCGTCAGGACACGTGACCGTCAGGAGAGATTCCCCCCCCCCCCCTCTCTTTCTACGGCGGCGCCAACCGAAGTGAACCAAGTGACACACGACAATGGATGGATGGATGGGATAAAATATGGAAATTGAACAAAGTGCATCTATTAATGAAAAAAGTGACGCAGAAATAGTGAAAAAACTTAGTTATATTAATTTAATGAATTATTGATTTATTTCAACGTTAATATTCAAGTTTTCGCTTCTGCCGGCACTCCCGGAGTGCAACCCGTCTTTTTTTGTAAACTTCACAGACGTGATTAGTATGGAATATGGATATTTAAATACGATAAAACATATTTTCTCAACTCGTTCTTCAAGTAACAACTCTACCAGTGGTTGTTGACTCCTAAAAACATCAAATCTTTTATTTTTATATTACTTATTGTTTTGTTAAATACGATACTCATCACGTCTGCGGAGTTTCCGCTAGCTAATTTACTTTCACCCTTTATACAAATAGCTTTCAAATTCATACCACTTTCAGAATTATAAGTAACTAGCTGCGCCCCGCGGTTTCACCCGCTTAAATGTCGATCCCGTGAGAATATCAGGATAAAAAGTAGCCTATATGTTAATCCAGGGTGTCAGCTACCTCCATACAAAATTTCATCAAAATTGGTCCAGCCGTTTGAGCGTGAAGAAGTAACAAACATATAAACACACACACATACACTCACAAACTTTCGCCTTTATAATATTAGTGTGATTACAGGAGGCTTTATGTTATACGAACAAAGCCCTAAATTAAAGAGACTACCTGATACGTACCTATTTAATTACCTCTCAGACTAGCGTTCCATTGAAACTAAACCATGCAACACAATTTAATTAGACATTCTATGTCTTCTCACGGAACAGGCTCATATTGTATTCAGATTCTCGACCGTCAGTGCAGAAGTTTCGAGAACTTTCCGAACGACCAACTTGTAAGGCCAATTTGGACAAGCGTGGTCCAGTGTCGGCCAAGCTTAGCTAAAGTACTGGTGGGATCCAATTAGCACTTTGTGCCATTTAGTGAGAACTTTGTTCGTCCAGGCTATTATTTTCTTAAACGAGTTATTTGTTGCGGTTTCGAGTGATGTTTTAATTAAACTTATGAATAATATTATTCGTCGAAGTAGTTGCTACTTCTTATAATAGCATTTGTGAAAGTTAAACGTTCTTGGCTAAATAATAACAGCCGCGCCGCGCCGCACGGGTCCATCAAATTCAAAAGTTAAGCTACGTTTGCCGCGGTGGGTTAGTGGCTGGGTGACCATCCATTACATATTGAAAGCACGTTAAGCCGTTGGTCCCGGCTGTGTTTCGTAGATCTTTGACAAACGTTACGGGTAGTCAGAAGCCCAAAATTCGGGCAACCAGTCTCACCAAAGGGTATCGTATTAGCCTGTAACTGGGTTGTCGAGGTCAGATGACCAGTCGCTCCCTGTAAAATACTGGTATTCAGCTGCATCTGGTTAGACTGGACGCTGACCCCAACATGCTTGGAAAAAAGGCTAGGCATGTTGATTGATTGTATAAGCCAAGCTCACAATTGTGACGATTCGATATTTATTACATTCTTATGACGTCACCCTTCGTCGCCCTTTGCACTTACAAGAATGCAAAGCAATTGCACCAAGAGCAAATGCAACACTTGAACTGAATGGAATTGGACAGTCCGTCTCAAAGTTAGTATGAAACAGTTTTCGAATGAGTTGAGTTTGTTAGACGCGTGGAAATCGCTCGAAAAAGTATTCAGCGTGTAGGTACCTTTCTGTTTCTTTTTCTTTAGAAAATTCTCATCGCCCTCCAGCTGGGAACAACGGAGGGTTGTGTCGGACTCTTACCGTACCCTACGGTTTCCTTCAGTACCATGAGTCGGAGGCCCGGAAGATAGTAGTACGGACAGCGTCAAAGAAAAGGAACCCCCTTTGGTGATGAGTCGTTACCAAAGGGGGTTACTTTTCTCTGACGCTGTCTGTACATTCGCCGCACCCCCGACTGTTATCAGCGGTGTTATTCTATAAAAATATCACCGTGATCTTAGGTGAAGTGAGCTTAAAGTGAGCTGTCATTCCACCTGATGCTAGGGACTGACACTAAGCTCAGTTCACCTATGTTTTCACGGTGAGAATAGCACTACAGTTCGCCATGGCTAGCCGGCCCCATCACCAAGTACAGCCGATATCGCACGACAGTGTGGTCTTCCTCCCATTATGTCGCGCATAAAATATAATACTGTTTTTTATCAACCGTTTTTACCATAAATATTAGTTTGTACTTTATTTTAATACTGTTTTTAACATAGATATCCGAGTTTTTAATATACTTCTAAAATATGTTTTTGCCCCAAATGGACAAAGAATAATTATGTAAATAATAAAATGATAATTAAAATGTTTTGTTTTTCGCAACAAAACGGCCATTGTATTACTGTATTTATTATACTTCTGACTTAAAAGGGTATGAGAAGATTTCTACCAAAACCCGAAAACAATACGATAGAAAAATTGCGAAAGATAAAACTTTTCGTAATAAGGGAAACCGTTTCAAAGATATTATTATGCGCAAAATTTATTATGGGTATGTTTTGAAAGAGAAATCTAAAAAAAACATTTGGACAAAGGTTTCGCAAACAGATATTGACTTTTGTACCCCTTTTTTTATGGATGGGAAATCATCAAATGACCCCTCCCGCTCTGGGTGGAGCGGAAGAGAGTGTCAGACTCTTACTGACTAAAACCCATCCGTGTTCCTTCCTTAGCCTTATGTTCCGGGGTAGCGGTAACCCTTTCGGACAATCCCGCACCCCCGGCAGGCTTCGGCCCTGGCAGGCCCCTTCCTTTTTGCTGACATCTCTTTGAGGCGCGCGTGGAACACGTACGCGCCTTCCGGTACGAGCCTGGTCCTGATCGGACGGTGAGCTACCCCTAAGTCAAAGGACAGGAAGGAGGATGTTAGAGTATGGCTTCATCGTTGAGTATGGCTTCATCGTTTCAGCCGAAAGACTTCTGCAGCTGATGCTCCCCCAAGCATCGCTGCTTCGACAGGTTCTGTGCTTCTCGCAGCAGCGGATTTTTGCGGCCTTCACTAGGTCATCAGTCTACGGTCGCCACTCCAGAACCTTTCGCCTCATCGGCCATCTGTTCTACGAGCAATGTGCTCCGTCCACTGCCACTTAAGTTTGCCAATTCTATGGGCTTTCATATCTTAATGCATTAAAATACAAACAAGGCGACTAGTTATTTAATCTTTGATCTCTCAACTCAACCTATCGCAGTCCACTGCTGGACATAGGCCTCTCCCAGACTGCGCCACAGCACCCTGTCCTCCGCCTTCCGCGTCCACCCCCCATCCACCATACCCCAGCCACCTTCTTTAGGTCTTCCGTCCATCTAGCTGATCAGTTTGATCTCTCAGGGGTCCGTCATTAAAAAAGGTTGGTGTACAAGATGGTTTAACCTCTTTTCGCCTAACTAACCAATAAAAGAAAAAGAAAAACTCCGGCCAACATTTCCCGCCTGATTAGTGTTAGTATTTCGTAAATTTGAAAAGCCCGGACAAGAAGCCAGACATTTGAATAAAAGTTCCTATATTTTACTTTCAATTTTGATATTTGTATTTTTCTCATTTTCGCAAAAAACCTGAATACGAAAAATCCTGACAAATGACAAGGCCGGATAAAGTCCGAAGGGAGGGCAAAAACATGGACATATCTGGAAAGCGCCTGATAGCATTGAGATATATTTACCTGAAAGTGACAAAAATAAACCTAAACTCCGTATTTTTATAATACATCGGAGGTTGTTCAACACCGTTGCTCCGTCGACCCGAACAAAATGTACATCTAGGAAATCCTTAGGGATGTCCCCAAATTCCACTTGTTTTTGTAAAAGTTCAAATGTATTGAATCTTAATAAAGTATTCAGAGAGCGATTTTTTGGGAAACAGAAACGTAAAAGTTTAAAGTACTTGTGAATAATAATTACAAGATATGAAAGAAAAGTTGGAGGAAATGTTGTTTTAATGTTGAACACGTATCTAGCGGACGGTAGCTTCGCAAATTTTTAAATAAACTGTAGGTATTTTCTATTAAATTATTTTACTAATTTATTTTCTCCATTTTCTATATCGGAATATCTGAGGTGATAAAATGAGAATTGGTGTGAACAGAATAGGTAAAAAAAGCTATCGAACGTCGCATACCGTTATTAAATATTAACCCCCTTATTCATAATCCTATTTTATCTCTATTTTAGCTAAAATAGGTTTATAGAACGTTTGTCTTTATCTGTCACGTTGTTATTTCTGTGTGTAAGAAAGAGACAAACCCCATTTTAACTAAAATAGGTTTGATAAGTTTTATGAATAAGGGGGTAAAAATATAACTCAAACTCAAAGCATTTATTTCAATTATATGTGAGAACGATGTAAAAATAAAAAGACTTAACGGAAGAGTTTGTCCGGTGAAGTCCTGCCTACCAACAAAGGTATGAGTACCGGTGCCAGTGTAAAGGCTCATCAAACATTTGAGCTTTGTCTCTGGGCTGACAACTCATAAAAGGCCTTTTGTTTTGTAGATGTGCAACGCTGCCTTACCACATACAACCTGTTTGCTTACCACCTAACAATCTATTGATAGTTGTAAAGCAAATGTTGCATAATCAGCCTATAATGTTCCCATTGCTGAGACACAGGCCTCCGCGGTCCCAGTGCGGGTTGGTAGATGTCACATGTCTTCGAATGTTTGGTTCTAGGACATGCTGGTCTCCTCACGATGTTTTCTTTCACCGTTTTGAGAGCAGTGGCGATGAAATAACTTACCCAAAGTAAAGCGTCTGTCCATGATTGATTCGAACAAACGATCTATAACTCGAGCAAATGTTGATAATGTTTTATTTGTTGCAGAGTCAATGATGATGTAGCAGCGATGTGCGCGCCGGCCACAGCGGCGCTGCTGCTCGCCGCTCTTTCTGCACTACCCTGTCGAGGTGAGATAACATTTAGATACCATTTTTGTTAGAAAACATACGAGAATTAGCCATCATAAGGGAATGACAATAAGGCCTAAAATATCCTTTTTTTGTTTCTCTCGTCCTGAACTTGAACATAATTTGATCTGTCAAAACCTGCTCCAGATTCTCAAAATTATTCTGAATTTTATTGTAACCTACCATTTGCTGATTTACATACAATATTTCCCCAAATTGAATCATTTCATTGCCTCCCTTGTTTTCCCCGTATTTCATCTTCTTCAATGGTACTTTGCAGACAAAGCCAAGATTCCGAATGACCCTCAAGAGCATTACAAATTCATCGCCGTCCAAATTTGTTTATTTTGAAGGAAGTATGTTCAAAGGGTCCCGTTTCGCAAGCCGTCGACCATTTAAAAATTATTTTCTTTACGCGTCGTCTAACAAATTAAATTGCAAATTCTCGGGAGCTTTCAGCTTGTATTCCTAAGTGTCCTTATTATATTTTAATTCTAGAGAGATTTTAAATAAACTGTACGGAAGTATCTTTGAGGGGAAACTGCTTGAGTTGAAAGAGATGATTGAATTCAGAAGTTCTAGATTGCAATTACGTGAACCTAAGAACGTAAACTTATTCCTTAAATTGAAATAAAGTCACAAAGATAAGTAGGTATAAATACTAGCTTTTGTCCGCGACCTCGTCCGCGTGAGTTTTCTTGTAACCCTGAAACATCTGTCGCTTCATCTACCCGCACTATCACTTTGTTTCGCTTAGCGTTCTTTCTTACTTTTTGCTCGGCTCCTAAGGGTCATAGTGTGATAAATAGCCTACAGAGTACAGCCTTCCTCAATAATTGGGCTATC
Source organism: Amphipoea lucens (assembly GCA_947508005.1). Lineage (NCBI taxonomy): Eukaryota > Metazoa > Arthropoda > Insecta > Lepidoptera > Noctuidae > Amphipoea > Amphipoea lucens. Next base: position 18,096,188 of record OX382367.1, read on the forward strand.
AAATGCAAAAAGAATTTCTCAAATACGACGTTCGGACGGTAGTTCCAGAGATTAAATAGAAAGAAACAAACCCTTTAGCTTATTTTTCCTTTATTTAATTAAATATTAGGATATAAAAAATATATAAAAACATTTAAAAATATAAAAAATAGTAGCCCACCGGTATCAAGAACAGGGTCCAAGCTAAGGATCAGGGATTAGCTAAGGGTCAGGGCTCCAGAGAGAGGAACCTCCTAACAATGCGGGCCGTGTCCAGAAGTACAACTTTCTGAATCAAGCCCTTGATCCAGCTGCCCAACGAGAGCCTCCTTAGGTGTTGGTCGAGGCTCTTGGCTATCAATCCATTGGCTGTAACGACTATCGGCACAATGATTGCCGAGTCAACGTCCCACATGTCGACAACCTCGCGAGCCAAGTTAAGATACTTGATTTGTTTATCTTTCTCAGCTTTCACGAGGTTCTCATCATGCGGGACGAGATTATTATTTATTTTATTATATGAATGTATTATATATCATCAGCTTTATTATTAGTATTAGTATATGAAATCCAGTGAATAACCCACGTTATTATTTGAGGAGCAGTGGTGGCCCAGTGGTATAGGCCGCGACATACGATTTGTAGGTCGTAGGTTCGAACCCAATCAGGCAATTACTTTGTGTAAATTTATTCATCACGACTGCTCTCAAAACGGTGAAGGAAAACATCGTGAGGAAACCGGCATGTCCTTGAACCAAAAATTCGAAGACATGTGACATCTACCATCCCGCACTGGGCCCGCGTGGTGAATTACGGTCCATTCCCTCTCACAGAGAGGAGGCCTGTGTCCCACTTGTCCCAGCAGTGGGAACATAACACAGCTGATTATGATGATGATGATGATGACCCACGTTATTATGCAGTTCCAAGTAACACTTACCTTGCTTACCTCACAACTACCTACGAGATTGAAACATGCTCGTAGAAATATCTTTTGTTACAATGTTTTGAGAGGCAGCAAACAAGTGAAGTGGTTACAACCCAATAGGAAATTTCCATTTTACTTACCAATGAACCACCACAGGCTAAAATAGTTGATTGTTTATCGAGTCTAAAATTTACATTTGCATTTTCAGGCACCGACGCTGACGCCGCCTCAAGGATATTGAACGAAACCAATAATTTTCAGGAGACCGGCTCCCTCCCAACTATAAACAAACTCTATCAAATGTTACATACTAACTCTGACCTACATAATCAAAGCAAACTTGGCGAGAACTTTAATTACTCTAGTGTTAATCTTACACATAGTTTTAACTTATACAACAATCTCAAGTATCCGGCGAATATAGATAAGAATCACGTTGAGTGCTGCCTGAATGTTGATCAGGATGGTGAGAGCAATGTTAGTTTATCTAATGAGGGTGCTAAAGTAATCGTAGACAAAGTGAAGGAAGATTCACCAGCTGATAATAAAAAGAATAGAAAGAGAAGGGTTGTGAATGTCGTAAGAACATTCATAGAGGTCACGACAAGCGATACGAGACGATATATTGAAGCGACGGCAATGTCTTTTCTGTCGAGTCACTCGCCGTCGATCATGGAGAGGAGAAGAAAACCAGGGGAGACTGGATCAAGTGCCCCGCTACTGAATTACATATTCGATACTTACTCCAACACACATCAGCATAGGAATGAAAAGTAAGAACTAAACATAATGATAATATTTAGTTATTAATGTTAAGAATTTTTCCGGGTATGACAAGATCAATGATCAAAAGTTTCTCGTCATCACATTCTTTTTAGTCAGCTATTTGTTAGTCCAAAAAGTTCTGTCTAGTTCATTCTAGATTATAATATTGCTGTTTATGAAACTCATTTACCTATAAGCTCACCTCACAGACCTGAACAAACACGTCAAAATAATTCACCTTTGTAACATTTGTCAACGGTAAACAATTTAATATGGTAATACCCAAATTGTATTCACAAAGTTGGAATCTCTAGCGTAACAAAACATTGTTTAAGTACTTTATCAATAATACAATATGTTTACAATAGAATTGATGAACCAACATTAATATTTGGCCGTCTATAACAAAACCTTATTTGCTCACGGTTAATAGTTTGGCAGAACGGCATTGCCAAAATTAATTCGATTCTGTTGTCTTAACGAAAAGCAAAACTGTAATGATGGATAAAATTTTAAAATCGAATATAAAATTTGGTAAGCACGGAATTCTCAAAAATATTTTCGTTGAAAGAGAACTTCTTAGAACATAATTTCCTTCTATTTGTCTTTCATGTTATACAGGGGAAGTTTTTCCAGCATTTCAAATTATTTAATCATTTCGCAAACGGATTTAAAGGTAAACAGTTCAAAGTTAAAAAGTTTGGAAACCTTTAACATACTCTGAGAGTAACTTTTGGGATTCTTCGAGTAAATATTTAGGTTTAGGATGTCATTACAAACAATTTCTGTTTAATCAGAGTCGGGAATGGGAACAGCATTTATGCGGCGGCAGCGCCTGAGATCGAAGCTCTAGTGGGCTCCACTGCTCACTTAGACTGCAAAGTAGACGCTCTTCATGATAAACTGGTAATAAGTATGTCTCTTGTTACGTTTTATTCGCTTTCATTATTCTTTTTATTTCTTTCCGTTCTATTCTTTCTTTTATCATCTATCATTTTATTATTTGCTGGTTATCTTTAATGAAGTTTATCTTTTTCTGCACACAATGATTAATCTTGTCCAGGTATCGTGGGTGCGGCGGAAAAACGATGAAGAGCCGATGGAGCTGCTAACGACGGGTACACAACAGTACACTGCGGATGACAGGTAGAACTTGGCCAACCTAATAAAACAAAAACACTTGCTTATTGCACTCAATTATCTCGACGGCTTCCTGAAACTTTTTAATATATTGCTCTTGAATAAACTCCGTACAAAGTTGGGGAAACGAAAATATAAATAAGAGTGTCTTCCTCCAGGATAAGCAGAGTTACGTATACTTTTCAAACTGTGTGAAATTATGTATGATGAAGAATTTTAGAGCGCTCCTTGAGAATTCTTTTGGAACTTTGTTTATTTGCTGTAAGGAAAACTTTGTGAATGATCGAAGCTACGTGGTGAAATGTTTAAACAGTGTCGGGTGTTATTCATATTCTGAGGCGAAACTTGGAAATTATTTTATGTTTTGCGTTGGATGTGATTGGGGCTGTTATTGATGAACTAGTCTTGATTGACAGATTTATCATTTTACCATACAGGAACATTTTTTTATCACCATTCAAATTTTTACAGGGTGTTCTACCCATGAATATGAACAACTTTCACTATGGGACCAACTCTGAAATCACGATAATCGGTCCCATAGTGAAAGTTGTTCATATTCATGGGTAGAATACCCTGTAAAAATTTGGATGGTGATAAAAAAATCTCCCTGTATTTATTTTTAGAAGTAACATCATTAGGACATTAGCTGTTTTTTAAAAATGCCAAAGATGTATATTGTATGTATGTTCCTGAAGACGAGAGACGTCACCGAGGCAGGCCTAAGAAACGCTGGCGTAACAATTCGCTCTCGTTCCTTACCGATTGGACGGAGAAGGCACAGCATAAAGAAAAACCGGCCAAGAGCGTGTCGGGCCACGCTCAGTGTAGGGTTCCGTAGTTTCCCGTCCGTCACAATAAGTGTTCCCACGTACAATTCGATAATACCCGACCCAATGTAATAAGTACCTACAGCGCCATCTCTCGGGGAATTGGGTTACTAATTAGTACATAGACGTGCCAGAAGTTTTCGGTGGTAATTTTGGATTGCGAGAACCAATTTTAATCATTCTTTTTTTTGTTTGAAAAAAGATACGTTCAGGATAATAAAATATGTAAACGAAGTTAAAAAAAAAATGCTTGCATATACGATTATACTACAAACTTAGTCCAGAAATGATTTTGTACAACTTTTGTCTTTTTTGTACAAAAACTGTTGTTTCTATCAAGTTCAAAATAATTTTCCTAGAAAGTCTTTATAAAGTTCTACTTTTCAGATTTTTTTCATATTTTCTAAACTTATGGTTCAAAAGTTAGAGGGGGGGGGACACATTGTTTTTTACTTTTTAAGCGATTATTTCCGAAATTATTGACATTATCAAAAAATGATTGTTGTAAACCCATATTCATTTTTAAATACCTTTCTAACAATATATCACACGTTAGGGTTGAAATTTAAAAAAAAATCACTTCCCACTTTACATATAGGGGGGCTACCCTAATAAAACATTTTTTTCCAATTCTTATTTTACCACTTTGTCGGCGTGATTGATATACATATTGGTACCAAATTTCAGCTTTCTAGTGCTAACGGTCACAGAGATTAAGCGAGGACGGACAGACGGACGGACGGACAGACAGACATGGCGAAACTATAAGGGTTCCTAGTTGACTACGGAACCCTAAAAATGGCAAAGTATGGGGGAGACTTTTGCCCCGCAGTGGGACAAAATGGATTAAAAAAAAAAGACGTGTTGCACTCCGGGAGTGCCGGCAGAAGTGAAAACTTGAATATTAACGTTGAAATAAATCAATTATTAATTTAATTAATATAACTCATTTTTTTTCACTATTTCTGCGTCACTTTTTTCATTAATAGATGCACTTTGTTCAATTTCCATATTTTAAACACTTTATATACACGAATACGAATACACAGCAGTGTGGCTACTACACAGACGGTCGAGCCATCAGCTGTCCATCCATCCATCCATCCACTTCCACTTCCACTTCGACTTCCACTTCGACTTCGACTTCCACTTCCACTTCGACTACCACTTCGACTTCAACTTCCACTTCCATCACCATCCATCCATCCATCCATCCATCCATCCATTGTGTCCGTGTGTCACTTCACCTCGGTTGGCGACGCCGTAGAAAGAGAGGGGGGGGGGGAAATCTCTCCTGACGGTCACGTGTCCTGACGCGATGTCCTGACGCGAGTTTAACATTTTTTACCCATTACTAAAAGTATGCAACGCCGCTAAAGAAGTTTACACTTCAAAAAAACGAAAAGAAAAAACGAAATGTAAATTACGATTATATGTATAACTTGTCAGAAAGTATATCGATATTTTGTTCTTGCCAGGTACTCAGCCCGCTTCATCCCTCCAGACATTTGGAGACTAGAGGTACGGGAGGTGCGTCCTACTGATGCGGCACACTACGACTGCCAGCTGTCTGCCCATCCTCCTCGCACAGCAAGAGTTACACTTCGGGTGCCAGGTTAGTTGATGGAATGACTTGAAGGGAATTATTGACCAAGGAAGTTCTGACTAGGTTGTGACTTGACTTTTACCATTCATTTACATATCGACCGGTCTCCTGTTTTCTTCCTGGTTAATGACCATAAAGCAATGATTTTTTTACAGAATCATAAATATTAACTACTTGTATGGCCCTATGTTTTCCTTTTTGATGATACATTATTTTTATAAGCAGTAGAACCTTCAGAAATGCTCAAAATTACCTATTTAAACCGCTGCCAACAGAGACCTAGTGTTTGCGCGGAACGCCTACAAAAGTTATCATAGCACTAGTGCAGCTACGTGTGTTTTAGCTAATGACTTTTTTTCTTATAAATTATCACCTTCTACCGACAGTTTTATGTTTTATGAATAGACACAATTTTTACTGAAGAATCAAGTCGTTTTCTTACATCTCCCGCTGAAAGACCTGATAAAATCCCGCACATGATCCGGCTCGAAGGACCATGTGCGGGATTTTATCAGGTCTTTCAGCGGGAGATGTAAGAAAACGACTTGATTCTTCAGTAAAATTGTGTCTATCTAGATGGCCAACATGATGCGTCATTCTTCAAAAAACTTGGACCAGACCACCAATCTTCTAAAGAAGGTAATAAGTTAATGTCTACTCCTCGAGAGACGTAATCAGCGGGGTTCTGATCGGTTGGGACGTGTCTCCACTCACAGTTGCCAGTCTTCTCTAAAATTTCAGCAACTCTGTTGCGTACGAAAGGCTGCAGCCTATTAGGCAACATTTTAAGCCATCCTAGGACGACAGTAGAGTCTGTCCAAAAGAATGTACGCGGCCTAGTGTTTAAGCGTAATGATGCGATTACCTTTTCATAAATTCTAACTCCGACCAGAGCACCGCAAAGCTCAAGTCTGGGAATGGTGGTTGGTTTCAGAGGGGCAACACGACTCTTTGCTAACAATAAACGCACTAACACTTGATGTTCATTGTTGACACTGCGAACGTATAAGCATGCTCCGTATGCTCGTTCAGACGCATCAGTGAAAACGTGAAGCTCTAAAAGGTGCATTGAATCAATTAAAACATGACGGGGAATATAAATTTAATTTAATTTTGGTAAATTCATTACTAGTTCAGTCCAAAGCTTCCTAATGTCCGGCGATAGCGGTTCATCCCATGACAGTTTGTGTAACCATAATTTTTGAAGTAACATCTTCATCACTATAATGCATGGAGCTAGAAGCCCCAAAGGATCAAAAATTTGTGATATAATCGAAAGCATGTCACGTTTTGTATCGCTACGAATAATTGGTTGACTAATGGGAAAACAGAGTTGATCAAATTGTGATTGCCAACCCAGACCTAAGGTTTTGGTAGACTCAGATCCGCCAATATTCAAGTCAAGTGAAGATTGGGGACAGTCAGAACCAATCACCAAACGCGTATCATTTGACTTCCACTTTCTTAGGTTCATTCTAGCTGAAGCAAGAGTAGAAGTTACTTTATGACGCAAGTCTCTTACTTCATTGAGATCATCTCCTCCCGTCAGCAAATCATCGACGTAGAAATCACGTAGAATGACCTCAGCAGCCCTTTTATCAACGCAATCTAAACCTAACTGTTTAAGACACCTCGTTGCAAGGAACGGAGCGCTGGCTGTGCCGTACGTCACGGTATTTAGCTGGTACGTTTGCAACTGAATTAACGGGTCATCACGCCAGACGATTTGTTGGAAATGTCTGTCATTTGGATGAACCACTATCTGCCGGTACATTTTCTCCACGTCGGCAGCAATAATATATTTATGTTGTCTGAAACGTAATAATATTGATAAAAGATCATCCTGTACTACAGGTCCGGTCATCTGTATACTATTAAAAGAAGTGCCTGTAGTAGTGGCACTGCTGGCATTAAAAACTACTCTTAATTTAGTGGTGACACTGCTGTCACGCAAAACTCCGTGATGTGGAAGGTAATGAGCAGACTGTTCAACATTTTTACATTTCGACATATGACCTAGGCTTTCGTACTCTGCCATGAAATCTTTGTACATCTTAGACAGTTGAGGCTGGCTTTTGAACCTACGCTCTAAAGAAGAAAAACAATGTTTAGCTCTTAGAAAGGATTCACCTAACATATCCGGGGAACATTTCAGAGGAATTCGAACACAAAATTGCCCGTTCTCCAAACGTGTAGTATTCTTTACAAAATGCTCCTCGCATAGTTTTTCTTCTTGCGAATACACTGATGTAGTACAGACCTCTTCTAATTGCCAAAATCTTGTCAGTTGATGATCCATGCTATTATTTAATTCATCATTACCGTCAGAGATAATCTTCGTAAAATTACATTTTACCATTTTTGATGGTGTCGAAGCATAATTAATTTTAGTTGGGCCTGAAACCAGCCATCCCAGTCTAGTTTCGCAAAGAATAGGTTGTCCATCTCCTAACTTGATTCTTTGGGATCCCAGTAAGTCCCAAAAGATGTCAGCACCGAGCAGCATATCTACTGGGGCCGGTGAGTAAAAGTTAGGGTCAGCTAGACAAATATTAGATGGGATTTTCAATTTTAATAAGTCCACATGTCTACTCGGAATATTATTGGTAATTGAAGGTAGAACAAAACAATTAATTTTAATGGAAAAGTTATCGTTCAAAGATTTTATTGAGACAGGGCACATTTTATTTATATATGAAGATGAATTATTAATACCCAATATGGAGTTGTCCACAGTATTGGCAGTTAAACCTAGTTGGTAGTACAGTCTTTCAGTCATGAGACATGATGTGCTGCCACTATCAAGCACAGCACGAGTGACGAATTGCTGACCGTTTTTACCTATGATCTTAATTAACGCCGTGGATAGCAATACGTCACCACTTTCGACACTCGCAGAAAGAGACAAACCTGCACTAGAAGTTGACGGAGCAGGGGCACTTGTCGCATCATCGCTATTAGCGGAAGGAATAGCCAAGTCTGACTTCTTCGAATGATCTGCGACATGCACCAGAGTGTGGTGCTTGCGCCGACATACTTTGCAACTTGCCTGTTTACAGTTATTAGCGTAATGTCCTGAAGACAGACAATTATAACAAATCTTAAATTTCGGTAGCAATTGTAACCGTGCTTCATTACTCAACGCCAAAAACTGAGGACAATTGCTTAATTTGTGCTCGCCGTTACATTTAACACAACTCTTAGGTTTAGAAGAACTATTATTCACCTGATTATTCTTGTCTGTTTTATTATTAGAATCCTGTAATACCATTGTCCTAACTTTAGAATGTTTACTAGTGTTTGAATGTTTATCAATTGTTGAACTTGACATTTCTAATGTTTCAATTAATTCAGCACGATTTTTTATGAATGTGAGGAACACAGTTAATGTAATCTCGCAGTCCTTGTCAAGGCGACCCTTGTATTCTTCCCATTCACGGTAAGTTTTATTGTCCAACTTGTATCTTATAATGTGAATAAGTAAAGTATCCCAGTGGTTAACAGGTTCGCCAAGCGATTGCAAGGCACGCAGGTTTTTATTAATGTGATCGATTAATGCTTTTAAATTCACAGACGACTCCTTACTAATCGTCTCAATATTAAATAATGCTGAAACATGGTGTTGAATCAACAGATGTTTATTATCAAACCGGTCACAGAGTAATTTCCAAGCGACTGAATAATTAGCGGCAGAAAACTGAATTGAGTTTATTACCACTGCAGCTGAACCTTCTAGTGATGACCTCAAATAATGAAATTTATTTATGTCGTTTATATCGTCGTTAGAGTGAATAAGGCTGACAAATGTATCGTGAAATTCCAACCAATTTATGTAAGAACCGCTGAATTTTGGTAATTGAATAGTCGGTAATTTAACAAACCTGTGATTATTAGAACGTGAACCCACCTCACTATCAGTTGGATCCCTTTTCCTATAATCATCGAGCACTTTCTGAGCTTCAGATAGTGTTTTATAATAAAGAGACTCAAACTCGCTACGTTCTAACATTTGACCATCCAAATTATCAGTGCTACATTCCAATGCTAATTGCACCTCGTCATATTGACCATACAATGACTCAAGCCTTTTTAAACGCAATTGCAACTCGCTCACCTCAGAAGGACTTATAGTAGAAGGTTTTAATGAATTCAAATAATTCAAGAATACGGTTACCCTTCCCTTGTAACTCGCCCTTTTTCTAATGAGCTCCTTATCCTCTGGCATTGCGTAAGCTGGTGCTGTCAACCTGAAATGTATACAATTAAAGTTTTAACAGCGTCTAAAATTGTTACGATACCTGCTTGTAAATACCTACATATGAAATAAGAATTAACTGCTAACTTTATTGTTAATTGTTTTCCTATACTTTTAAGCTAATGAACTATCAACGTTCTAACAATAAACAAAATCAGTACAAAATCTAAGTAACTACTTTATTCACAATGCAATTATGAACCTATCTAACTTTTAATGTGATTACATGAATAAATGACTCAGTAACTGTTACCTACCTAATAAAGTTACAATAATGCAGCTAATAGCTACTCTTTAAAAGGGTGCAAGTAACTGTGATTATCACAAGATTAACACATTAAAGTCTGATCAATTATAACAATGTGTAAGCACAGGATAGGGTTTTACAACGATTAGGTATATAACTTTGTACTAACCTGTTTATTAACAGCTAATTACCACTAAATACAACCTGATAATAGAGTGTTGGGTGGAACTAATGATGATTACGATTATCCAGACCACGGAAAATTCCCTAATCTTCGCAATGACACAGCAAAATGAATGTCACACGACCAACTTCGCTTGCAATTACGAAATATCCACCAATTCTCTTGAAATCCTTATAATAATAGCTGATCGAAGTTTCTCCAACGTGAAATCTTCTAATCCAGGCTCGATAGGACCATGTGCGGGATTTTATCAGGTCTTTCAGCGGGAGATGTAAGAAAACGACTTGATTCTTCAGTAAAAATTGTGTCTATTCATAAAACATAAAACTGTCGGTAGAAGGTGATAATTTATAAGAAAAAAAGTCATTAGCTAAAACAAACGTAGCTGCACTAGTGCTATGATAACTTTTGTAGGCGTTCCGCGCAAACACCTAGTGTACAAATTTGACAACTATTATAAAGAAAAAAGAAAAATATAAGGACACATTATATATCTTTCTCATTCAGTTTATGAAATATCTTTTAAACTGGTCCAATATTGGAGGAGGAAATAGGCGAGAGCCAAACCTCGAATTATGATTTTTTACTTAGACTTTTTCAAAAGTCTCTCCGACCCCGTGCTCCGACCGCATTTCCTCTTAAGTAAAGCGAACTTGAAATGAGCTGCCAAATATCCTTGCTAGGGATAGACACTAATAGAGCAGCTGGAATAACAGTTCATTTCACGTAAATTTTAATGGTGAGATTTTTACAAAAAAAAAAAAACACTGATCTTATTAGGGTTTGACACACAGATATAGATATACCTAGATAACGCAAGTATCACGAACTGTATGAAAACTAAGCGTGCCACTTTTTGACTACCTACTATGACGTCACAAGCTCGCGCTCTCTCGCTCACGCTCACCCAGCCAGCAGTACGCAGGACTGAGCGCGAAAGTGGCGGCTTATGATTTTCGATCGTAAACTGGTGCGATTTTTGGCACGCGAAGTAGGTGCTCTTGCGTTATATCTAGGTATATCTGTATCTGTGGTTTAACACTATTAACAGCTCACTTTACCTTAATTTTCTCTGAGAATTTTTTGCAGATTAGATAGATTTGTTCACGTCTAGACAGAAATTCTCATTCATCATTTAATTCATGAAACTATTCAGTATACACCTTAATTTCCAAGGTAAACCCATTTAAACCAACAAACTTTAAACCATTTTTATGAAAAGTCACTGAAGCCATTTAACGAAACTTCAGTTGGATTAACAACAAAGAGCTTGAACAAAAATTGTTCTTTTACTTCTTCAAAAGTTTTTTTTTTTTTTTTATAGTAATTTGCTGAAATATTTTTTGTTTTCCCAAAAAAGCCGACGAAAAAAAAAATGATAACATCGAATTATGTTACTTATCATTTTTTTTTATTATTTACTGAACCATTCCTCCTGAGCTTTTTTAAGACTATTTTTTGGCCAGTCGGGCGGGACGGTATCCGACACGACCGGAGAGAGATCAGGTGAAGGACATTTATTATATTAGTAGGATAAGAATGACTTAGTTAGTTAGAACTGGTACTAATAGTCTAGTGTCTAGTGTAAAAAAATCCTTACACCTCTACTTTTGTTACAGAAGTGTCAGTCCGTATCGTTGACGGCGCCGGTGCAGCGGTATCAGAACAGGTGTGCGAGCTTGGCAGTACCGTGGCCTTGCGCTGTGAGGTCAACGGTCTGAAGATGGAGGGAGGCCCGTCCCTACTGTGGTATAGGAAGGATGATCTCCTCAATGATGACACCACTAGAGGAGGGATTAGGTAAGTAGAAATATACAATTAATACAGTTCGCGTCAAATAACTTTCCCACTCTGAAGCTAGGCTTTTTCGCTAGCCGAGCATGCGCGCTGCTGTTTTATTCCTAAAATTAACTACTGCGCAGTGATTTGTTAAAAGAAAATTCCGGAAATTCGAAATAAAAAATTGCACCCTTGTGAAGCTGGGGCGGGCCGCTAGTGTTTGTATAAACATGATATTTATAAAATGTCAAAATGCCTTCTTCTCCTTGGCTTCTTGTTGGGATCTACATCGTGTTTCATCACCTCAAGAACACTTTACTAGCGTTCTTCATAATTTTTAACCACTCATCTTCTCTCTCAGTGTACGAACCGAGTTCGGTTCAAACGGCGCGAACTCGATCCTGCGAGTGGCGCGCGTACGCGGTGACGACGCGGGTCGCTACACCTGCGCGATCGCACGCGCGCCACCCCCATCCCCATCGCCTGCGCATGTCATACTGCACGTTATCAAAGGTAAACGATTAGACTATGGTGTAGAAAATCATGGCAATGCTGAGAACATGGAATGAACAACACTCTCATATGTACGGTCACCAAAAGAGATAAGTAACCAGGGTCGTCGGACATATTTAAAGTTTAGTAGGAAACTGATAGATGTTTTCGAGTGAAATTTAATTTAATTAATAGAAAACAAACATTTAATTTATCAAATTAAATTACATTCGAAAACATCTATTGGATTCTTACTAAACGTTAACTAGGTATATCCGACGATCCTGGTTGCTTATCTCTTTTGGTGACTGTACGAGAACCTGTATCAATTATGTCAATGCTTGTGTCAGTGTACCTGTATTATCAGTGCTGTCAATGATTTTGCTCTGTATATCATTTTTTAGATAACTGCACATCTTCATAACGTTTTTAATTGACTGGAACCACGAGCCACAAACGAGTAAAATTTTTATCCCCACCAAACTCCTAATGTTAATTAAGGCAGCTCATAACTATCAAACAAACAACCACCAAACATGAAATCGCAAAAAAAAAATCAGCTATTCCCTACATTTTGACGAGTTATGCGAACATAAATGTAGGGAACAGCTGATTTTTTTTTTCACGATTTCAGGTTTGGTCCCATAGTAAAAATTGTTCATAATTATGAGTACAATGACCCCTTAAGAGGAAAACGGTGATTAAAATTTCACGGTGCATAATAAAACATAAAATTCAAAGTCCTGATTGACTGATATATCAACGCACAGCCTAAACTGCTGGTCCTAGAGACATGAAATTTGGAGCGTATGTTCTTTGTGAAGAGTAGGTATCCACTAAGAAAGGGTTTTTCGAAATTCCGCCCCTAAGAGGGTGAATGGGGGGAGGCTGAAATTTCACGCGGACGAAGTTGCGCGCAGAAGCTAGTTATTTTATATTTTCTGAAGGATGGTGACATTATTACACTTAAAAAAACCAGGGTCATAATCTTTCGCTCCTCTTGGACTTGTAAAGTTTGAGGTCACATTTTTGGTGACGACTCATGAAATATCGAAACCAATGTTTTGTTTCTTAGGTATGTCTTATTTACCCCTCATTATCTTTTCTTACTTCTTCAATTTCTTCTTTAGGTGAGAGCCTCGCTGAGCTGCATCAGGGAGGCACACCAACATACACCACCTCGCCGTGGGTGCTAACAATGGCGCTGTGCGTCCTTTTACAAAATTACTATTAACATTTGTTTATTAATAAATTGTTCGTATTTATTTCGGCGTTTCATTTTTCTATGTGGGTCACCTTTATTTTTGTGAAGCTGACAAATGTTCATATATCTATATATACAGGGTGCCCCTGGAAGTATGACTATAAGAATGACCTTGCCCACGTTACTATTCGATTTGATCCATACTTCCAGGGACACCATGTATAAAATACAAAGTCCTGACTGACTGATATATCAACGCACAGCCTAAACCGCTGGTCCTAGAGATATGAAATTTGGATGGTGCGTTCTTTGTGAAGAGTAGGTGTCCACTAAGAAAGGGTTTTTTTAAATTCCACCCCTAAGATGGTGAAGGGGGGAGAGTAATATTCACGCGGACGAAGTCGCGGGCAGAAGCTAGTATTATATAAAATTCAAAGTCCTGACTGACTGATATATCAATGCACAGCCTAAACCGATAGTCGTAGAGACACACTATTGTTTAAAAGTAGTTGCAAGTTAGCTGCCTGTATACCAAATAGCTTGTTCGACCGTACAACTGTTGTCAGGTAACACGCAAATAGAAATCAAAGTGGTTCATGGAAAGCCAGTAATATATTTGTACGATTAAAAGAGAAACACAAATCACTTAATGAGTGATTTGCAGCGTAAAAGCTTGAAGTTGCAATTTCTTATCCTCTCGTCTGTGGCGCCCATTTTTCGCGAATCGCCACATCCGTGGCGGCCATATTGTGAGAATCGCCCCATGTGTGGCGGACTTCAGGGTGGTCGGGCGCGATATCGGCGCAGGCGAGTTTAGAAACGTCTAGTAACCGTTGTTCGGTCGTTTGAGAGACATGACAAGTGATGGTATGCCATCCTTGTTCTTTCCCGTATACTTTGTGCAAGTTAGAGCAGCGTAGATACCTACAGTACAGAATAAAATATCGGTAATTATTTACGTCATAGGCTGCGGTATCAACCCGTGACTCCCTCACAGATGCGACGTTTTTGACAGATATCATCCCGTGATACACTTAGAGACGGATATAGTTTCCTTTTTAGTTCCTTATAATATAATTATGACGTAGACATATTACCAGCCTATTATGGCTATTATTGTCCCACTGCAGGCCAAAGGTATTTTAAATCAGTACCGGGGTAAACAAACGATGGGACACTTAATATCGTGCCCTGCGTGTCCTGTCAGCTGCACGTTACAGGAACTGATGAACGCTGGTGATGGCGCCAAACAAGTAGCCGAATTCTGGGCCGAGTACTATCGACACGCTGATTGCTATCGACACGCTAAAAAGAAGATTATATATCCTACCTCCTAGAGCTAAGCTAAAATGTACACCTATAGGCCGAGTAAAAAGTTAATTGACAACATTTCAAACCTGACACGACCTTAAAACAAAAATACTATTTCTTTATTTTCGTATCCTGAGTTCAAATATATTTTGATTATATTTTTTATTTCTAAATTTCTGAGAAAAAAAATAAAAATCAAAAAACATGTGATGACGTCACATAAACGGCGGAATGAGGTAGTCACCTTTGCGCATTCCAATGTCTTTGATTGAAAACATTGTATCAAACAAGACATGTCAATGTCACCTAAGAAGTGTAACTAGAAAACAACTAAAAAACTGAATTGAATTCAACAATATTTTTTCCTATCAACTCGACACGCTGCTTACTGTTAATATTATCAATTTTTGATTGATATTTCGCCAATAAAATGGATCCCAATGAAAAATATACGCCAATGACGGAACCAAAACAACGACTGAGACAAGTGACATATAACAGTTTTTTTGACGGGTCACAATAAAGCAAAGGTAATATCGCCATTCTACCGTCATCTGGCACTTACGTCTTTTTAGAATACACCGAATTTCAAAGTTAAAATTATGAATGAAACGTACATAATTTCGAAAAACGAAAAAATATAGGTGCCCTAGATTTGAATTTACTTTTATATAACGTAATAATACATGCAGGTTAAAAATATGAAATGTTGTCAATTGTGTAATGTGTACAAGTTTCCGGAACCAACCAGTTATGGTACTTAAATATTTAAATGCAGCCATTTCCTAGCCATTTGAACACATTATTCTCCACATAAAATAGCTACTTCTGGCACAAAACTCTTCGAATTTATGCGTATCACCTAAAATTGGACAAACAACCCACTCGTGGTACAATGAGAGCGCCATGCATAATCTGATACGTTAGACACGTATATGTGTCCAGTATAACCTGAGCTCGCTATGTATAGGCTTTCCATACCACAAGAGGTCAGGTAATACTGGGACGTATAGCTTGTTAAGTCGTGGGTACAGTCGAGTTCTTTAATATCTGAGCATGTTCATGAATCAAAAATATATAGGCAATGGTAAGTTTCATAAAACTCTAAACAGCTTCGCCGTACAATAAATTGTAAACAATCTGTGACATCATAAATATGTGACTACATTAAATCAATAATACCTATTACTACAGATAAAGACTAAAAATTGTGCGCAATCCCTTGTTCATATTATTTAGCGCAAAGTTAGGTTCACAAATATCTATGCAATTATTTTTCTATGAAAAAGATCTTGAACAAAATCAATTTGAAGTTGCCAGTTATGACATCCTTCAACGGCAATATTGCATTATTACTCGAACTTCTGCTCCGGCAAGCAAAAATAAATTTTATGGTAAAGGCCATTTAGTTGAATATTCAAAGCTGTATAGATATTTATGAATCCTAGGTTGCAACAAATATATTGAACACTAGAGTATTTAGATATTTATGTTCCGAAGAGTAGTCAGATATTTTTGACTGCACTACCGTAACATACTTATGAACAGTTTATATGAAAACATTTTATTGATGTCTAAGTTTGTATAGAACTATATGATCATTTTAATGCTTACAATATTTTGAAACATTGTCACTGCCAATATATTAATGAACTCGACTGTACCAACCTGACAAATAAAACGGTCATTGGACCAGACGGTAACGTTTTTCTCGCATTTCCCGTTCCCATTATCCGCGAATGGATTATATAAATAACCGTGATGATGGTCGAAGTGAGAGATTTGGTGTTTTATTACTCGTATGATCGTATCTATGCTAATAACTATGCTATAAATTGGGGTGGCGCTTTAATGTCGAAATGTAATGGGTTACCTACATACATTCCGAAATTACGCAGGAGATTTAGAAGCAGTTGCTTTAAAAATAAAATATGGCGATGCTTGAGTTTTTGGAAAAGGAATGCGTTCCTTGTATTGGAGGGTGAACATATCAAAATCAATCAAAATGAAACGTCATTTATTCAAACTAGGCTGAGAATCAGCACTTTTCGAACGTCAGAATTACAAAAGACAGTCCCCCAAAACGCCCGCCCTTCACCACTTCCTAGTGCTTTCGCTGGGGAGAAGAAGAAGATATAAAAATATTTTAAGAGGCTCGCTAAAATTTGCGTCGGGCCAAGAGCTGCCGGTGGATGTGATATAATCAACGAGTCAATCTGTATACCCGGCGAAGGTAGTTCAAAACTCTATTAGGTAAGTGCTTATACACACGAGTGACATGCATCGACAGTAGAGGCAACTGCAGCCGACTGCCTATTGCTGCCGTCAACGAGTGTCAGCAGCGCGTCAACAGCGCACGTCGACGGGTGTCGATGCTGCCGTTGACGCTCACCACTCGCGTGTATGCACACTAAGAGACTGATGTAACCATTCGTCTCCGTAAGTATGACCTAAAACAAAGAGAAAAGGAAATATACCTACTTACAGCAGAATCCGCTGAGATTAACCGGTCAAGCGGCGCGCGTCGCCCAATAGCTGGATCCACACCAGACGATCCAGTGCGCTCTGATCGCGCGCGGCAAGAACAATGCGCGGTCGATGTGAAGGTGCCGCGCGCGATCGGATCGCACTGGATCGTCTGGTGTGGATCCAGCTATTGACGACGAAACAATAGAAAATCAATTCTGTCTCATTAGTGGAGCTTGACAGATTAAAAACCTCATTGAGAAACTCGAGTCCACATTTTTACATCAAGAGAACAAATATCTACACATGTCACATAATCAGCCTATAACGTTCCCACTGCTGGGACACAGGCCGCCTCTCTGTGAGAGGGAGTGGGCCGTAATCCACCACGCGGGCCCAGTGCGGGTTGGTGGATGTCACATGTCTTCGAATTTTTGGTTCTAGGACATGTCGGTTTCCTCACGATGTTTTCCTTCACCGTTTTGAGAGCAGTGGTGATGAAATAATTTACACAAAGTAAAGCGCCTGTCGGGGTTCGAACCTACGACCTACAACTTGTAAGTCGCGGCTGATACCACTGGGCCACCACTGCTCTCTCAAACGCAAACAGTAATGAAGAATTTTTACCCGTTTTTCATGTTTGTCTGGATGCATGTTCAGGATTGGCGGAGACGTCATAACAGATTTAGATATATTTTGGCACACAGATATTTTATAACCTGGATTAACACGCAGGGTACTTTTAATCCCGGGAGTACGTCCCCCTGGGACATTTACCGACATCAAAGCGAGCGAAGCTACGGGCGAAGCCGTTGGAAAGACCTAGTTCAAAATATAATCATGTTGAACCCAAGTTCTTTGATGTTACAAACGTTAATAAAGGCAACATTTTCGTATTTACCGAGGACTCATTAATATGCGTTGTAATTGAAGTGTTACCAATTACTAAAACATACCAAAACTTTACACTTGAACAATCACTATAAATATGGAGATGGGTATCCATATTTATGAGGGAACTTGCTAAGCTCGTCTGATATCGGATAAACTGGTAGTGTTAACTAGACTGTCTAGTGGAGTAATTGTAACTGGTCCGAAATGGGGCTGTTACAGGGTGGGGCTACATTTGAATTTGTATGTAGGTTAAACGTTTAGTTCTTCGGGGCAGGAAAGTTTTGCTTAAAAAGAGAAGTCTATAGAAAACGGGTCTGAAGTCCTCGTCACGAGAAGCTATACATTTTGTAAACACTCTTTCAGGGGTTCGCAACCTTTGGATCAAATAAAAAATAAAACAGTTTTGTAATTAATTTTATTTTTATATAGGGATATAATTATAATAATAATAATAATAATTGTTGACGAGATCAGCAGCTCGCCGTACACGTCTACCACCTCCGGACTCGTCGCTCAGCTCCGCCCCGCTGCCGCCGGAACCCAGCCCCATCGAGAGTGCTGTGACACCGGCCATGGCAGCTGCGTCGAGCTCGAGCGACGAATATTTTTCCCCGCCGACGTCGCCAACACCTGTACGTCGGCAGGGGAGAGGCCGGCCACCGAAGAGCTTGGGACTTAGGGGCCAACCGGCCCCGAGCCGGGTCCCCGCTACCGGTGGTTGTGTGCAGCGCATGAGATGGACTCTGTCTATGAACGAGAACGTCATGCGCGCATATTACGGGTCTACAGAGGGGGGAACTAACCTCACTGCGTACCGTGATAGGATGCTGACTCTGTTCCAGGAACTGGAACCAACCGTCAACGTCTCGGCCCAACGACTGTCGGATCAGGTGCGGGTCATCCAACGCGATCATAGGTTGGATGATATCGCACTTGATAGGCTGCGCTCAGAGGTACTGAGCAACCATATCGTCTCGACTCCGACACAAACCGCAGCACAAGCGTCAACTATTGATGCCAGCCCGCCGCAGTTCAATCGTGTTGAAGAAGAGGATGATAGGGTTGACACAGTAAGTAGCCAGTGCAACGATCGACTGAGGAGCGCACTGGAGGATGCATTTCTCGAGTATAGATTCACTCCGACCGAGCTTAGACCCCGATTACCACGGTTACCCATGCACAAAAAAAATAGGGCGTTGGTGTGTGCCTTGGATTCGCAGCTCAAGAATTTCTTCGAGAGCAGCGAGGATCTCGTTGATACACACTCGATCCTGTATTGTGCGGCTGTGGCGGCATGTCGTTTAGCTAACGTCAAGTTCCCAAGTTGTGACGGAGCTACTCGACCAAAACCAGCCGTACCAGCCTGGCAGCACAGGATCGAGTGTCGTATCGATGAGACCAGGGTACTCATCGGCAAACTATACTGCTTCAGGGAGGGCAATACACGACCACGAGTGATGCGCTTTGTGAGACGAGCATTCACGGGGACTGGAATCAGCCCTCGAGAATACATATCCCGTGTCACAGAGCGCATCGACTTCCTGAAGCAGAAAGTTTGTGCATGGGCGAGCCGAATTCGGCGGTATAAGCGGCGGATTGATCGATACACGCAGAATCGCATGTTCCAGAGCGATGAAAGGTGGGTGTATAGAGCTTGGGAGCGACCTGAACAAAATGTGACAGATGTATGCCGCCCGGATGATGCCGCCACGAGTGCATTTTGGCGCAGCATCTGGTCGGTGCCCGTCTGTCACACTGAAGCTGGCTGGATACGGGATGTCGAGCGAGTGTGTGAGACTGTACCAGAAATGGAAACAGTACTAATTACGCCATTAGACGTTGCCAAAGCCGTCCGTCCGTTACCGAATTGGAAATCGCCGGGACCGGACGGACTGCACAACTTTTGGTTGAAATGGCTAATTAGTTCACACACTTGCCTGGCATCTCAGTTCCAGTCATCTTTAGAGTCTGGGTCGCTACCGCAGTTTCTAACAACAGGCGTTACCCACCTGCTCCATAAATCAGGTAGTCCCGCGGAACCCAAGAATTATAGACCGATCACGTGTTTGTCGACGGTTTATAAACTTCTTACATCCATTTTGAGAGCGAAAATTAATACGCACATTGAGAGTAACTCGATTATGTCTGCCTCTCAAAATGGATGTAGGAATGGGTCCCGCGGTACTAAGGAGCTACTCCTCATAGACATGGCCATTAGCCAACAGGTTCGTCGATCCCGCAAGGATATGTCGACATGTTGGATAGACTATAAGAAGGCCTACGACTCGGTGCCACATACATGGCTCATGAGGGTGCTGGAGTTGTACAAGATAGATGCAACTCTACGCACCTTCCTTGAGTCGTGTATGGGGCAATGGAAGACGGTCCTTCGCTATCCAGGATGTCGGCAGATCCAGGGGAATAATGAACCTGTATGGATTAAGCGGGGAATATTTCAGGGCGACAGTTTGAGTCCACTTTGGTTCTGCTTAGCCCTGAATCCTCTAAGTACACTACTGGAGGATTCAGGTCTAGGCTATCGGTTGAGGAGAGGTGGTCAGGTCATATCTCACCTCCTCTACATGGACGATTTGAAACTCTTTGCCCCCAACAAATTGCGTCTGATGGAGCTACTGAAGGTAACTGAAACTTTCAGTAGCGCCATCAGGATGGAATTTGGTGTGGACAAATGTGCAGTCATGCATGTAAAGCGAGGGGAGATTATGGATTCTGAGGGAATTCAACTCTCGGATTCCATAAACCTTAGATCCCTCTCCTCATCTGAAAGCTATAAGTATTTGGGTATGTCGGAAGCGTTAGGCATCAACGATGCTGACATGAAGCAATCGTTGAAGGAACGCTTCTTTTGTCGCCTGAGGAAGGTATTAATTAGTCTTCTTTCGGGCGGAAATAAGGTGCGAGCCTTCAACGGTTGGGTCATGCCGGTTTTGATGTACTCTTTCGGCATTCTCAAATGGACTCAAACCGAACTCGACGCCCTGGATAGAAGGGTCCGCACACTGCTGACTGCAAATCGGATGCATCACCCACGATCATCGGTGATGAGACTGTATATCCCGCGGAAGTGTGGGGGTCGAGGCTTTTTAAATGCAAAGACCCTCCACAACCGCGAGGTGTGCAGTCTCAGGGAATACTTTTTAAAAGCTGAAGTGGGTATGCACCGTGATGTGGTCGCAGTGGACAAAGGGCTCACCCCGCTGTCCATGGCTAAAGAGAACTGGCGCAAACCTGTAGTACTTACTACCGATGACCGCAAGAAGGTATGGCAAAGCAAGGAGCTTCACGGGCGCTTCTATCGGGCTCTTCATGAGCCCGGTGTAGATTTCTTAGCGTCCGTATCCTGGTTACGTTTTGGTGATCTTTTCGGAGAAACCGAAGGTTTCGTCTGTGCAATTATGGACGAAGTTATCTTGACGAATAACTACCGCAGACATATTATGAAGGACGGGACGGTTGACGTGTGTCGGGCATGCCACCGTCCGGGTGAGTCTATCAGACATATTATCTCTGGTTGTTCTCGTCTGGCTAACGGCGAGTACTTGCACAGGCATAACCAAGTAGCCAGGATTATTCACCAGCAACTTGCTTTGAAATATAAACTTGTGGATTCTGAGGTACCGTATTACAAGTATGTGCCCGACCCAGTTCTTGAAAATGACCATGCCACGTTGTACTGGGATCGGTCTATCATTACTGACAGGACTATTGTCGCCAATAAGCCTGATATAGTGGTGATAGATCGATTAGCGCGCCGCACAATGATTGTCGATGTTACCATTCCACATGACGGGAACCACGTGAAAGCTGAGAAAGAGAAACAAATTAAATATCTTGACTTAGCACACGAGGTTGTTGACATGTGGAATGTGAGCTCGGCTATCATTGTGCCGATTGTCGTATCGGCCAATGGGCTTATGGCCCAAAGCCTCGACCAACATCTGTCGAGGCTCTCGTTAGACGGTTGGATCAAGGGCCTGATTCAGAAGGCAGTACTCCTTGATACGGCTCGTATTGTGAGGAGGTTCCTGTCTCTGGAGACCTAACCACCGGTAGCTTGGACCCTGCTCCCGACACCGGCGGAATACTATTTTTTATATTTTTAAATGTTTTTATACGTTTTTTTATATTTTAAGAAATATTTAAAAATGTAAATTAATATGTACATAAATAAATAAACGAAATAATAATAATATTCCACAACTATCACACAACGCCATCTAGTCCCAAGCTAAGCAGAGCTTGTGTTATGGGTACTAGACAACTGATAAACATACTTATATATTTCTAAATACTTACATATTATAGATAAATTACACCCAGACACAGAACAAATGAACGTGCTCATCACACAAACACTTGTCCTGGGTGGGAATCGAACCCACGACCTCCGGCATAGCAGTCAGGGTCACTAACCACTAGACCATCAGGCCTGTCAATTATGTTAACACACACATCTAATTACTGTCATCAGACGATTCCGAGTATTCTGCATCTGCATTCTGCAGCATTGACAGCGTCAACGTGAACTTACTTCAAAATGGCAGCCCAAATGTTTACGTTCCATGAATCAGACGCGTTCTAATACCACAAAACATTAAAACGACAGCGTTTTATAACGCTTTTTTCGCCTCATACTGGGCTGGTTTAGAAAAAAAGAAAATTAGGAACAGCCAAAAACTAAATTTTGTAAATGCGGCCAATATTATCGATCTCACGTGGTACAAAATTCACTGGGTCATCTAGTTATACAAAGTATAGTGACATCTCAATGTAACTATTCAATTTTGTACCACAAGTTGCTGTGTTTACATAAAAATCTTCACAAATTCATGCATTTTATTTTTATTTTATTGGTATCATCTAAAATTTTCTGAATCACTACCCCAGCCCATTCATAACAACGGAAGAAAAATAAAAGACTTCATGAATTGAACGTTGTTTGTCAAAAGATAGTCCAAATATTAACTTTACTCGCTGAGTAACAAACTTTACTCATCCCTCGTGAATTCTGTGACTCACTTTGCTATCCATAATTTGTTTTGGGCAAGTACTTGTTTTGCGACAGATCTGGATCTGTCGCATGTCAGAGCAGCAATATGGAAAAGCCACCACTCAGTTTACTCCCAATGGCAGGAAATGACTGCGCGGCAGGCCCAGAAGGAGATGGCGGGATGAGCTGGATTTCTTCTTAAAAGATTGGCCCACAATCGCAGTAGACCGGGAAAAGTGGAAAGAGGGATGGGAGGCCTTTGCCCTGCAGTGGGACAACACAGGCTTATAATAAAAAAAGTACTTGTTTTGTTAAGAGCTTCTGTACTTATAATGTCTTTGGATCTTCAATGATTAAATCACTTGGCTTATAAAATCACACTATCACATCACATCACACTAATATTATAAAGGCGAAAGTTTGTGAGTGTGTGTGGGTGTTTATATGTTTCTTACTTCTTTACGCCTAAACCACTGAACCGATTTAGATGAAATTTGGTATAGAGATAGATTGCATCCCGGGAAAGGACATAGGATACTTTTTATCCCGATATTCCCACGGGATCGACACTTATGCGGGTGAAACCGCGAGGCGCAGCTAGTAATAGTATAATAATATAATGTACAGACGCCATCAAGCTACAATCTGTCAAATTTATTTAATAAATTTTCAACTTTATCGCTAAAGCATTAGGTTCAAAGTTGATTGCGAAAATTTGACAGTTTCGGGTAGATTGATGTGCTGGCGTCTGTACAAGCCAACACTAAAATATATAGGTAAGTTTATTTTAAAAAAAGGGAAGAACTCATTGGGAATAAAAAGTTAAAGACCAATAATGTATCTTTTCACTTCTCATGCTCTAAAAATTCGTCTTTATGTTGTGCTTAGGCGACATAAAATCGCTTTTTATGTTCTAGTGCATAAAGTAATTTTTTTTTTCTGAGACTAAGGTAATCAGGCCCAACAGCCACACGCACAATAAAACTTCGCAGATTAAAGTCGTGATTTATTTCATTTTCTTTCATTTATACCTACCACTTCCGTGTTTTCTATCGTTAATTTAATAAAATCAGGTAAAATAGTTGTCATTTATTATTTAAAAACGCAAAGAAACGTTTTTATGACTTGGCAGTATGAAGTACCCAAGTCGAATGGCAAATGTTGAAATAAAAAAAAAAAAACTTTTAGAAAGTTTCGTGGCGGTATTATCTGTGGTGGCGAGAATTAGCTATGGATGCAACATTTTTGATTAATTATGTACTGTATACTTTATGCCTGTTTCGTTTTCTCGCAATCGAAGTGAAAAGCAGAGTGTACAACTCAGGCATAAACGAGCCATTTTACCCCTCGACTTAACACTATCCACCCTCGCCTGCGGCTCGCGTGGGTATAAACGTCTTGGGGTAAAATAGCTTATTTTATGCCTTAGTTGTACAATCTACTATTACTATTGTAATCTATATACAGAATACTGTCTACCATTGAAGCCGTGGCAGATATTTTGATAACACCTTATATACACAAATGTATCCCTTTTTTATAAATAAACAATTATTATTATTATACCTTCACTTATCAAAGTTGTTCACTATCAACAAACACATAAAACGTTTCACGCAAATAGTTCTGCAACTAGCAACTCAAACAAATGGGCAGGCAGTATAGCTTAAAAACTTTGCCCAAGTTTGCCTACTTTTGCCCAGTTTGCCCAGATGGATTTAGCAGCTCGTATATTACTTCCGGCGTATCCTTTTCTCGTGCTAACGGACGGATTTAAAAGAAGGCTTTCGGTGTAGCTTTTTAGTAGCCATTGTGAGATACATTTTGTTGTTGCGAATGCCTACATTTTGCAGTAAGAATATATTGTATAGACAACAGCAAGTTCAAATAAATCAGTGTCAATTCACATGGTTTAACAGTAAAAATGGGTGTGCCACAAGGCTCGATTTTGGGTCCTTTCCTCTTTATAGTGTATATTAATGATCTACTCCATTTATTAAAAAACCAACCACAAATGGTGTTATTTGCTGATGACACTTCTTTAATTTTTAAGGTAAATAGACGTGCTATAAATTTTGATGACAAAAATTACGCCCTACTGCAGGTCCAAAATTGGTTCACTGCTAATAATTTAAAAAAAAAACTAAGTGCATAAGATTTTCTTTACCAAATGTCAAAGGTAGTGATTGCGAGATAATATTGAATCAAGAGAAACTAGAATTCGTCGATACAACTGTTTTCCTAGGGATCACGCTCGACTCAAGGCTGCAATGGGGTCCTCATTTAACATCTCTTGCAGGACGGCTAAGTTCAGCTGCTTATGCTGTCAGAAAAATCCGTCAGTTTACTGATGTAGATACCGCGAGACTGGTCTATTTTAGTTACTTTCATAGTATCATGTCTTACGGTATTTTACTTTGGGGACGGGTTGCAGACATCGATTCTATTTTTATTCTGCAGAAAAGAGCCATCAGAGCCATATATAATCTTCGCAGGCGCGATTCTCTAAGGGCATGGTTTAAGGAAATTAACATCATGACTGTACCTTGTTAATATATCTATGAAAACATCATGTATGTAAAAATTTACATCTTTTTAGTAAAAGAGGTGAAAGACATAATTATAGTACTAGAAATAGGGACCTATTAGTTCAACCAGGTTTCAGACTAGCTAAAGTAGACTCATCTTTTATGGGGTACTGTTTAAAATGTTATAATAAAATACCTCCCCACATTCTTCAACTGAATGAGACAAAATTCAAGTCTTGTATTAAACGCACGCTATGCAGGCAGGCATATTATAAGTTAGGGGATTACATCGCGGATAAAAATGCCTGGCTCAATGCTGGTCCTGCTCCACAACCACAACTAATTGATTAACACTTGAAAATACTGTTGGAGCTGCTGAAGATCGTAAGTCTATCTTTGCATTGTATAAATTCAATCTCCTAGTATTGTATAATTGCATAGCACATGTGTGAGTACTATGTACACACTATAAAGCTACCATTTACTGGGTACGTCTTTCATTGACTTGAATGTGCTCTGGCGGCTGAGAGTATGTCATGCTCAATCAAATGTCTCGCTGATGGTGGCGCATGTGTTGGATCATTTAGCTCCCTTCAAAATGGTTGAGCTGAATGGTGCTGATGCATGCGTCATGTTCGTGAACGGGCGCCGTCAGTAGGGACTGGTCATCTCTTTGCTGCCATATCTTATTTTAATTTATTATTTGAATTGTTGTTTTTCTCATCTTTTCATTATGGACGCTTTTAACGTTCTGCATCGTTCTCACATGTATAATTTTTAACATGAATGATGTAACCAAGACTTTGTAACCACATGATTTTGATTTAAAAGAGTGTCCATGGAGTTTCTTGCCCGTTCTTCTCCATAGGTACCTACGCTTTGGAATGGGCAACTAGCTTCATTTTTCTGACTGACTGACTTCTTGACAATTCAAAAGTGCCTGTAAATGGTTTAATTGAAATAAATGCTTTGAGTTTGAGTTTGTGTCTGGTTTTCTTCGGTATTTGGTATAGCAAGGAAAAAAGAGGGTAGAATTAACAAGGATTTTACCAAACCAAGGTCAAACCTGTGTTAAAATTTGTATCTGCACAGAATACTAATCTGGTCTTTGGGTAGAGCTCTGAAAGTCAATTAAAGGATACCCAAGCAAATAAAATGTACCCAAATATCTAATTTACATTCCTTACACACCTACTACATTTTACCAATAAAATGAAAGAAAAAGTACAGACGCCAGCACATCGAGCTACTTACTTCAATCTGTCTTTATTTAATAGTTTTTCAAGTTTATCGCTAAAGCATAAGGTTCAAAGTTGATTGGGAAAATTTGACAGTTTCGGGTAGTTTGATGTGCTGGCGTCTGTACATTGGTTAATGTTAGTCACTTCAAAACAAAACGTTTCATATTAATTTGAAAATTTTCAGAATTTTACTCAAGTTGCACTATACTTATTTTCCGATTAGGTCTTTTGTACACACGGCTTCACAACAAGCTTATACATTTCCAGTTTTAACTAACCTCGCATAAAATAGGTTTTTCGTACAATCAGAAGTCAGCTCAAATTCAAGGTCGCTCAGCGCGCTATGGAGCTATATGCTCGGAGTCTCTTTAAAGGATAAAATCAGGAATGAAATTATCCGGAAAAGAACCGGAGTTACCGACATAGCTTGCAGAGTAAGCAAACTGAAGTAGCAGTGGGCTGGCCATGTCTGTCGAAGGACCGATGGCCGGTGGAGCAGACGAGTCCTGGAGTGGAGACCGCGTACCGGCAAGCGTAGTGCGGGACGTCCCCCAGCTAGATGGACGGACGACCTAAAGAAGGTGTCTGGGGTAGACTGGATGCGGAAAGCGGAGGACAGGGTGCTCTGGCGCAGTCTGGGAGAGGCCTATGTCCAGCAGTGGACTGCGATAGGCTGAGTTGATTGTTGATTGAGAATTCAGCTTATACTGGTTATGTATAGCTTGATGTGTAACCGTGCGTACCCGCCGCAAATGGATGATGACCACGACACGACGCTATGAAGTATGGGTAACAACGCTTTAACAAATACATTCTACTTCCACTTCAATACCACTAAATAGTACACACAATTTCTATACCTTTACTGTATAAAAAATAAGTTTAAAAAAGAAAGTACCTTCCCGTGGTCGCATGCTACCATAGCTTATGTGACTGTATGTTAGTACAGCGGCATGCGACCACGGGAAGGTACTTTCTTGTTTCATCCTTTTCAGTAGTCGGGTTTTAATTTTTAAACTTATTTTTTATGGGGCTTATTTCATTAATATTTATATTTTTGAAATGTGCTAATTAAGTCCTTTCATTTGATACCCCACACAACATGATTAAAAAAAAAATTTAAGATGATGACTTTATGTCCGCTAGAGGGCGCGATATTCAATTTAATGTGACGTCACATAGCTTATAACCAGCGACCAATCAAGACGCTTCCAACGATACCTTATTTGTCTAATTATGACAAGGAGTTTATAAGTTATGAGGGAACAGATGAACATACATACCGGTCAAAATCATAACCCTCCTTTTTGCTTCGCCGTAGTCGGGTAAAAAGAGCACATAATTTACAAACAAACATAAAAATAAAACAACTTTTGCAGGTCAGGCACCCTATTCCGATCCGAGGGGAAACCCGCAATTTTTCTTCCCGAAGCAATTGCAAAGAAAACCCATTATTTCCCGGTTAGGTATCCCCCAGTGATACGGAAAGTTTGTCATTAAAAAATGTGCATGCAATATATTCCTGGTAGGTACCTACTGGAAGTGGAATAGTGTGCAAACTAATCTAACTTTTGTTTGCAAAGTGGCTTCAGGCTGAAACCACGCTGTTTTATTAACCGATTCAATTAAATTGTTTAAAGACATCGAGTAATCAACGTATTTGTGACAACGAGTGCGGTTTGAACGAGGACGAATTTCGAGTGTATTTGTGATATGTGCAGAAATCGAATGAATCTGTAAATTAATACAAGCTTGTAAATAAAAGAATGGTTCTTGTAAACTATGGAAATATTATTTTATTTCAAGGCACCTAATAACAACCATACGTACGGTCACCAAAGGAGATTAGTAACCAAGGTCGTCGGATATATGTAGTTGAAGTTTAGTAAGAAACCGGCTGATGTTTTTGAATAAAATTTTATTTATTTAATAGAAAACAAATAGATCATCTTTCAAATTAAATTTCATTCCAAAACATCCATCGGTCTCTTACTAAACTTCAACTATACCCGACGACCCTGGTTACTTATCTCTTTTGGTGACTGTACATGGATAAATAACATTGTTATAGAGTCAACAAAATGTCTCTTTTTCTATTAAGAATAACTAACTATAGAAATATATTTATGATTGCTAAAATAAAATAAAAAAATAGCTTTTTATTTCTTGCTGTTTGAATTTCAAAAAATTATATAAATACTGCATGCAATCATGATTCAACATTTCAATTCATAATATTAAATAAATTAAGCAACTTATTAATTTTTACTATTCCTAACCTAACCTACAGATGAAGATTATTTATTTTTAAACTGTTACATTTTCAAAGTCAAAGTTTTTTATTTGTTAAACATATTAGGTGTTTAAAATAAAATAGGTAAGGAGATCTCTATGTTTTGCCGTTAACGGCGTACAAATATCAAGTAAGTAGGTATACGAAATTAACTTTTGTTAAAATTAAATGACAAGCTAACAGACTTAAACTATCCTCTATCAAGTTAACAATATTGCATACAGATAATAACACTTAACACTTATAACATTTCTTATGTATTAGTAGTATTTTTAAAATAATATATTTACAACTGACAGATATAACAGTAAAATAATTCTTTCAGTAAAAGAATTTTATTTTTATAATTATTTTAACGGAGGAGGCCTTCATCTTCTATTAAAAGAGGGGTTTTTGCTAAAAAATTAAAAAAAAAAACATCTTTAAGATTTCGATTTTTGTGGGGTGCCGCAGAGCATTCACCTTAATTGACTAAACTCAAAATCCATTCTACAGGGTGAAATTGAATTCATGGGCATCCTTTTAAGGGGTCATTGTAATCATCATTATGAACAACTTTTACTATGGGACCAAACCTCAAATCGTAAAAAAATCAGCTCTTTCCTACATTTATGTTCGCATAACTTGTCAAATTGTACAAACAGCTGATTTTTTTTTCGCGATTTCATGTTTGGTCCCATAGTAAAAGTTGTTCATAATGATGAGTACAATGACCCTTTAAAAGGATGCCCATGAATTTAATTTCACCCTGTATATTGCAAATCAAAAATTTGTGCAACAGAAACGCATCAAACTGTCGTTACCTCAATCTTTATATCTAAAGTTGAATCTTTCAAATTCTACTTGAATGGTTTAAAGGCCATCGTAAAATAAAACACATTTTATTCGTACATATTTATTTACGAGCTTCTGCCCACGACTTCGTCTGCGTGAAATTTCTCTTACCCCGACCAACCGCATCGCATCGCATCGCCTGTCCGCGCTATTACTTCGTTTTTGTTGAGCGATTTTCTCTCTTTTTTCTTTTTGTTTGGCTTCTATGGGTCCTAGCGTGATGTTAATAGCCTTCGTCAACAATTGGGCTATCAAATGCAAAAAAAAAACTTTTCAAATCAGACCAGTAGTTCCAGAGATTAGCGCGTTCAAACAAACAAACCCTTCAGCTTTATTATTATTAGGTAGTAATTATTATTGATTACACAAGGCTGATTTTCGACCAGCACCCTAATTGCGTAACTCACTATCAATCGGAATCAGAATCATTTTGAAGCAATTTGCTAATCCATTGCTTCATAAGTTCGAAAAACTTGTCTGCTCAACAAGTAAATAACGCAATGAATGTTGTTGAACTGTCAAAATGAAACCGATTCCGATTGATAATGTTTTACGCAATTGCCCCGCTGAGATGTACGAGGTAGCTAAGCGGCGACGCCAAGCTATGAAACTACCGTGCATTCGCGATTTACTCGTATTTGCCAAAAATGTAAACAAATATGAATTAATGGAAAATAACTTTAATTCCTATCAACGTTTTGAGATGTTTTCCCTTTGACCCGCAGCTCGTATCAAGCCAGAACGTCACACTTAAGGTCACAGCTCATTAGAGCCACCCGGCACCCACTCCGCACCGCGTCGCCTCCTGCGGCTAGTATTCTTTATGTGGACTTGTACGGGTATGCGCTCACTATATCACCTCCGTAGCGTCACCGGATCGCCTCGGTCGTAAGCCTTCCACGCGCGGACGGCGGGTGGACCACTCGGTGACAACTCGCTGCTCGCATGATTGCCTTGTGTTGACGGCGCGTTGCCAACGCGCGGGTCCAGAGTGGATCGCGCGCTGCCCGCGAATGATTTGTAAAATTTGACATTACGAAACACACGTGTAGACCTAGTGCCAATTGTTAACAGACTACTCGAAAATTCGTGGACCAAGCGACGTCCACTCGTTTACCACTCGGCGTTCACTCGTTGACCGCGCGGGGTCCACTGGTTGACCGCGCGACGTTTATTGGTGACAACGCGGCGTCCACCCGTGGACCACCTGTCGACAACAAGTGGACGCCGTGCGACGAGGCGGTGCGGGGTGGGTGCCGGGTGGCTCTAATGAGCTGTGACCTTTACACGTATTAGTCCTATATCTTGAAAATTACTGAATGGATTTTGATGAAACTTGCACAGTTCCCTAAGTTGAAGTAAGTATAAGCAAATAAAAAAAAATGTTTCGATCCGACATACATGTACATCTATAAAATATTGTATATTTGTTCGGAAGCCTTAATAGATTATCAATTTGTCATATGTGAATATATTGCAGTTCCAATAATATTACCTATACATCCGTGTCGAATTGATAACCTTCTTTTTTTTGAAGTCGGTAAAAAATAACATTTTTTTTTTTTAAGTTCATCTAATATAATTATTATATTCTAATAATGATTAAAACTAACAAAATAGTGAAAACAACAAAAAAAAAGGGAAGACCTGCTAGGCAATTGCGTAATACACTAACTGTAGGAATTGGTTTCATTTTGACAGTTAAACAACATACATTGCGTTATTTAAGTTTTAAACAGTCGAATCTTTCGAACATATGAAGCAATGTATAATAAAAATAATAAAGTTAGTTAATGATACCGTTCTTAATAACATTCATCAGTATAATATAACTTCGGAGGTTGACACTTTACCCAAAATGGTGATTGGACCCAAGACCGCACACTCAAAAAATAAAATCGCACTTGTGATCAGCGACGCAGCCAAGTTTTAAAATAATCCACTAGACCCAAGCGCCATCTATACCTACGGGTTGTTACAAAAACTTAAAATCACGATCCCCTTGAAAACTAAATTTGCTTCCTCCGAGCTCACATAGACAGTGTTAATTTAACTTTTCTAGCTCAATCGACTGTGTGGACATAACGCAAATTGTGAACTAGAAGTGTTTTTGCTCTTTAATAGGTGAATCCCACTGCTGAGATCGCCGGGGATATATTTTCTAGACACAATTTGTTTAGTTGTTCTGCGTTTAGTGTGTGCATTGTACCGCAGTTTTGGAAGTGCAGTTTGTCAAAAAACTCAGAAGGGTGAATAATATTATTATTCACTATTGCTCTGTGTGTGATATTATTTTATTCACTGACCATAAGGTCACGTAACACATAAGCAGCTTATAATGTTCCCACTGCTGGGACGCAGGCCTCCTCTCGGTGAGAGGGAGTGGGAGTGGTTTACAGAACCAACTAGAGTAACTCCAACTTCTGCTACTTGTATCGATAATGTTTTTTGCGATTGTGATTATTTAGATAAAGCCATCGTAAATTATCTGCCGTCTGATCATAGTGGACAAACGGTAACTTTTAAGTTTAAAACACCTTTGCAAAAAGTGCAAATACAATTTAGACCAATAACGACTGGTAAACTTAAAAGATTCAATAGTACTCTAAATAATAAGTTAAATGATCTGGGCCATGATATGGATGACGCAAATAAATTGTACGAGGATTTCTTTTCAGTAGTGCAGACTCAATTCAATAAAACTTTTGAAAAGAAAACAAAAAACATTTGCCCTAATTTTATATTTAGTGACTGGGCAACTAGAGGTATTAGGATAAGTAGGGAGAGACTGTTCGAGCTGTATGGCCTTAAGCCCTACATTAATACTGATACTTTCAGCAAGTATGTTGCTACATATTCCAAAATTTTTAGAAATACTTGCAAAATAGCCAAAGCCCGGTACATTAGCAACAAAATCAAATCGGCAGAAAATAGAATAAAAACGGTTTGGAAAATTATAAATAACGAAACTAGTAGGAATAAAAAACGAAACACAGATTACACGTTGGAGACTTCACGTGGTGCCATAAGCTCTAACTTAGAAGTAGCTCAAGAATTTGTAAATTTCTTTACTAATATACCATCAAAAACGACGGAAGCCTTAAATTCCTCACCCGGCGTATCAATTGATTTATTAAGAGCGAACGTTCAAGCCTGCCCGGTTGAATTTCAATTTAAACATATTAACCCTGCAGTAGTAATAAAAGCTTTTAAGCAAATTAAGATCAAATTGAAAGTATTTAATTCGTGTGTTGATCAAGGAGTCTTCCCCGATTTAATGAAATACAGTAAGGTAATACCACTTTACAAATCCGGGGACAGTAAAGACACTAATAATTATAGACCCGTATCCGTGTTGCCGGTTTTCAGCAAGGTGTTTGAAAAGATAATGCTTAATCAAATGCTCAATCATTTTAACACGAACAAAATCCTTCACGATCAACAGTATGGTTTTACCAAAGGACGTTGTACGACCGACGCCGGTGTAACCTTATTAAAACACATTTTTAACGCGTGGGAAGAGGCCCAAGACGCCATAGGAATCTTTTGTGACCTCTCCAAGGCATTTGATTGCGTCGATCACGAAACCTTGCTTTTGAAACTTGAGCATTACGGACTTGGAAAACTTGCGCTCAGTTTAGTTAGTTCTTACTTAAATGATAGACAACAGCAAGTTCAAATAAATGGTGTCAATTCACACGGTTTAACTGTAAAAATGGGTGTGCCACAGGGCTCGATTTTGGGTCCTTTCCTCTTTTTAGTGTATATAAATGATCTACTCCATTTATTAAAAAATCAACCACAAATGGTGTTATTTGCTGATGACACTTCCTTAATTTTTAAGGTAAATAGACGTGCTACAAATTTTGACGACGTAAATAACGCCCTACTGCAGGTCCAAAATTGGTTCACTGCTAATAATTTAGTATTAAATGGGAAAAAAACTAAGTGCATAAGATTTTCTTTACCGAATGTCAAAGGTAGTGATTGTGAGATAATATTGAATCAAGAGAAACTTGAATTCGTCGATAGATCTGTTTTCCTAGGGATCACGCTCGACTCAAGGCTACAATGGGGTCCGCATTTAACATCTCTTGCAGGACGGCTAAGTTCAGCAGCTTATGCTGTGAGAAAAATCCGTCAATTTACTGATGTAGATACCGCGAGACTGGTCTATTTTAGTTACTTCCATAGTATCATGTCTTACGGTATTTTGCTTTGGGGACGGGCTGCAGACATCGATTCTATTTTTATTCTGCAGAAAAGAGCTATCAGAGCCATTTATAATCTCCGCAGGCGCGATTCTCTAAGGGAACGGTTTAAAGAAATTAACATCATGACGGTACCTTGTCAATATATCTACGAAAATATCATGTATGTAAGGAAAAATTTACATCTTTTTAGTAAAAGAGGTGAAAGACATAATTATAGTACTAGAAATAGGGACCTATTAGTTCAACCAGGATTTAGACTAGCTAAAGTAGACTCATCTTTTATGGGGTACTGTTTAAAATGTTATAATAAAATACCTCCCCACATTCTTCAACTGAATGAGACAAAATTCAAGTCTTGTATTAAACGCACACTATGCAGACAGGCATATTATAAGTTAGGGGATTACATCGCTGATAAAAATGCCTGGCTCAATGCTGGTCCTGCTCCACAACCACAACTATTTGATTAACACTTAAAAATGCTGTTGGAGCTGCTGAAGATTGTAAGTCTATCTTTGCATTGTATAAATTCAATCTCCTAGTATTGTATAATTGCATAGCACATGTTGAGTACTATGTACATACTATAAAGCTACCATTTACTGGGTACGTCTTTCATTGACTGAATGTGCCCTGGCGGCTGAGAGTATGTCATGCTCACTCAAATGTCTCGCTGATGGCGGCGCATGTGTTGGATCATTTAGCTCCCTTCAAAATGGTTGAGCTGAATGGTGCTAATACATGCGTCATGTTCGTGAACGGGCGCCGTCAGTAGGGACTGGTCATCTCTTTGCTGCCATGGCTTATTTTAGTTTAATATTTGTATTGTTTTTTTTCACATCTTTTCATTATGGACGCTTTTAACGTTCTGCATCGTTCTCACATGTATAATTTTTAACATGAATGATGTAACCAAGACTTTGTAACCACATTATTTTGGTTTAAAAGAGTGTCCATGGAGTTACTTGCCCGTTCTTCTCCATAGGTACCTACGCTTTGGGATGGGCAACTAGCTTCATCTTTCTGACTGACCGACCCCTTGACAATTCAAAAGTGCCTGTAATTGGTTTAATTGAAATAAATGCTTTGAGTTTGAGTTTGAGTTTGGGCCATAATCCACCACGCGGGCCCAGTCCTGGTAGGCAGATGTCACATGTCTTCGAATGTTTAATAGGGTAAGTGTTTAGATTTTGCATCGATGATTGAGAAGGGTGATATAACCCTTAGCTTAGCAGCACCAGAGTTGGATGTCATATTGATGATGTTTGTTTGAACAATATTAGCTATGCGGATGACATGGTGTTGCTGAGCCCATCGATCGGCGCTTTGAGAAAACTGGTGGCTATTTGTGAGTCCTATGCAGTGTCCCATGGGCTCAAGTACAATGTTAAAAAAAGCGAACTTATTATGTTTAAGGCGGGTGCCATGAATTATTCTGATGTTCCCGGTGTCTCGCTCTGCGGCACTCCTTTAGCATGGGTGACAAAATTTAAGTACTTGGGTCATTGGGTCACTGATGATCTTAAGGACAATATGGACATAGAGAGGGAGCGCAGGTCGTTGGCTGTCCGATGTAACACGCTGGTTCGAAGATTTGCACGTTGTACAAATCAAGTTAAAGTCACTCTTTTCAAAGCTTTCTGTCAATCATTCTACACGTGCAGTCTTTGGACCCGTTTCACGCAGAGGACATACAGCGACCTGCGTGTCCAATACAATAACACGTTTAGGATACTGTTGGGGCTGTCGTGGCGTTGTAGTGCGTCTGCTATGTTTGCGGAGGCGCGCACAGACGATTTTTACGCCATTATAAGAAAAAGAACGGCCTTTTTAGCCGGCCGGTTACGCTCCGCCACCAATAGTCTCCTGAGCGTGTTCTCAGATCGATGGGACTCTCCTCTGCTGCGCCACTGGGTGAGGATCCATACCAATTGATAAAATATTGAATACTTTTTGTCTCCTTATTACTAACACTAGTTATTAAGTTATCTTGTTGCTACTAACACTATGGACTCATGTCTGAAATAAAGAAATTGAATTGAATTGAATAAATCACTCATCCATATTATTTAAATCAATCGCAATCACTTTCATTCATCTCAATCATTCCGAAAGCTCTTGTAGTTGCGGGAGGTACTTATACCTATCTATTTTTCTCTCACCTTCATCTCGTCTGAGAGGTGTCAGAGACAGCCCTACTTCGTTAGCCCGCACAATGATGCTGGATGTTCAATGGTTCGATATGAAGGCTGC
The DNA here is from genome assembly GCA_947508005.1 of Amphipoea lucens. Taxonomy (NCBI): domain Eukaryota; kingdom Metazoa; phylum Arthropoda; class Insecta; order Lepidoptera; family Noctuidae; genus Amphipoea; species Amphipoea lucens. The sequence continues at coordinate 18,132,642 of OX382367.1, forward strand.
TGCTGAAGTGTGGTTTAATTTACGCTGAACTATTTGGAAAATTGAGGGGTAGTGAAAGTTTGATTGGCGTTGGTTGTCTTATTGTCTTCAAAGTAGACACGAACTTTACTTATTACGCAAAACTCTAAGAACTTGATTAGGTATATAATCATAATAAACATTAGTCCCTATTGTTTTCATTCACTGTCATCTCCATGTTGTATAAGGAAGAAACGTTTGCGCCTACAAAGAATGTAATATTGAGTGAGAAGGTGGCTGGGGTAGACTGGATGCGGAAGGCGGAGGACAGGGTGCTGTGGCGCAGTCTGGGAGAGGCCTATGTCCAGCAGTGGACTGCGATAGGCTGAGTTGATTGATTGAAAATAATGATTTTTAGTTCCCCAAGATAAAAAATAGAAAAAAAAATCAATTTTACTTACACACGTCCTTAAATACCTACTCTTATCACTACTCGTAACACATTGCCATCCTTTTCACGAACGAAAAACAAAACAGAACAGGCCATGCCACTTCTAACAAAAAACGGCTCAAAGGGCTAAAAACGCTTCGGAAAGGCCAAAACGGCTTCAAAACTGAAACAAAATAAATCATAGTCACAATATGTTCTAAACTACAGTTTTGGCTGTAAACCGATAATCGGGTTTTCGGTAACCGCTGCGAGATACTTCAACATAACGAAACCACAATGGCACTAGCAATGTTCTTAATGGTATAAGTTAATGATGAATATTAAACCTACTAACCGACTACCTTAGGACATACCTGTTTTATTACTACCGGGTTCATAATGGCTTACGCAAAGGGCTTAAAATCGGGAAATTCGTACTGATATTATATCTGTAAAGCATTGAGAACGTATGTGATAATATTTAGTTAGTGAATATCAAAGGATGTTTCAGAGAGAGCGGTGGTGGCTTAGTGGTAACGGCCGAGACTTACGAGTTGTAGGTCGTAGGTTCGAACTCAGACAGGCTCTTTACTTTGTGTAAATTATTTTATCACCACTGCTCTCAAAATGGTGAAGGAAAACATCGTGAGGAAACCGGCATGTCGTAGAACCAAGAATTCTAAGACATGTGACATCTGCCAAGCCGTACTGGGCCCGCGTGGTGGCTTAAGGCCCACTCCCTCTCACCGAGAGGAGGCCTGTGTTAACCAGCGCTGGCCGCTGGGGCTCTGTCTCGTATAGGGTCTTAGCTGTATGCTGAGTGATGGCCGTTTTGCGTGGATGTGACGCATGTTAATGTAACTTGTGCTTTTACCCAGACTCGTTACTTGGGACTGGACAATTTGCAATTCATGACTACTTTTGTTAGCTTGGGTCTTACCTGTTAAAACGTATGTGTGCTAATGAATAAAATAAATAAATGTTTTAATAATAATAATTTATTTCAGAACATAGTTCCATATAAAATTATTAGTACTGCTTAAAAACTATGTTAGTGCCTTAAAACTACTTCAGAACATAACATAATTACATATAAAATTATTAGTACCTATAGCTTAAAAACTGTGTTAGTGCCTTAAAACTACTTATTAATTAATTTAACTGACATTAACTTACCTGACATTGAATAGGACAGCACCAGAACTACGCACCCTATTCCAGTGCCTCACAATAGCCCCCGAACTTGTTACTTTTTTTGTGTTTGTGATCTTTTTATGCGTCGTGTTTACCGCAAATAAACATATATCTTTCTTTCAATTTCTTTCTTTAAGTTTTACATAAACACATTCCGGAATAAATATTGGTAATGGTGGTGAAAAACTTATCCAAATCCGTTTCGTAGTTTAAATGAATATAGTGGTCACACAGTCAGACACGAAAAGCTACTTTGTATTTTATTTAATATCCTACCGACCCGCCCCTGCTTCGCAAGGCTTTTACGACTTGACAAAACATCGAGATTTTTTTATTAAAGTAACTTAAATATAAATGTATGTATTATACAAATAAACCTTCCGTAATAAATTCTATAAATGGTAGTGAAAAGCGCTGCGAACAATACAGTGAAGCATGCCAAAACTACTCCTCCGCTCTGTGTATACACGCTCACACGCACACACTTACAACCATTTACAATCAAACTACACCTCACTAAGTTCACACAGGTTTACGAAACCGGCTTCACTTTACTGTTGACAGCCCTCTGTCTTGGTTTCTTATTTGGTCTGAGCTGATAGTGTGTTACGCAATCACCCTATTGTTTAACTAAGTGGAATTCCCCAAAGTATGTAACACACAACCAGGGTGAATAGGTATTCGCTTACAAGCTGCTAATTAATCTTAACTGGCGCAATTACCTCGGCAATATATCAGTCAATTTGCGTAACATTGCCAGCTACTGGCGTGGGCTATCATTTTCTATTATACCTACTACAATCGCTTGATAATGTGTAATGATTATGACGGTATTTATTAGTCCAGGTCATTGTTAATTATTATCAATGATCGACGACTGGTCGATCGGAAGTATCGTCATAGATGACTTAGAGATCACGTCACCAAAATGGTAGCCAGAAGCAAATATAACAACCTTATTGGGAGCTATATGTTTGAGCCGTTTGGGGTTGAAACTCAAGGGCCTTGGGGTCCGAGTGCTCATCGAATATTTCGAGACATCGCCAAGCGGTTGGTTGAATCTACGCGTGACCAGAGGGCTGACCTATTTTAAGCCCAAAGAATAAGCATTGCCATCCAACATGGTAATGCTGCCAGCCTTTTGGGCACTTATCCCATTGACAGCGATGCGGACGAATTTTTTGATGCCCAATGAGCTCATGTTGTTTTCTTTTTATTCCTTTCTTTTTATTATACTCTTGTAAATAAACCATTAATATTCGTAACCTAATAGAACTTTAAAATATTGGGATAACTACACAGTATTTTTGTAAAAATCTAATCGTTGACGTAGCTCAAATAGCTGCCCAATTTAAATGGGACTGGGCAGGACTCGTCTGCCTTAAAAAGGAGGCTGGGACAGGCTGGATGCGGGAGGCCGGGTATTGTGGCGGAGCCTGGGAGAGGCCTATGTCCAGCCGTAGACTGCAATAGACTGAGTTGAGGACCCATCTGCCACACGCCGAACGAGCTTTGGGCCCGTAAATCTCAATATTAGTGCCTTAAACAGCGGTACAGGATCGCGGCAGACCCCAAAGGAGATCACGGGACGACCTGGTCTTCAAGAATTAGAGAAAAGTAGAGCAAAATCGTGACCGATAGAAGAAAAAAAAGGAGACTTTTTCCAGCAGTGGGATAATTTGGGCTAGTAAATTCCCGGTGAATCACTCCGACACATTGTTTTCGGGTGTTCTCGTCTTGCTAACGGCGAGTGCTTGCAGATACACAATCTAGTGGCTAGGATTATCCACCAGCAACTTACTTTGCAGTACAACTTTATGGATTCGGAAGTACCATACTTCAGGCATGTGCCCGACCCAGTTCTCTAGAATGGTCACGCCTTATTATACTGAGATCGATCTATCATTACTGGCAGGACTATTGTAACCAATAAGCCTAATATTATGGTGATAGATCGACGAGAGCGCCATGCAATGATTGTTGATATCACTGTCCCCTCATTTCGAGAATCTAGTGAATGCTGGGAAAGATACTTGATCTTGACTTAACACAAAAGGGAAGAGCCTTGTTTTTTGTTCCCGGTTGGAAAATCCTCATGGATGTCCTCCGCCCTGGGGCGGAGGGGTCTGTCAGACTCTTACTGACTAAAACCACCCCGGTGTTCCATCTCACTCCTACGCCGGGGGTTGCGGGAAAGTACGATCCTTCCGAAATCACCGACTGGTCTGACTGCCGGCCCGTCACTGCGGGCCTCCTCCTCGCAGTCGTGACCTGGCGTCCGGCTCCCTGTTTATGCGACACAGGTACTTCCCGAAGCAACCATGCCCGAGAGGCGAGAGGGAGCTATGCCTCCTCCCAAACCAGCACTCGAGTACCCGATGGTCGGACACCCTAGCTTACCACCAACTAACCAAGCAACAAACAGCGAAGAGCCTCCGCCAACACCTCAGGAAGCTCTCATTGTGCGGCTGGGTCGACCGCTTGATTCAGGACGAATGACACGTCACGCACAGTGAAGGAAGAGGTTCCTCTCTTGAGCCCTGAATATTTTTTTATAAAAACATTTTAAAATGTAAACAATATGTATATCAAAATTAAATAGGTAAATAGATTCACTCAAAATCGAAGCATTTATTTCAATTAAACCATGTACTTTTGAATTGTCAACATTAAATAGTCGGTCAGTTAGTCTGAAAGTTGAAGCTAGTTGCCATTCCAAAACGTAGATTTCTATGGAGAAGAACGGGCAAGAAAATCCATGGACACTCTTTTAAATCAAGATATTACAAAATCCTGGGTACATTATTCTTGTTGCTTCCATATAAAACCAGTTACGTAACTGTGTAACTATGGAATAAGCTAAAAGAGTTTTACTAATGCCTGATTTGGTCTGAGCATGTTAATGTGGTGAACATTAACTTGAGTCCACAGGCATAATATTAGATAAACTTGCATAGAAAAAGGCTTCATTCATTCCTTCATTCAAAAGGGTACGTTCATTCAAAAGTTACATTCAAAAGCTCCTTATGAAAGCGAGCGCCTGTGTTCGGTCCTTCAAAGACAGAGTGAACGCCTCATCTCTTCTGGGCGAACGAGCGTGTCGTTCCATCATCTCAGACCTCATCCATCGCTTACCATCAGGCGTGATTGAGGTCAATGCGGCCCATTCAGTAATAAAAAAAAATAACAAAAGATATTACTTCTGAAGTTAATTCACTAATTCAACATCATAATATTTTATATATCCATACTAATATTATCCGGCTATTATTTGTGGATCTTTGACAGTCGTTACGGGTCGTCAGAAGCCCGAAAGTCAGACAACCAGTCTTACCAAGGGGTTTCGTATTACCCAGTTACTGGGTTGTGGAGGTCAGATAGGCAGTCGCTCCATGTAAAGTACTGTACTTAGCTACATCCGGGTAGACTCGAGGCCGACCCCAACGTAGTTGGGAAAAGGCTAGGGAGATGATGATGATATCCATACTAATATTATAAATGCGAAAGTGTGTCTGTCTGTTATCTTTTCACGCCTAAACCGCTGAACCGATTTAGATGAAATTTGGTACAGAGATAGTTTGAGTCCCGGGTAAGGACATAGAATAGTTTTTATCTCGATATTACAACGGGATCGAAACTTATGCGAGTAAAACCGCGAGGCGCCGCTAGTAAAATAATAAATAAACGTACCCAAAACAGGTACAAGACTAATTCCAAGATTGATGAAACGTAAATTTAAATGAAGAAAGTAATAGCTACCAAGTACCCACTATAATAAAACTCCCTTGAACGTGAGGCTTAGCTTTGTCCCGCGGTTTAATCAGTGGATACTTAGCCTTTTAATACACGAGAATGGTCCTTAAGCGTCCTAGTTTAGTACAAATGAGGCCGCTATTCCCTGTCGTAGCCGCCGGGAGCTATTACGGCCACTTTATCGTCCACAAGGGATCTATTACATAAAACGGTCGATCAGGCACGCGGTGGTCCCCTATCTGTGATATTTTAATGGTTTTATGAATAGTGATGTCTGATGTTAGAAGCCTAGTATTATCCTGTAGGTGCTTAGTATTTTTTGTGGTTTTTACTGGTTTTGATTAAAAAATTGCTGATTTAACAAAAAATAAATAAAAAATTAAAAGTAATTTATTCTCGAAACGTTATACTTGTAAAATATAATTAAAATACTTGCTTAAATACAGATCATTTAGCTCCCTTCAAAATGGTTGAGCTGAATGGTGCTAATACATGCGTCATGTTCGTGAACGGGCGCCGTCAGTAGGGACTGGTCATCTCTTTGCTGCCATGGCTTATTTTAGTTTAATATGTGTATTGTTTTTTTTCACATCTTTTCATTATGGACGCTTTTAACGTTCTGCATCGTTCTCACATGTATAATTTTTAACATGAATGATGTAACCAAGACTTTGTAACCACATTATTTTGGTTTAAAAGAGTGTCCATGGAGTTACTTGCCCGTTCTTCTCCATAGGTACCTACGCTTTGGGATGGGCAACTAGCTTCATCTTTCTGACTGACCGACCCCTTGACAATTCAAAAGTGCCTGTAATTGGTTTAATTGAAATAAATGCTTTGAGTTTGAGTTTGATCAGTGCGCGTTATTAAAACGTATTTTATTCCAAAAATTTTGTACCTTTAGTAAATTGGTACCTTTTTACTAAACTTTTCTCTTAACTTTTTGTACTTAGAAACATCATAGTATAACGTAATTTATTATGATTATAAACTTTCACAGACGCCAGCACATCAAGTTACTACAATCTGTAAAATTTAATTATTAGATTTCAACGTTATCGCTAAAGCATAAGGTTTTCAAAGTTGATTGCGAAAATTTGAGTTTCGGGTAGCTTGATGTACTGCCGTCTGTACATAATTGAGCACTAATTAATTATCAATATAAATAATAACAAATCGCGAAATGCAATTTTTTCACCCAACTTTACAAAACTGTGTATAACTCGGAAACTAAATGAAGAGAACTCGACCCTTTTTGCTTGGACGCCCACATATAAATAAAGTCATAAATAATAAATATTATCATCACGTCCGCTTTCCCCGAAGGATAGGTAGGGATGTAATTGCACCTACTACTCACATTTTCCTAGTTTCATTACAGAATAGGATTACAGACGACACTGAACTGACATAGGTATAACTTTGACATCAATTAATTGATTTCTTCCAATAAATCCTTATGCATGAGATCTTATTTGTTGTTGATGTCTTGATGCGAAGCATAGAGTGCTTTACGACCGCAAACATGTGTCTGCTTACAACGTATAATACACCGTGTTCCGGACGATATCTATACATAAACTTCGACCAGGTGTACAGACCATGGAAATAAACATTTTTCATTATGGACACATTAGTGAATTCTTATTTTTTGCTAATTTTCATATAAACTAAATACCTTGATGTAAGTCGCCCGATATGCATGCCTCTTTATCCGAATTGGCAACGATGACGTATTTTCATCCATAAGATTTGGCGAGCTGCAGCTTGTCAAAACTGAGGTAAGACCCTTTCTTACTGCATAGCTCAATTAAATTTACTAAATGAAATTACAAATATCTTTGTAACGAAGCCTTTTTAAGTGCTACTTCCTTTGTTAGATTTAATTAGTAAAAGCTATAGAAACGTTGGACAAATTTTATGGATATCGTGAAAAACACGGTGTATAACGCAATAAATGTTGTTGAACTGTCAATATGTAGGTAATGCTACTTTTTCTCATAAAAGACAGAACAAGAATAAGTATATTATTTTAGTTTCTAATTTAAAACTTTGCGGGACGCTTAACGCCCCTCGACGTAATAACAATAAAACTTTTATTGTGACTCTTTCAGTGTCCTTCAACGTGTTAACTTTACATCCAAAATTCGCGGTAGGCAAAATGAAGACGAAACTTCGTACAAACGTAAAGGCGAAGCGATGACGAAATTTTGAAACAAGTCACGCACGGCAAGAAATTACGGAATGCTCCCCAGGGGTGTAAGTAAACGAGCTGAAAACTTCAGGTTCCCGGAAAATTTCATACGCGAAAGGATAAATAAATTATTAAGTAAAGAAAACAGGGAATTTTGTTGATGGCGTTATCAGAGAAAGTCGCTGACTGGAAGCATTTTGTTAATGTGATGAAAATGTTATTTAGGTTTAGGGGCCGGTAAGTCGACGGATAAATTTATGAAAAACTACCTGCGCCCCGCGGTTTCACACGCATAAGTGTCGATACCGCGGGAATTTCGGGATAAGAAGTAGCCTATATGATAATCCAGGGTGTGAGCTACCTCTATACTTTTATCAAAATTGGTCCAGCTGTTTGAGCGTGAAGAAGTAACAAACATATAAACACACACACACACTCACAAACTTTCTCCTTTATAATATTAGTGTGATGAGTTCTACCTATGACTATCTGTGTTTACCCTGACTGATGTAATCATTACTTTCTTGCCAATATATCTGGGGTCGGTCGGCGAAGTATTTCTTGCAGTCAATAGTGTAACGTTCACTTCGAAATTCGGTCTCAAATAATCTAAAGAGAACTCTGTAGCGGTATCTACAACTGACGTCATACTGACGTCACTCAAAATCCTGCATCTCGCAAGCAGAGTTTACCACGCAACTAGCATATACAACGACCCGACATGAATCCCTGCCCGCCAGACACGACACTCGTCTGATCGGAGGATCCTCGATTTTCTGTAGAGTATGAGTGAACTTTACACCCTGTTCCTCATGCCTCTATAACTCCTTTGTTTATCAAGAAAAATCATGATAACGGTAACAGGGGGGGCTGTTTGAAATGTATTGAAAAAGCAAGATGGAGCCTTTAGTTCCAATTTTGACCACGCGCCAAAAGAACCTTGTAGCGCTATACACATCATGTCACTGTTCAAATTTCGAATTTCATAGCACAAGAGGTATTTGCCCTGCGTTGCCAATTTTAGAGGAACAGTTGAAAAGTTATGTGTCTGTATTTTTTTTTTGTTTCTATAGTATGTCTGTGCACTACCTTTTGCCCGTTCGATATAGGTACCCATTGATTGGGAGCACCATGTACAGACGCCAGCACATCAACCTACCCGAAACTGTCAGATTTTCCCAATCAACTTTGAACCTTATGGTTTGGTGATAAAGTTGAAAATCTATTAAAGAAATTTGACAGATTGTAGTAGGTTGATTGATGTGCTGGCGTCTGTACAACGATAAAATTTCCTGTGTACAACAAAGGTTACAAACTTCGTTACAAATGGAGCTTTGAGGTAGAAACCGTCCGCCATGTTGCACCAAAATGTAGCAAATATGTAGCAAAACAGTTGTAGAGGTCCACAAAAGCTTTTTTATAAAATAAAAAACAACTGGCTTCTAAAAAAAACAAATATTTTCGGAAATCGGTGTCATTAGTTCCGCATTTTCGTTTTTTGCAACAATTTTTCACTTTTTAGCTGTACACAAATTCGTATAACAATACTTCCTATGTAAATATCAGTGACAGGAAGTTATTATAACATCATCAGTCACACATTTTGTCATTTTGTTGACACTGGGATCTAACTTTTTTTTTGTTTTATGAAGTTCCTAAACTGTTTCTTAGGGTAATTTGAGTTCGCTAATTTCATATCTACTCTCAGTTTTATTCTAGCAGCTCTAGTTTTTGTGGTACAAGTACTTAACATTTTGTTACGCAGCTTACTAATATTTTTCTTTAGTGCAAAAAATTATTAATTTCCATAAATAAATCGATATGAAGAACTTGCTTAAGAGGACTACATGACCTAAAGCGCGGTCTTTGTCAGACTGCATAGAAAAGAAAGAGAAGCGCGACGACACAACGCTGGTAATTTATTGCAAAATATGAAGCAATTATTTACTTACGAAAAATCTATTGCTTGGACTAAAAAATTAAAACACTAGAGTTTTAGTATGTTGCTTGTAGAATAATATGACAAAAAATCATAATGACTGTATGTATATTAGTATGATTTTTGTTGTAAAAAGAAAGTTTTTAGAGGTATCTTCATGATTTTTTTCTATCGTACCAAATAAGTTGTATTATGTTTTCAACACACTATCTACCTAGCATATATCCTGAAGAATATCATGTATTTTTTTATTTTGTTTACTGTAGTCGATCCAATACTTTTATTGTTTCTAAAACTTGCGTTTTTTGCGTTTAGGTCCTGTAAGCCCCTTAAACGATCCAAACAGTTTTTGTGCTGTTTGTGGTGAATATATGTTGTGATTAAATTTAACTGTCAGCCATAGCTCTTCGTCCGAAACAAACAGATAAGGTCAATTTCCGACCTTTGAGCCGTAAAACAAACATGAAACATGATTACATTTGGAACTCCTCAACGTGCAAACTAAGTTTACGTGTTAACCAAGGTTTAGTGAGACGGTAATTGGATAACGTACAAACCTAACGTTAAACTGAAGTCTGTTTTCTATTCCCTGGAGTTGCTTTTGCCTGTTGGTATTGCCTTGTTGCTAGTTGATTGTGTTCGTTGAGATGGAGAATAAAGCCGGGAACCAATTGGGTTTGCGGTTTTGGAACAAAACCTCTTTGAATCGAAGTTTTGTGCGATTGCTTTGCGGGAACCAAATTGTGCTATGGAATTGGTGAAGAAGAACCTACATGCATGCTTTATGGAGGAAATATGTTGTTTTATGGCGTTATTTTTAGTATTGAAAATGCTTTTTTACTGGTGCTGGATACATGGCCCTCATTTTACGAAATAGTGAGATTTGGCTAGGGCTTCGTGAGTTTTAGGGCTACGTGAATGGTTGAGGTCTCAAAAAATGCGTATCAACAAGAGCTACGCAAAAACGTACAAAAAATCGCATTTTTTTCATGTCTTTTGTGATAAAATTGTCTAAGTATATCTCAAAAACTAAATGAGGTATGAAAAAAAAAATCCTCAGGGTATTGAGTTAGGCTACATTTAAAAAAAAAACAGGAGCGCTCTATCTCTTATGGTTTAGGTGCTAAGGTGCCCTTTGTGTAGCCGTATTTTGGACAACGCGCGGAAGGCGCTAGGCGCGTAGGGGCGAGGCGGCCCGTGGGCTGAGGAACAGGAGGCTGCGAGCGCGGTGTTGAGTGGGGGATTTTTTAATCTTGAACACAACCATCTCTCGATGGTTACATTGGGGTAGATTTCGGATGATGGTCATGGTCTTGTGGGTATTGCCATTTCGCAAATTTTTGAGAATTTATATATAAAAATAATTTTAAATTTATTAAATTCATTTTCAATGTATCCGAAGGTCGTGAAAGGCACGAGATCTGTGCATTTTTTCTTAAGCATAAGCTTAATTAGTCTATGATGTTCCCACTGCTAGGACATAGGCCACCTCTCACCATTTAATATCAGGCTATGACTCTTAGGAGCTGAGCAAAAAGAAAAATAGTCAGAAAAAAAGCTATGCCAAAACGAAGTATCTATCTAATAGCGCAGGCGGGTGATGCGATGCGTCGCGGGCAGAAGCTATTTTTCCAAATAAAACTTCGAAATTTGGACGTCATTGAAGTGTGAATTCGCGATGACGAATTATTTTAAAACAAGTGAGTTCGTTTTGCAAGTGTGTGCCTGTCACTATGGTGAAGAATACAGATAATCAAGAAATCGATATGAATGGGGAAGGTCGGTCAAAACTAATTGTAGATGGCGTGACCATAGATCCGTTTCGTGCTTTCATTCCATTTCGTGTTCATTCATGAGTTTGGTTTTATTCCATTATTTCGTTACTTTCTGTGATTTGAATATTTTTTAGACATAGAGACGGTGTCAAAATTAAAAACCTTAATATTGGTTATTTCCTCGCAATCCCAATGTTTTTTAATAACCTCAAACTACGTTTAATTAAAACATTTTCTACGAATAGCTTGAGTCATAATCTTCTATAGCGTCTTTCAGAAAACGATAAAGTCCAATTTCTGAGTATTTAGGGACACCAGTGCGGGGCAGTGGTCCAACTGCTCTGTCCAACTAGTTGGACCACGGGTCTTTACTAGGGGCAGTTGTCCAACTTTAAAAATAGTTGGACCACACCACCGAGTTATTTTCGAAAAATAAATAAAAACCTCACGCTTTGTTATTAGCTTGTGTTTGGAACTAACTACGACAGCCCCATTTTGACAGTTGCCTTCCCCATTCACTTCACTTATTTATTCTTCTCCACAACCTTATTTAAAACCCTTAAGACGAAATGGGGTCGGAGAGACTTTTGAAAAAGCCTAAGTAAAAAGTCATAATTCTAGGTTTGGCTCTCGCCTATTTCCTCGTCCAATATTGGACTAATTTAAAAGATGTTTCATAAACGGAATAAGAAGGATTTATATACGGTGTCCCTATGTTTTTCTTTTTTCATTAATGGTTGTTCAAATTTATACATTAGGCCTCTGTTGACAGCGGTTTAAATCGGCATTTTTTGAGGGTTCTAGTGCTTATAAAAATAATGTATCATCGAAAGGGGAAAACATCGGGACATACAAGTAGTTAATAATTATAAATTATCATTCTGTCAACCAGAAAGAAAACAGGCGAGAGCGTTTCTATGGAGAAAAGGCCACCCGCATTTCCTCTTAATACACAAAGTTAGGTCGAACTTCAGTCTTTATTTTGTTTAAAACAAAATTAGGGTCGCCGAATAAGATCATCTTGGCCAATATTCTTGAATTATTAATAAAATCGTTGCGACTTTGTGTTGGCTGCGGTGTTATTAAAGATCGCTTCTTTGTTAAAATAAGTATTATACTGTGTAAAGTTTTCTTCTGTTTTGTTAGCGGTTCGAAGTATTTTCAAACAAATTATGAAATCCACTTTCGAGGGTTTTATAAAAATCGATTATCGAGGCGGGAGTGTAAAAAAATATGTAATTTATATAAATTTTCCAAAAAATATATAAGTAGGTTAGAAGGTGAGTGGATTGTTTGAGGAAATAACATGAAAGAGAATCGAGTAACAAAAGCGTGTTGGTTGACAGGAGAGAATGGTAAAGAGCATTATGGGATAAGCTCGAGAAGAGAATTATGAAAAAACTAGCTGCGCCCCGCGGTTTCATCCGCGTAAATGACGATCCCGTGAAAATATCAGGATAAAAAGTAGCCTATATGTTAATCCAGAATGTCAACTACTTACATATAAAATTTTATTATAATTGGTCCAGCCGTTTAAGTGTGAAAAAGACACACACACACACACTCACAAACTTTCGCCTTTATAATATTAGTGTGATAGGACTCGTGGCACGTTAACAGCCGCACGGTTCGATCGAAGGGTTAAGCTACGCTTTCCGCGGTTAGATTGTGGATGGGTGACCATCCATTACATATCGAGACCCCTCTTAGCTCAGAAGCCGTTGGTCCCAGCTGTCATTCGTAGATCTTTGACAGTCGTTACGGGTAGTCGAAGCCCAAAAGTTTGACAACCAGTCTTACCAAGGGGTAACATGATACCCAGTTGGCAGTTAGATAGGCAGTGAAGTTCATGTAAAATACTGGTATTCAGCTGAATCTGGTCAAACTGGAAGCCAACTCCAACATAGTTGGGAACATAGTGTACGAGTGATTCATTTTATTAAAATATATTTAGTTTACACCACATTAAACCTACCATATTACTATTTGAAAGCGTTGACATTTAATATAACGATACAGGAGCGCCGAAATAAGGTGAAGGTGGTATAAAGGCGCTACAAGAGCTTTTTAGAAATCTCTTGGCGCTAACTATCGCCTTTAAACCACTTCTGTAGAACCATTATAACTTACATTTACGACCACTGTAGACCTATTTCTAGAGCTAGTGTAAGCAGGATAATTTGGGCTTATATGGCGCTACAAGAGATCTGTAGCCGCTTATAGAACCACTATATTTCTTACTAATGAAGCCGAGGCCGTTGGGAAGCTATGCAGATTGATCGACTTAAATTAGGTACTTTTTCGAGGCCTTTTTTGGCAAAGGAAACTTTCGAATATGATTGAATTGAGAATACCAAAATCTCGTCCTCACAATTTAAACTTACTTACTTCTAGAACCCGAACAAATAATAAAACTGCCTCCAGGGATAAGATCTCGCATATATTTCCAACGTACACCCCAACATACCTACACATAGTACCTACAACTAAATAATACCCTCATAAAGTTATCAGCTAATATATACGGGAAGGATCTTCCTTCAAGTTTCAGCTAAAATAAAACCAGTCGTGCGAAACCGAAATCCTTTGGAGTGATCCTTCAATCTTTAACTGTACGCGCTGAAAGATGGAGTTAATTAAAGCTTTAAATACACATTTATGATTAAACATGTTACGTAGCGTTGGAAGGCCTTCCACAAGACAGACCGATGATTTGGTGAAGGCCGCAGGAAACCGCTAGATGCGAGAGGCACAAAACCGGTCGAAGTGGCGATGCTTAGGGGAGGCCTGTGTCCAGCCGTGGACGTGTTTCGGCTGAAGTAATGATGATGATGAATTAGTGGAAGCACGCACTATTTTCACGTCAATATTATTATAAGAGTTTTGTTAGGAAATATGAAATGTTACTCGTATTTAGACAAGCCCTGAATTCTCATTTGTTACACTAGATTATAATATTTCCAAGAAAATAGACTATCTAACTTCGTTTAAGGCTTTTGTTCGAAATGAAAAAAGTAATAAGAATACTGAGTATCTACGTTTGGAAGGCTCCATATGTCGGCAAATTGGGTCAAACCAGACACTAGACACACACTAGACAAAATATTGAAGGCACTTCGCCTAGGGACTTTGGTATTTGCTATCCCTAATCTGAAACTAGTTTAAATATCGTAAATATGACGGATTCCTTCTGAAAAATATAGTTTGAGAAGGAAATAAATCTCCCTACCAAACAAGGCAGTAAAGCGTCCAGAGGAGAATATTAAACCAGTAAATAGAGAGTCATCATCATCACTTCAGCCGAAAGATGTCCACTGCTGGACATAGGCCTCCCGCAAGCAATGCCGCTTCGACCGGCACCCTAATTGCATAACACATTATCAATCGGAATTTTGAAGCAAATTGCTAATCCATTGCTTCATAAGTTCGAAAAATTTGCTCAACACGTAAATAGCGCAATGAATGTTGTTGAACTGTCAAAATTAAACCGATTCCGATAATGCGTTACGCATTTGCCCCGCTATTCTGTGCTTCTCGCATCCATCCAATTTCCTGCGACCTTCACAAGGAAATGTCGCTGGGGTGTGTTCAAATAGAGAGTAATAAAATTTAGGATCAGTAACTAGGTATTATTAATACAATATTTCATCACAGTTAGCTGTGTTTTGAGGGGCCCGTGGCTAAATAATATGTAATAGCCGCATCGGTCGATCGATCAGGTTAAGCTACGCTTGCCGTGGTTGGTCTGTGGATGGGTGACCATCGCCCCCCCCCCCCTCCGTGCCTCGGAAAGCACGTTAAATCGTCAGTGCCGGCTGTCATTCATGGATGTTTGACAATCGTTACGGGTAGTCAGAAGCTCGAAAGTCTGACAACCAGTTTTACCAAGGGGTATCGTATTACCCAGTAACTGGGTTGTGGAGGTCAGATAGGCAGTCGTATCATGTAAAATACTGGTATTCAGCTGGTTCCGGTTAGTCTGGAAGCCAACCCCTACATAATTGGGAAAAGGCTAGACACACAGACAAGGCTAGAAAGATGATGAGTTAGCTGTGTTGTAAAGTTGGGAAAATTAATTGATGGGCATATTGCCTCATTTAAATTGTCCGTAAATTCAAATCACAACTGATATTATTTGGCTGGAAATGGTTCGACAAATTGACGTAGGGTGTCTAGTTTAACCGGTCAAGCGGCGCGGTTCGCCGATCGGCGACGAAACAATAGAAAATCAATTGTGTCTCATTAGCAAAGCTTGACAGATTAACTAATAATTTCTCTGACTGTACAAGACTCACTGTTCTACGGACTGTTCAAGTTTCTCCTCTTCATTTATTTCACTCACGTAACCATATTTTCGCTGTAGGTACACATCCTGGCAGCAGGCTAAAATACCTAACAAAATAAAGAAATAAAGCACGATATTCACATTCACTCTTTCAAAGTGCAATAACCGCGAAACATTTTAACGTAATCAGCACAAAATGGCCGCCTTACGTCACATTCACCCGAAAAAACAGTTGTCACAGAAATATCGAATTCACGCATCGTTCCCCATTTTGCGTTATTTACATTTCGAGGTTCTTCACAATAAAAGGTTTTATGGAAAATGTATTTTCGTTTTCTGTTTACCCTCTGGGGATTGGTGTAAAAACCTGCATGCTACGTCGAAAGAAAAGCCCTTGGGAGGTATGCACGGGCGAAAAAAATATAGTGTTCTACTTAGGTATGTTTAAATATGAATGTTTCCGATAGGTAATGTTTCTTCTTCCGTAGTTATGCATATTGGTATGAAGCCATCTAGTGTAGGCGTTCATTGAACATACTTAATATATTGCGTAAAGCTTTGGTTTTCTATGAAAACTGTTCCGTCATAATTATAACGGCCATTATGAAGATCTGTAATTTACACCAGTATTATTACATTACGTCAAACCCCGCTGCCCAGAGATTTAAATCGCTAGAGTTGCTCTCATCGTACTTAGTCACGCGAAAAAGTATACGTACTGGGAAGATTCAGCTCACACGTTCTTAAATAGCGTTTCCATGACAATGGAGTCAAGTCACTGCGTTATTGCGTGTCAGAGGTGTCAAAACGAAACAGAAACGCGACTGTCTTTTGACGCGTAGGGTGAATCTAACAATTTAAATCATTGCTCCTGTCATAATTTTCATGACAATCGTCAATACAGCCATTAATCTGTCAAGCTCCGCTAATGAGACACAATTGGTTTTCTATTGTTTCGTCGCCAATGGGCGACGCGCGCCGCTTGACCGGTCAAGTGCGGCTACTGTATCTTACACGCGACGCTGACGCAGCGGCCACGCGGCATCTAGCCGACGTCAACCAACGCTAAGTATGAAAGTGTCCTAATGGATTAGGTACAGTAAGTAATAAATTCTCATTTCCAATGAATAATTGTAATTTTTAAATAATTGAACATAGAACTCATCACTCATTGTTAGCTTTAAAAGATAATATGAAACCAAAATAGAATAAAGATAGAATGTAACTGGCGCGAGAGCTTTTGTATGTAAATATTTTACAAAGAGAATGCGGGATGCCTGACGCTAATTAAAACAAATTGGGTTACCAGCTAGATGGAAAATGAATAAAGTCAGACACATATTGTGCTCGGATGTGATTCTCGGATAGAATACATTCATTTTTATCTGTCACCTAGTCATAGAGATCTTGTCGGTCTATTGGTCGCAAGCGCTACGCACGAAATGAACAGCTCTTTGAAATTATACAGGGTGTCCCTGGAAGGAAGTATGGATCAAATCGAATAGGGACGTGGGCACGGTCATTTCCAAACGTTTTAGCAAAAAAAAAAAAAATACTAAAAAAAAAGAGAAGAAAGATCGAATTCGTGAAAACTATCAGGGCTATCAATTTTTTTTTTTTTTTAGATAGCCCTGATAGTATTTTTTATGATTATTTTCTTTGAACACTAAGCGAAGTGATTGAAAAAAAAATTAAAATCGGTCACAACTTTTGAACCGTAAAAAAATTCACTGACATTCTCAGGGTTAAAAAGTTTGGAAATGACTTTGCCCACGCCCCTATTCGATTTATTTGATCCATAGTTCCAGGGACACTCTGTATAGGTATAATTTCAAAGAGCTGTTCATTTTGTGAATATAGTAACACCATGTGAGGGGCTCGTGGCTAAATAATAACAGCCGCAAGGGTCAGGTCGATCATGTTAAGCTACGCTTGCCGCGGTTGATCTGTGGATGGGTGAACATCTTTACATACCGAGACCCCTCCCTGCCGCGGCAAGCACGTTAAGTCGTTGGTCCCGGCTCCAGTCTTACAGCCAATTACAGATTTACAATTTAATAGCTATGCAATACATGCAGCAGAAACAAACACAAAATGAAGTGAACTGCATTTGCTAAGTGTACAGTGTATGTGAGCGTGTAGGAGTGCGCATGAGTTGCGAATGGGTGTGTGAATATGTCATAGTGGTATGTGGTGATTGTCTGTATACCTTCTATTCAATTCAATTTAATTTAGATTTATTTGTCAGTTCGTCACATACGTTATTGATTGTTTCCCGATTTGATCTGAAAGTTACTGTAATTTAACAGATTTAAAATGTCAAGTTAAAACAGCAATGCTGTTTGCGAGCAACAGTGCGGTGTAATTGTGCATACATACGAGTGACACGCGACGAGGGCTGAGGCAACTGCAGCTGTCGACGAGTTTCGACTATTACATATTATAAACCGCGTCGAAGAAAAAACTTTTCAGTCAACAAGCTTTCACAGTGATCCATACAACATTAACGACTACGACAAGAAAAACGTGTGTGTAAAAAGTGAAAAATAAAAACTTTTTTACAAAAAAAACAACCGACTTAAAAAAAACACTACAAAGTGATAAATAACTTTAATTTCGGAAGTCGGTGTCGTTGATTCCGCATTTTCGTTTTTTGACACCGACTTCCGAAATTAAAGTTATTTATCACTTTGTAGTGTTTTTTTTTGAAGTCGGTTGTTTTTTTTTGTAAAAAAGTTTTTATTTTTCACTTTTTAGTTGTACTTACCCCACAAAAAAGTAAACAAAAAGATCGTTAATGTAGATAATGTAGATAAATTTTTAGGTTTTTGTTGATTTTTCAAAAACCGCTTGTCCGATTTCGATAAAATTTTCATGGGACCATTTGGGAAGTATACCCTTTCTAACAAAAAAAGAATTTTTCAAATCGGTTGGCAAACGACGGAGTTATGCGCGAACAAACATAAAAAAAAAACAAAAAAAAAATACAAACATTCGAATTGAGAACCTCCTCCTTTTTTAGAAGTCGGTTAAAAATACAATCTTTAAACATTTAAAAAAATAGGATGTGGCTGTGTCATGGATACGGCCATGTGTTGTACGTGAATACGTTTACGTAACGCGATTGATCCAGTGTCGATATAGAAGTGATTTCATCATTTACTTGCATATTTTCAACCACCACAGCTGTAGATATACTGGCACCCTCGTTAATCCGCTCGGCCGAATTCATTCTTTTACGCTTCCGGCACTGCTGGACTCGTTCATGTGGTATTTTACTGATACCATTCGATTGCTCTTGAGAAGCCCTTTCCAACCGTATACGATTTCTGTATTTCACTCTCACTGTGCGCTTCAGCGAACATCAGTGACGCACTACAGTAAAGAGGAAGCCTCAACAGCGCCCTGAAGGCATTTTCGTCTGTTTTTTTGGGTATGATTAGCCCACAGGCTACTGGTGTAAAATGTTTGACAAAACGCCTTAAAAAGACGTGTTATTTTAACCGGTACTTAACAACCAGCAAACCTGCGAGCCAACATGTTTCCCCCCACAGTTATCGCCTTTTGCTCCCTTTCCATATCTGGGGTTATCGTGAAGATACTTCGTAACAATATGGCCTAAATATTTAAATAACTAGTGTTACCGTATGCAAAAGTGAACCATTCAGTTCTACGGGAAGGAAAAAGCCTTACACTGAAAAATTGTAGATAAGGGCAGTATAAGCCGTGGTCCCACACACTTTTACAAAAAAAAAATATCTAAACAATTGCTTGACTTTCATCTGGCGACAAAATTACCTCGTGGCTTCGCTGAAAAATAAAAAAAATAACATATGCAAAGCTCGTCTCCGAGCTTACCATACATAATAGATGTTGGGTATATTTACACTTACATTTGAAAGAATAGAGGTAATTTTTAGATTACATTTTCTCGTAGATTATGCATAATTATGATTATGCTTTCTCCGAGCGTTGTTTGTATGACCCAATTTTTTGCGGAACCCTTTTCGGGAAAAATGAAATTGGTTTTGTGCAATGGTCTTCTTTTTTTTGATGTAACAGTGTTTCACTCTAATGGACCGCTTTTTATACAGGGTGAAATTGAATTCATGGGCATCCTTTTAAGAGGTCATTGCAATCATCCATATGAACAACTTTTACTATGGGACCAAACCTGAAATCGCGCAAAAAAATCAGCTCTTCCCTACATTTTGACGAGTTATGTGAACATAAATGCAAGGAACAGCTGATTTTTTTTCGCGATTTTACGTTTAGTCCCATAGTAAAAGTTGTTCATATGATGAGTAAGTACAATGACCCCTTAAAAGGATGCCCATGAATTTAATTTCACCCTGTATAAAAACTGGAGTGTTGCATTATGACTTGAGTATGGAAATAAACACATACCTACTTGCTCAAGTCCACGTTTCTTCACGATGTGTTCCTTAATAGATGTCAGTGATTATAAAGATAATGTTGAATTAAAGCGATCTTTTACTCAAAAAGGAAAGCCGTGTTGGCTTAGTAGTAACGGTTTACGAGTTGTAGGTCGTGGGTTCGAACCCAGACAGGCGCTTTACATAATCAGCCTATAACGTTCCCACTGCTGGGACACAGGCCTCTTCTCTGTAATAGGGAGTGGGCCGTAATCCACCACGCGGGCCCAGTGCGGGTTGGTGGATGTCACATGTCTTCGAATTTTTGGTTCTAGGACATTCCGATTTCCTCACGATGTTTTTCTTCACCGTTTTGAGAGCAGTGGTGATGAAATAATTTACACAAAGTAAAGCGCCTGTCTGGGTTCGAATCTACGACCTACAACTTGTAAGTCGCGGCCGATACCACTGGGCCACCACTGCTCACAGGCGCAGGACAGGCGCTTTACTACTCCCAAAATGGTAAAGGAAAACATCGTGAGGAACCCGACATGTTCTGGAATCTAACATTCGAAGACAGACTCCTTGCCCTATTAATATTTTTTTCTACAATGACATACATCTGAATAAAACGAATTCTATATTAATCCAAGTGACTAACAGACGCAGAACGTTCAAACACAATATTTATCGCGACTAATGTTGGGATATAAGATGATGGACTTGTAGAAGGACATTGTCTACCAACTCGCACTGGGCTCGTGTGGGAGATTACAGCCCACTTTTTCTCGTAGAGAGCGAAACCTGTGTCCCAGCAGTGGGAACGTTATAGGCTGATTATCTAATCCGCCAAGCATTGGCACATCGCAGCCAATTTTGCATACATGTCCCGTCATGTCCCTAGAGTAAAATAAAGACATAAAAAAAATCCAACAGGAACTGTCAACCCTCAACCATCGCGAGACAAAACGACTTACAGCCTATTCGCACTCTATTGCGTTTTTTGTAAGAAATTTTCGAATGAGACAGCTGATGAAACGTATAAAACGTGCAATGTATGCCGAAAAAGTTTTGAGGACATTATCGTCGTTTGCCTAAAAGCTTTTTTATGCCAGGAAGACAGTTTTAAGTGGGACATTACCCTTAAACGTCAAGATTCTCCATGTCGTTTAAGAGCTGGGAGTGGAATCTATAAGCCTTCGCACCCCAAGGGTCATATTTTATCGCGCACTGAATTTTCAACGCTCTGCTAAGCGTTTAGAGTTGAAAATCCAACATTGTATTTTTTGACACGCTGGGATGCTATCTGTTGGTTTCTCTATTCTCGGTCCAACACAGAGAGTTGGAAATCCAACGCAGGTTAGAAAATCGTCGCGTAAAAAATTGCCCGTGTGTACCTGGGCCAATAGTCACAATGGGCTGCTTCTTTAGCTGGGTCAAGGATCGAACGGCAGGAATATGGCAAGATTTTATTAAGGTGACCCTTTCGTACCTTTTCCTATTGACGAGGACGCATCATTCTCCGGCCCCATCCCAATATATTTCGGCTCAACACAGCGTTGTCTTTTTCTTGCAAACATCTCTATTAGGGTCTAAAAGACGGACTGCATTTGAACTGCATGCCAGCTGCAACATCGCAGTTTTGATGCAGTTGACATAATTAGGTCTCGAAGCAGTTAAGTCAACTGCATCCAAACTGCGATGTTGCAGCTAAAATGCAGTCCGTCTATTTAGACCCTTACACATGATTCGTTATTAGTGGAAACTCGTGAGTCACGTAATCTAGGAATTGCTGTTAGCTTGCATCGTCCCACTACTGGGCAAGGACCTCTCCCCTTGACTTCCAGCTCATGCTCAGATCTGCCGGATAGAAGTCTCAGACCCAGGGCTAAAGTGGACCACTGGTCGTGTGTTTTCTCCAGCTCGTCCCGCCATCTTCTACGGAGTCTGCCGCGACGCTTTCTGGCTGTGTCAAGGCTTCACGTTGTGGTTATTTTGGCCCACAGCTCATTGGAGATAGGGTAGACGTGGCCAGCGAAGTCCCACTTCAGCTTAGCGGCTTTTTGTGCAACGTCAGTAATCTGTGTTTTAGAGCACAGTGTGGTGTTGCGAATATGGTCTGTCAATTTGACACCTAGAATACTGCGCTCCGTTGCACGTAGGCAAACCTTGAGTTTGCTTTTGAATGTTGGTCAAAGACCAAGTCTATGAACGTAGAAGTAAAAATCTCAAATATTTTACATTAGAGCAAGCTTATAAATGACTGTTTCACTGGCAGAGAAGGCATAGTTTGTACCACCTGTACTGTCATAAATCTAGAAATATATTTAACCGGTCAAGCGGCGCGGTTCGCCGATCGGCGACGAAACAATAGAAAATCAATTGTGTCTCATTAGCGGAGCTTGACAGGTTAAAGGGTGTAAATTAGGTAGACATACCTTTTGTAGATAATACAACATAATTGGCTTATAATGTTCCCACTGCTGGGTCACAGGCCTCCTCTCTTCCAGAGGGAGTTGGCTGTAATTTACCACGCGGGCCAGCGTGGGTTGGTAAAATGCTATATAAATAAAACCATTTTATATATTGCCTGAAGACAGTTTTTGTACCGATGCTGAAATTACTTACATACATCTAAGAGGGCGTCATGTCGTTTGCCGTCATGGCACACGAGTCGGTTTTACTCCCAATCTAAACTCATAATGCGGACAGTCCTCTTACGATCATGTTTTAGTATTAAACTGCTCGTAACATTCCATTAGCCCTTATAAAAAGGGCAAGACATGACCCGACGAGAAAAAAGAAATCTAGAACACTGGACCGATTACCCACAGAGCACGGAAACGTCGCGCTGGCAATGTCTAGAGACAATACTGGGTGTGCAGCGGTGTAAATGGTGTTGGGTGCTGATGATGTGCTGGTAGCGTGGTGCCATGGAAGATGAAATAAAACGGCGGACGAGTAGATTCACATTTCACGTGTGTCTTCGGTTTCGGCCAGTGTCACAGTTGGAAGAGCCGTGTTGCCACAGATATAACATAATGAATTACATTTATGATGTTGGTGTTGCAATACTAAAATACCCAACACTGGGACAAGAGACTAGGCAGTATCTCATGAACTGTAATAGAAAGACAGTTGAAATGTTCACCGTGTGTATTTCTGTTGCCGCTATAACAACAAATAATAAAAATAAAATAAAGTTAAAAATTTAAGGGGGTCATACAAGAAATTTTTTTTTTCCGGCGTTTTGTACCTTGTTACACGGAACTCTTCGTGTCAGCCGGTTTTATGGGCCTTATTTTTACCCATTTACATCCGTAAGAAGTCCTTGTCACAGGGTCCAGTTGAAAACCAGCGACAAGCATTAGTCGTTTGACATTTATGCTGAACTGGGCCTATTTTTATACTCAACTAGCTGCGCCACGCGGTTTCACCCGCGTAAATGTCGATCCCGTGGGAATATCGGGATAAAAAGTAGCCTATATGTAATCCAGGATGTCAGCTACCGCCATACAAAATTTTAGAAAAATTGGTCCAGCAGTTTGAGCGTGAAGAAGTAACAAACATTTAAACACACACACACACACACTTACAAACTTTCGCCTTTATAATATTAGTGTGATAGTGTGATGTGATGTGATTAATAATTACCGTATGTTTAATATATTTTATGCATTCCTATAAATTGCGTGATTGTCATTAATTTTAATACTTTCTGTTTTATTATTTGGCGCTGCAGTGAGGCACACTACTATTTTAAGTATTTCTCTGCTTTTTTTGTGTGAATATTGTTTGCCTTAATAAACATGGGTCAAATAAACTTATTTTCTTCCTTTGATTTGTTTTCTAGTGAGAGTAAACGGCAACACGCTTGGTTTGGACGGAAAATGTTGACAATTCCGCAGCGGCCGGCCGGGGCTCGTCCGTGCTCTGTGGATCTGCCATTTGTATTCAAAGCCACGTCTCCTCTAACAATTCATGAAAATCTGTAAAAAGCTGTTCAGTGTAATTCAGTAATAGTTGCGCGAACTGAAAATGTTATTTAAGTGGAGACTTGAAAATGATGGCCACTAAAATTCTGTAACAATATCCCCGTTTACGATGTTCGCCGTAAAAAAAAGATAATTCGCCCGATTTATTTGAAAGCATTTTTTTTTTTCTTTTTAAGACCGTTTTTAGTTGTATTTGATGGGAAGTGGGGCGGCCGGTGGGGCAAAGTGGAATAATCCAAAAGTTCTTGGCTACTTAAGTTTTTGTGCAAGAAATGACACGAATGTAGGATCATCTTCATCTCTCCAACAGTATGAGATATATACGCTTTTATAAGTTCTAACGCGATACGATGCGATATTTTCATGGGCGTCCACGCACAGTCAACAAAACGGATAAGTATGCAGAATCGTCGGATATAGTTGAAGTTTAGTAAGTCACCGATGGATGTTCTCGAATAAAAATTTTATTAATAGAAAACAAACAGCTCATTCATCAAATTAAACGGTCGACAACATCCATCGGATTTGTTTTTCATTTTTTCAATTTGAAAAAACGAAAATAATTAACGAAAGTAACGATATTGAAACTTATTTATTTTTCATTTCAAAAGCTTTTATTTTTTAGCTGTGGCGGTACCTACCCCACACAATGATTTTCAACTTAAGACACTACAATAGGAAAGAAAATCGATATCTCGCATAGAATGTCCTCAAGAGTACTACTCAGATTCATATTTTTAATGGTTTCCGATATCGCTTCCTAAGTCAATATTGACGTATCGTCCGATGGCACAGTCAATATATTATTATACTCCATTGTATTGGATACATGGATAAGTAATTTCTTTCTTTTTTCCTTTGTATTGTAATACTAGCTGCGCCCCGCGGTTTCACCCGCGTAAATGTCGATCCCGTGGAAATATCGGGATAAAAACTATCCTATGTCCTTTTCCGGGACTCAAACTATCTTTATACCAAATTTCATCTAAATCGGTTAAGTGGTTTAGGCGTGAAGAAGTAACAAACATATAAACACACACACACACTCACAAACTTTCGCCTTTATAATATTAGTGTGATTAAAGCGAGTCATATTTCCGTGATCATTAGTCACATTTTAACCCACTTCAAAAAAGGAGGAAGTTATGCTCTTTTTTTTCAAATATGTACAGACGCCAGCACATCAAGCTACCCGAAACTGTCAAACTTTCCCAATCAACTTTGAACCTTATGTTTTGGCGATAAAGTTGAAAATCTATTAAAGAAATTTGACAGATTGTAGTAGCTTGATGTGCTGGCGTCTGTACACTGATTTCTCCGTGATTACATGACGTGATTCTTTTTCATTTAGTAGAACAAGCTCGCGAAGTAGTTTTTGAGTTAGTTTCAATAATACGTACTTTTTTCCAATTTGTGTATGTCGATGGGTATTATTTATTGGTCTTATTGATCCCTTGGATAAAGTAGTTCAGTTTGGTGCTCTGTATCACACGCTTAAATTATGACCACACCTATCTGAAGACCAATACTCGTAATTTAAAACGTTCAAAATGTCGCTGTCTCATCTCCCCGGCAAAAAATGTCTTGTGATAAAATTCACACTCATTTTGAGAAGTGCTCATTTTGAGAAGTGCTATTTTGAGAAGTGCTATTTTGAGAAGTGCTATTTTGAGAAGTGCTATTTTGAGAAGTGCTATTTTGAGAAGTGCTATTTTGAGAAGTGCTCATTTTGAGAAGTGCTCATTTTGAGAAGTGCTATTTTGAGAAGTGCTATTTTGAGAAGTGCTATTTTGAGAAGTGCTCATTTTGAGAAGTGCTCATTTTGAGAAGTGCTCATTTTGAGAAGTGCTCATTTTGAGAAGTGCTATTTTGAGAAGTGCTATTTTGAGAAGTGCTATTTTGAGAAGTGCTATTTTGAGAAGTGCTATTTTGAGAAGTGCTATTTTGAGAAGTGCTATTTTGAGAAGTGCTATTTTGAAAAGTGCTCATTTTGAGAAGTGCTCATTTTGAGAAGTGCTCATTTTGAGAAGTGCACATTTTGCGAAGTGCACATTCTGCGTCAAACCCGTCAAAAACTTGTCAAAAATATAGGGAAATGTATTTTTGACAGATTGAGACTGAGATCAGACTGTGAACGTTCTTAAAATTACAAAAATTGTCCGTAGGATACACGCTGTATTCCAGTTAATTTGCTCTTGGTTAAATAGGTTATGAATACCGAGATCGGCAAAAAGTGTAGATACCCTTTTTGTAAACACAGTAGATTCAAGTAGTCCCAATTAAAAAATTAAACTGACTCTCTTAATTTATTCGGTACAAATTAAACAATTTTGAAAGTTTAAACGAATTGTCTCTCGCAGCATTAAGGTAAAACTTTACAGACATAGCGACTTCATTTAATTTTACCTCTCAATATATTTTAGAGAAATAAGTTAACGAATGAAATACGTGACGGAGAGGTGTTTCATAATTAAAAGTTTCATTCGGGAACGTGTTTCAAGGAGTTTCAATAAAATTTAAAGCTATATGTGTTATGCGTGTTAGATAAACTTACTTATTAGTTCACAAATTATGTTTAAAAAGTTAAGAAGGAGAGAGATTTCTAAAGTGGATTTTGGCTCATGAGTTGACAAATGACAGTAATGTATGTAACTAGTTTCTGCCCGCGACTTCGTCCGCATGAAATTTCACCCTCTGCCCATTCACCCTCTTAGGGGTCACAGCCGCTCCTGTGGGACATCGGTTACGACTGGGTGCTGCGGGCCGACCTCCCTGATGGCGTCAGCGTGGTTTGCTACGCTGACGACACGCTGGTCCTGGCGCAAGGGAGGTCGCATCAGGCGGCGGCCGACGCGATGACACGCGGGGTTGCGATAGTCGTGGAAAGAATCCGGTGGTTGGGTCTCGAGGTAGCATTGCACAAGTCCGAGGCCATGTCTTTCCATGGGCCTCGGAACGGGCCACCATCGGGATCCCAACTAACGGTGGGAGGGGTTCACATCGGCGTCGAGGCAACGATGAGATACCTGGGTCTCGTCCTCGACAGCCGGTGGAACTTCGTCGAACACTTCCGACGTTTGGCCCCCAAACTGGAAAGGACCGGGGCCGCCTTCAAGCGGCTCCTGCCTAACCTGGGGGGGCCAAACACCTCCTGCCGGAGGCTTTACGCGGGGGTCGTGCGGTCCATGGCCCTATACGGGGCCCCGGTGTGGGCGCGTTCTCTGCGGCGGCGAGCCGCCCACTATCTGAACGCGCCCCAAAAGGTGGTAGCCGTAAGGCTGATCCGGGGGTACCGCACGATCTCGGGCGAGGCGGCAAGCCTCCTTGCCGGACTGCCGCCATGGGATCTGGAGGCGATAGTCCTAGCGCGCCTGTATGAGTGGCGCGTGGAGGCACTGAGCCGGGGGGAAACTCCGCTTCCGCGGCAAATCGCGGCGGAGCGGACAGACCTCCGGCGCGATCTCATGGTGGCATGGAAGGAGCGACTTTCGCAACCCAGCGCAGGGCACGCCACGATAGTGGCGATAAGACCCCTCTTTGAGGAGTGGCTAGAGAGGCGTCACGGCGTCCTCACCTATCGCCTGACGCAGGTCCTCACCGGACACGGATGTTTTGGGAGGTTCCTGCACATCATCAGGCGGGAGGAGACGCCCGGGTGTCACCACTGCGAGGATCGCCCAGAGGACACGGTGGAGCATACGGTGGAGGTCTGCCCCGCATGGGCGGAGCACCGCCGTGCCCTCGTAGAGGCGATAGACAGCGGCGGCGACCTCTCGCGTCCGGCCCTGGTTCAAGCCATGGTCCGGGGCGAGAGGGAGTGGGAGGCGGTCACCTCCTTCTGCGAAGCAGTCATGCTAGCGAAGGAGGTGGCTGAACGGCTGAGGGAGAGAGCCTCACACCCCAGCCGCCGCGGGAGACGCTCCGGGCGTCGGGAGCCGCGTGACGACTCCCGGCCACCGTAGGCGCGGGCCTGCGGACGGAGAGTAATGGGTAGCTCACCGTCCGATCAGGACCAGGCCCGTGCCGGACGACGCGTTGTGTTCCACGCGCGCCTCAAAGAGATGTCAGCAGAAAGGAAGGGGCCTGCCAGGGCCGAAGCCTGCCGGGGGTGCGGGATTGTCCGAAAGGGTTACCGCTACCCCGGAACATAAAGGGCTAAGGAAGGAACACGGATGGGTTTTAGTCAGTAAGAGTCTGACACTCCCTTCGCTCCACCCAGAGCGGGAGGGGTCATTTGATGATTTCCCATCCATAAAAAAAAAAAAAAAAAAAAGGGGTGGAATTTCGAAAAATCCTTTCTTAGTGGATACTTCACTTCCTTCACTAAAAACACACCCTCCAAATTTTATGTCTCTAGGACCAGCGGTTTAGGCTGTGCGTTGATATATCAGTCAGTCAGTCAGGACTTTGAATTTTATATGTATAGATAGTAAGTATTTACGTTTTTGATTTTTTTACTGTGTTAATCATTTCCATTCTATTCAGTATTTGCGATAAAGTGACTATTCATTTTATTATTTTCATCTTTTGACATAATTATTTCTTATTAAACGACTATTAATTTTATTATTGTAAAAATGAGTTATTGTTATTATTATTTGTTTCTTTCATTTTAGTATCAATATATTTCTACACAATGTATTTTGTTAAGAAATAAATGACTTAAGCTGGTTTTTATTAAATGATTTCAATTTCTAAGTCATTGTGAGATCTTAATTCCCTATAATGCTGATTCAGAAAAACCACAATATTCTAAGTAGCGTGAAGTGTGTGATAATGTTGTATTGTGCTAAGTTAACCTGCGAAATTCACTTAAGTATTTTTTTGCAATTTGCAGGGTAATGTCAAGGTGTATGTTGATTTAAATATGATTAGCTTGTATCTTCGATTTTTTTTTTGTTCTAAGACATGCCGGTTTCCTCACGATGTTTTCCTTCACCGTTTCGAGAGCAGTGGTGATGAAATTATTTACACAAAGTAAAGCGCGACGGCCTCCGTAAGTAAGTCGCGGCCGTTACCACTGGGCTACCACTGCTAACGAATTTGGCTTTTCAGAATAAAATTATAAACATTAGAAACTCCTTAAGTTAGAATTGGCCTCAAATGTCATGATTTCATGAAATGGTCATTCAATAGAATATGAACTTAGAGAGATGTATTAATGACTAGCTGCGCCCCGCGGTTTCACCCGCATAAGTGTCCATCCCGTGCGAATATCGGAATAGAAATAGCCTATATATTAATCCAGGGTGTCGGCTACCTTCCTACAAAATTTTATCAAAATTGGTTCAGCCGTTTGAGCGTGAAGAAGTAACAAACATATAAACACACCCCCACACCCCCACAAACACACACACACACACAAACTTTCGCTTTTATAATATTAGTGTGATGTGATTTTTACGATTATAATTCTATAAATAAATATTTGTTTTGGCCGCGAATCATATTTAGATCAACATACAACCTACACCCTAATTGCGTAACACTCTATCAATCGGAATCTGAATCATTTTGACGCAAATTGCTAATCCATTGCTTCATTAGTTCGAAATATTTGTCTGCTCAACGCATAAATAACGCAATGAATGTTGTTGAACAGACTGTCAAAATGAAAGCGATTCCGATTGATAATGTGTTACGCAATTGCCCCATAGGTGCTGTAAAAAACATAAGAATAGGTATTTGAATTTTGTGGGCAGCCCTGACGATTTCGCCTTAACATTTACTAACAAGAAACTTGAGTTATATTATACATCAAAAACCTCAAACTACGATAGCCAAACAATTCCATTGTATAGTTATTAATGCATTTTCCTTTTGATCGCGTTAGTTGTAGGAATGTACCTATAACCATATATTATTTATTTATTTTTTTATAATAAGCAAACCAACAGCACAGTCACTTACGACTTAAATTAAATACACACATCAAAAGTGTCTAGAGATCAAGCATTTTTATGCGGATTTCTTGAGATTGAGATGTGGCTTTGTAATAAATTTATGATTTTATAAATTTATATGGATCCTTTTTGGTGCATTTCATAATTTGAATCAGGAACTGTGAATCAAATTCGAGTAAAAGATGAAAATCAGCTGTCAATATTTTCCCTATAAAAACATACAACGCATTGAAGACATTATTAGTGCTACTGTTTCCCTACTACTGATTAAAACCAACGTTATTATGGAGCGGCGACGTCATTTAAGCAGGGAAGAAATGCTCAGAGCCGTGGGAATGATAGAAGCTGCTTCCCGGCAACGTACTGTGGCTTTAGCTCTGAATACAAGTCAGAGTGTTATCAGTCGACTTTGGACACGTTACCGAAGCACTGGTACCGTGGCTGAGCGCCATGGAGGACGGTATCGCTGCACCACACGGAGACAAGACCGATACATTCAAATCTTAACTCGAAGAGCTCCAACAATAACCGCCATGATGTTAGCCGTGAGGCTTCATCACTCTTCAGTGAACTTAATTAGCGACCAAACAGTCAGAAACCGCTTGCATGAAGTGAACCTTCATTCCCGAAGACCGCTACGGGTACCACCTATAGCAATGCACAATCGTAGGATTCGATATCAATGGGCTCTTGAACACAGAAATTGGGCAGAAGAACAATGGCGTTTCGTGTGCTTTTCTGATGAGTCTCGTTTTGGTATGAGACCGGATACAAGACGTATACGACACTGGAGAACCCCTGGACGCCAACAGCGATTAAAATCCTGCCAGGAAGTCCATCCTTATAGTGGTGGAACCATCATGGTATGGGCGGGTATTTGGATCGGCGGAAGAACTGAGTTGATTTGGATCAGAGGCAACCTCAACGCTCAAATTTATGCTGAGACGATTGTATCAGACGTCATCGTTCCTCTACAAGTGCAAATCGGTCCCTTATTTCAGTTAATGCATGATAATGCACGACCGCACACCGCAAGAGTTGTAAGACAGACTCTCGCCGCAGCTAACATCAATGTCCTGCCCTGGCCTGCTCAGTCGCCAGACTTGAACCCGATTGAGCATGCATGGGATATGCTACAGAGAAGAGCTCTGCCGAATATGGAGGGTATCCAGTCGCAAGAAGACCTTTTTTTGTTGTTGCAACGAACATGGGCTGCCATTCCACAGCGTGATTTGGATGAACTCATTTTGAGTATGCCAAACCGATGTTCTTGTGTTGTTAATGTTCGCGGTAGAAACACGGATTATTAATTGTTTAAGTTACCCAATAAAATTTTAAAGAAAACTGTTATTTCAGTCTTTTTTTCGAACTTTTGTGTTAGTGGTTCAAATGTCAAAAATCCCTTTATTAGGAAAATGGCAAATTTCTTTATTAATGCAAAGGTGACTTGGTTTATCGTTACCGTGACAAACGAAAACACTTTATTTGATGAATCCTTAAAGAAAATTTTAATTAATATCAATCAGGAGAAAAGTTATTGCAAAAATATATGTTGATCCCTAGACACTTTTGATGTGTGTATCATCTAAAATTAGCATCTCAGTTACCATGCAAATAACAGGTATGCATGACATCTAAATTAAAAATATTAGAGACAAAGGAGAACAATAAATAGGTTTATATTTATATTTAAAATATTTATACCTCAATTTTTCATGATGCACCTACCACTGTTTGTCTCTGCATCACCCAAAGGTTGACTGGTAGAAAATGCCTGTGGCATTAAGTCCGCCTCTGTACATTTATGTGCTTGAAGTATTAAATAAATAAAAAGTGTGTTTGTAGATCTTCTAGAACATTACAAAAACAAACTAATTTGAGCTACATAGACGTGCACTCCTCACACTGTCTAAATATCCCAACGTCTGTATGAAGCAAAACTCGTGGAGAAAATATCAATAGGAAAATCTGTCAAATTGCACCTTTCATTATATTGCCTTGCCATACGTGTTATTGGGCTATTAAATGGGCTATTTACAAAAATCAGTTGTTCCCTACATTTTGACGAGTTATATGAACATAAATGTTGGGAACCGCAGATTTTTTTTCGCGATTTCAGGTATGGTCCTATAGTAAAAGTTGTTCATAATGATGAGTACAATGATCTCTTAAGAGGTTGTTTGTGTTTTTACAATAACCCTGTGTAGTAGAATAGACCACCTCCTCGCTAAGTTGTGCTTGTATTTTACAAATATTATGATTAGTGCTTTTATATCTTGTGTTTATTCTTTTGTATTGCACAAAATCAATTATTTCTCTATCTATTTATTTGTAACCACTAACATAGATTATGTTAAAATAGGTCAAAATTAGACCCAATGTCTGCAACTAATTATTGGAAAACCAATTATTGGTAAATTTTAGTGAACACGTTGATTATTCCCATGATATTTAATTGGTTTTGGTTACTGGATATTACGAAATGGGATCCCTTCTTTTCGCATAATGTTCTTTTTCCTAATATACTTTGGCATAACTATTTTGGTATAATTTGTTTTGCCATAATAATACCTTGCCATATTTTTTTGGCATACAGTTTATGTTTGCATAATTATCTTGAAGGCTAATTGGTTTTGGCATAAATTTAAATTCGCATAATACCTACTAAACGAGGTCAGGTGCACCCCGAGGTTCGGTTAGGTTAGGTTCCTTTAAACCCTTCAGACAGAAATAGGAGCCCCGCGCAGCGGGGCTCCGTCGACCTGACGTCATTAGAAATAAAACGAGCATGCTATATTTATGCTTTAGAATGTTATGCTTAATCATTATTCAATCAATCAACTCAGCCTATCGCAGTCCACTGCTGGACATAGGCCTCTCCCAGACTGCGCCACAGCACCCTGTCCTCCGCCTTCCGCATCCAGTCTACCCCAGCCACCTTCTTTAGGTCGTCCGTCCATCTAGCTGGGGGGCGTCCCACACTACGCTTGCCGGTACGCGGTCTCCACTCCAGGACTCGCCTGCTCCACCGGCCATCAGTCCTTCGACAGACATGGCCAGCCCACTGCCACTTTAGTTTGCTTACTCTGCAAGCTATGTCGGTCACTCCGGTTCTTTTCCGGATAATTTCATTCCTGATTTTATCCTTCAAAGAGACTCCGAGCATAGCTCGCTCCATAGCGTGCTGAGCGACCTTGAATTTGTGTCAATGAATCATTGAATGAATCAAATGAATCATTATTATGATTAGAGAAATTATGCTTAAAATATTATGCGTAAACTGTTATGCGTAAATAATGTTATGCGAAAATATAATTAGGAGAAACAAAAGTAGGTATGCCAAGTTATATTAGGTCTTAAAATTTTGTGCAAATGGATAGGGAACCCTCGTCAAAATGTAGGGAACAGCAGATTTTTTTCGCGATTTCAGCGTTTGGTCTCATAGTAAAAGTTGTTCATAATGATGAGTACAATGGCCTCTTTTGAAATCCGTTTAAATTACACCTTGTAGAAGATTGTTGACAGACACATTTTTTCTATGGCGCGGTTTATTCGCCATACTTTAAAGAAACCGTGCTGTGTACAATGAGCCTAATAGTTATAACATTCAACAGTACAATTGATTGTTGACTGTTATTACATCAGTTCAGTAGTAGTTAATATCAGTTTAAATCTATTTTTCGAAAAAAAAAAAGAATTGTGCAAACACAGATGGTCCGACTACCAAAAAGTTCATTAAGTTTCTTAATTATACAAGTATAATTTCAGAGAGAATTAATTGTTAAGCAAATTGAGACCCTAGGTCAATTTGCCGTGGTATAGTTATTTCATATAAGTGTCAAAGATAAAGATATACTGTATTGTTATTTGGATATAGGTACATATATAAATTTCCTGACTTTATTTTGCATTCAGCATATACTAATTATTATAGGACTTACCTTCATGACGATACGGCTTTACAATAGTTATTTGTATATATACCTACATGTAGAGATGTAACAGCAGCAAATAACATGTTTTTCCTTAATGCTATTAATGTTTCTAACATCACGGATTTAATTATATGTTTTATTTAACAGAACTTTATTCCTTGTGATTTCCTATTACTTTTGTCATTGGGTTTTAATTGTTTCGCGTTTACCCTATTTGTTATTTGTAATATTCCTTCTTATTGATATATTGAAATAGTAGATTGTACAACTAAGGCATAAAAGAAGCTATTTTACCCCGAGACGTTTATATCCACGCGAGCCGCAGGCGAGAGTGGATCGTTAAGTCGAGGGGTAAAATGGCTCGTTTATGCCTGAGTTATACACTCTGCTTTTCACTTCGATTGCGAGAAAATGAAACAGGAATAAAGTATACAGTACATAATTAATCAAAAATGTTGCAAAGCATAGCTAATTCCCGCCACCACAGATAATACCGCCACGAAACTTTTTAAAACATTTTTTTTTTTATTTCAACATTGTCATTCGACTTGGGTACTTCCATAGATATATATGGGTACTTCATACTGCCAAGTCATAAAAACGTTTCTTTGCGTTTTTAAATAATAAATGACAACTATTTTATCTGATTTTAAAAAAACGAAAAATAACGATAAAAAACATTAAATTGATGATAGAAAACCACGGAAGTGGTATAAATTAAAGAAAATGAAATAAATCACGACTTTAATCTGCGAAGTTTTATTGTGCGTGTGGCCTGATTACCTTAGTCTCAGAAAAAAAAAATTACTGTATGCACTAGAACATAAAAAGCGATTTTATGTCGCCTAAGCACAACATAAAGACGAACTTTTAGAGCATGAGAAGTGAAAATATCAATAAGAAGGAATATTTGAATATTTTATTTCCTTTATTTCATTATTAAAAATTATATTTTTAAATATTAGGATATAAAAAATATATACCTAAAACACTCAAAATATATAAAATATTAGCCCACCGGTGTCGGGAACAGGGTCCAAGCTACCGGCGGTTAGGGCTCCAGAGAGAGGAACCTCCTAATAATGCGGGCCGTGTCCAGAAGTACAGCTTTCTGAATCAAGCCCTTGATCCAGCTGCCCAACGAGAGCCTCCTTAGGTGTTGGTCGAGGCTCTTGGCTATCAATCCATTGGCTGTAACGACTATCGGCACAATGATCGCTGAGTTCACATCCCACATGTCGACAACCTCGCGAAACAAGTCAAGATACTTAAATTGATCGTTTCGGGGCCCCTAATCACTTTTTTTTTTGGGTCGCGGTGGAAATCCTCATGGACTTCCTCCATCGTGGGGGTGACAGAGGGGCATGCCGGACTCTAACCAGCTAAAACCACCGCGGTGTTCCACCTCTGTCTATGGCCTGGGGTGCGGGATTCGCATAAGCATTCACGGCTCCCCCGACAGGCCTCGAACAAACCGCTGTTCCTCAGCAGGTCCCACCTCCCCGTGCGGCCATCCCCATAATGGCCGCACCCACTCTCTCACTCACTCACATAAATCGGTGTAATAATCACGGAGACATCGATGAACATACATAAGAAAAATACATACAGACGAACACAGAACCTCCTCCTTTATTGAAGTCGGTTAAAATAATGGAAAGATAAGTATGTAGGTGTTTAATGATTGCCATACATTTAGCAGGAAATATTTTAACTTAAGTACTTGAATCAACAACGAATCACAATGGGTTTGCCTGTTTACTCGAAGCAGTTGAAATCTTCACGTTTTCCTGAACAGTTCGTTTTGAACAACTCGTAGTAAAAATCGTGATAGGTATCATGTTTGTGTCTACATATAAATCAGTAATTAAAAAAATATTTTAATTGATATATTACGAGGAAAATATGAAAGGTAAGTGATTTTAAACCTGTAATTCTTATATGGTGTGTTACGCAATCAGGGTAATGTTTGCGTTAACTTAAATTTAATTTCAGGATGTTTGCAAATAGAGAATCTATACAAATAAATAAAATTGGAGAGTTTGTTTGTAATATTAAAAAATAACCGCTTTTTACTAAATGCATATGGATGTATATACGGTACATATTTCAAAATAACATTTTTTTTTTTAATTTTTGTCTGTCTGTCTGTCTGTTTGTTCCGGCTAATCTCTAAAACGGCTGGACCAATTTTGACAGGACTTTCACTAGCAGATAGCTGATGTAATAAGGACTAACTAAGACTACCTTTATTTTAGAAAAAAAATTAGGGTTCCGCACAAAAAAATTAAAACGTTTTCCGTCATGCACGCGAACAAAGTCGCGGGCGCAGCTAGTACTTAATAAAATAGGGGTAATAAACTTTCAAGATAAAATAAATATAAAATGACCAACATAAAATAATTCTAAATGAATTTGTAGTGCGTGTGAATGTGAGTGTTGTGTGAGGGGGTGTATGTGTGGGGGGGGGGGTGTATGTGAGTGTAAGTGTGGTGGTGACACTGAGAAAATAGTGAGTTCACCCAAAAATTTACATGCAATTCATTCGAACAGACATTCAGTTGAGACAAAAAATACACCATCTATTATTATCATCATCATCTATTAAAGAAATTTGACAGATTGTAGTAGTTTGATGTGCTGACAACTATAGCTACGGCATGATGTTAAATTGTTCTTATGTTTACATTACAGAAAGAAAAATGTTAGCTGTTCTAGCAATAGTCCAAGCAGTACAATGCGCTACTGCTATGTTCTTCCATGAACCTTCAAATGTTGTCATCCAGCTTAGGGAAGCTAAAAATGACTCAGACTTCGGTTTTGCTATGACCTACAGGAATGAAACTA
The DNA here is from genome assembly GCA_947508005.1 of Amphipoea lucens. Lineage (NCBI taxonomy): Eukaryota > Metazoa > Arthropoda > Insecta > Lepidoptera > Noctuidae > Amphipoea > Amphipoea lucens. Next base: position 18,169,226 of record OX382367.1, read on the forward strand.
AAACTCTATGTAAGAAACTTTGTATCCATACTTCCGTACTAATATTATAAATGCGAAAGTGTGTCTGTCGGTCTGTCTGTTACCTCTTCACGCTTAAACCGCTGAACCGAATTAAATGAAATTTGGTGCAGAGATAGTTTCAGTCCCGGGAAAGGATTTAGGTAGTTTTTATCCCGATATTCCCACGGGATCGAAACTTATGCGGGTGAAACTGCGGGGCGCTGCTAGTTTTTTCATAAAGCTTGTTAGGACTTCATGATAGCAAAATCAGCCTGTAATGTCCGCCTGCTGGGACACAGGCTTCCTCCCTGTGAGAGGGAGTGGGCTGTAATCAACCACGCGAGCCCAGTGCGGATTGGTGGATGTCACATGTCTTCGAATTTTTCGGTCTACGATGTTTCCCTACACCGTTTTGAGAACAGTTGCGATGAAATAACTTACACAAAGTAAAGTGCCTGCCTGTGTTTGAACCACCTCAACTCGTTGGTTGCGGCCGTTTCCAATGGGTCACCACTGCTCCCCAAGGTAAAGACGAAGCGTTAACTAGATAAATACAGACGCTAGCACATCAAGCTACCCGAAACTGTCAAATTTTCCCAATCAACTTTGAACCTTATGCTTTAGCGATAAAGTTGAAAATCTATTAAAGAAATTTGACAGATTGTAGTAGCTTGATGTGCTGGCGTGTGTACATGCCACATGAATACAGCATGTTTCGGAAAGGTCTGGTCAAAATTAAGGGGCTTTTTTTTGTTGTTGTCGGGGGGAAACCTTCAAAAGGCACCCGACCTCCGGGGAGGGAGGTCGGGGAGTGTGGGGTTTTTACCTCACTAAAACCACCCCGGTGATCACCATCAGCACATAGGGGCGGCCCCGGTTCCTCTTAAAAGACCAATTCCGGAACCCCCCCCGTGCAACGCCTGTAAGGCACATCCCTGGGGGCTACTGTTTGACCTAGCAATCAAACGCATGTGGTCCTGTTTTCGATTCCAAGGTGAATTCACGACTGACAGCTGTCAAGTTCTCTTGGTGTACTAAGTACGTGAGAATTTCAAGCGTATTCACATTAAAAAAAAATGTCAATCCTCTACATTCTCAGAGAGCAGGTGCCATATTATGATGTTTTAATGCTATCATGAGTCTAATGCGAGGGAGAGACGGAGCTATGCATGACCGATAGCACCATCCTTTTCATGATGACATTAACATTTTAAAACAAGCAGGTCTATTCTGTAAAATGTCACCGAGAAAATTTAGATTAAGTGAGTAATAGTATGAAGTGGAATGACAGCTCACTTCACGTAAGTTTTCACAGTAAGATTTTACAGAATCGACCCGCTGTTTTTAATCTATGCTTCTATAACGTTTATATCAGTATAATTTTATTTTGACAGTTGCCGGCGCCCCAAAAGCGAACTTCATGGGACAAGTATTCAATTGTGAATTGGAACATGCTGATGTCGTTCAAAACATTTCTTGTGAAGAGCAAAACATTGAACCCGACCCGTCTGAATATAATATCGGTAAGAATCTACAAAGCGTGACAAAGAAATGTACATACATACATACACTCGAAAAACATAGCCCTTCTTCTGGCGCAGTAGGGTAAAAAATATGTACTATTTATCCGGGTGTAAAGTAAAGAGTAGGTCGTTACTTTACACCCGGATAAATATAAAAATATACAGCTTTTGCCCGCGGCTACACGCGATGATTTTATAAACTATGTTTTTTTTTCATCATAGTTGGATGAGCAGCATGCATAAGGGACAAACAAAACTACGCAACAGATTTTGATATGGTTTCCAACATAATTTAGAAAATTTATTCCAAAAGGTTTATGTGTATAATTCATTATACCTTTATTATAATAAAGTAATCTTCATGTTTTGTATCGAGATGTTAAAACCATCAGACGTAGGGCCGGGTCTCAAGTATACAGGGTGTTACGGAAAGGGTATATCAATACAAACGGGCTGAAGAGTGTATCTGGTCTAGAATCTCTGTACACAGCTCAAAAGCAGTAACTTTGAAAATGCTTAATATTTTTTTATTTCGATAGTTTATTAAATTGAAATCATAACAAACGTGTCACCGCACTACGAGGGTCATTATCCATTATCTGTAGTGTGTCTGTGCGCCTAGTACACGCACATCACGCCGCCGCGCGCCAGTGCAGCGCCGTGTTGTCGAAATAAAAAAATATTAAGCATTTTCAAAGTTAATGCTTTTGAGCTGAAATTTTGTACAGAGATTCTAGACTAGATACACTCTTCAACCCGTTTGTATTGATATACCCTTTCCGTAACACCCTGTATAATACGTGGGAGCAACTAAGTTGCCTAGTGCCTTATCTTGATGATAGAAATTCATAGGACTGTCTCTACGACTAATACCTATCGCAAAAAACATAACCCTCCTTCAGGGGCAGTCGGGTAAAAAATATGAAATGAAATAGGATATCTGTATTACTTTTACTATCATAATAATAATAAAAAAACAAGCTAGATGAGGTCGGCGTTTTCTATGACTACTCTGAGAAATAAGGCCGAAACAAACTCAGAGGTCACAGTCCCTTTTTAAGTCCAGACATAATCGTGGTCAGATCACGTGAACCGTACAAAACCGTGTAGATTGATGTCTGAAATGGTCTTTAATGATAATGATAGATTTTAATATATTTTTGATAGATACGAGTACCTATTCGTCCTTCGTTATAATAACATACCTATTGAGTTTTCAAATCCATATTCAGCCAAAAATCTACTACGTAATTACGCGAAAGGTTTCAGTATAAGATTTTTGACGAAGTGATATAAAATATAATTAACATTTTTTTTTTCAGCTAAATTTCCTGAACAACACTTTCATTTGGGTGCTTCGATAGTTGCTACAAATAAATACTTTTTTGTAAGTATATTTTTACTTTGCGTTTTTTTTTTTCAGTTAAAAAAAAATAGTAAATACAGGGTGACCAGCTTGAATGCTGGTCACACTGTATTATTTTATTGGTCCGCTTTGGACATCATTAAAATGTTATGTACCTACAGCATTAGAATATTATGTTATAATCATACATAATACATAAACTTAATTTTTGTTATTTGTATAAGCCAGCGTTTATTAATTAAATTAGTTATAGGTACTGATTGTGGTCACATTACAAATTTGCGCACGCAAACAATCTCGTACGTTTTAAGAGTTTAGCGTAGTAGGTACATCTATTTTGGTTTGTTTAGACTAAGTGTCATTGCAATTTACGTAGTATTGATTATTTTTGGGATAAAAAATTACCTATATTAAAAATGACAGAAATCGGTTCTGTTAAAGATTACCTATATTAATTTATTTATATATAAATATTAATTTATTTATATTTATTATATTTGGATAAAAAAATGGAATAGTCGAAAAATGTCGGATTATAGAAATGCCAGACGAGTTTAAAATGCCAGATTCTACAAATGTCAGATTCTATAAATGCCAGATTCTATAAATGCCAAATTCTAATAATGCCAGATTCTATAAATGCCAGATTCTAATAATGCCAGATTCTATAAATGCCAGGTTCTACAAATACCAGATTCTATAAATGCCAGATTCTATTAATGTCAGATTTTTGTATATTAAGAATGTCAAAAATCGATTCAGTGAACGATTCTGAACAAACTACTTTCAAAATATGCATTAATTCAATAACACATTGTGTAGGCACAAACAAACCATTTATAGAAATCCTGTATCACGGGGTCACGGAAAAACTAAACAAAACAAGTTTTTTTCCTCGTTATTGATTTCTTTATAAAGAATTAAATATTGTGAGTTTGTGAGTCATTGAATTTTGAATTATCATTGGTTCTTTTCACATCAAGAGGCATTTGCCCCTTTGTACGTCAATGACATTGTGCTGGCGGAGTGTAGTACGGAGCTTCAATTGAATCGAGCGGTTGTGAATAGCTATGCTGAACGCGTATAACTAGGGTTGGTTCGAGGTAGCGCGGGAAAAGAGTTCCTGGAAGGATTTTGGGGAGAGCACAGATATAGATATACCTAGATAACGCAAGTATCACGAACTGTATGAAAACTTAGCATGCCACTTTTTGACTACCTACTATGACGTCACAAGCTCGCGCTCTCTCGCTCACGCTCACCCAGCCAGCAGTACGCAGGACTGAGCGCGAAAGTGGCGGCTTATGATTTTCTATCGTAAACTGGTGCGAGTTTTGGCACGGGAAATAGGTGCTCTTGCGTTATCTAGGTGTATCTATATCTGTGGGGGAGAGGCTTAGCCCAGCAGTGGGACAGTAAGAGTTAACAAAAAGAAATGCCCAAATATTTTGTTACAACTTATAACTAACATTTTATTTCACAGACGTGTGCCCCTTTATGGACCACGAATATAAATGAAATTGCTCTAAATGGTTCACGAGTTGAAGTGTCGGATGCTTTCGGGACATGTTTCGTACGTAATGATCGCGACGACACAATTCGCTATCAAGGCCTTTTGGAGTATTACCTGAAAAAAACCAGTGCAAGAAGGAAACGTTTCAAATCATTACATAACTCTTTCACAATTGGTAAGTATTTTTGCACCTCAATTTCGTAACAACAAATCACAATCGAACGGATTTCGAAGGATGTTGCTAATCCATTGCTTCATATGTTTGCAAAATTTGTCTGCTCAACAACGTAAATCACGCAATGAATGTTTTTGAAATCTCAAAGTGAGAGGCATTGTCATTGTTAGTGTGTCACGCGATTACAAATCAAATCAAATCATTTATTTTTGCAGAAAACACTGTTTCAATGGTGTTATAAAAATATAAATGTTTCAAGTGATTCTACCGTAAGGCATGCAAAATGTATACAATCATAAAATTAAAAAAATAATATTAAAATCATAAAATTCAGTCAACAAATAAATAAAAACAATCATAAAAATATTTTAAGTTACGAAATTAATGCAATGTCATACAGATTATTAATTTAATAATAGTAATATTTAAAGTTTTTTAATGTCAAATTCCTGGTATTATTACAATATTTAAAGATACATGCATAATCACAAATTGTTATTACTTGATGTCACTGTGAGGTCTTAAGTTTTGACAAATTATCGTTTAAGAATTCGTTCAAGTTATAGTAACATTTATTACCTAAAGGGCTCTTTAGAGTTTTCTTAAATAAGGCAGTATTCATTGCCCTTATTTCTTTAGGTAATTTATTGAAAATTACAGGAGCCATATGAAACACACTTTTGTACATTAAGGCAGTATTTGTTCTGCGGACACAGAGGCGAAAGGCGTCACGTTGTTGTCTATCATTTACTTCTGAGGCTAATGTAAATAATTCTTTATTGGTCTTAACAAATACTGAGACTTCATAGATATAAAGGCATGGAAGAGTTAAAATTTTGTACTCTTGGAAAAACGGTTTACAGGTTTCGATCATTTGAAGTCCAAACATAGCCCTTATGCACCGTTTTTGTGCTTTAAAAATTAAATCAACATCAGTCGAATTTCCCCAAAAGAGCACACCAAACCTCAGAGCTGAAGCAACCAAACCATGATATGCAGTTAACAAGGTATTAATACTTGCAACATGCTTTAACTCATGTAGCGCATATACTGATTTATTAATTCTTTTGTTTAATGTTTCAATCTGGGATTTCCATTTTAATTTGCTATCCACCGTTAGACCAACAAATTTTGTTGTTTGTACTTCATATACAGGTTCACCCTTATAGTTAATCTGAGGCATACTTGCATTCATACGCTGATTAAAATGGATTATTTTAGTTTTTGAAATGTTTGCTTTCAGATTATTGCTGTCTAGCCATTGGATGATTGCATTTAAGCTACTGCTTATACCTATCATGTTCATATGACATTCTGTCATTACACTTAATTGCAACAGTGCTGTCGTCAGCAAAGAGTGTCATTGGGTTTGAGTTGGCGTTTGGCAGGTCATTGATGTAAATTATAAAGAGTAGAGAACTAAATATACCTCCTTGAGGGACACCATATTGTGTTTTACATCCCTTCGATAAGTATGTCTCCTCCATCTTAGTTCTAATATTAAGTCTATTAATTTGTGTATACTGAGTGCGGTTTTTGAGGGAAGTTTCCATTAATTTTAAGATGCTGCCTCTTATGCCATAAGTCTCCAGCTTATGTAATAAGATGTCATGTACCACGTGATCAAAAGCCTGTGTCATGTCCATAAAGATGCCGCAGATCGGTATTCGCCTGTCAACATTGGACGTTATGATTTCCAGAAATTCGTATATAGCAAGGTTAATACTTTTGTTCTTTCTAAATCCCTTTTGTTCCTTAGTTAAAATGTTATGGGTTTCAAAATAATCAACAAGTTCATTATATATATATATTTTTCAAAAATTTTTGAGACGATTGACAGTAGGGCAACAGGTCTATAATTATTCATGCTTTCTTTACTCTCTTTTTTATGAATCGGTTTAATAATTCCAACTTTCAACTTTTCAGGGTATATACCCGTTTCAATAGACAGGTTCAGAATGTAACTCAGAGGTTGCGAGATACACTCTGAGACTAGCTTAATGACTTTAGTGCAGATATCGTCATAACCTACACTATTCGTGTTTTTAACCCTTTTATGATTTGTTTTACGTCTTCTGGCAGACATGGTTTCATAAACATCGAGTTGAGTCTAGATGTTAGGAATTGCTTATGCTGATCTTTGTGCATAGTATTAATGGGTGTTATCTTATCTACAAAATAATCATTAAATGCATTTGATATGTCATATGGATTTGTCACGATATTATTATTCACTTTTATACAAGGGATAGATTCTCTTGGTTTGTTTTGCTTTGCAGCGTTAATAGTTTGCCATACAGCTTTTGCTTTATTATTTGAATTTATAATCTTGTAATTGTTTTGCGCTCGTTGAGTCAGAACTACAATCTTTTTTAGTCTTTTGGTGTATTGCCTCAATTTTGATTTGTTGTCTATACTTGGGGTTTTTCTATATTTCCACAGTAGTTCACGTTTCTTAGCACTACAAGTCTTACACCGGTTGTAGTTTAAAATTGGTGAGGATTCTCTAATCATTACTAGAATTCCATTAGTCATTGATTGATATTGGTGCTCATGGTATGGTTATAAAAGATATGACCAGAAATAGTATCAGTAGAGTCGGTAACGAGGGTCACAAACATTTGTGAATACCCTTTCTTCCAACAGCTGATGTAAAAAAATCCAATGGATACATGTTTGGCTTGTCATGTTATACAATGTGTTTCAGAGGGGTACTGTGACCAAACTTGGGAGCATGGTACAGGCCAAACATGTCCCTAACACAGGTCCCTAAGTTTGGTCATACCACTCTGAAACGCATTGTATATTATAGCAATATAGCAGTAGAGCTTGCGACCCGTAAGCGCTACTGCTGGGCATGAGGACTTGGGTTCGATTCCCAGGTCGGACAAAGTGTTATGGTGTTTTTCCATCTGGAATACTAATCTACTAATCTACTGAGACATTCCAGACACAAATCCAGATTTGTGTCGGGTTGACATCAATAGGCTCGCTTTATTACATAGGACTTAAACATAACTGCCGCAAACAATTATTAAAACACTGTACTGGTACAGTGTACTTAAAGAAAAATAATTGCACAATAATTATACACCAGATACATACATCAAATAAAAACAAAAAGTAAAGATTTAGTATAAAGTCCGATATAAAAAAATAAATAAATAGAAAAATGCTATTTATTATTCAATCACCGAATATTTGAATGACATGCTGTTATAAAATTTCTGACATTTCAGTAACAATATTGATCTTCCATAATGACATTTAATTTTAATTTATGACATCATTCAATTTCTTTGACATTCTTTAAATAAGTAAGTGCTGACAATTTTTCGTTTTATTGCAATAACTGCGGACATTTTTTGATTTTCTCACTACACATAATTTATCAAGTTAACTTATCGACATTGTTCAGTGAGATGATCTAATTTACTAACTTATTTTTGATTCATGTAATAACTATATAAATTAATTCTTTTAATTATTATATTGCATGTTACTTCTTTACTGCTTTTGTACGCCCTAGAGGCAAAGCATAGCGCCCTCACCGTATTAACAAATAAGAACTTATAATGTACCTATGTTTTACAATGAATAAATGATTATGATTATGAAATAAAAAAAAATAAGCGGGAAAGTGTGCCTCACGGCTGCGCTAAAAAAGGGCCAGTTCAGCAAAAATGCCAGACATATTTACGTAAAATCTTTAATAAAAATCTTTTTTCTAGATAGATTTACTGGTGGAGTCGGCTGGTCTACGTTAATTGACGAGGAAAATGATTTGTTGCTGATAGCGAAAACGTCGTTGTCAGGAGACTTCTTCTACCTACATGCGTCGGATCCTTATACTGATGTCAAATCATTGGCAGACGAAGCTACATTACGAACCTACTTGCCGGGTTTTTTGAACATAGGTAATGTTAATCCATTTACATCATTATTAGCTTCTCTTCCTCCGTGCCACCGTGTCGTATCGCATCGCCCGCCCCTGCTATGTCTTTGTTTTTGCTTGGCGTTATTTCTGTTTTTTTTTTTAAATTTATTACTGCTTGTCTCCTAAAGGTTGTAGCGTGCTATTAAATAGCTTATAACCTTCCTCAACAATTGGGTAATTAAATTATTATGGTTATTGGTAAATGCTCTCTCTCTTCCTCAAGATTTGTTTAATTACAATTGGCAGTACCAGAGCTTAGCGCATTCAACCAGTCTTACCAAGGAGTTTCGTATTACCCAATAACTGGGTTGTGGAGGTCAAATAGGCAGTCGCTCCATGTAAAATACTGGTACTCAGCTGCATCCGGTTAGACTGGAAGCCGACCCAAACATAGTTGGGAAAAGGCTAGGCAGATGATGATTATTTGATTTTATTGCAGGTTTTGGCCTCACTGCTGGAAAGTTCTTTACAGACAAAACCGTGTACGCATTTAGTATGCTACAGAACGACATGAAGGGAATTGTAAGTAATCAAATGCGATCTAAAAGTCATTAAATCGACTCCGTTTTTTGTTATTTCTTATAGTTTCGGATTAAGCCATCCAAAAACACTTTCCTTTTTATTATCTATACATATAAAATTCAAAGTCCTGACTGACTGACTGATATATCAACGCGCAGCCTAAACTGCTGGTCCTAGAGACATGAAATTTGGAGGGTGTGTTCTTTGTGAAGAGTAGGTATCCACTAAGAAAGGGTTTTCGAAATTCTACCCCTAAGAGGGTGAATGGGGGGACGTTGAAATTTCATGCGGACGAAGTCGCGGGCAGAAGCTAGTTTCTTATAGTTTCGGATTAAGCCATCCAAAGATACCTTCCTTTTTATAACTTATCTTACGGGTGATTTACCATTAAATTCACCGAAGAAGACCACTGCTGCACCGTTAAGATAGGAGTTTATAGCCTGTATATAGAACAGATTAAATTCACCCTGTATACTTACTTATACATGTTGAATTCACCCTTTAGCTATAATTATGCAAGTCAAATTTATTTATTTATTTATATTTATTTATATATACTTTATTGTACACCACAAAATACATAACATGAAATAAACACATTAAACACTACAAAATATACAATGGGCGGCCTTATCGCTTAATATTTACCCTGTATAATACAGATTAAATTCACCCTGTTTACTTATACAAGGTGAATTTAATGGTAAGTGACCCGTAAGATAGTAAGCTCAGCTATAGGTATTATTTGACTGGGTTTAATAACATAGAAAAAGATAAACCTCTGTAAAAAATGTTTTAATATTTACAAAAAAATTTGGTGGGATCATTACGAGGTGTCATTAATGATCTCTCATTAAATGACTGTGGTTAGTTCAGCTGCACGGCTGCCCCCTAGATAAAATCCCTAGCTACGCCAATGTGCATTTATTATAGTACTAGCAGCGCCCCGCGGTTTCACCCGCATAAGTTTCGATCCCGTAGGAATATCGGGATAAAAACTATCCTATGTCCTTTCCCGGGACTCAAACTATCTCTATACCAAATTTCATATAAATCGGTTCAGCGGTTTAAGCTAGAAGAGGTAACAGACAGACACACTTTCGCATTTATAATATTACTAGCTGCACCCCGCAGTTTCACCCGCGTAAATGTCGATTTCGTAGGAATATCGGGATAAAAAGTAGCCTATATGTTAATCCAGGGTGTCAACTACCTCCATACAAAATTTTATCAAAGTTGGTCCAGCCGTTTGAGCGTGAAGAAGTAACAAACATATAAACACATACACAAACTCACAAACTTTCGCTTTTATAATATTAGTGTGATAGTATGGATTATTTAACACTGATATTCATTTGTCAATAACTTTAAAATATCGTTTTTCAGATATCGTTCCTCGAATATCGAAGGAAGAGCCATGGGTTATTTATGTTGGCCCAAAATCGCACGGCAGCCTTAAGTTTAAAGTTCATTCAGTTGCACAGCAATGACGTTGGCACAATGTTCGGGTCGACAATGAGCGCTGCAGACCTAAATTTAGATGGACTAGACGAACTATTAGTGGGTGCGCCTGCGCAGTCTGAAGACGAATGCTTCGAGTGCGGAGCCTTACATATTTACATAGGTGGAGATATGGTAATACACTCAAAAAAGTTTTAGTTAATAATAATAATATTCCACAACTCACACAACGCCATCTAGTCCCAAACTAAGCAGAGCTTGTGTTATGGGTACTAGAAAACTGATAAACATACTTAAATATTTCTAAATACATACATATTATAGATAAATTACACCCAGACACAGAACAAATGATCGTGCTCATCACACAAACATTTGTCCTGGGTGGGAATCGAACCCACGACCTCCGGCATAGCAGTCAGGGTCACTAACCACTAGACCATCAGGCCTGTCTACAGTTGGTACAGTCAGGGAAATTAAATGTTAAGCTAGTTTCAATTTACACTCTACACCATCATCATCTGCCTAGCCTTTTCCCAACTATGTTGGTGCCGGCTTCCAGTCAAATCGGGTACAACTGAATATCAGTATTTTACATGGAGTGACTGTCCATCTGACCGCCACAACCCAGTTACTGGGTAATACGACTACCCTTGGTAAGAGTGGTTTACAGACTTTCGGGCTTCTGACTACCCGTAACGACTGTCAAAGATTTACGAATGACGGAGGGGTCTTGGTATGTAAAGATGGTCACCCATCCATAGAACAACCGCGGCAAGCGTAGCTTAACCTAATTGATCGGCCTGTGCGGCTAAAAATTATCATATATCCTATACAATACTTCAATACCTACTCAACCCAAATTTATGGCACGGCTGATTGGTTTTTCGCGATTACGATGTTGGGTGTAAAGTTCACTCATCCTCCATAGAAAAGGGAGGATCCTCCGACCAGACGGGTGTCGTGTTTGGCGGGCAACTGCCCGGTGATTCATGTCGGGCCATTGTATCCATGCTAGTTGCGCGGTAAACTCTGCTTGCGAGATGCAGGATTTTTGCGTGACGTCAGTATGACGCGTTGTTCGCATGTGGCGTTGTAGATAGGTACCGCTACAATCCCATGCAGAAAGGACATGGCTAAAAGTTCATAGACAAAAAACCCAGAATCGCCAGCAACGAAATGTATAAAAATGGGTTCACTATAGTAAACCCAGTACGGTTTCAAAAAATCAGCCTCCTAAACCATACAGTATAAAAGTTATTATACTTTGTGTGTTTATGTTATTCATACTTACATTGATTACTCGACTTTTATTTTATCACAATCTCTTTAGTATAATTATGATAATATATTAAAATAATGTAAAAAATATACCCTTCATCTTTTAATATGTTTTATTATTAATAATCTTTATACAGGGTGTTTTTTTTTTTTTTTTTACTTTGTGTAAATGAGCTCTTTATTTTAGTTTGACGTATGTCATTACTTCCCAGAATTCGATCCTTACTAGCGACACTATCGAATGGTGTAATAATACAGTTTTTTTTTTTCAAAATCAACAGGTTCGATTCCTGGCTAGAAATATAGATTTTTCAAAAATCCAATGATGCAGTTTTAGTTTTCATCAAAATCGAGCCCGCGACTCCTTTGAGTACTTTTCGCTAGTCCTCATAGTTTCGGATTTGGCCATACACGCCCACTTGAAAAATTCACCCTGTATATCTAGTATATCACGTCGTTTTTGCAGTATATTATTATATATTTTTGTTGTACATAGTATGCCTATAAAAATGGCATATATGATGTTTCTGGCGATTCTGGGTTTTTTTTTTAGCCATCTCTTTTGTTAAGTTTGACAGTCGGTGAAAAATATACATATAAATACCCTTTAATATGACTATACCTTTCTGATGCATGCTGTATAAGCTATAATATTTACTTATTGTCCATTGTTGTCCTCAGAGTTCTATAAATGAACCGAAAAGGCTTCGTTCAATTTTTGCCAGTGCACACTTTGGCCGCTTCGGCACAGCCATCGCTGCGAAAGACATAGACGGTGATGGCATACCAGGTTGGTACCTATTTAATTAGTAAAGGAATACTAGATTGTTATACGAGGGTATGTATTTTTTTTAATTCACACTGGCTGTTTATGCACACTGTTTTGTCGACTCAAAAGACCACAACATTTTTCTTAATTATGTAAAAAATTTCGTAGATGACTACCTAACTTTGACTGGTTCTATTTTTTAAATTGATTCCCGGCCTAGAGAGGGAAGCAATTACTATGAGTCTTTCCCGCCCTAAGGTGGGAAGCAGCGTCTTCCACCCGCTATTAGGGTCAAACAAACACTACTTACTTTCCGAGTATGAGACATGAAAAAGCAATGCTTATAACTTAAATTTTTTATAAGATTCCCTCAGACTAACATTCTAGTTAACCATTCGGGGCCGCATATGGAAGTGTGTTAGAGTCAAATCGAAAACAGTTCTATTCTGTAAGATTATCACAGTGAAATCTTAAGTGGAGTGATCTTGCAGTAAGCTGTCATCCCCCTTACTAATAAACGTATTATATCAGATGAATAGTTACACACCGATTTCTCTCTTTCAGTCGCCAGTAATTTGACTTTCGAAAGAAGAAGACAAAGCGTTGTGTAACTATACAGACGCTGTACAACGTTTGTTAGTAAGGGGGATGTCAACTATTCGGATTTCAATCGTAGTGAGTTCTCTAACACTCCGTACCTAAACTCAACCTCTTTCCTTTCCGTTCACACACCCTCAAAGTACACCTACGTACACACCACACCACATCACACCTCATCTCATCATAAATCACAAACACATACTAACAATTCACACTTAGTATAAGTTTACATAAATAATTGTGTTTGTACCTAAGGGGCGTCGCCCATACGAGCTAGAGTCGAGGCGGCGGCGTCGAGGAACGGGCGCACGTTTTCTATAGGAATAAATGGCAGTGCGATTGTACCACACTTTTCGAAAATATAAAAGTTGTTTCAAAATTAACCCAACAAACTTTAAGAGGTGCTTTAGCCCATCAAACTGAACAACTTTTACTATTGGACCAACTCTGAAATCACGAAAAAAAAATCAGCCGTTTAATACAAAAGTTCAATACCAAAATGTATGAAACAGCTGATTTTTGTTCGTGATTTCAGACTCGGAGTTCATTCCATGACGATGTGTTAAAACCGCAGAGCAGTTGATACCGACTGCTGCAGCAGCAAGCAGGCAGGTAACAATGGCAGCTTCAAGCGTTTGAATTTGACTACACGAGCAGTCCGTGTGTGTTGATCACTGAGTTACTGCTGGAGCAGTCCGTGTACGGCCAGCCTAAGAAATGAAGATGCAAGGAGTTTGCAAGCCCGAAGTTTTAATTGTCTTTTAACGTTACAGAAATAGTTGTAAGCGCGCCATACGAGAAGTCAAAGAATAAAGAAAACCATGGAAGCGGAGCCGTTTACATACTGTCCGGTTACGAGGTTTACAATACCCTGATGAAGACCCAAGACTTCAAGAGCATTCAGCTGTCAGACCTGAAACTGACGCAGCGGATCCAGAAGGAGTCTTATAGGACCCTCGGCTTTAGTCTCCAGTTTATTGATGATCTTGACGAGAATGGATGTCATGGTAAGAATGCAAACATTTTTTTAGTAACCTATTTTTAGTAGTAGTAACTTTCTTAAGTTTACAAATGAATATGAAGCTTATTCTCAGCGCTTAATGTTCATAAACGTAAAACAGCGAATGTGAGTAAGCGTTTCATATAAAAGTCGATGTTAAACGAATGTGAACAAAGTTCAAAGTTGAATGAGACGCTTTTAAAGTAAAGTAAAGTCAAATTGGGATCTGTGAATCTTGCGCTTTGTGAAGACCCTCGTCCGGAAAAGCACTAACATTATACCAATTTCTGCCATAACGCAGCGTTACTGCGTTCTGATTTGAAGGGGGGAATTAGTGACGTTGTAGTAATAACGTTGGACGGGACTGTGTGTGCGATGCCTGTGGTATTGTACGAATAAAGCCACAGACACATTACTGTGTCATGTTGTGTCGTGACTCGGGATACACCAATCAAATGAATCTGTTCAGAACTGCGTCAAATTACAACGAGTTTTGATTGGCTAACACTGCGTCAGAAGACGTCACGACGCGACACAACACAGTAGTATGAATCCGGCTTAAATGGTATGGTGGAGACCATTAACCAATAATTATGCTGAATTGCTCACAAGAAGCATTTTCACTGCAATTATTTTTACTCAAAATTAAGTTATACATGGTTATTTTAAAATGGCTAGCTAAACTCCGCAGACGGGATGGGTATTGATATCTAAACGGGATAACATAAAAAATATAAAAATGTTTTTTTAGAGTTCAACGATCGCTGTTAAAGTTGTTACTTGAAGTACGAGTTACGAAAAACGGTTTTCTTATGTTTTATCGTTTTGAGATATCGATAATTACGCTCCGAATCGGAAAGGGAAAATGTCATTGTTTGCACAACGTCCACACGTTAAAACGTCTATTCGGTGACAATTTCTAGAGTGGCAAAACGACTTGCAAGTAACACGTCTGTGAAATTTAAACAAAGAGAAAACAGATTTTCTAAACTGATATCTTAAGTGACTTCAATAACTGCGGTCGATGACCCTTAAAAAAATAATCAAATTAATTTATTTTTTCTTTTATCATAATATAGATTTCAATACCTATCGCGTTTGCGGAGTTTAGCTAACTAATTTAAAACACCCTGTATATACTTTACGCAGAGGAGAAAAGCTACTTTTATTGCAACACATAGTTGGCATTTGGCATGTTATTCAAACTGTAACCCTTCTGCTGGGTGATGGTTTTGCAGTAAAACTCCGAAATGCAGTAGACACTATGTATATTATTAAAAGGGGGCGGTACATGCAAAAAACACGGAGCGCAAGAGACGTGCGGCGGTCGCGGTAGCTAGATCGGCACCAAGCGGGTCCGCACGTTGAAGATTCGGGCTCCGTGCACCCCCGCACCTCTCCTACCTCTTACAATCGTGTAACTATAATACGTCGTGAACACAAACATTGAACCTTATAATATTTTTCAATAGAATTGGCGGCAAGTGCTACGGGCTCAAGTAAAGTGCTCCTGTTCAAATGCGTACAGAAGATCACCGTGACTCTGTCCAGCCAACTAATTGGGGAACAGGTATGTAGGTCTGTCTTGTTCATGGCACGACACTTGGACAAGCCAGTGAAAGGACCATTCTGACAGACACTATTTCGTTGTTAAACCTGTCTGTGTTCTGTGTGTACTGTAGACTGTCCTGTGGACTCAACGTAGGGTTCACTACGTAGGGAACTACTTTACTGGAATGAAACTCCTATTAGACTTTCATAGGATATTATTTAGGAGTCATCATCATCATCATCATCATTTCAGCCGAAAGACGTCCACTGCTGGACATAGGCCTCCTTTTATTTAGGAGTATATTATATATATATTTAGGAGTATTTCAACATATATATATTATAATTATTCCATCATATTTCTTATACGTCAAACCTGTGGTAGGTTCTTATGACACCTGCTTAAACGTTCGAATGGAACATGCCTTCAAATATTATCGGCCATCGGCTAGTATCTCAAAAAAGGTCTTCTCGCGAAGAGGTCTCTACAGTACCTATCTGTAGTTCCAACTGTTCTGTGACGATTGGTAGCTGCATATCCACTTGAACATCACCAGGACGAACAGCCTTGACTTGGGCATCTGTCCCACCGCCGACGAAGAAACGTCTAGCGATCAACTATTATTATTTCCTTTATTTCATTATGAGCCTGTTATGTCCCACTGCAGGGCAAAGGCCTCCCTTCCGTCTTTCCATATTCTCCTGTCTCTTGCTACATCTGATCAACTATTAATTGCGAAAAAAAAATCAGCTGTTCCCTACATTTGAGGACATATGCAAACATAAATGTATGGAACAGTTAATTTTTTTTTCGCGATTTCAGATTTGGTCTCATAGTAAAAGTTGTTCATAATGATCAGTACAATCTCCCATTTCGATTTGTCGCATGTTTTCAATTTCATCCTGTATAAATAAAAGTGAATCGCCGAAATGTACTTATGTACGCGCATAACTTTCGAACGACGACCAAATTGGATAATTTTCTTTTTGTTGTGTTCGGTATTGACAGAACAAGGTTTGTATAAAGAACATTTCGGAAATTCGAAATAATAAATTGCGCCCGTGCGAAGCTGGAGCGGGCCGCTAGTATGCAATAAATTGTAGGTACCACATACTTGTTACCGCTTTTTCTGACGATATACAAAAAAATAAAAAAATTGGTCGCGAAACAAATTCAGCTGTTCTCTACACTTTCGCGAATTATGCGAACATAAATGTAGGGAACAGCTGATTTTTTCGCTGATTTTTATTCTCATTCTAAAAACGTTGCTGTTGGGTTACTGCCATTGACAAGTCTGTCAAAATCATTGTGACCTTTATTCTCGTTAAAATAAGGTTGATGTTAGGTTACTGATGTAAGGGGTGAACGGACTGTTCCTAATATTTTTGAATTGAACATGACATATTTTGTACACAGATAGTAAGAGAACAAGATACATTTTTCACTGTTCAAGTGTGCGCTCGAGTGCAGCTTCCTGAGCTGCCAGAAGATATTGTTGGAAGTAAGTTATCAAACAGTTTGCTCCTCCGACTCTGCAAAGTTCATCATTATAGCAGCTTTTGTTTTTGTGTTAATCTTGTTAACAACAAGTCTTGTAAAAGCAATGTCAAAAACATGTATCAAAGCTACCTACACGTTTTGACGTTATTTGAGAGACGTCTTGATAACTATTTTTTTTGTTTCACTTTTTTAACAACTTTTCTACGTTTCGTGTACGATAAACGAAAACAGTAGCAACAACGCAGGGTTAGTTCAGTTCAGTTCAGTTCATTTATTAATAATTATAATTATTAAAATTACATGTCAATAAAAATTAGTCATAACAAAAATAGAGCGTGGAACATTTATCATCCATACTAATATTATAAAGAAAGTAACTGTCTGTCTGTCTGTATGTTACCTTTTCACGCCTAAACCACTGAACCGATTTAGATGAAATTTGGTATAGAGATAGTTTGAGTCCCGGGAAAGAACATAGGATAGTTTTTATCCTGATATTCCCACGGGATCGAAACTTATGCGGGTGAAACCGCGGGGCGCAGCTAGTACATTATAAAGATTAATTGAGAAAAAATAACAACAACATACTGTAGAAACAAAAAACAAAAAGCAGACAAATACTCGTACTTAAATCATAATTAAATCAATAAGTATGAGTTACAATCACAGATATAGATAGACCTAGATAACGCAAGTATCACGAACTGTATGAAAACTAAGCGTGCCACTTTTTGACTACCTACTATGACGTCACAAGCTCGCGTTCTCGCTCACGCTCACCCAGCCAGCAGTACGCAGGACTGAGCGCGAAAGTGGCGGCTTACGATTTTCAAACGTAAGATGGTGCGATTTTTGGCATGCGAAGTAGTTGCTCTTGCGTTATCTAGGTGTATCTATGTCTGTGGTTACAATACTGTAAGTAATACTCTTTTTAGCTTGTGACCCTAATACTTGATGATGTACTGGTTCCAGACATTACCATCGAAAACAGTATTATCGGTGAAGCGGCCATCGTTAAGCAGCCCAATCTTGTCATTGACATATCTTGCTTCAGCTGCCACAAGGACAGGAAAAACTTATGCGAGAATGTCACTGTGGAATTGGTAAGTACTACGCACTATACACCGTGTTCCGGACGATATACATAAACTTCGACCAGGTGTTCAGACCATGGAAATAAGCATTTTTCATTATGGACACATTTATGAATTCTTATTTTTAATTTTTTGTTAATTTTCATATAAACTAAATACCTTGACGTAAATCGTCAATACCACGCTTCTACTGTAGGGGACAGTAGGGCAAAACACAATTAAACGCCGTGGTCACTAAAAGGCACCTGCTATTTATATTTAACAATTGTATACCTAATACACTTTTCACTGAATGACGATTTACTATATACTAAACTGTTACACTGTACTGCTAACAATAGACTAGAACGGCGTTTTTCTTTCTTGATTAAACAAATACTTTTACTTTACATTCAGGAGAAGTCGGTAGCTTGATAAGGGACCGCTTGGTCGAGAAGCAGGGTGCCAGTGTAGAGACGTCTTCCAGGTGTTACTTGCTGGTCGTGTTGTCGTGAATGTCGTCCGACATGCATGCCTCTTTATCCGAATTGGCAACGATGACGTATTTTCATTCATAAAATTTGGCGGGCTGCAACTTGTCAAAACTGAGTTAAGACTCTTTCTTACCGCATAGCTCAATTAAATTTCACTAAATGACATTACAAATATCTTTGTTACGAAGCCTTTTTAAGTACTACTTCCCTTGTTAGATTTAACTTGTAAAAGCTATAGAAGCGTTTGATAAAGTTTATGGATATCGTGAAGAACACGGTGTATACGGAGCAGTGGTAACCAAGTGGTACCGGCCACGACTTATAAATTGTAGGTCGTAGGTTCGAACCCAAACAGGCACCTTACTTTGTATAATTTTTTTTTATCACCGCTGCTCTCAAACCGTGAAGGAAAACATCGTGAGGAAACCGGCACGTCCTAGAACCAAAAAATTCGGAGAAAAGTGACATCTACCAATCCGCACTAGGCCATCAGACATCTCATCGAAACGAAGTCTGTGTCCCAGCAGTGGGAACATTATAGGCTGATTATAAGACCCACTTTTCTTTATTAATACTCGATTTTATATCGAATTGTAATATCGAAGGACTTATTCAATTGTTTTCCGATAAGTACAGACAGACGCCAGCACATCAAGCTACTACAATCTGTCAAATATCTTTAATAGATTTTCAACATTATGACTATAGCTTTAGGTTCAATATTGATTGGGAAAATTTGACAGTTTCAAGTAGCTTAATGTGCTGGCGTCTGTACATTTATTTTATTGCGACCCTCTTTGAAAGATATCAAATAGTCGTAGAATTAATTTAAGAATTTAAGTGGCATCGATGTCAAAAAATATCTCGGTAAATGGTCCTTCTCGAACCCGTTATTGTATTGGCTTGCTCTAACGCATTGTATCTAGGTTGGTAGGTAGGTTGGTTGGTTGGTTGGTTAGTTAGTTGGTTGGGTGGTTGTTTGGTTGGGTGGCTTTTTATATGTGCGTGGTAAGGGCAAATATCAGAAGATTAGATCCTTGGCAACTTAAGCAACTTAGTTGCAGCCGTGTTGATTTTTTTTCTAGTAAAGGATGAGAGACCAGTGTCGCACGAACGTGTGTCAGTGTGTGAGGCACTCGTGGCTCGCCGCACGGGTCAATCGAAGTTTAAACTACGCTTGCCGTGGTCGGTTCGTGGATGGGTTACCACTTACCATCCTTTACAAATCAATACACTTCCGTGCCTCGAAAAAGCACGTTAAACCATTGGTCCTGGCTGTCATTTGTAGATCAAACTACGTACAAAAATCGTAAGTCGCCACTTTCGCGCTCAGTCTTGTGTACTAGGTACTAGCTGGGTAAGCGTGAGCGCCGCTGGCGCTAGGCCCCGGGGGTGGCGCGAGACGGGTGCCGCACGCGGCGGCGTCTTTGTATCGATTTGATTTTCCCCTCACTAAATAGTGCTTGTGACGTCGTAGTAGGTAGTCAAAAATGGCGCGCTTGGTTTTCATAGAGTTCGTGATACTTGCGTTATCTATGTCTATCTATATCTGTGATTTACACGGTCAACAGAAATTGCGCAAATTTTGACTTTTCCTATAATTATTTTGTTATGTTTAATTGTTTGCAGACAGACAAAGAGCCAGGCGATTACACTTTTAAATCGAAAGCACAAATACAAAACACTTTTCTATCCGACAGATATATTGAAGGTAATTAATTACTAAACCCTTTACTAATAATTTAATCGTATTATATCAGACCCACCGATTTCCCTCTTTCTGTCGTCAGTAATTAGACTTTCGGAGGAAGAAGACAAAGCGTTGTGTAACTAACAGACGCTATACAACGTTTATTAATAAGGGGGTTAATGTAAAAATATTCCCTTTGAAAGTGATGTTTTTTTTTTTATTGGGATTATCATAACATAACATTACATCTCGCTTATAATCTCCGAAGACTTAGGGTCAATCCCCACTGAAAGAGCAGCGGCGCGCAGCAGACGGAAGAAAGGAAATAATCATAATATTAATATATTTTCAACAGAATTCAACAATTCGTGGGTCGAGGCAAGCCTGTATAGTAAACTGGACACAGGATTAGAGGTGGCCCGACATTGTAAGGGCGACGATTGCATACCTAAGCTATCATTGAATCTGAAATGGTCTGGCGGGTAAGAGCAACAAACATATTTAAATTTATTAACATAAACAGACATTTCTATATTTTATAAAAGAAAAAAAAAAATATAAATCGACAAATGATAATAAAAAAAACCGAGTGTGCTTATGACCACACGACTGAAGTGAAACTTCAAACGTATTTGGCTATGAGAGAAAGAGAGAAAGAAAATGTGCGCGCGCACTGCTTTCTCTTAATAATACTATAATAATAATAATCTTTATTGACATAAGTAAAAATATTACAACCGTACATGTGAAGCCCCTGACTCCCGTGCTAGGCGAACCTGTGTTACAGGAATCAGCCTATACTCTTGCTTATATCCCCCACTCAACACCCGTTCGCCTCGCCCGATCACACTTTTCGTAACGCGTTCGCCAGCTCACTCCCCAAGTCAAGCGTGCGTAAAGAAGTTTCACTTCAAAAATCAACTTAAAGGCACCCCTTCTCTACACGCGAAAATTATGATTGAACTCGTAGCGAATATAGCAAGAACAATATTGAACTACAGCTTAGCTCCAATATAAAGCAGTGGCGGCCCAGTGATAACGACTGCGCCTTACGAGTTGTAGGTCGTAGGTTCGAACACAGACAAGAGCTTTAATTTGTGTAAATTATTTCATCACCACTGCTCTCAAAACGGTGAAGGAAAACATGGTGAGGAAACCGATATGTCCTAGAACCAAAAATTCGAAGACATGTGACATCTACCAATCCGCACTGGGCCCTCGTGGTTGATTATTACGGCCCATTTCCTCTTACCGAGAGGAGGCCTGCGTCCCAGCTGTGGGAACATTATAGGCTGATTATGTAGCTCTAATAACTATATAAATTTAATTACAGCATCTCATATGTTCTGGGCTCCACTGCGAACGAGACGGTGACGATAAAAATTCGTAACGATGGCAACGCGTCTTATTCAGCATGCGTGTGGTTGACCGTGTCCGGCGCACCGCTGTTCCGAGTCGACTGTGAATCTTACAAAATAGGGTACAAGTGCTATCTACCGAAACCACTGAGGAGAGATACAGAAGTAATTAATTACCATTTTTTTCTTAAAACGTTGCGGAGCTATGAAAACGTTGTTAGGGTCCGTTCACACAGACCGGCTCGGAGTGGAGAGCAGATTTTTATCATGTTTAAAACAGAGTTTTGAATCATTGTAATAAGGTTTATTTTTACATGTTTACCAATCACTTCTTTTATTATTGAAATGCTTGAGAGCAAACCTAACGCGCTTAGTGTGAAATAATAAGAGGAGCCGACCGGCTGCCTCTGATGACGTACTCTTCCGCGCTCGCGCAGCCGAATGGCTCCGTTTGCATGCTGTTTCGCGCTCGCGCGGCCGACCGGCTCCGATTGCGTGCTCTTTCACGCTCGCGCAGCAAAAAAGAAAACTTGGACTGCGCGGAACTGGAGGCATACCGCCCTTGTAGAGCAACCGCTCGGCTTCGAGCGCATCCGTCCGGCTTCGAGTGCATCCGCTCAAAAACAGTGCTCTTCCAGCCGGTCTACGTGAAACGGCTGTCGGCTCCGGCCAATTCCAACGTATAACTCGCGCCGGTCTGTGTGAAAAAAGAGCGCTGACCGATGCTCTCCGAGTCGGTCTGTGTGAACGGATCTTAAGGGTGCAACATAACCTGTGGTGATATTCTGTAAAATCTCATCGTGAAAACTTAGGTGAAGTGAGCGTGAAATGAGCTGTCATTCCATCTGAGGCTGAGGAGGATTAACACTATTGACAACTCACTTTAGCCATCTTTTCGAGGTAAGATTTTTACAGAATACATCGGCTGGGTCAAATAAAGTCGACGGTCGCCTCAAAATAATGTCACCTAACTATGCCCAAATACAGGGTGTCTGATTGGTTCGTGTATCAGAAAGGTGTCGTCATATTTCAGGGTGTGGTACAGACCATCAAACTGAACAGCTTTCTCCACGGGATCAACATTTTAATCGAGAAAAAATAATCAGCCGTCCAATACATTTGGATCGATTAAGTTTCGTTTGGGGCAGTTGATAATTATAACTGTAAAGCCCCGTATTCATTTTAAACTTTTGTTGAGCAACTGTTGATCAATATTGTTCATGAGCAACGACAAAGTTGCTGGGAATAAAGTTTGATACAAACTTTATGTGTCTTGTCCATACGTCAGTCCGTGTCAAAATGTTGCCCAAGGAAGTAGTTTTGTTGTGTTTTCTGTATCTACTGTAGTCCACACACAGGCTATATAATAAGTCCATAAGTCCACACTAGTGCCATGTTTATGGACTGGTTGCAAACACGTCAACAATTGTTGACAAACAGACGTTGTCACTCGTCTAGCGAGAACTTGTCAAAATGCCGTGATCAACTCTGCAACACGCACTGATGCAACATGTTGACAGTAACTCAGCAACATGTTGATTAAACTTTGTTTATAAACAAATGTTTACCATTAATACAGGGGAATGAAATTTAATTTGATAAATTAACTGTTTGTTTTCTATTCATTTAATTAACCGGTCAAGCGGCGCGGTTTGCCGATCGGCGACGAAACAATAGAAAATCAGTTGTGTCTCATTAGCGGAGCTTGACAGATTAAATTTTATTCGAAAGCATCCATCGGTTTCTTACTAAACTTCAACTATGTATATCTGACGACTCTGGTTACTTATCTTTGGTGACCGTACCATCACTCGTTGGGGCTTTTTCAATGTATAAAATACGTCAAAACCATGTTATTCTTACAGTACTCCATAAACCTCATGCTGAACATGACAAAACCAACGAACGTTGAAGAGAATCTCATCGTCAAAGCGTTTCTGTATGAAAACTGTTACCAAGAAATGGTTAACAGTACCAAGAACCTAACAGTACCTTTTCATTTAACTTCAGAAGGCTTCTTCAATGATGGGTGAGTGATAAAGAAGTGCGTTTAAAAATTAAGCGCCAGCTCGACGGGTTAGAGATACGCGCCGACAGAATAGAATAATCACACTTTACACTAATATTATAAAGGTGAAAGTTTGTGGGGGTGTGTTTGTGTATGTTTATATGTTTGTTACTTGTTCAAGCTTAAACGGCTGGACCAATTTCGATAAAAATTTGTATGGAGGCAGCTGACACTCTGGATTAACATATAGGCTACTTATTATCCCGATATTCCCACGGGATCGAAACTTATACGGGTGAAACCGCGGGGCACAGCTAGTTTAGAATATTTTTTATTCATAAGTTCACATACATATAAATTACATAGAACTTACATCATTACAAAGTTACATATTAATATTATGAAGAAAATATTAAACTAGGCCTAAAATACGTTAAATCTAGTGGATGGTCACGTGGTGCCATCAAATTCTCGTAACAATGAGTTTCTATTTAATTTGATAGCGCGGTGCGGCGAGACCACCGCCGCGTTTCACGCGCCCTCAAAGATGGCGCCTAAGGAATTCACGTGCAAATTACGTCAATATCGTGTCTTGTTTCCGGCAAGGAATCGAAATGTCACCCGTACGAACAACATGTATTTTGACAGTTCAAACCACGCCATTGTGTTATAGAGAATACGTTAATAGCAAATGTGATAACCACGGACTAACGCCCTTACTAATAAACGTTGTATAGCGTCTGTATAGTTATACAATGCTTTGTCTTCTTCTTTCAAAGTCAAAGTATTTATTAGTGCGATTTTTGGTGATAAAACAGGTCTTAGAGATATTTTACAGAAACTCAAAAATCTACCCTTTAATACACACAATCTACACTATTAATTTAACAATATTAGAAATTAAATAAAACATTATAATTATAAGTACAATACAATTCTGATAAATCAAAAGTCTTGTAGGAATAATTACATCATAAATACAAAATCAGTCGCAAGAAATTTTGTCAGAAAGAAATTCGTCAATTGTATAGTAGCATTAAGTCTATTAAAAAATTATTTAGGCTGCGTTTCGAAATTCAAATTACTAACGACTAAAAGAGAGAAATCGGTGTGTAATTATTCATCCATGCTAATATTATAAATTCGAAAGTAACTCTGTCTGTCTGTCTGTATGTAACCGAAATTTGGTATAGAGATAGTCTGAGTCCCGGGAAAGGACATAGGTTAGTTTTCATCCCGATATTCCCACGGGATCGAAACTTATGCGGGTGAAACCGCGGGGCGCAGCTAGTCTGATATAATACGTTTATTAGTAAGGGGGTTATAATATGGCGAAAACAAATCGATCCTACTTCAACACTATCTCTTTCTAACTTATAAATATTATGTACTTGTATCATAAGTCCATATTAATAACTAAGAAATTGACATGGTTTCAAAGTAAGGAATCGGTAAGTAGTGGTCATAATGAATTAGGGCACGGCATGATATTGTAGCGGTATCTATAACGCCACATGTGAACAACGCATCATACTGACGTCACGCAAATCCTGCATCTCGCAAGCAGAGTTTACCGCGCAACTAGCATAGATACAACGGTCTGACATGAATCATTGGGCAGTTGCCCGCCAGACACAACACCCGTCTGGTCGGAGGATCCTCCCTTTTCCACGGAAGTTGAGTGAACTTTCCACCCTGTTCCTCATACCTCTATAATATTGTTTAGCTCGGACAACAGCAGTTTTCTTTATATCAAAATAACCTTAAAAAAAATCCAATCTTTGCAGGGACACTCACAATCTAAATATTACAGACAGACAGATTTTGGAAAGTGCAACTATTTATGATCATCACGAATACCAGGTAAGATTTTTGTTAAAATTCCGTGCCCAATTAGTATCAATGGATCCTTACTAAGGCAAATTACACACTAAAACGCGCCACGCGACGGGGCGCAGATAACAGGGCTGTTCCACTGCGCTCAAAAACCCATTGTTCTCATAATTTTAATCTTCATACATTGATTCCACTGCGCTCCAAGAAATGTTGAGTAGATTTTAGCAAAAAAATAAATTAAGCATGAAAAATTATATTAAATATCATAAAAAAAAAGAAAAAAATGCATACCAAATATGTTTATTCAGTCACAGTAAGGCCATAAAGTGCGAAATGGCCTTGAGCATTTTTGACACACGAGATGAATCCACGGTGAAAAAATACTACCGATATTTATATTTGTGTATAACAAACAACTTATGGTTTGCCTTTTATGCTGACTCGCGCGTGATTTTTTACATAAAAATTCAATAATAATTTGGCTCCGTTTCCCGCGTCCCGACGCGTGGCGCGTTCTAATGTGTGATCTGTCTTAGTCTACGCCGTCTGTTTGTCACAGGGCATAATATAGGACCGCGGGGCAATTGCGTAACACATTATCAATTGGAATCGGTTTCATTTTGACAGTTCAACAACATTCATTGCGTTATTTACGTGTTGAGCAGAAATATTTTTCGAACTTATGAAGCAATGGATTAGCAATTTGCTTCAAAATGATTCTGATTCCGATTGATAATGTGTTACGCAATTAGGGTGCCGAAGTAGCTATGTAACTTTTCAAATTAATATACAAACAAAATACGTGTAACTATGGCCACTATCAAGCAAATAGTAATAAAACAAACTAAAA
Source organism: Amphipoea lucens (assembly GCA_947508005.1). Classification (NCBI taxonomy): domain Eukaryota; kingdom Metazoa; phylum Arthropoda; class Insecta; order Lepidoptera; family Noctuidae; genus Amphipoea; species Amphipoea lucens. The sequence continues at coordinate 18,195,734 of OX382367.1, forward strand.
CGGCCTGTTTTAGACCATTATCTGACCAAACATCCTATTAAAAGGTCGTCTTTAGTCCCTTTAACATATTTACTTTTAGTTACCCATTAATTTACTTTGTGTTTTATCTAGATAAGGAATAATGGCAGTATTACATGGAAGCACTTGGAATTCACTATTCTCATGCCAAAGAAACCGTACATCAGTTCTTTCAACGTAAGTGTTTATATTATTTTCTTACATCGAACCTCAATTTATTCAGCTTTTTCAAAATACTTGAAATCTGGTAGTCTGCACTACTAATATTTATCTCTTACTCATAAATTTTTATTTTAAGAACTATTAAGTAGCTTAGAATGGACGCGCCTTTGTCTTTGTGAAGTTAGACGATGACCGCCGAAGCGCAAAATTTAAATGGTAGTACAGCATTATTTACATAATAATGTTTTTTATATATTTAGATTTCAGCGACGAAGTTGGTGGATTGCAAAAAAGATAACCCATTAAATTCAAGCTTCATCATACACCACTGCACCCTGGACTTACTACCGAATACGACGGAAACTATCGTCGGGAATACGGAAATATCTGCAGGCCGGTTAAGTAAGTAAACATTAATACCGTCACTACGCGCACGCGCATCACTGTTATCACTTTTTATTATTTTGTTATTTATTATTTAATTTTTTTTTTGTTATTTATTTTCTGGTGTACAATAAAGTACTTATTTATAAATAAATAAATAAATATTAATTTTTTACGCGTCATAATTCCTAATTGTAAAGTTTTTGCAGAAGGTTATATCAATGGGGAAGAGTTAAACGTAAGCTCTACGTCAACATTGTTTCTGTCCGATCGAGTCCTGCCGTTACCTTCCATGTAAGTTATCTAAATACACTTATCGCTTATTTCATTAACGGTAAAATTTTTGCAATTTTTGTGAAAACCCATCTCAGTTGCCTAGTCCTGGACTATGAAAAGGCCAACCCGTATTTTGCAAGCGTGGTGATTATTGGCCACCTTGCTTCACAATCAATCTATTTACCCACTACAGCTGGGAAGGTAGTCCTTTGCCACACTACTCCATTGTCCACGCACCTCTTCCAATTCCACACACCTCTCTTATTTCCACACACTGCTCCATTTTCTACACATCTCTGCATTTTCTCCACTCTTATCCATTTTTCACACACCTCTTCCATTTTGCACACACCTCTTCCTTTTGCCCACACCTCTCATTTCCACACACCTTTCCATTTTCTACATACCTCTGCATTTTTGCCACACTTATCCATTTTCGACACATCTCTCCCATTTTTCGCACACCTCTTCCTTTTCCAGTCACCTTTCCTCTTACACATACCTTTGCATTTTCCAGACACCTTGAATTTTCCCAACACTTATCAATTTTCCACATACCTTTCAATTTTCCACACACCTCTGCATTTTCCCCACAGTTATCCATTATCCAGACACCTTGAATTATCCCCACACTGATCCATTTTCCACATACCTTTCAATTTTCCACACACCTCTGTATTTTCCCCACAGTTATCCATTTTCCACACATCTCTCCCATTTTGCACACACCTGTCCCTTTTCCACCCACCTCTCCCCACTCACTTCTGTTAGCTGCAGGCTAGTGCAGGCCAGCACCCTAATTGGGTAACACACTTTCAATCACAATCTGAATCATTTTGAAGGATCTTGATAATCCATTGCTCCATACGTTCGAAAAATTTGTCTGCAACAACGTAAATATTGTAATGAATATTGTTGAACTGTCAAAATGAAAGCCGTTGCTACTGTTAGTGTACGTAATTATCCCGCAGATTTTTAGCTCAAGCTCATCCGGCTGACTTTTCCTGGGTCTGTCACGATGTCTCCACCCACCCAGAGATTCCTTGAGCCCACGCTCATCTAATATGCAGCAGACATAGTAGTACTGAATAATGGAGTTTAATTCGTTGGCACACAGTATATTTTGCTAAAATGTGATTTATTTTTTAGGTCGTTGACTTCGATAACGATTCAAAAGGAAATCAGATTGACCAATAAAAAATGGCTAATTATTTTGATAGCCATCATAGTTGCGTTAATCCTACTGGCTATTTTGACATTTGTTCTTTACAAGGTAAGTTCATACACCAGCATACCTTTTTCAGTAACACACGTCTTTTTGAGCAGCATTACTGTGTTCCGTTGTGTATATGTCGCAGCCAGCTGGTTAAATTAGCCGTTTATTTATCCGCCTGGCCTTTAGAAGTAATGCTCGCCTCGCTTCGCTCTCTCGGCTCGCACGCGGTTGATCACAGTTCTAACCTAACCCATTTAGTCGGGGTGCCCTGGCTTAGTTACTGCGACCAATTCGGCTCGCGCATGATCGGTTGCAATTCCAACCTAAACTATAATATTGAATATCATTCAGGCCGTTAGTTGCACGGCCGCCGTTTAGTTAAAAGGCTAGGCGGTTAGCTAAACGGCTAATTAAACCAGTTGGCTGCGACATATAGATACCATTGAATTCACAGGCACATGAGATAATGCAGCATTATCTCTGTGATGATTTAAGGGCAATTACATGCCGACGATGCCTCACTACTGAGATACTTCACGATAGCGGATTAGTTCGCTTTCTCTATGCATATCAAATGCATGCTATAGTCCGCGCGATACTGGTTGGCCGCGCCTTACGTATGTGAGCGGTGGGACGGAGGGGCGGGGCGCATTACTCAGTACGTGCGTTACGAACCGCCGCCTCACCCGTGCCGTGTCACCACCTCAGCGGCCAACTAGTTCCGCGCGGACTATAATAGACACACACGGACAAGAAGACAATGCATCTTTTTGAATTTCAATTTGTCTGGCTACAATTTTTTTAAATAATTTTCCAGTGTGGATTCTTCAGAAGGAAACAAAAGCGAAACCTACACATATTGCAAGAGAGTGTAAGACAAAAAAGTATTGTGAGTATTGAGTACATTTGCTAAGAGCTTGTCCAGAAAGGGCGTATTCGCCGCGATTTTCTCGTGCGTATTACCACACCCCGGACACTCCATACAACGCTCGCAAAACATTTACCTATTACTACTACATAAAAAAATTACGTTTGTATACGTGCAAATGTGTGCGTGAAATCTAGTAGGGTTGGCTGGCCGTGCGTAGCGTAAAAAGGGCGCGTAAAACGATTTGTGTCGGGGAACCGAACGATGACGGCGCTGCCCAAACGTGTGCATTATTATGAAGTGACCTTGTAGTTCAATTGTTTATTTATACAGTCGGGTTCATAATGACATAAAAACACTAAAACTGTTTAGTTTAAATTACTTATCTGTAAATAATCGGTTATTAAATCGCATGGTATTAAAAATACGAAATCTTAGAAACAGTTTATGTAAATACAAATTCGGAAAAGCATCATAATATCCAACCATCGTGATTAAAACTCAAATAAAACTTTTAAATCGCAAAATTGTGTGTTCGTGTCAGCAGTACAGGCGCTGCGGTTCGCGAGCGCCCTTGCTAAAGAGACGGCGACGAATACCTCGAAGTGCGGGGTGAGGTGCGGTATCTGATATGAGCGCGGGGAAGGGAGTGTCCTTTCTTTACGTAGTACTATTAAGCATTCTGTGGTATACGCGCGACCGTTGCGTCCAGAAGGAGCGCGAGCATTTGGGTTCGAATTTCATTTGTCAGTAGAAAACATGGCGTTGAACGCTATAGAGTTGCGGTGTAGCGGTGGAGTACCTTATACGGTTTCGGGGCTTATAATAATTTTGAACCAGTCGGTTTTGTAAGAGGTACACACGGCTACACATCAAGCTATACATACATATCCAGTCAGACATCGCATTGTGACCTATAGGTTTTTCGTACAATCGGAAGTCAGCTTACATATTATCATCGTTCATTTTGCAATTTGTTCAAAGTCATTTTTGAAGTGAAAACTTCTTTAGCGGCGTTGCACACTTTTTGTAATGGGTAAAAAATGTTAAACTCGCGTCAGGACATCGCGTCAGGACACGTGACCATCAGGAAAGATTCCCCCCCCCCCGCTCTCTTTCTACGGCGGCGCCAACCGAAGTGAACCAAGTGAGACACGATAATGGATGGATGGATGGATGGATGGTGATGGTGATGATAATGGTGATTGCGATGGTGATTGCGATGGTGATTGCGATGGTGATTGTGATTGTGATGGTGATGGTGGACGTGGACGTGGATGTGGATGGATGGATGGACAGCTGATGGCTCGACCGTCTGTGTAGTAGCCACACTGCTGTGTATTCGTAAAATTCGTGTATATAAAGTGTTTAAAATATGGAATTTGAACAAAGTGCATCGATTAATGAAAAAAGTGACGCAGAAATAGTCAAAAAAAATTAGTTATATTAATTCAATTAATAATTGATTTATTTCAACGTTAATATTCAAGTTTTCACTTCTGCCGGCACTCCCGGAGTGCAACCCGTCTTTTTTTTTATTTCTAAGGTATAATTCTTTATGAAAACTTCAAAAGGTACATTTAATAGAACACAGTAGTTAGGAAACATTATTTAAAAAACATTTTGGTGTCATAAAAGATTTTTTTCCAGTATGCTGTTTTTTTACTCTCCTGCAAACTTGTCATTTTTGACATAGAACTAATTGCAGTATGAACGACGATTATGAATAGCTTGTTGTGTAGCGGTGTTTAATTTTTTTTTTTTTTTTTTAACAGAGGCGGAACACTCATGCTTCTGCGATGGATGGACCAGCAGAAGGCGTAAGCCCAGTTTTCTTAAATCATTAATATTATTTACTAACTATACCACATTGTCCTCTAAAATATTGCAAACTACTTTCTGTTACACGTTTTACTTATTAACGTTTCAATATTTTGATGGCTATGTTTTTTTTAAACTAGCTTCCGCATGCGGTTTTGCCCACGAGGTAGGTATGGCAATAAAAAGTAGCCTAGCCTTCCCCGAGTTGCAAAGTAACCCCATACCCTTCAAAATCGTTCTAGCCGTTTCGGAGAAAGATAATGTTGACCAACGGTTCATGGGCCAATCGACTGTTGGTAAACCGTTACAGTTTCGGAACAAACAGACAGAGGCAGACAGTCATTTTTTTTTTTTTGTTATAATTACCGAAGCAAACAGACACTTCATTTTATTTATTTGTATGTATAGATAATGTTATTTCTACTCTGCAGGGTAACAAGTTTACCGAGGTACATTCTGATGAAAATGAGGGTTGCTATTTTATTCTCGTTTCAAATAATGTAAAAAGAGAATCTTAACTTTGACCTCCATTTTCAATACCATCAATATAGACCCTCGCACTTTTGCCTGTTCGGCCTTATCAAAATCGAAAGTGTAATAATAATGATGATGTGGGATCATTTAACCAGTCATACCATAGTTGACTAGGTAGCTACTAATTAACTACCTACTAAATTTCCATTTTGACCAATGGATCCCATGCTATAATAATAAACCCGAAACTGTCAAATTTTCCCAATCAACTTTGAACCTTATGCTTTTGCGATAAAGTTGAAAATCTATTAAAGAAATTTGACAAATTGTAGTAGGCAGGTTGTTGTGTTGGCGTCTCTACTTAAAGGTTTTGTAGTACATGAGGGACCTAGAAAGTATGCGTTATTAATTACATGGTGTAGGTACAACGAATTTTTGGGTGAATCGCTGCTCCCCTAGCTAGATTACTGAATAATTTGTATTTAGAGAGACAAAACTTTGTTTTTGACTAACCTTCAAAAGTCCAAACTCAAAGTCGTGCAATGGAGCGCAGTATTCTAAGCGTCAAATTGACAGACTATATTCGCAACACTAAGGAACGAAGGCCTCCCACAAGGTGGACCGACGACCTTGTGAAGGCCGCAGGAACTCGTTGGATGCGAGAAGCACAAAACCGGTCGAAGTGGAGGTGCTTGGGGAGGCCTATGTCCAGCAGTGGACGTCTTTCGGCTGCAATGATAATTCGCAACACCACACTGCGCTGCAAAACACAGATTACTGACGTTGCTCAAAAAGCCGCTAAGCGAAGTAGGACTGGGCTGGCCACGTCTCCCGTATACCCAATGAGCTGTGGGCCAAAATAACCACTACTTGGAGCCCTGACAGCCAGTAGGCGTCGCGATAGACCTCGATAGAAGATGGCGGGACTAGAAGAAAACAAACAACCACTGGTCCACTTTAGCCCTGGAACGAAAGAGCTGGAAGTCATGGTGAAAGGCATTTGCCCAGCTGTGGGATGATGCAGGCTAACAGTTACAGAAACAGTATCTTTTCTATCACCAATGATTTGTGTTGTGCGTTGTCTTGTAGTCAAAAACAATGAAGTGTTGGAAACATTTTTAGCAAACCAATAAAAAAATGTACAAGCTTCTTAGGGTACAGTCACGTCTAAAAGTATGTATACACTTGGCAATTTTCAATTGCGATTTTTTCGTGAAATAACGAATGCAACGTTGAAGTACGACACTTAACATTAACCTATGGGTTCGAAAATACTATTTTCGTAATAACATAAAATTTCATTCAAAAATAAAGGAGAAAATCGCCTTTGAATACAGCCAAGTGTATACATACTTTTATACGTGACTGTACAGTCTTGGCCATAAATACCTTACACTTACGCAAGATTTAAAAGCAACTTTCTCATAATGGTTTGATAGATATTCTATGGTGTTATAAACATAGTATTTTCGAAATCATAGTATTACGAAATAGGTCTTTTCTCAAAGTTACGATCGAGAAAAACGCTTTCAAATTTTGCATAACTGTAAGATATTTAGGGACGTGATTGTATAAACCTAGCTTAGGCGAAAATAATCTAACCTCTCGTTTTTTCAAGTTATTTCAATGATTATTGTTTCAGTTGCAAATGGACGTGGATGATGACTGCCCATTTGAGGAGGCTCGGCCAGTCACGACCAAAGACAACGTGGGTTTAGTAGTTAACGACGAACCTTAAGGCATTGTATTTAAGAAAAATGACCATAGACAATAGAAAAAAAACCTGTTTTAATATAAATAAGTATCTTGTAGAATATTTTAATGTGTTCAGATAATACGAGTAATTGATAAAGTGATTGATTAAACTAAAATTAGCTAGTGTTTTTATAACTTTTTTTTTAAGATTAAAAAACACTTCCTCTCTTCTTCGACATCATTATTATAATTACCTATGTTCTTTGCACCTATTTCATGATTATTATTATATATAGATTAGTATATGCTTTAGGTATGTATAAAGTAAATAGTACACCACAAACTATCGACAGTATTGTTTCTCCAAAGGTTGTCTTTAAAAGATCACTTTTAGCCATTGACTGTAGCGGTATCTACAACGCCACATGCGAACAACGCGTCATACTGACGTCACGCAAAATCCTGCATCTCGCAAGCAGAGTTTACCGCGCAAATAAAAATAGCATAGATACAACTGCCCGACTTAAGTCATCGGACAGTTGCCCGCCAGACGCAACACCCGTCTGGTCGGAGGATCCTCCCTTTTAAAAATATGAGTGAACTTTACACCCTGTTCCTCATACCTCTATACAACTTTTAAAATTAACATCTGTACCGTACTCAGGTAAAATCACGCAACAATTTTTTGTGACATTTTATTTATAACTATAGGCATACAAAGAAATCTAGTTCAAAAATTTCATCTTTTCCTAGAAGTATCCCAAATTGCGAGCTTCCTTAACAAGCCCGACCATCATTTGGGTGACCTCGTCTCCTTGCTCATAGATCCTGCTGGGAGGCCACGAGAAGTAATATCCTCGAAGTTCATAGACGTACACGAGATTTGTGCCCTGGGTGTGACGCACCCAGTCTATGCTGCCTCCTGATGCCTTGTCTGAAGGAAAAATATCATTTTGTTAAATTATACAGGGTGTTACGGAAAGGGTATATCAATACAAACGAGTGTATCTGGTCTAGAATCTCTGTACAAAATTTCAGCTCAAAAGCAGTAACTTTGAAAATGCTTAATATTTGTTATTTCGATAGTTTATTAAATTGAAATCATAACAAACGTGTCACCGCACTACGAGGGTCATTATCCATTATCTGTAGTGCGTTTGTGCGCCTAGTACACGCACATCATGCCGCCGCGCGCCAGTGCAGCGCCGTGATGTAAAAAAATATTTATATTCGAAATAAAAAAATATTTAGCATTTTCAAAGTTAATGCTTTTGAGCTGAAATTTTGTACAGAGATTCTAGACCAGATACACTCTTCAACCCGTTTGTATTGATATACCCTTTCCGTAACACCCTGTATAGACCATAATGTCATCTGCTATTGTATTTTAGAACTAACTTTGTCAGATCGGTGGATAACTCCGCGGAAGTGATAGTGGACAATATGGGAAAAAAAAATTAAAAAAAAATGGATCTTTTGATAATCCAAATTTAGGCGACTGTAATTTAACAGTTTTGCGGCTTTGTCACCTACTCAGCGATTTTTAGTGGGTCATAAATAATGGCTAATTGGTACCTACTGAAACTGGTGGTGGTGGTGACATGGACGCAAAAACTTGAAACTTCCAGTTATATCTCCAACACGACAACAATTATATCAACAACAGTTATATTATCTCCATTGAAGGCTCTTAGTTTTGGTGTCGATTTTCTTTATTAGTCTTCCGTTACAACTCCGATAGAAACTTGTGAAAGCGGATGCGGAGGCGAAGTTCCGTTACAACCATAGTAGATACTAATGCCATCTGTGTATTTTAGAACTAATTTTGAAAGAAAGATTCATAAATCGATGTTTAACTTCATATTATTCCGATAGATGGCGCTCACCAAACGCAACCCAAGGAAGGACATTCAGTTCAAAATACACCGAAATCACACTAGTGTCCATACTTCGTCCAAGTAGCTCTTGATTTTTACCATAGGTATAGGTAGATAGGTAGTTTAAAAACGATAAAAAGGGGTATTAATATGTAAATATATCAAGTTCTCTTACACAATATATCAGCAGCTGTTCCCGGACCATCGTACTTAGCATTATTCACTGCATAGCCGTAACTAAGAGATGTCTCACCGATCTTCTTCTGCAAAAACAAATAAATAATGTTCAGTAATTGTTACGGCCCCGCCACCGCACGATGGCGCACGGTAGGACTTTCTGCGACCATGCCTGCGGAGCCATACCGCGTCGCCACTTCGCGCCGCCAGGGGGCCAGTCCTCATCGTCGTCGTCGTCTTGTCTTCGCATTGCAAACGTCACGTCATCATTAAATTAAACTACATTACAGATTTCTAAACTAGCAGGAGTCGTTTATTATTTCGAAGCATAAGAAGTTATACACAGCGGCAACAGCCGAAACAGTAATAAAAAAGAGGGGGGTTCTGAAGTAAAAGTTGAAACAAACCGCGGCAGTACCGGCGGGGCACCACCTGAGGGCCTAGACAAAGTGACATTCTGTCAGCGTTATCTATGACAGAAAAGTCAAAAATGTGTCAGATTGACATATATAACCCACAGAAAAACTTATATAAATCCTGTTGAAAATTTTTATAGAAACGCGAATCGCTTTGAAAGTGACTGTCACTTGTCCTGACCCTGTGGCTGCACGGCCATGTAGTACCGGTGAGGTAGGACCCTAAAATTTAAGAAACAGACCTTCGACCTCTAGGAGCCTCTTAAGGCAGATGATGAGATCATTATGTGAGCTCAGTCCTCGGCCTCTCTCAGCCATCTGTTAGGCCCGGTATCCGCCAAAGCGGAGAGGAGACGAGAGGATATGTGTTTTGTCCGCTTAGCTTCGGTGATTTTCACCGAAGCTAAGCGAACAGTTCAAGCGGAGAGGAGAGGAGATGTCTGATTTTTCTATAGAATTTTGTGCCTCGAGCGAGCAAGCGGCGCGGCAGAGCGGAGATGTGATGGCGGCGCCTGCGCTCGCGCGCCCCGTTCCTCGCTGCCTTCTCGCCGCGCCTTGCACACCCGAAAGAGTCATTCCCATCACACATCTCCACGACGCGCAGCTCATATCCCCTCTCCGCTTCGCATCTCCTCTCCGCTTTGGTGGAAATAACCTGACAGCTTCGCAGCACATCTCCTCTCGTCTCCTCTCCTCTCCGCTTTGGTGGATACCGGGCCTTATTAGCCGTGATGATCATCGTTCCACCTAGCCTAAAGATATCCTAAGGCCCGGACTCCACTGAAGTAGAGCTGGGCGGAGCGGAGACGTGCAGGAATCGATCAATCACAATGGTTGAAATCCTCATCGCGTCACTCGCCTCGTCTGTGATTGGACGATTCCTGCACGTCTCCTCTCCGCTCCGCACAGCTCCGCTTTAGTGGAGTCCGAGCCTTAAGCGTCCTTCAGTACAAATAATAATACCAGTCTATCACTGTCCCACTGCTGGGCAAAAGCATCTTCTTATACAGAGAAGGCACGAACATTGATCACCACGCTTGCTCAAAACGGGTTGTAGATTTCAGAGTTATATTAACTACAAGTCCAGGTTTTCTCACGATGTTTTCCTTCGCCGTTGTCAGTAATGTCCAAGATAAATTCAGAAAGTCCGGATTTAAACCTACAGTCTCGTGCATGAGAGGCGTCGGCTACACCACCAAATCCCGGTCCCCAAGCAACACAACCAGCACACTAACAGTAGCAATGCCTTTCACTTTGAAAGTTCAACAACATTCATTGCGTTATTTACGTCGTTGACAAATTTTTCGAACATAAATAAAAAGCAATGAATTAGTCCAAAAGCGCGCTGGGTTGACGATATCGTCAAAATCGCGGGATACACCTGGATGAGAGACGCGCCGAACATGGAAGTATGGCAGACGAAAGTTGAGGCCAGTACCCAGCAGTGGCTGATTCCGGGCTGAAATGATGATGATGATGAATGGATTAGCAATATCCTTCAAAATTATTCAGCATATTGCTTAATCCATTGCTTCATATGTTCGAAAAATTTGTCAGGTCAACAACGCAAATAACGCGATGAATGTTGTTGAACTTTCAAAATGAAACCCATTGCTACCGATAGTGTGTTACGCAATTACCCCGCAGGTCTATTTCTTAGAAATTCTTACCAGCCCCCTTATTCACAAACACTCGATATGCTTCCGTATCGTATCGAACATTAATCATTGTTATCGTAGGAGTCTTCTCAATGCTTTTCACAAGTCCAAAACCCGAAAATTTTGTCAGTTTAAATCAAATAGACGCCCGCTATTCTTCCAACAGCTATTTGCTGTTGAGGGCAAGTCAAATCAGGTTATCGAAATGTCAGGTTTTCGATACGATAGCCTGTCGTATGTTTGTGAATCAGGGCTCAGATCATCATAATTATCGACATGTTCGCTGGAATCGGAATACGGCATAAGCAACGTCTGGGCTGTAGAATGGTACGAGATATAACCCAACATGTTCTCTAGTCCAGATATGTACTCAGAGAGCGTTTTGGTCTCGATCTCTGAGAACGGTTTCGATCCAGCGTACAACTGGTAGTTGCATGGGTTGTTTGATGAACTGTAATCTGGAATAGATAAGGGAATAACAATATACAGTCTATTATTGTAACACTGCAGGGTAAGAATCTGTAATCACAGAAAAAGCATCCGATTTTGAACCCGTATTTTTCAATTCTAAATTCCTACATTTAAATCTGTATTGGCTTTCACCAATTTTTATTTATGAATGGTTGCCGGCCACAGATATTGATACGCCTAGATAACGCAAGAGCAACTACTTCGCGTGCCAAAAATCGCACCAGTTTACGATCGAAAATCATAAGCCGCCACTTTCGCGCTCAGTCCTGCGTACTGCTGGCTGGGTGAGCGTGAGCGAGAGAGCGCGAGCTTGTGACGTCATAGTAGGTAGTCAAAAAGTGGCACGCTTAGTTTTCATACAGTTCGTGATACTTGCGTTATCTAGGTCTATCTATATCTGTGTTGCCGGCTTAATTAGGGAAATTTAACACCAGCCTCTGATGTTGCAGATATCTTTTTATGACACTTTTTACAGCTGGTAGGCTGCCTGCTTGTTTGCCAATAAATTCCATAAAAACTTGTTCTCAAGTCCATATCAAGAACGTTTTTGACGCCGCAAATAATGTGGTCATTAACTGGGCAAAAGAATTTTGAAGAAGAAGAAGAAATTAGAAGAAGGAACTAAGAAGTAGGTACAAAGATAAAATCATTTTCATACTCATCCAGTTATAGTCCCAATTACGGTTAGGGTCAGCCCCATAGCATCCATTAGCGGAGCGCGATCTGGTTTTCCTCCACATTCGATCCTGAAATTCGTATTTATCAAAAATTTACAGCGCCCCGTGGTTTTACCCGCATATGTCTCGATCCCATGGGAATATCGGGATAAAAACTATTGTATGTCCTTTCCTGGGACTCAAACTATCTCTGTACCAAATATCATCTAAATCGGTTTAGTGGTAGAGGTAACAGACAGACAGACACACTTTCGCATTTATAATACCGTAAAATCGGGGTACATTAGCCCTAGGTTGTAACCCTAGCCCTACATTCCAACATTAGTCCTAGGTTGTTGTTGGCCCAAAAGGACAAAATGTTGAACTTCCCGCCACGCCGCACTTTAGGAGCTATTCTCGCTATACATATATCGATAGATGACGGTATGTGGCGGTCGGTCTTATTTGAAAGTTTTTCAGTACAATAAAAACAAGTTAATCAAGATAATACGTCTTTCTTTGATATATGATATCAATCAAAACAGGTTTCTTTGCCCTTTCATTGAAAACCGTTACGTTTTACTACATAAAAGAAGAGGGCCGCTTCAAAGTACAACTTTGGCCCATACTTTGCGAAAAAACAAAAAAAAAACACTTAGGGGTTATTTGCTTAAGTTTTACGTATGTACAGACGCCAGCACATCAAGTTACTACAATCTGTCAAATTTCTTTAATAGATTTTCAACTTTATCGCTAAAGCATAAGGTTCAAAGTTGATTAGGAAAATTTGACAGTTTCGGGTAGCTTGATGTGCTGGTGTCTGTACATGATGTTGATCATATTCACAATTAAATACCTATTTCTATTATAGAGACATTGTGCTTCTTAAATGAAGTACTCAAACGAGAAGCAAAAATTACCGTGATTTGGGACAAAGTATCCCGACCTTACGGTATTACGAGTAGTATGGGTGTTCGATGTGACTTGACATTTTTCTGTTTCATCATTATCATTAAGATTTATTATTCCCCTGTCAATGAGCTGTGGGCCAAAATAACCACTAAGTGGAACCCTGACACAGCTAGAAGAAGTCGCGACCCCGTAGAAGATGACGGGACGGGCTGGAGAAAACAAACGACCAGTGGTCCACTTTAGCCCTGGATCAAAGAGCTGGAAGTCATGGAGAGAGACCTTTGCCTATCTAACAGTAACTGTGCTAAGAACAGTTTTCGTTTTCGATTGCATCGGACAAAAATGACGAATTTCCATAAATCATCATCCCCCATTTAACCCATTTAGCGGATTAATTTACAAAAATTCTTCCGTAGTTCTCACTTCGCTATACACCGTGTTCCGGACGATATACATAAACTTCGACCAGATGTTCAGACCATGGAATTAAGTATTTTTCATTATGGACACATAAATTAATTCTTTTTTTTTTTGTTAACTTTCATACAAACTAAATATCTTGACGTAAATCACCCGATATGCATGCCTCTTTATCCGAATTGGCAACGTCAATCGTATTTTCACTCATACGATTTGGCGGGCTGAAACTTGTCAAAACTAAGGCCCTTTCTTACTGCATAGCTCAATTAAACATGAAATGAAATTAGAAATATCTTTGTAACGAAGCCATTTTACGAGAAAGTACTACTTCCTGTGTTATATTTGATTTGTAAAAGCTATAGAAGCGTTTGCCAAAGTTTATGGATAACGTGAAGAACACAATTAACCATTTCATAAGTATTAATAACCGACTAACTTTTGTATAACTGTAGTGATATCCATCAGGATTGACAGTCGGGAAGATATGCCAATCAAACAGGTCCCTCATTGACGTTATCTCTGGGTCGCTGCTGGTCAGAAGTTCGTTGATAAAGTAGGTTGTCGTGGCTGGAGTAATCCATTCCCTTGCGTGTATCCCTGTCGAATTAAAAAAAAATGCTGTGTCAGTTTTCGTGGTTTTTGCATTATGGCTGGCAGTGTTCCAAAGGAGGTTGCATAATATATCGAACTAGCTTCTGCTCGTGACTTCGTCCGCGTGAAATTTTACCCTCCCCCCATTCACCCTCTTAGAGGTGGAGTTTCGAAAAACCCTTTCTTAGTGGATACCTATTCTTCACAAAGAACACTCCCTCCAAACATTTCTCTAGGACCAGCGGTTTAGGCTGTGCGTTGATATATCAGTCAGTCAGGACATTGATATAGACGTCATTATGATAATGCTGTAAGAACCATGGTCAATCAAGGTCATATAAGAAAAGAAAATATATTTGAACTAGCTTCTGCCCGCGACTTCGGCCGCGTGTTCTTGTTCCCCCGACCCAACCCGTCGCATCGCCTCGCCTACCCGCGCTGTAACTTCGTTTTCGCTTAGCGTTCTGGATTTTGCTCGGCTCCGGGTCCTAACTTATTCAGTAGCTCATAGCCTTCTTCAAAAATTGGCTATCAAATGCAAAAGGAATTTCTCAAATCCGACAGGTAGTTCCAGAGATAAACCGGTCAAGCGGCGCGCGTCGCCGATTGGCGACGAAACAATAGAAAATCAATTGTGTCTCATTAGCGGCGCTTGGCAGATCGCGTTCAAACGTTCAAGCGTTCAAGAAATAATGCAGATTGTGGTGTCAATCTGCATTATTTCTAGTCAAATTATTGTCTAGTCAATTGATCGTTGCCAAAGTATTGGTGGTGACCAATACTTACCAGATTCAATGAACATGACTGGTTTCTCCTCATCAGTCGGCGTGTTTATCCGTAACCCTAAGATCTGTCGACCCTCGTAACTTTGTCCACCGACTACCACCTGCGCCCACTCCGAGTGCTGTTTACTCATGTTGTGAAGATAGCCGTAAATCTGAAATTAGGTAACATTAGTATATAGATAGATTGGGTATTTACACGGCTGCAGATGTGAGTGGAGACGCTGGAACGGGATGCTCTAGGAGGACATACAGAGATCTTATTGATAATGTTCTTCAGAATGGTCAGGTTCGTGGTACTCGCAACCGGCATGTCTGTATGACCATAAGGCCAATTCTCGTAATTAAAAACGTTCAAAATCTAGTCGCAATCTCATCTCAGCGACAATCAATGTCAAAAACTTGTCAAAAATGTAGGGGGAGATTAGAGGTATTTCTGACAGATTGAGACCAGACTGTGAACGTTCTAAAAATTACGAGAATTGCCCCTCAGACTGTGAACGTTCTTAAAATTACGAGAATTGCCCATCAGACTGTGAACGTTCTTAAAATTACGAGAATTGCCCCTCAGACTGTGAACGTTCTTAAAATTACGAGAATTGCCCCTCTGATGTATGAACGTAAACGAGGCAAAAGGAGTATGTAAGGATCGTAGCAGGTGGCTTTCCGTAGTTTCTGCCTATCCCATGGGAAGAAGGCGTGAGTTTATGTATGTATATCTGTAGAGAGATAAATACAATACTCTTTATTATGTCATCATCATCATTTCAGCTGAAAGACGTCTACTGCTGGATATAGGCCTCCCCCAAGCACCTCCATTTCGACCGGTTTTGTGCTTCTCGCATCCAACGAGTTCCTGCGGCCTTTACAAGGTCGTCGTTCCACCTTGTGGGAGGCCTTCCAACGCTACGTCTTCCGGTACGCGGTCGCCACTCCAGAACCTTTCGGCCCCATCGGTCATCTGTTCTGCGAGCAATGTTCCCTGTCCACTGCCACTTAAGTTTGGCAATTCTTCGGGCTATGTTGGTTACCTTGGTTCTCCTGCGGATCTCTTCATTTCTGATTCGATCACGCAGAGAAATTCCAAGCATAGCATAGCCCTTTGGGCGACTTTCAGCCTTCTAATAATGTACACTATCTTAATTATGTACACTATAAAAATTGCAGATAAAAATTAAGAAATAAACATCACGCCTTCTTTACACGAAAGGTTGGAAGGAGATGTACCCATAGTACAACCACTTTTTGCCAGTTATGTTTAAGTCTCATGTAATAGGGGCCGAGCCTATTGCATATCAACCGGGCACAAATCCAGACACCTAACTGCTACTGACAAATTCCAGATAGGTCTCTAGGAAAACACACAAACTTACTTCCATAAATAACGATTTAGTGACGTCATGCGACTGTAAAGTGCGGACGCTATGTGGCGGCCGCCGCAGTCTTTGGAAACCATAGCTTTAGACTTACCCCCTTATTCATAAAACTTATCAAACCTATTTTAGTTAAAATGGGGTTTGTCTCTTTCTTACGCACAGAAATGACAACGTGACAGATAAAGACAAACGTTCTATAAACCTATTTTAGCTAAAATAGAGATAAAATAGCATTATGAATAAGGGGGTTAGTCTTATGAAAAAATAGATTTTAAAAATATAGGAATTACTTGAGGTACTCACGTCATCAACATCGTAGTAGGCAGTCCAAGAGAAACCTTCCTTGTATTGTCTACTATCTTTTTCGTTGCGAATAAATCTTAAAAAAAAAAACAATTTCCGAGACCCAAAAGTAGTGTTATAGTCCGCGCGGAACTAGTTGGCCGTTGGCCGCTGAGGTGGCGACAGGGGTGAGACGGTGGTTCGCAACGCACGTACTGAGTAATGCGCCCCCGCCCCTCCGTTCCACCGCTCACATACCTAAGGCGCGGCCTACTAGTTCCGCGCGGACTATAGTGCTTCGTTTATCATTAAAGTGTATTTTATCTCATTGATGATAAAAGTCACTATCGTCAAGATATTCGTTACTTAGAAGTCGCCATAAAAAGCGTATATACGAAAGGTGTAGTCAAATTTAAAGGTGGTACAGACCATCAAACCTATCAACTTTCTCCTTTTTTTTTTTTTTTTTCTCGCGGTGGAAATCCTCATGGACTTCCTCTATCGTGGGGGTGACAGAGGGGCATGCCGGACTCTTACCGGCTAAAACCACCGCGGTGTTCCACCTCTACCTATAGCCGGGGGTGCGGGATTCGCAACAGCATTCACCGCTCCCCCGACAGGCGTCGACCCGCTGTTCCTCAGCGGGTCCCACCTCCCCGTGCGCCCATTCCTGTAATGGCCACACCCACTCTCGAGTGGCGCGCGTGGAACACTGCAGCGCCAACTCGGGCCTGTCTGATCGGACGACGGACGCCCCTAGTCCGCCGACCGCAGGCCACCTTTCATGGAGGTCGCAGATCGTTTTGCACCCTTCTCGGGCGCCCGGTGCGTCTCCTGCGGGAGGGGAGAGAGGATGCGGCTTCTCTCTCCCGCTCGGCCGCCTCCTTTGCAGACATGACATCCTCGCAAAAGGAGGCAACTCCGTCCCATGCGCTCCCGTTCTCGACCATCGATTGAACGACGGCCGGGAGCGAGAGATCGCTCCCGCCTATTGCCGCGATGAGGTCACGGCGCAGCCCTGCCCAAGCTGGGCACTCTTCCAACGTGTGCTGCGCCGTATCCTCAGGGCAAGCCGCACAGTGGTGACACACCGGCGTCTGTTCCCGACCTATACGACACAGGTACTTCCCAAAGCAGCCGTGGCCAGAGAGTACCTGCGTCAGCCGGAAGCTGAGGGCGCCATGCCGCCTCTCGATCCACGCCTCCATGACAGGTCTTACCGCCGCTATTACGGCGTGCCCCGCAGTGGGTTGCGCAAGTGACCAAAATCGTAATCGGGAAAAAAATATCAGTCATCCCCCTACATTAGACATGACGTACATTACCATACATCCCATACGTCCCATACATTAAATTATTACATTATTCATTTTATGTCCAAGGAAATCACTGTACATTCCAAGGCTGCCTGTAAGAGATAGCAGAAAGCGATAAGGCTGCCCATTGTATATTTTGTAGTGTCTGATGTATTTTTTTTCATGTTATGTATTTTGTGGTGCACAATAAATTATATATAAATAAATAAATTAGGGTCGAGTAGGTATTGAAGTTTTGTATGGAACAGTTGATATTTTTTTCGCGATTACGACGTTGATGCCATGGAGAATGTTGATCAGTTCGATGGTCTGTACCACACCCTTAACAAATATATAATTTGATATGAAATCAGTGTAAGCTCAATATGCCACTTGTTGTCAAGAGATTACGCTTATATGCAAATGCATGAAACTATCAGCAAATCATATTCTTCTTCATCGTCATTCACTGGAACCTCAGCTGGCCTGGCAAGCATCGCAAGATACAAGACTTTGCCCACTGTCGACCTCTGGTCTCCGGAGGGGAGTGATGTAGCGGTATCTACAACGCCACATACGAACTGCGCGTGATACTGACGTCACGCAAAACCCTGTATCGCGCAAGCAGAGTTTACCGCGCAACTAGCATTTATACAACGGGCAGTTGCCCGCCAGACACAACACCCGTCTGGTCGGAGGATTTTCTATAGAGTATGAGAGTCCTCATACCTCTATGCCCTCAACGCTGAGAATCGTGACCACACGATGCGTCTCCAAGTTATGTAGTCTGATGCAGTTTGGTAAATGCTGCCTGCTAATATTCTACTCACTTAGAATAATCGTCGAGGACCACTCTGGTGGTTAGGCCTTCGGTTTTGGCAATATCTTCCACAATGGTCACCAAAGATGGCGCCACCAGCATATGACATCCTTTTGGTGTGTTCGAGTGGTACGGTAACTCCTGAAAACAAAATTGTGTTGAATGAAGCTAGACCGAAGTAAGTGTCACACTTTAGCTCTCATTTGCCGAGTGTGAAGAGAGTTACTAAACTTTGTCCCAAAAGGTTCCGTTCTCTTCAAAGGCCAGAAACCTAAGTGCTTGGCCAGACTGGCAGCGCGGGGCGGGGAGCGGCGCAGTGCGGGAACGCGCGCGATCTGCCTGTCCGCAGTGGAGCGCGGCTTCGTTCTGAATGTTGTCGTGTCCAGTGTTTGTCAAAATATAATATGGATGAAGAAAACTTATTTTTACTATAAAAAAGCTCGAACTAATTTGAGAACCCCGATCCCCGCGCGGGCCGCCTGCGCACTCACTGCGGCCACTTGTATGAACGAGCTATGGCGCGAGTTGCCCGCGCGCTCACTGCGCCCGCGTGTCCGCCATGGACACTCAAATGAAGTTATGTTTGAGTACGCCGCGCCGCGCCCGCCCCGCGCTCGCGCTGCCAGTCTGACCAAGCACAAAAAATTACGATAAGGCCACCCAATGTATATTTTGTAGTGTTAAATGTTTTTTTAGTTATGTATTTTCTGGTGTACATAATCGGAGGGGGAGTTGTGTTCCGAGATAGACAATCAGCCTATAATGTTCCCTGCTGGGAGACAGGCCTTATTTCGCTGAGAGGGAGCGGGCCGTAATCCACCACACAGGTCCAATGCGAATTGATGGATGTCAAATGTCTTCAATTTTTTGGTTCTAGGACATACCGGTTTCCTCGCGATGTAATCCGCCCCTAAGACTACCCACTGACCAGTTTTTTGTTTATTTATTTTTATTGCTTGACCTCGATCACGCCTGATGTAAAGCGATGGATGAGGTCTATGATGGAACGAGCGTGCCCAGAAGATGCCTAAGGCACTGGAATTCCTACGCATCGACGAAACACAGCAGGCTGCTTGACACCGGACTCCGGTGGGAGATTGTTTTCTGGTGTACAATAAAGTATCTATCCATACTAATATTATAAATTCGAAAGTAACTCTGTCTGTCTGTCTGTCTGTATGTTACCTTGTCACGCCTAAATCGCTGAACCGATTTAGATGAAATTTGGTATAGGTAGAGATAGTTTGAATCCCGGAAAAGGACATAGGATAGTTTTTATCCCGATATTCAAACGGGATCGAAACTTATGCGGGTGAAACCGCGGGGCGCAGCTAGTATATCTATATAAATAAATAATTACTCACATGATTCTCCATGAGAAAGTCCACTAGTTTATCAATCGCTTCCTTACTTCCTTGTATATGATACATTTTATGATTGTTATACAAATTAAAATTATCGTCACTCTCCGTCAAACATGTTTGTAGTAAAATAAAACTAACAAAAAGACGAAATAATATCATTTTGCTGGTTTACGTGTTACTAATCGATTGTTGCCCGCACTTATGGCTTATATTTAAAAGATAACAGCTGTTTACGTATAAATAACAATACTGTAGGGATTCCTAGAATTGTTTGTTAATGCGATAGGTACCTAACGGTGAAAAAGTTTTAAGTATATCTCTATGTTAAGAGGGAAGCACCAGCACCCTCTGCGTAACACACTATCAATCAGAATCTGAATGATTTTGAAGCAAATTGCTAATCCATTGCTTCATAAGTTCGGAAAATTTGTCTGCTCAACACGTAACTAACGCAATCAATGTTGTTGAACTGTTAAAATGAAACCGATTCCGATTGATAATGTGTTAAGCAATTGCCCCGCAGGGTAGCCTGCAAAATTCAAATTTTCATACGTTTTTTTTTTTTCAATTTGCAAGTCAGTGCCTTGTGAAATCAATACAACCCTCTAAGTTCATATAATCTTATGAAATTATTAATGATTATAATTCTATTAATAATTAATATAATGTCATATTTGTTACGCTTGCGAATCATATTTTGTTCAACATACAATCTGTCACTGACCTGCAAATTGCAAAAAACAAAGAAAATTTGAATTTCGAAGGCTATCTAGCACATCCCTCTTAAGGTGGCACTAGTCGATATTTTATCCATATTTTCGGGAGGGTATTACTCCACTGTTTAGCATTATACATATGTATACCCAAAGTTAAACATGATACCGTTTTGTCTTATTATTAATTTTGTCTGTGCGGAAACAAAATAGTCAAATAAAAAGCTATTAAAACGTTATGAGTCAACAAACATTAGTTTTTCTTGCTAATTTTAACGTGACTCTAGGTGTAAATAACTAATAAAAGAAGTGTTAAAGAGCTTAATAAACTTTATTAATAATTTTATTGATTTATACAGTGGTTTTTTTCATAAAACTCGATTTTACAAAGGACTTATGGAATGTTTTTACGCGCTTTTCAGTTCGGAACGGTGTTTGTGTGCGTGCGAAATAGACGTTATGCGTGTAGATTAGCGTCTAACTGCTCATCACTGATACTATCGCTATCAGACACGATGCCAGGTGAGACAGCGTGGTTTTTGGCCATGCCCATCTGTGAGTTCGAGCTCGCGACTAGTTCGACCTTAAGGTGTGGGGGGGCCTACGTTATTTTCACGAGTATGTTTCTAGGTATATTCATGCTAGTACGCATAATTCAAACTCAAACTCAAAGCATTTATTTTAATTAAACCATTACAGGCACTTTTGAATTGACAAAATTAAGTAGTCGGTCAGTTAGTCAGAAAGTTGAAGCTAGTTGCCCATGCTAAAGCGTAGATCTCTATGGAGAAGAACGGGCAAGAAACTCCATGGACACTCTTTTAAATCAAGATATTACAAAATCCTGGATACATTATTCTTGTTGTTTCTATGTGTGAGAACAATGTAAAAAAACACACAAATGAAGAAACAATACAAGAAATAAGATTAAAAATAAGCCTTGGCAGTTAAGAGATGACCAGTCTCAACCGACGGCGCCCGTTCACGAACATGACGCATGGATCAGCACCATCCAGCTCAACCATTTTGTAGAGAACCGAATGATCCAACACACGCGCCACCATCAGTGAGACATTTAAGTGAGCATGATAATTCTTTATTAATGAAAGTTTTGCCTCATCTATCATCGAATATTGAAGTCATTGCTTTTAATTACAAAATACCGACGAGTTTGTTCCTCTTCGTAGATATTTAAAAAAAAAATTATTTCATGAAAAGTATTTTAATTTTGATGTATAAATCGTAATGAAACATTGTTTTGCTTTCTGCTATTTCAATAAAAAAAAATACCTTAAATGTTATAATCAGACAGGCAGTCAGACAAACCGACAGTTTTTCCAATTATTCCGGTACTTTTCAGGATTCCGTACCGAAAGGGGGCCAACGCGACCCTATTACTAAGCTTAAACTGTCCGTCCGGCCGTCCGTCCATATTTCTGTCAGCGGGCTGTATTTCATGAACCGTAATAAGATATAGATAGTTGTAATTTTCACAGAGTGTGTAAAATATAACAACAAATAATAAAAATAAAAAGAAGATGCAATAAACGTGTTGTTTGGGAGTTTTTTTTTGCCATGAGGTACGGAACCCTTCGTGGTGTGAGTCCGACTCGCACTTAGCCACTTTTTGTACTTAAAGATAGTACTTATATCTATATACATACATTGCGTAGACAGT
Organism: Amphipoea lucens; assembly: GCA_947508005.1. Taxonomy (NCBI): domain Eukaryota; kingdom Metazoa; phylum Arthropoda; class Insecta; order Lepidoptera; family Noctuidae; genus Amphipoea; species Amphipoea lucens. Next base: position 18,218,136 of record OX382367.1, read on the forward strand.
AAGTATGTTAAGTACCTTCAAATACCGTGTCTAGGCCATGATTGGCTTCCATCATGATAATTTCAAGTATGTCAACTATTACTCACTATTTACAGTGCCAATGTGTGCGGGTCTTCAGAGTGATGTTTCACAAATACCTATACATCATAGTACAGACGCCAGCACATCAAGCTACCCGAAACTGTCAAATTTTCCCAATCAACTTTGAACCTTATATTTTTGCAATAAAGTTGAAAATCTATTACAGAAATTTGACAGATTGTAGTAGCTTGATTTACTGGCGTCTGTACATACTTCGCTTATCAACGAGTGAAAGCATATACAGTATGTCAAAGTTAGCAGATGGGCAAGGCCACACGTCTCAAGGCCAATTCCCATAATTAAAAACGTTCAAAATCTAGTCGCAAACTCATCTCAGCGACAATACATAATCAGCCTATAATGTTCCCACTGCTGGGACACAGGCCTCCTCTCAGTGAGAGGGAGTGGTCCGTAATCCACCACGCGGACCCAGTGCGGGTTGGCAGATGTCACATGTCTTCGAATTTTTCGTTCTAGAACATGCCGGTTTCCTCACGATGTTTTCCTTCACCGTTTTGAGAGCAGTGGTGATGAAATAATTTACACAAAGTAAAGCGTCTGTCTGGGTTCGAACCTACGACCTACAACTCGTAAGTCGCGACCGTTACCACTTGGTCACCACTGCTCTCAGCAACAATAAATGACAAAAACCTGTCAAAAATGTAGGGAAATTAGACATTTTAAGAATGTTCACAATCAGAGGGGCAATTCTCGTAATTTTAAAAACGTTCATAGTCTGATCTCAGTCTCAATCTGTCATAAATACCTCTAAATGCCCTACATTTTGACAAGTTTTTGACATTGATTGTCGCTGAGATGAGATTGCGACTATATTTTGAACGTTTTTAATTACGGGATTGTCCCTCTGATCTGTCTCAGTCTGTCAAAAATACCTTAATGTCCCTTAATTTTTGAACTGAACGAACTCACTCTCAAGTGACCGCATAGGAGTCGAAAGCAAAATCAATTGTTCTTGTTCTTGTTCATTAAAGCGGATCATACACTACAACGCGCCACGCGACGGAGCGCTGACAACGCGCCCCGCGGCTGATTTTCTACATATAAATTCTTATGTGTGATCCGCCTTAAACATTGGAGTGAATCAGCCTTTAAGACGATGCTTACAGAACCGAACTACAATTCCAAGACAAATTTAATCGAACACTTCTATACGCAAAATACGCGCATTGACGTGGAGTTGCGGACACCAGCCCGTATTACCTAATCGAACACTTATCAGAGTCTAGTATACTTTGAAGAGCTGAAACAACACTTGAATTCAATTGAGAAATAAGTTATGAATGTTTAAGTAACGATCACTGATAGTGGCTCCGAGTCATAGTCCCTTGCCGCGGTCAGTTCGTGGATGGGTGACCGACCATCCATTCAGTACATATCGAGATCCTCCGTGCCTCGAAAAGCATGTTAGGCCCCTGGTTACGAGTAGTCAGAAGCCCAAAAGTCTGACAACCAGTCCTACCAAGGGGTATCGTGTTGCCCAGTAAGTGGGTTGTGGAAGCTATATAGGCAGTGACTCCATGTAAGATACTATACGACAGTATTCAACTGCATCTAGTTAGACTGGAATATAAATGCTAAAGTGTGTCTGTCTGTCTGTTACCTCTTCACGCTTAAACCGCCGCCGCTGAACAGATTTAGATGAAATTTGGTATAGAGATAGTTTGAGTCCCGTGAAAGGACATACGATAGTTTTTATCCCGATATTCCCACGGGATCGAAACTTATGCGAGTGAAACCGCAGGGCGCTGCTAGTAATATATTATAAAAACAAATACTATTATTGTTAAAAACAGATAGAAAGGACATATAATAAATCTATACATATAATAAAACAGTAAAAAAACTGTGTCTGTACATTGAATATATTAAAAAAAAAATTATTGAGGGGGGTTTAAAAACAGTAATAGGGCACGAATCCAAAAAAAAAATTCTGTCTGCGTGTCTGTTTGTTTGTACACGCTAATCTTCGGAACTACTGGACGGATTTGAATGATTTTTTTGTTGATGTATAGGTATTATGTCTGGGCAACATATAGGCTATAATTTATCTTGGAAACTTGAACACCTGATGCAGAACCGCAACAGACCAGCTAAACTATAAGAGATACAAAAATGGCACCATAGCAAAAATTGTTCCACGTGATAAGCATTTTCTGCCGAGAGAATAAATTTGAAGATCTGGAACACCTGATGTGGAACTCCAAGAGCCCAGCTACACGATAACACATTTAGGAATGACGTCTTAGCAAAAGTTGTTCGGTCTGATGGGCATTTCCTGTTGACTTATAAAAATCGAAGATCAGAAACATCTGATGTGGAAATCAAAGCTATCACTAATTTCACTGTATAATTATAAAATAACATAAGCTCCGTACCTCCACGCAGTGAAGGCGGTAACAGTTTAGGACTGATTTTCGATGACGATGGTATATCATTGAAAATTTTACTCTACTGGCCAAAACTCCCATTTATTTTTTTATTTTATCGAATAAATATGCCTTCGGACTTATGTTATTTGAGTGTTTAATTTCCTTTTCCATTTATCTTCGTGACACGGTAGCCTACCCGGTAACGCAGGGGAGCAGTCACTTAGATTTTAATTGATCAGGTATCTTCACAATAAAACTATAACCATGCCTAGAAAGAGGTCAAATCTTTCAAAGATTGAGGGTCATAAGATCCCAAGAATCTACCGAAGAGCGTCAGGAGAGACTTGATGCTGTTTGAGAACATCAGGCTGCAACTCGCTCTGTGGAAACCTCTTCGGATCGCGAAGCACGCCTGCGTTCTCAGCGTATTTACGCATCTACGTCCAGGTCTCTAGAGTACAGTGAAGAATATGATACGCGACTGACCGCTGATCGTGAACGTCATGCATTGTCTCGCGAGTCGGAGACGTTCACGGATAGAGAATTACGCTTGAGTTCTCAGCGTATCTACGTATCTGCTTCTAGGTCTCTAGAGACAAGTGCGGAACGTGATGCGCGACTGTCCGCTGATCGTGAGCGACATACATTGTCTCGCGAATCGGAAACGTTTACCGATACAGAATCACGCTTGAGTTCTCAGCGTGTTCGCACATCTACTAACAGGTCTTTTGAAACGAGTGATGAACGTGACTAACTGCGCGACTAACTGCTGATCGTTAGAAAGTGAGAGAGAAAGAATTGCTGGAGTACGGCATGAAGAGACAGAAGAAGAGCGCAACGAACGTTTGAATTCTGATCGACTTCGACATTCTCTGAACAGAATGTCGATATCATCTGAAGAATCGGATGTGTCTCAAGATATAGCCGTAGAGCATGGCGACCTTCCTTGGGTTGATAAGGAACGGAGAGCACTTACGTATACTCCTAATGATTGACTACGCCACATATTCCGCCATGGGAGGTATGGTTCAAAATTGTACTTTTCGTGAAGCTGTTAAATGGCAAAAAAAAAAACAAACAGTATGTGTTGCTCAGGTGGGAAAGTACTTATTGAAATATTACAAAATCCTCCAGAAATATTAAGATCACTGCTAATTGGTGACCATCCACAGTCAAAACATTTCTTGGACAACATCCGTTCGTACAATAATGCCTTTCAAATGACATCTTTTGGTGCGAAACAGATTTCAGAAGGCCCATTCATGCCAACATTCAAAATGCAAGGCCAAGTTTACCACCTTATTGGTTCATTTTTGCCTGAAAACGACTCCAAGTTTCTCCAAATATATTTCGTATCCAATTATCAAGATCAGACAAATATTAGAAACCAACCATTCCGCAATTGAACAATAGTCCGATTTCACTGCTTCAAAGAATGTTGCATGAAGTAAATCCCTACGTACACAGTTTTAAATCTGCATTAGAATCTATCCCCCCTGGAAAAAGCAACAGTTATAAATTTGTGAGTGATGCTGGTAAACGACCCGCTACTGGACATCGTGGCAGATACAATGCTCCAGTAACAAATGATGTTGCAGTGGTTTTGGCTGATCAAGAATGTGAGCGGCGTGACATAGTGTTACGTACACAAGATAATCGCCTGCAACGCATTTATGAAACACATCGATCTTACGATGCATTGCAGTACCCTCTAATTTATTGCCATGGAGATGATGGTTATAACTTGAAGGGGTGGGTTATGGGCATTTCCTGTTGACTTACAAAAATGAAAGATCTGAAACGTCTCGAATCGTCCCGCGCATCCCGTTGTTTTCCAGTCCCCGGGCTCTTAGAATTCGACGTTTCAGATCTTCGATTTTGACGACCCGGTTGTCGCTGGCATAAGCAACAGGATCCGCGTACGAAGTCGCGAGCAGAAGCTAGTATTTAATAATAATGAAAACCATAAAAGCGCTTTTTCTCTCTCCCACCTATTTAAAATGTTGCTGTGCCCGACCGGCTCCATAATTGATATATAATTACCACCTGTATGTGTAGGAATATGGATGCAATAAAGATTGAATCGAACATCTTCCGTTGCCTATTTCGGGAACTTCAAGCATATTTTTGTTTCACAAATCAGTGGCCGTCGCTCTGTCGAGAGGAGAGGACCGGGCTCAAATTTTCGGCTGCGCTGGGATATAATTTATACGCGTATATAAGTCAATGCGTTAATAATATTTTCGTAATTTAACACATTTGTAGGAAAGAAACTGTGAAATAGAAAACATGGAAAAACCACTAAAACCACTTTCGAAAGGATTATTAAAAACGTTAAGAATTGATAAACTAAATAAATAACGAAAAAACAGAGCAAAACTATAAAATAAAAATATTTCAATGTTAATATTTGAAAACTCAAGATGACATACATTATTTGACAGATTTTTGACTGGTATGGTACAACTAGCGCCATTGCTCTGCATTTCAGACACTGACAAGTCTTGTTTAATAGAGGCCAGTGATTTCAGACAATTTTCTTGCTGAGAAAATGTAAAACAGCCAATTTCACGTTCATTTGAAAGTTCATGCTAGAGATTTTAGATTTTATTGCCATTATCTCAGGACCAAAATTCGTCTAGTCTCACTTTTCTTGACAAATTCCGGGGTAAGGTAACACCAGAGCGACTTTTAACCACTCCCTAAACCAAGTTTAAACTCGTTTAGCATAAAGGTAGGATATCGGTTTATTATTATTGGAGTATACAAAAGAAATAAATCGGAAATTAAGTAATGGGTTTATTGTGGACAAAAGCACGAAACGGTGTGCAGATAAAATATTTCATACATGCTTTCTTTTTATGGTAGGGATTGTTGGAATCCCAACACTAAAATAGTAATAATGTCTGTGGTAACAACACTAGCGAACAACGCTAGTTTGGTCGCCATATTGAACATTCGTCTCTTCCACTTCCTCACAAGCCGCGTCCGCGATAGGACATACGCTCCGACCTTGCGCTTACCTTAACTCCACGTGTTTGGTTTGAATACAATCTGGATCAAGAACTGGCTGTTTCCTTTTATCTACTATCCACTACACACAACTTTCTACAGGGATGAGTAAAGGTTGTGATGGATCACTATGTTTGGGATTGTCAACTTCGCTGATAAAAGCATTGACATCTAAAGGGGTGCTAAGTTCTATATGACTGAAAGAAAGTCTTATGTTTATATTGTAACTTGGCAAGTTTTCAAAACTAAAGTTTCAACAGTTACAAAAGAGGAACTTTCGATTTCTTTTGGCACCCTTTTACATAGATGCCATTTTTTATCGGTGAATCCAACAATCCTGTTCTTCTTTTGTACCAAACCTGGTCTCTTTTTACCCAACTGCGCCAAAAAGAGGGTTATGTTTTTCGAGTGTAGGTATGTATATTTCTTCGGCACGCTCTGTAGCCTAAACGGCTTGATCAAATTCAGCTTGAGAGGTGCCGCTAGATTCGTCTTAATTGTGAGAGTAACACTGGGTACATCAAAATTGGAAAAAAAAATAAAATGACCATTTTTTGGCGCTATATTATTGTCTTAAAAAATTTTTTTTTTTTCTCAAAACTTATCGAGTGGGGTATCAAAATGAAGGGTTTTAAAAGGTTAATGTTAACTTTTGTTTAATTTAAAATGCTTACTTATAATTATATAATTATACTTTTAGTTTAAGGTTGCAGTCGGGTTTTTTAGTTTTTTTTAATTACTTAGAATAGAATAGTTCTTTATTTGCACAGAAAGTAGGTACAAGTTACAGATGTTAAGTTTATAAATATGATCCTATACTAACTACCTTAACTAAGGCATGCAAACAGTTTAGCTACTTATAATAATAAAGACTCATTATTATTTTTGTTATTTACACATTCAATCAAATTAATTTTTGATTACCATGTCAAGATGAAATTCAGTACATTATTACTATTTTCACAAATGTTTTCAGTGGGCATTTTTTCCTGCTCGCACTTCGCGCAGGAAAGGTTTTCCTGACACATGCTATTTGACTTTGCACAATACAGTGGAAAATCCACCATACCAATATTATTTTGAAACGAAGTTCTTTTACGGAGCTTGCAGTAGGAGTTAAATGGGAGAAATCGTCACATAACGAAAAAGCGTTATGCCCCCTCCTATGCAATATTTCACAGAAAGCGACACAGAGAGAAAGAGATACTTTGCGTGGTTTTCGAGAGTGCTAAAGCCGAAATTGTGGTCAAAATGAAAATCCAAGATGATTGACTGCAAAAAAGTAAAAATTTTCGTCATTTTGAAATTTTCTTGTGTGGGTGGTGCCAAACTTCCAATTCATGATATGGTGGACCAAGATCTTGGTTTGGGAGCTGAGTAGCTAAGGACGGAGATAAATGACGTACAATTGGGGAAGCTAAATTACCTAACTGTATTTTTAAATACTTATTAATTTACGATGACAAACATAGAGTCAACAAAATTTTTACTCAAGACCAATTGATAAACAAGTTAAGTACAGACGCTAGCACATTAAGCTACTACAATCTGTCAAATTGCTTTAATAGATTTTCAACTTTATCGCTCAAGCACAAAGTTCAAAGTTGACTGGCAAAATTTGACAGTTTCACGTAGCTTGATGTGCTGCTGGCGTCGGTACAAAAACAAACCCTACGTTAATTTTCAGTGTTATAGTCATTTCATACAACTGACATTTTGGTAGTTAATTTCCTTAACAATTTATTTACGTATTCGTGTTATTGTACCTATTTGTGTTACTGTATTTAAGGTAATTAATATAGAACGCTTTCCTGTATCACCATTGTTAGACTCCAGAGACTGTATCTACCAATGACATCAGGATGAATAGTTTATAATTAACTGTATGACCTCATTAATCTGAAACAGGGATAATACATAGTTATTACTAACGTAGGAAAAATCTTATTGCAGTGTTTAAGAGTCAAAGTATGTGGACCAGTGTGTGCTAGGAGGAATCATGAATTGTAAGTTTTTTTTTTTTTTTTTTTTATTGCTGAATGGGCCCGCTCTTGACCTCGATCACGCCTGATGGAAAGCGTTGGATGAGGTCTATGATCGAACGAGCGTGCCCAGAAGATGCCTAAGGCACTGGAACTCCCACGCATCGACGAAACACAGCAGGCTGCTTGACGCCGAACTCCGGTGGGAGGGTGGTCGCAAACCAGGCGGGCGTTAGCCCTACCACCGCAAGGGAAGAATTGGCCAGTCAAATAAGATGTTGGGTGTGACTGCCCAGGATGCGCCGAGCGCTCGGTTCAGTTGAGTAACTGGTGGAACAAACTGCGCTACACGGGGAGGCTTCTTCATGCATCCCAAAAGTGTTTTATTTTAATGAAAATCCTATTTTAATTATTTTATTTTGCCATTTATGTACACACATATCGATGGTCACTATTAACAATGTCGGTTCTACAAAAAGACAGAGCAGTTCAAAGTTTCTTTTGGCGATTAAAAAAATTATAAGACTGTGGATGTTCAAATTTGCAATGATTGTTTTATGTATTGTTTACTATGTACAGTATGTACTGACATAGACAAAATATAGAATTGCCAAAACAAACTCTGAACTGCTCTACTGAACTAGTCTTCTTGCAGAACCGACATTGTTAATAGGGAGCATAGATATATAAACAGACAAGAGAGGGGCCCGTGGCTAAATAATAACAGCCGCACAGGTCGATCGATCAGGTTAAGCTACGCTTGCCGCGGTTGGTCTGTAGATGGGTGACCATCTTTGCATACCCCTCTGTGCCTCGGAAATTCGTGGATCTTTGACAGTCGTTACGGGTAGTCAGAAACCCGAAAGTCTAACAGCCAGTCTTACCAAGGGGTATCGTTTTACCCAGTAACTGGGTTGTGGAGGTCAGATAGGCAGTCGCTCCATGTAAAATGCTGGTATTCAGCTGCATCCGGTTAGACTGGAATCCGACCCCAACATAGTTGGGAAAAGGCTAGGCAGATGATGACATTGTATAATCAGAAACGAAAAAAAAAACAGAACAGACAAATGGGTACCTACAAAGGTCCTGGTCGATATTCTGCTATGATTTCGGTACCCAGCATGGTTTCGAAGTGATTGAGGAGAGTGAAGGAGATTGGTCTTAGTTTTGTTTATCACGAGACCCACTCATTGTGCCATAAAAGTATGAAATTAGCAATGCCATGTCATATTTTACCATCATGCAAAAATCCATTAAATTTAACTCATAATCTTTTATTTCTAGTACTTATTTGGGTCTGCCTGGCTCAGGCGGCATGGCCAAGCGCGTTTGCCAAGTACTTCACAAGGAAAATCGATGTTTTTCAACTACCAAAAAAAGATAATTATCGCGATAATTCGTATTTCGGCTACAGCATCACTTACGATGAAGTTTATAAAAAGTAAGTAGTATTCTTATTAACTTTTATTACCTTCAATAATTACAATTTACAAGCTAACACTAAAATATAGCCCACTTAGTATTCCGAGACATCGCCAAGCGGTTGGTCGACTCATCACGTGACCAGAGGGCTGGCCTATTTTTTGGCCAAAGAATCAGCATTGCCATACAACATGGCAATGCTGCCAGCCTTTTGGGCACGTTTCCCGTTGACAGTGATGCGGACGAATTTTTTGATGCCCTTTGATTATTTCCCCTCCCTTTTTATTTACTTGTACATATTATTATTTTAAGATTGTTAGCTTTTTAAATTATGTAAATATACATACTTAAATATTTGTGAAACTTGACTAAAATATAGGTATATAAATTATATACAAGTATGTATAATAAAAAATTTAAGAAAAAGGCAAGAGCTCGTTGGGCATCATAAAATTCGTCCGCATCGCTGTCAATGGGATAAGTGCCCAAAAGGCTGGCAGCATTACCACGTTGGATGGCAATGCTTATTCTCTGGGCTAAAAATAGGCCATCCCTCTGGTCACGTGAAGAGTTAACCAACCGCTTGGCGATGTCCCGGAATATTCGATGAGCACTCGGACCCCAAGACCCTCAAACATATAGGACCCCAAACGGCTCAAACATATAACTCACATTAAGGTTGTTATTTGCACCGTATGAGGTTTTCTGCTCCTGTATTCTTATTTAGTTAAGTTTATGTATATTCGAGAGCAGTGGTGGCTCAGTGGTAATGACCCCGACTTACGGGTGTAGGTCGTGGGTTCGAAACTTCGAACCCAGACAGGCACTTTACTTTCACTTTACTTTGAATTTCATCACAAGTGCTCTCAAAACGGTGAAGGAAAATGTCGTGATCACAGATACAGATATACCTAGATAACGCAAGAGCACCTACTTCGCGTGCCAAAAATCGCACCAGTTTACGATCGAAAATCATAAGCCGCCACCCGCCGCTTTCGCGCTCAGTCCAGCGTACTGCTGGCTGGGTGAGCGTGAGCGAGAGAGCGCGAGCTTGTGACGTCATAGTAGGTAGTCAAAAAGTGGCACGCTTAGTTTTCATACAGTTCGTGATTCTTGCGTTATCTAGGTAAATCTATATCTGTGGTCGTGATCATTTCCTAGAACCAAAAATTCGAAGACATGTGAAATCTACCAACGCGCACTTGGCCCGCTTGGTAGATGACAGCCTACTTTCTCTCGAAGAGAGGCCTGTGTCCCAGCAGTCCCAGGGAACATTATAGGCTGATTATGCTGTGTATATTCGATCTCGTTTGTATTGCTTTAACACCAGTTAAAAGACACACGTCATAAAACAACAAGGTATATTTGTCTATGCGACAGTTGGCTACTGTTTCCAACTTAGTACGGATTTCTCTAATGAAACTAGCTTTTGTCACCCGCGTCGATGTCGGCAAATATCCCAAGGGACCATACTACCGGGATTAAAAATACCGTATGTGTTAATCCAGGTTATACAGTATCTGTGTGCCAAACATCTAAATTCGTTCAATGGTTTTTGCGCCAATCCGGAACATACATCCAGACAAATGGACTAAAAACTATATTTTCGGCATCAGACTCGTTCCAATACCTCGAAGCAATTACTTTTTTTTTTCAAAAATATTCAATTTGACAGTTTTGACTTTACCGTTTTGACGTTACTATTTTATTGTACCTACATAAAATACCGACTCGGCTGGGCAGCATTCGGGAAGCTACGCAATATCTTCTCGTCCCACATACCGCAGTGTCTCAAGACGAAAGTCTTTGACCAGTGCGTGTTGCCAGTGATGACATATGGCACTGAAACGTGGTCGCTCACAATGGGCCTTATTAGAAGGCTGAAAGTCACCCAAAGGGCAATGGAGAGGGCTATGCTTGGAGTTTCTCTGCGGGATCGAATCAGAAATGAAGAGATCCGCAGGAGAACCAAGGTAACCGACATAGCCCGAAGAATTGCCAAACTTCAGTGGCAGTGGGCAGGGCACATTGCTAGCAGAACAGATGGCCGATGGGGCCGAAAGGTTCTGGAGTGGCGACCACGTACCGGAAGGCGTAGCGTTGGAAGGCCTCCCACAAGGTGGACCGACGACCTTGTGAAGGCCGCAGGAACTCGTTGGATGCGAGAAGCACAAAACCGGTCGAAGTGGAGGTGCTTGGGGGAGGCCTATGTCCAGCAGTGGAGGTCTTTCGGCTGAAATGATGATGACATAAAACACATGTGAAGTTTCAATTTTACTGGGAATTGTTGTCAAAAGTGGTAAAGCAACAGCTAGGTCGAGTATACCTATTACTGAAAAGAGATCCGAGGGGCAATACTAACATAGTTTTAAGACCTTTGTAACTTACAATAATTATTATGGATGTGCAGACGCCCGCACATCAAGCTACCGGAAACTGTCAAATTTTCCCAATCAACATTGAACCTTATGCCCTGGCGATAAAGTTGAAAATCTATAAAAGAAATTTGACAGATTGTAGTAGCTTGATGTGCTGGCGTCTGTACCTACTAACTAGCGTTTAAGTTGCGTAAATGTACCTATCTACTAACATTTGGATGTTATGATCTGAAAAATACATGAATGGAATTGAATTTTCGTAATTTTAGCCTTTTGAACGCCAGAGTATAAACGTATCGCCGTACCCCTGACGCCAGGCCACTTTAACAACACAACAACACACACACACACTTAAAACAACAAATTTCTCGATATTGGTGGTTTATTTATATTATTATTATTATTAGCCTGTGACGTCCCACTGCAGGGCAAAGGCCTCCCTACTCTCTTTCCACCTCTCTCTGTTCAAAGCTGCTAAGGACCAGTTCTTGTTGAAGGAGTCCAGCTCATATTTATATTATCATGCAATACAATATAGACGGAAGCTTAAACTTTTAAATTAAATAAATAAAAACACACAAAAGTAATGATTAAATTGTTTATTTCATAATATCCGACGACGACGACCGACATGTATTTTGTCATATATTTGTGACGTTGGCGTTCAGGGTAAGATTTCGTTTGTCACATATATGTGACAATGGCGTTCAAAAGGTTAAGAACGTTCACAGTCCGATCTCAGTCTCAATCTGTCAAAAATACCTCTAATTTCCCTAAAGGGGTTAGAAGGTTTTGGCCCTAAAATCAGCCGCCATTTTGATTTTTTTTCAGAATCGCGGTGCACCACAAAAGTTATATATTTAGATAGAGGACACTTATACAAACAAAAAATGTTACATAACATAATATCCTAAAGCGTCAGGTTTCAGAGTTATTCACCAAAATGTAAGTCGAAAACAACAAGGAATTTTTTGTTTTTTTTTCCTCTAGGTAAGCATATTGAACTATTGAGGTAATATAAACGTTATAAAACCTTTATGGAGAAGAAACAAAAGAAGAATAGACATTTTTTAAATAAATAATTAAATACCGCAATTTATAGTTCGTTTTTTAATCCCAGATACTAATCTGACAAGTGTAATGTCAAACTTCTATACCAAAAAAAACGAAAACACAAAAGACTTAAATGCAGTGCCGGATTAACCCCTAAGCAAATTAAGAAATTGCTTAGGGCATCACGTCTCGGGGGGCACCATAAACTAGGCGCGGTCCCAGGGAGGGTCATGGGGATCATGACCCCCAAAATCATTCAAGCTGTCGAGAGCCTGAATGATTTTCTTACTTTTCTTCACAGGCGTGGATTGCTTAGGGCATCAAGTAGTCTTAATCCGGCACTGCTTAAATGTCAGATTAGTCTCTGGGATTAAAAAACGAACTATAAATTGCCGTGTTTAATTATTTATTTAAAAAATGTCTATTCTTCATTTGTTTCTTCTCCATAAAGGTTTCATAACGTTTCTATTACCTCAATAGTTCAATATGCTTACCTGGAGGGGAAAAAAAAACAAATAAATCCTTGTTGTTTTCGAATTATATTTCGGTGAATAACTCCGAAACCTGACGCTTTAGGACATTATGTTATATAACATTTTTTGTTTGTATAAGCGTCCTCTATCTAAATATATAACTTTTGTTGTGCACCGCGATTCTGAAAAAAAATCAAAATGGCGACCGACCTTAGGGCCACCCTCCATACAAAAATCTTCTAACCCCTTTTTGACATTGATTATCGCTGAGATGAGATTGCGCCTAGATCGTTCAGTCACAGACTGTACCTTTCGCAAAATGCACCCCATATGCAAAACGTTCCATTCTCAAAATAGGTCATGCCTGTACGCCATGTTAAATCGTCGGTATTTAAAATATGTATTACAATGATGTTGAACGTAACCTATTGTTTGCATATAGGTACAATACCTAATAATACAGGATTATTGACAATACGTACCTAATACAATTTAAGGAAAATCTATTTCGGTCATTTCAGATTGGTAATAAGTGCACCGAGGGTAACTGACATTGGAGAAGTATATGACTGTAATATCGAAAGTCAAGCATGCGCCAAAATTCCTCGGGACAATATTAAGAGGGACATTGGAAGTGGTGAGTTTTTTTTTTACAACAACAAGAAGATTTAACCTATACAAAATAATATCTGTCAAATAGTCAAATAGTGCCTGTTTGTAATATTAAAATAACCTTCAATCGACTCGTGCGACTATTTAGCCATGCGCCCCTTTATAATATTATGCACACTTAGCCGACGTTCGATAAAATACTATTGTAGCGGTATCTACAACGCCACATGCGAACAACGCGTCATACTGACGTCACGCAAAAAATCCTGCGTCTCGCAAGCAGAGTTTACCGCGCAACTAGCATATTATACGGCCCGACATAAATCAATAGGCAGTTGCCCGCCAGACACAACACCCGTCTGGTCGGAGGATCCTCCCTTTTCTATGGAGGATGAGTGAACTTTAGACCCTGTTCCTCATCCAAACTATCCAAATCCAAACTAATATTATAAATGCGAAAATAACTCTGTCTGTCTGTCTGTCTTTTCTTCACGCCTAAACTACTGAACCGATTTCGATGAAATTTGGTATAGAGATAGTTTGAGTCCCGGGAAAGGACATAGGATAGTTTTTATCCCGATATTCCCACGGGATCGAAACTTATGCGGGTGAAACCGCGGGGCGCAGCTAGTACCTCTATAATATCGTGACGGGTTTTTAGCGCACCGTATTTTCAACGCACGGCTTACTGCCTAGAGTTGAAAATCAAACAGTGTGGTTTTTTTAACGCACTAGGATGCGTTCTGTTGGATTCTCAATGCTGGACTCAACACCGAGGGTTTAAAATCCAGTGTGCGATAAAATCTCGTCGTGATATTTTTACGTCCGTGCAAATGCGAATGTCCGCTTACAGTTTAGTATGTTCTATGTTACGGGTTTGGTTTCCGCAATTAGTCCTTCAAGTGGACCATTGTGCGTGGGTCATGGCGGCCGTCGGTGGATATACCAACCAGCCCACCTCCCTCCAGAAGCTGATGAACCCCCTTACTAATAAACGTATTATATCAGATGAATGGTTACACACCGATTTCTCTCTTTCAGTCGTCAGTAATTTGACTTTCGAAAGAAGTACAAAATTTATTAGTATGTGGGTAAGTCTTCTGGTCTATCGAGAACATCTGTTTAAGATCTGGTTGTCCCTAGGGTTTCTGACCTAATCTGGGTGACGCCTGCGCATTTAAAGGGCACATGCGTAACGGTTTCATCAGCCTCCTTGCAAGCCCTGCACAGTTTAGTAAATAGTATGAATATTTCAGATGGGACAAATTATACACATGACTTCTGGTTCGGAGCGACCGTCACGGCCGGGCGGGACTACGTTTTGGTAAGTTTTTACCCGACTGCGCCAGAAGGAGGGTTATGTTTTTCGAGAGTATGTATGTATGTATGTATAATTGTTTGGCACGCTCTGTGGCCTGAACGGCTCGATGGATTTTAGCTTGAGAGGTATCGTTAGATTCGTATTGACTGTGAGAGTGACACTGGGTATATCAAAATAAAAAAAAAACAAAATGGCGGATTTTTGGTGCCATATTATGCCTTCAAAAAAGTTTTTTTTTCTCAAAACCTATCGAGTGGGGTATCAAAATAAAGGGTTTTAAAAGGTGATTACAAAAATATATACAACTTATATGGTCATAAGTAATTCAAAGTGACAAATCGTAAAAAAACACGTATCAAGAACTAAATCGTCTGCGAAATCTTTCACATTTGTAAACTAAAAAGCTGGAAATAAAAAAAGTAATTAAAAAAATTAAAAAATCCGACTGCAACCTTATACTAAAACTAACTGAAAAGCTAAAAACCAGCCCATTTTAAATTAACCTTTTGAACGCCAGTGTCACATATATGTGACAAACGAAATCTTACCCTGAACGCCAACGTCACAAATATATGACAAAATACCTACACGTCGCACGGCTCGCACCATATTATGAAATAAACAATTTAATCATTACTTTTGTGTGTTTTTATTTATATAATTTAAAAGTTTAAGCTTCCGTCTATATTGTATTGCATGAAACTAATATAAATAAACCACCAATATCGAGAAATTTGTTGTTTTAAGTGTGTGTGTGTGTTGTCTTGTTAAAGTGGCCTGGCGTCAGGGGTACGGCGATACGTTTATACTCTGGCGTTCAAAAGGTTAAATAAAAGTTGGAAGCAGGCGGGACCCCTTTTTTGACCTCCCCCTCCCCCCTTAGTGAGATACCGTGAGATTTTGCTCGACTCCCTCCCTCTCCCTCTAATCTCACGTGAGATTGTTCAAAATGCGTGTTTTCAGTGTAAATACTTTAATATATATTATGCTTCATTGTGATGGATTTATTAAAAAACAAATCAATTTGTTTAATTATTTTTATTTAAGACTAGTTAAGATTAATTCTACCCAGTTTTCTCGCAATTTTACACTGTTTCTTGCAGATAAAAAATTACGTGAGACTTGCTAGGACCTCCTCTCTCCCCCACGTGAGATTGGGTGAGAATCGGCTTGACCCCCTCCCCCCCATAAAAGCCTCACGTAATTAATGGATGCCCCCTTTTGAGTTTGAAACTATAATAATGGTATGGGCCCCGCCTGCTTCAAACTTTTATTTAATTTTAAATGGGCTTGTTTTTAGCTTTTCAGTTAATTTTAGAATAAGGTTGCAGTCAGATTTTTTAATTTGATTACTTAGAAATCATAGAGGTTAGGGCTGCTACACACTTCTTCGGGTTCGTATGATTCGGCAAAGCCGGGCGTCAAAAGCAAATAAACCGGCTGACTTTTTTTACCGTCTGGACAAAAGCAGGATATAAAGCGGTGAACGGTGTAAAAACCTATTATTATCACAATTTTTTTAAATAAAATATCTTTTTTTTTTTACTTTCAATCCTTTGATTGAAGCCGACCGATGGCTTCAAATCAAACTAATTGACCATCCGCCTTGTCTCTGAAGCTACTGAATCTAATGAGTAATAAAAAAACAGAAAATAGTTCTATACTTATAGATTACAGGACAATATAAGAAGTGATCCTTAATAACATGGAAGATCTACCAATATTATGCGTACAAAGAAACATTTGCAGTTGGAATGTATGATTGTTTTTCAACTACAATGTTAAAATTGTTCTTGGCATAAATTCATTCCAACTACGGAACCCTATTGTGCATGGTCCGACACGCGCTTGGCCGGGTTTGTTCTTATAGCTACTTGTTGCCGTAAGCGCAATTATTGTGTAGGTTAGGGATCTTGGGTTCGATTTCGGTGTAATTGGGTTTGTGAAATACCCATTCGCAACCTGCCGTTAATAGGAAACGCATGACGACATACTTATACAACGTATTTTTTTTATATCCCATAACCCTAGGGGGGTCAACAACAACTTTTACTTTCGCGATTTTAGGTTTGGTCCCATAGTAAAAGTTGTTCATAATGAGGAGTACAATGACCCCTAGGGTTATGGGATATAAAAAAACACGTTGTATATCAATCCATACATCTTCTCATTATACTAAAACTGGAAATTTATACTACAACTTTATATGTCGTCGTGTGTACTAATCTAGACTCGCAGACATTATAAGCTCACTCTTTAAAACAACATTACATTGAACTTAAATAACGATAATTCGTATGTCCTCTGCCTAATTATGATATTGTAATTTTTTCAGATGTGTGCACCAAGATACACGGAATATTCAATTCGTAAGTCAATCAATAACGTTACTTATCTTTAAAAAAACTCATAACCCATCGTCACCCCGACTATGTTTACAAACACAATCCGAATGCAAAAACAAAAACATTTTTTTTTTAAATAAAACGTGGAACTCTGCCATGCAGCGTCTGTATTCCCTTCCACCTTCCATACACTATGGGACCAACTCCGAAATCACGAAAAAAAAAAATCTGCTGTTTAATACAAAAGTTGAAAACACCTACTTGACCAAAATTTGTGAAACAGCCGATTTTTTTTTCGTCATTTCAGAGTTGGTCCCATAGTGAAAGTTGTTCATATTCATGGGTAGAACACCCTGTAAAAATTTGGAACCGTTATAAAAAATCACCTGTACTTATAACCTTCGAAATATTAAATCTCCTCTTCATAACGCTTTTTCGTTGCGTGGCGATTTCTGCCACTTTCTTTGTATAGATAACATTTTTTGAATGCAAATTTCTATATTCCTAATATGTATTTAAAATCGTTTTACATCACACTATCACACTAATATTATAAAGGCGAAAGTTTGTGAGTGTGTGTGTGTGTGTGTGTGTTTATATGTTTGTTACTTCTTCACGCCTAAACCACTGAACCGATTTAGATGAAATTTGGTATAGATATAGTTTGAGTCCCGGAAAAGGACATAGGATAGTTTTTATCCCGATATTCCCACGGGATCGAGTCTTATGCGGGTGAAACCGCGGGGCGCAGCTAGTCTGAAATAACGTTCAGTGAAAATAATTTACTAAATATATCATAAAGAAATCTCTAGGCTCATCTTTGACAACGCAATTCCTTGTGCAGTCAGATGCGCGTTATTTGTTTTTACCCGCGTCCCCCTTCGCCCGCTATGACCATGGGACTGTCACCAGCGAAAACTTCGTCTTATCATTAAAGGAATATATCACAGTTCGATTAACCGGGTTATCCTTATAGGTTTCGGCGCTTATGAAACACGAGGCAGGTGCTATTCACACCAGAATGGTAAGCTTGCCGAAAGAAGAACTATAACAGAACAAGAGAGAAAGGAGGACTCGCCAACAAAGATGGGTAATTATATCTATTTAACCGACTTTAAAAAAGGAGGTTCTGTATTCGACCCGTATGTATGTATGTTTGCGATTATCTCAAAAACTACTGAACCGATTTTGACAATTCTTTCATTCCTGTAATCTACATACTTTCAGGAAGGTTTAAGTATATAATACATTTGGTAATTATTCTTATGTACGAAGTTATATGCATAAATATACTGCATCTCTGGCATTTCTATAGGAATTTTGATGATTCTTCGAGTCGTGTCTTCAATTCCTTAATGCATTAGTGTTAATTGAATTTGTGTGGGGTAGGTACAAATAAAAAGTGAAACATAAAAACGTTTTTACAAAAAAAAAAACAACCGACTTCAAAAAAAAAAACACTACAAAGTGAAAAATAACTTTAAATTCGGAAGTCGGTGTCAAAACACGAAAATTGCGGAACCAACGACAGCGACTTCCGAAATTAAAATTATTTTTCTCTTTGTAGTTTTTTTTGTTTTGAAGTCTGTTGTTTTTTTTCTAAAACCGTTCACCTAAAACGCGGGAAAGAAGAGAAAGAAATCAACGCAGATGGACAGGACGAGACGGGTGGTGACGGAGGTGTAGTGGTGTAGTGTATGTATATGGTTAATGGAGGGTTTGGTCAAGTTGAGAGGATGAATGAAAGGCAACTAACAAACGCTGTTTACCAGGCAGATGTGGATGAAAACTTTTCGAAGGGACGACCTAGGACATATTATATACCCTATTCAGTTTGGCTTGAGACAAAACGTAAACAACATTTGACTACTCTTAATAAAAAGATATTCTGTAAAATATAATATCAAAACGTTAATTTCTAACAGAAAAAAATCTTTTTGTTACACAAGAAGATGACAATTTTTTTTTTTTTGTTAGAAATTAAGGTGTTGCAGATGTAAAAACGTTAGTTTTATTAAAAATCGTTACTGTGTGTTTCGCAGAGACGAACATGGATTCATTTGGTTGGAGTGCTGACGTCGCTTCGGATGACTCCGTTATAGTTGGCGGCCCCGGCATGTTCCACGGTAAGTATGAAGACATACTAGGGACATAATCGTATAGAAGCAAAACGTGGCAATCGCGCGTAAAATTCCAGACGCAGAAATATATTTTTTTACATTCAATCCTTTGATTGAAACTAGCCGATGGCTTCAATCAAAGAATTGAATGTCGCAACGAATGAATTGATGATTTCCGCGCGTAGGGTATAAGCGCCTTTAATTTGTTTTTTTTTTAATATTATGTCAAATAATTTGTATCAAAAAAATGTTTTAGCACGAAAAGTTTACTTCAAATAAGTAATACCTACTTCTTATTTGATGGACTAATTTCATTTCAGATTATTGAAAAATAAAATAAAGAAATCTCTTTTTTTCGATAGGCTTATTTATTTTTTAAGTATATCTACTTTATTGTACAAAAATACATAACGTACAAACACACACAAACACTACAAAATATACAATGGCCGGCCTTATCGCTTTCTGCGATCTCTTCCAGGCAACCTTGGAATGGACAATGATTTTCCTGGACATAAAATAGGCTGTCGTTGGTATAAATATATTATGTATAAAATACACTAAAATAGAAACACAGATATACAGGCTTACTCCGTGCACCTTTTATACCCTGTTTCTGTCCAGACAGTAAACAAGTCAGTTGCACTCTCGGAGCATTCTGATATATTTTGCTATGATGGAGTGGAATTTATTTATTCACCTGTATCCTTAGTACGTTAATATATTTAAAAATTACCAACGAGTTAGATTACAATTATCTTTTATACCATTACAGAACTTTTTGTGTGTTGTGTTTGTTGCATGTTTTCTACTAAAGTCCGGCCGCGCTCATTTATTTTATGTAATGTTTGTTTTCGTCTAGTTAGCTCGGAGATTTAGACGAAAACAAACATTTTTGTATATTGATTTTATTCAATTTTGAGCGGCCATTATTGTTTACATCTTTGGCAACCCTTTGACAATTCAAAAGTGCCTGTAATTGATTTAATTGAAATAAATGCTTTGAGTTTGAGCAAATTTAGTGCGGCCGGACCTTACATCTGCGATACTACCAAAATGTATTGTCTATTTCATAATAAAACTTTTCTATTTATCCTAAGGTCGAGCAATGATTTATGACCGGCCACAAGTTGTTCCGAAGCTTATCAGGACATCTAGAATCATGCCTAAATTTAATTTTGGTAAGTTTTTTTTTAACACTTGCTTTTTCAGTGTCATCATCCGCCTAGTCTTGTCCTAAAAGTCGTCCTATGTTGGGGTCGGCTTCCAGACTACCGGATGCAGCTGAATACCAGTATTTTTGCGGTGAAAATACTCTGCATGCCGTCCGCAACTGGGGTGCGCCGGCCCTTATAAGCTCGACGTACCTTTACAATCTTTGCGAGTTTACAACCGACGGCGACGCGTATACTAATTATGTTAAGGACGCGTTTACGAATCTGACAAAAATTAGCAGTTTATAGGTAGATTTTGCGGCAAAATGATACGAAAACAAATGTAACTAATAATTACTATAGATAGATCACTCCTTCGGCTTTAAATGTAAGCAATTTTTTATCCAAAAGTTTGGTTTATAATATTGTAAAAAAGAATTCCCGTTACCTCTTCACACAAAATTGACGATATCGTGCTGACTTTAGGTACCTTTTTCTTCTATTTAATAACAAAAATTTATTTATTTAAAAATATTTTATGTAAGCAGACATGTTCATCTCAAAAAAGTAGTAAGAAGAACTATCAAAATGTTACAAATAGACTCGGAAAAAAAATAAAAATCGAGTCTATTTTTTCACGTATTTAGCTGTAACATGTGAATCTTAATGCATTGAATTAAGGGTTATTTTACTGGTCACTGTCTTGATTTATTGTACAAAAATTTGTAATGAATTATTAGTGAGTCTGCGCTCGGCCGCCATCGTGAGTGGACCCTGTGTCGGTTGCACGAAGTAAATACAAAGGTCGGTTGTAAGCAGCAGCTTATGCTGAAAAAGATCGCTGTACGGATAGAAAATATTTGACATACCAAACTTGATACTTCACGCATTCTGTATGACTTTGACTACCAGAGGAAAGATTTTATTTAGTCTTATATTTTTTTCAGAAGTAAGTAGGGATTATTCATATTTCGTTTCGGATTTGATGGAATCACCTGCAGGTGTACTTCGAAGACTGTTGCTGGAACTAATAGACGAGCTGAGCTAGGTGTGCCGAGTTTGGGCTCGTTTTGTTAGTTATGTTGAGACCTTACCTCCGGACTTGATAGAGTGCCCTGCAGGTGTACTTCGAAGACTGTTGCTGGAACTAATAGACGAGCTGAGCTAGCTGTGCCGAGTTTGGGCTCGTTTTGTTAGTTATGTTGAGACCTTACCTCCGGACTTGGTGGAGTGACCTGCAGGTGTACTTCGAAGACTGTTGCTGGAACTAATAGACGAGCTGAGCTAGCTGTGCCGAGTTTGGGCTCGTTTTGTTAGTTATGTTGAGACCTTACCTCCGGACTTGATAGAGTGCCCTGCAGGTGTACTTCGAAGACTGTTGCTGGAACTAATAGACGAGCTGAGCTAGGTGTGCCGAGTTTGGGCTCGTTTTGTTAGTTATGTTGAGACCTTACCTCCGGACTTGATAGAGTGCCCTGCAGGTGTACTTCGAAGACTGTTGCTGGAACTAATAGACGAGCTGAGCTAGCTGTGCCGAGTTTGGGCTCGTTTTGTTAGTTATGTTGAGACCTTACCTCCGGACTTGGTGGAGTGACCTGCAGGTGTACTTCGAAGACTGCTGCTGGAACTAATAGACGAGCTGAGCTAGGTGTGCCGAGTTTGGGCTCGTTTTGTTAGTTATGTTGAGACCTTACCTCCGGACTTGGTGGAGTGACCTGCAGGTGTACTTCGAAGACTGCTACTGGAACTAATAGCCGAGCTGAGCTAGATGTGCCGAGTTTGGGCTCGTTTTGTTAGTCATATTAAGACCTTACCTCCGGACTTGGTGGAGCGACCTGCAGGTGTACTTCGAAGACTGCTGCTGGAACTAATAGACGAGCTGAGCTAGGTGTGCCGAGTTTGGGCTCGTTTTGTTAGTTATGTTGAGACCTTACCTACAAAAAACAAGTGAAGGTCGGGAAACATTTGCCTAACGATAGCAAGTTAAAAAAACAGGTTCAAGCGATTTTCGACCTTATTGACATTTATCAAAATACCGGTTTTTAATGAAGAAGCAACGGTAGCGAACAAGAATGTGGGAAAAGCAAACCGAATTTTAAATGTCAATACGGTTGAAAATCGCGTGACCTGTTTTTTTTACTTGCTATCGTTAGGCAAATGTTTTCCGAATTTCACTTGTTTTCCGAACTTCATTTGTTTTCCGACCTTCACTTGTTTTCCGACCTTCACTTGTTTTCCGAGCTTCACTTGTTTTCCGACCTTCCCTTGTTTTCCAACCTTACGAATAAAATAAGCTTGTTTTAAATTAAGTATTTGTTTTCAATAAGCTCGTCCGCAAATTGTAAATACATAGTACTTTGGCAAGTACTTGATTATCACTGTCCAATGAAATTAAGTAAATAGCATCTATTTTTATGAACATTTCACATTACCTACAAACTTTTTGAATACAAATCAACGTACTTGCTTTAAAAAAATACACGGCAAAAATTAAATATAATTAGGCTCAAGTATCAAGTCGAGCCAGTTTACTTATAATTTCGCCGCTTCGCGCATGTCGCTGTGTGTGTGAGCCGTGCACGTGTAGTAGTAAGACTCAATACCTAAAATTGAAGCGCGTCATTTCGTAAACGCGTCCTTAAAATAAATAATTTATTTTATTTTCACATTTCATAACGTCGTATATTCTGAAAAAAACATTTAAAATGAGTCCTCTAGGAGGAGGAGCCCTCGAGGGGCTAGAACCTGTGTAAGTTCCTCTGTAGAGTCTACTATTTATTTACTTTTACTATGGTATTTTATTTATTTTTTATAAAGGCGTACCAACTGAACACATACTCAGCATTAACCGGTCAAGCGGCGCGGTTCGCCGATCGGCGACGAAACAATAGAAAATCAATTGTGTCTCATTAGCGGAGCTTGACAGATTAAGCCAAACTTTTTGTCATAACATAGATCTCACATACGTATCCAAATTATAGGAAAGCACGGCACTATCAATTAGCGTACTAGAACCCACACGCCCCTCCCTTCCCTTGAACTCCCCCCCCCCCCTTGCACCCTTTGAAAAAACATTATACCTTCTAAGAATTAAACGTTCTCTTATAATAATTACATTGTTATTTCAGGCTACGCCGTTGCCTCTGGGACATTTATCAAAGAAGACTTGTCGTATGCCGTGGGTTCGCCGTATGGTTTTGGAGAGGTAAACTTAGCGCATGCAATCTTTATACCTTGGATATTAATAAAAAAATGATACCTATGACTTAAAATATCAACATTTCTCCCCGCAGGTATTATTCTATAAACGCATAAAATACCTGCGTAAATTGGAAAAGAAAGTGGACACTGATTTAATAGGTTCGATGTTCGGAGCGGTGCTGTGTGCTGCCAAGTTGCATGGCGAAAGGACTGACCTGCTCGTGGGAGCACCTACTTATGCCACGAAAAATACCTATAATAAAGGAGCTGTTTACGTTTATCTCGCCGTTAAGCCTACAGTAAGTAGTAAACTCTGTTAAGTTTTGACCGAATTAACATTAAGAGAACAGAAAGATCATTTTATTGTGCATTAAGGAGTCGACGAGCTGAGGTTCCAGTGAGTCGGAACCGGTTGCTTCATAGTTCACGGTGAGTCGGAACTGTCTGCGAAGATGTCCCCAGTGAGTCGGGGTGGCGCAATGGCGCTGCGTTATGCTCCAGTGCGTCGGATGTGGCACAGCGCCGGGTTGAGGCTGACTGCTGGCGTCGACCAGGAGAGGAATTAAGAGCTCTTCTTGTTGACCCGCCGAAAGTGCAGTGTGCTGTGCCAAGGTTGCTGATGAGGCTGACCAGGTATGCGCGGTCGCTGCATGCTGGTGGTCAGGATACCCGTTGAAGCCGTGGGTGCTGGCTGGCTGGGTGACTCGCCGCTCTAAAGCTTGCGGGAGTGATGATGACGTCACGCTGAAGTAGGTGCACGAAGGCTGCGCTGACGTTCATGTTCGGGGTCACCAGTATAGAGGTGTAAGGAACAGGGTGTAAAGGTCACTCATACTCTATAGAAAAGGGAGGATCCTCCGACCAGACGGGTGTTGTGTCTGGCGGGCAACTGCCCGATGATTCATGTCGCGCTGTTGTATCTATGCTAGTTGCACGGTAAACTCTGCTTGCGAGATGCAGGATTTGCGTGACGTGTATGACGCGTTGTTCGCATGTGGCGTTGTAGATGTTACGGGCAACGTGATTAACTGGGCATTATTAATAAGGACCGGTCATTATTAATAATGCCCAAGAGCGATGGGCAAAGTGATTAATTTATCACTTTGACCGGCCATTATTAATAATGCCCGACGGCCCGTGGTCCATGTAATAAGTCAGTGTTTGAGATAGCTTGAATTTAACACTTGGACCGGACAGTATGAATAATTCCCTACTTGTAGCCGGGCAATTTGATAAATTGGACCGCGGCCGTGCCTTGCAACATGGCATGCGAGGGGCGCGTACGTGCGCGGTAGGGTAAAAGTAGGTAACTACTGAAAATTTTGTAAGTTTAATTTCATTTAATAAACAAAAACACTACAGTTCACCTATTTTATTACTTTGCCCAAGATAGGGTGGGCATTATTCATAATGGCCGGGAAAAGTGATTAATCATGCTGTTTTAATCACATTGCCCAATTGAGTCGGGCATTATGAATACAGACCGGCCATTATTAATAGTGCACGGACATATCAAATTGCCCGTAACATAGATACCGTTACAGACGCACAATGTACATTGACTCCATCTTTGACTCTTCATTATTGTTCTCAAGACTATGAAGAATTTTATTAAATTAACCTGCCCGTTATTTCTTGCAGTCCGCGCCACAGTTTAGTAGAAGAATTGTTGGTCTGAAATCTGGATCGATGTTTGGTAGTGCAATTGTAAACGTCGGCGACTTAAATGAAGACAAGATGGATGGTAAGGACAAAGTTTATTTTTCTCGGGGATTAGGCCCACCAAAAAATGAAGCGTATTTTTGTGAAACGCATGTTGATTTGTTCCTTATGATCTCTTGATTTTAGTGGTAGTAATAATTATACTTCGTCTAACGGAATACTAAGAAATACGTTCATAACCGATCACTAAGAGCTATTCTGCCCTCGTAACAGCAAATGCAGTACTTGCAAAATGGCGGTTTAGAGAAAAAAAAATTATTTTTTTTTTCAAATTTTTTCAGTTTCATCATGTTCAAGCCATAGAAAAAAAAAATCTACGTATAGCTTGAAGTCTCCCATGTCACTTTTGACAAAAATGGAAAATCGTAAAAATGTCGATTACTGCATTTGCTATTACGAGGGCAGTATTGTTTAGTGAGTACGTTTGTCTCATCGGTATTACAAGTCTATAACATAGTGCACTGTTCGGTAATAAATAGTAGGCATTTAGGATTTTGTAAACTACTTATTCATTATTTTTAAGTATACGTGTACGTGAAAATCACCGGTGGATAGATAGATGTTTGTTACTCTTTCACGCAAAAACTATTGAATGGATTTGGATGAAATTTGGCACACAGATATTTTAAAACCAGGATTATTTTTATTCCAATATTCCCACGAGATCTACACTTATGCGGGTGAAACCGCAAGGCGCTGGTAGTATACTATAAAAACAACATCCATTACAATAAATCAGTGAGTGCAATTACTGCCACGCGGTGGCTAACATTAGACAAAGAATTCGTCTACAGTTTTACGTGTAAGGACAACATATCACACTAATATTATAAAGGCGAAAGTTTGTGAGTGCGTGTGTGTGTGTTTATATGTATGGTTGTTACTTGTTCACGCTCAAACGGCTGGACCAATTTTTATAAAATTTTATATGGAGGTAGCTGACACCCTGGATTAACATATAGGCTACTTTTCATCCCGATATTCCCACGGGATCGACATATACGCGGGTGAAACCGCGGGGCGCAGCTAGTCATGTAATAAATTGGCTCAAGTAAGTGATTTTTTCTCTACGCACTTCAACCTGAACAACAACCCCAACAACTACAAACCGTACAATTTTACTTATAATAAGCGGGAACACCCAAATACTCCGAAATATTTTACTCCGAATTTCGATGTTCCGATTTTCAAAAGTCCGAATTTCATAATACCTAAGAATCATAATGTCTATTATTAAATACTAGCTGCTGCCCGCGACGTCGTCTGCCTGAAGGCTCTACAGCACCAAAAATACCTAAGATGCCAGTGTCGCTATAGCATTATAAGTAAACAACTTTTAAAATAGCATTAAAATATAAGTTTTTTTTGCAAGCGAAGCAAGTGAAGAGAGTTATATGGGAGTCCTGCTGAGTTCAGTGTGGTGTGGGGGATGTGACTGAAGGAAATAGAGAAAACAATGCAGGAATACATTCCAGGACACAAAAGAGTAAAAATACGTACAAAGGCAACATACCTTAAAACACTTCCCTATAAACAACGTTGGTAGTTATGCTGCCAGGAGCCAAAATGTAAAGAGAGTCAGGACTGGTGACGCGGGAGCAAGCGACGTACAGTTGTCCGTGTGAGAAGCAACTCGTCCTGAGTTCGACACCCGCTGCCCTCAGTGTCTGCCTCTATTGATGGTTATCGCGAAGCAAACACTCACGGGGAACTGTACGCGCTTGAACTGGAACGGGAAGATATGAGGTATGAGGGGAATGCGTGGTATAAATACTGCCTCGCCAACGCCACAACCCGTAAGAATTTCCGCCTCAATGGTGTGTCTGTAGAGCGAAATGACTTTAGGGTGGGTCCCGTTACACAACTTCAGAGGAGATAGGTTCCGAAGAAGCATAATCGGGACACCGACCTTCAGCTTGATGGTATGCGCTGGAAGTCCACTTGCTGACAGGGAGTTCAGAAATTCCACGGGATAATGTGTGGCGTCATCTTGCTCGACAACAGTGTTTATCGAGGTGTAGACCACTTCATTCCCCTCAATTTCCGAGAGAATGCATTCGTTAATTGCTGCAGCCTGATCATTTTTGGACGTCAAAATGGCCCGCTCACACACCCAAGAATTCTGCTGGTGCAGTATACGACTGATGTCCCCGTACACACAGCAAATGAGTTCTTCTAAGCTGGATACCACTCTACCGAGAGACTCTGGAAGCACCACCTGTCCACCTCTCTCTTCTGGTAGAGTGCCTTCGCCAAGACTTAGAAGGACATTGGAGAATTCTTGAGCACGTGCATTGCCGCCGAGCCGAGCTCTCATATTAATGGTCAAGCGCAGCGTACGAACTCGTGACCACAACGAAGATAGTTTCAACGAAGCATTCACCTCGTCAGCCCTCGATCCCCGTGTCACCACGGGAAGCGTTTGCCGGAAATCGCCACTGAACAGAACAGCTGTGATACGACGCATCAAATGTTCGTTCCTGCGGATGTCCTGCAGGTTTCCGTCCACGGCCTCAACTGCCTTCCTATTGGCCATCGTACACTCATCCCATACGATCAAAGAGCAATCCTTGAGCACGTGTCCCTTATCGCTGTTACGTGACACACCACAAACAGGCGTTTCGGCGCTCTCTAAATCGATAGGAATTTTAAACATGGCATGTGCTGTCTTGCCACTCGGAAGCAGTGTGGCAGCGATTCCCGACGACGCTACAGCAATAGCAATTTTGCCTTGCCTGCTGACCTCTGCAAGTATGCAAGTGGTAACAAATGTTTTTCCTGTTCCACCAGACGCATTCCAAGAAAAACATTTGACCCTGGTTTTTTCCCAACGCTTTCAAGGACGGTGTCATAAATTTGTTTTTGCTCTGAAGAGAACAAAGCGACATGGTCATTTCGCCCGGATCGTAATTTGTCTCAGCGTTTTATACTCCCGATTTACACGGTCTTGATGCGGTGATGATTGGGGAGCTGGTAACCCATATTCGATCAGTGGATTGCCGCCGATAGAAATGACCACATCTTGAAGTGAACTGAGACAGGTGTTCAGCACGCGTTCATCAGTTACTCCGACCTCATCTCCAGTAGAAACATAACTTTTTTGTAATACTTAACACCGCATTTTTTTTAATTGTCGTCCTCAACTCTGCTCAAGATTTTAAGGGTTTTGTTGGAACTTGAATTTGTCAAAACGAACTATACGATACAACTTTTATGAAGAAAATGCACATTGCCATCTATGAATTTTAAGAATAACTAACTCCTCGCCAACATGATCAAATTTAAATTATTAATTTCCAAAAAGTGTCAACATGTAACTTGATTTGATTTTTATGAAATCTCATAGATGGCGCTGCTTCAAAATTTTCTTTATACTACTAAAATTCATTAAACTATGTTTTTTCTGCCCAAGTTACTTAAATGGCGTAGTTTTTATAGTGTAAAGCTAGATAATAGCATGGCTTACTGAAAAACAACATTTACATATGCGTCGTTAGATTACACGCTGTCACAGAATGCGTAAGAAAAATAAAGATTCACAGCTCCTCCACCATAGGTGATAGCGTGATAATATGTAGCCTATATGTTGACCCGACCTCTTAGTAATATTCACGCAAAATTTGAAGTAAATCCATGCAGTACTTTTTGAGTTTATCCCGGACATACATACAGACAAACAGACAAAAATTCTAAAAACTATATTTTTGGCTTCGATATCGATTGTAGATCACGCCCCAAGTATTCTTTTAAAAAAATATTCAATGTACAGTTTTGACTTTCCTACGATTTTATTATATTATATGTATAGATCACGAAATTAATTTTACCGAAAGTCATAAATCGTCGCTTAGGTAACAATACCGCGTAAGTCGAAAATTGGTCATACGACGTTTTATACTTCATTGGATAGATTTTGTCGGCGCGCATCGAATGATGTTAGAATTTTTTTTAAATTGTCCAATCGCAGCGCGTTATTCAAGTAGTTCTGGCACCGCGCAAATCGTTTGTTGTGTCACAACCGCGTAAGTCGTCAGTCCGCCATACTATCTTGTGTTGATGTGTGACCGCGCAGCAAATTTATTGTATATTTTTGTCTATTACGGTTTTATCAGAGAGATAGACACTTCTGATGGACCAAAAAGGTAAGCCAACTCAATTATTCATTATTTTGTAGTATATTAGAGTGTAATTACTGCTATTATAGATGTATTTTAAACTTCAATAGATCGGCGGTTTTTCAATGTAATGTTCATTGACTTGGGCGGTATTGTTAACTATTTTATTTTGACTTACGCTGTGTTTCATAAACATTTTAATGGGACTTGAGCGGTATTAAACAGACTTTAGGTGTATGGTTTTTATTATAATTATGATTTTTTACTTTTTACCAAACGAATTTGTGTGCATGCATTCACATTTGGTAAGTAAATATTATATAAAGTTTTTTTTTTTCAGCTTATGAAAATGACTGAGCAGCTTGATGATACCGCTTGCAGCATGGAGGAGGAGGAGAAAGACGTGGAGACTCAAGTTAAAGTCACGACTTTACTCGATTTAAAAAAAAGGCGGGAAGCGTTGTTGGCACAAAAAATGTATATCTTAAAAAGGAAAAATTGCGAAAAGCTGGCTCAGGTAGCAATAAATAAATGTAGTAAACTTTACCCCAAATCAATTAATTCTATTAATTCTGATTCAACTGAAGTAACTATAATGGGGGGCTTACATCAAGCAGTAGGTAGTATCATTGTTGAGCCTGCCGGCTTTGATGACGAAAAAATTGCACAAGCTGATACAATTACATTGAGCAGCAACGGTGTATTATTTCAAGATAACGTAGAAATTAACGAAATAAAGGAGAAGGAGAATAACGCAAACATAATTAATATTGAAAACTTAAAAATAGAAATGATAGAGAATTCTTCATTTAATTTTGCGGACATTAGCAATACTTCTGTAATGGACATTCCAACGAATGAATTTTTGCCTGATATTTCCTCTACGAGCAACATAATATTATTGACAGAAACTAGTACAGTTATTGAAAAGATCGGTGTGATGTACTCGTATGCTGCGGTCTTGAAGCAGGTAATATTACGGACGCAGAAATAACACTACATAGAGAAAGAAAAGAAAAAGCTAGAAAGGAAAAAGAGACAGATAAAGGTTTAGCCAAAGAAGGAAAATGCCACGTATTTACGCAAGATGTGCAGTCTGTTAAATTAGCTCCTAATCTTCAGGCAAGCGCTATATACTACAAGACAAAACTGTGCGTACATAACTTTACTATGTATAATTTGGCTACTCACGAAGCTGTATGTTATTGGTTTGATGAATCTAATGCTTCACTGGAAGCTTCCGTTTTTGCATCTTGTATTGTTGATCAATTGCAAAGTTTATTAAATAGGAAATTGTTACCTGTAATACTATTTTCCGATGGTTGCTGTGCACAGAATCGAAATGCTATCTTGAGTAATGACCTCTTACGTTTGGCAATAGAAAAGCAAGTTATAATAACTCAAAAATATCTTGAGAAAGGGCATACTCAGATGGAATGCGATTCTGTGCATAGTGCCATCGAATGTAAAGTAAAAGGAAGAGAAATCTACTTACCCTCTCAGTATGCAAATATAGCAAAGTCAGCTAGAACTAAACCAATGCCATACGACAGTCGTTATCTAGATTATAATTTTTTTACTGATTTTAGGAATACATTAATTTACAAAAACATTCGGCCGGGAAAGAAAACTAATGATCCCACTGTGACTGATTTAAAGGTTTTAGCTTACAAACCAGATGGCACGATTTGGTATAAATTAAATTTTGATAATCCTCTGCAACTCTTGCCTCAACGTCCACTTAAACTGTGTAATGATGTGACGCCCTTAAGTATGCTGCCTAAACTGTATGATGCGAAACTACCAATTTCCCAGCGAAAATACAAAGATTTGCAAGATTTAAAAGCGGTGCTACCATCTAACTGCCATTCATTTTATGATGACATACCATTTAAAGTTTGACTTGATATTGTGACTTGATTGATAGATGATTAAACTGATAATTATTAACAGTTATGATGATTAGGAACAGAGATGATTATAATATTCTCTTTAAGTTTTTAGTACGTAAGTAACCTAATATATACCTATAATGTAACGTGTTATTCATGAGTCATAAACTCATGACTTTTAGTTTTGATATAAACTGTATTTTTGATTTTTAAGTTTTTCTTGAAAGGTTTTGTATTTTCGTTGAAATAGTTTTACTTACTTACTTTATTATTTTATATACTAATAGAAGCTGGGTGATTACCAAAACTATAGTTAATTAAGTAAGTAATGTGATATTGATTCATAATAATTCTTGTGACATGTAGGTAATTATTTTGTTGAAACTAAATAACAGATAAGCTAAAAGCATTGTCATATTTCCTATTATTGTTCCTACTTTTTTACTTAATTATAATAAAAAAAAGTTTAAATACCGCATAAGTCTTTCTTTTGTTGAACTAATACCGCCTAAGTCAATTTTATACTGATACAGTATTAAATACACATATTTTAATATGTGACATCATAATTGAACCTAATATATACCTATTTATGTGTTCAGTACACATGTCTGAAGTATTTCAAAGATAATAATCAGTTTTTTATCTCTCCTGGAAACTTGTCAAATTTAACTTGCGCGGTATTGTTACCTAAGCGACGAAATGCGACTTGTTTGTTTTCCGATTTTCATATATTCGAAGAATCAAATGCTCGATGGGTTCTCGGTCCGAAATACGACATTCCGATTTTCAATACTACGAGGCGTGGGTGCTCGCCAGAGTATATGAATGAACGGCGGGGCGGAGGGCGAGAGGAGAACACCCAGCCCAGGAAGAGGCCGTCCGGCGGGAGGCGAGGGACGCCATCATCGTCCATTGGACGGGGGACCTCACCACCGCAGCCTTCGGCCGCCGAACCCTCGACGTGATTGGGCCAGTACTGCGAGACTGGCTCGAGCGGTCGCATAGATTCCTCTCCTTCCGGCTGGTGCAGGTGCTGTCCGGACACGGTTGTTTCGGATCGTACCTGCACCGAATCGGACGGGAGGAGACGCCGTCGTGCCACGACTGTGGCGCGGCGGGGGACATGGCGCAGCACACCCTCGAGGTGTGCCCGTCGTGGTCCGAGCCGCGCCGTAGTCTCATCGCGGTGATCGGACCGGACCTATCACTCCCCGGCTTGGTTAACGCCATGCTGGGGGATGAGAGGTCCTGGGCGCCAGTCGCCTCGTTCTGCGAACACGTCATGTCCCAGAAGGAGGCGGCGGAGCGCGCGCGAGGAAGATCCTCACGCGGCGTTGCTCCGAAGGCGTAGGAGGGGTCGAAGAAGACGTCATTTTGACAGTCATCTCCAACTCCTCCCAGATGGAGGCCAACAGGCAACAGGTGCGGGGGCACCTTTGCCTGTATTGCACAGGCCTCCATCAGTGTTGGACGGGAATGGCCAGGAGCTCCCAGCTATTCCTGTAGCCCCCCAGCCTGGGGGGCATGCGGGGCCCGCCAGCTAGGCAGGCATGCGCCGGGAGTTTTGTGGAAGTAAAGGCTGAGCCGATTTCCCATGGCCCTCCCATCACGGCGATGTGGTTTTTTTTTTTTTTTTTTGGTTAGGTTACTTTAAACCCTTTACACAGAAATAGTTGTTGGTTGGTTTTGTGCCATCTATATTCTTACAATTGGAAATAAGTGTTTATTTGTCTTGCTATTCAGTTTTACAAACCGTTATTATTTGGGAATTCTAATTAATCGGTATTTTAATAATCGGAATTCGTATTTTTGATGTTTCGAATTATCATTAAGTCGGACTTTTTGTTATTCGATCTATTGAATAATTGTATAATTGCATAGCACATGTTGAGTACTATGTACATACTATAAAGCTACCATTTACTGGGTACGTCTTTCATTGACTGAATGTGCCCTGGCGGCTGAGAGTATGTCATGCTCACTCAAATGTCTCGCTGATGGCGGCGCATGTGTTGGATCATTTAGCTCCCTTCAAAATGGTTGAGCTGAATGGTGCTAATACATGCGTCATGTTCGTGAACGGGCGCCGTCAGTAGGGACTGGTCATCTCTTTGCTGCCATGGCTTATTTTATTTTAATTTAATATTTGAATTTTTGTTTTTTTCATCTTTTCGTTATGGACGCTTTTAACGTTCTGCATCGTTCTCACATGTATAATTTTTAACGTGAATGATGTAACCAAGACTTTGTAACCATATTATTTTGATTTAAAAGAGTGTCCATGGAGTTTCTTGCCCGTTCTTCTCCATAGGTACCTACGCTTTGGAATGGGCAACTAGCTTCATCTTTCTGACTGACCGACCCCTTGACAATTCAAAAGTGCCTGTAATTGGTTTAATTGAAATAAATGCTTTGAGTTTGAGTTTGAGTTTGAGTTTGAGTTTGAAAGTCGGTATTTTGAGAATAGTAATTATAAACGTTAGAGATATTGAAATTTCGGAATTATTAAAATAGGATGAATGATAAATCGGAGTTGTTATAAAAGGAATTTTGAACCATTCGGAATTATGAAAATCGGTATTTTGAAATTCTTATTTGTGATTTTCGGAATAAAGTTTTTCGTATTATTGTAGTGTACCCATAATAAGCCTGTAATCTTCCCACGGCTGGGACATAGGCCGCCTCTCTGTGAGAGAGAGCGAGCCGTAATCCACCACGTCGACCCAGTGCGGGTTGGTGGATGTCACATGTGTTCGAATCTTTTAGTTTTAGGAAATGCCCATTTCCTCACGATATTTTCTCCTTCACAGTTGAGAGCAGTGGTGATGAAATAATTTACACAAAGTAAAGCGCCTGACAGGTTTCGAAGCTACGATCTACAACTCGTAAGTCACGGTTGTTACCACTGTGGTGGCACAGTGGTAACAACCGTGACTTACGAGTGACTTTTATAAGAGCAGTGGTGGCACTGCTCTTATAAAAGTCACGATCTCGATATTTCTAATGACGATTCATCCACAAGTGCGTTGTAAAAGCCTATATTTATTTTTATGATCGACGAGAAAATAGACCGTTTTTTATCTTTTTTACTAGCTGCGCCACGCGGTTTCACCCGCGTAAGTGACAATCCCGTGGGAATATCGGGATAAAAAGTAACCTATATATTAATTCAGGATGTCAGCTACCTCCATACAAAATTTTATCAAAATTGGTCCAGCCGTTTGCGCGTGAAGATGTAACAAACATATAAACACACACACACCCCCACACTCACAAACGTTCGCCTTTATACTCAATACTTTATTGCATTCCATAATGTGTATATATATAACAGTTGGTATGTTAAAACATAATATGACAGGAGAATATGGAAAGACGGAAGGGAGGCCTTTGCCCTGCAGTGGGACATAACAGGCTCATAATAATAATAATGGTGCC
The DNA here is from genome assembly GCA_947508005.1 of Amphipoea lucens. Classification (NCBI taxonomy): domain Eukaryota; kingdom Metazoa; phylum Arthropoda; class Insecta; order Lepidoptera; family Noctuidae; genus Amphipoea; species Amphipoea lucens. Next base: position 18,252,850 of record OX382367.1, read on the forward strand.
ACATTTCATTAAAATTTCTTAGGGGGCCTCTGCGGGTTGGCTTCGGCCCCTCGTACGCCTTCCAAAAGACCGGGACCCCATGGTCCCGAGATATTTAAAACCACAATAATAATAATAATGTGTCTTGACTTGGCTCACGAGGTTGTCGACATGTGGGATGTGGACTCAGCGACCATTGTGCCGATAGTCGTTACAGCCAATGGATTAATAGCCAAGAGCCTCGACCAACACCTAAGGAGGCTCTCGTTGGGCAGCTGGGTCAAGGGCTTGATTCAAAAAGCTGTACTTCTGGACACAGCCCGTATTGTTAGGAGGTTCCTCTCTCTGGAGCCCTGACCGCCGGTAGCTTGGACCCTGTTCCCGATACCGGTGGGCTACTATTTTTTATATTTTTAATTTTTTTTATATATTTTTTTTATATTGTAATATTTAAAAATATAATTTATATGTATTATAATGAAATAAAGGGAATAATAATGTTAAAACATCGAATCAATTATGGACTCTGTCGGGCACAGCAAAGTTAATTTTTAATAGGAGAAAGGATGAAGGCGCTTTTGTTAAGAAAAAAGAATTAAGTATTTAGTTAATATTAGTGTGATAGAAGTATTCTTCAATATTTGTAACAACAGATTTTTACATTCATAGCAAACTAGCTTCAACCCGCGACTTCGTTCACGTGAAACTTCTTGTTTCCTCCGAGCCACCCCGTCGTATCGCATCACCCGCCCGCGCTATCACTTAACGTACTTTTTGACTTTTTTCGTTTTGCTCGGCTCCTAAGGGTCATAGCGTGATGTTACATAGCCTATAGCCGTCCTCAAGAATTGGGCTATCAAATGCAAGAAGATTTTTTCAAATCCGACTGGTAGTTCCAGAGATTACCCCCTACATACAAACTTACAAACATACAAACTTACAAATTTTACCTCTTTATAATATTATTAGTATAGATAGATAAATATATGATTAATTCCGGTCCGATTCCCTGAACCCCCCTCCATCCCTCTACCTCCACCTCGATCCCCTGCTAGTTCCTCTTCTGTTTTAATCTCTGTCTCATCCACTTTAATATTCTACTCTTTTCTACAGATATTGCAATTGGAGCTCCTTTTGAGAATAACGGCCATGGCGTTGTCTACCTATACAGTGGCGCGGCCCTCAGCAGTGAAATTTCAGAGAGGGAATTACAATACCTGCAAAAGATCGAGCCTGAACCTGGTTATGGCGAGTCGTTCGGCATGAGTCTAACACCATTGTTAGATTATGATGGGAACGGATGCAAAGGTATCTTACATCATCTACTGTCTTTTGAAAATGCCCCACGAAATTTAATTCCATGTTTTACGTAGTATTTACCATAACCGCTGTAGCTATAGTGCAAAAATCTCTTAGTTTCTAAGACTAAGCATTAAAAATAACGTAAAAAATTACCACGTCTGAACAAATAAGAAGATGTCAAGAATATGAAGATGTGAAGACGCATGGTAACAAAAGCCGCACGGGTTCCACGCGTAGTGAGAATCGCGCGGAATCCACGCGGTTCAGAACCGCGCGGTTTCCGTCGTATCTGAATACGCGCTTTACCCGCAGATGCATCTAACACTTCTCTTATTATAAAAGTTTGTTTTTTCGTCATTGATTCGTGTTTGTTTATATAGAATTAGCAATCGGCTCGCCTTATAAAGACACAGTAGTGCTCTTAAGGTGCATGGCAGCTGTACTTGTGAAGACATCAGTGAAATTTCCCAATGTACAGGTAGGTTAAATTTCATTTCAATCAAAGTAGGTATAAAATAAGATTTAACCCCTTTTATTATGACAAGTTCACCTCCCTATTCAAGTATCTTGACTTGGCTCGCGAGGTTGTCGACATGTGGGATGTGGACTCAGCGATCATTGTACCGATAGTCGTGACAGCCAATGGATTAATAGCCAAGAGCCTCGACCAACACCTGAGGAGGATCTCGTTGGGCAACTGGAACAAGAGCTTGATTCAGAAAGCAGTAGTTCTGGATACGGCTCGCATTATCAGAAGGTTCTTTTTTATGAAACCCTGACCGCCCGCGCCGGTAGCTTGGACCCGATACCGGTGGACTACAATTTCTTATATTTTTTAATCTTTTTGTATATAAAAATATTTTAAAAATGTAATTTAAATGAAACAAAGGAGATGTCTTGTATATCTCTATTTCTTTCAAGTACTTCCCTATACGGCCCAAGGATTCTGGAAATGTTGGCAATACCCTGTAAATTTTGTACACATTTTTTAAATGGCTTTTAATATTGACTTCTTTATTTTCAGGGTCGCACCAGTTCTAATAAAACAGACTTTGAATTCGATGTTTGCTTAACAGTAACACATCCGAGCTATCTGAAGGCGGTCACAGGGCGTAAGTATACGCCATAATAGTTATTTATGCAACACTGTTGTATAATAAGGGATAATAAAACACGAATTGTGATAATAGTATCACACGAGGGTTGTAATACCTAATTATGTACAGTTGCATACAAGACTTTATCTACACCCATGATATGAATCCTCTATAAAGGTCCCGAAACAGTTTTTTGCAATACTAATATCGCATCGAACAAAAATGGCGGCCGGCGGGATACGACGTGAATTCGAATAACTTAAAGTTCTTTTTTTAAATTACGACGCTGTGGTAGTGAAACGCGAGTGCATGACAATGTTCTTTTTTTTTAAAAGGAGTTGCATAATGACATTTTGTACAACATTATAACACTCGTTTGGATCATATTATGGTTACTTGACGTAAGCTGTTTCAGAAACTTTCGTAGAGGAATTATAGCATGGGTGTAGATAAAATGTATTATGGCACCTTAAATTTTAGATTTAGTTGGACTTTTTAGTCACTCTTTCCTGATACACCAGTCTCTTTTTTAAACCCAAATTGCCATAACAACTTCTGCCGGTCTTTTCTGGTAAAATCTCACCATGAAAACTTAAGTGAAGTGAGCTGTCATTGCACTTGATGCTAGGGATTGACAGACTTCATCTAAGTTTTCACCGTTAGATTTTAGATCATCTATGTACAGTCAACAAAAGATATAAGTTTAGTAAAAACGATGGATTTTCTCGAATAAAATTTTATTTTATTAATAGAAAACAAACAGCTCATTTATCAAATTAAATTTCAGTCGACAACATCCATCGGTTTCTTACTAAATTTCAACTATATCCGACGACCCTGCATACATATCTCTTTTGTTAACTGTACCCACTGGTATATGAGTCCTAACAAATGTTTTATTTATGTCAGGTATTATAACAACGGTGGAGATAAATCACGACCACGCTAGGCTGGTTGACACCGATGCCAACGGCACCGTTTCATTCAAGACGGACCTGGATGTTAGACAATCTGAATACTGCCAGAAAGTTCCGTTTAATTTGCCGTCAGTGAGTACATTTTTTGCAACAATAAAATAGGTAATCGGAAAATTCACATAATAAATAAAAGATAATAATATAAACCGCATCGACATCGCGGCAGGCCCAGACGGAGATGGCGGGATGAGTTGGACTCCTATGATAAAGATTGGTCCTTGGCAGCCCTGGACAGAGATGGAAAGAGAGTAGGGAGGCCTTTACCCAACAGTGGGAAATTAACGGCAAAAAAAAATATAAACCCCAAGAAAAGTATTAAAAATATATACCTAACTACGGCATTTAGCTAAAAAAAAAAATACTCCAACAAACTCCAGTTCAAACGTTCGTTACTGTCGCAGCCATGATGTGACGTCATTATTCACGATACTACTTTGTTAACATTGCTTTTTTAGCCTCAAATCGTATAAATAAGCAGAAAATACTCTAACTTACCTACCTTACCTTAGTGAGAATTCAAGCGGTTTGCAAGACTAGAATTAGATGTTTATTCACACGACTTTTAAAATCTCGAATTCGACGCGTTTCGAGTTTGCGTTCCGTTCCATCGAAAAACGTAACAATAAATATAATTAAGTAATTGTAAAATAAGTACCTAATGTATTAAAAAAAAAAGTATATTTCTTGACTCGTAAACATTGTATATGCATGAAAAAGTTTTGGTTTACATGGCATATTGCATGGCATATTCCCTAATGGACAATCTGTGACCTAACTCTTGGAACTTCACTCCTCTTTCTGACATCAAATGGCAATGTGGTCAATATAAGACTAGGTACTGAGGCCAGCTTAATAAATACTAACCCCCTTATTCATAATCCTATTTTATCTCTATTTTAGCTAAAATAGGTTTATAGAACGTTTGTCTTTATGTCACGTTGTCATTTCTGTGTGTAAGAAAGAGACAAACCCCATTTTAACTAAAATAGGTTTGATAAGTTTTATGAATAAGGGGGTAATAATATAACATTTTCTTCAAAGCACGGCAAATACGAGACGGAAATACGCTACCTGATATCTTCGGAGCTGGAAGAGGATCCCATGAAACTCAATGATTTTATAAGCTCCCGTGTGATCCTAAGTGACCGGAGTGACTTGACCATCCAGAAATCATTGTGGGCAGCCGAGTGTGCGGGGAACAAGACTTGTGTGCCGAAACTGGACTTAACACCACATATCAGTTTCCTGTAAGTACTGTAGGGTGTATTTCTGACTCTACTAGGGTTAGCTACAGATCAGCTCGCCGTCCAGTAAGGACCAGGCCCGGGTCGACGGCGCGTTGTGTTCCACGCGCGCCTCAAAGAGATGTCAGCACTAACTGACGGGGTCTACCAGGACCGAAGCCTGCCGGGGTCGCGGGTTGTTCGAAAGAGATACCGTGGCCCCTGGCACAGGCAACTGAAGGAACACGGGTGGGTTTTAGTCAGTAAAAGTCTGACACGCCCTCTCGCTCCGCCCAGATCAGGAGAAGTTATTTGATAATTTCCCACAGAAAAAAAAAAATAGGGTTAGCTACAGATGGGAGCTATTCTACTAAATTAAACTCCCTTTAGACCTTTATATGATATTATTCAGGAGTCTTTTCATATTTAGATCATTATCTCGACTTATTTCTTATACGTCAAACCTACGACTCTCAAAATGACACACGCTTGAACGTTCGAATGGAATATACCTTCAAATATTAGCGGTCTGTCTCGCAAGGAGGTCAGAATCTCTCAAAGAGGTCTCTACAGTACCCTGCTCGGTGAATAGTGGATCAAACGAAAAAGGGCGAAGGCTGGGGTTTCATGCAGTAAAAAACAAAATAGAAAAAAGTATCATCACTACAAAAGTGCTTTTATGACAGTAAGTACCATGATTTATTAGTCTTGGCACTTTTTTCAATATCAAAAATATTTGTTACTTTAAAACCTTACTGTTAACACTCAAATTGTCATAACTTTCAAGGAGATCAAGTCAGGGCTCTACCACAGAGATATTTTTTACTGCAAATAACCCCAACTATCGCGCTGTGTTGTTGGATCCAAGATGTTTTACCCAGCCTGTACCTATATGTATATTTTCGGCACAATTATCTTATACATCATTTCAAATACCCATCTACACTAGATAGAAGGTTAACTCAATAGCTTTATTAAAAGATGAGACTAAAACTATATACTCGTAGACTTAAGGTCCTATTAAAATAGACGGACAAACTTTTAGAAATCATTCAGACCACCAAAATAAGGACGATGGCAAAAAAATAAAACGCATTAGATATGTACTTACAAGAAGAAAAATAGTCAGCTAACGAAAATTCACTAATGTACCGGAGATTTATTATTTTAGGTCAAAATAAAATCACTTTAATCAGTGTTTTTTTTTTTGCTTGGATAGATCTTTGGTTAGACGTACTGCGCGTTGTGTTAAATAAAAGTCCATCTATTTTAATGGGACCCTGTATATTCAAATGCTACGATTAGTACCGAAATGTATCCACCAGTAGAATCATTAGGTCAGTACATTTAGAACAGCAGCCAACCTCACCGGCCCAAGCCACGCCGGTCAGCTGCTAGAGTGGCTCTGAAAGAACGTCTGAAAACAACCGTACAGGTTAACATTTTGTGTTCGATGATTACACCTAATTGAAACCAATTTCATGATTACAGAAATGTCGAACCTTACATAATTGGCTCGAGTAAAAAAGAAACGATGTATATCACTATGAAAAACGACGGGGAGGTGGCGTATGACTCGTGCGTGCGCGTGCGCATCGACGGTGCTAACGTGCTCCAGCCGGGTGGCTGTGTGTACGAGCCTTCGAATGATGGGGTCGTTCAACTTATGTGTGAGCCCCCTAGGCCCCTCTGGAACAAAAAAAGTTGGGTATGTTTGCTCGCCACCTACTACGCTAGTCTACTTATATCCAATAGAAATAATTATTTTGATCGTACTCAAACGTGCACTTCAAGGCATTGAGTGCCTGTGAGAGAATGTGTATCACACTAATATTGTAAAGGCGAAAGTTTGTGAGTGTGTGTGTGTGTGTTTATATGTTTGTTACTTCTTCACGCTCAAGCGGCTGGACCAATTTTGATAAAATTTTGTATGGAGGTAGCTGACACCCTGGATTAACATATAGGCTATTTTTTATCCTGATATTCCCACGGGATCGAAACTTATGCAGGTGAAACCACGGGGTGCAGCTAGTTAGATATATATTGACAGGTCTGATGGTCTAGTGGTTAGTGACCCTGACTGCTATGCCGGAGGTCGTGGGTTCGATTCCCACCCAGGACTTCGGTTTGTGTGATGAGCACGATCATTTGTTCTGTGTCTGGGTGTAATTATTTATCTATAATATGTATGTATTTAGAAATATATAAGTATGTTTATCAGTTGTCTAGTACCCATAACACAAGCTCTGCTTAGCTTGGGACTAGATGGCGTTGTGTGATAGTTGTGGAATATTATTATATTATATTATTATTATATTATATGTCGGATCTTTCATGAGTATGCACTTAAAATGAGACACAGGCGCTATTTTTTAACGTTGTGCGGAGTCTAGGACTTGGTATGGTATCCCATACGGACCATAGAGCGACAGTAATCGTTTAGACGTGGTCACGACACATAGTGGCCTAGGAACCGCTCCGTGTTTCCTTTTTAAGTTCAGAGTATTAATTGGTACAATACCTAGTGTTAGTACGTAATCGACTCTGTAACAATGAACTGTGTAAAAGTTAACCTTTTAACGGCTTACGCCGGATAAATCCGACAAATATTTTAGTGTCCATTCCACCCGGGTCGTATATATACGACCAAATACCACAGCTCGTTTAATCTGTATTATTATTACATCATCACAGCTCGTTTAATCGGTATTTATTTATCGTTTTTTTTTTTTCGGGCGCTGGGGTCACGGCAACTGATATAAAGTCGGGCGGTGTTAAAAGGTTAAAGGAGCTATTTCTCTCGTTTACCCGTATCCCAATTCTGCGCCCACGACTGTATATCTGACACTAGGTTTGTCACTAGCTATGTCTGATCAAAATCCTATGTACAGTCAACAAAACGGATAAGTATGCAGGATCGTCGGATATAGTTGAAGTTTAGTAAGAAACCGATGGACGTTCTCGAATAAAATTTTCTTTTATTAAAAGAAAACAAACAGCTCATTTATCAAAATAAATTTCAGTCGAAAACATCCATCGGTTTCTTCCTAAACTTCAACTATATCCAACGATCCTGCATACTTATCTCTTTTGTTGACTGTCCCTGGATTCGACATAATTATACCACCTTTTATACCTACCCTGTTTTTGTCCAAACAACAAAAAAAAGTCGGCTGGTATATTCTCTGCGTACCCTTTCGGGCAATCTAAGCTTGATCGCAGGTAACCGACATAGCCCGAAAAATTGCCAAACAGTGGGCAGGGCACATTGCTCGCAGAACAGATGGCTGATGGGGCCGAAAGATTCTGGAGTGGCGACCGCGTACCGGAAGGCGTAGCGTTGGAAGGCCTCCCACAAGGTGGACCGACGACCTTGTGAAGGCCGCAGGAACTCGTTGGATGCGAGAAGCACAATACCGGTCGAAGTGGAGGTGCTTGGGGGAGGCCTATGTCCAGCAGTGGACGTCTTTCGGCTGAAATGATGATGATGATGAAGCTTGATCATATATTGTAATCTAATGTCACCTTCACAGAACACCGGTCAAATTGAACTGGAGATGATCCATCTTACAAACCTGCACAAGAGTATAAAAATCACCACGGTTCTATACAATCGCTGTAATGATATCCGTACAGTCACCCAAAATAAGACGATTCCGATTACTTTGAGACCTGATTCCAGAGGAATTAACGCCAAGGGGTTCGTATTGTTATCATTTTTTTTTTCATTTTAGTTGTTTTTCTCAAACTTTTGTCTTTGGTTTTCGTCTTCAATAAAATTAGAAGGTTACAATTATCACACTAATATTATAAAGGCGAAAGTTTGTGAGTGTGTGTGTGAGTGTGTGTTTATATGTTTGTTACTTCTTCACGCTGGACCAATTTTGATAAAATTTTGTAAGGAGGTAGCTGACACCCTGGATTAACAGTTTCTATATTTATGTCTGTAATTTATATGGTGTACATAATAAAGAGTATTCTATTCTATTCTATTAACATATAAGCTACTTTTTATCCCGATATTCCCACGGGATCGACATTTCCGCGGGTGAAACCGCGGGGCGCAGCTAGTGTAAAATAATGTCTTAATTATTCTCTTCGTTTGCAGAGAGACTGATATCGGTAACACTGTTAATATGACGGAAGAGGATATCAAAGTAAATGGAAAACGGATAAAACACGTTTATACGGTGAGGAATGTTCAACCTTTAAATCATTTCTGCAATAATTCGTCTCGGCAGAAATGGGGAACTATTTGTGTCGAGAAAGATCAGGATATGGGTCAAAATCCAGTACCCTAGTTGGGTAACATACGTTCAATCACAATAAGAGGGTTTTGAAGGGAATTCGTAATCCATTGCTTCACAAGTTTAAAAAAATCGTCTGCTCAACGCCGTAAAAAACGCAATGAATGTGCCTCAACTGTCAAACTGAAAGCAATTGCGATCAATTGTGATTTTATGTGTGTTATGCTCTCAAAACGGTGAAGGAAAACATCGTGAGGAAACCGGCATGTCCTAGACCCAAAAATTCGAAGACATGTGACAACTACCAATCTACACGGGGCCGCGTGGTGGATAACGGCCCACTCCCTCTCACAGAGAGGAGGCCTGTGTCCCAGCAGTGGGAACAATATAAGCTGATTATGACTATGCAATTATCCCGCTGATCTAAACCTCCACCGATAACCATCACCTCTTTACCGAGGGTTCTTAGTTGAATCGAGATTCCGATATTTAGAAGCTGTCACAATCGCTGTGGTTACGAGTTCAGAGGAGCCTGAAGAATGCAGAATTAATTACAGAAGGCAAAAAAAAATCGTTTCGATTTTAATCTTTATTTCATAATTTCAGCCTTTATTTTTTCATAAAGCTAGCTCTAATATTTTGGAAGTTATTGAGGTGCTTCTTACCGATACACTTTCTTTGCGGCCCAGTGTATTTCCCATAATAGTTATTTGAAAGCGGTTCACAACTATCTTACTAGGAATTTAACGATCTTACTAATCTAGTAAAATAATTATAAATTTATATTTTCTTTGATTTGCTCAACTGTTAACTCATTTTTAATACAACGGTCAAATCAAATAACTTTTTTTATTACTCAACTGTCACAACCAAAACAAACTATGTTATAAGAAGTAATATAATATTGCGGTAGATATATCCCTAGGGATATAACTATATCACAGCTTTAATCTGTCAAGCTCCGCTAATGAGACACAATTGATTTTCTATTGTTTCGTCGCCGATCGGCGAACCGCGCCGCTTGACCGGTTAAGAGCCTATACTACCTCAAATGGCTTAGCGTGATCCTCCGTTATGTCGAAATTACTGCACCATTAATTTTGAAATAAATATAAGGTAAAGTTGAGGATTATGCTAAGTCTTATGTTAGACGAAAACACGATTCCATAAAATTTTCTCGATAGAAAATAAACCCAAAGTTACCTCTAACCCGAACAATAAACCGCTGGTATTAAAAAAATACTTCAAATTAGATCATGAAACTTTGCATACTAACTGAACTTACTTTAAAGCAGGTCTTATGTTATTTACTTTTTTATAATTACCATTATTTTCACTGTAAAAAGCAAATACCTAAACTATTGGCGCTGCCTGCCGCCCAGCACCGCACTCTGTCTCGCTCTCACTCAGTCAGCGAGCAGTATCGTATGAGCGAGATAAAGAGTGAATTTTAGCTGAGGTAGTATAGGCTCTTAACCATCTAACTGCGACACATATACGTTGACGTTTTAAAATTCATAACAGAACGTTTAAAAAAAATATGACCTCCCGCAATGTATTATTTGGTTTTGTTTTCTTGCAGATCTCAAACACTGGTCCGACCAATTGGGAGAAGCTGTCAGTTGATGTAAAATTGCAGAAGAAACCGTTTATCAAGTATGATGCTGATGCTTCAGTCACAGTAAGTTACAAAATTATCTATATAGGTACAACGACGATGTAGGGACCACTCTAATTTCGTCGTTATAGGCAAAGGTAAAGAGATTCAGACACGTATCGTGCGTCTGGCTTATTCCCAGGAGCTCCAAATCTATTTTTCTTCAAACAATTTCACTCCATACATTGATTCCCAAGAGCTTCATAATTTTATTAAAATACCTACTAAAATCGTTCCCATTGCTTTTTTAATTTGGAGCCGTCGGGAATAAAATTATGTAGCGCCTGGGAATAAGCCATGCGTCTATGAGCCATACTTATTCAAAAAAAAAAAAAGATCGCTCTTAGCGATAAGACCGCCCATTGTGTCATTCATTGTAAAGTTTTTATATTTATGTCTGTAATTTATATGGTGTACATAATAACACAGTAGACAGATACGAACAGTACGGAAACTACGTACAAACGGTCGCAACGGCACACTCACACAGACGCGCGCATCTACGGTACTCCTAAGCGATGGTCGGGGTACTCTCAGTCACGGGTGCCGTGTTGGAACAAATAATCGTGTATTTAATTTATTCCTTGCGCCACCGATCGTCCATCTTTTTTTTTAATAAAAACTGTTTGAACTCGACTTCTTCAAAACCGGAGCTTTCCTTTTTTAAACTCCCAGCTGATCTTGAAAGGTAAGAATGATTTATTGTTATAATCGATGTCGAATAATGGCTCGTGCGATCATGCACCGACGTGAATTTATTTGTAAATCAAAGATGGCGGCTGCTAAAATTTTTTCGTCATGGGTGTCGTAGGTAGTTAAAGAGGTTGCCAAAATCGTTAGTGAGGTCAAAATCTAAATCCAAGATGGCGGTTGTGTTTTCTATTTATTTGTCATGGGTGTCGTTTTCATACTTTTCGAGGGTGCTAAAGCTGATAGTGAGGTCAAAATCTAAATCCAAGATGGCGGCTGTGAAATTTTTCCATTTATTTGTCATGGGTGTCGTTTTCATAGTTTTCGAGGGTGCTAAAGCCTATAAGTGAGGTCAAAATTTAAATCCAAGATGGCGGCTGTAAAATTTTTCCATTTATTTGTCATGGGTGTCGTTTTCATAGTTTTCGAGGGTGCTAAAGCCGATAGTGAGGTCAAAATCTAAATCCAAGATGGCGGCTGCGAAATTTTTCCATTTATTTGTCATGGGTGTCGTTTTCATAGTTTTCGAGGGTGCTAAAGCCGATAGTGAGGTCAAAATCTAAATCCAAGATGGCGGCTGTGAAATTTTTCCATTTATTTGTCATGGGTGTCGTTTTCGTAGTTTTCGAGGGTGCTAAAGCCGATAGTGAGGTCAAAATCTAAATCCAAGATGGCGGCTGTGAAATTTTTCCATTTATTTGTCATGGGTGTCATTTTCATAGTTTTCGTGGGTGCTAAAACCGATAGTGAGGTTAAAATCTAAATCTAAGATGGCGGCTGTGAAATTTTTCTATTTATTTGTCATGGGTGTCGTTTTCATAGTTTTCGAGGGTGCTAAAGGCGATAGTGAAGTCAAAATGCGCGTCGCTCGACCGATGCCTAGTTTAACCCTGCACCTTACCGTTTCAATTCGAGAATGGGTGTAATAGTAATTAAAGAAAACAATATTTAAAAAAATATATCTGTATTATTCGTAATTATAAATTATTTACTGAAAAATACTTTCGCCTGCTACATGTAAATTTTACAGTGTACTCTTTTGTTCTCTTTTAAAACAAGAACGAATAATTTCATTCAATACGCTCGACGCATTTTCAAAAAGTTGGACGGTCCGTGGTCTCTGTTTTATTAGTACAACTTTTATTGCGTTTTATTTGGTCTATAAAAACATTATTAAAAAAGTCCGCAATAGTCTGCGGATCATCACCACAATGTTTACCATCTATATTAATTTGATTGATTTCGCTTTTTGGCACATTACACATTGTTTTACTAATAACGTTCCAAGTAGCCCTACATTTGTTTTGAGCTGTATGGATAAAGTAATTATTCTGAGACTTTTTTGTCAGTTTTATAACACGTTGTAATCTACTCGCAAAATTTTTAAAATTGGTTTTTTTATGATATTTCGATTCTTACGATACTTCCATAATAATTGCTGTTTACGCATGCAGCATTTTTTTATTCCTGTTGTCTTCCACTTTGTTTTTGTTTAATACATTTATAAAGTCGCCACATAATATTATTTTCTTTTTACTGTAGCACTACTCCAAGTAGTCGGTTTAAAGTATCGAAAAATGTGATTTAACATAATTACGAAGAATAAAATTATTTTTTAAAAATATTGTTTTCTTTAATTACTATTACACCCATTCTCGAGTAGAAACGGTAAGGTGCAGGGTTAAACTAGGCATCGGTCGAGCGACGCGCATTTTGACTTCACTATCGGCTTTAGCACCCTCGAAAACTATGAAAAAGATATTCACGACGAAAATTTTGAATTTTTTCGCAGCCACCATCTTGGATTTACGTTTTGACCAGAAGGAGGTAAAGATAATAAGTCAACTTCTAACCGCACACCACGTTAAAAACTTCGTTACAATAAAACACATCAATTTTACAGACATTAAGAGTGACAACCCTAACGCTCCAATGAGTCGTAGGTATTTATTTCAACAAATAGGCCTAGTTTCCATACTGTTCATATTTATACTGTGATAATAACGAGTATTCTATTCTATTCTACTCAGAATATCACTTTGTAACTGAAGCTGAGCCATAAATGTAACTCCGAAACGCTTACCTACCTACTTAGCTCATCATCTGCCTAGCCTTTTCCCAACTATGTTGGGGTCGGGGTCCAGTCTAACCGGATGCAGCTGAATACCAGTATTTTACATGGAGCGACTGCCTATCTGATCTCCACAACCCAGTAACTGGATAATACCCTTTGGTAAGACTGGTTGTCAGACTTTCGGGCTTCTGACTACCCGTAACGACTGTCAAAGATCCACGAATGACAGCTGGGACTCACGCTCGTGCTTTCCGAGGCATGGGGAGGTCTTGGTTCCCATTTCAAAAAATGCCCAACTCACCTAAAGAAATTTTCACTTCAATAAGCCTCCTCCTTTTTGTGCCATGCTTGCCTGGTCCGTGCGTGTCTCATCCAGGTCTAAACCACTATCTTTCATGGGTCCTGCCGTTAGGAAACAGCAGTGAGCAGTGTTGGCTCAGTCGTAACGGGCCCGACTTACAAGACTTAGGGATTACGGAACTTTTTTCGTACTTTGTATAAATAATTTATCACCACTGCTCTAAAACGGTGAAGGAAAACACCGTGAGGAAACCGGAATATTCTAGAACCAAAAATCGAACACATGTAACGTCTACCAACCAGCACTGTGCCCACATGGTAGTTTATAGGCTACTACCTCTCGAAGAGAGGAGGCCTGTGTCCCAGCAGGGGGGGACAATACAGGCTGATTATGCTTCCATCAGGGTGTTGGTCTCCCAACGTCAGTTGATTCATTGCTTGATCTAAATAGAATGAACCGTGTCATCATCATCATCATCATCATTTCAGCCGAAAGACGTCCACTGCTGAACATAGGCCTCCCCCAAGCACCTCCACTTCGACCGGTTTTGTGCTTCTCGCAACTGAACCGTGTATTACTGCCATATCGAATTTAAAAATTTGACATTTATTTTCAGATGGTCTCTTCATCGTCTTCCTCGTCGAATGCATATACTCCCTGCCAATTTGAATCTCAAGATGCGATGTCAATGACTTATGTCTGCGAGGTAGAAAGATTAAAGGCAAATGTGGATACAGCTAAGATTCTTATACCGATGTACATTATAAATGGAACTCTTGGTAAGAATCATGATCGTAAAATAATTCAAACTCGCTCTTTTACTACCAGACTATCAGACGTACCTACTACAGGGTACCATACCCACTTGGTTGGTTGATATCCCGACCAGTCGTACCGGGTTAGGGGGCAACTCGTCCACTTCGAAACTGGGGCCAGAGACCAATTCCACCTTTCTAATTTGATTAGGGGGCAACTCGTCCCAGTTCGAAACTGGGACCAGGGGCCTAAGGGGGCAACTCGTCTCACTTCGAAACTGGGACCTGGGACCAATTCCACCTAGGGCCTCGTACCTACTCAATGCTTCTCCTCCATATTTAATATGTGCACAACAAAAGTGTGGTCTCTCTACCAGCGTCTGTGTTCCCTTCTACATTAAACCCGTCTGCCTTCACAGCAAGATTGAACAAGCATCTTCTGGGCACGCTCGTTTCCATTATCGTTCCACCGCTTTCCATCAGGCGTGATCGAGGTCAAGAGCTGGCCTATTCAGCAATAAAAGATTTAAAAAATAATTAATTATTATAAATAGTAATAATTATTAATAATAATAATTATTAATAATGGCAACACTATTGTCAACAAGTCGTCATTTCACTTTTCAGTAAAATTAATTTTTTAAAAACCGTTTTAATAAAAATTGTGATATATTATAGCCATAGCCCGAATACGTACCCAATTTTAAATATAATTTCATAACAAAAACTACATAACAATGAACAATAATAATAAAAACTGTAACCAAAAACTGCCGAACCGGAGGTGACATCTGTCATGTCACCTCCGGTAAAATCAAGCGAACGACGAACAATAAAATGTTGACAAGAGCAGCCGCACGACGTGCACAATTACTACCTCCGGACTCATCGCTCAGCTCCGCCTCGCTGCCCGCGCCGCCGGTACCCAGCGCTACTGTGAGCGCTGTGACGACACCGGCCGCGGCCGCGGCAGTTGCGTCGAGCTCGAGCGACGAGTATTTCTCTCCGCCCACGACGCCACCACCTGTTCGTCGACGGGGAGGACGCCGGCCGCCGGACGGCTTAGGACCTCGAGGCCCATCGGCCTCTGATAGGGTCCCAGCTCCCGGCGGAAGTGTGCAGCGCATGAGATGGACACGATCCATCAATGAAAACGTCATGCGCTCATACTATGGGGCTACAGAGGGGGGAAACAATCTGACCGCGTATCGTGTTCGGATGCTCTCTCTTTTTCAGGTGCTTGAACCAGCTGTCAACGTTTCGGTACAACGACTATCGGATCAGTTGCGGGTCATCCAACGTAATCATATGTTGGATGACACTATACTTGATCGCCTGCGAAATGAAATACAGAGTAGCCATGTCATCGCTCCCCAGTCGCAGACTGCTGTAATACTACCGCAGTATAATACAAGTCTTGCTGACGAGGGGAGTAATGATCGGGCTACAAACGTAAGTACCCAGTGCAATGAGGAATTGAGGAGTGCTTTGGAGGATGCGATTCAGGAATATCGCTTCATGTCGCCCGAACTTAGGCCACGCTTGCCTCGTTTGCCCATGCATAACAAAAATAGGGCGCTGGTGGCGGTTCTGGATTCGCAGTTGTCAAAATATTTTGATACCTGCGAAGACCTCACCGATACTCATTCGATTCTGTACTGCGCGGCTGTAGCGGCATGTCGTGTAGCTCACGTTAAATTTACCAATGACTCTAGAGCTACACGGCCGAAACCAGCCGTACCAGCTTGGCAGTGCAGAATTGAACGTCGTATTGGTGGGGCCAGAACGCTCATCGGCAAACTAATCTGCTTCAGGGAGGGCAATACTCGCCCTAGAGTGATGCGCTTTGTGAGGCGGGCATTCTTGGGGACTGATATCAGCCCTCAAGACTATATGTCCTGTGTCACAGAGCGCATCGACTTCCTGAAGCAGAAAGTATATGCATGGGCGAACCGTATCCGTCGGTATAAGCGGCGAGTAGAGCGATACACTCAGAATCGCACCTTCCAGAGTGATGAAAGGTGGGTTTATAGGAGTTGGGAACGACCGGACCAAGGTGTGGCTGACACGCAGCTGCCGGATGATGATACCATGTGTTCCTTCTGGCGCAGTATCTGGTCGGTGCCTGTCAGTCACACCGAAGGTGATTGGGCTCGAGAGGTCGAGCGAGCCTGCGATCCAATACCAGAAATGGGGCCTATAACCATCTGCCCCCAAGATGTAGCTCGTGCAGTCCGTCCACAGCCCAACTGGAAGTCTCCAGGGCCGGACGGGCTGCAGAACTTTTGGATAAAATGGTTTTCAAGGTCGCACGCTCGCTTGGCATCTCAGTTCCAGGTCGCTTTGGAATCTGGTTCGCTACCCCAGTTCCTAACGACAGGAATTACCCACCTGCTCCATAAATCAGGTAGCACCGCGGAACCCAAGAATTATAGGCCGATCACGTGTTTACCGACGGTTTATAAAGTTCTTACATCCATTTTGAGAGCTAAAATTAACAAACATATAGACACCAACGCCATCATGTCTACCTCTCAGAATGGATGTAGGAATGGATCCCGCGGTACTAAGGAGCTACTCCTCATTGATATGGCCATCAGCCAACAGGTTCGTCGCTTCCGAAAGGATCTGTCGACATGTTGGATAGATTATAAGAAGGCCTATGACTCGGTGCCACATACATGGCTCATGAGGGTGTTGGAATTGTATAAAGTAGATACAACTCTGCGCACCTTCCTGATGTCGTGTATGGGGCAATGGAGGACGGTCCTTCGCTATCCAGGATGTCGAAATATTCAGAGGAATAGCGAACCGATAAGGATCGAGCGAGGCATATTTCAGGGTGATAGTTTGAGTCCGCTTTGGTTCTGCTTAGCCTTGAATCCTCTTAGCACACTGCTGGAGGATTCAGGTCTAGGCTATCGGTTGAGGAGAGGTGGTCAGGTTATATCGCACCTCCTCTACATGGATGACCTAAAACTCTTTGCCCCCAACAATTTGCAACTGATGGAGCTACTGAAAGTAACTCAAACTTTCAGTAACGCTATTAGGATGGAATTTGGTGTGGACAAATGTGCGGTCATGCATGTAAAACGAGGGGAGATTGTGGAATCCGTGGGAACTCAACTCTCGGATTCCACAAACCTTAGAGCCCTCTCCGCATCCGAAACCTATAAGTATTTGGGTATGTCGGAAGCGTTAGGCATCAATGTTACTGACATGAAGCAATCGTTAAAGGAGCGCTTCTTTGGCCGCCTGAAAAAAGTGCTTAATAGTCTTCTATCAGGCGGAAACAAGGTGCGTGCCTTCAACGGTTGGGTCATGCCGGTTTTGATGTACTCTTTTGGCATACTCAAATGGACTCAAACCGAACTCGACGCCCTGGATAGGAGGGTCCGTACGCTGCTGACTGCAAATCGAATGCATCACCCACGGTCATCGGTAATGAGGTTGTATATCCCGCGAAAGTGTGGAGGTCGAGGGTTTTTAAACGCTAAGACCCTCCACAATCGCGAGATATGCAATCTCAGGGAATACTTCCAAGAAACCGACGTGGGGATGCATCGAGATGTAGTCATAGTGGACAAGGGCCTCACCCCGCTCTCCTTGGCTAAAGAGAACTGGCGCAAACCAGTAGTGCTTGACACTAATGATCGCATGGAGGTATGGCAGAGTAAGGAGCTTCACGGACGCTTTCTTCGGGCCCTTCATGGACCCGATGTAGACCTACTAGCGTCCGTAGCCTGGCTACGTTGCGGTGATCTCTTTGGAGAAACCGAAGGTTTTGTTTGTGCAATTATGGACGAAGTTATGATGACAAACAACTACCGGAGATATATTGTGAAAGACGGCACGGTTGACATCTGTCGGGCATGCCACCGGCCGGGAGAATCAATCAGGCATATTATCTCCGGGTGTTCTCGTCTAGCTAACGGAGAATACTTGCATAGACACAACCTTGTAGCCAGGATAATCCATCAGCAGCTTGCTTTGAAATACAACCTTGTAGAATCGGAGGTGCCGTACTATAGGTATGTGCCCGACCCAGTTCTCGAAAATGGTAATATCACATTGTACTGGGATCGATCCATCATCACTGACAGGACTATTGTTGCCAATAAGCCTGATATAGTGGTGGTGGATCGATCAGAGCGGCGCGCAATGATTGTTGACATAACTGTCCCGCATGATGAGAACCTCGTGAAAGCTGAGAAAGATAAACAAATCAAGTATCTTGACTTGACTCGCGAGGTTGTCGACATGTGGGATGTGGACTCAGCGATCATTGTGCCGATAGTCGTTACAGCCAATGGTTTGATAGCCAAGAGCCTCGACCAACACCTAAGGAGGCTCTCGTTGGGCAGCTGGATCAAGGGCTTGATTCAGAAAGCGGTACTTCTGGACACGGCTCGCATTGTCAGGAGGTTCCTCTCTCTGGAGCCCTGACCGCCGGTAGCTTGGACCCTGTTCCCGATACCGGTGGGCTACTATTTTTTATATTTTTAAATGTTTTTATATATTTTTTATACTAATATTTAAAAATATAATTTATATGTATATAGTGAAATAAAGGAAATTATTAATAATAATTATTAATAATAATAATTATTTATTATCCGGGAGTTGTCCTTGGATGCACTTGCATAGTGCATACAGGGATAATCGTCAGTTAGTGTCTTCTGATCATTTAAAATTGTCTAAGAGGCCTCTGCGAGTTGTCTTCGGCCCCTGGTACGCCTTCCAAAGGTCCGGGTGCCCAGGGTCCCGAGATATGTAAAAGACATAAAAATTATTAATTAAAAATAATTATTAATAATTGATAATTATTTCTCGGATAAAAACACCCGGCTCTTTCTACAAAAAACCTATTGGAATAAATTAGTGACTCCAATAGAAGCCTCCTAGTAAGCAAGCCGGTTTCTGATAATATGAGCAACGTTAACTAACAAATTCAGAGTAATAGAACCTTGGAGTAATCGGCCCCTATTACATGGGCGAAATGTCTGGAAATATAAACCTCTACCTAACTCTTCGAGGAAATTCGTGATGTTATTTGATGTGTGAAACTAAAGTAGATTAGTAAAGCTGATTTTTCCAACGTCAGTTAATTTTATCGGAAGAATACTTACCCCCTTATTCATAATCCTATTTTATCTCTATTTTAGCTAAAATAGGTTTATAGAACGTTTGTCTTTATCTGTCACGTTGTCATTTCTGTGTGTAAGAAAGAGACAAACCCCATTTTAACTAAAATAGGTTTGATAAGTTTTATGAATACGGGGGTTAATCTTGAATTTTTAACAGTTCTTCCACATACAAAAACTGTCAGACGTCAATTTTATGTCACCAATAAAAATTATCTGTCGATGGAAAAATCAACCCTACGTGAAATTCTTGTTGCTCTCGATCTTAACATAATTCAACACTTTCTCCTTATTGTAGCCTGAAATATCCCACTTCTGAAAATAAGATCTCCCCTTTTTTTTTATGGATGAGAAATCATCAAATGCCCCTCCCGCTCTGGGTGGAGCGGAAGGGAGTGTCAGACTCTTACCGAATAAAACCCATCCGTGTTCCTTCCTTAGGCCTTTATGTTCCGGGGTAGCGGTAACCCTTTCGGACAATCCCGCACTCCCGGCAGGCTTCGGCCCTGGCAAGCCCCTTCCTTTTTGCTGACATCTCTATGAGGCGCGCGTGGAACACGTACAGTCACGAGCACCAATATGTCAACACTTGGCAATTTTCAATTGCGATTTTTTCGTGAAATAACGAATGCAACGTTGAAATACGACACTTAACATAAACTTATTGGTTCGAAAATACTATGTTCGTCAGAACATAAAGTTTTATTCAAAAATAAAGGAGAAATTCGAGTTTGAATAAAGCCAAGTGTATACATACTTATAGACGTGACTGTACGCGCCATCCGGCACGGGCCTGGTCCTGATCGGATGGTGAGCTACCCATTACTCGCCGTCCGCAGGCCCGCGGCTACGGTGGCCGGGAGTCGTCACGCGGCTCCCGACGCCCGGAGCCTCTCCCGCGGCGACTGGGACGTGAGGCTCTCTCCCTCAGCCATCCCGCCACCTCCTTCGCTAGCATGACTGCTTCGCAGAAGGAGGTGACTGCCTCCCACTCCCTCTCGCCCCGGACCATGGCTTGAACCAGGGCCGGACGCGAGAGGTCGCCGCCGCTGCCGATCGCCTCTACGAAGGCACGGCGGTGCTCCGCCCAAGCGGGGCAGACCTCCACCGTAAAGAGCTCCCCCTTGATTTCTAAACTAGACAGTGTTGGGTTAAGGAGGCTGTATTCTGATGGTCATTATCTGATGTTTTTTTTTCTTATTTTATTTGCAGAAGGACTTCTCGATAAAGATAAAAATGTTACGATAATGTCTGACGTTATACTAGTAATCAATGATGTCAAGCACAAACCTGAAAGGTAAATAGATAATATAAATAATTAACAGGAGGAATGACGTGAAAGGGCAGCTGTGTGGTTCAAAAAGAAGACGCGGATGACAAAAAATGAAAAGAGTATGCCTAGATGGTTTGCAACAAAAGATATATTCAAAGATGTGAGAGGATACGCCGGGAGAGCTATTATTATTATATATTATATACTATTATACATATTCAAGCCTAAGCGGTATTCGCTGCCGCTATGAGTAGAGGTACCGCGCGCTTTTCCCGCCGTTTTTCATCAAAGACTTATTTATGGGTTGCCACAAACCAAAAGCATAAAATGTGAAAAAATGACAATTTTGCAACCCATAAATAATATTAGTTATAAATAGTCGATTATTGTGTATGCTAACATTTTATTGGTTTTTATTATTTTACCTATGACTAGGAAAGTATGGTGAAGTAGGTAGTTGTATTAATATTCATGGTGCAGACAAAACTAATTAGTCTCCTCTGCACCATTGATGGTGCAGGTCAATGGTGCATACGGGAAAAGTATGGTGAAGTAGTTGTATTAATATTAATGGTGCAAACGAAACTAATTAGTCTCCTCTGCACCATTGATGGTGCAGGTCAATGGTGCATACGGTACAACGGGGTTTCGCACAGGTATTTAGTATCAAGTTCCGCGGCTAGTGTGGTGAAACCCGCTTTGGTGTGAACAGTAATATTAACGCATACCCACTCGGTTTTGTCTACCGCAGACGGTAACGAATACCGCTTAGGTTTGAATAGGCCTTTAGTTTGCTAGCTGCGTTGTCAATATAAGCTGAAATATTATTTTTTAGGATAATCTCAACCATAACGCTGCAACAGGCGCCGGTACCGTTCGAGACGATAATAATAGCAGTAGTTGTCGGCCTCTGCATCTTAATAATCATCGCACTGATTCTCTACAGGGTAAGTACTATCAATTCTAAATTTTTTATCTTCTCTCTTATCGGAACGTAGTATGTAGCCATATCCGTGTTTGTAGCACACTGTGGGGATTAATAGCTTTCATTTTGAAAGTTCAACAACATTCATTGCGTTATTTACGTTGTTGACAAAAAAATGTTTCGATCATATGAAGCAATGGATCAGCAATATCCTTCAAAATGATTTAGATTGTATTGCTAGTGTGTTGCGCAATAAAGGTGCTGTACCAAGTTAGTGTTACTATAGCTGCTTAGGATTCAATGACATATGTCAAACTCGCTGTCAGTCAAATTCCACATAATATATCAAAGTCGCTGTCAGTCAATTTATTGTTACGCCAAGTCCTTTTTCCGTCTAATTTCAGTTTTAGACAAATTCTCTTTTCGTCAAGGCTTCAATTTTTCAAGTATCATTAATGCCTACAACGTGTATAATTATTAACAAAATTAACACCCAGAATGCGCCGGACATACCATGAGGGGACGAGAATTCGACTATAAATATAGGTAAACACTGGCAATACCAGTGCGTAGGGGTATATTTTAAAATCATAAAATATCTAAATTCAAACGTCTGAAATCTAAAAAAAATATGTTGTTTACAAATAATCGAAATAATATCTAGTGACGGGCCCACTATGGGTTTTGCCAATCAGCCAACTAAATATTTAGCTTTAATAATTGGATATTATGTATTTATTATGTATTTGTGGTTAACGACCGCGATTTACGAGTTGTAGGTCGTAGGTTCGTACCCAGACAGGCGCTTTACTTTGTGTAAATTATTTTCATCACCATTTCTCTCAAAACGGTGAAGGAAAACATCGTAGTCCTAAAACGAAAACATCGAAGACTTGTGACATCTACCAATCCGCACTGGGCCCGCGTGGTGGATTACAACCCACTCCCTTTCGCCGAGAGGAGGCCTGTGTCCCAGCAGTGGGAACATTAAGGCTGATTATGTTATATTTTGATTGATTTTGTTTGTGAGCTGGGAACGTTTTTTTTTTATATATACAGGGTGAATTTTTCCTGTATAGTCGTTCGTTTTGTCGTCCCCACCCCCTGCATAAAATATATAATACCAGTGTTTGTATTATAATTAGATCCCCTCCAACTGCCATAGTCAGACGCCAACGTTCTGCATACACCAGGAAACCGTGACCGCAGGTGCCACGGGGAAACTCGGCACATTGAAACGGAACTAGTCTCTGCCTTCACAAAAGTTTTTTTTTTCATCAGCTACCTTAATTCTTTCAGATTGGTTTCCTGCAGCGTAAGAAGAGAGAGGAATTGCAGAAATTACGGAAAAGTGTTAGGCGCCAAACTATTGTAAGTTTCCTTAATACTTCCTAATACATAATCATAGTATAGTGTGTGTGTGTGTGTGTAGTGTAGTAATAGTCATATCTGGTACAGATTATAGTGGTATGAGGAACAGGGTGTAAAGTTCACTCATCCATACTAATATTATAAATTCGAAAGTAACTCTGTCTGTCTGTATGTTAACTTTTCACGCCTAAATCGCTTTAGATGAAATTTGGTACAGAGATAGCTTGAGTCGCGGGAAAAGACATAGGATACTTTTTATCCCGATATTCCCACGGGATCGAGACTTATGCGGCTGAAACCGCGGGGCGCAGCTAGTACTCTATAGAAAAGGGAGGATCCTCCGACCAGACGGGTGTTGTGTCTGGTGGGCAACTGCCCGATGATTCATGTCGGGCCGTTGTATCTATGCTAGTTGCGCGGTAAAATCTGCTTGCGAGATGCAGGATTTGCGTGACGTCATTATGACGCGTTGTTTGCATGTGGCCTTGTAGATACCGCTACAAGATCACCAAATTGAGCAACTTTTTCCGTGGGACCAACATCATAATCGCGAAAAAATAATCAGCTGTCTCATACATTTGGGTCGAGTAGGTACGTCAACAAAAGAGATAAGTATGCAGGATCGTCGGGTATGGTTGAAGTTTAGTAAGAAACCGATGGATGTTGTCGACTGAAACTTAATTTGATAAAAGAGCTGTTTGTTTTAAAATTAAATTTTATTCGAGAACATCCATCGGTTTCTTACTAAACTTCAAATATATCCGACAATCCTTCATACTTAACTCTTTTGTTGACTGTACCTAATGAAGTTTTGCATGGGCCAGTTGACATTTTTTTCGCGATCACGAAGTTGGTCCTACGGTAAAAGTTGCTCAGTTTGATGATCTGTACCAGATATAACCAAACTTTTCTGATACTGCTGCACCTATACAGGGATATTTTTTTTATCACCATCCAAATTTTTACAGAGTGTTCTACCCATGAATATGAACAACTTTCACTATAGGACCAACTCTGAAATCACGAAAAAAAAATCTGCTGTTTCATACAAAAGTTCAATACCTACCTACCTGACCAAAATGTATGAAACAGCTGATTTTTTTTTCGTGATTTCAGAGTTGGTCCCATAGTGAAAGTTGTTCATATTCATGGGTAGAACACTCTGTAAAAATTTGGATGGTGATAAAAAAATATCCCTGTATAATGGGCTCTTACCAAAAATAAAAAAACCAAGTATGAATATATTCAAAACCTGGAAACGAGATGTCTATATTTAAATGTCGTTAAACGAATTTACATTTCATTGTTCAGCTGAGGCGTTCAACGATGCCGTCGCAGAGTCAAGCAACCGGAGACCGGAGGCAAATCCTGGAAGACATGAAAGAAGAAAACGAACATGCCCCAAGCCTAATATAATCGTACCACCTCATTAAGCTGTACCGCAAAACGGGGCTACTTTGACTTCCAGGGTTACTTTGACAGATCTTGGAGCTACTTTGACAGAGCGCCAAAATCGGTTTTCACGTGTGCTCAGCAAGTGTGCGTGACCTCGAGTAATATTGCGCGAGGCGCGGGGTGTGGGGAACGCGTCATAGCGTTGTGATCGGCCTGGTCAAAGTAGCCCCGCCTGTTCAAAGTAGCCCCGTTTTACTGTAGTGTTCAGTGGCGATTAGGTTACTTATCACATAAAGGGCTGATTTTTCCAAAGTCAGAGGGGCAATTCTCGTAATTTTAAGAACGTTCACAGTCTGATCTCAGTCTCAATCTGTCAAAAATGCCTTTGATTTCCCTACATTTTTGACAAGTATTTGACATTGTCGCTGAGATGAGATTGTGATTAGATTTTGAACGTTTTTAATTACGAGAATTGACCTTCTGATATATTTTATCCGTGGAATAAATAAAATTGACGTCTAACCCCCTTATTCATAAAACTTATCAAACCTATTTTAGTTAAAATGGGGTTTGTCTCTTTCTTACACACAGAAATGACAACGTGACAGATAAAGACAAACGTTCTATAAACCTATTTTAGCTAAAATAGAGATAAAATAGGATTATGAATAAGGGGGTAACAGTTTTAGTATGAAAAAACTGTCCGAAATCCAAAATTTATTTTCAGGATTAGATTATTCTAGTTATAAGAGTTTGGTGGAATTCGCTCTTAGGTCTGATTTTGCCAGAATGCCAACGTCAGATATATTTTATCCGTGTAATAAAATTTACGTCTGACAGTTCTTGTATGGAAAAACTGATAAAAATTCTGACATATTTACTAAAAATAGAACAATAAATTTTTCGAACAAAATAAATAGCGTAAAAATTGGCGTGAAATAATAACCCTTGATAATAAGGCGCTAGACACGCGCGAGGCGATGGTATCAACAATTCAACACAAACTTTTTGGTATTGATACAAAATAATCACAAATTAAGTTTAATGTTTTTAAATACTAAAATGAAACAACAGCTCCGACTGCTAGAATGTTAATTGTTGTTATTTTAATTGTGTATGTTAAAACACGAAGGTAATGCAGAATACGTGATTTCAATTAATCTGTATTTGAATGTGTGTAAATTCGATTAAAGTTAAAACAGGACTAGCCATCTCAAAATTCCATCCCCACTTACTCAACTATCTACTCAAACGTTATGTATTCTGAGTTGTTTTTTGAGTAACCAAAAGTTCTTTAAAAAGTTTTGTTACAATAGAATTTGAACTTTGTTCTGGATGACATTGAGTTTATTGTTCCAAAACATGATAAGTATCTCGAATTCTAAATCCAAATATAGGCGATTTATGGATAACGTTTCACAGTCAAATCCGAGATAAGTAGTATTCATGACCTTGGGGCCAATCCTATTTTTTTTTTATTTGTATAGTAGGTTATAAAAATACTTAATATTTTAAGAACGTAAAAACTTTATATAAGTAGTATTTTCTTGTTTCTCACGAAAGTAAGTTAAGTTAATACTTAACTTACTTTCGTGAGAAACAAGAAACGATACGTTTTATGCTAATGCATAAAACGTATAATAAATAATAGAATATTAAGGTGCTTTCAATTTCAAGAATTGTTTTTAAATTTAACTGGCCAATTTAAAATAACCCTGTATATTTTATTTTTTGTTTCATACTTATTTGGGGTATTAATTTATTATTTTTAAACACTCAAAATTAAAACCTTACTTAACTAAAACTATACACAAACTTATATATATTTCATTAGATTACCTATTTATTTATCTGATTGTTTAAAGGTTCTGCGGGGCAATTGCGTAACACATTATCAATCGGAATCGGTTTCATTTTGACAGTTCAACAACATCCATTGCGTTATTTACATGTGAGCAGACAAATTTTTCGAACTTATGACGCAAAGGATTAGAAATTTACTTCAAAATTATTCTGATTCCGATTGATAGTGTGTTACGCAATTAGAGTGCTGGTTCATATCAGCCTTTAAAAATGTCAAAGGTTAAATGGCCTGTTCAATACAGTTCAATATGCATTGTTCTTATCACCAAGCTGAGGAACTGTTTTTGGTGATTTTAGCTTTTTGTAGGAAAACAAGAGGATGATCCTCGACTTCTCTTTTTGTTTACTTTATATTTATTGCTAATTTTTAGGTTGAAATAAAAGTCTTGTATTTATGTATGCAGTTGTTAATTGTTACACACTCACTGCATACCACTGGACATGAATTTATTAACACAACCAGGTCTTAGAACCGGTACTAAAAGTACAGGTTCTTTACCGGTACTTAGTGGTTCTTGCCATTTTGGTACCGGTTCCAGACGGGTACTGGTACTCCACCTAACAAGTACACCCGCCGCGTACCACAAACCTCGTCTTTGTACCTTAAAGTTATCCTTTACTTTTCTAATCCCTATCCGCTACGATGTCGCGAAATCTCCTAAAGATCGGTAAAAATAGAAAAAATAATTGTATCTCATTAGTGAGAATTGAACTCATATTAACTACCACTAGTACTGCTTTTGGTACCGGTATAGTGCCGATACTGATTAGAATATATACCAATAGTACAGGTGCTTCGTCTGGTACCGGTACCAATAGTACCTGTACTACTCTTGTACCGGTGTCACACCAAGACCAAAGATACAGGTTCCCAAAAATACCAGTATTACAAACCCTGATCACAACAAAAAAAGGTTATGGTTTATGGACGACTCGGACATCAAGTACAGGTATCCGTATCTTTATATTTCAAATATTTATTCCTCAATTTTCATGATTGCACCTACTACTGTTTGTCTCTGCATCACCCTAAGGTTGACCGTTAGAAAATGCCTATGGCATTAAGTCCGCCTATGTACAGACGCCAGCACATCAAGCTATTACAATCTGTCAAATTTCTTTAATAGATTTTTAACTTTATCGCTAAAGCATAAGGTTCAAAGTTGATTGGGAAAATTTTAAAATTTCGGGTAGCTTGATGTGCTGGCGTCTGTACATTTATGTGCTTGAAGTATTAAATAAATAAATAAAAAAATCAAATCTTGTCAAGCAGTGTTTATTTACACAAATCAGTGTAAAATCGTCAGACTTTTTTGGTTCTCCCGAGGTACCAGAACGCGATCAACTATTTCGGATGATGCGTATTCTACAACTAGATTTAAATGAACTGTATATATATACGCTTTGTTTTATTATAATCCTTATCTGTCTACATACAAGCACCACTTTTCACCAAAAAATACACGCTTGAAATATCTGCAAAACTATCAGCTACATTTGATTGGTTCGCACGCCAAAAGCAAAACAAATATGCAGGGAAAAGCGAGTTTAAAATTGTGTATAAAAATCTACGACAGTCAACTGTATTTTAGCTGGTATACCGTTGTTTGTGAGTAAAATCCGATTCAAATAGAAACTGGTGGCCTGCCCCTGCTTCGAACGGGTCATGAAAACAAGACGCATATCATCATCTGCCTAGCCTTTTCCCGACTACCTTAGGGTCGGCTTCTAGTCTAACCGGATGCAGCTGAATACCGGTACTTTACATGTACTGCCTATCTGACCTCCACAACCCAATTATTAGGTATTACGATACCCCTTGGTCTCCACAAGCCTCTCCGGAAGGTTTATTTTACAATACATTATAGGGGCTCGTGCCTAAGTAATAACAGCCGCACAGGTCGACCGATCAGGTTAAGCTACGCTTGCCGCGGTTGGTCTGTGGATGGGTGACCATCTTTACATACCGAGACCCCTCCGTGCCTCGGAAAGCACGTCAAGCCGTTGGTCCCGGCTATCATTCGTGGATCTTTGACAGTCGTTAAGGGTCGTCAGAAGCCCGAACTCTGAGAACCAGTCTTACCAAGGGGTATCGTATTACCCAGTTATTGGGTTGTGGAGGTCAGATAGACAGTCCCTCCACGTAAGTTTTTTTTTTAAATGGGCTTGCTCTTGACTCTAGCCTAGGACAAAGGTGACGATGGAGCGAGCTTACCCAGAAGAAGCAATGTAAAATAATGGTACTCAGCTGCATCCAGTTAGACTGGAAGGCGACCCCAACATAGTTGGGAAAAGGCTAGGCAAATGATGACATTAATATTAAACTTACCTACTTACAAAGAAATCTCGATGTTTTGTCAAGTCCTAAGAACCGTGCAAAGCAGGGGTGGGTCACTGGTTAATTTTTTTTTTTTTTTTTTTTTTTTCAATCTTTATTTAGAAAAAGGCTTTAATCGCGGAGCGATTATGCCAGCCTCGTAGTGTTACAAAATAAATACAAAGTATTTAACAACTAGGTTCTTAACTTAATTAATTTAACAATCAAGTTATATAGCTTAATAGCTAATTTGGATGTAGGTTTAGACAAGATTAAATTACACATGCCAACATCCCTTAATTTAAGTCCCGCTTCTGATTCCAAAGTTCTCCGATCTTCCCCAACCCGAACACACTCCACTAAAGCGTGGTAGGTGTCCTCCCTCGTATTACAAATCATACAGTTTGGAGTATCAACAACCTTCATAAGATGCCCGAACGCATTCAATGGAATGTGTCCGGATCGCAAACGCATGCTTGTTACCAACAATCGTCTATTCATCTGTACTTCAGAGAACCAGGGAATTCTTGGTGGTTCAGACTGAATTGTTCTGTACCATATACCCTTCTCCACAGATCTTTTGTCAAAGTATTCTTTCCACATCTTATTGCAAATTGTTTTAACATCTCTTAATATATCTGTGAAGAAGGGTAAATGATTGAGAGATATTCCTTCATAGGAACCTGTTTTTGCCAACTTATCTACTTGTTCGTTTCCCATCAGACTAACATGTGATGGAATCCATTGGAATTTTACTACTTTGCCAGTTTCCCTCAATCTTAGGTATAAGTCTAGTATGGAATAAGCTACGGGCAAACCTCGTATGCCCGAGGTGCACCGAGCTATATGCTGCAACGCGCTTTTTGAATCACAAAGTATCACAAATTTAGCACAATTGGATGACATCATGTACGACAGACATTCCAAAATAGCATACAATTCCGCCGCCATTATGGATACTTTGCAGTTCAATGTGAAACTAGCTCCCGTGTTAGATTGAGGATCAAAAAAGGCTGCTCCTGTTCCATTGTCGTCTTTGGACCCATCACTGTAAATCTGATAGAATCCATCATAATGTTGTGCAATCGTTTCTACAGATTTCCTTAAAAGTGCTACAGAAGTATGAGATTTTTTCGGTCCTGTCATATCATTAATACTGAATTTAATGTGTAACTTAATATCAATATTTGCCATCCATGTCGACAGTGAGAACATCTCTAGAATATTAGAACGATGTAAAGTTTGATTGGACATCTCACTGTATACGATAGTTAGTAACGGTTTTTTCTTATTGCGCCAATATGATTGCTCGCATATCGATGTTAATTTTGATATCATTGAAATGGTTTCACCGTCAACAATAGACTTGGCTTTTAAGCAAAATTTTGCAGCTAAATACTTCCGTCGAACAAACAATGGTGGCAGACATAACTCTGATTCCATCGCGTGTATTGGACAACTTTTTAAAAAACCGCCAACTATTCTCATGGCTTGATTTTGAATTTTATCCAATCTCGAAATGTTGGTGTTAGCGCTATTATCGTACAAAAAACTTGCATAATCTAACCGACTGCGAATGATTGAAATATATAGTCGCCTTAAATGTAAAGGATGGACTCCCCATGATGAACCTGCTAGCACTTTAAAGACATTTAAAAATCTCATATTTCTTTCACATGTTTCATTGATCTGTTTGCGCCATCTCAAAGATGAATCAAGCCAGAGTCCTAAATACTTAACTACAGGGACGTTTTCCAAACAAACATTTTTGATATTGACATTTGCCTGCTGTAATGTCCTTCCCCTAGAAAATAAACATATTTTACTTTTCGTGGGAGATAGTTCCAGACCTAATACTCCTAACAAATTTATTAAATTACCTATAGCTTCCTGAAGAGTTGTGGTCAAGAATTTAATGTCTTGTCCAGAAATATAGAGGACAAAATCATCGGCATATTGGGATACATACACACTCATAATCTCTTTACATATATCACTAGTGACGATGTTAAACAAAATTGGAGACATAGGGTCTCCTTGGGCCAATCCCTTACATGTCCATCTTGTAATTAAAACTTTACTCCCTACTTGTGACACAGCTAAATGTCTCTCCCTTAGGTATTCCCATATATATCTACATATAGAAGCCCCCACCCCCATCTCATCCAGCTTAGACACCACTTTCAATATGCTAACATTATTATATGCGTTGTCTATGTCAACAAAACATCCCAATGTCTTTTGATTATTTGTGAAACCTATTTGAATTTGAGATACTAGTCGTACAAGATTGTCTAGGCATGACTGAGATCTTCTAAATCCCACCGTATTCTTGGAAAAAAGACCCTTATTTTCAAAAAACCGTTCAAGACGTCGCGTTATAATATTGTGTAAGGTTTTGCAAAGACAAGATATGAGTGATATAGGCCTCAAAGATGTTATGTGGCTTGGATCGCGACCAGGTTTCGGTACAGGCACTACTATAACATTCCTCCACTGTCTTGGAACCTCACCTTCGGACAAACATTTGTTAAATAAATCAACTATCAACTGTTTGCTGGGAAAATGATGAATCATTGAATAGGAAATATCGTCCACTCCTGGAGCGGTATCCTTCATCTTCAGTACATTAAATAGTTCCTGTTCCGAAACCTGTGCCTCCAACTGTAAATTATTTGAATCAAAGGTAGGACATAGAGGCAGAACGTAATCTGGCGTCAATTGTCGTAAGAACTCATCAGCCCTGTCTGCATCCAAACAAATTCTACTAGTACGATATCCTTTGAGCCACCGCATTTTATTCCACAACTCGCTACTAGACACTATCTCACTCATACTGTCACAGAACTGATGAAAAGATTCTGCACTAGCTTTACGCATTAGTCTCTGTGCTGTAGCAACCTTCTGTTTAAGAATGATAAAATTTGTGGGGATGGGATTCTTCCTCACCTGTGCTAATGCCAATCTACGCTCCGCAACCGCTCTAGATAATTCGGGGGACCAATATGATCTTGGAATAAACTTACTGGTGGGGTCTTCACAAATCTTAATGTTTGGAATGGATGCTTGTGACGCATAATTAATTAAATCTATAATATCATCATACATTTGTTGGGTGTCGCCTGTGAAACTAACACTACTAATTTTACTTGAAATTATTTCTTTATACTTTTGCCAATCTGCCTTTTTAAAATTACGTTTCGATTTTATTAAGTTATTACATGTTATTTCTGTGGTTATAAGAACCATTAAGTGATCACTACCTAAGTTTTCCTGTAAAACACTCCACTTGAACCGAAGTGCAATATCTGATGACGCAAAAGTGACGTCAGGCGAACTTTTTTGAAGCTGATTTACTACTAACTTAAGTCTGGTAGGGTCGCCAGTATTGAGGGAAACGTACTGCCAATCATCAGCTGCATCGTGAATTTGTAAACCCCTGCGATCGCTTTTGTATGACCAATTTGTATGATGCCCGTTAAAATCTCCCCCTATAAAAGTTTTATTTGACCATGTAGAAAATAGCATTTTCCAATCTTCATCAGTAGTGTTAATATTAGGAGGACAATACACCGCAACAATATTTTCTAAGAATTTACAGTTTAATATTTTAATATGGAGAACTTGAATGTTTCGATTACGTAAATTAAAGTTAGTGATCTGTGCTTTGATAGAATTATGGACTACAATTGCAATCCCGCCGTATGAATCATCCCGGTCTTGTCTAAAAATATTATAATAACCAATTTTCAAATGACTGTCTGGTTCAAGCCAGGTCTCAGATATAATGCATATGTGAATTTTATCTATCAATAAAAGATTCTCCAATGTTTTAATTTTAGGTCTTAAACTTTGTGCGTTCCACTGCAATAACTTTAATTTAACAATTTTGTTTTTATGATCCATTACTTATTAAGTCTGAAAAAATACTCTAAACACTTATTCAAAATAGGCCACTCAGACATACGATCTACCACAACTAGTACTAGCCATTCAATACAGCACTTAATAATATTATTAAACTTTTCTTTTATACTCAGATCTCGCAAATAAATAATATCTTTCAATCGTGTAATTAACTCATCAAAATGTACCTGCCGCTCATTGTTTACATTGTCACCGAGATCGTTATCAGTAGCAGATGGTTGCTTTGGAATGCAGTCCGGCGACTCCCGCTGTCCCCACCACTCCGATTTACCTATGTTTTGCGAATGTGATTGCTTATTTTTATTACTTGCTTGCGGCGATTTCGGTCGCTTCTGCGTAAACAAAGGTGGGAATTGACTCGGAGTATATTTATACACGTTTTCTGAATCTTCCAATAGTAAACCACTAAAGCTGTTGCTGTTGTCGATCTTTGGCTTATCGACGCCTCTCGCTGCTTGTAAAATTGGTGACTTGGGTCTAACATACATATTGCAGGCTACATGATATGTACAGTTGTATTCTGCCATAAGCTCCCTCACGCGTTTCTCCCGAGCATAAACTGGACAACTTCTATTTAGCGCCATATGGTCACCCCGACAGTTCACGCATTTATATATTTTAACTTCACAATTACTGTGCTCTTCTGTGCACTTAGGGCATATAGTTTTTTTGGACGTGCATCTTGCTTTTACGTGGCCAAATTTCCAACAGTTTGAACACTGCGTTACCGGAAAAATATAAGGTTCAACTTTGGCGCATAGACAATCCACATATATAAATGCTGGCAGGTATGAACCCCTGAAGCCCACCTTGGCTACCTCACTAGGCACCCATACACCTGTATCATCTCGTCTTTGTAGCCTTTTTAATGTTACGATTTGAATATCATTTGGACACTTGATCGCTTTTAATGCCTCCTCGTCAGACAGCTCGAGGTCCACGTCCCGTATAATACCGTAGGAAATGTTTACATCCATTGCACTATAAACCTTCCACTCTTTATTTTGGAATTCCTGACAGTCCAACAACTTGCCCACACATTCCTCAGTCGAAACCTCAATTTTTAACTTATATGGATTAATGTATTTAATATGGTTTATGTCAGTCAATCCCATGTTGCAAAACAGTTTTGCGATAGCAAACTGTTTAGGTAATTTCTCTTTACTCCAAATAAATACCTCCTTCTTGATTTGTTTCTGTTTCTTTCCTCTATTACTCTCAACTTTAGTCCAGCTGTGTTCATCCTCTTCTCTTCCTCGTTTCATCGGTTTATCTACTACTACATCTTCTTCTATGATTTGTACTTCACAGCAATTCGTTTCATTAATATTATCCAACGAATAACTTTTATTTTCTTCATCTTCCATATGTGACATCCATCCAGCTAACTGACTCACTTCTTCCGTATCAATCTGATCCATGTTTGTTTTTTCTTGCCCACAATCATCTGTGGCCATTATTAGGTATAGTCCTGCATTACCGATTAGCGCGACAATATAATTAACTTAAAATTTCTACACCGTAATCGATAGTCGCGTGCGAGCGATCTACACGAGTGCCGTGACAGAACTGGTCACTGGTTAAGCTTTGCTGTCCTAAGAAAGTGGTGAACGGTCGCACAATAACAGCTGTCGAAATACCGACCGGTTTTTGACACCTAAATGACAAATACTGGTGAAAGACAAATTTTCACGATGGACAGCTTTTCTACGAACACTGTAACTTTAGTTATATAAAGTCTTTTCTTAGACGGTCACAATAAACCTCCAGCCAAACTTAACAAAAGAGTCCAAACAATAATAAACGGGATAATCGTGCCGGTAGGGGGCGCCACAATAGCCATAACTTTAAGGTCCTTGGTCATGATTGATAGCCTAAGTTTGTGCTACAGTAAGGTTAGCCTAATGTATTGTCCTGGTAACAGAAGGGATCTGAGCCCTGATTCACAACCATACGACAGACTATCGTATCGAAAACCTGACATTACGATAACCTGATTTGACTTGCCCTCAACAGCAAATAGCTGTTGGAAGAATAGCGGGCGCCGGGCGTCTATTTGGTGTAAACTGACAAAATTTTCGGGTTTTGGACTTGTGAACAGCATTGAGAAGACTCCTACGATAACAATGATTAATATTCGATACGATACGGAAGCATATCGAGTGTTTGTGAAAAAGGGGGCTGGTAGACTTCGGGATACTGTAATCAATGAAGATTTATTGGAATGTTCAACAATAGTGTACGCTGTAGTGTATATGCAATGGTGGCCCATTGGTAACGGCTGTGACTTACGAGTTGTAGGTCGTAGGTTCAAACCCAAACAGGCGCTTTACTTTGTGTAAATAATTTAATCACCACTGCTCTCAAAACGGTGAAGGAAAACACCGTGAAGAAACCGGTATGGCTTAGAACAAAAAAAAAAAATTCGAAGACATCTCCAACCCGCACTGGGACCTTGTGGTAGATTAACGGCCCTCACTCTCTCACCGAGAGGAGGCCTGTGTCCCTGCAGTGGGAACATTATAGGCTGATTATGTACATACAGTTGAGCTATTTCTCGTTAGGGCAGATCAAATGATACCTGCAAAGGGGACCACGATAAATGTGGAATGGCACAATTTCCCTACCATTACGGCACCTCCCGGTCTACTTCTTGATATGCAATGGTCTCTGTGCACCATGAAACATGAGGCTTCAGAGGCTAGTGCAAATCTTCAGTTTAAATCGATTAATCGAGTGTGATCATACCTCGCTGGGATCAGTATTTCATTCATTCATTCATTGTAGACAAAAAAACTCTAGCTACATACGTTCAAATAGTCAGTGCGAATCTAAGATCCCTATTCCATGATTTTGTCGAAAAAAATCACGCCTCTAAAAATCATTCAAAGAAAATGATTAGGTATCGCAAAAGTCCTCGAGTGACAAAGATTTTCAATAAGTATTCTTTGAGTGATGTCAGGTATATATTTCTCGCTTTCAGTTCTTTTAGTGAATATTTCAAGTATTACGTCTACGAGTACGACCTACGTCTTAGTTTATAGTTGATCTCATAAATGCTTCACAACTTTTGACAACTATTCCCAGTAAATTGAAACTTAACTAAGATGAACTTGAAACTGTCTAACTCACATAGAAAAAATATGTAATCCGCCATTTAGTGGCGGCGGCCATCTTGGACCAATTTTCTTCAAACATAGCTAAGAACACTCGCGACTAATTCACCTTTCAAACAAAAAAAAAACAAAATCAAAATCGGTTCATCCGTTCGGGAGCTACGATGCAACACACACACAAACACAGAGACAAGTCAAACTTATAACAACCCGTCGTTTTTGCGTCGGGGGTTAAAAATAGATCTTGTCCTTTTCACCAAGTGATCTAAGAGCCTGATTAATCGTACCAAGACCACACCGAATTGCAGGGTCAAAATGTCGGCAAGCAATGGTTGGTTGGTTGGTGGTTGGTTATGGTTGGTTGGTGTGCATTGTGTTGCTGCAGCTTCCTGCAGTTGCGTTGTGGCAACTACAAAATCAAGTAAAATGGTCAACGCAACGATGTGTTTACGACGTGGCCTTAGTGTGTTCGGTATCGCCCACACAGTTAATTTTGACTGTGGTCCGCGTGAATAAACTATTCATTTTATACAAATTAGCGCCCATCCACGTGTTGTCGTTGTGGTGTGTTAATTGCGTACCACACCATCAGTCACTATCTGAATCATTTTGAAGGATATTGCTAATCCATTGTGTCTAATCTTTAAATAAGTATTACAGACAAACCTGTCAACGTTTGTCATTA
This sequence comes from Amphipoea lucens, assembly GCA_947508005.1. Classification (NCBI taxonomy): domain Eukaryota; kingdom Metazoa; phylum Arthropoda; class Insecta; order Lepidoptera; family Noctuidae; genus Amphipoea; species Amphipoea lucens. The sequence continues at coordinate 18,289,168 of OX382367.1, forward strand.
GCTAGTTACCGCTTTTTTGATAACAGATGGCACTGTGCCGAAACGTCACTATTTTAAATCGCGGTGTTAAGATTCTCCTGCGAAACATGACCTCATCGGTACCTTTTGTAATAAATTGTCTTACTCTGGAGTTTTGGTTTTATTTGTATTTGCGATATTTTTGGGACATTGTACAAGTGGTCCTTCGAGCCGGATAAAGGATTGGTGTGCATTGTCTTACTCTGGAGTTTTGGTTTCATTTGTATTGATGATATTTTTGGGACATTGTACAAGTGGTCCTTCGAGCCGGATAAAGGATTGGTGTGCATTGTCATTATTGTGGAGTCAGGTTGAATGGTCAACCTGCTGCGAGTGTGGCGTCAGCACGGTCAGTGGTGAGCAGCATCAGCGGATCGTACAAGGTTGGCGCTTATGCGTATATGTACAAGGGTACACAACGGTCAGCGCTGGTGAAGCAAACAGTTCGTGTTGGCGTGAGCAGCAGCTGCGGTACGGGGGGAGAGTACCCCACATAGCATCACGACGAGCTACGTAAAAGTGAGTGATAGTGAAGTGATGTGATACAAGGAAAAACTGTGAGTACTTTAAAATATCTAAGTGACTAATTTAGACCTTATTAACTTTGAAAATTTGAATTAACAATTTGGACTTAGAATAATTTCAACAAAAGGTGAACTACGGGGAACCTATGCCCGATTTTGCAGCAAAGTATATTAAGTTCAAAGACTTGTGATTTTTTACGTGTTGTCCACGAACTTAGTATAGCGTTCCAGAACATTCAATATGGAAGCTTTGAGTAATTTACAGTTTAATTTACATTCTACTAACGAGTAACCAGTTCATACGTAGAAACTAGATTAGAAAATTTAGAAGCTAACTGGTCAGCGTTTTCCGGAACTCATATAAAAATTGTATCATCGGTTAAGTCTATTGAATTCGAAAAATCGGATTATTGCATAAAAAATGTATATGAGACCACGGAAGAATTATTTACTGATTATAAAGCAGAGTTGAAAGAAGCATTGAAGAAAATGGCATGTTCGGATAGTTTAGGTAAAGTGTCTGAATCTTCTGCGAAGGGTTCTAAAGAGGTATGTTTTGTAAAATTACCAAAGATTGAGCTGCCTAAGTTTACCGGAAGTTATTCTGAGTGGATTAGTTTTAGAGATTTATTTAAATCCTTAATACACAATAATAGCCTACTCGACGATGTTCAGAAATTACATTATTTGAAATCGCATTTGTCTGGAGAGGCTGAAGGTCTTTTGCGGCACATTCCTATTACAAGTACTAATTATGTAACCTGTTGGAGAAAATTAGAGGATCGATATAATAATAAAAAATATTTAGCGAATTGTATAATTAAACGTTTCATGAGTCAAAAAAATATTGTAACCGAATCCTCCAGCGCAGTCAAGGAGTTATTAGATACTTCTAACGAATGTTTACATGCTTTGGAGAATTTAGGTATAATGGTTGAGCATTGGGATATTATAATTATTTATATATTGAGTTTAAAACTAGACACTGAGTCACGTAAACAATGGGAGATGATAATTAGTGATTGTTCAGATGACTTGCCTACAATGAATCAATTCAAATCTTTCCTTGAACAAAGATTTCGGTCTTTAGAATTTTTAGACAACAAAGGTCAACGTCATCAGTCCAATCGTAATGTGTCAGTCAAATCTCTCCATGTGTCAACTACATCGTGTATATGTTGTCAAGATAATCACAAGCTTGCTAATTGTAAAAAGTTCGCCGGGCTCGATATGGATAAGCGTCGTAATTTTGTCCAAACCAATGGTTTATGCTACAACTGTCTAGGAGCAAATCACTCCGTATATGCATGCCGCCAGTCCACCAGATGTCATATATGTAAAAAGAAGCATCATAGTCTTCTTCATCTCAAGAATATCTCCAAATCAGATGGTGATGGTAACAAACCTGATCCAGTTGCAGAAAGCAGCGTTTCTGCTGATACTACTTCAACCCAGAGTAATTCCACTAATATTGTAAGTTGTTTTGTTAATGGTCATAGCCAAATATTATTGGCTACTGCGCTTATTGAAGCGGAATCAAAGAGCGGTACTGCTATAGTATTAAGATCCCTGTTAGACCAGGGGTCTCAGGCTTCCTTTGTGACGGAGTCCGCAGTCCAGCTCTTAGGTCTCAAAAGACTACCAACTAAAGGTTCAATTTCAGGTATAGGTGGTGATCAAGGCCAATCGATGATTTCATTGAATTCGATGGTTCTCATTAAGGTTAAATCACGCGTCGAACCTAGTTTTATTATCACTGTTAAAGCTTATGTTCTAAAGAAGCTAACAACTATTTTACCGGAAAGGAAAGTTAGGGCAAACGTTTTAACCACAATCTCGTCTTTGGCTTTAGCAGATCCTTCGTTCGATACTCCGAACAAGATTGATTTGCTTTTAGGCGCCGAAGTGTATGGCCAGATCTTGTTAGAAGGTTTAGTCAGAGGTCCACCTGGTCAGCTCATCGCACAAAGTACCAAACTAGGATGGATCTTGTCTGGTCAAGTTGGTGAAATCAACCAAAGCGAGACATGCCACAATACCGTATTCACATTGCATTCTACTCATACAGATGAGAATGCACTCCTTAAAAAATTTTGGGAAATTGAATCTGAGCCCAAGGGCGATTACAATAAGGTTTACTTGACCCCAGAAGAACAGAAGTGCGAAGATATATTTAAGGCCACGACTAAACGAGACGAATCTGGTCGCTATATTGTGCATATGCCTTTCAGGTCAAGCGATCCTGCTTGTAAATATGGTGCATCGAAAGACATCGCTCTCAAACGATTTTTAACCTTAGAAAAGCGATTTCTAAGGAATCCCGAATTCAAAGCTCAGTATTCAGCTGTTCTTAATGAGTATATCGCTCTTAATCATATGGATGTAGTACAGGATAAGGACAAAGAAGGTTCTGTGTACTTACCTCATCATGCCGTCATCCGTAACGAAAGAAGTACAACAAAGTTACGCATCGTATTTGATGCATCATGTGTAGGCAGCAACGGGGTATCTCTTAATCACGATCTACTGGTGGGGCCTCGTCTACAACCTGAGCTTCGTCATATTATCATGCGATGGCGTTGTGAACCTATCTGTCTGGTAGCGGACATCGTCAAGATGTACAGACAGATTAAGGTATGCGATGATCACACAGATTTTCAGCGTATATTATGGCGTGAAAATCCAAATGACGAAATTCAGGCGTTACGTCATTTGCGAGTAACGTTTGGAACATCCTCGGCGCCTTACCTAGCAGTAAGATCATTGCAGCAGTTAGCTCAAGACGAAGGCGCTGAATTTCCTTTAGCAAATAACCGTGTTGTTTCCAATTTCTATATGGATGACCTATTGACGGGATGTCAAACCATAGAAGAAGGAGTAGAAATATATAAGCAGACATCGGAGCTGCTTAAACGTGGGGGGTTCCAGCTCCAAAAATGGGCTAGTAACAACAGAGAATTATTAAAGTTAATTGAAGACGATGAACAAATATCACAAACACAAGGGAACATGGAACTAAAAACAGATGCTATTTCAAAAATATTAGGTTTGACGTGGGACAAAGACAATGACGAGTTCGTTTACACTATTCAACTTAAGGATCCAGATTTACCAGTGACAAAACGTAAGGTTATTTCGGACATAGCCCGACTATTCGATCCCCTTGGATGGTTAGCACCGACAATCATCACTGCGAAGGTGTTTATTCAACGAATATGGATGACTGGGATCGAATGGGACGCAGAACTGCCTGCACCATTGCTGACAGAGTGGCTTGACTTCCGGAAGAGCCTTTGTAACCTTATTAAGTTTCGTCTGCCTCGTTGGATCAACTCTAGCAAGGAGAACAAGGTGCTGGAATTGCATGGCTTTTCAGATGCGTCCAATGTAGCATACGCCGCGGTAGTATACGTACGCATCATTGATAGAGATAGACATATTCACACAACTTTGGTGACTTCAAAAACTAAGGTTGCTCCTGTTAAGCAGGTATCCATCCCGCGATTAGAGCTTTGTGGAGCTGTCCTAGTAGCAAAACTTCTTCAAGAAGTCGCTTCGACTTTAGAAATTCCCAAACAGCATTTATATGCGTGGACAGACTCATCCGTCGTATTAGCGTGGTTAAGCAGCCATCCTAGTCGTTGGAAAACATTTATCGCAAATCGTGTTTCCGAAATACTTACCATTATGGATAGAAGTCAGTGGTCACATGTGTCGTCGTCGGAAAACCCAGCGGATTGCGCATCTCGAGGAGCAAGCCCTTCTGAGTGTAACAATATGCAACTCTGGAAAAAAGGTCCAGTATGGTTACAGAATGAAATAATAGACTATAATAAAGAAAATATACAAGCAACTACGCTAGAAGAAAGAAAGATAAAAACAAAATGTCATGCAACTGCGGTAGAATACGATGATAGTTTATTTACTAGATTTTCTAAGTTCGGTAGATTAATAAGAGTTATAGCTTACTGTAGAAGATTTTTACGAATGAAGGAATTTGAACACAATAAAAATAAAGTAACTACTTGGCTAACTATAAAAGAATTAAACGAAGCTGTACTTACCTGTATAAAGTTCTGCCAACTCCAGTCCTTTAGCGGTGAAATAGAATCTGTAAAAAAGAAACGTAAACTAAATAAGGGTAGTAGACTTACCTCGTTAAGTCCTTTTCTTGATGATGACGGGATCTTAAGAGTAGGCGGTCGCTTGCACCGAGCTTCTATTCATGAGAATATGAAGCACCCCATCTTAATCCCTCATAAATCACACTTCACCAATCTTTTAATTGCGGAGGCTCACGAGAGAACTTTGCATGGTGGGCCGCAATTGATGCTCAACTTCTTAAGATCCAAATACTGGATACTCAATGCAAGGACTCTCGTTAGGCAACATGTTCATAAGTGTGTAACTTGTATTCGATATTCAACACAAACACACCAACAAATGATGGGCCAGTTACCGACGGCCAGAGTGTCTTCTCTGAAGCCATTTCAATGCAGTGGCGTAGATTACGCAGGTCCATTCAGCATCCGAACTTCTAAAGGCCGTGGTCATCACTCCACTAAAGGTTATATTTGCTTGTTTGTTTGCATGTCCACTCGGGCTATTCATCTTGAGGTGGTCAGTGACATGACTTCTCAGAGTTTTCTTGCGGCTTTTAAGCGTTTTGTAGCCAGACGTGGCCGAGTATTGGACTTGTGGAGTGATAATGGAACCACATTTGTTGGTAGTGCAAAAGAATTGAAACAGCTATTCAACGCTGAAAGGTCTATGGTAGCTTCGGAAATAGCTGATTTCCTGGCTATGAATGGTACGACTTGGCATTTCATACCTCCCCATGCTCCAAGCTTTGGAGGATTATGGGAGGCTGGTGTCAAGTCCACGAAGCATCATTTGAAGAGAATTATAGGCACCAGCACATTGACATTTGAAGAAATGACAACTGTGCTGACTCAAATTGAAGCCTGCCTTAACTCGAGGCCGATCTCTCAACTTTCTAACAATCCAGAAGACTCTTGTCCTTTGACGCCTGGACACTTTCTCGTGGGTGAACCTCTGGTAACTGTACCTGATGCAAATTATGAAAATTCATCCATTAGTAATCTGAAGCGGTGGCACCTTACGCAAAAAATGCTTCAAAATTTCTGGCGTAGGTGGTCACTAGAGTACTTGACTCAATTGCAGCATCGATATAAATGGACAGATTGCAAGCCTGAACCTGAGATTGGAGACGTGGTTCTAGTGAAGGAGGATAATCTCCCACCCGCTAGATGGCTATACGGGGTTATTACCAGTAAACATCCAGGTTTGGACAACATTACGCGCGTTGTAACCATACGGTGTAAGAATAATGAGATTAAAAGACCTGTATCTAAGTTAATTATGTTACCTGTGAACACTTAGCTATTGGTTACCATCTTATTAGTGCATTTTATATGACTACAGTTTTGTTTACACAGCATACGTGTTGTGAATTTCCATGTATTTTTTACTTGTTTGTACTGTTGTTTAATTTTTATTTTCATAAGGCAGGAACTTGTGTAGTAGATATAAGACCCTAGGATTAGAGTATAGTGGATAGCTAAACAACCATTAAATAATTTAAGTTTATATTGTTATGTTAAGGTTGATGGACAGAGTCGTCCATGGTGGGCGGAATGTCTAATCTTTAAATAAGTATTACAGACAAACCTGTCAACGTTTGTCATTAGCTAGTTACCGCTTTTTTGATAACAGATGGCATTGTGCCGAAACGTCACTATTTTAAATCGCGGTGTTAAGATTCTCCTGCGAAACATGACCTCATCGGTACCTTTTGTAATAAATTGTCTTACTCTGGAGTTTTGGTTTTATTTGTATTTGCGATATTTTTGGGACATTGTACACATTGCTTGATATGTTCGAAAAATTTGTCTGCTTAACAACGTAAATAACGTAATGAATGTTGTTGAACGTATATGAACTTATGGGTGGGTTACTTAGCCGGGTAGTAGCCGCGGTACGTTACACATACATACCTAAATAATTTTTTTTTATGGATAGGAAATCATCAAATTACCCCTCCCGCTTTGGGTGGAGCGGAAGGGAGTATCAGACTCTTACTGACTAAAACCCATCTGTGTTCCTTCCTTAGCCCTTTATGTTCTGGAGTAGCGGTAACCCTTTCGGACAATCCCACACATAACACTACGTTAACTACAAGAAAAGATATACGTAGGTAACTCAAATGATAATAACTCAAGCAAGACCGAATAACTTTTCCATATTCCTATGGGTACAGGTACGGCCAACTCAAACCATTCTAAGCAAAATGGAACTATCTGAATCCTTCGGAAAAATCGCTCCAAAAATTGTTGACATCGAGACAGCTCCAATTACACAAAAACCCATCTGATTCTGATTGCAAGTTATACAATATCTCCGACCCTTTTTTCCGCAAGGTTGGCAATACGGCTCGTAGATACGATTTTTACTCTGAGGTTGGTCAATTGTTGTTTTATTTCATTAGGTGCAATAACAGAAAAAAAAATAAGAAAACATTTATAACTATGATATAAGAATAAATACATAACATGCTTATTTTTTATCACCATCCAAATTTTTACAGGCTGTTCTACCCATGAATATGAACAACTTTCACTATGGGACCAACTCTGAAATCACGAAAACAAATCTGCTGTTTCATACAAAAGTTCAATAGGTACCTACCTACTTGACCAAAATGTATGAAACAGCAGATTTTTTTTTTCGTGATTTCAGAGTTGGTCCCGTGGTGAAAGTTGTTCATATTCATGGGTAGAACACCCTGTAAAAATTTGGATGGTGTAAAAAAAAATAGCATGTATACATACAAAGGTACAAAAATATATTAAAAAAAAATAGTTACGAGGGTTTCTTATTTATGAAACCCTACAACAACTGAATTCTGAGACGAATCTGCCAACTTCTTGTGTATGTGTAAATATCTCCTCCATTTTTGTTTGACAAGGCCTGTTTGCCTTTAAGAGTTGTTATCAAATAATAAGATTATGATTGGGTTGACGATGTACTTCAAAATCGCGGGTAACAGCTGGAGACGCACGGAACCGAGAAGTACGGCAGAAGAAAGGGGAGACATATGCCCAACAGTGGGCGATTTCTGGCCGAAATTATGAAGGTTATGATGGCAACTTATGATGATTATGAAGGAACTAAGTATAAACTTTTGCTATATAAAGTACCTGAGGGGTAATTGCGTAAGACACTATCAGTAAGCAATGGGTTTCATTTTGACAGTTCAACAACATTCATTGCGTTATTTACGTTGTTGAGCAGACACATTTCTCGAACATACGAAGCAATGGATTAGCAATATCCCTCAAAATTTATCAGGTTGTGATTGATAGTGTATTACGAAATTGGGTTGTGCTGTGATAATTACTTTAAAAAACTTCGCAAGCAAAAAGGCTGACTCTAAAAAAAACAACTGACTTCAAAAAAAACACTACAAAGTGATAAATAACTTTAATTTCGGAAGTCGGTGTCGTTGGTTCCGCATTTTCGTTTGACACCGACTTCCGAAAATAAAGTTATTTATCAGTTTGTAGTGTTTTTTTTTTTTTGAAGTCGGTTGTTTTTTTTTTTTTGTAAAAAGTTTTTATTTTTAACCGACTTCAAAAAAAGGAGGAGGTTATCAATTCGACTGTATTTTTTTTTTTTTTTTTTTTTTTTTTTTTATGTTTGTTACCTCATAACTTGCGACTGGGTGAACCGATTTTCATGATTCTTTTTTTATTCGAAAGCTGGTGCTTCCCGTGTAGTCCCATTGTCACCATTTCAATATCTGATAATGGGATCTTAGAGAAATCGAGGGCAACCCTCGAATTTTATAGGCTCACTTATTGTTTTTCGCATGTTTTATGAAGTATCTTGTGTATTTGCGTATGGTTGTCACCATCTCAGGTAGCTGGGCTGATGATGGAAGGTACAACTCCTTAACAGTAAGAAGTTACTCGAACAGGAAAGGACTGGTTTAGTAAATTGTTTTGATGTTTGATAGGGCATTTGCCACATTTGGTCTCATGATCATCAAGTCATGATCTGATGCTGCAGTCAGGATAGTCTGCAGAGTACCTAACTCCTCGACAACTAACAGCAGATATATCGTGTTTAGGCTCATTGAAAAGGGCTCGATGTGTGGATAAACGTACTGTTAATGAGGAACACCGAAGTACATAAAGACCTGATGCTGAAGCCAGGAGCATCAGAAAAAGTACCAACTTTGAAATTACAGCACCGTAGTCGTGTTTGGGCTCATTTTAAACAGGACTAAATTTTAAGTTCAATGTAATGTTGACATAAGTCTGGCCTGATGCTGCAGCCAGAATTATCAGCATCTAGTCTAAAAGCATCAGGTCAAGATTTGATGATGGGATCCTGGAGAAATCGAAGGAACTCTTCAAATATTATAGGCACACCTATAGCGATTTGGGTATTTTTTATAGTAACTCGTGCATTTGCTCTCGGAAAGCACTATTTGGTGAAGTGGAACTGATGATGACCACAGATGGCCATCGGAAGTACTCAATAATATCTAAGTATTTCACGGGTTGCGATTCGATTACTTTAATATGGTTGCTAAGCAATTTATGCTCGTCACAATGTGAATGGTGATATGGAGCTGATGGTGGACCTGGAGAACTCCTCAACAATTAACTTCCCTGGATCGGGAAAAGCAATATTTTGTTTGTAAAAGGCGATAATCACTAGGCTATTGTAACTTAGATAAATTATAAGCAGACCCACTAAAAAGCGTGAAATAAAAACTTTTTAAGAAAAAAAAACCGACTTCCAAAAAAACACTACAAAGTGAAAAATAACTTTATTTCGGAAGTCGGTGGCAAAAAACTAAAATACAGATCCAAAGACACCGACTTCCGAAATAAAGTTATTTTTCACTTTGTAGTGTTTTTTTGGAAGTCGGTTTTTTTTTCTTAAAAAGTTTTTTTCACTTTTTAGTTGTACCTACCCCACACAAATTCAATTACCACTAGTGCATTCGGATATCTATGAGTGCATTGAAGAATTGAAGACTAGAAGAATCATCAAAACTCGCATAGAAATGCCGGAGATGCAGTACATTTATGCATATAACTTCGTACATAAGAATAATTACCTAATGTATTATATACTAAAACCTTACTGAAAGTATGCAGATCACAATAGTGAAAGAATTATCAAAAATGGTTCATTAGTTTTAGAAAATCGCGGACATACAAACATATATACGGGTCGAAAACAGACCTCCTTTTTTGAAGTCGCTTAAAAAATGCTTAGGTATTCATTTAAAAAAAAAACTTAAGTTACGATTATTAGTAACCAAACAGTTCAACTGCAAAATTGCAAACCGTGTTAATAAATTGGCTACTTTAGTACCCCGGTAAGCTGAGAAACGGTCTCCATTTCACAGGTCGTGGTCACCAACTTTATCGAGGGTATCGACCTCTGAACAGCCAATAAATATGCACTTACGGCTTGTTTTATTTATGGGTTTTAATAAATACAGGGTAACAAAAGTGGGAACATTATAGGCTGATAATGCATTATTTCTCTACTAGCAGCGCCCCGTGGTTTCACCCGCATAAGTTTCCCGTGGGAATATCGGAATAAAAACTATCCAATGTCCTTTCCCGGGGACTCAAACTATCTTTATGCCAAAGGGGTTTGAAGGTTTTGGCCCTAAAATCAGCCGCCATTTTGATTTTTTTTTCAGAATCGCGGTGCACAACAAAAGTTATATATTTAGATAGAGGACACTTATACAAACAAAAAATGTTATATAACATAATATCCTAAAGCGTCAGGTTTCGGAGTTATTCACCGAAATATAAGTCGAAAACAACAAGGATTTTTTTGTTTTTTTTTCCCTCCAGGTAAGCATATTGAACTATTGAGGTAATAGAAACGTTATGAAACCTTTATGGAGACGAAACAAATGAAGAATAGACATTTTTTAAATAAATAATTAAACACGGCAATTTATAGTTCGTTGTTTTAATCCCAGAGACTAATCTGACAAGTGTATCAAACTTATATACTAAAAAAAAACGAAAACACAAAAGACTTAAATGTCAGATTAGTCTCTGGGATTAAAAAACGAACTATAAATACATACATACATACATAATTAGCCTATAATGTTCCCACTGCTGGGACACAGGCCTCCTCGGTGAGAGGGAATGGGCCGTAATCCACCATGCGGGCCCAGTGCGGGTTGGCAGATGTCACATGTCTTCGAATTTTTGGTTCTAGGACATGCCGGTTTCCTCACGATGTTTTCCTTCACCGTTTTGAGAGCAGTGATGATGAAATAATTTACACAAAGTAAAGCGCCTGTCTGGGTTCGAACCTACGACCTACAACTCGTAAGTCGCGGCTGTTACCACTTGGCCACCACTGTTAGCCGTTTTTAATTATTTATTTTAAAAATGTCTATTCTTCATTTGTTTCTTCTCCATAAAGGTTTCATAACGTTTCTATTACCTCCATAGTTCAATATGCTTACCTGGAGGGAAAAAAGACAAAAAAATCCTTGTTGTTTTCGAATTATATTTCGGTGAATAACTCCGAAACCTGACGCTTTAGGATATTATGTTATATTATATTTTTTGTTTGTATAAGTGTCCTCTATCTAAATATATAACTTTTGTTGTGCACCGCGATTCTGAAAAAAAATCAAAATGGCGACCGACCTTAGGGCCACCCTCCATACAAAAATCTTCTAACCCCTTTCATTTAAATCAGTTCAGCGGTTTCAGCGTGAAGAGGTAACAGACATGCAGACACATTTTCGCATTTCATGGATTAGTATAGATATGACAGCATGTTAGTTAAATTGATCAGCTTTTCAAAAACCGGGTATTGGTTAGCTATAGCCCGAAAAAGAACAGTCAAGCTGCTGTCTCACGACACTGTAAACATTAGTACAGTGTAAACCCCGCTTTAGTGCAAAACGTCTGAAAAGGGAATCCTCTTCGAGAAAAATGGCGATATTTTCGAACGATTGTTTTGATTAAAAATATGTCAAAATGGCCACTAAACGGTTGGACCACTTAGCTAACAAGAAATATGTGAACAATGTTTGTTCCTTTCAATTCCTCTTCACTCCCCCATGTTCATTCACGTTCCTCCAGAATCCCCATTTGCTTTTTGAGAAGTGTTGTTATATATCTAATACTAGCTGTGCCCACGACTTCGTTCGTGTGGATATCTAAAAACAATAATATGTCTCTTTACTAATTATTTTTCTTAAATAAAAGTACCATAAGTTACTCCTTATAACATCACCTATCTGTCAGTGAAAGTTCCGTCAAAATCGGTCTAGCTGTTTCGGAGATTAGCCGGAACAAACAGATTGAAATTTAAAAAAATGTTTTTCCATATGAGTAACATTATATACTATCATACTCATTTCATATGCATTTAGTAAAAACCTGTTATTATGACATTACAAACAGACACTACAATTTTATTTATTTGTATAGATTGATTAAATAAACTGTAAATGGGACTCAATTGAAGTGAAAAGAGCCTCAGTCATTTGTCTTTATGTCTGTCCAAATACTATTAAAGTGAATGAGACGTACTAAGCTAAGTGGAGTTTCATAAAAGAATTTCGCCAGAAATAGGTACAGACGCCAGCAGATCAAGCTACCCGAAACTGTCATATTTTCCCAATCAACTTTCAACCTTATGCTTTAGCGATAAAGTTGAAAATCTATTGCAGAAATTTGACAGATTGTAGTAGCTTGATGTGCTGGCGTCTGTACTAAGCAAATATACGTTACGTCGATCAATTTTGATGTGAAAGGGCCTCAATCATTTGCCTTTATGTCTGTCCTTTATAAATACTACTAGCATCAGCCCGTGACTTCGTCGGTGGAAAATTTCGGTCCTCGACCCACCCCGTCGCATCGAATTACTTCGTTTTTGGTCAGCGTTCTTTCTGACATTTTTGAAGTGAAACTTCTTTGCGCACGCATGACTTGGGGAGTAAGCTGGCGAACGCGTGACGTAAGCGTTACGAAAAGTGTGATCGGGCGAGGCGAACGGGAGTTGAGTGGAGGATATAAGCAAGAGAAAGCAGTGCGCGCGTACATTTTCTTTCTCTCTTCCCCTCATAGCCAAATACGTTTGAAGTTTTACTTCAGTCGTGTGGTCATAAGCACACTCAGTTTTTATTTTTTATTTTTGCTCGGCTCTTCAATGTCCTAGCGTGATTTTAAGTAGCTTAAAGCCTTCCTCAAGAATTGGACTATCGAACGCAAAAAAAGAGTTTTTCAAGTCTGACTTATAGTTCCAGAGATAATGCGTTCAAACAAACTCTTCAGCTTTATTTTTAGTACTATAGCTGTGCCCGCGGCTTCGTTTGCGCGCATGACGGAAAACGTTTTAATTTTTATGTACGGAACGTTAATTCTTTTAAAAAAATAAAAGTAGCCTAAGTTACTCTTTATTACATCAGCTATCTGCCAGTGAAAGTCCCGTCAAAATCGGCCCAGCTGTTTCAGAGATTTTCCAGAACAAACAGACAGACAGACAAAAATTTTAAAAAATCTTATTTTGGTATATGTCCGTATATACATCCATATATAATATATATATATCCGTGTATATATCCGTTATATGTATGTAGGTATAGATGTATAGATATAGTATACAAAATTATGAGAATGAGACATTTGCCATTCTAAGTGGAGTTACATAAAAGAGTTTCACCAGAAATACTAAACAAATACTTACACATTATGTAGTGAGATCTTAACACAACATCTGCTTGGCACTTACTTCCCCAAAAATACTTTATTAGGTTAGGTACGCTGGTAACGCAAGCATTTGCCAGGTTTGGCCTCGCAATCCAGCCATATAAGAAACGGATCCTCAGACATATTTTTCTTACATTTATACCTACTTGATTAAGATAAATTCCAAAAAAAAAAACCGGCTAAGTTCGAGTCGAACGAGGGGTTCCGTACCACACTGTTAAAAACGGGGTCGGACCCGTGCTTCACCTAGTGTCTTCACCTGGGTGAAGCATGGAGACTTCGGTTCTGTGATCGGGTCCCGTGCTCCAACTGATGACGTTATTGTACAATGATGCAGTAAATTGTCTTCCCTATATGATTCAAAAGATCTAAACAATTATTTAACGGCAGTGAATTTATAACATGTATGTATGGGGGTGTGTTTGTGTATAATTAGTTTAATTAAAATTATTATTTTCTTATATTCAATTTCATCTGTTTAGCCTCTTCCCAACTACGTTGGGGTCGGCTTCCAGTCTAACCAGATGCAACTGATAATAATAATAATAACCCCATCGCCGTATCTCTACATTGACGTCGTGGTGGGGCTTGCGCGCTCCGAACTCTAGGCCTTGCCGGAAGAGTTTACTTTGCCGGAACAATTACTTGACTGTACTCTATCATCAGTTGGAGCACGGGACCCGATCACGGGACCGTAGACCCCGTGCTTCACCCAGGTGGAGAAATTAGGTGAAGCACGGGTCCGACCCCGAAAAAATCACGTTTCTTTGATTTTTAACTTTATTTTGATTATTTTTTGTTATAACGGCAATAAAAATACACACTCTGTGCAAATTTTAACTGTTACGGTTCATGAGATACAGCGCGCTGGCAGACAAACAGGCAGCGGAGGCTTAGTAATAGGGTTCCGTTGGCTCCCTTTGGGTGCAGAACCCTAAAAAAGCACTTGGGTAATAATGAAAACCAACCCCACTCTCCCACAACCTGGGCAATGTAACACAGCCCTAACGACGTGTACCTAAGTACCTACATATGACGTCCTTGCAACAAACACCAGGTGTCGCTAATAAGGATTTATGTTACGACCAGAACATTCTTACAATGAACTGGGTTTTATGGCAGCCTTGTCAATTTATTCCATCAAGTTATTGCTAGTCTAGAGATGACCCTATTACTTTATAGGGGTAATGTAAAATGTAAAAATGTATCATTTTGTAAAAGGGCGAAGGCTGTCCTGAAATACAGGCCTAGAGCTTAGTTTAGGCACCAGACTCCCACAATATTAAAATGTTATTTGACTCTGATACCATATAATATGTATTTTGTAATAATTTTGTGGTGAGAAATAAATAAATCTTATCTAATGTACGAGTATCAGGGAATGCAGTGGCTAAAAAAAATATTGGGCTTTATGTGTTGAAGAAGATTTTTGAGTACGGTTGGTGGCACAAAAAGGGCTGTCAAATCTGCCCTAATAACAGAAAAAATACATACATACAGATGAACATATTTATACTATACAGTCCTTTCATGGTTATTACCCGACTACGGTGAAGCAAAAAGGAGGGTTATGAATTTGACCGGTGTGTATGTATATTCTTCTGTTCCCTCATAACTTCAATAGTCCTAATAATAATTTGACAAATGAGGTATCGTTAGAAGCGTCTTGATTGTCCGCTGGTTATAGGCTATGTGACGTCACACTAAATTCAATATGGCGCCCTCTAGAGGACATAAAGTAGTGAATTTAAAAATAAATATTTTTGGATGGTGCCTTGTGGGGTATCAAATGAAAGAGTTTAATTAGCACATCTTCTATACTAATATTATAAAGAGGTAAAGTTTGTAAGTTTGTATGTTTGTAAGTTTGTATGTAGGGGGTAATCTCTGGAACTACCAGTCGGATTTGAAAAATTCTTCTTGCATTTGATAGCGCAATTCTTGAGGAAGGCTATAGGCTATTTAACATCACGCTATGACCCTTAGGAGCCGAGCAAAAAGAAAAAAAAGTCAAAAAGAACGTTAAGTGATAGCGCGGGCGGGTGATGCGATACGACGGGGTGGCTCGGGGGAAACAAGAAGTTTCACGCGAACGAAGTCGCGGGCTGAAGCTAGTTAAAAAAATATAAATATTACTGAAATAAGTCCCAAAACAATTAAATAAACAAAAAAGTTTATAAACTAAAACCCGACTACTGAAAAGGATGAAACAAGAAAGTACCTTCCCGTGGTCGCATGCTACCATAACTTATACGTACGTTAGCACAGCGGCATGCGACCACGGGAAGGTACTTTCTTGCTTCATCCTTTTCAGTAGTCGGGTTTTAGTTTTAAACTTTTTTTTTTACGTATGAGTTTGCGTCACTGTCTAAATCACAGCGATCTCTATTGACGTTATAATAATGTTCTGTTGGGTGGCAGCCACTGACATTGTCTGACAAAAGACCTAGAGAAAAGGAAGAAAGATCTTTATCTTCGTTAAAATAACATTGCTATTGGTTTGCTGCTGTCAGAGATAAAATATCTGTGAAAAGAGAAAAAGAAAGACAATACTTTTATTTACGGTAAACATGACACATAAAAAAAAAACACAAAAAAACAAGTTTCCCAACTTGTTTTTTTGTGTTTTTTTTTTTTTAAGTTGGGAGAAAACATGCGTCACATCCACGCAAAACGGCCATCGCTTAGCTGTAAATGGACTGTGACCTCCTCCATTTTTGAAGTCGGTTAGGTAAGTAAAAATAAGAATTCTTCAAAGGAATTGTCGAAAAAAAAGCGCATAACATAAATCAAGAGGACCTAGACAATGTGCCAGTGAGTGTGAGCAGTGGTGGACTTACGACTTGTAGGTCGTAGGTTCGAACCAAGACAGGCGCTTTACTTTGTGTAAATTATTCCATCATCACTGCCCTCAAAATGGTGAAGGAAAACATAGTGAGGAAACCGGCAGGACCTAGAACCAAAAAAGTCACAAGTTTTTCAATAATTTCATTCAGAACAAAAACAATACATAACTGTATTCTATTCTATTCATTCTTTTATTTTTTTATTATCACTACAAAAGTACCCTCAGACTAAACACTCTATCTCAGATAAGAACAACGTGCAAAGAAAACAGTCTGTCACAATAGTGTTGTACAATCGTAGAATAGTGCTGTCCTCAATTCCGTGTTTGCACAACAATTGAACTGTACAATTTCATTACGGGAGCGCACGCGATGTTTGTCGGTCGTGACAGTCCTAGTCTTGGAGTTGAGTGACTTTTGTTTTAGCTTGAAGTGCATCTATTTGAGTTGGATTTATTCTATATCAATGTTGTCTCAGCAAACGAAAATTATAGAAAGGAAGAAGAAAAATTATTTTATTGGCGTTACAGCAAAAAAAAGATTCCCTATCCATTTGCATAAAATTTTAAGACCTAATATAACTTGGCATACTTTTGTTTCTCCTAATTATATTTTCTCATAACATTATTTACGCATAACAGCTTACGCATAATTTTTTTAAGCATAATTTCTCTAATCATAATAATGATTAAGCATAACATTCTAAAGCATACATTTAGCATGCTCGTTTTATCTCTAACGACGTCAGGTCGATGGAGCCCCGCTGCGCGGGGCTCCTATTTCTGTCTGCGAGGTTTAAAGGAACCTAACCAAACCGAACCTCGGGGTGCCCCTGAAGTCGTTTAGTATTATGCGAATTAAATTTATGCCAAAACACATTAGCCTTTAAGATAATTATGCCAACATAAACTGTATGCCAAAAAAAAATGGCAAAGTATTATTATGACAAAACAAATTATGCCAAAGTATATTAGGAAAAAGAACATTATGCGAAAAGAAGGGATCCACAAAAAATAGCACTAAGACTATAAAAAACAGTAAACATAAATTATAATGCCAAAAGGGCCTCAGCTCAGCATAATGCCAAATGACAACACAAGGTGACCTGACGCTGATTGTCAGCTGCAACCCATGAGTGTCATACGCTAGAATAACAAACACATAGGGAAGTGTGTGTCCGTTATAACAAACTAGCTGACGCAGCGAACTTAGTACCGCCTCAGAATCAAAAATTTTGTGTTAACATATTAATATTATAGTATTATTATTAACATATTCATAAAAAACCCGTTCCATACTAAAAGTATGAGAAAATGAAATCTAAATTATTTTTATGTTGCTTGTAAAATAAGCTGACAAAAAAATCAGAATGATTGTATGTATATTAGTAGGTATGGTTTTTATTATAAAAAAAAGAAAATTTTTAGAGGTATCTTCATATTTTTTTTCTATTGTATCAAATGAGTTACATATATCAAGTTTTCAACTCACTATCTACCTAGCATATATATTATGAAGAATATCATATATTTTCTGATTTTGTTAACTGTAGTTAATCATATACTTTTATTGCTTCTAAAACTTGCGTTTTTTGCGTTTAGGTCCTGTAATCCCCTTAACAAACTACTGAAACAATCGTTATTAAATTCGACAGACAGGTAAACCTGGAGAAGGACATAAGCTACTTTTTATCATAGATCCCAGACAAAGTCGCCATCAACATGTTTCCGTCATGTTCCATGTCACCCTCGTCGTGTTTTTTACCTAAATATTTTTGTCGGAAAACTAGTTTCCGTACTCCGGATATTGGGAGCGAATTATTTACTTATTTTATTTACATAGCTGCTCTGTTAGATTTTTTTACATCATGGAGGTAGTTTACCAAATTGATTTTTTTTATTGACTAAACAGGATGCATTTCGAGCATTTAAACATTTGAACTTTTTTTATTAATACGTGAGTAGGTACGAAGTCGTATGGAAGTGATTCTGAATTCAATGTTTATTATTATTATTTATTATAAATAAAATACCTACTTTGATTTGACCGAATGATCACGTACCTATTTGAAAAATATAAAAGAACTGGCGACCCACCCCTGCGCATAAACATCGAGATTTTTTTACTATACTGTAAATTTAAAATTGATTAATATACATATAAAGCTTTCGAAACAAATTCTCTAAATGATGGTGAAAACCGCTATAAAATTCGTTGCGCAGTTTAGAAGAACAACGTGGTTGCACAGACAGACTTGAAAAGTGACATTCATTTACACGAGTAGTATGTCTAATCTGCATTCGCGATTTAGTTGCCAAAAATTTAAACAAATATGAGTTAATGGAAAAATAACTTTAAATCCTACACAATAAAGTTCAGTTTACGCTACAACTTCAAACATTTTTATAACGTTTTCAATAGTCCTTGTCACTCTGAAATCAACTTAAAAACATTAAAATAAAGTTGATATTTGTTTAACTTGAAATAATATTAATTTGAAACACAAGTTTGAATAGACATTAGATAATTCGACAAATATCAGTACATATTCAACTGAACGCAAGAAAACATTTTTTTTTTTTCTTTCAATAAATTGTTAAATATTCAAATTATTTAACTTTATTAGTGATGAAAACAAAATATTAAAATACGACTCAATAATAAGTCTTAATTAAGTAAGGCCCCTAAAAATTTCATCAGGACCAATAAATTAACGAAATCACGTGATTAAAATTGACAGAAATAATTTCATTAAGCATGTTTCAATTTTCATTCAAAAACTCAAACATAATAATCGTTAAGAAATTATTTTCGTGTCGAAGGACGAAACGCGTCCTGATTCATACTTTATCGATTTTTTTTCTGAATATCGTAGTGTAGAGATGCGGACAAATCGACTATCGATATTATTTATCGATACTTGCTGGTGGTGAGAAACCTAAGTCCCTTTCCTCTGATTTACGACCACAGGCAGTGCTAATAAAATTTTCTGTAAGTATCGAAATTATTTGTCCGAGCTTTCTTTCGAAATATGCTTGGTCAGTGGAATGTTTCATTATAATAGAAAGAGACATCCATATTTTTATACCACCACCTTAAAAGTCACGCCGCCTCTAGGGCCAAGCGGGGAGCCTAAGAAAGCAGTCACGTGCATCGTTCAAGGTATCATCATCATCATTTCAGCCGAAAGACGTCCACTGCTGGACATAGGCCTCCCCCAAGCACCTCTACTTCGATCGGTTCTGTGTTTCTCGTATCCAACGAGTTCCTGCGGCCTTCACAAGGTCGTTGGCCCACTTTGTAGGAGGCCTTCCTACGCTACGTCTTCCGGTACGTGGTCGCCAGTCCAGAACCTTTTGGCCCCATCGGCCATCTGTTCTGCGAGCAATGTGCCCTGCCCACTGCCACTTATGAATACTTCAATTTGTTATATGTTGTCGATGTATTTTTTTCCAAAATATAACTCGGTGTATGTTTATTTATATAAACAGCTGTAATTTAGAATTAACAGGTTAACATAGCCACTTCAAATATTGAAATGAGCTTAGTAACACCGGCGAATTTTAACATAACCTAACATTTTTTATCGTGTTTTAATTTTGGGCGCAAGGGGTAATGGCGAACACGCTAGGCGTTCGATATTACCCCCCAATTATTAATTTCTTATTCATTTTTATCCAATTTATGGATTAATTCGTAGGTACTTCAATATTCATCATTATTTTCGACACAAACCGCACATCACTAATCGTTATAAAATGGACTCCGCTTCATAATATGCTTACATATTTTGAGGGACACACAATATACTCTCCCTCATACATTTTGGCTATGGAGGAACATAATTACATTGACAAATGCGGAGTGTGCCGCCGTCGGTCACAATGACAAGTGGGTGATGTTTTTTATGTGACAACACCTTGTGGCTGGTCCATGTTATCTGACTGGAAGATGATAAGAGTTGAGTTTATGGCATTCGTCTTTTTATGAGAGCAGTCGTGGCCCAGTGGCAACGGCCACGACTTACCGAGTTGTAGGTCGTAAGTTCGAACCCAGCGAGGTGCTTTACTTTATGTAATTTATTTCATCATCACTGCTCTCAAAACGATGAATGAAAACATCGTGAGGAAATTCGAATTTTTAGATCTAGGTTCTAAAAATTCGAAGTCATGTGACATACACATATAAAAAAAATAATTTGGGGCGCATGCCTCGCTCTGTCTGGATGCACCAAATGGAGCTTGCTCACGGAGGGACGAGCATGCCGCCTGCATGGTCGAGCAGTCAAAATTTTGCTCGACCATACGCGAGCATTTTGCAGTTCTGTGTGCGCTGACCCTTAGAGCCCACTCCCTCTTACAGAAAGGAGGCCTGTGTGTCATAGGCTATTTGCTATGTTTTTATGGTCATTATTTCCAGTCAGGTGCGTAGGTAGTACTTGCTGCCAGCGCGTGCGCGCGTGTCTGGCCAGATGTATGATGTGATGCAAAGTTTCTACCCCTGTTGAAAAAAGGTGTGAATGTATAGTATGTAAGGTCCGGCCGCATTAAATTTGGCAAATATGTAAACAACAATGGCCGCTCGAAATTGAATAAAATTGATATACAAGAACATTTATTTTAAGTAATGTTTATTTTCGTCTAAATCTCCGACCTAAATAGACGAAAACAAACATTACTTGCTTGAAATAAACGTTCTTATAATATCGATGTTATTAAATTTTGAGCGGCCATTGTTGTTTACATCTTTGGCAAAATTAGCGCGGCCGGACCTTAGGTATGTAAGTATTCTTGTATTTATCATTGGGTGATCTAGTAGGTACTCGTTTTCTTCATACAAAAATATGTCGTTTCGCTTTTAGTGTAAGTTTACAATAATCCCCTCCCACCGGGCTGCTATTTGAGATTGAATATACCAAAAATCATATTTTTATTACAAGTGTTTTAAACATAATAGAAATAACAAAAAAATTAAACCTCCGAAAAAACTGAAAAGCAAAAAATAAAAACCTTTTTTATTTTACCCTAATAAATAAGTTCTTAAACTAATGCAAGTATACCTAACTAATTTTGAGTCGGCGCCAAACAAGCAACTTAATATCGTTGCGAGTGATCGTGCGGAGAGCGCATTTTTTTTTGTTTGGAACTGGAGATTTCACGTTTCATTATTAATTTGATTTGGTTATTTCTTTAAATTTAAGGTATTTTAGTGATCTTTGTTCATTGATCTACTTTTTTTTCTGGCCGGCACTTTTATTTTTGGGTACGAAATGAATGATGTCCTAACTAAAACAGTATAGGTACCTATTCACGGAGTTCATCGGTAATGCTAACATTCTTCTTAAAATGGCACTATTATTTTAGTCTGTGGTTTAGAGACGAGGTACGCCACGATATATTAGGGTAAGGTTTTTGTGCAAAGTAATTAATGGACCCGCATAATTATTACCTACTGTGATTCCAAGGTAGTTTTAAGTATACTGTGTAGAACATTAAGTTATATAACGAACCTGGGTTACCGTGATAAGGAATGATTTGCATTATCTACTCTGCTTTAGTAATTTACTTAGTCTCAGGTGCTTTGGGGTGACTTATTTTTGAATGGGGAACTTTCCGAACGACCTGACTTACGAGTAGTGTAAGTCAGGGCCAAGACTATTGAGCTACCACTGCTCTCAATTATTGAAGTGTACAAAGTTGTAATAAAGCATAACTTCATTTATTATGATTGTTTTACCTGTTGTGGTATAGTAATTTTATTTTAGGTGCATCGTCCTCACATGTTATTATACAGGGTGAAATTGAAAACATGCGACAAATCGAAATGGGACATTGTACTCATCATTATACTCATCATCATTTATGTTCGCATAACTCGTCAAAATGTAGGGAACAGCTGATTTTTTTTTTCGCGATTTCAGGTTTGGTCCCATAGTAAAAGTTGTTCATAATGATGAGTACAATCTCCCTTTTTGGTTTGTCGCATGTTTTCAATTTCAACCTGTATAATTAATGTACCCATGCAAAATATTGTACCTAAAACATTTTAAAAGAGTAACGGTGGAATTTCTTGCCCATTCTTCTCCATACGAAAACTACCTTTTGGAATGGGCGACTAGAATCAATTCTATTTTAAGATAATTTTTGACGTTCAAAAGAGCCTTTTATGTGCCTATTTGAAATAAATGCTTTGACTTTATGACGCTAAAAAATATAGACAGATCCTTTTAACCCATGGAGCCAATTTTGAACACCTAATTACATGAACAAAAATTTGTTATAACCATCGTACAATAACTTAAACTAATCCCTCTTTGAACGGTAACGTACCGTTATCGTCACAACCCAGGAGCTCGCAATTAACATCCAAATGTCCTTCGGAAAGTTCTCGAAGTCTCGTTCGCACGACACTTTCGCGGTAATAAAATCACGGGCTGTCTAGAATGAAACTCTGGTACTTTAAGAAGTAACAAAGTTTAGAGCGCGACACCGGCTGCCGGAAGAACGTGAGATGTAACATAAAACCGTCACGTTTTAAAACCGGAACGGCCCAGTGGGTACGGTTCTTTAAAGGGAATTTTGAACTTTTTGGACGTAACAAAATTGGACCGCTAATCTCTTTGGGCCGTGATGTGTGGCTACGCGTAGCCGCGACGTGCTACGAACTACGTGGTTGCTACGCATAACGTAGCGTGTTGACTACGAGAAAATTTTTTTGTTCTGACCTTCAGTCAAACGTAGTTTAATAATTCATGAGATAATATATCTGTATGAAAGCCTTGTTTAACGTCATAATGTAAAAAAATACCAAGCAATAATTCTTAGATCAAATGTTTTGTCACTTGGCAGCAAAGGCAAATCCATACTATCCATCCATACTAATATGATAAATTCGAAAGTAACTCTGTATGTCTGTCTGTATGTTACCTTTCACGCCTAAACCACTGAACGGATTTAGATGAAATTTGGTATAGAGATAGTTTGAGTCCCGGGAAAGGACATAGGATAGTTTTTATCCCGATATTCCCACGGGATCAAAACTTACGCGGGTGATACCGCGGGGCGCTGCTAATACTACATATGCCAACAAAAACTAACATACCCTCCATTTTCCCACTAAAATACAGAAATCGTCCTCCTAAATCTTCTATACAAAAAGTCGATTTTAAACACTACCCATACCCAAAAAAAGGCCATTTCTAAAAGGCCACAGTATAATAATTTACGAACAAATGACGCGGACGGTCGGTCAGCAAGAAACAATTGAAATGCTTAGGGTAGGGTCACACTATCTGTTGACCACGCTCCGCCGGGTTCACACGACGGGAAATTAGGGCTCGAACCCATTAGCTGGTTGATGATGGTGTTAATGAGATTGTCCATTGAAAGTGGACGACCCTGGACGTGTGTACTTAGTTTGTATGGCCGAGCATGACTTGAATGGATAGTTAAATAGAGTTTGGGATAGAGCGATTTTTGCTTAGGTATTTAGTGCTTGTGGTCAGTTATGTGGTTTTTTGTAAAGAGAACATGAAACGTTCAGTTTAAATGTAAAGGTTTTTTAGGCATAGAATAGAATACTCTTTATTATGTACACCATATAAATTACAGACATAAATATAGAAACTTTACAATGGGTGACACAATGGGCGGTCTTATCGCTAAGAGCGATCTTTTAAAGACAACCTTTGGATGGATTAAAAACGGGAAGGACAGACAAATACTGTTGGTAGTCTGTGGTGTACCATTTACACAATACAAATGTGGTGGTGGTGGTGCATGTGGTCGGTTTACGGCTTACACACGCAAATTAAATAAACATCATCATAAATATCTGAAAACTGAGGATACCAGGTGTTTCAGGATGTCAATTTTAATATATAACATACATTCCTAACATAAGGTCATGTGTGTATTTCACCCCGAACGGTGAGCCTAAGGAAAACAATGGTTGCCGCCAGATAACAAAAAATAAAAGCCCTTGACACCCGTCTACCAATGTTTTCCAATATTTCAAAACGATACGAAATAAAACCGTGTACATCCCGAAGACAGCCGAACACATCCGAAGCGGTGTCGGTTACGGTAACAGTGGCGCGAATTCAATGGTTTTTTCCCATCTCAAAAATGCCCAACTCGCCTAAAGAAGTTTTCACTTCAAAAATGTAAAGGCAGTGTCGCTAACACGATCAACACAAACGTATCGCGGTAGGGGGCGTCCTTGACGCCATTATGAAACTCGACTGAAGCAGTATTAGCGACAGTTTTGTATGACGAGCGATTTATATCGAATAAGTTTGGACTTTTTGGTACAAGTCGGATCAATGACTTTCTTTTTTTGTCATCTGGCGGCAACCATAACTAATATTACACCCACATATTGCCAGTTACATTTAAGCCATGCAACTGATTTTTTAATTTATGAAGTTGATAAAATCAAAGTAACATCGTTAGTTACGCGTATTCATCGGTTTTCGTAATTTTTACCAACCGATCAAAATAGTTAACATTGAAAGAAATAAATTAGATTAAATTTAATAGATTTGAAAGAAAATACTGAATAAAAAAACCAAATGAATTGTCATTTGTTTACAAATAGGCTCCTACCACCTTAAGTTCTGAGTTGCACGATACTGACAAATGCGTGCACTGACTGGATAAATCCAGTAAATCTAAGTGCTCCTTACCTCAAAAGACCATTTCTGACACCAATCTAAATGGTCTTTACATGATCTGACTGACAATTGCGTGCACTGACTTGACAGGTCTACTCAATCTGTGTGGTTATATCCTCGAAAGACCATTTCTGCCACCAATAAACATGGTCTTCATCTTTACATGATCAGACCTCTGAGTTTGTTTCGGCCTTTCTTCTCAGAGTAGTCAGATAGGAAACGCCAACCTTATCTAGTTTAAAAAAAAATATGATTGATGTGTAATAGTGTTCTTACAAACCTTCTTATAGAAATAAAATCATTTATCATTTAGCCAACGAATAGATAATTTTAGGGTAGCTAAGCTATTTGCACCCTAACCCTCTTTATTATTCTGTTCGCCTCCGTCATCAGATAAACTAATCTCTCTATAAATTAGAGTATAAATCGAATACCACGACTCTTTCGATTGTATCGATTTGATTTATTGCTCGATGAGGTAGTCACGTCTCTATAGGGGCCCGGCAGTCCCTGAAAAAAACAAACGGGCCTCTTCCTGAAACCATTAATCTGATCATACTTTTGGAAAATAAAATTGTGCGAAATGACTTGTTATGGTTCATATTTTTGTGAGTTTAATATTTTATTGAAATCATTGTCTGCAGAAGGTTGTTTTTTTTTGCATTATATTTTCTCGTTCTCCAAAAAGATTTGATTTTTTGGCTTTAAAAAAGTTAAGAAAGAATGAAGATCGGTTTGTAAAATAAAAACTTTTGCCAGGTTTCATCGTGACCTAAGTTCTTATATTTCAACTCTGATTTTGGCTTGATAAGTTGGTCTGTAATAATTTTAAATCTATAGAAATTATCTATAC
The DNA here is from genome assembly GCA_947508005.1 of Amphipoea lucens. Taxonomy (NCBI): domain Eukaryota; kingdom Metazoa; phylum Arthropoda; class Insecta; order Lepidoptera; family Noctuidae; genus Amphipoea; species Amphipoea lucens. Next base: position 18,314,886 of record OX382367.1, read on the forward strand.
AACACTAACATAATCAGCCTATAGCGTTCCCTCTGCTGGGACACATGCCTCCTCTCCTAGAAAGGGAGTGGGCTGTAATCTACCACGCGGGCCCTGTACGGGTTGGTAGATATCACATGTCTTCGAATTTTTGGTTCTAGGACATGCCGGTTTCCTTACGATATTTTTCTTCACCGCGCGGCGATGAAATTATTTACACAAAGTCAAGCGCCTGTCTGGGTTCGAACCCACTATCATACAGAAATACTATACAGAAATAAAATTGATATTATTATTATTCAAGTAATCAGTTCAAATACTAAGCTAAAAACATTAAATCATACTCTTTCTCTCTCTTTCTTTCTTTTTCCTTCTCTCTCTCTTTCTCTTTTTTTTCTTTTTTTTTCTTCCTTTTTTTCTTTCTTTTCTTTTTTTTCTTCCTTTTTTTCTTTATTTTTCTCTTTTCTCAATACAAAGGACGATTGTGTGTTTACGATGGCAAATCGATGGCGTATGACATCAAGTAAGACATTCGAATGCACAACTCGAAGACTTTAACAACAGAGTGACATACAGTCAGCAAGAAAAGTGTTTAACACAGATAAACAGTTTTACCCGGATCTAAATTGATGGCAATAGGCTTACCCTATCCCTATTCGATGATCCCATTACATGGGGCTTAAACATAACTGACTAAATGTGACTGTACTATAGGTATATCTCTGCATAACCCTTCAGGGAATACAGCCCTGATGTTATGTTTAACAGTTTTTTAAAGAGACTTGCTGCGCCCCGCGGTTTCACCCGGATAAATGTTGATTCCTTGAGAATATCCGGATAAAAAGTATTCTATGTGTTACACCTGTGTGTAAACTATCTGTGTGCCAAATTTTTATCCAAATCCGTTCAGTCATTTAAGTAGAAGTAACAAATATTCAAACACACTCACAAACTTTGGCCTTTATAATATTAGTGTGATTTGATTAAGGACTGAAATCTTGCTTAATCTGACCTAGTTGTAATAAATTATTGAAGTTTACAGATTAATTTGAAGACTAGGCTTCTGATTTATTTAAAACGATAAAGGTTCTAGAACAAAAATATAATAAGTCCGACACGCTTGGTTAAGTTTTTTTGGTATAATAATCGTCAAACGATGGGACACTTAATATCGTGTCCTGCGTGTCCTGTCAGTTGCACGTTATTTTACAAAACTGTGTGTACACCATGTGCACACAGTGTGTAAGCACTGTGTGTACAATATGTATGATTGTTTTTAAAAACTAGATGAGGTCAGCGCCTGTCTGCCTACTCTGAGAAGGAAGGCCGTAACAAAGTCAGAGGTCACAGTCTCATTTAAAATCCAGACATAATCTTGGTCAGATCATTTGAAGACCATGTAGATTGGTGAGTTGACCTATCCCGTCAATGCACGCTTTTTAGGGTTCCGTACCTCGAAAGGAAAAACGGAACCCTTATTGGATCACTTTATTGTCCTTCCGTCCGTCCGTCTGTCTGTCTGTCAAGACCCTTTTTCTCAGGAACGCGTGGAGGTATCAAGCTGGAATTTATATCAAATACTCAGGTCTACTGTCCCTTGGAGCTGTGAAAAATCAAACTTCTAAGCCAACGCAATCAAAAGATACAGCCGTTTATGCCGCAAATTTCCGCAAATTTTCGTCACTCGCAAGGGAATCAAACCTACAGGGTACTTCCCGTGAACTCAGAATCTTGAAATTTGGTACGAAGCAACGTCTTATAGACACAGATAGGTAAAGGAAAAATTGCGAAAACCGTGAATTTTTAGTTACATCATATAATAAAAATATTTTAAACAGGTTTGTATGGAACTCTCGGTGCGCGAGTCCGACTCGCACTTAGCCGGTTTTTTCAGTAATTATGCAGCTCAGCTAACTTAAGGAGCTCAACTTTTTACTTTTGTTATAACAAAGTTGCTGTTGGTTTGTTGGTGTCAGAGACAAAATATCTATGAAAGGATTTGAGAGTGGTTTGGGCAATGTTTGTAGCTAGCTGTACCACGTCAGTGAGGTTGTCACTAGAACACAATAGATCACACTGTCATGTCGACAGCTTGGCACACGTGGTAGCGGCCACTTTGCATTGTGCGACGTTTCAAGTATCCGCCTTCTGGTTGCATAGATAGAGCTAGATATATTTGAGGGACTTCGTATTCCTGATAATTTTTTTAATTTTAGTATTTTTCCGTGTTTTTTTTTTCAACTTGTTCTTTTTTTGTGTTTGTGTTGTTTTTCTGCGTCATGATTGCCGCAAATAAACGCTTTTTCTTTTGTTTTGTTTTCTTTGTAAGAGCACATCTTTTGTGTTTTATGCTCGACCGTCAGAATTACATGAACAGTTTGGACATACCCGAAATATGGACTGGAGTAAAGTGGTGAGTAATACGGAAAATAATAAAGGATTTCAAACGATTTATTAGGTTTTCCAAAACATGAGGAAACCGGCATGTCCTAAAACTAAAAATTCGAAGACATGTGACATCCACCAATCCGCACTGGGCCCGCGTGGTGGTTTACAGCCCACTCCCTCTCACAGAAAGGAGGCCTGTGTCCCAGCAGTGGGAAGATTATAGGCTGATTATGCATAACTCTAAGATATATTTGTTTGCAAATAGTGCAAACAATGTTATAAAAGGTGTAAAAAAGGTCTATAAAGCAAAATATTTAAAAAGCCGTACAGTCTTCGAAACCAAATGCATGATTAGGTACTTCAAATCAACGACTATCTTTATAAACTGTAGTGTCTGCTTACCCCCAGGGAAGAAGGTGTATTCATTTATATTAAGTTTTTTTTGTAAGAAACAAGTAATTGACAAGGCCAAGCATTCAACTCAAAAAACAAAAACAAAATATACTAAATACCATAATTTCTTAACTGACATCCTAAAATAATTAAACAAAATTAAGAGCAACCTACTTCAAATAAATCTACAACCAAATTAATAGGAGTGAATAAAGTCAGGTTTACTTCAAAATATTTGCCCGAAATACGAATTATTAATTGTATCAATTACAATTTCCTAAGGGTCTAATCAATCTAGAACATTCATCTGTTACGGAAAGGTCTCTTAAGAGCCTATACTACCTCAAATGGCTTAGCGTGATCCTCCGTTATGTCGAAAATACTGCACCATTCATTTTGAAATAAATATATGGTAAAGTTGAGGATTAATGCTAACTCTTATGTTAGACGAAAACACGATTCCATAAAATTTTCTCGATAGAAAATAAATCCAAAGTTACCTTTAACCCGAACAATAAACCGCTGGTATTCAAAAAATACTTCAAATTAGATCATGAAACTTTGCATACTAACTGAACTTACTTTAAAGCAGGTCTTATGTTATTTACTATTATTTTCACTGTAAAAAGCAAATACCTAAACTATTGGCGCTGCCTGCCGCCCAGCACCGCACTCTGTCTCGCTCTCACTCAGTCAGGGAACAGTATCGTATGAGCGAGATAAAGAGTGAATTTTAGCTGAGGTAGTATAGGCTCTTAAGGGGATTACACGACCTAAACGCAAAAAACGCAAGTTTTAGAAGCAATAAAAGTATATGAGAGAAAAAAAAAGAAAAAAAAAAAGAAAGAAAAAAAAAAAAGAGAAAAGAGAAAGTATATGAGAAAGTATTTGAGTAAACAAAATAAAAATATTATATGATATTCTTCAGGATATTTGTAATAGGTAGACAGTGTGTTGAAAACATAATACAACTAATTTGATACGATACAAAAAATCATGAAGATACCTCTAAAAACTTTCTTATTACAATAAAAACCATACTAATATACATACAATCATTCTGATTTTTTGTCAGTTTGTTCTACAAGCAATATACTTAAGCACTAGTGTTTTTTAATTTTTAATTCCAAACAATAGATTTTTGAAAATAGATAATTTCTTCATATTTTGCAATAAATTACCAGCGTTGTGTCATCGCGCTTCTCTTTCTTTCTATGCAGTTCGACAGTGACCGCGCTTTAGGTCGTGTAGGTTTCAGAAAAGGTTTTTTCGAAGCAGTGTATCTCTCAAACCGTAAATAATTTTGTAAAAAAAAACGTTTATGATATTTTCAAGTCTAATTTGATACGGTGATGGAACTCAAATCATAATTAAATATACATTAATGCATCAGAAAAATTTTTAAAAACACCTCTTAATTGTATTTAAAAGCAGTTTATCTCTTCATTAACAGTTTTTATAATAATTAAAAATATACCATTAAAGGGGTTTGAAGGTTTTGGCCCTAAAATCAGCCGCCATTTTGATTTTTTTTCAGAATCGCGGTGCACAATAAAAGTTATATATTTAGATAGAGTACACTTATACAAACAAAAAATGTTATATAACATAATATCCTAAAGCGTCAGGTTTCGGAGTTATTCACCGAAATATAAGTCGAAAACAACAAGGATTTTTTTGTTTTTTTTCCCTCCAGGTAAGCATATTGAACTATTGAGGTAATAGAAACGTTATGAAACCTTTATGGAGAAGAAACAAATGAAGAATAGACATTTTTTAAATAAATAATTAAACACGGCAATTTATAGTTCGTTGTTTTAATCCCAGAGACTAATCTGACAAGTGTATCAAACTTCTATACTAAAAAAAAAACGAAAACACAAAAGACTTAAATGTCAGATTAGTCTCTGGGATTAAAAAACGAACTATAAATACATACATAATACATACATACATAATTAGCCTATAATGTTCCCACTGCTGGGACACAGGCCTCCTCGGTGAGAGGGAGTGGGCCGTAATCCACCATGCGGGCCCAGTGCGGGTTGGCAGATGTCACATGTCTTCGAATTTTTGGTTCTAGGACATGCTGGTTTCCTCACGATGTTTTCCTTCACCGTTTTGAGAGCAGTGGTGATAAAATAATTTACATAAAGTAAAGCGCCTGTCTGGGTTCGAACCTACGACCTACAACTCGTAAGTCGCGGCTGTTACCACTTGGCCACCACTGTTAGCCGTTTTTAATTATTTATTTTAAAAATGTCTATTCTTCATTTGTTTCTTCTCCATAAAGGTTTCATCACGTTTCTATTACCTCAATAGTTCAATATGCTTACCTGGAGGGAAAAAAGACAAAAAAATCCTTGTTGTTTGCGAATTATATTTCGGTGAATAACTCCGAAACCTGACGCTTTAGGATATTATGTTATATTATATTTTTTGTTTGTATAAGTGTCCTCTATCTAAATATATAACTTTTGTTGTGCACCGCGATTCTGAAAAAAAATCAAAATGGCGACCGACCTTAGGGCCACCCTCCATACAAAAATCTTCTAACCCCTTTCTAATGCCAAACTGCATTCACTGATGGATTATTTTTTATTAAATAGTTACTTTTTGTAAATAGATAATTGCATCATATTTGCAATAAATTAACACCGTTGTGTCATCGCGCTTCTCTTTCTTTTCTATGCAGTCCGACAAAGACCGCGCTTTAGGTCACGTAGTCGCCTTAACCAATAAATAAATAATACTAGCCTATGTTTTGTGCCAATGCAGGGCATTGGCCTCCTTTTATACAGAATGATATTTTTTACAGGGTGTTCTACCTATGAATATGAACAACTTTCACTATGGGACCAACTCTGAAATCACGAAAAAATCAGCTGTTTCATACCTTTTGGTGAAATAAAATCATTATCTCTACCTGCGTCTGTTTTTCCGAGCGCATACAACCCGAATCACTTTAAAGTGAGAGTGAACAGGCTTCTTCTGGGTAAGCTCGCTCCATCGTCGACTTTGTCTCTGTCACCTTTGACCTAGGCTAGAGTCAAGAGCAAGCCCATTTGAAATAAAAAAAAATAAAAAAGTAGGTATTGAATTTTTGTATTAAACAGCAGATTTTTTTCCTGATTTCAGAGTTGGTCCCATAGTGAAAGTTGTACATACTCATGGGTAGAACATCCTGTAAAAATTTGGAACTGGTAAAAAAAATCATCCGGTATAGAGCAGGCATGAGCATTGATCAGCACAGTTTCTCAAGACACCCGTCTTGAGGAAGCGTGGTGGGTGGCGTTTTCAGACCTATATGAACTAGTACTAGAACTAGTTTCTTGCCCAAGTTAAAACTAAGTATTCACTTAATGTTCTTTCTGATTTTTTCTTTTTGTTCGTCTCCTGAGAGTCATAGCGTGAATTGGGCTATCATATGCAAAAATATTTTTTTTAGATCCGACTGGTATAGTTTCAGAGTTTAGCCCGTTCAAACAAACAGACAACCTCTTCAGCTTTATTATTTGTAAGTATAGATAAATACTAATAAAAAACTTCAGATCGAATCATCTGAAGTGATTCAAATAAGCTGAACAGTGACACGAAATTTCAGCAGCACTCTAATTGCGTAACACACTATCAATCGGAATCTGAATCATATTGAAGCCAATTGCTAACCCATTGCTTCATAAGTTGGAAAAATTTGTCTGATCAACACGTAAATAACGCAATTAATGTTGTTGAACTGTCAAAATGAAACCGATTCCGATTGATAATGTGTTACGCAATTGCCACGCTGGTCATTATGTAATTTCTTAAAAGATTATCACAAAAATGGTTTTCAAAGAGAATGATTGAATTCATAGCACCACTCTTTCATACATTAAAATCATGGTAGACTTCACGCGAAAAAACAACTCCTAGGCACACGTGCTGTTTGATGAATTTTCAGAAACTCAAAGTAACGCAATTTTGAGCCTGATAGTACATGTACAATCGCGCAGTGGAGTGCGCAATTTGAGCTCAAAAGCCATGGCACTCATAGCTCTCTATCGGCGTCGAACAGTGGCGAGATTTAACGCAATTTACTGGTTTAATCCGGATCACGTACCGCCCACCGGCGCATTGTTCACTACTGTACCGAAGAAATGCAGATATTTCACCCTGGGTGTGCATATAGGGATGATGGCTAATATTAGAAAATATTCATTTTTATATGAATTTTTTTCTCTTCATGATTTTGTTAGATTAATGTTCTTTTTTATTGTTTGTAGGTATTTCCTGAGCGTGTCGGAAATAAAATATTTTCCTTTCAACAAATAATTGTAATCGCCAAACAAGTGGCCGAATTCTGGGCAGAGTACATTTAGATTGCTATCGACACGCTAAGAAGAAGAAGAATAATTGTAATTTCAAAGGAAGCATAGTAAAATGTGATAATCGAAAATATCTGTAAAATCGATAGAAATATGGAGAAGCTACACGCTTTAAAAGTTGTTGGAAGGGATTATTCGGACAATGTATGACGTTTTTATGAAGTTGCACAGTCGTGACGTCACTTCTGTGATAGTGCCGTCTTTGTCTAGCAGTTATATTGAAACGTTTATAACATGGCAATTTTTTAAGCTTTTACACTTTTGTTTTAACATATTTGTTTGCACTATTTGCAAACAAATATATCTTAGAGTTATGTATAATCAGCCTATAATGTTCCCACTGCTGGGACACAGGCGTCTTTTCTGTGAGAGGAAGCGGGCCGTAATCCACCACGCGGGCCTAGTGCGGGTTGGTAGATATCACATCGCACCGTCGTCGGTGCAACAAAGACACAAATAGCCAAAACTGCAAAATTGAGGTAAGTATGCCAAATTGTCTCTGAACCATGCCTATACTTGGGGAAACAAAAACATCCGCGAAAGTATTTCAAAATTCTTAAAAAGTATTACTTTCGCGGATGTTTTTGCTGCCCCAAGTATAGGCATGGTTCAGAGACAATTTGGCTTACTTACCTCAATTTTGCAGTTTTGGCTATTCGTGACTTTGTTGCGCCCAAGGTGCGACATGTCTTCGAATTTTTGGTTCTAGGATATTTGGTGATTCCTTACGATGTTTTCCTTCACTGTTTTGACAGCAGTGGTGATGAAATAGTTTACACAAAATAAAATGCTAGATTCGACAATCGTAAGTTACGACCGTTTCCACTGGGGTGTTTAAAATAAAAATAAAATGTCGTCATCCCTACAATTATGACGTATTTGTAATACTGTCGCCTTTGTGTACCTACGACTGTACTGCGAGTAATTGAGTTTGCCCGTTTTTTCCTTCTAATTAAATTGATGACAATAAAATTAAATATGGCGGAGCAGTAATTAAATTTTGTGTCTTTGTACTGTTTATTTGATGTACTTCCCGGGATTAGGGATGCTAATTTTTTGTATGGGATGAAAACATTTTTACCTTTTACACGTATTTATGGAAATGGGTAATTGTGTTAAGTTTTAAAATCATTTAACGTTTTTATACTAGCGGACCCGGCGAAATTCGTACCGCCTTAAAATATGAAATACCTTCGTTTTTTTTTTGTGACTTTTTCCCATGTTTTAATAAATATTCTGCTATTCAGGGCGGAGACAAATCCAATCAAATCAAATTAAAGATCCAGCCGGATCGGTCCAGCCGTTCTTGAGTTGTAAATAATTGAATTATAAATAAAAAACAAGTTTGTAAACAAGCATACTATAAATTAGAAGATTATTTTCAAGATAAGAACGCTTGGAAACATGCTGGTGCTGCTCCATAGGACAATCTAGAGTCTAGACAAAATCAAACTGGTTGCTAATTTAATTGTATTTTTTTTTTAAATTAAAATCGTTTTGCTTGTACCATGTTTGTAAATATGTGAGCACCATGTATCTATCAGATAATTAATTTATATGTCATGGTTTCGTTTTTAATTCTTTTACCTATTGTGGTATAGTAATTTTATTTTAGGTGCATTGTCCTCACATGTTATTAGGTATATAATTAATGTACCCATGCAAAATGTTGTACCTAAAACATTTTAAAAGAGTAACGGTGGAGTTTCTTGCCCATTCTTCTCCATACGAAAACTACCTTTTGGAATGGGCGACTAGAATCAATTCTATTTTATTTATGATAATTTATGACGTTCAAAAGTGTCTTTTATGTGCTTATTTGAAATAAATGCTTTGACTTTGAAATAATTTAGAACCAAAAACAGGTGAAGAGAGTGTCAATGATTTGTACTAACAGCTGTACAGCTGTCTTTTTCTTCCATACTTGTTTCTTTCTGTACAGAAAGAAACAAGTATGGAAGAAAAAGACATCTTGCGCCAACCACAAATAAATTGGGGTAAGAGCAGGAGATTGATTATGATGGTGTAAATTATTCGGGCCCTATCAGAAATCAGAATACCAGCGCTCCGGTATTTATTTTTTAAATATCGTAGCATTATGCTCAGATATGAGCCTTTTTGGCCTCACATAGGTCTTTTTAGGGTTCCTTACCTCAAAAGGAAAAACGGAAGCCTTATAATATCACTTCGTTGTCCGTCGGTCAAGACCCTTTTTCTAAGGGACGCGTGGAGTTATCAAGTTGAAATTAATATCAAATATTCAGGGCTGTTATCTCTTGGAGCAGTGAAAAAACAAAACAAACTTCTAATTCAACGCAATCAAAGATACGGGCGTTTATAATCCGACTACCGTAAATTTTTAGTTACATACCCACAAATTTGTACGGAACCCTCGGTGGTCTGACTCGCACTTGACCGGTTTTTTTCTTGTTCATTTATATGTTAATTTTGTTAGATGTAATGCTCTTTTCATACTGTTTGTATTTGTTGTGCGTGACCCAAATAAAATGTTTTTCCTTCTTTTTTTTTTCTTTATCGTCGATTTTCTGTGATCTTACCACAAGTATGGCTGTAAAAATAAGTACAAGATAAGTACAGCCTATGGCTAGAGCATAATATTTTTCAAACAAGATTTTTCTGTTTGTTTACAGATTGAAAATGTAAGTACTGGTATTCAGCTGCATCTGGTTAGACTGGAAGCCGACCCCAATATACATGATAGAAGGGGTATAATGTAAATAAAACAGAACGTCTTTACACTACGAAGTATTTAATCAGACTAAACAACAGACTACAAGTTACTACTACTTATCTTAATATCTCATTTGTTTATAATAACCTTAACCTACACAACATAACTACATGTACCTAAGCGCAGAATACTTAAAGTACTACGTACAGAAAGGACACTCCCTTCCCCGCACCACAGAATACTTAAAGTACTACGTACAGAAAGGCCACTCCCTTCCCCGCACTAACATCAGTTACCGCACCTCACCCCGCACTTCGATGTGTTCGTCGCCTGCTCTTTAGCAATGGCGCTCGCATACACAAGAACCGCAGCGCTGTACCTACCTACTGCTGACACGAACACATTATTTTTTTAAGTTTTATATTTTGTGTTAATCACGATAGTTGTATATTGTGCATTATTTGGATGCTTATCTTCATCGAGGAACGATAAAGACAGGAGTTTCTTTCGGTTCCCGAAACATGAAAGAAGGTAAGGAACAGCAACTCAAATATCCTTTAAACCAATACTTTAAACCCATAAAAAATAAAAGCTAGTATATTACAGACAAACAAGTTAAGCCAGTGTTGTGATAATTTATTTTCATAATTTTCTCTATTATTCATTTATTTTCCAAGTTTTCTTCGTTTTAGAACAATTAAAACTTCCGTAACATTAACATACCAACTATTAAATTATTGCTCTCTCTCATTATTGTCTTAGTTATGTCTCTTTCATTCACGTTCTATTCGTTCTTCGACTTGAAAAGTAGTACAATAGAAATGTTATAAATTAGATTTCTGTGAGTATCTAGTGTCGCGGCGCGCGGCGCCCCATTGTTGCATACGTTCGGGCAGCGCCGCCGCCTACGCACTACTGCCGAGTACTGCCAGCCAACTGAGCCAATCCTACTAGATTTTACGCACACATTTACACGTATACAAACGTCATTTGTCAATGTAGTGGTAGTAGGTAATTATTTTGCGACTTGCGAGCGTTGTATGGAGTGTCCGGGGTGTGCCCGCACTAACATCAGTTACCGCACCTCACCCCGCACTTCGGCATATTCGTCTCCGGTTCTTTAACAAGAGCGCTCGCAAACACAAGTACCTCACGCACACATTCATACGTATACAAACGACATTTTTTAATGTAGTAGTAGTAGGTAATTATTTTGCGAGCGTTGTATGGATGGAGTGTCCGGGGCGTGATATAAGTGTGGCTGTCACGGCCTTCCTGCCCAGGCTGCGTTCTCGAAGCCTTTTTTTTTTTTTTTTTTTTTTTTCTCGCGGTGGAAATCCTCATGGACTTCCTCTATCGTGGGGGTGACAGAGGGGCATGCCGGACTCTTACCGACTAAAGCCACCGCGGTGTTCCACCTCTACCTTGGGAAAAGGCTAGGCAGTTGATGATGATATATACACGCTTGTTATCCCTGGAAGGTTAGGTAGAGGTGTACCTATAGTAGGTATACCCATATAAGTATTACGCCCCATACGTACGTTTAAGCCCCATATAATAGGGGACGAGCCTATTGCCATCAACGGGAACAATCTAGACTGCTGGGCTGCTACTGAAAAAATAATTTTGGACAAACCGGCTTATTCCGATCGGATCCCACAATCTGATCAGAGCTCTGATTCACAACCATACGACAGGCTATCGTATCGATGGCGCGCGGAGATACTACGCCGGGGGGAAACTCCGCTTCCGCGGCAAGTCGCGGCGGAGCGGGCAGACCTCCGGCGTGATCTCATGGTGGCATGGAAGGAGCGACTTTCGCAACGCAGCGCAGGGCACGCCACGATAGTGGCGATAAGACCCCTCTTTGAGGAGTGGCTAGAGAGGCGTCACGGCGTCCTCACCTATCGCCTGACGCAGGTCCTCACCGGACACGGATGTTTTGGGAGGTTCCTGCACATAATCAGGCGGGAGGAGACGCCCGGGTGTCACCATTGCGAGGATCGCCCAGAGGACACGGTGGAGCACATACGGTGGAAGTCTGCCCCGCATGGGCGGAGCACCGCCGTGCCCTCGTAGAGGCGATTGGCAGCGGCGGCGACCTCTCGCGTCCGGCCCTGGTTCAAGCCATGGTCCGGGACGAGAGGGAGTGGGAGGCAGTCACCTCCTTCTGCGAAGCAGTCATGCTAGCGAAGGAGGTGACTGCCTCCCACTGCCCCCTGCTCCCCTGCCACCCCAGCCGCCGCGGGAGACGCTCCGGGCGTCGGGAGAAAAAAGAAAAAAAAAAAAAAAAAGGGCTATCGTATCGAAAACCTGACATTTCGATAACCTGATTTGACTTTCTCTCAACAGCTAATAGCTGTTGGAAGAATAGCGGGCGTCTATTTGATTTAAACTGACAAAATTTTCGGGTTTTGGACTTGTGAATAGCGTTTAGAAGACTCCTACGATAACAATGATTAATGTTCGATACGATACGGAAGCGTATCGAGTTTTTGTGAATAGCTATGCTGATCCGATCCCACTTTATGGGATTCGCTAGGAATCATCTGCCTAACCTTTTCCCAACTATGTTGGGGTCGGCTTCCAGTCTAACCGGATGCAGCTGAATACCAGTATTTTACATAGAGCGACTGCCTATCTGACCTCCACAACCCAGTAACTGGATAATACGATAACCCTTGGTAAGTCTGGTTGTCAGACTTTCGGGCTTCTGACGACCCGTAACGACTGTCATAGATCCACGAATGACAGCCAGGTCCAACGGCTTAAATTGCTTTCCGACGCACGGACGGGTATGTAAAAATGGTCAACCCATCCGTGGACCAACCGCGGCAAGCGTAGTTTAACCTGATCGATCGACCTGTGCGGCTGTTATTACTTAGCCACAAACCATTCCTTAGGAATATAGATTAAAATAATATTTAACCAGTAAAATATTGCAACCTGATTGGGAGTTATATGTTCGAGCCGTTTGGGGTTGAAACACTAGGGCCATGGGGTCCGAGTGCCCACTTGGTATTTCGAGATATGGCGGTTAGTCGACTCTTCACATGACCAGAGGGCTGGCCTATTTCTTGACCAAAGAATTAGCATTGCCATACCTACAACGTGGCAATGCTGCCAGCCTTTTGGGCACTGTTCCTGTTGACAGCGATGCGGACGAATTCATTGATGCCCTATGATTATTTTGTTTATTTTTTCATATAATTGTACATATTATTATAGTTTATATGTTAGCTTATATTATGTAAATATCTTCAATATCAAAAGTTCTAATACATATCTGGCTAAACTAACGACAAATAATATTTCGTTTTTAAACCGATAACAGTACCCTTGATGCTGTAAAACGATAAATGTTACACCGCACGAATTTGTAGCTTTTATAACAAAAAACAAGTCTTCAATTTATGCTGCCTAATTCATATTTCAACCTCGACATTTACTGCCATTAAATACTCACAAATCCCGAGCCACCAATAAAATAGTTTGAATAACCATAAAGTGCTGTAACTCACTTCAAAACACCGCTGTAAAATCAGGCCAAACTCTCCTACTTAATATTCAAGCAAAGTCAGATGTTTTTGAAAGTTTTCATAGAAAATACGTAATTTGGCCGCAGAAATCAGTAAACGGGCACTGTAAATTAATGAAACAGTAGAACCCATTCGTACCAATTGATGAAAATCACCCACCTGGACTTGAGTTGCCATCGGTAACCTGGAAGTCTTTAAATTAACTCTGAACCCAGATAGGCCGAAGCAAGGAAAAATTGCTCAGGTGGAAATTCACTGATGACTCCACCCTGGAGTGTACATGTCGTGCCCACAATCAATGGTGCACTTAATATCCTGTCGAACATGTCCTGTTGCCTGCTCCTTGAAGGGAGCTGATGGTATTAGTGAAGGTGCCAAACTCGTAGCCAAATTCTGACTGACTCTTTAAAGATTACCTAAAAAGTAGAAGAACTGTACCTAAATGATGGTGGACACGCGTGATCTAGACTTGCTAAATCTTTCACTAAATGATTATAAACATAGTATTAAATAACAGTAAAATAATATACTAGTTATATACTAATGATAATAATGACCGGGACCCCATGGTCCCGAGATATTATGTTAAAACAAATATTGAATGAATATACTAGTATCATCATCCATTTAAGTATTATGTTTCTCTAGTACACACGACATTTTATCTACAGAAGTCTACAATGCAATTTTTTTTGTCATCTGGAAACGGCCAAAAATCATCTGCCTAGCCTTTTCCCAACCAGCACCCTAATTGCGTAACACACTATCAATCGGAATTTGAATCATTTTGAAGCCTATTGCTAATACATTGCTTCATAAGTTCGAAAAATTTGTCTGCTCAATACGTAAGTAATGCAATGAATGTTGTTGAACTGTCAAAATGAAACCGATTCAGATTGATAAAGTGTTACGCAATTGCCCCGCAGGTTGGGGTCGGCTTCCAATCTAACGAGATGCAGCTGAATATCAGTGTTTTACATGGAGCGACTGCCTACCTGACCTCCACAACCCACTTATTGGGTAATACGATACCCCTTGGTAAGACTGGTTGTCAGACTACGATCAAACCAAGCGAAGATAATTCACAAATAAGGTCTAGTTACGCTCCTGTTCTGCAGACTGTACTTCGGCCCACTTACAATCTCTTTATCGAGTTCCTGCCGCAGGATGTAATCGGTTTAATCCCCTCGCCACAGAACAGATTAATACAGAAGGTCGCCTGGACACAACGATAACACGCACACGCGTACAAGAATTAGATATTATTAATCTGTCAAGCTCCGCTACTGAGACACAATTGATTTTCTATTGTTTCGTCGCCGATCGGCGAACCGCGCCGCTTGACCGGTTAAATTATTATTGAATTAATTGAATTATTAGTTATTTGTATGAATGTAGGTTTCATAGTATCGATACCGGAAATATGAAATAACGTAAGGGACAAAACTAAGGTTTACAGGAGAGCAAAAATAAGATATTTTTTTACAAAAACTGACTATAACTTTTTAACTATATGTTTTATGTAAAAAGTGTCTAGGACAAAGTTTCTTAGATTTCTTCATTCTTTTAAGCTAACATAACAAACATTGATTAAAACCTATAGTTTTAAAGATAGCATGTCCCTTACGTTAAATAATAATGAATACCGGTGACATACGTTAACAAAATTTGAGATGTAAATGAACAGCATTGATGTAAGGGACATTATAGGAAACAAATCATGTTTTTTTATTGATGTAAGGGACATTATAGAAAATAAACATTTATTGTTTTTCAAAGTAAAGGTCTCTTAATGGTGTACTCTTTATTGCTTATGCTATTAATAAATTTAAAAAATAGAATTTAATACATTCATGACCTACTGCGCCTATCAATATAGTTTAAACCTACTTGCTGACATAAAAGGATAAAAAATAAACGAATAAAATAGATTACAATTTTATTTGTACTCACTACTCACTAATCCTCTTTTATAAACGCAAATAACTCGCATAAATTATGCTAAGTACAACATAATTGCTCGATAAGCAAGAGGACTTTTTCTGGCTGATTCCATAAATGATGGCCACTGGAAAGGTCCCCAAACCATCAGTTTTTTAATCTCCCTTTGAACGATAACATGCATGCTGTCTATTCATCCTGCGTTAACTGCTTGATAAGTTGTAACTTTTACATGACCTACTTACTACACACAATTATATATCATACATACCAATATTTTACCTAATGGAAGGTATGTTTTTATTAGGATTCGAATTATTCTATCTCAATCAATCAACTCAGCCTATTGCAGTCCACTCCTGAACATAGACCTCTCCCAGGCTGCGTCACAACACCCTGTCCTCCGCCTTCGGCATCCAGTCCGCTCCAGCCACTTTTTTTAGGTCGTCCGTCCATCTAGCTGGGGGCGTCCCACACTACGCTTGCCGATACGCCGTCTCCACTCAGAACTCGTCTGCTCCACCGGCCATCGGTCCTTCGATAAACATGGCCAGCCCACTGTGTGTGGGGCTGGTGGGGTGGCAACTGTTTACTCTGCAAGCTATGTCGGTAACTCCGGTTCTTTTCCGGAAAATTTCAATCCTGATTTTATCTTTCAAAGAGACTCCGAGCATAGCTCGGTCCATAGTGCGCTGAGCGAGCTGAGCTTGAATATGTGGACCAGCCCGACCGTCAGTGTCCACGTTTCGGCACCATATATCATGACGGGCAGAACTCACTGGTTGAAGATCTTAGTCTTCAAACACTGCGGGATAGGCGACGAGAAGACTTGACGGCTTCTTCTGTCGGCTTCTTTCTCAAAGTTGTGTCTACCGTGCTAGATTATTTGCCCTAGGTAGACATAATCCTTCACAACTTCGAGAAGCGACCCTTCGATGTAGATTGGACTCGGCAAGACGTGCGAATTGTACATGACTTTCGTCTTGTCCAAATTCATGCCGAGGCCAACCCGCCGAGGAACTAAATTTAGGCTGTGCAGCATTTGGTTTAGCTGTTCCAGTGTCCCTGCCATTATGACGATGTCATCGGCAAATCGAAGATCTGAAATGTACTCGCCGTTCACGTTGATAGTCCAGTTCAATCCAGCGTCTTGAAGACGTCCTCCAACGCATTTGTAAACAATTAAGGGGATATAATATCCCCCTGTCTCACCACTCTGAGCAGTTGGATGGGGCTGGTTTTCTGATCCTGGATCTGGACAGTCATTGTGGCAGTGTCATACAAACATTTCAACACTTCGATGTAGTGCCAGTCAATTCGACATCGTTGCAGAGAGGCCAGAGCTGCCCATATTTCGATGAAGTCGAAGGCTTCCTCGTAGTCCACAAATGCCATACACAGCGTCTGATTGTACTCCTCGATCTTCTGTTCAATTTGCAGAACTGTATGGATGTGGTTTACGGTGCTGAAGCCTTTTCGAAAACCGGCTTGTTCTGGCGGCTGGAACTCGTCAAGTATTCTGGCGAGACGGTTGGTGATGACCCTCGAGAACGCTTGTATACGTGGCTCAGAAGTGAGATGGGTCTATAGTTCTTCAGCAAGGATTTAAGGTTTTATTCCATCTAAATAGACCAATTTTTTAATTACTGTACTCCATTTATGACTAAACAATAATTTACCAAAAGTAGTAAGAAATAATTACCTGTTTATGTGATTCCTATAATGTTCATAAATTTTTGCCTGCGGGCTAGAGAACTGAAGGTAACTTTTCATCACTCATGTTTAGAATCCAGATAAAACTTTCACTAGGTACTTGTAGTTAGATCAATGAAAACGATGATGTATTACTTAATTGAAGATGTGTAATGTCACAAACAGTGTTACGAAATACTAAGTAAGGGTCACGACCGCGCAGGTAAAATCAAACACAAAATCCGTACTTATTGCTATCTAGCTCAGACATGTTGCACCGTTTTGCGTGTGACAGAGACGTATAATAATATTCGTTTAGATAAGTTTTATATGTAAAGGACATGTCAATTATTTTCGATGCTGACAAATTAACGTATGGGTCAATATGATTATGATAATTCGAGCCACAATTTAACGTAAGGGACATGGTATTTGCACCTACTCAGGGAACACTAACGTATAAGACATGTTGTAAATTGTTCTCGATTTTTTTTAAATGTAAATACCAAATACTGTGAGTAAAGAGACTTACATTAGTTTTTAAAAAAATATTAATTTAAAACGTCCTATACAGCCAGTTTTTATAAAAAAATGGTCTAGACCTGCAGAAAATATGTAATGTAAGGGACATTTTTTTTGAGATATTGAGATTTTAAATATACCAATCGATAGAGCAAGAAATTTCGAATCCAATGATATATATAACTCATTTTCGACAAAATGTCCCTTACGTTATTTCATATTTCCGGTATCGGTATGGTGTTGATATTTTTAAGTTCCATAAACACTACCACAATTTATGGTGTACAAATATTCAAAACTAATGTCTGATTTTTCAATCATCTGATGATTTTATTCGAGGAATAATTTTCAAAGGGTGACAGATATTTCATACGAAAACTGTGAAACGTCAATTTTATTCCTCAAATAAAAGCGGAAAAGAATATCTGGCAGTGGAAAAATCAGCCAAAAGTACAATTGATTTTAAAATTTGTGATTTACAATAAGTCCAAAATGAAATGATATCATTATAATTAGGTAGTCGTTACTATAAAATAAATGTCAAAATTAAGTACAGACGCCAGCACATCAAGCCACCCGACTGTCAAATTTTCCCAATCAACTTTGAACCGTATGTTTTGGCGATAAAGTTGAAAATCTACTAAAGAAATTTGACAATTGTAGTAACTTGATGTGTTGGCGTCTGTACATGTCATCTTGGATTTTTACAATATTCCCTAAATTCCCCAGGATCGTAAAAGCAATTATCTAATAACCAACTTGTCAGCTTTTTCTTGAACATGGGGATGGAAAGTTCCTTAAATGAGTTAGGTAACTTGTTATAATATACCTGAATGGCATTAATGTAATTATACATTCCTCCTAAATATTTGAAATCTACAATGAGGTAAAGGACATTGCCCATTTTGTTAGGAGTTTTGGGCCCCTAAAAAACTTCGTATGTCACGGTGGTTTTAACTTGGTTTTGTAGACCTGGAATTACCTTTTCATATCCTGAAATCGATTTTCAATTATTCACCCTAGTTTAAGAGAAATCTTATTTTTTCGGGTGATGAAATTGAGGTTATAAAACAAGTTTGTTTTTTGTTTTAAACATAAGTATTTGAAATTAAAATAATAATAATAATGTTTATGTCATCATCATCATCATCATCATTTCAGCCGAAAGACGTCCACTGCTGGACATAGGCCTCCCCCAAGCACCTCCACTTCGACCGGTTTTGTGCTTCTCGCATCCAACGAGTTCCTGCGGCCTTCACAAGGTCGTCGGTCCACCTTGTGGGAGGCCTTCCAACGCTACGCCTTCCGGTACGCGGTCGCCACTCCAGAACCTTTCGGCCCCATCGGCCATCTGTTCTGCGAGCAATGTGCCCTGCCCACTGCCACTTAAGTTTGGCAATTCTTCGGGCTATGTCGGTTACCTTGGTTCTCCTGCGGATCTCTTCATTTCTGATTCGATCCCGCAGGGAAACTCCAAGCATAGCCCTCTCCATTGCCCTTTGGGTGACTTTCAGCCTTCTAATAAGGCCCATTGTGAGCGACCACGTTTCAGTGCCATATGTCATCACTGGCAACACGCACTGGTCAAAGACTTTCGTCTTGAGACACTGCGGTATGTGGGACGAGAAGATATTGCGTAGCTTCCCGAACGCTGCCCAGCCGAGTCGGATTCGACGATTGACCTCTTTCTCGAAGTTGGACCTACCTAACTGGACAGTTTGTCCTAGGTAAATATACTCGTCCACGACTTCGAGTGTAGCGTCTCCGATCTTCATGAGAGTGGGTGTTACACGGGCATTTGACATGACCTTCGTTTTGTCCATGTTCATTTTCAGACCCACTCTTTCAGAGGCTCTACTGAGGTCATCGAGCATTGTACTGAGGTCCTCCATAGTCTCAGCCATGACTACTATATCGTCGGCAAACCGAAGGTGAGTTATGTACTCGCCATTGATGTTAATGCCAGCTCCTTTCCAGTCCAGAACCTTAAAGACATCCTCCAGAGCAGCGGTGAACAGTTTCGGAGAGATAACGTCTCCCTGTCTCACACCTCGCTGCAGAAGGATAGGTTTCGAGGTCTGGTCCTGGAGTCGAACTGACATAGTGGCGTTTTCGTACAGACACTTCAGCACCTCGATGTACCGATAGTCGATCTGGCACCGTTGAAGAGACTGCAGTACAGCCCATGTCTCGATCGAATCAAAGGCTTTCTCGTAGTCCACAAACGCTAAGCAGAGAGGCAGGTTATACTCTTCGGTCTTCTGTATAACCTGTCGCAGCGTATGTATGTGGTCTACGGTGCTAAAGCCTTTACGGAATCCGGCTTGTTCGGGAGGCTGGAAGTCGTCAAACCTGCGCGCGAGACGGTTCGTGATGACTCTCGAAAACAGCTTGTAGACATGGCTCAGAAGTGAGATGGGCCTATAATTCTTAAGAAGGGCATTGTCACCCTTCTTAAAGAAAAGTATCACCACACCTCTGTTCCATGCCTGTGGTGTTTTACCCTCGAGTATGACGGAATCAAACAGCCTCTGAAGGGCCTTAAGAACGGGTTTTCCGCCGGCCTTCAGGAGCTCGGCCGTAATTCCGTCATCACCCGGTGCCTTGTTGTTTTTAAGCTGCTTCAGAGCCATCCTAATCTCGTACAGGCTGACGTCCGGGATGTCTTCGGTATAGTGTCGGGTCAATCTAGCTCTTGGGTCGTTTGCCAGATTCGTAACGGGGTTGCTTGTTGACGTGTATAACTGACCATAGAACCTCTCGATCTCTCTCAACAGCTCAGGTTTGGCGGATACGATCCTGCCATCATCAGTCTTCAGTTTCATAAGCTGGCTCTGCCCAATAGACAGATCTCTAGCAAAAACCTTGGAGCCTCTATTTTGCTCTATCGCTTCCTCAATACGATCTGTATTGAAGCGGCGAAGGTCGCTTTTCAAGGACTTAGAGATCTGTCTGTTGAGCCGCCGGTACTTTAGAACATCATCTGAAGACTGCAGGATCATCTCGCGCCTCTCCTTCATGAGCCGCAAAGTAGGATCAGAGAGCTTCTTTTTCGTATTCGTACGACGGGTCTTGAAGATCTTAGACCCGACCGTATGGACAGCTTCCACGAACCCATCGTTATATTCGTCCACGGAGCTCCCCAGGCACTCGAAACGATTCTGAAGTTCGAGCTGAAAGCTCTCGGGGTTTTGAACTTGGATCGGCGCTGGGCGGAGCGTAGACCTCATTAGTCGAGACCTTTCCAGCTTTATATTTAAGTTCAATGTGCCTCTTACCATGCGGTGATCACTTCCGGTTTTCACCGCGTTGATCACAGAGACATCATTGAATATTTGCTTCTTCGTCGACATAATGAAGTCAATCTCATTTTTAGTTGCACCATCCGGGCTCTGCCAGGTCCACTTTCTGTGCTCACGTTTTCTGAAGAAGGAATTCATCATAAAGAGGCCTTCCTTCTCCATAAAACTAGCCAGTAGGTGGCCCCGGTGGTTCCGTCGTCCAACTCCAAATTGCCCCATTCGCAGCTCATCATCGCTTCGTTTACCCAGTTTTGCGTTAAAGTCCCCCATGACAACGGTGAAGTGAGTTTTAGAGCCATGCATGGCTCTGGAAATATCCTCATACATGGTCTCCACCTCATCGTCGGGGTGTGACGAGGTCGGGGCGTAAACCTGTACGACCTTCAGCGAATACCTTGCGGATATTCTGAGTATAAGGTACGCCACCCTGGTCGACACACTCTCGATCTTCACCACGTTGCTCACAAGGGACTTGTGGACGATAAACCCGACACCACCTTGGGACTGCTGGTCGCCCTCCCGGAAATAGAGCAAGTTGCCAGATTTAAGGATTATCGAGTCCTCCCCCTCTCTTCGGACTTCAGATAATCCCACTATGCCCCATCGCAACCTGCTCAATTCTTCCTCGAGTTCGGAGATCTTCTCGTCGGTCCGGAGTGTACGCGTGTTGTATGTTGCCAGGTCCAGTTTTCGGTTATTTTGGTAGCCGGATCTCTTCCGGGGATTCTTAGCACCCCTTGCCTCACCGTGGCCTTGGCCGCTACCGTAGCCAAGGGTAGGCGGGCCGCCGGGCACTAGGGGCCAAGTATTTTTCGTGCTTGTCATTTGGGGGGGGATTTGCCATAATCGCCACGCTTGGCATGCGGGTTGGCGATCGCAGTATGATATTAAATGCATAGAGAACGCTGCTGCCCATTCTCCGGTACGTCCCTTAGTCGCCTTTTACGACACCCATGGGAAGAAGGGGGGTGGTGCTATTCTTTAAGTCCGGCACCACACGGACGGAATGTTTATGTATTAATATTGATTCCAGAATTTAGAAAACACTACATAACTTCTTCTTTTGCTAGATATTATGTAGGTTGAACCCAATTCGGTACGGGTTTGAGCACGCTCAAATCGATAATATCGATTACAGTCCTAACTCGGAACGCACCCTATGTTAGATCTGTCTAAGTGTGACCATGTTAAATGTTTTGGTAATCGATTTACCCAATCGATTTGTTATAAATAATATTATTCACATAATTAAAAAGATAATTATAAACTCTATTCAGGTATGTATGGGAGGTACTAACCTGAGTACTAACCACAATAATGTCTATGGTACTAACTTTTGTTTTTTAAGAAACTAATCAGGTATGAATGTAGCGAAATATTTCTAACAGTAGGAAATACCATGAAACATACGATAATATTTTTTTTAAGTTTATTTACTACTTTTATTTTCTTTATTTGAGCCCGCCTGTCGTCTACTTCGCCCCTAATCAGTTACATGAGAGTGTTAGCTAGATTACGACGGGAGAAAAGCTATTGTAGCCTATCTCCGGTCATTTTAGTCGGAGGATTAGTAAAATATCGATATTTTTAATCGATTACAATTATTTAATTGACATAGTATAGTCTGTCGTCTGGCAACATTCAGGTTAAGTTTTAATGGCGGAACTGATATAAATTCAATAAAATAAATATTAATTTTGTTTTCCAATGCTAGGGTAAAAGAAATGTCGATAAAATAAACATAAACATGTAAAAATACGACTTAATTTTTGAGAAGTAAATAGTCCTGACACGGCACCAAAACTAGGGACCCATTGGTTGTCATTCTCCTTTAATTCGAGTTTGTACTTATTTTACATGGAGCACAAGTTGTGCTTTTTTGTGCTTAATTTTACAAAGACGTGTATGGTCTAATCCAAAAGGACCTGATGAAAATGTAAACAAATGGATCAGAAAACGTAACTGCGGATACCAATTTGTAGTGCCATTTACAAATTGAGTGCTAAGATTTGATTTTTAGGGTTCCGTACCTCAAAAGAAAAAACGGAACCCTTATAAGGTCACTTCGTTGTCTGTCTGTCTGTCCCCTGTGTGTGTTGTCTGTTTGTGTGACCCTTTTTCTCGGGAACGCGTGGAGTTATCAAGTTGAAATTAATATCAAATACTCAGGGCTGCAATCCCTTGAAGCAGTGACAAAATCAAACTTCTAAATCAACGTAATCAAAACCTATAATGTACTTTCCGTTGACCTAGAATGATGAAAGGCAAGAAGCAATGTCATGTAGCAAAAATAAAGAAAAAAATCCGAATACCGTGTAGTTAAGTACCTACATTACAAAACAAAATCCGTGATAAACGAGTTGCATACCTACAAATTTGTACGAAACCTTCGGTGCGCGAGTCCGACTCGCACTTGACCGGTTTTTTTTATAATACTTAAACACGAAATGCTAAATTAAACTGACCTTCAAGATATTTTTCATTCGAGAATCGAGGTACATTTTTAAAATCAATTTTCGGGGGTAATTTTTCAATCACAATCCAATAACGTTATTCAAACAATTTATTATTGGAAATACTCGTACTGGTGAGGCATGAA
The DNA here is from genome assembly GCA_947508005.1 of Amphipoea lucens. Lineage (NCBI taxonomy): Eukaryota > Metazoa > Arthropoda > Insecta > Lepidoptera > Noctuidae > Amphipoea > Amphipoea lucens. Next base: position 18,338,300 of record OX382367.1, read on the forward strand.
GTTGAAACCTTCTTAATACTGATAAATGTCTTACAAATTCTTTTAAGAGAGTGATTGCGTTAGAATTCCCCGTCCAAAAAAGTGAATTAATCGGGTGTAAGATTCACTCTAAAGTTCAGAATTACTGTCGGACTGCGGGCAATTGCGTAAGTAACACATTATCAATCGGAATCGGTTTAATTTTGACAGTTCAACAACATTCATTGCGTTATTTACATGTTGATCAGACAATTTTTTCGAACTTATGAAGCAATGGATTAGCAATTTGCTTCAAAATGATTCAGATTCCGATTGGTGATGTATTACGCAATTAGGGTCCTGCCCCCTTATTCACAAACACTCGATATGCTTCCGTATCGTATCGAACATTAATCGTTGTTATCGTAGGAGTCTTCTCAATGCTGTTCACAAGTCCAAAACCCGAAAATTTTGTCAGTTTAAATCAAATAGCCCGCTATTCTTCCAACAGCTATTTGAGGGGAAGTCAAATCAGGTTATCGAAATCTCAGGTTTTCGATACGATAGCCTATCGTATGGTTGTGAATCAGGGCTCTGGTCCGTTCGATCTTCGTTGACGGGCTTCTAGAGTAGGCTCCCAGAGCCGGCCTTCTGTACCTACATATTTTGCGCTCTCGCTGCGGACGGTACAAGCAAGCGACAAAACTTTCGAGTCATTTGCTTTATTGCAGGCGGAATTTTGCAGATTAAATTATGTTGTCAGCGTATTTTTGTCTGGGGACATTGTTGACTTGACTTTTGACAGGACTGTCTGAAGTTTGGTTAAGTGTTCCTTTGAGGAGAAGGTTATAGGTCACGTCAGTTTTATAAGCTTACTAAGGCACCTGTTTCAGACAAACGCTGTAAAATAGAGAACATGCATTAGATTATGTAACGTAGAACGCAAACGTAGCCTTCTCTAAACTAATATTATAAAGAGAACAGATTTGATATTTTGTTATTATGCTTTCACGCTAAAACGGCTGAACGGAATTAGATAAAATTTGGCACATGGGTAGACCATGACCTGGATTAGGATATAGAATAATTTTTATCCCGATATTCCTACGGGATCGAAACTTATGCGGGTGAAACTGCAGGGCGCAGCCAGTTATGAATAAAATTGTTCATGTTTTCCTCTCGTCAAAGATATTGTTAAAAACAATCAAAACAACATATTCAACGTGAATGCGCCATCCACAGTTATAGATACACCTAGATAACGCAAGAGCAACTACTTCGCGTGCCAAAAATCGCACCATCTTACGATTGAGAATCATAAGCCGCCACTTTCGCGCTCAGTCCTGCATTCTGCTGGCTGGGTGAGCGTGAGCGAGAGAGCGCGAGCTTGTGACGTCATAGTAGGTAGTCAAAAAGCGGCACACTTAGTTTTCATACAGTTCGTGATACTTGCGTTATCTAGGTCTATCTATATGTGTGGCGCCATCTCATCATCATCATCATCTCGTCAAATAAAATGACGACTTGACTCGTCATCTATCTATCTATATATATAAAAATGAAACCCGTTTTCCGTTGTCACGACATAACATGAAAACGGCTGGACCGATTTCGATGAAATTTGGTATAGAGATAGTTTGAGTCCCGGGAAAGGACATAGGATAGTTTTTATCCCGATATTCCCACGGGATCGACATTTACGCGGGTGAAACCGCGGGGCGCAGCTAGTACGCTTATAAAATGACGACTCGGAAAGCACTTACTTACACCTACTTAAAAGTAGTAACTACAAAATTAACCTTGTCAATCGACTAGTTAAGAAAGAAACAAATGTAAAAAAATACTGTTAAGGCGAATGGGTAGTTGTAGCCCGCGAAATTCAATTTTTCTTACGTTTTTTGCAATTTTCAGGTCAGTGTCAGGTTGTATCTTGATCAAAATATGATTCGCGACAATAACAGGTACGTATTTACAGAATTATAATAATTAGAATCATTAATACATCTTTCTAAGTTAGATTTCTACCGTTAAGAACAAATCTCGTATGGAAAAGTGTTGGTGGTAGAAATCTAACTTAAACAGATGTATTAATGATTCTGATGATTATAATTCTGTGAATACGTACCTGTTATAGTCGCGAATCAAATTTTCATCAAGATACAACCTGACACTGACCTGAAAACTGCAAAAAACGTAAGAAAAATTGAATTTCGCGGGCTACAACTACGCATTCACCTTAAACCATCAATACGAAAGTTAAAGGCACGTTTAAATCTTAAAACGAATGACCCATTTCAAGAAAAGTTACACCTAATGTACAATATTTCACTCGCAATAAATCCGGCAATATATCAACGTATTTAACAAACAATTTATCCAATTTTATAGCGAATAAATTCTTTGCTAACAATAATGCAGCCATTTGCTGCAATGTTTTGTCTTGCTAGGCACACTCTTTAGGAGCATCGGGCATTGGGTTATAGCAACTTGAAGCGAGCAATTTTTACAACGTTTTCAATACTCCAACAAAGTTTTTGGAAGTTATACCAGGCCATGTGATGTAGAGGGTTCTCCTTCGCACTCTCCCTGTCTTCAAACTAAAAAAAAAACTCCCGTCTGACGTGCAATTGGTTGGCTATAATCAATTGCACGTCAGACGGGAGTTTACGCTGGTCGCCTACTTGGTGAAGGTGCTTCGTGGAGTGGAGAGTAACCCGGGAGTATTGCAGCGCTTGAGTCTGTGTGTGCCGGACCGGTACGTGTGGAGGCGGCGCAGCCCGCCATTGCTACTGGTACCTACAGCCAGAACTAACCTGCTTGCCAAGGCATCTCTTACCAGAGCTATTCGTACCATCAACGACCTTCAAGCTCAGATTGATGTGTTTACATGTTGTGTGAGTGAATTCGCAAGGGTATTAGATACTATTTATATTATGCTACAAGCAAAATAATATTTAAAAATTATATTTATTTATTTTATACAAAATTGTTTGATTTTAATGGTGTACTTAATAATTTAATAATGTTATTTTTAATTTTATATGATTTGGTTATTGTAAATATATAGCTTAAGTTATAAGTTTATGTTCTTAACTGTCGCATTAGGTTAAACCCTGTAATGGCAGTTAAGCTGGTATAAATAAATAAATATAAATAAACTTCCCTCATTACAACATCACCATCATCATCATTATAGCCACCGACATTCATACTCAAAAATTTCCTCAAGACAATTTCCTTATTCCTCCATATCATACGCCCATACCATGACAAACTCAGAAAGTAGATATGAATTGAAAAATTTCACATTGTTACTTGCCAGAATTTGAACCCACAACCTCGTGCATGAAAGACGAGGTCGTAACCACTTGGTTATCACGAATAAATAAACATATACGTATAACATTTAAACAGTCATAATCTGCTTATAATGTTCCCACTGCTGGGACACAGGCCTCTTCTCGGTGAGAGGGAGTGGGCCGTAATCCACACCGTATCACATTTACAGCTGCCAAATCGCCTAACTGACCATGCAAGACAAACACCTGACACAATTTGCCGCGGAGCGATTTACCGCACAGTGTACGTTTCCCCTAAACCGGTATCATTAGTGGACCCAGGTTGGAATGCACCTCTCGCCCACCGAGAACTTACTTTGGCCGGTCGCCAAACAACTACGTAGGAACTATCAGTTTTTTACTAGTATATCTCGTTGCGAACTCGCTTTGCACTCTGTATTTTTATTATGATGGAATTGGTACTAATTGGCTTGCAGTTTCTCCTTGTTTCTACGTTTAAATGAAACTTCAATCACACTAATATTATAAAGGTAAAAGTTTGTAAGTGTTTATATGTTTGTTACTTCTTCACGCTCAAACGACTAGATCAATTTTGATAAAATTTTGTATGGAGGTAGCCGGCACCCTGGATTAACATATAGGCTACTTTTTATCCCGATATTCCCACGGGATCGACACTTACGCGGATAAAACCGCGGGGCGCAACTAGTCTGATATAATTAAGTCGTCCACGGTAAACAACACGTAGGATGTGTAACTAGATAGTTACACACTCTCTACGTGTTGTTTGCACCCACTTAACCAACTCAGTCTATCGCAGTCCACTGCTGGACTTCGGCCTCTCCCAGGCTGCGCTACAACACCGCGTCCTCCGCCTTCCGCATCCAGTCTCTCCCAGCCACCTTCTTAAGGTCGTCGGTCCATCCAGCTGGGGGGCATCCCACACTACACTTGCCGATACGCGGTCTCCACTCCAGGACTCGTCCGCTCTACGAATGTACAGTCAACAAAAGATATATATATGCAGAATCGTCGAATATTTATAGTTGAAGTTTAGTAAGAAACCGATGGATGTTGTCGACTGAAATTTAATTTGATAAAAGAGCTGTTTGTTTTCTATTAAGAAAATTATTTTTTATTCGAGAACATCCATCGGTTTCTTACTAAACTTCAATTATATCCGACGATCCTGCATACTTCTTTTGTTGACTGTACCTAACTACCTAGAGTTTTTCATTGTATTGGATAACGCAGTTCATCCACGCAGTTTGCTAAACAAAATGGCTAACAGCAACTCGAAACGAACTTTCTCCCATAGTAGGAACCAAAGAGATCACGAATTCTCGCCAGTTAATTGTGGTGGACAAAGTTGGCGAGCCAACATCCAGTGCAGGCTTACCTTCGAACTTATGACCCGCTTGCCAAGACAACTCGAACATGCGACCGAGTTTCAAGTACATAAATAATATGCTAAAAGATTTGGCAGTTTTTGAGATTAGTAACAAACTGGTAGATTTACAATTGAGTGTATTTTGATAGATTCGATTATTAAATAGGTTTGTTTTGTTTGGCCTGGTTTTGAAATAAGGGTAAACTCAACTTCCGAATTAACGAGGATTACATTTAATAATTATTTTTCGGTTCCCCTTTAAACTCATATGCAAATAGGCTTTTTAGATAGGTTTGCACTATTATGTTTTCCTTCATCATCTGCCTAGCCTTTTCCCAACTATGTTGGGGTCGGCTTCCAGTCTAACCGGATGCAGCTGAATACCAGTATTTCACATGGAGCGACTGTTTATCTGACCTCCACAACCCAGTCACTGGGTAATACGAAACCCCTTGGCAAGACTGGTTGTCAGATTTTCGGGCTTCTGACGATCCGGAACGACTGTCAAAGATCCACGAAGCCACAAGCCCCTCTATTATGTTTTTACTTATCTATACTTATAATAAATCTGTAGAGAGGTCAATTCTGTACATGAAATATATTTTCAAAATAACTATCATGGGGTGATAAGTGTTCGATACTGATGCCAAAAATGCAATCAGTAAAATTTTTGTCTGTCTGTCTGTCTGTCTGTCTGTCTGTATGTTCCTTATAGAAACAAAAACTACTGGACGGATTTTAACGAAACTTGGTACAATTATTCTTCATACTCCTGGGCAGGTTATAGTATACTTTTCATCACGCTACAATCAATAGGAGCAGAGTAGTGAAGGGAAATGTTGGGAAAACGGGAGAAGTTACTCCATTTTTTAAGCTTCCGTCGCGTGTGCAGCCTTAATGGTTAAAGTAACATAGAAATCATGTATGACGGAAATATTCTACATAAAATTGCCTAAAAAATATCCCGCAACAGCATATGTCTATCTTTTATGGTTGACTCACAATAACACGTGTAACTCCTGATAGCTTAGCAGTTCGGAGCATTCTGATTATATTTATTTACTATTGCGTTTATAATTCTCTCACTCATCCCTAATTCAAAAAAGTTAACATTATTACCTATTAAATAAAAAAAGAATCATAGAAATCGGTATAGAAACACCAAACTTATACATGAAATAAGCCATCGCGCCGTCGCACGTCTGAATCATGCTATAAGGATTATTTTTGTGTAACGGTTGCCGCGCTCGACACGGGTCGCGGCGGCGGTAGGGTATAAAAAGGCGGGAGGTCCGAGAGCGAGCGAGCTTCATTCAATATTTGCCTGTTGATGCGTTCAGAGCGTTCGACCTTATTGACAGACAATAATTGATATTGAGAAACCGTGCTTATCAGCGCGACTTTTAGTCTTTAAATAGTTTATTTGAATTTCTTTTGTTGTTATTTTGTAAAATAGGTATGAGTTGTTTTGGTAGTGTTTAAATATTCGTTCAAATTAAAAATTATTAAGCGTAGGTACTTTTATTAATTAAAGTAGTTATAAGTATTTATTGAAGTGAAAACTTCTTTAGCGGCGTTGAACACTTTTTGTAATGGGTAAAAAATGTTAAACTCGCGTCAGGGCATCGCGTCAGGACACGTGACCGTCAGGAGAGATTCCCCCCCCCCCCCTCCTCTCTTTCTACGGCGGCGCCAACCGAAGTGAACCAAGTTTAGTGACACACGACAATGGATGGATGGATGGATGGATTGGATGGAGTAGAAGTGGAAGTGGAAGTGGAAGCGGAAGTGGAAGTGGAAGTCGAAGTCGAAGTCGAAGTCAAAGTCAAAGTCGAAGTCGAAGTCGAAGTCGAAGTCGGAGTCGAAGTCGAAGTCAAAGTCGAAGTCGAAGTCGGAGTCGGAGTCGGAGTCGAAGTCGAAGTCGGAGTCGAAGTCGAAGTCGGAGTCGAAGTCAAAGTCGAAGTCGAAGTCGGAGTTGAAATCGAAGTCAAAGTCGAAGTCAAAGTCGAAGTTGGAGTCGAAGTCGGAGTCGGAGTCAAAGTCGAAGTCGAAGTCGGAGTCGAAGTCGAAGTCGAAGTGGAAGTGGACGTGGACACACTGCTGTGTATTCGTAACATTCGTGTATATAAAGTGTTTAAAATATGGAAATTGAACAAAGTGCATCTATTAATGAAAAAAGGGACGCAGAAATAGTGAAAAAAAATGAGTTATATTAATTCAATTAATAATTGATTTATTTCAACGTTAATATTCAAGTTTTCACTTCTGCCGGCACTCCCGGAGTGCAACCCATCTTTTTTTTTTTTAAGTGAAGTAGGTATAGGTAGATAGTATTGCACAGGCGTTTCAGCTTCATTTTCATTTCTTTTTTGTTGTGTAGACAAGGAATAAGGAAGGATTTTTTGAAATTCAACCCCTAAGGGAGTTAAATAGGGGATGAAAGTTTGTATGAAAGTCCGTCAGTTTGAAAGTTAGGATCATCAAATTTTGTGTTTAGGCTGACGACTAAAAATTAATTTATATGTGTCTCAGCGTTTTTGATAATTCTACCCCCAAAGAGTTAAAAGGGGGGATGAAGTTGTGTATGAAAGTCCGTCAGTTTAAAAGTTAGGATCTTTAAATTTTGTATTTAGACTAACGTTTGAAAATTAATTTATATGTGTCTCAGCGTTTTTGATAATTTCTCCCCCAAAAGGGGGATGAACGACCTGACTGAAATATCAACGCACAGTCTAAATCGCTGGTCCTTCCTAGGGACATGAATTTTGGAGGGTGTGTTCTTTGTGAAGAGTAGGTATCGAATAAGAAGGGGTTTTTGGAAATTAAACCTTTAAGGGGGTAAAAAGGGGGGATTTTGTTGGTATGAAAAATCTTATTTCTTGAGTTAATAACCTTGAAACTTGGCACGAATACTTATCTAAGTAAATTATGAAGTTTGGAATTTTTCGTTTTTCTAAAATACCCCCTAAAGAGGTATTGGGGGGTGTCAAAATTTGTATGGAAGAATTTTAACGCCCTGTCCGATTAACTTGAAACTCAGTATTTATACTAAGGACTAAAAATAATTAATAACATGTATCAGGGTTTTTCGAAAATCTACCCCTAACTGTGTGAAGAGGTAGTTAATTTTAAAGGGTAGGATTTTACCGCGTGGCTTGATTAGCTTGAAAATTGGTATAAATAAACTGAGTCAAGTTATAAAATTCCACCCCTGTGGGGGTGAAAAGCGGGGATACAGTTTATTTGAAAAATCTGATTCCTTTGTTCTATAAACTTAAAAATTGGCCCGAATACTTATTTATCTAAATTAATTATAAAGATCATACCAACATACATTTTCGAAACTTTTAGAGGAAAGTACGAATTTCACGCGGACGAAGTTGCGGGCAGAAGCTAGTAAAGTAATATAAATCTCGTTACAGAAAAAAGGGTTTTCATATTAACATCACGCTTGTAATCTCTGCAAGGTTAGGCAATAAAGGTTTTCCTGTATATCCACATTTGGACCTACTTATGCAAGACGGAACCAATCCACACACATGCCAAAATCGAGATAAGTATACAGAAAGTTTTCAAAATGAACCTTCTATCGACCATGTAAAGATCAAAATGATCTGACAATTCAGACAAAACAATAAATTCAGTCAGATCATTTTGATCTTTACAGGGTCGATAGAAGGTGCATTTTAAAAGCTTTCTGTATACTTATCTCGATTTTGGCATGTGTGTGGATTGGTTCCATCTCGCATTAGTAGGTCCATTTCACCATTTATGTTAAACTCCCAGGGAGCGAGCCTATTTCCGTCAACCGGGCACAAATCCTGACTCCGGGCAGCTACCTAGATTTTTAGCTCCTAAGATTTTTTAAGTTATGACAAATAGGTATTTGTATGCCACTGTTTGTGGCGGATGTATCCTGAACTTATCCATATATACCAACCAACTTTGTACCTACCATATCCGATGAATAAATTAATATATTTGTCTTTAAAGTTTCAAATAACACAGGATACCACTTCAACGGAAAGTTCGAATCCTCAATAATAACGTAACTTGTAAATTGTAGACCAACTTCAGCGTCGGTACCTACTGATAAACTGCAATGTAAAACAACTCCAACACCAGAGCTAACAACTTTATACAACCTAAGGCTACGGACACGAAGTCAGCGGCGGCGGCGACGGCGCGGGGGGCGGCGCGTTTCAATGCATAGATTTATATTGAACTGGCCTCGAAGGCAGCGGCGCGGGGAGTGGCGTACGAGCGGTGTGCACTAGTCTAGCGGTGCCCGCGCGTCTGCATTGACGTAGTGTTGTTCTCTCTCTTTCTCTTTCTCATAACACAACACTACGCCGCTTTAGCGCCGCGCGATCTGCCCGCCTGGCTTCGAGACCGGGTCTGCGTCACCGCGCCGCTCCCCGCGCCGCCGCCGCTGACTTCGTGTCCGTGGCCTTATATCAGAGAAGCACAAACTTGAATAAACTACTTAGTTGGTTTACAAATACAACTAGTAACAAGTATCGGATAAAGTTTTTACTGATATTATAAAGTCGAAAGAGTTTGCAGTTCAGCACCCTAATTGCGTAACACGCTATCAAACTCAATCTGAATCATTTTGAAGGATATTGCTTCATTACTTCATATGTTCGAAAAATTTGCCTGCTCAACAGCGTACATAACGCAATGAATGTTGTTGAACTGTCAATTTGAAAGTCATTGCTACTGATAGTGTGTTACGCAATTACCCCGCAGGACTTTCTAGATCCATATTCTGCGAAGCAGTCATGCTAGCGAAGGAGGTGGCAGAATGGCTGAGAGAGAGAGCCTCACGTCCCAGCCGCCGCGGGAGACGCTCGCGTCGGGAGCCGCGTGACGACTCCCGGCCACCGTAGGCGCGGGCCTGCGGACGGAGAGTAATGGGTAGCTCACCGTCCGATCAGTACCAGGCCCGTGCCGGACGGCGCGTACGTGTTCCACGCGCGCCTCAAAGGGATGTCAGCAAAAAGGAAAGGGCCTGCCAGGGCCGAAGCCTGCCGGGGGTGCGGGATTGTCCGAAAGGGTTACTGCTATCCCGGAACATAAAGGGCTAAGGAAGGAACATGGATGGGTCTGTAACAGTAAGGCCTCATTTACGGAGACGCGGCGCGTCACGCGTTGCGTTGAGCGGCGCGGCCCGCACTGAATTCAAATATATGGCGTTGTATGAGTGCGTTTACGGAGAAGCGATTTGAGACGCGTTTGTTTGAATTAGGGCGTTTTTTGCGACCGAGCCCGCGGATGGCACCGACGCGTCCCACGCGGCGTTTATCGCGGCGGCGCACGCAGCGGCAATTCTCGATGAAGCTATGTCCGAGGCGGAATCTTCTGTCAGTCTTATTTAGAAATCGCGCAACACAGACGTAGTCACCGTCGCAATGGAGTATGATATGATCATGCTGCAAGTTGCGATACGTGCGCTCCCATCTCTCGCCAACATATCAATTATCAATCACAGCAATTAAAATTTTCAACAATATTCCAAAAGAAATAAGGGAACTCCCTCTAAAACGCTTTAAATCAAAACTACACAAATGGCTTATTGGTAATTGTTTTTATAGTGTGAAAGAATTTTTTGATAAAAAAGTAGCTGATAAATATAAGATATGATGCTGAGATTTAATTATATTGCTTTATATAGCTATTATTCTTATGTGTTCAAGTAGATACAAAACCCTAATAACCAATGTTATTAAAAATGTTTTAGTTTTAACAAATTACATACAAGTTACATTTAACTTGTTTAAATATTTGTATGCCAGACCATGGCGAAACATGTAAGATCAACACGTTATTTATAAGACCTTAATGTACCATGTTTTAAAGCAAATAAATATATTCTATTCTATTCTATTCAACATAAAACTAGTCGATTTGATCGAAGCGAGCGTGCGCCGCCGCGATGCCCGCCGCGTGCTTCGCTACACGCTAGAGGACTCGCCGCGAGCGCCGCGGCGGGCACCGCCACGCTTCCCGTCTCGCTTCTCTATGAACATGGTCGTATATTGCTATAAGTTTGTGTTTACGCGTGCGATGATGCGTGCCGCTTCACGCGCCGCCCCAGAAAAAACGTCCGACGCGCCGCGAGACGCCACGCCACACGCGACGCGAGACGCCCCGCGTCTCCGTAAATGAGGCCTAAGAGTCTGACACTCCCTTCCGCTCCACCCAGAGCGGGAGGGGTCATTTGATGATTTCCCATCCATAAAAAAAAAACCCGCAGTATTGAAATACTAGCATCTGCCCGCGACTTAGCCCATGTGGATGTCAGTTTCATGGGTTTTAATTTTGTTGCGCGAAACCCTAATTCTTTTTCTAAAATAAAAGTTAATAAGTAAGTATAGCCTTAGTTACTCCTTATAGCATCAGCTATCTGCCAGTGAAAGTCCCGTCAAATTGGTCCAGCCGTTTCAGAGATTAGCCGGAACAAACAGACAGACAAACAATAAAAAAACTGTTTTTATTATGAGTAGGTAGGTACTGTATATACTTTCATATGCAAATAGTAAAAAGCTGTTATTATGTGTTGTTTTTTTTTTATTTTTTTTTTGTTATTTTTTTATTTAGACATTACAAATTGACACTTCATTATTTTATTTGTATAGATAAATATGACGAGTAACTTGATATTTAGAACAGAATTCTTTTATCTCGAAAAATAATAACGATTTCGGCTTTAGGCGACAGGTGGAAGCGTATTCTAATATAAAACTAGAATATTTCAGGAGCATATTGAGCCTAGGTATTTGATATCCTCAAAATTATCATCTTTGTTTTATATAAGGTCCCATTAAAATATATGGACAAACTTTTAAAAATCATTCAGACCACCAACATAAGGACGATGGTAAAAAAATATACAGGGTGTTACAGAAAGGGTATATCAATATAAACGGGTTGAAGAGTGTATCTGGTCTAGAATCTCTGTACAAAATTTCAGCTCAAAAGCAGTAACTTTGAAAATGCTTAATATTTTTTTTATTTCGATAGTTTATTAAATTGAAATCATAACAAACGTGTCACCGCACTACGAGGGTCATTATCCATTATCTGTAATGTGTCTGTGCGCTTAGTACACGCACATCACGCCGCCGCGCGCCAGTGCAGCGCCGTGATGTCGAAATAAAAAAATATTAAGCAATTTCAAAGTTAATGCTTTTGAGCTGAAATTTTGTACAGAGATTCTAGACCAGATACACTCTTCGACCCGTTTATATTGATATACACTTTCTGTAACACCTTGTATATTTTTTTAACACCCTGTATAAGAAAAACGCATTAGATACTTACAAGAAAAATAATCAGCTAACGAAAATAAAATACACTAATGTGCCGGCAATTTATTATTTTAGTTCAAAATAAAGTTTTTTTTTGCTTGGATATTATCTTTGGTTAGACGTACTGAACGCTGTGTTATTTGTCCATCTATTTTAATGGGACACTGTACATCTTAGAGCTTCAATATTTTTCATAAATAAAAGAAAAAAAACACTTAGCACAAACACAAAGGTCCACTTGCACGTTTCGTCGGGTTTAATTAATAAATATAGAGTTTGTAAACTCGGAGTTAAGTAATTATCACCCTTACTAATAAACGTATCTATTATATCAGATGAATAGTTACACACCGATTTCTCTCTTTCAGTCTTCAGTAATTTGACTTTCGAAAGAAGAAGACAAAGCGTTGTGTAACTATACAGACGCTATACAACATTTATTAGTTAAGTAAGGGAGAAGTAATTAACTATGTATAATTATATCAAAAACATTAATCAACCAGGGTGACCCTCGGTCCGACAATAGGCGAATACACAAGCAATTTACGCGCAAAACTGGCACGTCTTAATCACGGCGTAGGGCGCTATAGCCCGTGCAAGGAATTCAATTAGGTGACACGTTGGACCAGAGCCGTTAATGGAATCGACCCCTATAACGGCCAGGGCTGCCCTATGTGTGATTATAACTACAAGCAACGCAACGGTAATGTAATAGATATTGGATTGTGCATACTGGATATGAAAAATAGGTATACATAATCTGTGTTCGCGATTTAATTGCCAAAAATGTAAACAAATATGAATTAATGGAAAAATAACTTTAGTTCCTACAAAATAAAGTTCAATTTACGCTACAACTTCAAACATTTTTATAACTTTTTCAATAGTGCTAATCACTCTGAAATCAATTTAATAATCATTGAAATAAAGTTGATATTTGTTTAACATGAAATAGGGTGGAGGTGTGCAGCACTGCACAATTTTACTATAGACACTATTACTGCCATCGTTTTCATTTACTGTCGTAAAATAATCCACATTGTATTTTAATATCATTCTCTGAAGACTTGTGTAGTGATAATATAAAAGAAACGTGTGGGGTCGGGGGACCCCCGGCAGGAAGGAAGTTCAAAATGAAAATCCAAGATGGCAGCTGCGGAAATTAAAACGACGAAAAATTTTAAAATTTTCGCAGCCGCCATCTTGGATTTATATTTTGACTAGCTTCTGCCCGCGACTTCGTCCGCGTGAAATTCGTACTTTCCTCTAAAAATTTCGAAAATGTATATAGGTATGATCTTTATCATTTATTTAGATAAATAAGTATTCGGGCCAATTTTTTAGTTTATAGATCAAAGGAATCAGATTTTTCAAATAAACTGTATCCCCGCTTTTCACCCCCACAGGGGTGGAATTTTGAAAAATGTTCGTGATGTGTTCATAACTTGACTTATAGACCCATACCCGTTTTCGAGTTAATGGATGCAAGCAGTAATATCCACCCCTTAAACTTTATTACTTACCATTTCCCACCTTGGTAGGAGTCGATTTTTGAAAAACCCTAAAACACACTTGTTTTATTTTTTGTTTTAGTAGTACCGAATTTCGAGTTAATCCGACAGCGGGTTACATATTTTTCTAACCTATCAACTTTGTCACCCCCTTCATCCTCTGTAAGGGGTTTTTTTTCAAACTAAAAGTGAAAAACTTTATTATTTACTGACCCAAATATTGCCAAGTTTCATGTTTACTTAAACAAATAAATAAGATTTTTCATATAAACTGTATCACCGCTTTTCATCCCCACAGGGGTGGAATTTTGTAAAATCGTTTGGGATGTGTTCATTACTTGACTCAAAGATTATTTGTACCAATTTTCGAGTTAATCAAACCACGCAGTAAAATCCTCCCATGTAAAATTAACTACTCCTTTTCACCCCGTTAAGGGTAGATTTTCGAAAAACCCTGATACATGTTATTCTTTATTTATGGTCTTAAGTATAAATACCGAGTTTCGAGTAAATTGGACCACGCGTTAAAATTCTTCCATACAAATTTTGACGCCCCCAATCCCCCTTTAGGAAGTAGTTTATAAAAACAAAAAATGCCAAACTTCAAAATTTACTTATATTAGTATTCGTGCCAAGTTTCATGTTTATTAACCAAATGAATAAGATTTTTCATATACACTGTATTCTCGCTTTTCACCCCCATAGGGGTAGAATTTCGAAAAATTGTTTGGGATGTGTTCATTACTTGACTCAAAGATTATTTATACGAATTGTTAGGTTAATCAAGCCACGCATTAAATCCTTCCCTGTATAATTAACTACCCCTTTTCACCCCGTTAGGGGAAAGTTTTTGGGGGTACCCTGATACACGTTATTCTTTGTTTTTGGTCCTAAATATAAATACTGAGTTTCGAGGTAATCGGTTCATGCGTTACAATTTTTCCATACAAATTTTTACGCCCCCAACCCCCCTTTAGGGGTAGTTTATAAAAACAAAAAATGCGAAACTTCATAATTTACTTAGATTAATATTCGTGCCAAGTTTCAAGTTTATTAACCAAGTGAATAAGATTTTTCATATAAACAGTATTCCCGCTTTTCACCCCTACATGGGTCGAATTATGAAAAATCGTTTAAGATGTGTTCATAACTCGACTCAAAGATTATTTTTGCCAATTTTCAAGCTAATCAAGTCACGCAGTAAAATCCTCCCCTGTAAAATTAACTTCCCCTTTTCACACAGTTAGGGGTAGATTTTCGAAAAACCCTGACACACGTTATTCTTTATTTTTACTCCTTAGTATAAATACTGAGTTTCGAGTTACTCGGATAGCACGTTAAAATTCTTCCATACAAATTTTAACACCCCCAATACCTCTTTAGGGGGTAGTTTAGAAAAACGAAAAATGCCAAACTTCGTTTTTTACTTAGATAGGTATTCGTGCAAAGTTTCACGGTTATTAACTCAAGGAATAAGATTTTTCATACAAACTTAATTCCCCCCTTTTCACCCCCTTAAAGGTTGAATTTCCAAAAACCCCTTATTACTGGATACCTACTCTTTACAAAGAACATACCCTCCAAAATTCATGTCCCTAGGACCAGCGGTTTAGGCTGTCCGTTGATATCTCAGTCAGGCAGTTCTTCCCCCTTTGGGGGTGAAAATATCAAAAACGCTGAGACACGTATAAATTAATTTTCAATCGTCAGCCTAAACACAAAATTTGAAGATCCTAACTTTTAATCTGACGGACTTTCATACAAAACTTCATCCCCCTTTTTAGCCCTTTGGGGGTGGAAATATAAAAAAACGCTGAGACACGTATAAATTAATTTTCAATCGCCAGCCTAAAAACAAAATTTGAAGATCCTAACTTTAAAACTGAGGGACTTTCATACAAACTTTCATCCCCTATTTGACTCCCTTGGGGGTTGAATTTTGAAAAATCCTTCCTTATTCCTTGTCTACATTATAAAGGGAACCACTGTGTAAAATTTCAGCTTTCTAGGTCTAAGGGTTTGGGCTGGGCGTTGATGAGTCAGTCAGTCAGTCAGTCAGGCCTTTTGTTTTTATTTATATATATAGATTTCTCTATTGGATTCAGCACTCTCGAAAACCATGAGAGTTATCTCTCTCTCTGTCACTTTCTATTATATGGGTTGTTCTCCAGCGACTCAATTTTCTATGTCCGGACGAAAAAAGCCTACATGTAACGTAAATAGACATGTGAATTATTTTTTTTATTAATATTGTATATGTAATCTAATTGGGAAACCACAGTTATTAACCACAAATAAAAAAATGCGCTTAGGAAAAATATCCAAACCCCTGAATTATGATTCCCCTGACTTGTCCGCTCACCAGAATTGTACACAATATCATCGGTATTATTACTTTCTGTGAAGTTTATTAATGTGACATTTTTGCATTTAAGATACTAATTAATCAATGATTCACTAGAAAAATACTAAATACGCATATTTAAAGTAGTTTTTATCATAAAAAATATTTCGATGTTGTCCGCGACCTAATTGTGATTCCACTGGTGCGTCACTAAAATGCGAGTACGTCCCTATTAAAGCTTTTCGAAGACGCGGCTAACCCCGCCGCGCGAGCGTTTAGTTGTGCTCCGGCTGTCGAAATAGGTGGTTGTGCGTCTCGTTGCTGCATTACGGAAATACGAAGGTAAGAATATGATTCCCCTGTGCTTGGTTTTTGAAAATTCTGATTACCCTGACTAAGTTTGCTTATTTATTAAAAGTGATTTGATTTATTAAACAAGCTGTAGACAACATTCTATTTGACCATTTTTTGCTACTTAAAGGCCATGTTACTGGACGTACTGAGTTGGCGACAATCGACAAATATTCGTTATTTTATGATTTCACTGTCTATGATTACCCTGGCATAAAGGCCAGGGGACTCAGAATTTTACAAGTTTAAGTTAGAATACATACCTTTAAATTACTAAAACCACCTATTTTTAAAGCCAATTGTAAAGAAAGCCGAAATAGATTTACTTGTTCATAAGTAAAATAGGTTTATTGTTATTTCATTAATTTCAGATCGCTATCATGCCTCGTAAAAAGCAAACTAGAGATGAGATTTTAGAAAAAAAGAGAATAGCTGAGCGGCGAAGGATGGAAAAAATTAAAAATGATCCGGATCTCCATGCTCAATTGAGGGTTAAGGAAAGGGAGAAATATTTAAAGAAAAAAAGAACAGGAAATATAGTACCAATAAGTCAAATGACACCAAAGCAGCAGAAAATTATGCGAAAAAAAAGTAGGGAAAGTTCTAAAAAAAATTATTGGAAGAGTAAAAATAATCAATTGAATTTGGTTGACGAGCTACCAATTAACATTGAAAATACAGATACAGACAAGAATGAAAATGATGATCCATTAGGGTCGCCCTCTCCACATACTACCAAAATTTTAAAATTAAGATCTTTTGTTGCATCTCCGAAATCTAGAACAAACACGCCCACCAAATTTACTAGGTCTATAATCAGTCAGATGTCTGCAACTTCTGTATCTCCAACCTTTGCTACTAATTCCCGCGATGTAAATCTCTCTTCAAAATGTGGATCACGACCAGTAACTCGACAGTATAATATGAACCAGATGAACCAGACCGAATGTCATCTTTCTCTAGAAGTAGAAAATGACAACACAGACAATTCGTTTGAGCTACCACAACCTTCACCCAGTAGAAGTTACTTAGAATCACCTGTACCTAAAAGTACTCAGAGTGATACATCCTGTTCAACTCCACATCGATTAACAATTAAAGAACAATCGACCAAAAAATCTGTTAAGAAACGATCTCCATGGAAACATATTTTACGAAGATATAAATACAGAGCAAACAAGGAATTACAAATAAAAGACAGAAAAATTGAAGATCTAAAAAAACTAAATGAAAGATATAGAAAACAATTAAAAAGACTTCAAATAGGTACAATAAATCAAAGCAATATTAAAAGAAATATTTTACAACCAGTAAATAAAAGAAATATGGATCGAAGCAGTATACCAAGTTTACTAAGTGATGTATCCAAAGCTGAATTTAAAAAAAGGATTGAATTGTTTTTGGAAGAGGATGATAATAGCAGAATGTGCCCAGGTAAAAAAGAATACATAAAAAGAAATAAAATTCGAAAACAAAAACGGTATCTTAGTGATACCCTACAAAACTTACATACCAAATTTCTGCAATCTCACCCTGACATTCAAATAAGCTACAGTTTTTTTTGTAAATTACGTCCTTTCTGGATTATATCTCCAAATTTGAATATTCGGGATACATGTCTTTGCAAGGACCACGAAAACATGGAGCTTGTTGTGACAGCCCTAAGAAGAAATAATCTCACAGAAGAAAAATCAGCTTTTGAGGTATTAAAGTCAATATGTTGTGACCCCCGAGATGTCCATTGTCTAACTAGGAAGTGCAACCTATGTAAACACAGGAATATAATTTTCAAGGAATTTGACAATTTATTAGAAACTTACTACTGGATATGGAAAAAAAACAAGAAGACTTACATGAAAAATGGTCAAGAAAAAGTAACGATACAGACAGTGAAAGAAAAAGTAGCTGCTTGTCCAAAGGATATTATAGAATATTTTGAGAATATTATAAACCCTTATATGAGACATTGCGCAAACATTATCTCGCAGAGTAATTATATTAAGAAACTGAAGGCAAATTTGAAGTCGGAAGAATGCATAATTCATTGTGATTTTAGTGAAAATTATAGCACAAAATATGCATCGGAGATCCAATCGTTTCATTTTGGAAGTTCCAGACAGCAGATCACTCTTCATACTGCTGTCATTTATTACATGAAAAGTGGAACATTATGCACTCAGTCTTTCTGCACAATGAGTGAGTGTTTACGGCATGATGCTATTGCTATATGGGAGCACTTATTGCCCATTTTAAGTTTTGTTGAAGATACTGTTCCCGAAGTAGATTCACTGTACTTTATTTCCGACTCACCATCAGCACAATATAGGAATCGCAAGATGTTTTACATTATGTCGAAGTTACATTGGTATTACACGAGCTTACGTCGAGTTATCTGGAATTACACAGAAGCAGGCCATGGAAAAGGAGCCCCTGACGGAGTTGGTGGCGTGCTGAAACGAACGGCGGATAAAATTGTAGCCCGTGGTAATGATATCCAAAACATGGAGTGCCTTGTCAACCACCTAAGTGTTAATGTCCCCGGTGTTATTCTGAAAGTGGTAGAAGAAACAGGTATAATTGAAAAAGATTTGTTGGTGCCCTCAGATCTCGACCAATTCCGTGGAACAATGAGCATCCACCAAGTGGTATGGAGCTCAAGTAATAACAACATTTTGGCTATGAGACGACTTAGTTGTGGACAAGGAGAATGCTCATTCAAACCAGTCGAATGTCAGCACGGTCAGCACATTGGATTTTTCAATATAGGAGAAACCACTCGGAGAACATCAATTCGTGCTCCAAAACAACTACCAAAGACAAGAAACAGCGCATTGATAAAACGTACGGGAAAAGCTACTGATGGAGGTCATAGCTTCACAAACCTACAAGATTCCCTTGACCTGGGGCCAAATGACAGTTTCTGGGCAGAAGTATCATCTATAGACGAAAGAGTTGTAACACCTAAGCTGGCAGAGGCTATGTTAGAGTCAATTCAAGGAAAAATCGATGACTTGCCTTCCAGTAGTAAGATTGAAGATGACTACGATGACGTTGATGATCTCAAAATTTTTGACTAAAACTTAAGTTAGTAGAATGTGATTAAATGTGATAATTATTTCAAACGTTGCCATAATATTTTATAGGTTAATACACATGTTTAAGAAAAATAGATATTTTATATATGCTAATACCTTATTTATAGATTTATAGTAAGTATATAGATAAAGATATCGTTTTGCATGAGACTGATTAAAGGCTTTTCGTATGTTTAAGGATAATACATCGACAGATAATGTCTATAAATGGCTGTAATAAAATATTAAGACTGATTAATAGTAAAAAAACAATGTATACGATTAAAAACTTCTGTAAACCAAAGCGTTATGTTAAAATAATTGTTAATTAGTACAAAAAATGTTAAATTTAGGTTTTGCTGTCTAGAGTCAATTATATAATAATACAGACCTCTTAGGGGGTGTTTGTTGTTTTTTGACTATTTTTATTGAATCCAATAGTTAAAGTTATTGATTGCACTATTTCACAAGTAATGCAAGGTTGTTAGAAACTGGTATTAAAAAAATTGATTATCTAGTTTGTTTATTAATCATAAGAAGATAAATAAAGATACATAAACATGTTTTTTTCTTTTTTCTGATTCCCCTGCGACTATATTCTGATTCCCCTGGTTATTAAATTTTTAACGTCACATATCTTTGGCTTTATTCATTCAAATTGAGTGCCTATTCGAAATTTAAATTTCTAACACACTATATTTTCACGTGTAATACCAGAATTAATTAACATTAAAAAAAAAAATATGCCAGAGAAATCAGATGAATAATACGATTTCGAATAATGACCCATATACAGGGTCTCATTAAAATAGATGGACAAATTTTAACACAGTCTGACCAAAGATATTGTTACGAGCTTGGGGTTCGTGACAATAAAAACTGCCGATTTAATAACCGAAAATAGACACTTTATTTAAAAACACCAATTACAACTGTAAACACAATCGCACTACTAGATCACTTGAAAGTCGCACTTGAAGATCGCTTCGATGTTATCGCTTGTATCGCTTATCCAAATACTGATTCCGGCTCGCAGGCACACCGGCCTTATATAGGCCTCGGATAGTTCCAGAACCTTCTACCGTAGAAACATCTAGAATGTTCGAGTACATACCGAACCCGACGGACCAGACGTCGATAGTTCTGGAAAGTTCTATCATCGAAGTTTCTAGAAGGGACCCGAATAATTATAAGTTCTGCTACTCGATACTAGATGGCGCTAGTGGTAGCTAATGTCGCCATCAAGTGTGGCGCGCAACACTGCCCCCTCCTAAGACATGCTCGTCCCGAGCATTATTGGCCCCATAATAACGCGCCAGTCGATCCACATGGACGATCTTAGGAGTACCTCTTGCACCTTTCTGTATCCGGTAGGTTACGTCATTGATCTTTGTCACAATCCGGTACGGTCCGTCCCATTTAGCTTGAAGCTTAGGAGATTTCCCTTTGCTGCGGACTGGATTGTGCAACCACACTAGTGAACCTTCGTCGAACCCTTTATTGTTCATTTTGCGGTCATAACGGGTTTTCATCTTCTCAGACATTTGCTGGCCCGATTGTCTGACGTGCTCATAGATGTCATTCATTTTGTTCCGCAAGTCATTCGCATAATCGGTTATACTGCGTGGGGCGTCAGGTGGTATTCCGGTGATCAGGTCTGCAGGCAGCCGTAATTCCCTTCCAAAGTTTGCGAAAGCTGGTGTCACCGATGTACTTTCGTGAACAGCACTTCGATATGACAACAAAAACGGTTGTATGTGCTTGTCCCAATCTCGTTGCCGATTTTCCACAACTTTTGCCAGGTATCTCTCCAATGTCTGATTAAACCGTTCTACCATTCCATCCGATTGTGGGTGGTAAGAAGTTGTTCTCGTTTTATGAGTACCCATAACTCGACAAGTTTCCTGGAATATTTGGGACTCAAAATTCCTTCCTTGATCACTGTGAATCTCTAAAGGTACTCCAAAACGGCAGAAGACTTCATGAACCAATTTATCTGCAACTGTTGAAGCTTCTTGGTTTGGAATGGCGAAGACTTCCGGCCACTTAGTGAAGTAATCCATTACAACCATGAAATACTTGTTACCACTTTCACTTTCCGGAAATGGTCCTGCAACATCCAGGGCTATCCTCTCCCATGGTGCACCAACATTGTATAATTTCAATGCACCTCTACTACGCGTCTGAGGTCCCTTTACAGCCGCACAACTTGTACATTTGCGACACCAGTCCTCGACATCGTCACGACAGTGGACCCAGTAAAACCGTTCTCGTATCTTCAGTAGGGTCCGTTTAACTCCCAAATGGCCTCCTGAACAACCATTATGGTACAGCTGTAGAACATCAGGTACTTTAGCTTTAGGGACAACCATTTGAAAATGACAGCTGTCTCCTCGAGCATTTTCCCATTTACGGCACAGGACTCCTTCCTGAATCACCAAGCTGTCCCATTGGGCCCAATAGCTTTTTGTGATCGAACTCATCGCTGAGACGTCGCTCCACGTGGGCTTAGGTGCACCGGCCTTTATCCACTCGAGAATCGGCTTGAGGTCTGAATCTTCCTGCTGGGCACGTTGTAGGGTTTCCTTCCACTCGTTGCTGAGGTCTGTCTTGAGCATCCTCACAGGTACGACTTCTTTGCTTTCTTGCCTAGTACAATGCTTGCAGTCTTCAGGACAAGGTCTTCTTGACAATGCATCCGCGTTGCCATGAGATTTTCCGCTGCGATGTTCGACCACGAAGTCGTATTCCTGCAGTAGTTCAATCCATCTCGCAACTTGACCTTCTGGATTTTTGAACTGCAATAGCCATTTCAGTGCAGCATGGTCAGTTCGTAAGTGGAATTTCCGCCCCAGAAGATATTTGCTAAAATGCTGCAATGACTTTACCACAGCAAGCAATTCCCGTCTCGTGACACAATAGTTCCTTTCCGGCTTTGACAACGACTTGCTGAAGTACGCTATTAAAACCTCTTGATCACCATTCCGTTGAGACAATACACCACCAAGTCCTATGTCACTTGCGTCTGTGTCAACTATAAATTCCTTGCCTGCATCAGGGTACCCCAAAATAGGTGTTTTGCACAGTCGGTCCTTTAACTCCTGGAATGCGATATTGCAACTTTCATCCCAGCAGAAATGTCGCTTCTCCTCGGTTAGCTTGTGCAGGGGTTTGGCTATATCCGCAAAGTTCTTAACAAATCGCCGATAATAAGAGCACAAACCCAAAAATGCTCTGACCTGCGTCTTATCTTTTGGAACTGGCCAATTCTTGACAGCGGCGATTTTCTCTGGATCCGTGCGGATACCTTCTTCCGACACTACATACCCCAAAAAGCTAACTTGTCGTTTGAATAGTGAACACTTCTTCGGACTTAACTTGAGGTTGGCACTCTGGATCTTCATGAGCACGCGTTCCAGATTTTGAAGATGTTCTTCAAACGTACGGCCTACGATGATGATGTCATCCAAGTAGACCAGACAGGCATCGCCAATTAGCCCGGTAAGTACAAGTTCCATCAGTCTTTCAAACGTTGCCGGAGCGTTGCACAATCCAAACGGCATAACTTTAAATTGCCAAAGACCCTTTCCTGTCGAGAATGCAGTTTTCTCCTTGTCCTTGGGATCAATTTCAACTTGCCAGTAGCCACTTTTCAGATCCAGTGTGCTAAACCACTTTACTCCAGTAAGCATGTCCAGCGTGTCATCAATTCTTGGCAAAGGATAGCTGTCCTTCTTCGTAACGTCGTTCAGACGACGATAGTCAACACAAAACCGCATGCTGCCGTCCTTCTTCCTTACCAGCACTACAGGTGAACACCATGGACTAGATGAAGGTTCAATAACACCATCCTTCACCATTCCTTCGATCATGGTTTCCACTTCCTTTTCACGTGCTACCGGCAATCTCCTTGGCCGCTGACGGATAGGCAATTCTTCTCCTGTGTTTATTTTGTGTTGAACTAAGCCAGTCTTCCCAATGTCAGCATCGTTTGACGAGAAAACACCGGCGTACTTGAGTAACATCTTCTTCGCCTTGGCCATTTCATTTTGGGACAGAGCGCTGCGGCAGTCTTCTAAAAGTGTGGACACTTTCGTTTGTGCATCCTTGCTGAGGGTCCCAGTCGATAGATATTGGCATCGACGTAACCAATCCACTTCCTCGCAAGTACCAACTAGTGTGCCTTTTTCTATAATCTGTTCCTGATCACAAAGGTTCAGCGCACGTACCCCTGAGATGTCGGTGGCTCTGACCAAAGTTCGTGCCACTTTCCATGGAAGGTCATTGTCTACCCTTTCCACGAGTACACAACGATTACTTTGCCCAGGATTCCGAGGAAGACTAACCGGCACAATCGTTTCTGATCTCGGCGGAAGAAGAATCTTTTTAAGGCTGTACACATTCCCTGGTAATGCCCCTTCCATAAAAAGTTCCTCTTGTCCACATTTCAAAACACCTTGCTTGACGTCAATCTCGCAATAATTCTTCCTCATAAAGTCAAGGCCCAAGATGCAATCGTCCATTATATCAGCCACGATGACATTATGCAGGTAGATTCTGTTGCCTAGCTTCAACTCCATCTTCTTCTCTCCATGGACGGGTATACGCTGACCGGTGGCTGTTACCAAATTAATGCGTTCTCGGTTGTATGCGGAGTCCCCAAGGAACCGACTTATAAGTTGGGAACTGACGACCGTACGAGAGGCTCCAGTATCTATGGTCAGCTTACACGGCGTTCCGTTAACCTCGCCCTTGATGATTAAGCTGTTCCCGTCATGGGTTTGAGTGATCGAAATCCTTGGGGCTCTTTGAGCATCAGCCAGCACCCGCCCCGCAGTCCTGGCTATTACTCGTTTCCCTGCTGCTGGTGCTGGGCGGTGCTGTTAGCCGCACTACCCTCTGGAGCTCGGTCTACTCTTTCTTCAGTTCGCTTAGGGCAACTAGATCGAAGGTGGCCCCTTTCCCCACAGCCATAGCACCTAGGGCTGTATCCTTTGTTGCGGTCGCGAACTGTAGCCGCTGCAACCTCCCTGACGCGATGGGAACGATGATCCTGCCGCACAGCTTCTACCTCCAGTGCATGGGCCAAGGCGTCCTTAAGGGTCCCGTGGTGACCGAGCCTCACAGCAGCTCTAACTTCAAGGTCACGGATGCCGTCGATAAATACCTGCACCAGGTTCCCATCAATAAGCGCAGGTACAGACTGGTATGCTTTCCGAACCAGCTTCTCAACTTCAAGGGCCCACTGCTGCAGGTTTTCATTATTGCGTTGCACGCGATCCTTGAGCTGCGCACGAAACACGTGTTCCAGGTGAGCGTCGCCATACCGAGCCTCCAATGCCTCAAGGAGCTGCTCGTAAGTCACTTCTTTTCCAAGAGCTTCCAGCACAGTTAAGGCCTGATCGCGCAGGCCTAGGGTGAGGGCAGTCATGGCCTGACTCTTACTCCACCCGTTCGCCTTCATGACAGCCTCAAACTGAATTTTGTAGGCCGACCAGGAAGAAGTTCCGTCGAAAGGTGGCACTTTAAATCCACGTAGCGAAGGTGTTGTAGCTACGGGGGCTGCGATTCCATCCTCAAGTTTAAGGTAATCCAGCGTTTTCTTTACGTCAGCCATTACGGTTTTCTTCACGTCAGCCATCACGGTTTCCTTCACTTGGTCGATTCGGGTTTCAACTTCCAACAGGCGGTTCTCATGTTGGGCAACCTTATCCTTCACCTCCTTCATGTCTTTCCCGAAGGCAGCGTGAAGGTCCTTCATAAGGAGCATCTGCTCTTCCTGGCGGCGCACCTGCTCCTCCTTATCCCGCTGGAGCTGTTCTTCCAACCGACGAGCCTGTTCCTCCTGACGGCGAGACTGCTCCTGCAGCATCATCATCAGAGCAGCAAAACCTGGTGCTGATGATGCTGGAGCAGCTGTGGACGGGCCGGCCTCTGTGACTGGTAGTTGTCCCTCCGACGTCTGTGGCGTTGCTCCACCGAATCGCCTCTGGTCCGTCTCTTGCTGGCGTTGACTCCGGGTACGGATACCCTCCGTGTCGTCCTTCGGTAGAATCGGCATGATTTTAATCCCACTTCTGACACCAATTGTTACGAGCTTGGGGTTCGTGACAATAAAAACTGCCGATTTAATAACCGAAAATAGACACTTTATTTAAAAACACCAATTACAACTGTAAACACAATCGCACTACTAGATCACTTGAAAGTCGCACTTGAAGATCGCTTCGATGTTATCGCTTGTATCGCTTATCCAAATACTGATTCCGGCTCGCAGGCACACCGGCCTTATATAGGCCTCGGATAGTTCCAGAACCTTCTACCGTAGAAACATCTAGAATGTTCGAGTACATACCGAACCCGACGGACCAGACGTCGATAGTTCTGGAAAGTTCTATCATCGAAGTTTCTAGAAGGGACCCGAATAATTATAAGTTCTGCTACTCGATACTAGATGGCGCTAGTGGTAGCTAATGTCGCCATCAAGTGTGGCGCGCAACAATATCCAAGCAAAAAATATGCAAGCAAATAATAATTAAAGTGATTTTATTTTGACCTAAAATAATAAATTGCCGGCACATTAGTGTACTGTCGTTAGCTGATTATTTTTCTTGTAAGTATCTAATGCGTTTTTCTTATATATTTTTTTACCATCGTCCTTATTTTGGTGGTCTAAACGATTTCAAAAAGTTTGTCCATATATATTTTAATGGGACCTTATATAATAAAAAGTCGAATGGAGGCATAACGCTTTTTCGTTACATGACGATTTCTACCAGTTTACTCCTACCACAAGCTGCGTTAAAGAGCTTCGTTCCAAGAAATTACACTGATCTCGTACCACGGTAATTTGGTATCTAGAATAGCGTTAGTGAACGTGGACAAATTCCGTCAACCGCATTTATCGTAAGTATTTGTTCACAGACCAGTGGCGTGCATTGCATATAGGCATATAAGCAGTGCCTGCCTCGATATAATCAACACAAGCCTTTCAATAACATTTTAGTGTGTGTGCATTAAGAAACTCACTAAATTGTCATACCTAACAAAAAACAAAATCTTCATGCAAACACGCGCGGCAGTAGGCAATCGCCGGACGGCCTACTCGGCTCCCGTACTATTCGCACATTGGCAATGGTCTTTACTCGTTCAAGTTAATACGAAAAAATTAAAAATGCGTACGTCTCCCGCGTAATACCATGACGTTCGAGCTTCGCAATTTATCACCCTTAAGTAGGCATGTCTACTCAAACAACCACACTTTTGAGCTCAGTTTTTTTTCTGATTAGTGACTGCGTTTGCCTAGACTAGACCCGGCCTAGTGCCTACCTATTCTGAAAACCAATGCACGCCACTCTGTCACAGACACAAATCTTCAAAGCTAAACTAAACATTCACCGCTTGTACACGTTTTTCTTGGCTTGATATACCGTTTACACTCCGACACCGCCCGTGTCTAGAAAATGGAGCATTTAAAGTGGCCGGGTTGCAGGAACACAATGGAGTGGTACATTTATTTTAATTTAAAAGACTAGTTACCTGGTTAACTACTTGCAAGGATTTAATCCCATCCTTAATATTAATATTTATTTTATTCTTGTTCGTGTTTACTTTTTACTACTTGTGTTCTTGCATCACATAAACAATGAACTGATATTAATCATAGTACTAAAAGGGAAATATTTAACTGATCCTCTAAAAACTTTTTGCGCTTCTAATGATGCACAGTTTTTTTAATGATTGAGCCTCTTTTTACCTTTCTAGCTTTTTCTCACAGTTGATCGCAGTAACTAAGCTAGGATCCCGACCAAACGGGTATGGTTAGGTTGGAACTGTGACTAACCACACACGAGCCGAATTGGTTGCAGGGCAAGGGTTTTTTGGCACCCTGGTCAAAAGGGTTGGGTTAGGTCATAACTATGACTAACACGCTAACTGAACAAGCGAAGCAAGCGGTGCCGATAGATTCAAGTAGTATTTTAGGCACCAAAATAGGAATTATTTGAGGTTCACAAAAAGAGGCGCAATCATTAAATTAGTAAGTAAATAAGTAATTGTTCAATAATATTTTTAGGAAAGCACAACGGGAACTATTAAAGGTTCGATTATACATATACCAGCCATACGAAAATAATAGTTACTATTACTTCATGATACCTGTTTAGTCGACTAAATCAAAAACAATATTGATTTAAATACGGAACCGCAAATAAAGCCACAAACAGACTAAACTCTAACATCAAACAAAACAATGTTTCTGACCACTGAACTAAATAACGATACCAATGTATAATTAATGAGCTGCGCAGATTTAAGCAGGTGTTCCAATTAATAGTAAAGCAATAAGCACACCAACAATACAGTTTAAAATTCGAATTAACTAACAACTAAACTTGGCATTTCAGTTTAAACATGCAAATAACAGTCAATTCTCGTAATTTTAAAAACGTTCACAGTCTGATCGTCTCAATCTGTCAAACATAAGTACAGACGCCAGCACATCAAGCTGCCCGAAACTGTCAAATTTTTCCAATCAACTTTGAACCTTACAATTTAGCGATAAAGTTGAAATAGCTTGATGTGCTGGCGTCTGTACCTCAGACAAGTTCTTGATATTGATTGTCGCTAAGATGAGATTGCGACTAGGTTTTGGTCGTTTTTAGTTACGAGGATTGGTCTTCTGGTATGCATGATATTGACATATGAAAGACACAAAGGAGAACAATAAAAAGTACGTCTAGTAGACCAATTTGAACTACAGTCCGTTCACCGAAATTTTACCTCCGATTTTCTATCACTCTCCAAATCATAGTGATCTTTATTTTCATTCTTATAAGGTTGTTGTTGGGTTGCTGCCACTGACAAATCTGTCTAAATCATTGTGATCTTTATTCTCGTTGCAATAAGGTTGCTGTTATGAGAGGTAAAATTGCTATGAACAAATTGTACAGACGCCAGCACATCAAGCCACATCACCCAACAATTCGTTGTACCTACACCATGTAATTAATAAATGCATACTTTCTAGGTCCCTCATGTACTACAAAACCGTTTACTACAAACGACAACACATCAAGCTACTACAAACTGTCAAATTTCTTTAATAGATTTTAACTTTATTACTAAAACATAAGGTTCAAAAGTTGATTGGGAATATTTGACAGTTTCGGGTAGCTTGATGTGCTGGCGTCTGTACATTACATGGACGTCACACTGTTTTATTAAAATAGGGATCGTCTGTATGAACCAGAACTGATAGAGAAACGGTATGTTGATAAATCAAAAGGCCGCATTGTTAGAGTCACATAAAATCCTAATAATATAATGTTTGGACTAGAGACCCGCAGGGCAATTGCGTAACACTTTATCAATCGGAATCGGTTTCATTTTTACAGTTCAACAACATTCATTGCGTTATTTACGTGTTGAGTAGACAAATTTTTTGAACTTATGAAGCAATAGATTAGCAACGCCCCCCCGCTAGATGGACGGACGACCTAAAGAAGGTGGCTGGGGTCGACTGGATGCGGAAGGCGGAGGACAGGGTGCTGTGGCGCAGTCTGGGAGAGGCCTATGTCCAGCAGTGGACAACGATAGGCTGAGTTGATTGATTGGTTGAGATTAGCAATTGGCTTCAAAATGACTCTGATTCCGTTTGATAGTGTGTTACGCAATTAATAGGTACATGACTTATGAGTTTGTTTCGGCGTTTCTTCTCAGTAGGCCTAGCCAAGTTACAAACGTTTCATGTCGAATCTCTTTCTACAATCGTTAACGCTTCGGCGTAAGCGATTATAGAAAACGATAAGTTGGTAGCCAAGTTGACACGACCGAGTCGAACGCTCATTCTACAACGTCTTTAGAAAAAACCTATACTTTAGTCTATGGTAAGCGTTCCGATAGACGTCAAAGTCACAGCTGTGTACTTAGTGCGCGGGCAAATAATTGTTTTTTTTAAGTGTTTTGAAATTTGAAAGTAAGCGAAATAAGTTAAAGCTCTTCTTATATTTAATTTATTATAATAACACAGTGTGGAATGTAATTTTAAATATTACTGCGTCTCGAAATGTTATGATATGATTCTGCATAATATAATATTATGAATGAAAGATACCTTAAAAAAATGAAGTGATAACTTTTAAGTATAGGATGGAATCTAGATCTCGAGCAAGCCCAGAACAGTTCGCAGCTTTATTGGAATTCATGGAAAGGTACGTAAATTATTAGTTGTTTCGTAAATATCTTCCTTTGTTATTTAAAAATCTATCATACTCGGGCCACCTCAGGCACTTGAAAGTTTGAAACATAAACAATGACGTGATCCGCAACATGAACTAATACTTACGAAAGAAACAAACAAAACAATTGACCCTTACTACTTAATCAATAGACCCTTTGTTTCTCTGAAATATTTTTTTAAATGCTAAATAATAAATATAGTCCAAAAATAATGTAAATAAACAAAACACTTCTCGGTTTTAACCCAGCTGTATCATAATAGACGCCATTTTTTATCGTTTTCTCTTGGGTCTCGGCGATCGCTTAGCTATCGTTCAAAAACTTCGACAGCGTTTCGTTAGCGCTTGTCAAAACTGTAACTTGGCTACCATTTGTATGGGATGTAGCGATCTACGTTGTAGAAACGATTACATTCTATTCTAACATTTTGAACGAGTAAACTTGGCTACGACTTTTCTATTCGTTTGTACTGACCACGTGACTTATCGTTGAGATGATGTCATTCCTATACATTTGATTAGTTTTCTACTAGCGTTAACGATTGTAGATTGTCAACTTGGCTAAGCCTACAGGGATCAGTCAGATAGGAAATGCCAGCGCCACCTAGTTTTAAAATATTGATCAATAAAATATTGACGTATAAAAGTGTCTTAAAAAGATCTACTTACAGATAAACATTTCATTTAATTTCAAATGTTTAGACAAACCGCATTGGACAGGCCTGATGGTCTAGTGGTTAGTGAACCTGACTGCTATGCCGGAGGTCGTGGGTTCGATTCCCACCCAGGACAAATGTTTGTGTGATGA
This sequence comes from Amphipoea lucens, assembly GCA_947508005.1. NCBI lineage: Eukaryota > Metazoa > Arthropoda > Insecta > Lepidoptera > Noctuidae > Amphipoea > Amphipoea lucens. The sequence continues at coordinate 18,368,586 of OX382367.1, forward strand.
GCACGATCATTTGTTCTGTGTCTGGGTGTAATTTATCTATAATATGTATGTATTTAGAAATATATAAGTATGTTTATCAGTTGTCTAGTACCCATAACACAAGCTCTGCTTAGCTTGGGACTAGATGGCGTTGTGTGATAGTTGTGGAATATTGTATTATTATATTATTATTATTATTGTTTGACCACTTTCCATTAATTACCTGCACCCTAATTGAATAACACACTATCAATCGGAAATTGCATCGTTATGAAGCTAATTGCTAATCCATTGCTTCATAAGTTCGAAAAATGTGTCTGCTCAACACGTAAATAACGCAATGAACGTTGCTGAACTGTCAAAATGAAACCGATTCCGATTGATAAATGTTACGCAATTGCCCCGCTGGTCTACATTTTTATTACAATCTATTTCTTAGTCAACTCAATCAATCTGCCTAGCCTTTTCCTAATTATGTAGAGGTCGGCTTCTAGTCTAACCGGATGCTACTGACTACCAGAATTTTACATGAAGCGACTGCCTATCTGACCTCCACAACCCAGTTACTGGGTTACTCGATACCTCTTGGTAAGACTGGTGGTCAGACTTTTGAGCTTCGACGATTGTCAAAGATCTACGTATTACAGCCGGGACCAACGGCTTAACGTGCCCTCTGAGGCACGGAGGGCTCTCAATATGTAATGGATTATCACCCATCCACGAACCAACCGGGACAAGCTTAGCTTAACCTTTGATCGACCAGTGGGGTTGTTTTTATGTGTAGCTACGAGCCTTTTCATGGCCCAGTAGTAACGGCCACGACTTACGAGTTGTATGTCGTAGTTCCGAACCCAGACAGGGGCTTTACTTTGTGCAAATTATTCCATCACCACTGCTCTCAAAACGGTGAAAGAAAACAAGTGGGAAAACAAATTCTAAAACCAAAAATTCGAAGACATGTGACATCTACCAACCCGCACTGGGCCCACGTAGTGGATTACAGATTTACGGCCCATTCCCTGTCACCGAGAGGAGGCCTTTTTTTTTGGATGCGAAATCATCAAATGACCCCTCCCGCTGTGGGTGGAGCGGAAGGGAGTGTCAGACTCTTACTGACTAAAACCCATCCGTGTTCCTTCCTTTATGTTCCGGGGTAGCAGTAACCCTTTCGGACAATCCCGCACCCCCGGCAGGCTTCGGCCCTGACAGGCCCCTTCTTTTACCGAGAGGAGGAATGTGTCTCAGCAGTGGGAACATTATAGGATGATTATGCTACACTATTGTTATAAACAGCAACTCCAAACATTGCTATCGTTGACAGTAATGACAAATTATACTGGGGGCCGTAAATTAAACGCATGTCGCTTCAGGGTGACAAAGTTTACGTTAATGATCTCCGAGATACGAAAACACACTAAGTATTTCGTTGTGTAACTGTTACTAATTCGCGTAATAGTTATTTATGTTGCTCTTGTAATGTGTTTGCTCATGAGTAGGATGTTATTTTAATGGCAAGTGTAATTAATTCAAAGGAAAGCCCATAAACATTGCGGTTCAAAATAATGCCTTAGAATCGCTGCCTAATTATTCTTCTTCCACTTTCGTGTTCGTTTATATAGCCAGCAAATCAGAGTTATGGATGTAACTAAATACTAGCTCCATTCTTATTAAATGATCATGGGTGGCGCGAAAATCACGGGAACATGGGTAACAACCATGTAAAGTAATAGTAGAGGGAGGCGCAAAAGTAATGTCATAATTTGAATTGGCTGCCATTTTGTTAGAAATGAAAAAAATTAGATTCTGTTTTCATAAAAAGTTTAATTGAAAGTGTAAAATTCATTAAATTAATTCGTAGAAATGATATCGCTCAAATGGCCTCTCGAGTTGATGCACAATTGTGCTCGTTTTACGTTGTGCATCGTCTTACGGCATAAATGTTGCTCGCAAAATATCTGGCTCCAAATTGGCCACTTCTTGCTAGATCTGTAGTGGACCCAGTAACACGAGGCGCTCGGCCAAATACTTAATTGTTTGAGCACATGAAACACGACGACGAGGAAAACAATGACGAAATTCACGCTGCGTTAAAACGGGTTGAAAATCAGTAACAATAATTCCACGTTCTTAAGGCGTGTGCTCCACAGAAAAGATTTTAACTGTTCTGTGGTATGCTCTATGGCTTGTTGACAACTAATTGTCTATTTGTCTAAAGCATAAATGTCAAAGAGCAGTGACATTTGGCGCCATCTGCAAAAATTAAGGCATATTCACATTATGACATTACTTTGCGCGACCCGTTATATTCATTGTTGAAAAGCCTCTATACTTACTAATACTAAAGCTGGAGAGTTTGTTTGTTTGTACGTCCTAATCTCTAGAACAATCAGTCGGATTAAAAAAAAAAATTTCATTTAATAGGTCAATTCTCGAGGAAGCCATAGGCTGTTCCATATCACGATAGGACTCTTAGGAGCCGATTAAAAAGAGAACGAAGTAATAGCGCGGGCAGGCGATGCGATATGACAGGGTGGGTCAGGGAAACAAGAAATTTCACGTGAACTAAGTCACGGGCAGAAGCTAATAATAAATAAATGAATAAGCTTTAGAATGATAAGCGCAATGAAATGTTACAATCTTCCCAGAATGGTACTTCAAAGGAAATAGAATATTTATTTGTAACCATAATTTAAAAGCTAAGTCTTAAACTAAATCTTATCTTATAATAAGGTATATAAAAACGAGGGGAAATATATCAAAGGGCATCAAAGAATTCGTCCGCATCGCTGTCAACAGGAAACGTGCCCAAAAGGCTGGCAACATTGCCACGTCGTATGGCAATGCTGATTTTTGGCCAAAAAATAGGCCAGCCCTCTGGTCACGTGAAGAGTCGATCAACCGCTTGGCGATGTCTCGAAATACTAAGTGGGCAATCGTGTTTCAAAACCAAACGGCACAAACATATAAGTTCTAAAGATATTGGAGTATTTGCGCCGGTTGAGGTTTTCCGCACCTGCAGCAGCCGCCCCAGCACAACTCACCGTGCTTGGTACATGGGATGGCGCAAGGGTGTCGACACACGTTGCATCCCACACCAAAGGCGGCCTACCTTCCAAGGCATTTTGGTCATTCCGTCTGGTCTCTTCCCATCGTCGCGTGCCAAGCCATTGAGTTCTAAAACAGCTGGCACCCCGGCGGCGACAAGAGCACGACGGATGATGTCATTTATGCTGGCATGTAAGGTAGGAAACCTCGAGAGTAAATCGCAATTGCAAAACGTAAGCTTTAATTTAATTAACCTTTTAACCGCCTACGTCGGATTAATCCGACAAATATTTACGTGCCCATTCCGCCAGAGTCGTATATATACGACCAAATAACACATCTCGTTTAATCTGTATTATTATTATATCATCACAGCTCGTTTCATCGGTATTTATTTTTCGTTTTTTTTTTTTTTTTCACGGGCGCTTGGGGCACGACAACTGATATAAAGTCGGGCGGTTAAAAGGTTAAGCGAGTCCTCCACCAGTCTGTCACTTAGATAAATAAAATTATCAACTTGAAATTCCATGAAGAACTCCGGCAACTTTCCCAGTATCCCTCAAGCATGTTTACAACACGCAGCTACCTCGGATGACTCTCATTATTTCGTAAATCTAATCCCTTAACCCCTAATCTGCTTAAGGCTACCTTTCCACAAGAGATGTGCTAAACTGAGTATTTTCGAAAAGTATCTGATGAAAATTTAAACAACTAGATCAGAAAAATTACCTGTGGATGCTAATTCATAGCGTCACTTACAAATTGAGTGCGTTGATTTGATTATAACCCGACTGCGCGACGGAAAGGTGTGGTAATTTAAATATGTACTTAAACCCGAAATTCTAATTATAAATCACCTAGGTAGCCCGCGAAAGTGATATTTCATAAAAAAAAGTAATTCAATAGGTATGAATTTAGAGGATTATATTGATGATTTTAATAATTATGATTCTGTAAAGTCATATTTGTAAATAAAGTTGTAAATATTCAGTTTATTATAAATTTACAGTGTTATTAATATAAATCGTGCAATATATAATATAAAAATATAACTTAAAGCCAAATAAAAAAAAAAAAAAAAAATAAAAGCAAATGATACTATTTTAAATAAATAATTATTTTTTCTTAACAAAAGCGCCTTCATCCTCTCTCCTATTAAAAATTAACTTTGCTGTGCCCGACAGGGTGCATAATTGATTCGATGTTTTAACATACCAACTGTTACATATGTACACATTATGGAATGCAACAAAGTATTGAATATTGTTACGCTCGTGAATCATATCAAATTGCGAAAAGGATGGAGATGTTCTTCATTCGATAACATGAGTTTAATTTTATAACCTCATTTTCGTCGTTGCTATTCAATTATAATTTACTAATGTTATTCAAACAATATTTATTGGAAAAAGCGTTGGGATATTTATTTCAAACCTTCTAAATAGGTACGGGATGCAAATGAGCTAAGTTTTTTTTTGGGATGGGAAATAGACACATACTAACTGCGATGCGACGTCGCATCGTAAAAATCTGCGAACTCTTTCTAGTTCTAACCTATATAACCTTTCCGCGTTGCGAATTCGCATCGCGCCGATTCGCAGTTTTGTGTACAAGCCCTTACCGCTTAGCTTCTGCGCATATCTCTGATGGAAAGACAACCTCAGGGGGTCGGGTGGTAAGCATGTTTGCACGACAAGGGGAGTCTCTAAAGGCTACTTAAATTGCAATTAACAAATTTGCAGGCGCACCCCTATAGCTCAGGGCATTACTGAACGATTAGTGACAACACTGGCGTCTACGTCATCTGTTTAAGGGATGAGAACCTGTCGGGTTTGTGTAGAGTGACGTTAAATTCCTTGTCTGTGATCCTTTTAAGAGCCTATACTACCTCAAATGGCTTAGCGTGATCCTCCGTTATGTCGAAAATACTGCACCATTAATTTTGAAATAAATATATTATGGTAAAGTTGAGGATTAATGCTAAGTCCTATGTTTGACGAAAACACGATTCCATAAAATTTTCTCCATAGAAAAAAAATCCAGTTACCTCTAAACCCGAACACTGCTGGTATTAAAAAAATACTTCAAATTAGATCATGAAACTTTGCATACTCTGAACTTACTTTAAAGCAGGTCTTAAGTTATTTTTTTTTTATAATTACCATTATTTTCACTGTAAAAAGCAAATACCTAAACTATTGGCGCTGCCTGCCGCCCAGCACCGCACTCTGTCTCGCTCTCACTCAGTCCGCGAGCAGTATCGTATGAGCGAGATAAAGAGTGAATTTTAGCTGGGGTAGTATGGGCTCTTAATTAAGGTGGGAAATTAAGCAGGTAAATAAAGATGTCGAAGAATTTCCAGCTGTATGATTTCGATTTCGGACAAACCCTATAAATGTATACTCTGCTTCTCCTTCGTCTCAAGTCATCTTCAGGTGCGATGTTAAGTGTGTGTCCTAGTTTTACCATCAAGTAAAACAAATCTGAAACATTTCCAAATCACACTCAAGCCAAACTTAGAACAACCAAAAACTCCCTAGCTACTCGTAGCTAAATATCCCAACAAAAAAGGCTTCACACACATCCAAGAGGAAATTCGTTGTCACACATAAAAAGGCGTAAAATATCGTAAAGGTCCTGTCATATACAAAACCAGACATCGCAGGATATTGGGCTGAGGGTGCTTGTAGACAAGATGTGCGTCGTACGCAGAGATAAGTTATGTTCTCGTCTGGACTAGTGCTTGAATAGATGGATATAATGATATATCCTGTCTACTGTTTATAGGGCTATAGTAGTGGTTTTTATTTTGTTGTATATGTTTCTGTTTCTTTCGTTTTCGTACAATAAAAAAAAAAACGAAATCTTGTAAAATATAATGTGGATTTCATGTAATGTTCTAAAACCAAAAAGTTAAACATTTTTTTTTTTTTTTTTTTGGTTGCTAAATGGGCTTGCTCTTGACCTCGATCACGCCTAATGGAAAGCGATGGATGAGGTCTATGATGGAACGAGCGTGCCCAGAAGATGCCTGTTCACTCTTGATGACAAACCTTAATCTGTCAAGCTCCGCTAATGAGACACAATTGGTTTTCTATTGTTTCGTCGTCGATCGGCGAACCGCGCCGCTTGACCGGTTAAACCAAACCAGACATTTGAGGGTCAACCCCCAATGAAAGAGCAGCGGCGCGCAGCAGCCGTAAGAGCAACTGACTTTCCTCTTTTTAGAAGGCTCGTGCTGCCTCGCGGCGCCGCGCTGCCCGTCCTTTGCCTTCAAATGACTATGGATAATGGCCGCTGCCGGCCGCTGCTCTATCAGTGGGGATTGACCCTAAACGAGATTCTCAGCTAACTTATTCCAGGGACGCCATACACATAATGTCAAACACATAATGTCAAACACATAATGTCAAACACTAACGATTATTAGGTATGCCATCCATGAATACCACATACAATATCTCCAATGTTAATTTCACGATAACACTTGTCCATCGTGTCATCAATTTGATGATAATGGCGTCATTTGATAACCGAATACCGATCACAAACAATAGTTTGTTAATTCGTGGACGCGCAGCCATAACTGCGGGGCAAATTACACGTAGTTCACGCGTTGCCCCAACTATTCCAATTGCGTTCGAATCAAATTCATGTGATGTCACTGTACGTGGATATGAGCAGTAATCTAAAGTGGCAGATGTCAAACTTGTTTGTAAACACGCCCGTATTGTAACGCCACGCCTGTAATCCTTCAAAAGATTCGGTAGAGGTGAAGGTATAGTCAGGCAATTCATCGTTTATCAAATTGATACACTACGTCAATTCTCCGTCATAATGTTCCCACTGCTGGGACACAGGCCTCCTCTCAGTGTGAGGGAGTGGGCCATAATCCACCACGCGGGCCCGGTGCGGGTTGGCAGATGTCACATGTCTTCGAATTTTTGGTTCTAGGACATGCCGGTTTCCTCACGATGTTTTCCTTCATGGTTTTGAGTTCCGTTTCAATTTTCCGTGTTAGGGTCTCCCCACATTTATCGACGCGGAATCGGCTTAAGCGGAATGCGTATCACCAAACTACTCGACTTATCGCCGAGCTAATAGGCAAACGGCTCGTTTCGCCGTCGGTCGACGTCGCGACGCGTCGTCCGAGCCGAGCCGTTGCGAATGGTATTAGTAACACCCTTATTACGTAGACATAAAGGCTTTTTTGACCGGTGTTAGCCGATTCCGCGTCGATAAATGTGGGAAGACCCTTAGAAAGAAAAATATATTTTACTAGCAGCGCCCCGCGGTTTCACCCGCATAAGTTTCGATCCCGTGGGAATATCGGGATAAAAACTATCCTATGTCCTTTCCCAGGACTCAAACTATCTATATACCAAATTTCATCCAAATCGGTTCAGCGGTTTAAGCGTGAAGAGGTAACAGACAGACAGACACACTTTCGCATTTATAATATTAATATGAATTCGGGACACGCACGCACAGGAAATACAAACAATAAAAAAAGAACGTAAAATCTAACAAATCATGAACACAATAAAAAAATAAAATAAAAAAGAACATTAAACAACAACAAACACAGCGTTGTTGTTGATTGTTGTTGTTTAATGTTCTTTGTCTTGTATTGTCTTTGTCTAACATTAGTATAACATTTATAGTGTTATATCCATTTCATAGAACTGTCACAATGACAGTTATGATGATTTGAATATACGGACAATTTAAGTTGGTAGTCAATGTGCTTATGAATTAATTTTTCTCGCTTTACATAATTCCACCCACATAACACCAGTTATTTTGTAAGCCTCATGTTTTAGGGAGCAAATTAACCAGGCATAAATCGAAACTCTTTTTTTTTTCGCGGTGGAAATCCTCATGGACTTCCTCTATCGTTTGACAGGCCTGATGGTCTAGTGGTTAGTGACCCTGACTGCTATGCCGGAGGTCGTGGGTTCGATTCCCACCCAGGACAAATGTTTGTGTGACGAGCACGATCATTTATTCTGTGTCTGGGTGTAATTTATCTATAATATGTATGTATTTAGAAATACACACATCAAAAGTGTCTAGGGATCAACATATATTTTTGCAATAACTTTTCTCCTGATTGATATTAATTAAAATCTTCTTTAAGGATTCATCAAATAAAGTGTTTTCGTTTGTCACAGTAACGATAAACCAAGTCACCTTTGCATTAATAAAGAAATTTGCCATTTTCCTAATAAAGGGATTTTTGACATTTGAACCACTAACACAAAAGTTCGAAAAAAAGACTGAAATAACAGTTTTCTTTAAAATTTTATTGGGTAACTTAAACAATTAATAATCCGTGTTTCTACCGCGAACACTAACAACACAAGAACATCGGTTTGGCACACTCAAAATGAGTTCATCCAAATCACGCTGTGGAATGGCCGCCCATGTTCGTTGCAACAACAAAAAAAGGTCTTCTTGCGACTGGATACCCTCCATATTCGGCAGAGCTCTTCTCTGTAGCATATCCCATGCATGCTCAATCGGGTTCAAGTCTGGCGACTGAGCAGGCCAGGGCAGGACATTGATGTTAGCTGCGGCGAGAGTCTGTCTTACAACTCTTGCGGTGTGCGGTCGTGCATTATCATGCATTAACTGAAATAAGGGACCGATTTGCACTTGTAGAGGAACGATGACGTCTGATACAATCGTCTCAGCATAAATTTGAGCGTTGAGGTTGCCTCTGATCCAAATCAACTCAGTTCTTCCGCCGATCCAAATACCCGCCCATACCATGATGGTTCCACCACTATAAGGATGGACTTCCTGGCAGGATTTTAATCGCTGTTGGCGTCCAGGGGTTCTCCAGTGTCGTATACGTCTTGTATCCGGTCTCATACCAAAACGAGACTCATCAGAAAAGCACACGAAACGCCATTGTTCTTCTGCCCAATTTCTGTGTTCAAGAGCCCATTGATATCGAATCCTACGATTGTGCATTGCTATAGGTGGTACCCGTAGCGGTCTTCGGGAATGAAGGTTCACTTCATGCAAGCGGTTTCTGACTGTTTGGTCGCTAATTAAGTTCCCTGAAGAGTGATGAAGCCTCACGGCTAACATCATGGCGGTTATTGTTGGAGCTCTTCGAGTTAAGATTTGAATGTATCGGTCTTGTCTCCGTGTGGTGCAGCGATACCGTCCTCCATGGCGCTCAGCCACGGTACCAGTGCTTCGGTAACGTGTCCAAAGTCGACTGATAACACTCTGACTTGTATTCAGAGCTAAAGCCACAGTACGTTGCCGGGAACCAGCTTCTATCATTCCCACGGCTCTGAGCATTTCTTCCCTGCTTAAATGACGTCGCCGCTCCATAATAACGTTGGTTTTAATCAGTAGTAGGGAAACAGTAGCACTAATAATGTCTTCAATGCGTTGTATGTTTTTATAGGGAAAATATTGACAGCTGATTTTCATCTTTTACTCGAATTTGATTCACAGTTCCTGATTCAAATTATGAAATGCACCAAAAAGGATCCATATAAATTTATAAAATCATAAATTTATTACAAAGCCACATCTCAATCTCAAGAAATCCGCATAAAAATGCTTGATCCCTAGACACTTTTGATGTGTGTATATAAGTATGTTTATCAGTTGTCTAGTACCCATAACACAAGCTCTGCTTAGCTTGGGACTAAATGGTGTTGTGTGATAGTTGTGGAATATTATTATTATCGTGGAGGTGACAGAGGGGCATGCCGGACTCTTACCGGCTAAAACCACCGCGGTGTTCCACCTCTACCTATAGCCGGGGGTGCGGGATTCGCATAAGCATTCACCGCTCTCTGGGAACTTCTTGGTATTGAACTGGGAATTTGTATACGGAAAAACTAAATAAATCTATGCTTGACCTGGGTATATTGTTTTTCCGCTTAGCTACCGCGCATAATACAGGTTCAAGGGCAAAGAGAATATAACCACTAAACCCTAGAGAGCGTACAGGCCGATTTCTTCGAAGCACACGACTCACTACCGCGGGACGGGGGACGAGGAAGAACGCGCGGATGCAATTGGTCAGTTCTTGTAGGTATGCCTATTGTTAGGGCTGCTCTACATCAATAAAGGAAAATAGTCGATATCGATAAAAAGGATTTTAACATTATGAAAAAACTCAATTAAAATAAATAATATTTAATGAAAGTCAATCAATTCAAGGGTAGGGTCAGCCACAACACTGCAGCTTCTAAATTGTATCCGATGGAACCGATCGGATACAATTTAGAAGCTAACACTTTGGCTTTGGCCGACCGGCGATCTAGGTATCGAACCCAGGGCATCATGCACAGCAGTAGCGCTAGCGACTACTAGACCAACGATATCGTCACCTACTATGGCCAATCATATATCTATATTAAAACCTAGAACTTTTTAGATATTCTGGATAAAAAGAGGCATTAAACCAGCGTGAACAATGAACCCATAAAATAAAATAAACAAAAATCTACAGTTCGTTTGGAAATGTACTTCTGATCTATCTGTATAACAAATTGACAAGGTATTATTGCATCAAAATGACATGGAATTCCACACCCTCACCACATTAATACGATCGCCACTCAAAGTTATTAACTGAAATTGTGTTACCGACACATAATCAGCCTATAATGTTCCCACTGCTGGGACACAGACCTCCTCTCTGTGAGACGGAGTGGGCCGTAATCCACCACGCGAGCCCAGTGCAGGTTGGTAGATGTCACATATCTTTGAATTTTTGTTTCTAGGACATGCCGGTTTCCTCACGATGTTCTCCTTTACCGTTTTGAGAGCAGTTGTTATGAAATAAATTACACAAAGTAAGCCTGACTGGGTTTGAACCCACGACGTAGGTAGGTACAACTCGTAAGTCGGAACCGTGTTACCGACACAATGATAAACAAGCCTTTGTTCACTTTATGTTACTTTAGTAATTGCAATTTATATATTTATTCTATTGTTTTCTCATCGTTAGGAGCGAATAAAATAACGTATTAACAACTAAATTTAAAAAAAAAAAACACGAAGGTTGAAGTACCTATGTGCCCATTCCAAAACGTAGATCTCTATGGAGAAGAACGGACAAGAAACTCCAAGGACACTTTTTTAAATCAAGATATTACAAAATCCCAGGCACATTATTTTTATTGCTTCTATATGTAATGTTTTTTTTTTATATATTTAAAATAAGCCCTGGCAGTCAACAGATGACCAGTCTCAAACGACGGCACCCGTTCACGAAAATGACATGTGGAGTCGTGTATCAGCACCATCCACCAAACCATTTGGTAGGAATCTAAGACGACCCACTGACCACCGAATGATCCAACACACGCGCTACCAAATGTACCATTGCCAAGTTACCAAAACAATTTGAACAATATTGTCTGAAAACCCCAAACGCTAGCAATAAATAAACCGCAAAGATAAAATGTCTGCCGTAAAAATACAAATGGAACAGGTTATGTACCAAATTGTCGGGAAACGTGAAAATTAATCTCACTAGCTCATCTCTGCTTGTTGACAGCCAGCTTAGTCTATTTCTGTGTTGATGATTCGGGTTTTAAATGTAATTTATATTTCTAGTAAAAAATACCTGAAAGTTCTAATAGCAGGTACTTACTTTCAGCGACGAAAAAAAATTAAAAAATATACAATGTTTTTTATGTCTTCTTATTTTTTCGTTAGATAAGTTGGGACCAGTGCGTGGCCACGCCCATCGCGGCATCAGTGGCGTTTTTAAGTCCTCAGAAGTGCAGGTGTATGGACACTTTGAACACTCCAAAATTTGGGACATGGTTTGGTATTTGAATGACTGTATGAGAACAGACAGAAAAAGTTTACGTGTTTATTTATTTATTTATATATACTTTACTTTTGTTTTTACTTTTTTTTATTGATTAGGTAATGTAGAAATTGCTCATGGTCTTTTTAAGAAAATTTCAAAACGGCTGGTTGACAAGCCCAAGGGCTGGCTTTTACCATGGCCAAAGGCTAAGCATTGCCATACAACGTAGTAATACCGCCAGTCTCTTGGGTACATTACCAGTCGACAGCGATGCGGATGAATTTTTCGACGCTATATTTTAGTTTGTGTATAGTTTTAGATTAGAATAGAATACTCTTTATTATGTACACCATATAAATTACAGACATTAAATATAGAAACTTTACAATGGGTGACACAATGGGCGGTCTTATCGCTTAGTTAAGTTAGGTTTTATTTTTTTATTTTTGTTAGTTAATTGAAATAATACTCGTACTTAACAGTCTTATGTAGAAATGGAAAAACAATTAAAATATGCTGACACATGCAACGGAGCCAGAATAAAAACAGACAGACGCGTGATATAATAGAAAAGAGGCTAGAAAGTTAGTGGTAAAAAGTTACGAAATCAATTGCACCCCCTATCCTATTCCAATATGAGTCTGAAATCTACAACCCGTCTTGAGCAAGCGGGATAATCTATGCTCGTGCCTGCCCTGTATAAGAAGAGGCTTTTGCCCAGCAGTGGGATAGTGGGATAGTAGTGTTATACGAATTTGTGTTTGGTAAGTACAACTTAAAAGTGAAATATAAAAACTTTTTTACAAAAAAAAAAACAACCGACTTCCAAAAAAGACACTGGAAAGTGAAAAAAAACTTTAATTGCGGAAGTCGGTGGCAAACATCGAGAATGCGAACTCAACGACACTGACTTCCGAAATTAAATTTTCACTTTACAGTGTCTTTTTGGAAGTCGGTTGTTTTTTTTTATACCTCTACTTTCTACTTTCAAATAATTGTTTTGTCAAATAATTTAAAAACTAACAGCAATATGGGCTATTTTTATTTATTTATTTTATATTCCTAAATCTCAGTTGTATAATAATTCTAAATATTACGAATTCAGTCCAACTTTCTTTTACATCCCAGCATTTATTACATCAAACTCCAGAAAGTAATAAAAACAAATTGACCTCAGAAAATCAAAATTATTATTTTTCTTCAACCACAAAGTTTACTCAGCTGAATTCTAAAATTCTTACTTTGTATAAACATCTTGAATGAAACTGTTATCTTGTAACTAGGCCCCAGAGAGACATTGTAACTCCACAGTTCAGTACAAAACTCTAGTCAAATATCTTGACCGTGACCGTTCAGGGAAAGTTTCTCTCTCTAAAATATACTGAATATTATAATTTTGAATATGTTTTTTTGACCTTTTATGAAGTGTGACGGAGTTTACGAAGTGAAAATGTCTTCACTTTAAGAAACTTTTGGTACGCAATCTCCTGTAAAATAACAAAAATTAGCTTTTCAACACACTTGCTCGTAAAATGGCTCTTAATGCACAGCTTTTAGATCCATAATGCAGTGTATTACAAACGCGTGCTTTTTCATTACGTTACGGTACTTGTGCTTTATTTCCACAGATAACTATTTAATTTACTAGTCGGAGGTCGGAGAAGTGCGTTTTTTTTTTAATCTCTTCAAAGAGACTTCATGCCAAAAAGAATCCGCGAGCCATATTTTACTTTTTTTTTTTAAATAGTCTGAATTGTCCTTGGTCCCAAGAAGAACTAAAATTTATTTACCTTGAGATGAATGCGCAGTTGTAGCCCACGAAATTAAATTTTTTTGCAAACGTTTTTTGCAATTTTCAGGTCAGTGTCAGGTTGTATCTTGATCAAAATATGATTCGCGACTATAACAGATACGTATTTACAGAATTATAATTATTTGAATCATTAAATACATCTTTCTAAGTTAGATTTGTTCCATAAGAACAAATCTCTTATGGAAAAGTTCTTATTGAACAAATCTAACTTAAATATATATATTAATGATTCTAATGACTATAATTCTTTAAATACATATCTATTATATAAATATACATTTTGATCAAGATACAACCTGATACTGACCTGCGAATTGTAAAAAACTTAAAAAAAAATAAATTTCGCGGTCTACCACTGCTCATTAACCTAAGGGTGCATCCACACATAGCGCGGCATGTGCCGCAAAGGATTTTTTTATATGTATAGTTGCCTCAGGCTGAGGCATCTAACATACAAAAAAAAAGCACTTGCGGCGCATGGCTCGCTCTGTCTGGATGCACCTTATAATTTTCCGTCGTCCCTCCCGTAACCAAACGGAAAATACCACTGGCGTTCTATTATTGCGGATTCTCACTGAATTAATGTATATTTCTCTATGCAAATAGTACTTTCTAATTCCATACTAACTAAACTACAATTTGACATACGACAACACTACGATCAGTCTTAACATTATTTTGTGTTTATTATATTTTTTCTATAGGCTGTATATCGGTTTTATCTTTGCCTTTTAAGTAAATAAACGCGCGCCGCGCTAGCAATGCGCGCGCAGGTGTAGGAATGACCATTACTTACTCTATGGGTAAACCTGCGCGCGCACGTCAGCGCGGCGCGCGGAATGACAAACCAAGCCCGCCATTATCCATACAAGTTAATATTTAACAATACAAGTCTGTTTTTTTCCTCACAAGTGTGTTGAAAAACGTCGTATGATACGCGTGTGCATTGATAATTAAACTCTCGGCTACCTTATCGCGCTCGCCTGCGGCTCGCGCGAATAATACCGCCTCGAGTTTAATGATCAACATACCACACATGTATCATAATGTACTATTACATACATAGTGATTCATTATCTACCTATGTTTCTGTAAAACAGATGGTTTTAAGGCTAGGTATATCTGACGCCTGCCTATTAAAAACGCAGGGTGGTCGTTTTCAAAAGGTTTATTTGGGCTAAAAAAAACAAATTATATAGTTGTTTATTAATGGCAACTAGGCCCAATTGTTAGTAACATTGTTCTTAAAAAACTATTGTTAGTAAACAAACACAGAAACAAAAACAAAATTTTAAGGCTAGGTGTGGGGTCTTCTGACCAGCACCTCCAGTCTACCACCATGTGGGTACCATAAAACGTCAAACGACATCAAGGCAGCCCAAAAGAAGATGGCGGGACGAGCTTGGCGCCTACAGACAGGAGTAGTCTAACACTAGCTCAAGACAGAGAGGAGTGGAAAGGAGAAACGGAGGCCTTTGCCCAGCAGTGGGAAAACATAGGCTAAAAATAAAATATTATTATTATTACTTGGGATGGGGCAAGATAGAGTAGAATACTTTTTAGACCCCCCCTCTCTATTTTCTCTCTTTTTCTTCTCTTTTGGATCCCCAGTCGAAGACGCCTATCATACAACTATGCTATGCTACATGTTGGCACGTCCCGAGGAAAATAGCGTAGGTACCTAACCCGTATCACGTTCAACCATACTCGTAAATTGGTAATTATCAAACCAATTCCCACAAAAGAACGAAAAAAAAAAAACAAGGAAAACTGAACACTCAACAGAAATAGCGATCCGTCAGTTAGCACGCGGACACATGATTACTCTCCGAAACGGATAGTTTGCGCGCTCCTGACAGATCTGGTCGCGTCCAATCGGACGGCCGGTCGCGCTGGACGAGGGTCGGACACCGGACAGCTGCGTGCGGTGATCCGGACGCTAATAGTGACATGTGTAGTGATGTTTTGTCTGAATGTATCCGATAATAAGGTTTTTGTGGCAGTCTTGTGTCGCTATTTTGGGAATGGTATACCTAGGTAGACGAATTAATGTTTAAGCCCCAATGGAGCCTGTGAGTTAATACAGTGCGGTAGAAAACTGTTTGTAATAGATAAGTACCTATGCTACAAGCTGCAATGGCACCACAAGTGGTTATCGCTTCTCGGCCTTTTGGCTAAGATCAAAGTGTAGCCTGCCGGGGTAACGGGATTGTCCGAAAGGGTTACCGCTACCCCGGAACATAAAGGGCCAAGAAAGGAACACGGGTGGGTTTTAAGGTCGTAGCACACGTATCAAATCGGAAAGGTATCGGCACCGTAACGCCTATCGCCTCGCCATCAAACAGGCGTCAACCTAACGTAAGCACGTAACTAAAGCGGATCAGAAGCTCCGATACGTCGACTCGGCTACGGCTAGGCGACCCCGCGCTTACGGCTCGCCGACCGCTGGTTGATGATGCAGCAAGCAGGCCGGAGGGGTGAGAGGGGCAAGGGTGGACGAAGAGACGTAAGCTCGGGTACGGAGAGACGTAAGCGCGAGGACGGCGAGCTGTAAGCGCGGGGACGGCGAGCCGTAACGCACTGCACCGCTGTTCTTGAGCTTGTCCCGAGTTGAGGTGATTACGTTACGATTCCGATTAGTGTGCGTTGCAGTAGGGAGTTTCATACAAAGGATACTGAACGGCTCGAGTTGATACGGTGCCGATCCCTTTCCGATTTGATACGTGTGCTACGACCTTTAGTCAGTAAGAGTCTGACACTCCCTTCCGCTCTACCCAGAGCGGGAGGAGTCATTTGATGATTTCCAATCCACAAAAAACAGTCGTTATCACTAAGACTCAATGGCTACGTGCTAGATATATTAATTTGATCACCGTATTTTAGTTTCGGTTTGACCAATAATCCAATTAATAGAGGAATCAGCTTCGATAATTAAAATGAAAGCATATTATAAATTAAAAATGTCAGAAACAATAACGAAATTGAGGGTGTAAACATAACAAAAGGCTAAAGCCATTTATCGCAAACCGCAACGCAAAAATATCGTTACGTTGCCGACGACACCAAACAGTCGCGTTTGCGCCCTTAGTGAGACCAGTTGTGTACCTACACCGGACGCAAAGCTCAGCAACAGTCAACAACACAAATGTCTAGAGGGAACAATGGCTGGCAAATTTTAAATTGGATGTGTTGAGCGAAACGGGAAGTAATCGTATTTTTGGGGAAATATCAAAACAGCAAAATATTGTACCTTTGGGACATGTGGGGGGAGCATGACATAACCTTTTTGATGTCGGATTCGGTTCAAAGTGTTACACAAATTGGTGGACGCTTAATAAAATCTCTTATTTTGGAGTAAGGTTGCTGGAAAGCGTGGTTCACTTTTGCATGCTGCAAAATCAATGATGAATGTATTCAATATACATTCAGTTATAGCAATTAGCTGACCCACCTTTGCATAAATGGTTGAGAGTTTTTAGAATAAGAATCGATAGAATTTTATTTTATATTTTATTTAGTTTGCTCAAATAAATAAAATTTTATTACTTATTCTAAAAAATCTTTCGTAATAATTTCTATGAGAAACTTGACAGATCATGAATAATATGTTGCTTTCCATTATTTTCTTAAGTTTTCCACATTATTATTTTTTCTTGGCATTCAATGGAGCAATTTTCTTTAATAGCTGATACCTAATATTATCTATATTATTATATTTCTTCTCTATAATAAATTACTCAAAATCTCAACTACCACTAACTGTTGTAGAGTACTTCATGTAGACCATATAGTACTCTACGCATTCTAGTCTGGTAAATAAATGTGATTTCATTCACAAAACTAAGCTAGCTTGATAACCCTTAATGCTTCCATTAAATCTGAACCCAAGCTTCTTCCATCTTAATGCTTATTCCAGGTGTTACCAACTGGGCACGCCACGATAGTGGCGGTAAGACCCCTCTTTGAGGAGTGGCTAGAGAGGCGTCACGGCGTCCTCACCTATCGCCTGACGCAGGTCCTCACCGGACACGGATGTTTTGGGAGGTTCCTGCACATCATCAGGCGGGAGGAGACGCCCGGGTGTCACCACTGCGAGGATCGCCCAGAGGACACGGTGGAGCATACGGTGGAGGTCTGCCCCGCATGGGCGGAGCACCGCCGTGCCCTCGTAGAGGCGATCGACAGCGGCGGCGACCTCTCGCGTCCGGCCCTGGTTCAAGCCATGGTCCGGGGCGAGAGGGAGTGGGAGGCGGTCACCTCCTTCTGCGAAGCAGTCATGCTAGCGAACGAGGTGGCGGAACGGCTGAGGGAAAGAGCCTCACACCCCAGCCGCCGCGGGAGACGCTCCGGGTGTCGGGAGCCGCGTGACGACTCCCGGCCACCGTAGGCGCGGGCCTGCGGACGGAGAGTAATGGGTAGCTCACCGTCCGATCAGGACCAGGCCCGTGCCGGACGGCGCGTACGTGTTCCACGCGCGCCTCAAAGAGATGTCAGCATAAAGGAAGGGGCCTGCCAGGGCCGAAGCCTGCCGGGGGTGCGGGATTGTCCGAAAGGGTTACCGCTACCCCGGGACATAAAGGGCTAAGGAAGGAACACGGATGGGTTTTAGTCAGTAAGAGTCTGACACTCCCTTCGCTCCACCCAGAGCGGGAGGGGTCATTTGATGATTTCCCATCCATAAAAAAAAAAAAAGGTGTTACCAACTAAAATTGCTATATTATACAACTTGCCCCCGAGTTCCGTTATCACTATAATGTTCCCTTATCACTATAATGTTCCCATATCACTGTAATGCGTTAGATAATAAGATTCCGCGGAAGTCAGTGTAATGTAACGACTCTCAGAGCGCTTAAGGTTCGTTTTGATAAAAATGGGATTAAAGAGAAATTCCAATGTTACCTGGAGCGATTCGCGCTTTTGTTACAATATTTTACATATTGCTGAAGAGGATTTTCTGCTTATATATATATATTTGAAGCAGATATTATGGCAGGTAAGATAATGGTGTACGAGTCGCGTATAAGTGGCGAAGCGTCCCGTGACGCGCCGAAAAAAAAGTGTTCTGGTTCATTCTAGACGATGTCACGTGGGGAGCGGGGCGTGTGAGTGGATAATGTTCCCACTGCTGGGACACAGGCCTCCTCTTTTCCAGAGGGAGTGGGCTGTAATCTACAACGCGGGCCCAGTGCGGGTTGGTAGATGTCTCATGTCTTCGAATTTTTGGTTCTAGGACATGCCGGTTTCCTCACGATGTTTTCCTTTACTGTTTTATTTATGTTATCAGGTGATAAATAGGCATGAGGCCCATCTTATAGTAAGTGGTCGACATCGCCATCGTAACTGCTACTAGAGGCTACGTAGAGGTTTGCCCATTCCAGAGCAAAAGCTGAAATGTGTCATGTATAGTAAAAAGCGCAATGCTGCACACCCCCGCCCTATTTGAAGTTAAACAAATATCAACTTTTTTCAATGATAATTAAGATGATTTCAGAGTGACTAGCACTATTGAAAAAGTTATAAAAATGCTTGAAGCGTAAACTGAACTTTATTGTGTATTGTGAATTCATGTTTGTTTACATTTTTGGCAAATAAAACGCGAACGCAGATTAGACATTGTTCAAACTTTTTCTTTGTATCCCATCGCATATGTGCGTTCATTATGAGTTGGTTATCATACCTACAAGACAAATCTAGATTTATCTTCGTCATCGTTAGACTGTTAGCTTTTCAGGGGTCCGTACGCAAAGGGTGCCAACGGGACCCTCCTCCGATTACTAAGCCTCCGCTGTCCGTCCGTCCGCCTGTCTGTCAGTGACTGCGTATCTCATGAACCGTAATAGGTAGACAGTTGAAATTTTTACAAAATATGTAGGTATTTCTATTGCCGCTATAACAGCACTATAGTAAAATTAAATTAATTTAATAATTAAAAGGGGTCTTCTTACAAAAAAAGTGTTTTGTTCTGCGTTTTTCTTACCTTGTAGTACGGAACCTTTCATATGCGAGTCCGAATAGGACTTGGTATTTCATGTTTACTTTAACCCATGCCACCACGATTGTCGTCAATCACTCCATCATGTTTGTCTTTGCATGGAGGAATCCTTACCCAGTAACTGGGTGGTGGAGGTCAGATAGGCAGTCGCTCCATGTAAAATACTAGTATTCAGGTGCATCCGGTTAGACTGGAAGCCGACCCCAAAATATTTATAAAAAACCTAGGATGGTGATGATGGACGAATCATTATCACACATTATCACACACACACACATAACACACACATCACATCATTATCACACTAATATTATAAAGGCGAAAGTTTGTGAGTGTGTGTGTTTATATGTTTGTTACTTCTTCACGCTCAAACGGCTGGACCAATTTTGATAAAATTTTGTATGGAGGTAGCTGACACCCTGGACTAACATATAGGCTACTTTTTATCCCGATATTCCCACGGGATCGACATTTACGCGGGTGTAACCGCGGGGCGCAGCTAGTGCGAAATAAACCATTATAATGCTTTCTACAGATTCAAACCATGTGTCCGCCATTACGTTAGGTAAAGTGTGTGTGAATGAAAGGCCGCAACCTGCCCTTTGTTCAAATACACAACGTTTTCAAATAACAACACGCCTTTATTCGCAAAAATATTCAATTTTAGCATGAAAGAGGATTTCTCCTATTTACTGGATTGAAGAATCCTTGCGTAGGATTTTTATTTTGTCTCGGAGTAGCAATGTATCAAAATTTGTAATACTTATTTACATGAATACGTTATTTGAATGAAGATTGTGGGTGGTATTGTGTTCATTGGGTTTTGTTGAACGTTGTTTTGTAATACGAATATGAATCTATTGTTATGAATTGTTATTTTTGGCGATATGTTCCCCGAAGTCTATATAGGCACATTTTAATTGGTAAAATAAAACGTGCCTAGAGTAAATAACCCATTTATAAATTATTTTCGTCCATATTTACTAATATTATAAATTCGAAAGTAACTCTGTCTGTCTGTCTGTATGTATGTTACTTTTTCACGCCTAAACCACTGTACCGATTTAGATGAAAGAACAATGGGTAAAGTTGTATGGGCCCCGTACCCAAAAAAAAAGATGACTGTAGCATTATGAGCTATATCGGTATTCGTTGCCCTCATGGAGTAGTTTAATTAATCCTAAGACAGCATGTCTGAATTCACTTGGAGAAAAAAGATATTTAAGGAAGTTAAATTGGTTTGAGAAGACGGTACCCAGAGACAAGGTTAATTGTAGCATTATGAACTATGTCGGTATTTGTTGGCCTCATGGAGTAGTTTAATTAATCCTAAGACAGCATGTCTAAATTCACTTGGAGAAAAAAGATATTTAAGGAAGTTAAATTGGTTTTGAGAAGACGGTACCTACCCAGAGACAAGGTTAATTGTAGCATTATGAACTATGTCGGAATTTGTTGACCTCATGGAGTAGTTTAATTAATCCTAAGACAGCATGTCTGAATTCACTTGGAGAAAAAAGATATTTAAGGAAGTTAAATTGTTTTAATAAAATAATAGGAAAGTTCATTATCTTTATTCATTATTGTAATTACCATACTTATATTGGTTCTTATTCAATACTAGCTGACCCGGCGAACTTCGTACCCCCTTTATTTTTTATTTTTATTTGTTAATTTTTTCCCATGTTTTAATAGCTATTCTGCTATTCGGGGCAGAGATTATGAACTATGTCAGTATTTGTTGACCTCATGGAGTAGTTTAATTAATCCTAAGGACAGCATGTCTGAATTCACTTGGAGAAAAAAGATATTTAAGGAAGTTAAATTGTTTTATTAAATAGAATAAAATAAAAAAATAGAACGTTATTTATTCTCATTAATTATTATTTTAACTCCTTTATTTCATTATACATGTTTATACAAATTATATTTTTAAATATTAGAACATAAAAGCATTTAAAAATATCAAAAAGTTGTAGCCCACTGGTATCGGGAACAGGTCCAAGCTATCGGCAATCAGGGCTCCAGAGAGAAGAACTTCCTAATAATGTGGGTCGTGTCGAGAAGTTCCGCTTTCTGAATCAAGTCCTTGATCCAGCTGCCCAACGAGAGCCTCCTCAGGTGCTAGTCGACGTTTTTGGCTATTAAGCCATAGGCTGTCACGACTATCGGCACAATGATCGCTGAGTCCACATTCCACGTTTAACAACCTCGTTGTTAATATGTTTATCTTTCCCGGCACACAAGAAGGTCGCAATCATGCAGTGGCGTGCACAGAGATTGCAGACAGGGTATGCACAAAAAAAAAAACTACATCAATCAACCGTTTGAAAATGTTTCTATTTAAACATACTTCACCAGCAGGTCTTACAGGTATAATTTTCCATTTTTACAATAATATTACTAAATAATAATTACTCGACAGTCAATCACTTGCGCCATGTATCATATTAGGACTTGGTTCTACGCATACCTCTATAGAGTACCAACATGCCTCTTCGCAAATGCTCGGACACGTATGATTTTGCGAGTTTTAATTGGTATGTGCCTAAACTAAACAAGATAAGTTCCTCCTCGTTGAGGTTAGGAAATGGTACATTGCTTTCTTCCATCGCTGTGAAACGTACCCTTTGGCGGTTGATATTACAGTCCACAACATATTAGTCACCAAACCTGTTGGAAACGTTAATTCTGTCTTTTATTATTTCGACAATGTTGTTAGCGTGTGGATTATTCTACAATGGATCACGGAACGTGTTCAATAAGGCTCCAGCGATTTAGAAAATTAACAGAACTTGATTAAAAATTAATTAAAATTGATTTAGAACTTGTATTGTGTTTTGTTTTTATTTCTTTTTGTATCTCATTTTATGCTGCATTGTCGGTTGCCAGCAGACATGCTGACTAAGGATTAATTAAACTACTCCATGAGGGTAACGAATACCGACATAGCTCATAATCTCTGCCCCGAATAGCAGAATAGCTATTAAAACATGGGAAAAAATAAACAAATAAAAAATAAAAATAAAGGGGGTACAAAGTTCGCCGGGTCAGCTAGTATTGAATAAGAACCAATATAAGTATGGTAATTACAATAATGAATAAAGATAATGAACTTTCCTATTATTTTATTAAAACAATTTAACTTCCTTAAATATCTTTTTTCTCCAAGTGAATTCAGACATGCTGTCTTAGGATTAATTAAACTACTCCATGAGGTCAACAAATACCGACATAGTTCATAATGCTACAATTAACCTTGTCTCTGGGTACGGTCTTCTCAAAACCAATTTAACTTCCTTAAATATCTTTTTTCTCCAAGTGAATTCAGACATGCTGTCTTAGGATTAATTAAACTACTCCATGAGGTCAACAAATACCGACATAGTTCATAATGCTACAATTAACCTTGTCTCTGGGTACCGTCTTCTCAAACCAATTTAACTTCCTTAAATATCTTTTTTCTCCAAGTGAATTCAGACATGCTGTCTTAGGATTAATTAAACTACTATATGAGGTCAACAAATACCGACATAGTCCATAATGCTACAATTAACTTGGTCTCTGGGTACGGTCTTACTCGTTCTCCTTTGATATAGAGATAGCTTGAGTCCCGGGAAAGGACATAGGATACTTTTTATCCCAATATTCCCACGGGATAGAGACTCATGCGGGTGAAACCGCGGGGCGCAGCTAGTATAATATATATCTATCAATATTATTATCCAATATCCCATTTATACATCGTTTTCATATAACTATTGGCTTACGCGGCGCACGCAAGTTCCCAGTCGGCATGACTGTTTCCGACTTCCTTAACAATGATTGTCATAAGTATGTATTTCAGACAACTTATACAAAACCTTAATGAATTCTACACTTAAACCTTCCTTATAAATCACTCCGCCCATTGGTAAAAAACCGTATGAAAATCCGATCGGCGAACTAGCAGGGGGGATCGAAGAGGGGGGGAGGGGGGTGGAGGGGGGTTCAAGGGATTAGACCGGAATAAATCGTAGTTTTTGAGTTTATCGCGTTCAGACAGGCAGACAGACGCGGCGAGTGAGGGTGATTAGTGTGTAATAATAAAAGTTAATAGTGATTTCGGTTGTCATTGGTGAATATTTTTACCCGATTGCAAAGAAGGGTTGTGTTTTTACCCGACTACAGCGAAGCAAAAAGGAGGGTTATTATCGCATATTATTATGGTACCTACCTAATTTCCTTGCATGTCATCAGACCTAAAAAATAATTACCTCTTTTAGTGTGCCTAGAACACACGAACGACACGCGTCGACGTCAGTGCTGCCGTCGGCGACTGCCGCCGACAACGTGTCGTTGTTTTTTTTTTGGGAATGGCATCTCGCAGTTCAACCTATGAGGTTGTCGTCTGCTTAATCGGGCTTGCTTGTGGATGCCTCAAAAGTTAAGGCCTCCAGTCAGGGCTTAAAAAAACTTAAAAACAAAGCGATTACACGCAAAGGGCACCCCCTGTGGGGTTCGGACCTTGGCTTAGGGCGTCGCTGGGAGAGTCGCAGACTGGATCAGTATTAGTTGGGGACGAATTTAAGGCCACAGGCCCAGCGGCGCAGGATGGCTCGAGCAAGGGTCGGGGCGGACAACGTGTCGTTCGTTGAATACGGTGCTTAAATACCGAGTGGCACGTTATCGGTGGCAGCCGCTATCACGTCGTCGGTCGCCGTCACGTCATCGGTCGCAGTTGCCTCTGTCGTCAACGCGTGACGCTCGTGGGTATGTACTTAAATACCAAATAAGTTAACCTGAAAGAATTAGCATTGCCACGTTGTCGTGGCAATGCTGCCAGCCTTTTGGGCACTGTTCCCGTTGACAGCCATGCGGACGAATTCTTTGATGCCCTATAATGATTGCTTATTTTTTCATATATTTTTACATATATGTTAGTTGTAGTTTATATGTTAGCTTACATTATGTAAATATTTAATTTTTGGAATAAATGGGGGACCTGAAAGTCAATTCTCGTAATTTAAAACGTTCAAAATCTAGTCGTGTCGCAGTCTCATCTCAGCGACAAACAAATGTCAAAAATTTTGTAAAATTTAGGGAAATTAGAGGTATTTTTGACAGATTGAGACTGAGATCAGACTGTGAACGTTCTTAAAATTACGAGAATTACCCCTCTGAACTTATCAAAAAGTGGATCATATGTATGTACTTTTTTACTTCAAAAACAGCAGTACCTACATAGTTAACCAACAATACAGCGCGAACATTCATTCATTCATTCATTAACATGTCAGCTAATGACACATTCACCGCGGAGCGAGCGCGAAGAGCTGATGTTATCAATTCAGCGTGGAACACTTTAGAATAATAATTTTCGTCGGCAGCCCGTTACACGCATTAACGTCGAATAAAATTATTCGTAAATGTGTAATGTCATCGTCTCTGTCTGTTGCCATGTTGAAGTTAATTTTTGGTCCTAAGTAAATGTTACTAAATATCCTATGCCTTTTTGTTCCCACTGCTGGGACATAGGCCTCCTCTCTTCGAAAGGGAGTGGGCTATAGTCTACCACGCGGACCCAGTGTGGATTGGTAGATGACACATGTCTTCGAATTTTTGGTTCTACAACATGCCGGTTTCCTCAATATGTTTTTCTTCACCGTTTTGAGAGCAGTGGTGATAAAATAATTAACACAAAGTGAAATGCCTGCTCGGGTTCGAACCCATGACCAACAACTCGTTAGTCGCGGCGGATTTATATACTACTAGCTGCGCCCCGCGGTTTCACCCGCGTAAATGTCGATCCCGTGGGAATATCGGGATAAAAAGTAGCCTATGTCCTTTCCCGGGACTCAAACTATCTCTATACCAAATTTCATCTAAATCGTTTCAGCGGTTTGAGCGTGAAGAAGTAACAAACATATAAACACACACACACACTCACAAACATTCGCCTTTATAATATTAGTGTGAAGTGTGATTACCACTTGTTTTTTTTTATATTGAATACCTTGTGATACGACTGATCTTCAGGATCTTAACCATCATCTGTGAATATTATGTACCACATAAATATCGCACCTATAATCCCTGAAGGATTAGGTAGAGATGTACACACGCCAGCAAATCAAGTTACTACAATCTGTCAAATTTATTTAATAGATTTTCAACTTTATCGCTAAATCATAAGGTTCAAAGTTGATTGGGAAAATTTGACAGTTTCGGGTAGCTTGATGTGCTGGCGTCTGTACACCACATTACACAGGTATAGCACACCCACATTACGGAAGTTATGTTTAAGTCCCATGTAGAAATCTAACTTAAAGAGATATATTAATGATTCTTATGACTATGATTCTGTAAGTACATGTCTATTATAGTCGCGAATCATATTTGGATCAAGATACAACCTGACACTGATCTGCAAATTGCAAAAAACTTAAGAAAATTTAAATTTCGCGGTCTACCATGGCACATTCACCTTAAAGTCAAGTCAAAGCAATTATTTCAAATAGGCGCACAAAAGGCACTTTTGAACGTCAAAAATTACCTTAAAATAGAATTGATTCTAGTCGCCCCTTCCAAAAGGTAGTTTTCGTATGGAGAAGAATGGGCAAGAAACTCCACCGTTACTCTTTTAAAATGTCTTACAATATTTTGCATGGGTAGGTACATTAATTATTATAATAACATGTGAGGACGATGCACCTAAAGTAAAATTACTATACACAATACTGTAAAAGAATTGAAAACGAAACCATGACATAGGTACATATAAACGATTTTAATTTATAAAAACTATTGGACTAAACCTGTCATCAAGCTAACCTGACTCTCTACCGACTAGACCTAGATCTATGAATGTTACTTAACACGTAAATTCTTTGACAAAGCCTTATTCCTGTCACTGTCGCACAACTGTCAAACTACAAGTGTATGATAAAGACGGGTACCTACATGTCCAAGTCAAAACACGTTCCAAATAACGTTTATGGATCTCGGCCTTTGACTCGACCGCTGGTGTTTTCTCCGTATAGAAATCAAGTATCGAAGCGTAAGGAATGGTCACTGAACTACTGCACGCGCGGCTGCACGACATGACTGGATCACCTGCGCCTCAGCCTCGTAAACACGAGCCCCTTATTCTAGGCAGTGGCTTATATTGTGCAGGGAACATATCTGATCTATCGGGTCCCACACATAATCAGCCTATAACGTTCCCACTGCTGGGACACAGGCCTCCTCTCTGTGAGAGGGAGTGGGCCGTAATCCACCACGCGGGACCAGTGCGGGTTGGTGGATGTCACATGTCTTCGAATTTTTGGTTCTAGGACATGCCGGTTTCCTCACGATGTTTTCCTTCACCGTTTTGAGAGCAGTGGTGATGAAATAATTTACACAAAGTAAAGCGCCTGTCGGGGTTCGAACCTACGACCTACAACTTGTAAGTCGCGGCTGATACCACTGGGCCACCACTGCTCTGCTTGGTCCCACAGTATAACCGATATACCCCTAGGCAGTGGCATATGTTGTGCAGGGAACATATCTATCGGTTCCAACAGTATAACCGATAGACACTGGTCTAAACGAATACTTACATCTTAAAGAGAAAAGATTTGATTTTTTGTGTTTGTTACGCTTCCACGCTAAAACGGCTGAACGGATTTGTATGATATTTGGCATGGGATACTTTTTAACCCGATATTGCCACGTGATCAAGACTTATGCGAAACTGTGGGGCGCAGCTAATTATACTAACAAACACATTTTATATGAAAGAATTTTGATAAATTACGACAACTTACTCGGGCGCTAATTTCACGCCGTGCAATAATGGACTACTTTAGTCACACGTATCATAATGTGCTATTGTTAAATGTACGTTTAAAATTAATGTTTTATTATACACATACTTAAACGTTCCGAAATAAATTCTCTAAATGATTGTGGAAACCGCATCAAAATCCGTTGTGTATACTGTATAGTTTAGAAGAACAACGTGGTCACACAGAGAGACACGAAAAGCGAATTTTACATAATACAGGGTCAAATGCGGGCATATAGTTGATTTTTATTAAAATAACAAAATTAAAACCTAACTTAACTAAAACTATACAAAAATTAAATTAACTAGCGAAATTCCGCAGAAGTGATGGGTATCGAAATCTAAGGCTACATTAGGCCGCAACGCGACCTGCGACACATGAGCGATTACAAAAAATTAATGAATGCTCACGTATATGGCTACACTGTACATCAGTGGCGAAGGTACCATACAACTCGATTCCCACCGGCTTCCCTTCGAAAATTCAGAACATTACCATACTATAGTCAATTCATAATTGAAATTTTTTTTTTGGCATATTTTTTTTCTCCGGCTTACGTCTGTCATAAATTCACCCTTCGCCACTGCCGTACATCAAATATTACTAGCGATCTTTGAATTCTTTATACGATAGGAACAACAATTACTGTAATCACGGCATCGCCTACATCAAAAAAAATTAGAAGCGAATTTATTAAAAAAATTCTCACTTACACGACTAGTTCAATAGTGCTACTAAATATGCGTGTGGCTACATTATGCGCATAGTAAACCGCCATGGATGATTTGAGAGCATGTGCACTGTAGCCACGTCATCGCCGAATATGTGCCGGATTTTCGCTTATAATGTAGCCATACCATGTTTATCTCGTTTCGCTCTTCCAGTCGCATCGCAAATCGCTGCCTACTGTAGCCTCAGCCTAAACATGATCAAAGAAAAAAGAAATTAGTTTGATGAGTTTTTTTGCCCAGTTTTTATGCCCAATCTATACAAGATTGGGCATGAGCCATTCTCTAATAGTTCGTGCCGAAACGAGGGAAGGAGAAAATTCACAATAAGGCATTATTTCTATTTAACATTCATCTTGGGACTACTTGAAACTAAGTGCCGACGGAACTTGAATATTTTTGTTACAGTAAAAATATTGAAAAACTACGAGATGAATTTTTTTAATTAAAAGGAGGAATGATTTAAGAGTCTGCGCTGAGGGGTAGCGTTAAGGGCCTCTTTCCCGAAAGTGCCTGTTTTTGGTCTGCGTTAGGGAAAATTCTTGACTTAGTACATTTGTAGCAACCTTGAGTTATTGGATTTTATGAAATGAATTATTTGTTTTTGTTATTTACGGTTCGGTTCGACAGGGATTAGAAAAGTATTTGTAGGAAAAAATATAAGAACATTTGACTCATGGATATCCGAAATAAATTAAAAAACCTTAGCTGGTATCTTTCGAGACCCCTCCGTGCCTCGGTGAGCACGTTAAGCCGTTGTCCCCGGCTATCATTCGTAGATCTTTGACAGTC
This sequence comes from Amphipoea lucens, assembly GCA_947508005.1. Classification (NCBI taxonomy): domain Eukaryota; kingdom Metazoa; phylum Arthropoda; class Insecta; order Lepidoptera; family Noctuidae; genus Amphipoea; species Amphipoea lucens. The sequence continues at coordinate 18,397,546 of OX382367.1, forward strand.
GTTACGGGTAGGAGTATGAAGCCCAGAAGTCTGACAACCAGTCCTACCAAGGGCGATACCCCTTGGTAAGACAGAGTCTTTACCGACTAAATGGATTGTGGAGGTCAGATAGGCAGTCGCTCCATATAAAATACTTTATTTGGGAAAAGGCCAGGCACATTGTTTAAGCTGGCATTTTGATCGCCTGTCATTAAATCATGTACCATCGACGGAACTTACAACTGCCCAATTTGAAAACAAAATCCCGTGCACACGATAGCCACATCTATTAGCAAGCGTTACTATAGCAACCGAGCGCTGCAAGCAAGAATAGCCCTTAGTTTCTTGTAGCAAGTTTCTTCCATCGATGGTATCTATATCTTGATACTTACTTACCAAGTAAATATTGCTTGGATCACCATGGTGATCCAAGCCTGTTCAAGCAAGTGACGTTAAGTTCTAACCTACATAAATTATTATGAAAATTAGTACTTTACTTCTTACCTCTTACAAAATGTACCTACACTACATAATTCTTTGAAACTATGTCACCCTCGGCTCGTCTGGAGAGGAAAACAAACAGAAGGCTATGCCACAGAACAAAAAAACCGTAGAGAAACGATATGTACTTTCCTTCACATAGTACCTACTGCTACCCACGCCCACCGCTACTATGACCCAAGCCAAAGTAGGGTTATTTCATTATTGTGGATGAACAAGCGGTATGTTCTCTAAAATCGCATCATGAAAACATAGGTGAAGAACTGACAGCTCGCTTCACTTAACGTGGATCAGACAGAGATTAAAACAAAAGGAGAACTAGCAGGGGATCGAGGGGGTGGAGGGGGGTGGAGGGGGGGGGGTGGAGGGGGGGGGGGGTTCAGGGAATCGGACCGGAATAAATCGAAATGCGGTCGGAGAGACTTTTAAAAAAGCCTAAGTAAAATGTCGTAATTCGAGGTTTGGCTCTCGTCTATTTCCTCCTCCAATATTGGACCAATTTAAAAGATATTTCATAAACTGAATAAGAAGGATATACATATAATGTGTCCCTATGTTTTTCTTTTTTCATTAATAGTTGCCAAAGGAGAAGGGAAAGACTCCATAGTTTCCTGGGCCCAGGTGTTAACTCAATCAAACTAGCTTTATTTGAAAGTGGATATAATAACAAGGCCTCACTGAAAATTTGGTGAAATTTGGCTATCTAGGAATCAAGTTATATGAAATATAAGTACCTAGTAAAAGTGAGGTTACATTATAACATTGTAGTTTTTTGATGTTATTTGCGAAATATTTTTGAATGGTTTTGGTTGTATAATGGTTTTACGCATGGAGTGCAAGTAGAGAGCCTCTATATGCGACGTGTTGAAGATCCTGACATGGATTGAGAACGGAAAATACGTGCGCACTCACAACGAGAGAAAACGAACGAGTGCCGGTCACAGAGTACTTTTTGATAGATGCCGGTTTTTTTCTACCTGTCATCTGTCAGTCGGTGACCAGCACAGATTACTTTAGACTGTACTGAGTGACCAGTGTTGCTAACAGAAGAAAAATTAATGGAACTCGATTCGCTTTGAATCGATTCCACGAAAAGATTGATAAGCATTTGTCACTCGATGTTCATACACATTCTGAGATTTTACAGATTTATTCACTATCGATTACTTAGAATTCAGGCATGTACTTTATCGATTATTTAGTTTCACAACTTAGTTTAATTTTTCTCGCTTCCTAGATAGAAACATGGTACTGTATTTTGTGATTTCCTTTAGAAAAATATAACGGTTTTTGAAGTGAAAACTTCTTTAGCGGCGTTGAGCACTTTTTGTAATGGGTAAAAAATGTTAAACTCGCGTCAGGACACGTGACCGTCAGGAGAGATTTCCCCCCCCCCCCCCGCCTCTCTTTCTACGGCGGCGCCAACCGAAGTGAACAAAGGGGTTAGAAGATTTTTGTATGGAGGGTGGCCCTAAGGTCGGCCGCCATTTTGATTTTTTTTCAGAATCGCGGTGTACAACAAAAGTTATATATTTAGATAGAGGACGCTTATACAAACAAAAAATGTTATGTAACATAATATCCTAAAGCGTCAGGTTTCGGAGTTATACACCGAAATATAAGTCGAAAACAACAAGGATTTTTTTGTTTTTTTTCCCTCCAGGAAAGCATATTGAACTATTGGGGTAATAGAAACCTTATGAAACCTTTATGGAGAAGAAACAAATGAAGAATAGACATTTTTTAAACAAATAATTAAAAACGGCTATTTATAGTTCGCTTTTTAATCCTAGAGACTAATCTGACATTTAAGTCTTTTGTGTTTTCGTTTTTTTTTAGTATAGAAGTTTGACTTTACACTTGTCAGATTAGTCTCTGGGATTAAAAAACGAACTATAAATTGCCGTGTTTAATTATTTATTTAAAAAATGTCTATTCTTCATTTGTTTCTTCTCCATAAAGGTTTCATAACGTTTCTATTACCTCAATAGTTCAATATGCTTACCTGGAGGGAAAAAAAACAAAAAAATCCTTGTTGTTTTCGACTTATATTTCGGTGAATAACTCCGAAACCTGACGCTTTAGGATATTATGTTATATAACATTTTTTGTTCGTATAAGTGTCCTCTATCTAAATATATAACTTTTGTTGTGCACCGCGATTCTGAAAAAAAATCAAAATGGCGGCTGATTTTAGGGCCAAAACCTTCAAACCCCTTTAGTGACACACGACAATGGATGGATGGATGGATGGATTGGATGGAGTGGAAGTGGAAGCGGAAGTGGAAGCGGAAGTGGAAGTGGAAGTCGAAGTCGAAGTCGAAGTCGAAGTCGAAGTCGAAGTCAAAGTCGGAGTCGAAGTCGAAGTCAAAGTCGAAAGTCGAAGTCAAAGTCGAAGTCAAAGTCAAAGTCAAAGTCGAAAGTCGAAGTCAAAGTCGAAGTCAAAGTCAAAGTCAAAGTCAAAGTCAAAGTCAAAGTCGGAGTCGAAGTCAAAGTCGAAGTCGAAGTCGAAGTCAAAGTCGGAGTCGAAGTCAAAGTCAAAGTCAAAGTCGAAGTCGAAGTCAAAGTCAAAGTCGAAGTCGAAGTCGAAGTCGAAGTCGAAGTCGAAGTCGAAGTCGAAGTCGAAGTCGAAGTCGAAGTCGAAGTCGAAGTCGAAGTCGAAGTCGAAGTCGAAGTCGAAGTCGAAGTCGAAGTCGAAGTCGAAGTCGAAGTCGAAGTCGAAGTCGAAGTCGAAGTCGAAGTCGAAGTCGAAGTCGAAGTCGAAGTCGAAGTCGAAGTCGAAGTGGAAGTGGACGTGGACACACTGCTGTGTATTCGTAACATTCGTGTATATAGTGTTTAAAATATGGAAATTGAACAAAGTGCATCTATTAATGAAAAAAGGGACGCAGAAATAGTGAAAAAAAAAATGAGTTATATTAATTCAATTAATAATTGATTTATTTCAACGTTAATATTCAAGTTTTCACTTCTGTCGGCACTCCCGGAGTGCAACCCGTCTTTTTTTTTAATAGCCATTTCAACTAGTTAACTGCTGGGCCCAGGATTTCCCCTCTCCTTTGTACACTAGGCCTCTGTTGACAGCGGTTTAAAAGACATTTTTTGAGGGTTCTAGTGTTTATAAAAATAATGTATTATCAAAAAGGAAAACATAGGGACATACAAGTACCTAATTAATATTTATTATTCTGTAAAATATCATTGCTTTATGGTCATTAACCAGAAAGAAAACAGGCGAGAGCGTTTCTACGGAGAAACGGCCACTCGCATTTCCTCTTAAGTTGTCACGGTCAGTTTTGTTTGAACACGCTAATCTCTCGCTACCCTTCGGATTTGAAAGATTCTTGCAGGCTTTTTAACATCACGCTAGGGGCCGATCAAAAAGGAAAAAGAGAAAGAACGCTCAGCGAAAATGAAGTGATAGTGCGGTCAGGTGATGCGAAGCGACGGAGTAGGTCGGGAGAACAAGAAATTTCACGCGGACAAAGTCGCGGGCAGAAACTAGTAAATACTATTTTCCCTAATATAATAAAATAAAAATAATAAATAAGTTTTTATTTATGATTCAGCTTTTAAAAAGGTGCCGCCCTCCTTTTAAACAAACAATGCCTATGTTAGGAGACTCCGTTCTCCCATAGTACAGCATAATTACTTAAAAAAACCGTAGGTAAGTACAGTCGCCAGCACATCAAGCTACCCGAAACTGTCAAATTTTCCCAATCAACTTTGAACCTTATACTTTAGCGATAAAGCTGAAAATCTATTAAAGAAATTTGACAGATTGTAGTAGCTTGATGTGCTGGCGTCTGTACTTAAAATCACACTAGTCACATCACATCACACTAATATTATAAAGGCGAAAGTTTGTGAGTGTGTGTGTGTTATGTTTGTTACTTCTTCACGCTCAAACGGCTGGACCAATTTTGATGAAATTTTGTATGGAGGTAACTGACACCCTGGATTAACATATAGGCTACTTTTTATCCCAATATTCCCACGGGATCGAAACTAATGCGGGCGAAACCGCGGGGCGCAGCTAGTTTCAAATAAAAATAAGGATGTCAGTAAGAGTACGATTCGAATGTAAATACCTGTGCGTAGTATGTCTATAGTATGGGTATTGTATGCGTAGTATAGGACGCCCCCCAGCTAGTTGGACGGACGACCTAAAGAAGGTGGCTGGGACGGGCTGGATGCGGAAGGCGGAGGGACTTGGTATTACGGCGCAGCCTGGGAGAGACCTATGTCCAGCAGTGAACTGCAATAGACTAAGTTGATTGAGTGTGTCTGTATGTATATTGTCTGGTGTACCGATATCGATACACAACAACAAACTACAAACAACAACAACAAGCAACAACAACTACAGCAACTATAATTACACAGATGGTGTGCTCACGTGCCCGTAATGCGCGGGGATCTTCCCAAAAAAGATTGGCTTACACACCACAAGAACGACAACTACTGCGGAGTTGAAGCAATCGCCCTGGCCGAAATCGGTCAGATCGCATCATTATCATCGATATGTCGCAGGTTTATGACAAAATCAGGTTTTTGATCAAAAACCTAGGCTATTGATCAAAAACCGGGAGGAGACAAAATGATTACTTCATGTTATCATAAACCTGAGAAAATCCAGTTTTTTGATCAAAAACCTAGACTGGATTAGCTTTATGATAAAAACAATGTTGGTTGCTATTTCTTTAGATAAATAAAACAATTAAAAGACAACAAACAATTATTTATTTGTTATAATTTTAAATACAATAAAAAAAAATGTGTGATGTGTGTGTACTAAGTGAAAAAAAAAAATGGTTAAAAAGATTTTCCAATTGAATAATTTTGTAATAAGTATCTATTGTTATTCAGCATGGTATTCAGTTGTTATTTATGTGTTGCATGCGCTAGTGACGACAGAGCATGGAGAACATTTTCAAAACATGTTACATAACATCTTAGATACTCCTACCCATGTTGGCATAAACAAATGATTTGATTTGACATTTATCATATAATCCATATTGGTTCTCCACTAATTGAGGTTGCATCAAGAAAAGTTAAAAATAATTTGAAATAAAAGAAAACTGTTATCTAATAATTTTACATACATTTCACGGGTTGCCCCTTTGCGTAGTGATTTGTGATTGAGACTGAGGAACTGAGGTGCACGCAAGTGCAGGTGAAGCGCGGCGGGGCCCGCGGTAAATCCCCGTTAATCGAAATCTTCCATTTGATCGCGTCAAGAGCTTAAATTGTATCATAAACCTTAACAAGTTCAGGTTTTTTATTTAAAAAAAAACTGGATTTTCTTAGGTTTATGATAATATAAAGTAATAATTTTGTCTTCTTCCGGTTCTTGATCAAAAGCCTAGGTTTTTGATGAAAAACCTGATTTTGTCATAAACCTGCGACAGATATAAAATTCTCCGCGTTGAACGTTTCTTACGCCTGAAACTGTAGGCATTTAGAACGCTTTCGAAATGAAAGTGTCGCTTCTATACTTTCTTGTTCTATGGTAGTAGGCACCTAAACAAACACACTGGTATAAACAAAATGTGTTTGTTCTCAACGACTCTGCATTTATAATGGGTCTACATTATACACCGTGTATGAACGTAAGCAGGGTTAACTGAGCCTAAAATAAGTAAGAATTAGGGACCTGCATAGCTATTCACAAACACTCGATACGCTTCCGTATCGTATCGAACATTAATAATTGTTATCGTAGGAGTCTTCTAAACGCTGTTCACAAGTCCAAAACCCGAAAATTTTGTCAGTTTAAATCAAATAGACGCCCGCTATTCTTCCAACAGCTATTTGCTGTTGAGGGCAAGTCAAATCAGGTTATCGAAATGTCAGGTTTTCGATACGATAGCCTGTCGTATGGTTGTGAATCAGGGCTTAGGGCTGGCCTAAAATGATTATAAATTAGGAAGGTATTTATAAGATAATAATTTAATCAACCTCAGAAATAAAGCACAAACCAATATTGTATACAATGTGTTTATTGGAAGTGTAACATTAATTGCACCAAAACTATTAGCTACCAAACTTATTGACGAGACAATCTAAATTTTAAATTTCAAAACTTATTGTAGCCTTTAAAACTAAACTTATTGTAGCAATTAAAACTAAACTTATTGCGAACCAAAACTTATCTGTGTTCCCAAAAACCCCGCTTACGTGATCAGTGTAGCCACAGATAATATAATAGGTACTCTACGTAGTGTAGCCAACCTTTTAATTCCTTTTTATTATTTATTTTAAAACCTTACAATAATTTGCTATTAAATATCTATACATATTTACATACAAATAAATAAAATTGAAGTGTCTGTTTGTAATGTCAAAATAATAGCTTTGCTGCGATAATGAGTGTATAGCGGTACTCATAACAAAAAATAAAAATTAAAAAAAGTCCGTCTGTCTTACGGTCTGAATTCATTTATTTCTAAATATTACAAATCACTTGTACAGAAATAAATACTAAAAAAATTACTTGACGAATGCACTAACACGGGAAATAATGTATTACATGGAGGACTTACAGCTAATAAATACAAACGCAAAAGGAAACCATAGTCACCCGAAAGCCAATTACAAATCTTCACGTATACTTAGACTTATAATAATTATTTAAATAATAATATCGAAGAAAAGTGTGTACTTACCATATTATTATATTTCTGAGTTCAATGACTACCTTTCCGCGTGTTTCCTGAGCCTTTGATCTATTAAATTGAAGGAATATTATTTCAACTGAAACACATTTCTGTACCAATGAAAATGTCCTCACTTTGAACGTTTTATACCGTTTCGAAGTGTTTCTAAGAAAAGATATTGAGCCTTGTGTTTGTAAAACAAACCACCGGAAAATAGATAATAATAATAATTATTGTCCTCCCTCTGCAACTTAGCTTATATTTTTATCAAAAATATCTTGTTCTTTATACATATTTACTTAGTCCTCAAAATATTACGACCGAGTATAATATCTCATAAATCAAGTCCTTAAATAAAATCTAGACTTGATACCCTCTCAAAACCTAAGTCCTCTATATTTTTATAAGAAACCCGTCCCTACTTCATCACCATTTCATATATCGATGGTCATTCTGTAGTTAAATCACCATTGTACTTAGACCCCCAAATATTCCCCATTCTGATTGAATTATAAAGATTGGAAGGGTCAGAATAAGCTGGCCGTTACTAGGTGTAGGCTTAGAGCTAACTTCGGACAGTCATATGACATAATATCGGGCTCTTTTGTTAGAAAATCGCGTCCATTTCTCAAGGGGATGGCCACGTAGGGTTGAATGCAGTGCACGATTTTACGACAACATTTGTTGACCAATATTATTCTCATTGTGAAATGGAGATGCTCTTGAGAACAAAAGGTAGGAAACCTTACAGTTATTTTTAGATTTTGTTTCGTGTTTGTAGTTATTATTTTTCCTCCATACCTATTTCTAGAGCACAGCTAAGTGCTTATAGAATTATTGCGACAAGTCAAAAGAAAGACTGTTGGATTACTGCTTACTCCCTCTCACCGAGAGGAGGCCTGTGTCTCAGCAGTGGGAACGTTATAGGCTGAATATGATGAAAAGAAAGACTGAAGCTGTGGCGAAACAGTGCTGCCTTACCCAAATCCTTCACTCCACCCGCTGAAGATCTCCCACCTGGAAATGAGTTGCCTTGGGTAACCTGGAAGTCTTTAATTAGACTCCGGGCCCAGGTTAGCCGAAGCAAGAAAAACTTATTCAGGTGGAGATTCATAGATGACTCCACCTTGAAGTGTAAATGTGGTGCTGTTCCAAAAACGATTGGTTACTTATTATCATGTCCTGCGTGTACTATCAGCTTCACGTTACAAGAACTGATTAACGCTAGTGATGGCGCTAAACACGTAGCCATATTCTGGGCCGAGTCCATTTAGATTGCCATTGACACGCTAAGATGAAATGCACAAAGACGTGAGCAACACTCACAAGCAAAGGACAGCTTGATGTTTGGCCCATAAAGCCAAAATTACATTACGAAATTAGTGGCATGAAATGACATAAAATTATAGGACTTTTTCGTTGGTGACAGACTGACAGTTCAATGGATCACGCGGGCGAGCGACTGACGCTCCCGCCAGGCGAGGCGGTCCCGAAACAGTCGCCCTATAATTTTATGTCACTAATTTCGTAATATAATTTTGACTTTAGGGGAATCTAACGTCATTTTTTTCCGAGATTTGTAAGGTAGGCCACAAGTCAGTGGAAACAAAACCAGTATAAGCTAAGTATATTTATTTCTGTGCTTACATTAAAATAATAAGTAAGCAAACAATACCTAATTAATTAATAAAAATTACAAAATTAATTTGTGTATAGTTTCAATTAAGTTAGGATCTTAATTGAAACTATACACAAACTAAAATATCGCACCTTAATAAAAATGTATTCTACCATAAAGATTTATTCTACCACTAGCTGCGCCCCGCGGTTTCACCCGCATAAGTTTTGATCCCGTGGGAATATCGGGATAAAAACTACCCTATGTCCTTTTCCGGGACATAAACTATCTCTATACCAAATTTCATCTAAATCGGTTCAGTGGTTTAGGCGTGAAGAGGTAAAAAACATATAAACACACACACACACACACACACACACACACACACACACACACACACACACAAACTTTCGCCTTTATAATATTAGTGTGATAAGAACGTCGCGCGTCGCTTCTTTAATATTCACATAAAAATGCGTACCTTTTAGTGACCCTCTAAGATCGTAACTCGATTTCTTAGATTTTTGAGTTAAGTCACTACTATTCTGAAGGTGCGAATTATATCGTCGAAAAATTCATCCACATCGCTGTCGACTGACACACAATGTACCCAAGAGACTGGCGGCATTAGCACGTTGTATGGCAATGCTTAGAGCGGTTATGCACTACATCCGATCCGAATCTAATAAAAAACACTGGCACTCCGGGAGTTCCGACAGAAGTGAAAACAAAACACAAACAGAATACCTACATTGCCATCACTCACTGACATATCGGATATACAATAAAGCCGAGTACATCCCGAGGACAGCCAAACACATCCGAAGCGGTGTCGTTACGGTAACAGTGGCGCGATTTCAATGGTTTTTTCCCATCTAAAAAATACCCAACGTGCCTAAAGAAGTTTTAATCAATAAAAACACTGCTGGCAAGTTCATTTGTCCGTTTTTAACCGGTCAAGCGGCGCGGTTCGCCGATCGGCGACGAAACAATAGAAAATCAATTGTGTCTCATTAGCGGAGCTTGACAGATTAATAGTCCATTGAGACAGAGAAAGTTCATTCCTGTTTTAACTTAAACCACAGAAACCCGAACCAGGGTGCTAATACAGAATACTTACATGTATACAAGAGTAGGACAAAGCTTAATTTAAAAAAATCCAACAAGTAACATTAAACAAAGTAAACAAATTAAAAACAAACACTAACCGTGACGTAATCAACTGCACAATGCTCAATTTCCGAACTTTGCCGAGCCAACACGAGCGCAAACATGCATTTTACTGCGAAATTAAACGAGTAGCGGAGCAGCATGGACGGTGCCAATGGGCCATTCACTTCAATGTATTTTGAAAGAGACTTTCAAAAACTGCTTTCTTATCTAAATTGAATATTCGTAACACCTGTGCTTATTGCCCATTGCTGTGTATTGCTGAATGACAGCTATGGCACCTACTATTTATTAAATTGGTTTTGTTTGAAAACGGTCGCAAATTTTTGTCAATATTTTTGAAACGAAGTCCTGCGGTAGGAGTAAACTTATTGAAATTGTCACGGTAACGAAAAATCGCTATGCTCAATCCATGCGACTTTTTATCAACCGATTTCAAAAAAGGAGGTTCTGTATTCGACCTGTATATATGTATGTATGTTTGTAAATCCGCGATTTTCTCAAAAACTAATAAACCAATTATGATGTTTCTTTAATTAACATGATCTACACACTTTCAATAAGGTTTTAGTATATAATTCATTACGCTTCCGCGGACAAGTACCACAGAACGGCACAAGAACCAGCTAGTGAAGTACTGTTTCATAATAAAAATATGTATGTTTAGGTAAAGGTGGGCCTGCGTCGCCTGAAATAAATGAATAAATAAATAAATATCGGTAACAAGAAGTTATTATAACATCATCAATATAAACTGAGTGACAAAAACACGTATTATTGAAGCTAGCTCAATAATATGGGACCACCCCTGAGGCATACCCTATCTATCAAAAAATATTTTTTGAAATCGATTTACAATTGCCGGTGACATCGCATTATACAAAAACAATTGTGTTTCCTCAAAGTCAAATCATTTATTTCAAATAGGCACTTTTGAACGTCAAACATTTCAATGAAATAGAATTGATTCTAGTCGCCCCTTCCAAAAGGTAGTGTTCATCGTGGTAGTGTTCGTATGGAGAAGAATGGGCAAGAAACTCCACCGTTACTCTTTTAAAATGTTATTTACAAGGACTTGAATTTTACCAGTAATTTTGGCTTAAAAACCAAACTACTGAACCAATTATGATGAAATTTCTATGGGGTCAATCTGAAAGTATATCCTATTAAATAAAAAAATATTTTTTTCAAATCGGCTTATAAACAACGGAGTTCTGAGGTAACAAACATAAAAAAAATTCAACCGAATTGATAATCTCCTCCTTTTTTTGAAGTCGGTTAAAAGATTAAATTCTTTTCACGTAGCAATGTGCCGTGTTATCGCGTCTTTTATGGCTACATGTGATATTTTTACAAAAGACGCCGCCAGCCAATATCAAAGGTTACTGGGTCATATTGTCCTTTTCATCTCTAAAGTAGGTATTTTTTGCTGCAAATATTTGATCGGTGTACATATTTATATTTGCTGAAATTTTCACATGTTATTATGTTTGCATTTCAAAATGTATGAACATTTCTATATATTTTAGAAGCGAAGACGGTGATCAATACACGTGGCTTCTCTGTATTAGCGCTACATAAACATAATACATAATCAGCCTATAATGTTCCCACTGCTGGGACACAGGCCTCCTCTCAGTGAGAGGGAGTGGACCGTAATCCACCACGCGGGCCCAGTGCGGGTTGGCAGATGTCACATGTCTTCGAAGTTCTAGGACATGCCGGTTTCCTCACGATGTTTTCCTTCACCGTTTTGAGAGCAGTGGTGATGAAATAATTGACACAAAGTAAAGCGCCTGTATTAGCGCTACAATTGGGACAATATTGTTATAGAAAGTAAAATTTAAGTACATGTATAAGCTCCTTTAATCTTTTATCTCAAAAGATATCCAGAATATCATTATAATATTCCACATCCCTTCACACCCACACAGAATAAAATTTCTGTACAATTCTTCTTCTTCTGACTGTACATTTTTTTCAAATTCTGTGAATGCTGCTCAAAATGCTTCAATAAGTTAAGATTATTCTCGTAACACTGTTTTCATGAGCTACAACGGTCAAGGCTCTTACTTGCCCCGTCTCAAAAATTCACCTGTATTTTGACGCGGTATGGCGAATCTAACGATTTAAATCTTTGGCGTATAACATAATTGTGTATTCATATCATCATCATCATCATCATCATCAGCCTATAATGTTCCCACTGCTGGGACACAGGCCTCCTCTCTGTGAGAGGGAGTGGGCCGTAATCTACCACGCGGGCCCAGTGCGGGTTGGTAGATGTCACATGTCTTTGAATTTTTGGTTCTAGGACATGCCGGTTTCCTCACGATGTTTTCCTTCACCGTTTTTGAGAGCAGTGGTGATGAAATAATTTACGCACAGTAAAGCGCCTGTCTGGGTTCGAACCTACGACCTACAACTCGTAAGTCGCGGCCGATACCACTGGGCCACCACTGCTCTCTCGCGGCCGATACCACTGGGGTGTATTCATATAATGGCTGCTAATATAATTTGTGTTTTATGTGACAGACTCTACAATCCATCGCCATTTAGAGGCTTTGCATTTGTTTAGGATTTATTACTAACGGTGATGCATACGTTGTATTCAAGCTATAAGATTTTAAATTGAAAATAAGAGGGATTTTATACGGGGTGTGAGGTCGACGCACAAACTGTTACCATAAATTCAATTTGTAGATATATGATTCTAGACTATGTATAATAATGTTGCAAGGTGCGAGTAGGTCGGCCTGAAGTAAGTTTTTGTTGTTGGCAACATTGGAATTCTCTCTGTCAACAAGCACGACTTCGCGTTGCTTACATTTTAAAAACTGTAAAAATAACGAAAAGAAGCCGATAGTTTTCGAAGCCCTGCAACCAGCCGCACCTTCCAAATTGATTCTGAAACCAAGACTGCATTTTATTTCGCCTCGATCTGTAACAAATTGATATAAATAATATTACGTACATAATATAATGAGCCTATACTGTTCCCACTGCTGGGACACAGGCCTCCTCTCTTTTTGAGAGGGAGTGGGCCATCCACCACATGGGCCAATGCGGGTTGGTAATTCTAGACCCACTGGCGTTTAAAGTTTTCGTCGGTTATTAAAAAAAAAGCAACTGCTCCAAACATTTTGACAGTGCAGATGCACTTTTGTATGAAACAGCACATTTAAAAAAAATAAACGATGATAAATTTCTACGCGGGGGTGTTTACAATTATATGCTGAATTCATGGTTATAGTTTGTGCGTCGGTGTGTCCCCCCCCCTTACACCGTGTATAAAAATACGAGTTATTCCAGTCCCCTGAAATTCCCCCCACCCCCTTTCCCCGCCTAGTTGTTCTTCTGTTTTAATCTCTGTCTTATCCACTATAAACTTTCTCACTGCGGTCTGATCCCCTCATTGTAAACCTCATTTCAAAAAACCGGCTCAAATGACTGCAAATGCCTAATGTATAAAGTCCACATCAGCACAAATAGTGCCATGATACGCTGTAGAAAAAAATGATTTTAAACAAAACAAACTATCGTTAGCAATCCTCGCCTCGTTCAGCAAATAAATCAGTTCTTTAATTAAGTTTCACTGCTCCAACAGAATTAAAAAAATAAAATCTGTCTTGAGAATCTGTGTGCATAAGTTAATGTTATATTTTTTTTTTTCTACTTTCAAAGCGCGAAGTGTCATTTGCAGCCTTGTCCTCAGATCCACACAACTGATGACTGCCAGTGCGTTTTTTACATTGGTATATTGGCGCGGCTAGCTGACTTGATTTTTCAAATAGATAATTTTATTTAATGTTCTGTGTCTCGTAATGTTAATTACTTTGCATACCTACTATTTTTTTTTCTGTTTTTATATAATTTCGTTCGTTCCATCATCTAGACCTCATCTATCGCTTTCCATCAGGCGTGATCGAGGTCAAGAGTGCGCCCATTTAGCAATAAAAAAAAAAAAAAAAAAAATTTAATGTATTTATTTTGAAAAATTCATTGAGTCTCAAAGAATGTGCGCAATTAGGATGGAGTAGTGGAACTGTGGAGCTGACGCTTCCTGTGTGAGCGTGCGCGTTCCATCGCCGTTTGTTCGATGTCCACTGCGCACAGGATGGATGAAAACAGAACATGATGTAATTTCTTGCTCCGTTGGTGTAATTGCTGTATGGCGTTCCAGTAGGAGGATAAATAAATAAATAAATTGTATAGAGTCAAGTATTTTCTAACTGAACAGACCGCTGTGCTCCTGGGGAGTTTGTTGCGCCACTTCTTCTTCCCAGCGACAGCACTAGGAAGTGCTGAAGGGCGGGCGTTTTGGGGGAATGTCTTATGTAATTTTGACGTTCGAAAAGTGCTGATTCTCAGCCTAACTTGAATAAATGACTTGATTTTTAGTTATGTATAGTTATTTTGATCATCTAAAGGTAATGTTTCAGTAGTTTCAAAATCATCGTAGTTAATAACATTACCGTGTTTTAGTTTGAAAGGCACTTGCGATATTTCAGATGCCTGTTTATTGAACATGAAGTTATAAATCATGTTGGACACTAACGAGACTGTTAATTTCCAAAAAATGTAATTAAAGGTCACCGAAATGTGGCATCATATGGAATGTGCTGTGCACATAGCTACTTCCCTTCAAGTCTGTTTATCTAATAATCAATATCTCAATTTTCCCAACTATGTTGGGGTCGGCTTCCAGTCTAACCGGATTCCGAGTACCAGTATTTTACATGGAGCGTCTGCCTATCTGACCTCCGCAATCCAGTTACTGGGTAAAACTGGTTGTCAGACTTTCGGGCTTCTGACGACTCGTAACGACTGTCAAAGATCCACGAATGACAGCCAGGACCAACGGCTTAACGTGCTTTCCGAGGCACGCAGGGGTCTTGGTGTGTAAAGATGGTCACCCATCCGCGGACCAACCGCGGTAAGCGTAGCTTAACCTGATCGGTCGACCCGTGCGGCTGTTATTACTTAGCCACAAGACCTTCAAGACTGTTTATCTAATCTACCTACTAAACATCGATATCCGTGTAAACATCGAAAGCATGTGTACATTGTACGCACATCAAGTAGGTCCCTGTCCTACTCTCTTTGTGTTTTTGTGACCTTAAACGATTTCCAGTACTTATGTACTTTGTTCTAAAGTTTTGGCAAAGAGGCTGTTTGTTTTCTCAAAGAAAGTACTTATAGATCTACATCTAAGAACGAAGCCTAATTAAGTTAAATTTTGTATTATGTAGGTAATTATGTTTTTAGGGTTCCGTACCTCGAAAGGAAAAAACGGGACCCTTATAGGAACACTTTGTTGTCCGTCCGTCTGTCTGTCTGTCAAGACCCTTTTTCTCAGGAACGCGTGGAGGTATCAAGCTGGAATTTATATCAAATACTCAAGTCTACTGTCCCTTGGAGCTGTGAAAAAATCTAATTTCTAAGCCAACGCAATCAAAAGATACAGCCGTTTATGCCGCATATTTCCGCAAATTTCCGACACTCGCAAGGGAATTGAAACCTACAGGGTACTTCCCGTGAACTCAGAATCTTGAAATTTGGTACGAAGCAACGTCTTATAGCACAAATAAAGGAAAAATTGCGAAAACCTTAACTTTTTATACGGAATCCTCGGTGCGTGAGTCCGAGTCGCAGTTGGCCGGTTTTTTTAATTTAAGCACAGTTTTCCTTATATAATTTAAATAGGGAGATAATTTACATTTATTTGTTACACAACTTTCTTTATAAATATTATGTAAATTGTAGAGCAGTGGTGGCCCAGTGGTAAAGGCCGCGACTTACGTGTTGTAGGTCGTGGATTTGAACCCAGACATGCGATTTACTTTATGTTAGTTATTTCATCACCATTGCTCTCAAAACGGTGACGAAAATCGGCATGTCCTAGAACCAAGATTTGAAGGCATGTGACATAGATGTCACACCAAGACCAAAGAAGAAGATGGTAGACCAAATCGCAAAAAAAATCAGCTGTTCCCTACATTTATTTTCGCATAACTCGTCAAAATGTAGGAAACAGCGGATTTTTTTTCGCGATTTCAGTTAAATAGTATCCCATAGTAAAAGTTGTTCATAATGATGAGTACAATCTCCCATTTCGATTTGTCGCATGTTTTAAATATCACCCTGTATACACGAAACATCTCTCCTAACTAATCAATCAACAACTTGACAAACGCAATCGAAAATCAAAAGAAAAATAATCCTTGAAAATATAGAGCTTAGTTCGGCCTCGGCTAAGTCCAATATTCGGCAGTTCCCCAATATCGGCTGCGAAGGTATTGATGAAACTTATCCGGTGATAATCTTCGGCCCGGCCGAAACACGACCTTTTATTCTTTCTCTAGGGTTCCGTGATAATTAATGGCTTTAACTCGCCTAGAATATTTAATTAAAGCTTTTGTTTTTTTTTGGGAGTGTTGCTACTTTTAATCTTGGTGTTGAACTGAATTTGGAATGCGTAATTTAACTAAGGGCTGATTTTTCCAACGGCAGATAACTTTATTGGAGGAATAATTTTACAACACACAATACTGTAACTTCACACACACCACTTCACGTCACAACACTCATCTCACATCACGCTACACGTCACGCTTAAATTAGTTACCTATACCATTGTTATGGAAGAGCGGAGCCTTCTAACACAGGCATTATCTGCCTAAAAGGAGACTTCGAATACAAATTTGTAACTATTTGCTGATTTGTGACAATAAACCATTTTTTTTTTTTTTTATAATTTTGAATTTTTGACAGTTCTTCCATACAAAAACTGTCAGACGTCAATTTTATTCCACGAATAAAAATTATCGGTCGATTGAAAAATCAGCCCTTAGTAGATTATTTAAAATTATGGATTCTAGATTATAAGCTAGCTTGAATTTGAAAGGTATCGCTGTTAACTAAACTGAATGAAAAAAAAAAAATGAATGAATGAATGATGATGATTGAAAATGTTTTTATTTTAAGAAAACATGCCCAGACTGACATTAATAACCAAGCAGTTTTTTATACCACATTTAATTAAGATTTTTAGAGATACTCTTCATTTATCTTAAAACTTATTATTTCTGTCTCTTCATCGTTTTTTTATTCGTCCCTTCATTCGTGCGCTTTTATAATTTCTAACGTGACGATATTACTGTGGACGTCCACGTCTTTAAAATGTATGGAAATACGTGCACGTTATCGTGGACCACAGTTATAGATATACCTAGATAACGCAAGTATCACGAACTGTATGAAAACTAAGCGTGTCACTTTTTGACTACCTACTATGACGTGACAAGCTCGCGCTCTCTCGCTCACGCTCACCCAGCCAGCAGTACGTAGGACTGAGCGGGAAAGTGGCGGCTTATGATTTTCGATCGTAAACTGGTGCGATTTTTGGCAACCGAAGTAGGTGCTCTTGCGTTATCTAGGTATATCTATATCTGTGTCGTATACAGAAATTTTAAACGCATCTTATATTTTCTTACATTTTATTTACCAGTTCTCGTGATACCGTGACGTGAACGTGGATGTCCACAATTTACTCATTTATTCAGTAGTGATTAGCGACTGAATAACCAAACATTTTTGACGTTTAGACGTCATTTAACTTTTTTTTTTCTTTGGCAGTTGCCAAAGAAAAAAAAAGGTAAATGACAGAATAGTCGACATCGGCCTAGTTGGGCCGATGTCGACTATTCTGCCAGCGTCGTCAGTTAACTTTATTCATCGCTTATAAATAAAAACCCAAAATCGTGACGTTAGAAATTATAAAAGCGCACATTCACTCACATTTTATACCGTACAACTGTACCCCCTTTAGTAGGACAACTAAAATTTCCACTTCAGAAAAAAAGACTACTTATGCTTCTAAAGAACATATAAATATTCTTCTTCAAAATGGCTAACTGATTGTTAGGAGCAGTCGTATTCAGTTACCCACGTCCGCTGGGTCGCATAAGTTATTCAGGGCACGACTGTAACTTGGAAGCACGACTCGCGAGGATATCAGGACTTACATACTTTATGTTCGTAATTGCTTACAAATTCCCGCGTAAATGCGCGTGTCTTGGACAAGGTTTTTTGAATAGTAAGAGAGAAAATTTAGCTTTTATCGATGAAAAAAAAATCTATGGTTTACAAATGAAAATTGACAGATGTCTGTTTGACACTAACACACACACACATACTAACAGCTCACTAACCGCTTTTTTTTTAAATCCCGCATTCACTTTCTTTTCTTTATCTATGAAAATAAATCTACAATTAAACAAAATGTGACAGATGTCAATTTGACACTAAGTAAAACAGCTTTTTAAAAATTCCCCTATCAATTTTGCTGTTAACACTGAACGGCCTCCAGACGTAATAACAATAAAACTTCTATTGTGCCTCGTTCAGTCACAGTGTCCTTCAATGTGTTAAGTAAAAAAATGGGTTTCCTTAGACCACTGTTCTTGCGGTACATAGTGAAAAGAGACAGTTTCATAGACGTATTCTGAAAGACGTCGAATTGGTCCTTTAAAACTTAGTTGCTTTTGTTGGAGTATTGTCGTGTGACGTATCACAATACAGGGTGAAATTTTAAACACCGTTTTCTTCTTAAGGGGTCATTGTACTCATCATTATGAACAACTTTTACTATGGGACCAAACCTGATCTCGTGAAAAAAAAAAAACAGCTGTTACATTTATGTTCGCGTAACTCGTCAAAATGTAGGGAACAGCTGATAATTATTTTTCGTGATTTCATGTTTGGTCCCATAGTAAAAGTTGTTCATAATGATGAGTACAATGACCCCTTAAGAGGACAACGGTGATTAAAACTTCACTCTGTATAGAACATTGTTCTCTGTCACCGTTGGCTCGTGTTACGTACTCCAATAATCTTTTAGTTTACAACTCAACTAGGTACACGGAACCCAACCTTTTTCTTTCCCAAAAAATTTGTGAGGCGGGTTTTCCTTCAGTTCGCTCCCTTCGGATGATGGATAGGGGCTTTGTCTTTACAAATTGAGATCTCGTTGAGCCCGGCTTTACTCAAAGAAAACATGTATAAATATCGCTACTATAGTGAAATACATAATATAGGCGTTTTATTAAAATTATGATTGACGCTCTTTTGGATTACGTGGTTATTTCTATGTGGCTGTGTTACACGTATTTTATTTACTGCAGGATTTGTCTCTATAGGTTAGGATTTATATTTACATAGAGTTGCGATTCTTCATCATTGTCATCACCTCAGGCCGGAATTACCTAATACTTGGTAAATACCTTTCTTGGATGGGCTGTTCATTTATTTCATATGAAGATTTGAGACGGAAGGGGTCCAAACAAATCTTAAGTATTTTTTTTTACGTGAAGGAGAGAGGGGTCTAGATTTTTTTACGTTAGATCACAAAAGTAAGCAAAGATTGTAAGTTTTTAATTTTTTTTGCTACGTTTTCTTTGCAATTTTCGTAGATATGATCAGAGGGGCAATTCTCGTAATTTTGAAAACGTTCACAGACTGTTGTCAGTCTCAATCTGTCAAATATTACTCTAATTTCCCTACATTTTGAAAAGTTTTTGACATTTGTTTGTCGCCGAGATAAGACTGCGACTAGATTTTGAACGTTCTAAATTACGAGAATTGGCCGGGCAATTCTAAGAACGTTCAGAATTCTAAGAACGTTCACAGTCTGATCTCAGTCTCAATCTGTCAAAAATACCTCTAATTTACCTACATTTTGACAATTTTTTGACATTTGTTTTGAACAAATTAGAGATTTGAACGTTTTAAATTACGAGAATTGCCCCTTAGGTGGTACATGCACAATAAAATTACCAACTAAGCTAACAAAGTTAAAATATTAATAATAGATAACATTTGGAAAAGTTACTAAATTAAAGGACATAAAAAAGAAAATATAAAATGTAGAGATACTTATATTAAAAAGTTAAAAGTAAGTTACAAAATGTTTCTGAAGTTTGAGTAGGTACTTTGTTTTCTCCATACCAGATGTCAGGGAAATAGGGATAAACCCGCGTACCTACCTACGTACTTAGACGAGACAGTCGTGTATGAAATCAATCAACCGTGATAAACGAGTTTCTGGTTTCATTCGGAATAACGGAATAACAGACTATTATTAGTTATTGTTGTACATTCCATAAAGTTATTTGTTATGCCCACCTGGCTGTAACGAAAAAACTAAACCAAAATAAAATAAAAATATTTAAGTAAAGCGTATTAATTTTAAAGCAAATATGAACGCATCAAAATTTCAACGAAAGTAACAAAAAAATTATAATAAAAATATATTCAAAAATGGAACAAAAGTAACATGGCGTTCTTTCTGCCGTCGAGTCGTGTTCGTCCACATTTTAAAGTTATTCATATAATAAGTGCACTCGCCGCACCACATTTGCACAGGATGAAAAGCGTATTATCTTTGCCCGGACTAGAAAAATAAATGTAAGTTGTGACTTGTGATAGAGTGACATTTTGGCAAACGACGACGAGATTACTGTTTTATGGCAGCTAGTGTATTATGTTGTCACATTGAGCATGGAAGATTGCAGATAAGTGTCAATTTGCTTTATTTTGTAGTTATTTTATGAGATAGATATTAAGAGTAATGTGATACCTACGCATTGTTTTAGATGTACAAAAATGCAAAACGGTGCTATTGAATGAAAAATATAAAATCGATCCGTTTTGTTTTGCGTCCCGGTTAGTTGACAAAACCCAAAAAAAAATAGAATTCATTCATAATAATAGTAAAATCAACATAGCCATTTTTGAACCCGCGCCTAAAAAGCCGTGTCAAACAAACGTCAGTTTTTATCTGGCACCAGATTTAAAAGTCAACACAAGTCCTTTGTTTTTTTCGGCCTAACCATTGTCAAAATACAGATTTACGGTGGTTGGTCATGCGTTTATTTCACAGCTGGCCGTTTTGAATTTTGCACTACATTCGGCTCAAACCTTCTCGGTACGTAAAACTTTTTGATACGTAAAACCTCCTATCTAGAATATGTCCGTGACACCCGACGCGATAAAACCTTTTTTGTTTCGTTTTTTTTTTTTCCTATGCACATGCGTCGATACGCGAGACATATGAAACCGGCAATCGGTTGTTTATATCAGTTTTGTTCAGGAAAATATTTTCTAGTTGCTACGGAAGCTTTTCAAACTTGCATTTTGCTCTTTCATTTGTATTTTATTTTATATGGACTTTTCTTTATTGCTGGCTGAAAATGGATGAAAATTAACTACAGAGTTTACATCGCCGGTTTCTGTCACGTCTTAAGTTTAATCTACAACTTGAATAACTATGATTAATTGTAATTATTGGTTAGGTACTATTTTTTATTTGACACATATTTATTTTATTTAAGTATGCATACACACGTCACGTTGCAGTGTAAAACTGATTTACATCCGTCACCTCACACATGGTTCAGTTGAAAACCAGCGTCAGGCATTAGTTGCCTGGCATTTTTGCCGAACTGGGCCTTTTTAGGGCAGCCGTGAGGCACACATTCCTGCTAATTTCTTACATCGGACTTTATTCTATTTGATTTTTATTTGTTGTTATTCTGGAGTATTGTGTCTTTTAGTCTGTGCTAAATACATTTATTTTCTTTCTTTCTTAATAAATAGAATGAAATACAACACATTATACAGGGTGTTACGGAAAGGGTATAACAATACAAACGGGTTGAAGAGTGTACCTATCTGGTCTAGAATCTCTGTACAAAATTTCTGCTCAAAAGCAGTAACTTTGAAAATGCTTAACATTTTTTTATTTCGATAGTTTATTAAATTGAAATCATAACAAACGTGTCAACGCACTACGAGGGTCATTATCCATTATCTGTAGTGTGTCTGTGCGCCTAGTACACGCACATCACGCCGCCGCGCGCCAGTGCAGCGCCGTGATGTCGAAATAAAAAAATATTAAGCATTTTCAAAGTTAATGCTTTTGAGCTGAAATTTTGTACAGAGATTCTAGACCAGATACACTCTTCAACCCGTTTGTATTGATATACCCTTTCCGTAACACCCTGTATAGCTAGTATAACATCACGCCTATGTATTCCCCGAAATGTTAGGTAGAGGTGTATCTACAGTACGCCCAAATTTCGTCAGTAAAAACCCAATAACACTTTGCCTGACCCGGAAATCGATTCCAGGTCCTCATGCTCAGCATTAGCGCTTGCGACCACTAGATCAAAGAGGCGATTGCCACATGTTATCGTAAATAACAAGCTGCGCCCCTCGGTTTCATCCGCATAAGTGTCGATCCCATGGGCCTATCGAAATAAAAATAATCTATGTAATAATCCTGGTTATAAACTATCTGTGTGCCAAATTTCATCCAAATCCATTCAGCGGTTTGTGCGTGAACAAGTAACAAACATACAAACACACTCAAAAACTTTCGCCTTTCGTGATACTAATTAAATTTTACAGCACAGAAGGGAACAAACCAGCATAACAACAGCAAAAAATCTCCTTGATTTATATCCCGATTAACTTCCACAAAATCGTCGTAAAATTCTCGAAGTGGAACCAATAATGCCAGAATCTGGCAGCCTTCCCGAACATTCCATAAGAAACCCATCGGGTTTTTAATTTAATGGAAAAATCGCTTGGGTAATAGACAGCGATGTGCAATCATGTAAACGTACCCTTATCTGGTGTGAGTTATTGAAAGTTTTCCTTTTAAGTAACATCAAAAACGGAATATTCATATGTAGTTAGGAGTGCTAGGGACATTTGATCCTTATGATTGACCCTATCGATTGGTGCCGTAAAAATATAGGATGTTATTTTTTCGGATTTTAGTCGGTTCGATTCCCGGGTCTGGGAATCGAATTTTCAAAAATCTTTAAATGCAGATTTGTTTCTTTTAAAAAATAAAGGAATGTTTTCTTTGATTAAAATTTGCTGTCTTCAGTATTTAGAGTACTTTCCCTCCAGGTACGCTTCGAAAATTCCACCCTGTATTAGCTGTCATTATTCATTGAGGCATTTTATTTTTAATTCGCCGACCCGACAGACGTCCTGTCAATTTTTTTATAATTCGTACAAAAAAGAACGTTCAGCCGATCGATTCGTTAAAAACCTCACGACATAATTGAATTGAACTGTCAGTGGAATGACAGCTCACTTCACATGAGTTTTCACGGTGAAAGGAACACCTAAGTCGGACTATAATTACGAACATTTTAAAACAAAAAAAAGCCAAATCGGTCCAGCCGTTCTCTAATACTCCTACTAATTTCCAATTTAAAGTTCTTGTAAATGTACTGTTATACCACACCCCGAACACTCCATACAACGCTCGCAAAATAATTACCTATTACTACTACATAAACAAATAACGTTTGTATACGTGCAAATGTGTGCGTGAAATCTAGTAGGGTTGGCAGTCGTGCGTAGCGTAAAAAAAATGGCGCGGAAAGCGATTTGTGTCGGGGAACCGAACGACGACGGCGCTGCCCGAACGACACGCATTATTATGAAGTGACCTTGTAGTTCAATTGTTTATTTATATAGTCGGGTTCGTAATGAAATAAAAACACTAAAATAGTTTAGTTTAAATAACTTATCTGTAAATAATCGGTTATTAAATCGCATGGTATTAAAAATGCGAAATCTTACAAACAGTTAACAAACAATATCCAACCGTCGTGATTAAAACTCAAATAAAACTTTTAAATCGCAAAATTGTGTGTTCGTGTCAGCAGTACAGCGCTGCGGTTCGCGAGCGCCCTTGCTAAAGAGTCGGCGACGAATACCTCGAAGTGCGGGGTGAGGTGCGGTAACATCAGTTACCGCACCTCACCCCGCACTTCGAGGTTACCGTCGCAGTTCTTTAACAAAGAGCGCTCGCAAACACAAGTACCTCACGCACACATTCATACGTATACAAACGTCATTTTTTAATGTAGTAGTAGTAGGTAATTATTTTGCGAGCGTTGTATGGAGTGTCCGAGGTGTGGTTATACTGCAGTCTAAGATAACACAAACAACAAAGTAAGTCCTAACTTACTTTGTTGTTTGTAAGTACCTATACTTACTAACAAAATCACCCACGCAGGCACCTTTGCTTTATCTTTTTTTTTTTTTGCTTATAACTTAATAAGTATTCTCTTTACTTATATCATACTTACACTCAATTCCTAGAACCGGGGCTATTTAGTTCAAACAAGGCAAGTTACAAAGTTGCTAATACCCCTAAGCTTGACGAGGTAAAACTTCAGTCTTGTATCGAGTAAATTTTGTTTAAAACCTTCTTGGTAACTCCAATGTGCTTAAAATTGAGTTCCGTACAAATTATGCTTTGAAGAAGCTTGAGTTATGTTGAAGGAGGTCGAATTGGGATCGGAAGGGGACTTTTTACGAGTGTAATTTGATGAGCACGTTCGACGCTTCTTATCATTTTATAGGTAGTAAGGATTGGGTGAGAGTTTACGAACGTATAAAACAAGTTCTAAGGCATGTGAGTCTAGTCCCATGAAAACTTGAACGCCGTTCATTGCACAGCTTCCTCTGTGGGGCCATAAAATTGTAGTAAACCTTCAGTTTACTTATTGAGCAAAGGAGTCCCTTTGAAAAGCGAATTTACAGAATAACAATAATTCTAGGTACCTAAATTATCACTGCACAATTGCACATGCTCCGGCTTAAAATATTTAACAAAATTCGTGTTTTTAATTTCCTACAAAGTAAAATCCCAAATGAAACAGCATAACTTCTACTTTTATGCCTTCGTATGCTTAAACGTGGATCCACGCGAGACACAATGGCTTTTTAATTGTGTCTCTAGTTACGGCATTCAACCGGTTAAAGGTAGCACGTGTATATCGCCTTTCGCGTCGCCGTCAAACAGGCGTCAACCTAACGTAAGCACGTAACCAAAGCGGATCAGAAGCTCCGATACGTCGACTTGGCTACGGCTAGGCGACGCCGCGCTTACGGCTCGCCGACCGCTAGTTGATGGTGCAGCAGGCAGGCCGGAGGGGTGAGAGGGGCAAGGCTGCACGAAGAGACGTAAGCTCGGGTACGGAGAGACGTAAGCGCGGGGACGACGAGCCGTAACGCACCGCACCGCGGTTTGTGAGAATGTCCCGAGGCGAGGCGATTACGTTACGATTCCGATTAGTGTGCGTTGCAGTAGGGAGTTTTATACAAATAATACTGAACGGCTCGAGTTGATACGGTGCCGATCCCTTTTCGGTTTGATACGTGTGCTACGACCTTAAATCCTACCCGACACAAGCTTTATAAAAATATGATGATAATACAATTTCTACCATTGTACGACAGCTAATACAAGCTAAAACGATGAAAAAAACTACGATACTTACATGTTGTTTTCATTAAAACGTTCTAGTTAGTCACGTCGGAAACGAGAAGCGTAAAAACGTGATAAAATTGTAACACCTAACACTACAAAACCATATGATGAACACGTAAAGCATCTTGAACCTTACGCTTTTACAATAAGAGTTGTGAAATTAATATTTGAGTGAAAGTTATAAGTTGGTGAAGTACAAAAGTAAAGCCATCCAAACAGCGACTTCTGCCTTCGACAAGCATTTTGTATAACAAATGAAACGTAGATTTACGAGTGTACTAACTTTTCTATAAAAAAACTAATACAAAACAGACGGAATGAAATATGTCTTTTGGTAACATGGTTTTGTGGTGCCAAGAGGGGCCCGTGGCTAAATAATAACAGCCGCACAGGTCGATCGATCAGGTTAAGCTATACTTGCCGCGGTTGGTCTGTGGATGGGTGACCATCTTGACATACCGAGACCCCTCCGTGCCTCAGAAACAAAGGGAAGAGGTTGTATAGTCATTGCTCGGAAAACACGCTAAGCCGTTGGTCCCGGCTGTTATTCGTGGATCTTTGACAGTCGTTACGGGTAGTCAGAAGCCCGAAAGTTTGACAACCAATCTTACCAAGGGGTATCGTATAGGGCTCCAACACATAAACACGATACGACGTCGCGTCGTGCTACGACGCGGCATCGTTTTAACGTTTGAATGAAAAGTTACTACAATCATATACCATCATATTCGTTGTAGCACGACGCGACGACGCGACGACGGATCGTGTTTATGTGTTGGAGCCCTTAGTCGTTTTACCCAGTAACTGGGTTGTGGAGGTTTTGGCATGTTATTTCATGGGAAGACACTTAAGAAACTGCAAGCCAGCTCTTTTTAAATGTTCTTGTAACAATATTCTTATGGTGTTATGTTTATGTAGGACAACATCTCTTTTCCTCATTCTCAGGTTTTCTGTCTGGAATTTCTCAGTAGAAGCCTGAAGTCTGGATTTGAGCTCGATTGATGGCATTAGGCTCGCCCCCTATTACATGGGACTCAGGGCTCCAACACATAAACACGATATGACGTCGCGTCGTGCTACGACGAATATGATGGTATATGATTGGAGTAACCACAGATATAGATATACTTAGATAACGCAAGAGCACCTACTTCGCGTGCCAAAAATCGCACCAGTTTACGATCGAAAATCATAAGCCGCCACTTTCGCGCTCAGTCCTGCGTACCGCTGGCTGGGTGAGCGTGAGCGAGAGAGCGCGAGCTTGTGACGTCATAGTAGGTAATCAAAAAATGGCACGCTTAGTTTTCATGCAGTTCGTGATACTTGCGTTGTCTAGGTATATCTATATCTGTGGAAGTAACTTTTTCCTCACGACTCGACGTCGTATCGTGTTTATGTGTTGGAGCCCTTAAACATACATAATATAACGATGATGGCAATATGTGGGTGTACTGGTACACCTCAGCCCAACCCTTCAGGGTTATAAGGCGTGATATTATGTTTATATCTTGCTTTTTGAAAGGCCATAATAGCATTGCACTGTCTGGACATGCACGCATACACCAATCATAGTTCAGCTCAAACGTTCCTTAGGGAGCTCCACGATATCAATCAATCTCTTCGGCATACAGCGAGCCACTTGCTTTGTCCCCGCATCTGTGTTGCCAACCTTACTGTCTTATCAGTAGATCTACTGTTTTGTCAATGGCATCCCTATTTCTGTTTTAGTCCATGTTTCTACTGTTTTTTGTGCTTTAGGCGCCATGTGAAGGAAACAGTCTAAAATGCTTGTTTCTTGATTTTCGTGTGAATATAAACAAGGTGTCTAAGGCTAGTGTTTAACCCAAAATTTATAAAAAGTAAGCGCTGAAGATTTATGCATTTTCGGATTTTCAAACTTTTTTATTCTTAACTTATGCTGCACAGAAGAATGACTGTTCTGGAATTATTATTTACTGTGTTCTATTGTTTTTTTTTTTGACTGACTAGCTGTGCCCGCGTCTTCGTTCGCGTGCATATTGAATTTCATGTTTTTTTTTTTGCGTGGAACCCTAATTCTTTTTCCAAAATGAAAGTAACCTAAGTTACTCAGCTATCTGCCAGTGAAAGTCGGCCCAGCTGTTTCGGAGATTAGCCAGAACAAAGAGACAGACAAAATAAATTGTTTTCTTGTTATACACACTTGTTGTACACACTTTCATATGCATTCAGTAAAAAGATGTTAAATTGAAATTACAAACAGATACTTCAATTTTGAACTAAAAATATATACAAATTGATTTATAGTTTGGTAAGGTTGGCAACACTGTCCTGCATCACATAGACCGGTATCGATCCATTGTGTCTTGATTGAGTAGGAAAGCAGTCATATTTCATTCTATCCTTGAGGGTATACCCTGAGGAGTAAACAGTCTCAAATTCCCTTTACGCAGACTTCCTGCGTTCGATATTGTTGCTAGATTGACTGAAAGGTTTTTTCATCTTTATTATTCAGATTCGGATGTATTGTGAATGGAAATACGTTTTCCTTTGTAGTGGCTTGGTAACGAGTAGGACTGAAAACGTCTTTCTCCTTATTGAACGTTTTAACAACATGCACGATGGAATCATTGTGGTGCTGAAGATGGCATTCTGGCTATAGAAAGTATTCTGGCTATAGAAAGCATTCTGGCTATAGAAAGCGGGCCAGTGCGAGTGGGACTGGCACACAAAGGCCACCACACATACTACACTACTTTAGTAAAACACGTTTCTTGTAAGGAGACGCTTAAATTTTTATCTTCATTTTTATATTTTGTTTGATAGCGGCTATGGTAAGTGCTTGGCCAGACTAGCAGCGCGGGGCGGGGAGCGGCGCAGGTGCAGCCGATGTATTTTGTAAAAATCTCTCCGTGAAAACTTAGGTGAAGTGAGTTTGAAATGAGCTGTCAATAGCGGCAATCCTTAGCATTAGGTAGAATGACATCTCACTTGAAGCCCACTTCACCTAGGTTTCACGGTGAGATTTTTACAGAATAGAGCAGCAGGAACGCGCGCGATCTGCCTGTCCGCAGTCGAGCGCGACTTCGTTCTGAGTGTTGTCGTGTCCAGTGTTTGTGAAAATATAATATGGATGATGAGACTTATTTTACTAAAAAAAACTCGAACTAGTTTGAGAACCCCGGGCCGCCCGGCGCCCGCGCACTTACTACGGCCACTTGTATGAACGAGCTATGGCGTGAGTTGCCCCGTTGCCCACGCGCTCCCCGCGCCAAGCAGCCTGCGCCATTCACCGCGCCCGCGTGCCCACTATGGACGCTCAAATGAAGTTCTTATGTTTGAGTGAGCCGCGCCGCGGCTGCCCCGCGCCCACGTTTGCAGTCTGGCCCAGCACTGATACACACTGTGAAAATTTTAAGTATCTACCTTATACAGCCATGTGACAGACAGGCGGAGAACAGCGGAGCCTTTGATTAGAAAGACTCTGCTGTCCGTACGTCCGTCTATCTGTCTGTCTGAGTACGGAACCTATTATAAAATTATTTGGCTTCAATAAAGGCTGTGCAGATCAATTACCAGTCGCTTTGCTTAAAACCAGAACGATTTAGGCATTTGCCTAAATCTTACTGTAAATACATAAGTACTATAAAATTTCGAGATCACAGTTTCACAACAACTGTTGTTTTTAACCCTATCAATAAGCTGTGGTTTTTGAAGTTTAACTCCAACTTTTTATCGCCTTGTGAACGGAGCCTAACTGTTCTTTACTGTGCCAACATTTGTGTAATGAGACCGCCGTTCTGCATTTCACCTTCAGCAAACTCAAGAACCTAATTAAAAAGCTTTAATTCAGGCAAAAATTCAATGTTAGTCCAAGACTCAACTTTCAAACCAAGCATGAAATAAAATCAAATATATTCAAAAGCTACTCAATCAAGGGCCTTGTAAGAGCACCTTTGATCAATACCCCTTAATTTATGAAGTCCCCGTACACATTAATTTGGTCCGTAGCAAGTTGCTCGGTCCGATAAATGAGACTGAATCAAAATTTCTCTCACGAAACGTTCTGGGCGGAGTTACGACTCCCAAGACCTGATTAAGGAGGCTTGTATGCTTTGAGAGCTTTTGAAATTAAGATGAGATTGGGATTAAAAATGTAGGCGTAATTTTAATCTTTTTAGCAGTTAAGGTTGAAAAATAATCGGAAGAGATTTATACAGGGTCCCATTAAAACACAGCGCTCAGTACGTCTAACCAAAGATATCCAAGCAAAAAAAAAAACACTGATTAAAGTGATTTTATTTTGACCTAAAATAATAAATTGCACTACACTAGTGTATTACATTAGTGTATTTTCGTTAGCTGATTATTTTGCTTGTATCTAATGCGTTTTTCTTATATAATATTTTTTTACCATCGTCCTTATTTTGGTGGTCTGAATGATTTCTAAAAGTTTGTCCATTTTTTTTTTTATTGCTAAATGGGCGCGCTCTTGACCCCGATCACGCCTGATGGAAAGCGATAGATGAGGTCTATGATGGAACGAGCGTGCCGAGAAGATGCCTGTTCACTCTTGATTTGAAGGCAGACGGGTTAAATGTGGGATCCCGAACACAGATGCCTATTTTAATGGGACCTTATATTAAAATATGTGCGTGAGTACTTGATAAAACGTGGCTAAATAATAACAGCCACACGGATCGATCAAAGGTTAAGCTGCGTTTGCCGCGGTCGGTTCGTGGATGGGTGACCGATATCGTGACCCCTCCGTGTCTTGGAAAGCACGTTATACCGTTGGTCCCAGCTGTGACAGCCGTTCTGAGTCAGCAGCCCAAAAGTCTGACAACCAGTCTTACTATAGGATATCGTGTTACCCAGTAACTGGGTTGTGGATGTCAGATAGGCAGATGGATCACGTAAAATACTGGTATTCGGCTGCATCTTGTTAGACTGGAAGCCGACCCCAACGCAATTTGGAAAAGGCTAGGTATATGTAGATTGAGACTACTTGATACAAGTAAAATTAGCCTTAGCTTTTAGTACAGACGCCAGCTCACATCAAGCTACTACAATCCGTCAAATTTCTTTAATAGTTTTTCAACGTTATCGCTATAGCATAAGGTTTAAGGTTGATTGGGAAAGTTTGACAGTTTCGGGTAGCTTGATATTGTGCTGGCGTCTGTACCTATAACAGGTAAACTGATTACCCTGAGAACTTATCTTAGAGTTGGATTGTGACCAACATAGTCAGCAGAAATAATTAATGTATGCCTGTCTATTTGCTATACTTTTTACGATTTATTCCGTTCTGACCCCCTAACCCCCCCCCCCCCCCTCCTTGATCTTCTGCTAGTTCGTCTTCTGTTTTAATCTGTCAAGCTCCGCTAATGAGACACAATTGATTTTCTATTGTTTCGTCGCCAATGGGCGACGCGCGCCGCTTGACCGGTTAATCTCTGTCTTATCCTGCACTTTATCTAGGTTACTATACTTTACAGATTTTGATATATTTTAGACGGACAGGTTGCTTGACTTCTCCAAAAGAAGTTAAGATAATGAAATGAAGAAGTTGACATTTTATTACACTTTTAAACATAATTTTTTTAAATCTAAATGCCGACGTTTTTTCCCAACTGACTGATCCCTGAGAAGAAATGCCGAAACAAACTCAGAGGTCATGGTCTCTTTTAAAGTCCAAACATGTATTATTAGGATTTTATGTGAGTATAACAATGCAGGGCCATTTCTGGAAGGCCCTTTTGAAGAAATAGCCATCGATACCTTAATTGGCAAACCAGCCAACTCCCAATTTCGTCAAAAATATTTTTTTGATTTCAGTCTACAAAAAATATTATACAGTTTAAGTGTCTCCTGAAAAATTTGCTCATATGGAGTTGGCTGGTTTGCCAATTAAGGTATCGCATTAGAGCTTTGAGTTCCCTTGTCGTAGATCAACCCTATTTTATGGAGCTTAACGACCCATCACACGACGCTACCAGATCCGCAGAACGTTTGCGTAGGCCATACACAAAATACTCAAAAACCGTCAGACAGTTTTAAAGCCACGTACTCAATCTAGCCTCCATAGTACCTACTCACAATAAAAACCTTTACACGCCGACGAAGCCACGAGAACGGCCAGTATCCCGTAACTCGGTAAAAGTTAATAAAGTAATATTATAACGCACTTACTAAATCGAATTAGTTGCCTCGCTTCCTAATTTGAAACGAAATTAAAAAGGATAACTGCGCAGAAGAAATTACATTTTTATACTATCTTCGTAATACGAACGGTCATAAATCTTAATCCGGTTTAATTAAAATCCTACGTTACCTAATTAGAGTGAAAATAAATTTATTTAGGAGGATAAAAATATATACACGGGATAAACTTCTAAAACTAAGTAAATTAACAAACCATTAGCGTAAAAATATAATATCCTACCCTAACAAAAATTTATTAACAAACTAAAATATGGCGTCGAAAAAATCCTCCGCATCACTGTGGACTTGTCAATCGACAGTGATGCGACATAAATAATGTTACTATGTTCATTATGTTTTTATTTAAAATGTCGGATCTGCACTAAAATGTGTTCTTGACTTTTCTAGGCAATTCTGTCTTATATACTGCAGATTCAAAAACGAATGTTAGTTTTCTTTTTATTACTTTTTGCGACGCTACAATACACTAAAAAGTTACGGAGGCAGCATCAGACCTAACGGTGACTTGAAATTGTGTTGTATTTGAGAAATCAGTCGTATTAAATAAGTAAATTATTAAATAAAACAACTCATATTAAAAGAAAACATTACATGTTCATTCTTTATTTAGGACATCCATGTCTGCCGAATTCTGTGTAAATTACATAATTACTGATTTATTATTGTATCGCGGAAAATTAATAAATTTCAAGTGGAAATCAAAACCTTCTGTGGACCTGATTACTCAAAGAGTCAATAATAAATGTCATTAAATAAATTTATCATCAGCCCAGTAATAAAAGCTGTTCATGGATAGTCCTTGCACAAAAGGTTTCGTTTACTTGATTATCTGTTACAATTACCGGTTATTAAAGTTCCTAACATCATGTCCCATTTAAAAATCCGGATTCACATAAAGGCTCCCCAGACATACTTACTGCTACTTGCTACGCTTGCCGCGGTTGGTCTGTGGATGGGTGACCATCTTTACATACCGAGGTATTCAGCTGCATCCGGTTAGACTGGAAGCCGACCCCAACATAGTTGGGAAAAGGCTAAGCAGATGATGATGAGGTAAGTAGGTAACATAAGAAAAATAAAAAAGTATTTTGTTAGAAATGAGCTCTTTCCTTTAGTTTGCCGTATGTCATTACTTCCCAAAATGTAATCCTTATTAGGGACACTATCGAATGGTGTAATAATACAGTGTGTTTTTTTTTTCAAAATCAACAGGTTCGATTTCTGGCTAGAAATATTGATTTTTCAAAAATCCAATGATGCAGTTTTAGCTTTCATCAAAATCGAGCCCGCGTCTCCTTTGAGTACTTTTCGCTATTCCTCATAGTTTCGGATTTGGCCATCCATGCCCACTTGAAAAATTCACCCTGTATACCACCATACTTAACACGCACCCACACACACACACCCACCACAGCCCACCACACCACACCACACCACACCACACCACACCACACCACACCACACTACCACACGCCACACACCACCACACCACCGCATAGAGATAAACTATTCTAAAAATGAACGCCCCTCCACTAAAATTTACACAAACATTTGAAATGTGTATGCAACAAGCAGTGGAGGCGCGTTCATTTTTAAAATGGTTTATCTATACCTATATATTAACCACATATAAACCATTGCCATTATTTTGTTTTGTGTGTTGTATTGTTGTAGTGTATATTTACCATATATAAATATTTTTATATTTATTATTTTTGATAAATGCGTGTAATTGAATTGAATTGAAATTCTGGTATTTTGTCAATTAATTAACTTTAATTAATTCTGTGTCTTGCAAACATCATCTTTTAAGCCGTTGTTTGCTACTAACACGACTTTTGTCGCCACGAAGGGCGCCAAGAACATTCTTAAACTTCGGTACCCAAGTAGCCACCTATGGTTCGGTACCCAAGTAGGACCTTGCCCATTCTCCTTTTATTTCGTACTTTTTAATATCAGAAGGCCAATTCTCGTAATTTAAACCGTTCAAAATCTAGTTGCAATCTCATCTCGGCGACAAACAAATGTCAAAAACTTGTCAATATGTAGGGAACTTAGAGGTATTTTTGACAGATTGAGACTGAGATCAGATTATGAACGTTCTTAAAATTAGGAGAAGTGCCCCTCTGTTCTATCACCTTCACTTGAAAGGTACCTACTTGTACGACAAATCCAACGAACTCACACGCCTTGGTAGTCATGGTAAACATTTATGTTATATTAATATAATAATACACTATATTGATTGACTGTCAATAATTTCGACGATAATACATACCTATTATTCTTTAAAGTAATATTAGTATTTTCAGTCAAATGTAATTTGCTTAATAATATCGATCTTATTAAGCCACTTTTATCGTTCGTAGGACTTTTACTGTCACCATGCAATCTATTAGCTCTTTTCCCATAGTAATAAGGTTGAGTTTTAGTTCAATGAATTCAATTGCGACTATTGCCATAAAAGACTACAAATTTCAACTATTTCGGTAGCATACAACATCTGTGTCATCGCAAATGTCGTCAACGTTATTCTACTCTCTACAGTTGATGACAGGATCTAGTTTAAATTATTGAGGTGTAAAAGTGTTTGTACAAACCCACTTACAGAAATAAAATCAATTCTCATATGACTAGCAAACATGGTAAACGGAGTGATATTTAGAGGGTCGATTATCCTAATCCTAACTAATATTATAAATGCGAAGGTAAGTTGGTTGTTCGTTACCTTTTCACACCTAAACCACTGAACCGATCATCCTGAAAGATTGCATATACGTTGTCAGGTGTACAGAAACGGACATAGGGTACGTTTCATCCCGAAAAAAAGTGCTGTTCTCGAGGAAAACAACAATAACGTTATTATGATAATAGATGGCGCCACGTGTCTTTCGAATCATGATTGAATTATATGAGAAAAATTTAGAGTTTAGAGTTTTTTCGTGAGCGACACTTATGCGGGTGAAACCGCGTGGCGCTGCTAGTACACAATATATTGTCCTCTATAAGACTCGACATCAAACGAAGGTATATGAAATATAACGTATGCAATTAAATAACGTGATTAAACTGCAGCATAACAATAAGATAATTGACAGCCAACGTAGATACAACTGGCAGCATGTACATCCCAGCAGGAAGGTTGGACAATAACGTGATTTCTATTGGATTCTTCTTTACCAGACGTATAAAGTCCTTTAACGATTTCGCTTCAGCTTTATCTGGATCTAAAACAAAATGCTTGTAGTTTTTACACGACTTTATATTCATTTTGAAGATTTTTCATCAATAAAATAGTCTTACCAATAATCATAGTATTGTAAAGTCGAACCAACACCCGGCGAAACTTCACTCCTTGGTTAGTCGCCATCTGTCCAGCACTTAATGGCATCATCATCACTAATATGTAACTAAATATGACAATTACAATTTTCATCCACTCGTAAGTATCTGCAAACTGTAATTTTAATAATATGAATATAACTAGCTGTATGAATAACAAAAATGCAATAATAATTCCATTTGCTTATTATTTTTTTATAGAAAGTTATAGAATGAATAAATATTTTTATCCGACATCTTGGCACTTGGCACATCTTAAGATGCTGCGCCAGCCCCAAATAAATCGCTATAAGACTGATGAGAATGATAATGATGGTCTTGGCAGTGTTTATTTCTTTGCAAAAATACACTTTGTCAGAATTTTTAATCGCACTTTGCTCGACAAAAAAACAACCGACTTCAAAAAAAAACCACTACAAAGTGATAAATAACTTTAATTTCGGAAGTCGGTGTCGTTGGTTCCGCATTTTCGTTTTTTGTCACCGACTTCCGAAATTAAAGTTATTTATCACTTTGTAGTGTTTTTTTTTTAAGTCTTTTTTTTTGTAAAAAGATTTTATTTTTCACTTTTTAGTTGTACCTATCCCACAAAAAAGTAAACGAAAAGATCGTTAATGTAGACAATGTAGATAAATTTTTAGATTCTTGTTGATTTTTCAAAAACCGCTTGTTCGATTTCGATAAAATGTTCATGGGACTATTTGGGTAGTATACCCTTTCCAACAAAAAAAAATAATTTTTCAAATCGGTTGGCAAGCGACGGAGTTATGCACAAACAAACATAAAAAAAAAATACAAACATCCGAATTGCGAACCTCTTCCTTTTTAGAAGTCGCTTAAAAATAAAACAGAACGTCAGAAATTCAGAAAATAGGTACGGTACTTACTTTAACAGAATTCTTGTAAACTATTTGATACGTCAACAAAATGTACTTTGACACTGCCAAGACCAGGGAAAAGAAATACTGAAACATAAAATAAATACATTATGTTATTTCCACAAAATTATAAAGGCAGATCTAAGAGATCTACAGATGGCACTTCTGTTCTATATGATTAATTTCCAAAAAGAAATAGGTACCTACCTGCCGTCCAAAGCAAAGCGACACTTTGTCACAGCTGTTTGCTAAATCCCGATACAGTTCAACCCATCCTTGAATCTGCTCTCTTGTGATATCACAATCCTCACCCGAACTAATATCACAACTCTTTACTCTCTCCTGAGCAGCTGATATCAACGAATTCAAGCATTTAAGCAAGTGAACAACTATCATAACAACAAGATACAACATTAGGTGCTGAATTACTATTGTATATCTTATAACCACTCGTGATACCAAAATGGGTACCAAATTTACTATCGGTTTTATTGATGTGAAGCGTATTAAAACTTCAGCAATTATGAAGGCATTAAAGGCGAAAGAAATACTGTTGAAAGTTATGCCGATGCAAAATACTTTCTTTAGAGAATTTTTTAATTGCATGTTGTCTTTGAAATATTCAGAGACACAAATGATGCTTCTATAATATGACATGAACTCGCGGCTGTAACAGATAACAGTCACTTCAGATAACACTGTGAATGCACAATCTAAAGTTATAACCCACACATATACGAGTCTTGTTTGCCCGTAGACATCTCTTCCCAACAACAAATACGATTCATATATAGCAAATATAATATGAAACATAATCACGACGAATATTTGGAAGATAATTAAATATTTCTTAATCTTCTGCTGACTGGAATAATTTCTGTATATGCCTGTGAGATTTTCCATAAACAGTAAATTGTTCAACAACTTTAATGGAGACATTTTTACTTGTACTGTTGTGTGTCTCGGTGACGCTGATAAAGTAACGGTCAATTGCTTGAAAACAAAAATAAATATTTTAGTTCACCTAATTTGTTTAAAGTAGTTCATTATTTATTAAAGTACTGTCAGTATAGTTGGTGGCCTTTTTTGGTTCGACATTAATATACTCATTTTAACATACAAGGTCAAGGGCATTCTGTACATCAAACTCAACATTGAACAAAAATTATACGCTTCGAAAAATCGCTGTATACGGCAGCGCGCAATGTAACGCACGCAAAATATTCTGCTTTTGGATGTATGCAATGGTACAGGACTGGTGGGGGTAATTTGTTTTATGTTTAAAATTTGTTTTCTTGAAAAGTCTGACCTTAAATCAACAAAAAAGATAACTATGCAGGGTCGTCGGATATACATAGTTCAAGTTTAGTAAGAAACCGATGCATGGTGTCGACTGAAATTTAATTTGTTTAATGAGCTGCTTATTTTCTATTAATAAAATTAAATTTTATTGGAGAACATCCATAGGTTTCTTACTAAACTTTATATCCGACGATCCTGCATACTTATCTCTTTTGTTGACTGTACCAGCACTAGACAAAATATCAAAATTACGGGGAAAAAAAGTGCCTCTCGGCTTTTCTCCACCCGTTATATATCGTCGCCTGTGACGAAATTAAGGGAATTATATTAAACGAAATAATACCTTTTCAAAACCTACTGTCACTTCATTGATTATTCAATTTCGGTTTCCTGTGTGGAGTTTCACCAATTTCCAATACTTGGACGAAAGGCACATACTAGGTCCCTTGTAATTGAATTTGTCGTGCACGCCCGTTACTTAATGTTATTTGAGTAATGGTTGGTATTTCAGGTGCCTTAGAAGATGATGGTTGTTTACCATATTATTATAAATCTTAGAGAATTCTGCACCCTTATAAGATCACTTCGTTGTCCGTCTGTCATGACCCGTTTTCTCAGGAACGCGTAAAGTTATCAAGTTGAAATTAATATCAAATACTCAGAGATGCGATCCCTTGAAGCAGTGAAAAAATTAAACTTCTAACTCAACATAATCAAAAGATACGGGCGTTTATGTTCCGTTTATTTTGAAACTCGCAAGGTAATCAAAACCTATAGTGCTTGGCCAGACTGGCAGCGTGGGGCGGGGAGCGGCGCGGGTGCGGGAAAGCGCGCGGGCTGCCGGTCCGCACTGAAGCGCGGGCTGCCTGTCCGCACTGAAGCGCGGCTGCGTTCTGCGTGTTGTCGTGACCAGCGTTTGTCAAAATAGAATATGGATGAAGAAGACAATTTTTTACTGGAAAAAAGCTCGAACTAGTTTGAGAACCCCGGGCCGGTTCCCGCGCGGGGCACGAAGCAATGTCATGTAGCACCAGCATAAGTAAAGGAAAGAATCCGAAAACCGTAAATGTAGTTACATACATTTTTTATTTGCCGTGATAAACTATTTACATACCTACAATTTGTACGGAACCCTCGGTGCGCGAGTCCGACTCGCACTTGACCGCTTTTTTTATTAAAAAACTTATCATAATATTATTTTCACTTCTCATGCTCTAAAAGTTCGGCTTTATATTGTGCTTAAGCGACATAAAATCGCTTTTTATGTTCTAGTGCATAAAGTAATTTTTTTTCTGAGACTAAGGTAATCAGGCCCAACAGCCACACGCACAATAAAACTTCGCAGATTAAAGTCGTGATTTATTTCATTTTCTTTAATTTATACCACTTCCGTGTTTTCTATCGTTAATTTAATAAAATCAGGTAAAATAGTTGTCAATTATTATTTAAAAACGCATAGAAACGTTTTTATGACTTGGCAGTATGAAGTACCCAAGTCGAATGACAAATGTTCAAAATTTAAAAAAAAAACTTTTAAAAAGTTTCGTGGCTGTATTATCTGTGGTGGTGGGAATTAGCTATGCTTTGCAACATTTTTGA
This sequence comes from Amphipoea lucens, assembly GCA_947508005.1. Taxonomy (NCBI): domain Eukaryota; kingdom Metazoa; phylum Arthropoda; class Insecta; order Lepidoptera; family Noctuidae; genus Amphipoea; species Amphipoea lucens. Next base: position 18,436,165 of record OX382367.1, read on the forward strand.
TTAATTATGTACTGTATACTTATGCCTGTTTCATTTTCTCGCAATCGAAGTGAAAAGCAGAGTGTATAACTCAGGCATAAACGAGCCATTTTACCCCTCGACTTAACTATCCACCCTCATCTGCGGCTCGCGTGGATATAAACGTCTCGGGGTAAAATAGCTTCTTTTATGCCTTAGTTGTACAATCTACTATTTCAATGCAGCACAGGTGTGGTTGCTACGCCACTCTACGCTCTACGCCAGCTGTGCCTACGTGCTACGAGCCATGGCTACGAGCCGTAGCAGTACTCATACGTCGACTGATAGTTATCTAATAAGTACGGTAATCTTAAACAAATACTTTTTCCTGTTCAAGATGTTTGACCTCACGCGCTAATGTCCACGTGCAAATTGACGCAGACTTAATTAGAACTTTAGGTGAAGGTACAGTCACCAAAAGACATAAGTAACCAATGTTGTCGGATATAGTTGAAGTTTAGTAAGAAACCGATGGAAGTTTTTGAATTAAATTTAATTTGAGAAAAGAAATGTTTGTTTTCTATTCATAAAATGAAATTTTATTCGAAAACATCCATCGGTTTTCACGAAAGTTCAACTATACATATATCTGACGACCCTGGTTACTTATCTCCTTTGGTGATCGTACGTACCTAATTCTAAAATTAGATTAGATTAGATTTCACTAGATTTTTAAATTGTTTCTTAATAATATTCTTTTATAATGAAATAATAATAATAATAATAATAAAGGGGGGCGGGCTACAAACGTAAGTACCCAGTGCAATGAGGAATTGAGGAGTGCTTTGGAGGATGCGATTCAGGAATATCGCTTCATGTCGCCCGAACTTAGGCCACGTTTGCCTCGTTTGCCCATGCATAACAAAAATAGGGCGCTGGTGGCGGCCCTGGATTCGCAGTTGTCAAAATATTTTGATACCTGCGAAGACCTCACCGATACTCATTCGATTCTGTACTGCGCGGCTGTAGCGGCATGTCGTGTAGCTCATGTTAAATTTAGCAATGACTCTAGAGCTACACGACCGAAACCAGCCGTACCAGCTTGGCAGTGCAGAATTGAACGTCGTATTGGTGGGGCCAGAACGCTCATCGGCAAACTAATCTGTTTCAGGGAGGGCAATACTCGCCCTAGAGTGATGCGCTTTGTGAGGCGGGCATTTTCGGGGACTGATATCAGCCCTCAAGACTATATGCCCTGTGTCACAGAGCGCATCGACTTCCTGAAGCAGAAAGTGTATGCATGGGCGAACCGTATCCGTCGGTATAAGCGGCGAGTAGAGCGATACACTCAGAATCGCACCTTCCAGAGTGATGAAAGGTGGGTTTATAGGGGTTGGGAACGACCGGACCAAGGTGTGGCTGACACGCGCCTGCCGGATGATGATGCCATGTGTTCCTTCTGGCGCAGTATCTGGTCGGTGCCTGTCAGTCACACCGAAGGTGATTGGGCTCGAGAGGTCGAGCGAGCCTGCGATCCAATACCAGAAATGGGGGCTATAACCATCTGCCCCCAAGATGTAGCTCGTGCAGTCCGTCCACTGCCCAACTGGAAGTCTCCAGGGCCGGACGGGCTGCAGAACTTTTGGATAAAATGGTTTACAAGGTCGCACGCTTGCTTGGCATATCAGTTCCAGATCGCTTTGGAATCTGGTTCGCTACCCCAGTTCCTAACGACAGGAATTACCCACCTGCTCCATAAATCAGGTAGCACCGCGGAACCCAAGAATTATAGGCCGATCACGTGTTTACCGACGGTTTATAAAGTTCTTACATCCATTTTGAGAGCTAAAATTAACAAACATATAGACACCAACGCCATCATGTCTACCTCTCAGAATGGATGTAGGAATGGATCCCGCGGTACTAAGGAGCTACTCCTCATTGATATGGCCATTAGCCAACAGGTTCGTCGCTTCCGAAAGGATCTGTCGACATGTTGGATAGATTATAAGAAGGCCTATGACTCGGTGCCACATACATGGCTCATGAGGGTGTTGGCATTGTATAAAGTAGATACAACTCTGCGCACCTTCCTGATGTCGTGTATGGGGCAATGGAAGACGGTCCTTCGCTATCCAGGATGTCGAAATATTCAGAGGAATAGCGAACCGATAAGGATCGAGCGAGGCATATTTCAGGGTGATAGTTTGAGTCCGCTTTGGTTCTGCTTAGCCTTGAATCCTCTTAGCACACTGCTGGAGGATTCAGGTCTAGGCTATCGGTTGAGGAGAGGTGGTCAGGTTATATCGCACCTCCTCTACATGGATGACCTAAAACTCTTTGCCCCCAACAATTTGCAACTGATGGAGCTACTGAAAGTAACTCAAACTTTCAGTAACGCTATTAGGATGGAATTTGGTGTGGACAAATGTGCGGTCATGCATGTAAAACGAGGGGAGATTGTGGAATCCGTGGGAACTCAACTCTCGGATTCCACAAACCTAAGAGCCCTCTCCGCATCCGAAACCTATAAGTATTTGGGTATGTCGGAAGCGTTAGGCATCAATGTTACTGATATGAAGCAATCGTTGAAGGAGCGCTTCTTTGGCCGCCTGAAAAAAGTACTTAATAGTCTTCTATCAGGCGGAAACAAGGTGCGCGCCTTCAACGGTTGGGTCATGCCGGTTTTGATGTACTCTTTTGGCATACTCAAATGGACTCAAACCGAACTCGACGCCCTGGATAGGAGGGTCCGTACACTGCTGACTGCAAATCGAATGCATCACCCACGGTCATCGGTAATGAGGTTGTATATCCCGCGAAAGTGTGGGGGTCGAGGGTTTTTAAACGCTAAGACCCTCCACAATCGCGAGATATGCAATCTCAGGGAATACTTCCAAGAAACCGACGTGGGGATGCATCGAGATGTAGTCATAGTGGACAAGGGCCTCACCCCGCTCTCCTTGGCTAAAGAGAACTGGCGCAAACCAGTAGTGCTTGACACTAATGATCGCATGGAGGTATGGCAGAGTAAGGAGCTTCACGGACGCTTTTTCCGGGCCCTTCATGGACCGGATGTAGACCTACTAGCGTCCGTAGCCTGGCTACGTTGCGGTGATCTCTTTGGAGAAACCGAAGGTTTTATTTGTGCAATTATGGACGAAGTTGTGATGACGAACAATTACCGGAGATTTATTGTGAAAGACGGCACGGTTGACATCTGTCGGGCATGCCACCGACCGGGAGAATCAATCAGACATATTATCTCCGGGTGTTCTCGTCTAGCTAACGGAGAATACTTGCATAGACACAACCTTGTAGCCAGGATAATCCATCAGCAACTTGCTCTGAAATACAGCCTTGTGGAATCGGAGGTGCCGTACTACAGGTATGTGCCCGACCCAGTTCTCGAAAATGGAAATATCACATTGTACTGGGATCGATCCATCATCACTGACAGGACTATTGTTGCCAATAAGCCTGATATAGTGGTGATGGATCGATTAGAGCGGCGCGCAATGATTGTTGACATAACCGTCCCGCATGATGAGAACCTCGTGAAAGCTGAGAAAGATAAACAAATCAAGTATCTTGACTTGGCTCGCGAGGTTGTCGACATGTGGGATGTTGACTCAGCAATCATTGTGCCGATAGTCGTCACAGCCAATGGATTGATTGCCAAAAGCCTCGACCAACACCTGAGGAGGCTCACGTTAGGCAGCTGGATCAAGGGCTTGATTCAGAAAGCGGTACTTCTGGACACAGCTCGCATTGTCAGGAGGTTCCTCTCTCTGGAGCCCTGACCGCCGGTAGCTTGGACCCTGTTCCCGATACCGGTGGGCTACTATTTTTTATATTTTTAAATGTTTTTATATATTTTTTATACTAATATTTAAAAATATAATTTATATGTATATAGTGAAATAAAGGAAATAATAATAATAAAATTTATTGAAATCATAAGTTTACAAAAAGTGTACATATGGTTCAGTAGTATATATTAATTTAGGTCTATAATAAGCTTAGGTATAATCTGGATATAAACTATGGTATGACAAATATATTGTGATAACAATCAAAAATAGAACTCAGGAGGTAATGTAGTGCGTTGCCTGATCTAGGTTTATTTAAACCTGTGTGTAAATGAAACTAAAGAAATGTTTTTCACAAATAACAAAACATTTCTATTTCAGTAGTTTAGCGGTATTGATCAAAGAGATATACATATTATATTTAAACGAGCATGTTCAATAGTGTCGTGTTATCAAAATGACTGACAGTCAATTACTTACCAAGCAACAGCTTAGTATCCACTAGTTATTTAAAATGACCCATGTTTTGCTACTGTTCGGAAAAATAATATCAACGCGTCGTCGCCGAGGCACACAATATTACAAACAAAAATGTCCCCAGCAAAGTTTTTCAACAATTTATTGTTAATGGAGAATTCTTCGGAATATACAGGAATTTTTGTATCGAGAAAAAGACTAAGAAATGTTTTATAATCTTCCTGTTATTCGTCCGAGGTCCAGACTATGTTGGATGCTATATGTGTCATTAATAAGTTATATTTGTTGTTAGGAGATGTTGATTACAAATCAATAAAAAACATTGCCGGCTTGTCAGCATTAGCCTATTTATCTTTATACCAATGTTGGCCACCAACACTGGCCACCTATATATCTTCCTCCAATTTTTTTTTTATTTTAATTACTTTCGTTCTTTACACTTATGGGCTCTCTCAAAAGGAGGAAAACTGAAATAAATCGCGCTTTGAAACGAAAGCCATGTTTTTAAGTTTCATTGAACTTGAATTTTTCCTTTGATATTTATTTATAAGAACTTTTTATACTTATAACACTCGTGGAAAATCTTAAAGAGATTTTTTTACGATTTCAAACAAAGTTTGTTTGGGCAGAGGTTTTAGCGTATTTCTAAACATTATGTATAGACGAGTATACAGGAAGATTTTTTTATCACCATCCAAATTTTTACAGGGTGTTCTATCCATGAATATGAACAACTTTCACTATGGGACCAACTCTGAAATCACGAAAAAAAAGTCAGCTGTTTCATACATTTTGGTCAAGTAGGTATTGAACTTTTGTACGAAACAGTTGATTTTTTTCGTGATTTCAGAGTTGGTCCTATAGTGAAAGTTGTTCATATTCATGGGTAGAACACCCTGTAAAAATTTGGATGGTGATAAAAAAAATCTTCCTGTATATTTGTCTATATTCCAATGTACTTTCCTTAAATTTACCTACTGTTTGTTCCCTTTGTATATTTCTCAACTAAAACACACAAGTACCTACACAAAAACCTTCTCTGTCCAAACAAACTTTATTTGAAACCGTAAAACATTTTCCACGAGTATTATAAGCATAAAAACCTCTTATAAATAAATATCAAGGGAAAAATTCAAGTTCAATGAAGCTTAAAAACATGGCTTTCGTTTCAAAGCGCCATGTATTACAGTTTTCCTCATTTTGAGAGAGCTCGTGTAAAGAACGGAAGTAATACAAATTAAAACATTTTGGAGGACGATATTGGTGGCCAGTGTTGGTGGCCAACATTGGTGGAATTAGAATGTTTTTTTCATTGGCAGATTACTAATGGTACCAGGTAGCCCAGAGGGTTTTTGAGCAAGCATATGCAGGGCGAAAAGTTGATAGCAGAGTATATGCGAAATGTTGAGAGAATACCGAAAATATATTTGAAAATTTTCAGATTGGAGCCCCTTGGTCAGGAGTCCACTTTCAGATTTCCAAAATAGACCAAAAATTAAGGTATTGACAAACTATCAGTTCCAGAGTCTGTTCGGGGCGGTAGAAATCGCTCCGCCTCTCTCTCTTGTACTGATTAAAAATCTTTACAGTTTTTTGTCGGCCTAATTTTATGTACACTCACCGGCACGGAACCTAGCCGCTGAGTGTTTAAAGCTATCCGCGTTTTCACCCGCGTAGAAATCAAAAATTATCCCCCTACTACGGGGATAATAAAAAAGTATTGATTTCAGTGGCGGATTTACCAACAGGCTGAGTAGGCTGGAGCCTAGGGCGGAAGATTTTATGGGTGCGGCAAAGGGTCTAACATTTTTTTAAATGTCTTAGGTACTGAAATTAAAAAGATTTATATTTATATACCTACCATGTTTTTTTTGGAAGAATAAACAAAGTGAATGCTCAAATTCAGGCTTCTACCGTAGATTGTATCACAGTTGCCGATCTTTACAAATCTCTTTGCAAGTTTTTCGTAGCTGATGAACGAGAACATTTTAAGTATTTTGAAGAAGCAAGCGAAGCCAAAAGACATGGGACATTATTGTAGAGGTCGGTAGGGGCGGCAAAATTTAAATAGCCTACTGGCGGCAAATGTGTAAATCCGCCACTGATTGATTTACAGACGTAAAAACATTTACAAGACATAATCCACTGCAGAAGCAGTTTGTTGGCAGACATGGCTAATTTTTTTAGCACATAAACAATGTTTTTATAAAAACACTATTCAACTATACGCTAAACCATGCATTCTTTTAATGGTTAAAAAAGTATATCCGTAAGGCAAAAATCCAAATTCGCTCAACCGTTATGGCCTGAAAAGATAACAGGCAGAGTAACCTTCATTTTTAAAATAATAGTTTTAGTATGGATGTTTGCGTGGTTAATCAATTTGCCGCGTGCCCGAAAATAGGGCGGTTGCGGTTGGTTCAATAAAACGTGACGAGTCGGCCAACACAGGTTTTATGAATTCGATTACTTTGGATAACTTAATCCGTGTTCGTAACTAGTGGTTTGTTTCTGATTGCTACAGGTTCCACGTGATTGGCCAGATGAGAGGACTTTTCAGATTGATTACTAGGTCAAACATAGTCGGATTTTTTAGAGAGAAATGTAGGCTGGTTTCTGTGTGAATTATAATAGTTCTGTTAATTTGGAGAAATTAATAGGTGTAACTCAAACTCAAAGCATTAATTTCAATTAAACCATTTACAAGCACTATTGAACTGTCAAAGAGTCGGTCAGTTAATCAGAAAGTTGACGCTAGTTGCCCTTTCCAAAACGTAGATCGCTTTGGAGAAGAACGGGCAAGAAACCCTAAGGACACTCTTGTAATTCAAGATATTACAAAATTCTGCATACATTATTCTTGTTGCTTCTATATAATGAAAACAGTGTAAAAAAATCAATTTAAAATATAAGATTGAAGATAAACCCTGGCATAAGGATAAAAAGGGGCGCTCGATGGTGGACGCCATCATGCGCGTGAGAGCCCTCACGACGGGGGACGCGGTGTCCCGGGATGGGGTCGTCGTGGCGGTGTCACTCAACATCGCGAACGCGTTTAACACCCTGCCCTGGAACTGCATTGGGGAGGCACGCCGATATCACCTACCTCCGTCGAGTAGTCAGGGCGTATTTTACGGACAGAGCCGTCATCTACCCCGGTCGCGACGGGGAGTGGAACCGGCGAGAGATGTCGTGCGGTGTCCCACAGGGATCGGTTCTGGGGCCGCTCCTGTGGGACATCGGTTACGACTGGGTGCTGCGGGCAGACCTCCCTGATGGCGTCAGCATGGTTTGCTACGCTGACGACACGCTGGTCCTGGTGCAGGGGAGGTCGCATCAGGCGGCGGCTGACGTGATGACACGCGGGGTTGTGATAGTCGTGGAAAGGATCCGGCGGTTGGGTCTCGAGGTGGCATTGCACAACAATGAAATTTTCGTCAAAAAACAAGCCGATTGAAATGAAATCTTGTAGCTTAATCTGTCGAGTTCCGCTAATGAGACACAATTGACTTTCTATTGTTTCGTCGCCAATAGGTGACGCGCGGTGCTTGACCGGTGCCATCTAAAAAAGTACTTCGTACAGCTCGTACTTATTCTTAAGACCATCAAAATATTTTGTTTTTCTCTCTTCGATTCTATTGTCTTTCGATGTCATCTTCATCATCATCCACCCACCCAATTTACTTTGGGGTAAGCGCAACATGGCTTTTTTTCATAATCATAATAATCATAATTATAATCATCTTATCTTTTCTTTCATACTTCTCTAGACGTCATCTCGTTAGTCACCTCCTTACTAACCATATCATCATTCACACATTCCATCATTCCACTCTCTTTCGATGTACCAACTACAATTCCATAAATTCGTCCTACCTAAACGAATTCTGAGAAAAACGCCAAAAACAGATTCTTGCTTTATATTCCATACATTTATATTATTGTATTTTACATCTACGATACCTCCACGTGGCTTTGATACCGATACCGATACGCATTAGAGGCTTAAGGCACCTTAAACGATTAATACTTTTTTTTTTTTTTTAATCTTCTTTATTTAAGGGATTTTTGTTCACAATTGCGACGATGTCAATCCCATCGTACTTTCACAAATATTAACTTACTTCCTAAACTAATTTAGCCTATAAAAAACCCCAAACCACATGAACTTAGTCTAGTTTATTATCTAATAAAAAAGTATATAAAATTTTTGCTGCTTCAGAAGTAGGCTTAGCTAAAATACTATGGAACACTCCAACATCCATTGCTGACAATTTCATCGCGTTGATAACTGCGTTTCTCTTATTAGTATATCGGACACATTCCACCAACACATGCTGTGCATCCTCTATTTTGCCACACACTTCACAGTTTGGAGAGTCAGACTTTCGCATGAGATAAGCAAAGTTGTTTAGTGGAATATGTCCTGACCGCAATCTATGTGCAGCAACAATTTGGCTTCGATTCAGTTTCGACCCAGTGAACCAAGGTATATGAGGACGCTCACATTGTATACTTTTATACCAGATTCCTTTCGATTTTGATCTTTCATTAAAGTGTTCTTTCCAAGATAGATTGTTTATTTTTCTATACTTACATAAAATTTCCGAATAGCTTGGTAATATATCCCGTGTTTTTGTTCCTGACAGAATGGCAAATTTGGCTAGTCTGTCAGCCTCCTCATTACCTGGAAGTCCAACATGGGATGGACGATTAATACTGTGTGCGCTTCAGACGGTTCCTATTTATTACTAGATCGATATTACACGTGTCAGGTTATATGAGGAGGAGGATTTAATTTGACCTTGTATAACACGTGTACAGTACCCGGCGATAAATATTGCACATCGATCTTTGGAAAGAGACAATCGGCTAATTTCGGCTTCGTAGAGCGTTATCTCTGTCGCGCGAAATACAAACAGTCCGGTATCTATTAGGAGCTGTTAAAACAATTATGATTTGCTTCTTTTGATAATTCTTTTTATTCTTTGTATAAAATACACCAATTTTTCTATAAATGATTGCTTTAGGTTGGGGTAAAATAAAAAGGTTCCCCTATTTTTCCTAAAGATGCCATAGTAGAACTTTAAATTATTTAAATTTGGGGGTGTTAACAACTCTAGATATATATTTTGAACTGGACGCGACCGCACTCTATCGCACTTGAACAACGACTGACAAAACGTCAGTTAACGTCACATAGGTAAGGTGCGACAGAGATAACGCACTACGAAGCCGAAATTAGCCGATTGTTTCTTTCCAAAGGTCGATGTGCAATATTTATCGCCGGGTACTGTAGGTATTGACCTACACGTGTTACAATCATATTAAGGTATCGACACCCATCACGTGAGCCGAATTTCGCTAACTAATTTAATAATTTGACCGTGTATATTAAATGTGAACATATTGAGATACGAGGCTACATTTGAATTGGTCATAAGCAGTGATCGGAATAGGCTGAGTATATTTACCTAAACTCCGGAGAACAGACACAGAAAGTGGAGACTTCCTTACGACGACATTTTTTTTCCTGGAATTCGGGAAAAATCTTAAATAAGTTGAAAATAAGCTTTATTTAAGATGGGTAAAGGCTGATGGTGAAATTTTCGAGCCGTTTGGGGTTGAAACCCTCGGGCCGTGGGGTCCGAGTGCTCATGGTCTTTTTAAAGAAATTTCAAAACGGCTGGTTGACACTTCCCGTGACCCAAGGGCTGGCTTTTACCTTGGCCAAAGGCTAAGCATTGCCATACAACGTGGCAATGCCGCCAGTCTCTTGGGTACATTACCAGTCGACAGCGTTGCGGATGAATTTTTCGACGCTATATTTTAGTTTTTGTATAGTTTTAGTTAAGTTAGGTTTTAATTTTGTTATTTTTGTTAATTATAAAGAAATAAATACTTAACATGTAAAGGCTATTTTTAACTAAACTTGCAATTACCAAATTTTCACGTAAAATCCCGAAATAAGCAGTCTAACTGTAATTCATGTATTCCAATTATATGTAATGTATGATACAACGGTTACTTTAAGGATCGTAAATAGAATTCGAATACATGAATTAAAGTTAGACTATTTATTTCGGGATTTTACGTGAAAATCCCGAAAATTTGGCAATTGCAAGTTTAGTTAAAAATAGCCTTTACCCATCTTAAATAAAGCTTATTGTCAAATTATTTAAGATTTTTCCCGAATTGCGGGAAAAAAAATGTCGTCATAAGGAAGTCTCCACTTTCTGTCTCTGTTCTCTGAAGCTTAGCTCAGCCTATTTCGATCACTGGTCATAAGTTTTCTGAAATAATTTACACAAAGTAAAACGCCTGTGTGGGTTCGATCCAATGTTACAATAATAAATACTTATGTATTATTTCAAGTTTCATTATTGAAGTGCCGACTCCAAAAGAGTCTTTATAAATTAAAACAATTGTTTTACACAATAACCGCCCGCAGTAATTCCGCTCTTTTGTCCAATACGAATATTCATATGATGCTGTAACAACCGGGTTGTCAATTGCTCCGTAATGATTCCCAATCAATCCAACAATTAACGATGTATTCACAACATGTCCACAATACATTTGACTAATTAACTAGTTTGCTTTTGGTTCGGAATTAAATTGCTTTGGTATAAGGCCTCAGACACACTAAGGTTGCGTGCACGTGCATACGGCTTATGTGACCCCGCCTAATCCCATTTGAGCCTGGCAGCCTTCTTGCCTGCGTCCATTATACCTGTTACCTAATCTTGTCAGAAATACAATTAATACTCCTGACTTTCATATCTTTAAGTAGAAGACAAAGTTTAATAAAACAGAAGATGAACTAGCAGGGGATCGAGGAAGGGGGGGGTGGGGCTCAGGGTGTCAGAGCGGAATAAATCCTACTTTTTAATATTGATTATTACTCATTTGTTTATTTTTACTCCAATTTTTAAGTGCTTATATCGAGGGGCCCGTGGCTAAATAATAACAGCCGCACCGGGCGATCGATCAGGCTTACCTTTTGGAATGGGCGACTAGAATCAATTCTATATTTTAAGATAATTTTTGACGTTCAAAAGTGCCTTTTATGTGCCTATTTGAAATAAATGCTTTGACTTTGACTTTGACTTTGACTAAGCTACGCTTGCCGCGGTTGGTCTGTGGATGGGTGACCATCTTTACATACCGAGACCCCTCCGTGCCTCGGATAGGGTTCCGGCTGTCATTCGTGGATCTTTGACAGTCGTTACGGCTATAGTCAGAAGCCCGAAAGTTTGACAACCAGTCTTACCAAGGGGTAATAGGTAATAAGTTACCAAGGGGTATCGTATTACCCAGTAACTGCGTTGTGGAGGTCAGATAGGCAGTCGCTCCATGTAAAATATTGGTATTCAGCTGGATTGAAAGCCGACCCCAACATAGTTGGGAAAAGGCTAAGCAGATGATAGTGTCTTACTCAGGGGATCACAAAGGAGTGAAAAAAAAAATATTCAGCCAACAACTTTCAAACTTTTCGCATAATTTGAGCAAAAGGACCCTTAAAAACAATCGTCAATAGATTTCTTTACAAAACCGCTTCAATTCTCAATACTTTCCGACACACTCGCCCACTTGCTCCAAGTTAGTGATACAATCAAAGCAAACTTAAGTACCTAAAAGTTCAGAAGTGTATCGGGATTTATGAATATTGGGACGACACGACCGCAACGTCTGTCCATTTTTAGTTTGTCTGGGCAGTCAGCCGCGAAATCAAGGGTTTTAGATCCGACAACCTACATCTGCAGTTCACGAAACATATAATCAACCTTAACACGGTAAAAATAGAGTGTAGAGTATGATAATTCAGCTGAAAAATAAGAATTGTAATGTTAACTTTTCTTATAAATTATGATCAAACTAGAAGACTGTAAAATAATGAGTCGGGAAAATCTTTATTTTATCTTTTATGGTTGCTTGTTCGGGATTTCCTTGACTGGTTTTAATACTAAACTTGAGGGTAATACAAAACTTATAGTCTTCAAAGAGCTTACTTTGATGTCCATGTTAAAAATGTTCATTATCCGGTACGATGAAAATGTTTAGAATAGAATAGAGTACTCTTTATTATGTACACCATATAAATTACAGACATAAATATAGAAACTTTACAATGGATGACACAATGGGCGGTCTTATCGCTAACAGCGATCTTCATCTTTTCTTCATTAGACTTTTTACTTTTAGTTCTCTGAGAAATATGTTCATTTATTTTTAAGATAACTAATGTACCTACATACTGAGCACATTTTACTATATCTATTCGCAATCGTTTATAATCAATAAATATTATAAACTCGCTTTTCGTATCGGTCTGTATGACCGCGTTGTTGCTCTAAACTACGACTCTTTTTTTTCAACAACGTACCTAACGGATAATGATGCGGTTTTCACCATCATATTTTAAAATCACTATTTCGGAAGGTTTATGTGTAGAATATATCTATATTAAATAAAACAAAGTCGGGTTAGTTACACCATTTATAACTCAAGAACGGCTAGACCGATTTTTATGATATTTAATTTGTAGGATTTGCCTCAACCTCGAATAGCAGAATAACTATTAAAAAATGGGAAAAATTCGCGAAAAAAAAAAAACATAAGTAAGTGTAATTCATAATCTGAGGCGATTCGAGTCGTGGGGGTCAGCTAGTTTATATTAAACTAACATAATATCGCTCATTTGGAGAAACATCGACGTAAATGTATTTTTTTCCCAAAAATGAGTTAAATATGCCAAAGCACTTATATTAGAAAGCGCTTGTGTACCTAATTTTAAGTTTTTTTTTTTGTTATCATTGTTCCTCTCAACCAAAGCACCTGCCATCTAATCTCTTCACCACCCTTGGTTGACTGATAGAGAATGCTCAAGGAGTTAAATCGCCTTTGTACCTTTTTATGCGAAATGTTTAAAAAAAAAAAGCGTATTTAGGTAGGAAAGCAGACTTAAAAAAAAAAGTAGCAGTAACATCGATGTTTCTCCAAATGAGCGATATAATAAAGAAATGTCGATGTTTTGTCACGTCCTATAAAATATGCAAGGCTAGTCATCTATAGCGAAAACAAAAAACACGAGGTCAAACCACAAGCATCCTTCGGCCCAGTGGTATTAACGGCCCCGACTAACGAGTTGTAGGTCGGGGGTTCGAACCTAGGCGGGCGCTTTACTTTGTGTGGATAATTTCATCACCACTACTATCAAAACAGTGACGGAAAGAATCGTAATGAAACCGGCATGTCTTGAAACCAAAAATTCAAAGACTGTGACATCTACCAACCCGCACTGGACCCGCGTGGTAGATTACTGCCCAATCCCTCTCACAGAGAGGAGGCCTGTGCTCCAAGAGTGGTAACATTATAGGGTGATTATGCCATAAAACGTGCGAGGCTACAATACAAAAATCACGAGGTCAAACCAAGCATCTTTCTATTCGCAATTTAAGATACCTATTGTAAAAGATATATCTATAGATCTAAACAATTCACAACCATTAAAAACTTGCCAACAGCCAACAAAACAGCTTACTACATCATTTGTAACAAACTACAAACAACACCACTTTGTCGTGTTTCCACAAAACTTGTAAAAGTAAACACAAATGGACAGCGGCACCTTGAAATAAAACAAACTACGATGACGTTGATACTTTCGTTGGGAACGGAGCTCACTTGTTTTGGGGGAAGCCGATTTGGAGTAAGTATGTGTGGACCATTCTGTATATGTATACGGCCTAGTAAGATTAGCAGTCTCTCGGTTCCTGATACTTTTTTTTTTCAGAAGTATCTTCGGGTGTTGCACACGTGTTCGGTTTGGCACATTCGATTCCGAAGTATTTGTTCCGCAACAAAGCCGACCCGAACTAATTCCCAGCTAGGTACACATTTCGGCTTTCATTCGGCTCGTGCTGATGGGCAAACTTCGTTGGGCATCTTTTGGGTCGGCTCGACACAATCCGAGCGGATTTTTCCTGAACATAATACGAGTACATATTCGATTATTCCACCCTGCAGTGCCGAATCATGCCGACCTGAACAAGTGTGTGTGCTTCTATGTCAAGCAGTAGGTCAGTTCATAATATAAGGTTATTTTACTGAAAACCCTAACCAAGCAGGTGTCTTAGAAGGTTTTATGCACGTGAGTGCTCAACATTCCCGGGTAAAGATACTAAGTACCTATTCATAGCTTCCTCTTAAATGTTAATTTCATTTTTGGAAGAACGCCATTTCAACTTTTCATTCCAAATGACTATGAATGTGCCACTTTAAAATAGCGGATTATGGCCTTCAATTTAAATAGATAAACGATAACATTGTGAGTTTTTCATTACATTTTTGATAAAAAAAGAAGACAGACTAACAAAATGCTTCACCCACAATTAAATTAAAACTCTCTCAAGCTCTCGTAAAACTAAACCAACCCAAGACAACAAAACGTATTAAACTATCCAGCCGAACAGCGTCACCTCTGAAACAAAACAAGCTGTATCACGTAGCCGGTAGCCGGGACAGCTTGCAGCGAAACAGCTCGGAATAGCTCGGAACAGCTCGTTCTCGTTTCAGACATGCTTCGCAAGTGTCAGGGGCGATGTGCTTCTATTTCGGAATGAGGCTGCGATGTCTTTTATGTTGGACTATTTTAGGAAGGAAGACATCCTTATCTTTCTCACATATCGTTGTAAAATCTGTCTGTTTGTCTGCGAGTGTAAACGAAAACCATTTATCCGCTATACAACCACAGATATAGCTATACCTAGATAACGCAAGTATCACGAACTGTATGAAAACTAAGTGTGCCAGTTTTTGACTACCTACTATGACGTCACAAGCTCGCGCTCTCTCGCTCACGCTCACCCAGCCAGCAGTACGCAGGACTGAGCGCGAAAGTGGTGGCTTATGATTTTCGATCGTAAGCTGGTGCGATTTTTGGCACGCGAAGTAGGTGCTCTTGCGTTATCTAAGTGTATCTATATCTGTATATACAACACTACTTGCCTGGCCACCACCACCCATGTGTCTGGTCTGGTATTGACTCATCAATCTGGAGACGTTTATGAAGGAGGAATTTTGGCCGACGACTGTCGTGTATCGGCGTTTTCGCGGAAGGCTACGCATGACGCCTCGACTCAACCACAGAATACTTAATAGTACTACAACGCAACACGCCGCCAACCCTACATACCTAATTACCTAATAGATTTTGTAATGATGTTTTTTAATAAATGTGAGTATTAGTTCATTGTTTTTTTTTTTAAGATTATTTGTGTAAGTATTTTGTTTAGGCCTGCGTATGTTTCCTGAAAATAGAGCAATTAAGTATTATTTATTTATTTTTAATATTTTACACGCTTCTTTATGATTGAATAAACAGCTTACTCGGACGATAATAATAGCACATCAAGTCTTAGAAAGAAACTGTCACACGATGTGATTGCCAGAGACGACGATCTAGCCAATTGCACGTTACAAAGAAAATTAAAAATCATTTATACAAATTAGGCTGAGAAACAGCACTTTTTGAACACTTCAGAAGACAGTCATGCAAAACGCTCGCTCTTCACCGCTTGCACTATGTTTTTGAAGTGAAAACTTCTTTAGGGTCAGTTCACACCGCGACGCAACGCGACGCGCAGTTTTCAAGATAGCAATACAATTATAGACCTTATCTACTACACAAAAAGGTACACATCAGTGAGGAGGGCCGCGCAGCGCAGCGTGGCGTAGCTCGACGTAGTAGACACACAGTGTACTTTTTTGTGTAGCAGGTAAGGTCTATAATTGTATTGCTATCTTGAAAACTGCGCGTCGCGTCGCGTCGCGGTGTGAACTGACCCTTAGGCGCGTTGGGCATTTTTAGATGGGAAAAAACTATTGAATTCGCGCCACTGTTACCGTAATCGACACCGCTTCGAATGTGTTCGGCGTCCTCGGGATGTACTCGGTTTTAATGTATATCCGAAATGTCAGTGAGTGATGGCAAAGTATTCTGTTTGTGTTTTGTTTTCACTTCTGTCGGCACTCCCGGAGTTCCATTTATTTTTCGGAAAGAAGAATTAGCGCAAAAAACTCCCCAGCAACACGTCTCAAATCATCTAAATCTCGCAGGGCCTCGAACTTACAGTACATAGTTTGTTACGTTATATAGCATAGTTTTGGTTTACTATCGCTTAGCGGACGGGTTGATAATAACAGTTTAGGTACTGTTATGACACTTATCACTAAAGGACGCTACTGTTGACCCTGTTGACATTAGCCCTTTATAATCTGTTACCCTATGAGTATAAGGGTAACATCATCAACATTACTGTTATGCCTCTAAATATTACCGTTATTAAAACAGCTACAGGACAAAGAATATCACACTAATCACACTAATATTATAAAGGCGAAAGTTTGTGAGTGTGTGTGTGTGTTTATATGTTTGTTACTTCTTCACGCTCAAACCGCTGAACCGATTTAGATGAAATTTGGTATAGAGATAGTTTGAGTCCCGGGAAAGGACATAGGCTAGTTCTTATCCGATATTCCCACGGGATCGAAACTTATGCGGGTGAAACCGCGGGGCGCAGCTAGTACTTAAATAATAATATTGTGATAGGGCTTTTGTTTTTACTAGGTCTTTAGAATGTACTGGTGATAGACCTGTGTTCCTTGCCGGAACGTGGATCTACGCGCAACACGGTGGCTTTTAAATTGTTTTTGTAATTACAGCATTGTTCCGTCAATAGAGCCGCGAAATTCAAAACTTACGGTTTTTGCAAATTGCAGCGCGGTTTTACATCGTTTGTTAGTCAAGCTTCAATTTGCGGCAATTATGATAAAATAATTACTAAATTCATCAATATAGATCACGAAATTATATTTATTTATTTATTAAAACTTTATGCACAAGTAAAAACTGTACAAAGGCGGACTTAATGCCTTGGGCATTTTCTACCAGTCTACCTTAGGGTGATGCAGAGACAATACACAGTAGGTGCAATAACAGAAAAAAAAAGAAAATATTTATAACTATGATATAAGAATAAATACATATATACATACATAGGTACAACAATATATATATATATATATATAAAATAGCTATGAGACATGGATAAGAAACCCTACAACAACTTAATTCTGAGACGAATCTGCCAACTTCTTGCTACAAGTAGTCATATTTTGACGAAATAGTTTTATTTCTAATTAAAAACTAATTTCGAGAGCTCAATTGAGGTTTTAATTTATTATAAAATCGCAATAATTTCAATCTTCTTCTTTTTCAAATGCAAAAACCGTAACAAACTTTTGAATTTCACCAGCCTTGACGGATCCCCCTTAATCAAATAATTACTTCACAGCAGATCAAAGAAACCGTCAACACACCGTAATAGCACCATTCCGTACCACTCCTACGACAAAATGTAATAATTATGTTCCTCACTTGTCGCTTTCCTAATGAATCACCAATTTAACATAATGACAATAAACCATTGCTTAGCAACGTTAAGATCGTAATTACAGCCTGAAGCACATAATACCTACATTATTAAGTACTTATGTATTAAGTTTATTACTTCTGCTGGCATTTGTATCTTTGATGTGTACTTACACATCAAAATTTTTTTGTAGGTATTTTATTTGTTTTGTTTTATCATGATGTTAATTTTGATGAAGATAATGTGAGTTTGTGAGTTATGTTGTTCATTTTTATATGTGTTAGGTACCTACTTGTATTATAAATGTTATTTTTATCCTATGGATGATTTCAAACACAAATTGTTTGTGAAATAAATAAATAATAAAGATACAAATCGAGTACGGAATCAAGGAGTGAGTTCGATATTACGTTTCGTTTTTTTTTTAATTCTTTATTTAATTAAGAACTTTCATGACAGCATTTGCACACACACATATTACACATTATGGTAAAGCAATAAAGATATTGAGTATTGAGTTTTTTTTTTCTGAAAAGCGATGGATGAGGTCTATGATGCAACGGTGCCCAGAAGATGTCTAAGGCTCTGGAACTCCCACGCATCGACGGAACACAGCAGGCTGCTTGACGCTGGACTCTGGTGGGAGGGTGATCGCAAGCCAGGCAGGCGTTAGCCCTACCACCGCAAGGCAAGAATTGGCCAGTCAAATAAAGTGTTGGGTGTGACTGTCCAGGATGCGCCGAGCCCTCGGTTCAGATGAGTAAATTGGCGGAACAAACTGCGCTACACGAGGAGGCTTCCTCATGCATCCCAAAACCCCAATGCGTATGATAGTCTAGTAGTCAGTACCCTAAATACATACTGCTACGAATTACATGGCTATGGGCCATAAAGCTGAATAGCCTCTTCGCATCATCACACGCTTTTCGCTGTGATGGGGCCGTACGGTTGGTTGGTACGTTGGTATTTTGCGAGAAAAGGACGGCGCGTTTGTTCTGTACAGACTTTATCACTTCCCTATACCTGGATAACGTAACATGACGTCTGTACTCCCAGAAGGATTAGGCAGAGGTGTACTTTAGCTTACCCACGTTTCGCCACTGTTGTGTGCAACATGTTTCATCATTTCAGCCGAAAGACGTCCACTGCTGGACATAGGCCGGGCAAGCACCCCCACTTCGACCGGTTTTGTGCTTCTCGCATCCAATGGGTTCCTGCGGCCTTCACAAGGTCGTCGGTCCACCTTGTGGAAGGTCTTCCAACGCTACGTCTTCCGGTACGCGGTCGCCACTCCAGAACCTTGCGGCTCCATCGGCCATCTATTCTGCGAGCAATGTGCCCTACCCACTGCCACTTAAGTTTGGCAATTCTTCGGGCTATGTCGGTCAGTTATGTTTAAGTCCCGAGTAATAGGGAGCGATTAACAGTGCACATAACACGGAGATATTCCTGATGAAACAATCCCAAAGACTCTAACACTGCCTGACCTGGGAATCGAGCCCTTTTTTTATGGTTGGGAAATCATCAAATGACCCCTCCCGCTATGGGTGGAGCGGAAGTCAGACTCTTACTGACTAAAACCCATCCGTGTTCCTTCCTTAGCCCTTTATGTTCTGGGGTAGCGGTAACCCTTTCGGACAATCCCGCACCCCCGGCAGGCTTCGGCCCTGGCAGGCCCCTTCCTTTTTGCTAACATCTCTTTGAGGCGCGCGTGGAACACGTACGCACCGTCCGGCACGGGCCTAGTCCTGATCGGACGGTGAGCTACCCATTACTCTCCATCCGCAGGCCCACGCCTACGTTGGCCGGGAGTCGCCACGCGGCTCCCGACGCCCGGAGCGTGTCCCGCGGTGGCTGGGACGTGAGGCTCTCTCCCTCAGCCATCCCGCCACCGGAAATTGAACCGTGGACCTCACGTTCAGCAGTAGCACGACTAATAAACCAACGAGACAGAAACTACCTTATACGACTCCTGAAAAACTTTTGTAAAAGACCGTGATTGAAAACATACCTTTGACTAAAATGCCAATGTAACAGCTAAAACGATTAGTCGATCCAACATGACATGGCCCGTAAAGTCTGTTGTACGTAAACTTTTCAATTTATCGTCATTGTCAACACAAGATTGATTGCTGTAAAAAAAGCCGTATGTCCGTATAGTTCGATTTATCAACCAAGACTCGATGTCGTTCTAACTGCTAAAAGGTATTGCTTCGTCAAACTTGTTCATTTACTAATTTAGACACCATAATAAATGTAAAATCAACCTTTAACCTAGTTTTTGGAGTTCCATACCGCAAAAGGAAAAATACGGAACCCTTACTTACGCTCACTTCGTTGTCCGTCCGTCCGTCCATCTGTCTGTATGTCTGTTAAAACCCTTTTTCTCAGGAACACGTGAAGCTATCTAGTTGAAATTAATACCAAATACCTGCTCAACAAAATCAAGCTTCTAAGTCGACGCAATAAAAAATACAGCGAATATTATGCGAAATATTTTGATACTTGCAAAAAAATCAAACCAATATAACCTTCTCGTTAACCTATAATCATGGAATTTGGCAAGAAACAAGGTCTCACAGCACAAATAAAGGAAAACTGTTTATACACGTACACGTAAGTACGTATACATCGATATGTATGGGAGAACATTTCCAACTTAATCTTACAACCTACTGAAATCTTCACTGTGCGTGGTCCGACACGCACATGGCTAATTTTTTTTTTGTTACTGGTACTTCCATATATCCATGGGTACTCCCTTTCACATCAATTGGTACTTTTTAGGGTTCCGTAGCCAAATGGCAAAAAACGGAACCCTTATGGATTCGTCATGTCCGTCTGTCTGTCCGTCCGTCCGTATGTCACAGCCACTTTTTTCCGAAACTATAAGAACTATACTGTTGAAACTTGGTAAGTAGATGTATTCTGTGAACCGCAGTAAGATTTTCACACAAAAATAGAAAAAAACAATAAATTTTGGGGTTCCCCATACTTACAACTGAAACTCCAAAAATTTTTTTTCATCAGACCTGTACGTGTGGGGTATCTATGGATAGGTCTTCAAAAATGATATTGAGGTTTCTAATATCATTTTTTACTGAACTGAATAGTTTGCGCGAGAGACACTTCCAAAGTGGTAAAATGTGTGTGTGTCCCCCCCCCCCCCTAACTTCTAAAATAAGAGAATGATAAAATTAAAAAAATATATATAATGTACATTACCATGTAAACTTCCACCGAAAATTGGTTTGAACGAGATCTAGTAAGTAGTTTTTTTTTTTAATACGTCATAAATCGAAAACCGCAATTTACCTTTCACAAAGTTACAACGAACTACAAGAACTTTTATATTATGTTACTTGTTGCTACGGAACCCTTCATGGGCGAGTCCGACTCGCACTTGGCCGGTTTTTTTCAAGTAGCCATATAGCAACAGATCGTCATTATTTTTGCATAAAGATGTTTATGGGCCGGTCTTTATCCCAAAAAAGTTCACGGTCCTTGTGGGATAAGCCACGAGAGCGAAGCTTAGGGTAAAAGTTTGTTATTCATATTTCTCAGTTAACCGGTCAAGCAGCGCGCGTAGCCCTTTGGCGACGAAACGATAGAAAATCAACTGTGTCTCATTAGCGGAGCTTGACAGATTCAAACTAATCCTAACATTACAAAATGTTATGTTCAGGTTCAAAACTGTAGTTCCCGATCCGCTCCTTTCGCTTATTAGCTTCATAATTCGGTTTAAATTCACGCATAAGCCGTATTGACACGCGACGATACTGCCAAAGGTTGGCAGTAATTAGATGGCAGATTAATGGCACCACCGACGCCGTTATAGGGTTCAGTGCCAATACCGGGCTTTTGCGCCAACGGGCGATGCCAAACTACGGCGTAATAGATGGCGGGATTTAGTTTAGATTATGTTGTTCGTTAATGTTAATGTCGGGTGTGGTACGTAAATTTTGAGAGATTGTAGTATCGTTGACCACATTTTATGGGACTTCGTTGGTCGGCGATAGCTCAAATAGCCTAACTAGCTAACAATTTAAGGAAGAATGTAGCTGAAATAAATAGTGTCGTTGCTCTCAATGGCACGAGTTGTAGGTTGTGAGTTAGAATCCAGGCAGGCGTTTTACTTTGGGTAATAATTTCGTCAAAATGGTGAAGAAAAACATCGTTAGAAAACCGGCATGCCCTAGAACCTAAAATTCGAAGACATGTGACATCTACCAACCCGCACTGGGCCCGCGTGGTAGATTATAGCCCACTCCCTCTAGAAGAGAGGAGGCCTGTGTCTGGGACACATACAAGTAAAGTCGTGCTTTTTACTATAAGTACTTCAATTACCAGCAATTTACCCTTTGTTAACCTAAAAGTGGAGTGGACATACCCCGCTACAGCAGTAAAGCCCGGTACTAAAACTAAATTATTCTCAACATAAAAAAACAGAGATAAAATAGACAAAAATAACCGACAGAATCCCCTCCAAGCCTTAACGGACTTCGCTCCTCTTTCCGGGATCCATGAGATGTATATTGTATTCACACCCCCCGGGACTCCCCGGGATTCCCCACATTGTTACACATACGACCTTATGTAAATACGAGGGATTTCGCAACTTTTTGTGTCATCCGAACAATCGGGGATACTTCGAACATTGTTCGAATGCATTTGGTATGCGACACAATAAGCACAGAGTACTTTTTGATATGACAATAAGTCGGGGGACACAATAGCGTTTTAGTAAAATTTCATTCTTTGACATTTTCTTTGCTGATGTTACCGTTTTATATAATACTAGCTGCGCCCCGCGGTTTCACCCGCGTATATGTCGATCCCATGGGAATATCGGGATAAAAACTATCCTATGTCCTTTTCCAGGACTCAAACTATCTCTATACCAAATTTCATCCACACACGCACACACACACACACTCACAAACTTTCGCCTTTATAATATTAGTGTGAAGTGTGATGTACTTATAAGTACGTTTTGCCTTTAATTTTGTTACTCATGGTTCGTACAGTCACGAGCATAAGTATATACCTATACACTTAGCTTTATTCAAAGGCGATTTTCTCCTTTATTTTTGTATGAAATTTTATGTTATCACGAACATAGTATTTTCAAACCCATAGGTTTATTTAAAGTGTCGTATTTCAACGTAGAATTAGTTATTTCACGAAAAAATCGCAATTGAAAGTTGCTAAGTGTTGACATATTAGTGCTCGTGACTGTACCACAGGAAATAAATATTTATTTTCATACAAACGGATTCGGATGAAAGGCACACACAGACAAAGGATAGACCATGACAGGAGTTAGAACAAAGGACATTCTTGTGTGCAGCCGCGGGAAAAAATTGATTAACACAATATTTTGCTGAATCCACAGTGTAATCTTACCAAATCGTGGTCCAGTTTCCCTGATGTAATAACAAAGGACCATACGAGACATTGATGCGCGTACCCAACGTGCACTAAGAAACAGTCCTTTAAATCTATTACAAAATTGCTTACACTTTAAAACCGTCAATACTAAAACCATCGAATCACTGCAAATAATATCTACACACACACACGCTTATATCTTAAACAGAAATCTTCGCTAAATCTAATATATACAGGGTGTTACAGAAAGGGTATATCAATACAAACGGGTTGAAGAGTGTATCTGGTCTAGAATCTCTGTACAAAATTTCAGATCAAAAGCATTAACTTTGAAAATGCTTAATATTTTTTTATTTCGACATCACGGCGCTGCACTGGCGCGCGGCGGCGTGATGTGCTTGTACTAGGCGCACAGACACACTACAGATAATGGATAATGACCCTCGTAGTGCGGTGACACGTTTGTTATGATTTCAATTTAATAAACTATCGAAATAAATAAATATTAAGCATTTTCAAAGTTACTGCTTTTGAGCTGAAATTTTGTACAGAGATTCTAGACCAGATACACTCTTCAACCCGTTTGTATTGATATACCCTTTCCGTAACACCCTGTATACTGCGGTCATGCAGTTACTGTTTAATAGAATTGCAGCAATGTACAGCACAGTGTTACCTCCTATGAGCTAGGTATATCGACTTCCTCGGATGCAACCTCTAAGATTCCACAGTCAATGTATCGGAAACATGCCCGGATGAGTACCAACGTACCAAAATGAGCTCGGTTCACTTGGTATGCAAAGCAACATTGTTAATAAGAAGATATGTATATACAGGGTTACATCGACGCGCAAATTGTAACTATAAATTCAGCACATGAGTCTAAACACCCTAATGTTGAATTTATAAACGATTATAATAGTAGATTGTACAACTAAGGCATAAAAGAAGCTATTTTACCCCGAGACGTTTATATCCACCAGAGCCGCAGCCGAGGGTGGATAGTTAAGTCGAGGGGTAAAATGGCTCGTTTATGCCTGAGTTATACACTCTGCTTTTCACTTCGATTGCGAAAAAATGAATCAGGCACATTGATATATAAAAAACCCTTTTTTTATATATCTATGATCAGGCATCAAAAATGTTGCATCCATAGCTAATTCCCGCCACCACAGATAATACCGCCACGAAACTTTTTAAAAGTTTTTTTTTTTTTTTTTTTTCAACCTTTGTCATTCGACTTGGGTACTTCATACGGCCAAAAAATGAAAACGTTTCTTTGCCTTTTTAAATAATAAATGACAACTATTTTACCTGATTTTATTAAATTAACGATAGAAAACACGGAAGTGGTATAAATAAAAGAAAATGAAATAAATCACGACTTTAATCTGCGAAGTTTTATTGTGCGTGTGGCTGTTGGGCCTGATTACTTTAGTCTTAGAAAAAAAAATTACTTTATGCACTAGAACATAAAAAGCGATTTTATGTCGCCTAAGCACAACATAAAGACGGACTTGTAGAGCATGAGAAGTGAAAAAAAAATTAGAAAAAATCGTCCAGAATCATCTACAGACGCCAGCACATAAAGCTACTACAATCTGTCAAATTTCTTTAATAGATTTTCAACTTTATCGCTAAAGCATTACGTTCAAAGTTGATTGGGAAAATTTGCCAGGTTCAGGTAGCTTGATGTGCTGGCGCCTGTACATGATAAGAAGTTGCGCATCAATGTTCCTGCCAGCCTGTATACGAAGACACGTACCTACGTAATTTACTGTGGTGCATCTGGAAAATGCGGCTTTAAGGTGAATGCGTAATTGTAGCCCACGAAATTCAATTTTTCTTACGTTTTTTGCAATTTTCAGGTCAGTGTCAGGTTATATCTTGATCAAAATATGATTCGCGACTATAACCGGTACGTATTTACAGAATTATAATAATTAGAATCATTAATACATCTTTCTAAGTTAGATTTCTACCGTTAAGAACAAATCTCGTATGGTAGAAATCTAACTTAAAGAGATATATTAATGATCCTAATGACTATGATTCTGTAAATACATGTCTATTATAGTCGCGAATCATATTTGGATCAAGATACAACCTGACACTGATCTGCAAATTGCAAAAAACGTAAGAAAATTTAAATTTCGCGGTCTACCATGGCACATTCACCTTAAGGAAATTCGAGAGCTTTTGGGATATGTTCACATTTTTGCTTCGTAAATAAAGCGATACGTAGAATTTCATCCAATAACTATAGTATGGCAAACTAAATTACGAAAGGAAATAAACAAGAGACTTCAGTTTAAACTGGCTTTTATAAATTGACGTGCTTGGTTTTCTCTTTTTATTATGCCACATTTGATTCTGGACTTTTCTCTCTTAATATTTAAAGGATGCTCGCCCCAACACGTTATCAAACCTAACGCACCAATCATAAACAATTCAGAAAACCATAAACAACCCAAAAGATATTTTGATTGCGTTCAAAAATAGAACCGTTTCCATCTCAGGGGTGTCACGTTCGTCGTATACATTTTTCTAAAGCGTCGGAGCCCGCTGGCGTCCACATGGGCCTGGACGTGATACGACTCCCGAACACAACATTTGGCCTCTTTTTGTTTTTAAATACATCGCGGTTTTCAATTCGCCATTTTGGGATATTATTTTTCCCTCACGTGGCTTTACGTAATTGGTTTCTTAGAACTTCAGGTTTGCTACGGATTGAAGCAGCTGCTGAGCCATTTTTGCGAAAATGTTTTAACGAGACCCAAGATAACAAGTTGCTTGTCTTCCCTACCTTATTTTACTAATAGTCCTAGACGGAATAAGCTCTTTCTTCTTGAAATGTGGTTTCTACAATACCTGTGGTTCCCTTGCGGCAAATTCAACAAAATCTTTTAGTTTATAAAAACGTGTGCTCATTTTGGTGATCACTTTTTAGCTCGTCTATATGCCATGACCCCAGTGGCGTGCATTGGTTTTCAGAATAGGTAGGCACTAGGCCGGGTCTGGTCTAGACAAACGCAGTCACTAATCAGAAAAAAAAGTGAGGTCAAAAGTGTGGTTCTTTGAGTAGGCATGCCTACTTAAGGGTGATAATTGCGAAAGTCGAACGTCATGGTATTACGAGTGACACGTACGTATTTAAAGACCAATGACAATGTGCGAATAGTACGGAAGCTGAGTAGGCCGTTCGGCGACTGCCTACTGCCGCACGTGTTTGTATGAAGATTTTGTTTTTTTTAGGTTTGGTAATATTGTGAGTTTCTTGATTGTGGGGCACACACACTAAAATGTAATTGACAGGCTTATGTTGATATATTGAGGTAGGCACTGCTTATATGCTTCTATGCAATGCGCGCCACTGCATGGCCCAAAAGTTTCTTATTTCATACATCGCGACCTGTATTTTGTCTGACTTTGGATCATCTCCACCACAGCAACGAAATATCTTTTCCAATAAAGTATGATCACAGATCATTAACCTTGCGTCTTGAATACAGTCTTACCTACAGGTCTACCTAGAAGTATAGTACCTTATAGAGCTCTTTGTGTAAAAGCTATATTTCAGTATTCAATTTTTTTATACAATATTTTTATCACAGCTATTTACACTAGGTACTAAATTAAAAGACTAAATTTACTATACAAATACGAATTCTTTGGCCAAAGAGCAACCCAGCTCTCTGGTCACGTGAAATGTCGACTAGTCAAATTTTAACTGAACCATAACCTTTCTGACTCAAACATTTGACTTTATCGCTAAAGTCATCGCATTGATATACCATCATCTGCCTCATTATCTGCCTAGCCTTTTCCCAACTGTGTTAGGGTCAGCTTCCAGTCTAACCGGATTTTTTTTACATGGAGCGACTGCCTATCTGACCTCGACAACCCAGTTTCTGGGTAATACGAAACCCCTTGGTAAGACTAGTTGTCAGACTTTCGGGCTTCTGACGACCCGAAACGGCTGTCAAAGATCCACGAATGACAGCTGGGACCAACGGCTTAACGTGCTTTCTGAGCCACAAAGGGGTCTTGGTAGGTATGTAAAGATGGACACCCATCCACAGACCAACCGCGGCAAGCGTAGCTTAACCTGATCGATCGACCCGTGCGGCTGTTATTACTTAGCCACAAGCGCATTGATATCTTTCTATTTAAGTATTTTTTGTTTTTTTTTTCTATTGATTTACCTATTCTTTTTTTATTCTATTTTTATTATGATTTTTTTTATTATTTTCTTTATATTTTTTATTTGATTTCTATCTATTTTTTTTATTTCTATTTTTTCTTTATGTCTTTTCTTTCTTTCATGAACATTAAAGCTGGTTCTCAGAAATTTAAGCGGCGTTAACCGCTTTCCATGACACGAACCGTCGTATTACCAACAACATATTACGCAAAAACACGTCTATTTCCCTCCAATGCCAAAATAAAAGTGTCTACATTATCCAATCACTTAAGCCTTCACACTCAAGTCTCAAAAATATAACTTTTTAATCAAGTACAGAGCTATAAAAAGTTGGTTGAAGTGTTATTTGGGAGCATCATCATCATCTGCCTAGCCTTTTCCCAAGGGGTCGGCTTCCAGTCTGACTGGATGCAGCTGAGTACAGACAGCTTGTGGCTAATTAATAAAAGCCGCACGGATCGATCGATCAAGTTAAGCTATGATTGCCGCGGTTGATCCGTGGATGGGTGACCATCTTTACATACCCAGACACCTCGGTGCCTCGGAAAGTACGTTAAGCCGTTGGTCTGTGCCTGTCGGCTGTCATTTGAGGATCTTTGACAGTCGTTACAGGTCGTCAGATGCCCGAAAGTCTGAGAACCGGTCTTACCAAGGGATATAGTATTACCCAGTAAATGGGTTGTGGAGGCCAGATAGGCAGTCGCTCCATGTAAAATACTTGGGAGCATAAACAGCGTTATTTCGCCTCGGTCAGCATCTGGCGTGTGACATATATGGCTCATTCGATCGACTCCATTACTACGAACAATTTAGGGTGGTAGTAAATTTGCTTAAAAAATTGTTTCCCTGACTTTGCTATAAACTTTAATGGTCGGCATAGAAAGAGGCAACCACTTTCCATCAAATTAAATGTGCTCTCGTATCCTAACATATTGCTCATAAACACACCTCTATTTCTCTCCGATGCCAAAATAAACGTGTCTACATTAGCCAATCACTTAAGCCTTCACACTTTTGACTCGGATATAACTTTTTAATCAATTACAGTGCTATAAAAGTTGATTGAAGTGTCACTTGGGAGCATATACAGCGTTTTCGCTCCGGCCAGCATCTGGCGTGTGACATATATGACTCGTTCAATCAACCCATTACTTAGATTGGATCTCGCTCAGAAATCTTGACGATATAAGTGTCTAGCAATTATTTTTTTTGTACGTTTTATTGGTAATTATTTTTTATTTATTTTGTTACTATTGACATTTAAAATGTATTATTGTTTGCTAATTCACGTAACCTTAAAATTATTTTAACTTAAAAATTAATAATTAAAAATCAATACATGTCTGATGTTTTATTTTTATGTTATATTGCATGCATTTTATTCTTGTATGTGTACACAATATGTTTATTGTTTGACCAAATAAATATATCTCTTGGAACTACAAGAATGAGTTACAACTGAGGACTGACATGTTTTTTTAACATAGGTTAAACATTGAACAATTTGGTAGTATTCATAAGTGCAAAAAAGCAAGGTATCTAATTTTTAAAAGTACTTATTTACTGTAGGTATTGGTTTTATAGCACTCTATGGCCTAAACCCGCACTTTAGTCACGCTTATCTGTGACTTGAGAACTCCATTTTTATACAGAAAAGCGTGACTTAAGTGCGCGTTTAGAGCACACGTGCTATAAAATAGTATACGATACGTATGATTTAAGTAATATTAATGCACGGCGTTTAACATCCCGCTACGTTTGGGGGCTAATTTCACGCCGTGCAATAATGGACTATTGAAGTTACACGTATCGTAATGTACTATTTTCGCACCTATTATTAAAAGCAAGCATTTATATACCAACTGCATTTGTCGTCAGTTTTTCTTTAAAATGCTGTTAAGGGTGAGTCAAATCTACATGAAGTTACACGTATCGTAATCTACTATTTTCGCACCTATTATTAAAAGCAAGCACTTATTTACCAACTGCATTTATCGTCAGTTTTTCTCTAAAATGCTGTACGTGCTGCAGTTCTTTAAAAAACAGCATTTCAAAATGAAACTAATTTCGATTGCGCGTCGTATAGTTAACAAAGGAACCTTACCCAATAACGTACATCAATTCGCTCCAAAGAACTATTTAACTTCCCCACAGTAAAATCACAGTGAACGATGAACTATAAAACCAATGCATAGAAAATGTATTGAATAGCAATCTCTCTCCTGAAGTTAATGAAAACACGTAGCTCTGTTCTCGTTCCGGCTGAAACTAATCATGGCGCCGAAATGTCGGGGGAATAGAGAATTAAGCACATTCTTTTATACGGGACTTGGTAGGCTGTGACATAATTGACAACATTTCATATTTTTAATCTGCATGTATTATTACGTTATATAAAAGTAAATTCAAATCTAGGGCACCCATATTTTTTCGTTTTTCGAAATTATGTACTTTTCATTCATAATTTTAACTTTGAAATTCGGTGTATTCTAAAAAGACGTAAGTGCCAGATGACGGTAGAATGGCGATAATACCTTTGCTTTATTGTGACCCGTCAAAAAAACTGTTAGATGTCACTTGTCTCAGTCGTTGTTTTGGTTCCGTCATTGGCGTATATTTTTCATTGGGATCCATTTTATTGGCGAAATATCAATCAAAAATTGATAATATTAACAGTAAGCAGTGTGTCGAGTTGATAGGAAAAAATATTGTTGAATTCAATTCAGTTTTTTAGTTGTTTTCTAGTAACACTTCTTAGGTGACATTGACATATCTTGTTTGATATAATGTTTTAAATCAAAGACATTGGAATGCGCAAAGGTAACTACCTCATTCCGCCGTTTATGTGACGTCATCACCTGTTTTTTGATTTTTATTTTTTTTCTCAGAAATTTAGAAATAAAAAAATAAAATAAAAATATATTTGAACTCAGGATACGAAAATAAAGAAATAGTATTTTTGTTTTAAGGTCGTGTCAGGTTTGAAATGTTGTCAATTGATGGAGAAAAAATCATCATCTGTTTGGGACTCCGTGAAAGGTCATCTTGGAGCCTAGAAAAGAGGCAAGCGATGTTCAGGCTTTATACAGGGTGAAATTGAATACATGGGCGGATGCCCATGAATGCAAAATGATTTTTTTTCCCCTTAAAAGGATTTTTAAGGGGTCATTGTAATCATCATTATGAACAACTTTTACTATGGGATCAAACCTGAAATCGCGAAAAAAAATCAGCTCTTCCCTACATTTTGACGAGTTATGTGAACATAAATGCAAGGAACAGCTGATTTTTTTTCGCGATTGTAGATTTAGACACATAGTTAAATTTGTTCATAATGATGAGTACGATGACCCCTTAAAAGGATGCCCATGAATTTAATTTCACCCTGTAAAACCTTCAAAAGTGGCAACATTATACAACGTGTTTTTTTTAATATCCCATAACTCTAGGGTCTATAAGTAAAAGTAATACAAAAAGTCCTAGAACATGTGGTCCAAAAATGCATAGTTTCGATGATATCATGTTAGATACAGTTTGATTGATAAATACGAGTAATTCATTTTCATTCAAACCAATCATTCATATTTAAAGCTAAGGAAATGCGACGTTGCCATATTTCACGTAAGGGTGTTTTACATTAATAATCGTGACTGTCGAATTATTTTGTATGAAAAATGAAAACAAAAAAATGATAATTGGAAAATAATTCATATGCCAGTTGATTCTTTGATTCATACCCTAGAGTTATGGGATATCAAAAAAACACCTTGTATTATGTGGTTTTTTATTTATTATTTTGGCAACATGTGTTCGCTGTCAATGTCATAGTGACGTTATGACTAGTTTATAGCATAGAGTAAGTAATGTTCAGTATATGTAAGAAGAGACGGGAGTCCCATAGAAAAAGATGAAAAACGTCGCTTGTATGAAACTTGTACTAAAACTGAATACCAACATAGCAAAAATGACAAAAACTATGTACAGACTGCATTATGTTAAAGCGAGACAGTGATAGCCGGCATTATGTTTAGTACACGTTTCATAGTTTATTTTTTTATTATGTAGTTGCGTCAGACTGGTTTATAGTTTATCTGTAAAAAGCTTTGTAAACTCGGTCCTCGTAAAATAGAAATTATAATACTGCAATTTCTGGGCTTTATTTATTGTTTATTGTTAATTAAAACGGTAACACCAATTACATTAATTAACATAAAGATTTAAACAGCTGTGGTAGGTATACAAAAATATTTCAACTACCTACTAACATACAGGGTGAAATTGAATTCATGGGCATCCTTTTAAGGGGTCATTGTAATCATCATTATGAACAACTTTTACTATGGGACCAAACCTGAAATCGCGGAAAAAATCAGCTGTTCCTTGCATTTATGTTCACATAACTGTAAAATGTACTCGACATTTTGACGAGTTATGTGAACATAAGGAACGTAAAAGGATGCCCATGAATTTAATTTCACCCTGTATAATAGAGGACACCCTAGCATACTTTTTCTCACAAAACATCAGACATACACGCATAATTCTACTCCATTCATCGGCATACAGATCACATTCAGGATTGGTGGTCACGAGGGCATTAAGCATCCTTAAAGTACGACACACAGGGGACTCGGCTCTGGCGACAGTTTTAGATGACGGCGGTGCAAACAGATTGTGTCGACGGCTTTGTCGATGTACTGTATTTACACCAATATATCCTCAACGATATAACAATCGCTTCCAAAGCGTTTCGTATGTCTACAACGACTTTCAACAGGATTGATATAAGCTATTCTTGTATCAATTCAGTACATGTTTGACTTTTCCATTATCCGTATCGCTGATAGAATGTCACTATATCCAACACCCTAATTGCGTAATACACTATCAATCGGAATCTGAATAATATTGAAGCAAATTGCTAATCCATTGATTCATAAGTTCGAAAATAAATTCTGCTCAACACGTAAATAACGCAATGAATGCTGTTGAACTGTCAAAATGAAACCGATTCCGATTGATAATGTGTTACACAATTGACAACATTTCAAACCTGACACGACACGAATTTCAAAGTTAAAATTATGAATGAAAAGTACATAATTTCGAAAAACGAAAAAATATGGGTGCCCTAGATTTGAATTTACTTTTATATAACGTAAGAATACATGCAGGTTAAAAATATGAAATGTTGTCAATTGCCCCGCAGACCCTATTAACTATTTCTGTGGATGTAGTAAAAGTGGCAATTAAATTATATCCACATCCAGTTTACATAACATAATCAGTCTATAATATTCCCACTGCTGGGACACAGGCCTCCTCTCTATGAGAGGGAGTGGGCCGCAATACACCACGCGGGTCTAGTGCTGGTTGGCAGGTGTCACGTCTTCGAATTTTTGGTTCTAGGACATGCCGGTTTCCTCACGATGTTTTCCTCACCGTTCGTTCGTTTTTGCACCGTTTTGAGAGCAGTGGTGATGATATAATTTACACAAAGTATAGCGCCTGTCTGGATTCGAACCTACGACCTACAACTCGTAAGTCGCGGCCGTTCCCACTTGGCCACCACTGCTTTGCATCCAGTTTAAAAAATATATTTTTATTGGCGAGTAAAAGTGGTGTTTTTAAAACCAATTTACAGAAATAAACATCATGTATCAAGTCCACTACCATCCACACCTGAATATCAGCTCCAACATAATTCTAAACTCCAATATCACAGCAACACTCACCACCACAACACAAAGAGCATTAATAACATGACGATCCCGTGACGTCACAACACAGTAAACTAATCTAATCCCGCGAACATGCAATAATGGGCTAATGCACGGCGAATAGGGCCGCCTCCATCTGCGCACACACATGAATATTATAATACCACATATCTTGAACGTCAAACGCCGCAGTAAAGCCCGCTAAGGATCCGCTCAGCTATCATCATTATGTTACAAATTGTGCCATCCATATTAGGCCAAGAGACAGATGTGATTTTGGAATGAGGGATTCTGGAAGTAAATTACATGTTATGTTGTGTGTGTATGAAGTGTGGGGTGATGAAAGACAGATCAATTTGCATTGTTAAGCTACTCTTCCGGTTCTAACCGATGGGATTAGGTACACAAAGTGCCTTAAGTCGGTTTACTTTTAAGAATTTCTTTGTTACTCGTTTTAAAATAATTCAAGATAAGTAATTAGCCGCGTCTGACTAGGTATCCCAGGAATTTAAAATAATTACATTTTTCGGCTACTGTTCCATTCAAAGTTTTTACTGATATTGTTTTTAGAGCATATTCTACGCCAAAGGCATATTGAAGATTGCCCCAAACTTATTAAATAAATATAATCTTTATTAAATAAAATGTCACAAACACGACTTTCAAACAATATTACGTTAAAGTAGAATTCCTTTAGCAACGGTTTCTTAGAAAAGCGATGGCCGTGACCGACGTTATGGCCGCGGGAAAAACATTCTCTAGGGAAACATACTAACTTATTTTCATAAATAACGTTTCAGTGACGTCATTCGACAGTAAATTGCGGACGCTATGTGGCGGCCACCGCAGTGTTAGGAAACCGTAGCTTATAAAAACAAAAACTTTTTACAAAAAAAAAAAATAACCGACTTCTAAAAAAGACACAACAAAGTGTAAAATGACTTTAATTTCGGAAGTCGGTG
The DNA here is from genome assembly GCA_947508005.1 of Amphipoea lucens. Classification (NCBI taxonomy): domain Eukaryota; kingdom Metazoa; phylum Arthropoda; class Insecta; order Lepidoptera; family Noctuidae; genus Amphipoea; species Amphipoea lucens. The sequence goes on from OX382367.1 coordinate 18,470,125, forward strand.
TTGTTGGCTTCACATTTTCGTTGTTTGCCAGTTTTGCCACCGACATCCAAAATTAAAGTTATTTTTCACTTTGTATTGTCTTTTTTGGAAGTCGGTTGTTTTTTTTTTTTGTAAAATGTTTTTATTTTTCACTTTTAAGTTGTACTTACCCCACACACTATATCACTACTTGCTATGTAAATATCAGTGACTGGAAGTCAATATAACATCATCAATATAAACAAAGTTGCAAAAATACGTATTATTCAAGCAAACTCAAAAACTACTAAAGCAAAGTTAATAAAATTTATATGGGAATGGGACCACTCCTGAGGCATTACCTTATCCATTAAAAAAATAATTTTTGAAATCGATATACATTTGCCGGAGATATCACGTAACAAACATACAAAAAAAAAACATACAATCGAATTGAGAACCTCCTCCGTTTTAAAGTCGTTTAAAAAGAGGGTGTGTGCTTATGACCACACGATAGAAATGAAATCTTACGACTGGAGCCGAATATACACGATTTATCATCAGCGAACCGAACCTGACGATTCAGTTTCATTCTGAACGTAAAACGCACCCAGAGAAGTTTTCACTTCAAAAATGTGTCAAAATCTCTACTATCTCCTAAACTATATCCTGTATGTTATGTCAGACAATGTTTCCTAATACGACACTTTAGGTGTTGATAGTACAGCGGTCGTTTTCTTAACTACCGCTCTGCGTTCGTCACGTTATATACCAACATATGTAGATGTGTTCCTTAATTATATGTATAGTTAAAGTGTCCAAGGACGCCCGAGGGTCCCCGTAAAGTTTAAGAAGTTAGGGTGGAAAAGTTCGTAGACACAATTGTGTGTGGTCGGGTAGGACTACTGACAGTATGGTTTTTTATTCGCGTGAAAGTACTAGAATTTGCTAACAAATGGAAAGTGTTTTTACCCCCTGTGGTGAATTACAGGGTTTCTGAAGTGAAAACTTCTTTAGGCGCGTTGGGCATTTACGATGGGAAAAAACCATTGAATTCGCGCCACTGTTACCGTAACCGACACCGCTTCGGGTGTGTTCGGTTGTCCTCGGGATGTACTCGTGGTTTGAATGTATTTCCGACATGTCAGTGAGTGACGGCAAAGAATTCTGTTTGTGTTTTGTTTTCACTTCTGTCGGCACTCCCGGAGTGCCACTGTTTTTAACCCACTTCAAAAAAAGGAGGAGGTTCTCAATTCGTCGGATTCTTTTTTTTTTTTTTATGTATGTTCCCCGATTTCTCGAAGACGCCTGGACCGATTTGGAAAATTTTTCTTTTGTTTGAAAGGGTATACTTCCCAAGTGGTTGCATGATCATAAGGTCAGGATCTGATGATGGGATCCCAGGGAAATCGAGGGCAACCTTCAAATTTTATAGGCACATAGTACCAGTTTCATATATTTTCTAAAGCTGTTTAAGTATTTGAATCTGATAATCATCATCTCAGGTGGATGAGCTGATGATGGAAGGTACAACTCCTCAACGGCTTGGAGTTAAAAGAAAATTCTTTCAAAATTATTTATAGTAACACTCGTGCATTTGCTCTCGGAAAGCACCATTTGGTGAAGTGGAACTGATGATGAAGACCACAGATGGCCACCGGAACTACTCAATAATATCTCCGTACTATTTCACGGGTTGGGATTCGATACTTTAACATGGTTGCTAAGCAATTTATGCTCGTCACAATGTGAATGGTGATATGGAGCTGATGGTGGACCAGGAGAACTCTTCAACAATTAACTTCCCTGCATCGGTAAAAGCAATATTTTGTAAAAGGCGATGAGAAAGTTGACACTAGGCTATTGTAACTGAGATAAATTATAAGCAGACCCACTAAAAAGCGTGAAATAAAAACTTTTTAACAAAAAAAAAACCGACTTCCAAAAAAACACTACAAAGTGAAAAATAACTTTAATTTCGGAAGTCGGTGGCAAAAAACTAAAATACAGATCTAAAGACACCGACTTCCGAAATTAAAGTTATTTTTCACTTTGTGGTGTTTTTTTGGAAGTCGGTTCTTTTTTTGTTAAAAAGTTTTTATTAATATTTTTTTTAAGTTTAACAAAGAATAATTAATTTGTATGTTATAACTTTTGAAGATCTGGGTAGAGACTTAAAACCTGATTTACACGGTGATTTAATGGCATACAATAAGTTGAAGGTACAATGATAGTTGCACCATGTGCATGAGCAGTGGTGGCCCAGTGGTAACGGCCGCGATTTACGAGTCGCGTCATAGGTTCGACCCCAGGCAGGCGCTTTACTTTGTGTAAATTATTTCATCACCACTGTTCTCAAAACGGTGAAGGAAAACATCGTGAGGAATCCGGCATGTCCTAGAACCAAAAATTCGCCTATAATGTTCCCACTACTGGGACACAGCCCTCCTCTCGATGAAAGGGTCAGCCGTAATCCTCCACGTGAGCCCAGTGCGGGATGGTAGACGTCACATGTCATCGAATTTTTGGTTACCAAACTTACATAAAATTGAAAAATAAAATGTTTTACGCACAAACGTGACCAGAGAAGACACACACACACACACAAAATCACGGACATTCGTCTTTGAAAGAATTTATTTTCACCGTTTCTATTATTACGAATCACCAAACATAAGCCCACAATCACACATCCCACCTAAGATTCCGCCATCTTAAACAATACCCTACAGCGTCCCGTCATTTAGTTGTACACTTTAATTAAACGCTTGGACGCGATGCACTGGACAATGGACACTAGAGGGCATCACGAGCGATCATTGCGCATTACATTCTCTTTATTAAACGTCCTCCGTCCGTGCTGCGATCCACACAAATATAGCTGGGATACTCGGAGGATTATTGCGTCGAACTTGTCGATTTAGGATAGTGTAATGCGTAAATGCGGCATTAGATTCATATATTTGGCCTATAGTCTACATGGCGAATATGTACAGACGCCAGCACATCAAGCTACTACAATCTGTCAAATTACCTACCTTTCCTCTTTGGGTAATTGCGTAACACCCTAACAGTAGCCATGGCTTTCACTTTGACAGTTCAACAACCTTCATTGCGTTATTTACGTTGTTGAGCAGATTCTTTTTCGAATATATGAAGCTATGGACTAGCAATATTCTTCAAAATTATTCAGATTGTGATTACCTAATAGTGTGTTACGCAATTAAGATGCTAAGCGCTATCCTACCCCGTCCACCTTTTTTTTTTCTCGCGGTGGAAATCCTCATTGACTTCCTCTATCGTGAGGGTGACAGAGGGGCATGCCGGACTCTTACCGGCTAAAGCCACCGCGGTGTTCCACCTCTACTTATGGCCGGGGGTGCGGGATTCGCATAAGCATTCACCGTTCCCCCGACAGGCCTCGACCCGCTGTTCCTCAGCGGGTCCCACCTCTCCGTGCGCCCATTCCTATAATGGCCGCACCCACTTTCGAGTGGCGCGCGTGGAACACTGCAGCGCCAACTCGGGCTTGTCTGGTCGGACGACGGACGCCCCTAGTCCGCATGCAGCTAGATTTAAATGTGACTGTTTTAGCACATAGTCTGTCCAGCATTATATGACATAAATTGTAAACTAAAAACTTCGATTTTTATTTTAGTGTAACACCACCATTTGATTCTATTCGATAATAATATGAGTTTAATGTGCAAAATTAAATTTTGCGGTTCCAGTCTAGGTAAACTTCGTTGAAGCTCAGTCATTACAGTATTTTAGGCTGAAATTATTGTGAAGTTTCATTTTGTAATCCCCAACTTCGGTATGTTTGTTTATATATAAACCATAGCCATATAACCATATAAAACATAGACGAATAACATGGCATTAGGATCTACGTTCACTTTGGCACACTTTGTGCATTTTTATGATTTCTAACATCCCACTGCCTAGCCTTTTCCGAACTATGTTGGGGTCGGCTTCCAGTCTAACCGGATGCAGCTGAATACCAGTATTTTACATGGAGCGACTGCCTATCTGACCACCACAACCCAGTTACAGGGTAATGTCAGGTTTTCGAGCTTCTAACTACCCGTAACGACTGTCAAAGATCCAGGAATGACAGCCGGGACCAACGGCTTAACGTGCTTTCCGAGGCACGGAGGGGTCTTGGTATGTAAAGATGGTCACCCATCCACAGACCAACAGCGGCAAGCGTAGCTTAACCTGATCAATCGACCCGTGCAGCTGATATTACTTAGCCACAACGTGACGATATTATAGTGGACGTCCTCGTTCACGTCACGGCTTCACGATAACACATGGAAGTAAAATGTATGGTAATATATGAAGACGCTTTTAAATTTCCATCCTCGATTACGTTATAACGAACACAACACACACATGTACATTATAACGTAGTCGAGGACGGAAATTTAACTCCATACATTGTATGGACGCGTATTGCACGATCATAGGGTATGTTCGCGACGTATATATACCTACCCATGGTACAATTAATATACTATACCATGTACCTACCTATATTTATACAATTGTAAGAGGTAAGAGAGGTGCGGGGTGCGCGGAGCACGAGTCCTCAACGCGCGGACCCCGGTGGTGCCGATCGAGCTATAGCGACCGCCGCACGTCTCTTGCGCTCCGAGTTTTATATATGTACCGCACATTTTTAATAATATACAGTCTACTGCATTTCGGAGTTTCACTTCAAAAACCATCACCCAGCACAAGGGTTACAAGCTGGTCATTCGAACCGGATCTAACTGAATGTACTTACCGCGGACTCCGACGGGCAAGATGGTGAATACAAGAAACACTACGAAGAGGCAAAAAGAACTCGAAGCCGAGGCTGAACAGCGTCAGCCCAAGCAGGAACTACCATCGCTTGATCTAGTTCAAACCGAAGAGTCGACGTTACCTGGAAAATCACATGAACACGCGAAGAATAGCTGTGAAAAAACAGTTACTATGGAAGTGGGTAGTGTGAGCAAAAGTGAAAAACCAAAATCACTAAAGTCTAAGGTGGCAAGATCTACATCCTCGTCCGTTATGGCAAGGAAAAAGAAACTAGAACTAGAAGCGGCAGAAGCTAAAGCCCGCATACAAATGGAATTAATTGATAAAAAGTTAGCGGCGGATCTGGCACAATTGGAAGAAGACAGTTCACAGTCAGAAGGAAGTGAAATACAGACACACACAGAAGTTGAAAAGTGGTTAGAACGCAGTCAGCAAGAGCTGGGACCGCAGTCTGTGCCGCAGAATGGTAACAAAATGGACAGACCGCACCCGCCGCCGCCAGCCCGCGACGGCACTGAGGACTCAGTTCACCTGCTGGTGACTGCACTGAAGGAACTAACCGCTGTCTCCGCCGCTGGTGGTTCAGACGCCAAAATGCTGAGCCGATTATGCACACCGCGTGATTTACCTTCAATCTCCGGTGACCCAATGGAGTGGCTCCAATTCAAACAGGCGTACGAGGAATCAACACAAGTTTGTAATTTCAACGCTAAAGAGAATCTGTGGAGGCTACGAAAATGTCTTCAAGGATCAGCTAAAGAAGCAGTAACCGCTCTGCTGATTGGAGCTACCTCACCCGACATTGTGATGTCCACGCTAGAGTTACAATTTGGCAACCCGGATATTATCATTTCCAAAATAATACAAAGTGTCAATAAGCTCGCGCCAATGTCCTCAGATTATCACAAAGATTTAGTGCCATTTGCGATAAAAGTGAAAAATTATGTGGCAGCAGTGTCGGCTATCGGCCATGATGAGTACCTGCGGGGGATGAATGTGGTTTCCATAATATTGTCCAAGCTACCTACTGTACTGGTATCGAAATGGGTCGATTACAGTTATCCACTCATTAATGAAGGCGCAGAATCAAGGCTTGTTGTGCTATGTAATTTTTTAAATGAAGAAGCTATCAAGATATCAAAAACTGCCGTTTGCTTGACTAACGCATATGGTGAAAGTTCTACAAAACGTAAACAAAGTGACGTCCATCACCGTTCACAAACATTGTTAGTGCAAAATGAACCCAGTGAAGATAAGTGTAAGTTTTGCCGCGCATCTAAACATAAAATAACTGACTGTAAAAAGTTCAAGAAATCGTTACGGAAGGACCGATGGCAATATGTGAAACGTTCTGGTTTATGTTATAAGTGCTTAGTGTCGCGTCATAACAAGGAAACGTGTCCGGCGGCTCCCTGCGATAAAGACAACTGTGGCCAGCCGCACCATCCTTTGTTGCACTATAACTGGAAGAACACGAACTCTAATAATCAAGCGAGTGTAATTATCACGGAAAAAACTGACAATGAAGTGAGTGAACCGCGTCCTGAAGTCGTTGAATCACGTGCTGAAGTCGTTACGCATATAAACATGAACTATGCAAGTACAATATTGTTAAAAGTCGTGCAAGTAAACATTCATGGACCTAACGGTAAAATTAACACGACAGCTCTGCTCGATGACGGATCAACTGTGTCATTGATAAGCGCGGGGCTGGCCGCGCGGGCCGGGGTGCGCGGACGACGAGAGTGCATGCGTGTGCGCGGTGCGTGGGACAATACTGAGTTAGTGTGCGACACACAGGTGATTGATACAAAGTTGTCAAACCAAGATGGAACAATGTTTACGTTTAGCGCGCGCAGTGTAAAAGAGCTAGACTTACCGAGGCAAAGTACGAACTTAGTTAATTGTGATAAGTTTAAGCATCTACAAAGACTGAAAAGTGATTTATGTTTTGGACAGTTTAAGCCTGAAATATTAATAGGGCAAGATAATCTTCATTTAATCATACCATTGGAAGTGATAGTTGGTGGTCTGCATGAGCCCTGCGCCACCCGCACGCCGCTGGGCTGGTGTGTGCACGGCAGGGCGCCTACGAGCGTGACGTCATCGTCATCGACGCGCGCGCCGCATGCAACTTTATTGATCACTAATTATGGAAACAACGATGACGTCACCGAGAACAAACGGTTGCTTAATGAATTACACGAAGAAGTTCGCCGTAACTTTGCCGTAGAATCTATGGGGATTTCTGCTAAACCGCGGCTGAACTGCGATGATGAACGCGCTCGTGAACTGTTGGAGCAAACTTCTACTCTCGTTGACGGCAAGTGGTACGTCGGGTTACCCTGGAAGGACGAAAAATGCATAATGCCCGACTCCTTCTCTCATGCGATGTCACGTCTAAAAAACGTCGAACGAAAAATGAAGAACGATAACGGGTTTAAACAAAGATACGTGGAACGGGTTCAGCACCTACTGGTTAACAACTATGCTCATGAGTTGGCTGACACGAAGATTACCCCACGAACCTGGTACTTACCCCATTTTGGAGTGGATAACCCGAACAAAACCAAACTTCGCCTAGTATTTGACGCGGCAGCCAAGACAAATGATTTGTCCTTGAATCATTATTTATTGAAAGGCCCGGATTTGCTTACGTCCCTTTTTGGAATAATGTTACGTTTTCGTGAGAATCGTGTGGCCGTGACGGGCGATATTAAGGATATGTTCCTGCGAGTTAAAATTAGACCTGAAGATCAGGATGCACTTCGATTTTTATACAGAAGCGAACCAGAAGGGCCAGTGAAGACATTTGCTATGTCGTCATTGATATTTGGCGCGAATTGTTCGCCGTTCATTGCGCAATTCGTGAAAAATAAAAACGCACAACGCTTTGAGTCAATATATCCATCAGCTACGCAAGCTATATATCATCAACACTACATGGACGACTGGATCGACAGCCTGCCAGATGAAGACACTGCTATCCAGCTAATTCACCAAGTAAAAATGATACATCAACAGGGAAACTTTGAAATACGAAATTTTACAAGCAATAGTAAATCGGTACTCGATACTCTGCCAAAAGAAACCCTCGGAGAGACAGCCGTAAGGTTTAAAATCGGCGAGCAGTACCAAGGCGAGCGAACACTCGGCCTATTATGGCGGCCCGATGAAGATACTTTAGGCTTCGATGTATCATTCAAGAAAATACCTATAAATATAATTAGCGGTAAACAAAGGCCTACGAAACGGGACATGCTTCGAGTGGTAATGTCAATTTTTGACGTTTATGGATTTCTTTCGCCATTCACTATAATCGGAAAGATTATTATTCAGAATACTTGGCGATTAAGTCTCACCTGGGATGAACCGATACCCGATGACGTATATAGCGAGTGGTGTAAATGGATGGACCTGCTAAAAACATTGCATAACGTGAAGCTGCCTAGATACTACTGCGACGCCGCGGCCGCGGGTACGAGCCGCGCCGCCGCGGCCGCGGGTACGAGCCGCGCCGCCGCCGCCGCTACGTGTAACAAACCGGTTTCTCAGCTGTTGCTGCGTGACGACGATGCGCTCGCCGCCCCTCCGCCGCATATGAATACTCGTTATTCGAACCTACAACTACATATATTTTGTGATTCATCGTCTATAGCGATGTGCGCGGTTGTTTACTGGCGCTGGGAATGCAATGGAATTTTTAACGTAACATTTATAGCAAGCAAATGCAGAGTGACGCCTAATAAAAATATATCGATACCAAGATGTGAATTACAAGCTGCTGTTTTAGCAGCTCGACTGGCGGATGCAATTACTAAGGAACACAAAATAAAACCTGAGCACAGAACGTTTTGGAGCGATTCTAGTACTACGTTGCACTGGATAAGAAACGCGGCGCGTACATATAAACCGTACGTAGCACATCGCTTGGGCGAGATTGATGAGTTGACGCTTGCTATGAATGGAGATACGTACCTACAAAATTAAACGTTGCTGACATCGGTACGCGGATAATGTATGATTGCGCAATCTTGGAAAATGAATGGCTTAAGGGACCTACCTTTTTGCGTAGCGAAGAACGTGACTGGCCGACCGATGTACTGAAACCTGTAAATAAAAACGATCTGGAATGCGTAACTATGATACAAAATGAAACAATAGACTTACCTGTACCAGAACCAACTAGGTTCTCCTCATGGTTGCGCCTACTTAGATCTACTTATATGGTACTTACCTTTATTAACCGATGTAGAAAACTTACCGATGATAATTTCGCTAGCATGGAGTGCGCTGAAAATTTATTGCTGAAGTACTCGCAAGCTCAGTCGTTTCCACAAGAAGTGAATGGCCTGAAAAACGGAAAATATGTACAGAAAAGTAGCAAAATACTTACCTTGTCCCCGTTCCTTGACGAACACGGAGTCCTACGCGCTGGTGGTCGCATAGAAAAGGCCACTGATGTTTCACCCAAAACTAAGAGACCTGCAATTATGGATGGTCGAAATTATATCGCACGGCTAATTGTTAAACATTACCACATAAGAGCCGCACACGGTTATCAAGAAACAAAAAAAAAAAAAAAAAAAAAAAAACATCTTTATTTATCCAAATGATCATAACAAACCTTGCACAATTCATTTAAGCAACAAATAAGCAGTAATGGTAGGTAACATTTTTGTTTGGTATGTATCGATAGCCTCGGTAAGTAAGTACCTACTTATTTTGGTTGTTAACACGAACAGATTCACTCTGTTCCCCGTACTAGTTTAAACTGTATTACGGTGGAACAGTTTTCCTCGTTCTCGGCAAATTAATGTACTTAATGTAGCAGACTTGTGACAAAATTATTATTCTCATGACAAAAAAAGGATTTTTAATAACAAAGCAACAAAGTAAAGCATAAGTAAAATTAGGGAAGGTAAACATAAAAAAAAAGTGAACTTCATTTTTGTAAACTTGTAGGTGGATGTTAAAATTGACATAGTATATGCAAAATATTTAGATGCTATGTTTGTTTACATACTGTTTGGTTGTAATTTTTATTATAATAATGTACAGGGTGTCCGGTGGCAATTTATAATATAATAAAACAGTTGTGAATAACTTAAAACAAAAATACTGGATTACAAGAATGAGACCTACTGTGAAAAATGTTTCATCCAAATGTATGATATGTCGGATTAAAAAGTGCAAACCTGAAATACCTAGAATGGGAGATTTACCTTATGCTAGGGTGGCCCATCATCAGCGTGCATTCACATTTTGTGGTGTTGATTTATTCGGCCCCATGGAAGTCGCTGTTGGCAGACGTAGAGAGAAGCGGTATGGCGTACTGTTTACTTGCTTGACCGTGAGAGCTATACATCTGGAGACAGTCGCATCGCTCACGTCCGATTCCTTCATCATGGCTCTCCGTCGCATGGCTGCGAGACGAGGCTGGCCTCAGCAGATATTTTCTGATAATGGCACGAATCTGCGAGGTGCCGATGCAGAACTCACGAGGTCATTGCATGAACTTGATGAAGAAACGCTTAAGAATGCGGCCATGAATCAAGGTACCAGGTGGACTTTTATTCCCCCTGCCAGCCCACACTGGGGTGGGGCATGGGAAAGGTTAATTCGTAGCGTCAAAACTTCGCTAAAAGTCGTACTGAAAGAACGAGCACCGAGAGAAGAGACCTTGAATACTCTGCTAGCCGAAGTTGAAAATATGGTTAACAGCCGGCCATTGACCCATGTTTCAGTAGAACCAAACAGTCAGGAGACATTAACGCCAAACCATTTTCTTGTGGGGTCGTCATCCAACTTACCCCAGATGGGTAATTTCGACGGATCGGAATTATATTTAAGGAAGCAGTGGCGCATTGCCCAGCTGCTTGCCGACCAGTATTGGAAACGTTGGGTGAAAGAGGTTCTGCCCGACCTAGTACCAAGGAAGAAGTGGTATGCTGAGCAGAGGCCCTTACAAGTGGGAGATCTTGTACTGATAGTAGAGCCTGACGGGCCCCGGAATGTGTGGCCGCGGGGCTTAATACAAGAAGTCATGCCTGGAAAAGATGGCCGGGTTAGAATGGTTAAGATTAAAACCAAAACTGGACTACTTACACGGTCTGCCACGCGCGTCGCTCGCCTGCCGATTGGGGATGAGTGCTGCTAGGGCAGCACTGGGGTGGGGCATGTTCGCGACGTATATATACCTACCCATGGTACAATTAATATACTATACCATGTACCTACCTATATTTATACAATTGTAAGAGGTAAGAGAGGTGCGGGGTGCGCGGAGCACGAGTCCTCAACGCGCGGACCCCGGTGGTGCCGATCGAGCTATAGCGACCGCCGCACGTCTCTTGCGCTCCGAGTTTTATATATGTACCGCACATTTTTAATAATATACAGTCTACTGCATTTCGGAGTTTCACTTCAAAAACCATCACCCAGCACAAGGGTTACAGGGTACAATAAAGTTTTTAAAGTGAGATACATATATACTCGTACACCGTGTTCCGGACGATATATACATAAACTTCGACCAAATGTTCAGACCATGGAGATAAGCATTTTTCATTCTGGACACATCAATGAATTCTTATTTTTTGTTAATTTTCATATAAACTAAATACCTTGACGTAAATCGCCCGATATGCATGCCTCTTTATCAGAATTGGCAACGATGACGTATTTCATTCATAAGATTTGGCGGGCTGCAACTTGTCAAAACTGAGTTAAGAGTTTAAGACCCTTTCTTACTGCATGTTCAATTAAATTTCACTAAATGAAATGCAAATATCTTTGTAACGTAGCCATTTTAAGTACTACTTCCTTTGTTAGTTTAATTTGTAAAAGCTATAGAAGCGTTTGACAAAGTTTATAGATATCGTGAAGAACACGGTGTATATTTTAAAAGCTCAGTCCAACGGAATACTCCTCCAGACTCTAGACAAATATGCAAACACAAAGGATTTTCACAACAAACAATCCACTTGCCATCTAAATCACGATGGCGAATGGATTAAAATGCCAGCTTATCGACAAGGGTGTCGAATCACACTTTTATATTTCATTTATATTTCAGTTGCACAAAACGCCTCGATTTTCCAAATAAATGTTATCATGTGGATACGGTTGGCGAGATAAGCGATATTAATATTGCTATAAATCGCCGATAGCTTTGACAGGATTAACTGTGTGCCTATTGTTCGGTAAACAATAAAATGTTGAATAATTTCAAGTTGTTTCTGATTTTGTACTTACTGATTAAGTTTTTATTAGGAGGAACTCGTAGCTAAGTAATAAAAGCCACACGCGTCCATCGAAAGTTAAGCTACGCTTGCCGAGGTCGGTCCGTGGATGGGTGACCATCCATTACATACCGAGACTCCTCCGTCACTCGGAAAGCACGTTAAGCTGTTGGTCCCGGCTGTCATTCAGATCTGTGACGGTCGTTACGGGTAGTCAGTAAACCTCTCGAAGTCTGACAACCAGTCATAACTACGGGTATCGTGTTACCTATTAACTGGGTTGTGGATGTCAGATAGGCAGTCGCTCCATGTATGCTATGCTGTAAAATGGTATTTAGCTGCACCAGGTTGGACTGAAAGCCGACCCCGACATAGATAGGTAAAGGCTAGGCAGATGATGATGATTATTAAGTTGAATGGGTAGTTGTAGCCCGCGAAATTCAATTTTTCTTACGTTTTTTGCAATTTTCAGGTCAGTGTCAGGTTGTATCTTGATCAAAGTATGATTCGCGACTATAACCGGTACGTATTTACAGAATTATAATAATAAGAACCATTAATACATCTTTCCAAGTTAGATTTCTACCGTTAAGAACAAATCTCGTATGGAAAAGTGTTTATGGTAGAAATCTAACTTAAAGAGATATATTAATGCTTATAATGACTATGATTCTGTAAATACATGTCTATTATAGTCGCGAATAATATTTGGATCAAGATACAACCTGACACTGATCTGCAAATTGCAAAAAACTTAAGAAAATTTAAATTTCGCGGTCTACCATGTCACATTCACCTTAAGGTCGATTATTATTAGGGTCGTAGCATAAATCTGAGCGATAGCCGTTTGGCGTGGATGTGAAGCATGTTTCGCCCAACCCTTTCTTATTTTTTTTGTGTTTATGTTCTTTATTGCGTCATGTTTACCGCAGATAAACGTATTTTCTTTCTTTTTTTCTATTAAGTTTTTATTAGTGGTTCATTCTAAATCAACTTATGATCATGACCTTTCACAGAATAGAATATTGTCAACTATTTCATTGCGAGTAAGCCTAATTTTATAGGATTTTCAATAGGTATGTTGGTCATTTTAAATAACTGTATGTTTTCATCAAACAACGTCTCAAGAATTCAAATATAGACTTTAAGACAATAATATTAAATTATCCCTCACATCAAACCTTTTTAAAAATTATTACGATGGCAGCATTTAAATGCGCCATTACTGAATAAATACAGTTATTACTGAAAGTTTGCTTTGCCTTAATCATTTAAATTTGTAAACAACTAAGTACTTATGTCTGTGCCTTGTCTTTGATAACACTTCAATAGCTGAGTATTTTATATGCAAAGAGAGTTTATATTTACAAAGACTCTTGAAGTCTTGAAGTTCAGAACTAGAGTACAGAAGTCTTCGCAAACATTTGCCTTCGTCTACAAACACTCATTAGGTATTTCTTTGAACACGTAATGAAGTTAGTTTCTAATTGACTACAAATGCTCCTTCAGCGCTGAATTATATTGTCTTAACCTTTCAGTACAACATGTCTTTAAATTAACCGTTTTCAACGTGAAGTACGTATAAACACCTGCCTTTCTGCACAAAATTCCTCTTTCTAAGTGAAAAATAAGGACGGCATCCACGACATTTCTTAGAGAGACAACGATTTTACGCTGACAAAGTACCCTTTCTACTGCTATAAGTTAAATAAGCCCATCTCTCGCCATTTTGGGGAAAGGATCGAAAAAATTGTTTCATATTTCCAGCGTAGCGTCAATATTTAATTTGACGAAAAGCCACTTTGTATTTATTTATCGTGTACTTCAGTTACAAAGAGTTTTGTTGTTGGCACAAACAATATTGTCTGACAAACTGGCATGACGAGATGAGCCTCCACTTTGCAACGGTATCAAAATATTGGCGTACTTTAAACAGTTAAACCAACACTGCTGTTTGTAGGATACATGCTTGTATTAACAGATGAACTAGTAACGCAATGGAGCGTGTTCATTGGAAAAGATCGGAGCGTGAAAATGGAGGTAAAAGGATCGGTTTTGTAAGACGGTCACGTCCGAACTCGTTCAAGCAGATCGAACGAGTCATCGCGTGAGCGTATCCTTTTCTTATTCAAAACTTGACACCTACGAGTACTTTTACCTCTTTATCACAAATAGCAGTTGAGTTAGCAACTTTGCTATTGATAACGTAATGTTTTTGGATCGGGTTATTTGAGCTGAAAATGTGTACGTGCGTGTCTGATACGATTGGGGATAGACGTGGTAGGATTTTTTTTACGGCGAAGCAAAAAGGTGGGCTATGATTTTGACCGGTATGTATATATGTATGTAAGTATGTATGTATGTAAGTATGTATGTAAGTGTGTGTTTCTATATTTATGTCTGTACTATTTCTAATCATCTTTTATATTTTACTAGCTTCGGCCCGCGACTTCGTCCGCGTGAAATTCGTACTTTTCTCTAAAAATTTCGAAAATGTATGTAGTATGATCTTTATCATTTATTTAGATAAATAAGTATTCGGGCCAATTTTTTAGTTTATAGATTAAAGGAATCAGATTTTTCAAATAAACTGTATCCCCGCTTTTTACCCCCACAGGGGTGAAATTTTGAAAAATCGTTCGTGATTTGTTCATAACTTGACTCAAAGACCATACCCATTTTCGAGTTAATGGATGCAAGCAGTAATATCCTTCCCTTAAACTTTATTACTTGCCATTTCCCACCTTGGTAGGTGTCGATTTTTGAAAAACCCTAAAACTCATACTTGTTTTATTTTTGGTTTTAGTAGTACCGAGTTTCGAGTTAATCCGACAGCAGGACTTACCAACTGAACTTCGACAAACTTTACTACGACAAGATTTTAATTCGACACTACGGAACTCCGACACGTCTTCATTTCGACAATACTTTAGTTCGAAATGCTTTAAGTCCGACACTACTGAACTCCGATAAAGCGTTTCTTCGACATGACTTAACTACGAAACGATGCGACTTCGACGACGTGCTACTTCGACAACTATGGTACTCCGACATGAGTCAATTTCGACATACTCTACTCCGGCATGCTGTACTTCGACAATATCTTACTTCGACGTTATATATCTGAGACACGATGCTACTTCGAAATTGAAATTTGTGAAAGATGATATGGCTAGAAAGGGGGTGACTACCGACTACTACTAAAAAAAAAATGTATAGTGCTCTTAAATAGAAAGAAAATTAATATTTTTAAAACTATTATAGAGTTAAATAAAGAAAGAACAAAGGAACACAGAAAATGAAAGAACTCGAAATATCTGATATTGTCGAAGTACAGCATGCCGGAGTAGAGTATGTCGAAATTGACTCATGTCGGAGTACCATAGTTGTCGAAGTAGCACGTCGTCGAAGTCGCATCGTTTCGTAGTTAAGTCATGTCGAAGAAACGCTTTATCGGAGTACAGTAGTGTCGGACTTAAGGCATTTCGAACTAAAGTATTGTCGAAATGAAGACGTGTCGGAGTTCCGTAGTGTCGAATTAAAATCTTGTCGTAGTAAAGTTTGTCGAAGTTCAGTTGGTAAGTCCGACAGCAGGTTACACATTTTTCTAACTTATCAACTTTGTCACCCCCTAAATCATCTGTAAGGGGTTTTTTTCAGACTAAAAGTGACAATCTTTCTTATTTCCTGACCCAAATGTTGCCAAGTTTCATGTTTATTAAACAAATAAATAAGATTTTTCATATAAACTGTATCACCGCTTTTCACCCCCACATGGGTCGAATTATGAAAAATCGTTTAAGATGTGTTCATAACTTGACTCAAAGATTATTTATGCCAATTTTCGAGCTAATCAAGTCACGCAGTAAAATCCTCCCCTGTAAAATTAACTACCCCTTTTCACACAGTTAGGGGTAGATTTTCGACAAACCCTGACACATGTTATTCTTTATTTTTAGTCCCTAGTATAAATGAGGAGCAATCATTCAATTAGGAGAAATCATAATTATACTGTAATTATGATTTCTCCATACTCAGTTGTATTTCGTTAATTTATGGACAAAACACTAATTGAATGATTGCTCCTCAAATACTGAGTTTCGAGTTACTCGGATAGCGCGTTAAAATTCTTCTATACAAATTTTGACACCCCCCAATACCTCTTTAGGGGGTAGTTTAGAAAAACGAAAAATGAAAAACTTCGTTTATTACTTAGATAGGTATTCTTGCAAAGTTTCAAGGTTATTAACTCAAGGAGTAAGATTTTTCATACAAACAAAATCCCCTCCTTTTCACCCCCTTAAAGGTTAATTTTCAAAAACCCCTTCTTACTGGATACTTACTCTTCACAAAGAACACACCCTCCAAAATTCATGTCCCTAGGTCCAGCGGTTTAGGCTGTCCGTTGATATCTCAGTCAGGTCGTTCATCCCCCTTTGGGGGTGAAATTATCAAAAACGCTGAGACACGTATAAATTAATTTTCAATCGTCAGCCTAAACACAAAACTTGAAGATCGTAACTTTTAATCTGACTGACTTTCATACACAACTTCATCCCCCTTTTTAGCCCTTTGGGGGTGGAATTATCAAAAACGCTGAGACACGTGTAAATTAATTTCCAATCGTCAGCCTAAACACAAAATTTGAAGATCCTAACTTTAAAACTGAGGGACTTTCATACAAACTTTCATCCCCTATTTGACTCCCTTAGGGGTTGAATTTCAAAAAACCCTTCCTTATTCCTTGTCTACATTATAAAGGGAACCACCGTGTAAAATTTCAGCTTTCTAGGTCTAAGGGTTTGGGCTGGGCGTTGATGAGTCAGTCAGTCAGTCAGGCCTTTTGTTTTTATTTATATAGATTTTCATTAAATACAACCTTTTTCAAGTGTATACAAAAACTTTTGAAGTAAAAACTTCTTTAGGCGCGTAGGGCATTTTTTGAGATGGGAAAAAACCATTGAACTCGCGCCACTGTTACCGTATCCGACACCACTTCAGATGTGTTCGGCTGTCCTCGGGATGTACTCGGTTTTAATGTCGATATGTCAGTGAGTGATGGCAAATTATTCTGTTTGTGTTTTGTTTTCACTTCTGTCGGCACTCCCGGAGTGCCACTGTTTTAACGTACTTACTTTCCGAGGCACGGAGGGGTCGCGGTATGTAAATATGATCACCCATCCACGGACCAACCGCGGCAAGCGTAGCTTAACCTCATCGATCGACCTGTGCGGCTGTTATTATTTTAGCCACGGGCCCCTGTCACGCTAAAAAGCAGCAATAACTCGTTATTACTGTTCAAAAAGATGAAACTTTCGTCACTAAGTATATAGTGTAACATTAGACCTTTACCTTATCTCTAATCCACAACGCAAAAATAAATAATAATCAAATGGTTTACATAATTCTCTCAATAACATTTATGATTTAATAAACAAAATAGCTCATATTGCAGTGCTTTTAAAATAAAATTAACATTAACTCAAATGATCCCCAAACGTAAAAGGGTTGGCGATAAATACCAATCGAAAGGATTAAAATAAACATGTTTTAAGAGCTTAAAGCAAAGCTCTATAATACCCATCCATTATGTATACGAGTTTATGAACAACGTCATTAAGTTCATTTTACGTTCGCAAATAATGCGTCTGCTACTGATGAGTGTATTTATTAACTGACTTAAATATACGATCATGAGGCATTTTATTTAGGGCCGATCTGTCAGTTGTCAGATAACTTTTATTTAATTAATTAATATTGCGATTTGATAGCTTTTGTATGGAAAATTCAGATAAGTAAATGTTATCTGGTTTTTGGAAAAATCTGCCCTTAATAAATTTAATTATTTTTCATATCGCTGACTCAATCACAGCAAAATCTAATCATAAAAAAATACTCCGCATGTGTAAACAAAAAAGATAAGAAAAGATTACCTCAAATGGCGCAAATATTCCAATATTTATGGGACTTATAAATGTTCGAGCCGTTTGGGGTTGGAACTCTAGGGCCATGAGGTCCAAGTGTCCATTTAGTTTTTCAAGACATCATCAAGTGTTTGGTCGAATCTTAACGTGACCATAGGGCTGGCTGGCCTAATTTTTGGCCAAAGAATCAGCATTGCCATACCACGTGGCAATTCTGCTCGCGGAAAAATCGGATCTAGATGTTGGCTCATAATTAATTATTAAATAGTACAAACATTCATGACTACAAACATTTTCAACGGAAAAAAAACCTTTCGAGCTGTTTATTTTGTGCCAAACTATTTGAACATTTATTGCCAGCACCTAGAAACGAAATTACTAAAAGCAATTCCTAGAACCCTACAACGAAGTAAGTCCCAACATTACGTAAGATACTGAGGGTAATACTAATGTAAATACTTGTAACATTGAGATAAATTAGCCCAACATACATAGAAACAAGATGGTCGTGTTATTTGCTATCAGCTTTCCGGCTGAATAGCTTTTACACCCTCATCAACTCACTATATAACTTCTGGAATAAACAATACTGGATATGGAAGATTTAACTAACGAGACGAATTTGCTAGGTGGAACCAAAGAGTACTAGACATAATAACACTAAACAAACATTATGACTTTTTATTAAATAATCTTCAAGGTTCGATTTCTTTTTTCTTGGAGATGTTCTACGACAACTCGTAGCTGGCGTAGTATGCTACGAAAACCCGTAGCTGGCGTAGTATGTGACGAAATTCGTAGCTGACGTAGCATTGATATCTGCGTCGGCTACGTCATAGCATTTTTTTAAATGATTTTATTTAGCTAAACACCACCTCCACCTCCTCTATAAGTAAGTACACCCCTGCCATAACCCTTCATGGATTACAGGCGTGATGGTATGTTTGTATAATGTTTTCACTATCATATATTTTGACACACATACCGGGGCGGGTAAAATACTAACAAAATCTATCCAATTTCATTTGTGGTTGAATCTCGCGCTAAAATCGGCTTCGCTACCGATAACATTCATATTCGATTTTCTGATTTTCAATCAGATTTAGAAAATAAAAACCTTTTCAACACTCACATAAATCTACTGCATCAAGAAAATATAAGCCCATCCTTATCCAGTCCTTCCGTAATCCACTCTTGATACCAATCCCAGTGTGTCATTACAACATGACCACTTCAACTAGAGCCCTGACAGCTGATCTTTTCGCGCCACTTACTCCGATTGACAGCTCACGTCAAACTGGACGTCCCGGTTTACAAGATGGCGTCGTCAGGATTTTATTTGTGACGTAATAACGCTGTGTGATGTATTTGATGATCGCGTTAGCCCTTTGATCGGCGAAGGATATTGCATGTTCGCGATTAGCTGGTAGTGGCGATGTGTTGAAGATGTGATCGTGAATGTTAGCGTATGATCGGGAGTTGTCGTTTCATAAATTATTTTATTACTGCTTACGAGTATACTCGGTTCCTATAAACGAAAACGAATCGTCTTGGTAACCAATGGTAGCACTTTTTATTGCCAAACTGTGCATAAAATAAATTCGTAAGTTAATTTTACCTATAATAGCTACTTCCATTTGGGAGGGTCTACTATGCAAAGCTATGAGGTATTTAATTGCTACATAATTGGTAATTGGTCTTTACCAATAATGTAGCAAAGTCCTCATAGCTTTATTGGTTAAGACTCTTGTATCTTTATACAAGAGTCTTAATTTCAACCAATAACGGTCCGTAAATTATAGAAATCGGTCAATAGTGAGGCAAAAGCTGAAGACTGTTTATTCATTTTATAGGAACACTAATGAACTACTCTAAAGATACCATGACCTCTGAGTTTGTGTCGGCATTTAAACGTAAAAACGCAAAAACGTATGTACGTACGTTTATAAACGTATTTCCTTTCTTTCTTTCTTTCTTTCATTTCTTCTCAGGGATCAGTCAGGCAGAATCCACCAAGTAGTTTTAAAATACCGACCAAAATGTACGTGTAAATGTGTCTTAAAAAGATCTACTTAGACATAATTTTATTTCTAAAGTGTTTCTTTATTTATTTGATTATAATTACTTACATATGTACACACAAACTAAAATATATATAATATATATATACAAATAAAAAAAAAAGACGAGCTCATTGGGCATCAAAAAATTCGTCCGCATCGCTGTCAATGGGATAAGTGCCCAAAAGGCTGGCAGCATTACCACGTTGGATGGCAATGCTTATTCTTTGGGCTAAAAATAGGCCATATCGGGATAAAAACTATCCTATGTCCTTTCCCGGGACTCAAACTATCTCTATACCAAAATTCATCGAAATCGGTCCAGCCGTTTTCATGTTATGTCGTGACAACGGATAACGGGTTTCATTTTTATATATATAGATTGTTTCATTAGTCGTGTTTGTATTGAGTTGTCTAGCAATAACAAGGACAATGTCGGCATAAATCTAACTTATGGGGTTATTTTGTAGACAAAGTTAGTAATATAAAAGAAAAAATACTACGATGGAACTAGACTAATTTAGAAGTTTTCTGTATCTTAGAGAGGAAGCAAATATCCAGTGAAGAAGAAAAAAAGATACTACATATCTTTCAAGGCTCCGGAAACAAACATACCTCAGTATAAATAGCTTGGTGACGGTTTATTTTATGTAGAATCTATGTATTTCCATATTCTGTAACATAATTCAAGGTTCCCATGCCACACGTGCAAAACCTTCTAGTAATAGACACTGAATTTAATGACTGTCAATTTGTATTGCTATACGGCGTAACTGGCGTGATTATTATTACAGATAGCGCCATCCACGAAGGCGCGCCCCTCTTCTTACAGTACAAGTGTGCAACATATTGCTAGTGTTTTAGTTTTGTCGATACACACACACAGTAATTACTTATTAGTAGGTAATTAGTGTGTATCAAAAAACTAAAACACTAGCGGAATTAACTAGCGATAACCATGGACCTTCGTGGATGGCACTATCTATACGGTGGTTTATATTGTTTGAGCCCAGTAGGTGTACTGGGCTCAAACAATATAAAATATCGAAGAAAAATAACCATCGAAACGAAAAGAAAAATGAAACTGGCGTAAATCATTGGAAGGCTATGCCAGTTACGCGTTCTCGTAGCGACACTACTACGCATTTCATCGGTAAATAAATCCTACTTAATAATATTATGAACGAGAAAATTTGTGAGGATGGATGGATGGATGTTTGTTACTCTTTCACGCAAAAACTAATGAACGGATTTTGATGAAACTTTACAGTAATAAAGTTTATACATCAGAATAACACATAGGATACGTCGTATCCCAATATTCCCAGGAGTAGTATTTAGCTAGTATTTTTATAACATTTTTTACTTGGTTATTGACCGCTACAGGCATAACTTAGTCAGATGATGGTACATCGATGAGCCGCAGTGCGACTGTGGAGCCACATCGCACACTATGCCCCTCTCTGCCTGCTCTTTGAGCAATAACACCTGCCAATCTATTCTGTAGAACTCACCGTTATAACTTAGGTGAAATGAGCCTAAAGTGGGG
Organism: Amphipoea lucens; assembly: GCA_947508005.1. Lineage (NCBI taxonomy): Eukaryota > Metazoa > Arthropoda > Insecta > Lepidoptera > Noctuidae > Amphipoea > Amphipoea lucens. Next base: position 18,491,672 of record OX382367.1, read on the forward strand.
TGTCAGTTGTGTCAAGCATCAGGTTTAATGGCAGCTCACTTTAAGCTCACTTAGCGTTGCTAGACCTACGGATTTGTCCGTAGATCTACGGACATACGGAATCCGTATGTCCGTAGATCTACGGACAAATCCGTAGGTCTAGCAACGTACGGATGGTAGTCGCAAATCTACGGATTTTTGTTTGATTCCATCTACCAGAAACAAACTTAACACAGAATCTATAAAAGGACTGCTTTATACAAAAAGTGCAATAAAACTACTTGCTATGAGGTAGAAGCAAAGAGGAAGCATTTTGAATTATTTAATTCAAAATTATATGATACAAAAAAAGTTCACACGTGAGGTACTGAGAATCATGATTGTGACACCGACAGTACTTAATTATCAATATATTTTTTTTTTAATACAATTTTTATTGCTTTTCCTTTGCCTTGGAGATTTTCCTGGAAATTTTTTTTTTTAGTTAAAAATTTCTTAACCGGCAATGAATTAAATATTTAAATAATATAAGCTAACATATAAACTATAATATGTACAATTATATGAAAAAATAAACAAAATAATCATAGGGCATCAAAGAATTCGTCTGCATCGCTGTCAACAGGAACAGTGTCCAAAAGGCTGACAGCATTGCCACGTTGTATGGCAATGCTAATTCTTTGGCCAAGAAATAGGCCAGCCCTCTGGTCACGTGAAGAGTCGACTAACCGCTTGGCGATATCTCGAAAGACCAAGTGGGCACTCGGACCCCAAAGAATTAAGTTTAAGGTCAGTCCATCGCTAAATAGTCAGTTTATTTAGCTTTATAAAATGTCCGTAGATCTACGGATTTTTGTAGAGGCAATCTATTAACTTCTACGGATTTTTGAGCGTAACCCTATGGACTTTTGAAAATTGGATCTGGCAACACTGAGCTCACTTCACCTTTTCACGATGATATACTTACAGAATAGCCCTACAGCACTATAGAAGACCTTTGCGAGGCCAACGACAATGCTGTCGAAGTGGCCGAATTCTGGCCAAAAATTAAATCAAATTGGAATCATCGATACGACGAAGAAGACGTGTATGTTGACGGTTATTGCACATTGGGCTTGTTTTTAGGTAGGTATGGTTGTTTGATCAGTATCTTTTATAATTCCTAATCTATGCAAATCGCTCATTTGGAGAAACATAGACGTAAATTTATTTTCTCCCAAAACTGAGTTAAATATGACAAAGCATTTAGAAAACGTATTTACGTTAGGAAAGCAAAGACGTAAAAAAAAAAGTAGCAGTTACGTCGATTTTTCTCCAAATGAGCGATATAATAAATAAAATAGCAACGAAGAATTCTGTATGTGTTCCGGATTTGTGCAAAAGCTGCTGAACGGGTTTGGATGACATTAGGCACACAGATAGTTTATAACCTGGATTAATTACGGTAGTATGTTCCCGTGACATATTTTTTGACATTCACGCGGGCGAAGTCGCGGGCAAAAGCTAGTACTACCAAAACACGGATCTATATCACATTAATTTTTCATATTTAGGATTTGAAATAATTGCCCCCAAATATTTAGACATCAAAAACTATTGTACCGTGCATTCGCGATTTGTTTGCCAAAAATATAAACAAATATGAATTAATGGAAAAATAACGTTAATGCCTACACAATAAAGTTCAGTTTATGCTACAACTTCAAACATTTTTCTAACTTTGTCAATAGTGCTAGTCACTCTGAAATCAACTTAATCATCATTGAAATAAAGTTGATATTTGTTTAACTAGAAATCTGCCTAGCCTTTTCTCAACTTTGTTGGGGTCCTGGGGTCGGCTTCCGGCGTAACCGGGTGCAGCTGTATACCAATCAACCAATGTATTACATAGAGCGACTGCCTATCTGACTTCCACAACACATTTACTGGGTAACATGATACCCCTTGGCGAGAATGTTTGTCAGACTTTCGGGCTTCTGACCACGAATAACGGCTGTCAAAGGTCTACGAATGACATCTGGGACCCTTTCCAAGACACGGAGAGGTCTCGATATGTAGGTAATGGATGACCACCCATCCACGAACCGACCGCGGCAAGAGAAACTTAACCTTCGACCGACGCGTGCGGCTGTAATTAGTAAAATATATTTATTCAGTAAAATAGTCACTGATGATAGTCAATGACTATTTTACTAAATTTCAATATGCGTTATCTTGAAATTTAGTAATAATATAGAGTAAAAAAAATCATACAAACAAAAGAGAATGCCCTAACAAACGAAACTTAAATAACCCAACCCACATCATTATGTGAAACAGTCCCCAAAACTTAGTTCCGAAGTACGAAAGACGGGGGTCAAACAGGTCCCAAGTTCGTGACCAATGGGCAAACAGTGCGATATCACAGATGGTATAACTAATAGCACTGAGTACATTCATTAATCGTGGGACGTCTGATCATTAGTAACTGCCAACGTCGACTGAGAGGCACGCGTGGTCGCGCTTCGCAAACTACCCGCGAATTCGCTTGATTAGTAGGTAGGGTGTTAGGTTTATGTGAAGGTAATTAAGATGTTGTAGGGTAGATGGAAGGTCGTAATAGGTATCATATTTTTTATGAGTTAATTTGCCGTGTACAGCCCCCATTCACAGTTGTTTTATGCGTCTGAATTTGCATCACTGTCAAAATCAAAATGACCTTTATTCTGATTGCCGTTGGGTTGTTGCAACTGACTATAGTCTGTCAAAATCACAGTGACCTTTATTCACGTTACAATAAGGTTGTAGTTGGGTTGCTGCTGTCAGACGTAACATAAATGACTGTATCCTTTTAAAAAAGAAGGTTCTAAAGTATGTATTAAAGCTTGTTGCGTAGATACACAGATTAATTCATTATATTTTCGATCTCGTTGCTTCGCATGCTACGATGTCGTACAGACGCCAGCACATCAACCTACCCGAAACTGTCAAAATTTCCCAATCAACTTTGAACCTTATACCTTAGTGATAAAGTTGAAAATCTATTAAAGAAATTTGACATATTGTAGTAGGTTGATGTGCTGGCGTCTGTACATTATAAGCACAACACAAAAACTCACACTTTATTCAACAAAAAAAAACACCATTCAAAAACCCCATTTTCATTGACTTTAAAGCAATTTCGTTTGTACCGTTTTAAAAAGAAGCGACTTTATTTCAGCAGTTACCTACGAGTACTTCAATTTTACTGCTCGACCAATCAAAGTTCTCCACGGTCGTGCGATATGAATTTTTCACGAATCTCTGAAATATGTCGGAAGAGCAATATTTTTACGGGAACACCTGTGTATTACTTACTGACTTGCACGGATCAGTCGTCAGACAATGTGTGACATCAAAATAAAACTCAATTTATCGTATTTCTAGCTGACGAACGACGTCGCCCTTATTTTATGTATTAACCTATTGCGACTCGCCCTTGCTTCGCACAAGTGCTGTGTGCTAATGTTAATACATCGCGATTTTCGTGCTTTAAATAATTTATATAAATAATTTATATATTATTAGCTGCGCCCCGTGGTTTCACCCGCATAAATTTAGATCCCGTAGGAATATCGGGATAAAAACTACCCTATGTCCTTCCCCGGGACTCAAAATATCTCTATACCAAAGAACGATGACCATATTTGTATGAGACCCGTCCCCCCCTTCAACAGAACTTTTGTATGTATTAGTAGGTTCACAAAGGTCTATAAAAAGACTAGCAACCAGTTTTAATTTCAAAATACATGGGGTTTAGAAATAAAATAAAAATTAAAAAATCGTTTTATTGATTTTTCTAATTCACTAGGCCCGTCCCCCGCCCTGCAACAGATCTTTTGTATGTGTTATCAGGTTCATAAAGATCTATAAAAATACTAGCAACCAGTTTTTAACTCCAAAATCCATGGGGTTTAGAAATAAAATAATCGTTTTATTTATTTTTTCAAATTCAACAAACATGATATATAGTAGATTATTCACTAATGGGATAAAGTAGTGTCTTGTTGTCGCGGGCGCTATTTTGAATCCTGAACGCAACGAAGGATTCTAGGTTTGAGTTAACTCCGGAGTGAAGCGAGGGAGTTAAGACTTGAATCCTGAGTGCAGTGAGGGATTCGAGCTCGCCCAAGACGAAGACACCCGCGTCTCCGTCGTGGACGAGCATATGGCAGTTGTCCCACCGCCGGCGAGGAAGCGACTCACTGTCGGCTGTTTTCTCGCTCAAGAAACGTACAATAGATATACATTCCGTGTAAACAAAAGAGATGCATATATTAACAGTTAATCGCTGACTGTTCACACTGCCGGCGAGGACTCGCTCCACTGGTTTGTCGCTGAGCGACAAGAGTTATCAAAGATAATACTCGCCTAGCGATACTCGCTCAGCGATGCTCGCTTGGCGGTCAGAGCTCACGCCAAGAGAAACCCCTGTGGGACTAACCACCCCGAGCGAGTGGTGCGAGTAATCGCCCGTCGCACTCGAACGCTCGCTGATAGCCCAGCGACAAAACTATCGGAACTACACACACGCTGCTCGCTGCTCGCCAACTCGTTTTCAGTTGCTAGTTCTACTCGCTACTTGTTCATCGTCGCCGGTGGGACAACTGCCTATAGGAATAGAAAAAATTGGACGAGTAACGAATGACGTTTTCTGCTTTTTAAATGGCATCTCTTAATTGATCTTGAGAGGTTTGAAAATCAAAGAATATGGTTTACAAACTGTTATTTTGTGCCAAAAATATTAGCAAACATGATTTTTCTCGGAATATCCCGCACTTTTGAGAAATGTGGTCATAGTAAAAATTGATCACCTTGCTAAGACGGTTTGAATGAGATACATTTTAAGTTTGTTGGTCGATGTAAGGGTTGGGGGGACGTTCTGGCAATATTAACATTAAAACACGATTTTTCTCGGTATATCCCGCACTTTTGAGAGATGTCGTCATAGTAAAAAATGATCACCTTGCTAAGACCGTTTGAATGAGATACATTTTAAGTCTGTTGGTCAATGTAAGGGTTGGGGGGACGTTGTGACGAAATTAACACTAAAACATGATTTTCTCGGAATATCCCGCACTTTTGAGAGATGTCGTCATAGTAAAAATTGATCAGCTTGCTAAGGCGGTTTGAATGAGATACATTTTAAGTCTGTTGGTCAATGTAAGGGTTGGGGGGACGTTGTGACGAAATTAACACTAAAACATGATTTTCTCGGAATATCCCGCACTTTTGAGAGATGTCGTCATAGTAAAAATTGATCAGCTTGCTAAGGCGGTTCGAATGAGATACATTTTAAGTCTGTTGGTCAATGTAAGGGTTGGGGGGACGTTGTGACGAAATTAACACTAAAACATGATTTTCTCGGAATATCCCGCACTTTTGAGAGATGTCGTCATAGTAAAAATTGATCAGCTTGCTAAGGCGGTTCGAATGAGATACATTTTAAGTCTGTTGGTCAATGTAAGGGTTGGGGGGACGTTGTGACGAAATTAACACTAAAACATGATTTTCTCGGAATATCCCGCACTTTTGAGAGATGTCGTCATAGTAAAAATTGATTAGCTTGCTAAGACGGTTTGAATGAGATACATTTTAAATCTGTTGGTCAATGTAAGGGTTGGGGGGACGTTGTGACGAAATTAACACTAAAACATGATTTTCTCGGAATATCCCGCACTTTTGAGAGATGTCGTCATAGTAAAAATTGATCAGCTTGCTAAGGCGGTTCGAATGAGATACATTTTAAGTCTGTTGGTCAATGTAAGGTTGGGGGGACGTTCTGACTCATCGTCCTTTCATCTAGGTAAATCAGTTCAGCGGTTTAGGCGTGAAAAGGTAACATACAGACAGACAAACAGACAGATAGAAAGACAGAGTTACTTTCGAATTTATAATATTAGTATGGATAAATATTTATGTATTATACATGTCGCATCCGGTCATTCGTTTGACTATTCGGAACGCCAGCGCCATCTGGCGGCGCTTGACAGAGTCTAGTCTGAGTTCGTGAGGGGTCGACAACAGCGCGACAGAACGATGTGGAGCTCTTGGACATCGGACATCAAACGAACAACATGTGCTAAGAAACTGTCCCGCGTTCCGTATCTGGTTGTATCGTGTACCTATAGTGTGTGATTCGCTAGTGTAATTAAATTGTTTGTGAAATTATAATCTGATTGGAACTGCAAACCGTTTTTGTATTGCGCAATAACCAACACATACCCATAGTTCGCCCACAGTAGTTGTAATATGGCTGATAATAACGAGACACACATGCCTTCTCCATTATACACATAAACCTTCCAGAATAAATCCTCGAAATGATAGTGAAACTGCATCAATATCCATCATGGAGCTTAGAAGAACTAAACGTCACACTGACATACTTACACGAAAAGTGATTCTGTTTTTCATATGTATAACTATCATCATCATCATAATCAGCATATAATGTTCCCACTGCTGGGACACAGGCCTCATCTGTTTGAGAGGGAGTGGGCCATAATCCATGCAGCCAGTGCAGGTTCGGGAACTTACTTATGTACATCATCATCATATCAAACATCATCTGAGATAGCTACAAGAGCAAGGCTAACCAAAAAAAATTTTGTGTAATTATTCCCCTCGACAATTCGAGAAAGCATCAAGCACCATCAACATAGCCAGTTTTATTGCACGACTCGATAGAGTGCTTTACGATCGATTTTTTTTTTGCCTCCTTTCTGCAACTGTTTACTCCTGCTAGTACACAGAACCACACAGATTAATTCTGTACTTTTCAAAAATTGATTTAACCCATTGAATGTAGTAATTACAGACACAATAAAAAAGCCATTGTGTCTCGCGTAGATCTACGTTCCGACAGACGAGAGGTTAATGCAGTAGAAACGCAAAAAAAATCCAAAATATTTCTATAAAAATTCCCGTCAATCAAGTGACACCTGAAAACATTGTAGCTTGCGAAAAAATTAATTAATTGAGTCATTTTTTTTTTTTAATAGATTAATTTCACCCATAGTTGGGAACCCTATTGAAAATGGCTCTTTTATTCAAAGTAGTTTAATTATAATTAATAAAAAGAGAAAGAAGTAGAATGTATTCTAAAATCTACTCTTTTTTGTTATATTTTTTATACGATTAAATAAGCATTATGGTATGAGTCGTACACTTTTGGATTTTCCATTTTTTGTTTTTAAATTCAACTGTCTATCACGAACTTTAACTTGTACAATAAAAACTCGAACCTAGTCGGACAAACATTGTAAACCTCCTCGCTTCCCAATCGAGTTTTAACTTATTCGGCCGGATCAATTGCATCGGAATCGAGTTTAAAATTGATTTCCATTGCGTTTTCATTATGTATTCATGCAAGGCACACAATATACCCTGATTGATGTACTCGCGCGGCATTATTACGTATTATGTGAGGATATAATGTGATTTAAGTTATTTCGGCGGAACTTTGTATGTGTTCGAGATCCATTAATCCATTATTCGAATTTAAAATTATGTAAATTCACACTTCAAACTAGTGGTTTTACAACCGTGTTAGAGTAAGTGGCTTCTGGTGTTGAAATGGAAGGTATTCACAAAATCACCTACTCGAGTTTGCTATAGGTCAGTTAACAAAAGAGATAAGTATGCAGGATCGTCAGATATAGTTGAAGTTTAGTAAGAAACCTATGATGTTCTCAAATAAAATTCAATTGTATTAATAGAATACAGACAGCTCATTTATCGAATTAAATTTCAGTCGACAACATCAATCGGTTTCTTACTAAACTTCAACTATATCCGACGATCCTGCATACTTATCTCTTTTGTTGACTGTACATACACAATCTAAACCTGTTGGTTGGCTCTGTTTGAAAGTTTCGCGACACGTGTAAGTACCCATTATATTTTCAGAGTCGAAATTTTAAATTACCTTAAAAACCTTCTTAACACGGCATCAAAGAAGTTATACACAACATGCATGCGTAAAGTGATGTGGTCGCCCAGTGGTAACGCCCGTCGTGGGTTCGAACCTAGGCAGGCGCTTTGCATTGTGTAAATAATTTCATCACCACTGCTCTCAAAACAGTGAAATAAAACATCGTGATTAAACCGGCATGTTCTAAAACAGAAAACTCGAAGACATGACATGTGACATTTACCAACCCCCACTGGGCCCTCGTGGTAGATTATAGCCCACTCCCTCTCGAAGAGAGGAGGCCTGTGTCCCAGCAGTGGGAACATTATTGGCTAATTATGTTATGCATACGTAAATACAAACATTACGTAAGTGCAGACGCCAGCACTTTAAGCTGCTACAATCTGTCAAATTTCTTTAATATATATTTCCAACTGTATCGCTGAAACATAAGGTTCAAAGTTGATTGGGAAAATTTGACAGTTTTGGGTAGCTAGATGTGCTGTCGTCTGTACATACATTTACGTAGATTTCTTACCCTTACCTATCGCTTACTAAGTGTCACCCCTTCGCCTCCAAAAAGCAAAACGAAATGGTGCAATGCGTCCCGATGCGATTTCTGAATATATATAACGAGCTACCCTGTTATCAAGCCCGAGTTTGCTTTAATGGTCTCAAACTCAACTCGTGCCTAATTGAAGAGCGCTTGCTCAGCTCAAATAGCAGCAAAATATAGACTTAGCTCAAGCTGGATGGCGGCCATTTTGGAATCTGTATTTAATATGGAACAATAAATAATTTAATTAACAATAATTTAATTTGGTTTTCATTTTTGTTTGTCGTCTAACGGCATCGCGGAAGACCCAGGACGAACTTGACCACAGAATAAATATGACTTGACGCCTATATCGTCCCTCGCATGAATAAAAGTCCTATTTTTTTTTTTTGCAGATTTGAGTTAAGGACAACTACATTTTTGTATTCGTGATTCTTTACATTTTTCACTAACCGTCGTACCTCTATGTTATTTGGATCTCAAAATATAACCATTCTGAAAGGCAAAAAATGTAAAGAATCACGAACAGAAAAATGTAGTTGTCCTAACTCAAATCAGCTAATCATACAAACATACATACATACGTACTACGTACATACGGGTTGAATACAAAATCCCCTTTTTTAAAGTCGGTTAAAAAATGAGATAGGACTTTTAGTCATGCGAGCGACGATTATGAGGGATTGGTCCATATTGGTTCAGGATCGAGTTAACTGGAAAAATGAAAGGGAAGCCTTTGTCCGTGGGATAACACAGACTAATTATTATTCTTTTTTGTAGTCACTTGTAAGATCCAGGTTGTTTGTTGTCGAGGTTGAGTTTGCTATTAGAATTTCCTGGAAATATAAATGATAAGGTATTGCCTCGGGAATAAGTGTTTCGGTAGGTACCTAATTATCTCAATGTCCTCGCCACCTACGGAACATCGGGCGTCTTACGCTATTTACTTCTTCGCAAAATGACATCACTGTTTAACCTTTTGAACGCCAGAGTATAAACTTATCGCCGTACCCCTGACGCCAGGCCACTTTAACAAAACAACACACACTCACACACTTAAAACAACAAATTTCTCGATATTGGTGGTTTATTTATATTAGTTACATGCAAAACAATATAGACGGAAGCTTAAACTTTTAAATTATATAAATAAAAACACACAAAAGTAATGATTAAATTGTTTATTTCATAATATGGTGCGACCCGTGCGACGTGTATTTTGTCATATATTTGTGACGTTGGCGTTCAGGGTAAGATTTCGTTTGCCACATATATGTGACAATGGCGTTCAAAAGGTTAATTATTATACACTCGAACTGCCGCAAATAGATTCGTATTTATAACCTACCTATCACTTTCGCACTTATAAGTAGGTACACTTTAAAGAAAAGTTAATTATGGAAATCAGAGTAGAACTTTTTCTTGGCGAAATTCATATTTTGGTTTTCATTCCAGGTTGACTGGTAGAAAATGCCTCAGGCATTAAGTCCGCCTTTGTACAGTATATTTTTTTTTTACTTGTGCATAAAGTTTTAATAAATAATAAATAAATAAATAAATATTTAAATCATTTCATATGAAATCTATAAGACTAAACATTTATAGTCTGGTGCCAAAGATGTAGACAACAATGGCCGCTCGAAATTGAATAAAATCGATAATGTTATTTTAAAAACTTTTTAAGAAAAAAAAAACCGACTTCCAAAAAAACACTACAAAGTGAGAAATAACTTTAATTTCGGAAGTCGGTGTCTTTGGATCTGTATTTTAGTTTTTTGCCACCGACTTCCGAAATTAAAGTTATTTCTCACTTTGTAGTGTTTTTTTGGAAGTCGGTTTTTTTTTTCTTAAAAAGTTTTTATTTCACGCTTTTTAGTGGGTCTGCTTATAATTTATCTAAGTTACAATAGCCTAGTGATCATCGCCTTTTACAAACAAAATATTGCTTTTTCCGATGCAGGGAAGTTAATTGTTGAGGAGTTCTCCAGGTCCACCATCAGCTCCATATCACCATTCACATTGTGACGAGCATGAATTGCTTAGCAACCATATTAAAGTAATCGAATCGCAACCCGTGAAATACTTAGACTATATTATTGAGTAGTTCCGGTGGCCATCTGTGGTCTTCATCATCAGCTCCACTTCACCAAATGGTGCTTTCCGAGAGCAAGTGCACGAGTTACTATAAAAAATACCCAAATCGCTATAGGTGTGCCTATAATATTTGAAGAGTTCCTTCGATTCCTCCAAGATCTCATCATCAAATCCTGACCTGATGTTTTTAGACTAGAAGCTGATAATCCTGGCTGCAGCATCAGGCCAGACTTATGTCAACATTGCATTGAACTTAAAATTTAGTCCTGTTTAAAATGAGCCCAAACACGACTACGGTGCTGTTATTTCAAGGTTTGTACTTTTTCTGATGCTCCTGGCTTCAGCATCAGGTCTCTATGTACTTCGGTGTTCCTCATTAACAGTACGTTTATCCACACACCGAGCCCTTTTCAATGAGCCTAAACACGATATATCTGCTGTTAGTTGTCGAGGAGTTAGGTACTCTGCAGACTATCCTGACTGCAGCATCAGGTCATGACTTGATGATCATGAGACCAAATGTGACAAATGCCCTATCAAACATCAAAACAATTTACTAAAACAGTCCTTGCCTGTTTGAGTAACTTCTTACTGTTAAGGAGTTGTACCTTCCATCATCAGCCCAGCTACCTGAGATGGTGACAACCATACGCAAATAAACAAGATACTTCATAAAATATGCGAAAAACAATAAGTGAGCCTATAAAATTTGAGGGTTGCCCTCGATTTCTCTAAGATCCCATCATCAGATCCTAACTTGGTGACAATGGGACCACCTCAGAACTATCTACTTTCGAACAAAAAAAGAATTTTGAAAATCCATCGACAATTGGCGGAGTATTGGATGAACAAACATACAAAATAAAAATAATAATTATGATAAAAAACATACAAACAGCCGAACATAGTACCTCCTCCTTTTTGTGAAGTCGGTAAAAACACCGGACCTTAGATAATATCTTCTTACTTATAGGGAGAATAAAAACAGCGATTATAAAGCTTTCGGTTCACATTTTACAACACCAATCACTCGCCCACAGGAAATGTATCACTCACATTCTCATTAGCACTACCGTTTTAATCTCACGTCAAACCGCGCAATAATTACCGGAATACCTTCACCGAATTAATCGCGAAAAAGCAATTCTAGGTCGACGTTTAATTCGAGCCATTTTCGAGCATTCGTTCAAAGAATGATTTATTTCTGCAATCAATGCGTCAACTCGAATATCATCGGTTTCCGGCGACAGCGAGACGGTGTTTCATGGACGATGCGGCGAGCTGTGACAAGTGATATTAAATTACATTTTTTATATGAGCTCTGCAACTGTAATTGGATGTGGTGAAAGAATAGGGAGGATACGCAATATGAAGACTATTGTTTTACTTACATAATTTCGTTGTGGGTTCCAACATCCTAGGGATTAATTATTTCACTGGGACTCGTCAAGCTTTTCTCGGCGCTTTTCTGGTGGTTGTCACTTTTAAGACAGGCCTGATGGTCTAGTGGTTAGTGACCCTGACTGCTATGCCGGAGGTCGTGGGTTCGATTCCCACCCAGGAAAAATGTTTGTGTGATGAGCACGATCATTTGTTCTGTGTCTGGGTGTAATTTATCTATAATATGTATGTATTTAGAAATATATAAGTATGTTTATCAGTTGTCTAGTACCCATAACACAAGCTCTGCTTAGCTTGGGACTAGATGGCGTTGTGTGATAGTTTGTGGAATATTATATTATATATTATATTAATTCTGTAGTGGTATTCTGTAAAAAAGTCACCGTGAAAACTAAGGTGAAGTGAGCGTGAAGTGAGCTGTCAACACTACCAATCCCTAGCATCAGGTGGAATGACAGCTCACTTCAAATTCAATTCACCTAAGGTATCACGGTGAGATTTTTATAGAATAGATCGGCTGGTGAGAGTGGCGGGATTGCTCCAAAAAAAAAGTGCAAATGGAACTCCTTATGAATTAATCATGTTGGCGCATTCTTGCGCAAGAATCGTCAATAAATGATGACGTTCGCAGTAAAAAGTTCATGATTACAGAGGCATTAGCATCTCTATTTGTGCCTAAAAATCTTGCCGAAATCTTTACAGATATTATGGTCTGATTAACCTTGTTTCCCATTTAGCCGATTAAGTCATTTTAGGTGAAAGATTGCTTGCAGACCAGACGGAAGACGGGGCCGAAAGGTTCTAGAGTGGCCACCGTGTACCGGAAGACGTAGCATTGAAAGGCTACCCACAAGGTGGACTGATGACCTAATGAAGGCCGTAGGAATCCGCTGTATGCGAGAAGAACAGAACTGGTCGAAGTGGCGGTGCTTTTCCAGCAGTGGACGTCGATGTCTTTCAGCTAAAATGATAATGATGCTGATGAGGTGAATGATTAAAGATTGTGCAGCTACCAGCTTACCTTCAGGAAACACTGCATGAAAATACTTCGTGGATAGTCCCTGCTTTTTGTAACTTTGCAAGGTAAATAAAATTAATGAAGTGTCAGTCATTTAGGTGCACTTTACTGGTGGCACTTACTGCCAGCAATCTGGCTGTGTTGCATATTAAAACGCCAGTCAAAAGTAAGAGGCACTTTAAAGCCAAGCTATGGTTACCTAGAAGAACGTTTCCGTCATATTTAAAACGGACGTCATAAAAATCTGTCGTTTTCGCCAGTATTTAATAATAATAATAATAATAATAATCTTTATTTTTCTCTCCTCACAAAGGTTCACATAGTTACAAACAGAGACAGGAATTATAGCGTTATAACAAAAATGCATAAAATATGATCCTTTGTGAGAGACTGGCGTCCATACTAGGATACCCTGTGTGACGGATCACCAGGCTCTCACCCCGAATTAAGCCCAATTAACACTAACATTACAACGGTCAAAGTTATAACTCTAGACAAATTATGAAGGGAAGAAAAAAAGAAACATATATGACAAAATTTAACAAATTAACCAAAAAAAAAGAAAAAACGAAAATAAAAAATAGGTATAGTGTAATGTGTGTGTAGTGTGCAGGTGAAGTGTGCGGAGATGTAGGATGATGGTGTGAATGTGGGTGTGTTGGGTGTTTGTTACAGTCAAGTACCCGAAATTATTACATATTACGAAGGAACCATGAGTAGCTGCTCCGTGGCATCATAGTCCAATTTTTGTAACCAAGCTGAGAGTGTTTTTTTGCAACGCTGTTTGGGTAGGGCATAAATAGACAAAATTTCGTTAATTTTGTTATACAAATAGTTTCCAAGAAAACCGAAATGTCGACGGGAGAAAGCAGTATGGAACTGAGTTGTAGGACAGACTGCGTGTTTACGTCGTTTGCCTTCAAATAGAGTAGGATTATAGGTAAGAAGAGAGTGTTTGCGCAAGATCGTATTTAAAATGAAAAGCTGACGTACAGTTAATAGTCCGGTTCGCTCATAAAGTTCTCTGGTGGGAAATAAGAAAGGTAAGAAATTGGTAACCTTTAGAACAGCCCTTTGTGCACGTTCGATCCGGAGCATTGATGTTTTTGTCGCACCACCCCATACAGTTATGCAGTACGAGATTAGCGATTGGCATAACGCAAAATAGACTGATCGCAATAAGTCGGTGTCCGCAACATGACGAAGATTTTTAAACACAAATATTAGTTTACGTATTCTAGTGGAAAGAGCATCTATGTGCGGGTGAAAACTTAGTGAGCTATCTACCATGACGCCCAAGTACTTTATTGAATCTACTTTATGAAGGTGGGGACATAAGCAATCAGAATTGTGAGACAAAATGCACGAGGATGAATGAGCGGTAATTTTGAGATTATGGAGTGGATAGGTAGGTTTTTTTATGTAGAAAGAAATATACTTTGTCTTATCTACATTGAGGGCGAGTCTATTATTAGCTAGCCATGACAACACCAAGTTCAACCCCATCTGTGCACAATTGTAAACCTCGGGCCAGGTGTCGGCGTCAAACAAAAGCGCTGTGTCATCAGCGAAAGTAATGATCCTTCCGCTGGGCATCTTGAGCTCACAGAGGTCGTTGATGAAAGTCAGAAATAAAGGGGGACCGAGGATACTGCCCTGTGGGACGCCGTGCACGACAGGAAGATCATTACTGGTCCACTCGTCCACTTTAACTCTCTGGAATCGGTTGGTGAGGTAGTCGGAAAAAAGCTCAAGTTGTGTATCCCTTACACCAATGCTCTCCAGTTTCCTCACCAACAGTGGGACGGAGACTGTGTCAAACGCCTTGGAAAGATCCATAAAGATTACTATTACCTTTTTGTTTTTGTCGAGTTTTTCAGAAACAAACTTAGTTAAATCATGAATGGCGTCGCTAGTCGACAAGCCAGAACGGAAACCGTACTGAGAAGGTGATAGCAGTGAGTTGTTTTCCAGATAGTCGACCAAGCGCTTCTTCATGATCCTCTCCAATACCTTAGATAAGGCTGGCAGAATAGAAATTGGTCTATAGTTGTTGACACAGGCTCCGTCACCACTTTTGAAGATGGGGCGAATCTCTGCTATCTTCCAGGCGTTTGGGAATTTGCCGGAGTCAATGGCAAGGTTGCAGATAAAAACGATTGGAGACACGAGGAGCTGTCTGTATCTCTTAACAATTCCGGTAGAGATGTTGTCATAGCCCACAGCGCAATCAGACTTTAGACTGTGAATTATACTTTCAATCTCTTCCTTTTGACATTAGGGTGTCAAAAAATGCTCTGTATTTGGACATTACGGACACATATGGCAGTCAGCGACCGTTGCTTTAGAGACCAATTCATATTTAAGAAAATGATTTAACAACGAGTAACGATTTAAAAAGTAAATCTAAATGACATGCCAGTTTAAATAAACGTAACATAGAGAGCTCCATGCAAATATGAAATAACTTTGTAGGTAAGTACACCGACATTTTTACACTAAGCTGACAGTCAACACATTCGCGGCAAGAAAGATATGGCGGGATGAGCTGCACCCTTTGTAGGATGGGCCTGCAATAGCAGTAGCTTGAAAAAGAGGAAAGTGATAAGGGAGGCCTTTGTCCTGCAAGGAAGCAACACTGGTTTATTAAAAAAAAAAACGGGTTGCACTCCGGGAGTTCCGGCAGAAGTGAAAACTTGAATATTAACGTAGAAATAAATCAATTATTAATTTAAAAAGCTAACAATCTTAAAATAATAATATGTACAAGTATATAAAAAGGGAAAATCCACCACCACCACCAACACCACCACCACCACCAGCACCACCACCAGCACCACCACCACCACTAGCACCACCACCACCACCACCACCACAACCACCACCACAACCACCACCTGTTTCATTTTCTCGCAATCGAAGTGAAAAGCAGAGTGTATAACTCAGGCATAAACGAGCCATATTACCCCTCGACTTAACTATCCACCCTCGCCTGCGGCTCGGGTGGATAGAAACGTCTCGGGGTAAAATAGCTTCTTTTATGCCTTAGTTGTACAATCTACTATTTCACTTCTCATGCTCTAAAAGTTCGTCTTTATGTTGTGCTTAGGCGACATAAAATCGCTTTTTATGTTCTAGTGCATAAAGTAAATTTTTTTTCTGAGACTAAGGTAATCAGGTCCTACAGTCACACGCGCAATAAAACTTCGCAGATTAAAGTCGTGATTTATTTCATTTTCTTTAATTTATACCACTTCCGTGTTTTCTATCGTTAATTTAATAAAATCAGGTAAAATAGTTGTCATTTATTATTTAAAAAACGCAAAGAAACGTTTTTATGACTTGGCAGTATGAAGTACCCAAGTCGAATGACAAATGTTGAAATAAAAAAAAAACTTTTAAAAAGTTTCGTGTCGGTATTATCTGTGGTGGCGGGAACTAGCTATGCTTTGCAACATTTTTGATTAATTATGTAAGTACTGTATACTTTATGCCTGTTTCATTTTCTCGCAATCGAAGTGAAAAGCAGAGTGTATAACTCAGGCATAAACGAGCCATTTTACCCCTCGACTTAACTATCCACCCTCGCCTGCGGCTCGCGTGGATATAAACGTCTCGGGGTAAAATAGCTTCTTTTATGCCTTAGTTGCACAATCTACTATTATCTTCTGCAATTCGAAGATCTCATAGATACCAATTTTTGCTAAGAAAATGACTAAACTTACAGTAACGACGAGTTAATAAGCAAATGTAAATTACATGGCAGTTTAAATAAATGTAACATAGAAAGGTCCATGCAGACGAAATTCTCGTAAATAGACATTTTCAGTTTTCGGATAATAAACCAAGTACAATATAAAACGATAAAATTTCCAATTAATGCGTTCGGGGGCGATTTATAAATGCAGAATAACGTTGAAATAAAATGTCCGAATATAAAACCAGTGTTGGCTCAAAACATGAAAATATCAGTAGGTTTCATAATTAATTTACGACGATCTTATTTCCGGTTTTGGTGCCCAATGAACAAATTAATTGAGTTCCGCTGTTGGTAATAAAATAGCCGTTACGGTCATGGTTTTAATGTTAATGCAAACGTGTAGGTACCCATCCCTGATACAAAACATCATTTGATACAATAATTTGGCAATGCCTGACTTGATTTGATGTAAGTTCAGGCCAATCGGACCTTTTCTTTTAACCAGTTAAATTTCGTAATTACAGAAACAATTAAAAAGCCATTGTGTCTCGCGTGGATCCACGTTCATATGTTTACGTTACGTTGTCATACGAAGGGTTAAACAACGCAGACAAAAATCCGAGTTCTTCAATGCTATATTTGTGTCAATTGACTTAAAACCTCCTTGGTTAAATTTTGATGCAAACTGGCAACTTAACCTCAAAAATAAGAAACATTTCCATTAGTACCTAGTAATTAAAAAAAAAAACATGACTGTCATTTTTCTTTTTTTATTCTCTTCATTACACACTGCCAGTGTCTAAAACTAGAGTCATGAAAAATAAGTCTTCTAAAAAGTTTTATATTACAAACGTAAGGTGAAGTTTTCACAGGAAATTCTGTGAATAACTCACAGAGCATGTGTGGGGAATGTCTGCGGCTTTAGGTTCACAGAAAGGCATAAAAATAGATCCTTTTACTGAAGTGAACTAGCAACAGAATACTCTGCAGCACTTCTGTAACGTCTAAGCCTGCACGTCTTTTTATGTACAGACGCCAGCACATCAACCTACTAGAATCTGTCAAATTTCTTTAATAGATTTTCAACTTTATCACTAAAACATAAGGTTCAAAGTTGATTGAGAAAATCTAACAGTTTCGGGTAGGTTGATGTGCTGGCGTCTGTACCTACAGTATGTAAGAGAGTTTTGTTCGTGACTTTAATTACAATGTGGTAAGTTGTCTCGTGTATAACGTCTTGGCAAATAGGAAATTCTGAAAACAAATAACCTTTGAGGAAAGTCTAAACGAATAACACAAAATGAACATTAATAAAAAAAATTACCAATAAGTACCTAATTCTGAAGAATGTACGGAACAGTCAGTTCTTAAAGGCTACTTTCGAACTTCTAACTTAAAATAGATAAAGTCCTAAGCCTTTTTTAACACGTTACTTACGGATTCCGCGTCTAAAACAGACATTCTAAAATCATCCACAATGCTCAAAACTCAAACTCAAAGCATTTATTTCAATTAAACCATGTACAGGCACTTTTGAATTGTCAAAATTAAATAGTCGGTCAGTTAGTCAGAAAGTTGAAGCTAGTTGCCCATTCCAAAACGTAGATCTCTATGGAGAAGAACGGGCAAGAAGGGCTCTTCTTCTTAGTCTCTTTAATCCAATTGAAGTAATCACAATGGCACTAACCCGCATCGCACCGCACTCGACGCCCGAAATTGGCCATACATACATAATCAGCCTATAATGTTCCCACTGCTGGGACACAGGCCTCCTCTCTGTGAGAGGGAGTGGGCCTTAATCCACCACGCGAGCCCAGTGCGGATTGGCAGATGTCACATGTCTTCGAATTTTTGGTTCTAGGACATGCCGGTTTCCTCACGATGTTTTCCTTCACCGTTTTGAGAGCATTGGTGATGAAATAATTTACACAAAGTAAAGCGCCTGTCTGGATTCGAACCTACGACCTACAACTCGTAAGTCGCGGCTGTTACCACTTGGCCACCACTGCTCGAAATTGGCCGCAAATGGCGAAATAGCACGAAGATTGCACAAATTGGCCTTCATCCAGTGACTTAAAGGAAAACTAATTTAGTCCAGCCCAGTATGGGATTACTGAATTTTGGTGCAAACATTTATTCGAATGTATCGACGACAGCAATTTTGCGAGCCGCCGCGCGCAGCGAATTATTTGTGGAGGATTCTGCGTAACGAGTTTTACCTGGAAAGTTGCTGAATTATTGCTGGCGTTTTTATGTATGAATTATAGGTATTTTAATTGTTTACTGCAAAATATTTGTGTCTACAAAAGCCCGTTGTTTATCATGACAGTGGTTTCGATTGTAACAAGAATTGCATTATTGGAACTTACTAAATACCTACCTATTAAGAAACTTATCTACAGCGAGCTACTGTTCAGATGAGCTCACACAATTTAAGTACGATGATGAAGTACAGGAACTGATGGACGCTAGTGATGGCGCCAAACAAGTGGCCGAATTCTGGGCCGAGTACATTTAGATTGCCATCGACACGCTAAGAAGAAGAAGAAGTACGATAAGAAGCATAACCGCGACTTCTGAAAGCTTAGGTACATAAAGCCGTACCGTCAGCCGTATCAAATCAATAAAACACAACAGCTACAGTATTCTGTATTTGGTTAACAGAAATAACAATAGCTCCTTTGGACGTATGCGGCTACACAAACCAACATTAATAAATAAAATGTTCAGCTTTTCGTCCGGCTTTTACGCATTTTTCTTGTCGTATCATATACAAGAATGAGTTATTCAATAAACTTCTCAGTGTTATCATAATCTTAGAGTGATTCTGAAATATTTTATGGTGTACATTACCGTTTTCTACCCTCATGTCAGCATAACCTAAGTATTAGGTAATACTTTTTTCGTACTCATGCCTATAGATTTGCATGTCATGCCATGGCGAGAAGAGTAAGCCGGCGAGCAAGGTTGGTAGCACTGTCCAGGATGCACTTTCTACAGTTTTTTATTAAGGCTCGTGGCGACATCTACATCACCACATGCAAACTACGAATCATACTGACGTCACCGAAAATCCTGCATCGCGCAAGCGTAGTGTACCGGTCAACTAGCATAGGTATAATTATACAGCATTGCGACATCAATTGTAGGCCAGTTGCCCATCAGACACAAGGCCCCTCTGGCCGGATGATCCTCCAGTTTCTATGGAGGATGAGTGAACTATTCACCCTGCTCCTCATTCCTCTATGTCTATAGGATTTTACAATTGTCATATTAATTCGTTTTTGTATGTATTTGTTAACAGATATTAACGTTACTGTATAAGGTTTCGAACACAACTACTAAACTTTATTTATTTATATATACTTTATTGTAGGTACCTACACCACAAAAATACATACTTAACATGAAACATTCCTAGGGTTCAGAAAAAATAGTTGTTGCAATCTTCTTCTTAGCGTGTCGATGGCAATCTAAATGTACTCGGCCCAGAATTCGGCCACTTGTTTGGCGCCATCACTAGCGTCCATCAGTTCCTGCAACGTGCAGCTGACGGGACACGCAGGGCACGATATTAAGTGTCCCATCGTTTGTGGAACAGCACCACATTTACACTCCAAGGCGGTGTCGTCTATAAATCTCCCCCTGAACAGGTTTTCCTTGCTTCGGCCAACCTGGGTCCGGAGTCTGTTTAAAGACTTCCAGTTTACCCAAGGTAACTCATGTCAGTTGTTGCAATACTTCACCTAGTTATTTACATAACGAAAGGCAAAAGATTAAAGTTCAGAGAGTTTTTAATCAAAATTTTAGTGATCAAAACTTCTTAAAAACTTCATCGTTGCTAATTCTGCGTGACTTGCGTAAGTGTCAACCCTACTTAGGTACTTGTACAGACGCCAGCACATCAAGCTACTATAATTTGTCAAATTCCTTTAATACATTTTCAACTTTATTGCTAAAGCATAAGGTTCAAAGTTGATTGGGAAAATTTGACAGTTTCGGGTAGCTTGATGTGCTGGCGTCTGTACTTTAAGTACGTTCTATTGATTTTCATCTCAAACTTGTTCAAGTACTATTAATAGCCTGTAATTACTTAGCAATAGTGCCTAATTTAACTTTGAGACTGAGTACTTCGCTTATAAGAGATGTTAAAGAGAACTAACTTAAGTTCGCTTTCTATGTTAATGTGATTATTTAAGTTAAAAGCTCAACAATTACTTTAACAACTATTAGCCAATTATATTAAATGCTTGCTTCGATAAATGTCTGCAAAACTAACGATGTCTAGAAAAAATGAATTTGATGACGACCGACTGAATGAAAAATGATTGAATGATTAGATTACACTCAAAACTTTCCTCACGACGAGTGTGTTGTTCCTACAAAAAATACGTTTAAGTATGGCTAAGCAACCAAAACTGCCCTCACTTTGGACTTTTATTTAGTTTAAAGCCACGATAAATAACACGAAATGCTTAAGGAGCTTCCTGGAAGAAGCCATAAAGTGGAAACCAACAGAGGACATTTCCAAACTTCGTAACCTACATGAATTTACCTTTGTCACTTTATTGTACAGACGCCAACCTGCACATCAAGCTACTACAATTTGTCAAATGTCTTTAATAGATTTTTAACTTTATCGCTAAAGTATAAGGTTCAAAGTTGATTCGGAAAATTTGACAGTTTCGGGTAGGTTGATGTGCTAGCGTCTGTATCTATATACCTAAAGAAGATAATGATATCGAGTTACGTTCGAGTAGGTATTGGTATATCTAAGCTAATACCTTTGCCCAAAGAACGGTGCACTTCAAAAAACTGAATGCCGAATCAAAATAAATGTGTGTGCTACCAACTCAATTCCCATTTGTCAAGTTACGGGAGCATCATCTACCAAGCCTTTTCCCAACTATGTTGGCGTCGGCTTCCATTCTAACCGGATGCAGCTGAATACCAGTATTTTACATGGAGCGACTGCCTATCTGACCTCCACAGCCCAGTTACTGGCTAATAAAACAGCCCTAGGTAAGACTGGTTATCAGACTTTCGGTCACAAGTAATTCAGGAACACCTTATTAATCATAAAGAAACGCTTCAAAACTTTTATTCCTACTGGTAGCGATAAACGGAAAAAAATCCAAGTATCCCAACCAGTGCGGATCAGTAGGGCTAGAGATCGGAGCACAAGGTTCCATATATCCCTACCGGTACGGATATATGGAAAAAATCTCCAAATATCCCTACCAGCATTGATATATAAAAACCCTTTTTTTTTATATATCAATGCCTACCAGTGGAGATATATCAGTAGGGATATAAGGAACAGGGGCCCAACAGCAACCTTTTTACTAGGAAATTAAAGTCACTGTACTTTTGACACTATTAAAAATCAGAGGTAAAATAAATAACTGATAACCAGAGGTCGGAGTAGGTAGATTGATTTAAGGTCGTTGACGTCAAACGTAGAGGATAATATGGATATGCCTCCAAAATACCGGAACTTCATATTTATTGTGATATTTGTTCCGGAATTTTTAAATTAGCACGAATTTGTGTTTAAAGTGAAAAACGTATTAATAATATCAATCTACGCTGCCAGTGTTAGCTAATGGTGAAAGAAATCAGTATTTTATTTTATACAAAAATACCTTGGAATAGTTACACCGTATTTTGTCCCTTACTGTTGAATTAGAAATGACGCTTGACAGTATGAGACAAAACTTAGACAGGGCCTTTTGTTTCATTATCTCATGTTCATCTATGTTCACAACGCATTGACCGCACGCAACGAGCAATCAGAAGCAAGTATCCTGTATGACTCATTGCGTGTCATATAATAAACGATTTTGTTAGCCTATCTGTATGTTTTTTATTTTATTTTATTCCATAATTCCAATCCCGAAACTTTTTCCGGTACTTCCCGCACATTATGGATAAAATGGCATGTCCATATTATAATATCTTGACGCAAGTATATAAAATCAATCTACCTACTCCGACCTCTGCTGATAACGGACTGTAGGTTTTGAATGCGGGAATATGTAGACGACTGCAAAAGTTCCTACTGCATATAAACGTGTATGTGAATATACAAAGAAAAAAAGGAAAATATCATAAAAAGGTTGACTCGTGAAGGATTTGAACCTCCGCCCTCCGATGGTCAAGTTTTATTTTATATCGGCACTCTAACCTACTGAGCTAACGAGTCTTGTTGCTTCATATCGAAAACAGCGTTCATTATCCGCATTATGACGCCATGATTACTCATCCCTACGTCAAAAACAACAGGTGATTGATTACGCGATTATACCTCAGGATTATACCAAACCTCTACGTCTACGTGTATGCCCAATTTCAATAAAAGTCTGATAACCAGTTTTACCATGGGGTATCGTATTACCCAGTAACTGGGTTGTGGAGGTCAGATAGGCAGTCGCTCCATGTAAAATACTGGTATTCAGCTGCATCCGGTTAGACTGGAAGCCGACCCCAACATAGTTGGGAAGAAAGGCGAGGCAGATGATGATGATGAAAATAAGGAAATAATACTATGTTTATGTCTAATTTTGAGTTTTATACTCAGTTTGGTCGTTGCCCTCACGCCTGCATCCTCCTTTTCATAAATGCATTGCCATCGGACCAGAACAAGTACCTATACAAACTTTCAAGTTGAAAAACCAAGAAAAATAAAGGAATATGTCCAAAAAACAACGCAAAAATTAAAAAAAAACCGTGTTCAAAAGACTGACTCGTGAAGGATTTGAACCTCCGCCCTCCGATGGTCAAGGTTTATTTTATATCGGCGCTCTAACCTACTGAGCTAACGAGTCTTGCTACCATGCGTCAAAAACAGCGTTCCGTATCCTCAGAATGACGTCATAATTACTCATGCCTGATCACATTGTTCAAGGACTGCCGAATATAGGTACTGTGGCCGAGGTGACACACCATGGTACCTATAGATAACCGATCAATCTATAGGCAAAGAACTAGCGGAATAATAGATGCCTAGGTACTGTTGTAATGTTTCTCTCTAGGCTGAGGATGGGGGTACCTTGTACAAAAGGTAAAAGAAAAGAAAGAAGAAGAAAGGAGGAAGGGGAAGTTAGGTAGTGAGAAGATGTGGTGCAGAATTAGCAACCCAGTGCCGATTTACATAATTTATCATGCGATCGTTCAGTACGCAAAATACGCGCATTCACGTGGAGTTGCGGACACCAGCCCGTATTACCTACCTAAGTAGGTACTTATCAGGCGTTCGCAATTTAGTTTCCAAATATCGCACGCTGAGAACGAAAGTGACCGATTTCAAAAATGAGTTAAGTATACAGAATGACTTAAAAAAGTATATTCTATCATAATTATATTAGAAAACTGGCCAATAAAGGTAAGAAAAGGATAGAGGTAATTACCTCTATCCTTTTCTTACCTTTGCAAAATTTTGAAATCGGTCACTTTCGTTCTCAGCGTGCGATATATGGATTTTTGAACTATTTTGTACTTTGCCCATGTACCTGAAGTTTTCGCTACAACCAGTGGCGTGCATTGCATATAGGCATATAAGCAGTGCCTACCTCGATATATCAACATAAGCCTGTCAATTACATTTTAGTGTGTGTGACCCATTAAGAAACTCACTAAATTATTATACCTAACAAAAACCAAAATCTTCATACAAACACGCGCGGCAGTAGGCAGTCGCCGGACGGCCTACTCGGCTCCCGTACTATTCGCGCATTGTCATTGGTCTTTACTCGTTCAAGTTAATACGACAAAATTAAAAATACGTACGTCTCACGCGTAATAACATTACGTTCGACCTTCGCAATTTATCACCCTTAAGTAGGCATGCCTACTCAAATAACCACACTTTTGACCTCACTTTTTTTTCTGATTAGTGACCGCGTTTGCCTAGACTAGACTCGGCCTAGTGCCTACCTATTCTGAAAACTAATGCACGCCACTGGCTACAACTTCCATTCTTTTACGATTTTTCAATATTACTATAGACATTCTGAAATCAACTTAATTCACACTGTCATAAAGTTGATATTTTGTTTAAGTGGGGATAATATTTAATATGGAATACCCTCCTCCCCCCTCCTCTCTCCTTGCTGACTTAGGGCAAATCTCATCAAAAAGTTCCTAAAATAAGTCTTATTCTAAGAATAAATTTTGATTTTTTGCTAGTTTTTCCATATTATGTCAGACGTCAATTTTATTCTACGGATAAAAGATATCTGACTTTAGTAAAATCAGCCCAATAATAATATTTGGTAATATCAACACTACAGAATAATCAAATTTTTAATTAGCTAGGAGACTGCTTTCGCGGCTACTGCAGTTCGGTTCGGTTTAATTATACAAATTAATGTAACTTAGTTTATTTGTCTGTATTCCATTTTGATTACAAGTAAAACTGCAGATAAGAATAAATCGGTTACCAAGAACCATCTCTCAAAGCAAACCATATCAAAAAACGAAAAAATAGGTTCTTGAAAATAATTTTCAAAATTGCAACATTGTTTGTTTCAAAAACACTCGTAAGTTTCCGGCATCCCATAACAAGTATAGCAATCTCCGGCACGTCATAACACGAGATAGCCACATCGTTAAACTTTTATTAAAACTTTTCATCTAATTAACTTTTCGTGTCATTTTATTTGCCACTATAAAAATGAGTCTGGGACGCAAGACTTAATGTCCTTATTAAAGAGTTTTTAAAAGTATTTTTATATTATCCTGACGTGCACTGCTGGACATAGAACAGTTAGATAACCTCTAATGTTGGAAGCAATGAACGGTCCAAGGCATGTCCAAGGTACAAGGGAAAATGGCTAGCTAAATAGCTTCCAGGACTCCTAGCATGAAAATCTAGCAAACTAGTCATAGCCACCTTCATACTGTCGCCATAGACGAATTTAGTATAGAAATTGAGCATTAAATAAAGCCGCACGGGTCAATCGATCAAGTTAAGCTATGCTTGCCGCGGTTGGTCTGTAGATGGGTGACCATCTTTACATACCGAGACCCTCCGTGCCTCGGAAAGCACGCATTGGTCCCGGCTGTCATTCGTAGAACTTTGACAGTCGTTACGGGTAGTCAGAAGCCCGAAAAGTTGGACAACCAGACTTACGAAGGGGTATCGCGTATTACCCAGTAACTGGGTTGTGGAGGTCAGATAGGCAGTCGCTCCATGTAAAATACTGGTATTCAGCTGCAACCGTTTATACAGAAAGCCGACACCAACATAGTTGGGAAAAGGCTAGGCAGATGATGAATTATAGCATAATCACTTGAGACCCATGCTTGAGACAATAGATACATACTACGGGAGGTACTTGTGACATGTCCATTGTACCAAACGCACTTCAATCAATTATTATTAACAATACCCACACGTTGACATAATATTGATCTGTTATAACCACACGTTCTCAACCGATTGGCTTGTGGTTTATCGAGTTTGATCATATCTCCTAGTATTAGGAGTGGATTTCCATGTCAGTGGCGTTTGAGGACATTAATTACTCAATTAATCAATCAACTCAGCCTATCGCAATCCACTACTGGACATGGCCGCTCCCAGGTTGCGTCAAAACCCGTCCTCCGCCTTTCGCATCCAGTCTGTACCAGCCACCTTCTTTAGGTCGTCCGTCCATCTAGCTGGGGGGCGTCCCACAGTACGCTTGCTGATATGCGGTCTTCACTCCAGGACCCGTCTGCTCCACCGGCCATCGGTCTTTCGACAAACATGGCCAGCCCACCTGCAGTGCAGGCTATTTGACATTAATTACTCATCATCTGCCTAGCCTTTTGTTTTAGTCTAATTTATTTTTTACAAAAGTGCACTGTACATATAACTAATTTGTAAGTAATTATATCTATCTGTCTGATGAATAATAAAAACTTGTTTTGTAAAGGTATGAGTGTGTATTTAATGTAGGTAGTGATTATTCATTTTATCAACTTTATCCGCCTATTGTATTGTGATAAGCAGTTATTTATAAACATTCTTCTGTAAAAGTAATTCGGGAAAACCTAACAAAACAATAACATCACGCAGGAGGTCTAAAATAATGCAGGCGCAGATCTATGCAGGAGGGGGCAACGACTTATAACCAGTATTTGTATATGTCACCGGAAAATAACAAGAACCGCAAATTTATAAATTTCCTAGGAAATTTATAAACTTCCGTAGGATTCTAAACGAGAGATAAATTGTATTATGTTACGCTCACATTTTCGCAAATTGATAAATTTGCGACGTCTCGTGGTAAATTTATAAACTAACGGATATCCATTCGTAAGATTCTAAACGGTTCGACCAATCACAGAAGAGCATTTAATTTTACGCTTTTTTAAAATACGGAAAATAACACACTGCTCTCTGATTGGTCGATGTTGACAGTGGCAATGGTTGTGTCCATAGACTTAGGTACAATTATGGGTCTAGTTTAGTAACCTTAGCAAAATATAACTATTTTCACAGTTCCAACACAGTTACAACATTAAAAACTTTACAAAAACACACGAACAAATGGTTTGTTTATGTTCCATGGCGATCAATGGCGGTGGAGAGGAAGGAGAAGGAACACGTGACATATTCAACCAATCAGAGCGCACATGGCGTTTGGTTATTGCTTACTTATTATTTTACGCGTGAGTTCGGTAAGTTTATCAATTTACGAAAATGTGGGCGTAAAATAATACAATTTATCTCTCGTTTAGAATCCTACGGAAGTTTATAAATTTCCTAGAAAATTTATAAATTTGCGGTTCTTGTTATTTTCCGGTGACATATACAGTATATTACTAAGATACCTACCAGATAGATCATAAGTCGTATTCATCCTCGAAAAAGGCGCACATTCTCGAGTTTAGGGAAAATAGGTGCCGAAGGTTTTTTTTAAAGGCTTTCAACTTACCCCCTTCCTCAGAGAGAAACGTTACAACAGTAGGCATCTATTATTCCGCTAGTTCTTTACCTATAGTTTGATCGGTTATGGATAGGTACAGTCAACAGCAAAAGTAGATGATGAATTGAGTTTTAACTTTTGAAGTCAAAACTAATCACGAATATATGGCAGCTGTACTAGTAGTAAATTATACAAAGGGGTTTGAAGGTTTTGGCCCTAAAATCAGCCGCCATTTTGATTTTTTTTCAGAATCGCGGTGTACAACAAAAGTTATATATTTAGATAGAGGACACTAATACAAACAAAAAATGTAATTAACATAATATCCTAAAGCGTCAGGTTTCGGAGTTATTCACCGAAATATAAGTCGAAAACAACAAGGATTTTTTTGTTTTTTTCCCTCCAGGTAAGCATATTGAACTGTTGAGGTAATAGAAACGTTATGAAACCTTTATGGAGAAGAAACAAATGAAGAATAGACAATTTTTAAATAAATAATTAAACACGGCAATTTATAGTTCGTTTTATAATCCCAGAGACTAATCTGACAAGTGTAAAGTCAAACTTCTATACTAAAAAAAAACGAAAACACAATAGACTTAAATGTCAGATTATTTCTCTGGGATTAAAAAACGAACTATAAATAGCCGTTTTTAATTATTTGTTTAAAAAATGTCTATTCATCATTTGTTTCTTCTCCATAAAGGTTTCATAACGTTTCTATTACCCCAATAGTTCAATATGTTTTCCTGGAGGGAAAAAAAACAAAAAAATCCTTGTTGTTTTCGACTTATATTTCGGTGAATAACTCCGAAACCTGACGCTTTAGGATATTATGTTAATTACATTTTTTGTTTGTATTAGTGTCCTCTATCTAAATATATAACTTTTGTTGTACACCGCGATTCTGAAAAAAAATCAAAATGGCGGCCGACCTTAGGGCCACCCTCCATACAAAAATCTTCTAACCCCTTTTAATATTATAAAGGGGTTTGAAGATTTTTGTATGGAGGGTGGCCCTAAGGTCGGCCGCCATTTTGATTTTTTTTCAGAATCGCGGTGCGCAACAAAAGTTATATATTTAGATAGAGGACACTTATACAAACAAAAATGTAATATAACATAATATCCTAAAGCGTCAGGTTTCGGAGTTATTCACCAAAATATAAGTCGAAAACAACAAGGATTTTTTTGTTTTTTTTCCCTCTAGGTAAGCATATTTAACTATTGAGGTAATAGAAACGTTATGAAACCTTTATGGAGAAGAAACAAATCAAGAATAGACATTTTTTAAATAAATAATTAAACACGGCAATTTATAGTTCGTTTTTTAATCCCAGAGACTAATCTGACATTTAAGTCTTTTGTGTTTTCGTTTTTTTTAGTATAGAAGTTTGAAATTACACTTGTCAGATTAGTCTCTGGGATTAAAAAAAGGAACTATAAATTGCGGTGTTTAATTATTTATTTAAAAAATGTCTATTCTTCTTTTGTTTCTTCTCCATAAAGGTTTCATAACGTTTCTATTACCTCAATAGTTAAATATGCTTACCTAGAGGGAAAAAAAACAAAAAAATCCTTGTTGTTTTCGACTTATATTTTGGTGAATAACTCCGAAACCTGACGCTTTAGGATATTATGTTATATTACATTTTTTTTTTGTATAAGTGTCCTCTATCTAAATATATAACTTTTGTTGTGCACCGCTATTCTGAAAAAAAATGAAAATGGCGGCTGATTTTAGGGCCAAAACCTTCAAACCCCTTTGTAATTTTTCACTTCGACGCCACACAGTTCTGACGCGAACTCCATTAGTATTGAATTTCTGATTTTCATCATCTACTTTTGCTGTTGACTGTACCAGCTGACAGTTTCTTTTTATTAGGTCATTAATTAGTACCTACGTACCGTTTCCATGAAATTGTCATCAAAATACAGATATTCCACATTCTAATATACTTTACACATAAACACTATTTATAATCTATCTCACTCAGAATGCTATATCTACTTACGCCATGTTTTTTAATACGTCTCGTGGTGAGTCACCTCGGCCACAGTATATTCGGCAGTCCTTGAACAATTTGCGATCACGAATGAGTAATCATGACGTCATTCTGAGGATACGGAACGCTGTTTTTGACTTAAAGTAGCAAGACTCGTTAGCTCAGTAGGTTAGAGCGCCGATATAAAATAAACCTTGACCATCGGAGGGCGGAGGTTCAAATCCTTCACGAGTCAGTCTTTTTGAGCACGTTTATTTTTATTTTTGCGTTGTTTTTTGGACATATTCCTTTATTTTTCTTAGTTTTTCAACTTGAAAGTTTGTATAGGTACTTGTTCTGGTCCGATGGCAATGCATTTATGAAAAGGAGGATGCAGGCGTGAGGGCAACGACCAAACTGAGTATAAAACTCAAAATTAGACATAAACATAGTATTATTTCCTTATTTTCATCATCATCATCTGCCTCGCCTTTCTTCCCAACTATGTTGGGGTCAGCTTTCAGTCTAACCGGATGCAGCTGAATACCAGTATTTTACATGGAGCGACTGCCTATCTGACCTCCACAACCCAGTTACTGGGTAATAGGTACGATACCCCTTGGTAAAACTGGTTATTAGACTTTTATTGAAATTGGGCATACACTTAGGCGTAGAGGTTTGGTATAATCTTGAGGTATAATATAATCGCGTAATCAATCACCTGTTGTTTTTGACGTAGGGATGAGTAATCATGGCGTCATAATGCGGACAATGAACGCTGTTTTCGATACGAAACAACAAGACTCGTTAGCTCAGTAGGTTAGAGCGCCGATATAAAATAAAACTTGACCATCGGAGGGCGGAGGTTCAAATCCTTCACGAGTCAACCTTTTTATGATCTTTTCTTTTTTTTTTCTTTGTATATTTACTTACACGTTTATATGCAGTAGGAACTTTTGCAGTCGTCTACATAATCCCGCATTCAAAACCAACAGTCCGTTATCAGTTATTTATTTTACCTCTGATTTTGAATAGTGTCAAAATCACAGTGACTTTAATTTCCTAGTAAAAAGGTTGCTGTTGGCAATGTAACAAATCTGTCAAAACAAAATGACAATAATCTTTATTTTCTTTATCTTAACATTAGGTTGCTGTTGCGTTGCTGCTGTCAGACGTAAAATAACTGTGGAAGGTATGTACAAGCCCTTATTTGAAATGACGTTTAGGCACAACGCGACTTGGGAACACTGCGTTATAGGTATCTATACAGCGAGCAAAGGATTTAGGTAGCTATAGGTAATATGAGATATATAATTATGTATATCTGACCTGAGTGTCCGTGATCTTTCTTTTTTTTAGTCATACCTACAATTTACTATATTTTTTTTTTAATTTATTTATTTACTTTTGTGTATGTTCGATTAATTTGCTCACAAACTAACTATATACACTAGATACCAAAATAAATGACTAACTAACTTACAATACAAATATATAAAAATAAAAAAAAATACTTTTTTTTATTTATTTTTTTATAAAGTTGTACTCTTCAATTTAGCAACGTTATAATTCTTTAATAATTCTTTAATAACGTTGCTAAATTGAAGAGTACAACTGTGACGTAGCATAACAACTGAATAGACTGGTATTACGTTTAGTCGGTTAACCAAGTCACGTGGTTTTTTTGTTTACCTTTATTTAATTACCTAAACAAATGGAGTATAAGTAAACATTATGGTTGCTTTACCTTTATAAAACTGATAGATACCTATGTCTACTTTAAATAGGGTATTACTTACAAAAGAGGATTCTCCACCTACTCGTCTATACTTCTATACTATCTATATAAATAAAAACAAAAGGCCTGACTGACTGACTGACTGACTCATCAACGCCCAGCCCAAACTCTTAGACCTAGAAAGCTGAAATTTTACACAGTGGGTCCCTATATAATGTAGACAAGGAATAAGGAAGGATTTTTTGAAATTCAACCCCTAAGGGAGCCAAATAAGGGATGAAAGTTTGTATGAAACTCCCTCAGTTTTAAAGTTAGGATCTTCAAATTTTGTGTTTAGGCTGATGATTGAAAATTAATTTATACGTGTCTCAGCGTTTTTGATAATTACATCCCCAAAGGGCTAAAGAGGGGGATGAAGTTGTGTATGAAAGTCCGTCAGTTTAAAAGTTAGGATCTTTAAATTTTGTGTTTAGGCTGATGATTAAAAATGAATTTATATGTGTCTCAGCGTTTTTGATAATTTCACCCCCAAAGGGGGATGAACGACCTGACTGAAATATCAACGCACAGTCTAAACCGCTGGTCCTAGGGACATGAATTTTTGAGGGTATGTTCTTTGTGAAGAGTAGGTGTCGAATAAGAAGGGGTTTTTGGAAATTCAACCTTTAAGGGGGTGAAAAGGGGGGATTTTGTTTGTATGAAAAATCTTATTCCTTGAGTTAATAACCTTGAAACTTTGCATGAATACTTATCTAAGTAAAAAACGAAGTTAGGCATTATTCGTTTTTCTTAACTACCCCCTAAAGAGGTATTGGGGGGTGTCAAAATTTGTATGGAAGAATTTTAACGCGCTATTCGAGTAACTCGAAACTAAGTATTTATACTAAGGACTAAAAATAAAGAATAACGTGTGTCAGGGTTTTTCGAAAATCTACCCTTAACTGTGTGAAAAGGGGTAGTTAATTTTACAGGGGAGGATTTTACTGCGTGACTTGATTAGCTCGAAAATTGGCATATATAATCATTGAGTCAAGTTACGAACACATCTTAAAGGAATTTTTCATAATTCGACCCATGTAGGGGTGAAAAGCAGGAATACAGTGTATATGAAAAATCTTATTCATTTGGTTAATAAACTTGAAACTTGGCACGAATATTTATCTAAGTAAATTATGAAGATTGGCATTTTTTATTTTTATAAACTACCCGCTAAAGGGGGATTGGGGGCGTAAAAATTTGTATGGAAGAATTTTAACGCGTGGTTCGATTACCTCGAAACTCAGTATTTATACTAAAGACGAAAAACAAAGAATAACATGTATCAGGGTTTCCTGAAAATCTACCCTTGACGGGGTGAAAATGGGTAGTTAATTATACAGGAAAGGATTTTAATGCGTGGCTTGATTAACTCAACAATTCGTATAAATAATCTTTGAATCAAGTCATGAACACATCCCAAACAATTTTTTTGAAATTCCACACCTATGGGGGTGAAAAGCGGGAATACATTTTATATGAAAAATCTTATTCATTTGGTTAATAAACTTGAAGCTTGGCACGAATATTTATCTAAGTAAATTATGAAGTTTGCCATTTTTGTTTTTATAAAATACCTCCTAAGGTGCAGCGCAGACGACACAATTTTTGTGCGATCGAGTCTGTGGCGAACAAAATGTCTCTTTGATACTAAATAAGCTTTTTGTAGTAGCCGAAAATTAGAACGCGATATTATCCTATGTTTATTTCAACTACTTATTCCAGGTATATCCTGTTATTATTTTATCTACAGTTTCCATTTTATTGGTACTTACAATAAAAAGTGCGTCACGGATAGTCTGTCGTCTGCGCTGCACCTAAAGGGGGATTGGGGGCGTCAAAATTTGTATGGAAGAATTTTAACGTAACGCGTGGTCCGATTTACTCGAAACTCGGTATTTATTCTTAAGACCATAAACAAAGAATAACGTGTATCAGGGTTTTTTGAAAATCTACCCCTGAAGGGATGAAAAGGGGTAGTTAATTTTACATGGGAGTATTTTACCGCGTGGTTTGATCAACTTTAAAATTGGTACCTATAAATAATCTTTGAGTCAAGTAATGAACACATCCCAAACGATTTTACGAAATTCCACTCCTGTGGGGGTGAAAAGCGGTGATACAGTTTATATGAAAAATCTTATTTTTTTGTTTAATAAACATGAAACTTGGCAGTATTTGGGTCAGTAAATAATAAAGATTGTCACTTTTAGTTTAAAAGAAACCCCGTACAGAGGATTTAGGGGGTGACAAAGTTGATAAGTTAGAAAAATATGTAACCCGCTGTCGGATTAACTCGAAACTCGGTACTACTAAAACAAAAAATAAAACAAGTATGTGTTTTAGGGTTTCAAAAATCGACTTCTACCAAGGTAGAAAAGGGTAAGTAATAAAGTTTAAGGGGTTGATATTACTGCTTGCATCCGTTAACTCGAAAATGGGTATGGGTCTTTGAGTCAAGGTATGAACAAATCACGAACGATTTTACAAAATTCCACCCCTGTGGGGGTGAAAAGCGGGGATACAGTTTATTTGAAAAATCTGATTCCTTCGATCTATAAACTTAAAAATTGGCGCGAATACTTATTTATCTAAATAAATGATAAAGATCATACCAACATACATTTTCGAAATTTTTAGAGGAAAGTACGAATTTCACGCGGATGAAGTCGCGGGCAGAAGCTAGTAATATTATAAAGAGGTAAAGTTTGTATGTTTGTAAGTTAGTATGTAAGGGGTAATCTCTGGAACTACCAGTCGGATTTGAAAGATTCTTCTTGCATTTGATAGCGCAATTCTTGAGGAAGGCTATAGGCTATTTAACATCACGCTATGACCCTTAGGAGCCGAGCAAAAAGAAAAAAAAGTCAAAAAGAACGTTAAGTGATAGCGCGGGCGGGTGATGCGATACGACGGGGTGGCTCAGGGGAAACAAGAAGTTTCACGCGAACGAAGTCGCGGGCTGAAGCTAGTATATTATATAATTATATAGTCCCTATTCATTCCATACATAAACAAATTCTATAAACCCCAGTCCCTACTGCTAATTCCCTTGGTAATAGGGTTACCATCTGTCCGGATTTGTCCGGACATGATCGGACTTCTAGAATTTTGTCCGGCTCTTTAATTTGTCCGGATTTTTTGGCTTAGATGGAATACGAATAGGTAATAAAATTTATATAAGTAATACCAAATAAGTCTTTAATATTTATTAACTTCTCATTCATTCAAAAATAAAATAATATACT
Source organism: Amphipoea lucens (assembly GCA_947508005.1). NCBI lineage: Eukaryota > Metazoa > Arthropoda > Insecta > Lepidoptera > Noctuidae > Amphipoea > Amphipoea lucens. The sequence goes on from OX382367.1 coordinate 18,526,276, forward strand.
TCTTTATCAATGAACTAGTTCAAACATAAAACATTTTCTTCAAAATTTAAATAATTTTACATAAAATAACGCTAGTTAGTAGTAGCATAGGTATTCATTTTCATATTTATTAGCGCACTTTTTTTTTATCCCCGCACCCCTCAACCTCCCTCTCCTCGCGAGCGTCTGCTACCATATCTACCATACCACTGTACCTAACTACCTAAGTAAGTAATGTTTGGATTTTGTGACTATAATGTCCGGACTTTTATTGAAATATCAGGCTTTCTGTTAGGACTTTTCAAATTTCTAAATGGTAACCCTACTTGGAAACAAACCATAGATTCTATTATATTCGAATACAACAAAGATACTAATCTCAGGTATTTTATACCAAAAACAAGAGCCCATAGCAACGAACTGGTTACAATCTTAAGGTGCCACTAGTCGATATTTTTTCCATACAAGTTTCGGGAGAGTATTACTCCACTGTTTGACATTGTGCATAGTTGTGTAAAGCGAGGTTGCAGTACTTTTAACTTTTTTAAACCTGTAAATCTAGCAAAATATTAATTTTACGCAAAATAAATATATTTTTTGAACATTAATTGAACATAATATTGTCAAGCGCTGTGTGAAGATAGAAACGTGAATAGAAACAATTTGATCTTAAAAAAAAAAAACAACGATGACACTAAATCGCTATTTAAAACGTGTACCTTGAAGAGATTACATAGTTAAACCATGTAAAAGTTGTACCAAAAGATAAGCCTTATTGTTTTTTTAGGGCTTGGTGAGAACACATTTTTATAAATTCCTTATTTTTTTTTCTATGTAACATATATACCTATACTAAATCTAGCAGTTCAAGAGCTCCCAACGGCCGGCCAGTGCCTGCGAGAGAGAGATGCCCCGATACCTATAAGCTATTATGCGAGGAGTGAGGAAACGTTATCATACCTACACACCGCACTACAAAACGGCCTTGAACATGATATCGTTTTGTCTTATTATTAATTTTGTCTGTACGGAAACAGAATAGTAAAATAAAAAGCCATTAAAAAGTTATGAGCCAACAAAGATTCGTTTGTCTTGCTATTTTTAACGTAACTTTGAGCGTAAATAAGTAATAAAAATCTGTAAAATCTTCAAAACAAAGTCGGTACCGACAAAGCTCAATTATCGAAGGGTTCAATAAACTTCATTTGTAATTGATTTATGCAGTGTTTTTTTCATAAAACTCGATTTTCCAAAGCACTTTTCGAATTTTTGTACGCCGTTCAGTTCGGAACGGTGTTTCTGTGCGTGATTCGAGAACTAGACGTTGTGCGTGTAGACTAGCGTCTAACTGCTCATCACTGATACTAGCTCTATCGGATACGAGCCAGGTGAGACAGCGTGCTTTTTGGCCGTGACCACCAGTGAGTTCGAACTCGCGACTAGTTCCACCTTAAGACCCTAATACCCGTTATAAATATGAGTAAATATGTAGGTAGACAAACTGCGCCGTACGGAAAACTTTACAAAGCTTTTCTAGGTATTTAATTTATGTATTCCAATACTTAGTCTGTTGTTTTAATAGGTAAGCTTTACTTAGTTGTATTTAAGTAGGTAGGGAACTCGGCTTTCGGGAGCTATTGTACCTACTACCTACTTTACAAAAGCAAAAGGGGAATGAGAACACTCTGCGCAACAATTTCATGAGTTCGTACTTTTCTGTATTTTTACTTCGTGGTGCCTACCTGTGATGAAATTCTACAGATAACATAAGATCACGCCTGCCTTTGCTTAAAGGGGGAGGGTGCACAGGTGTACATGTATAAGTAAGTACAGAATGATTTTTTTACCGGTTCCAAATTTTTACAGCTAAAAAACTCAGCTGTTTCATACATTTTGGGTCAAGTAGGTATTGAACTTTTGTATTAAAGAGCTGATTTTTTTTTTCGTGATTTCAGATTTGGTCCCATAACGAAATTTGTTCATATTCATGGGTAGAACAGCCAGTAAAAAATTGGAACCGGTAAAAAAAATCATTCTGTATGTAGTAAACTCACATTCAAATCAAATCAAATCAAAATCGTTTATTTGCATAAAATGTGGTACAAAAGATGATAACGTAATATTGTAGTGCTAAGACACATTCCGCCATGTAATGATGGCATGCAAATATTTAATACATGAAGTAGATATTAACAACATGCAGTAACATAATAATATTGTACAGTTAATTAAATTAGCAAATTAACATAAATAATTAAAAAAATATTACAATGCATTTCTGAAGTGGTAGGACTGACAAGATTTTTTGTTCAGAAATTCGCCGACAGAATAAAAACTATGTGATATCAACCACTTTTTCAAAACCACACAGAACTTTTTGTAAGGTAGTTCTGTTATCCAGATAGGTAATGAGTTATATATAAGTGGCGCCATATATACGCAGCTGCGCCTGAATAGTTCTATCCTAGGTACAGGGATTTTCAATAAATACTGTGTGACTTTTCGTTTGTTAAAATTATTTTTAGCTTCAAAGAGTTTAGAATTAAGTTTTACAAATTTTGCGATTTCGTAAATGTAAATGCAAGGAACGGTAAGAAGTTTGTGTGATTTAAACACTGGTCGACATGATTCAGACCAGTCCATGTTGAAGATTGTACGAATGCATTTTTTTTGTGCTATTAGTATTCTAGATATTTCCGTGGAATTTCCCCAAACAATAATACCGTACCGAATAATGGAACAAATATAGGCGTGATACACCATCATCGCAGTTCGTTTAGATGTCTCGTCCTTAACTTTTTTTAGAGCATAAACAAATCTATTTATTTTCATACTTATTTCGTCAATATGTTCTTTCCAGGTGAAGTGTTCATCAAGTGTAATCCCCAGAAATTTTGTTTTGTGTACTTGTTCAACTAATTGGTTTCTATGAGATATCTTAAGTTGGAGGCATTTACTCTTTTGAGTTTTGAAATGTAATATTTTCGTTTTATCTATATTAACTTTTAAAGCATTATTATCTAACCACGTTATGATGTTATTTAATGTGTTATTTATATCTGACTCGTAGGTTTCAACATTCTTACAATCTATAATTACCGTCGTGTCATCAGCAAAAAGGACACAATCTTGTTCTACTGCTTGAGGAAGATCGTTAACATACACAAGGAATAACGGTGGCCCTAGAATGCTTCCCTGCGGTACACCAAAGTAATTATGTCGAGGTTGGGAATCGAAATTGATGATACTGTTACTGTTTTCTTCGAATTTGGTGATCCTCGTGATTTGACTTCTATTCGACAGATATGATTTGAACCATTCTAAGGCTGGACCTCTTATACCGATTTTATTCATTTTATCGAGAAGAATTGAATGATTAACAAAATCGAAAGCTTTGCTTAGGTCTAAGAACAGAGCTGATGTTGTAACTTTAGCGTTAATATTATTTAAAATTGATTTAACTAGGTTAAACGCTGCTAGTGAAGTTGATCTGTTCTTCCTAAACCCGTATTGCTCTTTAGCAAGAACATTATACTTATCAAAGAAAGAGAGAAGTCTTTTAAGCATAACTCTTTCAAAGACCTTCGATAGGATTGGTATCAGAGCAATAGGTCGGTAATTATCTTTATCTGATTTAGAGCCTTTTTTATGGAGTGGTTTAATTACAGATATCTTGAGTTTATCCGGGAAGCAGCCTTGCTCTAATGATAGGTTGATGATATATGAAAGTGGTTCTGCAATGTATTGAGCGATATGTTTTAGAAGGTCAGTTGTAATATCATCATAACCAGATGCCTTAGTATTATTTAATGTTTTTAATATGGTAAAAATTTCTGTAGGATTAGTAGGGTTTAGAAATATGCTGTTGTCGTTGCTTTTTATATTACTTTGGTTGTTAATGTTATTTTGTAAGGCTGTGTTGGATTCAACAATATCAATAAAGAAGTTATTAAATAAATTTGCGATTTCAGAACCTGATGTAGCTGTGATACCATTTTCAACTATACTATTAATATATTCACGAGATGCTACGTTACCTGTGCTCCGTTTGACAATATCCCATGATGCTTTACCCTTATTTTTTGAGTAAGCAATATGTTTGAGATTACATAAAGATTGCAAATTATTTATACATTTTCTTAACAGATTAGAATATGCCTTAAATTTAGTTTTATTATCACTTGTTTTATTTAAATAATATTTGTATCTTAATAGACGTTTAGTGTGACTAAGGTAAAGGCACCCTTGAAGGCCCACTTAATTTCAAAGTTTTATAAAATCGTTCTGTTTGGGTAAATAAAGAAAAACCTTACATAGAATTGTAATTTGTTTAATAATGAAACATAATAAAAAAGAAATCGCAATGTTTTTAAAATTTTGACAGAAATAAAACAAATTTTAAAAACATAGACGGAGGGCCATCTTAGGGAGGTGGTCGCTCAAGAAGGCCCGAAGTATATCAATATAAATGTATGCTTAATCGACATTTTAACACTTTTTTCTTCTTTTATTGATTTTAAAATACAGTTTTAATTTTAATATATCCAAAAAAATCAAAAAAACAATCCAAAATTTGGCTGTGGGCCATGTTAAATCAATCAAAAATGAAAATTGCTATAAAACCAAAAGAACATTCTAAAATGAGATATGCCACGTACGTAGACATTTATCATAATAGTTTGTAACAAAATATTAATAAATCAGTTACTTATTCAGTCATGGATTTTTTTTCACATTTGTTCATGGGCCTTGTTAGGAGTATTAAAAACCAACTTAACAGAATATTGCTAAAATAGGAACTATTCAATTAGGCTCTCCTGCCTTTTAATAAAATACACTTACTGCCGTACTCAGAGACCTTTAGCGGTTAGTTAAGGGACTCCTTAGTATAGACTTCGCTTTTGAAATTTATACCTTACGTAAAAGGGTGAAGGTATAATTTTCAAAAGCGAAATCTATTATTTAAACGTATCTGAGCATTACACTCATAACAAATATAAGTAAATCTTTGTAAAATAAGAAAATAAAATATAAAAATGGAAAACAATCAACACTAAAGTTAGTCTAGTTATCATAAGTACTTTGGCTGCTTAATGAGATCTCGTTTCAGTTACAATCGGGACACACAAATATTGTTCCTCGTCCTCCGTAGTTAAGCCAACCTGCTTTTCGTTGAGACATCTGTCTGCTATTTACTGCTTGAAGGGCTTCCTTTGGCTGAGCTTCTGTCCACTGTCCACGCGTTTTTTTTATTTGGTGGCTCCATTTTGGACTAGAAACAAATAAAAATACTAAGCAATCACAACACACAAAACATGTAGCCAAAAGCCCAATGTTAAAAAAACAAGTGTACAGTAAAAAAATAGAAATTAATACAATAATAAAATATTTTGTTCCAACAGTTGCATGCCAATAATATGCGGGCTACAAAAAATTGTATTTATGTTAAAATAATAGCTTCATGCCCAAGGAAACTTTTAAAAGAAAGAAAACTGATTTGATAGTTCACTTGCAATTTAATGTAAGCTTTATGTATTATTCAATAGTCCTAGAAAGGCCCGGGCCATGTTTGGGAAACATGGGGTGGGCCATCTTATGAAATTTTACCCGAGTTCATTGCAATCTCCTAAAAATACAAGAAAAGCTATAAAATAATAAAACTTACCTGTAATTTAATGTTAAACAGATTAAATAAGTCGTTTCACTAGTAAAAATAAGGAAATGCGCTTTAAATTTGTTAACTTTTAAAAAAGTTTACTTAAAGGAGGTTAGAAACACGTGCACCGTTTGACACGACAGTAAAAACTGTCAGCCATACTAAAAATGGCGGCACGTTTGGTGTCAAATGCAGATGCAGATTTGACTATGGCCATAGACGCATACACCCGCGAAATTTGAAATAGTTAAGACGACCGTAACTGTGTTTTTTAAAAAGTGGGCCATCTTGGGAGCCGGGCCATCATCGGTCACACTACCTTACTCATTTTAATCCCTTTGGTTATCCATTTTAATTTACTGCATTTCTCCAGTCTAAGCACCTGACGAGAGTATGCGTTCTTTAGGTAAGTACACCTGTCAGTTTTATACAAAGGAAAATGTGTTTTTTGCATAGACCTAAGTCCATGGTTTTTTGCTACTAGAATTGTCGCACTGACAGGTATCAGCGGGGCAATTGCGTAACACATTATCAATTGAAATCGGTTTCATTTTAACAGTTCAACAACATTCATTGCGTTATTTAGGTACATGTTGAGCAGACAAAGTTTTCGAACTTATGAAGCAATGGATTAGCAATTTGCTTCAAAATGATTCAGTTTCCGATTGATCTATACTAATATTATAAAGAGGTAAAATTTGTAAGTTTGTATGTTTGTAAGTTTGTATGTAGGGGGTAATCTCTGGAACTACCAGTCGGATTTGAAAAATTCTTCTTGCATTTGATAGCCCAATTCTTGAGGAAGGCTATAAGCTATTTAACATCACGCTATGACCCTTAGGAGCCGAGCAAAAAGAAAAAAAGAACGTTAAGTGATAGCGCGGGCGGGTGATGCGATACGACGCGACGGGGTGGCTCGGGGGAAACAAGAAGTTTCACGCGAACGAAGTCGCGGGCTGAAGCTAGTAGTGTATAACGCAATTAGGGTGCAGGAACGCATTCCATCAAACGGTCGGACTGTCAGTCCAATGTAATAGGGAGCGAGCTAATTGCTCTTAACAGGGCACAAATCTAGACTCGGACTGCTACTGTGAAATTAAATCCTCAAACTTAAATGTTGACTAGAAAGCTTCAAACGAATTTTTTACTTCGTCTTTCTCTTAATAGGAACTTAAAGTACTAAGTACCCTAACGAATCCGGCTAGAAAGAGCACTAGTGTCATTAAGTGTAACGACTCGACAAGAATAATAGCGAACTAATTTATTTCTCAAGTGAAAAGGTTGAGATTACCCTCTCTAATGAATACGAAACATCTGGAGCGAAATCCTCCGTTATTAATATCCGACAATTGTAATATAAATTAATATAAAGGAATTAATCTTTTCACGGTGCCTGGGAACCGTGCTATTTTGTAAATCTTAAAGTATTTTAATTTAAAGATTAATTAATACCTTTAACTAGGGCAGACTAGGATTACCTTATTTTTTACGTATTACACTAGCGTCTGCCCGTGACTTCGTCCGCGGAAATTTATTTTTCTATCATAAAATATATCCTATGATTCCTATTGCACTCAGCAATACTGTAGCTTCCTATTAGTGAATTTGAAAGAAACGGAATCGGATCGACCAACGTTTACCCCTACATACAAACATACCTACAAATATCTCTATATACAAGGTGTTTTTTTTATATCTCATAAGACTCTAGCTAGGGTATGAATGAGACCATATCAAAGAATCAACTGGCACATGAATTATTTTTTCAATTATCTTTCATTTTTCATACAAAAATAATTGACAAAGTCACACACCCTTATGTGAAATGTGAGAACGTCGCATTTTCTTAGCTTTATTAAATATGAATGATTGGTTTGAATGAAAATGAATTACCTACTCGTATTTATCAATGAAACTTAGTAAGTACAGTCAACAAAAGAGATAAGTATGCAGGAACGTCGGATATAGTTGAAGTTTAGTAAGAAATCGATGGATGTTCTCGAAAATATTTTAATTACTTATTAGAAAACAAACAGCTCATTTATGAAATTAAATTTCAGCCGACAACATCCATGGGTTTCTTAGAAAACTTCAACTATATCCGACGATCCTGCATACTTATTTCTTTTGTTGACTGCACATAATATCTTCGAAAGTATGCATTTTTGGATCACATAATATTCTAGGATATTTTTACTTCGAAAGTACGTGTGCCACTGTTTGCCGTGAATGCCTAAGACACAGTCCCCTTGGACAGGCGATTACGAAATAAACAAATTATGCCACTAACACAGCCATCGACTATGTGCTCGCCGCTAAAGCCTAAAATGATTATGAGCGTTCTACTTCCACGATACCAGTCTCAGTTCACATCAATCAGTTGATTGCTGGAAATAAACCTCTCCCAGGCTGCGTCACAACACCCTTTCCTCCGCCTTCTGCATCCAGTCTGTCTCAACCACCTTTCTAAGGTCTGACGACCGTAAAAATGTTGTTAGGACAGACTGGCGTAGAGTGGGACGCCCCCAAGTTAGATCATCGGCCGTCGGTCCTTCGACGAACATGCCCAGCCTACTTCCACTTCAGCTTGCTTATTGCAAGGTTCCGGGATAATTTCCTTTATGATTTTATTCTTCAAAAAGAGTAGGTTGTATGTGGTATTTACCCGACTACGGCGAAGCAAAAAGGAGGGTTATGATTTTGACCGGTATGTATGTTCATCTGTTCCCTCATACCTAACTTATAAACTACTTGTCATAATTAGAGAAATGAGGTATCGTTGGAAGCGTCTTGATCGTTCGCTGGTTACAGGCTATGTGACGTCACATTAAATTGAATATGGCGCCCTCTAGCGGACATAGTCATGATCTAAAACAATTTTTTTTAATCATGCTGTGTGGGGTATCAAATGAAAGGGCTTAATTAGCACATTTCAAAAATATAAATATTGGAAATAAGCCCCAAAATAATTAAATAAAAAATAAGTTTAAAAACTGAAACCCGACTACTGAAAAGGATGAAACAAGAAAATACCTTCCCGTGGTTGCATGCCAATGTACTAACATACATATTATGTATGTATTTGTTTTATCACATAGAAAAAACATCACGCCGAAGGGGTATATGCAGTAGACAGTGGTGTATAGTAGGTAGGTAGACCTGAGCACCATATATTTTGGCGAGTTATTTATGTGTCATGTAAGAGAGGATAGCCAAATTACCGTTGACCGGAAATAAATCATGACTCCAGGCTGCTTATGAGAAATTCTGCTCGAAAACAAGCAAAACAGTTATAATTTTGTCCAACCTGAGAATCGAACGCAGGACCCAACGACAATACTCTTAGGTAAATTTTATGCCATGTCTTAACGGAGATATATTAGTACTTACGTAGGTAGACCAGTACCACAAGCTGATGTCATCAAGGAAACTCCTGTCGTGTGGTTTCCAGATTTACCCTTTTTACCCGACTGCGTGTCAGCAGACAGGGGTTTTGTTTTTCATGCGTATCTATGTTATGTATCTTTGTACGTAGGGTTCTACAGGGTGAAATTAAATTTATGGGCATCCTTTTAAGGGGTCATTGTACTCATCATTATGAACAACTTTTACTGTGGGACTAAACATAAAATCGCGAAAAAAAATCAGCTCTTCCTTGCATTTATGTTTACATAACTCTTCAAAATGTAGGGAAGAGCTGATTTTTTTTCGCGATTTCAGGTTTGGTCCCATAGTAAAAGTTGTTCATAATGATGAGTACAATGACCCCTTAAAAGGATGCCCATGAATTCAATTTCACCCAGTATTTATTATCTATGTATCTTTGGACAAGGGATTCTATATTATCTATGTATCTTTGTACGTGGGATTCTATATTGTCTATGTATCTTTGTACGTGGGATTCTTTATTCCCTCGAAGCATCCTAACGGCTGAATGGATAACACTTATGGTCACATACTAAAAAGCTGTAGCTATAAAGTTCAAAACAAGGCCACATTTCAGTCTGATGCAGTTGGTGGCCACAAATCTTAGATTGAACTCAAATAACTGCCACCTTGAACTTTTTGGAGTCGGGTCTTTGATTTTTTTTTTTTCAATATTTTTTTCTTTCTTTTATTACTTGTAGATATCGTAAAAGCGACAAAATAGTGAACAACATTGTCATCTTGTCTTTAGGCAATGTCCTGTAACAGCTTTTACATTTGAAACATTAAAATAAAACCACAAAACTACATGCATGGTGTTTTATTACACTGTACAATAAATATTGGGCTGTATACAAAATATAGAGGAATTCCAAAAGATATTGTCAAAACTCTAGCATACGTTAACATGAGTGTAAAACGACTCCTAACATATGTTTTAAAATTCATAAAATACAACTAACTTAGCAACCTCTTGCTTAGGGCTCCGTTAACTACCGAAATATTCCATAGGCCTAACGATGCTATGATTACAACTTACATTCGCGGATATTTCGAGCAATACGATTGGCACCCTTAGCTTACATCTACCCCTGTTACGTGGAACATGACATGTTGTTTGATTATGATACAGATAAAAATGATATTAAAAGTAAAAAGAGGTATAGTCCGGCGTTTCTAAATTTGCCAAAGATGTAACCAACAATGGCCGCTCGAAATTGAATAAAATCGATATACAAGAACATTTCTTTTAAGAAAAATGTTTGTTTTCGTCTAAATCTCCGAGCTAACTAGACGAAAATCAACATTACTTAAAATAAATGTTCTTGTATATCGGTTTTATTCAATTTCGAGCGGCCATTGTTGTTTACATCTTTGGCAAATTTAGAAACCGGGACTATAGATAGTATACCGGCCCAACATTCGACCATTAAAAACGGCACAATATCACACTATTAGCCCAGGTACGCACTGGCGCCTTTTTCACGCACTTTTATTTTCAACGCGCTGCTTAGTGCCGAGAATTGAAATCCAACAGTATGTTTTTTTGATGCGCTGGGATGCTCTCTGTTGAATTCTCAATGCTCGGCTCAACCCTGAGGGTTGAAAATCCAGTGAGCGATAAAATCACATATTTTTACGTCCATGCGAACGAGGGCTTAGATGACACGTGGAAGTAGGACGGCATATCGTAACTATCAGGAAGACAAGACGAATCGTCTTGTCTTCCCGATAATTGACGATATGTAACTTGGCTAATTAGCTAAGTTTTTACGTGCTACTTGCGTATCTCGTATATTTTTACTTAAAATATCATTGACAGATAATTTGTGAATGAAAACAATGAATCGCGAATTTTATAATTAATTTTAAAATAATTTTAAAAAGGATTAATAAATAAAAAGTTCAGATCAGAGCGATAATTATCGCGTATTCATTTGTTGCAATTAAACGTGACGTCAGTTTTAAGCTGTCATAGCATTATGAATACTATATGATGGATTTAAAGACTATTCAAAAATTGAGCTTCTGTGATCAAAGTCGGCAAGAATTTTATACTAGTCAAGCTATTCGAAAATTGAGCTGATCATTCTGACAGATCTACAAAGCCTCCCCAGTGGTTTAGGCGTGAAAAGGTAACATACAAACAGAGTAACATACTTTCGAATTTATAATATTAGTATGGATAACAACAAACAAATGTTCCACGCGACAGTAACTACAACAGCGTTGTATAAATCACACCTCGACTTAGTCGCTACCAATTTGAGACCCACATTCACCTCACTAATACATTTGCCGAGTTCATATAAACATCAGTTCATCTTTGTGAATATATTACAAACATGTAGTCGCGTGCAAAAATATGTATGCAGTTTGTGAAACTCAATAGCGAAATTATGAGGTCTTGAGCATACTTATTTAATTAATTTTCATTTTCATATCCAACATTCGTATTGTATTTTTATGAGAAAATTGCTATTGAATTTTGGCAACCGTATACATCTTTTTGCACGGGACTGCACAGACAGCTGCATTTATTGGGATCCACTCACGGGTGGTAATCAATTAATGCAGCTGTCTGTACATTGATACAACAGTGATCAGGATTGTAGTGTTCCATCTTTAAAGGCCTGACTCCTTGGAGACAAATATTAGAAAACTATTGCACATAAAACTGGTATTGCTTACTAAAGGCAAAAAATACATTCCTATAGTAAATCAAGCCTTACAATATTCGGAGTTGTTGCATTTTAGGGTAACGCAAAATTGGACTTAAATTGCAGCGAGAAAAGGTTCAAATTGCAATGATTTAAGCGCCGACCTAAAATGTGTTTTATTTTTCATATTTATTTTATTAAGTAAGTCTTAAATATGTTCTAATTTAAAAAAATACAAAAGTGACATTAAAGGACACTGTATGATCTAAATAATTTTATTAACTTCTGTTATGAATAAACTGAGGCACATTTAACAGGGTGGAGAACTATTCATAGATATTTATCTAAGAAGCCAGGCCTTTGAATAGCATGCTTTATTTCAGATACCAAATTCTGAGCACCTAACAATTTTATACAAAGATTATTTTCGCGTCAAGATGTTAGTCAACCTTTGGCATCAATAAAAGTTAATTGATAATAAACCAGTCTAAATACTCAAACTGTCTTAACGGCAAAAGCTATGGATTCTAGTAAAATAGCACTGTATTTTATTACAATATTATTAAAAATCATTTCTGAGCCAATATTATTTTAATTTATTTTGAAAATTTGAACGAATTTTACGCGGCAGTGTTGACAGTATATTGTTAGGCATGTTCTTTTTTCCTGTGGCAACACTGTTTGCACCACACAATGGCACTACTAAATGCAAATTTATCACTGACATTGGGAATAGAATCCGTAATTCATTTCTAACCAATCAGACCATTACATTAACCAAAATTATTAAAAACTAAATTACTAAGAAACGATATACAGAGTAAATTTAAGAGGTATTTACACATTTAGCCTCAGTAAACCATCCATAAAAATGTACACATAATAAATAGATAACCTCTATCTAAACTCTCGCGTAAATAAACAGTTGTAGACGATCTCGAAATAAATATATAACTTATGAGACTTAATTCTAAATGAGTATAATTATTATGATCGAAAATTATGCGTTGTACTTAAAATAATAATTAAAATCAGATCATTCCCTCTCACGTACAAAAGCAAGTGCAGATAAAATTCACATTAAAATTATCAAAAAGGTTGTACACCTTTGTGCCCCGCCTTTAAAAATATATTTAAATTGTATATTGTACAAAAAATTTATAATTAAAAATACGTGGTAGAAGCTATAGTGAGATTACACGTCTTTGCATTAAATTGTGCCAAGGGACGGATCACTTGTAAGATTAGAACACCCGACTCAAAAGATACCAACATCAGCGCAATGAATCCAAAAAATTTGAGCGTCATTTGTCAACCGTGTCAAACGTCAAAAAGCATTTTTTTTTTGTAGCAAGAGACACATTTCGATGCTGTTTACAGCCTAATACTTTTTACACTTTTAATCACAGATTATAAACGATTTTTCTAACAATGGTTATTTATATACATTTTTACTCCCGGGAGGGATCTATATAAAGTCTTCCCAACGCAAAGGTGTTCCTTTGCTTCGTGGCACCCTATAAGATCAATCTCATTGTAACTACATCTATATGATACAGCGGCAGTCGGCACTACCACTAGCGCTACGACTTGGCACTGCTACCTTGAGAACCAAGTATTCGCGATACGAACGAGACTGACAACTGTACTGGGGGAAATATTATAGTTAAATACATACCAATTATTCTAATTCATTAATTATACATGTGGCTTCAAGCTGTGATACAACTACACGTGAAATTTTGAGAAAATCGAGTATTTTCTAGGACTACCATAAATAAGGGTTACATGGCATTTTTATTTCATTTCACAACAGCAAAATTGTCAATCCCATGACTATAATATCATCACAAGCGAATTTAGAGTGTAATCGATATAAAAAGAAATCTACAATCATTGAGAAAATGTTATAGAAAACGGCATAAGTTTATAAAATCCCCCTGGCATACCGTACATCGTCTAATTCGCTATGTTTATAATATTGCACACTTATCTGCATGCGTGTTGCGTTGCAGCACTACAGCGTGTTCGATCCTTTGCGGACAAACAACGCGTGTTAATATCCCAGTGATCATAACAATGTTCATCACGTGCAAAATCTACATTTTTGGTCATAAATATACTGATATACAAACTTTATAATTACAATACGTTAGACTAAGGTACATAGTTTTACCAAATCCCATACATTTGGTAAATAAATACATGTCATATTACATTTATACAAGAGCCACTCTCACGACCGTTAGGCCAACATCAAGAAATCACATTCTTTGTCTTTTCAGATGTGTTAACACTATTATGCTGATTAGCAAGTTATATAAAAACACAATAATGGAAAAATCGCGAGGTTGAATCACGATGTGAAAATATTGCCAGCAGATATCACAATTTAACAATTCCGTAGGTGCAGTTCTGTTTGGTTCGTCACTGCAGCATGAGTGATTCTAGGTTACGATTGAGGATTGTGTCTTTGACTGAGTTGAAGACCACTTCGATGTTGTGCGTGTCGATGGCGGTGGTGAAGTGGTGGTATAGCGTGGTCTTGGGCTCTCTGCGGACATTCGCGAACATGTTGAGCAGGAACATCTGCACGTCTCTGAGGTTGTGGGGGTCGCCGGCGAACTGCGGGTAGAACCAGCGTATGTCGGTCTCTTTGCTGGCGACCTTCCGCGCGAGCAGGTCGGACTTGTTGAGGAACAATATGATGGAGATACCCTTAAAGTTCACGTTGTTCACGATCGTGTCGAAGATATTTAGCGCCTCTTCTAGGCGGTTCGTTTTCCTGGAATCAGAGAAGGATATAATTAGTCATTTATTATTTTTCGTCGATTCTTCCGCTTAGATTGTTAAAATGGGCGAGCATAAATTAAAGATAGGACCAGTTTTTTAATGTGATTTGGCAATTTCCTGGTAATATCATAATACTAACGAACACTGATATTATTTTACACAGATTTTAAATAAAAAATCTTCCTCGACCCTGATAAAGTGATAACACAACTGAATATCACAAGACCAAGCAATTTTTGGGTGAGCAGTGGTGGTGAGTGGTAACGGCCCCAAGTTACGAGTTAGGTCGTGGGTTCGAACCCAGGCAAGCGCTTTACTTTGCGTAATTTTTTCATCACCACATCAACATCACTGCTCTCAAAAACGGTGAAGAAAAACATCGTGAGGAAACCGGCATGTCCTAGGAGCAAAAATTCTAAGATAATGTAACACCTACCAACCCGCACTGGGCCCGCGTGGTGGATTACAGCCCATTCCCTCTCAGAAAGGAGGCCTGTGTCCCAGCAGTGGGATCGTTATCTGGTTATACTTATGCTAAGCAATTTAATCTTTATATCTTTTAGATCTCGCACCCGTGACCAGTCCAGCACAGTATTTAATAAATATTTAATGGACGTTACGACATAACTAATAATGCACATAATTGCATGTCCTCAATGACAATGCAGTGCATAATCGCGACCTTCATCTCGGCTTGCGGATGTTGTTCACATAACATTACGGAAAATCAATCGGATGATTATCACTCTGCAATATGTGGTAGCAGTTGTTATCAGTCGCCATATTTATGTATAACCCCTTTGCGGGAATTTTTTGGTGTGTTAGGAACAAGGTCAGTATAATGTCAGCTGGACGATTATGTTATTTGCTTATTTTGTCAGTTCAATCCATCTGCCTAGCCTTTTCACAACTGCGTTGGGGTCGGATGCAGCTGAATACAAGTATTTTACGTGAAGCGACTGCCTATTTGACCTCCACAACCCAGTTAGGTACTGGGTAACACGATACCCCATGGTAGACTCGTTGGCAGACTTTCGGACTTGTACTATTTATTCCGTGCTTTCGGGCTTCTGACTACTCGTAACGTCTGTCAAAGATCTATGAATGACAGCCAGGGCCAACGGCTTAACATGCTTTCCGAGGCATGGAGGGGTCTCGATATGTTTATGTAGCCACGATATCAGCTTGCAAGTGCCTGCAACTAACCTACTGCTGGACAAAAGCTTCTTCTAAAAAAAAATGAAACAAGCTTTGATATGGTAATATATGGTAATGCTGGATAATTCATATCTCCACGAAAACTTTGAACTCCTATAATGAATACCAAAAGGCCTCATTTACGGAGACGCGGGGCGTCTCGCGGCGCGTGTGGCGTGGCGTCTCGCGGCGCGTCGGACGTTTTTTCTGTTTACGGTGGGGCGGCGCGTGAAGCGGCACGCATCATCGCACGCGTAAACACAAACTTATAGCAATATACGACCATGTTCATAGAGAAGCGAGACGGGAAGCGTGGCGGTGCCCGCCGCGGCGCCCGCGGCGGGCATCGCGGCGGCGCACGCTCGCCTCGATCAAATCGACTAGTTTTATGTTGGCGAGAGATGGGAGCGCATGTGTCGCAACTTGCAGCATGATCATATCATACTCCATTGCGACGGTGACTCGTCTGTGTTGCGCGATTTCTAAATAAGACTGACAGAAGATTCCGCCTCGGACATAGCTTCATCGAGAATTGCCGCTGCGTGCGCCGCTGCGTGCGCCGCCGCGTGGGACGCGTCGGTGCCATCCGCGGGCTCGGCCGCAAAAAACGCCCTAATTCAAACAAACGCGTCTAAAATCGCTTCTCCGTAAACGCACTCATACAACGCCATATATTTGAATTCAGTGCGGGCCGCGCCGCTCAACGCGACGCGCGACGCCCCGCGTCTCCGTAAATGAGGCCAAAGAGTTCCTGTCTACCTATTAGCGATTATAAATTTCCTGCAGCACCCCGCGGTTTCACCCGCATAAGTTTCCCGTGGAATATCGGAATAAAAACTATCCTATGTCCTTTCCCGGGACTCAAACTATCTCTATACCAAATTTCATTTAAATCGGTTCAGCGGTTTAAGCGTGAAGAGGTAAAAGACAGACAGACACTTTCGCATTTATAATATTAAGTATGGATTACACAGTACAGTCTCTAAACAGCAAAACCGACCTATTTAATTCCGTGCACGAGAACCAGCCCATAACACGTTTACGTGGTAACGCAAAAATCTAACCGGCAACATCAAAGGAATCTGGCAAACCAAAGATATGTTTAGCAAATATTTTAGGGCAGCAATAAAAAGTTTATTAACAAAACTAGCTTTGGCTGCGGTTTCGCTCGTGTCAGAAATGTTGAAATTGTGTTTGTGATCCCTCGGGCACCTTTTGATTTAGAAATAGAATTCTAAATTAAACTTATCGTTAGATTACTTTGTGGCTGTGATTGTATGAGTTATGTGAGCGAATTGTTGGTGATTCGCAAGGGAAACTCAATTCTAGTTTGGTGCAATGAAATCTGTATCATCTGTTATGATTTTACGAAACTGAAATGTTCTACAGGGTGTTACGAAAAGGGTATATCAATACAAACGGGTTGAAGAGTGTGTCTGGTCTAGAATCTCTGTACAAAATTTCAGCTCAAAAGCAGTAACTTTGAAAATGCTTAATATTTTTTTATTTCGATAGTTTATTAAATTGAAATCATAACAAACGTGTCACCGCACTACGAGGGTCATTATCCATTATCTGTAGTGTGTCTGTGCGCCTAGTACACGCACATCACGCCGCCGCGCGCCAGTGCAGCGCCGTGATGTCGAAATAAAAAAATATTAAGCATTTTCAAAGTTAATGCTTTTGAGCTAAAATTTTGTACAGAGATTCTAGACCAGATACACTCTTTAACCCGTTTGTATTGATATACCCTTTCTGTAACACTCTGTATAATATTAAAAAATAAAAGTCTCATAGTAAAAATTTAATCCGTATGATTGAATCGTCCGCGTCATAGCGACAAAATATTATCTTCTACTATATTGTATGTTTACCTTTTAGGACTGAATGTTCAATCATCTGCTAACTTAATTCGAGGAATAATTTTTAAATTTTGACAGTTGTTTCATACAAAAACTGTTAAACGTCAATTTTATTCCTCGAATAAAAGTTATCTGGCGATGGAAAAATCAACCCTAAGAATGTTTAGCTTTACTTCAGTATCAGAAGATTGCATCTATAGCTTTCTGCTATAATTGATGACACGATTCCCCTTCTTTCTAAGCCGTGTAATCATATACATTTATTTGCGTTCCACAAGGTAAAAACAAGATGTCAACAAAAGGCTTAGAGCTAAGAGCCGTCGTAGACCCTGTTAGGGCACTGCAAAAATAATTGTTTGATACATAGCTAAAAATCTAAATCGTAGAAACTAGAAACCCATCATAACCCTGCAACCTAATTGCGAATCACACTTTCAATCACAGTCCGAGGAGTTTAAAGAAAATAACTAATCCATAGCTTCATAGATTTGAAGAATATGTCTGCTCATCAACGTAAATAACGCAATGAACTTGGCTGAACTGTCAAAATGAAAGGCCTTGTGATTGATTGCCATTGCATGTGAGTAACACAACTACCCCGTTGATTAGGCTATGTGCCATCTATGACAATGATTACTCAATCCCAGAATTATTGGACAAACAAGTATAAATTTTCTGATTAATCCATACTAATATTATAAATAATCCATACTAATATTATAAATGCGAAAGTGTGTCTGTCTGTCTGTTACCTCTTCACGCTTAAACCGCTGAACCGATTTAGATGAAATTTGGTATAGAGATAGTTTTGAGTCCCGGAAAAGTACATAGGATAGTTTTTATTCCGATATTCCCACGGGATCGGCACTTACGCGGGTGAAACTGCGGGGCGCAGCTAGTATTAAAGAATTTTATTCAAATAAACACGCACGCACGTAAAACCGCAAAAGCACTCACAAAGATTTTTACGCCACACATGTTTGTATTTTTTTTTATAATTATACATTTTATTGGCATCAAATGTTTAACGATGTGAACGTTACGAATTGGGAGTCGACAGAAATAAAATTAATGTATTTTTAGTATTCGTGTAACATCGGTAATTTCATACCGATGTTTTTGACGAATTAACTTACATGAGAAAGAACGCGGAAAAAAAAGATCTTCAATTAACGGTACATGTATTGAAAAGCCTATTTATGCACCTGCGGCCTAATTGCGTAATACACTAGCGATCTCAATGCGGGGCAATTGCGTAACACATTATCAATCGGAATCGGTTTCATTTTGACAGTTCAACAACATTCATTGCGTTGTTTAAGTGTTGAGCAGACAAATGTTTCGAACTTATGAAGCAATGTATTAGCAATTTGCTTCAAAATAATTCAGATTCCGATTGATAGTGTGTTACGCAATTAGGGTGCTGGTTGGGAAAAGGCTGTTAAAAAGGGAAAAGGCAATTAGGGTGCTGCATCATTTTGAAGGATATTGCTAATCCATTACTTTATATGTTCGAAAAATATGTCTGCTCAACAACGTAAATAACGCAGTGAATGTTGTTGAAGTTTCAAAATTAAACCCATTGATAGTATCTTACGCAATTACCCCGCTGCATGCTGATTTCAATATACAAAGTAATCTACCCAAAAATGCATTTCCAGTTTTCTCCACTAGATTGCCACCATTGGCTACTGTTTCTACTTTCCAATCAATCTGCCTAAACTTTTCCTAACTATGTTGGGATCGGCTGCCAATCTATACGGAGTATCCGGATGCAGTCAGTATTTTACGACTGGCTATTTGACCTCCATAACCCAGTTACTGTAAAACATACTCCATACTCCTTGACTTTTGGGCTTCTTTGTCAGTCGTTACGAAGACTACACGTAACTACTGTCAAAAACATGCTTTCCGATGCACGGAGGGGTCTCGTCTCGATATACAGTAATAAATGGAAACCCATCCACAAACGACCGCGGCAAGCATAGTTTAACCCACGATCTACACATCCAGCTGTTTATAATTTCGCCCGAATCCTAAGGCTGCGTCTCCACCAGAGATGAGCGAGGATGCGTAGCGAGGGATGTGTATAAAACTAACCAATACCAACGCTGACTTAGTTCAAGCTATAGAAATGAAGCGGTGTTAGGGCCAAAGCACACACGCTACTTTTTGCATCGGCGATCGGTGATTTTGCGGCTGTATCGGTGCTGTATCGCGTTTTGGAGACTCTCTGCGTTCGGACGCGGTATCGGAATAGCGCGTTTTAGCGACTGCTCCGATGCTGCATCGCGTTTTGGCGACTCTGCGTTCGGACGTGGTATCGGAATCGCGCGTTTTAGCGACTGCTCCGATGTTGGCGCAAATGCCAAGTCGCTGCGACCGGCATTCGAATGTGTGCGGAGTGTAGTATTCAGCCGCTGTATCGAGCTTCCGAAAAGCGACTGAATCGCCGCGTTTGGCGTTTTTATGTGTGCGGTGTGGAATGCTTGGTCGCTGCATTTAGCTTCTAAAAAGCAGCTGAATCGCCGATCGCCGATGCAAAAAGTAGCGTGTGTGCTTTGGCCCTTATTGGTTGGTTTCACACACATCCCTCGCTACGCATCCTCGCTCATCTCTGGTGGAAACGCAGCCTAAAACTCACCCTGTATCGTTTAATAACATCCCAAAAACAACCGATTCATTGTCCTACCTACGTCAAAAGTAACAAATCTTAATCAATAAACGCAAATTATTCCGATGTGCCTTTTCTGATACAACGAAGTAGGTTGTAGTGAACACGCAACCGGATTCGGGTCACCAACAAAATTTTAAATGTCTTGTATCGGAGACATGAGGTCAAACACCGTAACTAAGTAATGAACACTTAATACGACTGCCGTACGTGACTTTCACCGTCAGGCAGATTGTCTATTTGAGGTACTTGCACCTGCAAAACATTTTTCATGTCCTGGCAGTTAGGGGGCATCCATTAATTACGTGAGGCGTTTAGGGGGGGGGGGGGGGGGTGTCAAGCCGATTCTCACCCAATCTCATGTGAAGGAGAGGGGGGTCCTGGCAAGTATTACGTAATTTTTTTCCCGCAAGAAACAGTGTAAATTGCGAGAAAACTGTGTTGAATTGAGCAAAACGTGTTTCTCTATTAAAATATAACTAAATTCTACACAATAATATAATATTTATCGCGGTCATACATATTAGTTAATTATATGAAAATAAAAATAATTAAACAATTTCTTTTTAATAAATCTAACGCAATGAAGCATAGATTTAACATAATTTATTTACACTGAAAATTAGGCATTATAGGCATTTTGAAAAATCTCACGTGAGATTAGAGGGAGGGGGAGGGGGTCGAGCCAAATCTCACGATATCTCACTAAGGGGTGAAGGGGGGTGGGTCCAAAAATCGCCAAAATCACCTCACGTAATTAATGGACGCCCGCTTACCAATATTTTGTACTTAAGAGGGCTATTACAAAATCATCCTTACGATTTGGTGGAGATGCTTCACATGCAGTAACAGACTTGAACATATACGAAGTGCCTAATTCATCTGACCCGATGTGATTCATCGCAACCTCCGGTGTGATAGACAAATAAACGATAATATTTGATTTGTGTGTGTGTGTGATACTTCGTTCCAAAACACAAATCGCAGACGTGGGCAACACAGCCGCCAAACTAAAGTGGAATTGAGCAGGCCACATCTGCCGCATGTCGCAACAGAATTGGGCAAAAGTTGCCACTGACTGGATTCCGAATAACAGGAATCGGCGACGCAGTAGGCCCAGAAAGAGACGGCGTGACGAATTGGACGCCTATCTAAAGGATTGGCCAGATGTAGCAAGAGACAGGAGAATATGGAAAGACGGAAGGGAGGCCTTTGCCCTGCAGTGGGACATAACAGGCTCATAATAATAATAATTTGATTTGTGGTGACGATATACCAGCTGATTTTCTGTGCCACAGGCTTCTACTTCGTTCACCTTTTATATCCTGTTTTTTTGTCCAGACGGCAAAAAAATCAGCCCGTATACGTAGTTTCAAATGTCGAGTCAGGAGAGTGCACGGCGTGCTATGTATTCTGGTGCGCCGGTGATGGGGAATACTCCCCAGAGGAGGGTCCGGTGAAGGACAGCCGCGGCGGGTTCACGGATGAGTGCTAACGCGTGCCCGTGTTCCCGCCGTAAGCGGCAGAGGAGGACACTGTGGAGTTTTAGTGGGTTAGAGTCCCATATAACCTGCCGGGGTAGCGGGACTACCCCGGAACATAAAGGGCTAAGGAAGGACCACGAGTGAGTTTTAGTCAGTAAGAGTCTGACACTCCCTTCCGCTCCACCCAGAGCGGGAGGAGTCATTTGATGATTCCCAATCCACAAAAAAAAAAGTCATATAACTGCAATATCTCCCCGTGGTAGTGCAGAATGCATGAGCATTTCTCCACGATAATAAATAAAGGTGAGTGCATAGTGAAGTCTCATGAAAACCCTGACTAAGATTTGATGATGAGCAAGCGTGGTGATCAATTGTAATTTTCCTTTCCGTAATGAGACGAGGCTTTTACCCTGTTAGAGACTATTGTCGGTTGGTTGTATATTGAGTCATTAACTGATCATGATAATCATGTGTCATCCTGGAAGGCCGCCACAGAGCTGTAAAATCATCATCACGTCCGTAGCTTTGTCTCAACTATGTTAGAGTCGACTTCCAGTGTAACCGGATGCACTCAAATAGCTGTAAAATCATATCATAGTAATGTCCTTTTCCCAACTATGTTGCGGTCGTCTTCCAGTGTATGTATACGGATGTAATCAAAATTTACCGAGCTACAATGCCACCACATTATCCCACCACAAATACATAATCAGCCTATAATGTTCTCACTGCTGGGACACAGGTCTCCTCTCTGTGAGAGGGAATGGGCCGTAATCCACCACGCGGGGCCAGTGCGGGTTGGCAGATGTCACTTGTCTTCGAATTTTTGGTTGTAGGACATGCCGGTTTCCTCACGATGTTTTCCTTCACCGTTTTGAGAGCAGTGGTGATGAAATAATTTACACAAAGTAAAGCGCCTGTCTGGGTTCGAACCTACGACCTACACCTCGTAAGTCGCGGCCTTTACCACTTGGCCACCACTGCTCCCACCCACCACAAATGCCACAATAATAATAATTTTATGTGTATGTTGCCTCAATTTTTCGGGCATGTAATTTTTTTTGTATTTGGCTTAGTACAGAATGGCTTAAGGATTGGCTGATAAGCTATTTTTCTGAAAAAACAGTTCTGTTAAATTTCAGTACATATATATAACTAGCCGGCTAACATTATTAATTCATTATTACATACCTAAACAAAGAATGATTGCGTCAATGACTACATTTCTTAATAATACCTACGTGCCCCATGAGTGCTGTCATGAAATGTGATTTTCTCGTCACACCGAACACCCGCTGTTTCCATCATGACGCCTGAGTCATTAACTCGTAATCCTGACGTAATACTATATTTATTTACTCGTAGATAGACAACGTTTTGCCTCCTATGCAAGAAAATTACGAAACGATGTATTACGGGTATTAGATCATAGATAAGATTAGGACTCCCGTTTAGGTTTTGTTTACCGCGTTATATCCAGGTGTTATGAATCAGGCATCAAAGATTAAAGAAGAAATTTTTCGCTTCAGGAAACTTCATTCTTAAAGTCTGCTTGAATGATGTGCGTAACTAATCGGCTGCGTTCGTTAGTATAGAAAATAGCTCTTAATTTTTTGTTGTTTGTACACCGTACACCCCCTCAGTTTTACGAACACTCTAATTATTTTCGAATATATGTTTATGTAATTAGCTGTATGACTGTTTTATGGCATGGCGGCGTGGGCGGGGCTTAAACTGCAATTTGAATATTAAATTCTTTATGACGACACTGCAGTAAGTCTAATTAACTTTCGCATTTTATCAGTTGATTACTTAATACATGAATATGCATTGGAATATGTAATGTAGGGTAGGTAGATTGAATGCGGAAGGTGGGTAACGAAGAGGCTTATGTCTACTGCAGTAATGCAATGCGACAAACTAGATTAAGAAATGATTATGATACTTTATTTTTTTTTTACAAAATGGACAGCAGTGCAATTCGTGAGAAACCTAATACAACAATTATTGCGAAACCACCAATCATAGTTCAAACTGCATTTATTCGCGCTCGCTTTGCTCTAGTCAATAACCACTACTTTCTTGTTGAACTTACCTGTCTTCCGACAAGACTTGGTCGAACTCTGAAGAGGAGACGAGGAAGAGTATGGACGTGACAGAGTCGAAGCACTGCGTCCATTTCTGCCGCTGCGTCCGCTGCCCCCCCACGTCGACGAATACAAATGGCACATTGTTGATGTTGATGGTGCATTCCGTGATGCCTTTGGTGGCCTTCCGGCAGTGCAGGATATCTTGGTGAGAGGGCACGTAGTCAGGTCTCGCGATGCGTTCGAGCTCGTCGAAGAAGTAACTAACTGAATCGCTCTGAAATTGAGAGAAGAATTATGTTAACATAATATGTCGCGGGAATTCCCCGAGGGTAGAGTATTATATTATCTGTGTCGAGGGGATAGGCAGAGGTGTACCTACAGTACGCCGACATTTCTCTAGTTATGTTCAAGTCCCATGTAATAGGGGGCAAGCCTATTGCCATCAACTGGCACAAATCCTGTGAGCTTTTTTTTTATGGATGGGAAATCATCAAATGACCCCTCCCGCTCTGGGTGGAGCGGAAGGGAGTGTCAGACTCTTACTGACTAAAACCCATCCGTGTTCCTTCCTTAGCCCTTTATGTTCCGGGGTAGCGGTAACCCTTTCGGACAATCCCGCACCCCCGGCAGGCTTCGGCCCTGGCAGGCCCCTTCCTTTATGCTGACATCTCTTTGAGGCGCGCGTGGAACACGTACGCGCCGTCCGGCACGGGCCTGGTCCTGATCGGACGGTGAGCTACCCATTACTCTCCGTCCGCAGGCCCGCGCCTACGGGTGGCCGGGAGTCGTCACGCGGCTGCCGACGCCCGGAGCATCTCCCGCGGCGGCTGGGACGTGAGGCTCTCTCCCTCAGCCGTTCCGCCACCTCCTTCGCTAGCATGACTACTTCGCAGAAGGAGGTGACCGCCTCCCACTCCCTCTCGCCCCGGACCATGGCTTGAACCAGGGCCGGACGGCACAAATCCTGTGGGCTGCTAATTCCGTTAATATATAGGTTGTTATACAGTAAACACACAGTCACGATAGTCAGTTAAAGATTCAAGTAATCTTTTCCTCATGACTCGCTTTCTTGGGATATTCTTTCGCAGAAACTGTATGACGCTCACCGTTTTAATTCGTAGATTATTTATTTCTCTCCTTCGTTGATTTGTAAATTTGGGGAGCATGCTCCTTTTAACTGACAATACTTCAACGAATGGCCGTAACAAAACACGGATCATCTAATTAATAAAATTAAAAAAAGCATGGCCATCTTCTCAAACAACTTTTTCGCCAACTTGTTCGAAACCCACAGAGCGAAAGATTGGCCCCTTTTTGACAAGCAATAATAATGGATATTATTTTTTATTTATTATATTGCTATGGATACTTCCATAGCTATACCAATGTAATAAATGCCAAATTAACTATGTCCTGTCTGTCTGTTACCTTTTCATGTCTTAACAGCTGAACGGATAGACCCTGACCTGGTTTAAGACACAGAATACACAGACTGTTTATCCCGGTAATACGATCCCATGGGATGATTTTCGACCTCCAAGCGGGCTAAGCCGAGGGCAAATGCTAGTGCCAGTGTAACTATCAGCGTCCAGGTGGACAGTGGACATAGCTGCTCATTCATCTGACACCAATATAGTCGCCTCTTACAATATCCACATCAGAAACAGTGACCTATTTTCGCCCGGCACAGGAAGCCTGGCATGTTACAAAATAAATAAACCTGTTTGCCAATAGCTATATACGTTTAAAATGTAAGCTAAATAAGTACAAATATAATAACGGTATTTTGTTAACAGGTGGGTCATAGTGGGCACGTCACGCCGACAATCTGCGTTAATTATAAACGTACACAATGCACAAGTGACACGATTATAGTGGAATTTAACAAAACGATTTATTAACAATGTATTGAATAGGGGCAGGTCTTGAAATGAGTCAAAGAACTGGCAACATTAATGATTTTACTCTGAGAATTTTGCATATACTGTGTTCTGGCGAAAACACACGTTGAAACTGCCTAGTTGTTGTTACATTTCACGTTGCACTGCATAAACTAGGACGTTATATTAGTGTTACATTTCACGTTACGTTTCACCAACTTTTTCCCGGCATTACATCA
Source organism: Amphipoea lucens (assembly GCA_947508005.1). Taxonomy (NCBI): domain Eukaryota; kingdom Metazoa; phylum Arthropoda; class Insecta; order Lepidoptera; family Noctuidae; genus Amphipoea; species Amphipoea lucens. The sequence goes on from OX382367.1 coordinate 18,552,216, forward strand.
ACCATGCATTACTTTACATACTCTGTAAGGGACCATGGAGTTAGAATACAACTTGTTCTAAATGTTACCATGTCTGGCACAAAAGGGGTCAACCAATGAATGTTGATGACAATTCCTATGTAGTGATAACGTAAGTCAAGTGCTTATCCAGTTGATAGGACTGCGAGATTCAAAAAGACTTATTGTCTTAATACTACGACCACAGATATAGATACACCTAGATAACGCAAGAGCACCTACTTCGCGTGCCAAAAATCGCACCAGTTTACGATCGAAAATCATAAGCCGCCACTTTCGCGCTCAGTCCTGCGTACTGCTGGCTGGGTGAGCGTGAGCGAGAGAGCGCGAGCTTGTGACGTCATAGTAGGTAGTCAAAAAGTGGCACACTTAGTTTTCATACAGTTCGTGATACTTGCGTTATCTAGGTATATCTATATATGTGACTACGACAGTGACTTCATTGATAATGTCTTTCGGAAAGGTCAGATGCGTAGTACTCGCAACGTAAGAACCTAAACGTAGCAAAAGGAACTGATGTAGGATGTAGCAGGTGGCGTTCTGTAGTTTCTGCCTACACTCATCGGAAGAGGGCGTGAGTTTATGTATGTAAACTCTAAAACTGATGTTATTTCAAGTTAAACAAATATCAACTTTATTTTAATGGTAATTAAGTTGATTTCAGAGTGACTAGCACTATTGAAAAAGTTATAAAAATGTTTGAAGTTCTAGCGTAAACTGCAGTTTATTGTGTAAGAATTAAATTTACTTTTCCATAAACTCATATTTGTTTACATTTTTAGCAAATAAGTCGCAAATGCAGATTTTGTCTATGACATAAACTGTATAACAAGCAAGATACCTGTGCCAGTCAGACATGATAAAATATTTTAAGTTTTATTCTAGACTCAAATCAACAAAAAATACTGTTTCATAGACTCAACAGTTTATAGAGTTCAAAGAGTATAAAAATAGGTAACGGCTCACTTTTTTTGCAATAAAACCAAAAGTAAGGCGTCATTCAGCCAAGTTATCGTCAAAATCTAGATTATCTACAGTAAAAAGTTTAAATTCACGCACGCTACAAATGAATTGCGATTTTCCGTTATTATTATAATAATTGTTTTATCCATTATCGATTGAATTCACCTTCACGGCAATTAACTAGTGAGAGAAAGGAGATCGTACGAGCACCTAGCATTATGCAACATAAATTAAGTACAATATTCTATTCAAACTTGGCGTTTCCCGGAACTAAGTATTTATGTCAAACAAAGAATGCAACATGACGTAAGGTAGTTGTTCGATAAAAAGCAAAGGCCATAATTGCACGGAACTATGTATGTGTGTGTGTGATTAGGTAGTGTGCTGGGTGGCCAGTCGCAAAAACTATTGAAAGATTGCTGTTCTCATATTTCTATGTCATATGATGCATTAGTGTCGTACGAAATACAAGCAATAGAAAACTACTACTAGGCTGTGGGTTTCGACATCAGGACGCGGACGAGCTGCTTCTCACACGGACAAATGTACGTCGCTTGCTCTCGCATCACCTGTCCTGACTCGCTTCATATTTTGGCTGCTGAGACCAAAACTATAAACACAGTATACAGGAAAGTTTTATAAAAATGTGGCTGTTACTGTATATTGTGGTCTTACGACTTCCACGCGACCGGAGCTGCCGGCAGAACCTATACTACATAGACTTAGGTAGTTAAATAAAGGTAAACAAAAAAACCACGTGACTTATTTAACTGACTAAACGATAACGTTGCTAAATTGAAGAGTACAACTTTAACGTAGCATTACAACTGAATAGACTGGTATTACTTTTAGTCGGTTAACTAAGTCACGTGGTTTTTTTGTTTACCTTTATTTAACTACCAAAGTCTATGGAGTATAGTACGAAATACGTAGGGACCTACTTCAAGCCTCATACTAGTACATTAATAAAATTTCTGTAATGCTAAGCGCATAGCCATGCCGCATCTGGCCGCATTGCGGCACAAGAATGCGTACCATACACATCACTTCAATACATAATATGTGAACGTTTCGCAAAAAAAGGTTGCCAGACCAACCGGAAAATCGATGTAAACTCTTAACTAAACAACTTAGATCAGCTTACTTGCTACGTAATTAATACGCGTTAGTCTTCAAGAAGCCTCACAAAATGTGGGTAAACCGGATATGCTTAAGTCCGGTAGATAACTTTTTTTAAAGAAAGGCTATGTCTGGCTACAAATGCTACGCCCCATCGTCTTGAAACTTTAGACAGAAGAAAATTTGTTGTTACAGCACCAAGTATTTTTGGGCGTAAATAGCTCGATGTGAAAAAAAATACCTTTTTCGTAGACATATAATCGTAGATAGAATATAAAGAAAATGCTTAAAAGCCACAACCAATCAGATTTTCCACTTTAAATTCGATACACAATAACAAATCCAATAAAACGCTTCACATTGTTGTTATTAGATTTTGAACTAAAATTACTTTTATAAGTTTACTATTTAAACTGATAGAGTACTAAAAGGCTATGAACTTATAAATTATCTACGATGAACTTAAGAATACAAGTGACCTGAGTGGTATCAAAGGCCAATACTAGTTGCGAGTAAGAAAAAAAAATAGGATTGTGGTGTAGCTAGATCCTTGGGCACTGAAAGCTTTTTATTGCTCAGTACTTTGAACATTAATTATTACATTCGAATAGGATAATATTACGCACATTAGGCAGCTTTACTAAATGTCTCGAAAACCCAATCAGAAACGTCTGGCAAAGAATGACGAGAAAGGCCTACCCCAAATGAGATGGATATAAGACTAGGCAGAGAAAGAGAAGTATGAAACCCATTTTCAGCGTGAAAAACACCGTGAAACGGGCTGGAAAAACTTTAAATTAAGCACTGTTCTTACTGCTCTCAAAACTGTGAAGGAAAACATCGTGAGGAAACCGGCATGTCCTAGAACCAAAAGTTTGAAGACATGTGACATCTGCCAACCCGCACTAGGCCCGCGTGGTGGATTACGGCCCACTCCCTCTCACCGAGAAGAGGCCTGTGTCCCAGCAGTGGGAACATTATAGGCTGATTATGATGACTGTTCTTAACAGTGCACCAAAATTCTACATGCGGGATTAATAACCTAGAAATACAAACTCGATCTAGTTCTAAAACTGTTTAATTTCACCTGCGGCGCATACGCATACTCAATACATCACTCCCGAAACACCACAAATCCACGATTACGGTGCAAAATTGTAAATTCTTAGCAGCAAAATCGCTAGAAACTTATTTCACGATAAGCGTATCGGATCTGTCTGCCATGAATGAAATGTTTATGGTCAATGACACATAACAAAGACAGTAATATTCTACCTCAGATATGAACGTAAGATATTATAAAAATATAATTCTGAGCGAAAAGATATGCATTTATTCACTCTCCTTCGCAGAAGTCTTCCGGAGCTAATCTTGTTTATTAAACAAATTTCTTGCTCGAGAATTAATGGAGTAGAGGAAAATCTTGTGATTATTAAAAGTTAGGTGTAGATGCACGTAATAATAACATTCTAGAACATTTTTTAAACAGACATGAATCAGACGGCGGCGCCGGCGCTTCGATAGCCCACATCACAAATGACGCGTTTCGACGTTTTTGTGACTCAAATAATTCCCAACAAAGGTCAAAATGTAACAATGGTTTTAAATTTCTACATTTTTCTATATAGTAATTATTTGCAATCAAGTTACAACTTGACAGTTATCTGAAAGTAATATTAACCTGTCACTTGTGATGTCACTCAATCACATAGTTGCAAATTGCTGTGAGCGAATGTGACTACTTATTGCAAAAGTCACGGGATGTGAGTTTCAAAATCATGATCTTAAGAATTCTCGCCAAGTATTTTAAGACATTAACAGAAGTGATACAAACTAAGATCTTGTATCTTTTCTTAGACACAATGCACGCAACAGAAAAACCAAAAGTATACCATTAACGAAACGGGAACAGTTTACTTAGTGTTGATTAGTCCGAGGCTATTGTGGTGTGAACCAATACCGATAATTAAACCTTTTGTACCTACAAAGGTTTAACTATTTCACACTAAAGCGAACAAAAAAGAAATATACTTGATACCAAGGCACTGTTTGATCAAGATAAGGGCTATCATGTAAATGAAATCAATTTATCGCAACTGATTAGGAAAACAGTTGTGTTAGCAAATAGTATTACTACGCTTTGCATACTGATTCATAGTGTTGTGATAAAAAAGAAACAAATAAAAAAGAATGACGTCTGCGCTATGCTCCGTGTATCAGAGTCAGCAGCAATTGCCTTTTTTACAATCACAGATGTGCTGTGAATCACATTTTAAGGCCCTGTGCAAATTAGCCAGAACAGATAGTAAGTAGTAATTTGCGTATGTAATTTTGACCAAGAACAAAAACTTTTGGATAACTACTGTTCAACATTTAATCCCACGCCTAGGACACAGCTGATTCTAATCCCATACCATTAGGGTGGAAAATTATAAAAAGTTTTCGTTGAAAACTTAATGGACTTGTACAAACTGGAAATTCTCAACATTGAAGTGTTTCAGTCACAATGAAAACACACCCTCGATTTGGCATTCAGTGATTGGTTCAGCAATATTGACGATCTGGTAAGACAAAATCGCTGGATGTAGCCAAGCTAGCAGTGGAAGAGGGTGGTTCCATAACAAACAATAATTAATATCTGATCTAAGTGAAAAACGAGGATACGTAAATAACTACGAGACATTTTTGGCCTAGTAGGGAAGCATCGACAGGATACTCATACTACTATATCATAATGGAATGGAGTATTAAGATTATGGTTATCAAAGCACACCTCGAAGCATTTATAATTTAATTTCCCATGGTGGTCGGACTGGTCGTAGTAAAAAAAAACAATAAACTCTACGTTTACAATATAAATTCCAACGTTGTGAGAAAAAACGTTATTACATCAGCGGCTTGTTATTCGCGCAAATCATAAGATTCGATGTACTTTTACCGAGCGATAAAAATCAATATAATATGGATTAGAACTACTGAAATCTCTGCTTCCTTCCTTTGGTCAATTAATCACGAGTATTATATGTATGTTTACGTGGTAGACGCCAGTCGAGAGATGATTTAGAAACAGCTGTATGGCCGGCAGTTGCCAAAAGCGGCCATATGCGGTCACTTTGAAATCGCATCGATCACGCAGCTAAATACCCAACCAGACACATTAACAAGTCAGTTTCAATCATCGTTAAACGACCGACGAACTGAAACATCGTAAATTAAGACTAGGAAACGAACTCTTCATAGTTTAAAATCTTGAAAGACAAGCAATACCCCTGCTGTCTTAAGAAAATACTTAATCTTGACTAAGCAAGAACTGGGTGTTCCAGGTTTGATAGGACCACCTGACTGTCTCGTAGCTATGCCGTAACTCCGTGAGATAATAGGACATTAATTAGCTAAGCGACTTAATGCTTCTAGTCCTGCCCTAATTACTGGAAATGTAAACTTAATCCCTAAGGATTAGCGCGATGGACAGTGAGCGAGTAATTAACCTGAAGAGCCGTTTCTAGTGCACGTTTGGGAGTTCTATATTGACCGTTGCACAATTAATTATCGATTGTCGAAAGGCTCTAAACAACCTGAACTTGTTTTAAACCAAACTATACCAAAAGAGGTGCTAAGTAAACTAAGTTTAACCGAGAAAATCTGTGTAAATAGTCAAAGTTTTCGCAATAGGTATGCGACACGAACAGTTTATGGTAGGTGTACTGGTATGTAGGTCGACAAGCGATGCGTCGGTTACGCTGTGAATGCGAAAATGACGCCAATGACAGGGAAAGCAAACCAGGATGTAATGGTCGGGATTACTTAATTATTGTTTAACTATTCTTGTTTATTTATGGATTCACGTTGTATTTATGAATAAAGAGGTGAGATGAATGAAAGTGGCCATGCTAATTGGTTTAGCTGTAATGGTAAATTTATTGTTTACTTGCTGCCGGGTTTCAACTTATACCGTATTTTAAGTGACAAAATGACGCTCTTCTTGATGCAAAACTACCGTAAAAGGAGGTCTACTCCCGAAGCACGAAATCCGTAGTTTTGGCCGAAGTATAACGAGCGTTTCCTACTCCGTATCACCTACGGACATAAGATTAGTTTGGGGCCCGAACTAATAATGAATGAAAACTCGATTTGACAGTTGTCCTTACTTCCGATGTGTTTTACCCGTCTGAAAAAGTTGATTAACCGGGAGTAGGGTTCACTCCGAAGTATCGTATCGTATCTTAGTTGACGGACTTAGAAAGAAGGTGCCCAGTATCAAGTCACCCATTTTCATAAGCCGAGGACTATACTATTAACAGAAGACTATAGATGTTGTATTTTGAAATCTGGAAAGCTGCAATCCGCCTTTGATAAAAAGAGGAACACCATACCAGAAAAAACAACTATCTGGGAAAGAAGACGAAAGGAAGGACTTCAGGACCTCGTTAGTAACTGTGTCACATTCTTACTGGCATTACCACCTTAAGCCCCAAGTGCACAACTGCACTTTGAACAGCTCAACAAGGCCACAGACAACACGACTGGCGTGGCCACATATTGGACGAAAACAAAAATAACATAACAAACTATCATAGTAAAAAAAGAAGTCAGGCTGCATTTGGAGATGAGTATAATCTGATAGATAATAAATCAATCGAATAAATAATGTCAACCAGGAAATTAAACTTATTATTATAGAATATCAACAGCTAAAATGTAATTTTTTTGTGTCGTTTAGACAGGACTGTGATATGATTTTATGCATAAAGAAGTCAACATCAGTTGAGAGAGACCAGAGCCCTGATTCACAACCATACGACAGGCTATCGTATCGAAAACCTGACATTTCGATAACCTGATTTGACTTCCCCTCAACAGCAAATAGCTGTTGGAAGAATAGCGGGCGTCTATTTGATTTAAACTGACAAAATTTTCGGGTTTTGGACTTGTGAACAGCATTGAGAAGACTCCTACGATAACAATGATTAATGTTCGATACGATACGGAAGCATATCGAGCGTTTGTGAATAAGGGGACAGAACACATTTTCAACCGTAGTCCGAAAGATATTAAAGGAAATTGCTAATCCATTGCTTCACAGGTTTGAAAAATTCGCACGCTCATCTACTCAAATAAAGCAATCAATATTGTTGAACTGTTAAAATGAAAGTTAATGCAATTAGTGGGTTACGCAATGACCCCACAGATCCTTAACGACGACTTTCAAATAAACTTGGCAGTCCTTCATTTAGATCCAATCCAATGGACCTTGAAGACGTTAAGATATTCATAATATCCGCATTCAAAAAGGAAAAGTTTAACGATAACTGCGTCGATCGATTCCATGAATTTGCATGATAATGAGCTGTTAGGAATTAGGGCACGCCCCTCGTGAACTAAGGACGAATTCAATTACTATTTCCTATCATACTCAGCATTATCTAGTCCCACAGCGTTCGTTTGAACTTTTTCTAGACCAACGTACTAGAATGGTGTAAATTTTATGCTTGAAAGGAAAATATTTCGTGAATACGCTGTTCTCAAACTAGTGACCCGAATTGGATGGATTTTCTACATTTCAAATGGAAACTATGAACTTGGAATAGCTGATGGAGTGGAAACTTTTTTTTTATCGACTACTAGCTGCGCCCCGTGGTTTCACCCGCATACTTGTCTCGATCCCGTGGGAATATGGGGATAAAAAGTATCCTATGTCCTTTCCCGGGACTCAAGCTATCTCTATACCAAATTTAATCTAAATCGGTTCAGCGGTTTAGGCTTGAAAAGATGACATACATACAGACAGACAGTTACTTTCGAATTTATAATATTAGTATGAATTGGTAAAACTGGTAACATTTAAAAATTATTTTCAATAAGTACTTTTTTTTATTCAAAAGCCCTAGTTACGATCGTGAATGTGGACGACGAAGTAGTTCTTGATGATTTTTTTATAAATACTGCATGTATTTGTATAGGTACTGTAAAGTCACCATACTTCATATACAATTAAACAGAAATAATGACTGATAAATACAACAGACCTAGCGTTATTCGCAATCGATGACAAATACTCCGATTACGAGATAAGGTGTTCCTCAAACGAACGAAGTCGCTGAGTTCCCTAGTAAAAACAATTTCAATTAATACCAACGCATTATAGATTAGTTCGAACTAGTGATGTGCCTGGTGGCAATATTGCCATTGCCGGCAATATTCCCAATGTTGCCACTGCCGGTAAAATACCAATATTGCCAGCAACATTGGCAATATTGCCAATGTTGCCGGTCAAATAATACCAATATATTTTATTATTACTGCGATAGTGGCGATAAGACCCCTCTTTGAAGAGTGGCTAGAGAGGCGTCACGGCGTCCTCACCTATCGCCTGACGCAGGACCTCAACGGACACGGATGTTTTGGGAGGTTCCTGCACATCATCAGGCGGGAGGAGACGCCCGGGTTTCATCATTGCGAGGATCGCCCAGAGGACACGGTGGAACATACGGTGGAGGTCTGCCCCGCATGGGCGGAGCACCGACGTGCCCTCGTAGAGGCGATCGGCAGCGGCGACGACCTCTCGCGTCCGGCCCTGATTCAAGCCATGGTCCGGGGCGAGAGGGAGTGGGAGGCAGTCACCTCCTTCTGCGAAGCAATCATGCTAGCGAAGTAGATGGCGGAACGGCTGAGGGAGAGAGCTTTACGTTCCAGCCGCCACGGGAGACGCTCCGAGCGTCGGGAGCCGCGTGACGACTCCCGGCCACCGTAGGCGCGGGCCTGCGGACGGAGAGTAATGGGTAGCTCACCGTCCGTTCAGGACCAAGCCCGTACCGGACGGCGCGTACGTGTTCCACGCGCGCCTCAAAGAGATGTCAGCAAAAAGGAAGGGGTCTGCCAGGGCCGAAGCCTGCCGGGGGTGCGGGATTGTCCGAAAGGGCTACCGCTGCCCCGGAATATAAAGGGCTAAGGAGGGAAGACGGGTTTTGGTCAGTAAGAGTCTAACACTCCCTTCCGCTCCACCCAGAGCGGGAGGGGTCATTTGATGATTTGTGTAGTATATCGATCATAAAATATTTGAAATACGCACACTCGTGTCGTGCAAAAAGATAGGACACAATTATATGAATAAACATCAATATATGTTGCATCTCTTTCGCGCTGCACGGCACGGGGTTGGGAAAACTGGAGAACAGTATCTGGGCATCTCTTGGAGAATACGCACGTCACTTTAACGTCCGTTCCTAACCGACCTAACACGAGTTTAGGGAAAACTGCTCCTAAACCAAAACACGCATCTAAGTCAACAGCCAAAGCCTGATGAAGAATGTGCCGACGATGTGGAATTCGACTTTGTCGACGAAACATGCGATGAACCATTGAACGATTTCAGGCCAGAATTAGACGAAAATCCATTGTCTGTGGATTAATTAAGAAATTAAATACATAGTTAATTTTACTTTATATAAATTATAAACAAAACGCTGTGATTATCAATGACTAATTATTAATATTTAGAAATATAAGTATTAACAAGAGCTGTGATTTTAAAACGATTGTAAAAACTACTAAGTTGTTACTCTAAGCGATGATTTACTGATTATGTAAGGATTACTAAAATAAGTGCATTGAAATATTAAAATAATGTTATTTTTGTGGATTATTTGTAGTTTTGATAGAGATTTGTAAAGATTTACACTTTGTTATTTCCAATTATATACTTATACTCGTTGTTTTTGTTATGTGATTTTACATGAAAAACAAGTAGGTACAGACGCCAGCACATCAACCAACCCGAAACTGTCAAATTTTCCCAATCAACTTTGAACCTTATGCATTAGTGATAAAGTTGAAAATCTATTAAAGAAATTTGACAGATTGTAGTAGGTTGATGTGCTGGTGTCTGTACAACATTAAAAGGAAAGTATCGAATTTATGCCCTTTATTCAATACACAACAATCATCAATTCTTATCTTAATATTTATGTGTTATTTCTTATATTCACTATCGTGTGCGGCAACATAGGCAATATTGCCGGTAAAATACCGGGAATATTGCCAAAATTGCTGGCATTATTGGCAATTTTACCCAAAACAATATTTTATTGTATATAATGTAGATTATGGCCTTTAAATGCTAATTTTAAGTGTCGTACATAGTTTCCGTACTTAATTTGACTTATAATTAAGCAATATTCCCAAATATTTCCACTCCCGGCAATATTGCCGGCAATATTGCCACCAATATTCCCACTTCGGGCAATATTGCCGGCAACGGCACATCTCTAGTTCGAACGCATGTGAAGAACACCTAACGCGTTGCCACAGAAGGCATGACGCAACACCAGTGTGACTAATCAAATGAGATAAGGAATGCAATTACAATTATTTTATTTATGCCCGACCCAAGACTTTAAAGGAATAAATTCGTTCTTCAGATGGTCAACTAGACTGGGATGATTATATCGAGCAATATTATATTTATGGCATAATTAGGTACGTATTTACTTTACTTGTTCATAGAGTTAATTGCCGTGGTCATACTTTATAGTATGATTTTGACACTTATAAATAAAAACTCGGCGAGTGTCGTTTAGTTTTTATTGCTTAAAGGTAAGTAAATATACCTCATCTGCCAAGCCTTTTCCCAATAATTTGGGGTCGGCTTCTAGTCTAACCGGATGCAGCTGAATACCAGTATTTTACATGGACCGACTGCCTATCTGACCTCCACAACACAGTTACTGGCTAACACCGATACCCTTTGGTAAGACCGGTTAAGTATCAGTCTTTCAGGCTTCTGACGACCCGTAACGGCTTAACGTGCTTTCCCAGGCACGGAGTCTTGGTACGTTAAGGTCACCCATCCACAAACCAACCGCAGCAAGCGTAGCTTAACCGGATCGATCGACCCGTGCGTCTGATACACCTACCTATTGCATAATAATTGATTTTTCTGACGATAGACTCAACTATTAAATTAAAGTCGACATAATCTCTAAAGTAGAACATGCATCGCTCACAGAAAAAGGGTAAAATGTCTAACTGACTAAGTTAAATTACCAATCTAAATAACTAAGCGAGCGAGGGGCAAGCCAGGTGCGAAAATGCTGTCTCTGAGGTCAATAACCCAACAACCAAAGGACAATATGGACTGCACTTTGTAGACCTACATCTAGCTTATGAAGTTATGGCTACGATCGAGTGACGAAGAGTGAAAGTTTTCATTAGGGACGCCGTTCTAAAAACTGTGAAAATATTGATACGAAAGTAGTTAAGTATTGGCATTTTTATAATAAAAGGGAGAATAGGTAAAATGAATATTTACATAGACCTTTCGACTTTGCGACGGTGACATTCTGATGCGAGATAATCTGTTGAAGATCCGCGAAAATGTCTGGCGGCCGGAAGTTCAAGCGAGCGCATTCACCGATATTTCATACTTCCGGATAAAGGGTCAGGTAGGTACTACTACGGATGTAATCTTTTATATATTTTTATGAGGTTTTACTCTGCAGTTCGTTGCGAGGATATTTTATTTGTTTGAATGTGGTTTTTTTTAAGTTTCTGATGAATCCGATTAAATTTTACCTTGTGGAAAGTGAAAATCTACTGAATTTTACAAATACTTTTTAACAGACTTCAAAAAAAGGAGGAGGTTATGCATTCAGGCATTTAGTCCTGCCGTTATAGGGCTATAGATGTAATTTTTCCAATACGCAGACGATGTATCAACAATTTGAGCCGTTCTAAACGTAAAATATTGCCAACAGCCAACTAAACCCTAATTAGTCGCAATCTTATTTGACCCTCTAAGCACGCACAACTTTCATGACTAAAACCTGCTTTAAGCTTTAAATATACCTAAGGGCATAAATCGATTCCAGAGCGAATGCCGAAGGACAAAAAATGGAACAGCCCAAACTGGTTTCGCAACTAAATTACATTAATTGAGTGACAGGTTATCTCCATATTTCACGAGAACCGACCCTTGTGGACGGAACGACGAACGAAATACATTTTATTTATGCCATTACTAATGTTTAAAAGTAAACAGTTGGTATATTTCATCACCTCATGATGAATATAGGCATCTCTAGCATCTAGCCTACATGTTCGAACGTGCAACATATCACCGCGTCTTCTCAACGTTATTTTCTACTAGCTGTGCCCCGCGGTTTTACCCGCATAAGTCTCGATCCCGTGGGAATATCGGGATAAAAAGTATCCTATGTCCTTTCCCGGGACTTCAAACTATCTCTATACCAAATTTCATCTAAATCGGTTCAGCGGTTTAGGCGTGAAAAGGTAACATACAGACACACAGACAGACCGACAGACAGACAGAGTTACTTTCGAATTTATAATATTAGTATGGATACAATCATGGGACCTACATTCTACGTCCGTCAACGAAGAAACGGGCTCCTCCAAACGTGGATCGATACTTCGGAGTGAACCCTACTCCCGGACAAAAACACGTCAAGAGTAGGTAAGGACAACTGCCAAATAGTCGTGTTGTCGTTCATTCTTAGTTCGGACCCCATACGGAGTAATAACGCCCGTAAAGGTATGATTCCGATCTCGGCAGCACGCAGCAGTGCTGCCGCAGCACTGCTGGTCCCCATATATTCTCTATAGGAATGTCGCGCAGCATTGCTGCCGTGCTCGGAATGTAATCTCATATAAACCTATAGAAAATGTATGAGGACCAGTAGTGCTGCGACCGCACTGCTGCGTGCTGCCGAGATCGGAATCATACCTTAACGTTGGCCGAAACTACGGATTTCGTGCTTATGGAGTAGACCTCCATGTCCGCAGCAATGCTAGCGCAGCGTCTACGCGACATCAACAAAGTCCGAAGCGAACGCATCCCTATCTTTTGTAAAACCAATAATTATGCACATGACTCAAGTTTGGCTATACATCAAGCTATACATAACCAGCATAAGCTGACTTCTGATTGTACGAAAAACCTATACAATGGGAGGTCAGCGAAAACTGGAAATGTATAGCTTGATGTATAGCCGTGTGTACCAACTTAAAAAAATCAAAACGACAAAGATGATTCAGACGTAAATGATATCAAAGGAGGTAACAATAAAAAGTCGTCAAACAAAGTGTTCGCTGGAGCAAGAATTTACCTACAACCGCCTAAATGTGTCAGCAAACTGGTTATAAATAAATTAAGTGATAAAATTCATTCATTTATCCGTAGTCTATTTTCTAAGTGGGGCTAGCAGTCGTTAGGTGTTTAGGTTTTCCTAATTTATTATATATTCTGTAAAATTCCTTGAGCTAATTTTGAAAATATTTTTTATCTAAAATTATGGATTAATTTTATTTTCATTTTCTTTATTTTAGTGTTGGAATGAACTTTTGTATACTTAACCCGGTCTACAAGTTTGATACCCAAAATACTCTGTTCCATAGCTCTCTGACAAACCTCGAGCGTGGAGCTCCGCCAAATTGTCAAAGACCATGTTTGCAAACAATGTGATTCTTTCAAGCATTTTCTTTACTGACTTAAAAATCAAGGTACTTATTTTAACATACAATGCAAGGCTCTAATTTAGTTTCTTTGGCTCAAAAGAAGGTAAAGCAGAATAAAATAATGTGTCTGTGATTAGCTTGAAGTCATGCCTTTATTATGCAAAGTAAGCAAAACACTTAAATGTAATGTCTGTTGGTGAATCATTGTCAAGATTAATGAAAGTGTATACTATTGCATCATTATGGTCAAAACAAAGAAACCACAAATATAAATTAAACATAAGGAAGAAAATATCTATTATTTACATCCTTTATTTCACTTTAAATTGCATTTTTTAATATTTAATCAAAAATAATTTAAAAGTTATTTTCCATTATTTTTCTGCTCAAAAAATTTTTTTTACTGATAGTGTGGCAGCACTTCTTTAGCTTACGGATACCTAAGGAAATGCTGCCATTAACCATTCGTTTTGGGAGAAACTGCAGTCTATAATTTAGAAAAGGCCTTTCCAGCAATACCTTTTGTTAATAGTAATATTTAATGGGTAGGCAGCACATATAAGACAGCTGTGTTCATGAATCAAACATTAAATAAAGTCTTATCAGATACTACAAACCAGTTATTACTGTAATTCACCTAACACATGACCTCATAAGAGCCACTTAGTATTTAATAGCCTTACTTCTAGATACTTCAGAATCAAACCTTACAATGACGTCAATATTTAAAAGACCATTTCAGATACTATAATCTACATGTTGCTCACATGATCTGACCAAGATTATGTCTGGACTCTTTGACCCCTGAGTTTGTCCTGTTTTGCCATTTCTTTCCAGGGGTAATCAGATAGGCAATATAAATTTTTTTAATGTTTTAAAAGTGATACTGATATCTTATTATAAAAAAAAATTATTAACTAGACTTAAGGTGACTGACCTGAAAATTGCAAAAAACGTAAGAAAAATTGAATTTCGCGGGCTACAACTACCCATTCACCTTAAGTGTCATCCTTAAAAAACATCCCAAATGCACCATGGTTTACAAGAAACTGCAGGGATCATGAATACCTTAACCAATTAAGGGAAAGAGCGAGACAACCCCAACACAAGTATTATTAATTACTTACTGGGGCTGTCTCAATCACATCTGCAAATGTAACTGTTTGAGACCCAATAAACAATTTTTTTTTTTAACCAAAACACTGTGCATCAGGAAGCGAAAATCTGGGCAGAACACTACAGAGCACTCCTTCAGAATCATCCAAATCCTTTGGCGAAAGCGCTCACTAAGCCGAATCATAAAAAGCGGCTGAAAGGGTTAGCTGTGGTGGACCCTGCCAATGCCAACTAGGACATGCTGCCATGAAATATAAGGAGGAAAATTTCACTGGAGAAACCACTCTGCACAGTCCAGAGACCAGATCGCAGAAGAACATAGAAAAAATAAATAAACTGGCAAGTAGTTTAGCGCCACAAAAAAATTACCATAAGGATTTTCAGATAAATTCCTTACCAATTGCTAATTCAACAATTTAACCTACTTCCCATTAATTAAAATATAAAAGTACAGAAAAAAAAAACAAGTTCCTGATAAACAGAATGGAACATTAACATATTATGCATGCATGTTACATATGCAGGTGTAAACCAATGAATAAACATCATACAAATTGCAAACATTATGATAGCAAAGTAATTGATATTCCTAATGTGTTACTTGATCGGTGCCAAACTTTACTCATTACTGAAGCAGTGTGCATCATTTCACTTTTTAGTGAGGACAGGTTGTATTGTATGGAAGGACTGTCAGGAATTTGGACAAAAATTTTGGTAATCTAGTACAACTACACAACTTTTAAATAACATGTTTCTTTCAGTGTTTAGTAGTTTACGCTGTACTCTTTATTTCATTAATTGCTGTATTTTGGACATGTAGAATTAGTATCTCTTCTAAATATACCTGTTTTTGTAAAAAAAAAAACACAAATACTTGACCGCAATCTAAAAAATCAAATGAGAAATAAATTGGCAGCAGCAAACATAAACAAAGATTGCAAGACAAAAAGATTTATAATCACAAAAACAAGGAAAACACTTAAGAAAATCGAAAAGGAGTACAGATGTGTAACAATTTCCTGCAATAAGACCTACTTTAAGAATGAGTTAAAATAGTGCTAGCAATCATAAAAAATAAATTTACTGTTCCCTGGTTTTAAAAACAACAAAGACTGAATGATTCAATTCTGATTTTGCACCAAGTTGAATATAGAACAAGGTGAAAAAGAATTCCACAACAATTTTAACAAAACCTACCTTTATTATTATCAGTGTTGATCATATTCTACATTATTATGTAGGAAAAACAATTGCCTACCAATAAAACAAACAATAACATGTTTATTTTATCAACTGCAGTCCTATATGATAATAAAACAATTGCCTATTAATGTTTGGTTAACACAAGGTGATTACACCTACCACATTAACACACAACCTGTGAATTAATCATTAGGGATAAGTAAACATCAGGCTAAAACCACAACAGGAATCCCCAGAGGACACACAAAGACACCTCTTGTACCATTGTTTACTTGGCAAACATTGAACATTGTAACTTACCAATTGAAATTCTCTCCGTCTGTCATAGGCCCTCTTTATGGCTCTGTCTAACCACAGAGAGTGTATGTGCGGCGCGTAATGCACGAACAGCCGACTGTCCAGCGATGACGTGCTGTTAAAGTGCAGCGCCTGCTGCCCGATGTCCAAATTCCTCGGGTTCTCCCACGGTATGGCGAGCTTATCCCTCGCGTCCACCAACACTTGGATCCCCTTCACTATGTTCTGGTATATCACATGCTGGTACTCTCGCACCAGTTCCGGCTCAAACTTCACTTTGTGTATTATCCTCATCTGTTTCAGGAATGTTGACTTTCCGCTTTCACCCGCGCCGAGCAACAATAGTTTTACCTGTCGTCGCAGTGTCTGTTTCTCCTTCTCTAGTATTCTATCTATTTCCTTGCTCCTGTATCGCTGCTCTATTTCCTCCGGTGACAGTTTTAGGCGCAACCAACACGTAAGAGCCTCCGTACAACAGGTACATGACCACAAATCGTTGGCCATTTTGCATGATTATCAACGCCCATAGAATAGAAAGAAACTGAGCAAAGTATGTTACACTATAGTTATAAGTTCATTCAACACACATTTTCGCAATGGCACAACGTACACACTATTTAACGACAATACATAATAAATTAAAGCATAAATCCGGAATTCAGAAATACACACGCATTCTACCCCTCCCAAACTCATTGAGAAATGAAAAACCACAGATAGCAAAACAGAAACTAGCTGTCAATATCGCATTCTGTTCCACGAAACCAAAATAATTTTAAGTAAGACTCTAAAGAATATGATTAAATACTAAAAAGTATTAAAATACCCGCCCGTACCCATCCTACATCCCAGTTTGAAGCTGTGAAAACATTTTGTAAACATTAAACAAACAATTCCTATTTATTGAGTAGATCACGCTCAAATTCACATTTTGATCGTGATTGTGATGTATGTACTTTTTATAAGTTTCAATTTTGTAGATTTACTATTATCTTTGAAATGACCTTGGGGTTCTGCATATTTTTAAACAAATTATTTCCTGTATTAATTATTTTGCACTATTCGTTTGTATAAAAAATCGACTAAAAGCGGGTTGAGAGTTACTAAAGAGGTATATTCAATAAAAAAGACCAAACTTTTTTCCTTCTCTTTCAGGCGCCAAATAAAATGTTCAAACGTCAACTTAATCCAGCTGTCAAGTTTTGGTTCCGCGTAGTTGTGCACGTGTTTCCTAGCTAATTTTAACCATAAAAAGATACATTTTGGATATAAATAGTACTAGTGGAACTATAGGAACATACAACTTGTGCACTAAGCATCATTTTACGTTCGTAAAGTATACTCTTTACGATGTAAAATTTACGCAAAGCTATGTCCAAAGAAGGTTATAGTCCGGAGAAAAAAGAAGGTGATAACAAAGTGGTATTGGAGAGATTGCAAAATTATCTGAAAGACAAGAGGTCTTCTGAAGTCTCGGACCCGAGTCTCGGGTACAACAAGCCGAGTACCAGTTACGAACAGCCACCGCAAAGCTTGCCGACACTTGAAGACAGTAGCAACATATTGCGTGAAGTTTTGAACCACAAGAAGGCCGAACTGTTACGGCAGCCGGAAATAGTAGAATATCTAAAGTCAATATCGTCAGATCTTAAGAAATAAAGATGGCAGTAACGCCGAAGAGTGTTGCATCGTTGATGCAGAAGACTATTGAGCGGCAGGCCGCCCTGGCGCGTATGAGGCTGCGATTCACGAAGAGCCAAGTAAAGCAAATACTTGTGAATTACGTCAGTAATAAAAGCACTGGACCCTACCACGAGTTGGTGAAGGTTTTGCGAGAGTATCCTTTAAATGAGGATAACTTTAGAATAGTTTTTGATGACAGTCTGTCATGTGTTGTTTTGTTAGGGCGGGACTTGACTCAGTTTGTGGATGTAGTGTGTAATATTGAGTGGATTAGCCGGAGTGAGGAGCTGGTGGAGCTGTACCGCAGGTTTGTGCTGGACCTGGTGACGGCGCACACGTACCACTGCCCCCTCGTCATGTTGCGGCTCGTCACACTGTTCAAAGGTGAGCATTCATAAATATTGCACAATGAAAGTCAACTTGACTTTCTGTGTAATTCATAAAAAAAAATTCAAATCAATAATAATAATTATTGGGATTATCCCAAAAGAAAACAATTACTAATCCATATTACTTTTTTATCTTGTTGATAAACATTATGCAATGATACTGTGAACATTATTTCACAATGTTATTAAATCACATGAAGGAAATGTATTTTTTCTTTTTCAGGCGATGGTGAAAACTGGGAAGATAGTCCACCACCAGAGCTTTTGAATAAATGGTCTCACATACATGATATAATAGGACACATAGTAGCCATAATGCCCATGTAAGTATTCAATGTTTTTTTATTTATTTCACAACACCCCTTAATATAAGGAACCTAGCTTATCCAGCAATTGGGAAGCAAATCTGAGTGAAAAATAACTTGATTATAGTTCACAATAGCTTATAATTACTGATATTTAACTTATGTTTACAATAGCCTTAAAGTAAGTATTAAGAACCTAGATTATCAAGCCTGTGAAAAGCAAATTGAGTAAAAAATAAAGAACATGCTGAAAAAAATTGACATAACAATATTTGTCAACACCGAATATGTAATTTAGATATTTAAAGATCTATTTTATAGCCTGATGTGTTACAAAACATCATCTATGTTGTTGTCAAACATGTTGTTGATGTGTTTACCCCATGTCCCTGACCTACGTAGCATGGTGACATACAGATATGGAGTAAACTGATGGCTTTCAGTGGTTTCAATGTTATCAATGTAGCCTGGGACATTGACTGATATAAAAATAACTTTTACAAGAAAAGTTGAGATCTTCTTTTTGTGTTGATGGTACTCTTCCTGAGATAAATAGGTCATAATATATTCAATTTTATACTGACACTGATATTTGATAATTTTCCATAGCTATGGTTTGATCAAATATTACAAGTAAATGTAATAAGAAAATATTTTACTACAGGTAAATTGTGAAAAATATTGATTACAGGTATATTGCACAAGATATACTTATGCTCTATACCAGCTGGTGCGACATAGTGCATAAGTGTCTTACCTGTGAACTTGTTAGTGTGGCATGAAAAATGTATGTCATGTCATAGTCATGTGCTAGTCTTCACATTGGAACATACATTTTTAAACACAGGAAATGGCAACAAACCTTGTATTAACCTTGATTATCTTTATGGGAAATTGTGCAACAATGCCTAATAATGTGAATTCAATTGTTATGGCAGAATGCTTCCTTCCCTCACAAATCATGCAGGAGGTCAAGCTGTGGCTCAGTATAAAAAATAATTACTTGCCAGATGTGAAGGCAGGGTGCCCCTTTTGCCGGACGGCGCGTATGTGTTCCAGACGCGCCTCAAAGAGATGCATGAGGGAAGGGGCCTGTTAGGGCCGAAGCCTGCCGGGTCAGCGGGATTGTCCGAAAGGCCTAAGGAAGGAACAAGGGTGGGTTTTAGTCAGTAAGAGTCTGACACTCCCTTCCGCTCCACCCAGAGCGGGAGGAGTCATTTGATGGTTTCCCATCCACAAGCAAAAAAAGTGTGCCTCTTTACTGACCTATTTTATGGATTATGTTTCATATTGCATAGTAATCATGGATTAATTTTATCTTAATAGAAGGAATGGTAATGCACTAAGCTTCTCTGAATTCTAGGGGGTGGGTTGGACAGTTTCATGAAAGCAATCACAAGATGTGAAAATGAAACAACGACAAAACATTTTGAAGAAATCAATGCACCTTGAAACAAACTGCATTTGACAAAAACCAAATGCATTGGTAAGAAAGCTTTGTACATTTGGAATTTGTACAAGTTTTGGAAAAAAATATTTTCCTAAAACTTTTTCGATTTTGAATGCATACCAAGATTGGTCTAAACTAGTTTAAGGTCAACTAGACAATATCTTTTGATTGAGCCAATTGACCTACTAGCACGCTTACTGATTATGTACTCATCTATGAACACATAAGAAAGCTGGTAAAATATAATAATGCTTGTAATATATCTCAAAATTACAATGTTTTTTTTTTAATGTTTAAAGGAATTGAAGAAACATTTTTACTCTTCCTACCTTTTGTTCTTTGATGTTCATGAAAAGTAAGTAAGGCCCAATGGTAAACTTATGTACTGTAAAGCTAACAAATAATATTTTTCAGTAAACTTCAGTTATCTTTTAGTGGAGTTTGATGAATGATGTTATTTAGACAGTAGATAGACTGTAATACAGGTTTAGTCCTTACAGTATTTTTGGAGAATTTACTGTTGCAAGTTCTCTCTATTCAAAAGTTCTCTTGAACAAGTGAAATGCTTTTACAGTTGATGTCTTTTCAGGCGGAGGGACCCTGGCATAATGCCAGTCTGGACCTTTCAGACCAAAGGACCCCCTGGCATATTGCCAGTCTGGTTGCCATTGCCATCAATCGAGAAATTATGAATATTTTCATGATGCGTGTATTTTTTAGGTGTTGGGCACCTCCACAGATATAGATACACCTAGATAACGCAAGAGCACCTATTTCGCGTGCCAAAAATCGCACCAGTTTACGATCGAAAATCATAAGCCGCCACTTTCGCGCTCAGTCCTGCGTACTGCTGGCTGGATGAGCGTGAGCGAGAGAGCGCGAGCTTGTGACGTCATAGTAGGTAGTCAAAAAGTAGCACGCTTAGTTTTCATACAGTTCGTGATACTTGCGTTATCTAGGTATATCTATATCTGTGGGCACCTCACTGTAACGTAATACAATTTTCTTTTGCAAAAAATACGACCATTGATGGTCTACATTAGTCCTGGATCGCAAGCACTGGAAATCATGGAGGGAGGAAGTGGGATGGTACAGGCTAACAGTAACCAAGTTTTCATTATCAAATACTAATTTTATTTAGTACTTGCTGCGCCCCGCGGTATGACACGCGTGAATGTCGATCCCGTGGGAATATCGGGATAAAAAGTAGCCTATATGTTAATCCAGGGTGTCAGCTACCTCCATACAAAATTTTATCAAAATTGATCTAGCCGTTTGAGCGTGAAGAAGTAACGGACATATAAACACACTCACAAACTTTCGCTTGTATAATATTATGTGAAAGTTATTGGTTGTGACAGTGAGCAGGTACAGTCGGCATCAAAAGTCGATTAACACTATCATTTTTACGTGTTATTACATTGACAACAACTTTTTCAATGAACTGATTTTTAGCTTTTCACATAATAGACAAGAGTATATATTCTAAAAAAAATTCTTCTGCTGCAATTTTGAACAAATATTTTGCTCAATAACTAAGATTAAAAAAACTGAAGTGTTAATCAACTTTTGATGCAGACCGTACTACAACTCAGATATGAAGCACAAATAGGGAATGCAATCTCGTTCTCGCGAGATCTCGATCTCGCGAGATCTCGGCCCTTTTCTGCGAGATTAATCTCGGCCTAAAAATGGGCGAGATCTCGCGAGATTAGCGAGATTGAACTCGAGCATGAAAACGTCCTATTTGACGCGCAGCAGCACCTTAAATACGTTGTGCTTTCTAAGAAGCTACTTCCAAAACAGTTTGTAAATAATTGTATAGCGAGATGTTGCTAATGTTCCTAATTTGATTGTTTTTATTTGGTTTTCACTTTATATTCTACTAGCTGCGCCCCGCGGTTTCACCCGCATATGTGTCGATCCCGTGGGAATATCGGGATAAAAACTATCCTATGTCCTTCCCCGGGACTCAAACTATCTCTATACCAAATTTCATCCAAATCGGTTCAGTAGTTTAGGCGTGAAGAAAAGACAGACAGACAGACAGAGTTACTTTCGCATTTATAATATTAGTTTGGAAGTTTGGATTTCTCTTTTTAGTTTGGCGAAATGAGCCATTGATTTGATTGATCTCAACTCAAATTCTATTATTTTTGTTAATTAATCTTTTTGACTTCGTAAAAATAAATGTTGATTTCAAAATACCTATGGTTCTTTTTCTTTCAATGTCCCGGGAGTTCTATATCTATTTTATTAGTGAAATTATTTGCAAAAATTGATACTCTTAACTACCAATCTCGCGAGATCTCGAAATTGCCGAGATCTCGCGAGATTGATTTTCATAATCTCGCGAGATCTCGTCCGATCCTCAATCTCGCGAGATTGCATTCCCTAAGCACAAATAAGCTTTAAACCAGAAGTCATTTTTGCTTCAATTTTATTGCAAGAAACTTCCATCTCGTAAATGGGGTTTTAAGGCAAATCAATCCCGTTTGTGTGATTTATGTACTTTGTTAGCCTATATTGTTGTGTCCCCTTTTTCCTTCCAAACCTCCTTGCCTTGTGCAATTTCTTGCATTTATATATAATACTTAAAACAAAATGACATACAAAGATAAAATAGTTCAAACTGATAATGGACAATATTATCACTTGTTATTGATGTTATAAAATGTGCAATTTTATAGGCTTGCAGTTGCAAGTTATCGGGCAAGATAAGGGTTGTGTTATTTTAATGAGGCTAAGCATGTACAAAACGCGGATCGGTTGCAGGTGGGCTATACCCCATAAATCTGTCTTAGGCCGCTATCCCACTGGCGTTTTGCGAGGGTTGACGTCAACGTCGCGTCTGTGCAGCGTCGGCGCCGCGCAGACGCGACGCTGACGTCGCGTCTGCTCGTGACAAGCATTAACGTCCGCTAAACGCGACGTTAACGTCGCGCACATGATACTATTTGAGGCGTACAATCAGAAATATAATGGATTCCGACGAGGAAGCACTACTGTTGGCTTTACTACTTCGACGAAAATTACGTAAAAGAAAATCTCGTCGGTTCAAAGGTAAAACACACTAAGTGACATTTTGACCCAAAATGAGATTTTACTACTTTAGCTTTTGTATAGAAGCAAAAGTAGTAGTAGTTGTGTTTTACCCTTGAACCGACGATCTCATCGTCAATTCTGGGAAAACCCTTTATAGTCCAATCGATCAAAAGAAAGTGAATATTTCGCACTGTACTCTAATTATATTAAAAATAATGAATCGGAATTTTATAAATATTTGCGAATGCCTACGACTACATTTGACGAACTTTTACAAGTGATTCAAAGTGACATACAATATTTAGACACGGCGTGATTGTACCTGTTGCCAACAAACGCGACGTTAACGTTGCGCCGACGCGACGTTGACGTCGCGTTCAGCGGACGTTAATGTTTGTCACGCGACGACGCAACGTCAACGTCGCGTCTGCACAACGTTGACGCTGCGCAGACGTTCGAGGGACGCCGACGCTCGTAAAACGCCATGGTCTAGCTATTGTCAGTTTTTGACAGACTGTATGTCAATTCTGTCAAAATCAAAACCTCTCAATGGTCTCTCCATTGAGAGGTTTTGATTTCGACAGTGCCACATTTATAAATTAGTAGAATTGGTCTGCGATGCGCCTCTCTAGCAGATTTAAGGTAATACCTACCAGGACATAAGGTGCACCATGGGATTAACCTTTTAACCGCCGGACTTTATATGAGTTGTCGTGCCCCCAGCGCCCGACAAAAAAAAAACGAAAAATAAATACCGATGAAACGAGCTGTGATGATGTAATAATAATACAGATTAAACGAGCTGTGTTATTTGGTCGTATATCTTATACGACTCTGGCGGAATGGACACGAAAATATTTGTCGGATTAATCCGACGTAAGCGGTTAAAAGGTTAAGATGGTGGGAGTCTGTGCAACACATACCATAAAATTTATAAGTTATTAACTTATTACTTATATTACACACTAGCTTCTGCCCGCGACTACGTCCGCTTGAAACTTCTTGCCAAGTTCCCCCGACGCATCACATCGCCTGCCCTCGCTATAACTTCGTTTTCGCAGCGTACTTTTATACTTTTCCTATAGCCTTCCTCAAGAAATGGGCTATCAAATGCTAAAAGATTTTCTCAAAACCGACTGGTGTTTCCAGAGATTAGCGCGTTCTAACAAACAAACTCTTCGGCTTTAATATTAGTATAGATATAGAAAATAATAGGATTATTTTTGCCCCAATACAAATGGCATGGCTATAACTCGTCAGCCTTCAAAGCAAGAGTAAACAGACATCTTCTTGGCACGCTCATTCCATCTTAGACCTCATCCATCGCTTTCCATCAGGCAAGATCGAGGTCAAGAGCAAGGGTCTGGTCCTGACCTCTACTTCTTTCACAATAAAAAAAAATAATAAAAAGCTTTGCTAACAGAATATATCCAAATCCAATGAAGGTTTTACCTATTAGGTAAACTAAAAAGAATCTAAATTAAATACCTGTGAAGAAAGTTTTGTACTTTCTTTACAGGTATTTCATCAAATGATAAGCCATTCGCAATTTTGATTCCAAAAGTGTAAACAAATATGTGTTTTTGGAAAAATAACTGTAACCACACATAAAGTTTAGTTTGCGCTACAACTGCAAACATTTTTATGACTTTTTCAATAGTTCTAGAGATTCTGAAATCACGAAGAATCACGAAGTTGATTTCAGAAAGTTATATAGGTATATAAAGTTGATATTTATTTATGTGGAATGTAAAATCCATTGGAAACAAGATTTTAAATAAGGAATATGTATTTCTTGTTCACAGGACCAGTGATCTACTAATGCACATTGTGATAGAACAGTTCCCGTACTACAAAGCTGGATGCTACGTGAACAGGGCTTACATATACAATTTAATATGGATGAGCAAGTACATCCCATCCCTTCGAGAACAAATTATGATGGCTGTTATTAATAAGTAAGTATTATTTATGCAGTGGCGTGCATTGCATATAGGCATATAAGCAGTGCCTACCTCGATATATCAACATAAGCCTGTCAATTACATTTTAGTGTGTGTGCGCCCCCACAATTAAGAAACTCAATAAATTATTTTCCTTTTTAACTTACTTCCTGCGGGGGGTTCCCCGACCACACTTTTTTTTTCTGATTAGTGACCGCGTCTGCCTAGACTATACCCGGCCTAGTGCCTACCTATTCTGAAAACCAATGCACGCCACTGTATTTATGAGCTTTCAAAACAAACAAAACTTTTCTTGGAATCATCATCATCGTTCAAGGAAATGTCTTGTCTTCAATGTCAACTGATTTATTTAGTTTGTCCACTTCCCACGTGTCGTCAATGTCAACTGATTTGTTTATTTTGTCCACTTCCCATGTGTCGTCAATGTCAACTGATTTGTTTATTTTGTCCACTTCCCATGTGTCGTCAATGTCAACTGATTTGTTTATTTTGTCCACTTCCCATGTGTCGTCTATGTCAACTGATTTATTTAGTTTTTCCACTTCCCATGTGTTGTCAATGTCAACTGGTTTATTTAGTTTGTCCACTTCCCACGTGACATCGATGTCAACTGATTTATTTAGTTTGTTCACTTCCCCTGTGTCGTCAATGTCAACTGATTTGTTTATTTTGTCCACTTCCCATGTGTCATCAATGTCAACTGATTTATTTAGTTTGTCCACTTCCCACGTGTCGTCAAAGTCAACTGATTTATTTAGTTTGTCCACTTCCCACGTGTCGTCGGAACTGTAAATAAATACTTAGTACATCAAATGTCGTCAAATACTTTAATTTCTATAAAAACAAAAAAATTCATTTCCAGAATGATACTCATGGACGTAAATATAGTAGAAAGTGAAAAGAATAAACCTCAATCGGACACAATGTTCGACATGGAAATGGACGACCGGGACGAAGTCTCTGAAACCCTGGACTATTGCATGCTGGAAGTTCTGAAGTGGCTGGAGGATGAGAGGGACCCCACCATGAACATACTTTGCAATGTGTTCGACAGGATTATACTACCTACTTATGGGACTAGGTGAGTGATATAACTTTTGGTGTTTTCAGCATAAAATATGGTTCAAATTACTTTAAAAAAAGGTCATCGCGACTTTATTCCCAGAAGAGTTACGCAGCGGTGTACCTATAGTACACCCACATTTCGCCAGTTATGTTTACATATGTCCCATCACCCATGTAACAGGGGGTGATTTAAAAAAATATGTTTCAAAAAACATGTTTTTTTTGTTGCATTGCCAGTTTAAAAACCGATCCAAGGTAGATCAGCTAAAGCACCTGACATGATTATAGTTATACAATTTGATAAGGTGTTAACATTGTTTACAACTTAACTCACACATGTATTTCGGGACAGCACGACTATTTATATATACTCAAACGTAGCCTATAGCTAGGTTGTAAGAGAAACATAGTAAAAAACCATCTTTGACTTTATATGAGGCTATATTTCTAGAGGGAGAGGTAGGCTGGTTGGAATAACCAACTACGGCCACCATGGCCCACATACAAGAGTCCACTTGAAGGACTAAGTGCGAAAACCAAACCCAATAGCATAGAACATAGAAGCTATATTTGTCATTAATCCAGTTTTTTTCTTATTACAGGCATGTCCAATTCCTCCTCCTATACACGATATCGATAAACCAGCAGTGCGCTGACCGTGTCTTAGACAGCCTATGGATAGTAGCAGCAGGCCTACAAGGCTTAGGACCTGGAGCCCTAACCACACGCCGAACAGCGGCCAGCCACTTAGCAGGCCTCCTCGCCCGATGCGTTCGAGTACCTAACACAAGGCTGATAAAGTACTTGAAGAACATGGCGGAGTGGTGTCATTCCTATATCTCGGCGACACAGGAGTCCACGACGGCGAGCGATAATCTGAAAGCCCATGGAGCGTTTCATGCGATCTGCCATGCCGTTTTCTACCTTGTTGCTTTTAAGCATCATTTGCTGTTTATGAATAAAGAAAGTGAGTATTGTTTTTGTTCTTAACATCCATTTTACATTGCAATTGATTGTCTTGTAACTTATGATTTTCTTCCCTTATGAAAACTTGTTTTATCACCACCATTGCAATCCCGTTACACTAATGATTTTCTGATTCAAGGCCATTATTTATTTGATAATTAAATGGCTCTGAGTGGCAACTTAATATTAAATGGCACTGAGTGGTACCTGCAATGTTAAACTGCAGGGCTGTCCTGACAATAAACGTCTAGTACGAAAAAAATACAATTTGATAGTCATCAATCAATCATCTTACTCCTTTTTTAAAACTATCCTTACCTTTGTTTTCAGACGTAAACTTCGTAGAATCCCTGAACTTACCTCGACTAGTGACGTGCGCACTAAATCCCCTCCGGACTTGCCCACCGCAAGTCACGCGAGCATTCTCCTCAATAACGCGGTCACACCAAGTTGTTTACTGCCAAGGAATCATCGAGAAGAACGCGAGGCATACGCTGCAGTCTACTGCTGTGCAGCAGTACGATGAGTGGTTCCCGTATGACCCTTATAATTTACCTATGTAAGTTCTTTTCGATTTATGTTTTACAAGCAACCCGCTTTCTTTACAAGCCCTGCTTTGAATGGGTGTGATCTACTGATGTGATAATATGTCAAAACATCGTGATTACTTTAACTAAGTTCAATATTAATGTATAATACACATAAACTTTCTGGAACAAATGCTTTAAATGATAGTGAAAACCGCATCAAAATCCATGGTGTATTTAAGAACTAAGCAGTAAAACAAACCAATATAAAAATTTACTTTATTTTTATCATTTAGAGATGTAAATAAGATTACTTGTACAGAGAACCTTGTGAAAAACAAGAATTTCCATATTTCCTATGTAGAAGAATGGCTGAGAACCTCTCGAACTAGTATTTTTCAAATATTCAAAATTTTTTTTTCAGTTCCGGTAAAGTAATATGGCCACTGTGCATAGACTACAAAGACTGGCAGAAGCATGGCGGTGACGAAACCCAGTACTCATCTATGAAGAGAAAACTAGAAGAAGACGACGATTACTTAGTGATGGCCAGTCCCACGCAGCGCCTAGCCTCCTCACTGTCAAATGGCATCTCCCCCGGTTTTAGAACCAGTGAAAATATATTTATATAACCGTTATTAGTGAATAGGAAAAATATATTACTCCTCTATGGGCCCGTTCATATGTACCACAACCACACCACAGCACATCGCAGCGACAAAAGGACATGAGTTACCTTGGGTAACCTGGAAGTCTTTAAACACACTCCGGACCCAGGTTGGCCGAAGCAAGGAAAACCTGTTCAGGTGGAGATTCATGGACGACTCCGCCTTGGAGTGTAAATGTGGTGCTGTTCCACAAACGATAGGACACTTAATATCGTGCCCTGCGTGTCTTGTCAGCTGCACGTTACAGGAACTGGTGATGGCGCCAAGCAAGTAGCCGAATTCTGGGCCGAGTCCATTTAGATTGCTATCGACACCCTAAGAAGAAGAAGAATATGGGCAAGTAGTCGTTACGTGTGAATGATGTCACTGCAAATTCTTGTAGTTGTATTGTCGATGTGGTTACATTGTGGCTAGTGTTTGCAGACAGACAGATCGTTGTGTTTGCGACGTGGCCGGCCGGTCGTGCACGGTCTTGCTGGTGGTTGCGTTGTGGTTACGACATGGCCTTGATGTGGTCGATATCGCCCACACGGTTGGTTTTGACGGTCAAATGTGGTCTGTGTGAAATTCATATTCATACAGATTAGCGCCCGTCCACGTGTTGTCGTTCTGGTACAGTCACGAGCACCAATATGTCAACACTTGGCAATTTTCAATTGCGATTTTTTCGTGAAATAACGAATGCAACGTTGAAATACGACACTTAACATAAACCTATGGATTCGAAAATACTATTCGTAATAACATAAAATTTCATTCAAAAATAAAGGAGAGAATCGCCTTTGAATAAAGCCAAGTGTATACATACTTTTAGACGTGACTGTACATGTGATCGGGCCCTACCAGTTACTAGTCGTTAATAACGAATTTCTGATTTTATTTTTAATTTGTAACTCTTATGTAGTTGATAAAGTTGTTACATAGTTATATGCTCAGTGTTTCAGATAAATTATTTACTTTACTTTTTTTTCCATACACCTTGTGGCAAATCGCTTACCTATATAAGAAACATTCTAAAATGTGTTATGTGTATGACTCATTTCACTCATCCTTTGAGAAGTGAGTTGTTGATTTAATGTTGTTATTAATGCACAAATCCTCCTAATTATTATTATCCAATAAATAAGTAGTAACTTTTCAAACATCCCATCGTATACCAGTTTTTACCTTAAAACATGTTCCGTTTTAAAAGATTAAATTAAAACCTCCTGTAGTGAATACAAATAGATTATATATTATTTTGATAACTAGTACAATTTGATTATAATGTATATTTTTTACTTAGTTTAAGCGACTGATGTACATTTTTTTGCAATGCATTAATAAGCTTACTACATAATAAAATTTATTTATTGAATTTCTTCTATTTTATTAAACACTAGCTGCGCCCCGCGGTTTCACCCGCATAAGTGCCGATCCCGTAGGAATATCGGGATAAAAAGTAGCATATATGTTAATCCAAGGTGTCAGCTACCTACATACAAAATTTTATCAAAATTGGTCCAGCCGTTTGAGCGTGAAGAAGTAACAAACATATAAACACACACACACACAAACTTTCGCCTTTATAATATTAGTGTGATTCCGCCCATGACTTCCGTCTGCGTGGACTTCAAAATTGGGTCCAGAGAGAAATGCAAGCCTAGCCCAGCTCAGCATCTCTCATCCTACTTGTATGTATTAATCCAGGTTAAATAAACTTTATCTACTCATGTGTTATAAACTGTCTGTGGTAGTAGGATTTTCCACCGACACAAAACTTCCATATTAATTTTGGGGAACTAAAAAAAAAAGAAATGTCAATGTGTTAAAAGCTAAATTTAATCACAACAACCTGCACACAAATCACAAGGTAACCGTAAATATTTTGAACTATGAGTATTATTAATAAGTTTGCTTGATATTGTGTACTTAAAAGCGATTCGTTGATTACATTCATAGATTTAACAAACACAGTTGAACACACTGATGGTACAAGGCTTAAAACTATCTGTATACAAGACAATGTCAAAAGCTAATTTTTTTAATCACAAAAATACAATAAGTAATTCCTTTCTAATATTAACAGCAGCCTAATTGCGTAACACACCCAATCACAATCCTAGTGATTTTGAAGGATATTGCTAATCCATTGCTTCATATGTTCGAAAAACTTGTCTGCTCAATAACGTGAATAACGCAATGAATGTTGTTGAAATGTCAAATGAAACCCATTGCTACTGATAGTGTGTTACGCAATTACCCAGCTGATTGACAAATTCTCAATAAACTATCGACATTTCTATCTCTCGACACTATTGTGACAACATTTCACGTCATAACTTAAAAACTAACATTCAATTATCATAATATGTACTTATAATAAATCACATTTAACGTTTTACCGTTGAAACTAGCATTATTTGCAAAAAAAACAACACTATACTAATATTATGTGACGCTACTGTGATACTCTCCATTTCTTCGTCAAATTTTTCATATAAGTTAGCAGAAAGTTGATAATGAATTAGTTACTAGATAAATATTGTACGTACAGACGCCAGCACTAGTGTTGCCTTACTATCGACTGCCTATCGATAGGTTGTCAATACTATCGTGACCTCGAAAAATAGTCAGAATATCGATAGCCCTATTGATACCACTGAAATTTTACAATACTATCGATACTATCAATAGTATCTATCCAAGAAATTGAGCAATACTGTTGATAAAGTGAAATACTATCGATTGTATCGATACTATTGGGTATAGATACTATCGATAGTATAGATACTATCGATAGTATCGATACTATCACTATTATGGCGTATTTTACTGCAATCTCAAATCTGTAAATCAAATAATCAAATGTGGAGTCTGTACGTTATGTAGAAGCTAAATTTTTAATTGATCAACAAAAAAAAAGTTAACAAATTGATAAAAAGTTAAATACCCTTGTTCAAAAATTGATTCATTACATATTTTAAAAATATCTAGATATAAATATTTTATACAATAATAAAGTTAATAATTAATATCAGAATTTAACATAATATCACTCCTGTTTTCCCTAAAGGCTTACCCAAATTTTGCCAGTTATGTTCGTGTTATATCAGATTTTTCCTGTTATAATGTTTTCAATCAAACAACTAAAAAAAACAACATAATTTTAAATTGAGACCCTAAAATAAGCAAAAGCTTGAGATTACCGTGACCTTACATCTAAACTTCACAGTAGCGCCCTGCTTGCTCATTAATAAATAATTAAGGCATTTGAACATTAAACTAATAACATTCTATCTCTTCTTATGGTATGGATGCCGTCTTCTGAAAGACGAAACAGACTTGTTCTGAGGTTGATATTGCTTCGTTTGATACTGCGTAATGATCGGAGTCTCGTTCGCAGCTAATTTGTTGATGACAAAGTCATCTCCTGCCTTCATGTTTTCCATCATTTTGAGTTTAGCTTCGATGGACTGGATGGCCGTCTTTTTGCTTAGCTTCAGTTCTGGTTTTGCTCCTGCTAGAACTGCTATACCTAGCTCAGGTTTAGGTTTCTCTTGTTCATCCTGTAAACAGAAATGCTCCGGTAAATATAGGTATAAAAATAACTCTGTGGCCTGCGTGAGCGACGAATACGACGCGACGCGACGCTGCGAACGCGACGTACGCGATCAACTCAACGGCATACCCTGCTTGCGGCCTATATGACAGTCTGCGGGGAGACGCGACGTAACGCGTACTTGTTTTGAGGGCGATCAGACGCGACACCACGAACTACCTATGAACTTTCGAACAAAATTGTACTGTACTTCTCAATGATTCGAGAAGTAGTGACCAAAATCACGTAGGACATTTGTCGCGTGTAGCATCGCGTCGCATTACGTCGCGTCGCGTCGCGTCGTGTTGCGTCGCGTCGCGTCGTATTCGTCGCTCACGCAGGACACCGCGTAACAAAAAAAGAGTGAATTTTAAATTTTTTTAGGCCTTAGAAATGAAAGATGTCAATAAGGGCCAAATGTTCCCTAAAAGATCTTGTTTTCTTTAAGAACACAGCAATTATGATTGAGATTGCTGTGTTATAAACAGAGGTCGGAGTAGGTAGATTGATTTTATATACTTGCGTCAAGATATTATAATATGGACATGCCATTTTATCCATAATGTGCGGGAAGTACCGGAAAAAGTTCCGGGATTGGAATTATGGAATAAAATAAATTAAAAAACAAGAGCGTGTCGGGCCACGCTCAGTGTAGGGTTCCGTAGTTTCCCGTCCGTCACAATAAGTGTTCCCACGTACAATTCGATAATACCCGACCCAATTTAATAAGTACCTACAGCGCCATCTCTCGGGGAATTGGGTTACTAATTAGTACATAGACGTGCCAGAAGTTTTCGGTGGTAATTTTGGATTGCGAGAACCAATTTTAATCATTCTTTTTTTGTTTGAAAAAAGATACGTTCAGGATAATAATAAAATATGTAAACGAAGTTAAAAAAAAATGCTTGCATATACGATTATACTACAAACTTAGCCCAGAAATGATTTTGTACAACTTTTGTCTTTTTTGTTCAAAAACTGTTGCTTCTATCAAGTTCAAAATAATTTTCCTAGAAAGTCCTTATAAAGTTCTACTTTTCAGATTTTTTTCATATTTTCTAAACTTATGGTTCAAAAGTTAGAGGGGGGGGGGGCATTGTTTTTTACTTTTGGAGCGATTATTTCCGAAATTATTGACATTATCAAAAAATGATTTTAGTAAACCCATATTCATTTTTAAATACCTTTCCAACAATATATCACACGTTAGGGTTGAAATTAAAAAAAAAATCACTTCCCACTTTACATATAGGGGGGCTACCCTAATAAAACATTTTTTTTCCAATTTTTATTTTACCACTGTCGGCGTGATTGATATACATATTGGTACCAAATTTCAGCTTTCTAGTGCTAACGGTCACAGAGATTAAGCGAGGACGGACAGACGGATGGACGGACGGACAGACAGACATGGCGAAACTATAAGGGTTCCTAGTTGACTACGGAACCCTAAAAACGTACAGATAGGCTAACAAAATCGTTTATTATATGAACACCCAATGAGTCATACAGGATACTTGCTTCTGATTGGTCGTTGCGTGCGGTCAATGTGTTGTGAACATAGATGAACATGAGATAAAGAAACAAAAGGTCCTGTCTAAGTTTTGTCTCATACTGTCAAGCGTCATTTCTAATTCAACAGTAAGGGACAAAATACGGTGTAACCATTCCAAGGTATTTTTGTATAAAATAAAATACTGATTTCTTTCACCATTAGCTAACACTGGCAGCGTAGATTGATATTATTATCACAAATTCATGCTAATTTCAAAATTCCGGAACAAATATCACAATAAATATGAAGTTTCGGTATTTTGGAGGCATATCCATATTATCCTCTACGTTTGACGTCAACGACCTTAAATCAATCTATCTACCCCAACCTCTGGTTATAAATAATAAAATACATATAATTCATCACCAACTCACAGTGTTTTTAGCAAATTTCACGCTCATCCTTTTTGTTCCAAGCATCTGGCCATTCAAAGAGTTCATGGCTTTGATAGCATCCTGTCTCAGCTTATACGTGACAAAGGCAAAGCCCCGTGGCTGTCCTGCGTTGGGACCACTTCGATGAAACAGCATATCAAACTTCTCGATGTTTCCATACACACGGACCATTTTCAGTAGTTGATACCGGTAATGAGAAAAGGTAATTTGTTAGTAACAATGTTCTATTATAGTAATAAGTTAAAAAAACAGAAACTCAACTTTTAATTTTATTTGTCTAGGATTCTTTAACATATTTCTTAAAAGCATATATTATTGATACAAAGAAAGTACTAATAGTAATAGATAAGGTTTTTACTAAAATACTATAGGTACAGTTTTTCTTGTAATATTTTTTTAATAAAACTATATAGATTTTCATAAGTATTTAAAATTTAAATGAAATAATATTACAATACATATTTTATACTTAACATAAAACAGCAACTTTTGTCTACATGGAGACTTATTGATGACTTAAATTTATGATTTTGAAAACTTTAAAGTACAAGGAATGATAGGTTTAAAAGATAAAATAACCATACTCATTAACTCTGGTGTCAAGATTCCCGATCCAGATCCTCTTGTCGGACACTTCTCCGTGCTGAAAAGGCTCCAAGTGCAGAGGCACCTGAAAAGGAGGTCAAGTATTGATCGATTATATTTATAACAACACAGAACATATTACAACCATTTGCAGCATACTGCATAGATGTTTAGAATGGTGCAAAAATGAGACATAAACGAGGAATGCGCTGAATGTATTAATAAAAAAATAGTCTACATACCGTAGCGTCCTCCATGGTTATTGTTCTCGAAAACGCAGACGTCAACACATAAAACTAATTTTGTATGTACACGAAGGATCTTATCATTATAAATTAACCATTGTTTGTATAACAAAACACAATCAGAAAAAATTAACTCAGTATTTGCATCGAAATGCTATCAGTCAGATTATTCTAAAATTCAGAAGAAAAGAAGAAACGTCGAACTGACAGATGCGGGAATGAATGATATTATTTATTGATCAGCATGTAAATAATTTATTGTCTTTGATCAGCATAGACAAGGCTATACACGATGAACGAATGAAGAGGGCAGTATTTCCCGAGTTTGTTATGGGTTCCGTAGTAATTTAAAATATAAACACACACACTCAAAAACTTTCGCCTTAATAATATTAGTGTGATAGTGTGATCTACTCAGTTCCGTGATGTCAAGGGCTATAACTTTTAAATACTAACTTATGAAAAGTACGGTTATTACCTATATCCTTGTTGATGATGGTCATATTTTGCACACACAATATATATACACACACATATTTTGCATGGTCACATTTTACTATTGGGCAATAAGAAAGACTGACAATCCATCGGCTCGAAAGCACATGTATGTACTTGACGGTTGACTACTACATGCGTGCTACCAGGCGAAGCCTGCTCAGACTACTTGCTTACCCTTTCACAGGGCTTTCATCCTATACCAGCCCAACTGACATAGTGTGCTTTTTTATCAATAACTTTATTGAGAGCTCTCTGAATGCCGATATATTTACGATAATAATATTTGTGTAGGTATTAGAAAGATCTCATGTTGTTTTTATTGTAAATAAAACACATGATTTTTTTGTCAGTCATAGCATATTAAGCGATTTGGTGTTTGTGTATACACGGCGACACATCAAGCTATACACTTCCAGTTTTAGCTGACCTCGCGTTTATTCTCGCATCAGAAGTCCGCTTATGGTTATCTTGAAGCCGTGCGTACTGTAAGCTTATTTTTTATTTTAAATAAATAAAATAGATAGTGAGTTAAAACCAGGTGCATTGTAAGTTTGTAATGTTATTGTAAAATGTAAAAAAATAAATAATTAAGTTATGATTAGTTATGATGAAAACTACATAAATGTACTACTGCTATAACTTTACGCTTTCCTGTGCGGGATAGGCGGAAAGGATCAAGTGGCACATAGGTAATGTGGAGTATTTTTGGATCCCATATTAAAAAAAAAAATTTTTTTTTAAATAATTGCAATTTTTTTAGTTAATAAACTCAATAGGTTGTGGAAAAAAATCCGTTTTTGTTTTTTCGAAAAATACTACGAAAAAAAATCTACAAACTAATTTATGCGGTCAGTAAAAATAATACTGTGCATGCGTAAATATTCACCCCTATTGCGATCCCTTCACAGTTTCACACGACACACACCTGCCCCCTTATTCACAAACACTCGATATGCTTCCGTATCGTATCGACTATCGAACATTAATCATTGCTATCGTAGGAGTCTTCTAAACGCTGTTCACAAGTCGACGAAATCGACGAATCGTCGAAATCGACGCCAGCTATTCTTCCAACAGCTATTTGCTGTTGAGGGCAAGTCAAATCAGGTTATCGAAATGTCAGGTTTTCGAAACGATAGCCTGTCGTATGGTTGTGAATCAGGGCTCAGACCGGTTTAACTAAAAAGACGCTGGATCAAAGCTATTGATAAATAGTATTTTAAAAACAAAATTGACAGTCCGCGACTTGTCGATGCCGTTTGAACTTGTTTGAACCTGATTGATGCAAAATAATGTCATTGGGAGAATAACAAGTAAACAATAAACGTGCTTTTTTCGAGAATAAATACTTAAAAACATTACATACTCTTACATTATGACAATCTGTGTTTACTTCTCTTAAACTATGAAGACAATAAATAGAAAGATCCCAGGTATATTGCCACCCCGGCCAAAAACCGAAGTCGACGGGAAGATCACTGATTTGTCATCAAAGAACACTGCAGAACTTTGTGAATTACGAGATAGGCAACTGAAACTCTTGAATAATAAATCTTTTATATCCAAGCTACCTGATAAGGGTGCGAAGATCCAAGCTTTTCATGATAAAATCGTGAGTGAATTGAAGGCTAAGCAAGATGAGGATCAGGCATGTCGTATGTTGGATGACTTAAAACTTAGTAGTGTAGACAAAAATGTTGTGCAACAAGTCGAATGGGTTGGCAAGATACAAGGTAAAAATGACTCATATCTTGACTCTGATGATGACAGTGAACCAGAAGATGTATTACATATCCTTAGTCAAACAACAGCCATGGAGAAACAAGTGAAAGTATTATCCCCGGAAACACCACTTGTAACCACTGAAGATTTGTTAAAAATTGGTGAGTTACCCCATGTAAAGTACATAATAGATAAAACGGAGGTCAAACCTAAGTCTATATCTTCGAGGAACTTCAAACCGTATCAGACTACAACATCTAATGCCCATAATCCAGAGAAAGAGGTATTGAGGAAAAAGCACAAGCATTGGGAGGTGACAGCTGCAACACCTCCACCGAGTGTCTATGGTGCAGCCAAAGTTTTGTCTATAGATGAATCTTTGAAACTTCAAAAAGAACATCACACACATTTAAAGGAAGTAGAGGCGCATCATGCAGCTGAGAAGTTGCTGGCTCGTGCAGGAATCAAGATGGCGGAAATGCCGGCAGATAGAAGTAATTTTGTAAAATATAGAGAAGGAGATAGTGATGAATCTGATGTATCAGACCCTGAAGGTAGTGATAAAGAGGTACATGACACAGAGCCTGAAAGGGACGGAGCGTTTATCACTGTCATTAAAACTGAGTATTGATTTCATACATGGTTTTTAGAAATGCATTCTTGTGAAAAATCAAATCAAAGGTGACTCTTGATCAAGCCTTGAGATATCCGTGATCCATCTCAAAGCATATAGTGATATTTAATGTTGTATTGAATTTATGTAAGGCTAATATTTTATACTTACTAAGAGAATAAATTATTTTGGTCATAGAACTTTTTTTATTTAAATTATAAGAAGCTTTCCTGTTTCAGTTGCTAAAGTTACCAACCCGCGTTTCATATGTACACAGACTTGCTTCTCCAGATTATTAGTCTTTGCTTAAGGGCCTGTGCACACCACGTTTTTTAAACGCGCCGTCGTCGCGCGCTTGTAGCGATACAGACGCGATACGCACGCGAGTCAGACGCAGCCTGTAGACCTTCTGTAGGATAAAAGCGCGCCGTCGACGCACGTTTTTAAAACACGCGTCAACGGCGCGTTTGAAAACGTGGTGTGCACAGGCTCTTAGAGTTCTAGAAGAGTGATCTTTATCTTTTTACTAGCTGCTGCGCCCCGTGGTTTCACCCGTGTAAGTTTCGATCCCGTAGGAATTTCGGGATAAATCTGTGCCTTTCATCCAAATCCGTTCAGTAGATCCTGAGGGTCGTAGCGTGATGTTAGTGCGTACAACCTTCCTCAAGGAATAATCAAATCCGACTGGTACTTCCAGAGACGCGTTCAAACAAACACTCTTCAGCTTTATTTACATCTTAGATAGATGAATCCGATCGTAAACAAAACACATGCGGTATCAAACCTCTACTACGCACAAACGACTCCCTACCACGAAACGGGCTTTCAATTTCGATTCGGAGCCCGCGATTCGAAACGCTAGAGCTAGCTACCTCAAAGAGTCGCTCACTCGCATCTCACTCGTTCGCGCGCGCTCGCGATTGTTGCACGTATTTACTCTATATTTTTTTATCAATCGCGATTCGCGATATAATAAGTACATCGAAAAGTATCGATAGTAAACTCGTAGCAGTTTGTGAAAATGGCACCTTCTTCTAATGCTGTTGTTGGAATTGACGATGATCAGCGTTTTGCTTTGATGAAGGTATGTTCTATGAAAAAGGCTTTGTTTTTATTTATCAAAGAATCTGTGTTTAGTGTTTCCGCGGTTAATGCTATATAAATCGCGTTTAGTGTTGGAAGGTAACAATTTTGTTTATATACGTAGTGTTCTAAATTCTTTGTCAGCAACTTAAGCTGGAATCGGTATCAGTAGGTTACAAAAGTGGTCTTAGTTACTCTACGGCATTATTGCTCCCGCTTATTTATATTCATTTCATACACTGAGGTAATATTATGTACTACGTACGTTCCTACGTATTACCTCAGTGATTTCATAAAATTATTCCCCAACTTTGGCAAAAAACATTAACTGATTTAACAAGGTCGTATTTTAATTTTGGAGATACTTCCCTAATTAAAAACAGTTCTATTAGACTATTAAAATAGTCTAATTAAAGTGGTCTAAGGCTAAGTTATAAAACAAAACAAAGTCGTTTTACATTGCAAATTCTATGACGCTCAAGGTTGGCTTGAAGTTAAGTAAGGCATGCATGCCTAAGCATAAAAACAGAAATCTCTCTCATACTAACTACAATCATGTTTGTAAACTAGTTTCTAAAAGGCCTATTTGTAGACGAAAGCGCAAGCGCAGCTTCTATCGGTTCATCGATCTCTTGCAATAAACGATAGGCCGCAGATAACGAAACACCTATCTAGGTACATTTATTCACAAAAATCCTGATAACATAAAGCGATTTGGAGATAAAACTGTTATGGAAACAAAGTCTTTAATTAATTAGGAAGATAGGGTAGATAAATACCTCGTCACGTAGCTACTTACCAATGTATAGGTATTTAATCAGCGATAATTAGGTGCAATTATAATATTTTTTCCGTGTACCTAGGCATTATCCTAATTTTACTCACTGTATGTACCTATCTAAGGTGGGTGTAGGTGCTTACATTGTTATCTACTCATTGGTTTTCGTCTAACTGCATTTACCTACTACTTATTGCATGATCGGACATTAGGTATAAAAAAAGAAAGAAAAAGTATTTATTGTGACTCGTACAGAAAGATTACCTACAAACTAAACTAAACTAGCACAGTCACAAATAAAAAAACTAAATTATGTAAGTAAATAAAAAAGTAACAAAAAGAAACAGAAAGTCCTATACGAGGCCAACCAAAATGCTCCTATCTTGCCCGGGCCACACCAACGGGAAACGCCAGTAATTATCGCGATAAGTTCTTGTCATCGCGATAATTATCGGCGTTTCCCGTTGGTGTGGCCCCGGCATCTCAGGATGATGCTGCGAAGATTAAAAAATATGTAAATTATAACTGACTGAACTATGCGCAATTCCAGTATTATGAAAACTATAATTTATATTGTATAACATCTCTGTGTAGGGTGCCTTATACAAGCGCTACATTAAGAAGGTGTCCGTGTTAGATACCTACGTATCTAACAAAGAGTTTTATCTTTGGTATCTAACAATAAGAACAAGATAATTAGGTAGGTAAAGGTATTAGGGGGTTTCCGGGGTTTACGTAGGTTATAATGAAGAAACAGACATCTAGCACCTAACACCCTTATCTATTGCCCAACACACTGTAAATCAGAATCTGAACCATTTTGAAGGATATTACTAATCCATTGCTTCATATTATGTTCGAAAAATCTGTCTGCTCAACAACGTAAATAACGCAATGAATGTTGTTGAACTGTCAAAATGAAAGCCATTCCTGCTGTTAGTGTGTTACGCAATTACCCCGCTATTTATTTCAATTAAACCATTTACAGGCACTTTGGAATTGTCTAATAGAGTCGGTTAGTCAAACATCTTTTTAACATAGGCGCCACGGACAGCCCCCTTTGCAGGGGCTGCCTTGACGCCCAGGAATCAGCCGCCCACGTCATCCTGGAATGCGAGGCTCTGGCTTTTCAACGTGAAGAAATCCTCGGAACAGTGAGGTCGCTCCGTGAAGCCTGCGAAGCTCCCAGGAAGCCTCTGTGCTTCTGGATGGAGCTAGGCTGGCTTTGTTAGCCAGAATCCTCACGCACAACGGACCAAATGGGAGTCTTAAGTGCGGTAAAGGGAGCCCCATCATCATCATCATAGAGTCGGTTAGTTAGCCAGAAAGTTGAAGCTAGTTGCCCATTCCAAAACGTAGCATAGCATCCCTCCGATGCTAATCTATATAAATAAAAACAAAAGGCCTGACTGACTGACTGACTGACTCATCAACGCCCAGCCCAAACCTTTAGACCTAGAAAGCTGAAATTTTACACAATGGTTCCCTTTATAATGTAGACAAGGAATAAGAAAGGATTTTTCGAAATTCAACCCCTAAGGGAGTTAAATAGGGGATGAAAGTTTGTATGAAAGTCCGTCAGTTTTAAAGTTAGGATCTTCAAATTTTGTGTTTAGGCTGACGATTGAAAATTAATTTATACGTGTCTCAGCGTTTTTGATAATTCCACCCCCAAAGTGTTAAAAAGGGGGATGAAGTTGTGTATGAAAGTCCGTCTGTTTAAAAGTTAGGATCTTAAAATTTTGTGTTTAGGCTGAAGATTGAAAATTAATTTATACGTGTCTCAGCGTTTTTGCTAATTCTACCCCCAAGGGGTTAAAAAGGGGGATGAAGTTGTGTATGAAAG
Source organism: Amphipoea lucens (assembly GCA_947508005.1). Classification (NCBI taxonomy): domain Eukaryota; kingdom Metazoa; phylum Arthropoda; class Insecta; order Lepidoptera; family Noctuidae; genus Amphipoea; species Amphipoea lucens. The sequence goes on from OX382367.1 coordinate 18,593,366, forward strand.
TCCGTCAGTTTAAAAGTTAGGATCTTCAAAGAAGAAGGGTCACGTCCCATAGAAAATTTACCCAGGCCCGACACAAAAGGAACGCATCTCAGTTATTTTGTTATATTAAATATAACAGAAATAAATTAACACTATTCTGAATATCAGTGGCTATCACCCATATATTGCCATTTGATTTTGGTAAGGCAAAATATTTTAAAATATTTTTTTTTTAATGAATAGCAATTATATCCATTTAAAATGACGCCAATTTAGATAAAAATACAAAAATAGACAGCTGGAGGCTTAATTTATTGAGGCATCCACACGCAAGCCCGGTTAAGCAGACAATAACCTCAAAGTTAAACTGCGAGATGTCATTAAAAAATATAAAATAAAATTGGCTTTCTGTGTTGAGATCTGTGCGTTTTTTAACCGACTTCAAAAAAGGAGGTTCTGTATTCGACCCGTATGTATGTATGTTTGTATGTCTGCGATTTTCTCAAAAACTAATGAATCAATTTTGATAATTCTTTCACTAAAGTAATCTACATACTTTCAGGAAGGTTTTAGTACATAATGCATTAGGTAATTATTCTTATGTACGGAGTTATATGCATAAATGTACTGCATCTTCGTCTTTTCTATGCGAATTTGGACGATTCTTCTAGTCAGTGTCTTCAATTCTTCAATGCACTAGTGTTAATTGGATTTGTGTGGGGTAGGTACAACTAAAAAGTAAAAAATAAAAACTTTTTTACAAAAAAACAACCATCTTGAAAAAAAAACACTACAAAATGATAAATAACTTTAATTTCGGAAGTCGGTGTCTAAAAACGAAAATGCTGAACCAACGACACCGACTTCCGAAATTAAAGTTATTTATCACTTTGTAGTGTTTTTTTTTTTAAGTCGGTTGTTTTTTTCTAAATTGTTGTACCGTCATTGAAATACCTACATACAATTACGAATTTTGTAGGTAAATAGGTATTAAAAGAAAATTGTATATCGCCTGAACAAAAACACAAGGCAATATTTTGGTGTTAGCCATTGATTTGGAATATAAAAAATATATATTTTAGCTATATTTAAAATAACAAAAAAACTGAGATATGTCTCTTTCGTGTCGAGGTCTGAGTCACAAATGACCGTTCTTCTTTTGTGTTTAGGCTGAAGATTGAAAATTAATTTATACGTGTCTCAGGGTTTTTGCTAATTCTACCCCCAAAGGGTTAAAAAGGGGGATGAAGGTGTGTATGAAAGTCCGTCAGTTTAAAAGTTAGGATCTTCAAATTTTGTGTTTAGGCTGAAGATTGAAAATTAATTTATACGTGTCTCGGCGTTTTTGATAATTTCACCCCCAAAAGGGGATGGAGTTGTGTAGTCCTTAATTTTCGAAGTAAAAATCATAAAATTTATTATCTAGGCGTATGGTTGGAAGCTAACGCAACGGTGTTGTTAGAATTTCAATCCTTCTTCTGGGGTGAAGAGGGGGATGAAATTTTGTTTTTAATTAAAGTTAATTATTTTTTAAGTTTAAATCACTACAATATCCGCTTATGGTTGAAAACTAACACAGCGTAAATTGTTGTTTTTTTTATTTCAACCCACAAGGGGGTGAAAAAAGGGGATGAAGTTTTGTATTGATGTTGTTCATTCGCAAAATTTTGTATTCAAGTAAAAAATATTATAAGTACATGTGTACTGTTTCCCACTTTTCATAGAATGAAGCGATTGCGATGAAACAAAAACTAAATGTTCAATATTTACCTTGGACTTCTTGAAATGTTAAATCTTTTGCCCGTGGCTTCGCCCGCGTGGAGTTCGAAAAATATCCGACGGGAACGTAATACGAAAGTCAATGTTGATGAACGGATGTAAATGTGTAAATGGGAAACCCGTTAGTTTTGTACTTCAAACCATTAAAATTTGTATTTAGCCTTTTGGTTGGTAATTAATAATTACATTTATCGGCTTTTTTAAGAAATCGTCCTAGAAATGGGGATGAAAAATTTGTAATAGGAAACCCGTTACTTTCAAAGCTAACCTATAAAAATAGTATTAATCTGTCAAGCTCCGCTAATGAGACACAATTGATTTTCTATTGATTCGTCGCCGATCGGCGACGCGCGCCGCTTGACCGGTTAAAAGCCTTTTGGCGTTTTTTATGTCTCGCTGATGGCGGCGCATGTGTTGGATCATTTAGCTCCCTTCAAAATGGTTGAGCTGAATGGTGCTAATACATGCGTCATGTTCGTGAACGGGCGCCGTCAGTAGGGACTGGTCATCTCTTTGCTGCCATGGCTTATTTTATTTTAATTTAATATTTGTATTGTTGTTTTTTCTCATCTTTTCATTATAGACGCTTTTAACGTTCTGCATCGTTCTCACATGTATAATTTTTAACATGAATGATGTAACCAAGACTTTGTAACCATATTATTTTGATTTAAAAGAGTGTCCATGGAGTTTCTTGCCCGTTCTTCTCCATAGGTACCTACGCTTTGGAATGGGCAACTAGCTTCATCTTTTTGACTGACCGACCCCTTGACAATTCAAAAGTGCCTGTAATTGGTTTAATTGAAATAAATGCTTTGAGTTTGAGTTTATAAAATCATACCTTTGGCGGTAAAAAACCCTTACTAACATGACACCTTAATAATTCTAAGAACTATAACTTTATTATGGGATCCAATGAGTATATATATTTAAATTTGGCTTATTTTCGTGCCTGTAATTATCTATTGTTAAGTTTTAGAATATTTTTCCTCCATCAGTCATATAATGTTAACGTCATTATAACTAAAACCAATTTTTTATAAATAAAACTAATTTTGCAGTAAAAGTTTACATCAAGCTCCACTAGATGGCGTTGATCGATTTAAATTCGAGCTATGGTTTCGTTACCTCGCGAAGTATAAGTAACGTTCATTATAAATGCAACATTTGCCTTAAGCCCTGGCTGGAGGCCTTAATTATGAGGCATCCACAGGAAAGCCCGGTTAAGCAGACGACAACCTCATAGGTTGAACTGCGAGATGCCATACAAAAAAAAAAAAAAAAATGCAACATTTGTATAGAAAAACACCTTTAGCGCATGCGCAACGATCGTTTACTATATAACTGAACTGTATTTAGTGCAAAAACTGTCTTTTAATTGCTTAATTGCTGTCCAACTTTCCAAATTGTGTTTATAATATTTCTTTAGCTTATCCTGCCTTAGTTAAACACTAAACAACAATTACGTTTTGCTATCTATTACAATGGCTGTTGAATCATTAACAATTGATGGGATTTTGGTGCCTCATACCATAGTTCCTATAATTGGGGATGGAGCCTGTCTGTTTCGGGCCATCTCCTATCTATTGTATGACACACAAGTGATGGCTAGGGAGGTGCGCGAGCAAATTGTTCGCCATGTGGCAACCAACTGGGAAGAGTTTGCCATTATGTCCCACGATAGTAACGGGGACAATTATTCTTGTGCCGCAGAGTACTGCATTGACATGTCACGCCTTTCTACTTATGGTAGTTTATGTGAACTGGAGGCGGCAGGCCAACTCTTTCCGTGGGTCTTTGAAGTTTACCGCAACGGTGAGCTGTATACAAGTTTTGGAACTGCAGGTAACCCCGTGGGACGGCTACGCTTTTCTCATGATCTGTCACGTGGCCATTTCGATGTATACGTACGTAGTGAGACCGCGATAATGTCCGAGTCCGCCCCCCCCTTCTTCACTTATCCCTGTCATCGCCAAGAAGATTACTAAGAGAAGAAGTGAAGCGCCTACTATCACACCGCCCCTATCAGAACCAGATCGCGACTCATCTCTGCATCAATCACTGTCTCTTACCGTTCCTACCAAATATTCTAAAAAACGCCGTGCCAGATGCACCGACGCTACTCGGACAAAACAGCTACAAAAAGCTTCTAAAAAGTATGTGCAAAAAAAACCGTGTATTCATCGTGCTGCTGTGTCCAAGTATCAAAAAAAGAATAGTCAGGTGCACATAGAAGCAGTGGCTACGTACCAGCAAACTCATCCTGAGGTGCATAGAGACGCTGTGGCTAGGTACCAGCAATCTCACCCTGAGGTGCATAGGGCGTCACAGTCTCGATATGATCAAAATAATCCTGGAAAACGAGGAGAAAGAAAAGGGCGTTCCTGGAAAATCAAGGCTTACTCCGGCATGGCATATGATATCGGCACAGAGTATGCAATCGACAGCACCGTGGCCTTAGGTTCCATGAACAACAAGTGCCGGTGGTGCAATGCTTATAAGTGGAAAGATGAGGCACCCGGCATGTGCTGTAGTGCTGGTAAAGTGCAGCTCCCGCCTTATGAACAACTACCCGAGCCTCTCTATAGCTTGATAATGAATTTACATCCAGAACATAACCATTTTATGAACGGTATTCGTAAATATAATAACTGTTTTCAGATGACTTCATTTGGAGCTAAACTGATAATTAAGGACGGTTTTATGCCTACTTTTAAAGTTCAGGGACAGGTATACCACTTGGTTGGAAGTTTGCTGCCAGCACCTCAAAAGGAACCACAATTTTTACAAATATATTTTGTTGGCGAAGATGATAGAGAAGTACAATTGAGGTGCAGTAACTTTCCCGATGCAAAACCTGGCTTAGTCAGACAGCTACAGGGAATGCTACATACGTATAATGCTTATTTAAGAGACTTTAAGGTCGCCCTGGACAAGGTGCCTGCAACATCTAAAACATTCAAAGTAGTCATTAATTCTGAGAGGAAGCCGCCAGACAGCCACAGGGGTCGCTTCAATGCTCCTACGTCAAATGAGGTGGCTTTAGTAATGGTTGGTCAGCAATTTGAGAAACGAGACATTATCCTTGAAAGCCACGATAACTCATTGCAGCGCATTAGTGCGATCCACCGTTCGTACGACGCCCTACAGTATCCGCTTTTGTTTTGCCGTGGCGAGGATGGGTACCCACCTACGAGTCTTTGGTCAACTGGACCCACTCGAACTGGACCCGCGGGTCCAGTTGACCAAAGGAAATTTTTTCTATATTTTTATTGGTCAACTGGACCCACTGTCAAAATTAGACAAATATCTTTTGTTTTAAGCTACCCGTGGATACAGTCGAAACAAAAAGTCAATGGCACGAATCTGGTACAGAATCTACGAGTACCTCAAAATCTAAAGATAAAGATAAAACATAAAGATAATTTATTTGTGAAACATGCGTTTACATAACATTTTTCTGTTAGTAGATTTCGGATCTTATTTTTAATTTGTTTTGTTGTCATGGTTTTATATGACTGTGGTATTTTGTTGTATATTTTCGGGGCCATACAAAAAAAGCTTTTCAAATTCAAATTCAAAATGATTTATTCGGGACAACTAGATCCACCGGTTAGTATCCAATAACTTAGAAACTATTATTAGTACTTAAAATACAATAACCATTGAGTTATATCAATGACAATAACAAAGAACAACACACATCCATCAATAAACATCACAACACAATTCACACAAAAAAAAAAAAAACACACAAGGCACCTGTGCTGAGACACCCCGCCCCGACAAGATAACCAACAGGGAGATACCTCCCTACAAGATCATCAGACGAACGAAATGCCTCAACACAGGTGCACGCACATCTTCAGCTATAGTTTTCAGAATGCTGTTGTGACTCCCCCGCACCCTCCTCACAAGAGACACGACTTTTTTCCGAATGACGGTATGAAAACCGTCAGTGTGAGCCTGTGCGAACATTTCGGAGGCATTGCAGAAACGAGGAAGTCCCAACATCATCCTGAAAATATTATTGTATTGGACGCGCAGTGTGTCGAGGGATTTTTTGGTATAACTAACCCATAGGCTACCCGTGTACAGACCCTGACAATACGCTTTAAATAGTGTGATCTTGACTTGGTCCGTACAGCGGGCGAATCTACGGGCCAGCATGTTGCCACGGACTGACACAGCCCTGCGCTCCCTCTCTATGTCAACATCATCCTTAAGGCCGTCGGTAAGGTAATGTCCAAGGTACTTAAACTGCGACACCCTATCCAAGATAACACCATTCAAAGTAATATACCCAAAATATTATACCGTAGCGTAGAAGTGATGCTACCATTCCATGAAAGGCCATCACTAAAGCATCTGGGTTAACTTCTGAGGACAGTTTGTACAAGACATTGTGACTGAGCTCAGTTTTTTGTTTATATATTCAATGTGCGCTTTCCAGTTCAGTTTTGCGTCTATCATTACACCAAGAAATTTTGTGTCGTCGACTTTATTTAATACTGTGTCATTGTAGAGGGCTCACCATGTACCCGTTGACTAAAGTAAGATTAGTAAGATTAGGGTCATGTGGTAGTCAATAGCATCAGGCAGGTCATTGATATATAGGATAAATGAAGACGTGAGTGGATGAAGGGGATATGTCACAAAATTCTAATTTCGAGAAAATTGAGTTCAAAGTTTCAGATAAACTTTATGTGAAACTTTGAACTCAATTTTCTCGAAATTAGAATTTTGTGACATATCCCCTTCATCCACTCACGTCTTCAAATAATAGAGATCCAAGCACGCTCCCTTCTGGGACACCGTAAATAGGCGTTCGCTCGCCAGATATGTAAATTGGTGGTGAGGTCAAACTGAAAATCCAAGATGGCAGATGTGAAAAATGTTCAAATTTTTCATCATGGGTGTTGATTTCTTGGTTTTCTAGGGTACTGAAACCGATGGTGAGGTCAAACTGAAAATCCAAGATGGTGGATGTGAAAAATTTTCAAATTTTTCATCATGGGTGTTGATTTCTTGGTTTTCTAGGGTGCTAAAACCGATGGTGAGGTCAAACTGAAAATCCAAGATGGCGGATGTGAAAAATGTTCAAATTTTTCATCATGGGTGTTGATTTCTTGGTTTTCTAGGGTGCTAAAACCGATGGTGAGGTCAAACTGAAAATCCAAGATGGCGGATGTGAAAAATGTTCAAATTTTTCATCATGGGTGTTGATTTCTTGGTTTTCTAGGGTACTGAAACCGATGGTGAGGTTAAACTGAAAATCCAAGATGGTGGATGTGAAAAATTTTCAAATTTTTCATCATGGGTGTTGATTTCTTGGTTTTCTAGGGTGCTAAAACCGATGGTGAGGTCAAACTGAAAATCCAAGATGGCGGATGTGAAAAATGTTCAAATTTTTCATCATGGGTGTTGATTTCTTGGTTTTCTAGGGTGCTAAAACCGATGGTGAGGTCAAACTGAAAATCCAAGATGGCGGATGTGAAAAATGTTCAAATTTTTCATCATGGGTGTTGATTTCTTGGTTTTCTAGGGTGCTAAAACCGATGGTGAGGTCAAACTGAAAATCCAAGATGGCGGATGTGAAAAATGTTCAAATTTTTCATCATGGGTGTTGATTTCTTGGTTTTCTAGGGTGCTAAAACCGATGGTGAGGTCAAACTGAAAATCCAAGATGGCGGATGTGAAAAATGTTCAAATTTTTCATCATGGGTGTTGATTTCTTGGTTTTCTAGGGTACTGAAACCGATGGTGAGGTTAAACTGAAAATCCAAGATGGTGGATGTGAAAAATTTTCAAATTTTTCATCATGGGTGTTGATTTCTTGGTTTTCTAGGGTGCTAAAACCGATGGTGAGGTCAAACTGAAAATCCAAGATGGCGGATGTGAAAAATGTTCAAATTTTTCATCATGGGTGTTGATTTCTTGGTTTTCTAGGGTACTGAAACCGATGGTGAGGTCAAACTGAAAATCCAAGATGGTGGATGTGAAAAATTTTCAAATTTTTCATCATGGGTGTTGATTTCTTGGTTTTCTAGGGTGCTAAAACCGATGGTGAGGTCAAACTGAAAATCCAAGATGGCGGATGTGAAAAATGTTCAAATTTTTCATCATGAGTGTCGATTTTAGCACCATCGGTGAGTTAAGAGGTATGACCCAACTGCTTCGCCGGGAGTTCTTAAATGATCCTAGAGAAATAATTGAAATACATATGTATAACAAATCCACACAAGCATGGGAGCATAGCAAACTAATGTGGAAAAGGGTTGCAGGTTGCAGAGAGATATTATTTTAGGGCCCCCTGTATTGATCTATTAATGAAGTTGTAAGTTGTTGAAGTTTAACCGGTCAAGCACAGCTTTTTTTTTTTTTATTAGCGCGTCGTCTCCAATTGGAGACGCGCGGTGCTTGACCGGTTAACCGGGATCACGAAATCGTAATAAAAAGAAAATGTTTTGATAATGCACTCAATTGATTCAATTCCCGATAAGGTCGTCAGTGTAGGTAATAAATACGTGTATTGAAGCGTATTTAACGATTTTATATAATAAAAAATAAAAAAACAAATTATAATTATACCTAATTACAGTTCGAGGTGGTAACCAAAACTATTTTTATTAAGTAGAAAAATTTACCATTAACGCTGCAGTAGGTCCTCCTGTATTTAATCCCATTTTTAAGTTTGCTTACTCTCGCGTAAATTAGTTTAAAAATCAACGTGAAACGTATTGCAGTTTGGGGTTTCTTGTCAGTTTGGACTCTAGTGTTGTTACTCTGTAATTAACGGTCAGGCACTCGATTAGCTCGATCACAGAACATAATTATATACCCATCCCGATTATGTAGTTCGAAAACTCAATTCAAGTTGAATCTAAAATATCATGTACTACCTCCCTCCAGTACCTACCTTAAATTCAAACCTAGCAACAGTGTGTTTGAAAAGCACACAAAAAAAAAATAAAGGAAAGAATAATAGCAAGATCCAGAATAAAGCAACCGTTCTATATTGGTACCTAGGTATTTCAGTCAGTATCACATGAAATATATAATATCTATTCCCTGGTTTATTACCGACTAGTACTACTACATCAAGTGGCAAATCGAGAGAAAATAAACTCGAGCCTTTATTTTATTTATAGTAACGAGTTACAAATAATCAAGCCGCAGCACTATCTGACACTATTAAAAAGATAAGTGTCAAGACTGTCATGTCAAGTGACAACATTTCATTAATTTATTTATTCCGTTTCTTTCGAATTGCATTAAATTGATATTTCTGTTTTCCTGTGTGTAATTGAAGGATTTTAATGAACATGGAATCTTCAAGACGGTACAGCATGTACTCCAGAAGAATGTTGTGTTAATTGTTGAGTAAGATTTCAACTGAACTGTTCGCGTTGGCTGTTGTGCACATGGTAGAGCTCTTGGACATGGTATCAAGATGAGAAATGGAGCGACCTGCATAATTTTAGATGAAATACTATTTACTTTTATGTCGTCAGACGTTGAAATTGATATCCTACATAAAGTTATAAAAATAATTTGAAAATTATGTGATTTTTGATTTCATGAACCGTTATTCCTACTATTTATTACTGAACAGTGCACTATTTTACTAAATTATAAAACCGAGGCCAAACTTCTCACTAAACAAGAGTTCTTTTAGTGTGTTTTAGGGTATGATGGTATTTCTCAGCTAAGACATCTAGGGAACATAAACATGCGGCTTTTAAGCCTCTGTGGCACTGAATTAAAATTGTGCAATGAGTGGCGTGGGTCATCCTGTAGCTTCGCCCTCTCGATGCAGCTGGGTATAGTCCTGCGAATTTCTGGAGGCGCGATGCGAGTCAGTGGATACAGCATTCGCAACGGGGTCGGTTTTAAGCAACCAGTAATAATCATTAATGTCTTATTTAGAGCTGTATCCACTTACTTATCGTGGGCTGATCGGTTCCATACTGGACAGGCCTGCGGAGAAACAAAGCGCCATTCCAGTTGTTCGCAGGACTTGAGCAGATGCCACCCATCTGGTGGAAGTTAGGCGACGGAGTAAGTGATTTCTGGTAGGTATGCACTTTCTGTTTGACATTTTCGCAGTTTCTCCGGAAGTTAGGGGACCTATCCACTCCTCGGGGTAGGTCTTAAGTAAGTATTCCTTGAGCCACCTGCTCCAAAAAATCTTAGAGAGGCGAAGAGCCTTTTTCCACTTTTTTCTTAACGAAAAAACTCCGTCGTCCAGAGAGGTAGGTAATTGCTGATTTGATGAGCTGTCTATTAAAAAATGAAAAGGTGTGAGGCTTTCATATTCACAGCTACAACATACATATATGTCAAAGGCCTCGAATCGGACGTCTGCGTTACCATGGACGATATTCTTCCTACGATGCGTCGGTGCGGGCTGGAGGCCAATTCTCAAGCATCTCGCATTCGTTATTGTCGTTCGAATCGAACTTTTCTCTCGAAACAATCAAGCCGAGCTATTCTCGCAGGAAAGACAAGCGACATGCCTTAGTTTACATGCGACATATTTATGTAAAAGGAATTTTGTCACCTGATTATCATATTATGATATACCTATTATTATTGTATTACAACAGGGCCATCAAGCATGATGGGGTTTTCGAAAGCATTTCAAACAATAAAGATTTCAAACGATATTTTATTTTTTTCAATATAAAACATAACTAACACAAACAATACATTATAATAATCACTAGTGTATATGAATGGTCGGCGTCATGAGTCGCGCGCTGTCCGCGAGCTTAGGAATCGGCGGACCATTTCACCTCTCGCCCAATATCTTCATGAACTTCAACAGATGTGAATGCGGCAATTTGAACACAAATAAATTTGAATTAATGATGTGACGATACTCCTAATGCGACCCTCAGGGTAAAAATTGTTTTCGCAAGGATTTCTCAACAATCTTTTAGGATTTTGTAAAGTGATGTAGCCGGGTCACGTATAGCCACGTCATTGGAACAACATGAAGCAGGACGGTCCAGTTGGTTCAGTACCGCACTCTTTACGACAACCACAATTCCTCTTCTTCTTTTCCGTCTTGATAAACCTTGATGTTATTGTGGTAGTCATCAGCTTACATATAACATTTGCAGTAATTCTGTTTTATTTTATTACTTAATTTATGTAGATAACCAATGTAAACAAACTACAATTTTGACTTTAATTTGATGTGACAAATATAATTGACATTGACAAATCAGCAACGGTCATGCATTCCGCTGTAACAAATACTAAGGAGGACTTATTTTAATGATAATAGTAAAATAAAAAAGAAAGAAAAAATTAGAAAGCTACATTATCACAGAATAACATAGGCTATAATTTATTTTTTTCTGCACTAATATTATAAAGAGGAATAAAATTCTATTATAGGTAGGTATATTATACATATTAGTAATTGATATCTTCCGGACCTTACTACGGCATCTCAAAATCCTGTAACGTTGTTTTAGCTCATTGCAGACAGTAAGTAAGTAAAAATAAGTAAATAAAAATTAAGTGTACCTAATTGAATAATATTATGTATATTTTAAGTCATAGAAATAAAACTAAAAGATTCGGCTTTACTCCTTAACTGTACTAATGATGAAATTTGACAGCGGGTCCAGTCGACCAATTCAAAATTTGACTTGGTCGACTGGACCCGCGGTTCCAGTTCGAGTGGGTCCAGTTGACCAAAGACCCCTACTCGAGTCTATTTCTTTACCTCAGCGTGATCCTGAAACCAAATTAACAGTCAATTTTTGGTTGACATGTACGCTAAAATAGAGACGGAAAGGTTGACCTATATCAGGAACAACCAGGGGCAGCTGAGGGCTGACAGTTATGTACACTTGAGGGATGCCATAGGGAGGCAGGACGTTGATGGTGAGCACCTGGGTCAGAAAGTGGTGCTCCCATCATCTTTTACCGGGGGACCACGATATATGCACGAGCGTACGCAAGACGCCATGACATACGTGCGCAAATACGGCCGTCCTGACCTCTTTATCACATTCACATGTAATCCTCGATGGAAAGAGATCACAGATATACTTTTACCTGGTCAAAAGTCACACGATCGCCACGACATTATTGCCAGGGTATTCCACCTAAAGGTGAAAAAGATGATGGCTCTTCTTACCAAAGGCAAACTGTTTGGGGGGATGCTTTGCTTTATATACTCAGTGGAATGGCAAAAACGAGGTCTTCCTCACATCCACATCTTGCTATGGCTAGAGCAGCGTATCAACCCAGATCAAATTGACAGTGTTATTTGTGCAGAAATACCTGACCAAGAGCAAGATCCTCTCCTTTACGACATTGTGAAGGCCAACATGATACATGGCCCTTGCGGTAGTTTAAACTACAAATCACCCTGCATGAAAGATAGTAGCTGCATTAAGAGGTACCCTCGACCTCTCCTCAAGGACACCCAGACTGGAGACGATGGATATCCACAATATAGGAGGAGGTCTCCTGCTGACGGTGGTCGCACAATAAAAATTAGTGAAATTGAGCTGGACAACCGATGGGTAGTGCCTTACAATCCTGTCCTATCACGTACTTTCAATGCTCATATTAATGTTGAGTACTGCAACTCTGTTAAATCCATCAAATATATTTGTAAGTACGTGAACAAGGGTAGTGATCAAGCGGCCTTTACTCTGGAGAATGAGAAAGATGAGGTGAAAATCTACGAAAGCGGCCGGTACATAAGCAGTTCTGAAGCAGTTTGGAGGATCTTAAGCTTTCCTATTCATGAAAGGTTCCCCCCTGTTTTACATCTCGCTGTTCATCTTGAAAACGGTCAGCGTGTATACTTCACCTCCAATAACCTGTCACAGAAAATAATCAGCCCACCTCAAACAACGCTACTAGCTTTTTTTGAAATCTGCAAAACGGACAATTTTGCTAAGACACTGCTGTACTTTGAAATCCCTTCTTACTTTGTCTGGAACAACAAAAAATTTTCTAGGAGGAAAAATGGGAAAGTTGTAGAGGGCTGGCCCGGAGTAAAGATAGAGCACGCTCTAGGTAGGGTCTACACGATTCATCCAAACAACACGGAGTGCTACCACCTACGTCTGCTACTTCATGAGGTTAGAGGTCCGACATCTTTTGAGGACTTGAAGACTGTGAATGGCATCCTCCATCCAACATTTCAGTCTGCATGCAAGGCCCTTGGATTGCTGGAAGATGACAAACATTGGGACACTACTTTAGAGGAAGCTGCATTGTGCGATTCTCCTTTGAAGCTGCGAGAGCTATTTACAATAATGTTAGTTTTCTGTCAACTCTCTGATCCTTTAAGCCTTTGGGAAAAATACAAAGACAGTCTCTCTGACGACATCAAACGACAACTGGAGAGAGAGTTGCAAGATAGTGCGCAACTGCTGATAGACGAAGTGTACAACAGATGCTTGATATTTATCGAAGATGCAGTGTTGGCTCAAGCAGGACAAAACTTGGCACAATACGGATTACCACAGCCAAAAAGATCTGCAGCAACTTTGGGTAATCGAGAATATCTGAGGGAGATCAATTATGATACCTATGCCCTGGGGGAGGCGGTGTCGAATAATGAGAAGTTACTGACAGATGAACAACTTTATGTATATCATGAAATCCTTGGCAATATTGATAAAGGAATTGGGAAAATCTTTTTCTTGGATGCTCCTGGTGGCACTGGAAAAACCTTCCTTATTAATTTGTTACTGGCGAACGTAAGGCGTAATCATGGCATTGCCTTAGCTGTCGCATCGTCAGGAATCGCAGCTACACTGTTGGAGGGAGGCAAAACGGCTCACGCTGCTTTCAAATTGCCGCTAAATCTCATCCATATCGAATCTCCACTGTGCAACATTTCAAAGCAGAGTAATACAGCCCAAGTGCTGCGCGATTGTAAACTTATTGTTTGGGACGAAAGTACAATGGCGCATAAAGGGGGTTTTGAAGCACTTAACAGAAGTCTAAAAGACATCAGAGGGAACGATGATATGATGGGTGGAATCACAGTATTGTTAGCTGGAGACTTCCGTCAGACTCTGCCGGTAGTGCCGAGGGGAACTCGAGCTGACGAAGTTAGGGCTTGCATTAAGGCGTCAAATCTTTGGCCCTTAATTAAAAAACTCCACCTTGAAAAAAACATGCGAGTACACTTGAAGGGTAATGTTTGCGCTGGACAATTCTCCGATCTCCTCCTTAAAATAGGAAACGGAGAATATACGGAAACTGAGGGCAAGATTATAATTCCATCAGATCTTGCCTCAGTTGTGTCCACCGTTGACGACCTAATAGATAGAATATATCCAGATGTCCACAACTTACAAAGCAAATCCATGGAGTGGCTGTGCGAACGTGCGATTCTGACACCTAAGAACGATCAGGCTTCAGTGATTAATGACACTTTGTTGAAGTCGTTCGAAGGTGCAGAGTACCATTACAAGTCTGTGGATACTGTAGTGCATACTGATGATGCTGTACAATATCCTGTGGAGTTCTTAAATGCACTCAACCCACCTGGTCTACCGTCTCACAAACTTATCCTCAAAGTGGGTGCTCCAGTAATGCTACTACGAAATCTCAATCCGCCCAAGTTGTGCAATGGGACCAGGTTGCGTGTGAAAGCCTTACATAAAAACGTGGTAGAGGCCATTATATTTACTGGCTGTGCTCGAGGTGAATCGGTGTATATACCGCGGATACCACTAATACCGTCGGAGTACCCATTCGAGTTTAAAAGGCTGCAGTTCCCCCTTAAGGTATGTTTCGCAATGACGATTAATAAGTCTCAGGGTCAGTCACTGAAAACAGCAGGAATTGATCTTAGAGGGGACTGCTTCTCGCACGGCCAATTTTACGTGGCCTGCTCGAGAGTGAGCTCATCTAGCAGCCTGGTTGTGTTAGCACCTGAGGGCAGAACCTCTAATGTTGTATATAAAGAGGTACTTTAAACCGGTCAAGCGGCGCGTGTCGCCTATAGGCTACGAAACAATAGAAAATCAATTGTCTCATTAGCGGAGCTTGACAGATTAAGTATAAATTAAAAAAAAAATGGTCCTAACCCCCTGTAAATAACAATGTAACAATGTATTTACCGTAACTTTAACTCTTTTTTTTAATAGGATTTAAATTTCCGTTTTACAGTTGCCTTCGGCATTCAAGTAGGTAATTTTCCGTTCCGTTATGTATTCCGTTACTATTCGATTTTAGGATTTGTTATCCTCCAGCAATCATAATATAACAATCCGTGCGCCGCACCTCGGATACTATAATAAGCAGTGTGACAAAACATTGTATACCTGAATTAACACATAGGGTACTTTTAATCCCGGTAGTACGTTCCCGTGGGATATTTTTCGACATCCACGCGGGCGAAGCCGCGGGCAAAAGCTAGTAGGACATAATTATGTTTAGGTACGTAAATAAATAATTAGGTAGGTACACCAATTTTGTCTGTTATTAGTTATTACTATTCAATTAATCTAATACCTAGCTACCTGCCCACCTACCTACCTACCTAAGCTGTGTTTACATAGGTACGTCATCTTTTTGTAGGTAAACAATTAAACATGAGGAGGTATAATTTAGTTTTATCATTAATCATACACCTAGGTATCAAAGGCTACTGAATTAAACTAAACTAGTTATGATTATGAATGCTTCATTAACTTAATAACCAGTCAATGCAAGGCAATGGAGTGCGGTGGTGCCCCAGTGGCAAGGGCAACGGCTCTGAATTACGAGTGTAGCTCATGGGTTCGAAGACAGACAGGCGCTTTACTTTTTGGAATTTATAATTTCATCGCCACTGCTCTCAAAACGGTGAAGGAAACCGGCATGTCCTAGAACCAAAAATTCGAAGAACAAGTCGTCCAATTGTTGGTTCTAGGACATGCTGCCGATATCTACCTACATTACAACCCTCTCGAAGAGAGGAGGCCTGTATCCCAACAGTGGGAACATTGTAGGCTGTAATGCAAGGCAAAATTACTTTAAAGCAGCTTCATTTTAAAATCTCGGAAACTGGAAGGTTTTAACGTGAATATAAATAATGACCAACCAAACGAGTTTGAGGTGTTATTGAAATGTTCAAATTAACTACATAACAATGGTATACAAAAAACAGCTTGCAAGTACCTACTTGAAGATTGTGCTCGATTACAACAAAGCCTTTGTTTAATTTGGCAAACTTGTCTGTTATTATAATGCACACGTACATGCACAACAGATGCATACTCGTACATTATCTCTTCTCAAATGTTAAAGTCCTACCAAGGAGTATCGTGTTACCCGGTAACTGGGTTGTGGAGGTCAGATAGACAGTCGCTCCATGTAAAATACTGGTACTTATTCAGCTGCTTAATTGCGTATTACACTACTAGCTTACTGCCCCCGACTTCGTCCGCGTGAAATTACACCCTCCCCCATTCACGCTCTTAGGGGTGGAATTTCGAAAAACCCTTTCTCAGTGGATACCTACTCTTCACAAAGAACACACCCTCCAAATTTCATGTCTCTAAGACCAGCGCGCAGCGGTTTAGGCTGTGCTTTGATATATCAGTCAGTCAGGACTTTGAATGTTATAATATAGATCAATCACAGTCTGAATCATTTTGAAGGATATTGCTAATCTTCAGAATTATTATGTTCGAAAAGTCTACTCAACAAGTAACAACGTAAGTAACGTAATGAATGTCGTTGAACTTGAACTATCAAAATGAAAGCCACTGTGGCTACTGTTAGTATGTTACGAAATTACCCCGCTGACTTACTAAGGGGTATCGTGTCTCCGCGTCACTGGGTTATGGAGATCAGATAGGCAGTCGCTCTGTGTAAAATCATCATCATCATCATCATTTCAGCCGAAAGACGTCCACTGCTGGACATAGGCCTCCCCTAAGCACCTCCACTTCGAGCGGTTTTGTGCTTCTCGCATCCAAAGAGTTCCTGCGGCCTTCACAAGGTCGTCGGTCCACCTTGTGGGAGGTCTTCCAACGCTACGTCTGCCGGTACCATTCCATGTAAAATACTGGCACTTATTCAGCTGCATATAGTGGAAGCCGATCCTAAAATGGTTGAGAATAGGCTAGGTAGATTGAATAATCCGATCCACCCTGTTCCTTGCTGCCCTTCCCCAGCGACACCCTAAGCCGAGGTATGTACCCCACAGGGAATGCCCTTAGCGTGTGGTCGCTTAGTTTTAAAGTTTTTTAAGCCCTGGCTGGAGGCCTTAATTTATTGAGGCACCCACAGGCAAGATCGGTAAAGCAGACGACAACCTCCTAGGTTGGGTAGCGAGATTGTCCGAAAGGGTTACCGCTACCCCGGAACATAAAGGGCACACGGGTGGGTTTTAGTCAGTAAGAGTCTGACACTCCCTTCCGCTCCACCCAGAGCTGGAGGGGTCATTTGATGATTTCCCATCCAAAAAAAACCTCCTAGATGACAAAACCTGCAAGATGACAAAACAATAAAAAAGTTTTGGAAGGTTGATTGAAATGATATTTTTAACCGACGAAAAAACGGAGGAGGTTATCAATTCGACGCGTATATTTTTTTTTTTATGTATGATCACGCATAACTTTTTACAGAGCAGTCCGATTTTGATAATTCTTTTTCTATTGGAAAGGATATACCCCGAAGTTGGTCCCATATAAATTTGGAAAAAATAATCCAACCCTAGGGGTAGGAAAACAGGGGATGATTGATTGTTCACTCACTGATTGTAATGTATGAGCACGCATAACTTTTTACAGCGTAGTCCGATTTTGATAATTCTTTTTTTATTGGATAGGACATACCTCGAAGTTGGTCCCATGTAAATTTGGAAAAAATATTCTTACCCTAAGGGTGGGCAAATAGGGGTGATTTATTGTTCATTCACAGATTTTAATGCTGAGCTTTATAAAGCCTGATTTTTTAAGTATTTTATTATACAAAAAATAATAAATAAATTAGGATTATATAACAGTTAATATCTAAAGTAAGGTAGGTAGCTATTTTAAAAGTAATAAAAAATTAAGCATGTAGTAATTAGTAAATTATAGCCTCAAAAAATTATAAAATAAAAACTTTTTAACAAAAAAATTAAACCTCCGAAAAAACTGAAAAGCAAAAAATAAAAACCTTTTTTATTTTACCTTAATAAATAGGTTCTTAAACTAATGCAAGTATACCTAAGAAAGAGTCGGCGCCAAACAATCAATGAACAAAGATCACTAAATTACCTTAAATTTAAAGAAATAGCCAAATTGAAATTAATAATGCAACGTGAAATCTCCAGCGATAAATATAACATTCCAAACAAAAAATGCGCTCTCCGCACGACCACTCGCAACGATATTAAGTTGCTTGTTTGGCGCCGACTCAAAATTACTTAGGTATACTTGCATTAGTTTAAGAACTTATTTATTAAGGTAAAATAAAAAAGGTTTTTATTTTTTGCTTTTCAGTTTTTTCGGAGGTTTAATTTTTTTGTTAAAAAGTTTTTTATTTGTGATGGTCAACTGATCAGACCGCCTTCACATAGAACATCACGACTGTTCTTCACGAAGGGTTATGCAGAGGTGACCTACAGCCACGTGTCGCCACTTATGCTTAAGTCCCATGTAATAGCTAGGGGGCGAGCCTATTACTATCAATCGGGCACGAACAAATCCTGACTCCGAGAGATACTAAGAAATTCCTGATGGAAAAACTCGATCACACATTGCCCGACCTGGGATAGATTCAATTCAATAGAATCCAGACCTCATACTCAGTAGCAGCCTTAGAAATTCATATATCTATGGTAGCAGCGCTTGCAACCACAAGACGAAGCATTTCTTCCTTGACTTCCTTAATTTATTGGCATTGTAGCGTTGCGATACACTTATAATAAACTAGCGCAGTGAGGCTCACCTGCAGAGTAGTCGGTCAGGTACTCAGGTCACTTGCTTCCTGGCGCCCAACTGATGCGGACGTGTGACCTCTGATGTTGTACACTTGTACAGTGAATTGTTGATTAAATTACCTACCTACTCGAATACTTCCTATAAAGTGGTGAACACACCTATTCACTGAAGTCTGCTCTTATTATCTTTTACAACGGACTCTCTTTACCTAATTATGTTCGGCACCCTAATTTACGTAATTACACACTATCGATCTTAATTTTAAGGATATTGCTAATCCATTGCTTCATATGTTCGAATAATTTGTCTGTTCAAACGCAACGAATGTTGTTGAACTGTCAAAATGAAACGCATAGTGTATAAAAACGCTAACTTAGTTCAAGCTGTGAAAATGAAGCGATGTTATTGGTTTGTCTCACACACATCCCTCGCTACGCGTCCTCGCACATCTCTGGTGGAAACGCAGCCTTATGGCTATAATTCAATTTAACATTTCCTGCTGGGGCATTTACCAATAGGCTGAGTAGGCTGGAGCTTAGGGCGGCAGATTTTAGGGGCGGCAAATCTGGGGCTAAATTTTTTTTAAATGTCTTACTGAAATTAAAAAGATTAATATTTATATACCTACCATTTTTTTTTTGGAAAGAATAAACAAAGTGAATGCTCAAATTCAGGCTTCTACGGTAGATTTTATCACAGTTGCCGATCTTTACAAATCTCTGCAAGTTTTCCGTAGCTGATGAACGAGAACATTTTAAGTATTTTGAAGAAAAGGTGAAGCAGTATACAAAAGACATGGGACATTATTGTAGAGGTCGGTAGGGGTGGCAAAATTTGAATAGCCTACTGGCGGCCGCAAATGTGTAAATCCGCCGCTGATCTATGCATTAGAGTGCAAAGATCTTGCCCCACTTTTTCAGTCACTATTAATCATCTGACCCAGACTACTTTTGGTTAAAAATACATGTACTTGCATAATATAATGCATTCTATTTATTAATAGAATGCAATGTGCTCTGATGATTACGTAAACATGATAATGTCAAACCGGAATGCAATTTGGTCTAGTTGCAAGTCTAGCTACATTTACTCTCGTTACAATGATTACATACTGAAACCTATGTATTTTACCAATGTAGGGTTTTAAAATCAAATTTTTGAAGTGAAAACTTCTTTAGCGGCGTTGAACACTTTTTGTAATGGGTAAAAAATGTTAAACTCGCGTCAGGGCATCGCGTCAGGACACGTGACCGTCAGGAGAGATTCCCCCCCCCCCATCTCTTTCTACGGCGGCGCCAACCGAAGTGAACCAAGTGAGACACGACAAAGATGGCCGAAGAAAATGACATTTGACGTACAAATGTTTGAAAAGTCAGTTTCGTAAACAATAGTACTTCGAGGAGCCGCAGTTGTATTTAATTTATTTTGAACTTCTGTTTAACCAATTTAGTTTATTATTATATACCTACCTACAATACAAAATAGAAGCGACGAAAAATATAACGAAGCACATTATAGCAACAAGGAATACTGTGGGACATTGCTGCTTTTGTGTGAAAACAATGCTTCCGTGACGACGCGCGCGCGCCGGCGTCGCGCGTGGTTACCTCACCCTACTGATTATAAACCTACAGCAACTACTTAACACCCTAGTTATCCTAACACCCTAACCTATCATACAAGCCTACGGGAGACCTACGGGAACAGACAGAATTTGAGTAGGAATAGGGGTTTGTGTACGTCGTGCAATGTGTACACAGGAAATAGTTTTGTCATTGCCGGTCCCACAGACTCATAGAACTGGTGATGGCTAAAGGCATTGATATATATGTTACACTAGATCAGTAATTACCGCGCCAAGGCGTTGCCACTTGTCATACGGCCACAGCCGTATGCGTAGCTAATGTCACTTCAGTGCTCTGTGTGGCGCCAACCGAAGTGAACCAAGTGACACAAGACAAAAATATCGCCAAAATGGGTAAATTCGTAGTGAAAGAGTGCGATTCAAGATCACAAAAACATAATAAATTAACCAGAATTACTTTCCACACGTAATTTTATTGTTTCTGTGTTTATATCAACGTAAAATAAATAAAATGCAGAATTTTGTAAATTAGGTTCAGTGTTACCACTAAAAACTTAGTTTTAGTTTCCCACATTTATGGGAGTTTTTAATTTATTGGAATAAGTGATTTTAAATATTTTTTAAATAATAACAACGTTGCAGGGTGCCTAAAGATGCAGCACGCCGTGATAAATGGGTGGAAATAATCAGATTGCTGAGAAAAGAGACTAACTGAATAAATAAAAATATTTAAAAAGAAAATGTCTTAATTATTGTCATTAGTTATAAACTTCTAATACACATCGAATAAGAAATACATAATTCAAATATTTTATAAATAATTTGGCCTAACGTTTTTTTTGAACGTCATTTATGGTTTAAAAAGTTGGGTAAAATTTTGCATGGGTAGGCAACCCCATCCCGCCATTGCATGTTTATATTGCGGTCTTTGTCTAATCTAAGTGACGGTATTATTCTTGCGACTTGTGTAAGTGAGACAGATATACGTTTACTTTTAAATGTTTAGTGGTTTCAAAGCTACGTCGTCACGTTTAGTGGTTACACTTTTTTGACACATTTTATTGAGGTTTGCTTCTCTAGTTATTTAACTCAATGGCTAAAGGTGTCTTGGCCATAGTGAGAGGAATTATGGAAGATGAATCAAACTCTACTCCAGCTTGATGACTAATTTATTCATTTACTAATTACTAATTTATGTGGAACGAATTTATGTCGCTCTTGATGCTGACGCTGGCGTATGTAACTCTTGCCTGTTCACGGCTGAACAATACCTAGGTACTCTAAACTCTAATTTGGCTTCTAAAATTTGTGCAAGCAGAACAACATTTTTAAAATGTTTGCTTTTCATTTGCCATCTGTGCCATCTCTTCTGTAGGCCGTTTCATTTTCTGCTATTCGTAGTGAAGCACCATCTTTACTAGTCCTATTGACCTGAAATACAAAACTAATGTTATAAATTCTTTCTCTTCATTATCTTATTTATACTGATTTAATTAATCAGTAGCGGCATCAAAATAACAGTCATTATTATTCTTATGGCGGGTTTTTTTTTTTTTGTTACAATGAGTTTTGTACAGGCAAACGAAGTTCTTCGTAAAACTGTAAATTGGATAGGCACCTAATTCGTAAATCATGCCAGGCTGCCCCTATTTAGCGTTAGTGCTTGTGTCAGTGTTTTTATTTTCTATTATGGAGACCTCTCCCTGACCAATTCTTCCAAAAAATCTAAGGATTAGAAGCAAAAGCAAGCATAAGTATAAGAAATTGAGAATGTTTACAAAACATAACTTACTTTGAACACATTTTAGCTGTAACAGTAGGTACACACCTTATCCTCCTCCAACCAATATTCAATTCTTTGCCCTTTATTGCAACTAGTCTCCGGTCTTAATTTCATTTATTTTAAATACAAAAAAAAATATTCAAAAGTTTTTTAGTTTGACACATACAATATCAAATTCATTCATTGACATATTCATATTGTTTCCATGACGACCATGACGTTGTCGCGTCAAAACTGTTGAAACTGTAGACAATAAATTAGGTTTTCATACGTAATAATGTCTATGGACACAAATATTCGGTTCGTAGACAGATATTCTCGTATGCCGATTTAATGTGTTGGCCAATTTGTTGGATGACTTCATTATAATGGCAACATTTAGAAGTTGTAGGACATTCTGGGGTTTTTGGCGGGATTTCTTCGAGTGAAGTTCAGTGGCTGTTTTAATTATTCGCAAATTGATTCCTAGTGGATATTGTGATGTAAAATTGGTGTAGTTTTGTATCTCAAGTGTCTGCGCAACAGGACAATATGTGGAATCATTGAAGCAGGCGCAATCTCGGTAAAACGGAGCTGAGAATTTTATTGTGGTTTTGGCTGCCTCAGCGAAGTTTACTGAGAAGGCTGACTCGATACATTTGCTGCCAAATACTTCAAAGTCGTTAGAATGGGTTGCACCCGCATTCTAATGACAATTTACGTAAGAAAACAAAAATGTTTAGTGACTACGACTGAAGGACATGTATCCATGGTCATGAATAAATTTAAAAAAAAAAAAAAAAAAAAGTAGGACATTCTAGTTATAGAACGTTTATGAAGCGTTTATGAATACAAAATTTTATCGAATGTTTTAAAGGCCTATTGAGCATTTTAACTAATGAATGGTTTAAACCTTCAATAGGCTTTTTTATGAATAAGACCGAAAGTGTTTAAAATATGGAAATTGAACAAAGTGCATCTATTAATGAAAAAAGTGACGCAGAAATATTGAAAAAAAATGAGTAATATTAATTAAATTAATAATTGATTTATTTCAACGTTAATATTCAAGTTTTCACTTCTGCCGGCACTCCCGGAGTGCAACCCGTCTTTTTTTATTTCACATAAACCTAAATGGGCTCTTATGAAACGTCAGAAGATTTTGCTATTTTTGATACTAATGGGCATTAGAGAAGCAAACCTCAATAAAATGTGTCAAAAAAGTGTAACCACTATTTAAACGTGACGACGTAGCTTTGAAACCACTAAACATTTAAAAGTAAACATATGTCTGTCTCACTTACACAAGTCGCAAGAATAATACCATAACTTAGATTAGACAAAGACCGCAATATAAACATGCAATGGCGGGATGGGGTTGCCTACCCATGCAAAATTGTACCCAACTTTTTAAACCATAAATGACGTTCAAAAAAAACGTTAGGCCAAATTATTTATAAAATATTTAAATTATGTATTTTTTATTCCATGTGTATTAGAAGTTTATAACTAATTACAATAATTAAGACATTTTCTTTTTAAATATTTTTTATTTATTCAGTTAGTCTCTTTTCTCAGCAATCTGATTATTTCCACCCATTTATCACGGCGTGCTGCATCTTTAGGCACCCTGCGACGTTGTTATTATTTAAAAAATATTTAAAATCACTTATTCCAATAAATTAAAAACTCCCATAAATGTGGGAAACTAAAACTAAGTTTTTAGTGGTAACACTGAACCTAATTTACAAAATTCTGCAATTTATTTATTTTACGTTGATATAAACACAGAAATAATAAAATTACGTGTGGAAAGTAATTCTGGTTAATTTATTATGTTTTTGTGATCTTGAATCGCACTCTTTCACTACGAATTTACCCATTTTGGCGATATTTTTGTCTTGTGTCACTTGGTTCACTTCGGTTGGCGCCACACAGAGCACTGAAGTGACATTAGCTACGCATACGGCTGTGGCCTTATGACAAGTGGCAACGCCTTGGCGCGGTAATTACTGATCTAGTGTAACATATATATCAATGCTAATGGGTGATTCATTTGGAGGTACTTTTTTCAAAACTATAAAACATTATGAAGAAATAAAATCGGGTTATATATTTTACTATCACACAAAAGAACCATTCTTTACTTGTAACTGCGGTTAACATGGTCCATTCTGCAGTTCCAATATGACGCGTCCGAACATTTTCAGTGGTATTTGGCGAATAATGCGAGTAATGTTGACTTCCAGTTGCTCAATCGTACGCGGCTTGTCCATAAAGACTTTGGACTTTACATAGCCCCAAAGGAAAAAGTCTAAAGTTGTGATGTCACAGGATTCTAGACGGCCAACTGACCGGTCCAAAGCACGAAATTAACTCTCACCAAATTATTCTCGCAATAAAGCCATAGTTTAACATTTTTTTTTGTTTTAAAAAAAGTACCTCCCAAATGAATCACCCATTATTATGTTGAAAAACAAATGAAAGAAGAAATGAAAGAGGGATGGACTGTGTTAATGATGATATGGTAAGAAAAAATTTTTTTTTGTTTGGTGCAGCTCTTTTTGTACCTATTGTCGATAAAATAGGTAATGTACAATATATTGACATACGTCATTTTAACTCATCAGCTCTAGCTTATCTACTACCCTCATTTTAATTTTTTTTTCCGCCTTGTTCGTAAATAGTCATTATTATATTATCAATGATAAAGTTTATGTTACTAATTCGTAAATAGTCATTATTACATTAAGATTGTTTTTCGATTTGAAGATGATACATTTTTTATTGGGTCAACAGAGTGGTTATACTAAATACCCATGCTTTATTTGTTCCTGGGACAGTTGAGCCAAATCACGTCATTGGACTCAAAAAAATTGGCCTACGAGAGAGGCTCTTGTTATTGGGGAAAGAAATGTTATAACTAAACCCTTGGTTTCAAGAGAAAGAAATCATTCTTCCACCATTACATATAAAATTAAGGCTAATGAAGCAATTTGTTAAGGCTCTCGACAAAAATGGTCAATGTTTTCAGTTTATTTAAAAAAGAATTCCTGGTCTAAGTACTGAAAAACTAAAAGCAGGTATCTTTGATGGACCTCAAATACGTCAATTAATAAAAGATACCACTTCTATGAATGATGTGGAACGGCTTGCGTGGAAATCTTTTGTAGCAGTTACACTGTTGTACAAAATTTCCTCGGAAATTATAAGGCTGACAACTATGTTAAATTAGTATAAGATATGCTGGTTCGATTCAAAGATTTAGGCTGTAATATAAGTATAAAATTACACTATCTCAAGAGTCAGCTAGATCAATTCCAACACAATTTAGGAGCGAAAGCTAAGCGAAGAAAAAGGAGAATGTTTCCACAAAGACATAAAAACAATGGAGAATAGATACCAAGGTAGATGGGACACTCATATGATGGCCGACTACTGTTGGGGAATCATGCGAGATTGCGCAAGGCAATTTCATTCGAGAAAATCACTCAAAAGACAATTTCTTGATGTTTATTGCCATAAAAATATATATTTATTGTGAAAAATTGTTTTTTTATTTATCTCAGGAACTAGAGCTGATAGAAAAAAACCGATTACATTTTTGATATCACCACGTAAGACGCTTAAAATCAGGTCTAAAATCCCCGGCACCAAAATGGTAGTAGGCCAGTGTTATTGATTAATAGAGTACTATGGTAGAAAAAGACATTTAGCGCCGACTCCAATTAAATTGGTATAAGGGCAAGAAAATAATCATATACATATAATTATGTTGGAAAACAAACAATCTTTGCCTATTCTTACAGAAACAAGATCGTATGTATTATGTTTCTATATTTATGTCTGTAATTTATATGGTGTACATAATAAAGAGTACTTATTCTATTCTAAACAATTACCGGTCCGAGTAGTTACGTAAATAGGTATTTTTTGATATCAACAGGTACTTAGTCAAAAACAATAAGTAAGTAGGTACTTACATACGTATACGATTAGGCTGTAGGTACCTACCTACTTGATACTTTCATTATGTAATTGTGATCGTCCATTGAAAATGTTTGCTAATTAAAAATTTAAATAACCCTGACTCAAACAAAAATCTCTAAAAACTAAAATAATAATATATGTATATTGACCCTGTAAGTTTAAGTAATAAGTTGCAGGAAATATTTTGATTCAAGCGTCCTCGCGTCGGGGGTCGGCTAATGAAAATTGGAAGTTTTGTTTTCTATAATAGCATACATTCATTATTGCCGTCCCCCGACCCACAACTTATAACACCCCGTCGTTTTTGCGTCGGGTTAATTAAATACGAATGGAAACACATTTATTTTTATCGTCATTAAAACATTTTGCCTGTTATTTTTAAGTTTTATAGTTATAAAACTTACAAGTGCAATTAGTATACGTAGGTATGCTAACTAACTAAACTAATAATAATAAATCAATTCTTAGAATGGAACACTGATAATAGAATAACCCATTGAATAACTTCGCGCCTTTCACTTGAGCTATAGACAAGTTTAATAATAAAAAAACAAAAATAGTTCTAACTTTCAAGTGTTTTTAAGCGCATTTTAAGTATGAATCTAAGTACGTTTTCCCAGCTTGGTAAACCGCTCTGGTAGTTACCGTCAGATGACGTGATGCAAGTGACTACTTATTGCAAAATGTTTCCAATTCGCACTAACAGGCGTTGTCAACATTACTGCACACGCGATAACCATAGACACAACGACCATACACACGTCATAAAATATTAACGAGTAAGGAGGTAAAATCGATTATTGCACGACAAGGATGCTAAAAATTACGTCATGGATCACGATTATGAAAATGATGAAATACATAATAAGTTAGCTCTATGTGCAGTTCATTCCCAGCTTATCTTTTATCGCATTAAACAATACGAGATTATTAGCTTATGTCGTGGAAATTTGGAAGCAGGCGGGAGTCGGGACCCATACCATTTTTATATTTTCAAACTCAAATGTGTCCCGCCTGTTTCCAACTTTTATTTAATTTAAAATGGGCTTGCTTTTAGCTTTTCAGTTTTTTTTAAACAATACGAGATTATTAGCTTATGTCGTGGAAATTTGGAAGCAGGCGGGAGTCGGGACCCATACCATTTTTATATTTTCAAACTCAAATGTGTCCCGCCTGTTTCCAACTTTTATTTAATTTAAAATGGGCTTGCTTTTAGCGTTTCAGTTTTTTTTTAAACAATACGAGATTATTAGCTTATGTCGTGGAAATTTGGAAGCAGGCGGGAGTCGGGACCCATACCATTTTTATATTTTCAAACTCAAATGTGTCCCGCCTGTTTCCAACTTTTATTTAATTTAAAATGGGCTTGCTTTTAGCTTTTCAGTTTTTTTTAACTTAAATTTTTACCGCAGTCGGGTTTTATAATGACTTTTTTACTAAATGCATATGGATGATACACGGTACACCAAAATAACACTTTTACAATTTTTGTCTGTCTGTCTCTTTGTTCCGGCTAATCTTTAAAACGGCTGGACCGATTTTGACGGGACTATCACTGGCAGATAGCTGATGTAATAAGGAGTAACTTAGGCTACTTTTATTTCAGAAAAAGAATTAGGATTCCGCGCAAAAAAAATTAAAACGTTTTCCGTCATGCACGCGAACGAAGTCGCGGGCACAGCTAGTAATTCTTTAAAGTTATATTTATTGCGCTCGCGAATCATATTTTAATCAATATACAACCTGACAGCCTGGCAGCACTCACCTGCAAATTATGAATTTCGCTACTCTGTGGCGAAATGTGGGTGTACTATAGGTACACCTCTGCCACGCCTGGGGTAACAAGGCGTGATGTTATGTTGTCTACAGCCGTGCTCTATCTACAGAATTACACGTCAATTTTCGTACCTATCATGCAGTGATTGAGTCATAATAATCTGAGCGAACGTAAGCGCATTGCGATCGTGTAGCAGTGATCGTTGTGTCAACATACAGCTACTGATCACGGTGACACTTAAGTTCTTTTTTTAAATTGTGTTACGTTCACTTTCACAAGCGGTTAGGAAACATTTTTTTTTTTTTAAATAATGGTTGCGCATTTACTTTTTTATTAATGGCAACATTGTGATTATGAAGGCTGTACGCGTAGGTACTTGGAAGGGCGATCCTCTTAAAACTTTCAAAATACGTACTTAATATGAGTAGGTAGGTTCCTAACCTAAATGAACTTTGGTTTGGAACCATAATTTGTTTTTTTTTATCTTAACTGAACACCATTTTAAACAAAATACTAAGCATTGGTTTTTCATAATTATTACTATAGGTTTGTAAGTAAATCAAATTCTTAGTTAGGTACAGACGCCAGCACATCAACCTACTACAATCTGTCAAATTTCTTTAATAGATTTTTAACTTTATCACTGAATTATAAGGTTCAAAGTTGATTGGGAAAATTTGACAGTTTCGGCACATTTAGAATCAATACTAGATGATGATTAACATGTGTGTCTGACAATTAAAGCAAAATACAATGTTGCTTAGCTAATTGCAAGTTTGCAACACATTTGAACATGAAGACATTAATATGGCTCTGGAAAGTCTGGCGCGGGGTAATTGCGTAACACTGGTAACACACTAACAGTAGTAACTTCTTTCATTTTGACAGCTTAACTACATCTAGAACCATATTAAAATGACCCAATTACCCCGCCGGACCTTCTAGAGTCTAAAAGGTCCGGCGGGGTAATTGCGTAACACACTGACAGTAGCAACGGCTTTCATTTTGACAGCTTAACAACATTCATCGACTTATTTACGTTGTTGGGCAGACAAACTTTTCGAACATATGAAGCAATGGATTATCAATATCCTTTAAATTATACAGATTGTGATTAATAGTGTGTTACGTAACTAAAGTGCTGGACTGTCTCTACATAGTTTTAGTTAGGTAAGTTTGATTAATTGAAGTAATTTATAATACAAGTAGGAAGTGCTTATTAGTTAGTATTTCTTCAGTGCAACAACGTCTGTCTGGAGTCACCACTATAAAACGAGAACTGCATTATTTTATGTAATACAAGAGTGTTTTAATTGTTTTGTAATCTGTCTGACTGCATCGCATTCAAAGCACTTGTTAGTAAAGTTGTATTTGCAATGAAAACGTTAATAAAATTATAAAACAGTTAATACCGTCCGATCTTAACGTTTTACTGATTTATCGTTTAATTTATGGGTCGTTGTCTTTTGCGCAGGTATACTAGTCCCAACATTTTTAATTTTTTTTTATTGTCACAACCTCAAATAAATTTTACATTAAGTAAAAAATACATTGTATTAGTAAATTAATATCCATTAATAAAATAAACACATAGTAAACAATTGCTTAGTCCAAGTCAAAGAATAAATACTAGGTGATCACTGATCATTAAAATATGAATGTAAATACAATGTTGCTTACCTAGCTATTTGCAACACATTAAAAACCTAGGTTTATTTTAAAAACCTCTCTCCGACCGCATTTTACCACGCAGACACATCATCATCTGCCTAGCCTTTTCCCAACTTTGTTGGGGTCGGCTTCCAGTCTAACCGGGTGCAGCTGTATACCAGTATTTTACATGGAGCGACTGCCTATCTGACCTCCATAACCCAATTACCGGGTAATTCGATACCCCTTGGTAAGACTCGTTGTCCGACTTTCGGGCTTCTAACAAACCATAACGACTGTCAAAGATCCATGAATGACAGCCGCGACCAACGGCTTAACGTGCTTTCCGAGACACGTAGGGGTCTCGGTGTGTAAAGATGGTCACCCATCGACGGACCAACCGCGGCAAGCATAGCTTAGCTTGATCAATCGAGCGTCGACCTGTGCTGTCTAATGATATCTATTAATAGTTCTATTTTATGGTGGTCAGGTCATAGATATAATTATGTATAAAGCAAAGAGGTCACAAATTGATAATAAAATTAATAGGGTTTGTATCTTTTTTGACGACGACGGTACATTATCTGCCTTTATGCAAATCTGTCCTTCTGCTAATCTGAGATTTTGCTATTCCGAGATTTTGCTTATCTGTCCTTCTGCTGCAGAGGTCAATTTCCCTATCTACAATTCTATACAGGATGTCCCTGGAAGTATGGATCAAATCGAATAGGCACGTGGGCAAGGTCATTTCCAAACGTTTTAGCAAAAAAAAAAAATACAAAATAAAATACTAAAAAAAAAGAGAAGAAAGATCGAATTCGTGAAAACTATCAGGGCTATCAATTTTTTTTTTTTAGATAGCCCTGATAGTATTTTTTTATGATTAATTTCTTTGAACAATAAGCGAAGTGATTGAAAAAAAATAATTAAAATCGGTCATAACTTTTGAACCGTAAAAAAATTCACTGACATTCTCAGGGTTAAAAAGTTTGGAAATGACCTTGCCCACGCCCCTATTCGATTTGATCCATACTTCCAGGGACACCCTGTATATCCCATAAATATTTAATTTTTGCCAATGTCAAAATGCATATGTATCACGAACTGCATAATCATTAGGGCCAGGGCTGCTTAACTTTTAAGGCATTTTATGTAAAATATTTTCTAAAACATCCTTGAACAGATCACGCGAGTTATCACACTAATATTACAGGATGAAATTGAACACATGCGACAAATCGAAATGGGAGATTGTACTCATCATTATGAACAACTTTTACTATGGGACCAAACCTGAAATCGCGAAAAAAAAATCAGTTGTTCCCTACATTTTGATGAGTTATGCGAACATAAATGTAGGGAACAGCAGATTTTTTTTTCGCGATTTCAGTATTGGTCCCATAGTAAAAGTTGTTCATAATGATGAGTACAATCTCCCATTTCGATTTGTCGCATGTGTTCAATTTCACCCTGTATAAAGGCGAAAGTTTGTGAGTGTGTGTGTGTGTTTATATGTTTGTTACTTCTTCACGCTCAAACGGCTGGACCAATATTGATGAAATTTGGTATAGAGATAGCTTGAGTCCCGGGAAAGGACATAGGGTACTTTTTATCCCGATATTCCCACGGGATCGACATTTACGCGGGTGAAACCGCGGGGCACAGCTAGTACCATTATATATACTAAGCGATGATGAGAAGCAACAGTCGATTATTGTTTTTGTTTGTTTTGTTATTGTTTTTTTAAAAAAAAACGTTGCCCCGCACTAGGACTTTCTCCTGTATTGTGGGTGCCCGCGACACGCAGCGCAGCAGTCACTCGCTTAACCACTGCGCCAACCGTGTCGTTACATGTTTTACATTAACATCATCATCATCAGTTAGGCAGAGGTGTACCAGGTGTACCTAGACATAGTACACCCACATTTTGACAGTTATGTTTAAGTCTCATGTAATAGAGGGCGAGCCTAGTGCCACGGCAATATTATAGATAATATTACCGTGCTATTGCCATCAACCGTTCACACAAATCCAGACTCTGGGCTGCTACTGATAAATTCCTAATGGAAAAACTTAATGACGCTTTGCTCGTCCTGGAAATCGAACCCAGGAAGAACTCAGCAGTAGTGCTTGCGACCACTAATCCAAATAGGCAGTTGTCTTACATTAAGTATTGCATAAACTAAAGAAGCCACAAGCACACTAATGACTGCAACTGCATTGCATAGGTACCTAAATCATGTAACGATACCCGCCTGCCTTTGGATGCATTAAAAAGCGATCTAGCTGGCATCACATAATATACGACATTTCGAAAATGGAAGCTTAAAAATAAACCTGTGGAGAAACGATGTTCATTGGTCACTGACATTGTTGAATTTCGACAATTTAGAGAGAGAATTGAGTAAGTAGAGAGAGACACGTTAAAAGTGTTCTAAATCTATTTTCAAACGCTTTTCAAAAGATACGATAATGTTATTGCATGATTCCAAATTATCACAGTTAAAATGGCAAAGTATGTAAAGTGCCTAGTGCTAGCTAACTATTCCGGCATTGGTATGACATCATTGTATCCAGTCTTAACAATATAACGACAGTTTTTTATTAACTTACCTACCTGCGAATCAAAATTCCAACCCAAACATGTGACATTTGCTGTCGAACAATCACGTGTTTGCCATCACAAAGATTTGGCAAGAAAAACAGTTGTAAACAGTGCAAATGAACCGGGAGTGGAAACTCAGGGAGTTAGGGAAGGCGTCGTAACTTCCAGGACGATAATAATAATCATCTGTATTGAAATAAACAGCGTACCTAACTTGCTCAAATACACATGTTTTTTAGAGAACAAACGAACGAAAAAAAAATGCGGCATTTTTCAAAGTCACTTCTGCCACAGAACAATAATACAAGCTTCTGCACCCTAATTGCGTAACACACTATTAATCATAATCCGAATAATTTTGGTTAAGAGTATTGCTTATCCATTGCTTCATATGTTTGAAAAATTTATCCGTTCAATAAAGTAAATTAATGTTGTTGAACTGTCAAAATGAAACCCATTGTATGTTAATTTTTTACGAAATTACCCCGCTGTTATCCGTCCGTGTCACAAAAAGCAGATTAGATCTTTTTCTGCTACTATTTCTTGTAACTAGCAAACCACGGAGTGCAAAGTTCGACGGCTCACCTCGCTGTACTGCCGTCACCACATGACGTTGGCTGAATAGTCGACATCGGCTCCGTTGCCAAAAAAAAAAAAAAAAAAAGTCAAACTACCAAATGCTTTGCAATACTTATTAATTATTGTACTTATTTACGTAGAACAAAACGAACACAAGAATTGAATTACTTCACTGGATATTTTTTTAGAACATTTTAATTAGGTAGGTAGTGGGTGTTAATTTTGAAACTACTTTAATTAACTTAAACATTCAAAGTGTTTCTTTCGTTAATCACGGAATGTTTCGTTTAATACAATAGATATTTCCATTAAGTACTTAATTATCTATATTTTAAATTGGTTTTGTTTTTGTTATTTTTCCTAAATAATCTACCTGTACTTTTTAAATAAATAATCTTATAGGTTGATATATCTAAATGTTTTGAAACTACTGAAGTTGCGTTGCATTGATAATTATTAACAGAGTTATCACCATTTATCACAATGAATGATTGACATAAGTCGATAAGTGTCTCATCCATTGGTCTCATCACATCATGCCGTACAATACTTACATATTATGTAGCTTGCACTTAAATTATGACGTAAGTTTATATAAATTATACTACGTGATATAAGTGTAATGAAAGTGTTACTGCATCTAGATCATCATGGCTGAAATTATCTCATTCTAAGTTATATAAATAACTAAAATTATTTCCGACGACTACAAATGCAATCCAGGATGTCAATGTGATAATTAATATAGCGAAAGTGAGACCAATACATTGTATATCATTTCTGTTTTAATGGTACAAAACAAACATTAGTTTGTATTAAAGACTATTTATAAACTTAAAATAAATAAATAATTAGTTCTTCAACACAATAACGTCACTCAGATTGCGGCTAAGACTAATCGGTAACTGTAATTTAATTTATGGATGACTGCATAAATTAATAGTTCACTCACACACACTAGCTCTTCCTGTATCGAGAAACTCGCAAATTGATCAATCAAACAAATAAACGGCTTTACATTAAATTTTAATTTGTTGAAGCATCCTAAAAGCCAAAGGGTCGAACTTGCATTTAAAAAAAATGTTCTGTTGGGAATGGACAACGAGTACGGTCAGCAACAAAAGTCGATTAACTCTTCAGTTTTTTAAATCTTAGTTATTGAGCAAAATATTTGTTCAAAATTGCAGCAGAAGTTTAATTTTTAGAATATAAACTCTTTGCTATTATGTGAAAAGCTAAAAAGAAGTTTATTGAAAAAAAAAATGTGGTCAATTTAGCAACATGTAAAAATGACAGTGTTAATCGACTTTTGTTGCTGACCGTACCTAGAGTATCTAAGATCCAGTTAATCGAAGAAAATTTTTCTGACGCTGACACGAATATTGACTCATTAATCTATTGGTAAGGGTGATTTAAATACAATGAAGCTGTATTTCTTCTAATCGAACAGGAAGAGATGCTGTCAGCTGATTAGACCCCAATCAGACTTAATATGTCAACACGACAAACAACACAATGGACGAGATTAACCCATGTATTATGTTCAAATAGTGAGTCAGCATAATTACAACTAATTACAAGTAGAATAAATTAATCGTTTCTGCATCGATGCGCATTTCATCACTCATTAGATTAGGTAACTCATTTGACAGTCAAATCTGTCACATGAAACGTTGTATAGTAATTGGGTTAAATAGCTTTACGTGAATTTTTGTGAACATCAGAATGACTGGCTAAATGACCGATCAGCTTTAAAATATTACTTAAATCTAACTTTAACCTATTTGCTACTATGTATTTGATACCTTTCTTTAAATAACACTAGTTTACAAGAAAAAAAACGCAGAGATGAGATACATGTGCCTAAATAGAATTTTTTATGCTGGTTACGAATCTGTGACTTAAAAAAATGTAGCACGTCTAGTTTCAAAAATATTTAATAAAATTGAAATTTACAAAAATACTTCACTTCTATAGAGAATTGTCGACAAAAAAATTAAAAGTGACTTATTTTCGCCTTTTTTTTGTAATCAGACTGCTCAGTTTCCCTTATAATTGACCAGCAATAGTCTGCCAACATGTTTTGGTCCCAGTATCCTTGGTATCTTTCTTCAAACATTTTCAGATCCTGGTGAAAACGTTCACCATGTTCATCACTAAATTGCCCTAGGTTTTCAGGGAAGAAATCTAGGTGCGAGTGAAGAAAATGTATTTTTAAAGACATGTTTACTCCCATTTTTTGGTAATTCTGTAATAATTCAGCAACAATACTTTCGTAGTTAACACTTTTCTTATTTCCGAGGAATTTCTGAACCACTGTTTTAAAAGATATCCAGGCAGCATTTTCAATTTGAGTCAAATGTGACGAAAATGTATCGTCCTTTAACAATTTTCGTATTTGAGGGCCTATGAAGATGCCTTCCTTCAATTTTGCTTCAGAAAGAGCAGGAAAAATAGCTTTTAAGTATGTAAAAGCAGGACCATTCTTGTCAAGGGCTTTAATGAAATTTTTTATCAAACCTAGTTTGATGTGGAGGGGTGGCAAAATAACATTATTCGGATTAATTAACGGATTGTATTTTATATTCTTGGTACCTGGCAAATATTCGTATCTTTTAGGCCATTCCTTCACAACATAATGTTGATCCTTTGCTCTCGAGTCCCAAAGACACAAAAAGCAACAATGCTTAGTGTAACCGCTTTGCATACCTAAGAGTAAGCCTACCACTTTTAAATCGCCACATACTTTCCAGTTATGCTCATGATACTTTATAAGTTTGATTAACGTTGACATCGTTTCGTAAGATTCCTTTGTATTTACAGCGTGGCCAATAGGAATAGACGGTTTGAGATTTCCGTTATGTAGAAGCACAGCTTTCAAACTTGCTTTGGATGAATCAATAAATAAACGCCATTCGTTGGAATCATAGACCTGTTCCATACACACGAATAAGCCATTAATGTCCGAACAGTACACAAATTCATCATGCCGCTGAAAATATTTTGAGAAACGTTCACTTCTGCTGCGATAAATACTGACTCTAGTCTCAGATGCTAACAAATTCCATTGCTGTAATCGTGAACCTAATAACTCTGCTTTGCTCTTTGACAGTTGTAGGTCTCGTACAAGGTCATTCAACCTTGACTGTGTTATAAGTTGTGGTTCCTTGTTGTCAGTCTCGTCTTCATCAGAACTGATCTCCTCTTTGGTGTTTTCAATCTGCAAGTCACTCTGACTTATTAGCCTGCTTTCTTCAGTTACACCAGAAGATGAGCCTGGTGGTGATGGGAATGGAATGCCATCAGTGTGTAAAATAGGCATTGTCACAGAAGAAACTTCAGGATATCGAACCTTACTTTTGTTTTTGCGGTTGAAACCAAATGATTTTGTTAAACAAAAATAGCAATCTGTATGGTGATTTGTTGGCATTCTCCACATCATTGGTACTCCAAACTGCAAATATTTATTTTTGCCTGCTTCCCAGTTGGTTAAAATGCTTTGACAGCTCACACAAACTACATGAGGGACCCATGGTTTGTCCAGGTTTCCAATCGAAAAACCAAAATAATGAAAATAAGCTCTTTTCACTGAGTCCGTGATGTTTCTTCTGTCTTTTGACAACACAATCTTGCCACAAATGTAACAAAAATGGTCTGGATTAGTTTTACAAACCCTCGATGACATTTTAGAACACAAAATTATTATTAAGACACTTTTTAACAAATTATTTCACTTTTTACACAATCCAACTTATGCGCGGGTAGTCGTAAAATGTTTTAATGTTTAACTAAAAAGTTTGACGTGATAGAAATTTATGAATACTAAATTTATTTATGTAGGGTAGTAATGTATCAAAAACAATTAATGTAATCTTTGCGTTCGACAAAAAGTTTTTTTTTGTAAACTAGTGTAATTGGTACCTAATTAATAACTGAGAAAAAAAAATAAAAAAAAAATGGCCATTTAGAATCTTCACGTAAGGGCTTTAAGATTTCTGCCAGGGTCGCGGGTTGTTCAAAAGAGATACCATGGCCCCTGGCACAGGCAACTGAAGGAACACGGGCGATTTTTGAGCCCCCTATCTGTTTACTCTAATATTCTGTGTATGATTTAGGGCGAATTTACTAATGAAACTAGAACGCGATCAGCTTAAATCTAAACCGCGTTTAAGAGCTGTCACTGTCAGTGTCAATATTTCACAACAATAATAATAATACCTACTGACAGCTTCCCATACTAACTCTACAAGATCTAAATTGTGTCTAACTGTGTGTAACTCTTTCATGTATCTAAGGTTCAACTGTATCAATCGAAGAATTTTACTTGTGTCTTCATTTGTTGTTTCTTCTTTTAATTTTTGTTTTCCAGTTCACTTGAGATATTGGCAGAATAGGTAGTAGACATCGGCTTTGGTTGCCATTTATTAAAAATAAAAAGAATGACAGCTCTTGAACACGGCTTAGGCTGGGCGCATACGTCCGGTTTCCTGATTCAGAATTCAGATTCGGAGACCCCGAATGCACGCATTTCATACAAAATGTTCTCTTTAGCGCACACGTTCTTATATTTTCCGTCAAGAGTTTCCGATCGGCCCGCCTTAGACGTGTTGATCGCGTTCAGTTTCCAGTTTCATTGATAAAATTCGCCCTTAATCGAGAAAATAACAGCCATTGGCGATAGTTGTTATGTCTGTGCCATTATTGCAGCTGTATGTAATGCAGGAAGTTTGTTACATTTATACCAGAAGCTACCGAGCTACATTGTAGTATATTGCATGTGAAAATGTGCAATCTCTGTTCTAAGTTCTAATTTGTTCTGCCCGGTTCTGTGATACGTAATTCTACCCTACATGGTTACTGACTCATGCATTACTATTCAGGAAGTCGTTAGACAGTTTATAATGAAAAAAAATGTTTACACTAATTATTACAACCCGATTAATCTGTCAAGCTCCGCTAATGAGACACAATTATAGATGGGCAATCCACCGGGTTTAAATCGGGTGGATTGCCCATCTACAGGGTGAATTTTTCAAGTGGGCGTGGATGGCCAAATCCGAAACAAAGGTTCGATTTTGATGAAAACTAAAACTGCGTCATTGGATTTTTGATAAATCAATATTTCTTGCCAGGAATCGAACCTGTTGTATTGAAAAAAAAACACATACTGTATTGTTACACCGTTCGACAGTGTCGCTAATAAGGATCCAATTCTGGGAAGTAATGACATGCGGCAAACTAAAGGAAAGAACTAAATTTTAACAAAATACTTTTTTTTTCTTATGTTACCTACCTTATCATCATCTGCCTAGCCTTTTCCCAACTATGTTGGGGTCGGCTTCCATTCTAACCGGATGCAGCTGAATACCTCAGTATGTAAAGATGGTCACCCATCCACAGACCAACCACGGCAAGCGTAGCTTAACCTGATGGATTGACCTGTGCGGCTGACTAACAGCCGCACAGGTCAATCAATACTAAATTTAGCCGGGCTCGGGTTATGTTACCTACCTACTAAACCTTAACTGAATAATAATTGTTCAAAATGATGACCATTGTTTTCAATACACACCTGGATTCTACGTCTCAAGGATTGTACTGCATTCAGCATTACAATATTATTGATTCCATTAGAATATTTTCCAAAGATCGTAAAAGCAATTTGAATTTAGAACCTAATGTTGTGAAGGTGACTGCGCTGCGGGTGTGTTAATAAAAATATTGAGTATCATTTCGAACAAGGTACGCAATGTAGACCGTATGAATACTCTAAAATAAGAAGCAGTTTATTAAAATTCAACATTTTCCTTAAGTTTGCCATATGTCATTACTTCCCAGAATTTGATCCCTATTAGGGACACTATCGAATGGTGTAATAATACAGTATGTGTTTTTTTTTTTCAAAATCAACAGGTTCGATTCCTGGCTAGAAATATTGATTTTTCAAAAATCCAATGATGCAGTTTTAGTTTTCATCAAAATCGAGCCCGCGACTCCTTTCAGTACTTTTCGCTATTCCTCATAGTTTAGAATTTGGCCATCCACGCCCACTTGGAAAATTCATCCTGTATATGTAGACACAATTGATTTTTCTATTGTTTCGTCACCGATCGGTAA
The DNA here is from genome assembly GCA_947508005.1 of Amphipoea lucens. NCBI lineage: Eukaryota > Metazoa > Arthropoda > Insecta > Lepidoptera > Noctuidae > Amphipoea > Amphipoea lucens. The sequence goes on from OX382367.1 coordinate 18,632,102, forward strand.
CGCGCGGCGCGGGGCTTGACCGGTTAAAACATTATGGCGGCTCTGAAATCCGCTACTCGCTGCGCAGTACCTCACCCCTCACCCCCGCTGACACATGCATTTGTTACTGCGCACGCACCGACTCGCCTCATGTTCAGAGCCGTTGAATCGGACTCTACTTACTCGCAGTTAGGTTGTGCCAGAAACCTTTAACATTTCTAGATCTGACTTTATTTATAATCCAAGATGGATATCTACATAACATAATTGCATTGCGTCATTATGCCAACAATGAGTAACTTCAGTTGACCCAAGGGCTAAGATGTAGGTACCCATTATTTTCTGTGACGTCACGTCATTCAGTGTGTCAGTGCTAAGCCATTGTCATAGTGCCACTGTTTACAACGGTTCGCAGTGTCCCCACGTTGCAAAACCTCATTGGCGAAGGTCAGGAACTGCTACCACACGCTACTTGCATGCAATCTCAATGAGCGCTTGCGCAAGAAAGTGTATCTACGTACTTATCAAACTTAACTTCATGCACATTTTATTTTTATTTTTAGGGTTCCTTGTGCTTACGAAAAAAATGTTAGAAGCAAATTTGTTTTTTTTTTCATTTGTGCCATACCATTGATCGCCAAAGAGAATGTGATATTGATAAATGATAATGCATTGTCGTATTTGTCGTAGCAGTAAAATAAATTACCTACTATCGTCAGCTAAGGGCATCAAAACGAAAGTTATTTGATGTACCTAAGTATTTTAATGTACAATAGGTACTTACTTAGTAGGTAAAATCTGGGAAAGTAAATATTAAAAGGTTTGTTTAATTTAGGTGTTGTTGTATGGAGTATCTGAAAATTTGGTTTAGTAGACATGGGACTTATTCGCGTTACCTGTAGTCGTTTATGGACTCATTCACGATAAGCAGTGTCATTCTGCAAAAAGTTTTATTTATTTATTTAACAAGGCTTACCAACTAAACACATACACAGCATTAACCCAGAGTCGTTGACATAATATTGATCTCGCATGTATTTAAACTATAGGAAAGCACGGCAAAACATGCTATCGAAGTCACTTCTGTACTGGGATATGAAAATGACTTCGACGATATAACTTTTCTGTCTACTAAAATTTTAAAGTTCAAGGGTGCGGAACTCAGAAGCCACATCCAACTCGCGACTTATTCCAAGGCCTATCGGCTTAATATACTGTCAATATTCTACCGACAGGTGTAAATCGGTGAAGGTCAATTCTCACTACTTTTACAAGAGTAATATTTCGTCAAATATTTGTCGTCTGTTTTTTGCTCCAAAGTTTGTAAATAACGCATGGCAAACATTTGTTCAAACGCTCAAAAACGGAAGGTTTTCCTGCCACTTTGAATATTAATTGGCGCCTACAAAATAATAGTTCCACAGAAGTGTGTCCATATGCGGTGGTGAATGTGTCCTTCTTATGGTATTGAAATACTTTCTCTACATATAGGTAATCAATTATTTACCGTGAATGAACAATTTGTTGATTATGGTTGTCATATCTGAGTTTCGCGTATTTGTGCAACTGATAAATTGTTTACCAACTTCATTAGTCCTTATCTTATTTTTTTTACAATACCTGCCGATCTTTCTGTAAAAATCTCATAATAATTGAAAACTTAGGTGAAGTGAGGTATCAATAGGGTCACTCCGTAGCATCAGGTGAAGTGACAGCTCACTTCAAGTCAAGGACACTTCACCTAACATTTTTAACAGAATAGACCGTCTGTAACTTCTACCAACCAGAGTTCAGCATAAGGTCTCATTCAGACTAAAACAACATAAATATAATGTGTGTGAGGATGTAGTCCAAGGTAATCTTATGGGAATACCCATAGATATATGTACATTTCTATGGGAATACCCGTTGGACGAGATCACGAGACCATGAAAAGTTAGCGATAATAGTTGGCCAACTTATTTGCTTTTCGAACATGATTCGACGAAGTACGGATGACTAATCTATGCATGTATATTGACGTTAAAAAAGTCCGCATTAAATCAAGGTCATTGTTAACCAGGATCGTCGGAATAGTTAAATTTTAGTAAGAATCCAATGGATGTTTTCGAATAAAATTTAATTTAATTAATAGAAAACAAACAGTTCATTTATCAAATTAAATTTCATTCGAAAATATCCTTCGGTTTCTTACAAAACTAAAATAAAATAAAACTGCAACTATATCCGACGACCCTGGTCACTTATCTCTTTTGGTGACTGTACACAACAATGAGAAATTAAAACTTTTTGAGTAGGTAGTTAAATTGATCCAATGTTTTAAACCACGGTTCATTTAATGGAACTTTTCACACACTTGATAGTGTCCGCACTTGATCGCAATCTGAAGGATTTTGAAGGAAATTTCTAATCCATTGCTTCATATACCTATTTGAAAAATGTGTCTGCTCGACAACGTAAATAACGCAATAGATATTGCTGAACTTTCAAAATAAATGGCTCCCTACATTGGCTAAGTCACTGATGGCATACCTAGGTATCTTTCGTGATATTCTGGTATATCATATATAAGGTCCCATTAAAATAGGTGGACAAACTTTTAGGAATCATTCAGACCACCAAAATAAGGACGATGGTAAAAAATATACATATAAGAAGAAAGCATTAGATACAAGAAAAATAATAATCAGCTAACGAAAATACAGTAATGTGCCGGAAATTTATTATTTTAGGTCAAAATAAAATCACTTTAATCAGTGTTTTTTTTTGTTTGGATATCTTTGGTTAGACGTACTGAGCGCTGTGTTAAAATTTGTCCATCTATTTTAATGGGACCCTGTATTTCGATGCTACACCATGATCGCGAAGTGACAGGTTCATTGCGGATGCGGGTGATTTTAAAATTTCATAATGGAACACACTATAGAGTTTCTGCGGGGTACTTGCATAACACATTAACAGTATCATTGGCTTCCATTTTTGACAGTTCAACAACATTCATTGCGTTACTTACATTGTTGAACAGACCAATTTTTCGAACATACAGGGTGTTACGGAAAGGGTATATCAATACAAACGGGTTGAAGAGTGTATCTGGTCTAGAATCTCTGTACAAAATTTCAGCTCAAAAGCATTAACTTTGAAAATGCTAAATATTTTTTTATTTCGACATCACGGCGCTGCACTGGCGCGCGGCGGCGTGATGTGCGTGTACTAGGCGCACAGATACACTACAGATAATGGATAATGACCCTCGTAGTGCGGTGACACGTTTTTTATGATTTTAATTTCATAAACTATCGAAATAAAAAAATATTAAGCATTTTCAAAATTACTGCTTTTGAGCTGAAATTTTGTACAGAGATTCTGGACCGGATACACTCTGTAACGTTGTAAACTATTATATTAGTAAATTGGCAAGCAAACCAAATCGTCAAGTTATTGTGATATAGTTCCAACCCGTACACATCACTTAATGCGCCTTTGTTTTGTCTCACTCGCTCACGATCTTAGGAACCGGTTTACTTCCCACTCCACACGACCTATGCGCGCCGCGAGCCGCGAACGGCGAGCAGGCTTGAGGACGGTCAGTTGAGACGCGCGTTCACGCATTCTACACTTGTGCGTGACGTCACACGTGCAGTCTCACATTAAACATTCAAAGCTCAGATTTTGTTTTAACCGCGACTTGATAAAGTTATTAAAGTTAAAAAAATAAGTTTAATACGAAAATATAACCGTGTATCCCCGTATTGGGTAAGTGTTTGCAAAAGTTACGCATTGCTTTCTATGTGTCATGGTGGTCAATGATTTGCAAAATTGTGTTTCATCATCTTTCTTTCCTTGACATCCACTTCTATAAATTTTAGTAATTTCTTTTAACCATCAACCTTAGCTCATATCATTATTTGTGTTCGCATAATTTAATCGTGCTTCACACTCCTTTCTTTAAACATTGTAAACTCCGATTCTGAAGGTGACCTTTACACACATTCGCCTTAAGCGCAATAGTATTTCATCCGCTTAGGTACGCTTATGCTTACGCCGCCATGGTCACCGTCAGGAGAGGATTAGCAGAGGGCTCAGATAGTTATTTCTTGGACATAAATTCCAGGGTTTCAAGTTCCGGGTTCATTTGGCCCAAGAAAACCGCTGCCGTACTGCCGTGACATCGGGCGGTCAACATACAAGGCTGACATCTGGCACCACTTCCATCAACCCTGCGGGTCCTCTATCACCAGGGTCAACTCCTCGGCCCCTGCGTCATCTTCAGCTACGCGTAAAGCCAGGATAGTACTTGACGCGCCTACCTCCTTAGAACGGAAAAATTTATGACGGGCCTTTTGTACCTTCGACCTAAAATAAATTAATATTGAAAGTGTTTAGTGAGTTGTTATTTATCTCTTCCAAGTTTTTTAGTTTTTAATAACTCACACGCTTCAACTCTTCAACCCGTTTGTATTGATATACCCTTTCCGTAACACCCTGTATAAAGCAATGGATTAGCTATATCCTTCAAAATGATTGAAATTGATAGTGTGTTACGCATTATAGCCTGCGCAGACGACGGATTTTTGTTCGCGGACTTTTTTGTCCGCGGCGCGGCGGCGGTAGAACGTATGTAAATCTATGCAATAACGCACACGAAGGACAAGTAGACTGCTGGGCTTTTCATACATTCTATCTTTGCGGACAATTTCTCTGCGGACAAAAGTCCCTCGTCTGCGCAGGCTATTAGTGTGCTGGTCCTGTGCTAAGAATAGCGTTTTTAACACGTCTCAAGACCTATGTATTACCTTCGCTTCCTTGCAAAGTAATCTGACACCGTAAAGGTTACCTATACAATTAAAACTTATCTTGACACGTTCTTCAGTAATTACACCACAATTCCCTTATCTAATCAAAATTAAGTCATCATTTCATAACATTACAGGTAAGCCAATTACTTAAATGCAAGCCTTCAAGCCAAGCTTTTCGGAAGACCGGACATAATTTGCATAATTTTCACATCAAAATAATTTATCACTGCACTTTAATGAAGCTATCTTGTAACTTTACTTGCATTGCCAATTGAAATGGATTGTAAAGCATTAAAATGAAATACTTGCGAACATTAACGCCGACCGTGCATAAATTATGGTTCCGAATCCGTAATCTATTATTACATAACCTCCTCTTTTTGAAGTCGGTAATAAAAGAGTAGCGATTTTTGACTGACTTCAAAAAGGAAGACATTCTCAATTCGACAGTTTTTTTTTTTCTATGTATGTTACGTGTATCTCCGGCAATTTGTAGATCGATTTCGTAAATTAATTTTTTAATGGTTTTATTAACTTTTCTTGGGTAGTTTTTTTATTTGATTCAATAATGCGTATTTTTTTCACTTAGTTTATATTGATGATATAACTTCCTGTTACTGATATTTACATAACAAGTAGTGTTATACGAATCTATGTGGGGTAGTGTACAGCTAAACGGTGAAAAATAAAAACTTTTTTACAAAAAAAAAAACAACCCTTTTCCGAATTAAAGTTATTTTTCGCTTGTTATAATCATTCTAAATGTGCCCCTACTCAAATACGTGTACAAAAATAGAAGAAACTATAATGTGGCCTTTTTTGAGAACGACACTAAAAAGCTTTCATCTTCAGCAACGGCCAGCAATGCATTGCGCATTTCAAAACTCGCTGGATGATTTGCAGTTTTGCTCAACGCTTTTGTTTAGTTTGTATACACAAGAAAATATAAATGAACGACCTTACTGACCCAAGTGCTTATATTATTATGGAGAAGTAAAAGGTGCATGATCATCGGACAGCAGATCGATTGGGCCAGTCGCCTTTATATTGGGTCAAATTTTAATAAAAAAAATAATCTTCTATATCTATACAAATAAATAAAATTGAAGTGTGTGTGTGTGTAACGTCAATACAACAGTTTTTTATTAAATGCATATGAAAGTGTATACGATAATTATAACAAAAAAAAACTGATTTTGTCTGTCTGGTCCGGATAATCTCCGAAACGGCTGGAGCGATTTTGAGGGGACTTTCAATGGCAGATAGCTGATATTATAGGGACTAACTTAGGCTACTTTTATTTTATTTTTTAAATTAGGGTACCGCGCAAATAAAAAAAAATTCAATATTTTTTTTACATTTCTATGGTGTTTTCCGACATGAATGTGAACTAAGTCGCGGGCACAGCTGATAGTCTTTAATGAAATTCGTCTCTCAGTTAAGCTCTAGGTACGGCCTACTGAGTGCAACCAGCGTTGCTATTCTGTAAAAATCTCACCGTGAAAACTTAGGTGAAGTGAACTGTCAATAGTATCAATTCCTATACTCCTATACAGGGTGTTACGGAAAGGGTATATCAATACAAACGGGTTGAAAAGTGTATCTGGTCTAGAATCTCTGTACAAAGGGGTTTGAAGATTTTTGTATGGAGGGTGGCCCTAAGGTCGGCCGCCATTTTGATTTTTTTTCAGAATCGCGGTGCACCACAAAAGTTATATATTTAGATAGAGGACACTTATACAAATAAAAAATGTTATTTAACATAATATCCTAAAGCGTCAGGTTTCGGAGTTATTCACCGAAATATAAGTCGAAAACAACAAGGATTTTTTTGTTTTTTTCCCCTACAGGTAACCATATTGAACTATTGAGGTAATAGAAACGTTATAAAACCTTTATGGAGAAGGAACAAATGAAGAATAGATATTTTTTTAATAAATAATTAAACGGCAATTTATTGATCCTTTATTAAACCCCAGAGACTAATCTGACATTTAAGTCTTTTGTGTTTTCGTTTTTTTTAGTACAGAAGTTTGACATTACACTTGTCAGATTAGTCTCTGGGATTAAAAAAACGAACTATAAATTGCCGTGTTTAATTATTTATTTAAAAAATGTCTATTCTTCATTTGTTTCATCTCCATAAAGGTTTCATAACGTTTCTATTACCTCAATAGTTCAATATGCTTACCTGGAAGGAAAAAAAAACAAAAAAATCTTAGTTGTTTTCGACTTATATTTCGGTGAATAACTCCGAAACCTGACGCTTTAGGATATTGTTATATTACAATTTTTGTTTATATAAGTGTCCTCTATCTAAATATATAAGTTCTGTTGTGCACCGCGATTCTGAAAAAAAATCAAAATGGCGGCTGATTTTAGGGCCAAAACCTTCAAATCCCTTTCAGCTCAAAAACAGTAACTTTGAAAATGCTTAATATTTTTTTATTTCGATAGTTTATTAAGGCGAATGGGTAGTTGTAGCCCGCGAAATTCAATTTTTCTTACGTTTTTTGCAATTTTCAGGTCAGTGTCAGGTTGTATCTTGATCAAAATATGATTCGCGACAATAACAGGTACGTATTTACAGAATTATAATAATTAGAATCATTAATACATCTTTCTAAGTTAGATTTCTACCGTTAAGAACAAATCTCGTATGGAAAAGTGTTGGTGGTAGAAATCTAACTTAAACAGATGTATTAATGATTCTGATGATTATAATTCTGTGAATACGTACCTGTTATAGTCGCGAATCAAATTTTCATCAAGATACAACCTGACACTGACCTGAAAATTGCAAAAAACGTAAGAAAAATTGAATTTCGCGGGCTACAACTACCCATTCACCTTAAATTGAAATCATAACAAACATGTCACCGCACTACGAGGGTCATTATCCATTATCTGTAGTGTGTCTGTGCGCCTAGTACACGCATATCACGCCGCCGCGCGCCAGTGCAGCGCCGTGATGTCGAAATAAAAAAATATTAAGCATTTTCAAAGTTAATGCTTTTGAGCTGAAATTTTGTACAGAGATTCTAGACCAGATACACTCTTCGACCCGTTTGTATTGATATACCTTTTCTGTAACACCCTGTATAAATTGAAGAGTACAGCTGCTGTAACGTAGCATGACAACTGAATAGACTGGTATTACGTTTAGTCGGTTGACTACCTAAGTCACGTGGTTTTTTTGTTTACCTTTATTTAACTACCAAAGCCTATGAAGTATGTGGATTGATACTATTGACAGCTCACTTCACCTACGTAATCACGGTGATCTTTTTACAGAATAACACCGCTGTGCAAGACTGCATAGGTAAAGGTGATGTAAACATTACAAAACCAATGTCCTTGCAAATAGACTTGTGTTCCAAACGCTGCCGAGGTATTGGCACTGCACTCATTGCAACCTTCCTTTCATTTACCTTCCCAGTGGAAACTGAATGAAATAATAATGTGAAGTGTTACGAATTGAAACTGCAATACATATCTATAGCATGACTCACTATGAGAATGTTATTGTTTAGATTTATTGAAAAGATAATTGTGTAATTGTGACAAGCGAGACAGGAGCGACAAGAGTCACTTCTGCAGATATAATAGGGTTTATTTATAAACGTTTGTAAAGCTAAGGGGCCGTCTTCACGAGCGAGAGAATTGCAAACGTGACACGACGCGACGATAATATTGCCGCGATTCTCTCTTTCGTGGAGACGGCCCCTAAGAGACGTTTAAACGTCAAAAATATATGTTCAAACAATTGCTAATGGCGCCGATTCTCTTGTTCACAAACTAAACTAAATTTAATTTCAGTGCATCTTTTTCTTTCTATTTCATTAAGAAAAGGACAGGAGATTTAGTATTAGTTTAGTCCTGTCAAATTAAGACACTCCATAGACAATTTAGACGTGATTAAAAAATTGGCTATTAAAAATACATCAATTTACGTCAGGCACTGACTAATTTGACAGGTCTTAACTAATATTTATCTTCTGTCCTTTTCTTAATGAAATAGAAAGAAAAAGATGCACTGAAATTAAATTTAGTTTGTGAACAAGGGAATCGGCGCCAATCACTAACGTTTATAAAAGTCATCCAATTTTAAAAATATGATTAAATATGTAAAATTGTTTTTACAAACCTAATTTCAGAAATAAAATCATTTATCAATTAATAAAGGGATCTATTCATCGACCACTTCTTTAGTAGTCTAAAGAAGTTCTTTTTAGTGGTCGATGGGTCTATTGTACTAATCTTGAAATGTCTTGACTTGTCTGGAGTGAAAAAGGTTAGCTTTCCACTGACTCGTCTCTAGGCTACAAATATTTAGGTAGATATGAGGAAATCTCAGTAGATGCAACGAACTAACGTTGCAATACTAAGCCAACAATTTCGCAACAGTGCCTTTTTCCGGCACACTGCCCGTTGGTATCGCAGAAACAAAGTTGCTCTTACTCTCTTGACATAGTCTGTCCATTTTTAACCGACTTCTAAAAAAGGAGGAGGTTCTCAATTCGAATGTTTGTATTTTTTTTTTTTTATGTTTGTTCGCGCATAACTCCGTCGTTTGCCAACCGATTTGAAAAATTCTTTTTTTGTTAGAAAGGGTATACTTCCCAAATGGTCCCATAAAAATTTTATCGAAATCGGATGAGCGGTTTTTGAAAAATCAACAAAAATCTAAAAATTTATCTACATTGTCTACATTAACGATCTTTTTGTTTACTTTTTTTTGTGGGGTAAGTACAACTAAAAAGTGAAAAATAAAAACTTTTTACAAAAAAAAACAACCGACTTCAAAAAAAACACTACAAAGTGATAAATAACTTTAATTTCGGAAGTCGGTGTCAAAAAAAACGAAAATGCGGAATCAACGACACCGACTTCCGAAATTAAAGTTATTTATCACTTTGTAGTGTTTTTTTTGAAGTCGGTTGTTTTTTTTGCACGATCTGTTATACAGGGTAATTTTAAATTGACTAGCTAAACCAAAAAAATACGCTCGAAAAACATAACCCTCCTTCTGGCGCAGTCGAGTAAAAAAGAAAAAGATTTGATATTTTTTGGGAGGTCAACGACCGCTGTTACTGCTGTTACTTGAAGTATAAGTTGAGAAAAACTGTTTTCGTGTTATATCGATACACATCACGTCTGTGAAGATTACACAAAGTAAAACAGAATTTTTAAACTGATATTTGAAGTGACTAAAATCAATGACCCCACAAAAAACATCAATTTTTTTCCGTTTAGCCTTGGGGTGTGCGTGCTCATCGAATATATTTCAGGACATCGCCAAACGGTTGGTTGACTCTTCACGTGACCCGGCTGGCCTATTTTTAGCCCAAAGAATCAGCATTGTCGTCCATCGTGCTAATGCTGCCAGCCTTTTGGACACATCCCATTGACAGCGATGCGGACGAATTTTTTGATGCCCAATGAGCTCCTGCCTTTTTCTTATTTTTTTTTATTATACAAGGCGATATTTTAATCACCGTTATCCTCTTAAGGGGTCATTGTACTCATCATTATGAACAACTTTTACTATGGGACCAAACCTGAAATCGTGAAAAAAAAATCTGCTGTTTTATGTTTGAACATATTTTATATTCGCATAACTCGTCAAAATGTAGGATACAGCTGTTTTTTTAGGGTTCCGTACCCAAAGGGTAAAAACGGGACCCTATTACTAAGACTCCACTGTCCGTCTGTCTGTCACCAGGCTATATCTAATGAACCGTGATAGCTAGACAGTTGAAATTTTCACAGATGATGAATTTCTGTTGCCGCTATAACAAAAAATACTAAAAACAGAATAAAATAAATATTTAAGGGGGGCTCCCATACAACAGACGTGATTTTTTTTCCGTTTCTTGCTCGATATTAATAATGGCAACAGGTAGACGCTTGAAATATTCGCAGAATATTTAGTTGTATATTCACTTAGAAATAAATAATTAAATTAAAATAAAATAAATCAAGGGGGGCTCCCATACAACAAACGTGATTTTTTTATATACCTACATATGTACTTAGTATTAAATATTTTACGGTGGTACGGACCCCATCGTGTGCGAGTCCGACTCGAACTTGGCCGGTTTTTTTATGTATTAATGTTACTCGAAGTATCAGTAATAACAAAATGCAGTTAATTAACCGGGATATTGATAATTAATTTTATGTGGTCGTTAATTAAATAAGTGTCCTTCCTATCTATTTTATTATTCTAATGACTGCGCATATTTCTTAACACTGGCAAAATAAACACATTACGAAATGCAAAGGACACAACTTTTTCAAAATGAAATATTAACAGTAACACATACATAAATTAAACGTTGAAGCAATATTCTACAAGTGCGTAATGAATGAGTAAAAGGATCTCGTAAGAACAAATATTAAATATTAGCTTAGCTCAGACAGTTACTTCTAACTTGCATAAGTAGATTACTTAACTTCAAACTGCGGGGCAATTGCGTAACACATTATCAATTGGAATCGGTTTCATTTTGACAGTTCAACAACATTCATTGCGCTATTTACGTGTTGAGCAGAAATATTTTTCGAACTTAAGAAGCAATGGATTAGCAATTTGCTTCAAAATGATTCTGATTCCGATTGATAACGTGTTATGCAGGTCGCTGTTAAAACAAATTAGGTATTCGTAGCAAACTTTCTTCTGAAGTTATGCAAAACATGAACTTGAAAATCCATCTCTATACATACAAATAAATAAAATTGAAGTGTCTGTTTGTAATCTCAAAATAACAGTTTTGTACTAAAATTATGAAAGTCTATACTTACGGTACTTATAACAATTTTTTTTTTAATTTTTGTCTGTTTGCTCCGGCTAATCTCCGAAACGGTTGGACCGATTTTGACGGGACCTTCACTGGCAGCTGATGTTATAAGGAGTAACTTTGGCTAGTTTTTTTTTTTTTAAAGAATTAAGTAAGTAGGTGTCCAAGCAAAAAAAAATTTAAGCCATGAAATCCAATTTGTTATCCGACATGCACACGAACGATGTCGCGGGCACAGCTAGTAATATACTATAATACTTGTGACTGTGAAGCAACTACAGTTTCGTTGGTTTACGTATGACCACAAATTTTATTCGTACAAACGCCTTCACATCTATTATAGATTTTCAACTTTATCGCTAAAGCATTAGGTTCAAAGTTGATTGAGAAAATTTGGTAGAGTCGGGTACCTTGATGTGCTGGCGTCTGTACTTATATTTGTTGAAGCAATAATGATGTACAGCCAGCAATTGTAATTTCTACAACTCAATGTCAAAGATCGAACTTCGTGATCACAATGCCAGGTTTCCTCATCTATTTTCATTTCATACAATGTTACACAGTTTTTTTGTATGAATTTTAAGTATCTATGTACGTCTAAAGCGAGTTAGGGTCGGTTCACATCTGACGGAAAATGCGTCGGGCGTAACTTCAATTGCGTCTATTTATTCGCTCGACGCACTAACGCATTATCGGTTGAGTGTGAAAAGTTGAATGTTTTATCATATAATTTTCTGTTCTGGCGTTACGCGACCGATAATACGCGACGCATCTTCCGTCAGATGTGAACCGACCCTAAGGGAAACTTAATTCATTGACTGCTACCGCGATCACACCGTGTCCGCCAACAATAGATTTTCTATTGTGTCTGTGGCCTGGCAGTCAACGTGTTAAACTGCTGTCTTTGTCACGTCTCTGCATGCGCGCACTTTCATACAACAGAGACGAATTAGTTGCTGAAACAAAATTTGCTCGTGTGCGGCTCCCTTTAGCGTATATTAACCAGTCAAGCGGCGTGGTTCGCCGATCGGTGACGAAACAATAGAAAATCAATTGTGTCACATTAGCAGATTAACGCGCGCGACGGCGACGCGTACACCTTATCCGTCACCGGCAATGACTATTTAATTCTCTTTGGTCATGGGCCTATGCTCGCACGACATTAGTTCAACCACCATCGTACGATGACGTCCGATAACTTCGTGTACACACTCACTTTCTTTTACATTGTTTGGTTTGGACGCCCGAGTTCGCCCGACGCTGTACGAGCATAGTTCGGCCGACACAATTTCTATGGGTGTATCCAAGCCGTAAGAACTGAGTAATCTTCAAATATATTAAAATTATTAAACGTGACGTCAGTTCGTACGTGGTTTAGCATTTGGCAACGCAAATTTTCCTAATAGGGTACAGACGCCAGCACATCAAGCTACCCGAAACTATCAAATTTTCCCAATCAACTTTGAGCCTTATGCTTTAGCGATAAAGTTGAAAATCTATTAAAGAAATTTGACAGATTGTACTAGCTTGAGTGCTGGCGTCTGTACTTATTCGATTATTGATTAGTTACCTAATCAACAATTAATTCTTTTAAAACCGTGATTGATGTGTGTGATGTGTGAAGGAACGCCTTGAATTATAGATAATGATAAATAACCAAATCCCATAAATACAAGATATAAGCTGATTATCATGGTTAGTTCGTGAGTTCCGAAATACTTAAAGATGATTTCCACCAAACGGCTCGCACCGCATCGAATCGGAACGGATTTTACAATATCGTGTACAGCTGTCGTCACGTAAAAAGAACGCTGAGCGACAGTGGAGGGGGTGTATCTGCGCACGGGCACACTCGTGTCCTAAAGTACTAGGCTACTGTTTTATATACATAAGTGTAATTGTTTTATTGTAGAATCATAATAGTTACATTACTAGCGTCGCGCTCCCTTCATATCACCAATTTGATCGTTAAATCGCTCAGTGCGCAGGTAAACGCCAGCGTTCTTTTTGCGTGACGGGACCAATACACAGTATTTAAGGCGATACCCAAATAAATTGGGGGTTTTTTCGTATACAATTATTTCACTATTATAGCATGTATGGATATAATTTTTGGTTATATGTTTATTGACTATTTGATTAATACTCGTACTCTGACTAAAGAATTTAATTCCGAAAAGACCTCTACTTTTTTTTCTGTAATTCTAAAATCCTAAGTAATTTCATTGCAAAATTGCATTCGAAATGTGCGTAATAGGTAATTGAAAACTCTGGCTAAACAGATTTATGATACACAGCTTAATTTATTTGTAACAATTTTTCTTTGGTTTTGGCGCTTACGTTGTTTTATTTTGGCTCCAGCGCATTGTTGCGGTCTCTTTTTTCGCATGTGGAAGTAATTGACTCTGTCACTTTCTTATGCCCGCCCAGATCGCCAGCGGCCTTTGTCAGTAATAGACCTGCAGCCTAATTGCGGAACGCCAAATCGTCAAATGATTCTGATCAGTTGGCTTCATTTCTATCACAATTGGCTTCATTTTACGATTTTCGAATTGCGAAACTCTAGTTTCTGCGCAGGGCCTTAACGTTCATAATTGGTTTCATAATAAACTAGAGTTTCGCAATTCGAAAATCGTAAAATGAAGCCAATTGTGATAGAAATGAAGCCAACTGATCAGAATCATTTGACGATTTGGCGTTCCGCAATTAGGCTGCTGTGTCGGTTCTTTTCGCAACTGTGATTATATTTTATTCGAATAATTTTTTTTAGTGCAGCGGTCGGCAACCCGCGACCCTCGTGCCTCCTCTTTGCGGTCCGCTACTGTTTTGTAAATAAGGTCTTATCATTTGGAATTATTTGGACAATGCCAGAAACTCTATAGAACTTTGCCCCATTCAACAAAATTCATTTACAACCATGCAATATGCAGCATCTTATTGCTTTTGTATTACTGATAACTAAACATTTGTTCCAATGCCTGTAGAACTTGCGGTTTCGGTTTAAATCTAAAAACCATAAAGAAATTGACTGTAGGTTAGGTGCAGTTTATAATTGTTAAAATAAATTATTGTTGTGTTATTATTATTATACTATGCCTAGGAGGGCATTGTGTGATTACAGAAACTACTTATTTAGGGTCAGTCCCTATCTTAATAACAAAGTAGGTATGACTAAAATTATTCCATCAGTTGATGCTATTGGAACCTGTTGGTCTAAAGGTAGTGCTTGCTGAGGTACCAGCTATTGTCCTGGTCCAACTGGTTGACGCTCTATTTCAGTATGTTCATCTGTGTCCGGTTGTCCTCTAATAACACTTTGTGCTATCTGGCGAGTAGCACGCATTCAACATAAACGGCTAACATATGCATCACTTGATGTCATCTGCAAAGACAAATATTATTTAAAAGCAGGCTTTGATTATTTAAAGGCATTTGGTTTTTTTTCTTAGGAGAATAGAACGATGTAATTAACTTGGTAGTTTTCAATATTGCTTTTCATAATAGTGTTGTTGTGTATGTTGTTCTATTCTATGCTACTATGTTGAAGAATAACAATATTGTGTAATGTTAGTTTGAGGTAATCACTTGAATTACAATACCTACTGATTTTATACATGTATATTACCCTGAAGTAGCCTGAAAGTTTTCTGGTGATCATTCTTTTGAGGCTGTGAAGAAAAATGACATGTCCCATATATGTATACAGGGTGAAATTGAAAACATGCGACAAATCAAAATGGGAGATTGTACTCGTCATTATGAACAACTTTTACTATGGGACAAAACCTGAAATCGCGAAAAAAAATCATCTGTTCCCTACAAAATGCAGGGAACCGCTTGATTTTTTTCCGACATTCTACCGGACACGATCGCCTCTCGCCGCTACCGTTTGTATCCTTTCCGATCCGATGCGATACGAGCCGTCACATACTAAGAAGAGATGCGAGCCGTTTGGTGGAAATCATCCTTTACAATTCTACATGCTATCTTGCTAGGGACGGCCATAGACACTGTACTTCTTGTTAGCGTATCGATGGTTTCACTTGAACTTCTTTATTTTTATTTAAGTACTTACCAAATCCATGCAATCACTGTTGGCGCATTTTGAAATGCATGAAGTGTATTTTGCTAAATTTAGAATCGACTAAACTTGAACTTTGTACATCTACCCATAGTAAAATGATTAAAGTATAATTTGTTTGTATTTCAAGCCATACATATTTTTTATTACCATAACTAATGACTCGCTGAATGGTTTTAATAATAAACAAGTTTAGTACTTGTGTTAGATCATAAACTACGAAACATAAATCTACAACGGGTCAATTACACAATAATAATAAACCTATCTTGACTTAGCACACGAGGTTGTTGACATGTGGAATGTGACCTCGGCTATCATTGTGCCGATTGTCGTATCGGCCAATGGGCTTATGGCCCAAAGCCTCGATCAACATCTGTCGAGGCTCTCGTTAGGCGGTTGGATCAAGGGCCTGATTCAGAAGGCAGTACTCCTTGATACGGCTCGTATTGTGAGGAGGTTCCTGTCTCTGGAGCCCTAACCACCGGTAGCTTGGACCCTTTGTCTTACCTACCCCAAAATAGAAAGCCAAATACAATTTTACACGTAGATAACCGAAGAGGCCGACAAAACTAGTTTATCCTATGAATTATCATAGGATAAACTAGTTTTGAGGTCCTCTTCATTTCAAAACCAGTTGAGGAATTTCCTTATCGAAATAATACAAAAACTGAATAAGAAAAACTTTAATAAAGAGGAAAAATTACCTAAAAGGAAACTAGTATTTTCGGTGGAAACATAATTTTTTTCTTTTAAATCATTGGCGCAGTTTTTATGCAAAGCAAACAAGTTCCGCAATGACCCAATTAAATAAATCAAAAACATTTTTAAATCACGAGTTCAATGACTAGTTGCGTCCACTAAACCGCATCTACATTTTTAATTTGACCTTCTCGGTGGCCAGTGCTAGTTTTCTGATGTTGCAGAGACAGCCAGCCGATGCCTCTTGGAGAATCGGGTCTTTAGATGCTATTGTCTCCAGCAGAAATTGGACGACACCAGCCTGGAAGCAGATAAAGAAATGAATTAAGGCGGAACTCCGACCAAAACCGCGTTTTTCTTCGTTATTCAGAGGCTATTAACTCAATAATTATGAGAAATAAACTACATCTAAAAGCATATTATTAATGTTCGATATCCTATCATCACATTGCCCGTTATTATTTGTTTTTGTATGTTACTAATACATTTAAAATCTCCTTTTAAAAAAGTGACCAAAATTATTGATTGCATGCATCTTTTGCTAATGTTGACGTTCTATTAATTTGAGGATTTCACTAATGGATAGAGAATTTAAAAATCTAAATCCATGTTTTAATTTATTTAAAAAGATCGCTTATTAAAATAATTCCAAAAATTTTGCGAGTTTTATGATATCGCAGAGTTTCGCTTATTTTATATGACCCTGCCTGCATATGAGGTATGTTTTTGCTTCACTGTAATTAAGGATGTTTACCCGGAGCCTGTACTAACAAAAGATCAAGTAAGTATAAACATTTATTTAAATACTTAAATGTAACATACCCCATTATAAGGCTAAAGTTCATGTTTAAAGTTATTCCTTATAAGGTAAGGAATAAGGACGCTTTTAAGTAAATATGCAAAACACGTTGATCTTTTGTTGTGGCTCAGATTTTTGTTATTATACCGTAACACACAATTACAGGGGATATATTGGCATAGCTACCAGCGGGGTAAATGCGTATCAGTAGCAATGGCTTTCACTTTGACAGTTCAACAGCATTAATTGCGTCATTTGCTTTGTTGACTAGGCTAATTTTTCGAACACATAAAGCAATGCATTAGCAATATCCTTCAAAATGATTCAGCACCCTAATTACGCAACACACGATTACTCTCAATTTGAATCATTTTGAAGCATATTTCTAATCCATTGCTCCATATGTTCGAAAAATGTGTCTGCTCAACAACGCAAACAACGCAATGAATGTGGTTGAACTGTCAAAATGAAACCCATTGCTACAGATAGTGTGTTACGCAGTTGCCCTGCCGATTGTTATTTGAAAGTAGTTACGCAATTCATTGCATTTTTCTAGCTTGAACTAAGTTAGCGTTTGTATTGGTTAGTTTTACACATATCCCTCGCTATGCATTCTCGCTCATCTTTGGTGGATATGCATCCTAATCACACTTAAGTATATTATAAAGGCGAAAGTTTGTGAGTGTCTAAGGCTGTGTGTGTGTTTATATGTTTGTTACTTCTTCACGCTCAAATGGCTGGACCAATTTTGATAAAATTTTGTATGGAGGTAGCTGACACCCTGGATTAACATATAGGCTACTGTTTATCCCGATATTCCCACGGGATCGACATTTACGCGGGTGAAACCGCGGGCGCAGCTAGTACTAAATAATCTCAAGGTATAAGAGGCGTTGTTACCTTTAAAACAAACAGAGCATAGCCGTAGGGTCTTAATATTTTTAATTAGTCTGTTTTACAGTTACCTGCATGCATACATGAGATAATTTATGGAAATTGGATTTATTGCGTATTAACAACTGCCAAATTGTTCTTGTTTTTAAAACATTCACTTACTTTATTGTAAGTAACCTGTCCTATATGGCGTACCTATGTTAATGTTTAAAGTTATCCCTTATAAGGTAAGGATAAGGCCGTTTTTAAGTAAATATGCATAACACGTTGATCTTTTGTTGTGGCTCAGATTTTTGTGATGTAGGGCATTTAAACAACTGACATTCAAGTACCTACCGTACCACACAATTACAGGGTATATATTGGTATACCAGCGGGTTCATTACGTAACACACTATCAGTAGGTAGCAATTGCTTTCATTTTGTATGTTCTCATTACGTAATTTATTAAATGTTTTCTGTCATGTTCTCCCACGGCATGAGCAACATCTTCAACAAGCGTGGTAAATGCTTTTAACCAACTTCAAAACTCAGTTCGTCGTAATCGTTTTTTTTATGTATGTTCCCCGTTTACTCGAAACCGGCTGGAACGATTTGAAAAATATTTTTTTTGTTAGAAAGGGTATACTTTCCAGGTGGTCCCATTGTCATCAGGGCAGGCTCTGATGGTGGGATCCTGGAGAAAGCGAAGGAACTCTTCAAATATAATAGACACCTATAGCGGTTTGGGTATTTTTTAAAGTAACTCGTGCATTTGTAGGTACTAGACCATACCTTCTGGTTACGGAGATATTGAAGGTCAAAGTCGCAACATTTTTTTACTTTTTTTTCATGAAAACACGTTTTAAATGTTACCTAACTTTTAATGCCATTCATGTGCCCTTGCATGCACCCACACTGCACACACAAGTACAATGTTTTGCGTACATTACATTGCGCGCTGCCGCAAACCGCGTCTTTTTAAGAAAAAAAAAATAAAAAGTCGTATACCAGCAATAATTTTTGCTTTATGTGACTTAGTTTAATGTACAGAATGTGTAGATCTTCTTCTACTTCGTCGTATCGATGAAACCATTTGTTTGTATACAGAGTGAAATTTGAATTCATGGGCATCCTTTTAAGGGGTCATTGTAATCATCATCATGAACAACTTTTACTATGGGACCCAACCCGAAATCGCGAAAAAAAATCAGCTCTTCCGTACATTTTGACGAGTTATGTGAACAAAAATGCAAGGAACAGCTGATTTTTTTTCGCGATTTTAGTTTTAGTCCCATACATAGTAAAAGTTGTTCATAATGATGAGTACAATGACCTCTTAAAAGAATGCCCATGAATTCAATTTCACCCTGTATATAAGGCTTCGGCCAGAATTTGGCAATTTCGACAGCGTTATCGTTGGCCTCGCGAAGGTCTTCCATGGTGCAGTGTAGATAACGCCTATGTGATGGGACTTTTTACACCCTGTGTAATACCGAGCTTGATTGATGACTGATGATGACTCACAGTGTTGTGTTTACATTCAGAAACGGAGTTTATCCGCAAATTGCCTTTTACAACATACTTAGAATTATGAAGGTCAAACAGAGCATGAAGTAGCCATTATCATGAATGAACTGGACCGACCGAAGTTTCGGTTTCATTTACAGTTTAGTAAAGGGTACTAGACTATAGTCCGCGCAGAACTAGTTTGAATAAGAATACTTGATCTACACACATCAAAAGTGTCTAGGGATCAAGCATTTTTATGCGGATTTCTTGAGATTGAGATGTGGCTTTGTAATAAATTTATGATTTTATAAATTTATATGGATCCTTTTTGGTGCATTTCATAATTTGAATCAGGAACTGTGAATCAAATTCGAGTAAAAGATGAAAATCAGCTGTCAATATTTTCCCTATAAAAACATACAACGCATTGAAGACATTATTAGTGCTACTGTTTCCCTACTACTGATTAAAACCAACGTTATTATGGAGCGGCGACGTCATTTAAGCAGGGAAGAAATGCTCAGAGCCGTGGGAATGATAGAAGCTGGTTCCCGGCAACGTACTGTGGCTTTAGCTCTGAATACAAGTCAGAGTGTTATCAGTCGACTTTGGACACGTTACCGAAGCACTGGTACCGTGGCTGAGCGCCATGGAGGACGGTATCGCTGCACCACACGGAGACAAGACCGATACATTCAAATCTTAACTCGAAGAGCTCCAACAATAACCGCCATGATGTTTGCCGTGAGGCTTCATCACTCTTCAGGGAACTTAATTAGCGACCAAACAGTCAGAAACCGCTTGCATGAAGTGAACCTTCATTCCCGAAGACCGCTACGGGTACCACCTATAGCAATGCACAATCGTAGGATTCGATATCAATGGGCTCTTGAACACAGAAATTGGGCAGAAGAACAATGGCGTTTCGTGTGCTTTTCTGATGAGTCTCGTTTTGGTATGAGACCGGATACAAGACGTATACGACACTGGAGAACCCCTGGACGCCAACAGCGATTAAAATCCTGCCAGGAAGTCCATCCTTATAGTGGTGGAACCATCATGGTATGGGCGGGTATTTGGATCGGCGGAAGAACTGAGTTGATTTGGATCAGAGGCAACCTCAACGCTCAAATTTATGCTGAGACGATTGTATCAGACGTCATCGTTCCTCTACAAGTGCAAATCGGTCCCTTATTTCAGTTAATGCATGATAATGCACGACCGCACACCGCAAGAGTTGTAAGACAGACTGTCGCCGCAGCTAACATCAATGTCCTGCCCTGGCCTGCTCAGTCGCCAGACTTGAACCCGATTGAGCATGCATGGGATATGCTACAGAGAAGAGCTCTGCCGAATATGGAGGGTATCCAGTCGCAAGAAGACCTTTTTTTGTTGTTGCAACGAACATGGGCGGCCATTCCACAGCGTGATTTGGATGAACTCATTTTGAGTATGCCAAACCGATGTTCTTGTGTTGTTAGTGTTCGCGGTAGAAACACGGATTATTAATTGTTTAAGTTACCCAATAAAATTTTAAAGAAAACTGTTATTTCAGTCTTTTTTTCGAACTTTTGTGTTAGTGGTTCAAATGTCAAAAATCCCTTTATTAGGAAAATGGCAAATTTCTTTATTAATGCAAAGGTGACTTGGTTTATCGTTACTGTGACAAACGAAAACACTTTATTTGATGAATCCTTAAAGAAAATTTTAATTAATATCAATCAGGAGAAAAGTTATTGCAAAAATATATGTTGATCCCTAGACACTTTTGATGTGTGTATTTGTTGTGTCAGCTCAGAACAGGTTTGCATGCCCAGACAGTCTTGAGGAATGCAATATTTTCAAACTTTAATCCGAGTGTATTATTTAAAATAATAGACGGCAGTTTACATACCTAGCACATCTCCGCCGCGAAAATAATTATGGGAAACCGCGTCACGGATTCCGCCAAGAAACATTTGTCGTTGTTTTCGACTTAGTAAATACAGTATACGTCTATTTTGGATATCCATTTTACAAACATTTTTATTTTTCGGTTTTTAGTTGTAGGTACCTACCCCACAAAAATTTAATTTACACTAGTGCATTGAAGAATTGAAGACCGACTACAAGAATCATCAAAATTCGCATAGAAATGTCGGAGATGCAGTACCTACATTTATGCATATAACTTCGTACATAAGAATAATTACCTAATGTGTTATAAACTAAAACCTTCCTGAAAGTATGTAGATTACAATAGTGAAAGAATTATCAAAATTGGTTCATTAGTTTTTGAGAAAATCGCGGACATACAAACATACCTACATACATACGGGTCGAATACAGAACCTCCTTTTTTGAAGTCGGTTAAAAATAAAGATGTTTCGCTTTATAAACTTGTCGACTGCCACAGACACATGCGAAACAAACGCGGCTCCGCAACAAAATAGCGGATTAAGCGCGGATTTGCTTGTGGCTTCCGAGAAGATCGGCGATATCACGCGGGTTTCCGCGTTATTTGCTAGAATCATAATCAGATCTGTGAGAGAACAGACAATTTCACTTGTCGTACAACGGGCAAGTCATGGAGGAGCTACTGTGGTTTCGCTGCTATCGTTTCGCGGCGGAGATGTGATGCGTTACCCGCCTTATTGACGACATGGTTGTGAATACGGAGGTCCAGGTTAATCCAGGATTGGAATCGCGTGATGATTATGCCGATTACTTCAACTATTGGAACTCAAAGTCAGGCCGTTGTCAGTGAGGTACAACACGGAACAGCTTAGAGGTGCCATCGATTTTCTGATTTGACGACCCCGCTAAACTTGGCTCTGCCGGTCCTTGCTTGAGCTCGTTTAAAATCAAGTCGCGTTAGTTGGGGAGTGACGTGTTTGCGGATATTTTTTCTATGGAAATTCTACTGTTGTGTTGTGTTGTGAGACGGCCTAATTAAAAAAAAAAATATATATTGATTATAAAAGAACAGGTTGCAAAACACGATGACCTTGTAAAAACGCTTCAATATTAATAAAACTTTTTGTTACTTAATTTAACGTCACAAATAAATTAAGAACCAGTTTTGAAACATGAACTAACAGTACTATGTAATAAAAATAATAAACTAGGGTATTGTGAATAATATTTCGAAATAAATCCATTGGCGTATATAGGGGGGGGGGCCGGGTGGGCACGGCCCACCCTAGAATGGTCTCAGGCCCACCCTAGGATGTTTGGGGACCTATTCGAAATTTTAAGCTGGATACTTAGGTACATAATATAACTTCACACAAAAGCAATCAAATAAATAATCTACAACCAAGACCTACACAAACTTATTATTAACTACATAATACATTCCTTTTAGTTACTTTTGTAATCACAAAAATAATAGAATCTATTAATAAGCAACGAAATAAGCTAGAGTATTATTATGATTAGACGGCCCGGGAGCTAACGCATCGGCAATCGGCCATACAGGCCACGGCAGGGGTTGCGCAGGTCGTTGAAAGGATCCGGCGTCTGGGCCACGCACAACGGACCAAATGGGAGTCTAAGTGCGGAAAAGGGAGCCCCATCATCATCATCCGGCGTCTGGGTCTAATCTGAGGTCCTCTGTTTCCATGGGCCTCGGAACAAGCCACCACGCGATTTACACATAGCGGTAGGAGGCGCCCGCATCGGTGTCGAGTCGACGGTGAAGTACCTAGGACTTGTCCTGGACAGCCGGTGGGACTTCGGACCGCACATTCAGCGGCTGGTCCCCAGGTTGATGAGCTGCAACGCTCATCAAAACTGCTACCTAATTTGGGGGGGCCCAACGCCTCCTGCCGGAAACTGTACGTGGGGATTGTGAAGTCCATGGCCCTGTATGGGGCGCCCGTGTGGGCGGACACTCTGACGACCCGCAATGTTGCAATATTGCGAAGGCCGCAAAGAGCGATAGCTGTTAGGGTGATAAGAGGATACCGTACGATCTCCTACGAGGCAGCAACTCTCCTGGCCGCATCAACGCCCTGGGATCTGGACGCGAAAATCCATGCGTCCCTATATCGCTGGCGGAAGGCGGAGCTTGCTCGTGGTCAGCCTCCGGTTCCTCGGGAATTCGATCCACGAAGGACTGAGCTCCGTCAGATCCTAGTGGCTGAATGGAGGGAGCAACTTGCGCAACCCGGGAGGGGGCTCGCCACAATAGTGGCGATAAGGCCTGTTATAGAAGAATGGCTGGAGAGGCAGCATGGCGCCCTGAGCATCCGGCTGACGCAAGTGCATACTGGACACGGATGTTTCGGGAAATACCTGTGTCGCATTGGTCGGGAGCGGACACCTGCTTGTCATCACTGGGTGGACTGCCACGAGGACACGGCGTTACATACGTTGGAGGAGTACAGCTTGGGCCCAATAGCGCTGTGCCCTCGTCGCGACACTTGGTGCGGGTGATCTGTCATTTTCGGCTGTGGTTCAGTCCATGGTCCATGGTTTTTGCGAGGAGTTGATGCATGCAAAGGAGGCGGCGGAGAGGGAGAGAGAGCATACCTCTCATTCCACCAGCACCAGAAGTGCAGCTGGGCGTCGAAGGGTGCTTAACGATTTCCGGCCACTATAAGGGGCCTGCGGGCGGCGAAATTGGGGCCGTGTCATCGCTCGAGCAGTCGGGCTCAAAGAAGTGGCACGCAATAGTGGGGTTTTAGTCGGTAGGTGTCCGACATCATGGTCGGGAGCAGACGCCGGTGTGTCACCACTGTGCGGCTTGCCCTGAGATACGGTGCAGCACACGTTGGAAGAGTGCCCAGCTTGGGCAGGGCTGCGCCGTGACCTCATCGAGGCAATAGGCGGGAGCGATCTCTCGCTCCCGGCTGTCGTTCAATCGATGGTCGAGAGCGGGAGCGCATAGGACGGTGTTGCCTCCTTTTGCGAGGATGTCATGTCTGCAAAAGAGGCGGCCGAGTGGGAGAGAGAAGCCGCATCCTCTCTCCCCTCCCGCAGGAGATGCACCGGGCGCCCGAGTAGGGCGCAAAACGATCTACGACCTCCATGAGAGGTGGCCTGCGTTCGGCGGACTAGGGGCGTCTGTCGTCCGACCAGACAGGCCCGAGTTGGCGCTGCAGTGTTTCACGCACGCCACTCGAGAGTGGGTGCGGCCATTATAGGAATGGGCGCACGGGGAGGTGGGACCCGCTGAGAAACAGCGGGTCGAGGCCTGTCAGGGGAGCGGTGGATGCTTATGCGAATCCCGCACCCCCGGCCATAGGTAGAGGTGGAACACCGCGGTGGTTTTAGCTGGTAAGAGTCGCCAATGCCCCTCTGTCACCCCCACGATAGAGGAAGTCCATGAGGATTTTCACAGCGAGAAAAAAAAGGTGTCCGACATCATAACCTTCCGTTCTTGCCGGACGGAGGGAAAAAAAAAAAGGTCAGGGGCCAGGCCCCCCCTAGAAAGAATCCCTAGATACGCCAATGAATAAATCTAAAAGGAATTATTCATGCAAGAAAACGCAAACTATCAAGCAAGACCATCATTGTAAATAAACCGTTGTACGTGCACATCCCACGTGATTTTAAAACGGTTTAACCGGTCAAGCAGCGCGCGTCGCCCATTGGCGAAGAAACAATAGAAAATCAATTGTGTCTCATTAGCGGAGCTTGACAGATTACAACTATAAGCAAGACGCAAGCGTCTTCGGAAGACGTGTAGCTGTAGTCAACGGTCTCTATTATACGTTAATTGTATTAAGAAGAGTGCATTCTTACTGGAATGGATTAAGAACAATTACCCTGAAAATGTTATGTAGCTTTACGTTCATTATTGAGTTGAAGGGGGGACCCTTCAAGTATCCGGCAGTTCTACTTACGGCATGCATGGTGACACAGTTGAGCGAGTAGAAGGAGAGATGGTACAGCGCCAGCGCAGTGGACCGGTGCACGTCGGGGTCCCGTGACGTCATGTAGTTCACCAGGGGCGTGATGGCACCGCGCTTGCCGAACTCCTGGCGGTTGTGCGCCCAGTTGCAGCAATACGCTATCGCAACCCCAAGGTTCGTTCGCAGATGGTCATCTGTCGTGTTCACTGGGAAGGAAATCAGGAAAAAATACTTTAACGTTCCAAAAACTCCATGAAAACTTCAGAACAAAGTACAAGAATTAAAAAGACCAGCGGGGTAATTGCGAAACACACTATCAGTAGCAATGGCTTTCATTTTGACAGTTCAACAACATTCATTGCGCTGTTTATGTTGTTGAGCAGACAAACTTTTCGTACATATGAAGCAATGGATTATCAATATACTTCAAAATCATTCAGATTGTGATTGAAAGGTATTATGCAAGTAGGGTGCAGTACTCACCAAGTTTCGATAGTTTACCCACAACACCATGATCGGAGATAACCGCCAGATTCTCCTGATCTTTTGCGATAGTCGCAATGGCGGCGCAGATGGCAGACAGAACATTATGGTCGTCAGAATCCAACAAGTCTACCGTAAGTTCCAAAGCCCCTACAAAGGATCTGACCATTTCACCGGAATCTGTTGCGTTCTGCACACAGGGGCTCAGTGCTAGAGCCGCGTTCGTTTGAACCTTCTTAGAGTCATTCTTCAGCAGAGACCAGATCAGTCTCACCCCGTCCAGATCGTCGATTTCATACATGCAGTTCTGTGACTTAGCGCACTCCATTAAAACTAGTGGTACGTTTTCCAGCAGCGGTTTGTACGTGTTGTTGAGGTGGTGAACTGCAATAAAATTATATGTTACAGCCTCATACCTCTTACATTCATCATATCATAATCAGTCTATGATGTTCCCACTGCTGGGACACAGGCCTCCTCTCTTAGAGAGGGAGTGGGCTATAATCTACCACGCGGGCCCAGTGCGGGTTGATATATGTCACATGTCTTCGAATTTTCGGTTCTAGAACATGCTGGTTTCCTCGCGATGTTTCCCTTCACCGTTTTAATAGCAGTGGTGAAGAAATTATTTACTTATACACAAAATAAAGCGCCTGATCGGGTTTGAACTTACGACTTACAACTCGTAAGTCGGGGTCGTTACCACTGGCGCACCACTGCTCCCATACTTACATTGCTTTTAAGCTATTAGCAAAAATTTCAGGCAACACATAATAGTGGGTTTAAACATCTAAACTTCTTCGTTAACAAGAGGTAACTTACTTAGCATCGGAATTCCACCAGCACTTTTAATTTGATCTCTATTGGGAGGGAACTTGGCGCATTCTGCTAGTGCACCAGCTACATTCGTCAGTACTCCATCATTCTCATCATCTAACAATCGAACCAGTATGGGAACTGCTCCGAGGTAGTCTAGTTTATGGACGCTAGCTTCACTGCTAGCACATTTCCATATAGCACCAGTTGCAGCGGCCATTAGCGGTTTGTTTGGCCTATTGGTGGAGTCTGACACGGCTTGCACCAACAACTCTAGCCCCCCAGCTTCACGGATCATATTCCTCGTCAAAGGATCGCTTGCGCACTTGTAGATCGCTAAGCTGCAGTACATCTAAATATATTTCACGTAATTTAATATTTATTTATGTTTTAGGCACATAAATGAGCAGAGGTCGATTAAATGCTTTAAGCAGTTATTATTTACGAGCAAAAATAATTGAGAAACCTTGCGAATACTCTGATGGATTTTAAAATCTAACCTTCAACAATCTTTGCATACCTTCAGATCTTTGTCATCGTTCTTTAAATGTATGATCAAGTCATCCACCATCTTCTCAGTTTGAACAGCGAGTTGGAATGATGTTTCGTTTGTGCACATTTGCAACAAACCCGCAGTGGGGATGGCAACATCGAGATGGATAGTTTTCAACATCTTGGCTATCAGTGGTATCATGCCATACTTTCTCATAGCTTCACGGTTTCTCTGGGAAGCGGACATTGACCAAAGCGCTTTCGCTCCTGCTCTTGCAATGTCCAAAAACTGAAGCTCATTCAGATTTAACTCTTCACGAGGTGTCCGCAAAGTCCTGAAAGTAATACCTAGTATTGTTAAAATATACGAAATAGTTAAAAGTTTTTGTACCAGATTTTGTACACTTACTTATCACTAATATCAAGTAAATCAATTAACTTTGGGAGGCCACCAAATTTTCTGCAGAACTTCCGGCTCTTTCTAATTCTCCCCAAATTAGCGATTGTTTCTGCTGCTAGAATCTGGACGTCTCTTGCCGGATCCGATAATAGTCCCACCAATAACGGGATTGCTCCTAAGTCCGTTACTTTTTTTCTTATTTCAATATTCGGAGTAATATCTTTAAGGACAGCCAAACCTCCCAAAATACAGCACAAGTCTCTGGTTTCCAGTAAATTGACGAGTAGTTCAAGGCCTCCGATCTCTTGTATCGCTCTTTGATTTACCTCTATTG
Organism: Amphipoea lucens; assembly: GCA_947508005.1. NCBI lineage: Eukaryota > Metazoa > Arthropoda > Insecta > Lepidoptera > Noctuidae > Amphipoea > Amphipoea lucens. Next base: position 18,660,015 of record OX382367.1, read on the forward strand.
TTAGGTCGTGGTCTTTGAGGCAAGACAAAGCTACCATAGTAGCAGTCTGGTTTCCAGCTTTCATATATTTTACGAGTTTCTGTATGTGCCAGTATTCAGGAGGTATCTCTGATGACTTGATGAGGTCTCCCCAGTTGTCTTCTTCAGGTGACGTAGACGAGGGCGACGAGATGGATGTGTCGGAGCCTTCTGTCACCATCACAATACGTGGCAGCCCGACGGTGTCCTGCCCGCCATCGGCACTAAACGTCGATATATTATCTCCTAACTCTCCCATGATTTATATTTCAAATTGATTAATTTTACGAAAATAAATGATTATAAGTGTACAAAATATCTCTTTCAACACTATCAGTGTCGACTAGATTTGACAAGCTTGTCTCGTCAATATGGTTGCTTAGGAACGTTTCATTTCTCAGTCTATCAAAAAGTACTCTGTGGTTTCATTCTTATTATTTGTGATTGTATGTGCCATAACCACAGAGTACTTTTTGATAGACTGAGCCAACAACCACTGACCTCTCATACAGTACTTGTATAATGGAGGTCAGTGGCCATAATCTAGCCAGACTGTTTTTCCGCGTATTGCACTTTTTTTATAAGAGGGCTAATTTTTTTTTTTTTTTTTTGCTGTTCGCGCGTCGATCTCCTGCCACCCTGTATTTTATTAATACCCAGATGTACATTTTTGTTACTTATTATTCCACCATTATTTATATTACTATATCTATTTTAAGTTGCGTAAATTCAATTATTTTGTTCATCAACGGCAACTAAAACCTATGAAGTGAGAACTCTTTAAAAAAAGTTTTTGTATGGTAAAAGTTTCTATACGATTTTGTTGGTTGAGTTTTCAAATCACATTATGCAACAGCGGGGTCATAATGAAATTCAGCGCAATAATGCCCGGCTGAGCCTAGGCCTGGGAGATTGCTTCACGTTAGGTTGGTTTGCATGACATATTCCTAATTTGACTTTAGCGTGCAGATGGTGTGAAAATAAGGTTTTTTTTATTATTATTTTAATAATATTTTGTATTGTTCCAGTTCCGAAGGAGCGTGAAAGATGTTCTCAAGCCGGAACACAATGATCATTATCTACTGCGATGGCTCAGAGGTAAGTTGACCGTTATAATCCTAATATTATGGTTTATAGTTACAAACATGCATCAGATGACATCGTGCTAGAAACCATTACTCAACGACCATACATTACTGAACCAACAGCGTTAAATAAACAAAACCTTAACCACAGTAACCTATGTCCTTCTCCAGGATGACATCAATCTCCCTTCACCGATTTGAGGGCAGTGATAATGAAATAGTTTACACAAAGTAAAGCGTTTGTCAGGGTTCGAACCCGTGACCTACAACTCGTAAGTCGGGGCCGTTACCACTGGGCCACCACCCTGCCCTCAAAATTTATAGAATTAACCGCTTACATAATCAGCCTATAATGTTCCCACTGCTGGGACACAGGCCGCTTAAGTCGGATTAATCCGACAAATATTTTCGTGTCCATTCCGCCAGAGTCGTATATATACGACCAAATACCAAAGCTCGTTTAATCTGTATTATTATACATCATCACAGCACGTTTAATTGGTATTTATTTTTAGTTTTTTTTTTTTTCGGTCGCTGGGGGCTCGTCAACTCACATAAAGTCTGGTGGTTAAAAAATTAAAGGGACTATTGTATTGAGGTTGTGTGATTAATTGCCAAAATAAAATACGGTTAGGTACTCGCCGCGTTTGGAAAAGCTTTTGGTCTACAGCGCTACGGCGTAGACCAAAATTGCGTAGCGCCTACACAACGGCACTACGCACGCGCTACGCAGGTTGTGCAGCATACCTACCTACGCAATTTCAGTCCGTTGCTTGACCATGAATTTCAACTTTCAAATTAAATGTTTTTTAACCTAGACCTATTTTACTTTAAAAGTAAACTGTCTGATTGACCTTTTTATTTACTAAACCAACAGATATACGTATTTATGTATTTCTTTGTTTTTTGTCTAGAGATAAAGAATTAAATTGGTAAGTTCGCTTCGCAAAAATATTTAACCTTTAATTTTTATATTTCCAGCTAGACAATGGGATCCAGAGGCAGCAGAAAAAATGCTCAGAGATGTAAGTACCTACATACTAGTTAACAAATTTGCAGAAAATCTCATTAAATTTAAAAATTGCAAGTCTTTTTATGATATGTGCAGTCAACAAAAGAAATAAGTATGCAGGATCGTCGAATATAGTTGAAGTTTAGTAAGAAATGGATGGATGTTGTCGACTGAAATTTAATTTGATGAATAAACTGTTTATATTTATAATTACTTACATATGTACACACAAACTACAAAATATACTATATACAAATGATAATAATAATAAAAAAAAAGACAGGAGTTCATTGGGCATCGAAAAATTCGTCCGCATCGCTGTCAATGGGATAAGTGCCCAAAAGGCTGGCAGCATTGCCACGTTGGATGGCAATGCTTATTCTTTGGGCTTGTAAACTGTTTGTTTAAAATAAAATTTTATTCAAAATAAAATAAAATTTTATTCAAAATAAAATAAAATTTTATTCAAGAACATTCATCGGTTTCCTACTAAACTTCAACTATATCCGACGATTCTGCATTATTATCTCTTTTGTTGACTGTACATATACTTTTAAGTAGGTAATTATACATATGTCTAGAATAAAAAGTCAAGGTTAGAAAAAATTACGCAATTAGGCTAGAATTAGTAATAAATTATCAAAGCTGTAAAATTAAACCTGCATATTCCGTAATACATGCAGTGGCCTCCAAAAGTTGGTTGACATTTTTCCGCTTCAGCTGTGAGGTGTGACACGCCACATTATGGTTTAAAATTCTTGTGATCCAAATATTTAAACTACTACAACGTTTTTATTAAATAACTAAACTACCCTTGACTTATCAAGTTATGATACAAAATAATCAAGTAAGTACATAATAATTTTGTTTTATTTTTATTAATTGCTAAGGTATTAGTTGTTGTTTTATTTACTTAAATATTATTTTAATTCAAAATGTAAAATTTAAAAAAAATCAAGTAATCCCTTAGGGGTACTTACTTGATTATTTTTTTTATTTTAAATCATAATGTGGAATCAAAGCTGAAGTGGAAAAATGTCAACTACAATAACTAACTTTTGGAGGCCATTTGTAATAAACTCGCGCCTTCTTCCCACGAGTCAGTAAAGAGTCTGTGTTACGGCCCCGCCACCGCCAGATGGCGGACGGCAGGACTTTCCGCGTCCATGCCTGCGGAGCCATACCTATCTCCACTTCGCGCCGCCAGGGGGCCTGTCTTAGACTTGATCGTCGTCATATTTCATTTCGTCATATTAATTAAAGTAAAATACATTATATTCATGAACCAACACCAGTCCATTATTCGAAGTATAAACACTCCCTTCCGCCCACCCAGAGCAGGAGGAGTCATTTGATGATTTCCCACCATAAAAAAAAGTTTACCGACTTACACTTGACCCGTGCACTACGTAACACAAAATTATAATACACGCTTCATAAGAAACACCTCAAGGCCATAGTTATGCAACGCTTTCCGGTTGTTCTATTATGGCTATCAAAATGCGAAACTATTTAAAGATTTAATTAAGAAATAGTTTTTACAAAAAAAATTATTGGTATGCATTTAAATATTTTATTGTAATTAATTTATTGTAGCTTTAACCTTTTATCCGCTTACGCCGGATTAATCCGACAAATATTTTCGTGTCCATTTCGCCAAGGTCGTATATTTACGACCGAATACCACGACTCGTTTAATCTCCTTTTTTATTTAATTTTTTTTTCGGGCGCTGTCACAGATGTATAATAGCAGGTACTGCTGGGGGCACGACAACTGATATGAAGTCGGGCTGTCAAAAGGTTAAGGCTCTCCCCCACAGGTGATTATTGCGATAATGCGTCCCGATCCTCCCGATTCCTTGCCACACAGCTGCGTTTTTATCGTGGTGTCGTGGTGATGATGCCTTCTCCGTATGAGAAGAGGCCTATGCCCAGCAGTGGAACAATATTAGGCTTGTATCACTTTTACTTTAAAAGCGAAAGTGAATATGTCCCGGCTAAACTACCAAACCGATTTTGATGAAACAAAAATGTTAAGTTGCCTTGATGATGATTTGCAAAAGAGTAATTTTCAGTGGCCTTGGCTTTGTCTACTCATGTGGCGGGACCCGTATAAAAATTTGTTCGGAGACCCTTAATTTCTCACAAAAAAAAGTGTTTGCATAGAATTAAAAGAAATATTTATTCATCATAATTATTATTTCATCATTATTATTTATCTATCTGTCACTTTTCCAAAATTTTTACAAACAATTCAAATTAAACATACACTCTCCTTGCCTTTTTTTTTCGGCAAACTGATTTATTAAATTATTTATAGCTGATATGCTTTTTTTGACTTTTGTCATTTGTGAAATAAAAAAAAAATTGGGAAGTTTTTATTAATTTTTGCTTACGCACGTTGGGGGCCCCCGTGGCACGGGGGCCCCGTATAGTTGATACGGCAGATACGGCGGTAGCTACGCCCCTGGTAATTTTGTACCTTACAAAAAAATCGCAAAATAACCTCTCTCTAAATTAATATTCATCGTTGAGCGATACTTTGCGTGTCTCTAAACATGAGGTTTTCTGCGGGGTAATTGCGTAACACACTTTAACAGTAGCAATGGCTTTCATTTTGACAGTTCAACAACATTCAACATTCATTGCGTTATTTACGTTGTTGAGCAGTCAATTTTTTCGAACATATGAAGCAATGGGTTAGCAGTATCCTTCAAAATGATTGAGATTGATAGTGTGTTAAGCTCTCCTATCTAGTTCCAACCTAGGTGTTATGTTACATTCTTACATTTTTGACAATTTTCGTTATCGAACGAAAAAGTTCAATTTCTTGGGGCCGTGGCCAGCAAAATAATACTTTCAACTCTATAGAAAATATCGATTTCCACTACAAATAAAAGCACAATTGCTCAGATTTGTCTGAAAAACAAAAAATAAAACCAAACAATCTGATATTATATGATAAAAAAAAAATTAAATAAGTATAACTTATTTTAATTTTCTGCAAGTCGTCCTAAATGGGCCGTAGTTCATGAATTAGGTACTCGAAAATGCAAATCAGGCCGAATCTGAATGGACTCTGGTGGTATGTAATAAAATGGAGGTAATAACCATGTAATGTCTATTGCCTGACCGTTCACCGGTTTACGACTACATAAAATAAACGTAGATACTACACTAGTATTTTAATGATCAACCATAACCTATTTTAATGGCGGGGATCTTAGGTAAGACCAAACGACTTAGCATCTAGTGGTTAACAACACAACCAAGGTAGTAATATTTATCGCTATAATAAGAAAACGATTGATTGATATTCTTCAAATGCATTTATCTTATTAATGAACACATCATTGTTATGCAAATTGGAAACTATTTAAGTATGTGTGTCTTGAACTCTTGAGTAGACACTAGGTAGAAAAATAGATAGATTATTTTCTACCGATAGGAAAAACGGTTAGAAAGAATAGTACCTATTCTATGCCTCTATGGTTTTAAGAGCCAAGTCCAACTATGAATAAAATTCGATGCCAGTTTAAATTAAAACAAAACTAACAATTGATTATTAAAGCTGCTACTTTCTTCTTAAAATTATCCTTCGCTGTAGGTAGCTGCCAACCTACTATTTTTGCTACCGGATTTAATTATTTTTAATCCCAAATTCAGTTTAATATGTCGCCGCGTATATGCCTTTTTAAATTACGAGAATTGGCCTTGAACTATTGGCCCGTGCGGCTGTTTACTTAGCTTAGTATAGGTATTAAGTATAGCTACGAAATAGAATATGGAAAGGAGTTTTTGTATGAGGAAACTAGCTGGTGGCACTACCGGAATCAAACGTAGGCAGTCTAATATTTCGTAAACGCTCCTATTTATGCATGAATGGCTTTATAATTATTTCCACGATAGGTATGTACCGTTAGAAAAAAATTGGACAGCTATTTGAAAAACTGTAACAAATAAATAGAGACCATAGATATATGAAAGTATGACTTCATCCATGTGAACTGAAAAACGTTTTTAATACCTTCATCCACTAAAGATTTACCTACCTATACGTCAACAGTCACGGCTCTCTTGTTTGAATCTGACGAGCTGGCTTCCACGATAAATTAATCCATGAAAAATATTAATAAGCCAGGGATACACTAGGGGACAAATGTCCCACGACATGTCAAGCGAAGCCGGGCCATTTCGCTTGACATATCTGGCGACATCGCGCAACATATGTCCTTATGACTTAAGTATGTCGAGCGAAGTCCGGCAACGTCGCAGTACTTCACCCGACGTCGCTGGCGACACGTGTCGCAGGACATTTTGTCCCCTAGTGTATCCCTGACTTTATCTATGCATTTATACACCATGACCTGACTGCTGACCCGAGATTGGCTCCATAAAAGAGATCTCCTCAGCGATCAATAGCGCAGGCCCGTATTGTAAACGCATTCAGTTATGATGCCCGTTCTAAAGTATGCCATGACTTGGATAGTATAGCTCGGTTGGTTTCACACCATGACTTGAGTAAAGGCGTGTTTGGGTTTGTGGAATTTGTCGTTACAACTGTTACGAGTACCATTTTAACATTTTATATTTTATTAAAAGCTTGAGGCTTATCTTGAAGTGCAAAAAGGACGTTCACGCCTCAAGCTTTTTATAAAATATAAAATTTCTATTTTTTTTCTACGTTAGTTTTATTAACTTACTACTTTTTAGTTCATTAAAAGTAAGTTTTTGAACAGGTTTTTACTTTTTTATTTCACGTCAAACTATCAGTAAACGATAGAGCAAGAGATTTCAAAGCACTTAAATTGTTGTCTTGATCTGTATTGCAACTAACTCATCGTTGTCTTCACCAACCCGCACTGTGTCTGCATGATGGATGACGGCCCACTCCCACTCACAGAGTGGAGGCCTGTGTACCAGTATTGGGAACGTTATAGGCTGATTATATGATTAGGCATCGTTATCTTTGTCGTCAGCCTTATGAAGGCCATTGCTGGATATATGCTTCTTGCATAGGACGCTATTTAACACGACCCTCGGCTACTTTCTTCCAGCTATTTAATACCAGCCACCTTGCGGATACCGCAACCTATGTTGCTACGGGGCTTAATATTGAAGTTTTTTAAACGACCCGTATGGGTCAAGAACTCGCAACTCTGATAGTAGCTCTGCGAAAAAACATGTTTATCAAACAAACAGTTAGGTCGTATGTTATACAAGAGGAGATTAATACTATAGTAAAAAAGTACTAAAAAGCGGCTAAAAGGTGTATAATAGTAGATTGTACAACTAAGGCATAAAATAAGCTATTTTACCCCGAGACGTTTATATCCACCCGAGCCGCAGGCGAGGGTGGATAGTTAAGTCGAGGGGTAAAATGGCTCGTTTATGCCTGAGTTATACACTCTGCTTTTCACTTCGATTGCAAGAAAATGAAACAGGCATAAAGTATACAGTACGTAATTAATCAAAAATGTTGCATCCATAGCTAATTCCCGCCACCACAGATAATACCGCCACGAAACTTTTTAAAAGTTTTTTTTTTAATTTTCAACATTTGTCATTCGACTTGGGTACTTCATACTGCCAAAAAATGAAAACGTTTCTTTGCCTTTTTAAATAATAAATGACAACTATTTTACCTGATTTTATTAAATTAACGATAGAAAACACGGAAGTGGTAAAAAATTAAAGAAAATGAAATAAATCACGATTTTAATCTACGAAGTTTTATTGTGCGTGTGGCTGTTGGGCCTGATTACTTTAGTCTTAGAAAAAAAAATTACTTTATGCACTAGAACATAAAAAGCGATTTTATGTCGCCTAAGCACAACATAAAGACGGACTTTTAGAGCATGAGAAGTGAAAAACTGTTTTAATCGTTATAACGTGGTGCGTCTCACTTAGGTACTGTACCTGCTAAACAAATCAAGTTTCCTTATTCGTTTTAAATTTTTGTATTCTAACTTTTATACATTGCTCGAACTTTGCCGAGGTCTCTGCCCTGGACGATTATTTTTAGCTTTCAAAATTTTCCTCAAGAACTAAGGAGCGTACACATTTGTAACATTTACATGGACTTCTCGGCTGTATCAGGTACAAAGGTATCTAATATCACATAGGTACCAATCAGTGTTGGGCAAAATGTAAAATAACTACAAATTAACAATTACAATTACAAATTGTAATTGGCGACTTCAATTACAAATTACTTGAAATTATTGAAAAGTAATTTAACTAACAATTACAATTAGTAATTGTAATTGTTATTTGCAATTACTCAATTACTTATGTATATAATTTCTTTTAAAGTTGAGGTAGTAAGTTAAATAAAACGACGAATGATTCATCAAATGTGTTTATTTAATTAAAAAAAGTGATTTACTTTAAATTAGACTTTAACACTACTCTTTGTTCAAACATTTGATCAGAAAGTTTGTGAGATTTTAGTAAATTAATCATTGTAGCATATGAGAATAATCTCTCAACAGGGCCTGATGACGGCATTCATGTATTATACTTAAGAAACACCTGCTGCAACAGGAACAATATAACACGAAGTAACAGCAAATAATTACAGAGATGCGCGAGCGATATGCGTGTGAGCGAAGGACGCACTCACGCCGGCGTCGTTGCCGTTTCGTTTACCGTCTCGTTCTATCTAATGTTATTTGTACGCGTGTTGTGCTGCATGCGCGCAACAAGCAAACAACCGCACAATTTAGGTGTTTTTTTTAGGTTACCCGCAATGTTACCCCGTAAACAGTAATTGGGTAATTTGAATTACAAATTAATGTAATTAAAATTACTTGTGACTTATGTAATTGAATAACAGTAATTTCAATTACATGTAATTTTAATTACAGTAATTCAATTACTTTTCATTAATTTAGTAATTAAATTACAAAAGTAAATTAATTACGCCCAACACTGGTACCAATTACGTAATTTTGGACGAAATTCTGAAATCAACCAAAATTCCACAGTGTCTGAAGTCCCGCCTCCATAACCAGTGTGTTCTGCCCGCCATGATGTACGGTGCTGAGACGTGGACGCTGACGCTGGAGGCTGTGTATAGGATGAGAGTTGCACAAGGGGAACACAGACGCTGGCAGAGAGATCCACATACATATGTGAACAGACAGTTGTAAAAACACAGCAAGATAATATGCATATTATTGATATGTATTTATCAGTAGCATGCCAGAGGTTAACGGTCTTTTTGCAACCAGTTATGTAGGATCCGAATGTAAAAACAAAGATGCGCAAAATTCATCAGTCCAAGAGTAATCGTCGTTATCGTCAGCAGTGTCTATATTTTAGTAATCATGTGGAAAATAATAAGTCTATCTGCCCTCCTAATTGTTGCTCGGGCAGCATACGTACATGATTTCTACGGGGACTGGATCGAGGTCGCTTTTTATCCAGTTTCTAAGTCCTACATCCCTGTGTGCATACGCTTCTCGTTCGCTAAAGGCACAGAAAATATGCAATGTACTTATTCTGATGGGAGAAACGCAAATGTATTTCAAGTCTCTGCGACGATGGCAACTGGAAGTTTAATGGACCGTCAACAGATACCGATGACAGTGGTAGATACGCCCGCGGAAGTGATGCCGGCGTTAAACATCAGCCTCAAATGTGGTGATAAGGAAGTTAGTGCTAATAACCGTGCTGTTATAAGGTTGGTGAACGAAGACTACTTCATTTTGTATAGTAATATACCGGCATCCATGGAACATACTCCCAGTGCGGTAGAACAGAATTCAGCATTACTTTATGCCAGAAAGGTCGTGTCTGCAGATGAATTACATAATGTTATGATGAGTATTGAAGATCTCAAGAACAGACGAGGAGCCCAGATGTGTGTAACAGAAAATTATCGTGAATTCGAATAATACTGAAAACGAAGTTGATAATGAATGATTAAAAAATAGAAATCATTGCTGCGTCAACGTGACTGAATAATGTCTCCAATAAATGCCTCATTAAGATTTGTGCATAATTATGTAATCTTGTATTTTTTTTTTATCACACTAATGTTATAAAGGCGAAAGTTTGTGAGTGTGTGTGTGTTTATATGTTTGTTACTTCTTCACGCTCAAACGGCTGGACCAATTTTGATAAAATTTTGTATGGAGGTAGCTGACGCCCTGGATTAACATATACATAGGTTACTTTTATCCCGATATTCCCACGGGATCGAAACTTCTGCGGGTGCACCCGCGGGGCGCTGCTTGTTTATTATAAGCAAAGTCAAAGTCAAAGTCAAGGCATTTATTTCAAATAGGCACATAAAAGGCACTTTTGAACGTCAAAAATTATCTTAAAATAGAATTGATTCTAGTCGCCCATTCCAAAAGGTAGTTTTCGTATGGAGAAGAACGGGCAAGAAACTCCACCGCCTGTGTTGTACCACTGCAAAGCAAAGACCTTCCTTCCCTCTTTAAAACGTGTGGGCCAATCGTAGGTATTGCTTTATAATAAACGTGTTTGATTGGCGTTGACTAACTTATTTTGGTTGAGTCAAAAGTTTTTCTTGGTATAATTATTAATCCCAAATTAAAGTATTCTGTTTGTTTTGTTTTCATTTCTGTCGGCACTCTCGGAGTGCCACTGTTTGTTTCAGTTCATTGAAAGGTTTTTTTACTTAATTTTTTTTTTTACTAAACTCACTTGGTACGGCTGTACGGCTTAATCCTGTAGGGTGAATCAGAACGACCTACATAATCCTGTAGAGTGAATCAGAGCGAGTTAATTTTTAAATTGGTTTGTAATCATAGAAACGTAAAAAACATATATACGGTTGTAATAAACTTTGATCCCTATCATAAATCACCAAACCACTCACTCACGTTAGCTATTTGAACAAAATAGCCAACAAATGGCTTGAGAGTTTGGAGACTTGGAGAGTGGCTTAAACAAAAACTGTCAAACCATACATAATATTTATTCTTTAGATAAAAATTATGTGACAGTTGAAAAACCAGCCCTTAGTTAGGTACCTGACCTATGTATAAGTTCTCTCACAGAGAGGAGGCCTGTGTCCTAGCAGTGGGAACGTTACAAGCTGATTATGCTATGTGTACGTATAAAATAGTCCACACCCTTCCACTAGCGCTTTTATTAGACCTCTACAAATTTGCCGTGAAATATAATATTTTTGGGATGCATGAAGAAGCCTCCTCGTGTAGCGCAGTTTGTTCCGCCAGTCACTCAACTGAACTGTGCGCTCGGCGCATCCTGGACAATCACACACAACACCTTATTTGACTGGCCTTGCGGTGGTAGGGCTGACGACGTCTGGTTTGCGACCACCCTCCCACCGGAGTCCAGCGTCAAGCAGCCTGCTGTGTTTCGTCGATGCGTGTGAGTTCCAGTGCCTTAGGCATCTTCTGGGCACGCTCGTTCCATCATAGATCTCATCCATCGCTTTCCATTAGGCGTGATCGAGGTCAAGAGAGGGCCCATTCAGCAATAAAAAAAATTATCATCATCATCATCATCATTTCAGCCGAAAGACGTCCACTGCTGGACATAGGCCTCCCCCAAGCACCTCCACTTCGACCGGTTATGTGCTTCTCGCATCCAACGAGTTCCTGCGGCCTTCACAAGGTCGTCGGTCCACCTTGTGGGAGGCCTTCCAACGCTACGCCTTCCGGTACGCGGTCGCCACTCCAGAACCTTTCGGCCCCATCGGCCATCTGTTCTGCGAGCAATGTGCCCTGCCCACTGCCACTTAAGTTTGGCAATTCTTCGGGCTATGTCGGTTACCTTGGTTCTCCTGCGGATCTCTTCATTTCTGATTCGATCCCGCAGGGAAACTCCAAGCATAGCCCTCTCCATTGCCCTTTGGGTGACTTTCAGCCTTCTAATAAGGCCCATTGTGAGCGACCACGTTTCAGTGCCATATGTCATCACTGGCAACACGCACTGGTCAAAGACTTTCGTCTTGAGACACTGCGGTATGTGGGACGAGAAGATATTGCGTAGCTTCCCGAACGCTGCCCAGCCGAGTCGGATTCGACGATTGACCTCTTTCTCGAAGTTGGACCTACCTAACTGGACAGTTTGTCCTAGGTAAATATACTCGTCCACGACTTCGAGTGTAGTGTCTCCGATCTTCATGAGAGTGGGTGTTACATGGGCATTTGACATGACCTTCGTTTTGTCCATGTTCATTTTCAGACCCACTCTTTCAGAGGCTCTACTGAGGTCATCGAGCATTGTACTGAGGTCCTCCATAGTCTCAGCCATGACTACTATATCGTCGGCAAACCGAAGGTGAGTTATGTACTCGCCATTGATGTTAATGCCAGCTCCTTTCCAGTCCAGAACCTTGAAGACATCCTCCAGAGCAGCGGTGAACAGTTTCGGAGAGATAACGTCTCCCTGTCTCACACCTCGCTGCAGAAGGATAGGTTTCGAGGTCTGGTCCTGGAGTCGAACTGACATAGTGGCGTTTTCGTACAGACACTTCAGCACCTCGATGAACCGATAGTCAATCTGGCACCGTTGAAGAGACTGCAGTACAGCCCATGTCTCGATCGAATCAAAGGCTTTCTCGTAGTCCACAAACGCTAAGCAGAGAGGCAGGTTATACTCTTCGGTCTTCTGTATAACCTGTCGCAGCGTATGTATGTGGTCTACGGTGCTAAAGCCTTTACGGAATCCGGCTTGTTCGGGAGGCTGGAAGTCGTCAAACCTGCGCGCGAGACGGTTCGTGATGACTCTCGAAAACAGCTTGTAGACATGGCTCAGAAGTGAGATGGGCCTATAATTCTTAAGAAGGGCATTGTCACCCCTCTTAAAGAAAAGTATCACCACACCTCTGTTCCATGCCTGTGGTGTTTTACCCTCGAGTATGACGGAATCAAACAGCCTCTGAAGGGCCTTAAGAACGGGTTTTCCGCCGGCCTTCAGGAGCTCGGCCGTAATTCCGTCATCACCCGGTGCCTTGTTGTTTTTAAGCTGCTTCAGAGCCATCCTAATCTCGTACAGGCTGACGTCCGGGATGTCTTCGGTATAGTGTCGGGTCAATCTAGCTCTTGGGTCGTTTGCCAGATTCGTAACGGGGTTGCTTGTTGACGTGTATAACTGTCCATAGAACCTCTCGATCTCTCTCAACAGCTCAGGTTTGGCGGATACGATCCTGCCATCATCAGTCTTCAGTTTCATAAGCTGGCTCTGCCCAATAGACAGATCTCTAGCAAAAACCTTGGAGCCTCTATTTTGCTCTATCGCTTCCTCAATACGATCTGTATTGAAGCGGCGAAGGTCGCTTTTCAAGGACTTAGAGATCTGTCTGTTGAGCCGCCGGTACTTTAGAACATCATCTGAAGACTGCAGGATCATCTCGCGCCTCTCCTTCATGAGCCGCAAAGTAGGATCAGAGAGCCTCTTTTTCGTATTCGTACGACGGGTCTTGAAGATCTTAGACCCGACCGTATGGACAGCTTCCACGAACCCATCGTTATATTCGTCCACGGAGCTCCTCAGGCACTCGAAACGATTCTGAAGTTCGAGCTGAAAGCTCTCGGGGTTTTGAACTTGGATCGGCGCTGGGCGGAGCGTAGACCTCATTAGTCGAGACCTTTCCAGCCTTATATTTAAGTTCAATGTGCCTCTTACCATGCGGTGATCACTTCCGGTTTTCACCGCGTTGATCACAGAGACATCATTGAATATTTGCTTCTTCGTCGACATAATGAAGTCAATCTCATTTTTAGTTGCACCATCCGGGCTTCGCCAGGTCCACTTTCTGTGCTCACGTTTTCTGAAGAAGGAATTCATCATAAAGAGGCCTTCCTTCTCCATAAAACTAGCCAGTAGGTGGCCCCGGTGGTTCCGTCGTCCAACTCCAAATTGCCCCATTCGCAGCTCATCATCGCTTCGTTTACCCAGTTTCGCGTTAAAGTCCCCCATGACAACGGCGAAGTGAGTTTTAGAGCCATGCATGGCTCTGGAAATATCCTCATACATGGTCTCCACCTCATCGTCGGGGTGTGACGAGGTCGGGGCGTAAACCTGTACGACCTTCAGCGAATACCTTGCGGATATTCTGAGTATAAGGTACGCCACCCTGGTCGACACACTCTCGATCTTCACCACGTTGCTCACAAGGGACTTGTGGACGATAAACCCGACACCACCTTGGGACTGCTGGTCGCCCTCCCGGAAATAGAGCAAGTTGCCAGATTTAAGGATTATCGAGTCCTCCCCCTCTCTTCGGACTTCAGATAATCCCACTATGCCCCATCGCAACCTGCTCAATTCTTCCTCGAGTTCGGAGATCTTCTCGTCGGTCCGGAGTGTACGCGTGTTGTATGTTGCCAGGTCCAGTTTTCGGTGATTTTGGTAGCCGGATCTCTTCCGGGGATTCTTAGCACCCCTTGCCTCACCGTGGCCTTGGCCGCTACCGTAGCCAAGGGTAGGCGGGCCGCTGGGCACTAGGGGCCAAGTATTTTTTGTGCTTGTCATTGAGGGGGGATTTGCCATAATCGCCACGCTTGGCATGCGGGTTGGCGATCGCAGTATGATATTAAATGCATAGAGAACGCTGCTGCCCATTCTCCGGTACGTCCCTTAGTCGCCTTTTACGACACCCATGGGAAGAAGGGGGGTGGTGCTATTCTTTAAGTCCGGCACCACACGGACGGAAAAAAAATTATACTTAATCATAACAAAAGATTGAGCTGCCCATCTTTGAAATATTTTTTTGTACTTTTTAACAAAACTCAAAGACCGGTCTTATTTAGTGCCCCATCTAAGTATTCTCTTACATTTTCAGTCCCAGAAATGGCGAGAGAAGTGGGGCATCGACACAACCCTTCAGACATGGCAGGCTCCCGAGGTTCTACTGAAACATTTCCCTAGCGGAAGCACCGGCTTCGATAAAGAAGGATCACCAAGTAAGTTCAAATCCGCTCGCTGGTGCAGGTGGTTTTGACGAATCATTCCACTTTGCCCCACCGAACCGCTCCACTGGTGAGGCAAAGTGGAATGCCTAAAATTTTACAGTGGAATCTTTTTGGATTCTGCCCCACTGGGATTAATTGGCACCTTAGAATAAACGTACAAACATTTTATTTTTGCAAATCCTTATTTCCTAAGTATTTGTTTCTAGAAGAATAAGGGTTGTAAGTCACAGATTAATTACACGATTTGTTACAAATAACGTTCTAACTTTTAAAATCACAGATATACGATTTGTTCTTACTGGTTCATTGAAGCTTAAAATCACAAACTGAGTACGATTCGTCCCCATAAATAAAAAAATAAAAATCGAAATGCTATTTATTCTACTTAACTATTCAAAATCATCATTTATATTAATTACCCTGACATATATGACCCTTGTATGTATGGTTTCGAACCCATTTAGGTACTTTGTGTAATTTATTTCATCACCGCTGCTCTATAAACGATTATAGAAAACATCGATAATGTACTGACTTGATAATCTCTGTCCTGTTAAACGGTGAAGGAAAACATCGTGAGGAAACCGGATCCTAGAACCAAAAAATCCGAAGACATGTGACAGCTACCAACCCGCACTGGTCCTGCGTGATGGATTTCCAGTCCCTCTCACAGAGAGGAGGCCTATGTCCCAGCAGTGGGAATATTAAAGGCTGATAATGCTAATCCGCTCGCTTGGTTTGACATCAAACTAAGCTAAGTTATTGCCAGTAGCGAAGGGGCCCCGGTGCAAAAAATAAGTTGGGGCTCTATCTAAACAGGTTTTATTTTATCAAGTAAAAAACATAAATACGTATGTAAAAGGTTTAGGGTGTAGAAGTACCATAACAATATTTTGTAGAAGAAGTCAAGGATATGGAATTTTGTCAAAAAAGGGAGTGCAGTTCATTAGGTACTAATATTTCGGTAGAGTAAGCTAGTATTCATAAAGCGGTCGCATAACAGCCGATTGGTTGAAGTGGCTAAACACAAGAACTTACAGAACACAACAGAAAGAATTTGTTATATTTATGTTCTGAAGGTGGAAGAAATTTTTTGCTATGTCCGTTCGAGATCTGCTAGTCAGGGGCCGAGGGGCCCCCTGAGCCTGGGGTCCGCTGTGCACGGCACCGCCTAGCCCTTCCATAGCTACGCCACTGGTCATTGCCTATGTGAAGTCTGAAATTGGCCGACTCTGATTTATACCTAAAATACTGTTGAATAATAGTGACCTCGCTATAAAAATAAATTCGTGGTCTAAAACCATAACATTAAGTTGTACCATTAAACCGACTTCCTACAACGAATTTGCGCGTATTTCGACTAAACCGGTTCAATAGTTTTTACTATATAGATTATAACTACGTCGAGCCGAATATACTAATTTTCCATTCATCTTTGATATAACTCTTCGTGTTAAAGTTAATTAATAATATCCTCCCGACCGAATTTCGGTCACGGCGGCGGTCAATCTCATCTGCGATTAGGCAGGTACACAGAAGATATTAAGATTATTATAGTGCACAGGTGTGTGCGTAAATACAGGTGCTGCAGTATCTGTGCATATTCCGATGAGGCGGCACGACCGGGGAGAGATCAGTATCAGCACCCTAACGGCCTGGCCACGACCTTGCTGCTATCAGCGGCAGCTTAGCGCGGGGCGGCAAGCGGTAAAAACAAATATACGAAAATGTATGAACCACGCCACGAGGCACCGCTCGCAGCGTCAACGCTAGCAGTGCATTTGAAAATGACACCGCGCCCCTTGCCGCTAAGCCAAAAGTCATGACCGGCCGGTAATTGTGAAACACTTTCAATCACAATCAGAGTTTTGAAGGATACCTATTGCTAATCCATTGCTTCATATTTTTGAAAAATTCGTCTACTTAACAACGTAAATAACGCAATGAACGAGGATGAACTGTCAAAATGAAAACCATTGCGATCAATTGTTATTATATTATGTATGTTACGTAATTACCCAGCTGGACCAACAGCTTTACGTGCCTTCCAAGGCCCGAGGGTGTATTCAATTCGGGAGCCTCGGACACCATGGCCTATCCTGCAGCAAGAGCACTGGTCGGATAACACGGCACGCCAGCATTAACGACATCATCCATCGGGCTGTTGTCACCGCCGCGCCGGGGTGCCAGCAGGTGTTTTAGAACCCAATGGCTTGGCACGCGACGATGGGAAGAGGCCAGTTGCATTGACCATAATGCCTTGGAAGTTGGGCAGGCCTTTGGTGTGGGATGCAACCTGCGTCGACACCCTCGCACCATCCCATCTTCCTAGCACGGCGGGCTGTGCTGGGGCGGCTGCTGCAGGAGCAGAAAACCTCAAACGGCGCAAATATTACCTTATTTGGGGTTGAAACTCTAGAGCCTTGGGGTCCGAGTGCTCTTCGAATATTTCGAGACATCGCCAAGCGGTTGGTTAACTCTACGCGTCAACGCGTGACCAGAGAGCTGGCCTATTTTTAGCCCAAAGAATAAGCAGTGCCATCCAACGTGGTAATGCTGCCTGTATTTTGGGCACTTATCCCATTGACAGCGATGCGGACAAATTTTTTGATACCCAATGAACTCCCGTCTTTTTCTTTTTTTCCTTTCTTTTTAATATACACTTGTATATAATATCTACCTATATATATTTTAGTGTTGAATTTTAAAATAAATCTGTATTATTCGGGAGTCAGCATTCGAATGTTTGTCTCACTTAGGCCGGCCCCTCACATTTTGATGCGCGCGCGTCGGTTGCGAAACAATTGGGTCATTGTCACTGCCACTCGCACACAGCCGAGTTACGCGACATGAACTTCCCCTCGATTTCTTCACGCTCAAACCTTGGCCCTGACTACTCACAAGTGGTTAGGTTTGGAAATAAGATTAATATATGGCATATAGCATGATAAAATTACAACGAAAGGTCAGCTAAGAATGTATTAAAAGGTACATCTATTTTCATCATCTATTCATTTCGAGCGGCCATTGTTGTTTACATCTTTGGCAAATTTAGAAACACTGCACAATACAGGGTAATACGATACCCCTTGGTAACGGGGTAATTGCGTACACACTATCAGTAGCAATGGGTTTCATTTTGACAGTTCAACAACATTCATTGCGTTATTTACGTTGCTGAGCAGACTCATTTTTCGAACATATGTAAGCAATGGATTAGAATATTTTCGAAATGCTGAATCATTGAGATTGATAGTGTGTTACATAATTGGTTGTCAGAATAATACTTACATCTATTTTCGTGGGACGAAAGAGTAGGTAACGACTTTTTGCTTGTAGTGGTAATAAGTACTGCATGAATGTTCATGGCTAAGCGCATCACTTGAAAACGTCTGGGTCCGATTTGGTTATTTATTAAGGCTGATTTTTCATTAATCGGATAGAAAATGAAGTGTAAATATTGCGGTTTGACAGCTTTTTTATAGAAAATATACACACATCAAAAGTGTCTAGGGATCAAGCATTTTTATGCGGATTTCTTGAGATTGAGATGTGGCTTTGTAATAAATTTATGATTTTATAAATTTATATGGATCCTTTTTGGTGCATTTAATAATTTGAATCAGGAACTGTGAATCAAATTCGAGTAAAAGATGAAAATCAGCTGTCAATATTTTCCCTATAAAAACATACAACGCATTGAAGACATTATTAGTGCTACTGTTTCCCTACTACTGATTAAAACCAACGTTATTATGGAGCGGCGACGTCATTTAAGCAGGGAAGAAATGCTCAGAGCCGTGGGAATGATAGAAGCTGGTTCCCGGCAACGTACTGTGGCTTTAGCTCTGAATACAAGTCAGAGTGTTATCAGTCGACTTTGGACACGTTACCGAAGCACTGGTACCGTGGCTGAGCGCCATGGAGGACGGTATCGCTGCACCACACGGAGACAAGACCGATACATTCAAATCTTAACTCGAAGAGCTCCAACAATAACCGCCATGATGTTAGCCGTGAGGCTTCATCACTCTTCAGGGAACTTAATTAGCGACCAAACAGTCAGAAACCGCTTGCATGAAGTGAACCTTCATTCCCGAAGACCGCTACGGGTACCACCTATAGCAATGCACAATCGTAGGATTCGATATCAATGGGCTCTTGAACACAGAAATTGGGCAGAAGAACAATGGCGTTTCGTGTGCTTTTCTGATGAGTCTCGTTTTGGTATGAGACCGGATACAAGACGTATACGACACTGGAGAACCCCTGGACGCCAACAGCGATTAAAATCCTGCCAGGAAGTCCATCCTTATAGTGGTGGAACCATCATGGTATGGGCGGGTATTTGGATCGGCGGAAGAACTGAGTTGATTTGGATCAGAGGCAACCTCAACGCTCAAATTTATGCTGAGACGATTGTAGGTATCAGACGTCATCGTTCCTCTACAGGTACAAATCGGTCCCTTATTTCAGTTAATGCATGATAATGCACGACCGCACACCACAAGAGTTGTAAGACAGACTCTCGCCGCAGCTAACATCAATGTCCTGCCCTGGCCTGCTCAGTCGCCAGACTTGAACCCGATTGAGCATGCATGGGATATGCTACAGAGAAGAGCTCTGCCGAATATGGAGGGTATCCAGTCGCAAGAAGACCTTTTTTTGTTGTTGCAACGAACATGGGCGGCCATTCCACAGCGTGATTTGGATGAACTCATTTTGAGTATGCCAAACCGATGTTCTTGTGTTGTTAGTGTTCGCGGTAGAAACACGGATTATTAATTGTTTAAGTTACCCAATAAAATTTTAAAGAAAACTGTTATTTCAGTCTTTTTTTCGAACTTTTGTGTTAGTGGTTCAAATGTCAAAAATCCCTTTATTAGGAAAATGGCAAATTTCTTTATTAATGCAAAGGTGACTTGGTTTATCGTTACTGTGACAAACGAAAACACTTTATTTGATGAATCCTTAAAGAAAATTTTAATTAATATCAATCAGGAGAAAAGTTATTGCAAAAATATATGTTGATCCCTAGACACTTTTGATGTGTGTATCATGTCATATTTTATTCTTCATTCTTTTCATTCAAAATTAAAAAAAAAAACGCTGTTTTATACTAAAGTGAAATAATACCACAGAATACTTAAAGTACTACGTACAGAAAGGCCACTCCCTTCCCCGCACTAACATCAGTTACCGCACCTCACCCCGCACTTCGAGGTTACCGTCGCAGTTCTTTAACAAAGAGCGCTCGCAAACACAAGTACCTCACGCACACATTCATACGTATACAAACGTCATTTTTTAATTATTTTGCGAGCGTTGTATGGAGTGTCCGGGGTGTGATAATACCTAAGCGGTCAAAATGTAGTTCCACCCTCTAGTTACAACTACAACAACACTACAACTTACTATCAACGTTATTTGTTTCAGTAATCATTATCCCGTTCGTGGGGTTGGATGTGTGGGGTCTCCTGCACTCCGTGACTAAGACCGACGTCATCCGCATGATCCTCAGGCACCTGGAAAACTACCTCGCGACAGGCAGGGAGCAGGCGGAGAAGCATGGTCCGGCTGCACTGAAGGTTCGTTATATCACTGTATAATCGGTCACAGTCCAGCACTAAAATTGCGTAACACACTTTCAATCACAATCTCGATCCATTTTGCATTATCCATTGCTTCATATGCTGGGAAAAAATGTCTGCTCAACAACGTAAATAAAGCAATGAATGTTGTTGAACTGTCAAAATGAAAGCCATTCCTATCGTTAGTTTGTTACGCAATTACCCCGCAGTTCAGAACCTCTAAAGTCACGCCTCTGAAAACTTTATTTTTATTGCTGAATGGGCGCGCTCTTGTCCTCGATCACGCCTGATGGAAAGCGATGGATGAGTGAGGTCTATGATTGAACGAGCGTACCCAGAAGATGCCTGTGTAGATAGGGAATAAATAATGACGGCAATTAGAGTAAGTTCAAATGACAATCGGCTAGTAATCGCAGCTAATCCGCGTTGTTACAGCATACATGTATTATTGAGGAAAATGGCACAGTAGGGGAGCAGGTGTAAGTACAGAGGCCACCTGTAATTACTAACTACCTAGTTACAGCAGCTGCTAGTTTATTACAGTATGTACCTAATATTTATTTAAGAAACCTGTACCTACTTCAA
Source organism: Amphipoea lucens (assembly GCA_947508005.1). NCBI lineage: Eukaryota > Metazoa > Arthropoda > Insecta > Lepidoptera > Noctuidae > Amphipoea > Amphipoea lucens. The sequence goes on from OX382367.1 coordinate 18,681,229, forward strand.
AACTACTTGGCTTGGCTTGTTGGCTAAGTAATAACAGTCGCACGGTTCGATCGATCAGGCAAGCAATGGATAGGTACCTAATCATCTTTACGTACCAAGACCCCTCTGTGCCTCGCTCGGAAGCCGTTGGTCCCGGCTGTCATTCGTGGATCTTTGACAGTCGTTACGGATCGTCAGAAGCCCGAAAGTCGGACAACCTGCATATATATTCACAACCATCCGACAGGCTATCGTATCGAAAATGACACATTTCAATAACCTGATTTGCCTTGCCCCCGACAGCAAACAACTGTCGCAAGAATAGCGGTCGTCGCATTTGATTTAAACTGACACCTACGATAACATTGATTGATGTTCGATACGGTACGGAAGCGTATCAACTGGTTGTGAATGCAGTCTTACCAAGGGATATCGTATTGCCCAATAAGTAACTGAGTTGTGGATTGTGGCAACCGGGATTACGTTACAAAATTGCTGTCATTAGAATTAAACCAAACTGTGGCCTACCTCAATATTACTTAATGGAGTTGTGCCGCGGCTCGCTCGACCCGTCGATAGACAGAAGACACGGCAATTATTTTTATTTTATTTTACCTGGTGCGTAATTGAATAAATCTAACAATGCTGCACAGAAACAAAGAAGCAACTCCGACGTTCGCCTTTTCAATGAGTGCCTAATTGCGTTGCACACTTATTATCACAATCTGAAAGATTTTAAAAGGAATTCCTAATCCATTGCTTCACATGTTTAAACAACTCTTCAGCTCGACAACGTTAATAACGCAATGAATGTTGTTGAATTGTCAAAATGAAAGACATTGAAATGACTTCCGCAGTTCACTTGTAGAGATCTCTTACATATTTTATGACTGATCTCCAGGTGACTGTGATCTTCGACCTGGAAGGCTTCAACATCAAACAGTACGCGTGGAAGCCGGCCGCGGAGATGGTGTTCACGCTGCTGCAGCTGTACGAAGCCAACTATCCCGAGATCTTGAAGGTCTGCTACATTATTAATGGTAAGTGTTAATTTTGTACAGTTTAGAAATTAGGACGGAAAGGCTGCCGAGTTGACTTCGGTACCTGTTCTTGAATCTTGGGCGAGACGTGAGACCCTATATTGAAACCAGCGGGGCACCTAATTGCGTAACAAACTAACACAATGGCTTTAATTTTGACAGTTCAACAACATACAGGGTGTTCGGCAGAACGTTGAACACACGAAAATGGCAGATAGATGGGGTCGTCTGCTACCTACCCAGCCCAAAAAAAAATACCCAGGCCAGATAGTTTTTTTTTATTACCGAAATTCATGAGTTTTAAAACTTTGAAGGCCTATAACTTTGTGTAGGATTGACGAAACTGGCAACACTTTTTTTTTGTTTTTGTCTCGACTATTGGTAGATTCATCTAAAGAACGATGACCATATTTGTATGAGACCCGTCCCCCCCTTCAACAGAACTTTTGTATGTATTAGTAGGTTCACAAAGGTCTATAAACAGACTAGCAACCAGTTTTAATTTCAAAATCCATGGGGTTTAGAAATAAAATAAAAATTAAAAAATCGTTTTATTAATTTTTCCTAATTCGCTAGGCCCGTCCCCCGCCCTGCAACAGATCTTTTGTATATACTATCAAGTTCATAAAGATCTATAAAAAGACTAGCAACCAGTTTTAACTTCAAAATCCATGGGGCTTAGAAATAAAATGAAAATTAAAAAATCGTTTTATTAATTTTTCTAATTCGCTAGGCCCGTCCCCCGCCCTGCAACAGATCTTTTGTATGTGCTATCAGGTTCATAAAGATCTATAAAAAGACTAGCAATCAGTTTTAACTTCAAAATCCAATGGGGCTTAGAAATAAAATGAAAATTAAAAAATCGTTTTATTAATTTTTGTAATTCGCTAGGCCAGTCCCCCGCCCTGCAACAGATCTTTTGTATATGTTATCAGGTTCATAAAGATCTATAAAAATACTAGCAACCAGTTTTAACTCCAAAATCCATGGGGTTTAGAAATAAAATAAAAAATCGTTTTATTTATTTTTTCAAATTCAACAACCATGATATACTTAATTATAGTAGTTTATTCACTAATGGGATAAAGTAGTGTCTTGTTGTCGCGGGCGCTATTTTGAATCCTGAACGCAACGAAGGATTCTATGTTTGAGTTAACTCCTGAGCGAAGCGAGGGAGTTAAGACTTGAATCCTGAGTGCAGTGAGGGATCCAAGCTCGCCCAAGACGAAGACACCCGCGTCTCCGTCGTGGACGAGCATATGGCAGTTGTCCCACCGCCGGCGAGGAAGCGACTAACTGTCGGCTGTTTTCTCGCTCAAGAAACGTACAATAGATACCTATACATTCCGTGTAAACAAAAGAGAGTTGATCGCTGACACACTGCCGGCGAGGCCTTGCTCCACTGGTTTGTCGCTGAGCGACAAGACCTATCAAAGATAATACTCGCTCAGCGATGCTCGCTTGGCGGTCAGAGCTCACGTCGAGAGAAACCCCTGTGGGGCTAACCACCCCGAGCGAGTAATCGCCCGTCGCCCTCGAACACTCGCTGATAGCCCAGCGACAAAACTATCGGAACTACACACACGCTGCTCGCCAACTCGTTTTCAGTTGCTAGTTCTACTCGCTACTCGTTCATCGCCGCCGGTGGGACAACTGCCTGCCTATAGGAATAGGAAAAATTGGACGAGTAACGAATAACGTTTTCTGTTTTTTAAATGGCATCTCTTAATTGATCTTGAGAGGTTTGAAAATCAAAGAATATGGTTTACAAACTGTTATTTTGTGCCAAAATATTAACATTAAAACATGATTTTTCTCGGAATATCCCGCACTTTTGAGAGATGTCGTCATAGTAAAAATTGATCACCTTGCTAAGACGGTTTGAATGAGATACATTTTAAGTTTGTTGGTCGATGTAAGGGTTGGGGGGACGTTGTGACGAAATTAACACTAAAACATGATTTTCTCGGAATATCCCGCACTTTTGAGAGATGTCGTCATAGTAAAAATTGATCAGCTTGCTAAGGCGGTTCAAATGAGATACATTTTAAGTCTGTTGGTCAATGTAAGGGTTGGGGGGACGTTGTGACGAAATTAACACTAAAACATGATTTACTCGGAATATCCCGCACTTTTGAGAGATGTCGTCATAGTAAAAATTGATCACCTTGCTAAGACGGTTTGAATAAGATACATTTTAAGTCTGTTGGTCAATGTAAGGGTTGGGGGGACGTTGTGACAATATTAACACTAAAACATGATTTTCTCGGAATATCCCACACTTTTGAGAGATGTCGTCATAGTAAAAATTGATCAGCTTGCTAAGGCGGTTCGAATGAGATACATTTTAAGTCTGTTGGTTAATGTAAGGTTGGGGGGACGTTCTGACTCATCGTCCTTTATTGTTTGGTGCAAATAGTAAAATCGGCTATAAAAAATAAACTATGGTGCCTAGGTATTTTTTTTGAGCTGGGTAGGCAGCAGACGGCCCCACCTATCTGCCATTTTCGCTACTTTGAACAGGCGGGGCTACTTTGACCAGGCCCATCACAACGCTATGGCGCGTTCCCCACACCCCGCGCCTCGCGCAATATTACTCGAGGTCACGCACACTTGCTGAGCACACGTGAAAACCGATTTTGGCGCTCTGTCAAAGTAGCTCCAAAATCTGTCAAAGTAACCCCGTTTTGCGGTACCCTGTATATTCATTGCGTTATTTACATAGTCAAATCCGCTGGATTCGGGAAGTACAGAACCAATCGAAGTGGTGGTGCTTGGGGGAGGCCTATGTCCAGCAGTGGACGTGTTTCGGCTGAAACCGTCTACCTAAAGAATCTACAAGAACTTTAAGATTTTCTGTATTAACTCTTTGCTCCTTATAACCCCATCTTCTTTTCCATTCCAGCGCCAAAAGTATTCTCCCTAGCGTTCTCAGTGATCAAGAAGTTCATGCACGAGTACACGATCTCCAAGATAAAGATCTTCAGCTCCGACGCAAAGAAGTGGCAGCCGCAGGTGCTCACCATGATCGACAAGGAGCAGCTGCCGCAGCACTACGGCGGAACCATGGTCGATGAGAATGGGGATCCGAGATGTGCGCTTATTGTAAGTTAATTGTGTTTATGGAACATAGATTTTTGGAAGTCCGAGTGCTCAATTGCTCATCGAGTATTTCGGGACATCGCCAAGCGGTTGGTCGACTCTTCACGTGACCAGAGGGCTGGCTTTTTGGAAATTCATCCTCTAAAGGTGTGAAATAGAGGATGAAAATTTGTATGAAAGTTTTCACAAGGTTTGACAACATATACCTAAGTAGTATTTTTTTATGTCAATGGTTAGGTCGGAGATGTGAAAATGTCCCATTTGAACTATAACTTTCTTTCGTTGAATACAGTAAAACGGGGCTACTTTGACTTCCAGGGTTACTTTGACAAGGCCGATCACAACGCTATGACGCGTTCCCCACACCCCGCGCCTCGCGCAATATTACTCGAGGTCACGCACACTTGCTGAGCACACGTGAAAACCGATTTTGGCGCTCTGTTAAAGTAGTTCCAACGCCTGTCAAAGTAACCCTGGAAGTCAAAGTAGCCCCGTTTTGCGGTACGTAATACCACAGTTGACGTTTGGCGCTGTGTTTGGCTTCTTATTCTCGACCCTATATACAGGGTATCCGGTAATTAATGGATAACCTCTCAAGAGGTCATTGTACTTGTAAACCAAACATGAAATCGCGAAAAAATAATCGGCTATTTCGGCTATTTTAGTTTGACGAGTTATGCGAACATGTAAATGTAGGGAACAGCAATCGCGATTCCGTGATTTCATGTTTGGTCCCCCGTAGTAAGAGTTGTTCATAATGATAAGTACAATGACCATTAATTACCGGACAGCCTGTATATAGTTTTCTCTTAAGAATGAAAAATATTTTTCTTTTTGCAGGTGAAACCCGGTGGCAAAGTTCCTAAAAGCTACTACTCCAGTAACCAGACCTTCGATTCGGTGAAGGAGTTCAAGCGAGTCACGATCAAGACTGGGGAGAAGCACGTCATCGACCTGCTGTGTTCAGACAATGACAGTGTTTTGAAGTGAGTTACACCTTTTAGGTCCAAAGGGGTCAAACCAATGCATATAAAGGTTCTTTTTCTATGGCTGAAAGTTGCATGTCGATTCGTAACCAGCCAGTACAGTCGATTGGTATCCAGAAAGACTAGTTGAAAACCAGTGTCACGCACTAGTTGTCTAGCATTTATGCTGAACAAGGCCTATTTGGCGTAGCCATGACGCACGTTTTTTTTTCTGGTTTTGTATACCAGGCCAAATATATTTTTCCTTTCCTTCAATAAAGTGACACACCTTCCTCGATTACATCTTCTTCTTCATCGTGTCGCTGGCACGCCAGATATTTAAATTTTGATGGCCCAACTTCGCCACTTCTAGACTTCCACGGCGTTATCGGTGCAGCGCAGGGGTCACTTATGATGCATTTTTTGGGGCACAAAGGGCAGGATAGGAGGTGGAGCATATTCTAAATTATATGATAAACACTTTTTTTATGGATGGGAAATCATCAAATGACTCCTCCCGCTCTGGGTGGAGCGGAAGGGAGTGTCAGACTCTTACTGACTAAAACTCATCCATGTTCCTCCTTGGCCCTTTATATTCCGGGGAAGCGGTAACTCTTTCGGACAATCCCGCACCCCCGGCAGGCTTCGGCCCTGGCAGGCCCCTTCCTTTTTGCTGACATCTCTTTGAGACGCGCGTGGAATACGTACGCGCCGTCCGGCACGGGCCTGGTCCTGATCGGACGGTGAGCTACCTATTACTCTCCGTCCGCAGGCCCATGATAAACACTTACCTACACTATTTTTTTAAATCAATTAACAAGCTTTTTAAATTATGTAAATATGTAAAGAAGACTGAATAAAATAGTTGCAGGTTGCACATTAACAAGTTCATCATTTCAGATGGGAGTGCGGAGTAGAACACCATGACATAAAGTTCGTGATCAAGCGTCGCGACGAGGAGGGTAACGAGAGCGTCGTGCACGGACCCAGGAAGGTCACGGAGGGACCCACAGACGTCGGTGTCCTGGCCGTCACTGGACCCGCCACTTGTAAGTTGGAACATTTTTCTAGACTTATACAGTGTATCTGGCCACCGGTACAAGTACAGTCACAACTCCTAAACTATTTGACTTAGACCTTAGGTCTTGACATCAGTTTTTAGGTAATACCTTAGTGCATCTAAAAAGTAAAAAATAGGTATGTTGTCAGTTGTCAGTCTAGTTTTTTGGAAAACATTTAAAAAATAAAAAAAACAACCAAATTTTTTCACACTTTTTAAGTTTCAAGTATTTTTTAAGGTTTTAATGGGAGTTTTTGATAAACATTTTAGTGTAAACATATTGCCTACTTTTGTAGCTATCGAACGAAACCTTTTTTATGCCTGTAGGACCTCCACATACCGATGGTACAAAGGTAAAAAAAAAAAAAAAAAAAAACAAATAAACGAACCCAACCGTACTCAGTAAAAAAAATTAAAATGGCCGCCATTTTAAAACAGTAGGGGCAAAATGCCTTATAATGGTGGATTTGTCGATAAAATTGACCATATTGCTTCGCCTTAACGAGTCGGATACCGGTGACCGGACACACTGTATTTTTTTAAAAACACGAGACCCAAGTGACATTTTTTACTACCTACTTAATTTTGAACAAATATCTGGGGCCCGAACCACAGAATCATCATCATCATCAGCCTATAATGTTCCCACTGCTGGGACACAGGCCTCCTCTCTGTGAGAGGGAGTGGGCCGTAATCTACCACGCGGGCCCAGTGCGGGTTGGTAGATGTCACATGTCTTTGAATTTTTGGTTCTAGGACATGCCGGTTTCCTCACGATGTTTTCCTTCACCGTTTTGAGAGCAGTGGTGATGAAATAATTTACACAAAGTAAAGCGCCTGTCTGGGTTCGAACCTACGACCTACAGCTCGTAAGTCGCGGCCGATACCACTGGGCCACCACTGCTCTCCACAGAATAGATAGCCCGAACCATCAATTTGAACCACTGTTCTAACGAAGCCGTTAAAGTTTTTATCTGTCGGGTTGTTTGCTCCGGCTAATCTCCGAAACGGCTGGACCGATTATGGCGGGACTTTGACTGGCAGATAGCTGCAGATATTATAAGGAGTAACTTAGGTTATTTTATTTAAAAAAATTGAGAGTTTCCCTCTCGAAGAGAGGCCTGTATCGCAGCAGTGGGAACATTTTGATGCATACGCATAATGCGTAGTTGACGGCTATGTGATGTGTCTTTTTACACCCTGTATTTTATCATGTTTATCCCTACCAATTAACAGATTCAGTGATATTTGACAACAAGAACGCGTTCCTGCGCAACAAGAAAGTGTACTACCACGTGCTAGTCACCGTGCCGGCGCGGGACCTCACCCTCAGTCACGAGCCCGACGATGTGCAGCCCGCGCCCGCCTGCAGCAGCACCGCAGCTTCGTAGCGACTGAACAAATGTTGTAGCCTGAACAAATGCGGCGTTTAATTCAGTAACGGTTGTAAAACTCATAGACCATCATCATCAATACCTAAATCATCGCTGCTCAATAGCAGGGGGTCTACTCCAGAAGCACGAAGTCCGTAGATTCGGCTGAAATTACGGGCGTTTCCTAGCCCGTATCACCTACTGATATAAGACTGTTCTTCTTACTCCCTATGTGTTTTTGTGTCTAAAAAAGTTCTTTTATCAACGCTGGATTAATTCCAAAGTTTCGAACTACTTATGGACGGGCCAGTATCTTCCTTGACGGACTTGGGAGAGTAGGCCTCCTGCAGCTCACAGCCAAGCTACTTACGTGTACCTACTTAGTTTCGCTTTGTATGAAAGAGTAGGTTGAATCGTCTACTGCGACCCACGGCCAGGGTACGCACGAATACGTGTATGGCAACCAAATGCACCGCGCAGCTAACGTGCGAAATGTCCCTGTACAGACGCCAATACATCACGCTACTACAATCTGTCAAATTTATTTAATAGATTTTCAACTTTATCGCTAAAGTATAAGGTTCAAAGTTGATTGGGAAAATTTGACAGTTTCGGGTAGCTTTACCTATGTGCTGGCGTCTGTACATCCAACGGGTATATTCCCAGTCGCCCTCACATGGATTGCCACCAGATGGCAATCGGGAATAAAATTCCCAGTTGCCAGCGGGTGGCAATTTGGTAAATTATTGCCCCCACTTCAAATCGATGTATACTTCGGCATGGATCGCCAACCAGCCTCATCGCTATCTGTCTTACGGCCGCGATGAGGGGGTTGGCGGTGACTTTTCCAATGTGGTTTTATTAGTAGATTTATTAGGGACATGAAAACAAAATTTTCTTCATCGTAGTTGCTTTTAATCATCATAAAAACCTGGTGTAAATTCGTATCACAGATAATCAAAGTATTTACTATAATTAAATTACCTAACAAAAGCTAATAGTCACGGTCACTGATAATCAAATTGCGTAATTGTTTTCAATAATCATGTTTTAACAATATACCGATTCCCAGGTCGGGCAGTGTTATTGGGTTTTGTCATTAGGAATTTCTCAGAAACAGCCCGGAGTATGGAAGTTTGCGGTGTCATACACCCGTGACCTGGTCCTACGCTTAACCTTTTAAGGTGAATGGGTAGTTGTAGCCCGCGAAATTTAATTTTTCTTACGTTTTTTGCAATTTGCAGATCAGTGTCAGGTTGTATCTTGATCCAAATATGATTCGCGACTATAATAGACATGTATTTACAGAATTATAGTCATTAGAATCATTAATATATCTCTTTAAGTTAGATTTCTACCACTAACACTTTTCCATACGAGATTTGTTCTTAGCGGTAGAAATCTAACTTAGAAAGATGTATTAATGATTCTAATTATTATAATTCTGTAAATACGTACCTGTTATTGTCGCGAATCCTATTTTGATCAAGATACAACCTGACACTGACCTGAAAATTGCAAAAAACGTAAGAAAAATTGAATTTCGCGGGCTACAACTACCCATTCACCTTAAGCGCTTGGCTAAATATCAGTTGCCGTGCCCCTAGCGCGCGGCTAGTGATCGATAAAATCAAGATAAAACAATACCTACAATAAATAAGGAGGAGAAATCGAAAAGTTTTTATTTCTATTTGATAATGGTTTTAATTGTACCACGCAGTTAATAGAACGAAAATAGAACGAAAAATCATGCATGTTCTCTGTCGCAGAAATACGAATACGACACGGGCGGTAGGGGCATGGAAACATGTATCGCATACATGCGACACAAGCGGTTAATTTCTCTTCGGTCGTGTCGGATTGCCGTCCCATCGGAGTCATCGGACTATGAGAGTGAGGGAAGAGAGAGTGTACCCACCTGTGTCTGCGCACACACGCGCACTAAAATATCTCCCGCGCCGAAGGCTCGCCGTTGAGATTGGCCGCCGTGGCCAAAATACGGTCTGGCTGGAGGACTATTATTATCATTATTACGTAGCAATGGACAGTCGATTTTAATTTCATATTAGCAGTTGTGATTGGTTGACGGAAGTTGTAACAACCAAAAATGTAAGTAGTATTGGTTGGCAGAAACGAGAATAGGCTCGCAGAAATGGAGTGTTTTGTTTGAATCCACATTTGAATCAATACAGGAAACAAAGCACAGTTTCCTTCATTAATATTGCGCTGGCGCAAATTTTCGCACTACAGTTTTTACCGCATCGCGTTCATTTTAGTCACTGGATTTTCCTTACAACATTTGGAAAACAGTACCTAAGTAGTTGCAGTATGTATGTAAAAAATGACTAGCAAAACAATTACTACCTACAACTTGCAAGAGTTAACTTGAGACTTCGCTCGGATGACGTAAGCTGAGACGTCGTCAATGGCGTGAACGGTAACAGCGCGGGGGGCGGGAGGGGCCGCTCGAGTGTCAGGTTATTTCTTGCAGGTTGTACTTTTTTTCTTGCAGGTTGTACTTTTTTTTACAAATATAATTTATGTATTTGATGGATGGGTGACTTTTTAGATAATTTGTGTTATAGTTAGGTAGGTAGGTAGTTAATTAGTTATCTAAATGTACTTTTATACATTCCAACTAGTTTTAAGACAATGTTTTATGTGGATACAGGGGAGTTAGGTAAGTGGTTTTTAAGATAATTAAGAACAAATGCGATGCATTTACATACATGTTTCGAAATGGAAGCATTTCTGTGATAGTTTCCAATAATGTAGTAAAACATAGCCTTTAACTAAGGTATGTGGAATGGAACAAATCTAGGTAAGTATATGAAATGACATGATGCAATGATACGCAGGCACAATCATACAGCTAATTATCACGATAGGCAATGAGAACGCCCCCTATTACGAGCATCCGGCTATTGGGCGTCCCCAATGTTTATCGAAATAATGATTTTGTTTGTTGATTAATAATAGGTAATAAGCATTTATCTAAGGAAAATACTAGGTACTCTTTTACCCCGTTGTTTTCCTTTGTGTTAGTAAAACCTAGGGATTTCCAGCTCAGTGAATAACAATTATAATGATTACAAATTCGATACTTAGGTAGTTGATGAAGTTTTGTGGTAAAAGAGTACCTACCTATTGTAAATACAAGGTGGAGAGGACAATACAACAATAAACTGCGTATATCTAATGACGTTCTCCGTCCGTATACCTACGAAAATTCAATCAAGGAAGAGTATATCCAATAGTTTAGTCACAATAGCTGGTCAAAGATTGGCAAAACCAAAAGTATATAGTAGTCATCACTGCTAACAATAAGTATTTACTTTGTTTGAAAAAAAAACACTTTTTTAATTTCGAAGCTAAGATTTATTTGATAGTTCCAAAATACTCTTAGGGCCTTATCACATTAGCGGTTTGCGAGCGGCTGCGGGGCGGGGCACAGCGAAGACGTTGCGGACGCGTGGCAAATTCGCAACGTTTTCGTCGCGTGTTTGTAGCAAGTTAACGACGTACATAGGTACAATACACTCAATAACAATGGCGTCCACGCTGCTATTCGCGGCGATCTCGTTGCGCGTCCGCAACGAATTCGCTGCGCATGCGCCCCGTGTTCGTTGCGCGCCGGCTCCGCGTTGAAGATGCTCGCAATGCAATCCGCTAGTATGATAAGATAAGGCCCTTAGGCGCTTTGTAGATGGAGCAACTTTAGTTGAGGCACTGTCAAATTTTCCTTTAAAAGTTGCCAGTTAGCCAAATAGCCCGAGATGTATGTAAACAGCTAGGTAATTCCCAGTTGCTGCAATAGTTGCTCCATACTGCAAAGCGCCTTAGGCATAACCTAAGTACCTACTATTACTTCTTATTCTGTGGCATTGCCAGTGTTTTCATTTACTGTCGTATTGCTGTCTCCACATTGTATACTAATTGTTTTCTGCTTTCTGTGATTATTTTTGAATGTATTACAACGTGCTTTAAAAAAATTCAAAGCATTGATTATTCATTTTTAATATGGGTAGACTAATTTGATGTCTGACTATCTGTGTATAATTTCAATACCTTCTTACAAGATAATGATTGCTCAATTATTATAATAATCTATGATTTAGATACCAGTATTGTGTAATAATGGACTAGCAATAAATATTGATTACACAAGCATTTTTGTTCTGTCTCAGTCCTTTATCTTTTACTTATCATATTTTATAGGACAAGGTAGGTAGGTACTATTACCTTGTCCTATGCGACTTACAACATTAATCCTTCATTTTAATCTATTAAGAAAGAGAAAAACTTTATATGCGGCAATTTAATTTATGTTCGGAGCATGGGACCAGAGGGGGGTAATTCTCGTAAGGGGTTTGAAGGTTTTGGCCCTAAAATCAGCCGCCATTTTGATTTTTTTTCAGAATCGCGGTGCACAACAAAAGTTATATATTTAGATAGAGGACACTTATACGAACAAAAAATGTTATATAACATAATATCCTAAAGCGTCAGGTTTCGGAGTTATTCACCGAAATATAAGTCGAAAACAACAAGGATTTTTTTATTTTTTTCCCTCCAGGTAAGCATATTGAACTATTGAGGTAATAGAAACGTTATGAAACCTTTATGGAGAAGAAACAAATGAAGAATAGACATTTTTTAAATAAATAATTAAACACGGCAATTTATAGATCGTTTTATAATCCCAGAGACTAATCTGACAAGTGTAAAGTCAAACTTCTATACTAAAAAAAAAAACGAAAACACAATAGACTTAAATGTCAGATTAGTCTCTGGGATTAAAAAACAAACTATAAATAGCCGTTTTTAATTATTTGTTTAAAATATGTCTATTCATCATTTGTTTCTTCTCCATAAAGGTTTCATAACGTTTCTATTACCCCAATAGTTCAATATGTTTTCCTGGAGGGAAAAAAAAACAAAAAAATCCTTGTTGTTTTCGACTTATATTTCGGTGAATAACTCCGAAACCTGACGCTTTAGGGTATTATGTTAATTACATTTTTTGTTTGTATTAGTGTCCTCTATCTAAATATATAACTTTTGTTGTACACCGCGATTCTGAAAAAAAATCAAAATGGCGGCCGACCTTAGGGCCACCCTCCATACAAAAATCTTCTAACCCCTTTAAGAACGTTCACAGTTTGATCTGTCTCAACCTGTAAAAAATACCTCCTCCCCATGGTATAATAATATATATGTATATAATTGTACCATGCTCTTCCCATGGTACAATTATGGTACAATTATATACTTCGCCTGGTATTCTCTTCCCACGATGGCCTTCGTCTACGTCACGATAAGTGTTGCCATTGATTGTCCTTTTCAGTAAATTTAGGGACTTTCTCATTTATTTAATAAAATAAAATAAATTACTAACTAGCTTAACTATTTAGTAACTCGTGTGATTCATCTATTTAGTTTGAAATTGATTAAACTATTGAATTATTAGTTCATAATTGCTTTGTTAAGTTAAAAAATGCATTTTGCTAAGGTAATTCAATTACACACAGTGGCCACACATCGAATTGACAAGTGTCATACTGTCAGCTCACCATTTCATCGCTATCGTCGTGTCGCTCATACCTATAGCGTTGTTTCGCTCGGTAAGCAAAATACTGTGGTTCCCAAACATTGTTTACTGTGAAAAGGAAACCAGTGTAACCTTTAACAGATACGCAAGAAAAAAAATGGTTAATTGTTCCATACTAAACTGTAAAAACAGAAGTAAAAAACCGGCCAAGTGCGAGTCGGACTCGCCCACGAAGGGTTCCGTAGCAGCAAGTAACATATTATAAAAGTTCTTGTAGTTCGTTGTAACTTTGTGAAAGGTAAATTGCGGTTTTCGATTTATGACGTATTAAAAAAAACTACTTACTAGATCTCGTTCAAACCAATTTTCGGTGGAAGTTTACATGGTAATGTACATTATATATATTTTTTTAATTTTATCATCCTCTTATTTTAGAAGTTAGAGGGGGGGGGGACACACATTTTACCACTTTGGAAGTGTCTCTCGCGCAAACTATTCAGTTCAGAAAAAAATGATATTAGAAACCTCAATATCATTTTTGAAGACCTATCCATAGATACCCCACACGTACAGGTTTGATGAAAAAAAATTTTTGGAGTTTCAGTTGTAAGTATGGGGAACCCCAAAATTTATTGTTTTTTTTCTATTTTTGTGTGAAAATCTTACTGCGGTTCACAGAATACTCATCTACTTACCAAGTTTCAACAGTATAGTTCTTATAGTTTCGGAAAAAAGTGGCTGTGACATACGGACGGACGGACAGACAGACAGACAGACAGACAGACATGACGAATCCATAAGGGTTCCGTTTTTGCCATTTGGCTACGGAACCCTAAAAAGGCGGTGTAATAAGGTTTTTTTGTTTTCCCAAAGAAGAGATAATAGCAAATGCGTGGCTTCAATATTGTAGACCAAAAACAACAATAAGAACAGGTATGTACTCACGGCTACACATAAAGCAGAGGCGGATTTACACATTTGCCGCCAGTAGGCTATTCAAATTTTGCCGCCCCTATCGACCTCTACAATAATATCCCATGTCTTTTGTATACTGCTTCGCCTTTTCTTCAAAATGATTAAAATGTTCTCGTTCATCAGCTACGAAAAACTTGCAAAGAAAGACCTGAACTTGAACTTGTAAAGATCGGCAACTGTGATAAAATCTACGGTAGAAGCCTGAATTTGAGCATTCGCTTTGTTTATTCTTTCCAAAAAAACATAGTTGGTATATAAATATTAATCATTTTAATTTCAGTAAGACATTTGAAAAAAATGTTAGCCCCAAATTTGCCGCCCCTAAAATCTGCCGCCCTAGGCTCCAGCCTACTCAGCCTATTGGTAAATCCGCCACTGACATCAAGCTATACATAACCGCTATAAGCTGACTTCTAATTGTACGGAAAACCTATACAATGCGAGGTCAGCGAAAACTGGAAATGTATAGCTTGATGTGTAGTCGTGTGTACCTTACTACATATTATTTCATTTCAGACTTTTTTACATTTGTTTTGTAGTGATTTTTTGTTTGTTTTAGTCCTGATTAAGGACAGGCAAAGAGATCTTGGCTCATACAGCCAAGTCAGATGTATTTTTTTTCAAGTGATGTTGCTAGATAGTTTCTTTTTTCAAAATAATAAGTTCGACGTTCAGGAAGGCCTTACTTAGCCGAATCCCGGTGATGAGGGAAGTTCGCCACTCCAGGTAACGAAAGCGATCATCTAGTCCGTAGGCCGCGTTCGCGTGTGCTCTCCTGTGAGCGAAGCCAAGGACCGAAGATCCGTCAACTGACTGAGTTCAGTAGTAATAGTATAGTTCAAATAGAAACCACATCAGCTTGTTTCCAATTAATTTCTGTAAACTACTCAAGGGCCGGGTATTATTTTTATCTTTTCCCCACTAAAAAAGTTTGAGAACCGCTTCGCAACTGATGACGTATTACCGGGCCAATCACGTGACCCAGCTGTCACGGGAAGAGAATACCATGTATTGTTATACACTACCCGGCACGTAAGTTGGCAAGATATTTTGTAGTGGGGGAAGTTCGCGCATGCACAATTTCATACATTTTTACATGCGCGAACTTCCCCCACTACGAAATATCTTGCCAACTTACGTGCCGATAACTGTACCATGGCTCTTCCCTACATTTTGACAAGTTTGTGACATTTGTTTGTCGCTGAGATGAGACTGCGACTACATTTTGAACGTTTTAAATTACGAGAATTGGCCTTCTGAGCTCGGGATACTGTCCCCGTGCTTCACCCAGGTGGAGAAAGTGTAGGCAAAAAGTACTCTCGTGAGTGTAGGTGAAGCATAGGTCACCCAAATTTTTGTGACATAATCTTGCTCAGACATGAATTGCAGAAATAAGCCTTATAAGAATTTATTTATTTTTAGCCTTATTTCAAAGTATTATGTATGTAGTTACAGTACAAAACAAGTTCAAGTTCTGAGTCTCTGTGCCCTTTAGAAAAGGCATCCTCTAACCCCTTCTAATTCTCCCTGTTTAGTGTCTGCCTAGTCCAGTTATACCAATAATACCAAGAGTCATTAAAAAATTAGTTTTGACTTTCCACTACAATAAACAAATAAATAAATCTGCCAAAATGAGTTTGTAAAAATGATTTAATACACAATTAACACCACCTTCTTTAAAAAAAACACGTTATATACAGGGCTACGTATGACTCCAACAGATTATTAACCGCAGCCGCCTTCAGTCCTCATCCTCAAAGAGCATTTGAAGCAGTTCTCTCTTGGCACACTGGGAACCTTCTAATCTCTGTACACCTTTCCAATGAATGAGTGTGGGGATTACCATGAGCTTCAATCGGGGGTCTGTCCGGAAAGGGCAAGCTTTGTCCCTCCACCTGCAAGGTAACATGAAATTGGATAAGAGAAGTGATTATGAGACGTGGAGTTGCAGACACTAGCCTGTCATATAATGCCATAAAATAAATTAGATAACAGAAATGTATAATTTAAAACAGGCAGATTGCTGATTAATCTTTTGTATGCTGGAATGTGGATCCATGCGAGACACAATGGCTTCTTAATTGTTTTTGTAATTACAGCATTCAACCCGTTCAAGATAATACAATATCTATTATAATAATGATTTATGTCACAAGTCACAGTTTTTTAAATAGTGTAATGGTTAACATAGCACTATCATGGCATTATGAAATTTTAATACTTACGTATCTTTGTCACCAACATCAACAAAAGCAAATACGACATCCTTATCTAGTTCACTCAGGTATGCCTTCACCACAGGCTCAGCTGTGAACAAAGATTTCTGATATCAGGAAGAATAAGATTTATATTATTACAGGCCTACTTTTTTACTGACACAGTGCCTGAGGTAGCTGCCTAATGGGGAGGGGTGTTGACGCCCATCATCGGGCTAATGTCTGAGCTCTCGCAACACGCCACCCCATCCCCATGGTAGGTATGGACCATCTCACCCAGTTGGCAATAAATACACCAACTATGGCCATTATCTTGTCTTTTACCAGTGAAAAAGAAATAAACATTAGGCCCCTCGTTTGGTAGCTTATCAATGAACTCTGTAAACTGACCATAATTTTGAAGTTCTTCCATTTTTATATTTTTTATTGTCATTGTTAAGTGTCAAGAAAATTAATAATAGTACAGATAATTAAGTACCTACTGAAAGAGTTCTCAATTCTATGATTACAACCTCTTTCTAAACAAGAAGGTAATGAAATCTGTAGCTTTTTTAGCTGTAGTCTGTTACTACCTACACTCATGAAATAAGTCAATGCACTGTGGTTCCCTAGTACGATAAAAATCACCCAAGGTCACTCTGCGATTCTCTAAAACCTCCGAAAAAACTGAAAAGCAAAAAATAAAAACCTTTTTTATTTTACCTTAATAAATAAGTTCTTAAACTAATGCAAGTATACCTAAGTAATTTTGAGTCGGCGCCAAACAAGCAACTTAATATCGTTGCGAGTGGTCGTGCGGAGAGCGCATTTTTTTCTTTGGAATGTTAATATTTATCGCTGGAGATTTCACGTTGCATTATTAATTTGATTTGGTTATTTCTTTAAATTTAAGGTAATTTAGTGATCATTGTTCATTGATTGTTTGGCGCCGACTCAAAATTTCTTAGGTATACTTGCATTAGTTTAAGAACTTATTTATTAAGGTAAAATAAAAAAGGTTTTTATTTTTTGCTTTTCAGTTTTTTCGGAGGTTTAAATTTTTTGTTAAAAAGTTTTTATTTTATAATTTTTTGAGGCAATAATTTACTAATTACTACATGCTTAATTTTTGACTACTTTTAAAATAGCTACCTACCTTACTTTAGATATTAACTGTTCTATAATCCTACTTTAATTATTCTTTTTTGTATAATAAAATACTAAAAAAACAGGCTTTATATACCAACATAGATAGGCCTTTTATTTTAATTGTAATACACAGCTCAGCATTAAAATCTGTGAATGAACAATAAATCACCCCTATTTTCCCACCCTTAGGGTAGGATTTTTTTTTCCAAATTTACATGGGACCAACTTCGAGGTATGTCCTATCCAATACAAAAAGAATTATTAAAATCGGACTACTCTGTAAAAAGTTATGCGTGGTCATACATTACAATCAGTGAGTGAACAATCAATCATCCCCTGTTTTCCTACCCTTAGGGATTGATTTTTTTTTCCAAATTTATATGGGACCAACTTCGGAGTATATCCTTTCCAATAGAAAAAGAATTATCAAAATCGGACTGCTCTGTAAAAAGTTATGCGTGGTCATACATTACAATCAGTGAGTGAACAATCAATCATCCCCTGTTTTCCTACCCTTAGGGATTGATTTTTTTTTCCAAATTTATATGGGACCAACTTCGGAGTATATCCTTTCCAATAGAAAAAGAATTATCAAAATCGGACTGCTCTGTAAAAAGTTATGCGTGATCATACATAAAAAAAAAAAAAAAAAAAAAAACAAAAAATATACGCGTCGAATTGATAACCTCCTCCGTTTTTTCGTCGGTTAAAAAGTAATAACCATTATAACATTACGAAGTCCAAACATAACAAAAGTATAAATTAAGTGCACTTGGCTCATTACTTTCATTCCCATTTCGTCATTGAAACTGTGAATACCGGTATTGCTGATTTATTTATTGCATCATAAAAACCTGGTGTAAATTCGTATCACAGATAATCAAAGTATTTACTATAATTAAATTACCTAACAAACAATTACCCAACACGATGGACCGATCAGGTGAAGGAATCATCGTCCTCTAAATTCTACACGGTGGTAAGAGATGCGCTGGACACAAACCGGTGGAGGCGGATCATTCGCTCCAAATGCAACTCCGAAGCTGACCACGATCCTCAGACATGAGGGACCGACTACAGAGAGAGAAATTACCTAAAAAAAGCTAATAGTCACGGTCACTGATAATCAAATTGCGTAATTGTTTTCAATAATCATGTTTTAACAATATACCGATTCCCAGGTCGGGCAGTGTTATTGGGTGTTTTCATTAGGAATTTCTCAGAAACAGCCCGGAGTTTGGAAGTTTGCGGTGTCATACACCCGTGACTTGCTCCTACGCTTGATCTCTCTTCGGTCGTGTCGGATTGCCGTCCCATCGGACTGAGAGTGAGGGAAGAGAGAGTGCACCTGTGTCTGCGCACACACGCCTGCACTAAAATATCGCACACCTAGATATAGGTAAAGAGAGCTAACTCTAAAATCTAAATATTTGAGGTATGCATACCATCGAATTCCTTTAATTCACTACCTAGCGACCAACAAAACAGATGCAAAAACCTATAACATCATTGTTCTATCTGCATTTAAAAAGTATTGAGCAATACAGCAAACTCCTGTAGTGCACAGGGAGATGGTAATCAGCTTTTCAACTTTTCTGAAAAGTGTTTTTTGAGTTAATCGCTGTTTAGATCTAGGTGTGCGATATTTCCCGCGCCGAAGGCTCTCCGTTGAGATTGGCTGCCGTGGCCAAAATACTTTCTGGCTGGAGGACTATTATTATCATTATTACGTAGCAATGGACGGTCGATTTTAATTTCGTATTAGCAGTTGTGATTGGTTAACGGAAGTTGTAACAACCAAAAATGTAAGTAGTATTGGTTGGCACAGACGAGAATAGGCTCGCAGAAATGGAGTGTTTTGTTTGAATCCACATTTGAACCAATACAGGAAATAAAGCACAGTTTCCTTCATTAATATTGCGCTGGCGCAAATTTTCGCACCACAGTTTTTACCGCATCGCGTTCATTTTAGTCACACTGGATTTTCCTTACAAAATATGGAAAACAGTACCTAAGTAGTTGCAGTATGTATGTAAAAAATTACTAGCAAAATAATCGCTACCTACAACTCGCAAGAGTTGACTTGAGACTTCGCTCGGATGACAGGAGGGGCCGCTCGAGTGTCAGGTTATTTCTTGCAGGTTGTTCTTTTTTTTACAAATATAATTTATGTGTTTGATGGAAGGGTGATTTTTGTATCTAAATGTACTTTTATACATTCCAACTAGTTTTAAGACAATGTTTTATGTGGATACAGGGGAGTTAGGTAAGTGGTTTTTAAGATAATTAAGAACAAATGCGATGCATTTACATACATGTTTCGAAACGGAAGTATTTCTGTGATAGTTTCCAATAATGTAGTAAAACATGCCTTTAACTAAGGTATGTGGAATGGAACAAATCTAGGTAAGTATATGAAATGACATGATGCAATGACACGCAGGCACAATCACGATAGGCAATGAGAACGCCCCCTATTTCGAGCATCCGGGTGTCCTTCACCGCACAATCCTCACTTTTGAAAACTTCTTATAAATCAATTTTGAGAACGCCAAAAAATAGTCAAGAAATAGTCATAAATAGTCACCAAGGTCAAAAAAATAGTCGCATTATGATTCCGAAGTTATAGCTATAGGTTGGTGAGGATTGTGTGGTGAAGGTCTCCACACAATCCTCACCTCTAATGCAACCAAACGGCTGGGAGTATCGACTTGGTTTCAATTCCAAAAAATAGTCAAGAAATAGTCGTAACGCTATGCCAAATCTCGAAAATAGTCATCAAGTGATTCCAGAGATATAAAGGTGCCTTGGTGAGGATTACGTGGTGAGCCTTTCTCGCCACAATCCTCACCTGATTACCGCGGAACGCTTAGGTTTTTGAATTTGAATTTGGTGTCAAAAAATAGTCAAGAAATAGTCGTCTCCAACCATGATAATTTCGACCTGGTTTACTATGTAGAAGTATGTTGAATATCCACGTGAACTTCTACATACATTTTTCGAGTCAAGTACAGCCGAGCACAAAATTATTAAGTACTTTTTATGGTCATCTTATTTTTGGTTGTATTAAAAACGGTATAATTGTTAGTTATGTAGCTATTTTGGGTAGAAATTTTATTTATTTATTTATTCTTTACTAATAAATAAAGGCAACAAAGGAGCTAAATCAATAATAAATACAAACTGATGAGTTACTTGCTTGATATTTTTTTGAGAGCTTGTCACATCACATCACTCAGAACTACTTACTACTGAAGTCTCTTGTGCGAGATCTAAGTCGGAACTGATTAAATACACAAGCAAACTATGAAAGACATATTTTTATCAAAGGGTGCCGACAATTTGGTTTACAATACCAGCAATAAAACATGTTGAGAATAATAAAACAAAACAATGAATTTTAGTTTTGGGAAAACCAATAATTAACCTGTGTCGCCCCAGCACCGTGGGAATTCTGCGTGATCATTATTTCAAAATTGCATAATATTGGGTTTCCTAACCACCGAAAGTAGAATTAATTAAACTAATAGGTCGATCGTCCTGCACACTAGGTATTTTATTTAGTAATATAGTTAAGTAGGTAGATAGTCTTAATTACTCATACTACAATAAAATTAATCTGAAATAAAGATTTAGTCATTTATATTTTATCAGTTACTTTAACATACAGCCAACCGGAAAGAAATGTCTAGAAATGAAATAGCAGGAAACATAGGTATTTATTAAACTGACAGAAAAAAATAAATACGTAAGTAACTACAATATTTTAATACCGATTTAAAGTAATATAAGTACATATTAGAAATAAATGTGTAATTTTAGTGGTCGCGACTGTACCAAAACAAAATGTATGTAGAAGTTCACGTGGATATTTAACATACTTCTACATAGTAAATCAGGTCGAAATTATCATGGTTGGAGACGACTATTTCTTGACTATTTTTTGACACCAAATTCAAATTCAAAAACCTAAGCGTTCCGCGGTAATCAGGTGAGGATTGTGGCGAGAAAGGCTCACCACGTAATCCTCACCAAGGCACCTTTATATCTCTGGAATCACTTGATGACTATTTTCGAGATTTGGCATAGCGTTACGACTATTTCTTGACTATTTTTTGGAATTGAAACCAAGTCGATACTCCCAGCCGTTTGGTTGCATTAGAAGTGAGGATTGTGTGGAGACCTTCACCACACAATCCTCACCAACCTATAGCTATAACTTCGGAATCATAATGCGACTATTTTTTTGACATTGGTGACTATTTATGACTATTTCTTGACTATTTTTTAGCGTTCTCAAAATTGATTTTCATGAAGTTTTCAAAAGTGAGGATTGTGTGGTGAAGGACACGCATCCGGCTATTGGGCGTCCCCAATGTTTATCGAAATAATGATTTTGTTTGTTGACTAATAGGTAATAAGCATTTATCAAAGGAAAATACTAGGTACTCTTTTACCCCGTTGTTTTCCTTCGTGTTAATAAAACCTAGGGATTTCCAGCTCAGTGAATAACAATTATAATGATTACAAATTCAATACTTAGGTAGTTGATGAAGTTTTGTGGTACAAGAGTACCTATTGTAAATACAAGGTGGAGAGGACAATACAACAATAAATTAAACTGCTTATATCTAATGACGTTCTCAGTCCGTATACCTACGAAAAGTCAATCGAGTATATCCAATAGTTTAGTCACAATAGCTAGTCAAAGATTGGCAAAACCTAAGGTCGACCCGTTACTACCATTTACTTTGTTTGAAAAAAAAACTTTTTTAATTTCGAAGCTAGGATTTATTTGATAGTTCCAAAATACTCTTAGGGCCTTAACACACTAGCGGTTTGCGAGCGGCTGCAGGGGCAGGGCGAGCGTGCAGTGAATACGTTGCGAACACGCCGCGGCTGCACAACGAAGACGTCGCGGACGCGTGGCAAATTCGTAACGTTTTCGTCGCGTGTTTGTAGCAAGTTAACGACGTAGGTACAATACACTCAGTAGGTACCGCATGTTCGTTGCGCGCCCGCTCCGATTTGAGGATGCTCACAATCCGCTAATATGATAAGGCCCTTAGGCGATTTACAAATGGAGCAACTTTAGTTGAGGCAACTATCAACTTTTTGAAATCTTCCTTTAAAAGTTGCCAGTTGCTACAACCAAATAGCCCAAGATGTATGTAAACAGCTAGTTGCCAGTTGCTGCAATAGTTGCTACATACTGCAAAGCGCCTTAGGCATCACCTTAGTACTATTACCTACTTATTATGTGGCATTGCCAGTGTTTTCATTTATTGTCGTATTGCTGTCTCCACATTGTATACTAATTGTTTTTTTGCTTTCTGTGATTATTTTTGAATGTATTAAAACATGCTTTAAAAAAATTCAAAGCATTGATTATAACACATTTTCAATATGGGTAGAATATTTTGATGTCTGACTATCTGTGTATAAGTTCAATACCTTCTTACAAGGTAATGATTGCTCAATTATTATAATAATCTATGATTTAGATAACAATATATTGTGTAGTAATGGACTAGCAATAAATATTGATTCCACAAGCATTTTTTTTTTATCTGTCTCAGTCCTTTATCTTTTACGTATCATATTTTATAGGACAAGGTAATAGGCGACTTTCAACATTAATCCTTAATTTTAATCTATTAAGAAAGCGTAAAAACTTTATACTGCAATTTAATTTATGTTCAGAGCATGGGACAAGAGGGGTAATTCTCGTAATTTTAAGAACGTTCACAGTTTGATCTCAGTCTCAATCTGTAAAAAATACCTCTAATTTCCCTACATTTTGACAAGTTTTTGACATTTGTTTGTCGCTGAGATGAGACTGTGACTAGATTTTGAATGTTTTGTTTTAAATTACGAGAATTGGCCTTCTGAGCTCGGGATACTAGTCCCCGTCCTTTAGGCGCGATTGGTCCAATTCGCGATTGATCCAATTCACCTTTTCGCGATTGGTCCAATTCGCGATTGGTCCAATTCGCGATTGGTCCAATTCGCGGTTGGTCCAATTCGCGATTGGTTCAAGTCGCGATTGGTCCAATTCGCGGTTGGTCCAATATAAAGCATTTCCAAAATTAGACAAAATAGCACATTTTTATGTACAGGTTTTTTTTAGGTCAGGGCTCCAGATAGAGGAACCTCCTAACAACGTGGGCCGTGTCCAGAAGTACTGCTTTCTGAATCAAGCCCTTGATCCAGCTGCCCAACGAGAACCTCCTCAGGTGTTGGTCAAGGTTCTTGGCTATTAACCCATTGGCTGTCACGACTATCAGCACAATGATCGCTGAGATCTGAATGATTTTTTAAATGTCGCAGCATCATGCTGAGATAGGAGCCTTTTGGCCTCGTATAGGAGTTTCTGTCTCATTTTTCTTTTTGTTACTTTTTTGTTTTTTTGTTTTATATAACTTGGTTTTTATTTTTTACTGTGTTTAGTTTAGTTTGTGATCTTCCTGTACGAGTCACAATAAATACTTTTTCTTTCTTTCTTTCTTTTCTGAGTCCACATCACACCGCGTATGTCGACAACCTCGCGAGCCAAGTCAAGATACTTGATTAGTTTATCTTTCTCGGCTTTCACGAGGTTCTCATCATGCGGGACGGTTATGTCAACAATCATTGCGCGCCGCTCTGATCGATCCACCACCACTATATCCTTATTGGCAACAACAGTCCTGTCAGTGACGATGGATCGATCCCAGTACAATGTGATATTTTCATTTTCGAGATCTGGGTCGGGCACATACCTGTAGTGCGGCACCTCAGATTCCACAAGGCTGTATTTCAGAGCAAGTTGCTGATGGATTATCCTGGCTACAAGGTTATATCTATGCAAGTACTCTCCGTTAGCTAGACGAGAACACCCGGAGATAATATGCCTGATTGATTTCCCTGGCCGGTGGCATGCCCGATAGATGTCAAACGATGAACAATTATCGGACTAAACTTCGACAATAAAAGTCCGATAATTTTTCATCATCATAAATTCGTCCATAATTGCAAAGACAAAACCTTCGGTTTCTCCAAAGACGTCACCGAAACGCAGCCAGGCTACGGACGCTAGTACATCTACATCGGGTCCATTTTGGGCCCGAAAAAAACATCCGTGAAGCTCCTTACTCTGCCATACCTCCATGCGATCATTAACCGCCCGGCTTTATATCAGTTGTCGTGCAACCAGCGCCCGAAATAAAAAAAAATAAAAAATAAATACCAATTAAACGAGCTGCGATGATGTAATACTAATACAGATTAAACGAGCTATGGTATTTGGTCGTATATATACGACCCTGGCGGAATGGACACGAAAATATTTGTCGGATTAATCCGACGTAAGCGGTTAAAAGGTTAATGTCAAGCACTACTGGGTTGCGCCAGTTCTCTTTAGCCAAGGAGAGCGGGGTGAGGCCTTTGTCCACCGCGGCCACATCTCGATGCATCCCCACGCCGGTTTCTAGGATATATTCACTGAGACTGAGATATATTCGCTCCTTCAACGGTTGCTTCATGTCCGTAACATTGATGCCCAATGCTTCCGACATACCCAAATACTTATAGGTTTCGGATGCGGAGAGAGCTCAAAGGTTTGTGGAATCCGAGAGTTGGGTTCCCAGGGATCCACAATCTCTCCTCTCTTTACATGCATGACTGCACATTTGTCCACACCAAGTTCCATCCTGATGGCGCTACTGAAAGTTCAGTTACTTTCAATAGCTCCATCAGTTGCAAATTATTGGGGGCAAAGAGTTTTAGGTCATCCATGTAGAGGAGGTGAGATATAACCTGACCACCTCTGCTCAACCGATAGCCTAGACCTGAATCCTCTAGCAGTGTGCAAATTTATTATCATTGATAGAATCTTATAAATCGTATAATATATTGTAAATTTCGGAAACATTGTCCATTTTGGACCAACTGCGAATTGAACCAAACGCGAATTGGACCAACTGCGAATTGGACCAATCGCGAATTGGACCAACTGCGAATTGGACATATTTTTGAACATTGGACCAATCGCGAATTGGACCAATCGCGCCTAAAGGGTCCCCGTGCTTCACCCAGGTGGAGAAAGTAGGTGAAGCATAGGTCCGGACCCAAATTTTTGTGACATAAAATTGCTCAAACATGAATTGCAGAAATAAGTCTATATTATAAGAATTTATTTATTTTTAGCCTTCAGTACAAAACAAGTTCAAGTTCTGAGTCCCTGTGCCCTTTAGCAAAGGCATCCTCTAACCCCTTCTAATTCTCCCTGTTCCGTGTCTGTCTAGTTCAGTTATACCAATAATACCAAGAGTCATTAACCGATTCAGTGCGATGGTAGTTTTTTCAAACTATAGCGCCTGGCGGCGAACAAATGTTTTCGTGGCGAAAAAATTTTTTAAAACTCCTGAAGTATGCGTTTTCATGCAATATCCCGAAGCTAACACTGGAATCGTAATCTGCGTGACAAATAAGGACACTTTCATTTACGGATAACCACTGAAAAATGGTGTTTTATCCGAGATTTTGGCTCCTCTCGGGCGCCACACGCCATTCACAGAAGATACCCATGGCGCCTCTACGGCGCCATCCGCACGTAATCGGTTAAAAATTTGTTTTGACTTTTCTACTACAATAAACAAATAAAAAAATCTGCCAAAATGGGTTTGTAAAAATTATTTAATACACAATTGACATCACTTTCTTTAAAAAACACGTTATATACAAGGCTACGTATGACACCACCAGATTAATAACCGCAACCGCCTTCAGTCTTCATCCTCAAAAAGCATTTGAAGCAGTTCTCTCTTGGTACACTGGGAACCTTCTAATCTCTGAACACCCTTCCAACGAATGAGTGTGGGGATTACCATGAGCTTCAATCGGGGGTCTGTCCGGAAAGAGCAAGCTTTGTCCCCCCACCTTCAAGGTAACATGAAATTGGATAAGAGAAGTGTCTAATGGTTAACATAGCACTATCATGGCATTATGAAATGAAATACTTACGCAGCACTGCCACCAACATCAACGGAAGCAAATACAATATCCTTATCTAGTTCACTCAGGTATGCCTTCACCACAGGCTCAGCTGTGAACAAACATTTCTGATATCAGGAAGAATAAGATCTATATTATTACAGGCCTTCTCTTTTACTGACACAGTGCATAGGTAATGGGGAGGGGTGTTGACGCCCATCATAGGGCTAATGTCTGAGATCTCTCAACACGCCACCCCATCCCCATGGTAGGTATGGACCATCTTACCCAGTTGGCAGTAAATACATCAACACTGGCCAGCCCCTCGTTTGGTAGCTTTTTTTTTTTTTTGGCGTTGCAGTATTATTGCCACTAACAATATTTTATTTGTTAAAAAAACGAAAGAATCGCGAAATGATAAAATATTACAACAGGGAATTTGGAAATGGAAAGGAGATTAGGTGTTATTACATAAAAATAATAAATTATAATAATTTAACAGTAGGGAAATATAATACAACAGAAAACTGTAACCATTTAACGCCACCAGGTGGCCCAACAAAAAGGCCGTCTCGGTGCGTAAACTAAGAACTAAGTAAGTATTTACAGTTTATATATTAATGTTTAAATAGCTATATCATTATTTACAAGGAAAAGGGCTATGGTTTTATAAATATCTACATTAAAATTAAATAAAATACATGAGATAGAAGTGGGTAAAGGGACTCGGAGGGAAACAAGATTTTGGAAAAGTGAGGAGTGGTCATAAAGGGGGCAGGAAAAAATAAAGTGATTCAGATCTCCCACTTCAGCGCCACATTCGCATTTTTTATTGATGGCGTAATGAATGCCACAGCAACGACAGCATTTACTATTACTCTCGTCTTCAATACTGCAAGTGTCAGCAGAATGTTTCTCCCCACACTTGAAGCACTGACGGTTCGACCTGCATTGTACCTTTGTATGGCCAAAACGACAACAATTGAAACATTGAATTGTTGGGAATGTATACAATTCCACTGGCATGGAATTGTAGCAACAAAACACACGCTTTGGTAAAATTTGTCCGTCAAAGGTGAGCACGACTGTTTGGGATGGTTTCCACACAGGGGTCGGTTCGTGTGTTTTATAATTGGGACGCCTTGCTTTGATGACTTTCCCGCATCCAGCGAGGACAGATATATTTTCCATTATTTCCTCAGGAGACCATTCGGTGGGAACGACTTTAACAATTCCAATATGACACACATTAATTGATGGAACAAATGCGTTCAATTTCTCATTAGCAAAACTTGGGTCATTTAAAAAGGAGTTTGCATCTACGTAACGGGAGAAGCTTAGTGGAATTCGACCAATGCGTTTTAATGAACCGTTAATTATATTATTGAACCTGCGTTTTTTAAGAAAGTGCCCTAAAGTTATTGGGTGTAATGTTTGAGCTGAGTTTTGTGTGTCAACAATTTTCTGGATGTGCACAACGTATGGCGACAGGTGTGGCTTCGTACAAAGCCCTAGCAACCGGTGGCGCCTTCTGGGGAAGATCTGACTTTAAGAGGTTTTCAGACTGGGGCCATCCACAGAACGTGGAGTGGCTTCTTGAATTAAAATTGAGTGTACCAGTACATCTGATGTGACTACTGAGTCATTTTCACAATGACAATTTGTTTCTGAATTACCATTTCTTCCTTTTGAGTGACCATTTCGCCTTCTTTTATTAAAATTTTTACATATTTTGCGTGGAGCTCTAGTCCTTTTCCGCTCCGATCTGGTTAAGGACGAGTCTGTGTCCATACTGGATTCACAAATTGTAACATAATGCCCGACCGAGGGGACTGTGCCCCCCGGATCAGGCGGTTCACTGTCCATTGTGGCCACTGGCCAGAAAAAATAAAATATAAAAAACTTACCCTAAATAAGAAGAATTAAATCTACAAACAATTACACTAACTAATCTAATGAATATTTACATAAATCTACACAACTTATCTCCAATCGCAAACATATTTTATTATTTTTATGAAAAACAAAAGAAAAATCACGCCCGCCAAATTCAATGATTCCCACGCTTTTTCGTTTGGTAGCTTATCAATGAACTCTGTAAACTGACCATAATTTTGAAGTTCTTCCATTTTTTTATTTTGTCAAGAAAATTAATAATAGTACAGATAATTAAAGAACTGTTATTTGATGTTTAAAAGAGTTCTAAATTCGATGATTACAACCTCCTTCTAAACAAGAAGGTAATGAAATCTGTAGCTTTTTTAGCTGTAGTCTGTTACTACCTGACTCATGAAATGAGTCAATCAATGCACTGTGGTTCCCTAGTATGAAAAAAATCACCCAAGGTCACTCTGCAATTCTCTGAAAGTAATAACCATTATAACATTACGAAGTCCAAACGTAACAAAAGTGTAAATTAAGTGCACTTGGCTCATTACTTTCATTCCCATTTCATCATCGAAACTGTGAATACCGGTATTGCTGATTTATTTTGTTTATTTTAAGGGTTTTGTATAATTTTATATTAAGTTTAACATAAACTTATGTTTAAATTTGTTAAAGGAGATGTTCTATAAATGTATGGAGCCTGGGCTAGCACTATGTACACTAAATGTAAATATCGCTATACAATATAGTAACCGTTTTTGAATGTTAATTTTCTATAATTTGACTTCGTTTTAATGTACATTAAAATTCACTCAGTCAAGGAGAGCAACATAAAATAAATATGGTGGATCAGCAATATGCGAAATGTCACTATGACAATGACGTTTAACTTATGGTGTCTATATCATTACATGCTCTGTGGTCTACATAATATCTGCGAAAAAAAAACAAAACACGAATTCCGAAAATACTCGAGTTTCGTTATAGTTACTTAAAATAAAATAGGACTACAGAATATTCTACTCGATTGCGGCAGTACATCTTATATTACCTATTTAAACTATTGGTTATATCGGTGTCAAGAGGAGCAAGAAACGAAGGCTTGAACGTTGTTTTGTTGATGAAACCGTCCTGGTGTTTCATTCTTTAATGCCAATTAATATACCCTGGACTTTGATAATTCATAGGAGAGTAGTGAGCTGTGCAGTACCTGACAACTGCACGTTATTGTTAGAATGGTGAACTATTCTTATAACACAGTACCATCAAACGGGGTGAATAGGGATGCTGGGGTGAATCGGGACAAAACTTTAGAAAGAATTTTAACAATTAAAATAATATAGTTTGTTGTCAATAAGGGCACGTAATCGTTAATTAAATTACAGTAAACACATTAGGGTCCTTTTTGCCCACAAACTATATTATTTTAATTGTTAAAATCCCTCCCGATTCACCCTGTTTGACGGTAACAGCTGGGAAGAAACCAACTATATTACAGCGACAACCAACCAAAGAACTACGACCAACCAACCAACTAGGCAGTAACAGTTTTTCAGACAAGTTCTATGATATTTAGTTCCTAGTATTAGTATTAGGATGAGAAATCAGTTATGAGAGATATACATATAAATAAAACAACTTATGACTTTATTCATTTTCCACAAGATCATATCTTATTAATATTCCATCCAGGAATGACGCCGGGTGCTGCTATGCTCTCTTGGTACCGAACCCAACCCAAATACCACACAATGGTCATTATGAAATCACAGGCGAATCAGGAACCATTTAACAAAGCTGAGGTTAACAGGGAAGCAATCCATCAATGTCCGTAGTAGCAACTGTTGTCGCAAAACAAAAAAAAAAACACTAAAAACTCCGAAACACATCCAATACAACACGCGCGAACACCACGATTCAAATGCCGCGTTCCGAGTTAGGACTATAATCGATATTATCGATTTGAGCGTGCTTAAACCTAATTCGGTACGGGTTTAAGCACGCTCAAATCGATAATATCGATTACAGTCCTAACTCGGAATGCACCCAAAGACAGACAAAAAGTCAAACTGTCAAAGTCGTCAAACGTCATGTCAAACAACTGTCATGGCTACCATAAAAATAGGGTTTTCCTATTAAAAAACTTCCCAATAATCATTTGCTGTACACCTGTACTTTACTTCAAATGAATTTCTTTGTATTTTTATGAAAATCCCCTATTTTTTTCCTATTTATCTATGTAGTGTACATGGTGGTAGCCCAAAATCAAACATCTCCTTTCGAATAATAATGTTTTTTTGTAATTTTAATTTTACTACTTGTATTTTTAATTGGGTAATAAGTATACGTTTTTTTATTGTTATTTACATTATTAAATCGTTTATACTCCTTATATAACATGTTACATTAATTAAAACTAAGAAATAAAGTAGTTTGTATTTTTGTCGCACCTTAGTATGCGGTGGGAACAACAGTGCAATGTCTTGTCATGTATGTACCTATCCTCGGTCAGTGAGTATCCTCTCTTTACCCTAAACAATAGCAAGATGTTTCGGCGATGCATAGGCAATCAGTTAATCTAATTAATTTTACTAATTTTGTAGGTATGAGCTTGTACTTACCTACAACACAATCGATACACCAACTTTCCCCAGACGGCAGTTTTTCACCAGTGAAGTACATAAGCACTGGACGACCTTTCGGATCTATAGCTTCAGCATATTTCGCAAACTCTTCATACCCGGTCATCTCAACGAATTTCACCATTTTTAATACGAAATTCAAGCCCAATACGACCGGCACTATTAATGAAATGAGCACAAACTACAATATAATTAATGGAAATGAACAATGCACAGAGTGACACGCGAATTTATTATCAACATAATATTGATAAAAATGACAGCTTAACATTGACTTTGACAATTGATTACCAGCGCCACCAGCGGCAGCGTAGCGTCAGTCCTCTATAATTTTCTTTACTCTTTGTTCTCAGTTTAGAAAGTTTTCGACTTTTGTCCAATATGCGCTTTATGGAGAGTCCGTTTATCTTTTTTCCAGAATATAATATAGGTTGTGAATATCTTATGCCCGTCCAAAACATCAAAGGTTGAAACGCACTATAATCGGCACTTTATTGCCATAGAGAAAAACCGGCCAAGTGTTTTTCGGACCACGCACAGTAAAGGGTTCCGTAGTTGGGATGAATAATAGCTCATGAAAAGTATTTTTCTCCGATGAGAACAATACTGTGTTTGTCTGTATGTTCTGCGATCGATACCACCAAAATAAGTTTGTATTAATTTATTTAGTACTAGCTGCGCCCCGCGGTTTCAGCCGCGTAAATGTCGATCCCGTGGGAATATCGGGATAAAAACTATCCTATGTCCTTTCCCGGGACTCAAACTATCTCTATACCAAATTTCATCGAAATCGGTCCAGCCGTTTTCATGTTATGTCGTGACAACGGAAAACGGGTTTCATTTTTATATATATAGATAGATAGTATATTTCGAGAAAACTATGGTAATCAAAGTTATTTCTGCGGTTATAACCGAAAATATCTCAGAAAAGTATGGGTTTACATAGCTTATAAACAATATCTTATTATCAATGATCGGAATAGGCTGACTATATTTACCTAAACTTCGGAGAACAGAGACAGAAAGTGGAGACTTCCTTACGACGACATTTTTTTCCCCGGGATTCGGGAATAATCTTGAATAAGTTGAAAATAAGCTTAACTAAACTTGCAATTACCAAATTTTTGAACCCTAAACTAACCGTTGTATCATACATTACATATAATTCGAATACATGAATTAAAGTTAGACTATTCATTTCGGAATTTTATGTGAAAATCCCGAAATTTTTTTAATTGCACGGCACGAGGGAGGCACGTGGCGACTTGCGCAGTACAATAAGAAAATTACGCGTCTACGCAGTAAGCGTGTAAAAAAAAAATATTTGAAGACATAATATTGCGCCAAAAAAATCGCCATTTTGTTTTTTTATTATTTTGATATACCCAGTGACACTCTCACAGTAAATACGAATCTAACAACACCTCACAAGCTAAAATCCATCGAGCCGTTCAGGCAGCAGAGCGTGTCAAACAATTATACATACATACATACATAGATACTCTCGAAAAACATAACTCTCCTTCTGGCGCAGTCGGGTAAAAAAACGAAAAAAAGTAATTAAAAAAATTAAAAAACCCGACTGCAACCTTATACTAAAACTAAATGAAAGCTAAAAACAAGCCCATTTTAAATTAAATAAAAGTTGGAAGCAGGCGGGACCCATTTTAGTTTGAAACTATATTAATGGTATGGGCCCCGCCTGCTTCCAACTTTTATATATTTTTTTAATCACCTTTTAAAATCCTTTATTTTGATACCTCACTCGACAGGTTTTGAGAAAAAAAATTTTTGAAGGCATAATATGGCGCCAAAAATCCGCCAACATCTAATTTCACAACTTTGTAAGCGTGATTATTATGAGTAACCATGCAAAATTACAGCTTTATTTTTAGTGCCCTAACCGCCCGTCCACGACTTTTGGCTTAGCGGCAAGCAGCGCGGTTTCGTTTGTCTAGCGTTGACGCTGCGAGCGGTGAGTGGCGACGTCGTGGCATGGTTCATACATTTTGGTATATTTGTATTTACCGCTCGCCGCCCCGCGCTAAGCTGCCGCTGATAGCGGCGAGGTCGTGGCCAGGCCGTAAAGGACTGAAACTGCGTTAAGCGGACGCCCGCGCGGTTCCACGCAAAAATGCCCGCGCGCGTCCCGGCCTTAACAGAGCACTTACAAACGAGTTAAACCACGGACAGACAGACAAAAAGACTTACAAGGCGAAATTAAAAGGGTTCCTTGATTTGATAAGGACTATACAGAACCCTAAAAATAAATATCTATGACCAAATGCGAGATTGCCACTTGCAAAAAAAAAAAGTTTGCCGTTCTGTTTTACATAGAATGTTTGATTTTTCTTGAAATGTGGCTAATGGTGAAAATGGTGCCGGTGCCGGACAGATCAGACTGCGTACAACAGAACTCAAAATTCAAGCCAAATCAAAACGGTTTTGACGGATTATACGGTTGACAATAAAAAATATTTGAATGTTTTCATGTGTATTTGAATTGTTTTTAAACTTTATTTCGGAACCTGAGTGATAATATCTATCACAATGGATACAACGACGGGTATAAAACCTAAGTCAATGGCTGAATTGCTGCCTGGGCTTAGTGGTGAGTAAAATTTGTTTACTCACTCGCCAAAGTTATGTGTAGTAGAACAACAAGTTACATTGATAAATGTGCTGTTCATCTAAAGCCGTTTTTCTGAATTATCTCAAGTGTTTTGAGTCATATCTGACAAACAAAACAACCCACCTGTTTGAGTTGTTTCAGTTATTTGATAAAATGATATTTCCAACCAAAACTAATTCTTAGAGCGGATCCAAACTGTTTGAGTTTATTCTGGTTTATCAACTTTAACAATATACTCATAGAAATACATTACTCAGAAACAATTTATTCAAGCGGACTGAATTCGGTCAGCAAATACATTTTGTGTGCTCTTCATGTTTATTATGACAAACAAAATGTATAAGTATTGTTTATTTTATAGGTATCCTGACCAAAAACAATATGCAGACTCTGACTGCAAAGAAGCAGCCTCGCCAAACAATTGTAAACACTCGCACCAATGAGAAGATTAAGCCGTTAACTATCGCAGAAATGAGAGCTGACCTCCTATGTAAGTAAACAAATGATGAAAACAAGGCCGCTAGCTTTACAATGAATGTTTTGTATGGTATTAATAATAATCAGCCTATAATGTTCCCATTGCTGGGACACAGGCTTCCTATTGGTGAGAGGGAGTGGGCCGTAATCCACCACATGGGCCCAGTGTGGTATTAATAGGTACCAATTTATTTTTCATTTTTACGTACCATACTTTTCTACTATTCAATGTCTGTTTCAGCCCTAAGAGCACAGTCTCCCAGGAGACTCGCCCCGGGAGCCACTACTTCTAAGAAGAAGAATTGGAACTCGTCAGTAAAAGTTGACAAAACAGTAAGCCACACAGCCAATGGGAAAATGAAACACAATCCTGTCAGAAAAGTTCTGTATTTTCAACCACCCAAGCCTAAAGTAAGTATAAGCATTGATTGTATTGATAACCTTTTTGTTACATATTGTATATTAATTGGCCTGTTTTCATAGTTAACAGTTCCATTTGGTAGTTTCAAGCAAAGAGAAATGAAACCATTATCTAAGAAAGAAAAATGTGTTTAATGGCAATACAGCAAACAAAATATACACTTTATAGTTACAAAAGACAATTATTATACTAAAAGGCCTTAGCTCAGCGTAATGTCAGATGACAACACAAGGTATACCACCTGACTCTGATTTTCAACTGCAACATTGAGTGCCTTATGCTGGAATAATAAACATGTACTTAGAGAAATGTGTGTCCATTTGTTCAAAGCATTCACCATTTTAATCTTGTTTTCTATTCATTATAGCCTGTATCCAACATCAGAGCAACAATGGCTCCGGAATCACCAAAGTTCACGAGGCCTGAATTCAGACCCAAGAAGTCTTTATTTGTATATCAAGGTAATTGAAAGTTTTTATTTCTTGAATAACTTCTTCATAGGTTCTACCTGCATTGGTAACAATGTCGTCCACCCATCTTGCAAATAACTTGAAAAACTTACTGTGACCTAAAACATTTTTGTATATCACTTATTTCAGCACGTACCAATGTGAGAATAAGTGGCATAACCAACATAGCTGAAACACCAGTTGTGAATAAGCCCATCAAAAGTCGGATGACACTTGTTAATAAAGAGAATGTCTCCAATCAGGCTAGTATCAATAAGTTTCTTCCTCCACCAAAACCTATGATAAAGAAAAAGCTGATCCCTGTTATACCTGACACTCCCATGTCCAATGAATCTTGGAAGTCCAGCTGTGATGCTAGCTTCTTACAAAAAGAGAAAGAAATTAATGATGCAGAAGAAAATGTTAAAGCAATAGCAGAGGAACCAACACTAGAGAACATAGCTGCAGTCACACCACCAGTGTCCACTCCATTTAAAGAGTACAGAAATGTTCAAGAATATTTCAAACAGTCCAGTGACTTGGAAAGTTCTGTGGTCTACCATGATAACACCATCATGAGCTTCGAGAAACCTGCTGATACTAAATTGAACAACACGAGAGAAGAAAATGTCATCATCTCATTATGTGAACTACTCGTCAAAGCTTCTGTTGCTAACTCAGGGAAAACAAACACTGAACTTGAGGATTTATTACAGATTGAACAAAACTTGAAAATGATAGATATCAGCATTGCTGCATTGAATAAAATTAAACAGTCACAGATGGCCCAGTTGACTTCACTGAAGCATGTCAGAAAAAATAAGGAATCTGGTGAGAGTGGAGACAAAACTGATACCAAAGATAGTCCCAAAGTCATAAAAACAGAAAAATTCACTCCGGAAAGAAACGCTGTTGTTAGTAAGCCATGTTCAGTTATAAAGTCCTGTTCAAAGTCTCCATCTTACAAGATACCAAAAAAGAATTTGTGTTTAAGGAAAAAAGTGGTTTGCAAATCAATGCCGAATATTGCGAACGGACAAATAACCCCAGTGAAAGCTGATATGGGTAACAAGGCTCTAAGCATGTATATGAAAATGAAAGAACACATGAACTTTCTGAGCACACCTGTTGCTAAGCGAGAGTCTCGTGTGCCTGATACACCAGCAGTAACCTCACATAAATTACAAAAGCAGCTTGATAAACTTTATGATGAAAATTAGAAATTCTTTAGAAAATATCGAAAATAAATTAATAATAGAATAAGATTGTAAAAAAAGGATTAATATTGTTATTTAATTATTTTAGATAAAATTTTAATTTAACTAACAACTTATGAATCGCTTTATTGTAAATTTAGGAAATTTTCGCTTCAGGTTCAGGCAACCGCCGCAGCGGGGGGGAGGGGGTTCCATGTAATCGTCACACTTAAAACTTAAAATTAATTTTATAGGTATACATATACTTACACCGATTTTCTAAACAATGTAAATAAAATTCGTGACTGAAAATTTGTTGTGATGAAAATGTTTTATATTGAATTTCATTGAATATTGAATAAACTAGCATCTAGTATTGTATGTAGTAATAATATATTTAAAATCTATTTGAATAATGTAAACATTTTTTGTACAAAATAAAGATTATACGTAAATAAAAAATATTGTTAGCTTGTTCCTTAACCAAGATGTATCTGATATAGTACAGGATCTATCTCCAGTGGTACAGCTTGAGGTTAGTAGTTGTCCATCTTTCAGTAGTCATGATTGTTATGATTCAGTTATGTTCTCAGATAGTATAGGAAGAGGTTTAGGTAAATTAATTAGTAACAACCTGAGTTATTCTACTCAAAACAATTGTATGCCAGGGTCAACCTACAAAGAAATAATGGCATCAGTAACAGGAAATGTTTTTAATCCTAAAACCAACATTACTGTATTTGTAGGTAACAGTTATAAGGTCAAAAAATATGAAATAACTGACTGTGTAACCGAGTTGTTAAAGTTAAATTGTAATAAAATAATATTGTGTGCTTTCCCATATTTTCAAACATTGACAAACAGACAAAACAATTATATTCATATGCTTAATAAGCATATGCACTTTTTAGTTAGTCATTACAGTGATAAGCTTGTCTATTTTGACACCAACAATTTTATAGAAAGTTTAAAGTCGACTAGGGGTGCTGTGTATCTGCCGTGTACGTTACCCCAGCAAGAAAGTGTCTCCTAGAGTTATAGGAGTAGAACGTATAATGTGTGCCCTATCTGCTGTAAATGTGCCCCAACATAAAAAATGTGTGCCCCCTGTCGTTTTGGAAAAAAACGGAAAAAACGATTCTTGCTGGGGTAACGTTTTTCTAGCAGGAAAATTCTAAACGAATGATCGGAGAGAGAAAAATTGTGCA
The DNA here is from genome assembly GCA_947508005.1 of Amphipoea lucens. NCBI lineage: Eukaryota > Metazoa > Arthropoda > Insecta > Lepidoptera > Noctuidae > Amphipoea > Amphipoea lucens. Next base: position 18,718,503 of record OX382367.1, read on the forward strand.
TGGCCAGAGAGCTTATATGTGTGCCAAAATGTGCCCCCAAAAATAAAATCTGTGCCCCTTCAGGTTTTCGAGATATTGCATTTCCTGCTGGAGTAACGTTTTGATGAATCGTATATCTCTACAACCATTGCATGTGCCCCTGTAGAATAAACATACACGAGTAGCTCTTAATGTGTGCCCCCTTGTGCCCCCAATTAGATTTAAGAAAATATTTATAGTTTTCAAGTTATCGCGGTTTTATGAAAACCCGAAAAAACATCGCAGCGCCTAAATTAGACAAGGCACAAGTTCGCTGAAAACTGTATTCGGTCCTTCTTGACGCTAATAATAACCATACAAAGTTTCAAAACTGTTCATGCATGCGTTTTTGAATAATCTCGCTAAAAGTCAAAACGATGGTGTCATAACTTTGACGGCAAAATACAAGGAACCGGCTCAATCCCAGATGTGTAGGTGTAAACCAAAATCATGTGCCTTTAGTCAGAAATATATGGTGAAAATATTCAGCTTGAAATGTTTCGCATTAAGTAAATATAAACAAAAAACCAAAATATGTAAGCAACGGCTGGTTATCCGACGAAATTTGAATGACTACTAAAAAGCGACGGATTCATACATATCGATGACCTTCTTTATTGGACGTATTATACCTAAGCTGTTGTCCGTACAGTCGCGTTCAAAAGTTTTGGGGGCTAATTAAAAAATATATTAAATGCACCTTGTGATTATAATAAATGAAACAGCTTGTTGATGTGGAAATTATTATTTTTATTGCCTTAATTTTAATTCTTTAAGTAATTATTGCATCAAATCACAGATCAAAGTTCCTACCTATAAATATTAGAAATTATTTGCACATTGTGTAGTCATTGTTATTTTAATCACAGATCAGTTTTTCATCTAACATATAATTAGTTAATTCGCATCACAAAAAATCACAGATCGGTATTAAGTATAAGTATAATATTGTGTAAAAAAATATTAAATTTTAATTGGCCCAAAACTCGAAATTGAAATTTTAATATTATCTTTACGTTTTAAAGTTTCCTGAATCTATTAAATTTACACTATTTTTATAGGATGTAAGTTTGTATATATCCGTGCATATAAAATTTTGTGCTCAATTTTTTCCAGAAGTACTCTAGCAATGAAGTTGAAAATACAGTTGTGATAAAATTTAGCCCTGAATAAATAGATATATTCCGCCTGATCGGTCCGCCAGAACTTTTTTAGATACATATATTCTATAGATCAACAAAACTATTACTTACATCATCTAGTTAGAAGTTTATGCAACTTGCCAATAGGCAAAATGCCACTCCTCCCTGCTTGGTGTTTATATTATTGTTGTTATAGCTGCCATAGAACATTCTGTAAAAATCTAGTCAAGTATTTAGCTATTTCGGCTAAAAAGATACAGCCCTGTGACTGTGACATGTTGAGTGTTGACGGATTGTGGTCGAGTCTTAGTTTTGGGGACATGAATTCTTGTCATGAATTATTTTTTTACATTGTAACTAGAAGTTATATTTCATCAACCTAGCACAAGAAGAGAATTAAATACGTATTAAACAAAAAAGAAAACAAATTACTGGATCGATTTTGATGAAATTTCTATTGGACCAATCGGAAAGTATGTACATATATCCTTTCAGATGAAAACAAAACAAACATGATTTAGAACATTATTTGTTAAAAAATAAATAAGTATATAAAGTAATGAAAAAAATCCAAGTACCTACTTGATAAGTGTACAAGTATTTTTAAATAAGTCAAAACAATGCCATTAAATACTTACCACCGCAGATCGTGCCATAAAATTCAACACCCCTACAACCACATAATTGTTATAAAATGCTTAATACGCCACTTTCAACCAACTTAAAAAAAAAAAGTAAACAAACAGTATCAGTGCAACTGCGTGACTCAACGTAACAGTTGGTAACAGTGTCCTTGGCGTCATAACATAACTGCAACTGTTTACCAATACCAAGAAAAAATCCAAACGCACTTCCCAGTCAATAAACACTTCGTACCTATTATTCATAATAGAGCGACGTTACACGTAACTGTCTCTGTCACACTAACACCGTACGCGTACTAGCTGTCTCACTTTCTCCAAGCTAGACAAAGCAACTCCTTGCGACACGACGTCAGCGGATGCCGCGGGGCCAGAGATATATGCAGCGGTGTGGGGAGGCGAAAAAAGGGAATCTTCTATTAAGTAAGGTGAATGCTCCAACCAGCCCGCAAAATTCAAATTTTTTCTGTTTTTTTTTGTTCCTACGCCTTTATGAACTTGTAGGGTTGTATTGGTGATTTTGATGATTATAATTCTGTAACTACATACGTCTTACAGCCGTGAATAATATTTAATCAACATACAACCTAGCACTGGCCTGCAAATTGCAAAACGCGCAAGAAATTTTGAATTTTGCGGGCTGGTTGGAGCATGCCCCTTAATGATGAAAAACTTACTGTTAATTTATCTAACCTACGGCTTATCAATATATATATATATATATATTGATAAGCCGTAGGTTATAAAGACAAGTACGGGCTTTTTATTTATATACAAAAAAGAGCTAAGTACCTCTTTTTAGTAGTAGGTATTCATCACACATTTCATTTTTTTTTTTTTAAACTGGGACCAATCAAATTTTGGGTCAAAGACCTGGCAAATATCTGGATGTATTTCTTTCGTTCACACATAAATTACTGGATGTATTTAATGAAATTTTGAATCGAAAGATAGCTTACCTTGGAATAGCACTTAGGCTACTATTTATAATGTACTTAATCATGTGTAAGGTCATAGAAACAGCTAGTTGAATATAATCCAATAACAACTTTATTTTATTACTTATTACTTTTCTACGTCAGTGTACTCAGGCACAACACGTGTGAACCGGTTAGTGAGTAAAGTAAAGAAGGTCATCGATATGTATGAATCCGTCGCTTTTTAGTAGTCATTCAAATTTGGTCGGATAACCAGCCGTTGCTTACATATTTTGGTTTTTTGTTTATATTTACTTAATGCGAAACATTCCAAGCTGAATATTTTCACCATATATTTCTGACTAAAGGCACATGATTTTGGTTTACACCTACACATCTGGGATTGAGCCGGTTCCTTGTATTTTGCCGTCAAAGTTATGACACCATCGTTTTGACTTTTAGCGAGATTATTCAAAAACGCATGCATGAACAGTTTTGAAACTTTGTATGGTTATTATTAGCGTCAAGAAGGACCGAATACAGTTTTCAGCGAACTTGTGCCTTGTCTAATTTAGGCGCTGCGATGTTTTTTCGGGTTTTCATAAAACCGCGATAACTTGAAAACTATAAATATTTTCTTAAATCTAATTGGGGGCACAAGGGGGCACACATTAAGAGCTACTCGTGTATGTTTATTCTACAGGGGCACATGCAATGGTTGTAGAGATATACGATTCATCAAAACGTTACTCCAGCAGGAAATGCAATATCTCGAAAACCTGAAGGGGCACAGATTTTATTTTTGGGGGCACATTTTGGCACACATATAAGCTCTCTGGCCATGCACAATTTTTCTCTCTCCGATCATTCGTTTAGAATTTTCCTGCTAGAAAAACGTTACCCCAGCAAGAATCGTTTTTTCCGTTTTTTTCCAAAACGACAGGGGGCACACATTTTTTATGTTGGGGCACATTTACAGCAGATAGGGCACACATTATACGTTCTACTCCTATAACTCTAGGAGACACTTTCTTGCTGGGGTAACGTACACGTATCTGCCTGTTAGTTTTAGACACATAATAGCAAGGCTATTAGCTTCTTATATAAACACAGACATAAGTATTATGTCGAAGTCTTGTATTATTAACACCACAACAGTTAGTAATAATACTAATAATAAGGTGGTTTGTCTAAATGAATGTAGCTTAAATGCTATAAATATTTATACAAATTGTACGAAGGAGGTTCCATTTCCCTCACGCACTATGAGTTCACTGCCTGGTGATGACATTGAAGTCTTAGGATTAACTCCGGATAATCATTTAAACTAGTTTGTAAGACAACAGAAGGTACCAGTAATAATATTCTAATACCTAACATCAACAAGGTATCTTCTTGCTCTAAAATAAGTAAATATCAAAAAGGAGATCAGCAGAATGCCTTGAAATTATTTCATCAAAATATTCAAGGCATTTCTTCCAAATTATTAGAAATTGAAATGTTTTTAGAAAAAACAAAGTTTGATATTGTTTGTTTTACTGAACATTGGTTAAAGGATTTTCAAATGTTAATTAATTATGAGAATTATAGTGTGGGCTCCGCCCCTAAGACGACCCACTGACCGGCAGTTGTTTTAACCGTAAATCTATGCTGCGTGGAGGTTCTCTAATCTTGATAAAAAATTGTTTAAAATCCAAGCAACGAAATGATATAGTGGATTTATCAATTGAACATTGCATCGAACTGTCTTGTGTTGAGCTAGATAAGCATGTTGTACCTAGTGTGCGTTTACAGACCCCCTAATTATCAGAACTTTTCTGTATTTGAGTCAATAATGGAAGACGTCCTTGCGAAACTGGCGTCTAATAACAAAGCCGCAATTATTTGTGGTGATTTTAATATTAATATTTTGGAAAATAATTCAAATAGCTGTAGATTAGCCTTTTCAAATCGTTCAATTTATCTAATGTTTTTACAGAACCGACTAGAGTAACTCCAACTTCTGCAACTTGTATCGATAATGTCTTTTGCGATTGTGATTATTTAGATAAAGCCATCGTAAATTATCTGCCGTCTGATCATAGTGGACAAACGGTAACTTTTAACTTTAAAACACCTTTGCAAAAAGTGCAAATACAATTTAGACCAATAACGACTGGTAAACTAAAAATATTCAATAGTACCTTAAATAATAATTTAAATGATCTGGGCCATGATATGGATGATGCAAATAAATTGTACGAGGATTTCTTTTCAATAGTTCAGACTCAATTCAATAAAACTTTTGAAAAGAAAACAAAAAACATTTGCCCTAATTTTATATTTAGTGACTGGGCAACTAGAGGTATTAGGATAAGTAGGGAAAGACTGTTCGAGCAAGTATGTTGCTACATATTCCAAAATTTTTAGAAATACTTGCAAAATAGCCAAAGCCCGGTACATTAGCAACAAAATCGAATCGGCAGAAAATAGAATAAAAACGGTTTGGAAAATTATAAATAACGAAACTAGTAGGAATAAAAAACGAAACACTGATTACACGTTGGAGACTTCACGTGGTGCCATAAGCTCTAACTTAGAAGTAGCTCAAGAATTTGTAAATTTCTTTACTAATATACCATCAAAAACGACGGAAGCCTTAAATTCCTCACCCGACGTATCAATTGATTTATTAAGAGCGAACGTTCAAGCCTGCCCGGTTGAATTTCAATTTAAACATATTAACCCTGTAGTAGTAATAAAAGTTTTTAAGCAAATTAAGATCAAATTGACCGAAGATCTTTGGGGGATGTCCATTAAAGTGTGTACCTCCATAATTGAGACTATTGCGCCTTACTTAGCCTTAGTATTTAATTCTTGTGTAGATCAAGGAGTCTTCCCCGATCTAATGAAATATAGTAAGGTAATACCACTTTACAAATCCGGGGACAGTAAAGACACCAATAATTATAGACCCGTATCCGTGTTGCCGGTTTTCAGCAAGGTGTTTGAAAAGATAATGCTTAATCAGATGCTCAATCATTTTAACACGAATAAAATCCTTCACGATCAACAGTATGGTTTTACCAAAGGACGTTGTACGACCGACGCCGGTGTAACCTTATTAAAACACATTTTTAACGCGTGGGAAGAGGCTCAAGACGCCATAGGAATCTTTTGTGACCTCTCCAAGGCATTTGATTGCGTCGATCACGAAACCTTGCTTTTGAAACTTGAGCATTACGGACTTGGAAAACTTGCGCTCAGTTTAGTTAGTTCTTATTTAAATGATAGACAACAGCAAGTTCAAATAAATGGTGTCAATTCACATGGTTTAACAGTAAAAATGGGTGTGCCACAAGGCTCGATTTTGGGTCCTTTCCTCTTTTTAGTGTATATTAATGATCTACTCCATTTATTAAAAAACCAACCACAAATGGTGTTATTTGCTGATGACACTTCTTTAATTTTTAAGGTAAATAGACGTGCTATAAATTTTGACGACGTAAATAACGCCCTACTGCAGGTCCAAAATTGGTTCACTGCTAATAATTTAGTATTAAATGGAAAAAAAACTAAGTGCATAAGATTTTCTTTACCAAATGTCAAAGGTAGTGATTGCGAGATAATATTGAATCAAGAGAAACTAGAATTCGTCGATACAACTGTTTTCCTAGGGATCACGCTCGACTCAAGGCTACAATGGGGTCCTCATTTAACATCTCTTGCAGGACGGCTAAGTTCAGCTGCTTATGCTGTTAGAAAAATCCGTCAGTTTACTGATGTAGATACCGCGAGACTGGTCTATTTTAGTTACTTTCATAGTATCATGTCTTACGGTATTTTACTTTGGGGACGGGCTGCAGACATCGATTCTATTTTTATTCTGCAGAAAAGAGCCATCAGAGCCATATATAATCTTCGCAGGCGCGATTCTCTAAGGGAACGGTTTAAGGAAATTAACATCATGACGGTACCTTGTCAATATATCTATGAAAACATCATGTATGTAAGGAAAAATTTACATCTTTTTAGTAAAAGAGGTGAAAGACATAATTATAGTACTAGAAATAGGGACTTATTAGTTCAACCAGGTTTCAGACTAGCTAAAGTAGACTCATCTTTTATGGGGTACTGTTTAAAATGTTATAATAAAATACCTCCCCACATTCTTCAACTGAATGAGACAAAATTCAAGTCTTGTATTAAACGCACACTATGCAGGCAGGCATATTATAAGTTAGGGGATTACATCGCGGATAAAAATGCCTGGCTCAATGCTGGTCCTGCTCCACAACCACAACTAATTGATTAACACTTGAAAATACTGTTGGAGCTGCTGAAGATTGTAAGTCTATCTTTGCATTGTATAAATTCAATCTCCTAGTATTGTATAATTGCATAACACATGTGTGAGTACTATGTACACACTATAAAGCTACCATTTACTGGGTACGTCTTTCATTGACTTGAATGTGCTCTGGCGGCTGAGAGTATGTCATGCTCACTCAAATGTCTCGCTGATGGTGGCGCATGTGTTGGATCATTTAGCTCCCTTCAAAATGGTTGAGCTGAATGGTGCTGATGCATGCGTCATGTTCGTGAACGGGCGCCGTCAGTAGGGACTGGTCATCTCTTTGCTGCCATGGCTTATTTTAATTTATTATTTGAATTGTTGTTTTTTCTCATCTTTTCATTATTGACGCTTTTAACGTTCTGCATCGTTCTCACATGTATAATTTTTAACATGAATGATGTAACCAAGACTTTGTAACCACATTATTTTGATTTAAAAGAGTGTCCATGGAGTTTCTTGCCCGTTCTTCTCCATAGGTACCTACGCTTTGGAATGGGCAACTAGCTTCATTTTTTTTTGACTGACTGACTTCTTGACAATTCAAAAGTGCCTGTAAATGGTTTAATTGAAATAAATGCTTTGAGTTTGAGTTTGACTTGTTTTTTTTTTTCATTATTGTTTGGCCTCAATTAAAATATTACTCAAGTTCTCTGAAGATGAGGAAATGCTTATAATTATACTAGCTGCGCCCCACGGTTTCACCCGCATATGTGTCGATCCCGTGGGAATATCGGGATAAAAACTATCCTATGTCCTTCCCCGGGACTCAAACTATCTCTATACCAAATTTCATCTAAATCGGTTCAGTAGTTTAGGCGTGAAGAAAAGACAGACAGACAGAGTTACTTTCGCATTTATAATATTAGTTTGGATACATTTCTATGAGGCACGGGGGTATCACACCGCTGACTTCCAAACTCCGGGCTGTTACTAAGAAGTCCCTAATGGAAAAACTTAATAGCACTATGTCCGACCCGGGAATCGATCCCAGGCAGGACCTCGCGCTCATTCAATGGTCAGCGTCAGCGCGACTCGTCAATGCATAAACTACTTACACAACGCTAAAGTGGACCATATTTTTATGGATGGGAATTACGGGAAATCATCAAATGACCCCTCCCGCTTTGGGTGGAGCGAAAGGGAGTGTCAGACTCTTACTAACTAAAACCCATCCGTGTTAGTAGCGGTAACCCTTTCGGACAATCCCGCACCCCCGGCAGGCTTCGGCCCTGGCAGGCCCCTTCCTTTTTGCTGACATCTCTTTGAGGCGCGTGTGGAACACGTACGCGCCGTCCGGCACGGGCCTGGTCCTGATCGGACGGTGAGCTACCCATTACTCTCCGTCCGCAGGCCCGCACCTACGGTGGTCGGGAGTCGTCACGCGGCTTCCGATGCCCGGAGCGTCTCCCGTGGCGGCTGGGACGTGAAGCTCTCTCTCTCTCAGCCATCCCGCCACCTCCTTCGCTAGCATGACTGCTTCGCAGAAGGAGGTGACTGCCTCCCACTCCCTCTCGCCCCGGACCGTGGCTTGAACCAGAGCCGGACGCGAGAGGTCGCCGCAGCTGTAAAGTGGACCATGCCACGGGCACTAGTTGAGTAAGTGGCAATGGAATGTTAATCACCTAATTTCCAAATCATATTCTGAACTCGAGTAGATTTTTCAAGATGATACTTTCACCCTGCACAACGTCATCTCTGTTAATAACGTGAGCGTACTGACGTACTCTCTGTTGCAGTCAGCATACCAAAAGCCTCGCGGACATCGTATCGGCAGTTTACAAAGAACGTCAGTAGCGGACAGTTGCTGCCACTGCCATTAGGATAACGAATAAAAATAAGTTTAAAAACTACCTACTGAAAAGGATAAAACGAGAAAGTACCTTCCTGTGGTCGCATGCCGCTGTACTAACATAATTCCCGCCCATTGTGTCACCCATTGTAAAGTTTCTATATTTATGTCTGGAATTTATATGGTGTACATACATAATAAAGAGTATTCTATTCTAATTATAAGCTACTAGCAGCGCCCCGCAGTTTCACCCGCATAAGTGTTAATCCCGTGGGAATATCGGGATAAAAACTATCCTATGTTCTTACCCGGTACTCAAACTATTTCTATACCAAATTTCATATAAATCGGTTCAGCGGTTTAAGTGTGAAGAGGTAACATACAGGCAGACACACTCGCATTTATAATATTAGTATGGATTTACTACTTGTACACATTGTGGTCTTGTGGAAAGCAATAAATTATTAAGTATTGAGCATTTTAGGGATAAATGATGAGAGGAACTAAGGTGGAAAGAGTCAGACTTATAGAATAGAAGTTATTATAGAAGTACTTCTATTTTCCATACATGTGTGGTCTGTGTCTGACAGCGACAGATGTCAAAACAGTCTGTGGTCAAAATACGATTCTTCTATAATCTATCACAAAGTACTCTGTGATCTCTATGAAGAGTGCTACGTTTGTTGATAAGCGATAACAAAATACTTTCATTATCAGTAATTTATTCTGTAATTACATGCAGAATCATCGAACTAGATCTAAGGAGAGCTTACTGTGATATTTCAAAGTAATATTGTCGCATAGAACTTAGCAAAAATGGCCTTATCAAAACCAATTATGAATATGCTAGCATCGTATTTACAAAACTTATACATACATCCCATTAAAACTAAAGCGATTACAAGGTAAGATAACTGAATAATTTATGAATTAGAAGACATCTAAGCCTTAGTCCAGCCAGATTACGTAGTTGTACCAAGTTTGGTTCCAAAGTCTAACTTGTTTTGCATTGTATTTTTTGCTTGACCTGTGACCATGAATGTTGTTAATTGTATAAATAATTAATTTCAGCTGCGTGGTGGGTACAGCTGGCAGCATTGCGTCTCAGTTAGTAGCTGGTGACAGTATCAGGATAGATCCTATCTTAGCCTTTGGCCTGTATGGGTTAGTACCAGATATTTTAGTTTGTAATTTGGAAACTGACATAAGTTCACTAAAAGCAAGATGTAAGTACTTCTGTAGTATATCAAAAGCATTAATATTTAGTCTGGAGCACCCACCCACCCTAGCAAGCGTTCTGCTCAAGTGCTTCATATAAAGGTGGGTTTAAATTTAAACCAAACAAACAGAACCAGAACATTCTTTTTTTTATATTCTTGACATTTTAGTAGAGAGAGGGAGAGACCAACAGAGGAATTTATCATCCCTGTGTGGTCAACTCGTATACTACACTATACCTGTTTACACAAAAATAATTTGGTGGAGTGGGGATAGAATATGTATTCGCTCAATTATTGGTCTTAAATTGACCTTATCAATCATGTTATGTGTTCATGACTTTAATGAACTTCCAACAGGAGTTCATTATCACAATCATACAAATTTATTCCCTTTTATATTTCAGATTATTGTTTGGTGGCACTATCCCGCATTACTTTTATGAATTCATTGAGAGGTTTTTCGCTGAAGAAGTTGTTGCATTCCCACTGGCCAAGAAGCTTTTATTTGAAAGATTAATATTTGCGCCTATCATCCAAGCATTTTCACTGTACACATTGGCAAGGTTTGAGGGCAAGAACCACAAAGCTGCACTGAAGCAGCTCCTAGCTCTGTACTTACCTATTTTAGAAGCTAACTGGAAATGGCTGACCTTGTTCCAAGTTATCAACCTAGCATTTGTGCCTCCTATGGTAAGTCAAGCTCAACATAATTTATTTTTTAGCATCTACCCTTGCGGGCACATAAAATATCCTGTTACCCAGTAATACTGTAGCTTCCCATAGTGAAAGAATTATCGGAATCAGATCAACATAGCTATTCACAAACACTTGATATGCTTCCGTATCGTATCAAACATTAATTATTGTTATCGTAGGAGTCTTCTAAACGCTGTTCACAAGTCCAAAACCCGAAAATTTTGTCAAATAGACGCCCACTATTCTTCCAACAGCTATTTGCTGTTGAGGGCAAGTCAAATCAGGTTATCGGAATCTCAGTTTTTCGATACGATAGCCTGTCGTATGGTTGTGAATCAGGGCTCAGTAGTGCTGAAGATTACTTACCCCTACATACAAACTCACAAAGTTCACCTCATTATAATATTAAGTATAGATTTTACGATAAAAAAATTGCTGAAGGATGATAATCCAATGGTGTCTTATGAGTGGGCCCTAGTATCCACAGCATAGATTCACGCCTTATCTTGTCCAATGCAGTGTTTTAAGGGTTCCGTATGTTTCAGTCACCATAAGCAGTTGTGGCTGAGGTTTGTAAATTAACAATAAAGTATAATAGTAAAGTACTGTCCTCCCGTTCGCCCTTCTGCTTGTCCGTCTATCCTACTTTTGAAGGACTGTACGTAAAATAACACATCCAAAATATTTATATATGATGCGAGTCCGACTCGCTCTTGACCGGTTTTTGCCAATAAGTCTTGTATTAAATCAATAAAATTACTGTTACAGTTGCGAGTTCTATTCATGAATCTTGTGGGCTTCGGCTGGGCGATGTTCCTGGCCACTAAGAGACGACAACAGAGCCAGAAAAAGAACTGAAGAAAATCAATTATACTTAACACAAGGTGGTGGATGTTAATATTATTCTGTGACGGATGTTGAACATTCTCTATAAATCTTTTATTAATATTTACAAGTGTTAGTGGCAGTCGTGAATTTGAGGGATCAAGGGTTCATGGGGGCATTTGATGACCTCTCTAGTGATGTCAACATGACTGTTTAGTTCTTGTTTTGTTGATACTTGTGTGTAGGACAGTGTTATTTTGCTGATAAAGTGATAAGCAAAATCTATTTGGCACACTTGTAATACTTCTTGATTCCCTAACAAAAGTTATATTACGCATTTAATGCATTTGATTTTTTTTTTAAACTGTTATAAAAGCCCATGCTCATAACAAAGGAATGATATTAATTATAATTATGTATAAGATAAAATGATCAATGTTGAATTGGCATTATACAACATTCTTGTTAAGTAGTCATTTCTAGTTATGTAACATTGAATTAGTCAAGGTGCGAGGACCATTATCTAATCTTGTATTGATAATTTTATTATTTAATTAGTCCATGGAGGTATGTTTATATTTTTCATTATTTTTCAGGCAGGATATGGGATATGGATTGAAGTAACATGTTTTGTTAATAAAAAATAATATTTTTGTATCAGGGAACTTTATTTGACAACAGCAATCCATCCATTATCTATGTACCAGTACGTTTTTACTTGATTATTATTTATGGCTTTGTGGAATTGCCTAACACTGTCACTAAATTCAAATCTGCAAAATCAATTCTTACGCAGTGCATTTAATTATGATGAGGTTTCTCTATAAAAACCAACTATGTAATAGTATAAGTTCTGTGTATATTTTGATATTCGTATTAAACTGTTTTTACTGTTACACTTGAGTATTATTATTGATTATATAGTCATATTTATTGCTTAGGTTATTTGAAACAAATAGGCAGTTTCAATCGTTTAGAATACGACAATACATTAACTTACATGCTAAAATAATTTAGTTATCAGGTTATCACCTATTCTATTAAAATTTAAATAAAGAGAAAATAATTTCAATTAAATTAATAATAAAATAAGTGAGTGTAAATATTAGAGGTCAATAAAATATATTGCACTTTATTATAATAAAGTAGGTACTTGGTTTTTTGACTAGAGTATTATCGTTACTTACCAAAATAAATTAGAGAATAATTTAAATAAGATTACCAACAATTAAAATAAAAACAAAATAAATACTTTTAGAGATCAAGTAATCGTTTCCAATAAGGAATTGATAGATTAAGCACATTTGACTAGATAAACAGTATCTTAATCTATTTTTTGATAAAATATCAATCAAAAAGTCATGTAATTTGGCTTATTAGCTACCTTACACGCGGAATGTATTTACAATTTCGACCAAACATTCAAACCTCAGAAACCATGTTTTTGGAGAGTGAATATGGGATGAGAAATTCTATTGTGGAAAATAAGTGCACAATAAAATTAGTCCTTGGGTTTGAGTTTTAGGGTTCCTATATACTTCCTATGTAGTATATTATAAGCGTGTGTTGCAAGACGTGATGTGGTGAGCTCGTGAGCGCAGTGGTGGTTATTCTCTGTTGTCAGGCCGTGGGGAGCGCGACCAGCTGTGATGCGAGGAGCGGCTGCTGACGGTGGAGGTGGGCGTCGACGGCGTGGGCCTCCGGTACGGGATGGGGCGCTTGCGCGCGCTGTCACGATTAATGTGTTAGTAGGATGCATGGGCATTAGTATAGTTAGATGAACATGCAACATTTGAAAGCGTTTAAGAAAAATATTACTTGGTATTATTGATTTTAAAAGTTAAAATTCAAACAGTTCAAAAAGTTAGTTTACTTATTTTTCAAAATTATTACTCAGAAAATGTAATTAAAAACTTTCTACACAAAACTGTTAAATTATGATGTTGCAATAATGATGCAATTTAAAAATAACAACTTACCTTTTATAATTTCTTAACAAGTAAAAAAGTACATCCATGATTGAAAGCTTCTACAGTTCAAATCTCTGTGTACGTTACCCCAGCAAGAAAGTGTCTCCTAGAGTTATAGGAGTAGAACGTATAATGTGTGCCCTATCTGCTGTAAATGTGCCCCAACATAAAAAATGTGTGCCCCCTGTCGTTTTGGAAAAAAACGGAAAAAACGATTCTTGCTGGGGTAACGTTTTTCTAGCAGGAAAATTCTAAACGAATGATCGGAGAGAGAAAAATTGTGCATGGCCAGAGAGCTTATATGTGTGCCAAAATGTGCCCCCAAAAATAAAATCTGTGCCCCTTCAGGTTTTCGAGATATTGCGTTTCCTGCTGGAGTAACGTTTTGATGAATCGTATATCTCTACAACCATTGCATGTGCCCCTGTGGAATAAACATACACAAGTAGCTCTTAATGTGTGCCCCTGTGTGCCCCAATTAGATTTAAGAAAATATTTATAGTTTTCAAGTTATCGCGGTTTTATGAAAACCCGAAAAAACATCGCAGCGCCTAAATGAGACAAGGCACAAGTTCGCTGAAAACTGTATTCGGTCCTTCTTGACGCTAATAATAACCATACAAAGTTTCAAAACTGTTCATGCATGCGTTTTTGAATAATCTCGCTAAAAGTCAAAACGATGGTGTCATAACTTTGACGGCAAAATACAAGGAACCGGCTCAATCCCAGATGTGTAGGTGTAAACCAAAATCATGTGCCTTTAGTCAGAAATATATGGTGAAAATATTCAGCTTGAAATGTTTCGCATTAAGTAAATATAAACAAAAAACCAAAATATGTAAGCAACGGCTGGTTATCCGACGAAATTTGAATGACTACTAAAAAGCGACGGATTCATACATATCGATGACCTTCTTTATTGGACGTATTATACCTAAGCTGTTGTCCGTACAGTCGCGTTCAAAAGTTTTGGGGGCTAATTAAAAAATATATTAAATGCACCTTGTGATTATAATAAATGAAACAGCTTGTTGATGTGGAAATTATTATTTTAATTCTTTAAGTAATTATTGCATCAAATCACAGATCAAAGTTCCTACCTATAAATATTAGAAATTATTTGCACATTGTGTAGTCATTGTTATTTTAATCACAGATCAGTTTTTCATCTAAGTCTAACATATAATTAGTAAATTCGCATCACAAAAAATCACAGATCAGTATTAAGTATAATATTGTGTAAAAAAAATATTAAATTTTAATTGGCCCAAAACTCGAAATTGAAATTTTGATATTATCTTTACGTTTTAAAGTTTCCTGAATCTATTAAATTTACTTACACTATTTTTATCGGATGTAAGTTTGTATATATCCGTGGATATAAAATTTTGTGCTCAATTTTTTCCAGAAGTACTCTAGCAATTAAGTTGAAAATACAGTTGTGATAAAATTTAGCCCTGAATAAATAGATATATTCCGCCTGATCGGTCCGCCAGAACTTTTTTAGATACATATATTCTATAGATCAACAAAACTATTACTTACATCATCTAGTTAGAAGTTTATGCAACTTGCCAATAGGCAAAATGCCACTCCTCCCTGCTTGGTGTTTATATTATTGTTGTTATAGCTGCCATAGAACATTCTGTAAAAATCTAATCAAGTATTTAGCTATTTCGGCTAAAAAGATACAGCCCTGTGACTGTGACATGTTGAGTGTTGACGGATTGTGGTCGAGTCTTAGTTTTGGGGACATGAATTCTTGTCATGAATTATTTTTTTACATTGTAACTAGAAGTTATATTTCATCAACCTAGCACAAGAAGAGAATTAAATACGTATTAAACAAAAAAGAAAACAAATTACTGAATCGATTTTGATGAAATTTCTATTGGACCAATCGGAAAGTATGTATATCCTTTCAGATGAAAACAAAACAAACATGATTTAGAACATTTTTTGTTAAAAAATAAATAAGTATATAAAGTAATGAAAAAAATCCAAGTACTTGATAAGTGTACAAGTATTTTTAAATAAGTCAAAACAATGCCATTAAATACTTACCACCGCAGATCGTGCCATAAAATTCAACACCCCTACAACCACATAATTGTTATAAAATGCTTAATACGCCACTTTCAACCAACTTAAAAAAAAAGTAAACAAACAGTATCAGTGCAACTGCGTGACTCAACGTAACAGTTGGTAACAGTGTCCTTGGCGTCATAACATAACTACAACTGTTTACCAATACCAAGAAAAAATCCAAACGCACTTCCCAGTCAATAAACACTTTGTACCTATTATTCATAATAGAGCGACGTTACACGTAACTGTCTCTGTCACACTAACACCGTACGCGTACTAGCTGTCTCACTTTCTCCAAGCTAGACAAAGCGACTCCTTGCGACACGACGTCAGCGGATGCCGCTGGGCCAGAGATATATGCAGCGGTGTGGGGAGGCGAAAAAAGGGAAAACCAGCCCGCAAAATTAAATTTTTTTCTGTTTTTTTTTGTTCCTACGCCTTTATGAACTTGTAGGGTTGTATTGGTGATTTTGATGATTATAATTCTGTAACTACATACGTCTTACAGCCGCGAATAATATTTTAATCAACATACAACCTAGCACTGGCCTGCAAATTGCAAAAAACGCAAGAAATTTTGAATTTTGCGGGCTGGTTGGAGCATTCTCCTTAATGATGAAAAACTTACTGTTAATTTATCTAACCTACGGCTTATCAATAAATATATATATATATATATATATAAAGACAAGTACGGGCTTTTTATTTATATACAAAAAAGAGCTACCTCTTTTTTTAGTAGTACGTATTCATCAAACATTTCATGAACTATATTTTTTTTTTAACATTGGGACCAATCAAATTTGCGGTCAAAGACCTGGCAAATATCTGGATGTATTTCTTTCGTTCACACCTAAATTACTGGATGTATTTACTGAAATTTAGAATCGAAAAGATAGCTTACCTTGGAATAGCCCTTAGGCTACTATTTATAATGTACTTATTCATGTGTAAGGTCATAGAAACAGCTAGTAGAATATAATCCAATAACAACTTTATTTTATTATTTATTAGTTTTCTACGTCAGTGTACTCAGGCACAACACGTGTGAACCGGTTAGTGAGTAAAGTAAAGAAGGTCATCGATATGTATGAATCCGTCGCTTTTTAGTAGTCATTCAAATTTGGTCGGATAACCAGCCGTTGCCTACATATTTTGGTTTTTTGTTTATATTTACTTAATGCGAAACATTCCAAGCTGAATATTTTCACCATATATTTCTGACTAAAGGCACATGATTTTGGTTTACACCTACACATCTGGGATTGAGCCGGTTCCTTGTATTTTGCCGTCAAAGTTATGACACCATCGTTTTGACTTTTAGCGAGATTATTCAAAAACGCATGCATGAACAGTTTTGAAACTTTGTATGGTTATTATTAGCGTCAAGAAGGACCGAATACAGTTTTCAGCGAACTTGTGCCTTGTCTCATTTAGGCGCTGCGATGTTTTTTCGGGTTTTCATAAAACCGCGATAACTTGAAAACTATAAATATTTTCTTAAATCTAATTGGGGCACACAGGGGCACACATTAAGAGCTACTTGTGTATGTTTATTCCACAGGGGCACATGCAATGGTTGTAGAGATATACGATTCATCAAAACGTTAGTCCAGCAGGAAACGCAATATCTCGAAAACCTGAAGGGGCACAGATTTTATTTTTGGGGGCACATTTTGGCACACATATAAGCTCTCTGGCCATGCACAATTTTTCTCTCTCCGATCATTCGTTTAGAATTTTCCTGCTAGAAAAACGTTACCCCAGCAAGAATCGTTTTTTCCGTTTTTTTCCAAAACGACAGGGGGCATGTTGGGGCACATTTACAGCAGATAGGGCACACATTATACGTTCTACTCCTATAACTCTAGGAGACACTTTCTTGCTGGGGTAACGTACACCAAATCTCTAGCTTCTCTACCATGCAGCAATAAAAAAAAAATAAAAACAACAAAAATTTCGCAATAAACTTTAATGTGATAAAAGAAAATGAATAATCTTGAAACAGAAAACACACTTGCAGCATGTTCTATATAAATAGCACACTCTCTACACCTGGCGGGCATCTGTGTAAACTGCGTAACGTGAATATCTCACTGGCGCGTTATCTTCTTCTACACTTGAATTTGTTTGGCGGGTATGTAAGATCTATTATGGGTGCGCTACGGAGGAAAAACAACTATTAATTATGTTCCCATTCCAGTCGGAGTCTCTCGCTTAGGTCATATATCACAAATATCTTTGATTTTTGTAAAAGTCCATGTCTAAAATCCAAAAAATATCAAGTGATTCGTATAAAAGGTACAATTTTACTAAAAAAATATTAAGTATTATATATACTAAAAACTAGTAGCACACCCTGTTAGCATGACCATTGTTAGAAGAACGCACACATCTAAAGTTGTTATAATATGATGCAAAGAGACTGACCAATGAGTGAGTAGGTATTCGATTATTTTTCACAGCCAATGGGGATACTGCATACATAATTTTTTTAAACCTAGTCAGCCTCTATACAGATATGGACACCCAGATTATAATAAGAAAGATAATAGAGGCTTTAGAGATATATTAAGTGAAAGTAGGGCTTAATATTTTAATACAATACATAATATTACTTAAACTAATTCACACTAGCACAATCACTTCACTACTCGGAGCTACTACTCTTGTCTTCAGAACTCGTGCTATATTTTCGCGACTTTTTTCTATAAAGAAAACAAAAAAAAAAAAAAATAGATAAAAGGAAAAAAAAGAATAATGCCATATCATGGTGTTACTAGTGCTTTGAACCCACAGACGTGTGTTAGTAGGTATTAAGGTGCGTATTATATCAGATGAATAGTTACACACCGATTTCTCTCTTTCAGTCGTCAGTAATTTGACTTTCGAAAGAAGACAAAGCATTGTGTAACTATACAGACGCTATACAACGTTTATTAGTAAGGGGGTTACTGTGTCCCAGCTATAAACAATGTTTTCAAATATTGAGAATTTCAAAAATGCAAAAATGTGTTTAAAAATGAATAACATATAGATGAAATTCAATTCGTAACATCGACCAGGGAGCACCTCTAAACATCAAACATAAATATACTCGTAATATTAAAATGGATTATGTAGCTACCATGATATGACACAACAAATGCAAAATAAAATAACAAGCACGCCTATAAAATGGGGATAAAAAGCGACACACGGAAAAAAGTTAAAACACACTTGTGCAGTAAACATGACATTCATTTGACAAGCTTACAAAAAAACTGTACAAGAGCCGTATTATGAAAGTGTTAATGAGATCATTCCGTTGAAAAAAAAAAAGAGATGGTGCTATCGGCCTTCTATAGCTCCGTCTCTCTCTCACACACTGGAAAATGGTGGCATTAATACATCATAAATGATACGGCCCCAGGATTCAAAGTTACATTATGTTCAATATTTATCAAATAAAATGTCATCATTGATTGCACTAAAAAAATCCCTATTCAGCAAGAACACAGTGCTTTTAGCAGACACCATATCTGTACATGTTTCCTGTCTTTATCTTAGACTGCCACCGTCACAAATAGATGACAAACCCGATTGTATTCAGCATTTCACGATCATTGCCTTTTACTCATTACAACCAGCCACTGAGCTCGCGTGGTGGATTACAGCCCACACTGTGCCAGAGAGACTGTCAGTAGTGGCAACATTGTGGGCCGATTGTGGTGGGCCCAATTTGACTTGTCATATAATTGTGACCGTGGGTGTGAATATGTAGGCCGAATGTGAGCATCGCATGATGCTAATTAATTTTAAAAGCACTGTTCTTGTTAACTGTGATACCTCGTAATTCGTCGCCTATCCAAGAAGCTGGGCGAGCCAGCCCGGCGCGGTATGGAGAGTGACCGAGAGCGCGTGCGCGCACGCGACTCGGTCGATCTACGGTAATCCGCGTATACGCCGGTCATTGTTCTGATCGATACCAATCGCATGCATTGATTGTATTCCGAGTTGATTCAGCGGAAAGAGAAATTATATGTTAATATTTTTGGTTAACTTTTTAGAGAAATGAGCAGTTTCATTTTGTGTTTTCGTTTGATTGAAAAAATAATGGTTTATTTCTAGTGATGCAACGAATACGAATACGAATATTCGTATTCGCCGAATAGAAGACATTTACCGAATATTCGTATTCGGCGAATACTAATACGAATATTTAAAAACTAATATTTTTGTACGCAACTCTATTTACTGCAGATTTGAAGAACGCGCGTAAAAATATGACGTGTGCAGAGGCCCTTAACCGCAACGACGACGCGACGAAGCCATGTACAGTCGCCTCGGAAAGACTTTTTCAACGGCTGGGAACATCCAGACTGAAAAAAGAAATCGCCTAAAACCAGAAAATCTACAAATTTTATGTTTTTTAAATAAAAATTTGCCTGTTGTAAATTTTAATTATTAGAAGAGTAAACATTATTCAAATAAATAAGTCTTTGATTACCATGGCGAGATATTCGTATTCGTATTCGTATTCGCCGAATAGTAGGTTTGATATTCGTATTCGTATTCGTAAAAGTAGTATTCGTTGCATCACTATTTATTTCTCCAAAATAGGTACTTTATTTCAAGAGAGACTATTTTGGAAACAACTCATTTCTTGCATTTTCGTATAATGATGTAAAAGTATAAAATAGTTATATATGCCATAGAGATATAAACTATATTTAAACAAACACAATCATAGTTATGTCAGTGCAATTGTTAAATATCATATCATAAAAACAGTCCTTCATTTATTTTTCGTAATTTGGACTCATCTTCGCGCAAAGGAATGCCATGGATTGGCTGTCCTATAAAAAAAAAAAACAAAGGTTTCCGAATTCGCAGCGCGAACATCTCTAACACCGAACTCTCCCCGGGGTCCACTTCGATGTCATTTGTTTTAGGACTCGTATGACGCAACTATAGATTACTTTAAAACATCTTAGTCTTGAAAAATATGTGTTTAGAATCGAAAGAAAAATTTTGATTAGGTATTGCTAGTCTGTCTCAAGGTTCTGCGTTACTTCTGTTATACGCTGATAATTCATATCCAACAATAAAGTTTGGGTTTCAATAATTAGGTACTGATTAAACAAGTATTTCACCACTTATAAATAACACAGTATTTAGTGTCATTGAACAAGAAACCAAAACGAGGGCACAAATAATAAAAACCATATTACAAGGTATTGCAGTGATTCGATTAAGGGGGATGCGCTAAGTTACAGGCCGACCGCTTAACTGAGACGTTGCCTGAGGTAGCTGCGCGGTGCGGGAGGGGTGATAGTTGTCACAAGTTGACGAACCACTCAGCACTCGCATCACGTCACCACACCCCTCCCGCCCCGCGCTGCTACCTCAGGCAACGTCTCAGTTAATCGGCCGGCCTATAGCCCGCGAAATTTTAATTGACTTACGTTTTTTGCAATTCGCAGGTCAGTATCAGCGGGGTAATTGCGTAACGAACTAACAGTAGGACTAGCTTTCATTTTGACAGTTCAACAACATTAATTGGGTTATTTACGTTGATGAGCAGACCATTTTTTCGAACATATTTATGAAGCAATGGATTAGCAATATCCTTCAAAATGATTCAGATTGTGATTGATAGTATGTTATGGAATTAAGGTGACCGTAACAAATATGGATTTACAGATTTACAATCATTAGAATTAGCAATACAACTTCTTGAGTTGAAATTGGCCTCAAAAGCCATGATTTGAAGAAATAGTCACTCAATAGGGTAATATGAACTTGAGAGTTGCATTGACGATTTTTATGATAATAATTCTATAAATAGATATTTGTTACGCCGCAAATAATTATTTAATCAACATACAACCTGATACTGACCTAAAATTTTCAAACATATAAGGTAATTTAAATTTAGCGGGTTACACTGGCGCTTCGCCTTAAGAAACAAAACAAATAAAAACACAGTAAACTTTATAAGTGATGTAAAACACTTTTTATTACTTTACAATAAATGTTGAAACCACGAAAGACTAAAAGTAATAAATCCCACAACTTTATTGTTGGTGTATGTACTTACGAGTACTGCATCTCACGAGTGTTAATCATTGCAATTTATACCTAATGTCAATGGCATAAAGACACATGTCGCGAGCCCGTAATTTGCAACAACGCAAAATAAGGTAACAATAGCGGTCATCACCCTTTTGATTTCATTCGTGAAAACCGTTGAAGATAATGACAGGTATCGGTTCAGGCTATTAATAGACTTTGTTTTTAAAATAAAGGATACTAGAATCTGCTTAGTAAAAATCTTAACTTCATTTATTGACTGACGGACAACTCGCAGCCTAAATCGCTAAATTAAATTCGTCCCCTAAAGGGGTTAAATAGGGAATGAAAGTTTGTATGGAAGTTCTTAATTTTAAAATCGCATCGGGCAAACGACTATTCTTTAAAAATAAATGAGCCGGGTCAATGTCCGCTATTGCCGCCTTATTTGGCACCAACTATAACAATAGTTTAGTGTAATATATTGGAGAGCTCAAAGATGGTGTTTACCTAGATGAGCGGGTGGAGCGAGAGGAGCTGCGAGACGAGCGGGAAGAGCTCCGACTGCTGTACGATGACGAGCGACTTGAGCGGGACCGCCTGGAACAAACATAACGGATTTTGTATAAAAAAGGTATAGGGCCTGAGAAAAAATTTACGTCACAAGAGGAAGAAAATATTAAGGCCTTATTCATCATGGTAAACCAAAGTTGCGCAACATCACTGCAGCACATTTTTTTTTTTCTAGAAACTAAACAGTTTCACAGCATCAGCGCGATTTTAAAACTTTTGGAGTAATTCATTTCTATACTAAGTACAATATAAAATTATAATTATTTTTCTATGACAGGATCTCAATATCAAGTATGAACTATCAAGTATTTAAGTTTTTCTAGCTTTTGCCCGCGACTTGTCCGCGTGAAATTTCACCCTCTTAGGGGTGGAATTTCGAAAAACCCTTTCTTAGTGGATACCTACTCTTCAAAAAGAACACCTTCCAAATTTCATGTCTCTAGGACCAGCGGTTTAGGCTGTGAGTTGATACATCAGTCGGTCAGGATATTGAATTTTATATATTATTATTTATAGAGTTTTCATTCTATTAATTATGCCGGGCGTGACTTGAGCAGTGTTTTGGAACTAATATCTAATAGTTATTGTGCTGAAGCCGAGCTAGGAATCATATATACACTAGGAATATAAAAGTTTTTTGGAACGTCAACAAAGTATAAGTATTTGCCATTGCGCCTTATAAAGTCGCTGAAAATGTCTATACAAAATGAAAAATTAAACAATAATAAAGACAAAACTGTACCTTGACGAAGAATATGAGCGCGACCTGGACCTCGAAGATCGCGAGCGAGAGCGGGACCGCGAGCGGGAACGCGATGACTTGTTGCGCGAACGCGAGCGAGACGACTTGTTGCGCGACCGCGAGCGAGAGCGCGACCGTCGCGACGCAGACTGCGAGCGCCGCGACGACGAGCGCGACCAGCGCCGCCGCGGCGCAGTCGGCGCACCTCCCTTCTCTTCAACCTTCTTCACTTCCGGCGAAGATTCTACGTTCACAGGCGGACTTTTCTCTTTAGGAGTCTCTTTAACAGGCTCCGGGCTCTTCTTAACATCTACAGGTGGCGTTGGAGATTTCTCTTTGACTGCTTCTACTATTGTGGGACTGACACTTTTCATTTTGGGTTTCTCGACAACGACTACTTCGGTTTCCTTCGGCTTGGAATTACTCTGCGGGGCCTGCGCCGTCGACGTCGAGGCAGCGGCCTCTTCCTCTAGCCTCCTTCGCTCCATGGTCGCTTTAGCGAGTAAAGCCAGTTTTTCTTTCAGTTTATTGATCTCTCTGTTTTCTAAATCCTCCTGTCGGTCCCTGTCATCTAGCCTCAGGAACTCGACCTCTGAGTCGTCGTGTTCGCTGGACGAGCTGCGCGTGCACACAGGTTTAGGTTTGTAGTTCTCGGCCAAATCTTTACTTTTCTTCTTCTTGGGTTGTAGATCGGATGGCGACTTGATGTATTTGCGTTTGTCTTTTTCTGGCAGTTTTTCTATGATGTCGCGGTACCGCTCGGGACTGCGGCGCGCCGGCGAGTAACTCAGACTGGACGTACTGCGACTCTTGCGCGCCGAGCGGGAGCGGGAGCGGTCCCTGTGCGCGTCCTTGCGCTCGTGGTTCGTGTCCTTGCGCTCGTGATGCCTGTCCTTGTCTGCACGCTCCCTATGTTCACCTCTCGCTGGCGAAGTGTGACGCTCCGCGGTGCGACGCTCACATGACTTTTTGCTCTTCTTAACTGGCGTCACACTCTTCCGCTTCTCCTTTTTTGAGCTTTTCCGCGGAGTTGGAGATTTGGACCGACTGGGCGCTTTACGTCGTGGTCTTTCTTCTGGTGAGGGAGACTTCCTTCTTGGTTTACTGCTCTCACGTTTGCTTTCTGCTGATTTTCGACATGATTTCAAGTATTTATCTGCTTTATTTTTTGGCGGAGGGGACTCTTTCCTTTTGTGTTCGGGAGACGGGCTTCGTTTCCGCTGTTCCTTCTGTGGTGGAGATTCACTTCTGTCTTTGTAGTAGCGAGCCTTATTTTTAGAACATTTGTCAGGATTCTGTTTAGGTGGTGGTTCTGACTCGGATTCAGACGATGAATACTTTCTTTCTGATCGAGAATTTTTATGCGATTTTTCAGTGTCCTTCCGAGATTCTCGAAGATTGTAACTCTTGCCGACAGGTGACCGTTCTTTATATTCTGGAGACGTATCCCTTTTATCTCTAGAAATACTCCTATCCTTCTTTCTTCGTGGTTTCTCATCATTGGTTTCCCTATCTTTTCGCTTCGTTGGTGGCTCTTCATAACGATCATGATTATTTCTATTATTCTTTTCATATTTGGCATCTTTATCTTTCCTAGAATGTGACCCCTCACGCCTGCTGTGTCTAGAACTTGGAGATTCACTTCTCCTGGGAGCTCTTCGTTCATCTCTGTCTTCTCTATGATTTTTACTATTTTCTCTGATTGATTCTTTCCTGTTATAGTAGGTGTCTTCCCGCTTCCTGTACTCTGGAGAGGGACTCTTCCGCCGCCTCTTTTCTGGCGGTGGGGAGGAACTGGACTCTCTGGTGTAGCTTTTCTTATTTCTTTTGTCTTGCCTGGTTTTGGGGGCGGGTTCTGATTCAGACTCGGGGGAGGAGCGTTGGCGGTCGCGTTTGGATCGCTTGGAAGCCTTGCGTCGATCTGACTCCACTGATGGGTCACGTTTCTTGTTCTCTATCTTGGTGATGTAGGAGCGCTGGCGGTACTCGGGCGAGTGGTCGCGCAGACACCGCGAGGTGCTGCGCTCGCGCCGACGTTCGTTGTGTCGCGAGTCCCGCACGGGCGTGTCATCTCGCTTGTCGTACTTTTTGTTTCGCTCCTCGCGCTCCTTATCTGCTTTTCTGTATTGGACATCATTGTTTCTATCTTCGACGGAGCGATCCCGTTGCTTCTCTTTCGTGTATTTCACTGGGGAACTAAAATAAAAGGATTAGTGTTGCGATGCTGAAACTTAAAATAAAAATGATCACGATGTTAGGAGTGGTCTCACCTGTCACGGCTCGATGGCTCACTGCTGCCGCGTCGCCGGCTGCTCAACTTTTTCTGTTCAAAAATTCGACAACAAGGGTAAAGATCATGGTTCCAATAGACGGGCATACAACACCAGTGCCAATACAATAGACTATAGTGGTAATGGCAAATAAACATATTACACTAAAAGTTACACGAGAAATTCTTCAGGGGCATCAAATGAACCAGATGAAGAATTTCAATAAAGAAACATAATAAAAATATATCACTTGTACACATGCATTCTAATAAGGAATATTAATAAATAGAGGCATCAAACAAAAGGTAATAGTAGAAAATAAAATTATACTTAAAGCTATTGATGGAAGCAAGTAGTAAATAAACATGTATTTTGTTTGGATGTGTAATTATTTTTCTGGACGATCTCATAGAATGTTATATAATAGCGTATCCATAACATTCTCGAAGTGTGAACTCAAAGTAAACAAATAAACAGATATATAGAAGGGAACACAAGAACATATTGGTTGGTTGGCACCGGTGCGTCACTCGCTTATTAGAATGATGTTAGTAACACATTACGGCTCAACATAATTAATCATAAATACATGTAATACACAAAAATCAAATGTAAATATAACACTTCGGTAACGTACCTTATTTAACAAACGGTGGTGGTATTGTATACCATTTAAACATGTGGAGCATCCTTAATTAGTTTTGGGTAAATGAGAAGAGGGAGAATGTTATGGATTAGTTACATTTTAATAATCAGACAGTCTGGATATTAATAAACTAGCGTGTGGTACGAAAACATGCTCACTCGCTGAATAGATGACTATTTGTTTAGTCGCGTATTCACTTCGACACAGAGCGCTGTGCAAGACAAATAAATAAAATTGCAATAGTTTTATTTGTTCAATAACAATGGGATAGCGGTCTTGTTATCATAGGCGTTCACAAATAGAGCACGTTTTTGTAGCACACGCAGTCGCGCAACACGAACAAGTTTAAACCACCATCTGTTTGTAAGAACTACACACCATGCATAAGGTAACTGTGCACACTCGGACCCACGATCGCACATGGATGTAATCTCAAGATCTGTGTTAGTCACAAATGCGCTAGTTATCATAGCATTACCAAAATTATCACGGAGTACATAATTTTAGTATCACCTAACATAGTGTCTTACTGAGTGTTATTGCTTTGTGATATACTTACAGTATACGTTATTTCTTCAGATAAAGATGGCTATCCTATGAAATGATGCACAGTTAAACAGATAATTTTTACTGGCTATTTCTTGTATTTACAGAAAATAAAATAAAATGAGGTAAGAAGACAATAACATTTAAATCATACATTTCGTGTGCCCCACACGGACCGCTAGAGGAGCGTTCATAAGATCGCGCGGAGCGACCAGCTATGCACATCAGAAGCTCGGAAACTCTAAGGTAAACTCTGAGGCTGCTACAGTTAGTTCGACAGAACGATGCAAGTAGAGGGATGGATACAGGACCGTGTGAGGAAATTATACACAAACCAAAATTCGTGAAGCCAATATTTTATGCAAAGGAGGTGCCGAGAATGTCATATTCATTGTATCAGGCCAATGTGTTCGTTACACATTAACATAAAAGTAAAGAAAGCAATGTGCTACTCGAGCTAATCGGTTGTTGCGAAGTCACTATAACATTATACTAGTTTACTGAAGGATGGAACATTGTCTGAGAGGCAATGGAGTCGAGAGGCTGGAGGCACGCGGAAGAATCCCAAGTTAATCTAAACGAGGCATCTTGTGGCATTGTACTGACTAGTTTGTAGTCCCAAACCCCCACACACGGAGTAGTAACGTTAGATCTCAAGAATCAAAGATTATGTTTTACATATTCCAAGATCAATCAAGTAATTTAGACCAATCAGAGCTGCTTTTTACTATAAAAAATATTAGCTCAAGTATTTCAAATAATTTGTCATTCAAAAGTTTAGAAACAAAAGTAAAATATCCAAGCTATGAATTCAGTTCCAAATGAATCTGTAAAAATGTATTGAAGCATAGAGGTTTCTTTGAAGCGAACGAAACATAATCTTTGAACTGCGGCACTCCTAACTGAATAGCTAGAGTATGGCATCGACATTACAACATAGACTAGGTAAATGTGTTAATTACCTTCTTTTTCTTCTTCTGGCGTTCATCCTCCGAGCTGCCGGAGTCGCTGTCTTGCTGTCCATCGGAGCTGCTCGAACTCTCGGTGTCAGGCGACTTGGAGCGCTTCTTTTTTTTCTTGCCGGACTCTTGTCTATGACAAATAAACATACCATAGATACCTCAACATGTGGTGATATAACCTTCGTATAGAAAACAGCTGTGGTAGGTAATAAGGTTGATTAAATTTTAATAAGGTTGTTGTAACACTTGTTTCATAATTTGGAAATCTATGTGACCTCTACTCATTAAAGGGGCATACTCATTATTGGCTAATTAAAACATGGTTTATTCTATGGGGTAATTGCGTAACATACTAACAGTAGCAATGGCTTTCATTTTGACAGTTCAACAACATTCATAATATGATGCAATGGATTAGCAATATCCTTCAAAATGATTCAAATAGTGATTGAAAGTGTGTTACCCAATTAGAATACTGGATATTGTAGTATTATAATAAATTAATCGATTTATGATTCACGTATTATCTTTGCACTTTTAAAAGTAACTATTTCATGGGAGTAGAAAAAGAAACTGTTTCAAAACTATTGCAAAATTTTATTTTGCTCTATTCGCTGAAACAGAGCAATAAAATAAAATGTTTCTATCCGGAAGGAACATAAAAAATAATGTTGTTCAAATATAATAATAAAAGTTTATATTCAACCTCATACCATACCTATTCATGAAGTTCCATAACATTTTTCTTTCACTGAAATGATGACCAGACATATTTGATACTTGAATTCATAATAATATATCAAAAGAATAAAGGCAAAAGTTAAAAAGTTTTGATACTTGCCTTGTTGACAACCGAAGCGTCACCTGTCTGGGTTCAAATGTAATCTATGAAATTTACGCCAACATTTACAAAAATTATACAAAAAAGAGATAAATAAACAAATATTTTGTATATAAATTGTTTAGAACTGAAACTTACTTCTCCTTTTTATTCTTTTTTGACTTCTTCTTCTTTAACTTCTTAGCTTCTGGTGACACACTGAAATATAAATTCGATTCGAGTGAGCATGGATTTTAAAACATAAATAAAAGAGGAGTGTGTTTCTTATTTAGAATAATAATAAATGTCATTAGCCGATGGCCGTTTTACTTTAAAGATAAAAAAAAATCCCGAACGACGAATACTTCACAGGTTCAACAGTTAGTTACCCAATATAATTTGGTGCATCAATCCTGGGTGACCCAGGATGGGACATTGGTTCAGTTATTGCATTGCTTAGAACTTAGAACAAAATCGAAATTAATTCGTTTTGAGATTTTTAGTGTGCCCTGTGTTATTCCCATAATAAGGTCCCATAAGCAAATCTATCTAATAAGCAAAGACATATTGTTAGGTTTTTTTCTAGTAGTAAAAGAACCCATGATCTAAATAGTCCAAAAAATAAAAGAACAGAAATGGTACAGTCATACTCATAACTACTCACAATCAATGAAAAATAAGTTTTATTTTTGAAATGTATAAAATGTAAATAACTTTTGCCTGCGACTTCGACTGCGTGGACAACCGAGACAAGAAGCATCCTGTACACTCTTCCAGGTCATAGTCTACCTGTGTGCCAAACTGTGTAAATAAAGTACAAGATTTTGTAATATCTTGATTTAAAAAAGTATCCTTGGAGTTTCTTTCTCGTGTTTCTCCATAGAGATCTACGTTTTGGAATGTGCAACTACCTTCAACTTTCTGACTAGCTGACCGAATCTTTGATATTTCAAGTGTCTGTAAATGTTTTAATCGTATAATAAAAAATTGTAATACACGTTCAGCCGTAAAGAATGGAAGAAAGAAAATACACTTATTTATTCCTTAAAGCGTCATCCAGGACCAAACAACCAAACAACAAAAACAAACAAAAGAATAAATGAAATAGAAATGTATATATATCTGCTTTTGACAATGCATGAAGGAGAGGAAGAAAAAAAGAAGGTACCGCGAGACTCATACCTTCTCTTTTTCTCCCGTTCAGGCAAGCGTTTGCCGCGGTCAGGGCTCGGCGATCTGGAGGAAGAGGGCCGCTGTGCACGCCGGTCGTAGCTCGGCGAGATGCCGAAAGCATCCCGCATCCGAGCATTCTTCACCTTCTGCGCATCCGAGAACGCTTGCGTCTCGGGAACGCTGATGAACAGTTTCAGTCCATATAAAGCAGGAGGGATATTACCGGATCTAATATCAAAAATTACCAAGTCCCGGACCAGCAGGGTGAAGTGAGAGGGTTCCAGGCTAAACTAAACCAAAGTGGTCCCAAGCTGTCTCCCTGGGGCATTCCTCGCTCAATCCTGATAGACTCACCGTTTCTCTGAATTCTTCTGGATAGCGAAGGACAGTACTCTGTTTCTACACATACCACACCAGGAAGTTGTAGCTATTTTATTTATTTATCTCTAGCACCCTCATAACCCGAAAGTCGTATGTGTCACCGAGTCAAAGGCCTTCTTATAATCTATCCAAAATTACGACAGACCCCGATTCCCGGATCGGTTGGTTTATGACCATGTCAACGAGAAGCAGCTCCGTAGTATTGCGAGGTTTATTCCTATATCCATTGCGAAAGGCAGAAATAATATTATTATTCTTTTTTATTAATTAGTCATATTTTTGTTTTGCATTGTTTAACATTTCAAAACACAAAACATATAGTTATATCTATAATTGTTTGTGTCGTGGGCGTTGTGGTCGTATTATTTTCAATCGTACCTATGTTTTTAGACTATTTAGTAAAACGTTTTGCTAAAGGATATAATTATACTAACGGGTACTTTTAGTGGTTTTGCTTATGAGACCCTATGTCACAAAAAGGAATGTATTCCTACCTTCTCTTTTTCTTCCTCTTGGGCGGGTGGTCGTCGCGCTCATGGCTGGGCGTCCTGACCAGCGGGTACCTGGCCGCTTGGTCACGCGCGCGCCGCTCAGGGTCCAAGCTCGAGCCCTCCACGAAGCGCGGCGAGATGCCGAACGCGTCCCGCAGACGAGCGTTCTTCTCCTGCTGCGCCTCCGCGACTGCGTGTGTCTCGCGAACGCTGACAAACAACAATACTATAATATAGCCAACTGCATTCATGAGCCTGGAAATATCTCAATAGGTCGGTACCAAAGCAATCATTCTACTAGGTAGGTACATTATTAAATTTTGTATGTAAGATCAAAAATAATCCTTCTAACACAACACATATTTACCTGCACAGCACCTAAGTGCGCTAAAAATAGGGAAACAGTATAATTTTAGCATGACAATCTCGACTAAAACCAATATTTTTATTAAAAATAAATCTTGACATTTGACATTGCATACAATCAATGATCTACGCATAGTATATCTAAAACGTGTGAAATCGTGTATATTTCAATTAATACCTGTTTGTACTGCAAATATGTAACTTTTAATTAAATGTGCAATGGAATGCATATCTTTCGTTGGGTATTGACCCAAATAAGTACAATGGCCTATAAGGTAATCGATAAAACTCTGTGCACACCTTATGACGGATCGCATGGACTTCCTCTCCTCATCGTTGGAGAGACAGACCTGCAAATTGTCGTTAAAGTTGTTTCGATCTGCCGCGGAACAGTTACAGTGGCAGCAACACGAGCTGCGCAGGCCTTCGAGGATGGTGCGGAGCGCGGGCTCGAGCGCGAGGGGCGGCGGCGCGCGGGGCGGCGGCGCCATGCTGGCTAGCGCTGCGTCCGTGCTGGGATCAAGTGAGGAGGCGCGGCCGCGGCGCCCTCCCGCCAGCACGGCCTGGAATGTGCCGCGCCACAGCCGTTCGAACACGACCCTATTATTCTGCGAAGCGTCGCGTCGCGGAGCCCTGCCCCTTTGCATCTTAATCTACTTACTTAACTAATGGAAGACTTGTTTTCTTAATCCTAATAATATTTTTCTTAGACTAATGCATGGCGGCTGGGCCGCGGAAGACTTGTTTGAGCAGAGGAGCGTTGAGGCTACATTCTGAGCGGCCGGCAGCGGGCCGGCGGCGCTACTGCGGGGCGTCGGGCGCCATAACAGGAAACACGCCGACGCGCGCAGCCTGCGCAAACATCGGATACGCGCCCTGTAGCGACTACCACACAAAGGGCTCTCCCCACACCCTTTTGTGCAACCCTCAAGCCAATTATTCTCATTTGCTAAAAAATATTTTCAATTCTTCTACCGCTCTTAAAAAAATGAAAGGTTTTGAGTAATCAATTATTGGGAACCTGGTTATTTGAACCACCAGTCAGTAAAGTTGCTGTTTACAACGACAGTTTAATAGGCATCCCATCCATTATAATATTCTCGTATACATGTGTTCCTATAAAAGTCATCTTATTAGTTGATGTATCAAATCGGATTATCCGCGGTCGCGCCTGTTTACTGACGACATAAAATGCATTATGTATCTTATACGCCGCTATATAGTGGCGTCTTTAGTTCTATTCTTGAACAGCACGTATGCGCACGCTATTGAATAAACTGAACATCTAAAAGAATATTTTTGGATCGATAGTACTATTTTTACTTTGTAAAATTGTTGGAATTCTTTCACTTCAGCGGTTTATTAGTTTCATAGGAATAATTAATTCGTTGTAACGTAGAGTAATTCGCTGTAATTAATGAGTGTCGTTGTGACAAACACGTCGGCACGGTCATTCAAATCGTAATAGTAAATCAATCTTGCTAGTAATTCCAGTGCATTAGACGTGTTGTTTTGAATTCTGCGTATGATACGTATCTAAAGAATGTATTCAGTTTTCATACTAGCTGTTCGGGGTTGGGGTGAGATCAAGATAAACTAAGATTAAAGATTATAAAGATAGGTATATTTCAGTAATACAAATGGGATACAGATTAAAACTAATGAGGTGAATGAGATGAGATTGAGTCGCGCCCGATATGCTATCCGAAAGCGTACTGACTGTTTTACTTAGGTAATACATAAAATATTCAAGGCATAAAGCGCGGTGTCGTAATTACGCTGACATGTTTATTATTGTTCGGTGATTGACCCTACTTATTACAATGAGGGCTGATTTTTCCGACGCCAGATAATTTTATTGGAGGAATAATTTAAATATTTTGACAGCTTTACAAAAAAAAAAAAATTGTCAGACGTCAATTTTATTCTACGAATAAAAATTATCTGTCGATTGAAAAATCAGCCCTTAATTGTGCGTTAATTAATTCAGAGTCATATTGTCAATTTAATTAATTTGAAATGAGTTTTATTGTTATATTTATATGTTGCCTGAAGTAAGTAAAGAAGTACCGATACGATTTATACATTTACACCTGCCAAGATTTGTGAGAAAAACGTGAACTAAATCAACAAGACCTAGTTTATACAATAAAACACATGTTAAGAGTTTAGTTTATTTCCCGTGTTGCGATAACGAAAAGAATAAAATGTTTTTACAATAAACGCTGACCCAATTTGTTGTTAACCTTGGTGTAGCCGTGGTTTTTTTCAAATATGTAAGTATTTTTGCGAGTATATCGAGCATCAGCGTTAAGGCCACGTAGACATTAATGATACGTTGCGGTGACGCGGCGTAAGAATCGCGTTTGCACAGAGACTACGCGGCGTTACCATCACGGTTGCACAGTCAACGCGGCGATAACGTCACGTTTCTACGAGGCGTTAGCATTACGTTTGCACGACTATGCGGCGTTAGTATTGTTTTGCAATATCTACGCGGCATTAGCATCGCGTTTGCAGTATGTACGCGGCATTAGCATCGCGTTTGCAATATCTACCCGGCATTAGCATCGCGTTTACAATACGTACGCGGCATTAGCATCGCATTTGCAGTATCTACGCGGCATTAGCATCGTGTTTGCAGTGTCTACGCGGCATTAGCACCGCGTTTGCAGTACCTACACGGCATTAGCATCGTGTTTGCAGTATCTACGCGGCATTGGCACCGCGTTTGCAGTATCTACGCGGCATTAGCATCGTGTTTGCAGTGTCTACGCGGCATTAGCACCGCGTTTGCACGACTATGCGGCATTAGCATCGCGTTTGCAGTATCTACGCGGCATTAACATCGCGTTTGCAGTAACTACGCGGCATTAGCACCGCGTTTGCACTATCTACGCGGCATTAGCATCACGTTTGCAGTATGTACGCGGCATTAGCATCGCATTTGCAGTATCTACGCGGCATTAGCATCGTGTTTGCCGTATCTACGCGGCATTAGCACCGCGTTTGCAGTATCTACGCGGCATAAGCATCGCGTTTGCAGTATGTACGCGGCATTAGCATCGCGTTTGCAGTATGTACGCGGCATTAGCATCGCGTTTGCAATATCTACGCGGCATTAGCACCGCGTTTGCAGTATCTACGCGGCATTAGCATCGCGTTTGCAGTTTCTACGCTGCGTAAGCGGTACGCTAGACGAAAGAAAATAATTTTCCTGAAAGATATATCAGTACCTACTTAGCTTTTTTTTTTGTATACCGCTTAGATGTATAAAACAAAGGATCCACCACGGCATTCAGGCAGAGAAACAGAGCTCCCTGAAGTCTGTCTAGTGGTCTTTAAGAGGGCTCTATTCTCTGCCGTGAATGGGGGCAAGCAATTAACTTTCACACAAAGAACTATAATTGGATTATTAGGAAAAGGTTTGCCAACCAACCAGGTTTTAAACCGTGGTGTGATTGAAATAATTATTATTTATGTGTTACCTATGGGTGGCACCAGAAACAAAAATATTTTAATGAACCAAAGCGTTTTACGCACGCCATCAAGATAGGAAAGTAATGTATTAGGTACTTATGTTTTAATTATGTATTTGATTACGTGCAGTTTTTTAGGGAAAAAATAAAAACCTTTTGTGAAAAGCTAAACACAGCTGTTGTTCATATTCATTTGTGGTTTATTGTGGTAAACGCGAGATTTCAAAAAGTCCCAAAGAAAGAAGTCTGGCGCCATCAGATCTGGCGATCTGACCTACCAGCACAGAACTACCAATTAAAATCGAAAAAACGGAAGATCAGACGGCCCCGAAATTGGTGTTTCAAAATCTCTATAATTGCATGAGCTGCGTGACTGTGTGTATCGCTCCATTGCATTGTCAACTAATTCTCTAGGTATCTGTCTACAACATAAGTATCAAATCAAAATGACATTATGACGCCATTAGCAAAAATGATGACACATTCACATTATGACATTACTTTTGCCCCACCATGTAATAGGATTGGAAGTCTCCGAAAATAAATAAGAGTTTTAAATAAAGAAACAGTGACACATATCACAACACTTTTTTTTGCACGAAACAGAAGATAAAACGGGCCAATATTTTTATTGACAAATAATAATTGTCACAGTCGAGCGTAAGCATTCGAAAATGAGAATTATTATCATTCAGCGTAGGTACAATATGCACCTGTGCCTGATCGCTCAGTGCCACACTGCCAATCGTAGTGTTGATCCTGGCAGTCGGGTCTCATCTCGTGCCAAATACCCATGTATCACGGGGCGAGTATCTTTAGCTATACATAAGCACGGAGGCGCGGTTTCTGGCACGCACTATGCCTATCCCGCGGCCGCTCCCGTTAATTACGATATACGTCTGTCCGTCTCAACGTTCATTTGTTTCGCGATCGCGTGACTAACAAATAAATGTGTCAAAATGTAGTGCGTGCTCGGATTTAATAGCGGGCACGTTATGATTTGTTAGAATTTGGAATGTTTATTAGTGGGCTTTATTTTCCTGGTGTACGCGAGCTTTTTGTAAGCCCAGGTGTGGCCCAGGTACGCACGGGGTATTTTTATCACTGGATTTTCAACTTTCAGACAGTAGTCCAGCACGTCAACAAAATAGTTGGATTTTCAACCCTCGGCGCTAAGCAGTGCATTGAAAATCCAAAGTGCGCGATAAAAAATCTCCCGTGGGTAACTACAGGTACGAGGGCTAACAGTATCATGTTTATAATGCGCGATGCATCATAATGTTTCGAATATAAATAAAATCAGAACAGTACATTGTTTGGGGCGAACTAAAACGAAAACAATTAGTGCGTTGGTACGCCCCACCTTCGGAAATCAATGAAGTTTTCCATGGCCTAATTGACTGGAACTATGGTAGGATGTTGGTCATAAAACTGACACACTTAGGTATAAGTATTACATACCTATATATTTGACATCAACTCGACATAGATATTTTTTAGTAGAGCACGACACAGCAATATTATTTATTTTATTGTTTCATATAATAGTGCTGTAAACCCGCAAGTAAATGTCGTGAAATACAATAATTATAACAGCCTAGAGAGAGAGAGAGAGATACTCACCTACTAATACAGGGTGGCGCGGACATCGGCGCGCATATTGAAACCATGAATTCAGCACATGATTCTAAGCCCCCTAGCGACTATCTAGACTACAACGCAGGTTCTGAATGATGTACAGATTCCAGCACATCAAGCCACTACAATCTGTCAAATTTCTTTAATAGATTTTCAACGTTACCGCTGAAGCATATGGCTCAAAGTTGATTGGGAAAATTTGACAGTTTCGGGTAGCTTCATGTGCTGGGTCTGGCTGTACTGACAGATTGCGCATCGATATCCTTGCCAGTCTGTACTATATGTTAAGAAGTCTACTACTAACATAAAATGAAAATACTATAAGAAAGCATGAAGCAATAGACATTTTCCATACCGAAAAATGTGCCGAAATGAAAATACAACAGTACTATTCTTAGCTCGTATGTTAGGTCAGGGGAGTTTATTTCGAAACGTTACAAGTTAGGTCGGGCGAGGTAGAAAATTCGATCTCAAGTTCGGTGCCTATCCGTGCCACGAGTACGTTTAAATTGAATTTAAATTGTCAATTTATTTGGAGGGTATTTTACGTCTGTTACACGATTTCAGGACGGTGTTATCGGCATGTTTTACTCCTATTACTGTAATATACTGGCTAACGCTGACTTGGAATTCTTTAGCAAATTCAGAGGCTGAAGGTACTCATGAATAACTTATGTATGACCAACTTTTACCTCAGGGTCAACTCGTCAAATAGCGACAAAAATAGCACGTGTTTACACATTTTCATTAAGTATTGAATGTTTGTATGACAGAGCAGATATTTTTATACATGGTATAAAAATTGGGCTTTTAATATCTCCGTAACTAGAAGTTCTCAGGTATGGTCCAGTACAAAAAATATCACAATGACGGGGACTATAAATGACTCTCGGCTTCCTTAAACGTCTTTTTACACCACTTTAGTGTTAGTCCCTTTGCAAAAACTGTTCGAATTCATGAGCACTAACTACTTACACCCCTTAAAGGATCACCAAAGAATTTAAAGACTTTAGACTCTAAACTTTAGAGTTCTGAGTTTCTGACCTTAGTTATTATGAGAGCGGGGCACAGCGGGGTGCGACTTCGACACATTAAAAGTCCTGTGACCTGTCTCCCCTTGCCGGGGCGCGGAGTGGGTCGTGGGGGACAGACGTCATCCGCGATCGATATGCGAGGACCCTAGAATATCGGTAACGTGAGGAGAGGTCCGCGAATTTAAATAGGCGTATACAAAGAACAGCGGCGTAATTACGTAACAGGCTACCAGTAGGAATGGCTTTCATTTTGATAGTTCAACAACATTCATTGCGTTATTTACGTTGCACGTTGTTGAGCAGACCATTTTTTCGAACATAATATATGCAGCGATGGATTAGCAATATCCTTCAAAATGATTCAGGATGTGATTTAAAGTGTGTTACGCAATTAGGGTGCTGGTTTTAAAATATTGAAGCTATGATTCTGGGAGTGGTATTTTTCTTTCGTCTTTTTATTGAGAGGATTAGCCGCTCAGTGTATTTTTGATAGCGGGTTCAGTTTGTTTAAAATAAAATAAATAAAAGTTTAGTGTGCAAAGAAAAACACAAGATTAGACATACACTAAACATGATGGATGTGTTATACTTAGGTAATAATTTTCCCTTTATCTAAGTACCAACAAGTTCAAGGAACTGTTATAATTTTGTTTAGCAATATTCAATACCATTATCGTGTAAACGAGTACAAAAGCAACATAAATCAGTTTGGAATAGGGTGTTCCTCGTAGGATTTGGCCTTTTCTGAAATATTCAATCAATAAGCTAACCTGTTGATAACAGATATTGTGCCCACTTTAATCGGTTTGCTAACGAAGAAAATGTAATAAAACCTGTGAAAATAATTCTGGGCACGATTTTATGAGAGAACTGAGGTAATTGGCTTACCCAATTACCACTGTTGAGCGGTAAATTAATGTGCCCGTAGTCGACTCTTTAGGGTTTCCCTAGAGGTAAAGGTCCAGCAGTCAAGAGCTGTTTAAAACAACATCTACACAGAAACCATTTTTAAAACTCCTGTAAATGAGCCTTGAGGGACCCATTTCAACTTTCATCGCGAGTTTGAATGTAATCTATTTAAAACCTTAGTAATCCATTAACGTATAAAAAACGTGTTAAATTGTAAGGTTTCTTTCGAACCTTTTTCGATAGCAAGGGATTTTGACACCCGGAAGCAATTTCCCAAAAGCATTCCCTTTCGACAAAATTTTCCCGAAAGAAAAACATTTTGTCAAAGACATCAAAACCCCATTTAATAGGACAAGTAAGACAATAATACTCCGTCCATAACACGTAACAATGTTGTCGATTTATCGGTTATATGAGACAAAGGTTTACCTGACATTTACGAGACAATACGCTGCTGGTTATAAATTATGTTATCGATGTGGAGCAACTGAAATAGATCGGCGAACTAACGCAAATAGATTGTCTTCGTTTTATGATGTATTGAGGCACACTTTACCTGAAGTAAGATTGAGGAAAATACATGGGAAAAGCGAATGTAGAGTCATGGGGGGAACACTATACAGGGTGAAATTGAATTTATGGGCATCCTTTTAAGGGGTCATTGTAATCATCATTATGAACAAATTTTACTATGGCAACCTAAAATCGCGAAAAAAATCAGCTCTTCCCTACATTTTGTCGAGTTATGTGAACATAAATGCAAGGAACAGCTGATTTTTTTTCGCGATTTTAGGTTTTAGTCCCATAGTACAAGTTGTTCATAATGAAGAGTACAATGACCCTTTAAAAGGATGCCCATGAATTTAATTTCACCCTGTAGAAGTCAAAACTTACGACCAACTCACCGACCGACTATATCCAATTTTCAGCGTCACCGAGCCGAGTGTGACGTTTCAGTTTCGTGCACTGTTCAGAAAGAGCGTAAAGTGCGCCTGAAGAAGTTTTCAATTCAAAAACTAAAGATAAAATTACATGACAAGTGACATCCACCAAACCCGCTGGACCTTCGTGGTAGGTTACGAACTAGGGCCCACTATTTAAAGATATATTTTTCTTTTATTTTATTTATTAAAATTTATGTACAAGTAAAAAAGAAATACTGTACAAAGGCGGACTTAATGCCTGAGGCATTTTCTACCTGTCAACCTTAGGGTGATGCAGAGACAAAACATATAGAAGTCCCAGCAATGAGAAAATTATAGGCTGAAATAGGCATCTAAAAGCACTAACATTGAAAAATGTAAGATGGAAATGCATCACACCGATCAGTACATGTATGTTTTGGTTGCACAGAACATATTTTACCTGGTATTAGTTGGCGGTTGGGTGGTCTATTTTGCATGTGTTTTCTTGTGTGAGCTTGAATGTATTGATCGGACGCCCATCCATGAAGGCTAGATAGAGTCTTTGTACAGGTTGAAATTGAAAACATGCGACAAATCGAAATGGGAGATTGTTTATTGTGTATCATTATGAACAACTTTTACTATGGGACCAAACCTGAAATCGCGAAAAAAAAAATCTGCTGTTCCCTACATTTTGACAAGTTATGCGAACATAAATGTAGGGAACAGCGGTTTATTTTCGCGGTTTCAGGTTTGGTCCCATAGTAAAAGTTGTTCATAATGATGAGTACAATCTCCCATTACGATTTGTCGCATGTTTTCAATTTCACCCTGTATAAAGATTGGCTTTAGTCTAAGATCTGTTATTTTCAGAATTTTTTTCAGCTTACATAACAAACATAATCAGCCTTGAACGTTCACACTGCTGGAACACATGTCTCTCTATGAGAGAGTGTGCCATAATGCACCACGCGAGCCCAGTGCGGGTTGGTGGATGTCACATGTCTTCGATTTTTTTGGTTCTAGGACATGCCAGTTACCTCGCGATGTTTTCGTTCGTTTTGAGAGCAGTGGTGATGAACTATCAGCTTAGCCACTTCAAATCTACATATTTAAATTTTATCAACGCTCCTACTTGATCTTAGCTAAAGAAATATTGGAATTAGAAGTACGGCTCACATATAATATAACCAATATCATTTTCCTCACGTATTTTTATTTACGTCAAAAGTGTTACAAGTGGCCACGGCCATCTAATTCAACAAAATAATAGCCGGTGAAAATTAATTTAACGGTGGTAAATTGCCAATCAAATTAATTAAAAACGCGATTATTTCGCCCACATCTCTACAGTGCTGGAGTTTCCCTGCGCATTAAAGGTGAAATGAAACTGAAATTCGTTAATTTCATGCATCGGATTATGACTAATTGGATTACGTAGCAATGGTTTGCGTTTGTAAAAATGTTTCATGAAG
Organism: Amphipoea lucens; assembly: GCA_947508005.1. Classification (NCBI taxonomy): domain Eukaryota; kingdom Metazoa; phylum Arthropoda; class Insecta; order Lepidoptera; family Noctuidae; genus Amphipoea; species Amphipoea lucens. The sequence goes on from OX382367.1 coordinate 18,758,609, forward strand.
CGAATGGCATTATTTTCAGATTCTATTAGCATTGCCAAAAAAAAAACCGAGTGTGCTTATGACCACACGACTGAAGTGAAACTTCAAACGTATTTGGCTATGAGAGGAAGAGAGAAAGAAAATGTGCGCGCGCACTGGTTTCTCTTGCTTATATCCCCCACTCAACTCCCGTTCGCCTCGCCCGATCACACTTTTCGTAACGCTTACGTCACGCGTTCGCCAGCTTACTCCCCAAGTCAAGCGTGCGTAAAGAAGTTTCACTTCAAAAACTATACATAAAGGATTTTTTTTTTGCCTTTATTATTTCTGATGTGACGACATTATCGTGGACATCTACAGGGAAGTAAAATGTATAGAAATATATAAAGGCGCTTTTAATTTTCCGTCCACTATAACATAACCACAGATATAGATACACCTAGATAACGCAAGAGCACCTACTTCGCGTGCCAAAAATCGCACCAGTTTACGATCGAAAATCATAAGCTGCCACTTTCGCGCTCAGTCCTGCGTACTGCTGGCTGGGTGAGAGTGAGCGAGAGAGCGCGAGCTTGTGACGTCATAGTAGGTAGTGAAAAAGTGACACGCTTAGTTTTCATACAGTTCATGACACTTGCGTTATCTAGGTATATCTATTTCTGTGGTTATAACGTACACGTATTTCCTTTTATTTTGTAGACGTGGAAATCCACGACAGTATAGTGAAAAATATAAAAACACACATTAGGTACTCATACAGAATGAGAAAACTCAAGAACCACAATACGTTTTCCGGTTGCCATGTCATACGCCTACGAAGCGAGAATTTGTTTTATTAACACACCAATTGACAAATTGAAAGCGTAGATCTTAGAGATCCCCAGTTCCCAAGTGATAGCTCCTTTATAAAACTGTGAAAGCATTACGTGAACGGTGACATAGGTACTAAAATTATAAATGGCACACTAATTCTCGCATTAGTAATATACCTACATTATCATATTTATTTTCGTCGAGCTTATTAACAACCTATTCCAACTAGAAAATTAATCACGTTCTTTGCTTAAATAAAAACCGATAAAGGTAAACGTAATGCGTTAAATTGAATGCTCGATAATCGCGCATTATGTATTTTTTCTCCTTGCTAAATTTATAATAACTGTAATAAAATACTTGATAATTTCAACACCACAGTATACGCGTGCGCAAGTGATCATAATAGTCTGGATGCACGACGGTTTTTGCTCGTCTAGATTTATGTAAAGCAGTAAATTATAATGTAAGCGTGATCATTAGTAAGAATTAATGCATGAATTACTTCCTACTATAAATGTTATTTCCTTTTCTAAAAAGGATATTATTTTCTATTTTCTTTAAAAAAAAATACTCTTTTATAATTTTCTTGAAGGGTCTACTAAAATGTTATTTCCTCTTCTAAAAAGGATATTATTTTCTATTTTCTTTAAAAAAAAATACTCTTTTATAATTTTCTTGAAGGGTCTACTATAAATGTTATTTCCTCTTCTAAAAAGGATATTATTTTCTATTTTCTTTAAAAAAAAAAATACTCTTTTATAATTTTCTTGAAGGGTTTTCTTTTAGCTGTTAATAAATAAAATTTCACTTGGAGCAGTCCCAAGTTCCAGTTGATAAATAAAAGATGACTCACGCAACTCTCCCGAACTCGTCCTTCGGCACGTCCTTGTCTCCAGCGCCGGTTGTGCACAGCTTCGCTCGGAAGGCAGCCACGCGCGCCGCGATCTCCTCCTTCGGCAACCTACGCAACCATACCAGTGACACACTCATTATTCACGAACTAAATATTACAATACAAACTAAAAACTAAATAAAACGCGTGCGCCGCCGAACGCGCGTGAACGGTTTACTTGCAGCCAATGGATTCACGTATGTCTCAGTGAGCGACCGCGTACCGACAAGCGTGGATGAAAATCTTATAATAAATTTCTCAGTGTAATACCTACCAGTGCATGATACGCCGAGCCGCTATAACGGCGTAGAATTACTTTTCGAAAACAATAAAACCCGATAAGACGTTCTCGTTGCGCGACTGTTAACTGAATGCGGACGGGTACAGTTTATTGAATAGTATACACGAAGGGTGGCCCGTGGCCCAGTCTCGTACTGTTGAATTATTGATCGGACTCCGGCGCAGCGGCCATCGCCCCTAAACAAGGGTGCGTTTTATCCGTATGGCCTTAGAGGGGTACTTTCTATTGAGCAAAATAAAACAAAGGATTTTTATTGAGTAGTAAATCGATAAGGCAACGTGACCTAAGTGAACATGTGCAAGTGCATGTAAAGCTAATAGAGAACCTGCTACAACTCGAGTTACAAATGCCAACAAATTTTACAAATTCGAAGTTGTGTTTGAACGTTTGTTTCTTCATTACGGCTGATTGGATTAGATTTTGATTAGGTATTATAGAGATGACTTTTTTTCGCTTCAGTCACAGATTAAGTAAGAGAAACGGAGCTTGCAATTCTAGCGTCATGATAGTTTCGAGGCTTTTCATTAAGCTACTCAATGAGGGCCTTAGCGTATGTTGTTGTCATTGATATTTATTTATTTAAGGACTTTGGAAGACTTACAGCTAAATACAATAGTGATAAATAACAGTATGATAATCTGACAGCCAATTACAGGTCTTCACGTCTAGAACTTGTCTGGTATAAAAGTACTGTGGAACAAATATACACACTGCCAAATATTGCCAAAAAAAGACTAAAATAAATATAAAAAATATTTTGTTTATATTAAATGGCTTCTGCAATTCTTAATAGACCAATTCGTCTATCTACTATTGGATTTAACGAAGTTTCGACTCATTCTACTTTGACATAAAAGCACTCAAAACTGCGCGTTTTGCGGAGCACGAAGGCGTTGTAACAGAAAGATGAAATAACAGGGGGCTCCCAAAAAGGAAGACTGTGGCAGAAGCTCTCATTTAAAAGAAGTTTTATGTTGATGATTTTCAGCAAGTCACGCAAGATCAGGTAAAGAATATAGGGTTAGGATTATAGGGACAGTGGGCGTACCTAGCAGTGTGACTGTGCACAGATACTTTACAATAAGGACTCTTATGCCCGTTGTCACTGCCAGTAGGCGACACCTAAATGAAAAACCGGCCAAGTGCGAGTCGGACTCGCCCATGAAGGGTTCCGTAGCAGCAAGTAACATAATATAAAAGTTCTTGTAGTTCGTTGTAACTTTGTGAAAGGTAAATTGCGGTTTTCGATTTATGACGTATTAAAAAAAAACTACTTACTAGATCTCGTTCAAACCAATTTTCGGTGGAAGTTTACATGGTAATGTACATTATATATATTTTTTTAATTTTATCATTCTCTTATTTTAGAAGTTAGAGGGGGGGGGGGGACACATTTTACCACTTTGGAAGTGTTTCTCGCGCAAACTATTCAGTTCAGAAAAAAATGATATTAGAAACCTCAATATCATTTTTGAAGACCTATCCATAGATACCCCACACGTACAGGTTTGATGAAAAAAAATTTTTTTAGTTTCAGTTGTAAGTATGGGGAACCCCAAAATTTATTGTTTTTTTTCTATTTTTGTGTGAAAATCTTACTGCGGTTCACAGAATACATCTACTTACCAACTTTCAACAGTATACTTCTTATAGTTTCGGAAAAAAGTGGCTGTGACATACGGACGGACGGACAGACAGACAGATAGACAGACAGACAGACAGACAGACAGACATGACGAATCCATAAGGGTTCCGTTTTTTGCCATTTGGCTACGGAACCCTAAAAACGAATGACTAAACAAAAGCGCGCTGATTCAATTTCAACGTTCGGCTCAACGTCAAAAGTTGAAATCTAACAGCGCGCTTTTATTTAAGCATTAATTTAAGGTTCGGGAAAACGGGTGTTATTGAAGCGCGATATCTGCTTCAGTAATCTAGGAAAAGCAGCACTAGTTACATTTGCAGCACGTTTTTAGGGTTCCGTAGCCAAATGGCAAAAAACGGAACCCTTATGGATTCGTCATGTCTGTCTGTCTGTCTGTCCGTCCGTCCGTATGTCACAGCCACTTTTTTCCGAAACTATAAGAACTATACTGTTGAAACTTGGTATGTAGATGTATTCTGTGAACCGCAGTAAGATTTTCACACAAAAATAGAAAAAAAATAATAAATTTTGGGGTTCCCCATACTTACAACTGAAACTCTAAAAATTTTTTTTCATCAAACCTGTACGTGTGGGGTATCTATGGATAGGTCTTCAAAAATGATATTGAGGTTTCTAATATCATTTTTTTCTGAACTGAATAGTTTGCGCGAGAGACACTTCCAAAGTGGTAAAATGTGTGTCCCCCCCCCTCTAACTTCTAAAATAAGAGAATGATAAAATTAAAAAAATATATATAATGTACATTACCATGTAAACTTCCACCGAAAATTGGTTTGAACGAGATCTAGTAAGTAGTTTTTTTTTAATACGTCATAAATCGAAAACCGCAATTTACCTTTCACAAAGTTACAACGAACTACAAGAACTTTTATATTATGTTACTTGCTGCTACGGAACCCTTCATGGGCGAGTCCGACTCGCACTTGGCCGGTTTTTATTGAATGACACGCGCATAGACGGTGCGTAAGAAAACCGCCTTGTGCTAGTGCAAATAGCGTAATTTAAGGGGGGGTTTGTGTTTGCAAATTTATGTTCTGGTTTTTCAACAACACGCTTCGCTTGCTTGGCTTGGTTTTGTTGACGCAAACCTACCTTGCCTCCTCCTTCAGAGGTGGCAGGGTGGCGTGGTCTTGAGGGAGAGCGCAACGGTCGTGTAGATCCTCAAGGCAAGTCTGGTGATGTTCCTTCTCGAGGTTGCTCCCCGTTATTGGTCTAATTCCATATGAATTAGACGTAACAGAAATCACCGGGCGATTATCTCAGGGGTGGCGAGGTCATGCCCTTGGGTGTCCACCATCAAACAAAACCAGATGATGGATTGCAATGATCTCCCGCGTGTTTGTGCCGTGCGCGGGGACCCGTACGGAGGGATGAAGGAATCCTGGTGGTTGAGTGGAGCAGGTTGCACACAACACACCACTTTGGCCTGGATTTCCTCTTACACGGGAGGTAGTGGGGTAGCTACCCACTATCAATCGGCTGAGTCATCCCATAAGCGGGATGTCAAGCGAGGATCGGCGTAGTGGGGGGGGGCAGCCGGCGTGGCGTGGGGTCTCGGAATGAGTTGCGGCATAGTCTCGTGTCGTTTACAGTTCCCTGATCTTCCGTCGCGTGCGGGCTCGTCAACTTCCTACTGGGCTGATCCTATACCGAAGGAGTAGCTCTGGCGATTGCTCGTTGAACGAGTGACGTCCCCGACTGAGGGCTCCGTGGCGGGTGGAGAGCTCCGACGGTGAATTAAAAAAATCCAACCTATGGATAAAGAGACTACAAACAAAATAAACCCGCAAGCTGCGTCCCGCTCGTCGGATGCGCTTACCAAAACCAATCAACCAAAGGCTGCGTCTTCAGATGCGCCATCCACATCCAACGTGAAGGCTGCGTCCCAGGATGCGCCTAAGAGGCAACTTTCTAAGATTGCATCAAACAAGCATAAACGCTCGGCTGCGTCCAAGGATGCGATGAGGAAGGCAACTGCAAAGGATGCGCCACAACAGGCTGCGTCCCCAGCGATCCCAACCTCATCTGCGTCCACGGATGCGCCTCCTAACATCATAACTCTGACCGAAGGGCCCAGGACAGTACTCGCTCACGGCGACTCGAGGAGTACTGCAAATGTAGATGCGCCCAAAACACGGGCTGCGTCAACGGCTGCGGTCTCTGAGAGGGACCTGACGAGTCTGGCTGAAGCCCCACTGGAAGGAGTACCAAACGCCAGTAAACGGCAAACAGCCACCATTAAAAAGACGTCTCTCAAGGCGGTGTCGGTTACGGCTGAGATGCCAAAAGGCGAGGCTGCCACCGGCATTAAGCGCAAGCGTAGCGAGAGACCAAGAGGTAAAAAGAACCCAAATAAGACCAACACCGAACAACCGGCAAGGGCACAGAAGCGTTCGCGCCCCGAAGATTCCGTCACACCAACCGGGATAAGCAAGAAGAGCAAGCCTGCTCGCTCCCGTATGGTGGACGGAACTTTGGTGAGCTACGCCGAAGCGGCTGCGTCCTTCAGAAGCAACGAGCTGTGTGTTGCCGTCATGACCGAGCCTTTCCTCGAGATGACGCAGGAGCAGGCGGAGGGGATCCGTCAGGTTATAGAAGACCAGCTCCGGGCTCTACTAAAGGCTCCTGAACCTGAAACAAATGAAAATAGCCAAAATACCGCGATCCATTTTAGAGGCCGGGCTCACTTTGCTGAAGGCGTCCTTAAGACTTGGTGTGAGGACGACTTCACAATGGCCTGGCTCAAAGGGGTCGTAAATAATGTATCATCTCCGATACCGGGGACCAAGCTCACCGTTCGGCCTCAAGCGGACATACCAAAGAAGGTGGTGTGCATGCTGTTTGTCCCCGAGAACAGCGAGGACACAGCACAACTGCTCAGGATGTTGGCGAGGCAGAACCCGAACCTCAAAATGAACACCTGGACTCTGACACACGAAAGGGCTAGGCAGGAGCCCCCGGGCACTTGTCTCTTCTTTCGTGTGCCGGAGTCCATGGTCAAAACCATAAAAGACCAGCAACGGCGGGTATACTACCTTATGGGCAGTATATACATTCGCTTCCTGGAGGAGGGTGGTACCAGGGAGGATACCGCCGTGCAAAATCAAAATCAAAATCAAAAGTCATTTATTCAAACTAGGCTGAGAATCAGCACTTTTCGAACGTCAAAATTACAAAAGACAGTCCCCCAAAACGCCCGCCCTTCGCCACTTCCTAGTGCTTTCGCTGGGGAGAAGAAGTGGCGGAACAAACTCCCCAGCAGCACAGCTGTCTGTTCAGTTAGAAAAGAATTAATTTTATACAATACTATGTATGCCAAGTAATTAACATTACAGGAGACAGAACCTTATATTAAATTATTTGCCATAGGTTAACTAGCCACGCCAATATACCAACAAATACAATAAACACTATACGTACTCAAGCAAAAAAAAAATTAAAAATATAACCAAAAAAAAAAAACTTACTAACCAAATAAAAGCCTCCAGGTATAAAGGGCGTGACAGTTTACATATATATGCAATGCTGGGTTCTGTTTACATAGCTGTCACTTGAAGTCACAAATGATAAACTAGGACCATCGAAGTAAAATAAATAAACAAGTTATTACTACTAATAACAACAATAAAACCATGGTCAGCAAGACGACCAGTCACCACAAGCAGCACCCGTTCACGAGCATAACGCAAAGATCAGCCATTACCCCCCTCGCCATATTTGAGGGAAGGAGGCAACCCGACCCCCGACGCTACCGCAAGCAATGACATCTAAGGGAGCATGACGAACTTGCTGCCGGTTGCTCAAGCAAGAATAATAATATGATCATTCGTAGAGGTCGCTAGCTAACCACATATTGCAATCAACTCATTAAAAGACATTGAAATGAGTAGATTATGTCAATATAATAAATTACAATAAAATTAAACCTAATTGACTAAAACTCTCAACTAAAAAAAAAACAAAAAAAATAAAAATAAAATAAAAACAATTATATAAACTCATATAACCTGTCAGTAAGCTAATTCTGGAGAAAGAACATAATAATTGTCTTGAGTTAATCAGGGCGACCAACTATTCTTATCGTTTAAGTAGTCGTTGATGGAATAGTATGCTTTTGAACAAAGGTTGGATTTTACTTGAGCTTTAAATCTATTAAAAGGCAAATCTAGCAAGGAAGAAGGTAGCTTGTTATAAAAGGTTATACCAAGCCCAACAAATGAGTTATGAACCTTATGAAGCCGGTGAAAGGGAGCACGTAGTTTGTCCTTATTTCTAGTGTTAACATTGTGAGTATCACTGTTTTTAGTGTACAAGTGTATATTTTGCCTAACATATAAGATGTTGGCAAAGATGAACTGTGATGCAACCGTGAGAATACCAATATCTTTAAAAAAATCTCTTAGAGAAAATCTGGCGCCTAGCTGGTAAATCGCTCGAACAGCTCGTTTTTGCAGGACAAATATATTTTGTATATCAGCGGCTTTGCCCCACAGCAGAATACCGTAGGACATAACGCTGTGAAAATAACTAAAATAGACTAAACGAGCTGTATCAACGTCAGTGTATTGTCTTACTTTCCTGACGGCATAGGCAGCCGAACTGAGCCTTCCTGCTAGGCTTGATATATGTGGTCCCCACTGAAGTTTGGCATCTACTGTTATTCCCAGAAAAACTGCCGAGCCCACTGTTTCAAGCACCACTTTATCTAAGACGATGTTGGGTCCTAGATTTCTAACATTTGGTAAGGCAAACTTTACACATTTCGTTTTCTTGGCATTGAGAACTAGGTTATTTGACGTAAACCAATCCGTAACTATTGATAGTGCACTGTTTACGTCGTCAAAATCTTGTCTATTCCTGTCAACTTTAAAAATAAGAGATGTATCGTCTGCAAACAGTACAACGTCACAGATGCCCTTTAAATGGAATGGTAAATCATTGATATACACTAAGAACAAGAATGGACCCAGTATTGAGCCTTGTGGTACACCTAACTGAACTGGTAGCCCGGAAGATTTTACACCATTAACATCTACACATTGGAACCTATTATTTAAATAAGAATTTATTACGTTGAGAGCTTCGTTTTGGACACCGTAATGACGTAGTTTACGTAAAAGCGTGTCATGGTGCACGCAATCAAAGGCTTTGGAGAGATCACAGAAAACTCCAATAGCATTTTGCCAACAACAGAAACAGCCTCGAGTGCGCCTGAGAGGGAGCCTGGTCCGCCGCTTCCTGGGCGGTCTCCGTCGCCTCACGCGATGGAGACTGTTGGGGCAGCGGTGGAGTTGGCGACCTCCATGGCAGCGCTGGAGGTTTTATCAACAGCGGGTTCAACGAGGGATCCACCCTCGTCCGGTCTGATTTCGGACGAGGATTGCTTTCCGCCGGGGGAGAGTAGTGAGGGCGAGGACAGCAGCCTCTGCTCCTCTCCTTTGCGGGACTAGGATCCTACAGACCAACCTCCAGCACAGCCAATCTGCGTCGGCCACCTTGCGCAGAGTGCTGGAGAACCAACAAGGAAAGACCATCGCCCTTATCCAAGAGCCGTGGATTAGGGGCGGCAGAATATGCGGTCTTGGCAACATCGGGGGTAAGCTGCTGCTGGACACCTCCGTTACCAACCCACGTACCTGCATTTTTGTCCCGAAACATGTACCTAACCTTTTAATTAACGAATTCTGTTCAAGGGACTTGACAGCAGTCAGGCTTTTCAGAACCGAACAGGAACTCCCAGACATCGTACTAGCCTCGGCATACCTGCCAGGCGACGAGGACGTGCCTCTGCCAGAGCTCGCCTCATTGGTTGAGTACTGTGAAAAGGAGAAACTCGAACTAATCATCGCGACTGACTCCAACGCACATCACACGCTCTGGGGTAATGTCAAAACCAACAACCGAGGTGAGGAAATGCTTGATTTTATTCTTAGTAATAACCTTGTTTTACTTAACAAGGGCTCCGAACCTACCTTCATAAACGCGAGATCGCAAACAATAATAGACTTAACTTTAGCAACTATAGGTATATCCAACTCCATACAGGACTGGCATGTGTCCACCGAGATATCATGCTCAGACCACAGATGGATCCGCTATACCATTAACTTCAACTTAACCAAACCACAACCAAGGAGGATTCCTCGCAACACAGACCAAGTCAAGTTCACCAAACTTGTTGAGGCTGAACTAGGCAGACTACCCGCCCTTCCGGCAGAAATACCAGTAACCAATTTAGACGAACATGTTAATAACATCACATCTATCCTTTTATCTAGCTATGAACAGTCTTGTCCCCTCACGGTACCAAGGCAGGGGGCTCGCCGTTCCTGGTGGAGTCCTGAATTGGAAAGACACCGACGTAGGCTGAGGAGACTGTTCAACAGAGCTAGGAACACACGGTCGCCAGAAGATTGGGACCGCTATACATCAGCTCGTAAAACATACAAAAAACTGATACGCCTCAGAGGAAAAAACAGCTGGAGGCGTTTCTGTACTAACATGGAAAGTAACAACCAGGCAATGAGGGTCAAGACCTGTCTTGCTAAAGAGACAGACCACTCAATAGGTTGCCTGAAAAAACCAGATAACACCTACACAACAAACGACGCTGAGACAAGCGAACTACTCCTAACAACCCACTTCCCAGGATGCCAGATTGCCACCCAGCAGAGCTGGGAACCATATAGGGAAAGGGCCACGAGCAGCCTAGATTGGGAAGTGGCGTTAGAAGTAATTGACAAAGACAAAATAACGTGGGCAATCAACACCTTCCTACCTTTCAAGGCAGCAGGAATGGACGGTATTTTCCCGGCTCTGCTCAGGTGGAGCCGAGATTTACTGGCTGAATACCTCGTAGTGGTGTTTCGAGCCTGCCTGGCACACCGCTACATTCCCTTGAAATGGCGGGAAGTAAAAATAATCTTCATACCGAAACCTGGTAGGGGCGACTATACCCAGCCCAAATCTTTTAGACCTATAAGCCTTTCGTCGTTCTTCTTGAAAACACTGGAGAGGCTGGGGGATAGGAAGATTAGATCCCAAATCTCGGTACAAAGACCTTTACATCCCAATCAGCACGCCTACTGTGCAGGCAAATCAACTGAATCAGCACTCCATAGCGTAGTGTCACGCATAGGAAATGCTCTTAAAGCCAAAAACCCAACCTTAGGCGCTTTCATTGACATAGAAGGTGCCTTTGACAAAACCAACTTCGTCAGCATCGAACGGGCACTTGCCACGCACGGTGTTGCGCGAACACTTATAGAATGGATTAATAACATGCTAAAACACCGTGCTATTCAATTTACCGTAAATACCACCACACGAGGTATCGTGAGTAGAGGCTGCCCACAGGGTGGGGTGCTGTCACCACTGCTGTGGAATTTAGTCGTAAATGAGCTCATTGCAGAGCTCAACGCTAGCAGTCTGTACTCGGTGGGATATGCGGACGATATAGCAATTCTGATTTCGGGGAAATTTGAGGGCATCCTATGCGATCTCATGAGTAGGGCCTTCAAAATAATTGAGAGTTGGTGCACGAAGCACGAACTATCGGTTAACCCCTCGAAAACAGAACTAATAATGTTCACCAACAAAAGAACCATTGGAACCCATAGGCTTCCAAAACTTTTCAACACAGAACTAACACTCAAAGACGAAGTCAAGTACTTGGGGGTGATCCTTGATAGCAAACTGCTCTGGAACAAGCATCTTGACTACAAACTTAATAAAAGCACAATTGTATTCTACCAATGTAAAAGAATGCTAGGAAAAACATGGGGGCTCTCTCCGAAGATTACTCTGTGGTTATACAAAACACTGATCAGGCCAATGTTGGCTTATGGCGCTCTGGTCTGGTGGACGAGGACCGAACTCTCGACCACCATTACCAGACTACAGCGTTTCCAACGACTGGCCTGTTCAGCTACCACTGGCTGTATGAGAACCACCCCAACAGCAGCCATGGAGATAGCCCTTCAACTAACTCCCCTTGACCTGTACATACAGCAGGAGGCAGCGCTAGCTGCCATCAGGCTAATGCATCTGGGCATATGGGGCAAAAACCTTACCAGTCCACACGCCAAAATCCTGGACCGGGCGATAGAGTACCAGCCTCTCATCGCTGCCCCGTGTGATAGAACACCAAACCAACCGATGTTCAACAAAAACTACTTTATACAAACTGTTCAGGAAGATAGGGACCAGTCAGGAGCTAATGAAGTGCGCATCTACACTGACGGCTCAAAAACACAAAACGGTTCAGGTGCTGGCGTTCACTCCCTTGACCTTAATATCAACTTTCACATACCACTAGGCACACACAGTTCGATATTTCAATGTGAATGTGTTGCCTTAACACAAGCCGCAATAGCAGTAAAGCGCTTAGGCATCCGGAACTACGGCATTAAATTCGTATCCGACAGCCTATCTGTACTCAAGGCTTTAGAGAGCAAACAAACTAACAACAAGCTAATTTATGAGTGCCATTTAGCCCTGGAGAGTCTATCGACGTTCAATCGAATTACCCTCCAGTGGATCAAAGGGCATAGTGGATCCTTGGGCAATGATGCTGCAGATGAACTTGCGAAGAGAGGCTCTGACATGAGGGTGCTAGGCCCGTACCCACTTCTTCCTCTGCCTTTCTCACAATTTCGTGCATGGATTCGCCAAAGATCGACCGAACTCCATAACAACAGATGGTCACGGGTAACTGACTGTAGACAGTCAAAATTGGCTTTACCAATGATACACCCGCGATTAACCAAAAAACTTCTTAGCCTAAGCAGAAATAACCTCAGAATAATAATAGGTACAATTACGGGCCACAACCCTCTTAACAAACACCTTTTTAACATAGGCGCCACGGACAGCCCCCTTTGCAGGGGCTGCCTTGACGCCGAGGAATCAGCCGCCCACGTCATCCTGGAATGCGAGGCTGTGGCGTCTCAACGCGAAAAAATCCTCGGAACAGTGAGGTCGCTCCGTGAAGCCTGCGAAGCTCCCAGGAAGCTTCTGTGCTTCTGGACGGAGCTAGGCTGGCTCTGTTAGCCAGTATCCCTACGCACAACGGACCAAATGGGAGTCTAAGTGCGGAAAAGGGAGCCCCATCATCATCATCATCATCATCATCATAGCGTAATTTAAAAGGAAATTAATCAGCGCCGCACCAAAAAGAAAAAACCGGCCAAGTGCGAATCGGACTCGCGCACCGAGGGTTCCGTACAAATTTGTAGTTATGTAAATAGTTTATCACGGGAAATCATGTCTCGAATATTTTTCCCGTTTTTTATCGTACTGTAACTACACGATTTTCTGATTTTTTCCTTTCTACATGACATTGCTTCTTGCCAAATTTCATGATTCTAGGTCAACGGGAAGTACCCTATAGGTTTTGATTCCCCTGCAAGTGTCAAAATATGCGGCATAAACGCCCGTAGCTCTTGATTGCGTTGACTTAGAAGTTTGATTTTTTTACTACTTCAAGGGATTTCATTTGATATTAATTTCTGAGAAAAAGGTTCTTGACAGACGGACACACAGATGCACATCGAAGTGATCTTATAAAGGTTCCGTTTTTCCTTTTGGGGTACTTAACCCTAAAAATTAACATAACATTATCCCTGTAATCCCTGAAGCGTCAGGCAGAGGTGTACCTACCTATAATACACCCATATTTCGCCAGTTATATTTAAGTTTCATGTAACATAAAACAACAGATATTTTAACAAATAAACAAAAGAAGGTTCCGAGAAAGTAAAGGACACGTCACGTTTGCTGGCGCCAAAAGTCTGCGTGTTCGGTGTTATGTTCATTAATTATTACAGCACTACCAACAGAGGGGCAAGAACTGGAAAGCCCGCGCAACGGGGTAAACCCTTTGACTTGTACACTGTGTTGAATTATTTATCAACTCTGGCGCAAGGCGGCGCGGTTGTTGTGGGGGGTGACAGGTTAATAGTTTCTTGTCTAAAACAAGGAGTAATATTAAAATGGAGTGCTACGTGAGATTTCGTAAGCCTCAATGCTGGTTTGGAATAATTCAAAAACCTATAGCAATTAAATTTCTACCCGGGATCCGTTTTCCTGCTTTTTGTTTGCGTAAGCGATGGTATTGTTAACATTATAGAGCATATTATCCAAACTTCCAAACTAATATTATAAATGCGAAAGTAACTCTGTCTGTCTGTCTGTCTTTTCTTCACGCCTAAACTACTGAACCGATTTCGATGAAATTTGGTATAGAGATAGTTTGAGTCCCGGGAAAGGACATAGGATAGTTTTTATCCCGATATTCCCACGGGATCGAAACTTACGCGGGTGAAACCGCGGGGCGCAGCTAGTAGAGCATATTTGTTTAGCTAATCGATATTTCTCCTAGTTCCCATGTAGGCATTACTAACCGCCATTATCGTAGGTATTTCCGATATAATTATGATAAATACTAGCTGCGCCCCGCCGTTTCACCCGCATAAGTGTCGGTCCCGTGGGAATATCGGGATAAAAACTATCCTATGTCCTTCCCATTGGATGCAAATTTTTTTTTCATGCAATTTTTGCTTCAAGGAATATTATAAAAAAAGAATTAGCGAAATCGGTTAAGCTGCTCTCGAGATTTGCGCTTAGCAACACATTCAGCGATTCATTTTTATTATTATAGATTTTTCTATTTTTTTTTTCTTTTTTTATCTGTAATTTCTCAGTGGCAGCCTGGAGTCTGAATTTGTGCCCGGTTGATGGCACTAGGCTCGCCCCCTACCACATGGGACTTAAACATAACTGGCGACATGTTGGTGTACTATAAGGACACCTCTGCCCAACCCTTGGAGATAACAAAGTGTGATGTTATGTTATGTTTTCTGCAATTTACAATTGCTTTGCAGGTAGATATTTATGTACAATTAGAGCTTACAGTTGCCATTTACAAGCTTCTACAAATTAAAAACTATGTACAGACGCGTAGACGCCAGCACTTCAACCTACCCGAAACTGTCTGATTTTCCCAATCAACTTTGAACCTTATGCTTTAGTGATAAAGTTGAAAATCTATTAAAGAAATTTGACAGATTGTAGTAGGTTGATGTGCTGGCGTCTGTACCTAAATAATTTAAAAGAAATAAAATTATGGATGGTGAAGAGGAGAATATTATGATTATCTGAGTATTCAGTTTGTAATGGTAAAGAACAATGTCAGATGTCCATAGTAACTTTGGCTCAAAATTAATTTGTCATGGACAGTGAAAATTCTTACGTTTTTTTGTGTAGTTTAATGTCAAAAGCTTTTCTGTAATATCCACTTTTACACTGAACTTCTAAAGAAGAAGTTATTCAGACATTTTAAATTGGAGGTTATTGTTGCTCTATCACGCGTCTGATAGCATCTTCTCTTTCTGAATTGTTATTTAAGGCGTGAGACTTTACACGATGCAATGAATGACCGCAACCAATACAAAGATTTCGATGCACAATTGATTCAGTTGGCGCATTGCTACTTGTTTGATTACTTGTTTGTTTAATAAATAACCAACAGTACACTGACATTTGGAATCTAAAACCAACAAAATACGGTTGTGTTGCAAATTAACATTTAGCTTAGTTAAAACAGTAGACATTCTATTAATAAAAATCGTACTTTACCTCAGAAAGTGAAGTCCATTGCCGTAACAATGAATGGACATCGTCAGATTCAAGTAAATGCCGTTCCATCCGGAACACATTTATACCACAATTAATACAACGTAGTTGATGGTACATTGTCAGAAAATGTGTGGTATGAATATAACACAATACGTCTATAACGCAAACGCAGATGAATTCGAGAAGGAAACAAACGTACACATAGAAAAACACCGACAGCAACATGTTTGAACTGGCGCGCGCAATTTTGACAGAACTGCAAAAGTTTTTTTTTTTTTTTAATGGCGAACTGCTGGTTGCCATTACAAGGCGATTAAGTTATCGAATACAGATCAGGAAAATCGATTCCTTGAATTTCGTTCTTATATTCTTTAAAAATAATAAATGTATTTTAATAAACACGACGAACGTATTATTTAGATAAAAAATAATAATAATAAAAGACAATTGTGAGGTGGTAAATAAAAACTAAAGAGTAAATCGCTTTAATTATTTAGAATAATCGATTACAGTGGCAGAACAGGTAACTGCCTGACACTTTTTTATTTAAAAAAAAAGTAAAACCTGGAATTCAAGAACATGATTAGTAAAATGATTACTTATTAAAATGATTTTCTTTTCGAACAGTTCTCGAGAAGAAATAAATATTTTTTTAGAAGTTGGAATTTTATATTTAAATTGTTGTAGGTAAAAACTTCGTGTCCGTGTGAATTTAGTTTTAAAAGTTGTGTAAGCCGAAATCTGACATTGTTCTTTAAGCACATTTATTGTTGAGTTGATAATACACCATGGACAAAAAGTCTTCCCTACCATAAAACCAGTGCTTTATTATCTTTGGCTTGGCTCCAAAAAGTATTAAATGTTTTTCTCAATATTGGCAACGCTAAAGCTGAATTATGGTAAAAGGCACATTTTATTCAGGAGATTATGGGCATGGCATTCTATAGGCTAATAATTATTGGCAATAAATCTTGATTAACAGGGAAATATCAAAGTATCCGTGCACCTCCCTAGTCTCAACTCTGGAATTCATACTCCGTGCTACAAGATATAGAATTACTGTCTAGATTAGGGCTCACTGGCAAATAATATATTGTAACCTAGCTGTAGACAATATTTTAAGCTACTCATGTTGTCCTAACCTGTGAGCCTGCTTACTGTATTACCGGGACAGTAAAATATTTATATTTCTACTAGCAGCGCCACACGGTTTCACTCCCATAAGTGTCGATCCTGTGGGAATATCAGAATAAAAACTATCCTATGTCCTTTCGCGGGACTCAAACGACCTCTATACCAAATTTAATCGGTTCAACGGTTTAAGTGTGAAGAGGTAACAGACAGACAGACTAATTATAATATTAGTATGGATAGTCATGGAATGTTTACTCTCAAACCTCAATGAAACAAAAATTAATTATTATTATTGGATGAGTGTCATCCCTTGCTTCCAGAATTAAGTACTTATACTTGAAGAATGAAAAAAAATTTAGAATTAAAAAAAAATACAGGACAAAACTTTAACCGGTGCGCAAACTGTAACCATGAATTTCAGCACATGATTCTAGACCGTCAAGCATAGACAGTTTTCGCACTGGTTTTTTTTTTTTGGATGCAAATAAATACACTCCTTTCCTAAAATATTTCCTTTTTGTCAAAAATATTGTTGAGCCAATCAATGTAATTTTTATCAAGGGATGTTGAAAGAAGTCAATAAATGCTTCCTGACTTTTATGATAACATAACCACAAGGCAAGTTTGAAAGTGATAATGCATTGTTTTGTTCACTTCCTTCTATTAAGGGGGCAGCATCAGGGTAGCCCACAAAATTCCTCCTGAATAAAACTATTTCATGAAATATCAATCAATAGGATTACATGAACTTATAGTAAAAGTGCGCAGTGCTGCACACTACCACCCTTTTTCAAGTTACACAAATATCAACTTATTTCAATGAAAATTAAATTGATTTCAGAGTGACTAGCACTATTGAAAATGTGATAGAAATGTTTGAAATTGTAGCATAAACTGAACTTTATTGTGTAGGAATTAAAGTTATTTTTCTATTAATTTATATTTGTTTACATTTTAGGCAAATAAATCGCGAACGCAGATTAGAGGGTTGCATGGATCATTTTAATTTCAATTTTAATACTTGTAATGGTTGCTTGCAATACCCTAAGGGTGCTAAAAGGACCTATGCCTGCTGTCTCTTTGTCTCAGAGTTGTGCATAAAGCAAAGTTGATGACATGCTGAACCATCAAAATTGCATTTCTGTTTATAAAGTTATGTTATGTGTATGCTATGTTATATATGATTACTTCCTTTCATTTCAGGTTCATTAGAAAACCAGCACTAGACAGCGTCTGTCTGGCATTAATGCTGAAATAAATGTTTTTGGCACAGCAGTTAGGCACACACTATTGTTGTTTGAAACATTATTGTTATTTTGTTAATTTTGTGTTTCACGAACTGTGTCCAATTAAACTTTTTTCTTTTCCTTTGTTTTAATCAGAGAACACCATTTAATTCAATGCAATGTTAAAACGAAGCCAAGCATAATCATTTGATAATTTCAACATTAAATTGCATTGAACTCATTTACAGAAATTTGGTGTTGGGTTTAGTTTCAAGATGGTTATAAGTAACATCATTCTAGACTCAGAATGACGTGGACGATAAAAAGTGCATGAAAAAAGATACTAAGCAATAATTACTTTTCTGATTACTTCAAAACTCAAAAACTATTACGTCACGTAGGTAAAGATATTAAAAACAAGGTAGCTTCACAAGTAAAAATTACATATGAGTTACTCACCCCTGCTCCTCGAGACTGTCCTCAAGTTCCGCACACTTCACCTCTATCTTCCTCTTCCTCTCATGGTCGAGAATCTCCCGGTTTGGTTGTTTATTTGATGCAGAGTCCAACTTTGCTATTTCTTCTTCGGTACGATAATTCACCGAGTCTTTGGTCTTCCGTACTCCTGCCCAGTTTCTTTGCACATAGCCATTCGTACCGGAGCCCCGTGGCGTCGTTAAACCAATACCATTATACATTTTGCCGGTTTATTTACCTAAAAATCATAAATCAATTTTATGGCATGCTGTGCGAGGGGTATGGCTGCACCGGACAATCACAATGTAGGAGTCAAAAGGGAAATGACTTGACTACGATGTCGTAGACATGCTTGCACAGTTATTTAGGTGAACTACCAACACAAATATCTCACCATTTATAAGCACCTCGTTATTTTAATTTTTATTCATAAGACACACGTCCATCTTGGCTGGTTCTGATATTTTTTTATGGTTGACTACTTGACTTTGTGACAGAGTTACCATTTCGAGAAAAAGATAAGAGAGTATAGCAAATTATTATTTACAACTTACAATTCATCAAAGAGACCATTATGTAGGAAGGCAAGTTATTTGAAAATCATTTTAAATTTTATAATGACATTTAATTAATTGAGATAAAAACATATTTTTAAACCTATTGAACCGAAATGATTTGGTATCAATTTATGACGTTTCTCCGGCGTGTAATAAAAAAAAAAAAACCATTTGACGTTTAGTTTGTGTTGAGGTTATGTTTTGTTTACACACCAAATTAACCAAACAAAACTAAAACAAACCATATCGAATATTCATAAATTGAAATTGCATTTAAGTACAATCAGAAACTTTAATCATGCTTGATAAAATTCTGTACAACACTGTTCTCTCGCAAACAGTTTCACCTTGTGGAAAATATTTGGTTGCCGGTAATATTTATAGTCAGATTGCTGTTTTTGAGTGAGTATTTTCTTCTGTGTAATATTGTCTAATGAATGATATGATACAGTACATTCGATCTCTCTCTCGTTAGTTACAGTCGCTCTATCTCTTAATCACTTAATCTTTGTTGTTGTTTTCAGTCTGGATAGAATCCTTAATCCTGTCGCGGAGCTGCTCACTTCAGATTACAATAAGCCAAAATACACCCACACTCTCGAATCTGGTCGCCAAGTCTGTAGTTTGGTCAGCACAGAAAAATTTTTAATAGCAGGTACAGTTAATGAAATCTTTGGATGGAATTGGAAGAATGCGGTCAGTTCAAAGCTAAGCAAACCGTCATGGACCATCAGAATACCTTCACAACCATCATCCTTTGAACAAACTGACGTGAATAGTCTATGGTTGTCTGAAGATGAAGCAAAACTGTATGCAGGATGTGGTGATAGTAATGTTTATGTTTTTAACTTGGAAGATGGTACCTTAGTGTCTACTTTGAAGGGACACAAAGATTTTATACACTCTGTTCATGGAAAGTGAGTATATTTTTATAAGATGTTACACTCATTCACTGTAGAATAACCATTGTAAGGCAGATCTTATTTACTACTACTTATCTCGGATTAATGTAGGCAACAGAAAGCTACCCTTAGGTGGATCTAAGTCTATCACGTGCCCACGCTCCGGTGCGCGGAAAACACGCCTAGGCTTCGGTGTGTGGTAAACGCGCCCCCATAGGGCCTTTGGCTCCGTTTCCCGCTCCCCATCGCATGGCACATTGTAGTGTGAGATCCACGTAAGGGTAGATTTCTATTGCCTACATTAATGATGATCATTTTCTTGTAAGATAAGTTACTAACAAATTAATCCTTAATCTTCTATTAAATAATTCGGGACCTTTAAATAACAGAAATGGGCTAGATAAAACACATGGGATAGGTTTTTGAGGCATCCATAATTGCAGACTGTAAATTATCCTTCTTATTTTAATTACAGCAACCAGCAATTAATCACTGCTAGTGAGGATGGCTCAGTGATGCTCTGGGACACCCGTACTTGCAAGAGTCACAATAAAGTGGAGCCCCATACCAACAGCAAAGTGAGCCGGCCTGATGTTGGCAAGTGGGTGGGGTCTGCTGCTTTAGGAGATGATTGGATTGTGAGTATACGTTGAGACTTTATTTACTTGCACTTTAATGGGGGGCAGTAGTAGAATTTAGTTTTTTGGGATGCATGAAGAAGCCTCCTCGTGTAGCACAGTTTGTTCTGCCAATTACTCAACTGAACCGAGTGCTCGGCGCATCCTGGACAGTCACACATAACACCTTATTTGACTGGCCAATTCTTCCATTGCAGTGGTAGGGCTGACACCCGCCTGGTTTTCGTTGATGCGTCGGAGTTCCAGCGCCTTAGGCATATTCTGGGCACGCTCGTTCCATTATAGACCTCATCCATCTCTTTCTATCAGGTGTGATAGAGGTCAAGAGCGAGCCCATTCAGCAATAAAAAAAATTAAAATAATTACTTTGATTGCCAAAGCTGTTTAACAGGGAAATTACGGTATTAGGCAAAAGAAGTATGTAAGGATGATAGTATAGGTGGCATTCTGTAGTTTGTGCTTAGCCCCATGGGAAGAAGGATGTGAGTTTATGTATGTTTGTTTTATGATAGTCTTTTACAACTTTTTGGATTTGTATATTTTGTATTGAATTTGTATACTTTCAATACAAAATATACAAATTCACATCCATAAGGATGTTTTAAAGGTCCTAATATGGCAGGTTTCTTGTAAATGATAAATACCCCATTAATTAACCTATAAAGACTCGGGCTTTTTTTAAAAATTAATGCAAGCAAATTCCTTGCAGTGGGATAACATAGACTAAAGTCCGGAAGCGCCAAATTTGCCAAAGATGTAAACAACAATGGCCGCTTGAAATTTAATAAAATCGATGTATATCGATTTTGAAGAAAATTTTAAGTAATGTTTGTTTTCGTCTAGTTAGCTCGGAGATTTAGACGAAAAACTATTACTAATAACAAATGTTATATCGATTTTATTCAATTCTTAGCAGCCATTGTTGTTTACATCTTTGGCAAATTTGGCGCGGCCGGACCGATAGATTAGATTGTCAAGAAAATAAAACTAGTAGAGGACAGACACGTGGCACTGACGTTCTATTACAATAAGGGAGTAAATAAGCATAGAATACCATCTCTTTGTATGTGCATTTGATGTTCCAAAACCTACATGAGTGCTCATCATCTTACTCAACACCTTGCATTTCTCTGCTGAATATAACACTATGCTACTCTTCGCATAATTTTATATTCAGTGGTTTCTGGCTAAATAATAACAGCCGCACGGGGCGATCGATCAGGTTATGCTACGCTTGCCGCGGTTTGGTCCGTGGATGGGTGACCATCGTTACATACCAAGACCCCTCCTTGTCTCGGAAAGCACGTTGAGCCATTGGTCCCGGCTGTCATTTGTGGAACTTTCACAGTCGTTACGGGTCACCAGAAGCCCGAAAGTCTGACAACCAGTCTTACCAAGGGGTATCGTTTCACCCAGTAACTGGGTTTTGGTGGTCAGATATGCAGTCGCTTCATGTAAAATACTGGTACTTAGCTGTATCCGGTTAGCCGACCCCAAAATAGTTGGGAAAAGGCTAGGCAGATAATGCTAAGAACCAGCTCGACTAAAAGAGCCTACTAATAACATAAATAAAAAAATTACCACCCGTTTGGTATAGTCCGCGCGGAACTAGTTGGCTGCTGAGGTGGGGACAGGGGTGAGGCGGCGGTTCGCAACACACGTACTGAGTAATGCGCCCCCGCTCCTCCGTCCCACCGCTCACACATCTAAGGCGCGGCCAACTAGTTCCGCGTGGACTATAGTTACGATGCTACAGACTGATATTTAATTAAATAATTCTTTATCTAATTCTAATCAATGTTATCTGTCAGGTGTGCGGCGGCGGTCCTCGCCTGGCTCTGTGGCACCTTCGCTTCCTGGATGCCGCCACAGTCTTTGACCTCCCTGACCACGGTATCCACGTGTCCTTCTTCCACGATGACTGCGTCTTCGCGGGAGGAGAAGCCAAGCACCTGTACCAACTGAACTACTCGGGTGAAGTGAAGGTTGAACTACCTGTCTCGGCAACTACAGTGTACTCCGCAGTCTTAAAAACAACCCCCAACAAAGTCCTGGCCATTGCCGGCTCTAGCCCAGAAATTGACCTCTGTACCACCTTCAATTATAGAGATCAGGTCCTACATTTCCGATAGGTAAGTTAAAGTTTTAAGTTTTATTTTTCTGTTATCAATAAGTCTTTTTATTATCAGACAATAAATGAATGTATGATGTAACAAAACTTTATTATTTACAATTTTTATTGCTTATTGGAAACTATTAAGCGTAAAAGATCAGATATCAGTTTTAATTACATTTTTATACTGGCAACACATTAAAACAGAGTGAGTATCGCTACACAGCATAACACAATTAGGGACGCATTAGCTTCAAAAACTAGTTTGCAACTCTATTGACGAACACTTAAAGTTCCATTTCACACACAGTTTTATAAATGTCAACCATAGACACTAGATGTTTCCTTTGCTGTATAAAAAGCTTAAATATAACCATTTCCAGCCACTACAGCCGGTATGAACCCTTGGCTGCCATCCCTCTTCTTAACATAGAACCACTCTGCATCCACATCAGTTTCTACACCCCCACCTTGTACTAACACAACCACATCCCCTTTCTGCACTGTCAAAGTTTTATTTAAAACACTCCCTGTATAATCACTGTTCACTACTAACAAAGTCTGTCTCTTCACTTGTTTGTAGTCCCTATTCTCATTTTCGTGTATCTTATCAATATTAGAGCAAACGGATTTGGTCTTTAAGTATAGGGAGTCAAAGTCTTTTTCTGCGCACGAGTTTTTGGACTTGCGTCGTGTGGTTTTGGAGGGGTACCGGCACTCGGAGCGCGTGCGTCCTCGCAGCTGCTCCTTCTCGTTGTCCGTGAGGTTCCCGCATGGACGCGGGTAGATGTCCGTGCTGCTCTCCCAACATGGCGTCTTCTTTTGTGGTGATGTTCTGGAATGTTAGGGAAATATGTTTAGGGCTGAAACTTACGTGGAATAAATTTGGCATTTTCACAGCACTCGATAGAAACCAGATGGCATCAGTATTTAATTACTGTACGCTAATAAGATACAGCGAAAATTATATAAGTATTTTGTTAAATCTCTAAAAGTTTTGAAGACAGACGTCATAGCAACCGGTGTGTAATGTGTAATTGCTCGAAAATGAAACTTATTTTATTATATGTACCTATACAGACATGCGTTTATTTATCCATGCGCTTTTCTACACTTCGCACGCTTATTATTAAGGTGCCCGAATTAAAAAAACTAGTTTTTTGGCAAATCGCAAAAAACGTTTTGCAATTAGGACTTCGGTTGTTTATTTAAGGACATAAATGTTACAACTTTACAAGATGTTAGTTGCATTGTTATTTTTATTTTTTTATGATAGAATACGAACCACATATTTCACAGATGGCGTTGAATTAAAGATGACGGTGTATCTAACTCATTTATAACTAATTTTGAATTCGGTCACTTTAATACTAAGCAAGCGACTTATCCTTTTGCTTTTGCTCTAATTATTTGAACCTGCTCGCAGCAGGCTGCTGCGGTAGCAATGGTAGCCCAGTAGGAGCGGTACTGGCCACTGGGCCACTACTGGGCAACACTGGTCAACCACTGGGTTGCGACCGCGACTTACGAGTTGTAGATGAAAATGAAAATGAGAAAAATGTTTATTAGTTTTAACAAGTTTCCTTACATAACTAGGTAGTGATTCCTTTTAAGCTAATAAAGCCTGTATTAGGAGACTCCGCTCTTCCATACATTGTTGGTATTAACTATAAACTTGTTTATTTAAAACAATAATAAAAAAAAAAATATAATAAAGGAATCTAATCTACGAAAACTATGGATAATTTATAAGTTAGGCTAATAAGTGCTTTCAGAATTCAAATTGTTTGTAATAGTGTAGTTGTGTGTAATAGTGTGATTGTGTGTAATTGTGATTGGGTTGTTGTATTCAGTGTTGTGTTTTAATGTGTGGTATGTGTGTGTTATGTCATTATGTGTGTGGGTGGGAGTACCTATATCATGAGCGAATGAGATTGAGCCTTAGGATACTGTTAGCATAGTAGATCGTAGGTTCGAACTCCTGAGACAGCCGCTTTAATTTGTGTAAATTATTTCATCACCACTGCTCTCAAAACGGTGAAGGAAAACATCGTTAGAAAACCGGCACGCCCTAGAACCAATTCGAAGACATGTGACATCTTCCAACCCGCACTGGGCCCGCGCGGTGCTCCCTCACACCAAGAGGATCCTGTGTCTCACCAGTGGGAACATTACGCTGATTACCGCACGAAGGCGACGAAGGATACGCATCCTTCGTCGACGTGCGGTGTCTGCGTACAGCCGCTGTTAATTCATGAACATTGCGCTAATCACCTGGTACAGTCACAAACTTACCTATTAGGCAGTATTCCCAGCGGCAAGCACGCGCTGTACAGCACGTATCCCTCGTCGCCATGTGGCGTCTGCGCATACAGCCACTGTTCGTTCTTAAACACTGCGTTCACGACTGTACCCAGCGGTAATGGCAGCTCTTGCTGGATGTCCTTCTGCGTTTGGTATAGAGTACTCGGGTACGCGATGACTACGGGAATGTTGCCGGGACAGTCTATTGTAGCCTGGAAGGAGAAAAGGAGGGTTCTGTAGAGGTGCAATCACAGGGTGCAATATGTAATTACAGGGGAAATTGCGTACACTTTCATTTTGACAGTTCAACAACATTCATTGCGTTATCTACGTTGTTGAGCAGATAAAATTTTGTAACATATGAAGCAATGAATTAGCAATATCCTTCAAAATTATTCAGGTTGTGATTGAAGGTGTGTTACCTACGCAATTAGTGTACTGATTATTGACCTTTATAAGGTCTGAGATGAATTTTAAATTAAAAAAAAGTTTTGACATCATAGGCATGGCTTGTTGTTATGGCAATCGCCCTATTACATGGAACTTGTAAGATAGCTGCAGGTGAAGTGTGTGTGTACCTGCTATACATATACCTACATCTCTGTTTATATCCGTTCGGAGAGTTTAGGCGTGATGTTATGTAAGGGGCCGTTCAAGTATTACGTAAGCAGATTTTGTGCAATTATTAACCCCCCCGTCCCCCTCGTCAGCAAAAGTAAGCAAAGCTCTTGCCTCCCCCCCATGCTTACGTAAACATTGGTACACTGGCTTATATCAATTAGCTGACCCCCATAAAAATTACTCGATTTTGCACCCTCCTCTCATAACATTAAAGGTTATTTAATATGTATGAGTTAATCGGACTAACACTACTCGATGAACAGAAACAATAAATAATTTTGATACGCAAATTTGAGCTTTAAGATGTTGGTGTTAGATCATTTACTATGTATGGGTATTTGTTACGCAATTTTCATTTTTAATCAGCAAGACTTAAAGGTTAGGTTAATGTTGTGATAATTTGTGTCATTGCTACTAATACCTTATTTCATCTATCTCTCTCAAGTTAATCTGGTGTCGTGGTTCATGCGTAAGGCTGAGACGTGCAAGATGCGAGTTCAAATCTAGTCTCATGTTTAATTTTGTTTTCAATATATAAATTGTTCGTTAAGTATTTCTTGCATTATTGTAAAGAACAAGCATATCAATTAAGTTGATAAACGATAAACGTTTCACCTTTTTCAATAAGTGGGTAGTTCGACGTCAATATGCGTATTCAACAAAAACTGCTATTGAAATGATTTTAGGAATATGGGGTAGAAGAATAAATTGAACAAGACATTCTATGCACAAATAGCAGTGAATACGCACGAACATTTTTATATTGCCTTACTAAGTTGCGAAAATTCACGCCTTTTTATTAATTATTATTATCGGTTTTGATAGTTTAATCGTCATGTCTCAGTTGAGTGATTATTTAAAATACAAAATATTGTATTTGCATAAGGAGAATGTTGGTATTAAAGCGATTGCTAGGAAACTTAATATAGCGGTAAGTGTATTCTTTTTTATACTTCCTTAATTCGTTAGTTGGCTTAAAAACGTCTGTATAGAATAATAGAAAATTAACTGTTTCATTATGAGATCATTTAAAGGTCTAATGTGGTTTATCTAAAGGTATTTTTGCAAACTTATTCGAAAAATTATGATTACCGGGTTATTAAAATTATGCTTATTGTGTTGTTTCAGAGAAATACAGTCAGACTGTGGCTAAGACGTTTTGAAGAGACAGGGAATATTCAAAAGGATCGTCCTGAACCAAAACCTGCAATGTTACTCCTGTGTCAGAACATCATCAAGCAATTGTTAGAAGGCATACTGAACACCCATTTTTGCCTACTCAATGCAGTATAATGTTTCTGTTCAGACGGTCAGAAAACATTTGCATGTTGCTGGACTGAAACAATACAAGCCAGCACGTAAAATTTAACTGACTGCTGCACATCGCCAAGCAAGGGTCCGCTTTGCCCAAGAATATCTCAATTTTAATTGGGAAGATTATGTTGTCATATTTACCGACGAGAAGTCTTTGTCTAAACCTTATTTATAACTAAACATAACTACATACTTACAAAACAAATTGATATATAGTATACCTAGTAGGTAAAACATCAACGTATAATGCTATTTTATTTAGTTCAACGATATTTAATGTGGTGATGTTATTGTTATGAAATAGAAATACATACCTATATATTTCTAAATATTATAACATGTTGATTCACTACATTAAACTCTGTGAAGTATGTAACAACGTTATTAGTAACTGTTATATCATTTACGTTATTCTTATAATAATTTTTTTTATAAAATAAAATCGTTTTTACCATCATTATCGTTTTTTTATTTTCGTTCACCTTTTTTTTTGTTGCTAAAGTTATAATTTATTATTTATAACTTAAAAAAAAATATTATAAAACAAAATGCGCAGCAGAAAATATGTTGGTTTCGAACTCGCAACCACGCTCTTGTCAGCTCACTGCAGCTACCACTAGACCACACGAACATGGTGATTGTCGTTGAAATTAGCAATAATATATTACAAGTTAGAACAATATTCAAGATCATACCTACCTTAACACTGCGTGTTAAATATCAAATTCGAATAACTGTTTTATTAATCGTAGACGTTGAACTGTTCTAGTTCGATAAGCTTACTGCTAACAAGCAGAAGGTTCAAATTCGTTTAATTTTTAAGGGGTCAGCTAATTGCTATAACAGACTGTACATGCATTTTTCAATTTTAGATAGATAAACCATTTATTTGGCGCACACAAAAGACAGCACAACACACAAAACACCTCTGGTTTTTTTATTGATTCATGAGCAGCAAATACAGGGATATTTTTTATCACCATCCAAAGGGGTTTGAAGATTTTTGTATGGAGGGTGGCCCTAAGGTCGGCCGCCATTTTGATTTTTTTTCAGAATCGCGGTGCACAACAAAAGTTATATATTTAGATAGAGGACACTTATACAAACAAAAATGTAATATAACATAATGTCCTAAAGCGTCAGGTTTCGGAGTTATTCACCAAAATATAAGTCGAAAACAACAAGGATATTTTGTTTTTTTTCCCCTCCAGGTAAGCATATTGAACTATTGAGGTAATAGAAACGTTATGAAACCTTTATGGAGAAGAAACAAATGAAGAATAGACTTTTTTTAAATAAATAATTAAACACGGCAATTTATAGTTCGTTTTTTAATCCCAGAGACTAATCTGACATTTAAGCAGTGCCGGATTAAGACTACTTGATGCCCTAAGCAATCCACGCCTGTGAAGACAAGTAAGAAAATCATTCAGATTTTGGGGGTCATGATCCCCATGACCCTCCCTGGGACCGCGCCTAGTTTATGGTGCCCCCCGAGACGTGATGCCCTAAGCAATTGCTTAATTTGCTTAGGGGTTAATCCGGCACTGCATTTAAGTCTTTTGTGTTTTCGTTTTTTTTTGGTATAGAAGTTTGACATTACACTTGTCAGATTAGTATCTGGGATTAAAAAACGAACTATAAATTGCGGTGTTTCCGTGTTTAATTATTTATTTAAAAAATGTCTATTCTTCTTTTGTTTCTTCTCCATAAAGGTTTTATAACGTTTCTATTACCTCAATAGTTCAATATGCTTACCTAGAGGAATAAAAAACAAAAAATTCCTTGTTGTTTTCGACTTACATTTTGGTGAATAACTCTGAAACCTGACGCTTTAGGATATTATGTTACATAACATTTTTTGTTTGTATAAGTGTCCTCTATCTAAATATATAACTTTTGTGGTGCACCGCGATTCTGAAAAAAAAATCAAAATGGCGGCTGATTTTAGGGCCAAAACCTTCTAACCCCTTTTTACAGGTTGTTCTACCCATCACCAACTCTGGACCAACTCTGAAATCACGAAAAAAAATCAGCTGTTTCATACATTTTGGTCAAGTAGGTATTGAACTTTGTATTAAACAGCTGTTTTTTTTTTTCGTGATTTCAAAGTTGGTCCCATAGTGAAAGTTGTTCATATTCATGGGTAGAACACCCTGTAAAAATTTGGATGGTGGTAACAAAATTATCCTGTACCTATATGCGTTTCGTTTTCTAGCATAGACAAGTAGGGTTGCCATATGTGTTCAAACCAAAATCGATTAAATTTTGTAGAAAATCCGAAAAAGTAAAATAAATACTGCTGACGTAATCACCATCCAGACCCCCATCCCCCATGTTATCAAAAATAAGCAAGGCAAAGACCCCCCCGCCCCCCTGTAGTGCTTACGTAATACTTAAATGGCCCCTAAACGGTTTGGTCGATGGCCTAGATGTTTTAATCTAAAAATATAAAACAAGTGGAGTCGTACGTGAATATACAACTAAGTAGCTATTCTGTAAATATTTCAAGCGTCTACCTGTTGCCTCACAAAAATCACGTCTGTTGTATGGGACCCCCCCCCCCCCCCCCCTCCTTAATATTTATTTTATTTTGTTTTTAGTATTTGTTGTTATAGCAGCAACAGAAATACATAATTTGTGAAAATTTCAACTGCCTAGCTCTCGCGGGTCTTGAGATACAGCCTGGTGACAGACAGACAGACGGACAGACAGCGAAGTTCAAATAGAGGAAGAGAATGTGCAGTCATTAGTGGACCTCCAACTATTCCAGGCAGAGCGCGGAGTTTTTTTTTTATAATTTTAACTTTCATATGCATTTAGTAAAAAGCTGTTATATTGTCATTACAAAAAAAATCAATCAATCATTATCATCCTCGCTTATTGGTGTCAAAAGTGACTATTTTCATCAAACACAAAATTATTTATAGCATAATAGAAAATATTTATTTATTTGAATGAATACTTATGTGTTATTAAAATATTGAATGCTATTATAACCGTATGTTTTATTAGTAGATATTTAAAACACAATATGGTGCTCGCTTAGTATTGTTATTTCCATACAGTTATTTATTATTTAGAAGTTTGTTTGTTAATAACATCATTACCTATAACTTAGACTAGATAAAGACTAGCTAAAGCGTGATAATAAAATGCTGGACGAACACCTAACAATTAATTAGATAATAATATGTTGACCGCTCACGCTACAGGTAATAATTTTACAAAAAGCTTTTAATCTTATGCTCAACAAAGGTCAATTACAAATTATAGTGACCTCGGGAGTCGATTTTTAAAAGTCTTTTGTGATATATTGCATTGCCGTCCCGTCGAACTGGCGCAATTAACACCGTAACGTTTAACCCCTACAAAGATATATTGTTGTTTTAAATAAACCGCGCTGATGAATGGCCTCTCCTCTCGAGATTATCTTGTAACCCCACATTACAACAAGCCTAAAAAACATTCACTTAAGACCCATTATCCTGAGCACATACCGCAGAAATAAAATTGCTTCAATAATCTGCCAGTCTCAAAATTCGCCCGAATTTATACTAAAAACATCGGAAAGGATATCAAAATTTTTAAATGACTTGCAATTTATGCGTTGCCGTTGTCCAATTTTGCGCCAATTTCGCGGCTTACGTTGTACAATCGGGTTTATGTTCCGAGGTAACGCACAAAAACCGTATGTACATCGCATCGTAATGTCATAATAACCCCAAAAAATGAATAATGATCGAGATTTACAGGTGCATTTAAATTCTTTTGTAAAAAAGATCCGTTAATATCGCAATAACGAATGCCAAAAATGATGAATGACTTTTTTACAAATTAAATTGGGTTACATGATACATTTTGTTTAAAAGGGTTCTTATCTTTACGAGCTTTTAAGTGATAGAATCGGCTTTAACTGTAAATCAATAATCAGACAGTTTCTCACCTCTGTAAGGAAGCTGTCCAAATCTCGAATGTCATATCCGTATTTTCCACTTTGGCTCCTCTTCTTTCTTCTGTGTCGATGCCTGTGTTTCTTCCTCACGTATTCCTCTGTCCCAACACTAGTGTCTGAGTATGTGTCCTGCACGTTAGCGAATTCTTCACACGCATTCCTAAACCTAAGATTATGGTAATACTCATTGCGTCCCACGACCCTATCTTTCACATCTCTAGGCTTGCACTTTCTGTAACGTTCGATTTCATTTGGCTTCTGACTATTATGATTCTTATCCACTTCGCTTTTGATTATAGTATTTTTTATTCTATCTTCAGTTTGAAACTTATCGCCCGTCAGCTTCGCGTTCTCTAAGTTTTCTTTCAACACCCATGTAAGCGATATCTTGGATTTATGACGATGGGCTAAGGGTGTGGAGTGCCACAGACCCATATCTCTAATTTCGGCGTACTCAACACTGGTATCTAGGTTGTCATCTATTGGAGACGTTATCTTGCAGTTCGCTAGCAAGTCTAAGACTTCGCATACTGGAGGTGCGTTACTCTGGAATTTACAAGTGACTAACTGTAACAGCAATTCACGGTTATTAAAATGTTCATGTTTTGTTTCAAAGAAACGTACCGTATTGTTCAATCCTTGATTTTCAATACCATCAAAATCATTCACTCGTTCACTATACGGTGGCGGTAACTCTTTAAACGTGATTTCTGGAAGTTAAATAATAAACGATTAAAAATCACAATCGGCCGTACTTAATGCCCCACCGGATACTATTATTAACGAGATTTATACCATAGTCAGCTGAGCGGATTATTGGGCATAAATAATCAAGTTGCAGTCATAACAATGAAAGTGGGCGAGTGCGCGAAACAATGCCCTCCCGGGGGGATGCGCGCTCCCGGACTACCCGGCGGCTCCCGTGCGCAGGCGCACCAGCGACTCGCGCTCGTCTCTCGGCATAAATCCCGATGCGCGCGCCGCCCACCGTCCGCGGCTTCGCGCCCAACACTGGCTCCCCGTACTGATACACTATCGACATCGCCCTCCTCTAAAAAAATCTCGGCACATTCTCACAGTTCAAAGTGGGCGCACTCATGCGAGCGCAGTGGAAGACGTCGAATTAGCCTCGGGACACGATTTGCAGCCGCCGCAAACATTCGGTCAGACGTAGAGCCATCGATCAAACATTCATTTTCATAAATCAATATACTATCTATGCTCAAAGCGCACGTCTAATGAAATCAGGTGAAATTGTAGAAATGCGGCAGTCACGAGCCACTAATTGTCAGGTGCTAAGAGTCAAACAATAAGTTCTAAAGGCAAGCGTTTTAACACTTCTCACGGTTTTCGAAGCGCACTGAATAAACACCTGTGTTTGTGTTTCGTGCTTGATTTGTATTTTTTTCTTAATAGACACGAGATTTCTGCTGTACGATTGAG
Source organism: Amphipoea lucens (assembly GCA_947508005.1). Classification (NCBI taxonomy): domain Eukaryota; kingdom Metazoa; phylum Arthropoda; class Insecta; order Lepidoptera; family Noctuidae; genus Amphipoea; species Amphipoea lucens. The sequence continues at coordinate 18,790,584 of OX382367.1, forward strand.
CGTTGTTTAACTTACCGTAACGTAACAATCGTAAATACTGCACATCATAAATTAAAGCTTTCCCGCGTGCATTTAGATATTGTAGTTAAAATTGTAATACAAACTTATTCGCCCCTATTGTGCTGATGAATGTGTACAAAGTTATATATCATCGCTGCTTTCTGAGATGAACTATGCACGCAATGCGTATTTGCATGTGTAAATCCGCGTTGAATGCAGATTACTTTTCTTCGCATTAGACGACCGACGGAGATATTTTGCGATTTATTTTCTCCTTTTTTGTTTCGTGGTCTCTACTGGCAGAATCAGTCATTATCGTATAATATTAAAGTTTCTCTTCGTCTTCAGTCGATTAGACGTTAGTGCTTCTAAAAGTTGATATCCTTCGCTAAGATTAGGATTGGAGAGTCAAATAATGAGATCAGCCCTTATCAGCGGAGTAATTGCGTAACAGACTAATAGTAACAAAGGCTTTCATTTCGACAGTTCTACAACATTCATTGCGTTATTAACGTTGTTTAGCAGACAACATTTTCGAACATATGAAGCAATGGATTAGCAATTGGCTTCGAAATGATTCTGATTCCGATTGATCGTGTGTTACCCAATTAGAAGACCGCCCATTGTGTCACCCATTATAAAGTTTCTATATTTGTCTGTAATTTATATGGTGTACATAATAAAGAGTATTCTAATCAATTCTATTAGCTGGGGTAGGGCGCAAGGGTGCTGATTACAAGTAAAGCTGAAAGGAGTGATGGTGTTTTTAAAAGTTCCTGCTAATTCGTTCATGCTCCTACATTATTTCAGTCATTCCGATTATCCACCCCAAAAAAACATCCTTAAAGTGGATTTACGGAAACGTGTGTTATAGACTCCACTCTATATGCCAGGGTGGATAGTGGAAATTATGATATTACCTAATTTAGCTTTCGGCTTCCTGGGCAATGTGGAACCACTGCTGGACATAAGCCTCACCCAGTCCCAAGGTGCACACAACACTCCTCCTGCATTTAGTCTGTCCCTGCCGCCTTTTTAAGGTCGTCAGTTCATCTCGCCGGAGGGCGTCCCACGCGTACCTACGCGGGCTCCACTTGTGGACTCGTATGTTCCATCCAACGGCTATCGGTCCTACCACAGACATGGCTGGTCCACCACCACTTCAGCTTTCTAACTTTGCAGGCTATGACGATAACTCCCAATTCTTTTCCGGATAATTTAATTTTGGATTTACTCTTGGCAATATACCGTCAGGGAAATTAATTCTTACGTAAATTAGCACCTGATTATACGGACAATTAAAAAAAAAAGTCAAAACGTTTTTTTTTTTTTAAATAAATAAATTTAAGCTGGAATATCCCAAACCTTCAGGTCCATAAGGTCAGGGATATTCCAGCTTAAATTGAGTCATGTCTGTTGGACTGTAGGTATACGTGTAGGTACTTGTAGGATGAAAAAATGGAAGAGCAATCTGTAATTTCGTTTAGCCACACAGGCTTTTGGCGAATATTCGGATATACGCACGTTATATACTTACTTATGTCCAAGAATTCGTGTTTCCGTGTTTCCACCATGCGCGGTCCGAGGGGGGGGGGTCGTGGGGGTCATGACCCCCCCCAAAATCATTCAAGCTGTCAAGAATCTGAATGATTTACTTGCCTTACTAACTTAAAACTGTACATGAGCCACGAAAACCCCGATTGGCATATTCAAAAACATTAAGAACATCGGCAGACATGGGGAGTATGGGGACTGCCGACTGAAGTAAAAATGAAATGACAGTGGGTTTTTTAACGCGCCTAAAAAATATTTTTCTTTAAAAAGCCTGTTACAAAAATATAGAATCCAGGATTCAAGAGCGAGCGAAGCAAACTCGGGATATTGGGCACCCCGCTCGTTCGTAAGGTTGAAAGGCCACATTCCAAAACCTAAACTGCTGTAAAACGAGTTTAAGCTTTTCGTTATAATTCTATAAAGTAAGTTCTCTTTTTGTGTGATGGTTAAAAGAAAACAGGAAAACACCCCATCTATTCAAAGTGGGGTGCTAAAATTTTCAGGCTCGCTACGCTCGGTCTTGCAATTTACATTGGTTCTTGAGTTTTTCTTCAAAAGTTGACAAAGCAAGTAATTCCTAGTCCATTTGGAATGATCGAAAGAAAATCAAACCTATCAAAAATGCAAAATGCGTGCTATCAAATGTGCAAAATTTTCAAGCTCGCTTCGCTCGCTCTTGCATTTTAGATTCTGATGGCTGCTTGAGCTTGCCTGCATAAGTCGACAATGTAACTCCTATTTCTACTTGAAAATATAAAACAAAACCTAATCAAATAGAAAAGGGTTGTTAAAATTTTCGAGCTCGCTTCGCTCGCTCTCCCCACCCTACCCAATCTACCGTTCTAATACATACGACCAGTTTGGCAGCATTTAAATAACACTCCCTATGTAAAAGCTGCGTCCCTGAATAGCATAAGTAATGTGGAGCTGGATGTGTACATGAACCTTAACATAATATCATCACGCCTTTAATCCCCAAAGGGTTGGGCAGGGGTGTACCTTCATATAGTACTTACACCAACATTTCGCCAGATGTCATAGAGGGCGAGCCTACTGCCGCCAACCGGGCACAAATCCAGACTTCAGGCTGCTTCTGAGAAATTTCTGATAGAAATACCCTTTAACACTTTACCCGACCTAGGAATCGAACCCAGCTAGGATTTCATGCTCAGTAGTAACGCTTGCGACCATTAGACCAACGAGGAGATAAAAAAATAATAAAAAAAAGATTAAAAAAAAAATATATTTCTCGGCACCCATGATGACCCCCCCCAAAATCTTGGGCTTCGACCGCGCCTGGTTTCCACCGCGTGGATGGAAAGTTCATAATAGTTATGCTGGGGTGGATGCCGAAGAACTATATTATTTGACAGATTTGTATTTCGCATTACCTGCATTGTAATGCATTAATGCATTTAATTTTAAATTCGCTCTGTGCGTGTCTGTGTTCAGTTTGTTACTCATCTTCTATGATAATTTTAGATTCTGTCCTGACCTGTCACGGGTCATTCACACGTCCCAAAAAATATCTACAGCCTACGCCGCGTCGTTGGCGATTTAGGTTTACCCCAGATGGTGACAATTTTATTACTTTCTTTATTTACGAACACGATAAAATAAATGCGACAGCTATAACATTTACGCGTTTTACATTCCACGAAATTGGAAAGTGAGACAGTTGTTGAGGCTGTGTCGCGTACGTTACTCCGACGTCAATTTCACGGTTTTATTGCGTCCAGAATTACTTTACAGCTCTCACATAATAATTGTTATTACATACTTGAAATACGCACGTAATTATACAATTCGTTACAAAATATAGCCTCACTGGTCAAAACAGACCTTACGGTTCCGCGAGAAAACATATTTATGTCTGTTGTTATTGTCGTATAATAGACGAAATTAATTAGTTTCATTAGCCGCCTTCGCTCTCACATAATAATTGTTATTACATAGGTACTTGAAATACGCACGTAATTATACAATTCGTTACAAAATATAGCCTCACTGGTCACAACAGAACGTACGGTTCCGCGAGAAAACGTATTTATGTCTGTTGTTATTATCGTATAATAGACGAAATTAATTAGTTTCATTAAACGCCTTCGCAGGCCACCCACGTCGGGACTTTTATTAGTAAATAACTAAAATTTTATGTTAGTTTCACAGATACATTGTTATATACTACTCAAAACAAAATAAGAGCCACTTGTGAATTTTAACATTAGAGTCTGATTAAATTATTTTAAAGCGGTCTTAAACGATATATCTTTTGTCTGGTATATCCTGAAGTGTTAACAAACATAATGTGAGGATATCACTTGCTTATTTTTTAAAGTGGGCTACTTTGATACTTTTTTTTGTAACCACTTGAATTTACCCTATTCTAAGACGAATACTTAAGTCATTTAAATTGTGGATTCTTTTAGGAACAGTCTTACATTTGCTAAGTTACAACGTGGATAAACATTTTGGAAGCGCTATGCCGAGGATCCGAAGACATATGGACCTGCAAACCGCAACTATAGCCATCACAATGATCCAAGAGGGACATTCGCAGCGTTCTGTAGCTTTACAGCTTGACTTTTCAAGGTGAGCGATCCAGAATGCTTGGAATCGATTTGAAGAGACTGGGAGTGTAACCAGAAGATGGTTATCTGGCAGGAATCGAGCAACCACCTCGCAGCAAGACCGCTACATACGTTTGACTGCGCGAAGAGAGCGCGTCGTCACCGCCCGCGCCTTACAAAATCGCTTACGCCAGGCGACCGGTACCCGCGTGAGTGACCAAATGATTAGAAATCGGTTACATGAAGACCAGCAGTTTTCTAGGAGACGCGTACTGCGGGTTCCATTGACTAGTGTACACTGCAAACCGATTATCATTCGCAAGGCTGCACCTTGTCTGGGACATAAGTGAATGGAGCTCAGTATTGTTCACTGATGAGTGTAAAGTGAATTTTTTTAGTGATGATCGTCGTATTAGAGTATGGAGACGAGAAGGTGAGCGATTTTCGGATGTTTGTATCCATGAAAGTGACAGATTTGGGGGTCCCAATGTCATCATATGGGGAGGAATCTCTCTATCAGGTCGAACCGAACTCGCAATACTCAGCGGAGGCACGGTAACGGCTGTGCGATAAATTGAGGTGATAATAAGACCTCACGTGATGCCATTTGCACAAAGAATTGGTGCAAGATTCACATTAATGCACGACAATGCCCGCGCTCATACAGCTAGAGCCACTAGAGAAGCCCTAGACGATGCTGGTATACGTGTCTTGCCGTGGCCTACCAACAGTCCGGACCCCCATCGAACACATGTGGGATTTGTTAAAAAGAAGTGTCCGGGACACAAATCAACCCTTACATAATGAACGACAGCTCATTAACGTGCTAAAGTCAAGCTGGGAACAAATTTCAGAAGAGACAGTGCGACATCTGGTGGAGAGTGTGCCATCCAGGCTTCAAGAACGTGTTCGAAAAAGAGGAGGACACACACGATACTAAAGAAGTGCAAAAAAGATAAAAAGCTTCCGACATTTTTGTTTTAACCTCTTTTTTCATTAAATGTATTTTTTTGCTGAAAAACTAATCAAATGTTCTTTTATCTATCAATAAATTTAATTTGAAGGTTTTTGCATTAAAAATTAGCTAGCTAATTCAATTTAATTATTTATCTACCCTCAAACCCAATACAATTATTAGAATACACAAAATACATGGTGGCTCTTATTTTGTTTTGAGTAATATATAAGGTCCCATTAAAATAGATGGACAAACTATTAGAAACCAAAATAAGGACGATGGTAAAAAAATATATTAAAAAAAAACGCATTAGATACTTATTTACAAAAAAAATAATCAGCAAACGAAAATACACTAACGTACCGGCAATTTATTATTTTAGGTCAAAATAAAATCACTTTAATCAGTGTTTTTTTTTTGGTTGAATATCTTTGGTTAGACGTACTGAGCGCTGTGTTAAAATTTGTCCATCTATGTATTTTAATGGGACCCTGTATATAAATAGAATCATTAGCTTATTTTTATTATGGCTTGTAAGTAAATAAAATCACTCTTAATCTTAGAATTAGAACTTTCGATCTCTCGATAGAGTGGACATTGTGGGGCTTTTTGCGAGTCTCCCAGGTTCTGCTAGGATCTTGTTTCATGTCATGGCCGTAGGACGGCATTACATCAAGAATTATAATTTACTGAAAATCTTTGTTTTTTTAATAATTGTGTTTATATCATTTGAAATGTTACTGTATGTTATGATATGAGGAGTTTAGAGTGATTAAGAAGTCCTAACAGACTAAGTTCATTCGCATAATTTAGAAAAGTTAACCGGTCAAGCGGCGCGGTTCGCCGATCGGCGACGAAACAATAGAAAATCAATTGTGTCTAGGGCATCAGAACCGGTTTATCCCGGTTCCAAAAGAACCGGGATTTCCCGGTTCTGAAAGACCCTGATAGAACCGGTTCTGTAAAACGAGGAACCGGTTCTTTCGGTTCTTACGGTTCTCTCTTAAAATTTTAGAAATAATATTATCTCTATAATCTCTTACAGCTGATATTTCTCTCTTTGCAATAAAAAAATTGCTTGAAATGAACACTCATCTGAGCAATAAAATGGCGGCTGCATTGCGTAAACAATATGCAAAACGACGACTAGTCGAAGCATCAATATTGCAATATTTGATCAACCCGGAGAAGTATTTTGATAACATTGAAAATGAAGATAAAACTGTTTTTTTACGGCCTACGAGTGATGAGATGCTGCGGGAAATCGTAAACCTCATTCAACGCACAAAACAAAGTGTACCTCTTGATTGTACGCCTGATTTCAGGAGACATGATGATGATGACTTACAAGTATCTTCTTTAACTAATGAAGAAGAACTTAATAAGGAAATAAGTCAAGCTACTGCTTCTGCTCCTGAATCGACATCAAATGACATCAACACTACTATAAGAGTAGAAATGGTGGTCAGAGACAGCGAGGACGATACCTATCGCTCGCCTATCCCCATTTACTATCAATTTCACCCACTAGTGTGGAGCCGGAACGTATATTTTCTTCCGCCGGGATAGTCTGCAATAGACTCCGTTCGTCTTTAAGCGACTAAACTTTAGACGCACTTATTTTTTTACGTTCCTTTTATTTAGGAAAGAAGAAAGCCAATACGTAATGCTGTGGTAATGCTCAATTTAATCATTAATTTTCGTTATTTGGTTTTTGTTATATTTTTTTGTAATTTTTATCATTTATTTACAACTGTTATGTGCTTGTTGATTTGTTTTGAGTGGATTTGTAAAAGTTTCTATATCTAGCTTGTAAGATAGTTAATTTTTTTAAGTTTAATTTTTATTATTTCCCTTTTTGATCTCTGTAGTGTAGTGAATTATAAAGAACTGATTGTAACTGATTGTGAAAATACTGAATTTTAAAGAACTGATTGTTGCCAAAAATAGTTAAAAACGATGTTGTAATTTGAGTATAATTCAAAAAATATATAAATATGCGTACCAATAAAGTGTGTTTTATTTAGACACTTTTCAAATAGAATTTATGAAAAAAACCCGAAAGAACCGAAAGAACCGGGTACCCGGTTCCGTCTAGAATTTAGAACCGAAAGAACCGGTTCCTAAAATAGGACCGGTTCTCGATGCCCTAATTGTGTCTCATTAGCGGAGCTTGACAGATTAAAAGAGGATTCTTAACACAAACGTAGCTTGTTAATTAAGTAACGACACCCCACCCTTACAATAAAATACAATCCATTGGCAAGTATTCCAAAAATATTTCATCAATTTTTTTCCGTATTCTTTTCATGGTTTAAGAAGCGTGAAAACTGAAGACAATGCGTTTAAGCCCAAATCACGAGCATATCGCTATGTGGGGAATGTGTCCCCACAATGAGGAGGAATGCCGCGCAGATCACGACAACTGCCGAAAACGTGCGCACACGCATCCCGGCGGGCATCCCGTCGTGCAAGCAAGCAATGCACCTCATAAAACAAATTAATGATCATTTAATACTAGGTAGTTCATTTTTTTTTAACGATGGGTGGACTGTGTGTAAGGGTAGAAAGGGGATGACAACCAAGATGACGACTAATAGAAAAGTATGGATGAAAAATACATGTTGCATCGACCCCAAACAAATTGGGATGATGGATGATGAGTTAAAATTTTTATGATGCCTGTTTGCTATATTAAAGTTCCCATTAAAATAGCGATGAGTTTCGTTCACGTTCTTAATAATATTGCAAAATACTTATAGGTTTACGCTTGTTATAATGACCGATAAATAATAAATTACGTAACCGTTCCACTTGAGTAAATTAAATGGTTTGAGTTCAAGTTGGGCTAGATTCTAGGCGGTCCTGCAATTATCAAGATGATGCACTGCCTTATAATTCTCGCGTTATGAGAAATTACGGGATATACCGCTTTACACTAAACAGTTGTGTTTGTTATTGTTGTTGTCTTCTCAGTCTCAATCTGCCAAAAAAGAAATAATCCATACTGATCCATACTATACAGGCTGAAATTGAACACATGCGACAAATCGAAATGGGAGATTGTACTCGTCATTATGAACAACTTTTACTATGAGACCAAACCTGAAATCGCGAAAAAAAAATCAGCTGTTCCCTACATTTTGGCGAGTTATACGAACATAAATGTAGGGAACAGCTGATTTTTTTTCGCGATTTCAGGTTTGGTCCCATAGTAAAAGTTGTTCATAATGACGAGTATAATCTCCCATTTCGATTTGTCGCATGTTTTCAATTTCACCCTGTATAATAATCACAATAATAAAGGCGAAAGTTTGTGAGTGTGTGTGTGTGTTTATATGTTTGTTAGGTACTTCTTCACGCTCAAACGGCTGGACCAATTTTGATAAAATTTTGTATGGAGGTAGCTGACACCCTGGATTAACATATAGGCTACTTTTTATCCCGATATTCCAACGGGATCGACATTTACGCGGGTGAAACCGCGGGGCGCAGCTAGTATTATAAATGCGAAAGTGTGTCTGTCTGTCTGTTACCTCTTCACGCTAAAACCGCTGAACGGATTTAGATGAAATTTGGTATAGAGATAGTTTGAATCCCGGGAAAGGACATAGATAGTTTTTATCCTGATGTTCCCACGGGATCGAAACTTACGCGGGTGAAACTGCGGGGCGCTGCTAGTAGAATATAATACTCTTTATTATGTATGCCATATAAATTACAGACATAAATATAGGAAAAAAAATACCTCTAATTTCTCTACATTTTTGACAACCTCTTGACATTTAGTCGCCGAGATGAGACTGCAACTAGATTTTGAGGTATTTTACATTTTTTGCCCAGTCGCACTTCGGATCGCGATTTTATATTTTTGACACACAGATTCGTTTTTTTTTATGGACTTCCAATATAAACTAAATCAACTTTAATGTCTCGAACGGCTTTGAATTTATTTTGTCGTTATTGACACAATAATTTATTACAAAACATTAATGTTACTGTGACATTATAGCCTTTTTGTCGTAACTATGTTAAGCCAATATTAATAATTTTAACATTTATGGCTTTTTAGTGTTCTGTACGGCGGTGCCAACGGGACCCAATTACTAAGGCTCGGCTGTCCGTCTGTCACAGGTGTGTATATTTTGTACCGTAATCGGTAAATAGGCAGACACTTGAAATTTTCACTTAGTACTAGGTACCTACTAATAATTTACTATGGCCGCTATAACAACAAATAATAAACAAAATTAAGTTAAAAAATAAAAGGTGTCCTTTATTCAGCGTTTTTTTGTACGGTAAGCAAGTACCTAGTACGGAACCCTTCCTGCGCGAGTCCGTGTCGCACTTGGCCACGTTATAGGTATCGTTCGCTCATTTAGGTATCTGAGTTACCTACTTATTCCAAAAGAAATTATAGATGTTCGATAATAACATTTAAAATTCACCATATAAACTACAATATGAACTAGCCATTAGTTGAAACGTATTATTATGTCGATCATTATCGGTAAGTCATTATGTTCGTCCACGAAATATTTTTAGGAACGCCTACGTTCCTCGTAGATGTAAACTTAAAAATATTTTAACTTTATCTCGCTAAAATCTACCATAAGTTTATATTAAAAGGTGCCAAGTGCCAAGTTTTGATAATTTATTCTGTTTTTCGAACTTAAAGGTGCCCGCAGACGGACGCGACGCAACGCGACCGATGGTACGACGCGATTCTGCGGGGTAATTGCGTTACACACTATCAGTAGCAATAGATTTCATTTTGACAGTTCAACAACATTCATTGCGTTATTTACGTTGCTGAGCAGATATTTTTTTCGAACATTTGAAGCAATGGATTAGCAATATCCTTCGAAATAATTCAGATTGAGATTGATAGTGTGTTACGCAATAAGGGTGCTGGTAGAACAATTTCCATGAACTTTTCATAGAGATTGTTTTACTAGAGTCGCGTCGCGCCTGTCTGCGGGATCCTTAAAGCGTGCTTGGATGATTCTGTGATGTCTCCGGAAACAAGTTTGGAGGTAATTTGTTACAGTTAATTTATAAAGAATTCTAATTGGTTATTTGGATAAGTAACTGGTTGACACTTGAGTATAATGGTTTGTGGTTTCGTGGTTTTAACTTGAGTTATTGGTGACTGAAGGTCTCGATCTTTTCGAGGCTTTGTATATAATTATTACTAGTATCTGCCTGCGACTTCGTCCGCGTGAAATTTCTTTTTCCCCGGCCCACCCCGTCGCCGTCGCATCGCATCGCCTGCGCGCGCTAGCACTTCGTTTTCGCGTAGCGTACTTTCTGCCTTTTATCAGTTTGTCCGGCTCCTAAGGGCTATAGCGTGATGTTAAATAGCCTTCCTCAAGAATTGGGCTATCAAATGCATTTATTTTTTCAAATCCTAGGTAGTCACAGAGATTACCTACCTACTTACAAACAAACAAAATGTTACCTCGCTAAAATATTAGTATAGGTGGCTTGTTCCCACAAACTCCAAATCTTATTGTTCTCCAAAAATTTTCTTTCCATGCATTGATTCCCAAGGGCTCCGTAATTTTATTAGTTAAAATAATAAAATATTAAAACTGTTCCCAGCGGCTCCAAAACAAATCGCGTAAGGTCAACAAAACACTAAAAAATCCTAAAATTAATGTTATAATTTCGTGGTAAATAGTTTCAGTACAAATGTAGTCACAAATCAATATTATGCTAAGTATGTACTTATATACCTATTGTAAAATTGATAACTAAGAGATAATTGATAAAATAAATAAAATAAGATAATTAATAAAATAAATATAAATGATAACTAATAATAATCTAACCTAGATAACTAAGAGGATCCCTTGTAACGATTCTATCAAATTCCTGACCACACTAGTTAAACACGATCAATGTCGTTTCAAAAAAGTAATACTGAACTGAAGCAGTACTATATGTTCATTCAAATCAAACTGGCATTCATCGATTTAAAACTCCTTGAAAGCCTTTAATAATTTCTCCTATAGAATCGCACACATTATGTGCGTCCGTGACTCAAATTCGTGAACGCGTCAGAGAAGCATCATTGGTGGAACTGGTAGGAGGAGCAGGGAATTAAGGGTAAGTGTAGGCAACCGATAATTGCAGCGTGGGAACGCTCCCCGCCGCGCCCGCCGCCTGCGCCTGCGCCTGCGCCGATAGCACAAAAGTATTGCCAACTTAAAATTCAAACACTTCATAAATATCTGTAAATGGTTGGTAAATGGAAAATTGAAATAAATACTTTATTTATTTCAATTGAACCGTTTACAGACACTTACGAATTTTCAAGGAGTCGGTCAGTTAGTTAACCGTTTCAAAGCGCAGTTAGGTTCCTATGGAGTATGGAGAAGAACAGGCAAGAAACTCCATCGAAACTTTCAATACTGTTAGCAGTGAAAGTAAAATAATACATTTATTATTAGTTCTTAGATATCGTTGTGTAATAAACTTTAATATTTATCTGTTTTGTTAATTAGACGGAAGAAGACGTAACAGTTTCTGCGTCTCGCAATTTGTTGGCACCGATTCGTATTATTTATTCATCGATCCGTGATTTTGCGATTTTATGTAACTGATTGAGAGAGTTAATCTGCTAGTTTTAGTTTTCCATTGCGATAATCAAGAATTCAAGAGTCATCCATCACTGCAGTCATCACAGTTCATTCCGAAGGTCATGTAAAAAAAAAACTTCGTTTAAAAAGGTTATGCCATTGACATAGTTTTGTTTAGGTAGGTACTTAGACTTACTTACCTACTTAATTTTAAATTCGAGATAAAAATATTTTTTTTAACTCAGAAATCTTAAACGAACATAGGATTAAATATTGTACAGGTAATTAGTGTAAGGTGACTTTGCGAACTCTACTTCCCCTATGCACCTCCTACATCGCATTGCACGCCACAATCGGCGAAAAGGCAAAATTGCAGCGCGGGCGCATTCTGCGTCCCGAGCGCGCCAAACCATGTCACAAGCAACTACAGAAGATCCATGGCCGAACTTTACTTGAAAAGTTTACTTATCCGAAGTAGTCCAAACGTTACATTTTATTTCAAAGGACAACTCTAAAACTAACGGAGCGATCCATAATTTTTCCCATAATTCGTATCCAAGTTTCTAGCTCGGCAATATTGAAAGGAATACGCATACTGCAGAGCCATTTATGGTGGCTTTCCGCTGCCCTGCGCATACGACGCACACCTGCACGAATCATGCATTGTGTGCATCACAGTGCACCTCGTAATGACTGCATGTATTCCTAGATATTCCCCCATAAACGCAGACGCAAAAATGTAGATGCGGTCACGTGAATGCTGCGGACATCGATTCACTTTTAAAAGGCTCTTAAATCCAGTTATACAGGACTTTTATTTGAACTGTTATCTATCTATACCTACTTAATAATAAAACTGAAGAGTTTGATTGTTTGAACGCGCTAATCTCCGGAACTTCCAGTCTGATTTGAAAAAATCTTTTTGCATTTGATAGCCCAATTCTTGAGGAAGGCACATTAGGCTGTTTAACATTACGGTAGCACCTTGAGGAGCCGAGCAAATCGAAAAAAGTCAGAATCAAAGTGAAAACGAAGTAATATCGTGGGTATGCGATGCGATACGCCCGCTCGTTCCACTAAAATCCCCTAGACCAGTCCCCTAGGGGACTACACAGCACTCATAGTTCCACTACGATCCCCTATGCTGGGGATTCTCTAAGTACTAATAAATGCTATTCCTTTATAATCCCTTCTAAATAAAAAAGCCACTTACAACATAACAATATGTGATACATATAATTAAAAATCAACAGAGGGGATAACAATAACTTGCGGAAAACTGGCATTCCCATCTTAATAGCCGGGTTCGGTCGGGGGAAAAATAAATTTCACGCGGACGAAGTCGCGGGCAGAACTGCAGAAGTAAAAAGTTAAGCACATATAAAATCCATACTAATAATATAAATTCGAAAGTAACTCTGTCTGTCTGTATGTTACCTTTTCACGCCTAAATCACTGAACCAAATTAGATGTTTGGTATAGAGATAGTTTGAGCCCCAGGAAAGGACATAGAAGGGTTTTTATCCCGATATTCCCACGGGATCGAAACTTATGCGGGTGATACCGCGGGACGCAGCTAGTTATCCATAAGTTATAACAGCATCACACTCACTCAATCCGGTGGACCAACACTAATCTCTTATTTATCTAGTCGCGTGCAAACTGGTTTTTGCTAAAGAAAGTGGCACTTTTTGTTTGCCAATATTGGGATTCGACGTCAAAATAATATTGAATTTACTGACAACAGAAAGTGAAATCCGAAGAGGTTAGTGGAACGCTTTCCTAATGTCACAAAACATAGTATGACTGTAGCGAATAGGTAATCACAACTTCACAAGTACGGGCTGCGCGATTCGTCCCGCCCACCCGGTGCGACCATCTGACGATGGGTGTTGACATCTTTACAAAATGGACACGCAATTATGGTTAAATCCTTTATTACGTGCATTACCATCTCGGGCCAAAGTAAGTGCATTACAATTGATGGTGATTTGCGTGTTACGCAAAATGCCGAGGACATTCTTGTCTGTCTTTGCGGATATAGCGACAAAGACGTTAGAAGTACCTAGGTAGCTAAGTAAGTACTTACGTAGGATTTGGTAGCGAAGGGCTTTCGTTATTTTACAGCCGAAATATGTTTTTAGTTGTAACTATGTCTATGGATGGTCAGTCATTCATTCATTGAAGTTTAAATTGCAACCTCTTAAATTAGTTCCGAATTATAGAATCGCTATTCACTAATTTAGCTTTTAAATTTTTGTCTCGGAAAGCTCAAGATAACTCCAGAAATCAAAATATGACAGTTGCTTTTGTAAGTACAGACGCCAGCACATCAAGCTACCCGAAGCTGTCAAGTTTTCCCAATCAACTTTGAACTTTATGGTTTAGCAATAGCAATAAAGTTGAAAATCTCTTAAAGGAATTTGACAGATTGTAAGTAGTACCTAGCTTGATGTGCTGGCGTCTGTACATTTTAAATTCCCTCTACACTTGTCCCATTTGGCGGCCATTAGTTTCCTACTCCTATTTAGAAGGATCTATCCATAAACGCACCAACATAGTAAGTTATCAATCAAAATGTATCTGTACATCGAAAGTGAGCCAACAATAGATGTATACTCTACCTTTTTGATAAAATAAAGTATGTTGGGGTAAGTTCGACGCTGGGGTAAGACCGTACGAATTAAATTTCCAGATAATTTGGGAATATTTGGCCAAGTGTACCGCCTTCATACTTATACGGTAATTTGGGAATATTTGGCCAAGTTTACTGACCTTATAAGTCTTATCCATACTTATAACTTTAAGGTAGTTGCTGAAAACTTGGTCAAATATTGCCAAATTATCTGGAAATTTGATTCGTACGGTCTTACCCCAGCGTCGAGCTTATCCCAACATACCTTACGCCTTCGGCCTTGATAGGAAAAATAACAATACTTACCCACTACTAATAAATAAAAGTATGCCACAATAGTTAATCTAAACACTTTTATTATGCAACCATGTCTGTGGCGTCATTACAATAGAACCGCAACTGACACAGAGCAAGCGAGACTAGATTAGAAGCACAAAGCTGTACTTATTCATTTATAGGAAGACTAGCTTCTGCCCGCGACTTCGTCCCCGTGAAATTTCTTGATCCCCGTCTTACCCCGTCGAATCGCCCTATATCGTTTTCGCTTAGCGTTCTGTCTGACTTTTTTTTGTTTTTTTCTCGGCTCCTAGCGTGAGGTTATGTAGCCTATAGCCTTCTTCAAAAATAGGGCTATCAAATGCAAAAAGAATTTTTCAAATCCGACTGGTAGTTCCTGAGATTAGCGCGTTCAAACAAACAAACTCTTCAGCTTTATTATTGGCAGGTAGGTATACAAGGTGTTACGGAAAGGGTATATCAATACAAACGGGTTGAAGAGTGTATGGTCTAGAATCTCTGTACAAAATTTCAGCTCAAAAGCATTAACTTTGAAAATGCTTAATATTTTTTTATTTCGCACATCAGGGCGCTGCACTGGCGCGCGGCGGCGTGATGTGCGTGTACTAGGCGCACAGACACACTACAGATAATGTATAATGACCCTCGTTGCGCGGTGACACGTTTGTTATGATTTCAATTTAATAAACTATCGAAATAAAAAAATATTAAGCATTTTCAAAGTTGCTGGTTTTGAGCTGAAATTTTGTACAGAGATTCTAGACCAGATACACTCTTCAACCCGTTTGTATTGATATACCCTTTCCGTAACACCCTGTAGATGTTGAAGACGTGTTGAATAAATCCAGGTAAAGATGGAGGAGACCGTCATAATAGAGGACTATGGACGGATGACTTGATTTGTCCTAAAAAGGCTCAACGTGTTCCGGAAGAAATTACTCGACTCCTTAATCCTGCAGGAAATTAGCAATTGAGCAGCACTGACAAAAAAAAAGCATTTTCTGAAACTTGGCTAATTTTCTTTGAATGTCAAGAAAATCTACCGTACCGTATTGTTTACTAGCATGTATTGAACGGGTAAGCTGACCCGACGCAGTTCCGTCACATTATGGCGTGTCCAAGGTATACGCACTGACGTGACATGGTCGAGGAAGGGCCTGTCCCTTCCAATCGAATCTAGCTCACTGGCCACATTCCTATTCTTCTTGGATTACAAAATCTCGCATAATTTATCTTAACAGGGAATGCAATTTGTTTAGACTGACGTTAAGTGGACGACGCGGCTCGGACAATGCTCTATGATTCGTTTATGATATCATTTGTTTTACAGCGCCTAAACACAGCCTCGTATTTGTCTCAAGCTCAACTTATTGCAGGGAATCGAGCGAGAGTTCTTTATAAAATCTATAACCGTAGATTACCCGATTACATCGCAGAACGTTTAATTATTACATCTATGGCCAGTTCCAAACGTATCATTAACAATTCGACGTAGCGATGGTATCATAAAAGCGCGATCATCGCTCGGCTGCTTTTCGGCATCCTCGTGGAATTCCTGCTACACTGGCATTCGGGAAACCGATTAAAATTCAGAAAAAAGAGCTTTACGTACAATAATTTAAGGTCAAGAAGGAGCGTGATCTCGACGGAGTGGATAAAAATTATTTATTTGCGTGGGGCGCGGCAATTAGGGGGGCGGAGCGCGTCTGCGCGCACGACCTCTCGACCCTCGGCCTGCGCCCGCGCAGCCGCGCCGCCTGTGGACACTCGTCCTGTCACGGTGACGCGGGCGGCCCAGCGAAACAATCTCGAAATTGCATTCGCTCTTCGCTCTGCAGCACGATCTCACCTACTTTCGTGAAATATGTTCAACATTTTTGCATTTTTTGCGTGCAAGACATTAAAATTACTCGTGCAGTTTATCCAAAAAGGTTTAAACCTCAAAGAATAGTAATTACCTACACGTTTTCAAAATAATAATACGGACACTTAACAACAATATTGCCATTAAAATCAATTGAGTAACAAAAAATAACTCATCGTTTCTACAATGTTCATGCTCTAACTAAATACCCATATGCCACGGGTCGCCGTCAGTTTTATTATTACATTCTTAAAAGGAGATGCAATTACCGATACAGCGTGTATCGATGGACGCACGCGCACGCATGCTCTCATCGGCAGAGCGCGCCGACGAAATGTAGGCGGCGCGGGTAGAAATTAACCTGACTCTAGTATCTGATAGCATACCATGTTGCTCTTTAGCTTTGTGGTGCTTTTGTTTCGGACGATGGGAGCGACGGGAACTAGCCATGAAGACGATTAATTTACACGCTACATGATGACCACTCATGTTATGTGCAACGAGACGAAAATGCGTGTACTCGCGGTATTTTTGCAGAATAAAAATGGAGTCGGACTTTTATAAGTGCACGCTTATAATGATCGGGGCTGGTAAGATCTTGAAAGTGAACGGACATTTTGTTTCATATATCTAAGTACCGTGCATAACATCATTAATTAAACAAAGAAACGGCAACAAATCTCTTAAAAGCCTGCCTCAGTGATTCACCGAAACAGACCCGCAGTCGCTCACCTACTTGACCAGCATCAATTAGCTCACATGTAACAATTATATCATAATATTAAATAACTGACATTACGCAAGTTGTTGTTCAACTTACTCTCTCTGAATTTGTTGAAGATCCTCTTCATGGTGAACAGGCTGGCCGGCTCAACCCTTGCTTTTAGTGATAGTTCGACAGATGGGTTACTGTAATAGGGGACTCTTTTAGCCAGGTGTTCCCGCGCACGCGCCCGCGACACTAATGCTGTCTGCGCCGAGCTGGCCACCGTCACGCTTGGCTGCGCCTGCGCCGGTAGCGTCGCGGGGTGGATAAACTTTACATCTGAATGTAGGGCCTCCTGATACGGTGTGATCGTTTAATTTGCGAATGACTAAGCTTTGTTTTTGATTCGGTCTTTGTGTCCTTTGTTTTTGGTCCCATACCAAATGACGCAAATGTGATTGTCAATGTGATGCTTATACCTTATATCTAGGGTTAGTACCTACATGTGTGGAATAAGGTTATATGCTGTGGTTCCTTCTTAAATGGAGAACGCAAGATTGTACCAAGGTACCTCCTATCTTAGCTGCATCATCGTCAACTAAATGTAATAAAACTGAAAATGTTCGGCCGAATTGATGATAGCAGTACATGATACTGCGGACCATGAAACTATAGGTACAACGTACATAACATGCTGTTACATGAAAACAAGATCAACAATCACTAACTTATTGTAAAACAAAATCAGCTCAAAACGTTTTTCCTCAGCTTTCCAATTATCGCTCCAGCCATAATGCCTGCTTATAAGTAACAGTTGTTGCAATTAAAGTAATGGCATATAATAACAAAACTGTGACCCAAGGCGAGTGATTAAGACCACAGACAAGTACTGTGGGGTGAGGCCCATAAGCGGAATCACGCTCGGCAAAGCACAACGCGGGTGAACGGCGTGCGATATGCTCTGCGGAACCCATATCTTACACATACGACAATATACGAGTATACCTACGTACCGGCACAACACGTCATCAGTGCAGATTTTTTCATTAACCCCCGACGCAATAACGACGGGGTGTTATAAGTTTGACGTGTCGGGGTGTGTGTGTGTGTCTGTTGCATCGTAGCTCCCGAACGGATGAACCGATTTTGATTTTGTTTTTTTTTTTGTTTGAAAGGTGAACTAGTCGCGAGTGTTCTTAGCTATGTTTGATGAAAATCGGTCCAAGATGGCCGCCGCCACAAAATGGCCGATTACATATTTTTTCACAACTCCCTCAATGAAAGAGCTTGACAAGTAGAATACTAAACACTATGATAAATTTCAAAACCAAGATGGCCGCCACCACAAAATTGGGAATTATATTTTTTTTTTCACAATTCCCTCAATATGGGTACCTATCAAATGAAAGGGCTTGAGTACCTAGTAGAATACTATACACTATTACAAATTTCAAATCCAAGATGGCCGCCACCACAAATGACGAATTCACAGAGGAATACCTACGTTATAGTATGGAATGAACGCCAACGACCACGAGTACCTAGCTTTGCTTCACTGTGGTAAAAAAATACGTAGAGCTGCGCAGATTTCGTATAGCATGTTTACTTGTAATACCTATAATATTATAAAGTTTAAAAAGCAAGAAATAAAAGTTAAATTAAAAATTTTAAAAACCCCCGACTCAAAAACCTCTAAAAAGTAAAATAATAATATACAGGAAATATTTTGATCCAAGCGTCCTCACGTCGGGGGACGGCTAATGTTTTCTGCAATAGCTACATTCATTATTGCTGGGTTTAAGCCTGATCTGTTTGGCGTTTTCATTAGCCGTCCCCCGACATGAGGACGCTTGGATCAAAATATTTCATGCAACTTATATTAAACTTAAAGGGCCAGTATATATTACTAGCTGCGCCCCGCGGTTTCACCCGCATATGTGTCGATCCCGTGGGAATATTGGGATAAAAACTATCCTATGTCCTTCCCCGGGACTCAAACTATCTCTATACCAAATTTCATCTAAATCGGTTCAGTAGTTTAGGCGTGAAGAAAAGACAGACAGACAGACAGAGTTACTTTTGCATTTATAATATTAGTTTGGATTATTTAACTTTTTAGAGGTTTTTGTTTGATTTTCTTTTCATACTGCGGAGTAATTGCGTAATACACTAATAATCGAAATGGCCAGAAATGGCTTTCATTTTGACGGTTCAACAACATTCATTGCGTTATTTACGTTGCTGAGCAGACAATTTTTTATAACAATAGGTACAATGGATTAGCAATATCCTTTAAAATTATTAAGATTGTGATTAGATACCGGTAGTTACATACTTGTGCAATGGACTAACAAGTACCGGTACCATATTCATGTACAACCATGCATAGAATAGTATATAGTATAGGTAGCACGTATGGCATGGCATGTATGGCATAGCATGCATTGCATAGCATGTATGGTAGAGTTTGCAAGGCATAGCTTGCATAGCATGGCATAGCGAGTAAGTACCTATAGCATGCATGCCTAGCATGGCATAGCATAGAATGAAAAAAATTCAAATTTTCTACTTTTTTGCAATTTGCAGGTCAGTATCAACTATCAGTTTATATTATTGAATGACTATTTCATGAAATCGCCAATTCTAACTTAAGAGTTTTTCTCAAACATGCTTGGTGAGCATTATTTTGGCAACCTTCTTCGAGATAAATCGAAATTGCTGTAGGGTAGACCGAGGCGAATCGGATCACTTTTTCTTTGGCTTATTCCACTTTTCCCCGTTGGATGATCCCCATTGATGGGGATTAGTGAACTTTTTGTTCACTATTCCCCGTTGACCCAAAATTTTTATTTAATGGGGATAATTGAACTAAAAAGTTCAATAATCCCCATTAGGTAGGTACGTTAAAAAAATAAAATATATGAATCATGTTACATTTATTAATTAAAAATATAACTTTCTTTTACCTAATAAAATCACAGATTGTACAATTATTAATTTAAAATAAAAAATATAACTTTCTTATACCTAGTAAAATCACAGATTGTACAATTATTAATTTAAAATAAAAAATATAACTTTCTTATACCTAATAAAGTCACAGATTGTTACAATCATTAATTTAAAATTGTAGCATGAAAATATTTCTTTCTTATACCTTGTAAAATCAAAGATTACACTCACTTAAGTTTTTCTAAACAGTGCCCAATCGTAATTTCATTATTAATGAGTTCCATTTGGACCTCCTGTATATAATTATCGCGATTGATGCTTTTTTTTGTTTTTTCCGCTATACCTTTATTTTCAGAAACCCCCAATGCAAGAACTTCGTAATACGATGCATCTTCAGCCAACGCTGTGAGGAGCTTCATAATGTTGGGTTTCTTTATTTTCACACGCTTTTTTATTTTATTATTCCATGCTTCGACTAAATTCGTAGTGCGATGAGTCTGTCCAAATACACACCACGTTTTAATAAAATCATCTTGTAGCCATTGTCTGAGCATGTAATTTCTAAACTCCTTGCTATTTTTATCATCATCAGGGCTTTGAGAGGCAACATAAAACCAACCCGCAATGATTTTATCTGATGGTAACAAAGCCAAAGCAGTGCTAAGTGCAACTTGTCTTCTGGTTAATTTATCTTTTGTTAGTTTGAGTTGTTTTCCTTTCTTCCATATTGCCTGGGTGAAATGGAAATAACAGCCGCTAATAGATATATTTACAAAAACATTTCGCATTGCGTTCATCGGAGCCACTTCATAGTCACATTTAAATATTTCTGGATTCCAATCAGGTAATGCAGATTTTAGCATACTAAATAAAATTTCATATGTTTGTTGATTTTTATGGCTCATGAGGGGATAAACAAGTGGCACAATGTTTATGTGTTTTTCTGTACTGCCCAAATCCCCATGAATGGTGTAGAGTTGGTAAAAGGGAGATGGACAGATCCAAAACGTTCCATCACCCAAGAACATCTTCAAATTTTTCATTTGATGTCGGGCAAATTCAGAGCAAAAAGCTATTACACGGATACCACTGTCATTGTAGTCTGCTAAAATAAATTCCTGATGAGCTGGAGGTACTTTAACTTCTTCAACATTTTTGAACTCAATTTTACTTACTTCAAATGCTGCATTTCTGTGTTTATATAATGTTGTTTTGATAGACTTCAGGGCAGGGAATTCTTTTATTTTGTCAATTCCGGTATCTTTTAGTGAGCTCACAGCCGCGTTGTAAGCAGTGGGAATAGCAGGTGCTTCTGGATCCGCAAGTGTAGTTTTTAGTTTGAATAACCTCAAGGTAACTTCATTCCGCGCAAAATCAGGTTCACAAACATTGTGTCGTTTCTCAGCTACAACTTGATTGTCCTGTAAAATTAAGTAATAATAATTAATTACTTAACATTATTTTTTAAGTAAACAATATTGCACTTACATAGAATACAAAATTAAAATAGGCTATTTAACAACCTTTAAAACTTATAACAAATTGTTGTTATCCTATCAGAATAGTTCAACAAAACATATTTCACTTTATGCTTAACTAAAATATGTAATAATAATTAAATATATACAATTCACTTCAGCTACACTCTTTTACACTAGGTGTAATAGACTTGTTTTACAAAAGAATGACGTCACACGTGCCGCCATGACAGAAACAGTGTTTAAACTTTAACGTTGATTTTTAAATTTTGATATTGATAACACACATAACCTGAGTTATTATTGTCATTATTAATCACAAAATATAATAAGTAACTTACCATGACAGTGATGGATCCGGCACATTTACTTTGTTTTCTTGTGGTACACTCCCACAAAACTCCACCATTTTTATATTTGCATTTTTTACTGTATTGATGTCCGGCCCGGAGAAGTATGGTAGCTTTACCTTTTTTAACGTACTCTAAACAAACGTCAGTTGAACTACCAGCCATTTCCTTTATTTATTCCTATATTAAACTAATAACTGCGAACTGATAAGAACTGCACGCTTGAACTACACTACACACTACTAACCCTTAACGACTACGAAACAAAAACAAAAGATGGGTCGACCAATCACATACGAGCTAACTCGCACCCCGCTCCGCCACCGCCTTGCGCGCGCGCCTCTAGAAAATGAGCATCTTTTACAGTATTGTGTATCTTATTAGATAGATAGATATAAGGTCTTATTCCCAAACATCGTTAGAACAATTTCGTTGGGGCAACAATCTGTTTTTCGTTCTAATAAAATCGTAAAGTAGGTATGTAGGTAATTTAAAATTTTGTTCTTACCTTATAAAAATAAAAGTACATGACCCATATATTTTATTTTTATATTGTTTTTATTTAACGTACCTAATTAGAAAAACTTAAGTGATTGTAATCTTTGATTTTACAAGGTATAAGAAAGAAATATTTTCATGCTACAATTTTAAATTAATGATTGTAACAATCTGTGACTTTATTAGGTATAAGAAAGTTATATTTTTTTTAATTAATAAATGTAACATGATTCATATATTTTATTTTTTTAACGTACCTACCTAATGGGGATTATTGAACTTTTTAGTTCAATTATCCCCATTAAATAAAAATTTTGGGTCAACGGGGAATAGTGAACAAAAAGTTCACTAATCCCCATCAATGGGGATCATCCAACGGGGAAAAGTGGAATAAGCCTTTTCTTTGAGGTTGAGTAAATCATACTAAAGTGTTATATCATATTACTATGAAATAAACATTTGAAAACTTAAATCATACATATATTCTCTTAATTATCTATTAAAAACTAAAAAAATAAAAATATCCGAATCGCCCCAATTTTCAGGGTGAATCGGATCGTACACAACACAACATGTAACAAAATTTTAAGTGTCTTAACCCTATAGCTTTGGAATCAGTAAAAAAATAATAATGAGATCAATTTTAATTATCGGCACATATTTTCCCCCCCGTATCAGTGAACGGTACTGCAAAAATCTCAGCAGCCTTACGTAAGGTCAACTCTTTGGTCTGGACTTTCTTTACAGCCTCTTTCATTTTTCCTTGAGATCATTCTCCGACATCAGTCTTTCTTTTGTACGTACAAACCATCTACAATGAAATAAATATGAATCAATAACCTCAAACATGTAATAAATCAGTTTAAAAGTGTGATCCATTTTTAACCGACGAAAAAAAACGGAGGAGGTTCTCAATTCGACGCGTATATTTTTTTTTTTTTTTTTTTTTTTATGTATGATCACGCATAACTTTTTACAGAGCAGTCCGATTTTGATAATTCTTTTTTTATTAGAAAGGGTATACCCTGAAGTTGGTCCCATATAAATTTGGAAAAAAAATTCCTACCCTAAGGGTTAGAAAACAGGGGATGATTGATTGTTCACTCACTGATTGTAATGTATGACCACGCTTAACTTTTTACAGAGTAGTCCGATTTTGATCATTCTTCTTTTGTTGGATAGGACATACTTCGAAGTTGGTCCCATGTAAATTTGGAAAAAAAAAACCTACCCTAAGGGTGGGAAAATAGGGGTGACTTATTGTTCATTCACAGATTTTAATGCTGAGCTGTGTATTACAATTAAAATAAAAGGCCTATCTATGTTGGTATATAAAGCCTGTTTTTTTTAAGTATTATATTATATTATTTAGTATTATATTACACAAAAAATAATAGTTAAAGTAGGAGTATATAACAGTTAATGTCTAAAGTAAGGTAGGTATTTTAAAAGTAATCAAACATTAAGCATGTAGTAATTAGTAAATTATGGCCACAAAAAATTATAAAATAAAAACTTTTTAACAAAAAATTAAACCTCCGAAAAAACTGAAAAGCAAAAAATAATAAACTTTTTTTATTTAACCTTAATAAATAAGTTCTTAAACTAATGCAAGTATACCTAAGTAATTTTGAGTCGGCGCCAAACAATCAATGAACAAAGATTACTAAATTACCTTAAATTTAAAGAAATAAGCAACGTGAAATCTATAGCGATAAACATTAACATTTCAAACAAAAAATGCGCTCTCCGCACGACCACTTGCAATGAATTAATTTGCTTGTTTGGCGCCGACTCAAAATTTCTTAGGTATACTTGCATTAGTTTAAGAACTTATTTATTAAGGTTAAATAAAAAAAGTTTATTATTTTTTGCTTTTCAGTTTTTTCGGAGGTTTAATTTTTTGTTAAAAAGTTTTTTGCCCCTGACGATATGATCCGATTAGCCCCATAATCAAAACTTTTGAAATGAATAATTTAGACGTTAACCTCTGAGATCATACTTAAAAGCGAATTGGTTCTCTAATATAGACACCTTGCTTAACAATATAAACCAATGTAGTTGAGTTTTAACAAAAATCCGTAATATGACACAAAGAAATCGTAAGTACCTAGATGAGCGCCAAAATTGCGAGTTGCGACACACACAAACGACCGAGTCGCTGATGAGCGGCGTCGCCACTGATTTGATTCGCAATCACAAGCGCGATCGAAATAGGTACTGCCTATGTCGGGAGGTACGGGGTGAGGGGAGAGACGCAAAACGCCGGTTGATCGCTGATTCGGTTTCCGAATCAGGAATTCAAGATTCGGAGACCCTGAATGCACGCACTTAATACAAAATCTTCTCTTTAGCGCACACGTTCTTATATTTTCCGTTCGGAAACCCTGACGGAAAATATAAGAACGTGTGCGCTATACAAACTGAGTTCGGGGGTGAAAATTCCAAGTTTTAGAATTTTTTTGTTGTTTGTGTAAGTACTAATACTAGCCTACATACCAAATTTCAGCTTTCTAGGACTTTAGGAAGAGTCAGTAACGAAATCGGGGTTTTTAGATACCAATAAAATCTAAAGTAGGTATAAGAGCTATGCAATGGAAACTTTATATGTTTAATAAGTCCACTATTGACATCATATCCCGAGAATTTTGTTTATCTGGTATAATCCAAACCCAAGTTATTAGGGCTCATAATAACTGATAATAACGGCGAAGCGCTTCGAGAAAAAGGTAGCAGTGCCTTTGCGCTTTGCTTGGCTCGTCTTGGCGGGTACCTACTATTATAATAATATACTCTGTGCTCCCGTGCCGCCAGATTTTTACTACGGTCGCAAATCGTATTTTAATCAACGTACAATCTAACACTGACCTGCAAATTGCAAAAAACGTAAGTAAATAGAATTTCGCAGGCTACTTAGCATGAAATAAGTCGCACGTAGACGCGCGCGTTGGGCAGCGAAACTAATAATTTACCTATTTAAAGTTAGGTACTAGTCGGGGTTCCTGTTTACCTGGACTAGACTGGCGCGAGAGAGAGAAGATTGGAAAGTGTTGGAGGAGGCCTTTGCCAAAGGGCACACAGAATTTAAAAAAAAAATGTAAAATATGTCTGATAAAGGCTATAAATAAATAAATAAATAACTAGCCGGGGTTCTAGGTATAAGCACAAAGCTAATCGGATGATTATAATTATTACAGTTGAAGCACAGGTTGAAGGTTGTGTAATGTTTGATGGGCGATCTTAGAGGGTGAATAAACTTCGACATTTGTTCGCAAGCGTTTTTATTAGGTACCACTATAGGTACTCATCACAATTAATAACTACATAGTTATACTAATTACATAATTTAAGTAGTTCGTTTACTAAACTGAAATAAAATTAAAAGATTCATCTCGCGTAGGATCTGCAGGTACAGTCAGCATCAAAAGTCGATTAACACTATAATTTTTACATGTTATTAAATTGACAACAACTTTTTTCAATAAACTGATTTTTAGCTTTTCATATAATAGACATGAGTATATATTCTAAAAAAATTTCATCTGCTGCAATTTTGAACAGATATTTTGCTCAATAACTAAGATTAAAAAAACTGAAGTGTTAATCAACTTTTGATGCTGACCGTACCTACTATCAAAACTATAATACATAGTATTCTTTCTTTTTATTATTTGCCTTGTTAATGGCCACACGTATACAAAAAATTCAATTGGCTAGGTACCCCTGTGTCTTATAAGATCAGGAGCTCTGTTGGGACACACGGCGCTGGCGGGGTACCTAGGCTTTAATAACTAGGTCCTGTTGGCATCCTTTAGGTAAGAAAAAAAAAATTGAGGCACCTATGGATGGAATTTCTGGATTATTGGCTACGGAACCCTAAAACAGCCATTAATTACTTATTCCGTTCCTTTGTTGTATGACAGGATGACACATCAAAATTTTCTGTTTTTATATAATTTTAATGTATTTATTTTGAAAAGTTCATTGAGTCTCAAAGAATGTGCGCAATTTGGATGGAGTAGTGGAACTGTGGAGCTGACACTGCCTGTGTGAGCGTGCGCGTTCCATCGCCGCCCGTTCGATGTCCACCGCGCACAGGACGGATGAAAATAGCACATGATGTAATTTCTTGCTCCGTTGGTGTAATTGCTGTATGGCGTTCCAGTAGGAGGATAAATAAATAAAGTTTGTAACATGGCCTTAACGTATGTGTTCGAACTTGCCCTTAAGCGCGCCAAACGGAAGACGACACCTCCCGCCCGCGACTTCGCGCTCCCGCGCTAACCGATAGTGGACGAGAGAACGCGAATCCGTACGCCACGCTCGCGCCCCGCTCGCGAATTAAATAGTTTTGTTTGTTTATATACAGGGTGAATTTTCCAAGTGGGCGTGGATGGCCAAATCCTAAACTATGAGGAATAGCGAAAAGTACTGAAAGGAGTCGCGGGCTCGATTTTGATGAAAACTAAAACTGCATCATTGGATTTTTGAAAATTCAATGTTTCTAGCCAGGAATCGAACCAGTTGATTTTGAAAAAAAAAACACACACTGTATTATTACACCATTCGATAGTGTCCCTAATAAGGATCAAATTCTGGGAAGTAATGACATACGGCAAACTTAAGGAAAATGTTGAATTTTAATAAACTGCTTCTTTTTTCATACCTTGTTCGAAATGATGCTCAATATTTTTACACCCGAAATACTCGTAGCGCAGTCACCTTCACAAAATTATGTTCTAAATTCAAATTTTAAATTGCAGTACAATACTTGAGACGTCGAATCCAGCTATGTATTCAGAAATAATTGTCATAATTTTGAACAATTAATCAGTTAAGGTTTAATAGGTAGGTAGCATAAGAAAATAAAAAAGTATTTTGATAAAAATGAGCTCTTTCCTTTAGTTTGCCGTATGTCATTACTTCCCAGAATTTGATCCTTATTAGCGACATTATCGAATGGTGTAGTAATACAGCGTGTGTTTTTTTTTTCTAAATCAACAGGTTCGATTCCTGGCCAGAAATATTGATTTTTCAAAAATCCAATGATGCAGTTTTAGTTTTTATCAAAATCGAGCCCGCGACTCCTTTGAGTACTTTTCGCTATTCCTCATAGTTTCGGATTTGGCCATCCACGCCCACTTGAAAAATTCACCCTGTATATGTTACCCATTTTCCTGTTTGTGCCCTGTTTTACAATTATATACTTTTACTAAATCGTGCATTCTAATAATTTTAATAGACCAATACACAACCCCTGAGATACATTCATTCATTACAAGCGGCGCCCAACGTGGGGCCAAGTTTTTAGTGAAAAACTCGTAAAATACAAACAGTGACAATA
This sequence comes from Amphipoea lucens, assembly GCA_947508005.1. Taxonomy (NCBI): domain Eukaryota; kingdom Metazoa; phylum Arthropoda; class Insecta; order Lepidoptera; family Noctuidae; genus Amphipoea; species Amphipoea lucens. The sequence goes on from OX382367.1 coordinate 18,818,374, forward strand.
AGTGCTAAATCCTATCGTGCTAACACATACAGTGAACCCTTTCCGATAGTGCTTTATGTAAATATCTCCACAAACAGTGCAAAAACAATCGACAAAACTTCGGGCGAGTCCACTCTTCCCGCTAAAAATTGCACTTCCCGCCAAAAATTTTAACAGACACGCGCGCGAGGGAGTTACCGCGCGTAGTGTTTTGGCGCGAACAAGAAAAGTACAATCAACGTTTTCATTTCGTGCAACGGATTTTAGTAACGAATACGTTGTTTGTTACATATTACCACCCATATAACCATCACCCGTGTTGTTCGAGCGTGTAACAGCAGAGGTAGTGTCCTGTTACCATGCCGCCGAAGCCAACAAGAAAACGCACCGGAAGAGATGGTGGGTCGGAATCCGACACAGACGCGGAGCAAAATAGGACGGTGGTCGCATCATCATCGTCTCCGAACATCACCATGTCTGAGGAGATGCTTCAGACTCTTGTGTGCAACATAACACGAAACCAAGCGGAAGGAAATCGCATTCTCATTGAGAGCATGCTGGCGAACAAGGATGAACCGTGCACATCATCACCACGGATACCCGATACGCGTGATACCGCGCGATGGTTGGGCAACTTCGCAAAGTGTACGGCGCGTTTTGACGGGTCATCGAAGAACGCGGAAGAGCTCGAGGCATTCATCGATGCTATCGAGGTATACCGCGACTGCACCAACATCAGCGACGAGCATGCGCTGCGGGGGCTGCCTATGCTACTAGTCGGTGAGGCCGCCGTTTGGTGGCAAGGCGTGAAGTCATCGATAGCGTCGTGGTCCGACGCGCTGCAACGTCTTCGAGGGATGTACGGAGTGCCGCGACCCGGATATCAAATCTTACGTGAGATTTTCGGTACTGAACAAAATAGTGAACGGGCCGACGTATTTATTAGCAAAGTGCGCGCTTTAATAACGAAGTTACCGTATGATGTGCCGGAAGTGATGATGCTAGATATAGTTTACGGATTGTTAGATCGTAGGATAAGAAAACGAGTGACTCGCGACGCGGTGCACGAGCTGGATCAGCTAATAGCGAAGGCCAGGTTAGTCGAGGAGTCGTTGGCGGAGGTAAGTGCTTCTACCCGTTGTAATAATAATAACCCTTCCGTCGCCGCGGAACGTTCGAACACAAACGTTAACCCTACGAATACCATAATTGATCTGCCTAAATCGAGTACTAATCAACGTGTTGTTAAGCCGTCTGACTCGCACGCACTAAACGTGAAAAATAATAACAATAGTGATGGGCAAAGGCGTGCTAGGCCAAAGTGTACTTTTTGCAAGTTTTTCGGTCATACGGTAGACGAGTGCCGCAATAAGGTCAAGAAGGACGGAAAGGTCACTGACCCTTCTGATAAATCGAGCAAAAGTACTGAGTTACGTTGTTACGGATGTGGTCAGCTGGGAGTAGTGCGTTCAAAATGCAGTAACTGCAAAGACGCGTCGACTTCAAGCAAGTCGGATTTTTTTAGCGCTCAGGTAGCCGATACTAACGAACCGCGGCCGCTGGTGGAAATTCAGGTCGTGAATCAGAAGGGGGTAGCTATTTTAGACAAGGGGGCCACACATTCCATCGCGGACCCCATGCTGTACGTATTACTTATTAGAGCCGGCGTTGTTTTTAAGAAAACGTAACGTACTATAGGGCTGGCCGACGGATCACAACAAGTAGGCCCTGTGCTTGAGTGTGATACTGACGTTATATTGGAAAACCATGTTATACCTACCACGTTTATAGTTTTGCCGGACGCGCAAACCCGGACATTGCTAGGTAGGGACTTTATTATGAAAGCAAGTATCCTGTTGGACTTACCACAGAGCAGCTGGTGTTTTAACGACGAGCCGGAACACTGGCACCCGTTCATCACCAGCTTTGAGTTACCTACTGGCGGCCAGATGGAGCTGATGAAGGTAGAAGCATCAAACCTTGTGCTGAGGGAAGATGAAGGGACCAAGTTAACGGCTGATCAGAGGATCCAACTGAACGCGTTTCTGTTGAAGAGGTCAGACCGCTTCACAAAGGGTGGGCCACCAACGGAATACGCCACGCATCGGCTGAAGATAGACCCGCATCAGGAACCCATCGCCTCACCGCCTTACCGGATGTCTCCTAGTAAGAGAGCGATGCTGGAACAAGAGTTGCAGAAGTTACTGGATACTGACGTGATCGAAGAATGCGATTCACCTTGGGCCGCCAACGTGGTCCTCGTGACGAAGAAGGATGGAGGGGTTCGGCTATGTGTAGATTACAGGAAGCTGAATGCTGTAACCGAGCCTGATCGCTACCCACTTCCACGCATCGAGGACGTTCTCCACGCAGCTAAGAACACCAGTTTTATGACGACCTGTGACCTCCGATCAGGGTACTTTCAAATTGCTGTGGAACCGGCTGACCGCGACAAGACTGCGTTTGTGAGTCCACTCGGCTGTTTTAGGTTTAAAAGGATGCCAATGGGTTTGAGGAATTCAGGAGCGACTTTCCAACGGCTAATGGATCGATTCAGGTCCGGTAAGGAACTGGCTGATGTTTGCATGCTAACGTACTTAGATGACGTCATTGTCCTGTCGGAGTCGTTTCCCAAGCACCTGGAAGACTTGAATGCTGTTTTCGACCGGCTTGAGATGTACAACTTGCGAGTGAACCGCGAAAAGAGTTGCTTTGCTCGCGAGTCGGTAAAGTTTCTGGGCCACGTGATCGTACCAGGTGGAGTTAAGGCGGACCCCGATAAGACAGCAGCTATTGCAAATATGTCCCCTCCTGAGAACGTGAAACACGTAAAGACCTTTCTGCAAACGTCAAGTTGGTTCCGGCGCTTCATTCCCAATTACGCCGTTGCCAAACCTCTGACGGATCTTCTTAAAAAGGACAGCAAATGGACCTGGACCTCGAAGCAACAAGACGCCTTCGACTGCATTAAGCAAAGGTTAATCACCGCTCCGATACTGCGCCAAGTTGATGAATCGATGCCGTTTACATTGAGGACGGATAGCAGCGGTTATTGTCTCGGAGCAGTTCTGATGCAGGGGGAGGGTCCCGAGGAAAGACCAGTAGAATACGCCAGCCGTTTGCTGAATAGTGCGGAGAGAAACTATAACACAACGGAAAGAGAAGCGTTAGCAGTTGTATGGGCTGTTACTAAGTTCCGCGCATACATCGAAGGATCAGAGATTGTGATAAAGAGCGACCACCAACCTATGCAATGGTTGATGACTGTAAAGTCACCAAGCGGACGGTTAGCTAGGTGGGCCCTTACTCTCCAGGAGTACAATCTCTGTATAGAATATACACCTGGCAGGTCAAACGTTATCGCCGACACACTTTCACGACCACCTTGCGCAGAAGAAACGGAATGGGATAGTCGATTTTCCGTCAAGAAGCCCCAAGGATGTCCGTGAGAACCAACTCAAAGACCCTGATGTGCGAAAGATCGTTGAGGACCTCGAATCAACCAACGATCCGTTTAGGGGGAGGGGTTGTCCGACCGTGGTTTCATTATGTCGGATGGCATATTGTACAGATATGGACCTGACGAGTATGAAGAAGAGACAGGATGTCTCGTTGTGCCGGAGCACGAACGTGATAAAGTCATGGCAGAATATCACGACGCACCAACGGCTGGACATTGTGGAGTAGAACGCACACTAGATCGAGTGAAGTCGAAGTATTACTGGCCTAATATGCGGCAATACATCGTTGGATACCTGAGGAAGTGTGAAGAATGTCACAGGTACAAAGCCGATAACAGGAAACCGGCCGGACTTCTGCAGACTCCCGCAACTAATCGCCGCTTTGAAGTCATCGCCGTGGACCTTTTCGGTCCATTGCCGGAGACTGCCGATAAAAACAAGTGGATCCTTATAGTAGAAGACACTTGCTCTCGATGGGTAGAGTTGTTTGCTCTTCAAGATGCTACTAGCTTAAACTGTTCCAAGATCCTGATCTCAGAGGTTTTCCTGAGATATGGAGTGCCAAGACGAATCTTGAGCGATAATGGTGTACAGTTCATAAGCGAAATAATGCAGCAGGCTTGCCATTCATTTGGCATTACTCAGTCGCTGTCGCCTGTATACCATCCGCAGGCGAACCCGGTGGAAAGGAAGAACCATGATCTAAAACCCCAACTTGCTATTCTGGTGGGGAAAGATCACAATACATGGGACGCACACTTACCCGCGATACGTTTCGCGATGAACTCTGCAGTGACCAGCAGCACCGGATTTTCGCCGGCTTACCTGACGTTTGGACGAGAGATGCGTGCACCGGCCGACGTCATCGCTGATATGCGCAACATTGTTGAGAGTGACAACGTCGTAACGAGCCTTACCCCTTACCTTCAAAGAATGTCAACCGTACTATTTGAAGCTAGGGAAGTGCATGAAAAGGTTCAAGCGAATCAGAAACGTTATGCCGACGAGGGTCGCAGCCCTGCACCTGATTACTCAATCGGTGATTTGGTCCTTTTGAAGACCCAGGGAAGTAACGACACGACCCGCGGACAAACACCGAAGTTCATACCGCGTCGGGACGGACCTTATCGTATTAAGGAACCCGCGAGCTCCACCACTTATGTGTTGGAGAAGGTAAATAGCGGTGAAACGTTAGGGAGGTACCACGTCTCTCAGTTGACCCCATTCGTAGGCGACGTACCGCCAGCCCCGGTTAACGAAAAGCGTAGGCGCGGTAGACCTAAGCGTTATCTGGACTGACACAGACGCGTGGGCGCATGTCTGGGTCAGAGGGGAGGATGTAACATGTTCGAACTTGTCCTTAAGCGCACCAAACGGAAGACACCTCCCGCCCGCGACTTCGCGCTCCCGCGCTAACCGATAGTGGACGAGAGAACGCGAATCCGTACGCCACGCTCGCGCCCCGCTCGCGAATTAAATAGTTTTGTTTGTTTATATATATGTTACCCATTTTCCTGTTTGTGCCCTGTTTTACAATTATATACTTTTACTAAATCGTGCGTTCTAATAATTTAAATAGACCAATACACAACCCCTGAGATACATTCATTCATTACAAGTTCAAATAAAGTTCAAAGTATCTCGCTCTTTAAACTTTATAAGTTTATCGAGTTGCTTTAGCAAGTCCGGCCTAGTGCAAAGAGCTTGTTTTAAAGCATCGTCCAACATTTTTCTCTGGTCGTACGGAGGTATCGGTGTGTCCTCTAAGTGGAACGTATGAAGTTTACCTAGTGTGTCCCCGACAAAGACGTTTTGCCCCGATCCGTCAAACCTTACATACGTCAATGTCACATTAGCAGGAAAATTGTATTCTGCACATGGCTCGTGAACTTTTCGACGAAGATCCCAAATTGATAGCGTGTTCCCACTCGCGGAAAGTAGAATAGTCGAATTTATTGGACAGAAAGCGATCCCGTTCACTGCACTAGGACAAGTTAATGTCATGATGACGTCGTCCATGCCGTCTATCCAGAATCGTATTGCGTGATCAGAGCCGCAAGATGCCAACAAATACTTCAAAAAAGGTGAGATGCACATGTCCATGACGGGGCCTGCGTGAGCGCGGTACACGTCTATGTGTTGGTTAAGGTAGTGTGTGGAGCACTTGTGTATGCAGCCTTCGTCAGTGCCCACCAAGTAACAGTGGTCAATAGTAGTGTGCCATAACATGCACAACACAGCTGGGTACCTTGTGATAGGAACGTCCACTTTTAAACACGTTTTGGCTATTTCCAGGCCCTTTAACTTCCCCTCGACAGTAGATATGCGCATCAAGGGTGAACTAATAAAGTCGTGCGTCTTGGTACTCTGCAACCTGCGGATCCTTCCGTCCTGACAAGTTGTTATTACGTAATCGTCTCCGTCTATAGTGCGCCAATTAATTACCCATATTGACTCGAAGCAAGGATTTGTATCACGTTTGCTTCTAGCTAATATCTTAACAGTGTACGAAGTAATATCCAATATTATCACATCACCATTACAAAACCCACATGCCAACCGGTTCGGGTTCTTGTCAGAGAAGCACACAGACGTGACAGAATCTTCGAAGCGATAAACCCTTTCCGGTTCACGAGGATTCTTGGTACACCAAATACAGACTACACCTGTACAATAATCAGCGTACCCGAATTTTCCATGAGCTATTGCGCATATATTTGGACATTTTGGATTAAAAGATATACCTGCGATTGGTTTGTTCAGGGACTCCTCACATTCGTAAGTCCACAAAGGCTTTAATGTGTAAATATATACCAAGTCTAATGCTAGTGGATCCATAGTAACGAGTCCTCGGAACTTCTTCTGGGCGGCGTCATATTCTAATGATGCGAGCACACGTTCTGTCAAAAGCACCGCATCTAAATATTGCGGCGTGACCGCTATTTCTTCAAAAGTCTTACCTCGGCTTGTGTCTTGGATTACCTTCTTCTTCTGCCGTAATAAATGGCGTGCTGCACATTGATACATGACCATTTCGTCTTCCTCCTCCACGGCCGTCGTTGCGGCCATACGTGAGTAAGTATCGTGCATGTCCCACATCGATGCGAATGACATCGCGTTCTTTTTCTGGGGCCTCGTAGCAAGTGTATGTCTCGACTGCTTTACAATTTCTTCGGTTTGAGTTTCTTGAACGACCATTTTTCGATTTCTTCCTTTTCCGACGGTGATGTACTCATAGTAAGTATTTTCTTCTTCAACTATATTGCCCTCAGCCGTTCCTTTATCGAAAGTTAAACTAGGTAACGAAAATAAAAAAACTGTTTCAGTTTCTTTAAGTGTGACGATTATTTCTGGTGGATAGGATTTAACCGGGTACATTTTTGGTAAATAGAATGCGGACGGCGCTATAGAGAAGTCGCCGTCGGCGTCGGTGGGCTCTGTGCTATCCTCGGTGTTGAGTGTGTGATCGATTTGTATGTCGTCAAGGTTGATAGTGGTGGCGTACACCTTCGTGCTGTCCGGGACTAAGACGCCCACCTTGGACTTTGATGCCGACAGTTTGATAGCTGCATCGCTTCTAGCTCGAGATTTAGCATCAAAAGCGGCGTGTGGTTTAGATTCATCCATAGTTACATACATCGGATTGGTGATGGGATCCGGAGTGACGTCAACTCCGTTGACGATTACTTGATACAGCACCCGCTTGTTCAGGGAGGCGAGCTTCACTTCTTTCTTTGGCTGAGTTTCGACGATAGTATATTCTGACGGTTCTATGTTTTCAGAAGCATTGCTATCAATATCGTACCCACTTTCGTAATCAACCATTATTTTTTACTATAAAAAGTAACGATAAAAATAAAATTAATTTCAGTCAATACGTACCAAGCAATAATATTTTTTATTTAGTATTTATCATGGTATAACAATACGAAGTATATAATTGTACCATGGTATTTATAGTTATTTTGAAATTGACGTTCTAATGTCTTTAAGTGACAATAGTTTAACACAAAGGTTTGAAAAATACTCTGTGGTTTGAATAGATCATGGTATAATAATTGTACCATGGAATAGATAACTTTAATTATTGCGATAGCCTTCATGGAAGCTATCGCCATGAAGGCTAGTACGAAACAAGCAGTGGACGAGCTCGCTCTTAAAATTAGATTTGTCTACTTATACCATTTTTTTTTTATTCAACTTGCTCACACCATTATACCAGATTATATTTCTTATTTTCATATCGCATACTCCTGGCTTCTCCATTATAGTTCTGATGGAGCACTAATCTGTACAGAGCTCTGATTCACAACCATACGACAGGCTATCGTATCGAAAACCTGACATTTCGATAACCTGATTTGACTTGCCCTCAACAGCAAATAGCTGTTGAAAGAATAGCGGGCGTCTATTTGATTTAAACTGACAAAATTTTCGGGTTTTGGACTTGTGAACAGCGTTTAGAAGACTCCTACGATAGCAATGACTAATGTTCGATACGATACGGAAGCGTATCGAGTGTTTGTGAATAGCTATGCTGATCAATGATGTAGTGTGCGGTCTCATGCAGAAATTCGAATGCCTTTAAATAATAGGATAAACAGCTCGCCAATAAATTTATGAACTTTATTCTTATGTGTCCTAAAGTACAAAATATAACAACAGAATGTATCTTGACAAGGTAAATAAATTATAATACAAAATGTGATATACATAGGTACTATACATAAATCTATACATTTGGAATGACTAGGACTTGTTGGAGAGTTTTTGCAGTTGATATTCCCTTTTCAATTCTTTCAAATTCTTCTCCAATATTGCAACCTGCGAAAATGAAACAAAAAATGTTTATTAGCTGTTTCGTTCAAAGATTTATATCGTCAGATTCGCCCGACCGCGTCAAAAGACGGTCAGGTTTCGATGACATTTGAATAGTATTGTCTCGCTCACTCATACTGAAAATCGTACCATGCGGGATTTGTGAACTCACTCTTCTCAGTATGGGTGCTTTTTGGCGCGTTCTAAGTATGATGATAGAGAGAATCTCACCATTTAAATCTTTGGTTACGTCAGCGTAAATTATCAGGCAACAGAGTGCAATTATTGCACAACATAAACAAAAATTGCTTTCGGCAACATTTGAATGTTGAATCTGAAGGCTTGTTGGGTATTTTAGTATTTAGAATGCAACACCAACATTAAAAATGTAAATCACTATGTTATCTGTGGCAACACGCCCCTTCCAACTGTGACACTGGTCCAATACACACGTGAATCTACTTGTCCGCCGTTTTATTTAATCTGCCTTGGCACCAACGCTACCAGCACCTCATCAGCACCCAACACAATTACACCGCTGCACAAGGCTATAGTGGAAGGGTAGTAGCAGGATTTTGGTACAGACTGACGTCTGTATCACATCAAGCTACCCGAAACTGTCAAATTTTCCCTATCAACTTTGAACCTTATACTTTAGCAATAAAGTTGAAAATCTATCAAAGAAATTTGACAGATTGTAGTAGCTTGATGTGCTGGCGTCTGTACATAACAGCTTTGTCTCTGGAATGGGCATGGCAATACATCTGCGATGCCTCTAGTAGTTGACTACGGCCGGCTGTGACTACTTAAGGGCGATGCGCTAACGTAGCCCGCGAAATTTATTTTTTTAATGTTTTTTGCAATTTGCAGGTCAGTATTCGGTTGTATGTTGATGAAAATATGATTCGCAACCATAATCATTGGCGTATATGTTACGGGGGACAGCTCACCCTGGAATGGTCTTAGGCCCACCCTAGGATGTTTGATACCCTCCGCTCTTCCCGGACGGAGGGTATCATGAGATTTTCCCAACGAAAAAAAACGTTAGGGGCCAGGCCCCCCCTAGAAAAAAGCCCTAGATACGCCAATGACCGTAATAAATATGTATTTACACAATTATAATAATTAAATTCATCATTACAACTCTTTGCCCTATTGCCAAATTCAATTGAAAAAAAAAAACGTAGGAACATTTGAATTTTGCAGGCTACCCTGGCGCTTTCGCCTAAACATTAGGAAGGATATCGGATTGTCTTGGCCATCCAAAAACATAAAGAATAACCTCTTCAAACTTGAGTTCCCTCCGCGCCTCCTTAATATACTCCCTGATGATATTCATCTGCTCTAGCAGCGGGTTATCATCATCATCCTGACTGCTTTCGACCCTGGTCACGCTAGATCCTGCCACCGCCTCCACTTTGCCTCTCTGTCGCTCCATCCTCTCTCTTTCCATCTGTATTTGTTTTTCCGCTCGCTCATATCGTTGTCTGCGTACTTCTTCTATTTGAGCTTCAGTTGGCAATTTCCGTAATGATAGGAGGTCTTCCTGGAATCATGAAAGTTGTGGTTGAAAGGAAGAAAGAAAATATGTTTATTTGGAACATAAGTACACACAATACAAAAAAAGAAAATAATTAAATTCAAATGTTGTTGAAATTTAAGGGAGGTTGGTAATAAGAGACCCCGGACAGCTACTAAGGGCTGAAACTGCGTTAAACGGAAGCCCGCGCTGTTCCATACAAAAGTGCCCGCGCGGGCCCCCGTTAGGGCTCCCACACATAAACACGATACGACGCAGCATCGTTTCACCGTTTGAATGACTTATTATTATTATAAGCCTGTGTTGTCTCACTGCAGGGTCCGCAGGGCAAAGGCCTCCCTTCCCTCTTTCCACTTTTCCCGGTTTGAATGATACGTCACTAAAATCATATACGTCGTAGCACGACGCGACGTCGTATCGTGTTTATGTGTGGGAGCCCTCACGGAGCACTTTTGTATGGAACCTCGCAGCCGCAGGCGTCCGCTTAACGCAGTTTAGGCCCTAAGACATTCCGGTTGAAGGAACTCAATAACACTGCCCGACCTGGGAATCGAACACGACGCTCGGAAGTCGCGCTTGCGGTCACTAGACTAACGATATACAGGGTGTAGAAAAAGCCCACCAATAAGCCGATATCTGATCTTACTAACTAAAAAATATTGCTTAATTTCAATTAACATTCAAGCGAGCGCGCGGTCATTTGTAACGCCAGCGGTCGCGAGTAACCTAAAAGATATTGATTAAAACCCTAATTATTTAATAACCTTTTTTTTGTGTTTATCACATTATCATTACGTTAGGACACAAAAAAAAATCTAAGTAATTTTCTTTGGATTAGTAAGCAATTTGACATAATTTTTCTTATACCTCTAATTTTCGCGCGCTTGCTTGCTTTCGATGCCTGTGCCACGACTAAAACAAATGCGATCTATGCACCGGGTCCGGAGGGTGCGGGGAGGGCAGGTAAACAGTTTATTTCGTGTACAGTGAAACAATACATGCGACAAGAAATAACGATATTAAGAACGAAAATGCATCGAGTGCGGTCGATTCGACGCCGCGCGCCTGCTTGGATAAGGGATGAAGGTTTGTATGGAATTTTATTATTTTTGCCGATGATAGGAAAACCCATCGGACGGGTATAAAGCTTGTAATAAAGAAATATCGATGTTTGGCAAGTCGTAAAAGCCGAGCAAAGCAGGGGAGAGACGCTGTAGTTACCTTTATATAATGAGCAGCAGCTTGTCTAATAGCAGTCTGTAGCCTCGCCTGTCGGGTGCCGGGTTCCGCAGGGAAGGTCACTATCTGCTTACTAAGCAGGTCAATGCCCTCTGCCAGTTTGCCGATGCGTCCGCGCATCTTGTTCACGTCAGTCAGGTTATACGTCGTCTCACCGTCGAATAGGCTTTGACACATCTGAGGAAGTAATTTGTTCTTGGTTAAACGACCGACACAAGGATAATATGTCTTATAATCAGCAGGTTTAAAAAATAAAATCTGCTGTCCCATATATGTATATCGATTTTGTAAGTATTGTACTTTTGTATGGAACAGCTGATTTTAAAAAAATCGTCGTCTACAATCATATAGGTACTGAATTCATAAATACCATTTTCCAATGTCTATTTTACGCGTCATAGATACCAAATAGCGTATAAATTGCTGGTGTTATTGCGGCCGTTATGTGACCGGCATAGCTGTCTTAGGAATCCCAAGAATCACTGACACTACCCAGTTTCCAATTTTGACTTTGTAACTTGTACCCACTAAATAATCACCTTCTCATACATGGCGACATCCGGCCGAGCCTTGTCCATCAAGCTCCTCATCTGCTCATACGCGGTCACCAGCACAGTCTTAGCGTTCCGACTCTCTTGCACCTGCTTCCGTAACTCTATGAGATTGTAGCAGTGCTCACACAGACGGAGGCCATTCTTCTCTGTTATCTCATGGTCTGGCTGGCTTGATGTCTGTGGTGCTGATGGGTCTACTATCGCTCCTGTAACATAAAACATAACAAATAATCAGCCTATGTTCTATCTATGTTATGGGTTTGGTTTCCGCACTTAGTCCTTCAAATGGACCATTGTGCGTGAGCCATGGCGGCCGTCGGTGGTTATTCCAACCAGCCCACCTCCCTCTAGAAGCTGACTAGGTCTCCTGGTCTGTTGAGAATATCTGTGTATGATTTGGGTGTCCCGATGGTCTCTGATCTGATCTGGGTAACGCCTGTGCACTCAAAGAGCACATGCGCAACAGTTTCATCAACCTCCATGCAAGCCCTACACAGGGGACTGTCCGTCATGCCTATAGTGTGAAAGTGTTTGTTCAGCGAGCAGTGTCCCGTGATGGTCCCCGTCACCAGGCGCATGCCTTTCCTGTCCAGTCGTAGTAAGCGCCTGATTATTGCCTTCCAATGATGGCAATAATCAGCCTATAATGCCTCTGTGTGGGAAAAAGTAGGCCATAATCAACTATGCGGGCTCAATGCAACCCAAATTGAATTTTTGGTTCTACGACATGCCAGTTTCCTAACAATGTTTTCCTTGGCTGCTCTAAGAGCAGTGAAACTTAAACTGTGAATATTATCTATCTTCTATATCTATACTATTAATAAAACTGAAGATCTTGTTTCTCTGGAATTACCCGTCGGATTTGAAAAAATATTTTTGCATTTGATAGCAAAACTTTTGAGGAAGGCTATTTAACATTACGCTAGGAAACTTAGGAGCCGAGCATAAAATAAAAAACGTCAGAAAGAACGCTAAGCGATTAGCGATAGAGCGGGTAGGCGATGCGATACGACGAATTTCACGCGCGGGCAGAAGCTAGTAAGTAAATAAACATACTTACTGGCTACATTAATATCTAGGAACAGTGAGCAGTCATGGCAGAGGATGGATCCGCACAGTCTACAATGGTGCTTCCGCCGCGTCAGGTTGAAGGTCTTCGCGCAGTTGGGGCATAGCTTCACTGAGGAACCGTCCAACCAGGGAACTACCTGGGAACCATTCACAATTTGTTAAACTAAGATGTACATTGTCTATAGTATAAATGTTAAAATGTGTTCATAATAAAGAAAGAAATATTGGAACAGTTGCATGACAAATAAAATTTCAGTCAATAACATCCATCGGTTTCTTACTAAACTTCAACTATATCCGACGATCCTGCATACTTATCTCTTTTGTTGACTGTACAAGAAATATAAGGAAAGATAGCAATACACTTTGTTATGTGTACCTATTTCAATCTCTTTCGTCGAAAGAACTACCATCCCATACATTTGGGTTGAGTAAATAATTATTGAAGTTGGGAATAGCAAAGTTGATTTTTTTTTTCACAAGTACGTTGTTGGTCCCATGGAGAAAATTTTTCAGTTTGATGGTCTATATACCTTTAAATATGACCAAACCTTTCTGATACGTAATCAGTCTTTTAGACAATGAGGAGATGAGTTCTGTTGGCAAGTGGGGTGTTACTCCCAGTGGAGTCTGCCCAATAGTTTCAGTCATTCTTTGCACTGACTGTTCTGGTCGAAAATGTCCTGCCGCTTTTTTTTTAATTGGCGGATGCAAACACAATTGGTTACTCAGAATCAATTATTAGTCAATCAGCTGTGGAACTGCTATTAACTGCTTAATCACCGCTAATGAGACAATTGATTTACTATTGTAATGGGCCGATAGAGTACCACGCTGGGATGGAGTGGTTAAATCTATTATATTTTTGAGGTTCTGGCTCCATCAATAACTTTAGATGATTTTGCAGAGTGGTTAAATCAAAAACTTTACTCAATAATCAACAACTCACTCATATATATAAGTACCTAGGTCATATTAGATAAGTAAACATAACAAACTGATTAAATGAATGAAAACAATATAGGTCTCCATTATAAGAATAATTCAATGAGTCTACACTGAGTTTTATCACTAAGTACTTCATTAATCCTATTATTTAGATGATTATGAGTTAAATAGTAATAAGGAGAATCTAACCATGTGATTAATTTAATGTCTGTGGAATACAAATCAGGCAACAGGATGTGTGCTTTTATTAGTATTTCATATTTTTGTAACCACTGTACTTCCTCACCCGGCGCATTTTGATAGTAGGTAGTTTTTTTTGGATAGAATAGACCCTTTTTAGTGTAATTTGAAAACCGCAAATTGTGAAAATCCATAGGGGCCGAGAAAAAAATTTCCGAGGATTTTTTTTTTTCTGAAAACCTGCGATTTTTATAGTAACTATTTTTTTTTAGATAGAATAGACCCTTTTTAGTGTAAATTTGAAAACCGAAAAGTTCGCCAAACCATAGTGGCCGAGAAAAAAAATTTCCAATGATTTTTGTAACCTAACCTCAAAACACTTAAAAGTTGCTTAAAAGGCGTAGTAGGAGCCCCGCTTCGCGGGGCTCTATGGTCTAAAAAAAAATAACCACGAAGGGGATGGCGGGGTCTGTTCGCTCGCTGCGCTCGCTCACTAGACCCCGCCATCCCCTTCTAACCTAACCTGTCCGAGTCGGGGTGCCCCAAGTCCCGAGCTCGCTTCGCTCGCTCTTGCATCCTAAGTTGTCATTACAAATGTGTTATTTTTGTATATCATGTTGGTTTAGTGTGTAGTGTAATCGGGAACACAAAAAAAACATAAACATGTTACATTTATGTACACATGATACATTTTCCGTAACTTTAAGATTTTTTTTCTCAAAAACTATAAGTTTTCACAATGCGGGATTTTGCGAAAGTGTTTAACATAACGAAATGTAGAACTATTAAAATTGTGAAGCTTCGAATAAACGGGTGAGGAAGTACAGTGGAGCCATATTTTTATCCCATTACAATTTTTGTAAAGTTATTTTCATATCTGACCACTTTTAGTATGTACCTAAACCAAATAAATGCTTGATAAAAATCTACAACTTGGTAGTTGTAGGTTTTCTATCACATTCGCAATAAAGTATAAACATTAAAACAAAAGAAAGGATATCCAAAGCTCGACTCACTTCCTGTTCATGTAGTTTCCTCTGACTGGGTTCAGTAGGCATGTTACACACGAGCTTATCCAGCCTTATCAGCAGCTTGTTGGTCTCAGTCGCATATCTCTCCAGCCGCGCAGACCTCACTCCCTTCAAATACTCCGTGGAACTACGCGACACACCTAAACTTTGCTCCTCATCCAAATACCGATGCTCTTGGTAACTAAACTTTAACGCACGATCAAACGTCTCTTTCAAATCAGAATCGTCATTGTTCAATATTATCTTCTTCGCTTTACCAAAGATATCCTTCAAGGATCTTAGGACGTCCTGTTCTTCAGAATGTAAACTCTCGAAGTGGCTCGTCAGTTGAGAGGGGGATTTCAAGTCCGCTTTACATATTGGACAGAGAAAACCCTCTAATATCTCCTCGTCGTTAGCCGCAGCCATGGTGAAAGAGTTTTAATTAATGCACCATTATACATGCACGGTAATCAATTATAATTTCTAGGAGAAAGAAAACTATAAAATAGTACTCTGTGAAGAAAACTAACACCCCCTCAAGTCAACCTTCGCACAAATTATGACAGCTACGTTTAGTTTAGGCTAATAGTCTGACGACTCGAGGTTTCTTTTCTAAAACTTCTGTGACTTAGGATGATTTGCTTTACGTTTAAAAAATACATGATTAAAAGTCTATAAAATACAGTTAAAATCCTGAAATTGTTAAAAGAAAACTAATAAAATAAAATGGGTGTTTAATTTTTTTGGGTGAGGAACGAAACGTCGAAATGACAATTTGATTGAAGTGTTGCCCACGTAAAATTGAAAGTACCACTTTAGTAGATTTTAATAAAAAATATATTATTGGTTCTATTTTGGAGTGTGATCCAAAATGGTAATATGGTGTTCTTCTTCTTAGCGTGTCGATGGCAATCTAAATGTACTCGGCCCAGAATTCGGCCACTTGTTTGGCGCCATCACTAGCGTCCATCAGTTCCTGTAACGTGCAGCTGACAGGACACGCAGGGCACGATATTAAGTGTCCCATCGTTTGTGGAACAGCACCACATTTACACTCCAAGGCGGAGTCGTCTATAAATTTCCACCTGAACAGGTTTTCCTTGCTTCGGCCAACCTGGGTCCGGAGTCTGTTTAAAGACTTCCAGTTTACCCAAGGTAACTCATGTCCAGGTGGGAGGTCCTCAGCGGGTGGAACGAACGGTTTGGGTAAGGAAGCACTATCTCGCCACAGCCTCAGTCTTTCTTGTGGAAGTTCGCCAGTGAGTGGGACGACACAATTTAAGAAACTATTTCGGCTTTTCAGCCTTTGTGGCACAAGGGTGTTGTCCAGTGGCGTAGCGTGTCTTGGCGGGGCCCCGTATAGAAATTTGCTTGGGGGCCCTTAGAAAGGGTAACGATTAAAAGAAATATGTATTCATCATAATTCCGTCAGTTTTTCCAAAGTTTTTACAAACAATTCAAATTAAATATACAGGGTGTTACAGAAAGGGTATATCAATACAAACGGGTTGAAGAGTGTATCTGGTCTAGAATCTCAGTACAAAATTTCAGATCAAAAGCAGTAACTTTGAAAATGCTTAATATTTTTTTAATTTCGATAGTTTATTAAATTGAAATCATAACAAACGTGCCACCGCACTACGAGGGTCATTATCCATTATCTGTAGTGTATCTGTGCGCCTAGTACACGCACATCACGCCGCCGCTCGCCAATGCAGCGCCGTGATGTCGAAATAAAAAAATATTAAGCATTTTCAAAGTTAATGCTTTTGAGCTGAAATTTTGTACAGAGATTCTAGACCAGATACACTCTTCAACCCGTTTGTATTGATATACCCTTTCCGTAACACCCTGTATACTCTCCTTGCCTTTTTTTGTCGGCAAAATGATTTATTAAATCATTTATAGCTGATTTGCTGTTTTTGACTTTTGTCATTTGTGAAATAAAAAAAAAATTGGGAAGTTTTTATAAATTTTTGCTTACGCACGTTGGGGGCCCTCGTGGCCCGGGGGCCCCGTATAATTGATACGGCAGATACGGCGGTAGCTACGCCCCTGGTGTTGTCGTGCAAAGGGTGTCGTGTGTCGGAGACCATTTTGGCCCTTTCGCTGGAGCTTGCCACCGCTCTGCGAACCACTGGTGGCGCTATTCCTGCTAGCGGATACAGCATTTGTACCGGGGTCGGTTTTAGGCAACCAGTGATGATCCGGCACGTTTCATTCAAAGCTGTATCCACTAGCTTTGCATGGGCAGAACGACTCCATACGGGGCACGCGAATTCTCCCGCAGAAAAGGACAGCGCCAGTCCAGTAGTCCGCATAACGTCAGGCGAAGCACCCCACTTCGATGAGAATCGTGTTAGTACCTAGCGATGGCCGCAGGAATCCGTTGGATGCGAGAAACACTGAACCGGCCGAAGAGGTGGTGCTTAGGGGAGGCCTATGTCCAACAGTGGACGTCTTTCGGCTGAAATGATAATGATAATATCGTGTCTGTGGAGACACCATAACATTCCCCTTTTGATCAAAGGGGTTAGCTAATGAGATAAATATCTTAGAAAACACTGCATTGTGTTCATGTATGTACATGTTTACACCGTCACCCATAAGCTTTCCAAAGCGATGAAAGAAAAAAAAAACCATTTACATTACTGATTTCATATATTCTGTAACAGTAGAAAATAACGTTTTTAAATCTTCCAAGCTACTTTTAGTATCTGGCCAATCTTGTTTTTCAGCTGCCCTGATGACCGCCTGACCAGTTAGTCTTGCAGAAGACAGTTGTTGATTAGCTTGAAGTATATCCTTCTCTTCAGACTCTTCCCTAGCTTTTTTACTTAGTTCGAGAACGGCCTGAGCCATTTCTACCACTTTTTTACACGTTTCTGGATTGTTAGCCCAGTTACCACTCTGAAAAAATAAAACACATTGAATTGATTCAAAACACCCATTTTTTTTAAATCGTTTTGTGGTTATTGCTAGATAGTATCGTTACCTGGGTAAAGCCTTTGTATGCTTTTAGTAAGCGTTGCGCTTTTAACAAATATGTTGGACTTAAGTCTGAGTACAACTGCCATATTTCGGGGTTATTTTGATGAACCGACGTTATCCTTCCGAACAACTCCAAAACTCGTTTTCGCAATCTAGAAGAAACGTACAAAATATATAATATTTTTTCGATAGGGATTTGTGATACAAAAAAATCCATGACATTAAAAATCTTACCTAGCCGCACTGTTCCCATCAGCATCTGTACTGTCCTGAATAACAGCTCGTACCAGTAGTCCTAGCACTTCTACATCTTCAAACTTCTGCTGCAGGTCGAGCATACGATGGCAACCACGAATCACGTCTTCGAAGTGCCCCGTGTCCATACTCACAATTATTACGTTCTCCCAGAGCTGCAACATATTTATTCTGTTATTTTATTATATGATGGGTCAAAAAAGGAAAGAAATAACAGAACTAAATTCATCATTTCAGCATCATTTCGAAAGACGTCCACTGCTGGACACAGGCCTTCCCTAAGCACCTCCACTTCGACCGGTTCTGTGCTTCTCGCATCCAACGGGAGGAATTAAATTAATCTATGCTATTTATTTTCTCAGTAGCTGCCTGAAGTCTGGATTTGCGCCCGCGGATTGCAATTACTAGTCAATAAGCTCGCCCCGTATTAGATAAGACTACCTGACGCTGAATGATGATAGCTGAATGTTTTATCATTTTGCGAGGCTTTTATCGAAATAGTTCACAACAAAAACTAACCTTCCAGTTGTCATAATTGAACCTGAGTGCCTCAATCAGAGCCCTGTAAGCTCTATTCTTGTCTCCCTGTTTCACGTATACTTTAGCGAGGTTGTTCCACGCTTCAAACGTGTTCGGCTGCAGATATGTATAGCGACGATATGCCTTCGCTGATACCTCCCAATTCTCCACCATAAGGGCTGCGTATCTGAAATAAATATTGATTAGCATGCTGTTAGCAGAGAAATCTATATACTAATAATAAAGCGGAAGAATTTATTTGTTTGAGCACGCTATCCTCTGGAACTGCCAGTCGGATTTGAAAAATTGTTTTTGCATTTGATAACCCAATTCTTGAGGTAGGCTATAACTTTTTTAACATCACGCTAGGACTCTTAGGAACCGAGCAAAAAGAAAAAAAAGGATGCGAAAACGAAGTAATAGCGCGGGCAAGCGATGTGATGCGACGGGGTGGGTCGGGGGAACAAGAAATTTTACGTGGACAAAGTCGCGGGCAGATGCTAGTAATCTATAAATAGATTAGCTAATAATAACAAGCCACTGGTAAACAAAGGCACACTCCTTGATTTCCTAAAGATTTACAATATTGCTCTAAAGATGTCTAAAAAAAAATAAAGTTAATTGTCAGAGAGGGATTTTTTGTAAGATTTATATCCTCATGCCCTCATGGTAGATATATCTGTATCATATCAATTTAAACTATCTTACGAATTTAAAACTCACCCTAATCTAAGCCACACTCTCTCCTGTATTGAATTAATTTCGACTGATTTCTCGAAATGTGGAATGCATTGTTCATATTCTTTGTGGTCGAACAAGAAATTGCCCCAATGCCTCTGGGCTCTACTGCTCTTGTGGTTTGAAAACTCCCATGCCTTCTCAAAGCATTTGACATCATCTGGAAATAAAAGAAGTGTTAAAAATATGATCAAAAATAGTAGAATTTATATCCCATGTTGGCAACACTACAACTATCATTGACAACTGATTTTTTAATGGAAAGGCTAAGGCAAAACTTCTTTAGGTTCTGAAAATAACCCAGGAAGTAATTCATTAAAATTGAATGTAGGTGTGGTTGTTACAACATTATACCACACTAGCTGTGCCTCGCGGTTTCACCCGCGTAAATGTCGATCCCGTGGGAATATCGGGATAAAAAGTAGCCTATATCTTAATCCAGGGTGTCAGCTACCTCCATACAAAATTTTATGAAAGTTGGTACAGCCGTTTCAGCGTGAAGAAGTAACAAACATATAAACACACACATACACACACACTCACAAACTTTCGCCTTTATAATATTAGTGTGATAGTGTGATATTACTAGCTGCGCCCCGCGGTTTCACCCGAATAAGTTTCGATCCCGTGGGAATATCGGGATAAAAAACCTATATGTTAATCCAGGGTGTCAGCTACCTCCATACAAATTTTTTATCAAAATTGGTCCAGCTGTTTGAGTGTGAAGAAGTAACAAACATATAAACACACACACATACTCACAAACTTTCGCCTTTATAATATTAGTGTGATTAGTGTGAAGTGTGATTCTATGAAATGAAATTATAAAATCACTAACCTGTTGCATCACCTAACAGGCAGTATAACTTTACTGTTGGATTCAAATCAATTTGCTGTTGTATCACTTCTGCTGCCTGAAAAATATATAAAATTTATTGAAAAACCTACACCTGGACCTTTCTATCACTGGAAATACTTCAACAAAGTATTTAAAATTTATCAGCACCAAACTGTCAATATAGTTTAGTCATTTGCTGCCACCGCGGTCACATGGTGTCCGCAAACAATAGATTTTCTACTGTGTTTTCTTTGGCAGTCAATGTGTTAAAGAAAAAAAAGACATAACATTACACTGCTACAAGGCCAAGTAGCTGGCTTGCTAAAGCTAAGAAAATATTATATTTTATTCTATACGCTGCAGTAATTAATACCACCAAAAAAAGCAATAATATTCTACCTTATGTCTCAACTGCAATGTAGTATAGCATAAAATAACGTCTTCCCATAACTGTAACTTTAGGTATTCTTCCAGGGCAGCTTTCACAAGTCCCAAGTTGAGGTATAGGTCTGCTAGCTGCTGCCTCCACATCCATGCAGGTTGTAAACCAGTTGCCCACAGGTATGATAATCTGGGGAAAAAAAAATAGTTCCAATAAAAATAATGAAAATAATTGTTTATTCGATAAATAGTATGTGAAAGGGGAAAGAACATTAAAAAAAAAACAATAAAATTGATTATCCAAACCCGCCGTATATTAATTATCAAACGATAAATACCGCCTCATAGGAACATTGATGGGACACCCTTTCATGAGCATATTGTTTGTTGTTTTGGGGTCAATAATCAAATAATTAACAACCGCATACTTTAAGTTTATTTTAAGACCTACCTGGTAGTCGAACCGGCTCCCGTCTTATCATTAACAATCGTCTCGCACTGTAGCATCGCTCGCTCCACAGTTCTTTTATGGTTGGCCTCCAGTTTGCACCTGATGAGCAGGGCAGCTACCCTGGTAGACCAGGCGCCTTTCTTCTGTGTTAGAACAGCTTCGATGTAGGGGGCGAGCTCTTCGTTCAACAACTCATCTTTCGGCTGAGCCTTCATTAAATATTGGCTGAAAAGAAAAGAACAACAAATTCGTTTAGCGTGTACCTCCGTGGTGTGTACAGTACAGTTTCTGAGTAAACTCTCAAACAAATCAAACAAAACTGTTTGATTTTCCTATCTGTGGCATAATCAGCCTATAACGTTCCCACACTGCTGGAACATAGGCCTCCTCTTTGTGAGGGGGAGTGGGCAGTGGCGGATTTACCAATAGGCTGAGTAGGCTGGAGCTTAGGGCGGCAGATTTTAGGGACGGCAAATTTGGGGCTAACATTTTTTTTAAATGTCTTACTGAAATTAAAGAGATTAATATTTATATACCTACCATGTTTTTTTTAGAAAGAATAAACAAACTGAATGCTCAAATTCAGGCTTCTGCCGTAGATTTTATCATAGTTGCCGATCTTTACAAATCGCTTTGCAAGTTTTTCGTAGCTGATGAAATGAATGAGAACATTTTAAGTATTTTGAAGAAAAGGCGAAGCAGTATACAAAAGACATGGGACATTATTGTAGAGGTCAGTAGGGGCGGCAAAATTTGAATAGCCTACTGTCGGCAAATGTGTAAACCCGCCACTGGGAGTGGGCCCTAATCCACCACGTGGACCCAGTGCGAGTTGGCGGATACTATCTTTGGCCGATGCGTAACTTTAGTTTGTTACTAACATTATAAACTTATGGTAACAATTGATCTTCCTGAATTTTGTATTGCGATGTCGCATCGCTTTTATGTTGTGTGTGTCGTGCTTAAATCATTAATTTCTGAAATAATGACTAAGTTTCTATTTGTTTTTTATTTACCATAGGGGTTGGTTATCAAATATAATACTCACACAGTCAGCAAACAAAGAATCTGCTCCAAACTTGGCAGTTCGGCTTGGCTGATGGTCTCAGTATATGCTATCTTGTTCAATCTAAGATCATCTTGCAGTTCTAAGTCTGGAGGTAACTGAGAACCGCCATGACTCTCCTCAGCCGAAGGTCTTTGTATGTTAGAGTCTAGCTCACTAGATAAAGCGAGCTGGGGTATTATTGTTTGTTGAAACTTTGTTCTTTTGCCAAGGATACCTGAAAAATTTTGATGTGGTTTATTTTTTACTTATCATTTTTACATATTTACTCATTTGTAAGAGCCAAAGTAACTTTTAACTGAAGAAAACTTCCATTTGAAAGTTACAAGTTCAAGTTTCATTTTGTTACACTGTCCTGTTGTAGTCCTAATATTTCTGTTGATCAATATTTGAAAACTACCAAATTTGGTGTTGCCATAAACAAAAACTAAAACCCTCCCACAAATCACAAAATCACATCCTATTAAATCAGAAAACATTTTCCCAATACCTTTTAACTCCAGCTTCAGTCCTGCAAGATCCCTGGCCCTGTTCAGATACTCTTCGGTCCTCTGCACCCTGCCATACAGGAGATAGGCCTGCCCTATCTCCATACACAGCAGGATCTGAAGCCTTGGCTTGTCTTGTATGACATGCAGGAGGTTCGTCAGCTTGGCTATTATGATCTCAAGTTCAGAGTATAAAGTTGCGCTGGTATCTTCTAGAACTTTCTGATGGACTGCTTTGCTTCGGAAGTACCACCATAAGTGTAGCTGGAAAATTAAAGTCGTAAGTGGAGGTTTTAGTTTATCATGTTATTGTTCTGGTTTATAAGCCGTTTACATATAAGCGCTCAACGGTTTTCACAATTATATTTTTATTGTTGTTTCAGGTGTAATTTTCATATAAAAAAATTGCTAGTTCATATGACATTTGTCAGGTTAAAGATGAAAAGTCTTTCTCAGAAAATTCCTGACGTCATTTAGAAACTAGTGATAATTTTAAGCCATAAACTACAAAGTAGCTAGTTAGCTGTACCATGTACAGTCACAAGCAATAATATGTCAACACTTGGCAACTTTCAATTGCGATTTTTTTCGTGAAATAACGAATGTAACGTTGAATTACGACACTTTACATAAACCTATGGGTTCCAAAATACTATGTTGGTAATAACATAAAATTTCATTCAAAAATAAAGGAGAAAATCGAATCGCTTTGAATAAAGCCAAGTGTATACATATAGACGTGACTGTACCATAATCATTTTCATTGAATTTATTCATAAATTGATAAGATATCCATTACCTATTATATATATAGCATCCTGAGGGTATTTTCAGAAAGGTTAGAAGGGCCTACAATGGATAGGTTTATCAAGCTACATGCCAGACATGGGGCTTGATAAACCTTCCTGTAATTGGGCGCTTATTATTGTGTTTTTATTGTTTTTATTTAAATTAAGTTAGATTGTAATTGTGTGCCTTATTTTTTTTTATCTACTACCTACTAACATAGTTTTTTTAAGTTACTTGTAATACTAACACGCTATGGGCCTACAATGCCTGCTAATAAAAGATTTTTATATTATTTATTACCTACACAGTAATGTGATAATACAATTTTACTTAAAACTACAAAATGGTAAGTCAATCTTTCTGATTCATATTATCGTATTAGTAAATAATAAGCTCACCAAACTTTGATCAGCATTACACAGCACATTGAAAACTTGTGTAGAGAAGTATAACAGTTCTGGATGGAGAATATTTACATATATTGGCTCCGAGTCCCTCTGCAGCATCACACTAGCATCAACATCTTTAGGCCATTCTATACCAAAGAATTCTTCTATACTCAACGTTTCTGGGTGTGGGTTCCAATTGCGATCACAAAACGTTAGAAATGAACTCACTGATACAAAAAGAACATTTTCCATAGCATTGTT
This sequence comes from Amphipoea lucens, assembly GCA_947508005.1. Taxonomy (NCBI): domain Eukaryota; kingdom Metazoa; phylum Arthropoda; class Insecta; order Lepidoptera; family Noctuidae; genus Amphipoea; species Amphipoea lucens. The sequence goes on from OX382367.1 coordinate 18,842,343, forward strand.
ATCGTTTTGATACTTTTTTAATACATCTTTCAAAGCATCTGTTTCAAGACCCGTCGCTAATAGTTCTTTACATATCTCCATATCTCCGACTGACCATTTATCCGACCATAATTTTTTGATAGTTTCATTATCTGAAAGTAGAGGTTATTTAGATGGAAAGGTGAATTTTTAAGATTAAACATGGATATTAGTTTAAATAACTTTACCTGTGTTCAGTTGGTCGTCATAGTTGCATAAAAGTAAAATTGATTCCGGTGTCATTGTAGTATACTTATTGAATATACGATTAGTTGTGTACAGTTCACTTTATTATAATATGATTTCGGAAATATTTTCAGTCGTCTCTAGCAATGTTTACGTCGTGTTTTTGACATAATAACCTCAAAAGGTCAAAATGAATGTCATTTTCGAAATTTCTAGTGTCTATGAGTTGTAGTGTGTATGTGTCTAGTGAGGTCTAGCTAGTCCACATACATGGTCTAGTCGGGTCTAGTAATTCATTTTCATTCCAGCGGTGGAATCCAGTAACACTAGATCGATCAATCCACTCCAGCATCAAGTATGCAGCACTGCTGGGCACTTTGAGCAGTCGTGCCTTATTATTTATTTATTTCTAGATTTATTGGTATGCAAGCACTTGCTATCAATCTGCTGACCCAATTAAGTTTTAGTTTTTGTTTTATGCACAAAAACGAAGCTTGCGCTAAGCACTTACGATGATGCATCTACACGTTTTTGTTTTTGTAGAGGTTTGTATTTTTACAGTTTGCTTCAAATTCCATGCGTGTGGTACCGGCTTACTATTATTTTTCTCTACGCCTAGCGCTAGCCTTTTTGGTTTGGGTGAAAAAAAAAAAAAAAAAAAAAAATAGTCTGTGGCAAACAAAATGGGTGTACTTTTAGGTTAAGGAATTTATGAATTTTTAGGAAATAAAGCTTGACAAAAATGAAATATATTTATAAAATGGAGTCAGTGCTGATAAGTATAGCCGTTGTTTTTTGTACAGTGTTACTCGTGAAATTACTTTATAAACTACGGTGAGTTGGTGAGGTTATAGATAACGCTTTCCCGCCCGACAGAAACTAAAAAATATGTTTTAATTGTTTTTTCAGGTCTGCTTTGCCGTGGCGCGTAAATTGTTGGTTCTGTAATAATAATTTTTGGGTAAAATATCCAGCTCGCAACAGCTGGACTTGCCCAAAATGTGAGCAGTACAATGGGTTCACCAAGGTAAGGTTATTACTGATTATGAATGTAATTACTATTACAATTAAGTGTTACATAATATAAATTGTTTAATTAGCTCTAAATCTCTTTAAAAACTCCTAGTATACGGATTTGGGAAGAAATTTTTCAATTTTCTTACCTAATCTTTTTGATAGAAATTGGCAATGTTTCAGCTGTGTAGGTCATTTGAGATGTTATAAAAAAAGCCTAGAAACTGGCAGTATATTTACTTATTCCTATATATCCCATCATGAAACTAGCATGTGCTTGGTAAACATCTATTGACAAAATTCATGTTTTGTTAATTTACTTGTACCAAATGTGTCAAATCCCTGTATGAAAACAGCATTTGGATAGTATATGAACTTCTGACAAGACAAAAGCACCTATTGGCTGTCCTCATAATCGTATTTTTTATAATTCTAGGATGGTGACTACAATAAACCAGTTACCGCATTCAATGACCAGGGTCACCAAACACCTAAAGTATTTAGAAATAGTCCACCCAAGAATGGTCTCTGTAAGATGTGTAATATTAATCAACAGTTAAAAGTGACACAACTAGCCAATTTTGTTCCTATGAATGAGAGGAAGTTTGATGATGAAATAGAATCATACAGGTAACTATATTTTAAACTATGAACCTACATTATATCTTGTTTCTGGTTCAAGGTGACCACCAAAAGCACCTAATACTAGTCTAAAAAAATTAAACATGGTAAGGATTTAATTCTTAACACGGCCAATAAAATAAGAATTGATTTTCCATTACTTCTTTAGTTCAGGGTGTAAAAACTGAAGTTACTAATTTCTCAATGCAGGCCACACATGTTATGATATACTTGTGCAAATTTGGACTTTCACAAGTAGAGGTACATTAACGTGTGGGATGAATTAGCACAAATATCCAAGCCATTCAGTGTCATGCAGACTTGTGAAAGTCTAGACTTGTGCATATTGTAAAGTGTATGGCTACTGTAACTCCCACTCAAACATGTAAATGTTTCTAGAGACAACAAAAAAAAAAAAATTAAAAGAAATAAAAATAACTATTATCATAAGTGTTGTATTATTTGAAGTGCAAACACTTGTTTTCATGGCCATTCATTAGAGGCCACATTGTTTAGCACATTTTACTTATCTCGCTAATTGTTTAATTAATGTTATCAGTCACCTAAGAAGTCATGTTTACTGATCCAGTTTAGTATTAATCCTTGCTATGTCAGAAAATTTGCATACCAGTTGTAATCTACAGTTCTTTAGAACCACTAACTAGGTTGGGTTTGACTAGTAAATTATCATAATTTCTTGTGTGATAAATGGGTGCTTCGATTTGGAATTGGTGAGCATGCCAAACATTGATAAAATCACCTTTAATTGTGTACCATGTATTTTTAATTCAGGAGACATTGTCTTGTGACTTATTATTTAATTATGTGTGTAATATTGTTGCTTAGGAAGTATTTCTAATTTTCAGGATGCAGTTAGAGAAGGCATATAAGCTATGCAGCCCTTGCCGAAAAGTTCTCCAATTGAAACTGCACAAAGAGAAAGAAACCCTACTGGGGTCCAAATTATTACAAACAAGGACATCATCAGATAAGATAAATCAGAAGCAGTTGAAACAAAACAAGCTGCTGAGAACACTTATAAACAATACCTCAATGCTTATAGCAGTTATACTTTTTATACTGGTTTCTTTTGAATTATACACAAACCTAATGTTAAGATACAAGAATTTACTTAGTACAATAACTAATATAAAGGAGATAGTACTAGGTCTACTACAAAGAATATACTCTATCATTGAGATGAAGACAACTATGACATTCCCAGCGTTAGAAAATTATTTCTATGACACAAATATTGTGAACATGATGCCAAAAAGTTTTAATTTTAGACAGACACATTTAGACCAATTTAATATGACCACACAGGAAACTTTAGGAAGTTTTGTATGCTTTTTACAAATAATTGGACTCATCTGGAATGCAAACAGCTTGAAGAATACTATTTTAATTGACTTGCAATGGCTGATATTTGTTATTGCTACAATAGGACATCGCTATGTGGCTGTGGAACCTATTTATTTGAGCATCGTTAAGGTTGGTACCATCAGATCTTTTCAAGTCTTGTATTTCATAATTCTAGTCAATTTCAGAACCAAATTGTATTGTCAGAGTTTAAACTAAATATCATCATATTTGGTGTTACAATTATGCAAAGCAATAAAACAATAAAGTAATACTCATTAATTTTATTCTAAAATGAATATTCTTGCCAGTCTAAAAACTAGCTAAAATTTATACAAATAAAAAATAATCATAAAATCTTTTGTTGCAGACATTATGTACCTTTATAGTAATATTGGTGTACAAAACAATCAGGACAGAAACCAGAAGAGTAGACCTGAGGTCCCCCCCTACTTCACCGAAACGGATGAAGAACCTGGCAAACTCCTCAGCAAGCTCACTTATTGATGATGACGATGACCCTATGCATTTAGACAGTGATGACGATGTCTCATTAAGTAAATTTGGCTTACACAACTTTTCTGAGTCCTCAAACGAAAATATCGGTCTGATGAATGGCAGGACCTTTACGCCAAGAGCTGACAGTATATGGACAAAACCCAAACTAAATTCAACATTTTGTGTCAATTCTGTGATAAGCAAAAGTCCAAGTTCTGTATCTGACACTGTCTTTGTTAAACCTTCCTTCAATAAATATCAGAAACTCATAAAGGACGACTCAGACTCTGAATTAGATGAAAGCATTAGTTCCTTATGTATAAGTAGTCCTACAAAGACAAAGAAGAAAACTAATTCTATCTTCTCTTTAAGAAAATTTACTGCTACTCCCAGTTTTATTGCTCCGACGCCTATGGCTCGTTCTAGGCCTCTAATATCGCCGAGCAAGCTTGGTCACAGTACTTCTTGGGTGGCAGGTGGCTACTGGGGCTCTGAAGGCGAGCGTCAGATATTCAATGTAGACGGAAGTCGTTCCTCGAGCCAAAGTTCGGGTTTCGAATCTCAGACGTCTAGCTTGAACCAACGCAATGTGTTCTCGCAGCCTCCATCCCGCGAAGAGTCAGTCTGCGGGGAACCAATGGTGTTAGACCGCTTTCCAGCCATGAGTCATCATTTTAATGGTTTTCAATCGCCGCAAAACTTTAGCCGAATAAGCTCGCCAGTATTTCCACAAATGCAGTATAATGGACATGTCCACATACCTCAGGCTCAATTTGCTCAACAAAACATGATGTCTGCGAACTCGTTTGCTCAACATCAGCATTACGTACAAAGCAGTATGTTTAAGACCCCCGGCGGGTCCGGTCTTATAAAGCTGCCGAAAGTGGATTCCTTCTCATCTCGCTGACGCTTGACGACTAGTCAATAAGTCAACTGCCTTGACATATTGTTTTCTTTAAATTCGTACGATTTTTGTCTTGCTCTTACCTCTTTATTTTATAAATTTTTATGAAAGTTCCGTGAACTGCCATTATGTTAAGAACATTTTGTTAAGTTATATCATGTTAGTTGTAAGCGATTGTTAGTTGTAACGTTTGAGACTAAACTTAGTTTATAAGACGTATTTGCTGATCTCGTGTTGGTGCCAGGTGTTGGCGATATGAAAGCATTAAGAATTATTGTATTGTTAACAATTTTATATGGACGTCACTGTCCTATTCTTGAACAAAATGTGATATTGTAAAGACTAAATAATATTTTGCAAAAAGTGGAAAAATGATTCTTGATGTTATCATTGTTTTGATTTTGTCATCTTAAAACAAAAACTTTTTGTGAAACTCCTGCAATAAAAAATGTAAAATTGTATACTTAATGTCGTTTGATTCTTAGACCACGTGAAAGACTGGGCGATTTTTTGGGCAGAGCGAGCAACAAGCAGCTATACTACTCACGAGTTTCGCGCCTTCCTCTCGTTTCGTTGTAGGTATTGGTGAGGCAGTGGGGGCACAAACGTGTCTTCATACAGAGACGAAATGTAGTCGGACACATCTGTGCACTTCCACTCGTATTTTAACTGCTTTCTCAACCCCCACTCGGTCACATTGCCCTAAAAAAGGAGGGAGGGAAGTAAGCAGCTAGGATTGATATTTTGGTCACCTGCACGTTGCGATGATGCTGAAACAGGCTAGTGGAGTCAAAACGAACGTAGCCATCTTTGCCATTTGCCAGACATCTTTGGAGATAACAACATCGCACCTGTATTTTTAACCGACTTTAAAAAAGGAGGTTCTGTGTTCGACCCGTATGTATGTATGTTTGTATGTCCGCGATTATCTCAAAAACTACTGAACCGATTTTGATAATTCTTTCATTAGTGTGATCTACATACTTTCAGGAAGGTTTTAGTATATAATACATTAGGTAATTATTCGGAGATGCAGTACATTTATGCATATAACTTCGTACAAGTTATATGCATAAATGTACTGCATCTCCGACATTTCTATGCGAATTTTGATGATTCTTCGAGTCGTGTCTTCAAGTCTTCAAAGCACTAGTGTTAATTGAATTTGTGTGGGGTAGTTACAACTAAAAAGTGAAAAATAAAAACATTTTTACAAAAAAAACAACCGACTTCAAAAAAAAAAACACTGCAAAGTGAAAAATAACTTTAATTTCGGAAGTCGGTGTCAAAAAACGAAAATGCGGAACCAACGACACCGACTTCCGAAATTAAAGTTATTTTTCACTTTGCAGTGTTTTTTTTTTGAAGTCGGTTGTTTTTTTTTGTAAAAAAGTTTTTTTCGTACTGCTACTGGAATCCTAATTTAAGAACCCCATAAAACCTGCCCATCGAAACCTGTCTTTTATCGCTCACTGAATTTTCAACTGTCGATGTTGGTTCAAGCATTGAGAATCCAACAGAGCATCTTAGCACGTCAAAAAAACAGTTCGACTTGCTATCCTTGCGTGACGCACTTTTTATTCTAAATGCGTGCCACGAAAGATGAGACTTGACACAACACGTGGTTTGACTTGCGCAGTACACGATTTTAGGTCTTTTTAGCGGTATATGAGGTCTGCCGTCTGAGCGCGGGACGGGACCGGACGTCATAGGGGCAGCGGAAAGAGCGCGGGAGGCGGAGTCAAGTCTCATCTTTCGTGGCGCGTATTATACCAATAAAATGAAAACTGTACCTAGATAAAATAATAACAGGATATACCTGAAATTAGTTGAAATAAACATAGGATGATGTCGCGTTATAATTTTCGGCTACGACACTAAAAGCTTACCTACCTACTTAGAATCAGAGATATTTTGTGCGCCACAGACTCGATCGCTCAAAAAAACTTTTTTACAAAAAAAAAACAACCGACTTAAAAAAAAACACTACAAATTGATAAATAACTTTAATTTCGGAAGTCGGTGTCGTTGGTTCCGCATTTTCGTTTTTTTGACACCGACTTCCGAAATTAAAGTTATTTATCACTTTGTAGTGTTTTTTTTTAAGTCGATTGTTTTTTTTTGTAAAAAAGTTTTTATTTTTCACTTTTCAGTTGTATGTACCTACCCCACAAAAAAGTAAACGAAAAGATCGTTAATGTAGAAAATGTAGGTAAATTTTTAGATTTTTGTAGATTTTTCAAAAACCGCTTGTCCGATTTCGATAAAATTTTCATGTAACCATTTGGGAAGTATACCCTTTCCAACAAAAAAAGAATTTTTCGAATCGGTCCAGACGTCTTCGAGAAATCGGGGAACATACATAAAAAAAAAAGATTCCGACGAATTGAGAACCTCCTCCTTATTTTGAAGTCGGTTAAAAAGTGTCGTTTGCGCTGCACCTATCACTACAATAGTACCTACCACTACTCACTATGAAGTATCTCGTGAACTAGCCCTCGTAAGGCTGCGGTTCTACTTAGGCGGAGCGGAGACGAGCTGTGCTGCGACTCACCAATCATATGGCTTGAAATCCTCTTTTCACAGCTCAGCCCCGCTCCACTCCGCCTCAGTGGAACCGCCCGGCCACGGCCTTGCCGCTATCAGCGGCAGCTTAGCGCGGGGCGGCGAGCGGTAAAAACAAATATACGAAAATGTATGAACTATGCCACGAGCACGACGCACCGCTCAGCTCGCAGCATCAACGCTAGACAAAAGAAACATAAATAGGAGAGTACTTACAAAACATTCCATGAGGTCAGGTTGAGGATGATACTGATGCTGCGCTCTTTTATAATAACGCTGAATGGGACCACACAGAGGCTTCGGCAGATGGTGGTACACAATGTCGTTTGTCGTCGCATAATTATCACACGCGTCATGGCTATCATGCCGTATTATTGATGAGAAATTACTCTGTAAAACGATTCCAATTTAAAGGGTCAATGCGCTACTTGTTGGTAGGCAGATAACGCGACGTGGCAATGAGCGACTTAGAATATAGGTATTGTAGGGTACTATTTTAATTTGGGTTGCCTCCTTTTGCGAGGATGTCATGTCCGCAAAGGAGGCGGCAGAAGCCAATGAGGGTTTCCACCAAGCACCAAAAAAAAGTTACCTAAGTATTTAATTTATGTACTTACTACCTACCTATTTAATAATTTATTTTGCCTGACCTGTGAATTATTTAATTTATTTTGTCTAAAGTCTTGCTGCCTCGATTCTGGTTTCATTTTTTCATAGTCTATTTTTTCTTTTGGAGGGAAGTAGAGGGCTCCGTTATTTATACATTCTGTCTGGTCTTCCACCCAGTTGTCTGAATGGAGAGAGAGTAATTATGATGTAGATATACAGGTTGGTGAAGAAATATTTTTAAGTTAATTTTAGTCAAAAGGAATCTTCCGTTTATGTTTTAATTATGTATTATTGTCTTCAAAGATTTTCCGGAATCGAGAGTTCCAGAGATTTAAATGCCAAAACTAGGCTGGTGGAAATATTAGGTTTTTCCAGAATACATTGCTTTAACTAGATATGGGCTGTTTTTAAATTTTATAACAATGATAAGAGGATTATTTTAAATGCTCCATTGGGCACAATTCTGAGTAATATAAGATGGCTATTGGAACAGATGGGCACTAGGACAATAGTGTGATACTAGCCTATAAGGACACCCCTGCTATATTGAGGCCGATTGACTAAAGCTTTGGCAATCGCTTCTATGCGAGTTGGCGACTCCGCCCTCGTGCTCACTGTGATCTCTTCTGGCATTTTTACAACAGTTCAGCAGTTAGCTTATTCCGTAGAGGAAAAATGCTTATTTACAAAATTCGAATTTTTTTTTAAGGTTTCTCATGAAACTTGATGTGCTGATTCTCAGCCTAGTTTGAATAAATGACTTTTGATTTGATTGATAAAATATTTTATAGACAGTTTATTTTTTAAAGACAGCATGCACAGATTATCATGTTATGGAAAGAGATTTTATGTTGTCCAAAAAGTTCAGATCACAAAAATCTTTAAATTGCTCTGCCATATTTGTGAGGAAGTTACTGAGAAGGCATTTCACTTTTTCATTATATTACTAAATATTCTACCTAGGTGAGGAACACCTCATCTGTACTGCATGTAGACACTATTGCTCAACTCATCAGTGCTTTGAGTTGAGCAATACAATATAATACCAAGCAATTCTGTGGAACATGGAAGAACCAATAAGAACAAAATATAATTAAGAAATGAAATAACCATAATTTTGGTAACAATTTTTAATTTAAAATACCTACAGTTATTATATTTTATGTAGGTGGAATACCTTAATTCATTTTCAATTCTCAAGAATGTCATTGTGGTGCATATTATTTTACAAAAATTCAGTCTTCATTTTAAATCAGATGTTGGTTTACATGTTATTCTGCTTATCCCATATTTTAAGTATTTTTACTCCAGTATTATAAACAATGTCATTTTCAATCAGTTTCCATAAGAAGGTTATCACAAGGTTTTGGCAGTGCTTGTAACAACACAGACAGTTGACCCTCCAGAGGACCGGCTACTTGTATCAAGTTCTTAAGATTGTTTTCAACATGTAATATGTCCTGGTTTATTGATTCCATGTTCTGTAAATAAAAGATGCCATTACAAATATATTCACTAAACTAAAACCTGCTGTCTTGGGAAAGTATATAGATAAATCTAGTTAATTATTAGGTAGGTAATATTTACTATTTTACCTCTATCATGGAAGTGTACAAATACTTTACGTCTTTATTACTATAACGGTAGAAACCGCTGACATTTGATTCTGAATCCGAAGGTGCATTTGATGCCATATTCCAATTTAATTTATTATTTATTGATATAATATCAATGCAGAGCAGTTTAAACTTTGAAATTCAAATAAACCACAGACACAAATAGATGTGAAATAATGCTTATGCTATAATAATGCTTATGCTAATAATGCTTGTACGTTCACTTTTTTATGTAGTAGGTATGTTAATTCAGAACTTTAAACGTTGTGATTATTTTTACCTCTGTCTCACAAGCGTTCTTCTTTATTGTAGCCAGATGAAAATAACAAAACTAATGCTAAAAATTGTAAGTCGCCAGAGGTCTCATTTTGAAACCTTTTCTTTGACAGCCAGTTGTTCGTTTAGTAATCTATAGGCACGAATTATTCGTTTTGTAACTCGACACTCGAATGGTAACAAAGTGAAAATCAAATCTTTTCGGTATCATATTATAAACGAATGAAATATTAACTTTATTTCAATTGGTTGTATTATAAATTCTCGAAAGCCTAGTAAATAAAGATTTTTCTATGATCCGTATTCAATTATTTCTAAACAAATCAAATGTCAATGTCATCCGCTGCGGAAAGAATCGCCTGCATTGGAGAAAAGCCAATTTTATATTTCGAAAATCTCATAGAAAAAAACAACGAGGGTGAATTTTGTGTGAAAAACTCAAAATATTTTTGCGAAAAGTGTATGTAGTGGTGATATATCATTTTCCTTCTCTTGAGTCTCATAGGATCTACGTGGTGGATATTGTTTTTATAGCATAGTTATTGATTTATAGAAAAAAGTGAAAAAATAACGATGCATTCAAATAACGAAATAATTTACAAATTTTACACAATGAATACGTTTAAAAGTGATAAGTTTATCTAAACATTTAATAACAACAAGTAATATGCTAGTTTTAATCCTATTTGTTTTGGTTGCATTGTTATTTTTATTTATTAGCTTTATACCTTGCTTTTCCATAATTCCTTTCAATCTATTACAGGACGAGACATTATTTGCTAGATATTTGGACTTTGTTGTGCTCTACTACAAAGTTCTTTCCCCAATGCTCTTGGTGCCAACCCACAACTCACAAATTGCTGATTGTGGTCCTCACTATAGTTGAGTCTTACCCAGTCTCTAATTATGTACTGCAGGCAATGTGCAAAAGAAAAAAAATTAATTGCATAAAGATCAAATACACCTGTCATAATTCACTAGCTGCGCCCCGCGGTTGCACCCGCGTAAATGTTGATGCCATGGGAATATCGGGATAAAAAGTAGCCCTTATGTTAATCCATAGTGTCAGTTACCTCAATACAAAATTTTATCAAAATTGGCCCAGCCATTTGAAGCGTGAAGAAGTAACAAACATATAAACACACACACACAAACTTTAGCCTTTATAATATTAGTGTGATATAAATAAGACCTCCTTATGATTTTACCAATAGAAAACCATGTTTTGTTGATGCTCAATCTTGTTTTGCAAACATATGATCTCTGTTACTCTACATTATCTCATATTATCATACATTCATCTGCTTGCGCTAAGATGTATGTAGTATGGACTTATTTACCTTGTTATCATATTTCATGTAAGTAGGTAAAGATACTTGATGTAAAAAACTTGGTTGCTTACGTTAACCGGTCAAGGACCACGGTCCACCGATTGGCGAACAAACAATAGAAAATCAATTGTGTCTCATTAGCGGAGCTTGACAGATTAAGTCAAGCTATTTAATTACATTACACATTTAATAAAGTACATTACATTAAATGCAAACTTATTAAAATAAATATTAAAGAAGAATATTTCCTGATGCAGATTCTTACTTCCATTTTTTTAAATAGTTTCTATTGGCTATTCACTACTTGCATAATATACCACTGAATGTTATGTTATTTCGTACAACTTCCATTTCGCATACATTCCCCACCGAAAATAGGTACAATAATTGTCTTAGCAAATCTGTCTCTTGTATGACAACTGATATTATTGAAATATCTCTGTGAGACAGAATCCTTATGATAACAGTATCAGTAATCATTACACTTGTAGTGATTTGCTGAGACTTGAATAGGACGCATTAGTGGGCAGTAGGTCGACGGCGGCGGTGGCGCCGGCCGGGCTGGCGTCGCGACGTCGCCGCCCGCCCCCGCCCCGCACTCGTCTCGCTACCCCGTCACACCCCCTAGCGTGTCAGTCTCAGTGTCCCTTCTCACTAACTACCCTTACATTCTTGCTCCTGCATCTTATAACTTTGTGAAGTTTGTTTGGCTACTCTCGCGATTTTTCCTTCCTGTTTTGTGAGTTTTATTTATTGCTTCGTAGTTTATTATGTGAGCTCATTGGACTCGAATTGTAGCATAGGTACTTCCGAACATTTCTTAGTCCTTTTCCTATCCTAACATATTGGAGTCTTTTTATCCGAATAACAAAACTTTAGTCAAATAAAAAAAGCAATGTGTACTTAACTAAATCGTGTGATTGAGAAGTCATGTCTGAGGAACATGACGTGGATTGTCCCATGGAACCCGAAAAACAGACTGACAAAAATGACGAAAAAGTGGTTGAAAATGAAAAAACAGTGGTCGAAAACGGCGAAGTAGTGGTCGAAAACGACGAACCTGTGGTCGAAAATGCCGAAGAATGTCCAATGACGGTAGATACCGAAGAACCAAGTGCCAACACATCCAAAGAAGACAGTGCCATAGATGCCATAGACAAAGAGACATTGAGAAGCGAGGTTGATGAGAAGAAGGACTTATACGGTGCCAATGAAAGAGCGACACTGAGCTGGACGGCAGAAGGGAACCAGTTTAAGATTGCATGGAGCTTGCCGCAAGGAGCTGCTACGGCAAACGACTACATCGCACTATGTTGCATAGGTAAGATATCTACAATTAAGGCTTCTTTATATTTCAAATTATATATTTAATTTTAAATTTAAAATCCAGAAATTATTCCGGCGAATTTCCCCTTGCCTTTAGAAATATTGGCTCGTTTTGCTAAGGTAAACTTACTGCTTGAACTATTCAATGTCAAAAGCATGGTCCGTAAATTGCAGGGCTATGAGCGTCAGACATGCGATTTGACACGGATGATGCCAAAATCACGTCGGTTATTGACGACTGTTCCAAAAAACCGACGACGCGACGGCTCAAATATTCAATAAGACTATCGGGACTGCAGGATATATTAAAATGTTACGTTCGAGAAGCGGTAGTAATATGAATGTAAAAATCGAAGGCGCCTCGATAGTTTTCAGCCATCGACGTTTCATAGGCAATGGCAAACGGATCACAAATGCTAGAACATAAAATGAAAGATTGTTGAAATACTTCGCGTGGGTGTTAGCTGCATAGCTGAATTTAATTACATCTAAGTTACATAATGGTAGCATTGCCTTGTTATGCCTTCTCACGGTTATATCACGCAACCTAGTTATGTTTTTTCTGAAAACGATAAAAATGTCAACAGAAAAGAGTCTGCCTTTATTGCAATTTATAAGGTTTCCGTACTTTTCTTTTGTGGAAATTGAAACCAAACAAAAAGCGAGAAAGTTGTTCGTCTGTTACCTAAAATTTCGCTTTGAAATGGCATGGAAATCTACTCAACGAATGTTTAAATTCACTATCTAGAGCCTTGATATCATTCATTCAACTGATGTCACTCATATCCAGCGGTTTTGATTCCCGCTGAGTTCAATGAAGTGAGTCATGAGTTCCTGTTCATAATTCTCGCTAATTTGAAAGCGATACATTTTGCTAATTGGATGGGTTAGGTAGATATTATGTACCTTTATTGTTTTTGTCATATGAAACTACTTAGTAAATTAGTTTTTGTAGCTTTGTTTATGTTGTTGGTCTTCTCGGTAAAAAACAATTTTTCCCATCTAGCTTTTAATAAAACCCGTAATTTGGAGTGGTCAATCTTAATCGTTCTTCTCCATAGAGATCTACGCTTTGGAATGGGCAACTAGCTTCAACTTTCTGACTAACTGACCGACTATTTAATTTTGACAATTTAAAAGTGCCTGTATGTACATGGTTTGATTGAAATAAATGCTTTGAGTTTGAGTTAGTCTCCGATGTTGGTACATTTTATTGATAAATCGTAACAAAAACGCGAGTAAACTCCAGTGAGCTTATATCCAGTCCTTCCATTCTTCCGATTTCCTCAGTACATCCTCTACCGATGGCTATAACCACTAAAGATCTAATTGGACAATGATGTTTATTATCGAAGTCTTTCGTAATCAAGAGCTTCATCAAAATTGATCGATTATCATTCGAAGCTTTTGCTAAAGCCATCTATCAAGTGATGGTATGATGGAGTACTAATATAGTTTTATTCGCATGACCACTGTTTGTCTATGAATCTTCTTGTTCCATACTGGGAGCCCTAAAACTGTGAGTTCTATTAATTTTCAAACCGAGACCTCATAAAACAAAATTCAATTATTGACTAAAATTTTTCTGCTATACTTGCTACCGGCAATCAAGGGTTATGACAACTAATGCCCATGTACTACGTAATTGGTTATCGTTAGCCAGCATGTAGAGACAGCGTTATATGACTCCCTGCACGGCGAGGATTGGTGTTATAACTGTATACAAGCGCTGCGGTACCGGTCATTGCATTAATTGACAACAGGAAGCCGCGTGAGTAATCGACCTACCCTCCCTGTAGATGCTATCACTGGCGGGAAACTGTGAGACGACAATTTGGGATGTAGAGAAGATTTAGCCGTTGGTATTTTCCAGAAATGAGTATGACGGAATGACGCTAAAATATACAGGGTGAAATTAAATAATAGCCAAACTCTGCAGACGTGATGTATCGATATCTAAACACGATAAAATAAAAATGATGTGATGTTTTTTTCCTAGGGGTCAACGACCCCTGATAGTGTTTTTACTTCAAGTATGAGTTGAGAAAATGTGTTTTATCGTTTTTAGATATCGAGACCAATCACGTCTGTGAAGTTTACACTTAAAAACTGATTTTTATTAAACTGATATTTTTTAAGTAAATAAAGAAACAGTGGTCGACGACCCCACAAAAAAAAAAACATCAAATTAATTTCTTTTTTGTATTATATTTTTTTTTTTGTAAATACCGATAACCATCACGACTGCGGAGTTTTGTTAGCTAATTTAATTTGACGCCGTGTACTGCTAATCTGTTGTGGGTAACGCACTCCCTCCCATTATTTTCCAACTCAAATCGAATTTTGATCTGATAAACGTCCATCTAACCAAGCTAAATGAGATCGGCCTACGATTAGGTTCAACAAAGTTATTCAAACGGATATCAATTGACCCTAGGACCTCTCGATTCGCTTCTCGAGCTGTTAGGCTTGGTTGCTTCCGCACATGCTACAATTTGGTGTAGTTTTATTTCATGGCTTAAGAAGCAAAATAGAGTTGAATTATTCTTGCTTGCAATTGTTCTTACTTTGAAAGGTATCGTTTAAAACAATTCAAACTATCTTGTCTTTATATGGAACTAGCTGTGCTCCGCGGTAAAAGTATTATAGTCCTTTTTTATTGATTCCCTTTACAAATCTCCACCCCCTTTTTACACCCCTGAGGGATAATTTTTGGGGATAAAAACTAATCTATATCCTTTCCCCACAACTCAAACTATCTCCATACCTACCAAATTTCATCTAAATCGCTTCAGCGGTTATTGATTTCCCATACAAACTTCCACTCCCCTTTTCACCCCCATAAAGGATGATTTCAGGGATAAAAACTATCCTATGTCCTTCCCCGGGATGCAATCTATCTCTCTGCCAAAGGGGTTTGAAGGTTTTGGCCCTAAAATCAGCCGCCATTTTGATTTTTTTTCAGAATCGCGGTGCACAACAAAAGTTATATATTTAGATAGAGGACACTTATACAAACAAAAAATGTTATATAACATAATATCCTAAAGCGTCAGGTTTCGGAGTTATTCACCGAAATATAAGTCGAAAACAACAAGGATTTTTTTGTCTTTTTTCCCTCCAGGTAAGCATATTGAACTATTGAGGTAATAGAAACGTTATGAAACCTTTATGGAGAAGAAGCAAATGAAGAATAGACATTTTTTAAATAAATAATTAAACACGGCAATTTATAGTTCGTTTTTTTAATCCCAGAGACTAATCTGACAAGTGTATCAAACTTCTATACTAAAAAAAAACGAAAACACAAAAGACTTAAATGTCAGATTAGTCTCTGGGATTAAAAAACGAACTATAAATACATACATAATACATAGATACATAATTAGCCTATAATGTTCCCACTGCTGGGACACAGGCCTCCTCGGTGAGAGGCAGTGGGCCGTAATCCACCATGCGGGCCCAGTGCGGGTTGGCAGATGTCACATGTCTTCGAATTTTTGGTTCTAGGACATGCCGGTTTCCTCACGATGTTTTCCTTCACCGTTTTGAGAGCAGTGGTGATGAAATAATTTACACAAAGTAAAGCGCCTGTCTGGGTTCGAACCTACGACCTAAAACTCGTAAGTCGCGGCTGTTACCACTTGGCCATCACTGTTAGCCGTTTTTAATTATTTATTTTAAAAATGTCTATTCTTCATTTGTTTCTTCTCCATAAAGGTTTCATAACGTTTCTATTACCTCAATAGTTCAATATTCTTACCTGGAGGGAAAAAAGACAAAAAAATCCTTGTTGTTTTCGAATTATATTTCGGTGAATAACTCCGAAACCTGACGCTTTAGGATATTATGTTATATTATATTTTTTGTTTGTATAAGTGTCCTCTATCTAAATATATAACTTTTGTTGTGCACCGCGATTCTGAAAAAAAATCAAAATGGCGACCGACCTTAGGGCCACCCTCCATACAAAAATCTTCTAACCCCTTTCATCTAAATCCGTTCAGTGGTTTAGGCGTGAAAAGGTAACATACGGACAGACCGAGTTACTTTCGAATTTATAATATTAATATCTTTATATGGAATTGCATCAGTTCCAATCAAACTACAAATACATTTCTCATCACCCATTGATTGATTCTTTGAATATCTTAACATAGTCGGGTTAAAATCGAGTGATTGATATTGTGTAATTAAGAATAAGGACAATTTAGCACTTTAAAAAATAATTCATATTTCAATCAGTCGTGACACCAGTTAATTTCATAACAATACAATATTGGACAAAGTCCATTATTTTTTGCCTGGTAGGTAGTTAGGTACTATGAAAACAAGCCCAATTTTATTAAGTACATAAAATACTTGAAAGTGATAAAGTTGTCTTGCAATTTGAAATATTAATTTAAATTAGTACAGGAAACATTGTATTTGCGTGATTCAGAATGTTCCCCTGTTAATTTTCAGAGGTGCCCCTAGGAACTATCCTGGGGCCATAGTAATTCTAAAATCCGAATTGATGGTCTTACTGTGGTGATATAAATATGTCTTGCCCACTTCCCTCTTCCGCCCTTAGCTGCACTTTCATAGCTGGGATAAGGAATTCCATGAATCATTCATTACTTTCTATGTCTCTCTGGTTTGATGAAACACATTCATTCAATCATTGTGGTGAATTCTTGCATTAGCACTTAAACTGATGTACTCTTGGAAGAAGCTTTCTGCGGCTTTGTTACCAGTTTCTCAGTTCTTTTGAGAACCCTCTAATTTGATAAATTACAAGTGTGTATCCCAATCAGATAAACATGTTTTAAAGAACCCCCTTTAAAAGAGATATCGTTATGAACACAGACATACATGCTTAACGAAGTAATAACACAAGTGTACAATTACAATTAATTCTCAATTTTCTCTGCTAATCAACGTTCTTGCATTTCCAAACAGGTTTTAAATGCAATATAACAAAAATTATATGCACTGCAGTGCGGTTTTAGAAATTCGCAAGACATTCGGATGGCTGCACTAAGTAGTAAACGAATTTATAAGAGCTTGTGATCAATATATCACTGTGAAGACTTTAGTAAATACCGATTTAGAAAGCGATAAGATCGTTTAAGGGCGGCCTCCTATGAAAGCTACACCTAGACCCATATCCCGTTAATTAGGCGACATTAGTACAACCAGTTATTGCCAAGTCTATAAAGTTGCGTTGCAGTTTGCAGCCTGATGCAGTTTGCTGCTTATGTAAATGTAATTAGCCAACTAGTTAGTTTGGTATGTGTTAAAAGTTTTATTTTTCCACTTTTCAAACTCGATGCTTCGCCTTTTAAGGGAAAATTGACTAGGATTACTACTTGAGCTGCATGTCGACGCTGTTACACAGAATAACTAATTGTTATTCAAAGTTTGCGATAATGTTCTAGTTGGCTAGGTTGTCGTATATGCGCATCTCTAATCCTGTTTCTGTTACCAGTCCAAGGAGATTAGTAGCAGACACAGTGGTCGTTAGCGACGCCACACAGTTTTTCTATTGGCCATAGGATTATCTTGAAACCTTCTTACTCACCTGTTGAGTTCTTTGTTGCCACGTCATCACGCCTCCAAACGTAAATGACGAATCATCAAATGACGTGTCTCACCTTTGGTCATTCTCTAGTTTACGTAGTATCTAATAGTGGCGAGGGCGCCGAGCAGTCTCTCGCGTGGATTAAGAATCGCTATTTACATTTGTATTAACCGGGAGTGACGAAAAAACGAAAGGTCAAGGATGAAATAAAACGATCACGTATTCATTGGTAGGATGCGATAAAAACCACTGTTGCTGTCGTGCAACCAAGACAGCACAAAATAATGGGCCTCTAAGAACATGTAGTCATGTAACATTGTTATTTTTGACTAAAGGTCTACGCCGAATATTCTGAGATCATCACACGCCGTGCGAATGTTAATGTCGTCTTCAGCGAAATAAAAAGCAATAAGCATCGCAATAAAGTGAAGCAACGCAGGGCACGTGCGATGCAGCCACTTTGTTACATAAACCGCTTGTGCCTGTACTTAGAGCCTTTCACCGGCACTGTAGCTTGTCATTTTCTTGCTTGCAAAGCCATTATTGCTGTAAATCCGTCGGTGGTGCAACGGGATCTGATTTCAAGTCACCGTTTTATACGTAGCGGTTTTAATCGTGATACAACGATAAAATTGTCGTCATTTATTATGAAGCGAATACCCGCAATGTCGATCTTTATGGAGTCTATCGCAAAGCATCGGGTACGCATGTCTTTAATTCAGCGTTATCTGAATTATGCACAGATGTCCTCCATAATACAAATACGACTCTCGAATTTCTCCTGACTTTCGCCGGTTCTGTAGTCGCATTAATTGTGTCAGGTCGCTGTCGCAATTGCGCACACGTATGACCGGTCGTATTGCCAAAGACTGTTATTGTATATTCATTGTTGTGTGCAGTAAAATTCTCCAAATTGCTACTTAGGTTACGTGGTTCCATAAACCGGTGTTTCGGCAAGAACAGGAAGCTGGCATGGTTTTCTTTGCATTACAATGAGTTTGTTGGAATGGTTACTCACAAGTTCGGTGTGGTGGATCGGGCGATGCACGTAGCGCTAGGCCGCAGGTCACCACACCGACTTGGTAATCGCATGAATGAGCCTATGGGTCAGGCCCCCGCGCTCCGGTCCCCGCCACTCGATTTGTGAATGAAGCCCCCACCGGCGCGTGCCGCGCTCTCGCCGCTCACGTTCAGTCGCGCCGCGCGCCCTCGATGAACGCGCTAACACACGAGCGCATGCGAGTGCGAACATTTTGACGTTTTCAAATTTCAAATCGTACGTGTTTGTCTGTGTTAAAGTTTGATTGACAGTTGACTTTTAAGTGAAAATTTCTTTCCTGCTTGTTTCTGTTGCGATGCACTTTCCGCAGTGAGACTCTGGACGTTATCACTATAAGAAAACCAGCCTTCGGGAAAGCCGCCAACGGTAGACATAGTTTGACATATACGGTGAGTAAGTCTTTACGAATTTTTCTTTCATTCACTACTAATGCTAGGTTATCGAGCATTAGCAAAGGTGACACGTAGGCTTTAGGCTTATTGAACGAAAAATAAGGTTGTGGGCCGTCTTGTAGGTGGGGTGCCCACGTACTTTTAATATTTGTAGGTGTACTACGCCATCGTGTCTTCTTGTATCTAGCACAATTAGCTTGAGCAATAATTGATGTAAATGCAATGTATCAGAAATACATGTTTGAATAAATATTTATATCATTCATATTGCTTATCTATGTGTACCGACTAGAACTCGCCTCTAATAGCTTTCCTGTAATTAAGTACTTACTTATCATGAACATTTAGAAACGTCCGGAATAGATACTTCTGTGACTCTAGGGAAATTGTTAATGTAGTTTTCAATTTAATTAAAATTTCTAACTATACTTGCGAACATAGCCTAAAGTGTTGATGTTGTTTTATTATTATTATTATTAGCCTGTGACGTCCCACTGCAGGGCAAAGGCCTCCCTACTCTCTCATGAGAGAGTAGGGGTTTAGACAAATTAACCCACCGCGCTTGTCTAGTGCGAGTTGGTGGGTGTACAGTGATGTTGTTTTAGTCTTCATAAATAGCAGTCGATCCTAAAATACTTGAAGTTAAATAGGTATTCAAGGCTAAAGCGGGGTACCTCAACGAGACAGATGCGTTCCGTTTTTGTTTATAAATTGTCTGCAAAAAATGGTCAGAGTAGGCGCCGTTGCAACACAATAGACCGTTTAATAAGGCGCTAAGCAAACTCTACCTGGACTTGATTCTCGCCAATTTTTTCTCGCCACTCACGTCGGTTTGAAATTGATGAGCCCCTATTGTTTGCGCGTGATATCGATCGGTTTCGGTATGACACCGTTTCGCGATTTCCCTTCTATGACGTCAATTAAACATTTCGATCGAGGTTAAAGATTTTTATCCCATAAATCTCCAATTTGTGTTCCGAAGTGAGCTTTCGAATGTATGAAAGCTAAAACACTAGCGGCTTTCTTGATAACATCGATTGATGTGTCGCGTAAGCACGTAAACTCCGTCCGGGGGCTAATAAAACAGCCATCCATCATGAGCCCACCAGCGGATATTAAATTGACACGCCTCGCTCGGAACACTCCTTCATTTCATCCCATTACGACGATATTACTACATACGATTCTAACTGGTCGCTTGTGGCGAACACTTTTTGTTACGATAAACAGGTGCAAGAAATGTTTATTACGGAAATTACATCTAGTACCTACTATGAAGGAAGACGAAGATAATCTTATTTTATATGATGGTATAGTGAGATCGGCGCCTTAATTAGGTTTCAATTGAACAGGAAGCTGATCGACGGCACCGTCTTATCTCAGAGAATTATCAAGTGTCTTATCTTTGACGAGAATTTTTATAGAGCATGTTGTCGCATAATTAACTGGCGGTCTTACTTCTTTTTGTATCTACCGCTAGTTAAGAGCATCTTGTTGGGTTAATTTCGATCTTGAAGAGGGAATATGTATACTATAATCATCCACATATAAGAATTGCTTAGGTCGATATTAATATGTCCATTAATATTTCTATCAAACTCGTTTGAAAAACGCTGTAAATTCATAATATAAATTATCGAGCTTTGAAAGCCCTGCGTGATGGTCAGCGGAAATTAAATGGACACACCCCCTCTCCTTCCAGCATTGCGGCGCGGCGTTGCATTATCCCATTAATGAAGACAAGTACGAGCTCTGTCAATACACTGAATAACATCTTGTTTTTTTTTCTTCTAAATGTAACAAATCCGATTATTGTGGCCGAGCCCGTGTTAGGACCCCTCAACTTCCGTAATTCATTATACCAATTCCATTAAGCTTACAATTTGCTCCCTTTTCTTTATTACGACATCCAGTTTTATGTACTCGATTTAAATAATCATTTCCTTCGTCTAGCAATTATCCAGTCATGTCTCATTATACACATCCTACAGGTATATTTCTCACCATTGTATTTGATGGAAATGGTGTCTAATAAAATTTAATTCAGAGCGGAAAGTACGTTAAACTGTAGACTCCGAGATACATTGTCTTGCTGGAAGTAAATCATTTAAAGAACGTTCAACTGCCCAGCTTCCAGCCAGGTTATAAGTTGTTACTTGCAAATATATCATTAAACTTTATTCTGGCTTCATTATCTGCGGCCGTCAAATGATTCTCACGGAGTTTCGACGTAGACGCTAACTGCCATTAGTCAAATGGTGTGTTGCGACAAGTGAAAGAAATTGTGAGACAGTTTCTCACGAGGCGAGCTCGCTAAGAAATGACTCGGGATCCCGCTGTTTCGCTCGACTCTTGGACTCTTAATTAGATTTCTTTTTAGGGTTCCGTAGCCAAATGGCAAAAACGGAACCCTTATGGATTCGTCATGTCTGTCTGTCTGTCTGTCTGTCTGTCTGTCTGTCTGTCTGTCCGTCCGTCCGTATGTCACAGCCACTTTTTTCCGAAACTATAAGAACTATACTGTTGAAACTTGGTAAGTAGATGTATTCTGTGAACCGCAGTAAGATTTTTACACAAAAATAGAAAAAAAACAATAAATTTTGGGGTTCCCCATACTTACAACTGAAACTCCAAAAATTTTTTTTCATCAAACCTGTACGTGTGGGGTATCTATGGATAGGTCTTCAAAAATGATATTGAGGTTTCTAATATCATTTTTTTCTGAACTGAATAGTTTGCGCGAGAGACACTTCCAAAGTGGTAAAATGTGTGTCCCCCCCCCTCTAACTTCTAAATTAAGAGAATGATAAAATTAAAAAAATATATATAATGTACATTACCATGTAAACTTCCACCGAAAATTGGTTTGAACGAGATCTAGTAAGTAGTTTTTTTTTAATACGTCATAAATCGAAAACCGCAATTTACCTTTCACAAAGTTACAACGAACTACAAGAACTTTTATATTATGTTACTTGCTGCTACGGAACCCTTCATGGGCGAGTCCGACTCGCACTTGGCCGGTTTTTTGAGCATTGTTTCGTTGCATTTAAAACCGCGGGGTGCTTTACAACAACTGTTGGAGGATTTTAAGTTTTTGCGGTTTGCAATTGGAATGATCCTAGGTATTCTAACACTGCAGTGATAATGTGTAATGCTATCATACTGTATCCACAAACTTGTTAAAGCAAATTACACCTCGACACGTCGTAAAGCCATTAACTTCACACTTGGAGAGGCGAGCATTGTTGCCGAGTGAAAAACACAGAGAGGAAGCGATAAATTATGTTCGAAGTTTATACGATCGGCCGGTAATGGGCTATGAGCTCGCGATCGCAGCGCTCGCGCAGCATCACACGAACCCTCTCAAAGGAATTGTTCAGTATTAATTTTCGACAGTAGCTATTTTTAACAATATTCAGATACTTCGATTCGTATTAGAAACCGAATCAAATCGGAAATAGTTCATTTTAAGCATAGGTCTTGAAAAAATGTCACTTTCAACTCTTGGTTGGCATAAGTACTTGTTGTAATTAAGTTGGTTTTAAATAAACAACACTATTGTATGCTTCTCTATTTGTAAAAACCGGAAGTGTACGAATTCAGAACAAGGGTGCGGTTGACTTTTAAGCACTTATTAATACGTGTCCCTTCCGGAACAGCCCTCGCTAGGGGTGGTTACCGGTACATGCCAAAACGGAAGTAACAGACGTCTGCCATACCTTGGCTTTGTAATTGGCGGCACGGGCGTACTTCCGGCTTCTTTCAGGAATATTAACTAAGAATAGAACAGTGTTTCCTTTAGTTGTTATAATGCTTTCATCTAGCTTTAAACCTATTGATGCTCTCTTAAACCTTCTTTTACGATCGTGGACTTTGAGGTCTAAAATAGCCAAACCAATTTCTTAAGAAACATTGCGCTTGGTTTCCCGTTAGTCTATGTTACTCTAACTGCCTGAGTCTTCACTGGCTAGATTTTGAATTGGATTGGATATATAAAAATGTTCCTGGAACTATTTTGAGGAGGAAACTATTTTGTTTTAAAATTCGGGATACTTCAAAGTATGTAGGTAAGCTATTAGTCCCTTCAAAGGAACTGCTAAAGGAACTAGTGAGCACGAAGGATTTTTAGAACGAAAAATAATCTCCCACACTATTTATATGAAAAATTAACGTTTGCCATTTCAATTCATTGAGCAAAAGTCCTTGAGCAGAGAGAGGAATTTACGTTTCTCCAAAATAATTCTGCTCACTCATTTCATTGCATCAATGTTTTCAATATTTCGGTATTTCTGAATTCCCACAAGCTGACCTATTTTAGGCTCACAACAATGTCAGAATTCCGACACGTGGATTTACTCCAGCTGTAAATATGTAGTTGGACAGATTTGGCGACACTGAAATGCGTTACGTTTCGAAAATAAATAGAGCTCTCATGAAGAAACATTCCGTCTGGACGTACCGAGCCCATATAGAACGCGCATTGAATACAATTACTCTCGTGTCCTCCACTTATGGATGTAATTATATGCTTAGCAAGTTTTATTGTCCTGTTCCATAGGCGGCTCAGGAGTTAAGTAGCTCAACCAAGGACGATTGCCTATGGTGTGAAATCCGGTCAATGAAGTCACGTCTCCGCTGCGTATGTGACCGTATTATTGACAATAAAATATTCTTGACACCTAAGATTTCGCGGTTCTGTATATTTTCTCAAGACGTTTTTTAGTTCTCATAAAAAGATTAGTGAAGGGTGGAGGTGCTAATGCATGTGTATACGCACATCCGGTCCGATGGGGTCCGTTAATTGGTCCGCGTAAAAGGGATATCGTGTAGCGTGCCCCCGCGCCCCTTGCCCCAGCTTCCTGTCTCGCGACATCAGGCGACGACAGCCGAGTTCGTGAGTCTCTGTTACTTTGAAGAAAATCTGCCGTAAAAGGTCGCCTGTCCAATTAAACGTCGGGATATCAGTATTACCCCCTGCCGAGTTTTGTCTTCCTTCGGTCTGCAGTCACGACTCCTTATACGTTGTCTTTTATATTATGGTCATGAATTAATGTTCCGCCGTTCAATATCACGGATGTTATTGTTTTTAATATGTTACAATCTAAATCGCTAATGAGTGTGGTCTTCAACATTATCTTGCGATAGTCGTGCTATGGTTAGCATTTACAGCAGCTAACTTGTTCTCCGAATGTTTTTGTGTCGTGTTCGTGAACGTCAATGCTTTTTATCGTTTTTTCTCAGCTAATGAACAGGTCCGCTTCAATTATCTTTGCAATTATTATCTTCTTTTTTGTTCTATTGGTGTCTTATAGTGTAGGTGTAATTTATTAAAGGATTGTTACAAGCTTTTTAATAAGCTCAGTGTTATTAATGATCATCTTGTTTAACAACTGCATTTGAATAGACAAATTGTTACGTATGAACTAGTAGTGAATCGTTTTAAGTTCACTAATATGGGAACTTTTTAGTGTTCCCACGAGGATGTAGCTCCATTCAGTCTGTGGAACGGTACATGTAGAACTTGATTATAAATCGTATCTTCATTACTGTCTGTAGCCATATCTAGACTCGGTTTCCCATGACGAGCTTCTGGACTGTGACTGACTTCATGCCATCATGTACGTCTGTGCTCATCCTTGCATGTAGCTTATGAGTTGTAGTATGAAATCACAGACATTTGCGTTTTGTTTTCATTATTGTTTCCCCTATAATTTACCTTAACTTTGAAGGCGGTAAAAAATTCATGGTGTTATTTCGAAGAAACACTTGGATGCAGATTTTCCAAGGTACAGTGGCCAAAGGTGCCGTCCTGCGAACTAAACAATCGAAGTAGTTCCTAGAAACAGTCAATGGGCTCGTTAGGTGTGGTGAATTGAAAGAGTACTCATCGACGGAAACAATAGGTGTTAACTTGCACATTTAGTACGCGCGTCTAAAGAGGATGTGAACTGATTACTGACAAGTTCAATGTGAAATGCTTGCCCTATCTCACAAGTTATCTACTTCTTTCGTGAATTTCACCATTCACATCGTCTAAAGTGGCTTCTATTTTGAACCAATTTTATTCTCTGATATGTTTAAGACTGTCGAAGCTAGCACAAATAGAAATATTGTAAACATCTTAATTTCCTTTTTAGGGTTCCGTAGCCAAATGGCAAAAAACGGAACCCTTATGGATTCGTCATGTCTGTCTGTCTGTCTGTCCGTCCGTCCGTATGTCACAGCCACTTTTTTCCGAAACTATAAGAACTATACTGTTGAAACTTGGTAAGTAGATGTATTCTGTAAACCGCAGTAAGATTTTCACACAAAAATAGAAAAAAAACAATAAATTTTGGGGTTCCCCATACTTACAACTGAAACTCCAAAAATTTTTTTTCATCAAACCTGTACGTGTGGGGTATCTATGGATAGGTCTTCAAAAATGATATTGAGGTTTCTAATATCATTTTTTTCTGAACTGAATAGTTTGCGCGAGAGACACTTCCAAAGTGGTAAAATGTGTGTCCCCCCCCCCCCCCTCTAACTTCTAAAATAAGAGAATGATAAAATTAAAAAAATATATATAATGTACATTACCATGTAAACTTCCACCGAAAATTGGTTTGAACGAGATCTAGTAAGTAGTTTTTTTTTAATACGTCATAAATCGAAAACCGCAATTTACCTTTCACAAAGTTACAACGAACTACAAGAACTTTTATATTATGTTACTTGCTGCTACGGAACCCTTCATGGGCGAGTCCGACTCGCACTTGGCCGGTTTTTTAATTTACAGCAAAAGTTTGCGATTAATTTGTTTGTCGACTGACGAAGTAGCCGCCTGTACGCATGTTTATAGTGGTATGTAAATATACTGTGTGTATCGGTGTCGATATGAGACGGTTTGTTTTTGTTAGTAGACTGTATTGTTATCATTCACAGCTCACACGAATAGACAATAACGTCGGACTTGTGAATGGGTGATTGATGGTGTTAGTCCCTCATTGTGCGAGTCCAGCTTGGTAATAGCTTTATTGTGTTGGCGCTAGTGTTTATACGGAAATCTCATTACAACTAGTGTCCAACCACATATTTACCGGTGAGGCAGAAAACAAGGAACCATGTTTTATAATTATCCTGAAATTTTTAACACCTTTTTTGTGATGCATTGGTTAAAAAAAGTAGTACGTGTACTTTGGGCAGATATTCGTACTAGATTTACCAGTTGTTTATAAGTTCATGAGCGACGACGTTGGAAACCCGTATGGTTTATTTATTACCAGTGGAGAGTGGGCCGGTTCCGGTCGGTGCTTGCGCAGGAAACCCGCAGGATATATCAAAATTAGAATCGCGAGCCGATGAACGGTGGGGCACTTGCGCTATGTCAACCGCACTTCCCATATCCGTTTATCAAAGTCCCAATCGTAAATCGTACACAGATTTCCTGAATTAGCGTTTAGGTAGCTTCGTCTGCCAAAATATTAATTTAATAACGATGTCTGTTAAAAAATTACTTGGAGTATTATGTGATACTAAAAATGTTAAGGCCTCTCTTCAACCTGTTTTCACAATCTTTAGATTTATATAGAAATACTTTCACTGCTTTTGGACAATGTGTTTTTATCGAATCTTTCAATCTTCGCGATTCTAAGTCCGTTGATATCGGCATGTCGTTTTATTTTCGATGTTTCGCGTTGTCCGACGAACGGAAGTCATTATGCGCTTTCCGCTGTTCGTTGTACTGCTGCCCTGTAAAATGTATTCATTAAATCAGCGATCATGGGTTCACTCGTCGGATTTCTTCTCGCAAGATCATTGTTTGACGTCAATTTCACGTTTATTTCTTTGTGATCGAACGTTGATCATTCGACGACTTTAAATCGCCTCTTTAGCTGTCGTTTGTTTTTATTTGTTTTAAGTGACTGGTCTCGCTTTTTGATCCCCGCGTTTGTTTGTGCACATCAAAAGTCTGTAGGATGAGGTATGCTGACTGAGGGCGGCCTCTTGCAACACTCGCGGGGGCATGCGACAAATATTGACATGACAAATGTTTGTGTAGTAGAAAAAGCACGTACCTCTTATGACTACTATGTTCACCGTAGGTGGTGCGCACAGATAATATGGCTGTAAACCGCCGAGATAACACACGGTGTTTGTACAAAACAAATCATGTTTGCTTACTTTATGTCCTGAGGATAGCTGGCACGGATCACTAGCATTTGGATATTATGCGTCCTCACGTTCTATTTGCATTGGTTTATGGATATGCATTTACTGTCGGCACGGGTTAGGATTTGCCAGAACCTAACAAATAAACAAACAATACAGGAGAACTTATGTGCAGTTGTTTATTGTCAGGTATATTTGTTGCTTTTAGCTAGTATTTTTGTTGTTTGCATGTGGTTATTCATCAATTAAAGTCTTCAGCAAAACATTGGTGTCATCGTTTTACAAAATTAACTTCACATTCGAGTTCATTTGCCAACGCATTTGTATCCGTAAACAAGCGCTAGCCAAGGCCGCGTATGTTTACGAGTCACTAACTCTAATAACACGAATACATCGACAGGTTTATATAAAAAGGTAATATTAGCTAGACATCACATGTTATTTATTTAGATTTAGGTATTTGCAGCGTCTTTTTACTCACTGTTCGGACAAATGATCCAAGTCAAGATAGATCTCAGATGTTTGAGATGAAAAATTGAACGTAACGTTGGAAATTGCATTCTTGATGATGACGGAGACATTTCTGCAAAGCAAACGGTGTTCCGTAATGACAAAAGAGTGACAAAAAATGGCCTAAAATCAACAGCAATCTCTGTTTTGCTCTTATACAGAATGAACCGGTATATACACAACTTATTTATAACGTAATAAGCCTGCTGATATTCCAATAGGCCGCGATTTATTCGCGTGTTGCGAATCGCCAACGGAAACGTATGCCAGTAATGAGCTTCGGATGTCGCTCACCTATTGTGACGAGCTAATAGATATTGACTTCCTTAGTTCAGACCGTGGTGGTAACAACACCGGTCTATAATGAGGCATTGTTCACATCTTATTCTGTTTTCAAGACGCAGATCCGGGCTGTGAACCGATTGCTAAACTGGTCATTTGTGCATTGAATATGAGTGCAGTATCATATGCTGGTAAGCCGTTCACAAATCCAGGTCAAAGTTCCTTCACGGATCTGCAACGGCAATTTTAACTGACACCAAATGATAATGGATCTGGCATTTACTCGGCAGTGCAAGCACCGTGAATCAGAATTCGTGCTTGGGTTAGGAGCTTATTACAAACATACCGTGGTCAATCATCGGTCACGAGTTGACCCTCTGCCTTTAGACGCGCAGCCGCCGTCCGATTTCAATACATTTTTTGTGAGTAAATCACACAGAAAAGATGGAAGTTTGGGAACGTCGCTGTTCATCAGGATTGTTCAAAAAGTCAACATAGAGATAATTATAATGTCTTTTAAAAGAAACGTATCGTACATATTTCTATGAACAATGATGCGAGGGCGTGTCTTTATTGGCAACTCCTATAGGCGTCGCTCCGTGTGTTTGCTAGTGACGTGAAGGTTGGTAATTATTGGGCCAATTAGAGCCAATGCTCTTCTTGCTTGAATGTTCATTTGGAGAGACGGCTACATGACGGCGTAACGTTGCTTCTTCCGCACGTTCCGCGGCTTGCCTGAGAACCATCGTCACCAGTGGGACGGAACTCCTTAATGTTTACCTGACCATTCGTCCGCAGCACCACGGCTTCCGAAAGCTTTGGGAGGCGAACAAATACTGCATTTACTTTGTGAAGTTTCGCTTTGTTTGTTTTGTTGACCTCTAGTGGCATATCTGAAAGGAGAACAAGAATATATTCGATGCCTTTTGTTTAATCTTTAATATAAGCTAAGTACATATTTAGTTTTAAGTTAATGCTCAGCACTTGTAAATAACAATTTGCGAACAACTAAGGGCATGGAATTGAATTCTATTCGCAGGCAAAAGTTGTATGATAAAATTGAAAACAGTCCTATTCACCCATGCGTTAGTCTTAGTTTCATGTAAATAGCAGTGAACAAATAAAAGCAAATCACCAGATGTTGTAAATGGTGGTGTCATTAGCTCGAGCCGTAATCCCTTGACGGCACGCGCAAGCACGCAGCGTTAAGTGGGTTAGCATGTCGATCCTGGCCTGTTCAAGGTCGCAATCATTTACCTGCACAACTATATCATCAATAGACGCACTGCTATCCTTAAAGCATAAAACTGGCCCCAAGACTGTTATCAAATAACGAATGCCGATGTTACCATCAAACAGGTTATGAAAGAAATTAAGTTTGAAATACACACATCAAAAGTGTCTAGGGATCAAGCATTTTTATGCGGATTTCTTGAGATTGAGATATGGCTTTGTAATAAATTTATGATTTTATAAATTTATACGGATCCTTTTTGGTGCATTTCATAATTTGAATCAGGAACTGTGAATCAAATTCGAGTAAAAGATGAAAATCAGCTGTCAATATTTTCCCTATAAAAACATACAACGCATTGAAGACATTATTAGTGCTACTGTTTCCCTACTACTGATTAAAACCAACGTTATTATGGAGCGGCGACGTCATTTAAGCAGGGAAGAAATGCTCAGAGCCGTGGGAATGATAGAAGCTGGTTCCCGGCAACGTACTGTGGCTTTAGCTCTGAATACAAGTCAGAGTGTTATCAGTCGACTTTGGACACGTTACCGAAGCACTGGTACCGTGGCTGAGCGCCATGGAGGACGGTATTGCTGCACCACACAGAGACAAGACCGATACATTCAAATCTTAACTCGAAGAGCTCCAACAATAACCGCCATGATGTTAGCCGTGAGGCTTCATCACTCTTCAGGGAACTTAATTAGCGACCAAACAGTCAGAAACCGCTTGCATGAAGTGAACCTTCATTCCCGAAGACCGCTACGGGTACCACCTATAGCAATGCACAATCGTAGGATTCGATATCAATGGGCTCTTGAACACAGAAATTGGGCAGAAGAACAATGGCGTTTCGTGTGCTTTTCTGATGACTCTCGTTTTGGTATGAGACCGGATACAAGACGTATACGACACTGGAGAACCCCTGGACGCCAACAGCGATTAAAATCCTGCCAGGAAGTCCATCCTTATAGTGGTGGAACCATCATGGTATGGGCGGGTATTTGGATCGGCGGAAGAACTGAGTTGATTTGGATCAGAGGCAACCTCAACGCTCAAATTTATGCTGAGACGATTGTATCAGACGTCATCGTTCCTCTACAAGTGCAAATCGGTCCCTTATTTCAGTTAATGCATGATAATGCACGACCGCACACCGCAAGAGTTGTAAGACAGACTCTCGCCGCAGCTAACATCAATGTCCTGCCCTGGCCTGCTCAGTCGCCAGACTTGAACCCGATTGAGCATGCATGGGATATGCTACAGAGAAGAGCTCTGCCGAATATGGAGGGTATCCAGTCGCAAGAAGACCTTTTTTTGTTGTTGCAACGAACATGGGCGGCCATTCCACAGCGTGATTTGGATGAACTCATTTTGAGTATGCCAAACCGATGTTCTTGTGTTTTTAGTGTTCGCGGTAGAAACACGGATTATTAATTGTTTAAGTTACCCAATAAAGTTTTAAAGAAAACTGTTATTTCAGTCTTTTTTTCGAACTTTTGTGTTAGTGGTTCAAATGTCAAAAATCCCTTTATTAGGAAAATGGCAAATTTCTTTATTAATGCAAAGGTGACTTGGTTTATCGTTACTGTGACAAACGAAAACACTTTATTTGATGAATCCTTAAAGAAAATTTTAATTAATATCAATCAGGAGAAAAGTTATTGCAAAAACATATGTTAATCCCTAGACACTTTTGATGTGTGTAGTTGCCTTGGTGAATGGAGTAACAAATCATGTTCCAATATTAGCGTCCTTGATATAGTTGGACTCGTTTCACTTCCTGTTACGAGGCGAATTGTAAACGCTGAGCACGTCACTCATTCAAACTCAATCAAAGGATCGTGAATGAGATGTTTACCGCGCTCGTACACGCGTATGTGCGCAAGACTTAAAGCGTTTCCTGTTTTATAATGTAGTACACCATAGGTATGTATTACCCTATCGAAACATAATTATGTTTCGTTATTAAACAAGCTTTACGATTTTCCTGCTCCTCCAGTAAAAGAAACATTAATTTTAGCTTTTATGCAAATCTTTGACAGCAGATTAGGTGCTACTGAATGTGCTAATGCAATAAATCATCATTACAAAAGTATTTATGAAAGCAATTCAGAAGAAAGCAATATATCACGAGGTATTAATGGTTTTATAGTGTTAGATGGTAAGTTCGTGTCCGTAGCTAGCCGCGGCACTGGAGGGCCGCAGGGCCGTCCTGCCAAGGCCAGCGAGTTCGTTAGGGCCATTCATGGATGCCTGCGCGCAACCTCCTCCCCACTCTCCCGCGGCGACAGGATATTCTCCCTCGCTGTGTGCTATGCTGGCCGATTGATCGGTTTATTTTTTAAATCGAACTCGGAGCAAAAAGACACCACGCGCAATCGTAATTCACCGGATGCACTAACGAGTGTTAAATTTTTTAAACCTCACCGTGCAGCATTAGTTTGTTTTTGTTGAAGGCCGTTTCCGCCATGACTTAATCCATAACTCAACCGGTACATATAGTATGCGATAACCATTAGAGCTTATTAGTTTCTATTAAAAGAATCCACAACAGATTAAACTGTCTCCCCGTCGGACATTCCGTTCACGTAAGGACGCAATAGAATTTATCTATACGTTGCTGTGCGACATCTTGTATGCAGTTTCCGACTAGTTTAGTCGTTGAATAGACTTTAAATACACAGGAGATGAGGCTTTTGATCTGAATCTGAATATAAATGTGCTGTTTCTAGACGCAGGGATACAAAGCACGTCGTTGACATTTGCAATGCACTATAACATAACAGTCTTCGTGAACAGTGCTTCTGGTAATTGCAAGTATTTTTATAATCACTGCATTCCAGACAGTGCCCTTGGAATGAAATATTAATGAGTTCACAAACAACCTTCGGCAACTCGTAACTTCATCTGATTTCCGAAAAGGTCTAAGGATAACATCTTCATTCATACGAATATGGTCCCTCGGTGGGTGGAAGTGGGCCATGAATCACTTTGCTCTGTGTTGTGGATGAACATCGGCGTATTTCGGCTGCGCATTGTGGGCAATTCGTCATGATTTGCGTATGTAAATCAATGGAGTTTGGTTGTGCGGGCGTAACGGTATTTTCGTCGGTCCACAGCAGGAAGGCGGATGCTATAAACACACTTTCAGCAGCGTTACCATAGCGGCGTACCTATAGCGCTTTTGTTTAATAAATTCGTTGATGACATACGGTGTTCGGCTAATCTTCACAAATATCTTGGAAGGTCGTTAGTTTTCCGAAGCACGTGCCCATACACTCGGCAGACGGATTAGCGAGTACCCTTGCACCCTCTTAGGGTTGGACTTAATGGCTGCTAAAATCGCATCAAGAATTTTTATGGAAATCGTTTTATGAATATTTGGTCAGTCATTTATCATTCTTGAAGTTTACTGGTGAAGTCGTTTGGTAATCTACTTTTTTCATTGAATTATCAATTCTATTGGCATGTCAGTTCTATTTGATTTGTAGTTAGGTTTGCTTTACTCTTGGTGTAACGTTTTGATTTTTAATATCAACCTGTTACCTTGCTAGCCTTACCACCAAGGGTCTGCCGCCAGAAAACAAGTTTTAACTAAAGCGCGCAGCGCCCCGCGGTTCCACCCGCATATGTTTCGATGCCGTGGGAATATCGCGATAAAAAGTATCCTATGTGTTAATCCTAGTTATAAACTATCCGTGTGCCAAATTTCATCCAAATCCGTTCAGTAGTTTGTGCATGAAGAAGTAACAAACACACAAACACGCTCTCAAACTTTCGCCTTTAAGTGTGATTTATGAGGCACTGTTAAAATTTTAATATCCAGACAAGTCAGGTTATAGAATGAACGAGTAAGAAAGCTATGAAGTTATGTGGTTTGCGGTTTCTTACCACGTACAGGAATTTATTAGAGAAATATTTCCCTTACATTTATTGTATCACTTTAAAACTTGTTAAGCATCGCATTACTGGATTCTATTTCTTAAGATTGTGTAACTATCTCAGAGTATCCAGATTATAACATACCATCACGCCTTTAATCCCCGAAGGGTAAGACCATAGATATAAGAAAGAAGTTTTGTTTGTTATTTTCTTCTGTTTTGCACGACTCATAATGCGAAGCATTAGAGAGTGCTTTACGATCGAAAAAATTTGTTTGCCTCCTTTCTGCTACTGTTTCTATTGTTAAACTCAAATCCAGATTAAACCTGCAAAATTAGGAGTGAGTGTCTGATTCTGACTTACGGCCAGTTTCTGCATCAACAACTAATCAGTCAAACTGACTTTTACTGTTGACTTTTACTTGACCTTTACTGATACTACGGCACATGTGTTTCTTCATTCAAGTAAAAGCTGAAATAGTGAAGAAACAAATTTAACCGTTACTGTGACTTTTGTGACGTTACTTTGACTGTTACTATTGATGAAGAAACTGGCCGTAAGTGATAGCTAGCTAACTAATTACAATGAAGTAACGCAGCTGTAGTGGTGAAGTATGACATATGCCGTAACTAACATGGCGAGGTGAAAGTAACAGTGTGTGCCGTTGCTTATTTTCTATCTTATGAATATAAATAACATGGTGTCCTTTGCTGAATACCTGGTAAAAATTGTTTTTCTCTCGCTACTGGTGTATCGCAACCACTTTTTGGGCTGAACCGTGGAATCATCAGAATGATAAGTCTTGAATTCATTCATTCATTCACTGACGTAAATGTCATGTTTCTAGAAGAACGATATTTTGCACAGAGTTCTTTTTATAACGAAGGTGCACCACTAGGTAAGGATTTTTGAAAATTAATTCCCTGATGGGGTTAAGTAGGTGATGAAAGTTTCGATGGAAATTCGTCATTTTTAGGGTTCCATACCTTAAAAGGAAAAAGAAAACGGAACCCTTATAGGATCACTTTGTTGTCGGTCTGTCTGTCTGTCTGTCAAGACCCTTTATCTCGAGAACGCGTGAAGCTATAGAGTTGAAATTAAAACCATATACTCAGGTCTACAGTCCCTTGAAGCTACGAAAAAAATTAAACTTCTAAGTTAACGTAAAAAAGAGATACGGCCGTTTATGCCGCAAAAAACGTATATTTCGACATTCAAGGGAATCAAGGTACTTCCCGTTGACCTAGAATCATGAAATTTGGCATGAAGCAAGCTCATGTAGCACAAGTAAAGGAAAAATCCGAAAACCGTAAATTTATAGTTACATACTTACTACGGAACTCTCGGTGCGCGAGTCCGACTCGCAATTGACCGGTTTTTGGCCATGGGAAATCCCATTGGTCACATGGCTTGCCTATATAATAAAAAAAAAACATTCATTCATTCACTTCGCACAGCCGAGACCGCTGGGTCTAAAAGCATGTTCATAAGCGATTTTTAAAACGAAGGTGAGCATTAAGGCAGCATTTTTGAAAATGAATTCCCTAAAGGGGTTAAATAGGTAATAAAAGTTTGTATGGACGTACGTCTTTTTGCCGGTGGGAAATCCCATCGGGCACCCAGCTTGTACAAATACAAAATCCAAGTTAAAAGAAAACATGATTTAAACATGACATACCTACATAATCAGCCTATAATGTTCCCACTGCTGGATCACAGGCCTCCTCTCGGTGAGAGGGAGTGGGCCGTAATCTACCACGCGGGCCCAGTGCGGGTTGGTAGATGTCACATGTCTAACATGTCTTCGAATCTTTGGTTCTAGGACATGCCGGTTTCCTCATGTTTAGAAAATCTTCATCTCGTCCTTTTTTCTCATTGCTTGGTAAAATAATAAATGGCAAAAAGCTTCGTCCATAAGCAAATCTTTACCCTGCCATTTCCAAGGTGTCTTTCAATCATCATTTACTTACATAAAAAAGTCGTATGACTATTTAAAATGACCTCACGTATACAGTGCATTAGGTTGTGTTGGTAAACAAATATATTTCGAGAGGTGTTCCTAAGCGTATATGCGTCAGAGAATTTGTTGTAATTCTGTGGTCGGCAGTCGATCTCGTGTAAATATTGCCAATCATAAGCCTGTCCCCCGCATAGTTTACGTAAAAACAAGTATTATGTGCGGTATTCCGCGTTTGCATAACATACTGTGATTGTTCACTTCCCGTCTGCTATTATTCTAGTTGCATTGTATTATGCAAGGCTGCGTCACCCGTCACTATCACACGTTAATAAGAACCGGCTCATTTCGGCACTAACTAGACTGTCGCTGGAGGGAGAAATGTCGCCGCCCCCAACTTACACCCACGCCCGCCTTCGTATTTCTATATACTTTCCTCCTGCCCACGGGTACATAAAGAATCTTTAGAAATACTTATTTACTACTTATGCAACGTATTGTCGTCACGAGGGCGTTGCGTCAATAATAATAATCTCTTTACAAGCAAAAATCATAAATTCTGTCACACGTTTGGAACGCTGTCACTCCCACATCAAGGTTGATCAATCAAAAAGGATCGGCTGAATGGGATCAATAAGTATGGTGAATGTGGTGGGCGATCGGTCGTCGAACTGCGCGGGCGCAAGCCGGTGGTGCGCTCTAATTCAATTTAACGACAATCCATTGCGCACTAGGCTAACATTCCGCCTCGATGCCACCCATCCATTAGTTGTATTACTCAACTATCTACACGAGTGTTGCCTTGGCCCTGGTGATCGTCCCGCGGATTATATTACGGACTTTAATTTCAAATCTCACGTTGAGTAATGATTCAGTATTCTATTGACCATCATTATGATTTAACGGTTAATGCTGAATGCTTACCATAATAATGTTGGACATTAAAGCATTCAGTAAGTGGCGTTTAATGTTAAAGGTTTCATATTTCTTAGGATTTATGGAGACTACACTATTAACTTCAAGCATTTATACTCTAAATGTACTGTCAAGATTATCCGTCTATTGATTTATGATAATGGGAAATGGCTTTCTATGTTTTTCTCATGACAATTAAGCGCTGACTATTGTTTCTTTGATAATATTACTTTGGTCGGGACCGGATCTGCAAGGATGGGCCGTGTCACCTTGAATGCCGGATGCCGGCGTTCTGTCGGAGGAGCTATCGGCCGTCAATCGTGTGAGCGTCTCGCCATATTATATTATAGTCGTCTGTCTGTTTGTCTGTGCGACTGCGAGAGCCGTTTTTATTTTACGACCATCCACGTCCGCTGCGCGGGTCCTCCGACAAGGTCGACGGTTCTTATAACCTAACCAATCAACCGGTGCATTAATCGAAACTATAATATAAGTTAGTTGCAATAAGATGTATGTGCTTAAAATGCTTCAATCCAATAGCAGACATACCGTCATGTAGAATTGATAGGATCAAAAAGAATAAAACGTTTGCAAGAATTTCAAGGGAAGAACGTGTCTCGTCTCTCTGAAGTCCCCAACGGAAATGGATTGGACGTGGGCGACACCTACGGAGTGCGCGAGTGACCACTCTCAACACAAAGTGACAAATTTAATATCGTTATTTATTTCTGTTACTCCTCATTTCAGCTCGTTAACATTTATTTTCTGCTCGTTTGTTCCAGGTAAGTGCCCCGCAATCATCGTCACGATCCACTGAAGGTCAAGCTCCTCATCAATCAATAACATTAGATGGTAATGCGTGGATATTAATGACTAGTATTTATCCTTATTTACTCGGACCCCTCGTGTTTATTACAATGTTAGACACGTGTCTAATGTAATCAATTGAACTCTAATATGTCAATGTCAGTGAATACAGAGTAGGATATATCTTAATCATACAATAGGATATTGGGACCGTGCTCTCTCTGGGCGTGGAGTGCATCACAATTTGTAACACTACGACTTATTTCCGCATCCGCTATTGTATCGTTGCCCACTGCAATTTAATCATCTCTTCGAGTGACAAGATGTATTAGAGCAGTTTCACGGTGGCTGTTATCAAAAGTGCTAGAGTGGGCTCTTTATTCATAATTTTAAGGTTCAAACTTATTTGTGTTTAAAATTGAGTGGTTCCCTTTGATGTAGTACGGGAATATCGACAAAGACGGATGTCCGGTGCCGGTCAGGATTTGTTTCACATGAACGTTGCTTCTCTGTGGCTTCGTCAAGATGAAGACAGAGCCAACGATTATTTTTCAATTTTACTTCGGGAAAATATTCTTTGTAAAGCTAAATACGAAGGACCTTAAAATGTAAAGGCACTGAAACGGTGATAAATAACGTAATACAAATTTTCTGTTCAATATTGCTTGTCTAAAAGATATCAGAGGTGCACAGAGACCAAACCAAGCTACAAGAGTACGTAGTTATTCCCAAAGAAAGCAGAAAATAAATCACTTCAGTAAAGCTAAAATTAATGGTTTTTCTTAAAAATACCTCTAAAACTGAATATTGGCCCGGAATATACGCACGAATGGCTTTATCGTAAACATAATATTTTGTTTGCTAAAGATTCGGCATCAATTTATTACGAGCTGTCAAAAAATATCTTTTGAAGTTTTAATCTGATGCTGAAAGGAAAATCATAAAGGTTGTTTGCTTAAAAAATTAACATTAGTTAGCGTAAGAAACGGAGGAAAGAAGCTCAAAATCCTTCCGGTCCTTTTGATATCGCGGATAAGCGGCGTACGCGCATTTCAAAGGGCCAGTGTGTTTGTCCGACGAAGCTTGGGTAAACATCATTCGTTCAACGGGTGTGTGATTTCAGCCTTTTGTGTTTTTACTGTACATTTGTTGCCTGGGGAACGATTTAAGGCGAATGGTTACGCCAAACTTCAAAGTAGACCTCTCTTTGAAGGCCTACTCCTCCCAAATGGATAGCCCAAATATATTTAAAAAAATATATGATATGTGACATATGTTTACAAATATAATTTAAGTTCGATTTTTTTAATATTACTGTTAGTTTTAACAATAAAAAATCATATCCATCCTCTTATTTTACGCAAGAATTTTCTTTCTACTTTCAAACGCCTGAAGCGATTTTGATGATTCTTTCACCAAATTATAGCAAATTTAATGGTTTATAAAAATTAAGTTTGTTTTTTTTAATAATTATTATTTAAGTGGGAAAAAATCAATAACACCATGGTTTTACCTATACGGGCGCGGGCAGCAGCCGCCCGGCCAGTCTCGCTGTATCGTTCGCACGGGGAGGTTGTGTCGCATGTCGGCTCGCTCCGATCTGCATTTTTGTGGCAAAGACTAAATAGCGCAGATAGTACACTCGGACTGTTCGTTTACGCTTGGACGTTGATAGTATTAGTAGTAGTGATAGTTTGTTTGCGAGTGGACGCTATATTATTGTCTATTGAATACTAATATAATAATAATAATATCAATAAAACACGTTTATTCAGTATACAGTTCGTTTATTCACGTATACAGTTTATAAAAAAATACAATTACAAAAAAAAATTAAAACTAACTTATGACTAATACCGCTCTTAACAGTGGTAGTTTTTAGGGTTCCGTACCCAAAGGGTAAAAACGGGACCTTATAACTAAGACTTCCCTCTCCGTCTGTCTGTCTCTCACCAGGCTGTATCTCACGAACCGTGATAGCCAGAAGAAGGGTTATGTTTTTCGAGAGTATATAATATATACTCTCGAAAAACAATTATACATACATAATAGTAGATTGTACAACTAAGGCATAAAAGAAGCTATTTTATCCCAAGACGTTTATATCCACCCGAGCCGCAGGCGAGAGTGGATAGTTAAGTCGAGGGGTAAAATGGCTCGTTTACGCCTGAGTTATACACTCTGCTTTACGTACATTTCGATTGCGAGAAAATGAAACAGACATAAAGTATACAGTACATAATTAATAAAAAATGTTGCATCCATTGCTAATTCCTGCCACCACAGATAATACCGCCAAGAAACTTTTTAAAAGTTTTTTTTTTAATTTTCAACATTTGTCATTCGACTTGGGTACTTCATATTGCCAAAAAATGAAAACGTTTCTTTGCCTTTTTAAATAATAAATGACAACTATTTCACCTGATTTTATTAAATTAACGATAGAAAACACGGAAGTAGTATAAATTAAAGAAAATGAAATAAATCACGACTTTAATCTGCGAAGTTCTATTGTGCGTGTGGCTGTTGGGCCTGATTACTTTAGTCTTAGAAAAAAAAATTACTTTATGCACTAGAACATAAAAAGCGATTTTATGTCGCCTAAGCACATCATAAAGACGGACTTTTAGAGCATGAGAAGTGAAAACACATATTATTATGTACTAGCTGTGCCCGCGACTTCGTTCGCGTGGATGTCGGAACTTAACAATATCCTGCGAGGATACCGATTCAAATCTTTATTTTTTATTTAAGCTAGTGCTTCTCTATTAATAACATTAGTTGTGGAACCATCTGAAGCGTACACAAAAAGGTTATTGGGGTTGTTTACGCGTGAAAGAGCTACGTATAGTTGACCATGGGAAAAGCATCCAATACTTAGGTCCACCCCCGCAGCGGATAATGTCTGGCCCTGAGCTTTATTAATCGTCATGGCATAACAAAGACTGACTGGGAATTGCACTCGTTTGAAAGAGAAAGGAAAGTTGTTAGGAATAATAGGTATTCTTGGAATAAAAACAATATCACCGGCACCGCAACCGGTTAATATTTCAGCTTCGATAATGTTTTGCTGCAGATTTGTGACTTTGAGCTGAGTGCCGTTACAAAGTTTGGGAGGACATCAATTTCTGAGGAGAATTATTGGAACACCGATTTTTAAAACTATTTTGTTGGCGGGAAGTCCGGGTGTGTTGAGGGAATCCAAAAATTCTACCGGGTAGTGCGTGGCGTCATCTTCTTCCATAACTGTATTTATAGAGGTGTATTCTCTACTATTCCCGGACACATGCATCAATATTTTTAAATTAATTGCCGCAGCTTGGTCATTGCGGGGAGTCAAAATAGCTCGCTGACATAGCCAAGAACCGGCTTGATTTCCCATATTTGTGGAATCTCCGTACACAGAATAAATTAGCTCTTGTTGTGATGTAACGCAAGAACAGAGATTAGCGACCAAATTAACTTTTCCATCTTCTTGTACGGGGTATGTGCCATCGCCTATTTGTAACAATAAATTGGAAAACTCCTGTGCATTTTCGCAGCCTCGTAACTGTGCACGCATATTTACGCTCAGGTGTGTAGATGATATATTGCGCCATAAAACAGAACTCTTCAGACATGCAGCAATTTCATCGGCTCTCGTTCCTCGGGGTACTATCGGGAGTGTCTGCCGAAAATCACCGCAGAACAGTACCGTAATGCCTCCCATCGGCCGGTCATTTTGCCTTATGTCCTGCAAAGTTCTATTCACTGCTTCACAGCTTTGCGGTTTGCCATTGTGCACTCATCCCTAATAATTAAAACACAATCGCGTAAAACCTTTGCTTTATCGCTATTTCGTGATATGTTGCAAACCGGGCTTTCTGTACGGTCCAAGTCGATAGGAATTTTAAATGTTGTGTGTGCCGTTTTTCCTCCAGGCAATAATGTGGCTGCTATCCCTGAAGAGGCGACAGCAAGGGCAATTTACTTTGGTTCATTATTCGAGCCAAAATAACATTGGTTAGGAAAGTTTTCCCTGTGCCACCCGGTGCGTCTAAAAACAGGATTTCACCCGAGGCGTTATCTACACTGCAGCATTCCCTATCAAACGTCTGGCGCTGTTCCTCTGTCAAATTTGCGCAGTAATTTTGTAAAATTTCTTCGAGTTCCACGGGATTGTAACTAATTTCTGATACGTACTCTCTGTCCATCGACTACCGGTGTGGGCAAACCATAACAATGCCATCTATCGAAGTGCTATTAATATTCAATACTGCACGTAGTTGATCTCCAGATGTAGTCCATATTATAATTTTCAAATTTACATTTTTGAAGTGAAAACTTCTTTAGCGGCGTTGCACACTTTTTGTAATGGGTAAAAAATGTTAAATTCGCGTCAGGACATCGCGTCAGGACACGTGACCGTCAGGAGAGGTTTCCCCCCTCCCCTCTCTTTCTACGGCGGCGCCAACCGAAGTGAACCAAGTGACACACGACAATGGATGGATGGATGGATGGATAGATGGACGTGGACGTGGACGTGGACGTAAAATGAAAAAAGTGACGCAGAAGTAGTGAAAAAAAATTAGTTATATTAATTAAATTAATAATTGATTAATTTCAACGTTAATATTCAAGTTTTCTCTTCTGCCGGCACTCCCGGAGTGCAACCCGTCTTTTTTTAGGTGTGAACTGATTACAATGAAACAAAAAACTCAATGTTACTTCAATTTATAATTTTTAACGCAAATATTGTTGCGTATAAACGTGAAGTTGTGAGACCAAGTGCATATTAACACACATTAACTAATTTTGTCCAGAGATGGCGCTGTTTTAATATTTATTTCTGAAACACTTAGAATTTTCTAATTTACAATTTTTAGGTGTGTGTGAACTGATTACGATGAAACAAAAAACTCAATGTTACTTCAATTTATATAATTATTAACGCAAATATATATAAACATAAAGTTGTGAGACCAAGTGCATATTAACACACGTTAACTAATTTTACTTCTGGTAGGTACACTTTAAATTCAAAAATCTTTTGATAGACTGAACCGATTGCAATGAAACAAAAACTAAATGTTACTTCAAGTTACGCTAAATCGTTGTGTATAAAAGTTATCTACATTTATTTCGTACATTTTACGTGATGCTCGAATAACTAAACATACAAACAGACAAACAGACAAAAATTCTAAAAATGCTGGAATTGGGTTCTATTGGTTGTCCTTTAACACCCTGGCTATATTTTTTTATTTTTTTTTTAATGTACAAAAACTTCTTTTCTACAGTTTTATTATATGTATAGATGTATGTATAATTGTTTGGCACGCTCTGCGGCCTGAACGGCTCGATGGATTTTAGCTTGAGAGGTGTCGTTAGATTCGTATGTACTGTGAGAGTGACACTGGGTATATCAAAATAAAAAATACAAAATGGCGGATTTTTGGCGCAATATTATTTCTTCAAAAAATTTTTTTTTCTCATAACCTATCGAGTGGGGTATCAAAATAAAAGGTTTTAAAATGTGATTACAAAAATATATACAACTTATAATATGGTAAAAACTAATTCAAAGTGACAAATCGTAAAAAACACCTACCAAGAACTAAATCGTCTGCGAAATCTTTCACATTTGTAAACTAAAAAGCAGTAAAATTTAAAAAACCCGACTGCAACCTTATGCTAAAACTAACTGAAAAGCTAAAAACAAGCCCATTTTAAATTAAATAAAAGTTGGAAGCAGGCGGGACCCATTTGAGTTTGAAACTATAATAATGGTATTCTTCTGGCAATCACGGTTCGTGAGATACAGCCCGGTGACAGACAGACAGACGGACAGAGGAGTCTTAGTAATAAGGTCCCGTTTTTACCCTTTGGGTACGGAACTCTAAAAACTACCACTGTTAAAAGCGGTATTAGTCATAAGTTTTTTTTTTTGTAATTGTATTTTTTTATAATCTGTATACGTGAAAAAACGAACTGTATATTGAATGAACGTTTTTTATTGATATTATTATTATTTTTTATTTGTCTCTAAGAAAGCAGTATTTTTACTGTACAATAGCATTCATACTCACAACATAAATATTGTACGTATTCTCGATCCATCTACACTCAGTAGGTAGCGTCATAAAACTGCCTAAGACAAAATGCGTCCCACGCCGCCGCATCTGCATGCGCTACGTACGAGTACGACACTCTTTGACATTGGGGAGGTAAGCGGGCGCGCGGGGTGAGGCACTGAGTTCGCCTATGCTCCGCCCAAACGCTCAAGGACTTTCGAGGCTATAATCGCCTTAATCTCATTATGTATGCACGTCCGGAAGTTTGCCAGCGTTGGAATACAAAAAATCTTTGTGGACATAATTACAGTAGCCGATTAAGTTTATAATTTGTACGAGTATAATACCCTATGTCGGTGTGTTTTGTTCTCTTCGGTATTTCCATTGATACATCTTTGCATGTGGGAGTATACAATATCGGTTAGTCAGACAATAATATACTTACTGTTTTCCCGGGAAACCATAAACAGCGGAGTCTAACAATGGGCCGGGAAACGAAAGGGTACACAAGAACGGAACTAAAAGAAAAGTAAAATAAGCTTGCGTCAGTTTTTAATACAGTGGATTTCTATGGTTTTAATCAGGACTGCGGAATGCACTTCTTCTCTCTCTTTCTCTCGTGGCAAAATCTCCTCTTCTACCAACTTAATCTATCCATGTTGAAGAATCTATACAATTTCCCGATACCCTAAATCCTTATTAGTAAAGTACCGTTAACATTCGGTATTTGGCGAGCGGTGCGCGGACGTTTTGCATACAATGCCCATGTTGGTGCGCTTGCGCAACGAAGCGGTCATCGGG
Organism: Amphipoea lucens; assembly: GCA_947508005.1. Lineage (NCBI taxonomy): Eukaryota > Metazoa > Arthropoda > Insecta > Lepidoptera > Noctuidae > Amphipoea > Amphipoea lucens. The sequence continues at coordinate 18,886,285 of OX382367.1, forward strand.
CCGGATGTGACGCTGCGGCGCAGCCCGTGCCAAATTGTACCTACATTATGTGGACTAAATAGCCTTTCGATGTCCAAGGGTAATCAAATATTATGTTAAAACTACATCGAATTTATTGTAAATATTCTTAGGAGTTATAGCATTTCGGCAAAAAATGTGCCTACATAATTATTTCTTTTCCATATTTGGAGTAGGTCGCATTTCGTTACTAGGTATGTAATTCGGACGGTAGTTTAAGGAAAGAATGTATCGTCCTTTTTACCATTCCAAATTGGTACATACCTAGTTTATGGTACTGGGTCATGAAGTGACAAATTATGCTTGCCTAGCCTTGACTTGATGTCCGTCCGACAGCTGTAAGCATTCTTCGACAATATAATATGTGAATATGTGTTAAGAAGATAATATTATTTGGTTGATGATTGGAAAATTGTGGATATCTTTTGCATTTCGTGTCATAATTCGATTTTCTGATTGCATAGTGCAACGCCAAAAGCAGAAGCTTCACTGCCACGGGTTAAACATTGTAACTTTCGGGCGCGATTTTGTACTTATCTTCTGTGTTTCACTCGATTACTAATAATAAGTTTTAATATTTTATGTGTTTTTTAGTATTGTGTGAACTTTTAAACTGGATTACTTAAGTATATTGTGTTTTTATGCTAGAACACTTTAGTGACACTAGCTTTTTTGATGCTGACTGAGAATAAAGCAAAGTATCTACTATCTAGTGGTCTAGAAATATAGGTACATATCAATGTATTTCATAAACCTAAATTTAAATACTTAAGTATTTGGTTCGGTTTGGTGTGATAATTAATTTAATTTCTAATTAATATCGTAATCATCATCATCATCCACAGCCCGAATTCACCCAGTGCTGAGCAAAAGCCTCTCATTTCTTGGGCCAATCCCCACTTCTGTGCCAGCCTCAACCAGAAAACAAATATTATGTATTATGACATCAATTTCAATACTTATACTAATGAAGAAAGGGCTAGTTCAGTTCGTGGCTCCATTCAATATTATCACTGTGACCCGCATCGTTATTAAACTAACCTAAAAAATCGCACAATCATTTGCATCCGCCATTAGGTACTTACTGTCAGTTATTAGTTAGGCAGGTTTTTTTTAACAAAATTCTGATAAATCGTAATTAGATACTATTGTATTCTCTGTGAGAACCAAATAAGAAGTATTTTTATGTTAACAAAAGAAAAATCTTGATTTATTTAAACTTCTGTAACCTCGAAAGGTAGTCGACCAATTTGGATAAAGTTTACCGTTGGCATTGTTTTTTGTTCGGCAAATATAGCCAAAAGTATTTCAGAATGCATAAAATTGTTAACGAGGACTTTTGCAACACTTGCAAGTGATGCAACTGAATTTTATAAAGTCTGTTAAAACTGTTAATGTGCTCATCGCTGTATGTTAATCAACATTATGCTCTACTGCACTATTGCAATTAGCAATTACAATTACACCCTCGAGAAATTCCAAAAACTCATTTTAAGAACCAGCTGCTCAATGTTATAGAATGTCTTGAATGCGTTGGGAAGATTGAGCTTCATTCGGGTGATGTATGTCCTGTCTAGTCTGTGCACCGAGCGAGTGTCCAGTGAGTGTCGCCTTGGGAATTCATTTCGATGGATGTTCTGTTTCATATCCTGTCTAGACACTAGGCACTTACTAAACGTATGAATTTAATACATAGATTTTTATTTACGAAATTTCCAAATCGTCTCACTAATTTCTGCCTAGTCTTTGGACACAGAACTCTGTACAAATTATTTCAAATTTTAGTCTGTATTCATAGAAGTAGATTGTATTGAATGTTTTGAACGGACTACTCCATACTATTATGAATTTATGACCCGTTGTATGCGTGGGTTCCCTCTTCGGGCTAGCAAACAAATTAGCTCTACACCGCAAATCAACACACAGTCTTGCTATTCAAGACAATTAGACGGGGCTAAAAGTACTAATGGAAGAATTTATTGTGGTCAGTTCCCTCCAACCGTCTGATTTGACTGTTCTACAGTCTAAACTGGGCGTGGAGCTAACCAAAGTGTCAGTGGTGTACAAAGTGGCTTAAGATACTAGGTATAGAGGGGCACATACGCGGCGGAAGAGATTTCATAGAAAAACTGGGACGCTATCGAGCGTAATATAGCAAATACATATACATAATTACCAAGTTACACGTGACGCTTTTACCGACACAATCATTGAATTTTCTTAGATTTTTAAATAAAAAAAATATCAAACCTTTTTATTAAAAATGCCCTGCCTTAGTAACTTTATTATTAAAATTTTATTAATGAAAATTATTTATTTTATCTAAACTTGGGTAAATAACAAAATAAACCGTAGCGAAGTCCAGTCGTTTTATCACTACGAGATTTGCCATAAAGTACAAATCGGCACATTTTTTTTTATAATTTTCTTTTATCACACAACACGAGACGAGCGAAGTTTGACCAGTAGGTTGTTGCACATAGATCAAAGATGTTGTTCGCGTTGTGCCGTCTATCATTAGAGATAGAAATTATATTTAAATGTCTAGTGGTGTATGATGATGACCAATGACCATATTGTGCTGTAGATACCTTGTACCCTAGTACTCGCGGGTGGTCTTACCAAGGTCAGCCTTGACCGGCTGCATCAGAGTAAGCGCGAACATGCACCGCACGGACAAATGATGCCGGTGCCTGACATCCGGTCACAAGCTATGTAAATTAGTGTCACACTTCGACACATGTACGCACAATTGTCCTTGGTACTGTTTCAATCAGGTTCTTCGTTTTATTTGCCACTAGCTTCTGCCCGCGACTTCCTCCGCTTAAAATTTCATGTTTTAGCAATACTGTAGCATTCCATTAGTAAAAGAATTTACGGAATCGGTTCAGCAGTTCCGATGAGTACCCCCTAAATACAAACTCACAAATTACCCTTTTCAAAATATGTTTAAAATAATGTCACTCGCGATATTGCGATAGCACGGACTAGACAAAATTAATCTTGACAATTTATGGTCATGCTGCAAAAGTTGGAGACATGATTCCGTTTTTTGAATGACTATTTAATTTGCCGACTAAGTTACTTAGTTTCCTTTTAATAATTTGTTTGAATAAGCTAAAAGGTAAATATATAGAAAAAAAAACAAGTTAATTTTAGTATGCGGATATTATCCGGACGTCTGGTATTTAAACTGGAGTCGCTATTTATTTCTAACTAGCTATGCCCCGCGGTTTCACCCGCATAAGTTTCGATCCCGTAGGAATATCGGGATAAAAAGTATCCTATGTCCTTTCCCGGGACTCAAGCTATCTCTATACCAAATTTCATCTAAATCGGTTCAGTAGTTTAGGCGTGAAGAAAAGACAGACAGACAGACAGAGTTACTTTCGCATTTATAATATTAGTTTGGATAGCGACATTAAACTGGTTAATCACTTGCCTATTTATTATTAGTTTTAATTCATATAATTCCTTATGGTTTGTGAAGCGTGCTGTCATGGAGATATACCGCTGCCACGTGAAAGCACGTTGAGCACGAGAGCCGCACATGAATTAAAGCTTGTAAGTCCTTGATAAACCCGCTGGATATGACCATCATTTGCTTATACTTTTCCTAACTTTGTTGGGGTCGGCTTCCAGTCTAACCGAATGCAACTGAATACTAGTTACTGCGCAGCTAATACGATACCCCTTGGTAAGACTGGTTGTAAGACTTCCAAGCTTCAGACAACGTGTAACGACTGTCAGAGTTCCACGATTGGCAGCCGGGACCAAGGGCTTAACGTGATTTTTGAGGCAAAGAGGGGTCTTGGTTAGTAAAGATGATCACCCAACCACAGACCAACCGCGGCAAGCGTAGCTTAACCGGTTGAATGCCGTAATTACAGACACAATTAAAAAGCCATTGTGTCTCGCGTGGATCTACGTTCCGGCATACGAAAGGTTAACCTAATCGATCGAACCGTGCGGCTGTTATTACATAGCCAAGCTCCTCATGATAAAGGACGTTTAATTAACTGAATCAAGCTGCATTCGAGTCGATAATGTATTTTAGTCATTCAAATGAATTTTCCAGTCAAAATCCCGTAAGGGCACATATAATTTAGTACACTATATTTTATGTTAGTTCCGCTGGACAGCTTTATTCAGCGGAAAGCTCGAAAGCCAGGTAACAAATAAATACAAATAGCACAACGCTACAGTGCCGGTAAAGAACTGCAAGTATCTAACTGAGATCGATAGTTCAGTCTCTCATACCGCCTGCCGAGCGCTGTATCTCCGTTCATCGGTACATATTCATCGTTTGTGCAACAAAGTAATCTAACGTAATTGTGTTATGTTGTAATCGAGGATGCTTTCAATAGCTAATAAAAAGCTCGTTAGAGGAATAGTGTGCGGTTACTTTACTTGTTGCCTCTCATTGTTGTCGCTTACGCCCTTCCTTCCCACGGGGCGATGTCTGCGCAGTACTTTACTGATACGTACATGCGTACTGATAACGGACGTCATCGGTCAATAACGCATTGGGAGAAAGTGAACTGTGCAGTTTCGGTTTCTAAAAAATCACCCAACCCCTGGATTTGATGCCAGAAATTTATTCCGAAGGTATGCTGATGGTGCTAAACATTATTAGACTAAAATTTTCCAGTTGGAATTCGTGCATCGATGTGCTATCAGTGATTTTTCTAGTGTTTCATAATGGGTGCTCCGTCGACTAAGCCGTCAAGTTAACGCCCTGCAAATTGGTTTTTTGATAGAGCACGTCGGCGATCGCGACCGAGTTTAAAGTGTCTGGCTCTTGAGAAGTGAGGGTTCTAGTTTTCAAAACTGTTAGTAGCTATTAATCGTGTGGTTTTGTGTGTTGATATCATTAACAGCGTTTCTTTTTGACGTTTCGAAGGCACTAATCAAGTCTACAGTGAATCGTAAGATCTCCGAGACTGAATGAAGATTTGTTTTCTCGTGGGTGCTGTTTTGAAAGTAATGTTTTTGTTAGGGTCAGTAGGGTCACAGCTTTCATATTCAATACAAATAAACAGTAAAACACCCATACATCCACCAACTTTACATGGTCACTTGTTCTATAATTTACACATACAATTATGAGGTTTGTCACAACATATTATTTCGTTGTGTCGTGAAAGGCATTCACTGACGTGTGAATGAGTAGGTATAATTAAAAGAAAAGGCATAGAAAGTTTGAGAAGCTCTCTGACATAATTAGAGTAGTGCACTAAACAGTGACAACGGATGGGTTATGGGATTATGGGCACATTATCTTTGAAAGGGCTTAGAAACGATTTTGGTGCTTATCTGTTAAGTGTATGTCAAACTTTCAAATCTTTTAAGGAATGCCACCATGTCATTGATGGTGTTTAGGGTTGAGAAGTCTGGTGGCTGGGCAAAAGTGCTCTTCAAGAAACAGTTTTAGGAATTTGATTCAATTTTTTTTTTTAATGTAGCCTGTGCTGTCCCACTTCTGGGCAAAGGCCTCCCTCCACTCCTTCCATTTTTCCCACCAGTTTTGACGGAACCTATCCAGCTCGTCCCGCCATCTCCTACGTGGTCTGCCGCGACCTCGCCTCACTGTCTCAAGGTACCAATCCTGCGCTATTTGGGCCCACAGCTTGTCCGGCATGCAGCAGACATGTCCTGCCCAGTCCCATTTAAGTTGAGCAGCCTTTTGAGCCACGTCAGCTATCTTTGTTTTGGAGCGCAGTATTGTGTTTCGAACACGATCCGTTAATTCATTCAATTTAAAAAACTAAATTATAATCAAATAACAGTTATGTCTCCTAATCAATTTTACTCGGGATCCTTTACTTCGTTTGATTACTGTGTAACTTGGGACTTGTGAATGCATTCCCAAGTTCCCGTTTAAGTTCTCGTGTATCCTTAAACTTAAACTCTTTACTAGGCTAGCACTACTTCGGTGTTTTATTTTCTTGTAAACATCTGCACGACAGTAAAAAGTTATATATTTTTTGCTTCTGTAGCCTATACCTGTCTTGTTTATCAGCTTATTTACGAGATTATCTCGCCTCAAATAATTTAATATTATGATGCTTTTGATCTGCTTATAGCACATAAGCTCGCCAGATAAGGTGAGATATTGGGTGTTGGGTGTCCGTAACTCGAGAACGCACCTCGTACGTCGCACTAGGGGCTCCAGTGACATGGCTTGAGCAATGTGTGGATTAATTAATATTAACGACCGCATTACCATAATTATGCCCAAACCCAGATAAAGAGGATTACCAGACACATAAAAACCTTTATAATAACAAGCGAGCCTCTTACAGCTGCACTCACCGCTCCTTTCATAAAATGAACACTTAAAAGCAAATATTTTTTTAAATTGGCCGTTATCGCGACATTTATGAGTGCAAAATATTGCAGCTCCGAATGCGGACACCATGCGCCGCCATGTTTTAAATGCATGTTATTAAATGTGAAGATGTAGTAGTTTAGCATGTAAGGGAAACAGGAAGTTTCACGTGTCGTTCAACAGTTTGCGCTATAACTGGAACATCGTCATGTCATCGAAATATAAGCAAGTGTTGGTATGTTAAAAATGGAACTTGAAACTGCATACGCGTTTCCGTCACTATTTAGCAATATGTGCTTCCGTAGAGCACCGGAACACAGCCGACTAAACTCGCTAAAATCGTTGGGCTTCCCGTCAGTTTCTGTTTCAACATACAGGTAGTTCGACGAAATTAGTATTGGAATGGAATAGCTCTTTTGGGATGGCTACGAAGATTTCGCATGCATTATTAATTTGGACGGCTCATAACTGCATAATGGCAAGGTTCCGGACGCAGGCCATCGTGGGAACGGAGCGATGTCCAGGGCAGTCCAGTATCGCTGACAGAACGATACGGACTTCCGCGCCGATCGCGTGGGAACATGCAGGATATCGATCGTATCGGTGCCGAGTGTCAGTACTATTTGCATGTTTACGATTCCTAGGTTATTATAAACGAAGAAAGTGGTACTGCGTACTTAGTTGTTAATGGCCGTTTCGAAACAATAATAGAGGTGAGGTGAAGGACGTTGGAACTCATGGAACATCTTCACTTGTAATTATGATTTCTATTTCATTTATACGAAAAGGAAGGAAATTTTTGCATGTGAATGTTCTGGAAATCAAAGGACCTACCTACCTAGTACAACTGCTGTTTTTGTGCTAGTTACGAATAAGTCAACTAAGGTTAATCATTTGCAAACCAGCTCAACGCCTACAACAATCTATGAACTGTTGTAATTTTTGCATCCAACTCGTTGCATCATGGATATTGTTTTGAGGTAACAATGCACCTTCTGTTGAAACCAGTGATGGAAAAAAATCTTATCTTCCAATTTAACATCATTCATATTTTACGCCATCTTTTGCAAAATTAAGATAAGTTTGGCTTAGCAAAGTGACAGTCTGCGACCTTTCTATTTCGGAGGATATATTTATAGACGCCTATCGATTATGAAAGTCTAGCGACAATACCTGCCCTGTAGGTACAATTAAGTATACTAAACAAACATGAATCATTCTAGCCAACGTTTTGCGGGTGAAGCCAAAAACAGTCATTGAAGTTGACTATCTTTGATGTTATAGGTACAGTTGCTAACAGGAATCCCCTGTTCTTTTACAGTATTAACAGTAAGCAAAGTTAAAGATTCACGAAATTCGCACGGCCCATGCAACAATTGAACGGAAGCGAATTGCAAAGATAAATCAGTTCCCTGCGTAGAGACGGCACCACAATCGTCAACCAGCGGTACTTATCATGTGGGAATGCAACGCTCTACTTACGATTGCATTCGTTACACGAGCCTCTGAATATGACACTAAAATTATCTGTCTGTGTACCTACTTACATATTGAATACTGAATGTATGCGTTTATTACTCAATAAGTGAACCATCTGCACGGTGACAGATGATGAAATTGCACGCAAACTAGTTTGCGGTACGGAAAAAAGACGCATCGATTATTCATGTTGATGGCAATCCCTGCAGCCGGTTGTGTGGTGTTATACCTCGACAAATCTGTGATTTGGTTATTTTGCTATGAGGTGAAAAGTGATTCAGAATCATTTTGAAATCAGGAGCACAAAATAACTGCTTTAACACAATTTCTTCAATCTTATTTACGGGATACTCAAAGAAAGAATTGTAAACGGTAGTAAGATGTTTGTAAATAACCGAATTCCTAAACTAATCCTTAAATTGCGTGAGATTATTTGAGACAGGACATCTTAGAACACAGGAATGTTTGGGGTTTCGTCGGCCAAGTTGCCCGATGGCACGGCATCGGTTAGATAAAGATTTATCCAGGAATGTGGACGCGCGGGACGTGGCCGCTCGCTCGTCGCCATTCCACCGTTACCGGCTCACCTGTCTGCCGTCCACTTCCCTTTCTCAGAAAAAATAGTACCATCTCTAATGTAACGAACGCGCTGCGTCTGACTCTGACGCCACACGACGCAGGAAGGCGCGCCAGCCTATTATACAACTCGTCAATTAGTCGGGAATCGAAATCTACACAGTTAACGTTTTGTAAGACTAGTCTCGGCTATCACTGAAAGCCTCGCAATACCTTGATATTTTCGTGATGCAACTTTTTCTGGTGTGTTCATTATCTCCACTCAAAATATACACAAACATTTCAAAAGCCTTTGTTAAAATTCAGTTCTCACAATAAATATGATTTAAAAAGCCAGTTAATGAGACTGCACAATCGCACGATACCTGTCTGCGAATCATGTTTTTGCACAACCATTGTTTGCAAATATGCAAGAATTAGTTCCCACATTATATTCCGAAATTGTGGAGATGTAGAGATTGCTTTAAGAAACGTAAGTGCGAACATAGCTGATTATGATACTTAATACTATTGTAACCCCGATATAATATATTCGTTAACGTGGAGTTATAAGCGGAAATCCTAGTCGACAACGACCTTTGACATTTGGACGAGGATCACGGTCAATGGCACACGATCACAGACGATGCTATCCGAGGCAATTTGATCGAGCACGTATGTTATCATCTCGTTACAAGCCTTACAAACGGTTATTATTAGTGGTCGTAGTTTTTTGCCAATTGAATACCCGTAGTACAGGAAGTGCGTGTTAGTATTCGGCTCGTTGAAAGGCCGCGCGACAATACCGCGGCAATTCGGTGAAGGTGCTTCGACGCTCAAATTTTAATAACTGTTATAACTTTTGTTAGCGGCTGCCACATGAATATGCTAATTAACAGCCTAATTTGTAATACCTTTGGGCACAATGATGTCACTGGTATAGATAAAAAAGATTCCTTCATCGTATTTTATTGATTTAACGATTTTATATTATTTTGCTGTGGTCGTCGTGTGCACTTTTATTGCAATCTTGCAATGAATGCAAATAAGTTTCTCGTTATTTTCCCATGATTTATTACACTTCTGTGCTGACTGATCGCATTAGTCGACTACCCGATTAGGACATTTGTATTCGTTTTGCAGATGTGGAGGTCGTTCGTCCCGGTTCTCGTCTGATGTCGCTTATTCTTTTGCATGCCGCACTCTGAATCCCGATTCCGCTTGCGTATTTGTATTAACACGTTGAAAGCACTACGCTCATTGAATATCTTATTGAATGGAGTTTTAGCTTGGAATTCCCCATCGCACGCAACTGGTTCATTTACCCTATCGCACTCACCTCTACTGTCACTCTTACGGAAGTTATACGTAGAGTACCTGCAATCGAAACGTAACCAATTTCGGTATCCTTAAAATTAAATGGGTTTCGCATTCCGAAATGGGTATTCGAATTTACGACGACCATTACGTGTCCGGAATCGGAGTAGGCAAGTGGCCAGTCGATAACCGGTCGATGTCGATGGGCGAGGATGTCGCTGGCAACGTTCCCATAAATTCCGCGGAATCGTAGGAGATTTATAATGGCGGCGACGTAACGGTGGGCGCGTCGCGCATGCCGAGCGCACGCGCCTACGTGACGCGTCACTCCTGGCAGTGGCACCACCACCGCGGCACTGCCACACCGTCATACCGCACAGGTAACGCCTCCGCTCGCGAACTGTCACACACACTTGTCACATAGATTAGTATTGTCCCCTATACGGCACGGTGCTAAACCTTCTCTGATTGGGAACAATATGTGATAAAGAGAAGTATTCATATTAAAGTCACAATAGGGAAGGAGTTCATAGGCGATGTTTGTGGATCGATCCTCCGATGGGAATGGTGATCGAGTTGATGATAAGTTTTGTTGTTGCATCCATGATGTGCACATCACGCAGTGTTGTCATCCTCCTTATGTTTATGATATTTTATTTACTAAATTGTACGCATGCTGCATGTTAAGTATAGTTGCATTACCGTCTTATTATTTGTTTTCCTATACCTACTGGTTTACCTCGCTAGTTGTATTAGATTTACATAATTATGCCCTTAGTGTTGCTGCAACACTTTGCTTCGATGGAAAAGATTTAGCCGCCTCTTACCATCAGATGTAAATGTGCATTGCTTCGATATCTATGAGGATGTTATGCAGATTACCGTAACCACTATCGTCGAATGTATGACATTTGGGCGTGATTTTAATTCTATCATTTAACACGTACTATGTGGTAAATAAATGTGGCAATTTGTATGAACGAAGCCTGTCAGGCCTTTCAATATTTGCGTTCCATCTGTAACGCGCAAAAGCAAATTGATTTCGCCCCCATGCACTTTCTAGTTACTCCATTTCGTAGTGTTAGCTAGTAAAACATAGTGGGAGTTTATTGACTTGTCGTGCGCGCCACTGCCGCCCGGCATGCGGCAGGTTGGCGGATGTAGGTGTCCGCAAATATTAGCACTTGCCTAATTCACCAGGCAAACGCACGTTTACTTTATTACCTAATCGACTAGTTAATTTAATATTTTCGTTGTCACCTACACTCACCTTTAGGATCAACATTCCATGTTACTTAATTGCGGTGTAGGCGTAGTCATACGACGTCCCACTGACAACAAGCCGTTATTATTGAATGGGACGACTGTCAACAGAATTAGAGATCGATCCCGATCGAGGATTAAAGATAACGCGATCTTTCATAACAATGACGTCGCAAGAGTTCATTGGCTCCGTTATGGATTAGTTCGGAGTGACAAGGCGTCGGAATAATTTATGATTATGACACTAGTGATGTGAACCATGCATTTAGCGATGAGTGCGAGAAGTAGCGCGCAGTGCGGGCGGCATGCGCCGGCGGCCGCGGCGAGGTCGCGATCGATGCGCGTGCGCAATGTGAATGAATGAATCCCCCCCCCACCTCCACACCATCCGCACGATCAATGGACCGCACGTGGCGATCGATACTGCGCTAATCTAAACTACATTTCTTTATGTTATATTTAGAATGTACATATCTAAATTATTGGGTCGAGGTGTGCTCGCAGAGAATGTTTATCTCATATTCCGAAGAAGAATGCCGATTCGAAACAATAGTAGAGGAAAACCGGGTTATTATTTATAATTTAATACGCAGAACTGACCAAAATACCATGTTTTCGGTGAAAATATTCAGTGATTCAAAACAGTCATTCGTGACTGAATTTGATAAACAAAATGTCTAATCTCCCATTCGTCTAGCCAGCTCGTTGACAATGGTATCAATCTGGAACACTTATCTGGCGAGCAAGTCGATCACTTGTAATTGACAGCTAAATGCCTTATTAGACCTGGCCACCATAATTGAGTGGCCGGCGATTGCCATGATACAGTCGGAGTTGCGCCCGCGCCGCCCACGCGCCCGTCTATCGCTTCAATTACATCTTTTGGGATCTGAATTTGTTTTCGTAACCACAATGATAATAAACTAGGCGAATGAATATAAATACACAGTATAAATGTCGATTTCTTTCATTATGAGGTAAGTTATTGGCTCGCCGCATCCATATCACCTTAGATGGTGATAACGGGCAGCTCCGTCTAACACTTGAATCCCTTATTGGGTAACTAGCGCAGCCATTGTGGGAGAGGCATGGCTAACGCATGGGCGCAGTGTTTTCCGGCCATATTTAGTGGCCCTTATGAGGTGACAACCATATCAAATGGTCAGATAATATCACGCCTTATTTGGCACGGTGAGGTGGCGAGGTTGCACGGTCGGGCACTACAAGGTTGTTTGTACCTGACGTAGGTAGTTGAGCTTAGTAATTAACGCTTAAACACAAGCCTTACTACCACAAATCAAGTGTTTATCAGTTGTTTAGGCTAAACACTTTTTGAACACGACATACTTAATTATTTTTTTTACTATTACCACTTACATTTGTTTTTAGAGGTGGAATCCCAATACAACAATGTAGTCACTATTTCAACACTCGGAGACGTCGCCCAAAAACCAATTAGATACCAACAAACAAAAATGAAATGTTTTTAAACTGTCCTGCTTTGACTGACAGGGTTTTATACCTATCGATTATCGCGGATACTAGTTAACAAGTCCCAAGTAACAACTCCCGAGTACCGACACAATTCATACAGAGAACAATAAGTTAAATGTCACCCTCTGGAATTCCGCCAAAAAGACGCTGTTGAGTATCTTTAGTGCCCGCCCCATCGGTGCAAACTTTAAACTATGTCATATACAGGATCCCATTAAAATACATGGACAAATTTTAACATAGCGCTCAGTACGTTTAACCAAAGATCTCCAAGCAAAAAAACACTGATTAAAGTGATTTTATTTTGACATAAAATAATAAGTTACCGCCACATTAGTGTACCTTCGTTAGCTGATTATTTTTCTTGTAAGTATCTAATGCGTTTTTCTTATATATTTTTTTACCATCGTCCTTATTTTGGTGGTCTGAATGATTTCTGTCCATCTATTTTAATGGGACCTTATATTATATGGACTTTGACATAAAACTGACATTAGACGCACGTTCAATAAGTATTTAAGTTTTTAGTAAGACCCTTTAGTTTTTCGAGGCAGGTCTTGTATTCATTGTGATGAATCTCTCCAATTTCGATATGTACTACCGGTCATGACATCACACAATAACGTGAGGCCCTCATTCGCGTGCTAATGAATATTCTATTATAATGAATCACAATCAGTTCCAATAGTATCGGAGTGTGTTCCAGGGGCCCGGCGCGGCGTACGCGCATTCTACTATTACGATTAGACACTAATGAGTCACGCCGGATTTACATATGGACGGCGGAAAATCAACGAAGGCCAAGCAGCTGAGGTTGTCTTTTCCATGAACTGATCAATTAAGATCATGTGAATGGTTTTGCAGACTTCAGACTCGTAATTAGTTTGGTCCTTGCCTTGCACTTGGTCTTCCGCCCTGCGGGGTGATTGCGTAATACACTATCAGTAGCAATGGCTTTCATTTTGACAGTTCAACAACATTCATTGAGTTATTTATGTTGTTGAGCAGACAATTTTTTCGAACATATGAAGCAATGGATATAACGATATCCTTGAATATGCCGTGATTCAGATTGTGATTGATAGCGTGTTTTGGTGCAAAAAGATTGTTCTTTGCTTCTAATGCTTTTCGCCCGTCATCAATCTTGGGTACATTGACACATTCGTCATCCTATTGACAGTTGGTGGACTCAAGTCGATAAATGTCAACGTAACTTATCAGTGTAGGTGCTAATGGACACAGACGAGTCTCTGTCCGCAACATTCAATATCCGAGCCGATTTGTGCCCACCCTTCGGAATTTTAAGTGGTCTTTACTCGTAAAATTAACCGGTCCTTAATGGACCTTTTGAATGAACGGAAAGGTATTTTAAAATAAGTATTAACATCGGCCAATTTTTTGACGGCGAGTAGGTCCTTCACTCATTTATTAAATTCGCTTTGGCTCTGGCTCAATTGTTACGGTTTCAATTTCTTGTAATGAGTTCTTACAACAATACTTTCACTTGTTAGCAATGCGGGAGTCTTGATGCAGCGCTCACGGACCACGGTACTGTCGAAGTTCTCAAACACTCAGCCGAGAATATAAACACATAACAAATCAATAGACAATGGTATGGTTTTGTACAAAAGAAGGTTCGCATAGAGTATCAATCAGTTTTAGAAAGTGTTGTTAAAAGCACTAGGGATTTTCAAACAATTTTCAACAAAACCTCATTACAGTAACACCTTTAGTATTTCCAGAAAAAGAAAATTAAAAGCTCATCCTAGGTTACCTTACACAATTTCTTGGCAAACCAAGCCAGTTAAGGCAAACGCAACCCTATCTCAAGCATAAAGAAACAAACAATACAAACGCGTTGAATGACGTCCAACCTGCAACTGCAAACATCTTTACAATCCTAAAGGATGTGAAGATAAAAATAAAGCTGATTTAAGATCCTCTCGTCAACAAGTTGTTAATACGCTGAAAGGTATTCGTGTGAAATGGAAACGAAGCCCTGTTCAACGTCCAAGTTTCTAAACAGAGTTTAACAGAGTCGTGAAACTGTCAAATCGTCACTTGCCTAATGGGACTCTGTCATCGAGCCGACCCCTTTAAACTGTCGTTTCTTCACTTCGAAATGTAATTTCGTTTATTTTAAGACGGATACGGGTAAGTGTCTGGTCTATTTTTGGCTTGGATAAAAAATGTGTGGAGCATTTGTAATTATGGTGATTACCTACTGCTCGTTTTATGCGAAAGATAAGTGTTATTTGCAGTACCAATTATAAGAGACCTGTTATGGTGATAATAATCATTCTTATCCTGAGACGATGATTGACCATTTAGGTATATTATAGGTCCTGTCTCTTTGGAAACAATTCAAATAAAGGCAAAAAAACTGAACTGCTGGTTTACTACTACGTGAAAGTCTCACACATGGGATCAAGTTAACATGTTTACAATCCTTTCCCTCTTGCTTCCCAAAAGTAAAAAACCCTCGAGTGGCACACACGTAACTGTCATCATCACCGACAGCCGTATTGTTTACCCAATTCGAGGATACGAGGTGTCTGACACACATCGTGTGAAACCGAGGGCACCACTTAAGACATATCATGTCGCCGTGTAAAAAACTCACTTAAACACATCGGGGCGTAGGCGTAAAGTGACAGATGTGTTCAAGGGGTCGTGGAATGACCGGCGTTTAGTTTAACTGCTTGCTTCCGCCAAACGGTCGGTTATGTGACACATAGTCCGCGTTGCCCTTGCACTTCTTACGTGTGATAATCTTCTATGCGTTCCATAAGTGACGTTAATAGTGATTCATGTAATTGCTGCTATGAATTTTAAATTTAATCGCATGGTAATTTGTTTTCATGTTTTAATAAATACTTCCTTTTTCTTTTCCCATGGCGGTGCTTACTAGAGGAGCTTGATGCTGCTTGAATTTCTAATGCATAGTTCCCATGAACGCTATGCAATATTGGCTGCGTTCAAGTTTAATTAATTTGATTAAGCTCGGGTATGATAATTGATGAAGCTATGTAGGTATGTACGTGCATGGGCGTTGAAATTTGACTAATGTTCAATATATTAGAATCATGATTGTCAACCTTTTGGGAGCATGTATGTGAAAGTTGCACTAGAGCATTGTTATCTTCATTGTTAATCCTCGTTTATGGTGCTACTGGTAAATTATGATTATGTTCATGAAAATAATTCGTGCAAGCGGTATTGTTTTTATTCAAAGTCGAAGTGGATTTCGCTTTATTGCGTTTCAGCTTTTAGATGTTTGAATGTTAAATTGTATTGTGTATCCGTAGGGTATGTCGGATACTGTTTATTGTTTCCTACTGCCGTAATGCACTTAGTTTCAATATCGCAAATATTTATAAATCCGTCATCGCCTGTTCGCTGCATGAAGCTTGTAAATAACAAACATATATGTAATGTACTACCCGATACATCACAAGGCATTTTTTTTCTAAAAGTCCAGGAAGTGTACTGAATAACAGATGTTTCCTTTTCTTACTGTAGATATGTTATTTATACCTACACAATTTTTATTTATAACATGATTATGATTCTCTTTTCCCGAAATTGAGCGGAACCATAGTACCAATATGAATTTTTCTCTCCCTCGTCACCCTCCCAGAAAATTGATGAGTGTGTCTATAAGCTGTTTAAAAATAAACTTTGTAGATAATCCAGGAATTTACATTTTGTCATCCGTTGTGATTCCCGGAATAAAAGAAAAAAAATTTTTCGTAGTTTCTGGAATTTTAATATCGTCTACAATTCCAAAAAATTAAGCCTGTTTGTTGGGTGTTTTGAACCTCGCTGCGTAAAACAGAACACCTATCGCTTCATCAATCATATCGACCAATGAATCCTCATAGGCACAAATAGAAGAATATTATGGCAGCCCCTTTGTACATACTTACGAGTACTATAATACGGAACTGTAATCATCACCGCCGATGATAATGTTGATGGCTGCGTAACCTACATACCTACTACGTCTGGTGTAGTCATCAGAGTGTTTATCATCATTATCGCAAATCCCGCGGAAGCACAGCGGTTGATCTCCGCAGCGCCGCGACATTTGTATCTCCTCCGTATCCTGCGGACGGAAGCGTGCGGATGTTGCGTCACGGCCCGGAAATAGACGCCCTCTGTGTCACCGCGCGCGTCACTCTGTCCACGACCACACCACCACGTGAACTCTGACTCGACAACACTCCATCATCACCCCTTAAAACAGATCACTCCAGAGGAAATTGCCGTCACTCAACAAATTTCAACGTGTGGAGCTACGTGCTTATCTGCTAATGTCCTTACCCAAAAAGCATTAACAAATGAGTCGAAACAAAAAAGTAATGACAGCGATCGATCTTGCGTCTGCCTCTAGAACCCAGTAATTATTTCCAAACGGAAACAGTTTCGAGATAATACTGCGATTTATCCTGTCCTACGTGTATCCGCCTGAGTATTTGCTCCACGACGCGCCCTTTCCTTTTCGTGCAGATATCGCGATGTTTTCCTGGACAGGACTTTGGCGCAGTTCAAAATACAGGCAAGTTTTGACGTGGAAGCTAACGTGCGCACTAAGTTTCGATGTTTATGACGGCATCGAACACTTAATCAGCGACAGGAAGATGTTAACCGACCGCTCGTATATTAGCCCAATCAAAATATGGTAATGGCCGGCTGAGCCTGGTAAATTTACTTGCGGAATCAATTTGCCCCCGTGAAATTTATGGTCGTGTTTCCCCAATTAACTGGCAATTCGGTGGCTTCGATTATTTCGCATAAAATGTGCGGGCGACTCCCGCATCCGGTGATTACGTCGGGCGCATAATTTGTGATGCGCCTGCGCCGAACTGCGCCCAGCCAGCCTACGCCTGCTTGATTTTTGTTAGATAAAAAAGCGGAGGGTTCTCTGAGCTCTGTTACTGCGTACTTGCCTCATTTGTTGTTTGTTTTTAATGTCGACTCTTTTGCACCTGCGCGTTTTGTATTTCATGCTGGTACCCGCCCGCCCGCCGGCCGCTCCAAATGAGATTTTGCGAGTGAATTTTTGCTTTTGTTTCTCACTAACGTGAACCTGATGGTTTCCTTTTATTATTTTATGCAAATTACCTTCATTGAATATGCATCTGATTTAAAAACATTAATATTTTAAAGTTTTATATAGGTACCTAAGATAACATGGTTGAGAAGTGTCTCATATTCATAACTTCAGGTTTTATTTTTTTGCGGTTTGGGTCGGCTTACTTGTTTTTATTTTTTATCATTCAGACCTTTAGGTCGTTCATTGAGTGTTTATGTTTGTTAACTTATCAGATTAATAATAAGTAAAGATTGTCTGTTGGTTGCAGAGTCGGCGGGCTCCGTCAGTGTCGTCGGGCGCGTGCCGGCCACCGGATGCGCCAGCGGCGACATAATGTGGCTTCTTGACGAGCCTAATCAACCTTATGAAGGTAATTATTATATTAACTGTTTATTACTCACAAACACGCCTGTCATGCTGTACTACGCTACGCCCAACCTAATTATGTATATCCCTCTTGTTTGTCAGTAATAATTAAAACATAACGACTTTAATATTTTTTTCTGGTTATTCCAGACTGTGAACAACTGCTATGCTTCCGCTACTACAATGGCGAGGGCGAGGAGTGCGCGGCGGAGTCGTCAGCGCTCCCCACGCGGTTCAAAGTGGACCTCAAGAAGCTGCCCCTGCGGCTCAAGGAGGGCATGTCACGGAAGCGCAGCGGCGACCACGTGTCACCCTTCTCCTACAACAACGAGAGCTTCGAGATGAACTCGGAGAACCCCCCGCGCATCGAGTTCGTGCCCGGCACCAGTCACGATATCAAACATCTCAGCGAGAACGTCAACAAATGCTCAATTAGTGCTTTAGAAAGTAATGGGAACAATCTCGAACAAACAAAATGTGATCCTAGTAAATCTCTAGTTAGTAATTTAAGCTATGAATCTCAAAATGTAAATAGTGAATCTCGAAGTGCTACAGACTGCAGACCCACGTCGTCGGGCGTGAAGAAGAAGTATCCTCCGCCCGTCGACACCGGCGGCGGACAAGCGCTCAATGGCGTCAAGAAGAAATCAATAGCTAACAGCGGCTTCGACTCGCCCACTTCACCAGGCACCGAGTACTATAAAATATGGTCACCAAAGAATCCTTGCAAAATAATGAAGTTCGTATACGACGTGGAGAGTGCGAATGTGCCCAGTGAAGCAGAAAAGTCGCCGGTGCCACCCCTGCCGCCCAGACAATCACACAAGCCGCTCGAGAGAATGCACGCGTTATCCCCGCCACAGGTACCCAGACATAGAAAGCCAAAAAAATTAACAAAGCCCGAAGACGCGTTCAACTTTGAATTGATAGACACGGATGAACAATTCTTCACTGACAATAACATAACAAACTCAGCTGCTTTACAAGGAGAACTAAATGATTTCAAACCAGGAGAGTTTTATTCTGGCAACCAGATGGCGACGTCGTCGACAGCGAGTTTTTGGAGAGGTGGCCAAAATGTCGCGCCCTTAGCGACACCTGAAACTGATGGCAGCTTGTGTGAATCTACAATTTCATCGATGAAACTATCTAGGTTAAACGAGGAGAAGAGGTCTAAAGATGTACCTGATAACGCCCCGAGCGTAAGTAGGAATAAGATACTGTTTATAAAAGATATAGGTCCCGATAATTATATTACAACAACATTCGCACGGAAAGAAAAACCCAGTCCTCCTAAAGATGTGGTGGACGGAGTGAACCGAACGCCAAATCATGCCAAGTCTGAAGAGAAAGCTCAACACACGTTTTTAAATGATATTAGTAATCATTCTGAGTTTGAGGATGATAATAGGAATCAGATAGAGGAGAAAGAAATAACGATATTGAAAGGACACAAGCCTCTGACGCGGCAGAACTCTGGTCGTGCTACACCAACAATGATGACAGCGTTTCTAAATTCTTCTCACGTAGATCCTCCAACGAGAGAGACAGATAACAACAGTTCGAATGGTCAAAGTTCCTGCAACTCCTCTCACTCGACGTCACCGGTCGATGAGTCAAACAAAATGATGCCTAGCGTGGGAACCATGATGATGAACCGGAAATATTCATGCGATTCGTCAACGCCAAAGCACTCTAGCTTGCCGAGGCACTTGATAAAGAGTCTTGGATGTGAGGGCACTCCGAAGCACTCGCCTCTTAAGACGAATAACGTTGAGAGTCCTGTGCGACCTCACCCGAGGGTGTTGACTCGGGTAGCGGCGTTGGCTGGTGGTGCAGTGCCGCAGTGTCCGCCCACGCCGACACATCACGCAAGAAGACCGAGGCCGATGCCGCCACCGGACCTACATCCTCCCCCGGTCCAAAACACTGACGCAAGACTACAAGAAAACTTTGAAATGGTTGAGTTCACCAATGAACTAAGAACGTCAGAAATTAGGTCGCCAAACATGGAATTTGTGAACAGCAACCACTTCACGATAGTCCACGCGGGGCCTCCTGAAGATGTGGTGCTAAGGAGGCCGAGGCCAGTTGAAGATGTCGATGACAATGACAACGCGGTGGCGTCACCCACGCCTTTGAGGCACATGGCCGGTATAAGGCTACCTTCGATACCGGAAAGGGCATCAAGGCAGATGGCTTTGACGGGCGATTTTCCTGCTAATATGATTGGAGGGATTATTGAATGCGAAGAACCTTTACCGGCAGGTGGGTAATGTCTTATTTTGTTGTCTATTTTTATGTTTATTTCGGATACATATTTGGAAGGTATGTTGTGCTGTATGAAACAACTAGCGAAATCTAGCGATTCGGAAGTAAACTATGATGTGAAATGTCGTTAGCTAAAGTTTTATCACATCTTACTAGTCATTCTGAAAAAAGCGAACTCTGGGGTTTATTTTAGATAGATACGCTATGTTAGGTAACATATGCTATTTGCCAAACATATTATAATATTTGTTAATATAAAATTGGTTGCTGGGACAGCCTGCACCCTGATTCCCTAAAACACTTTTTTATAATCAAAATCATTCTTCATTCATTTTGAAGGATATTGCTAATCCATTGCTTCACATGTTCGAAAATTTTGTCTGCTTAACAACATAAATAACGCAATGAATATTGTTTAACTGTGAAAATAAGACATTGCTTCTGATAGTTCGTTACGCAATTACTCATATATCGAGCATTGGACTGTGACAGGTTGAATTTATTAACAGCTGGTTGGTCTTCTATATTATTGGTTCTTTTTCTCAAACGTTTATTAATGGCTTCCAGGATGGGAGGCGCGCATGGACAGTCATGGGCGCGTGTTCTACATCGACCACATCAACAGGACCACCACGTGGCAGAGGCCTGGTGTCAACGGAACCACTCCGAGGTCACCAGCCCCCGAGGTGCAGAGGCGGCAGTTAGATCGACGGTGAGTTAATAACCCAACATAGGCTTTAAAGAAAAGAAAAGTAACAAAGTTTTTTTTGCAAACTGTCGATGTCGTTGTTCTATTGTTGTTTTGATTGAAACAAAAAAACCGAGTGTGCTTATGACCACACGACTGAAGTGAAACTTCAAACGTATTTGGCTATGAGAGGAAGAGAGAAAGAAAATGTTCGCGCGCACTGCTTTCTCTGGCTTATATCCCCCACTCAACTCCCGTTCGCCTCGCCCGATCACACTTTTCGTAACGCTTACGTCACGCGTTCGCCAGCTTACTCCCCAAGTCAAGCGTGCGTAAAGAAGTTTCACTTCAAAAAGTATTTTTAAGGCTCAAAATTTATACATGAGTAATTTCACATTTGTTTCCATATTAAGAACGCATTTGTTTGAAAACAAATCTCAGTTCTTTGCCGGTGACTCCATATTGAAATATTAAATCTGTAGGATTTTCATCCTGCTAGAGTCGCAACGTAAATTATAATCATTGATCAATATAACTACAATATTCTTGGCTATGATATTGTTTTTATATTGTACTAGCTGCGCCCCGCGGTTTCACCCGCATAAGTCTCGATCCCGTAGGAATATCGGGATAAAAAGTATCCTATGTCCTTTTCCGGGACTCAAGCTATCTCTATACCAAATTTCATCAAAATTGGTCTGGCCGTTTGAGCGTGAAGAAGTAACAAACATATAAACACACACACTCACAAACTTTCGCCTTTATAATATTAGTGTGATAATTCTTTTTTCTGTGTTTTTTATTGTTGCTGTTTGTTCCATTTGAATAAAATCTTTTCGCTCTTATGGCTGCTCCAGACTAGCGCAGTCGCCATTATCATTCAAATTGTTTTTCCAATTCCAAAATCAAATTCTATCTTCGCTCATTCCAGCTACCAATCCATCCGCCGCACAATGACGCGCACACAACTCGCGGAAGAGGAAGCGGGCGCATGCGCGTCGCCCCCGCCGCCGTGCGTCGCGTCCACGTCGCGCGCGCCCGACACCTCCCACGTGCCGCATCCCGCCGCCTTCTTCCTCGCGCGCCCTGACTTCTACTCCATACTGCATATGAACCAGGTATGTGAACATACGCTAAGGCCCGCTTGCACCATAAAACACTAAATGCGTTTACCGCTATATGTATTTAAAACATCATTCTGTCTCTATCTTCTTGAAACGATTGACAGAAATGGAACGATGTTTTAAATTCGTTTAGCGCTAAATGCATTTAATGCGTTGTGGTGCAAACGAGCCTAAGTTATGCTACGAATACATTGCATACAAGACGATCGAAGAACCTTTTGCAGTTCGCTCGTGGGCAATATAATCACAGACCTCGCCTTTAAGGGGGTTGAAAATAGCAGTCTCCAATATGGTCAACGAGTCAGTATGCAGAATAAAATTGTACACCAGGGATGCTTCTTATCGATTTTTGGCACTGTAATCAGTACTTTTGCTTTGACAGTGGCAAGGCCATTTTATGGTCAACCGGTGGATGGATGTAATACATACTGCAGTGTCATTCGCCTTTTGTGAAAACTAGAATTTATAAAATGTTCACTCACTAAAATCCCTTTTGGGACTGTCTTCACAAGAGTTCCAAATTACCTGTCAGAGACCAAGGATTCTGTTCCTCATTCAATATCAATACTCTTACTAAACCACCAAATCTTGCCTTACAGGAAGCATCCATCCTCTACAACGGCAACTCCACACTAAAGCACATGATCTCCAAGATCCGAAGAGACACGACCTCCTTCGAGCGCTACCAACACAACCGTGACCTGGTGTCGCTGGTCAACATGTTCAGTGAGTCTGACAGGGAGCTGCCCTTAGGATGGGACACCAAGCTTGATCGGAACGGGAAGGTTGGTGGAGTTACCATCTTCTTCGACTATAAGGTCTGCTTGCACCGCGACTTACTAATTACATTTAACGATAAACGTATTTATAACATAACTAGCTGCGCCCCGCGGTTTCACCCGCATAAGTTTCGATCCCGTGGGAATATCGGGATAAAAAGTATCCTATGTCCTTTTCCGGGA
Source organism: Amphipoea lucens (assembly GCA_947508005.1). Taxonomy (NCBI): domain Eukaryota; kingdom Metazoa; phylum Arthropoda; class Insecta; order Lepidoptera; family Noctuidae; genus Amphipoea; species Amphipoea lucens. The sequence goes on from OX382367.1 coordinate 18,909,251, forward strand.
CTCAAACTATCTCTATACCAAATTTCATCTAAATCGGTTCAGCGGTTTGAGCGTGAAGAAGTAACAAACATATAAACACACACACACACTCACAAACTTTCGCCTTTATAATATTAATATAGTGTGATGTGATTAGTGTGATTTGGTCTCTGTCATCTTCAAACGATTGACAGATACTGAACGATGTTTAGTGATTTGTGGTGCAAGCGGGTCTTAATCTATGTAATTATACGTAGCAGTTCCGGAACAGTGAGAGCAGTGGTGGCCCAGTGGTATCGGCCGCGACTTACGAGTTGTAGGTCGCAGGTTCAAACCCAGACAGGCGCTTTACTTTGTGTAAATTATTTCTTCACCACTGCTCTCAAAACGGTGAAGGAAAACATCGTGAGGAAACCGGCATGTCCTAGAACCAAACATTCGAAGACATGTGACATCTGCCAACCCGCACTGGGCCCACGTGGTGGATTACGGCCCACTCCCTCTCACTGAGAGGAGGCCTGTGTCCCAGCAGTGGGAACATTATAGGCTTATTATGTTATGTAAGTGGTGTATTAAGTTAGTTTTAACCCTTTCGGAACGTGGATCCACGCGAGACACAATGGCTTTTTAATTGTCTCTGTAATCACGGCATTCAACCGTGTGTGTGTGTGAATCGAATTATAAAGCGCTAGCCATTTTAGTTTTTTGAAATCTGTGTTATTATAGACAATCATTATTTTTGGGAATAGAATATTATAGGACAGTTCTTTGGTTATTACTATATGACAAAGAACCAGCTAAATAATGTTCTGGTGTGGCAGCGTTTCTTCGTGGACCACGTGATGCGTCGCACCACGTTCATCGACCCGCGAGTGCCGCGCACGGCCGCGGCGGGTCCGTTCAGCCCGCTGTTGCCGCAGAGACGAAGACCCGCCATCGAACCGCCACCGGTGATTTACATGAAACAAGCTTGCTTGCTTTTGATCAGTTTTTGTTCATTTTTTGGTTCATTGTGGTACACCTGTTTATGATTGTCTGGTTAAATACCATACGTTTCATAGCACGTAGTTATGTAGTAACTAAATGGAGGGCTCAGTAAGGGGTGGTACACATTTGTTCAGATGGCCATGACCCAAACAAGTGTCTATCACACTTAAGGAGATAGCGTCAAGGTACCCCGCGAAATTCAAATTTTCTTACGTTTTTGGCAATTTTCAGGACAATTAGGTTGTATGTTGATCTAAATATGATTGACGGCCGAAACAAATATTTATTTATAGAATTATAAAAATCATCAATATGTTACTCTATACTCCATTTATTATAACATTAGAAAAAAGAGGCTCGCAGAAGCAGGAGTACGAAACCTTTTATTTTCAAGTTAAGTTCAAACAATTTTAATAAATAATGTATGTGCTTTTTTGTAAGTAACAATGTATGGCATACAATAAAGCATATTCTATCTATGTACTCGTCACGATGCTTGGATAGCTATATGAAATTAAACAATTTTTAGTAACAATCAGTTTATTAAAAACAATTTTGTATAATCCGACAAAATAAAAAAATCACGTGCTGCCACAACTTATGAAGGGAATAGGGAACATTTTAGATTTAGTAGAGTTATAGTGACATGAAAAACGTTCCCGGTACTGTCCGCTCCTGCTTCTTTTAGATTTTAAACATTGACACGACAGTATTTTATGTAAAAACTAAATAATATTAAATGAAAGCCTTGTAATTTCAGAAAGTAGATAGGTTAAATAAGTACAATTAAGTGTGACTGCTGTTATTTAAATGGATTATATTTAACTCCACATCAATCTTGACTGTAATAATGTTTGTTGTACTTTTATTACAAAGTGTACCCCTAAAAGAGCCTTTTTTAACTTCTGTCTAATGCTATAGTAAATGGACTATAAGTACATATCTATTGAATGAATATAGTCTATATTACATGAAATCATGACATTCGAGGCCAATTCAAACTCGGAAGGAGTTGTATTGCTTATTTTAATTACTATAATTCTATAAAGCCATATTTGTTATGCTCGCGAATCACATTTTAATCAACATACAACTTGAAACCGACCTGCAAATTGCAAAAAACGTAAGAAAATTTTAATTTTTCGGGCTACCCTGGCGCTTCCACCTTAAGCGATTATATGCACATTATCATTCCATTTAGTTATTATTATTTGTTTCATACCTACTCTCATTTGACACCATGGAAGCGTTCCAGTTTTATTGGACAAGATCGCCTTATTCACCAAAGCATAATCTTCTAGTGATTACATTGTCTGAGAATTCATTTTAGCGCATTTTTCGTGACGTCCGGGTACCATTTGGCGTTGAATTTCTCAATTCTCATACATTTCTAGTATTGCCATTTTCGATTTCTTTTTTTTTCTATTGCAATGTTTTTCGTACCTAGCATGGTTTGAATGTTCAATGTTGTGTTGTCTCGTTTTCACGCATGTTATTCGTGTATGTTCATTTTTGTTTGAGTTGGCTTGTTTTGTTATCGTCTAGATTTTTGTCTATGCCTGTTTTGTCTTGTCTTTGGTTATTTTATTTTTGGTTATCTTGTTTTTGCCTGTTATTATTTTCTTGTGACATTATTTTTTATGCGGTTGTTTTGATTCGTTTATTTATTTCTTTGGTTATTTTTGCCCATGTGCTCAGTAGCTACAGGTTTTATTTTTGACTATTTTTAATATGATGCTATTACGAGAAATTAATTAATTTTGTTATGTTTTTAGGCACCAACGCCCCCTCCGCGGCCACCGCTATCAGCTGCGGACGCGCAGATACAGAACACGCATCAAGAAATACCCGTCGCGTATAATGACAAGGTGAGATGCCATATGAATAGAATTAAATAATAATAGGATCGTAATAATTATTATTTATTTGTCAGAATTTGGTACATTATAATTATGATCTTTAGATTAGTCAATGGTTGCATCACATTCTCTTCGAGGATAAAGGTGTCTTCGACTTGGGCGAGAAGGAAATACCCTCGCTGTACAGACGCCAGCACATCAACCTACTACAATCTGTCAAATTTGTTTAATAGATTTTCAACTTTATCACTAAAGCATAAGGTTCAAAGTTGATTGGGAAAATCTGACAGTTTCGGGTAGGTTGATGTGCTGGCGTCTGTACCTACTCAAGGCTTGGACCTCCTCGATTCGCGCAGGAGTTAACTCTTTTGGCCCTAGAATCTTTCGTTACGCTCGAGATTTATTATAACGCCCATATGAGCTATTACGCATTGTCGATTGGTCGCCGGCGACTCGGTTGACAGCGACTGTGACTTACTATAGTTTAAATACATAGGTGTTTACGCACTTGGTCGCCGGATGATGCTTAGTTTGGTCGTCGAGGGACCGAGTCGCCGGTGACCAGACGACAGTGCGTAATAGCTCTAAAATAGACACTGCTTTACCCCCTTGGTGAATAATCTACCATTGTGAAAATATGTATTATATTTACTCGCTTTCCTAAATACAGCATCTCCTTACCCCAGGTGGTAGCGTTCCTGCGCCAGCCCAACATAATGTCGATCCTGCGCGAGCGCTGCGGCGGCTGCGGCGGCGCGCTCCGGGAGAAGGTCAACACGGTGCGCGTGGAGGGGATTGCCGCGCTCAACCGGTACCAGAACGACGTGCAGCTTACTTGCTTGCTCAGGTCAGTAACAATATCATGTTAAGATAATAATAATAGTCCTCCAGACCGAATTTCGGGTATTGCGGCCAATCTCAACGGAGACCAGCCTTCGGTGCGGGAGATATTATCTACTTATAGTGCAGGCGTGTGTGCGCAGACACAGGTGCACTGCCTCTTCCCTCACTCTCATAGTCCGATGGGACGGCAATCCGACACGACCGGAGAGAGCTCAGGTGCAGGGGCAGGCGACACGTGCGCACCGAGGCGAGGGGGTATCACACGGTCAACTTACAAACTCCGGGCTGTTACTAAGAAATTCCTTAAGGAACAACCCAATAACACTTTGCCCGACCTGAGAATCGCACCCAGAGCTCCTCGATCGATGCCATACGCTCAGAAATCGCGCTTGTGAGTTGCGATCACGAGACCATATTGCGGCAATCAGGATGTTAAGAACATAGTATTATGAAGACCATACTATTAAAATAAGGTTTTTATCATAGTTACAATTTTTATTTCAAGATAAAAACGGTCAATTACTCCATGTAAAAAAAAAAACTGGCACTCCGGGAGTGCTGACTGAAGTGAAAACTTGAACAATTACGTGTGTATTTTTTGAATCGTCAGGAAATATTTCGAAATATTTATTTGGTGTCGGTTACGGTAACGGTAACAGTGTCACGAGTTCAATGGTTTTACCCATCTCAAAAAATGCCAACATGCATGTGTATCTATGTACGTACATAACATACACAATATATGTACATACTTATACAGTGTGTCAGGTTTAACGAGGGACATACTTTAAGAAAGTGTAGTACCCATGAAAATGAACAACTTTTACTAAGAGACCAACACTGAAATCGAGAAAATAAAAACCAGCCGCTCTATACATTTATGTGCGCATAACTGGGCAAAATGTAGGGAACAGCTGTTTTTTTTATATTTTTGAGTCCGCCCCATATTAAAAGTTGTTCATTTTCATGAGTATTAATTAACTCGCTTAGAGTATGTTCCTCGTTTAACCTGACACACAGTATCCAGAGGTGTCGGTTACGGTAACTGTGTCGCGAGTTCAATGCCCAACGCGCCTAAAGAAGTCTTCACTTCAAAAATACAGGTTGGCAGGGACGTCGACGTGCAACCTGTCACCATGGATTTAGTAACCGAAAAAAATTACTGGTCCATACATTTTGACCGTGTAGTTATTGCATTTTTCTATGAAACAGCAGTTTTTTTTTCCTAAGTGAATGCGGTTGGAGGATACTTCGTACTACTGCAGTTTACAATGTAATGAGGATCTCGACCGCATCGTGTAGCCTACTAGTTCCAACACGCCATTTGCCGAATGATGGAGAGCTTCGACTCAAACGTTTCGATAGCGAGCCGTATCGATTACAAGTTGTAGACATAGTAGTCTATATTCTATTCTATTTTTAATAAATGGCAAGCAAAGCCGATGTCGACTATTCTGCCAATGTCTAAAGTGAGCTGAAAGAACAAGTGTGCATGAGAGAGAAAAAAAAATGGTTATAAACAAATGAAATTATTTGATTAATCTAGTTGATACAATGTAGATCTCGCTGGACATAGTAGTCAAGTAACTCACAAATGAGTTGGCACCATCGGTTGGCACGGTAACACGACAATTTCGATTTGACATCCATAAAATTACGACAATCAATCAATTTGGGTTGGCAATCAATGCTAATATTATTATCTAATCGAAATAAGTAATGAAATTAATGAATGAATTTTGTTAATTATATTTTTGTACCTATGCACGTGTTTTTGTGACAAATAAACAAATAAATTTTTCTTTCTTTCTAATAAAAAAAAACAAATAGAAAGAAAAATTGTTTATTCTGCACAAAAAAAAACGCACAAAACAAAGACAAATCTTAGTGAATAGTACGACAAAGGAGGAATATCGTTAGGAAAGGTTCTACTGTGTCCTGTTTTAAACCAGTTTTTATTCAAATATTATTAAAAACATGATCTTCTCGTCCCAATTCGGTAATTAAAGCGAGCGTATGAATGCGGAAGCTCACCGGCGCGGCGGCGATACTAAAAACTAAAATAGAAGTAGGAAAACTCTGACGTTTTGTTTTGCTTTCGTAGTTAGTATTCGGCTCGATAGATGGCGATAGCTGTCTCGAATCACCATACAGTCTTGTTGTTTTGGTCTTTATCGCAGTTCGAAACACGTGTTGGAAATGTTGGTATAGGTTATATTTCACATAACATTATACAATCACGACTGTTTTACACTATGGGGTATGTAGATGTGTGTATTCAAGCACTATTCTACATTTTAAAATATACAGAATATATTTTTATATCGTTTTTCATGTTTTTCATACAGAATTCCACGAAATGGTGCTAATTTGAAATAAGTCATAGCAATTATACGGTAGCGAAGTGAACTGTGCCTAATGATAATGTCAGAAATAAATATGACTTTTGAGGAATTATTAACTAAATAACGGTGGATTATGTAGTTATTTATTTTACTGACATAGGTACTTAAATCTTTCTTAACCGCAAGGTGCATAATTAGTTAGTATACTTACATTTTACTTAACAAGATAAGGTCAACCGGACATACATACTAGTATCAAGCTTGCACAGTAGGGGTAGGCAGATACGTATAGTATATTAGCTGCGTCCCGCGGTTTCACCCGCATAAGTGTAGATCCCGTGGGAATATCGGGATAAAAACTATCCTATGTCCTTCCCCGGGATGCAATCTATCTCTCTGCCAAATTTTATCGAAATCCGTTCAGTGGTTTAGGCGTGAAAAGGTAACATACAGACAGACAGAGTTACTTTCGAATTTATAATATTAGTATGGATTAAAATATACATAGCATCACGCCTGTTTACCTCGAAGGGTTAGGCAGAAGTGAAAGTACCTTTAGCACCACGTTTCACTAGTTATGTCCTATCATCCTATGTAATAAAGGCCCTATTGCCTAGGTGTCCTATTGCCATCAACCGGGAACAATTCAAAATTCCGGCCTGCAGCTGAGAAATACAGATGGGAAATCCCAATAACACTTTGACCGACCCGGGAATCAGACCTAGGACCTCATGCTCAGCAGTAGCGATGCGACCACTTGACCAAAGAGGCAGTTTAATAAATACCACCAACCTCAGAACCACCATAATAAATCCCATGTCTTGGGAGCTGAGACTTTGACTATGCTGATTATCCTTATGAAAAAACTCTATTACTTACAGTGCCCGACCTGGGAGTCGACGCCAAGGTCTTCACGTGCAACAGTCACCCTTGTGTCAAAAGGCGATGCATGAAAATAATGCATGCGATTGACAAATTCCACTCTACAATATTTTTTCTATCTTCGTAACAATGGGTCAATTATTTTCCAGACAGTGCACATATGCGTCATGTTCCCACAAAAATTACACTTCCTGCCACAATCGGTGACACAGTTACCACTAAAATTTAAATCCACTAATATATTTCTAATTACATATAATTCAGTGGCACAGATCGTTACACTGGGTGCCACTCAGTCTGCCCAGTAATGTGTAGTTTACTATGCTATTTACACTGCGTGGTATAATTAGTCACAGATTGTGAATGTATAACTGTGCTGTATATTTCGTGTCCTGAATCTGATTCACTGGTTGAAAAGTTGTTTGTTTTCTAGAGCGAGGTTTGGTGGTATATTCAGAGGCTTCTAGCTAGTAGAGATAATTTCTGTTTTTTTTTTTATGGTTTTAATATATAAATCTATTCTATTTCTGTAAATAAATCTGTATCCCTACGTGTAGTCAGAAATGAATAGATCCGCAGGAGAACAAAAGTTACCGACATAGCCCGAAAGATTCTGGAGTGGCGACCGCGTACCGAAAGACGTAGCGTTGGAAGGCCTCCCACAAGGTGGACCGATGAACTTGTGAAGGTCGCAGGGTGCGGGAAGAATAAAATCGCTTGAAGTGGTGGTGCTTGGGCCTATGTCCAGCAGTGAACGTCTTTCAGCCGAAATGATGATAATGATTTATGTCAAATTGTGGTTTATCATCATTCAGCCCTAAGTATTCTAATTTATCTGTAGTTGGCAGTATACAGAACTTATTACTAAGCCATTTGCCTTCCACAAACAACCGCTTTTTTTTCGTATTTCTTTGCCCTGCAATGGGACACAATAGACTTTATAGACTGGTATTATTACACAGGTTCAAATTGAAAACATGCGACAAATCGAAATGAAAGATTGTACCTACTCATCATTATGAACAACTTTTACTATAGGACCAAGCCTGAAATCGCAAAAAAAAATCAGTTGTTCCCGACATTTTGACGAGTTATGCGAACACAAATGTAGGGAACAGCTGGTTTTTTTCGAGATTTTTATAAGCACGAGAACCCTCAAAAAATGCCGATTTGAAACCGCTGTCAACAGAGGCCTAGTGTACAAATTTGACAACTAAGTATTAATGAAAAACGAAAAACATAGGGACACATTTTATATCCTTCTTATTCAGTTTATGAAATATCTTTGAAATTGGTCCAATATTGGGGAAGGAAATAGGCGAGAGCCAAACCTACAATTACGACTTAGGATTTTTCAAAAGTCTCTCCGACCGCATTTCCTCTTAATCATAACTGGCGAACCGCGAAATGTAGGTGAACTATTGGTACATCTCTGCCCAGCCCTTCGGAGAATGCAGGCGTGTTGGTATGTTTATTACCCGACTGCGCCAGACGGAGGGTTATGTTTTTCGAGAGTATGTATGTATGTATGTTTGTTTGTATAATTGTTTTGTTATTATTCCTTTTCACTTATGAATAAAATAACTACTTATCTCTATGCATTATGCATCTTATCAATACACGATAAATCCTTATCATTTCTGTAAGTATCTTTTTACAACTCAATGGATAACAATGTATTTTCCATTCATAATTATTCAGTCATTGTAGGTAATATGACCCAATGAATTTGTTATTTTCTATGATAAGTACCTACTAATTAATTATCATTGCATTGTTTGTATTAATGCAATCTAATATTATAGAGAGGTAAAATTGTTTGTTTGTCAGTTTGTATGTAGGCTGTAATCTCTGGAACCTCCAGTCGGATTTGAAAAAATCTTTGCATTCGATAGCCCAATTCTCGAGTGAGGCTATAGGCTACTCAACATTACGGTAGGACCCTCAGAAGCCGGGCAAAAACAAAAAAGTAAGGAGGTAGGCGATGCGATGCGACGGGTTGGGTTTCACAACAAATTTTACGCAGACCAAGTCGCGGGCAGAAGCTAGTTGTTATTATAAAATGAATCATTGTATAGGATGATGTGATCAGGCGACCACCAGCATAACTGATAATTATATGATTTTATACTGTTTATACAGAAAATAATTGTTTATTTTACATTATTAAGTCATGCTAGCACATGCCTAGCTGTTGTGTATAACTATTTATGTTGCAGATATAATTTTATTTCAGACTTTTATAAATGTGATAATAATAATGTTTATTTGCACCTTCAAAATTAACATAAAGAAACAGGTTTACAATAAAATAGGCCAAAAGGTAGTTACAAGTTACATGTTAGAGTTGCTACTAATACCTAAGCTAAGATAACTTAATATCTTGTGATATAGGTATTAAGCACACATCCTCATTTGCATTCACATAAATAACTATATGTTGCAGATATAATTTTGTTTCAGACTTTTATAAATGTGATACTTACTGGTATTTATCAGTGGAATGTATTAGAATACTGAATACGAATAGTCTTATTGAAAATCGATAAAAATGCAATCTGATGTTTTTTTAAAGCAGCCGGGATAATAAAATATAAAATATACGAGATGCCTCACCCTCTGCAATTTAATATTGCTACTGCGCAAAATCAAAAGAGTTAGAGTAATTTATAATAGTTCTAACATTACGCATGCGCGGCTTTGCGGTTAAACGACAGACGTGCGTATTTATAAAAATCGCCTTATAAATAAGACCCACAAGCAAATATAAACCTTATGTTTTGAGAATAAGGTTCATTTTAAGTTTGGATAAAAAATTCCCTTCTACATGTAATAATTAGGAGTTATTATAGTCAGGACTGTCGAACTAAAATTATATGTTTTCGTTAGGCCAGTGAATGGCATATTATCTACTCAATACTGTCAATATTTTAACCATTTTAATGTACTGGACTTGTGACTCACAGCACAAAGAAATTATTCTAAAGGCTATTGCACTTTAATTGAATAGCGAATGAAGGTTAAATACAAAAAAGGTTTATATAATGAATGTGACGAATCAATTTTATTTAAATACTCATTTTATTCGCTGAGAATAATATAATCATCATCACCTGCCTAGCCTTTTCCCAACTATGTTGGGGTCGGCTTCCAGTCTAACCGGATGCAGCTGAATACCAGTATTTTACATGGAGCGACTGCCTATCTGACCTTCACAACCCAATTACTGGGTGAGAAAAATACAGTAATAAAGTTAAATATTTATTTTTTGCTGTCGGATCTCCAATAATTATCTAGAAGCTAACTTCGTATAATTGTATAATTAATTATTACAATAAGAGCAGCAGCAGTTGCTGGTCGTGGGCTCGAAACCAAGCCAGTAGTTTACTTTGTGTAAATTTTTCCATCACCACTGCTCTCAAAACGGCGAAGGAAAACATCGTGAGGAAACCGGCATGTCCTAGAACTAAAAATTCGAAGACATGTGACATCTGCCGACCTGCACTAGGCCCGAGTGGTGGATCTTCTCTCCTCCCACAGAGAAAAGGCCTGCGTCCCAGCAGTGGGAACATTATAGGCTTATGCTACCACAATAAATAATGATGATGAAAAAAGAAAACAATTAAAAATTTATGCCCGTCTATTTTCTCTAATGCCTTGCATGAATTCATGATGATGACATCCATACTAATATTATAAATGCGAAAGTGTGTCTGTCTGTCTGTCTGTTACCTCTTCACGCTTAAACCGCTGAACCGATTTAGATGTGGTATAGAGATAGTTTGAGTCCCGGGAAAGGATATAGGATACTTTTTATCCCGATTTTCCCACGGGATCGAGACTTATGCGGGTGAAACCGCGGGGCGCTGCTAGTTTGAAATAAAAACAAATTATAAGAAAATTAATGCTCATCTCTCTAATTCGTTTCATCCCAGTACATTATTTCATACTGTCAGTGTCAGAACCACTTCCCCTATTATTAGGTCCTTACATATGAAATTGGCGTTTTGTATGGAAGGAACAAAAAGTCGAATATTTTTTAATATAATATATTTAATTAATCAAAGTATGAACCATTGTTTTCAATGCACTTTTGCCATCTTATAGGTAGTTCATTGATCCCTTTACTAAAAAAACCAGTCGGACGGGAATCAATAAAATCTTTGAAGGCGATTTGGACTGCCCCATCGGAGTTGAATTTTTTCCCTTGCAAAAAGTTATCCAAATTGCGAAAAAAATGGTAATCTGTTGGAGCAAGGTCCGGGGAGTACGGAGGATGTCTAAGACATTCCAATTCAAGCTCTTCTAATTTGGTAGCCGTCTGTTGCGCAGTGTGTGGTCTGGCGTTGTCGTGAAGCAGCAGTGGCGTGGAGCGATTGACCAGCCTTGGTTGTTTAGCCGCTAGCTTTTCCATCATGGTTTGTAATTGCTGACAATAGACATCAGCTGTAATAGTCTGGCCAGATTTGAGAAAACTGTAATGAACAATACCGGCACTAGTCCACCAAACGCTTACAAGTAACTTTTTTGGGGTTAATTTTCGCTTGGGGCAGGATTTGGCTGGCTGGCCAGGATCCAACCATTGCGCTGAGCGCTTCCGATTATCGTAAAGAATCCATTTTTCATCACAGGTAATGATTCGGTTTAAAATACCTTCATTGTTGTGCCGGTTCAGTAATGTAACGCAGCAGTCGACGCGCGTTTGCCGGTTTGCTTCAGTCAATTCGTGAGGTACCCACCTTTCAAGCTTTTTAATCTTCCCAATTTGCTTCAAGTGAATTAAAACAGTTTTATCACTAACATCGAAGCCTGCAGCTAACTCGGACGTGGTTTGCGATGGGTCCGCTTCCACAATAGCCTTCAATTCTCCATTATCAACTTGGGTCTCAGGCCGTCCACGGGGCTTGTTCTGCAGGTCGAAATTTCCAGAACGAAAACGTTGGAACCAAAAACGAACTGTGTTTTCTTTTGCAACATGACCGCCATACACATCATTCACCCTTCGAGTCGTTTCCGCAGCACTAGTGCCACGGCGGAACTCGTACTCGTAAATAATGCGATATTTTAAATTTTCCATTTTGTAAAATGAGTGACGCAAACAGAAAAAACAGAAGAAAAAAAACAAATGAATGACGGTCATCGAAGCACAAATACATGAGTAAATAGCTGTACAAATTTGAATTTGGAATTCCTTACCAAAGAGGAGAAATTCGTGATTAAAGTGGCCAGTACGAAAAACGCCAATTTCATATGTAAGGACCTAATATTTCCTTAGTGGAAGTTATAAATATGTTATGGTAGGTCTACCTTAGTTTTTGCCACACGTCTGAGACCGCCACTAGTTATTAATGATTGCAAATTAATCCTTACGCCAAACCCTAGGCTGCACTTATGATGCATTTTTTTATACAAAACCTAACATCTATTTTACTACTAACCACTCAAATTACAACTCTATTTCATTAGAGATAAAGTTGATTTTGGTATGACAAAAGATTATATCATTTTTTTTACTAACCACAGAAATTACAACTCTACATACTTAGTAATAAAGTTGAATTTCGTTTGGCAAGCAGTGTATTAGAAGCACTTCTTTCATGCTTCCCTAATTATTTACTGCAGGTAATTACAATGATTGCAAGTACTAAGGTAACTCGCATATATGATGTCACATTAGATTTCAACAGGATGTGTCATGCTTTCAGAGGGAGTACTTGTAGTTATCGTTAAATGGGCACTATGCTTGTGGTGTAGGTGTACGATAGTAATTATACGGCAATCAAATAAATCATACTTATTTTCACTTCAATGCGGAGATGACGTGTGTCATTTCAAGTAGCTACTTTAATAGGCAAAGCAGTAATATATAATTAGTCAAATATGTTTGATATTTTTTTTGTTAGAAATTTGTTCTGGACAATCCATACTAATAGGTATTGTAAATGCGAAAGTGTGTTTGTGTGTCTGTTACCTCTTCACGCTTAAACAGCTGAACAGATTTTGATGAAATTTGGTATAGAGATAGTTTGAGTCCCGGGAAAGGACAAAGGATAGTTTTTATTCCGATATTCCCACGGGAAAGTTATGCAGATGAAACTGCGGGGCGCTGCTAGTATTATAAATATAAAGCGTGTATCATCACCAGACCCTCGTTACCAGGCCCAGTGTATTGGAGTCGTTAAAACAAATCTACATATCTATGAGCCCATTGCAAACTCAAGGGGTTTACTAGTAGTTACTGAAGAGTTCCACTATCCACCTCCTGGCTGCATCATCGGATCAGCTCCAAGATATCAAATTAATGTTTTGTCATCCAAACTACATAAATACATACAGTTTCATTTCGATACGACCATTAGAAGTAGGTTAAAATTGACTTCTAAGATTTTTTACATATTTTGTTAGTTACTTACAAGTGAAGCTAATAAAAGCTTATAATCCTTTCTCACTAAATTCTCACTTAAAAATAAAACCGTAGCTCAGTGAGTTTCATACAATAGTACTCGCACACATTTTTCAAACTATCCTAGCATCTAATTATTTGAAAGCGCAACCAGTTCGTGTTACCTGGCAATTTAAATCTATAAAAAAGTTATTGTAGGCTCATCAGTAACTATGATTTGTGACAATGTGAACGCGATCTAAGCGCAGATAGTCCGGACTATGAATAAAAACAAACATTAAGTTCTTAAGCGAATGCAGTTTTCAGAATGCACTATGCATTTGACTGTACCGTTATTGTTGCAAGGATTGATAGGGCTGACCCGTGAAGGGATTCAATTTTTCGGTGTTATCAATGGGTTTTATTTTGCGTTTTAAAGTTGTGGTCATATTTTGATGTCAGTACTAAAGGCCAACCGCTTTACTGAGACGTTGCCTGAGGTAGCACTGCGGTGCGGGAGGGGTGTGGTCATGTGATGCGAGAGCTCAGTGATTCGTCAACTTGTGACAACAATCACCCCTCCCGCACCGCGCAGCTATCTCAGGCAACGTCTCAGTTAGCGGTCAGCCTATAGTTAGCAACGGCGTATTCGTTGCAACATAGATTACAGAGAGAGTAAGGAAACTTTGACTTGGTATTTAAATAAACACTTAGTTCACGGGCATACATTCTAACATCCATCAACGAAGATACGGGTCCGTCTGAATAACGTTCGAAACTTTGCAGTAAACGCTACATTCGAGTAATTAATTTTTTCGGAAGGGTAAGAACACATCGGGAGTAGGAAGACCTGTCAAATCGTGGAGTCATTCATTCTTATGTCGGTCCCCAAACTTCCTAGATACTTCTGTTATGTCCGGTGATAAGGAGGAGGAATTTCTCGTAACTTTGGCCGAAACTTTGTGCTTATTGAGTAGACCTTCTGGCCACGATAAAGAGTAAATAAAAAAAACTTTTAATAAGAAAAAAGAATGTACCTAAATATAAGTATCAAGGTGTATAAAATATCTGTTTATCCTTACGTCTGACAACCCTACACATAATTCCTTTCGTACCCGTTAGGTTTACATACCCTTTTACAAACGCAGATACGTAGGTAAAAATCTGGGTCATTTTCCATAACGGGCGATAGAAAAGAGACGGGCATATTTATGAGATACTAAAATTAATTTATGCATAGATTAGTTTATAATGTTTCTGCCTTTGTTTCTACTTTCACGGATCTCTTCTATCTAATGTTATCTAAGTCCTCGTACCCACGGCCATTTTGGATCTTGCTCTTTATTTTCAATTCAACACACTGTTAAGCGCCAAGAGTAGATAATCCAACAGTGCATTTTTTTTAGAATGCGCTCTGTTGAATTCTCAATGCTCGGCTCAAGACCGAGAGTTGAAAATCGAGTGCGCAATAAAAAAATCGTCGTGTTTAAAAATCGCCAATGCGTACTGCGTACCTGGCCTTAGTTGTAGAAGTGTCGATCAAACAACTGAACAATTTCTCTGGCTTCTGAAAATTTATGTCAATTTCATTAATAATATCCAAATTACAAAAACATACAGGGTGACTTGTAATTTGACGTACCTACCTATTCCTTCCAGGACGTGATAGTTGACCCATTTGCAATAGTTAAGCACCCCATAAAGGTTACGCAAAAATGCATGGGATTCAAGATAACTAAATTTTTATGTATTTTTGAAAATTTCCCAGTACTTATTCGTTATTAAATGTCACTTTTCTCTAAACTCTCGAATGTAATGGCCTTCATTGCTATTCCATCGGATACCTGATACTATAACAAATCTTTCCATAAACAAATGTTCTAAAACATCTAACAGTTAAACGTTAAGGGAAAAAGTTTATTAACCATTTCCAAAATCATCTACATACATGAACTTTAACACCAGTTATCTCAAAATTTACTATGACATTAAGCGTACAAATTACAGGGAAGACATCTTCATTTAATCAGCTATCTAACGAGGTACTTACAACAAAAGAATCTGATATGGTGAGTCTACATTGCAGCCTAATGACATGATAAATAAAAGATTCTTTGTCAAAAGCCTAAAAAACTAAAGTAGTTTCAAACATTATGAGTTTGTACGTGTTTAAAGACACGCAGACTAAGCTACAAGTAATCAGTGATTAGCTTATCGACTGCGAGTAATATCAACTACTTAAAAGTGGCGTCTCAACATGCCAACTGGTTGCGACGACTTGGCTACATAACGTAGGAAGAATTTATGGGCGGTGAGAAGGTAAAAAGATAACATAACCCAGTTGATTAATTCGATCATCACTCAATTTTTAAACATTTCAATCATTTGCAAATTCGACCTTTGCCAGCATTATCGACTGTTTCATCGGCATCTCAAAATATTTTTTTAAATATTTGTACCTCGTTAGATAGCTGATTAAATGTAGATGACTTCCCCGTAATTTGTACGCTAAATGTTATAGTAAAATTTTGAGATAACTGGTGTTAAAGTTCATGTACCTATGTAGATGATTTTTGGAAATGGTTAATAAAGTTCTTCCTTTAATTTTTAACTGTTAGATGTTTAGAACATTTAGTTACATCGAAAGATTTGTTATAGTATCAGTATCAGATGGAATAGCAATAAAGGCCATTAAATTCGAGAGTTTAGAGAAAAGTGATTAAGTATTTAGTAACGAATTCTGAGAAATTTTCAAAAATAAATAAAAATTGAATTTTCTCGAATCCCATGCATTTTCGCCTAGGCTTTATGGGGTCACACTATCACGTCCTGGAAAGCATACGTCAAATTACAAGTCACCCTGTATACTTAAGTCGACGGATTCAACTGAATAAGTTCCTAAGTCCGGAAATCAGGGTCACCATTACCTATACCTATCTATTATTTAAACCTCCACCATTAACTTTTCAGGAGGTATTCAACTTATACCAAGTAGGTCGAGTTACCAACTTCTCGGTATATTTACTACCAAAAAATACTATCGTTTAACCCAAAAACTCGACATCCATTTAAGAGGCTTACTAGACCTAAGTGTCCTTGAAAAACGCTTGCACACATATGCAGAATCGACGCAAACGCCATCTAACGACGACGCCCATCACAATTATGACATAAAGCATACATGAGATTTAGAAGTAACGGTTTTGTGAGATTACGCCCTAGTATTCTAATAGATGGCGCGGAAACGATGTGCAAATAAGTTAAAGATCTAACAAACAAATTATGTAGTTATGTGTGACAACATAATAAATTTTATTCGTTTTGAGTGTGACTTGAAAAACTTAAGGATGTGGGTGATTTTGAAATAAAACTGATTCAATGAAATTTAAAACATTTTTAACCGACTTCAAAAAAGGAGGTTGTGTATTCGACCCGTATGTATGTATGTAATGTATGTATGTGTGTATGTTTGTATATATATTTGTAGATTTTCTAAAAAACTGGTGAACCAATTTTGATCATTCTTTCACTAATGTGATCTACATACTTCCAGGAAGGTTTTAGTATATAATACATTAGGTAATTATTCTTATGTAGTATGTCCGAAGTTAATATGCATAAATGTACTGCATCTCCGGCATTTCTATGCGAATTTTGATGATTCTTCAATGCACTAGTGTTAATTGAATTTTTGTGGGGTAGGTACAATTAGAAAGAAAAAAAAAACAACCGACTTCAAAAAAAGCACTACAGCGTGATAAATAACTATAATTTCGGAACTCGGTGTCAAAAAACGAAAACGCGGAACAAGCGACACCGACTTCCGAAATAAAAGTTATCACTTTGCAGTGTTTTTTTCTAAAACTATGAATTTTGGAAACATCTAACAAAGTGCAGTCGGTATTTTCGACTTCACGTACAACCGTCACAGTGACGTATGTGGACGACGTGTAGATTTGTATTCGAGAGTCCCCGGGTTCGATTCCCAAGGTTACGAAATCGAATTTTCTATTTAAATGTCATTTTGAATTTTTAAATATATCTATTAAATATTTTTATAAATAACTAAAAAAAGTCTGCAGGAGAAAGAAAGTCGAAAATATCAACACGGAAGTTAGGTATTTCTAATGCGTAGGTACCTACACGTTTTCTAAGCCATTGTAACAATAAAAAAACCTAAATTTATTAACAGACCGCGACTTATTGATAATGTGCATAAAGAAATCACGGATTCATCCGAAAATTGCGATGAAAATTATCACAAGCAAGAGTTTAATTTTTATTGATTGTGTTTATAATAAATAGAAATCATAATAATTATGTATGAATGTTAGGTACAAGTACCTAATCCTTGAGGCCGTTTACACATCGCCGCGCCGCCGGCGGTGTGTAAACGGCGGTGTGTGTGTAGCGGCGAGTTTTGATAGATCTTATCAAAACTCGTCGCCGCGCCGCACCGCCGGCGGCGCGGCGATGTGTAAACGGCCTCAAGGATTAGGTACTCGTACCTAACATTCATACATAATTATTATGATTTCTATTTATTATAAACACAATCAATAAAAATTAAACTCTTGCTTGTGATAATTTTCATCGCAATTTTCGGATGAATCTGTGATTTCTTTATGCACATTATCAATAAGTCGCGGTCTGTTAATAAATTTAGGTTTTTTTTATTGTTACAATGGCTTAGAAAACGTGTAGGTACTTACGCATTAGAAGTAACTTCCGTGTTGATATTTTCGACTTTCTTTCTCCTGTGAAAGATAATTACATTGTAGACGTTTTTTTAGTTATTTATAAAAATATATTTAAAAATTCAAAATACATTTAAATAAAATTAAATCGATTTCGTATCACTGGGAATCGAACCCGGGGACCCTCGAACATAAACCTGCGCGTCGTCTACATAAGCCAATGTAACGATTGCGTATCTAGTCGAAAAAACTGAGCTTATGCGTAATAAGTGCATTTTCTTAAACTACCAAAATTCATAGCGAAAAAAAATATTCAGTAATAATAAAATGCTCTTACTTTTTAATTTCGTTCATATGTTCGGCGTTTGTTTTATATGAACGTTTTGTAGTCCTCCTAAGGGAATGTTTCACTTTATTTCCCATATTTACAAATGATATAATTGATAGCAAAGTATTACGCTATTTTAACTTAAAAGTATTTTATATTTACATGAAATAAAAATATTTACAAAAAGAAGGTATGCAAATAGTAATAATAAACAATGAATGTATGTACAAATAAATAATGCGGCGAAAAGAGCGACACGTCCATATAGTATCAGGCCTCGGCCGGCATTATTGCTACACGGGGGTTTACCGTTTACGTACACATGCGCACTTATTATGTTCGGAACTATGAATATGCTATTTACAATAAAACTATTGTTTGAACTAAAAAAATAAAACACTATTATTTTAGTATGTTGCTTGTAGAATGATCTGACAAAAAATCAGAATGATTGTATGTATATTAGTATGGTTTCTATTGTAAAAAGAAAGTTTTTAGAGGTATCTTCATGATTTTTTTCTATCGTACCAAATTAGTTGTATTATGTTTTCAAAACACTATCTATCTAAAAATTCAAAATACATTTAAATAAAATTTAAAAAGAAAGTACGATTTCGTAACCTTGGGAATCGAACCCGGGGACTCTCGAATACAAATCTACACGTCGTCCACATACGTCACTGTGACAGTTGTACGTGAAGTCGAAAATACCGACTGCACTTTCTTAGATGTTTCCGAAATTCATAGTTTTATTGCAAAAATAAAAATATTCAGTTAAAAATAAAATGCTCATACTTTTTACTTTCGTTCATATTATGTTCGGCTTTTGTTTTATATGAACGTTTTGTAGTCCTCCTAACGGAATGTTTCACTATATTTCCCATTTATTTACAAATTATTACCCTATTTTAACTTTGTTAGGTTACGCGGACCACTGCCGGGAGACACAAGTGAAACGCCCGGGAGTTGGGACTCGCCGTACAATAGATGGCGCGCGCCTTGCACCCATACATAACAAACTTAAAAGTATTTTATATTTACACGAAATAAAAATATTTACGGAAAGAAGATATGCAAATAATAATAAACAATGAATTTACAAATAAAACTTAACAAAAACATAACAATCTTGACGGAAATAGTGCGGCGAAAAGAGCGACACGTCCGTATAGCATCAGGCCTCGGCCGGCAGTGTCGCTACACGGGCGTTCACGCACACATGCGTACTTTTTATGTTCGGAACTATGAATATTCGATTTACAAAAAAACTATTGTTTTAAATAAAAAAATAAAACACTATCATTTTAGTATGTTACTTGTAGAATAATCTGACAAAAAATCAGAATGATTGTATGTATATTAGTATGGTTTTTATTGTAAAAAGAAAGTTTTTTAGAGGTATGTTCACGATTTTTTTCTATCGTACCAAATTAGTTGTATTGTGTTTTCAAAACACTATCTATCTAGCATATATCCTGAAGAATATCATATATTTTTCTGATTTTGTTTACTGTAGGCGATCATATACTTTTATTGTTTCGAAAACTACCGTTTTTTTGCGTTTAGCTCGTGTAAGCCCCTTAAATAGTCAGCATTCTCATCAATCGTAAAATGTCATCCATTTATCGTTTACCGGCTAGCGAGGCAACACAAAAACCTAATTGTTTGGAACCAAAAGAAATGCTGATAGTAACACAAGAGTCATTAGCTGGAGGAAAGATAGAAAGACGACCCGCTAATTAGTTTGGTGATACTAAACGAATAGTTTCGCAACTTACCGGTAGATAAGAAGGCGTACAGTCATTTTAAGCTCTGACAGCTGCAACCTTATAACAACAACAATAACAACCTTTTTATACATTAACCCCCTTATTCATAAAACTTATCAAACCTATTTTAGTTAAAATGGGGTTTGTCTCTTTCTTACACACAGAAATGACAACGTGACAGATAAAGACAAACGTTCTATAAACCTATTTTAGCTAAAATAGAGATAAAATAGGATTATGAATAAGGGGGAAACTATTTATCAATAAAGATCACTGTGATTTGACAGTTGCAGCAACCCAAAAGCAACCTTATTGTCACGAGTTTTAAGATCACTGTGATAATGACAGTGATGCAAAATCAGAAAATAGAAGGAAAAATTTTAAAAAAAGAGAGGAGAAAAAAGAGAAGAAAAAAGAGAGGAGAAAAAAGAGGAGGAGGGAGGTTAAATTAAATATTTTACGAGAGAACTTAAAACTATTTGGAAAACAAAAGACATTTAATTCATAGAAGGAGGTATTACATGAGAAATAGAGATTATGGTTCTGAAAAGCAAATATTGATGGATAGAGAGAGAGAAGAATACTAAAACCCCTCCGTGCCTCGGAAAGCACGTAAAGCCGTTGGTCCCGGCTGTCATTCATGGATCTTTGACAGTCGTTACGGGTCGTCAGAAGCCCGAAAGTCTGACAAACAGTCTTACCAAGGGGTATCGTATTACCCAATAACTGGGTTGTGGAGGTCAGATAGGCAGTCGGTCCATGTAAAATACTGGTATTCAGCTGCATCCGGTTAGACTGGAAGCCGACCCCAACATAGTTGGGAAAAGACTAGGTAGATGATGATGATGATGATGTAGAAAGAGAGAAGAATGATATGAAACAGAAGGGAGCGAAAAATAACGTGACGGTTGGCAGGGGAGAATGCAAAGAAAAAAAACGTGTTGAACCAACACCAACTCCCCAAGTGACACGGAACAAGGTCAGGAAGATGATGATGTACTGTAAAGCAAAGAGGTGCTTCAAAGCACTTTAAAGGTATGATTCCGATCTCGGCAGCACGCAGCAGTGCTGCCGCGGCAGTGCGGTCGCAGCACTACTGGTCCTCATACATTTTCTATGGGTTTATACGAGATTACATTCCGAGCGCGGCAGCAATGTGACGCAGCAATGTCGCGCAGCATTGCTGCCGTGCTCGGAATGTAATCCAAACTAATATTAGGTCCTTACATATGAAATTGGCGTTTTGTATGGAAGGAACAAAAAGTCGAATATTTTTTAATATAATATATTTAATTAATCAAAGTATGAACCATTGTTTTCAATGCACTTTTGCCATCTTATAGGTAGTTCATTGATCCCTTTACTAAAAAAACCAGTCGGACGGGAATCAATAAAATCTTTGAAGGCGATTTGGACTGCCCCATCGGAGTTGAATTTTTTCCCTTGCAAAAAGTTATCCAAATTGCGAAAAAAATGGTAATCTGTTGGAGCAAGGTCCGGGGAGTACGGAGGATGTCTAAGACATTCCAATTCAAGCTCTTCTAATTTGGTAGCCGTCTGTTGCGCAGTGTGTGGTCTGGCGTTGTCGTGAAGCAGCAGTGGCGTGGAGCGATTGACCAGCCTTGGTTGTTTAGCCGCTAGCTTTTCCATCATGGTTTGTAATTGCTGACAATAGACATCAGCTGTAATAGTCTGGCCAGATTTGAGAAAACTGTAATGAACAATACCGGCACTAGTCCACCAAACGCTTACAAGTAACTTTTTTGGGGTTAATTTTCGCTTGGGGCAGGATTTGGCTGGCTGGCCAGGATCCAACCATTGCGCTGAGCGCTTCCGATTATCGTAAAGAATCCATTTTTCATCACAGGTAATGATTCGGTTTAAAATACCTTCATTGTTGTGCCGGTTCAGTAATGTAACGCAGCAGTCGACGCGCGTTTGCCGGTTTGCTTCAGTCAATTCGTGAGGTACCCACCTTTCAAGCTTTTTAATCTTCCCAATTTGCTTCAAGTGAATTAAAACAGTTTTATCACTAACATCGAAGCCTGCAGCTAACTCGGACGTGGTTTGCGATGGGTCCGCTTCCACAATAGCCTTCAATTCTCCATTATCAACTTGGGTCTCAGGCCGTCCACGGGGCTTGTTCTGCAGGTCGAAATTTCCAGAACGAAAACGTTGGAACCAAAAACGAACTGTGTTTTCTTTTGCAACATGACCGCCATACACATCATTCACCCTTCGAGTCGTTTCCGCAGCACTAGTGCCACGGCGGAACTCGTACTCGTAAATAATGCGATATTTTAAATTTTCCATTTTGTAAAATGAGTGACGCAAACAGAAAAAACAGAAGAAAAAAAACAAATGAATGACGGTCATCGAAGCACAAATACATGAGTAAATAGCTGTACAAATTTGAATTTGGAATTCCTTACCAAAGAGGAGAAATTCGTGATTAAAGTGGCCAGTACGAAAAACGCCAATTTCATATGTAAGGACCTATATATATATATAATATAATATTATAAATGCAAAAGTAACTCTGTCTGTCTGTCTGTCTTTTCTTCACGCCTAAACTACTGAACCGATTTAGATGAAATTTGGTATAGAGATAGTTTGAGTCCCGGGGAAGGACATAGGATAGTTTTTATCCCGATATTCCCACGGGATCGAAACTTATGCGGGTGAAACCGCGGGGCGCAGCTAGTCTCATATAAACCTATAGAAAATGTATGAGGACCAGTAGTGCTGCGACCGCACTGCTGCGTGCTGCCGAGATCGGAATCATACCTTTAAGTTGCAAAGCGCTAATGAAATTGTCAAAGTGAGCTTACGTTTCTAAAAATATAAAGACAAGTTGAATAAGTAAGACTGGTTTAAATAACTTTTACAAAACCATAAACAAGCAGTTTCGCATTGCGACATACGAATAGTGGAACCATACCATGCTCAAAGCCAGCGGTGTCACGGCACTCATATAATTGACAATGTTAATAACATTTTAACAACAAAACGTTTTAGTTTATCTATCCTTGTGATGGTTTGCACAGAACGGAATGATGGAATTGCAGTAACAAGGCCCCGAACAATAGGAGTGATGTATTTGGGCAATGTAAACAGACAAATGGATGTGTAAGAGCGTGTTCAGATTCTGATCTTGTAGGGAATATTTGGGTGCCTACACTTGCAGAGCTTTGGCTACTGTATTGGTACCTACACGCAGGGCCGGATTAACCATGTCGGGGCCCCTAGGTAATGCAAATCTCGGGGCCCCTTTTCCCCTTTTTTAAGTTCCTAAAATACTTTTTCTATATTCATAATTGTGCTATTTTTTGACTACAGTACTGCTCTTGCTTTTGCTTGACGTACCGTCGTCTGATTAGTCGGCGTTAAAATCGCCGCGAAAATTGAAAATCATTTTATAATAATTGAAAATGTAATATAACAAAAAAACAAGGCAATAATATTGTCATTGCGGATACAAATTTTCAAAGTAATTTTTCACTCGATGAAACATTTTCAATAGTTTTTTTCTCGGTGCGCGGGGCCTCCTATCCGATGCGGGGCCCCTAGGCAGTTGCCTACACTGCCTTATGGATAATCCGGCCCTGCCTACACGAGGGAAAAACATGCATGTCATATTTTCTATAATGCATGTATCTGACTCGCAACTCCACACTGCGCTCCAAAACACAGACTACATACTGACGTTGCTCAAAAAGCCGCTAAGCTGAAGTGAGACTGGCCTAGCCACGTCTGCCGTGTGCCTTATGAGCTGTAGGCCAAAATAACTAATACGTGGAGCCCTGATACAGCCAGAAGGCGCGCAGAAGACCCTGCAGAAGCCGGGACGAGCTGGAGAAAAGAAACGACCATTGGTCCACTTTAGTCCTGGTTCGAAAGAGCTGGATGTTATGGGGAGAGGCCAGCTGTGGGATGATGCAGGCTAACAGTATTAGTAGTGGTAATATACTAATAGGTATGTATCTATCTACTAGGCAGAATTCAATAGGGTAGTAGCCCTAAAATGCGTTTTATGTGTAGCTGCGCCCCGCGGTTTCATCCGCATAAGTCTCGATCCCGTGGGAATATCGGGATAAAAAGTAGCCTATTTATTTATACTTTATTGTACACCACAAAATACATAACATGACAAAAATACATCAAACACTACAAAATATACAATGGGCGGCCTTATCGCTTTCTGCGATCTCTTCCAGGCAGCCTATGTGTTAATCCAGGGTGTCAGCTAC
Source organism: Amphipoea lucens (assembly GCA_947508005.1). Classification (NCBI taxonomy): domain Eukaryota; kingdom Metazoa; phylum Arthropoda; class Insecta; order Lepidoptera; family Noctuidae; genus Amphipoea; species Amphipoea lucens. The sequence continues at coordinate 18,933,572 of OX382367.1, forward strand.
CTCCATACAAAATTTTATCAAAATTGGTCCAGCCGTTTGTGCGTGGAGAAGTAACGTAACGAACGTACAAACACACTCGCAAACTTTCGCCTTTATAATATTAGTGTGATTAAATTCAGACTTTCTTTGGACATTTTACGAACTTTAGGAACACTATGTTTAGTTAGTTAAGCCCTATAACTCATCTAAATACATTTTGTGACATCAGTAGGTACAATTTACCTAATAATTGACCCATTACTCCCATTAGTTAAAGTTCCAACTCAGTCTAAAGCTTACACTTAGCGTATCTGAACAAGCCTTTAAGATAACACCGGATAGTAAAATCTAGTCTAATCCAGTCTAATCTAGTCTAGTCTAATCTATCTAGTCTCGAATTTGGCTGATGCGGTTCATATTATCAACAAGGATTTGGTTTCAATCTGTGAATGGAGTGAGGCGCATGGTTTGCAGGTTAACCCATCGAAGACTCAGGTCATTGTTGTTGGCAGCTCAAGGATGATCCCCAAGATAAACTGGGCTCAACTACCCCAGGTTCAATTTAACGGAACTGCTATTCCATTCAGCGAAAAGGTTAAGAACCTTGGGGTTTGGATCGACAAACATCTATCATGGGATCCTCAGCTACAGGACGTAAGTCGCAAAATTTTTGCATCTGGTAAGTCACTGAGACGATTGCGGAACTTTCTTCCAACTGCCACTAAAACTGCGCTTGCACAATCCCTTTTACTTCCCATCCTTGACTATGCTGATGTCAGTTATCCAGATCTTACTGAGGCACAACTAGATAAGCTTGAGCGACTTCAAAACTTTTGCATAAGATTTATATTTGGCCTGCGCAAATATGATCACATATCTGAATTTCGTACAAAGCTCAAGTGGCTTCCCATACGTCTTCGCCGGAATTCCCATATCTTGTTTCAGCTCTACAGTATTTTGTTTAATCCTAAAACCCCCACTTATCTTAAAGAACGTTTCAAGTTCCTTCATGACACACATAATAGATATCTGAGGTCATCGGAAAACCTGAGACTAGAGATGCCGATGCATTCCACTAGTTTCTATGATAAATCTTTTACTGTGCAAGCAGTACGGTTATGGAATGACTTGCCCGTGTCGATAAGGCGTGCTCAATCTTTGTCCACTTTTAAGACTATGATAAAAAAGCACTTTCTCTCTCCTTAAACATTGTCATTGTATTTTCTTTGCTCCTGTTTCATGTTTGTTATTATGTATATGTATATATTTATTTATATAGATTAATAGTACTTTATGTATGTATTTATTGTATTGTGTAAATGGTACACCACAGACTACCTACAGTATTTGTCTGTCCTTCCCGTTTTTAATCCATCCAAAGGTTGTCTTTAAAAGATCGCTCTTAGCGATAAGACCGCCCATTGTGTCACCCATTGTAAAGTTTTCTATATTTGTGTCTGTAATTTATATGGTGTACATAATAAAGAGTATTCTATTCTATTCTATTCTATTCTATAGTAATATTTGTTTATGCCATTATCACGCTTAAGATCATTTGTTGAGGCATAAGTATTCGTTAAATGAGCTACCGAGTTACCGAGTCACCGGAACATTTCAGGGTTATCTCCCGTCTTGAAGATAACAAAAGAAATGTATGTGATGACCTTTGTTCTTGGTTATCAGCGGATTAGGACTATGTTTGTTTTTGTTTAGTAACTATAGGCAACGATGTTCTTGACACGTGCTGCGTGGTCGCGAGTGATGTACTGGGTATATTAGGCCACCCTGCTTAAAATTATATTAGTAGAAGAGGGGTTAAACTACGTGTAAAGGGTTATCGTTCATCCAACCGTTGCATGGATAGTTAGTAATTAGAAATGTATCTAAACTTTTAACCTACATTATTTTCTATACAAATAAATAAAATTGGAGTCTGTGTGTAATATTAAAATAACCGCTTTTTACTAAATGCATTATGGATGTATACACGGTACATATACCAAAATAACATTTTTTTATAATTTTTGTCTGTCTGTCTGTTTGTTCCGGCTAATCTCTGAAACGGCTGGACCGATTTTGACGGGACTTTCATTGGCAGATAGCTGATGTAATAAGGAGTAACTTATGCTACTTTTAGTTTAAAAACAAAAAAGGGTCCCACGAAAAAAAATCCACGCGGACGAAGTCGCGGTTACTAGTAATATCATAAAGAGTACATATTTGTTATTTTTTTGTAGGTATGTTTGTTTACTACGCTTTTATGCTTAAACGGCTAAACGGATTTGGATGAAATTTGGCACATGGACACACCATGACCTGGGTTAGGACATAGGATACTTTTTATCCCGATATTCCCGATCGAGACTTATGGGGGTGAAACCGCGGGGCGCAGCTAGTGGTTTTATAAAGACAGCTGCATTAACGGGTAGGCTTACTTCCCCCTTGCGAATTAAAATGCGTCAGAAGAGGGGGAGATTAAATCAGCAGTTTTTATAATTATAAACTGTATAAAACTGAAAAAGCCCTAATATTACTCTTCATTAATAGTGTCCGAAACTAGGTTCTATGTATGATATACCTATAAAACATCGCTTTAGCTACCGTTGATTCTTTGAACTTAGAATTTTAGCCTCGTTTATCAAAGGTGACATGGCAATAATTCATAAGAACCAATGATTTCTGTATTTGATCCTATTGTCTTGATAAGTTTAATATTCCATAAGCCTTCCAAGAAATATAACTTCTAGGTTCGTGCGTCGTATATTTATGATGAAGTCCACAGTTCGACGTTTATGGAGCATAAATTTCCAAGTACATAACGTACAGTCGCGACCAAAACATATACCACGTAGGTGGCAATATTTATTTCTACTGTTATTTAGCTTATGTCAAGATGGCTATGCCAAGATAAAAAAATAGTGGCACTCCGGGAGTGCCGACTGAAGTGAAAACAAAACACAAACAGAATACATTGCCCTCACTCACTGACATATCGGATATACATTAAAACCGAGTACATCCCAAGAACAGCCGAATACATCCGAAGCGGTGTCTGGCGGAATTAAATAATTTTTTCCCATTTCAAAAAATGCCCAACGCGCCTGAAGAAGTTTCACTTCAAAAAATAAAGCTAGATTGAATGTAAGCGATGACGGACATTACGGGAAAGCCGACAGTTTAACTCTCATAGAAGAAAATCTGGTTTTTCATTGAAAAATCCTGAGACATAGATATAGAATGCAATGGTTGCCGAGAGACAGCAGCAGGGGCGTTGACAGACCGACGCGACGGCCAGGTGGTAGGACGATCTACAGAAGATCGCCAGGCAAACCTGGATGAGACTCGCACAGACCAGGCAAGCATGGCACAAAAGGAAGGACGTCTGTACTCAGCCGTGGGTAGAACAAGGCTTCCAATGATGACGATGATGGCACATCAAGCTACTACAATCTGTCAAATTTTTTAAATAGATTTTCAACTTTATCGCTAAAGCATAAGGTCCGAGGTTGATTGGGAAAATTTTACAGTTTCGGGTAGCTTGATGTGCTGGCGTCTGTACCTAAAACGCTAAGTTATTTGTAAATTGTAACAACTATGTCATTGTTGCTCAATGGCAATCAAGAATAGCAACAAGACTGCGTGAAATGAAGTAACATCGTCCAATCTTGTTGCCAAGAAAATACAAAAATCACCATGATTCTTTGTTTTTACTTTAATCAAGATTCCCTTTGATTAGGAAATGTTAAATTAACCAATTTAACGTAAAATTAACTCTAGTAGAATAGTTTTGAAGTCGGCTGTATAAACTAAAGATGTTCGCATTTCAAGGCCTCCTTGACAAAGGTTTCAAATTCCACGTAGGATTTTAGGCTGTTCATTTCAACAATGTTGACAGGTAAAGTTCCTTTGACAGCTTTTAATTAGCTATATTTCTGAGAATTCAAGTTTATTCATAGTTCGCAAATGGCAAAGCGCAAAAGTTTATGTTGCGTCATTACATTTAATATTATATGGATTCAAAAATGGAAACAAAGTAAGGATAATACGTATAAAGTAATTAAGTTATAGGTATTGAGGATGGAGATAACTTTATTCTCATAATTCACTTACTTACATGATAATATTAAAACGATAACATAAGTCAATATTGCTGAGCGTTTGCACAGTAATTATTTTGTGGGTAGATGATGAAAAATAGAAATAAAACAACTCAATTTTCGCTTGATACACGGGCTCAGCATCATGTATTGCACAAAATACCAACAGAAACACATCATTGCTTTTGTCATACATAAATCTAAAACAAAAATATAATCTGATCGCAATCTAACGTTTTATGTTAATTAACACATTTGTAGTGAATTTACTTTCTTTCAAACTGTCGGTTTTCACCCGTTGCGCCTGCGCATGTTTCCATTTGCATTCAGAATCTGTTAGACCGTGAACACATTCATCTTTTGATTATACTATTATACATTATACTATAAGTAGGTTCTTAGGAAGCACGGATTCATGTGACATGTCACTCTTTATTATGATTCATAGAGCCAAGCCCAAACATAAAACAAGCTTTTCGGACTTGGTTTGTCTACTTTAGAAGAGATTTTCTGAAAATTATTAAGTTCGAGCTTAAAAGATCAAAAGTATCGAATCGATCATTTGTAGAAGTATTGGGTTGGATCGCATAGGTGCCACAAAATGGTAGCTATGGGTATTAATGATAGATTTTTTAAAATAAGTATTTGAAGCTATATAAAATATGTATGTTGCTAGTTACTGTAATGAGTATAGTGTGGAATATTGTGTGGAGACGTTAATATGATCATCATCAGCCAAGAGCCGTCCACTGCTGGACATAGGCCTCCCCAAGCACCTCCACTTCGACCGGTTCCGTACTTCTCGCAACCAACGGGTTCCTGCGGCCTTCACAAGGTCGTCGGTCCACCTCGTGGGAGGCCTTCCAACACTACCTACGTCTACCGGTACGCGGTCACCACTCCAGAACCTTTGGGTACCATCGGCCATCTGTTCTGCGAGCAATGTGCCCTGCCCACTGCCACTAAAGTTTGGCAATTCTTCGGGCTTTGTCGGTTACCTTGCTTCTCCTGCGGATCTCCTCATTTAAAATGATACAACGTTATAATTACAGCGTTTATTCCAAGCGAACGTCTTTACATCACTCCCGCTATATTATCACTGTTTTCTTTCAAACAATAAACCTAATTAAAAACTTTGAAAGCTCATTCTAAATTCGCTTGACTGTTCGAATGCAATCATGAGTTATTTTACTGCTAGCCTGCACTACATAATGTCGACTTTTACAGACAACCTTTACAGTACCTACAATAGATATAAGGTCCGGCTGCGCTAAATTTGCCAAAGATGTAAACAACAATGGCCGCTCGAAATCGAATAAAATAGTTAAAATACTAGTTAGCTCGGAGATTTAGACGAAAACAAACATTACTTAAAATAAATGTTCTTGTATATCGATTTTATTCCATTTCGAGCGGCCATTGTTGTTTACATCTTTGGCAAATTTTGCGCGGCCGGACTTTATGTTTTTTTTTATATTTCTATGGTACCTACCTATGGCGCAGCTTACTAATAAGCACCCATACGCCTTTATACACCCAGTAGTTACTTTTTCTGACACTTCATTGAAATTGTCAAGATATGCTGTTTACTTTTGTTCGCCAGCAAGGTTTCTAGTTCCAAGGGAAATATATTTTCCACACCCATTGAAGAGTGGAAGCATTCAATTATAAGTAATAAAATAACTATTTATTAACATGTCTCATTAATATTCGCGATCAATTTCCATGGAACCATGTCCTTACACGGATATAAATGAGCAAATTTTCCAACATGGAAATAATTTAACGCGAACACTCAACGCATATGGTTAGCAAGTGATTCATTGTGTGATTATAGCTTTAGGTTAATTATCTGCGTTAGTTTGCGTCGCGAAATATCTTTGAAGCCTTTTAGAGAGCCTTAGCGGAAAGCTACCGAGGAAACTGGGGAACTTTACAGTGACGTTATTACGTTTTAGGCCGGCCGCATACGTCCGGTTTCCTGATTCGGTTGCCGAATCAGGAATTCAGTTTCGGAGACCCCGAATGCACGCATTTCATACAAAATCTTCTCTTTAGCGCACACGTTCTTATGCTTTCCATTCGGAAACCTTGACGGAAAATATAAGAACGTGTGCGCTGAAGAGAAGATTGTGTATGAAATGCGTGCATTCGGGGTCTCCGAATCTGAATTCCGAATCAGGAAACCGGAAGTATGCGGTCAGCCTTAGAGACATGATTCAGCTGCATCCGGTTAGTAAATTGGAAGCCGACCCCAACATAGTTGGGAAAAGGTTTTGTAGATGATGATGACAATCATGATTGTTACAGTGTGAGAGAGATGCAGCTATACAGAATGAATACCACTATCTCTTTCTCGCAACGGAACAATGATGGCTTTAATACTTATCATAATATACGGCTTACGGCATAATATACAGGTCCCCATTAAAATAGATGGACAAATTTTAACACAGCGCTCAGTACGTCTAACTAAAGATATCCAAGCAAAAAAAAAAAAAAGATTAAAGATATTTATTTTGACCTAAAATAATAAATTGCCGGCACATTAGTGTATTCAGCTGATTACTTTTCTTGTATCTAATGCGTTTTTCTTACATATTTTTTACCATCGTCCTTATTTTTGTGGTCTGAATGATTTCTAAAAGTTTGTCCATCTATGTATTTTAATGGGACCTTATTACGAGAACTAAATGATCAACCACCTTTTTCGCCCATGTTTCACTCCAGAATTCGTGCACTTAGGGTGACATTTATGGGCAAAAAGATCTTTGAACCATATGTACACATACTTGCACATATGTCTGTCGCACTCTTTAAACAACCTCAGAGGTAAGCTTCCGAAGGAATTGGGAATTTACAGTATTACAGTACCCGCTACTTGAGTCATTCTCATTTCACAAATGATTGGTTATACAGCGATTAAGTTAGATCATTATATATAAAAATATAGTGGAATTTGAAGGTGGGTCAGAACGGCGGAAAGGTTCGTTTTTTCATTCATCAACGGAAGTTCCCATTCATGAGAAGTTTTTTGCGTACGATTCTCAAATGAATCGGGTTCTCCCTTTTTGATATGAATATTTTGAAGCAAGCAACCATTTGGTAACATTTACGGTAGTTGGAACATGCCTTTTTTTGTGTAGGTATGTCTGCTTTGAAAAATATTTATACGCAGCCCCTAGTTTAATCTACATTGGCGATTTATTTGCCAGAAATGTAAACAAATATGAGTTTATAGAAAAATAACTTTAAATCCTACACAATAAAGTTCAGTTTACGTTACAACTTCAAATATTTTTGTAACTTTTTCAATAGGTAGTGCTAATAGTCACTCTGAAATCAAGTTAACCCCATTAAAATAAAGTTGATATTTGTTTAACTTGAAATAAGTTTTAAGCCTTAAATAAGCCTTCCCATTGCATGGGGAATAGACAGAAACTATAGAATGCCACCTGCTACGATCCCTCCACACTTATTTTGCTTCGTTTACGTCCATATAGTAGTTTCTTTGTATTCTAATAAAATACTTAACATAACATTAATTACCTAATTCATTACTATTCCTTAGAAACGATGACAAATCTCAAGAATGCGATGCAAAAATATAACCATATGGTATGGAAGCTTTTTATTATTAACGTTTTCGAGAATATTTTATTGTTATTTTCCATTTAATATGGTATTTAAAATGAATCATTTAACCTCTAAGCAACTCTTCGTACACATGTGCAAGCACCATTTGACGTTTCATTTGGATCTGTTAATTACTTGACCGCTGACTTGTTCATTTCTACGTCGTTTGCATTTCTCATTATGCCTGCAAATCATAGAATTTTCCGATAGAATTGTTTTTGTGCTAACTGCCGATGGGGAATCAAATAAAAAAAGACGGGTTGCACTCCGGGAGTGCCGGCAGAAGTGAAAACTTGAATATTAACGTTGAAATAAATCAATTATTAATTGAATTAATATAAGTAACTCATTTTTTTTCACTATTTCTGCGTCACTTTTTTTATTAATAGATGCACTTTGTTCAATTTCCATATTTTAAACACTATATACACGAATTTTACGAATACACACAGTGTAGGTACTACACCCACACCCACACCCACACCCATCCATCCATCCATCCATCCATCCATTGTCGTGTGTCACTTGGTTCACTTCGGTTGGCGCCGCCGTAGTAGTCTCTCCTGACGGTCACGTGTCCTGACGCGATGTCCTGACGCGAGTTTAACATTTTTTACCCATTACAAACGAGTGGGCAACGCCGCTAAAGAAGTTTACACTTCAAAAAAACTTTTTTACAAAAAAAACAACCGACTTCAAAAAAAAACACTACAAAGTGATAAATAACTTTAATTTCGGAAGTCGGTGTCTTTGATTCCGCATTTTCGTTTTTTGACACCGACTTCCGAAATTAAAGTTATTTATCACTTTGTAGTGTTTTTTTTTTGAAGTCGGTTGTTTTTTTTGTAAAAAAGTTTTTATTTTTCACTTTTTAGTTGTACCTACCCCACAAAAAAGTAAGCAAAAAGATCGTTAATGTAGACAATGTAGATAAATTTTTAGATTTTTGTTGATTTTTCAAAAACCGCTTGCCCGATTTCGATAAAATTTTCATGGGACCATTTGGGAAGTATACCCTTTCCAACAAAAAAAGAATTTTTCAAATCGGTTGGCAAACGACGGAGTTATGCGCGAACAAACATAAAACCAAAAAAAAAAAAAAAAAAAACCTCCTTTTTTAGAAGTCGGTTAAAAAAGAGCGTTCATCTGCATTCAAGTCAATTGTGAAGCCGTTCTACATGACTTGTGTGATGTCTAAGTTCAGAGTTCCGATCTGAACGAATTAAATCTCGAAAATAATCTAATATTTAGTTATGAAAATATAAGTTTCATAAAAAATAAAAGGTGGCGCTTTTTTTTTGAGCTTTTGTTTTTTTTTATCCAAGGAGGTTTCCGAACTCTTTCTTATCTTCATGAGATAGCTTTATCATTCAACGTTTATTAGAATCAAATTAAAAGCCAAACAAATATCTGGCTCGAACTGACTGCATCACATGCAAAGCCTACATAACCATCTACCTACGTCAGTGAAAATCATTTCCCACATATTGACCGCACATGTTCCATTCAGAGTCGATATATAATCACACACATCAACTAGGTCGTGCTTACCAACAAATTATCGAATGGAATCCTGTCATTATCCAGAATACTGTGTGGGAAGGTCATGGGAATTGATGCCATGACCCTTAACATTTAGTTTTGAAAGAAATCGCTCTTTGTTTTAGAACCATAAAGTGGATTTGGAATCGACTTGGAATTTTCTTGATTTAGGTAAGGACCAGTGGTGGCCCAGTGGTAACGGCAGTGACTTACGAATTCGTAGGTCATAGATTCGAAACCGCACAGGCGCTTTACTTTTTGTAAATTATTTTATCACCACTGCTCTCAAAACGATGAAGGAAAACATCGTGAGGAAAACGGCATGTCCTGAGAAACAAAAATTAAGACACGTGACATCTACTAACCCGCACTGGGCCCGCGTGGTGGATTATGGCCCATTCCCTCTCTCAGAGAGAAGGCCTGTGTCCCAGCAGTGGGAACATTATAGGCTGATTATGCTGGTAAGGACCACCAAGCTTTTGTTTGTATAAAATGAAACGTGTTTGAAATGATCTAGATTATTTTTAATATTAAGTAGCAAATTATTAAAAACAAACAGATAAATAAAACAAGATAGGTAATTTAACTTCAAGACCTCCGCTAAATAAATCGAAGTAGTTAAACGCGAAGTATAATTATTTTAATTTAAAAATATAAACATGTAAAGTAAATAGGTATGAGGCAATTTACATCAGTCTAATAAACATGTCGTGTAATGAGGGCGTAACTTAAAGATAAAGATTTACATATAATTAAAGCTTACACCAAATAATTACGTACTAAATTAAGATAGTACGGTCATATTATATGTCACCATAAAGTTAACCTTAGGGCTGCCACTTATTGAAGGCTAATTCCAGTAATTAAAAAAACGTCCAAAATCATGTACGTTTGCCCAGCTAGGCCCCCCAGAATTTGCGATTTAGTTATACACCAATGCAATGTACTCGCCTCTAGGAGTATATGTACCGCTTTCTTTTTCAATGTACCTCTGTACTTTTGAAGAAATATGCAAAAAAGGGGGCCGTGCCAGCCAAACGTTTTCAGCACGGCCCTCGTGTAACTTGAAAAATATATACTTAGCGTATTAAAAAGTTTCATAAACTCAAGGAATGTACTTTATTAACACGTTCTATGTACCGTAACAGATATTGTGTATTCGTAATAACAAATAATATATAGACGTGGATAGGGGGCCGTGCTGAAAAAAAAAGAAATGAGAAAATATCTAAAAAAGACAAAACAACCTTAGCCAAAAACTATATAAAAGTAATTCATGTTTGGCAAGTAACATATGTACCGCATTGGTTTCTCATACAACTTGCTAAATTCAAAAAATAAACCAATTTTAGTTTATTCAGCACGGCCCTCTATAGTTGCCTATATCTTTTTAAATATGACATGTTTGTTTACAAAATTCGACTTCCTGAATTACGTATAGGTGTACATTCGTTCCAAATAAATTGCGATTATGGTGTATTAGTATTTTAAAAGATAAATTAGATCAAAAATATCCTGACATGCAACTGATGGGGTGACCATGGTTCCATAAATTAGGTACATATATTCTATACCTATATTAATGAAATTATGTGACTACATTGAAATAAACATTCTTTTTATACAATTTGTTTTTTTTTTCTTCAAAATTAATATTAGCGATGACATCTTTTAAGGGAATTAAATCAGTTAAAACTTGTTGTGTGCGGTCGCTATTAATTCACTAGGTAAGGTTCAATCAATGTGATTTGTTGGAAACGTATCTATAATTTTTTAAGCCTTTTAAGTTCTGTAGTCAAAGTGAAAGCATTTATTTCAAATAGGCACATAAAAGGCACTTTTGAACGTCAAAAATTACCTTAAAATAGCATTGATTCTAGTCGCCCCTTCCAAAAGGTAGTTTTCGTGTGGAGAAGAATGGGCAAGAAACTCCACCGTTACTCTTTTAAAATGTTTTAGGTACGATATTTTGCATGGGTACATTAATTCAAAAATAATATATGAGGACGATGCACCTAAAATAAAATTACTATACCACAATAGGTAAAAGAATTGTAGTGTTTGTGACACATAGTTTTTCTGCGATTATTCCATAGGTAAACGTAACTAATCTGTGAAGTGTACCGAAACTGTAATTTTATTGTAATGTACCTTACATCAATCCGTGTGATTTATTGGAAATATATATGTGATTTTTTTAAGCCTATTGAGCTATTTAGTCTTAGCGACACTTGTTGTTTTGTTCGATTTGCGACCTACTACTTACTACTATTATAGTTATCGTTAATAGTTAATACAGATTACGATATTTTTGATTTGTTTATTTTATTAAAGATTTACTCAATTTATGCAGAAGTTTTTTTATCCATTCTCACGTGGAATCATGGTCACCCCATCAGTTGTATGTTAGGATATTTTTGATCCAATTTAACTTTTAAAATACTAATACACCATAATCGCAATTTATTTGGAACGAATGTACTCCTATACATAATTCAGGAAGTCGAATTTTGTTAACAAACATGTCATATTTAAAAAGATATAGGCAACTATAGAGGGCCGTGCTGAATAAACTAAAATTGGTTTATTTTTTGAATTTAGCAAGTTGTATGAGAAACCAATGCGGTACATATGTCACTTGCCAAACATGAATTACTTTTATATAGTTTTTGGCTAAGGTTGTTTTGTCTTTTTTAGATATTTTCTCATTTCTTTTTTTTTCAGCACGGCCCCCTATCCACGTCTATACATTACTTGTTATTACGAATTCACAATATCTGTTACGGCACATAGAACGTGTTAATAAAGTACATTCCTTGAGTTTATGAAACTTTTTAATACGCTATATATTTTTCAAGTTACACGAGGGCCGTGCTGAAAACGTTTGGCTGGCACGGCCCCCTTTTTTTGCATATTTCTTCAAAAGTACAGAGGTACATTGAAAAAGAAAGCGGTACATATACTCCTAGAGGCGAGTACATTGCATTGGTGTATACCTAAATCGCAAATTCTGGGGGGCCTAGCTGGGCAAACGTACATCCAAAATCTAGTCGCAATCTCATCTAAGCGACAATCAATGTCAAAAACTTGACAAAAACGTACGGAAATTAGAGGTATTTTTGACAGATTGAGACTGAGAACAGACTGTGAACGTTCTTAAAATGACGAGAGGTATATAATTTATGGATCTTGACTTGTAAAAATTCATTGCATTATTTTGCCAACAATCCAAACTAATATTATAAATGCGAAAGTAACTCTGTCTGTCTGTCTGTCTTTTCTTTACGCCTAAACTACTGAACCGATTTGTGTGAAATTTGGTACAGAGATAGCTTGAGTCCCGGGAAAGGACATAGGATACTTTTTATCCCGATATTCCCACGGGATCGACATTTACGCGGGTGAAACCGCGGGGCGCAGCTAGTTAAGAAATAATTTTACAGTAAGTACTTATGACATTTTAATTTTTTCTGCTTAACCTTAAAACCAACAAAAGTATCGTAAGTACCTATTATTTTAAAGAAACCTTTTTTTTATCAACAGTCCCGCCAACCAACTGTATTACTAAAAAAGTTGGCTTTGTTGTAAGTACACACATCAAAAGTGTCTAGGGATCAACATATATTTTTGCAATAACTAATCTCCTGATTGATATTAATTAAAATTTTCTTTAAGGATTCATCAAATAAAGTGTTTTCGTTTGTCACAGTAACGATAAACCTTTGCATTAATAAAGAAATTTGCCATTTTCCTAATAAAGGGATTTTTGACATTTGAACTTTTGAACCACTAACACAAAAGTTCGAAAAAAAGACTGAAATAACAGTTTTCTTTAAAATTTTATTGGGTAACTTAAACAATTAATAATCCGTGTTTCTACCGCGAACACTAACAACACAAGAACATCGGTTTGGCATACTCAAAATGAGTTCATCCAAATCACGCTGTGGAATGGCCGCCCATGTTCGTTGCAACAACAAAAAAAGGTCTTCTTGCGACTGGATACCCTCCATATTCGGCAGAGCTCTTCTCTGTAGCATATCCCATGCATGCTCAATCGGGTTCAAGTCTGGCGACTGAGCAGGCCAGGGCAGGACATTGATGTTAGCTGCGGCGAGAGTCTGTCTTACAACTCTTGCGGTGTGCGGTCGTGCATTATCATGCATTAACTGAAATAAGGGACCGATTTGCACTTGTAGAGGAACGATGACGTCTGATACAATCGTCTCAGCATAAATTTTAGCGTTGAGGTTGCCTCTGATCCAAATCAACTCAGTTCTTCCGCCGATCCAAATACCCGCCCATACCATGATGGTTCCACCACTATAAGGATGGACTTCCTGGCAGGATTTTAATCGCTGTTGGCGTCCAGGGGTTCTCCAGTGTCGTATACGTCTTGTATCCGGTCTCATACCAAAACGAGACTCATCAGAAAAGCACACGAAACGCCATTGTTCTTCTGCCCAATTTCTGTGTTCAAGAGCCCATTGATATCGAATCCTACGATTGTGCATTGCTATAGGTGGTACCCGTAGCGGTCTTCGGGAATGAAGGTTCACTTCATGCAAGCGGTTTCTGACTGTTTGGTCGCTAATTAAGTTCCCTGAAGAGTGATGAAGCCTCACGGCTAACATCATGGCGGTTATTGTTGGAGCTCTTCGAGTTAAGATTTGAATGTATCGGTCTTGTCTCCGTGTGGTGCAGCGATACCGTCCTCCATGGCGCTCAGCCACGGTACCAGTGCTTCGGTAACGTGTCCAAAGTCGATTGATAACACTCTGACTTGTATTCAGAGCTAAAGCCACAGTACGTTGCCGGGAACCAGCTTCTATCATTCCCACGGCTCTGAGCATTTCTTCCCTGCTTAAATGACGTCGCCGCTCCATAATAACGTTGGTTTTAATCAGTAGTAGGGAAACAGTAGCACTAATAATGTCTTCAATGCGTTGTATGTTTTTAAAGGGAAAATATTGACAGCTGATTTTCATCTTTTACTCGAATTTGATTCACAGTTCCTGATTCAAATTATGAAATGCACCAAAAAGGATCCATATAAATTTATAAAATCATAAATTTATTACAAAGCCACATCTCAATCTCAAGAAATCCGCATAAAAATGCTTGATCCCTAGACACTTTTGATGTGTGTATTTAAAATAGTGCAGTGTAAAGAGTAACCGTGGAGTTTCATGCCCGCTCTTCTCCATAGGAAACGGCAACCAATTGGAACCGTGCACCTAGCTGCTGATGTTTCATAAAAAATACCCATGTGGGTTTATGTGAAATAAAATATTTTGATTTGATTGATTGAGTTTTCTTTTTAATAAATAGTTGTAACGTCATTTTTTGTAGTCAACATCGAATAATAGATAAAACGATAAGTAATTCTTAAATCGTATTAAATTCAAGCTTAAAGCGCTGTGTAACATAGATTTTCTAGCGGAAACCACGCGTTTGACAGCCCTACATGTAACCTAACGTGAGTCAAGGTAAAACATAACTATATCGGCGTGGTAATGGGCGCAATTATATAATAAAAATATTGCACCTGAACTTGTACCCAACCACTAATAACTTAGTGCATCCGTTGTTCGCGTGCCTAGCTTCTGCGTATCTGTTTCACTAGGCTTTGAGCCGGACTCAGACGGCACATGATTCTAAACCACTTTTTTTGACTTTCCATAGCATAATCAGCCTATAATGTTCACTGCTGGAACACAGGCCTCCTCTGTGATAGAGAGTGGGCTATAATCCACCACCCTTGGCCTAGTGCGGTTTGGTAGATGTCACATGTCTTCGCATTTTTGGTTCTAGGACATGCCGATTACTTTTCCAAAGGTAGCTGCAAAATGGGTTGGTCTTTCTGCCAACATCTAAGTTAGAGATGTTGGCAGAAAGACCAACCCATTTAGTTATTAAAAAAATAAAAACCGAAACAAAATCTTTCAATAAAATGCTGCAGGCCATCATCCTGATTTTGCTATCCAACCTCCACGTACGTACAAAAATTTAAAGATGACATCAGTAAATGTCGAAGACTGCCGTCTGGCGGAGTCGATCCAGGCTTTATACATTACTAGAATAATCAGCCTAGTGTTCCCATCTGGTACACAGGCCTCCTCTCTAAGATGGAGTAGGCCATAATCCACCATGCGGGCCCAGTATGGATTGGTGGATGTACTCACTACTAGTAAATAAATGTATTGACATCGAAAAGAAAAGAGTATACAAAGTTTGAACTAGATAGACCACGACGAAATGGTCTAAAATTAGCATGCAAGAATTCATCCATGCTAACAAAGCTAAATAATAACTTGTTAAAAGCTTACCTATATTTTGAAGAGCCTCAAGTTTAGATTGTCCTCGGTATTGCATATAACGTGAAAGGTCGTATGACGCCTGTTGAGTTGGGCTTTACAAGATTTGTTTTCTTGTGAAGTAGGTTCTTCAAATTCGCTGCAAATATTCTTAACCTTTCTCAATCAAATATTGTTGTTATAAGAGATTGTTGTTGCCTAACCTGCAAAGCCAAAACCACATTGCAATATGTGTCTAAATTTCTGTATGTTGAAGAACATTGGTCCTTTCATCCTCCTCCCCTTATTGTTTACTAGCTTCTGCCTGCGACTTCGTCCGCGTGAAATTTCTTGCTCCCCGACCCACCCCGTCGCATCGCATCACCTGCCCGCGCTATCACTTCGTTTGTTGCTTTGCGTTCTTTCTGACTTCTTTTCTTTTTGCTCGGCTGCTCAAAGTCATAGCGTGTTGTTAAGCCTATAGTCTTCCTCAAGAACCGGGCTATCAAATGCAATTAGATTTTCAAATTCGACTGGTAGTTAGACGAGAGATTAATGCGTTCAAACAATCGAACAAACTCTTCAGTCTTATTATCAGTATATAGATTTGTGGTTACTGCAACATGCTTTCTTCTTTCAAAAATAGCGATGTTTGAAAGAAGAAGGCATGTTGCAGTTCAGGATCATCAAGGATCAGTTGTCGTACCAGAATTTACTTCACCTTTAACCTTATTATACTGCATCTAGTACATCGAACGTTTATATCTTCTACACTTTTAGCGTTACCAGATTTTCTCAAGACATCTTCCGCATTCCTCCGGATCACATGAAGTTCATTAGTCATTGTTTCTATAATCGTCCAGTTTAAGAACACTTCACTTTATTTACGTTTTCCGTCTAAATTCAGTGTGAGTTAACCAGCGCATCTGAAATAATTGGCACAATCATCGCCATATTATTTCTAATTTTAGATCAAAGCAGAAATCCAATAACGTTAGCCATTGAACCGAAAAATTACTACAATGTAGTCTTTCAAAATTAAAGCAAATCGTTTGTAAATGCGAAGATGCGTTTAATTGGAATTCTAAGTACATTGTTACGAGTAATTCTAGTATTAGTTCCGAAGATCGGGATCACTTATTGTTTATGGTATCGATTCTGTTTTGTTTTAAATGTACAATTACTGGCCTTTGCAAGTTGCCCCAAGTTTCATAATGTTCCCACTGCTGGGACACAGGCTTTCTCTCGGTGAGAGGGAATGGGCCGTAATCCACCTCGTGGGCCCGGTTGGTAAATGTCGCATGTCTTCGAATTTTTGGTTCTGGGGCATGCCGTATTCCTCACGATGTTTTCCCTTCAACGTTTTGAGAGCAGTGGTGATGAAATAATTTACACAAAGTAAAGCGCCTGTCTGGGTTCGAACCTTCGACCTACAACTCGTGAGTCATGGCCATTACCACTGGGCCACCACTGTCCTAAGCTTATTATGGCATTATGACAATCTAGAAATCTCAATATTGTAATTTAGTATATTTAAGTATTTACTCTTCAACTAAGTGATATTGATCAATTAGGAATAGGGGCAGATCAGCCTTAACATTAAAGCTTCCGGTTCTGAAGTACTCTTCTACATTGCAATACAAATTGAATTAATAAAAAATAAATTGATCAAACCTAATGGGAATGTTGTCAATTTAAGAGATGCTTCAAGCAATATTAAATCAAAAGAAATCGAGTGCCCTGTAAATAAATAGAAAAATATTTGAAAAAAAAAAACAGTTTGTTCATAAAAGCAAATTCTGCCAAAAACGAAATACTCTCAAAACTAACAAAGACTCTAGTAACTGTGGTCACTTATTTCACAATAAATTATAATAATATATTCCAACTGCAAGACAAGTCGTTGTTTACTTCACACGCTGCTCATTCAAGTCGCTAATTGTGCCTCAATTAGGTCAATAAGTACTATTGTAATGATAATTATGTAATTAAGTGGCAGTCGGGCCGCGAAGTAATAGTTCTAAGTAGCTTTATGATAACTCGTTTGAAAATGATTTGTTTGTGTTTGAAAATATTCATTATAGGTTTGTTAATGGGTGATTTGTGCACTAGTATTATCACGAGGTTGGCGTTTTCTTGTTCAGCAAAATATGTGCAGAGACTGATGATATAGTAACAATAGGAACATATGATGCATGGCATGAGGGCCCTTGAATAGTACTAATATTGTAGTAGTCTTAACGTGCATTACCTTAAAAACTTAAGAATTTGTCCTGAGATCACAATGATGAAATGACATATGGCGAATCTTCTTGCGTGGAAATGTTTCGTGGTTATTCGAAAGGGGTTAGAAGATTTTTGTATGGAGGGTGGCCCTAAGGTCGGTCGCCATTTTGATTTTTTTTTAGAATCGCGGTGCACAACAAAAGTTATATATTTAGATAGAGGACACTTATACAAACAAAAAATGTAATTAACATAATATCCTAAAGCGTCAGGTTTCGGAGTTATTCACCGAAATATAAGTCGAAAACAACAAGGATTTTTTTTGTTTTTTTCCCCTACAGGTAACCATATTGAACTACTGAGGTAATAGAAACGTTATAAAACCTTTATGGAGAAGGAACAAATGAAGAATAGATATTTTTTTAATAAATAATTAAACACGGCAATTTATTGATCCTTTTTTTAATCCCAGAGAGTATCTGACATTTAAGTCTTTTGTGTTTTCGTTTTTTTTAGTACAGAAGTTTGACATTACACTTGTCAGATTAGTCTCTGGGATTAAAAAAAACGAACTATAAATTGCCGTGTTTAATTATTTATTAAAAAAATGTCTATTCTTCATTTGTTTCTTCTCCATAAAGGTTTCATAACGTTTCTATTACCTGAATAGTTCAATATGCTTACCAGGAAGGAAAAAAAACAAAAAAATCTTAGTTATTTTCGACTTATATTTCGGTGAATAACTCTGAAACCTGACGCTTTAGGATATTATGTTAATTACATTTTTTGTTTGTATAAGTGTCCTCTATCTAAATATATAACTTTTGTTGTGCACCGCGATTCTGAAAAAAAATCAAAATGGCGGCTGATTTTAGGGCCAAAACCTTCAAAACCCTTTAAAACCACTTTCATTTGTGTCGTCTCTTGTACAATTGATAAGTAGGGCCAAAATGGTTTTCCACGTAAACGATAATCAAAGACGGTTGGATTTCACTTGCAGAAAGAAAAGTCGTAGATTGACTTGTAACTTTTTTAACTTTTATTACAACTCCAATGGTGTCAACACGCACTTATTCATCATGACACCATACTTACTCCACAAGATATGCGCGTGCACATACTTTTACATTTAATTGTCTATTGTTTTAACAATCACTACTGACAATCTTACAACTGCATTGTCGTTGTATTTCTCGCTATTGAGTAATAGACGAGGGCTCCTTCAAATGATCGCGATAGTGAGAAATGAGGTAAGTCGAGTGGATGGGATGGCCTCTTATGACGAATAGTTGGATAAGAAGTGCTTTCCAAAGACATGACGAAAGAAGTAACGTATATACACTCACGCCTTCTTCCAATAGGGGAGGCAAAAACTACTGAACGCCACCTGCTACGATTCTCACATACTCCTTTTGTTCACACATCACCACCCTAATTGCGTAACACACTATCTATCGGAATCTGAATCATTTTGAAGCAAATTGCTAATCCATTGCTTCATATGTTCAAAAAATTTGTCTGCTCAACACGTAAATAACGCAATGAATGTTGTTGAACTGTCAAAATGAAACCGATTCCGATTGATAATGTGTTACGCAATTGCCCCGCTGGTCCTACACGCACGCCGCGCCGGTTGCGAGTACCACGCATATATGCACCTGACCCTTCTGAAGAAGATCACCGATTAGGTCAATATATGTCCTACGAAAGATATAATTGCACTTATGCATCCAGAAAAATGGCTTGCTTTTAATGACGAAGAAGCGTGTTAGAAACTTTACGTAGTCATTTGTTTTTCTGCTCATCATTTGGAACGTGGGTCAATGGAACAGTTTCATTTATTAGGTCCTTACATATGAAATTGGCGTTTTTCGTACTGGCCACTTTAATCACGAATTTCTCCTCTTTGGTAAGGAATTCCAAATTCAAATTTGTACAGCTATTTACTCATGTATTTGTGCTTCGATGACCGTCATTCATTTGTTTTTTTTCTTCTGTTTTTTCTGTTTGCGTCACTCATTTTACAAAATGGAAAATTTAAAATATCGCATTATTTACGAGTACGAGTTCCGCCGTGGCACTAGTGCTGCGGAAACGACTCGAAGGGTGAATGATGTGTATGGCGGTCATGTTGCAAAAGAAAACACAGTTCGTTTTTGGTTCCAACGTTTTCGTTCTGGAAATTTCGACCTGCAGAACAAGCCCCGTGGACGGCCTGAGACCCAAGTTGATAATGGAGAATTGAAGGCTATTGTGGAAGCGGACCCATCGCAAACCACGTCCGAGTTAGCTGCAGGCTTCGATGTTAGTGATAAAACTGTTTTAATTCACTTGAAGCAAATTGGGAAGATTAAAAAGCTTGAAAGGTGACAACGCCAGACCACACACTGCGCAACAGACGGCTACCAAATTAGAAGAGCTTGAATTGGAATGTCTTAGACATCCTCCGTACTCCCCGGACCTTGCTCCAACAGATTACCATTTTTTTCGCAATTTGGATAACTTTTTGGAAGGGAAAAAATTCAACTCCGATGGGGCAGTCCAAATCGCCTTCAAAGATTTTATTGATTCCCGTCCGACTGGTTTTTTTAGTAAAGGGATCAATGAACTACCTATAAGATGGCAAAAGTGCATTGAAAACAATGGTTCATACTTTGATTAATTAAATATATTATATTAAAAAATATTCGACTTTTTGTTCCTTCCATACAAAACGCCAATTTCATATGTAAGGACCTAATATTTATTTTACCATTTATGTACACACACAATATATAAACAGACAATAAAAAAACAGAACAGAAAAGTAGGTACAAAGGTGATGCTTCTTCTTCTTCTTAGCGTGTCGATGGCAATCTAAATGTACTCGGCCCAGAATTCGGCCACTTGTTTGGCGCCATCACTAGCGTCCATCAGTTCCTGTAACGTGCAGCTGACAGGACACGCAGGGCACGATATTAAGTGTTCCATCGTTTGTGGAACAGCACCACATTTACACTCTAAGGCGGAGTCATCTATGAATTTCCACCTGAAGAGGTTTTCCTTGCTTCGGCCAACCTGGGTCCGGAGTCTGTGTAAAGACTTCCAGTTTACCCAAGGTAACTCATGTCCAGGTGGGAGGTCCTCAGCGGGTGGAACGAACGGTTTGGGCAATCCAAACTCCAAAGGTGATGCTTATTTCATAAGAAATCTCTTCCAGCATACCTGCGATTTATGATATGGTTTACTTCTAATCGTTTTATCGGTTGCATAATATCAAGATTTCGGTAGAATATAGACCAGAGAGAAACTTGACGCTAAAATGCACCATAACTTAAACTTATTTCTAACTTAGATACTAGTTTATTAGTTTGATTTGCGAAGTAATTACCGAGAACAATATTGGAGTACTAAATTACCCTTTCATAAGCGGTAGGTACTGAACAACAAAGGGTTTCGCAAGACTATATTAATCAATTGCTACCAGTACTATGAGGGATCGCCTGCCCTCGCTGCGCAAGCGCATGCGATGCGGGTATTTACATACAATCGCCCCCTGAACGAGATTAATTCGAGTAACCCACATATGTCGAATGATTAATAAAAACAATTTAATTGACACTGAATACAAGTGGCTGTTTCTCGGAATGTTTGAACTTAGTTCTGGGTATTGAGTATTTAACCAGTCAAAGCTTAACACCAATAGAATTGGTGCTCGCAAAGTAGAGTCGGATTTACTAGAAATTCATAAGATCTTCTAGAGGATACTTATAGATGATCCTGCTGGTTAATTCTGTAACACACTATCAGAAGCACTTGGCTTTCATTTTGACAGTTCAACAACATTCATTGCGTTATTTACGTTGTTGAGCAGACAAATTTTTCGAACATATGCTGCAAAGGATTATATATATCCTTCAAAATGATTCAGATTTAGAATCGACATCGATAGTGTGTTACGCAATTAGGTTCCTGGTTTTATGCCATCATTATTTAAGAGCAGCCCAATATTAGTTTTGGAAAACATTCTGTTGAGCTTCTGTTAACTTCTTGTAAATCTGTTTCTCAATCCTTTAAATGAGCGCTACGTGATCATTCTTTCATTTCAAGTACAAGATGGAAATAAAATCGGCACTGGATCCGTTGGATTCCTCTCACAAATATCTTTGAAAGCTAATTCGCTACACAAAGCTCTTTTGGCCGTCAACAGCACTCCTCCGTTTATACACAACAGTGTTTCCAAATGTTTACGAATTCAGGAGTGTTCCACTTTGTGCGGGGTTTTATGGAGTGCCTAATACCTACACGTGACGTCACTTGCTATGTTCGCACGTCCATCGATGGTAGAACAGTTTATCTTTGATTGACTTTGACTGTTTGTTAAACAGGTTAGTTTGGAATTTTCTTTGTATTTTTTTTGTAGGTTTATAGTTCATTCGGGCTTATGAACTTTGACCTTTTTGTCTAGCCGTTATTTTTATTATTGACCTTATTTTAGTTTAACTACCTCGTGTTTATTAATTGTGACGCTTAAAGAAAATTCGGTTCGTGGATGGGTGACTGACCATCCATTGCATATCGAAACCCCTCGGGAAGCACGTTAAGCCGTTCGTCCCAGCTGTCATTCGTAGATCTTTGATAGTCGTTACGGGTAGTCAGAAGCCCAAAAGACAGACACCAGTCTTACCAATAGTATCGTGTTACCATTACCAAGCCACGGGGTTGTGGAGGTCAGATAGACAGTCGCGTGTAAAATACTGGTAATCAGCTGCATCGACTTATTCGGTTAGACTGGAAGCCGACCCAAACAAAGTTGAGAAAAGACTAGGCAGATTGAAAAGTCACCGTGTTGTATTTTCAGTCCTGAATCTATTTTGTGTCATTTGTACTTACACGTGAACTTTACAAAATTGAAATACAAAATCAATCGACATGCTTCTATTATTTCGATGTGTATCTATTACAAATTATAGGGTAAAAATGAATAAAAGCAATGTATTAAGTAAATTTATTGCATGTTTTATGTTATCACCAGCAGCGCCCCGCGGTTTCACCCGCATAAGTTTCAATACCGTAGGAATATCGGGATTAAAAGTATCCTATGTGTTAATCCTGATTATAAACTATATGTGTGCCAAATTTCATCCAAATCTGTTCAGTAGTTTGCGTGAAGATGTAATAAACATGTAAACACACTCACAAACTTTCGCCTTTAGGTATAGTATTAGTGTGATACCCAATCAATGCGCATTGCAGCTCTAATGTATAGCATAGCAGCATATAACCTTTATACAATAGATAGTGTCATTCTGAATATAGGTACTACTTAGTGAAATGAAGTATTCATATATGATACGTGTATATGTATATACTGGTATGTTTGATGATATAAACTTTTGTCTCAGTGGTCATCACATACAACTCCGTCTTCGACAACAGTAGGGTGGTTCTAATGGGACTATGTAGTCATGATCATTCGGGCGGTTTGCCAGTACATATACAGGTACATAACCTATATTCCTGTCAGCACCCATCTCTCACAACACGATTTATTTATTTGCCGCAGTTATTGTTAATAAACAATCGATTCTTGTATCGATTACTCAGAAGCCCGAGTGCTTCTTAACGGCTTCTAAGACCTTGTTACTTAAATACTCATCTCATCCATTATTTAACGTCGATTCTTCTCGTTTTAAATACAATACTTAGGTACTTGGAGCACCGTTTTTACCGTTCGCCATCTTGATTATATTTTCAGAGTAGGTAGGTAAGTAATCAGTTGCACGCTGGAAAACCGCGCAAATATAGGGTTTCACAAAGAAGCGTGTGCTCAGCTCGCCGCGTGGGGCGCTATTTTGGCGCGCGCGCATCGCCCGCGTCGACTATTTTCAGTCCGTTCAGTGATCCTTCGCAAGCTCGCACAAATCAAAGAAACAAACATATCCTTACCATAATAATATTATTTTCATAACGTCGAGGAGGTTGGCGAAATGTTCCCAATTTATATTAAAAACATGATATTGTTGTTTCAGGTAAGGGTTCTCCCGAAATTCAGCTGTTAACAAACGAGTGAGTACATTGTCGTGAAATTGCTCGGGGAGGGAAAATTAAAAGTAGGTACCTATTAGGGTTGGTGACGTGGGCGTACGCGAGAGGCTTCCAGTTCACGTGACGCACTGGCTGTGGTCACGTGACGTAGAAACCCTTCAACCCATCTAGTTAATTATACACAGCCACACGAGCTATGGAAATAGCTTTTATCTGAGGCTCTGCACGCGAGCACATGAAACGAAGCGGCGATGTTATATGTTATTGCAGCTCTACTGGTTGGGAAATTAATTTGTATCAAAGGTACTTGAAATAGAAAATAAGTAGGTACTTAATTTGCTTAACCGACTCGAAGGACCAAAACTGTTTTCATAATAATTAAAATCACTGTAATTTTAAACAAAACTAAGTCTCATATTGGCCAGAATAATATGGTTTTCAATGGCATGCATACCAGACCATTAAGGGTACCTACTTTATTGTTGCTTTATATGCCTATCTGTTGAACGTTACACCATGCAACAATCCTTCAAACACAAAAGGATATAGCTAATCCATTGCTTCATATGCTCGAAAAATTGGTCTGCTCAACAATGTAAATAACGCAATGAATGTTGTTGAATTGTCAAAATGAAAGTCGTTGCTACTTTTAGTGTGTTACGCTATTACCTCTTTGGTTCCATATCTATATGTCAATTTCCACTACCTTTATTGCTTCGTACCTTCTGCGTCATTGTATTGATAATATTATAGATATAATATAAAAGGAACACGTGCTCCATTTTTATTAAGGCCATGTTTATAATAAAAATATAAAATATTGGGTGGGTATGACAAATTTAATATAAAACTGTTAAAATAACAACCATCTGGGTGACATTTTCCAAATGCCAAGGGTTGTGACGCTATCAAAGAAACGCTCTATATTTAGGTACATATATTGGCGATGAATTTTATATTCTTGCATGGCAATACAGGAACTTCGTGGAAAAGAATATTGAAGTCGCACATAAAATATTGGGTGGGTATGACAAATTTAATATAAAACTGTTCAAATAACAACCATCTGGGTGACATTTTCCAAATGCCAAGGGTTGAGACGCTATCAAAGAGACGCTCTATATTTAGGTACACATATTGGCGATGAATTTTATATTCTTGCATGGCAATACAGGAACTTCGTGGAAAAGAATATTGAAGTCGCACATTCTGTGGTCGCACTTTTAAATAATGAATTAAGTAACCTAAAGGTTGTCTGCAAAAGGGAACCATACGTCATGCAGGCTGGCGGAAAAACTACTCAATCGAGTTAATAATTAGGTTTAAAATTGAATAAGCGGTGTTTGTTTTTATAAAGCAACAGTTTTGTGAGAGGCGCGTAAAAGTGAGCTCGCCCTCTTGAAATAAATAGAGAAAATTCGGTATTGCTTCTTATTTTCTTATATAACGCCTTCTTTAGGTACTACTTTCGCTCCCCGATTTCTTAGCTTTTGTACTTATCTAAGTAAAAATTACACATTTGTTTTAGTTTCCTGAAACAAAACCTACATAAGCCTTCATGAAAAGTTGACATTCCTGTACATAACAGTTTCATTCTTACATAAAGAGACAAAAGACCAAAAAATTATGCCTAAGTAAACTTTACGCATAATCTAAGACCATTATGCGATCCAAAACAAACGGAGCCTCAAAAACAACCTTGTCCTAAATACTGACCTGAAATTTTAATCGTATGTCAACAGTACCATCGGAATCCACTCGGTAAAGGTATTAGGTATAATTATTCTCGCAAACAATGGACGCCTGATAGAAGATAAGATCTGCGATGGATTCACTGGACAATGTGATATAGATAAGCCCTTCATGTTAGTGAGCTTGAAGCTAATTAGGGCTTGAATCTGTTGCTAGGTTCTCAGGGTTAAAAATAAAGAAAATTGTAGGAATCTGCTGGCAAGTTTAATTGCTAGGAGCAAGTTAATTGGAGTCCAAAGCCCTTATTTCTTATGTCCGCGACTTTGTGTGCGTGTTTTTGAAGTGTAAACTTCTTTAGCGGCGTTGCACACTTTTTTGTAATGGGTAAAAAATGTTAAACTCGCGTCAGGGCATCGCGTCAGGACACGTGACCGTCAGGAGAGATTTCACAGGGGAGAACTACTACTCCTAACTACTAAGTATCCCCCTCTCTTTCTACGGCGACGCCAACCGAAGTGAACCAAGTGACACACGACAATGGATGGATGGATAGATGGATGGATGGATGGGTGTGGGTGTGGTTGTGGGTGTGGGTGTGGGTGTGGGTGTGTGTGTGGGTGTGAGTGTGGGGGTGTGTGTGGGTGTGGGTGTGGGCGTGTGTGTGGGTGTGGGGGTGTGTGTGGGTGGGTGTGTGTGTGGGTGTGGATTTATTTCAACGTTCAAGTTTTCACTTCTGCCGGCACTCCCGGAGTGCAACCCGTCTTTTTTTTTTATTTTTACATTCTATTTTAAGTCCCAATTTTCCATTCATAGGAGTTGTTCAAGGTTCATGCTATCTCTAAACCAAATTCTGTCAAAATTGGTTCTGTTTTTTCAATTTTGCATATACAATATTAATCATCATCTGCCTAGCGTTTTCCCAACTACGTTGATCCAAATCCAGTATAACCGGATGCAGCTGAATACCAGAATTAAATATTTTCATTAAGTATTAATATTGAATTTACAATATTAATATGGATTCAAAAGTTTAGCTTATTTTTGCATCAAAACTGTAAATTCAAGCTGGACTTCTAAGAACGTAAAAATATTACTTAATTCGTTTTTGTCTCTAGCCTAGTCTAAGAATAACTTATATTTAATTTATAAAATAAACTCTAATTGCTATAAAGTTTATTCAGATTTTATTTGAGATGGAATAAAGTAATAAACTATAAAAAAACCGCCATTCAAAACACTACACAGTTCCCACGACGAAAATAAAAGATTCGCCAAGAATATCTAACCGTAAGATGCGTGCGCGCAGGTGTACACGCGACAATGCGCAGCAATTGTGCAGGAATCTTGTATTGTCGATCCTTTCGAGAATCTGGTAACGGAATGCTGTCAGGATCTGACGGAGGAGCTACGAATTTTTTCGTACTTCAGCCCTTGTGTCGAGTTTCAAATTATAGGTTTGCGAATATGTCAGGTGTTGATGTTGACGAGGATAAATAGTCAGTATCTTGACGGGTTTCTTTAGTGAAAAGACTCCATTTTGAAGTTATTTCGTAATTAAAAGTTAAATTGCCTGAAATCTTTAAAATGCTTCAGTTGCGAAGGGTGAAAGTTTTCTAAAAGGAAGCCAACTCAAAAATGGTTGCTAAATTCAGAAAGACAAAGGAAGACGAAAGAAGTCGCGTTATATAAACCTTTTGCCATTTATAGCTTCTTTTTAACCATTCGTAGGCACATTCTGTTTTTTATTGCCTTTTAAGAGGGGTCTGTTTCTGTGTCACTATTCCGTCTTGATAGTTTTAAGTGTAAACAAGGATTTGACGATAGTCTGTTTTACTTTTCTCTTAATGTGTAAACGGTGCTGTACCTAATCTTCGTCATTCAATTGGGTCGCAGTTACGATTGAGTTATCTTTTATTCCAAAACACAGATTACTGTTGTACAGACGCCAGCACATCAAGCTACCCGAAACTGTCAAATTTTCCCAATCAACTTTGAACTTTATGATTTAGCGATAAAGTTAAAAATCATATTAAAGACATTTGATATATTGTAGTAGCTTTATGTGCTGGTGTCTGTACATTCTTACATAACATCAGGGCTTGTTTCCCCGAAAGATTGGGCAGAGGTGTACTAGCGCACTCACATTGCGCCATTTATGTTTTTTTAAAGTCCTATGTAATAGGGGGCGAGCCCATTGCTATCAAACGGGCACGAATCTAGACTCCGGGCTGCCACTATAAAAAACCCAGTAACACTTGCCTGACCTGGGAATCGAATCCAGGTTCTCATGCTCACAGCAGCGCTTGCGACCACTGGACCAACAGACAGTCAATTGTAGTTAATGCATTTACTGTTGTATTTAGCTTTAAAATTATCCCGTTACTGTACGGTTTAGTTTATATCCGTCAAATTATCCGCTTTACATTGTTGTTCTACAAAAAGTTTTAAATATCTTTCTCATGTCACGAATGTATCACGCAGCTGTCGTAATTTCACGGATTTGTGTGCCTCTTCTTGGGGTTCCTTTGGCAGAAAATATACATCCATCTGTCCTTGCTATCTCTTTAAAATTAATGAGAAATAAGTTGGATATTGCCTTGTGACTAAACAAAGGATAATTTGCTGCGGTTGCTGAAAAATTTAACCTCGTAAATGTGAATTTAGACTATTATTTGTAGAATTATATAATTTGCCTGAGCGTTCTATTATATTTTTCCCTTCATGATGAATATGTATACAGGGTGAAATTGAACACATGCGACAAATCGAAATGGGAGATTATACTCATCATTATGAACAACTTTTACTATGGGACCAAACCTGAAATCACGAAAAAAATATCTGCTGTTCCCTACATTTTGGCGAGTTATGCGAACATAAATGTAGGGAATAGCTGATTTTTTTTTCGCGATTTCAGGTTTGGTCCCATAGTAAAAGTTGTTCATAATGACGAGTACAATCTCCCATTTCGATTTGTCGCATGTGTTCAATTTCACCCTGTATGTATTTTGTGGTAAATTGAATTTGCCGAACGCAGAAATTACCGAAAGAACCCACTGCCGCCTTATAAAACTTTCTTGAGCATATTATTTGGTGAAAATAATTACCTATAAGGTCAGCCCACTAATCGCTGCACCCTTTGCTTCCCTGGCAACAGCCTGGGGCCACAATAGCGTTTTTTTCATCTAACGGTACGCAGTAGTATCCTGACGCAGGTAGATGCGCCGCACCCGCCCGTTTCTGGGGATTCAATTCTTTGATTTACAATTTCTTTGAACTTTCCTGAGCTCGGGCTATAATTATCGGCTATATAAGTAGATAGTTTGTGCTGCAATGTGTTCTGTTTCATACATCTGTTTGTTTGTTCCTATTGTGATCAATCTTGAATATTTGGATCAGTTTAAAAAAATGAGGTTAGTAATTTATATCGGCTATAACAATTGTAGATTAAAAATATTGCAAAGGCTTTACGTAAGAATGATGTCATTTTTGTAACAAACACATAAATTATTTAGTATGCTGTAAAGTCAAACAGCTTCTGCTATTTTTTATTTAAGGCAAAATAAACATGTGTATTTTAGTTTTCAATATTTGCCATAGCATGACACATTCAAACATTTACACAAATTAGTTAGGTATAACAGAATTCAATTGTTAAAAGGCCTCGGTTTGCCGAAGGCGGAGCTTTGGAAGGACGCGTGTCACTAACAATAACAAATGTAACAAAAATCCTTTTCTCAACAACCTAATGGCGTAGTAATTAGATGACAGACAAAGTAACGTTACATTGAGCGTTTGTATAGAGTCCCGCGTCCTTGTCTCTTTGTTACGCCGACGTTGAAAGTAAAAGTACGTGTAATGAACGGCGCCCGTTTTATGGCACCTCTGAAAACTTTAGAATAAAAGACGATAAAAATAAGGAAATCATTACTAAAAGTGTCCACAATGGTATGGCATTTTGGTTTTAACTGTAGGCTTGTAAAGTTACGACTCTTACGAGCTACGATTGTTTTAACGAAGCATTTATCTATTATACACATTGAGTTAAATATAAAAGTCGGTTTTACGGCTCGTTTACTGCTTCTAGTAAAAGTGAGAAACGAAATAAAATAAAAAAACATGGCAAAAAGAATTACCACGTTGCATTTTATAATGCGGTTACTTGACGCAATGCTGGTCTTTCTCGTCTCTTAGCTGGCTTGAGGCTAGTATCTTGTTTCCAATAAACACATTCATATCTTAAATAATGATTGGAAGCGATGTTGCTCGCCTCAATATCGTGTTACACCACCATAGTTTACCATCGCATGTAAAATGCAGTGAGTTGCGCACGCGCACATAAGCGGTCCATCTCCCAAAGCCATTTCTGTATTCAATAAAGCGGCAATATGAGGTTGGGAGTGGGACTTAGGACGAATCCCGAACAATCACAAAATTACAAGCTTTCCTTTTGCATAATTTTCCTGTTTATAGCGAAGGACATGGGAGAAAGGAAATAATCTGAGTGGAAAGGAGCATTTAAGCACCTCTAGCATTACAAAAATATGACAAATTGCCATAATTTAAAAAACAAATGGACAGCATCCAAATGATTTCAATACTGAAATAACCGCTACGTGGGCTACGATGAAAGCCTATAAATGACTATACATATAGACTGTAGTATACAAACAGTGCTGCAAACTGTTACTCTATACCACTACGTTTGACAGCATAGAACATGACAGTGTGTGGGACACGCGCACGGGAGCAAACCGGCCTGCCAGGCCATACCTCGTGCGCGATGACCCATCCACTTCCTCGGGGTGACAGGGATACATGAGATGTACCTGACGTATTCTTGAGTCGATAGAAAAACGAATTGGCTTAGGAAACGTTCGGACCTTGGGACCAATTTCTTCGAAAAAATGCTGAGCTGAGAGTTGCAAGATGCCTGTTTTCAGTTATACTTAGACGACACATAAATTAACGCCTATAATTGTTAGGTAGTAAAACAGACATGAGAGGAACTTTCAGTCGAATCTATCCACTTTGGAAAAGTATTGAACATCTCAACCAGCTTCGGCGTTCAAACTCAAAGCATTTATGAGTGCGTTTCAACAAATAGTTCCTATGTTATAATGTTGGCTCCCCTGTCCTCCGCTAGGAATATATGTGTTTTGTGCCCATGTCTGTCAAGATAGTAGATATGGGAAGACGATTCTGGGTTTTTTTTTAAGATTTATAACGTGTCCGTATTAGAATCATGCCCAAAACAGGAGTGGTGAAGAATAAGAAGTGGTATAAGTACATTGTTGCCAACATAACGGCATGGGAACTATTTATTGAAACGCACTATTATTTCAATTAAACCATTTACAGGCACTTTTGAATTTTCAAAAGTAAACAGTCCGTCAGTTAGTCAGAAAGTTGAAGCTAGTTGCCCATTCCAAATTGTAGATCTCTATGGAGAAGAACGGGCAACGGGTTATGTTATTTGATTGATTTAATAACGAGGACGATTCAAAATATTGTACTTGAAATACCTAAACACTGCCTTCCCTGTACCAGTAAATAGCATGACAAACGTTTTCCTCAGTACCAAGTATGTATTTACAGGATAACATCTGTAAAAACGAGGAAACATGAAAAACAGGCATGTTCTTCATTACTGTGGCAATTAAAGAAAACACGTACATATCAGTTACTTCCGGTTGATTGTGCGTAATTGGAGGGATCATTATAATAATTTTAACAGATGACTATGGAGACTTATGCTATAAATATAAAATAAGTTTTCATATGGCAGATTGGCAGTCGCTCCATGTTAAACTGGAAGTATCCCAAATATAGTTGGGAAAAGGCTAAGCAGATGATGATGATGAAGGCTAGGATTTCATAACTACGAGTATGTGGTCGATTTTCAGTCATCATTTTCCTTTAATGACAAAGGAAGTTTTGATGAAGTATTTATACAAATAAAATGTTGATGAAATCAAAGCTGATTAGGACCAGCGGGGCAATTGCGTAACACTTCATCAATCGGAATAGGTCTCATTTTGACAGTTCAACAACATTCATTGCGTTATTTACGTGTTGAGCAGACAAATTTTTCGAACTTATGAAGCAATGGATTAGCAATTGGCTTCGAAATGATTCTGATTCCGATTTATAGTGTGTTACGAAATTAGGTTGCTGGACGAAGATTGAACTGTCATATCCAAAGATATGGTACTATAATGCAGTTTCATAAAGGTTAGGTATTTCTGAGAGAGATGAGGCCTACCACTATAGCAGTGCGATAAAAGCAGTGGTGGTGACGAGCAAAGAGCTACGCAGGACCTATGCACTGCCACAGGATAGAGTCGGGAGGAAAATATAATGAGGCCATTGTCCCGCAATGAGACAACATTTACTAATAATAGCTAAACAAATAACTAACACATATTTTCCTTCAGATAATACTATGTAGGTAACGAAGTTGAATATAAAGCAAAACGAGCTTCTCTTCCTTCATAATAAATTGTCTTGAATACTAAGTTCTATGGTTTTGGTCCTATAAGGAGCAGTGGGAACGAATCCAGTCAGGCGCTTTACATACATGACATACATAATCAGCCTATAATGTTCCCATTGCTGGGACACAGGCCTCCTCTCAGTGAGAGGGAGTGGGCCGTAATCCACCACGCGGGCCCAGTGCGGGTTGGCAGATGTCACATGTCTTCGAATTTTTTTTTGGTTCTGGGACATGCCGGTTTCCTCAGGCGCTTTACTTTGTGTAAATTATTTCATCACCACAGCTCTCAAAACGGTGAAGAAAACATCATGAGGAATCCGGCATATCCTAGAACCATAAATTTGAAGACATGTGACATCTACCAACCCGCACTGGGCCCGCGTGGTGGATTACGGCCCACTCCGTCTCACAGGGTACATTATAGGCTGATTATACTAAACCGATGCTTTTTAATGAAGATACTGACGTAACTAATTAGGGTCAAGTCTAGTTATTCGCGACTGATGACTTTTTGACACTTAGTACTAAATAAAAATACTCGGAAAAATCGTGTCATCTTCGAATTCAAGGATGAAGCAATTAAATAAATATTAACGAATTTCACATATTCGTACGTCATAATTCTAGATAATGGGAAACAGCGAATT
This sequence comes from Amphipoea lucens, assembly GCA_947508005.1. NCBI lineage: Eukaryota > Metazoa > Arthropoda > Insecta > Lepidoptera > Noctuidae > Amphipoea > Amphipoea lucens. Next base: position 18,966,210 of record OX382367.1, read on the forward strand.
AGAATAATAATTAATTTAAATATTTTAATGTGGGTGTTTGCATTGTTTTCACTGTAATCTCAGGATATAAAACGGACAAAGAGATAATATATCATTTTACGTGCGACGTGTTTAGTAACGTTGAAAATTAATTTTGAAACTTAGGTCACCGCTCAACCAAGTTGGCGTAACATATAAATTATATTCTTACCCCCTTACTAATCGTGTTACATCAGATGAATAGAACTACACACCGATTTCTCTCTTTCAGTCGTCAGTAATTTGACTTTCTAAAGAAGATGACAAAGCTTTGTGTAACTATACAGACGCTATACAACGTTTATTGGTAAGGGGGTTAATCTAAGATCAAAATGTATTCATTTGGTCTCAGCTGAATAATAAATATGGCCTCCCGCAGATTGCTATATCGATAGATCCTGGGGGAATCATGCCACAATTAGTTGCGAAGGTCACCCAGTATACGCATGACTTCATCATCTACTGATTCACGGGAAAAGGGTATGACCTAGATCTAATTACAAAAATATTAAAAATATTACACATATCAAACACAAGAATTGACGTAGGATAGGAAAAAACGTTCACGATGCCTGCAAAGAAACATAGCTTGCATATACAAGCGTAAAATAATCAATTACACCATTTTAAGTAATGCCGATGTGTCAGCTAGCCTAGACTGTATGTCTAACTATAGTTATTCATCTTATAAGGTATAATAACCTTTTACGTATCTAGTACTAGCTTCTGCTCGCGGCTTCATCCGCTTGGATGTAGAAAATTATCCCACAGGAACGTGCTACCGGGTCAAAAGATTACCTATGTCCTTCCCCAGGATGCCATCTATCTCCTTGCCAAATTTTATCGAATTCCGTTCAGTGGTTTAAGCGTGAAGGGCGGTTACAAACAGACAGTGTTACTTTCGAATTTATAATATTAGCATGGATGACGTAGATTTGATGACTAAGTTACGTCTGTCTGTTGTACATTTTTTTCCAACTGAACTGTACCTTCCAGTTGCGTTGCATTAGGCATAGGGAAGATCCTATACGTAGAAGAACGTCATTTGTTTTCCTTTGATGTATGTGTTGTGATGTTCAGGTTTTGACTGGTCTGCTTGAAGACTCATTGTCGTTTCCAATAGGTACTGATGTCCCAATATTGATGCATATTGTTTCTTCTTTCATGTAATTGAAAATGCTGAAGTTGTTTTGTAACTTATGAATGGCCTGTCAAATTGAAATCATAAGAAGGTCTACTCCAGTTAGGGAAGTGAGAAGTTACTGGCGATTCCTACTCCGTACAGACATATGATATGGGGCCCGCCAAAAGAATGAAGATGATGATGATGGAGGTGCTTGGGGGAGGCCTATGTCCAGCAGTGGACGTCTTTCGGCTGAAATGATGATGATGATAATGATAAGAATTAATGGCACCACGATTTGACAGCTAGTTGTCACTACTTCCGATGTGTTTTAATCGTCCGAAAAAGTTAATTAATCGGGTTTAGGGTTCACTCTAACGAACAACTTTCGGATGGAACCGTGTCTTCGTTGACGGACATAGAAAGAAGGCCCCCAGTTTCGAGCGGAATTATTTTTCTATGGTGCAGTTTAGTGTTTAAAATTTTCAATATGCAGTAAAATTTTCTAGTAACAATATTACACGTTTATCTCTGGAGCTACTTTGTCGCTCTAAGGCCACACCATGACTACAACAACTTTGTATTATGCTAATTCTTGTAGGCCATATGACCGCGGACCAAATTTCAAAAGGACCACATTTTAAAGTCGCTAATTCGTTTAGACACGCGAGTCAATGTTGCATTATGCTGCTAATATTAGGTCCTTACATATGAAATTGGCGTTTTTCGTACTGGCCACTTTAATCACGAATTTCTCCTCTTTGGTAAGGAATTCCAAATTCAAATTTGTACAGCTATTTACTCATGTATTTGTGCTTCGATGACCGTCATTCATTTGTTTTTTTTCTTCTGTTTTTTCTGTTTGCGTCACTCATTTTACAAAATGGAAAATTTAAAATATCGCATTATTTACGAGTACGAGTTCCGCCGTGGCACTAGTGCTGCGGAAACGACTCGAAGGGTGAATGATGTGTATGGCGGTCATGTTGCAAAAGAAAACACAGTTCGTTTTTGGTTCCAACGTCTTCGTTCTGGAAATTTCGACCTGCAGAACAAGCCCCGTGGACGGCCTGAGACCCAAGTTGATAATGGAGAATTGAAGGCTATTGTGGAAGCGGACCCATCGCAAACCACGTCCGAGTTAGCTGCAGGCTTCGATGTTAGTGATAAAACTGTTTTAATTCACTTGAAGCAAATTGGGAAGATTAAAAAGCTTGAAAGGTGGGTACCTCACGAATTGACTGAAGCAAACCGGCAAACGCGCGTCGACTGCTGCGTTACATTACTGAACCGGCACAACAATGAAGGTATTTTAAACCGAATCATTACCTGTGATGAAAAATGGATTCTTTACGATAATCGGAAGCGCTCAGCGCAATGGTTGGATCCTGGCCAGCCAGCCAAATCCTGCCCCAAGCGAAAATTAACCCCAAAAAAGTTACTTGTAAGCGTTTGGTGGACTAGTGCCGGTATTGTTCATTACAGTTTTCTCAAATCTGGCCAGACTATTACAGCTGATGTCTATTGTCAGCAATTACAAACCATGATGGAAAAGCTAGCGGCTAAACAACCAAGGCTGGTCAATCGCTCCACGCCACTGCTGCTTCACGACAACGCCAGACCACACACTGCGCAACAGACGGCTACCAAATTAGAAGAGCTTGAATTGGAATGTCTTAGACATCCTCCGTACTCCCCGGACCTTGCTCCAACAGATTACCATTTTTTTCGCAATTTGGATAACTTTTTGCAAGGGAAAAAATTCAACTCCGATGGGGCAGTCCAAATCGCCTTCAAAGATTTTATTGATTCCCGTCCGACTGGTTTTTTTAGTAAAGGGATCAATGAACTACCTATAAGATGGCAAAAGTGCATTGAAAACAATGGTTCATACTTTGATTAATTAAATATATTATATTAAAAAATATTCGACTTTTTGTTCCTTCCATACAAAACGCCAATTTCATATGTAAGGACCTAATATTTAATTTTACAACCATTAAGGAAGATAATTTTTGTTAACACGACAGCTTAGTTCTTTTGGAAATGTATATAAGGCCGCAGCTAATGTAAACTGAACAAAAACTTGGCGTAATGTTTTAGGGAGTTAACATAGCTAAACTAAAATTTATTTAAATTTAAGTTTTTAGGGGCTTTTTCTCCGAATTTGGTCTTTTTCATTCAAGATCAAAACTTTCCCTGTGTTTGGAGCCTTACACAGCTAGTTATGCTTGCATACACAAATATTCGTTGTTTACGTTGTTCTGTCGTTACGGGTAGTCAGAAGCCCTCTGAAAGCACGTTAAGCCGTTGGTCCCGGCTGTCATTCGTGGATCTTTGATAGTCGTTACGGGTAGTCAGAAGCCCTCGGAAAGCACGTTAAGCCGTTGGTCCCGGCTGTCATTCGTGGATCTTTGATAGTCGTTACGGGTCGTCAAAAGCCCTAAAGTCGGGTATCGTATTACCCGGTAACTGGGTTGTGGAGGTGAGATAGGCAGTCGCTTCTTGTAAAATTGGTATTCAGCTGCATCCGGTTAGACTGGAAGCCGACCCTAACGTTAGGCTAGGCATATTAATTTTTTGACACACATTCATGTTTACAGTGCAGAAAAGACTGGCATTTGTCAAAAATGTTTGATATTTCTAATGTTTCGTCTCGCTGATGGTGGCGCATGTGTTGGATCATTTAGCTCCCTTCAAAATGGTTGAGCTAAATGGTGCTAATACATGCGTCATGTTCGTGAACGGGCGCCGTCAGTAGGGACTGGTCATCTCTTTGCTGCCACGGCTTATTTTAATTTAATATTTGAATTGTTTTTTTCTCATCTTCTCATTATGGACGCTTTTAACGTTCTGCATCGTTCTCACGTGTATAATTTTTAACATGAATGATGTAACCAAGACTTTGTAACCATATTATTTTGATTTAAAAGAGTGTCCATGGAGCTTCTTGCCCGTTCTTCTCCAAAGGTACCTACTCTTTGGAATGGGCAACTAGCTTCATATTTCTGACTGACCGATCCCTTGACAATTCAAAAGTGCCTGTAATTGGTTTAATTGAAATAAATGCTTTGAGTTTGAGTTTATAGACACCATCCATTTGATTTGCATTTAATCCTCTTTTCCGAAAATATGTTATCATCAAAACATACCTATACGTGAGGCTGAAACGGCAATTAGGGGTAATTACTGGTGAACAAGGACGTATTAGCAATATTGATGAAAGATAAACTACATTATTGAACCCTTGTGGGTGCCCTGACGTCATAATATATCGTATGACCCATCAGGCCCTCGAGGACACATATTATATCGGAGGACAAAAGACTAATAATAAGTATGTCAGGGAAACTCTTTAGAAAGTTGTTTATTCCATTAACGACAAAGCCTGTTGGAAAATAAAGAAGTTATATAGTAAAATGTTTTTCTGAAGCTTTCATATACCTACGGTAACGAAAAGCCGTGTTACGTTTTTGGTCCTTCCGGCCGCGCAAGTATTTTGGTCCTTTCATTCACAGTTGTGAAGAGATGCTTTAAATCTTTGCTCGATCTAATAACATTATGGAGTAACATTATTTACATATTCCTAACACCCGTGTTTCCGATTCCCCTCTGATAAAAATCTTTATGCAAAATAAACAGGAGTTACAACGCAGGTCGTGACATACGGGTGCAGAGAAAAGAATGGGATGAACATACTGCCGCAGATTTAGGTCAGCGATATGTTCACACGTGTGTTTTAACTTACACGCGGTATGTTAGACGTAGTTATTGATGATGCTAGAGTTCTATTGCTTTGTACAGGAATATCTTTAATTCTATATCCGACCTCTTGCAAGCTAAGGTATCCTTATACATAGTATAAAACAAAGTCGCCGAAATGTCTGTACGCGCATAACTTCCGAATGCCTGCACCAAATTGGATATTTCTTTTTTTGTTTTTGTTGTGTTAGGTATTGCCAGGACAAGGCTTGTGTGAAAGAAAATTCCGAAAATTGAAAAAAATAAATGCACTTGTGCGAAGTTGGGGCGGGCCGCTAGTAAAGTATAAAACTATAAAGTATTTTTGTTTTTCTTTCCCTCTGTAATAAACAATACTGAAGTGATCCGTTTCTGGGTTGATTCCTTCATTGTAGCAACTAAGACTGGAGTTACCTCATCGTATCACTAAATTGTAATCCTGAATTCGGCCGAATACGATGCGCAGACACGCCCCAATGAAGCCGAAAGTGCAATAAACTTCCATCAGAAGGCCAATTCTCGTAATTTAAAACGTTCAAAATCTAGTCGCAGTCTCATCTCGGCGACAAACAAATTTCAAAAACTTGTCAAAACGTGGGAAATTAGAGGTATTTTTGACAGATTGAGACTGAAATCAGACTGTGAACGTGTTTAAAATTACGAGAATTGCCCCTCTGATGTTAAAATAGACAAAGTCATGTCGCAGATGGAGCGGTTTTGACATGCCAAGGCATTAATTCAAATAGTATGCAGTTCAATAAATTGTCAAAGAATTCCTCCATGTTCGCTCCTTTACGTGTCTCAAGTCGGGATTGCGTTTATAAATAGTCTATAAATACTAGTAATAATGTTACCGGTTGAGCATGAGATCGTAAGTGGAGTTGCGTGCTGATGGACACTTGTTTTGCGCACATTCGTTCAGAGCCGAGGATGTAAAGGAATGACTTAATGCCAGGGTAGATGCTGTTCTAGTTATACCCAGCTAGAAACGACTAGGTGCGAATTGTAGAAATATATATTATTTCACCTCTAATAATTCATATTTTGCTTTTATCCTTAAATGCTTAAATAGCTTGTTTCCTCTCAAATAGCTTGGTCTGTTTTATTAAATTACAGCTTTACTGCCTCTCAATGCTGATATTTTAAACGCAGCCTACTCATGCTTTGAACCATTCATCCATAAAGTTTAAAGACTTATGCATATTACTTCATCGATGAATAATAATGAAATTTTAAGTAAGTTCTATATGTAGATCATAATATAAGGTCTTATTATGCCTGCACAACAATGAGTCAGGAGTCTGAGCTCACTCTGACATCAACAAATTGGCAGTGCACGAAAAGATTGCACTTCAACATCCTTGCAGATTTCAATCATGCGTAGGCGATTACTCTGCAATTTCTGAACAATTACGTCACTTCGCTCTACCCGAAGTCTATCCAGCACTCTGACAGCGGTCTAAGGGCCAGACGTTCACGCAAGAAGCACCTCTAGGCGTTCAATGAGTTACATGAAAGCGAGCACCGTTTTTGAATCGTGCGTAATTGTCGCGTGCAAAATCCGACAACGTGCCCGGAGGTGTCTTCCGCGTAGAGATTTTCCGTTAAATTGAAACTGCACCAAACGAAGTGCTATACAGCCGCCTGGAAAAATATAACGCCGTAAAACAACGCAATTGCAGCGTGAGTCAGGCGAGCTTACGAAGCGAAGTCAAACAACACCCCCGTAGCGGCCGTAGAGGAGCGTCCCCGATAGCCGGCTCTACGGACTACGATACAATCACAGTATCGTAACGTCAGTCAGTGTAGTCCGCGCCACCACGCCGAGCGCACGCATCGTCCGAACACTCATCACTACGAGTGCGATGTGAATCGAACCTTCCGTGACTGTGCAGCGATTTGATATTCAAATTGGACAATCGAAATAAGTCGTCAGGAGTGGATTGTATTGTAATGAGGAGGGCCGTACGACGACAGGCCAGGGTGGGACCCTTCTAAAATTTAGACATACAGTTTCTCTGATGAGTTATGGAGTTTATGCAGTGCGGTACTAAGTTTGATCAGTGAAGTGACTGAGCCAGTTATGAGGAGTTTGGTTACGGGCTCCAACTCCGAAGGCCGGCAAAATTAATTCTTACACGGAGCTCGGGGCGCGCGCGGTGCCGCCCCGGGGGGCGCGCCGCCGCCAATTCATCAAGGGCTGGAAGAAGACCATGGGGGTCATCTCTAAAACCTTTGGCGTTGTCTTCAGCCTGTAAGTAATTAGAATTTGCATTGAGTTAAGCGAGATCAACCTCCCAAAATTTTATCTTTCCAAAAATTTTCTCCTATTACCATTTTACTCGTTCGGGAGGAGAAAGTGACATCTGAAAATTCTAGTTATCATGACAATTTATCATAGGACGCAACTAGAGTAGACAAAATAATAGTGGTAATAAAAGCCCCATAACTCGGCAGTGAAGCAGCGAGTCGTCTCTCTATGCGCTTGCGCAAGACAGTGTTCCTATTCGCACGTTCGTCGCATCGTAAAGATGCGTGCGCTTTCAGCTGCATGCGTAACAAACCGAACGTTTTTATTAATGTGTTCATTCATCTCAAAACTGTTGTTTTCCGTTGTCCCACAAAGTAGAAACCTCCTATAGGTTATGCAAAAATTACGCCACATATCTGTTCTGCCATCCACTCTCGTGCCATTCATCATTGTTAATTGTAAACGGCTATTCTCACAGATTAAAGTCTGGACTTTCCCCTCAAGCTACCGTTTTAATTAACGTTCCTTACATATAGACCTACAGGTAAATTAACATACGTTTATAACATTCATACAAATAAACTGGCAACTGCGTGCTGTCCAATCAATTTGAATGTAATACTCGTCGTACATTTTTTACAATCTATAAAAGGTTCCCATTATGTGTCCTTATTAGTCAACAGTTCATGAATTTTCCAACAGTAATTATCATTGTCAATATCGATTGGAGGCATGAAATCGCCCCTTAATGTCCTCTGCAATAGCCTTGGTAGGCTGTTTGAAGGATTCAAATATAGAGTTGATTACAACAAACTTATTAAGTGTGGATTACATGGCGTTGGAAGCATTACCGTCACGGCATGTTGAGAATCTAAGATGACCCTTAAATATAATTTGGGCAATTTAGTCGTCATAATTTTTGATGAATGTACAACTCGAATGAGATTAGCACGCACAGTTTTTTGAAGATTATGTATTATGTATTCTACTACTTTACGTAATAACCTTATTGTTCTAAGTGAAACTGTTGTGAAGCTTATTTAGGTGAAGGTAATCGCAAATAAACTAGGTGTCAGTTATGAACTACCGATGTCGAGACTGGATTGTGAACCATATGAATTAGTAGGTATCTTCCCAGAATTCGATCCTTATTAGCGACACTATCGAATGGTGTAATAATACAGCGTGTGTTTTTTTTTTTCAAAATCAACTGGTTCGATTCCTGGCTAGAAATATTGATTTTTCAAAAATCCAATGATGCAGTTTTGAGTTTCCATCAAAATCGAGCCCGCGACTCCTTTGAGTACTTTTCCTAGTACTCATAGTTTCGGATTTGGCCATCCACGCCCACTTGAAAAATTCACCCTGTATATTTTTAAGTCTGCAATCGTTCATCTTCGTTACTAACAATACTTATAATTTGAAAAAAAAAAAATCCTTTCCTTTTTATTAATTCCAAAAGGACGAAAAAAGTAATAAATTACGACCAAACAATGTAACTGTATGGGTCAAAATACGCCTCTCAGCCCTTTGAAGTTTGAACCCATGGATAATAGTGTAGAGGTCGTTCGCGTTTCCGGACGACCTATTTTCTCGCATAAACAAGGGAGTCCACAAAGCCCATTTTACAACTTATATCACGGAACAGTGACTGGACACAGACACTGATAGTAAGTCGTTACAACTCACGATTCCGATCGCCGAGTTGCGAATAAGTGGTGCACCGTGTAATTTCGCGGGATAGCCAATTATAATGACGTCACAAGGCATTGGCCAACACCGGCGCCCGGCTGCTGCTATCGACCCTATCTAAAATTAATAGGGCAAAGTTCCGTAAATGTGGCAACGTCAGCCCGTAATAAAATAATATCGATCGACCTTAATGTTTAAGATTGATCTACATTAATTTTCTTGCTAATTATTATCTGCTTAATGTACAAAACAACAATCAAATGGTCGAGCACTTGAGGGGAACGAAAAGCTTGACGAAGCTCAAGGAATGGTAATGGTCGTAACAATGCGCATCTAAATGTAAACTCGATAGGTTTCGCTTTATTTGGCTCGGCCGGAAATCAACATACCTCGCCTTGTTTCCGGCGCATCAGTAATTTAGTAACTTTATGGAGCTTGGTCACTTCTATCAAATAATTTATCCGAATGAATCTTCAATTTCCAAAAATCTGTTGCATGATCGGATTATTGCTTTCAACTAGTTTTAACTTTGATCTTAACTATCATACCGTAATTCCTATGACACGCAGCTTCCTTTCTCAACTTCTCCAGAAATATATATCCTGTTCTAAACTTAATGGTCGTGAGAATACTTAATTTGGAGTTTTCGTCTATGTCCTTTTTATAGCGTCAAATATATAAGATAAATAAAAGTGAGTAATGATCATTGATCGCTCTACGGACACTTGAATGGAGATAATGAAGTTAATAGCCGATGTTGCAACTCAACGACAATAGTGGAAGAGAAAATTACCGTAAATTAAATGCAGTATTGGATACTTAATAAATCACGGGTTAACGTCTAGGTAAGGGTATTAAAAGTGAAGGAATGGCTACGCACAAATGGTTAGTATCTGTTATATTATTTGTAATTGCAAGCAAACTATTGAATAGTTTACTCTCTGAGGATACAATAAAGCGTTTACCATCAGCTGTTTTATTATCCCCTACTCTATATACTTGTCTCAAACGGAAATATTAAAGTCTTAAGAGCTTCCGAAAACGAAGAGTTAGAGACCTGTTCCACAATCGTAATCTTTATCCCTAACAAATTCAAACGTTCTACGTTTTCATCTTCTAGCAATGCCCATGCTTCGCAATAAACATCCTCGGTAAACACCACAGATGTTTGCAATTTAATCTGGTCCTTTGTCGAAGTGCCCTAGAAGGTGCACGATTGTGTGCTGGTCTTTGTGCTCCCGACATTTCGGGAACAGCGGTGATTGTCAAAGAAACGCTCTTAAATGTTCATTGGGTCGTTTGTTGGCAGCGGATAACCGTTTTTTAATACAGGTCTATCCTAACCTTTTTATTTGCGCTGGCTTGAGTGCCTTTAATCTTGAAATGGGAAAAGGGATAGGAAACTTCATCTATTTAATTTAGCGCGAGTACTTTCAAGTATTTCATGTTATCTTGTAAAGACTTTAAAGCCAAATAGGTATGCGAGAATCAATACGGGAAGACGTAAGGAAGGGCTAAAAATGTCTAAATTCCGTGAAATTGGGACATCTGCCAAACTCTGCCTAAGACTTCAGGAAATGCCTTTGTGTGATCTTCACGAGTGATAACACTTACATATCTAGATCAATTTTACATTGACGTCAGCAGGTATTTCAGTAACCTTTACACTTGGTACTATCTCCATCGTTCTGTTCATTACTTATTTATATTTTCGAGCATTGTCCTTCATTTTCTTTTGTTGCTCCAATTTTGTTATTTGCTTTTATTATATTTGATGAATCGGTTCATTGCTATGAAAACGTCAAAGTTGTTCTTCTTTTTATAATAATCAAGTATTCTTTCTAGTTCAGATATGATGCATTACTAAAGGAGTATCGATTTAGATGAGATTCTAAGAGACTTGGATATTCAAAGTTTTAAGCATTTTTACCAGACGTCTTTCAGGCGTGGTATTTAGTTTCCCTTTATCATCAAAATTAATTATACTAGCATATACCTCACATTGTATGAAATCGATAAGAAATATCAAGTATTTCGTAAAACAAACAAATCGTAAAATAATAACCAGTACGCCGTTATCGATGCCTAAAACAAACGTTGTTAATGTGAGTTATCGCCGTTCATCGCTTTTAAATTAACAATAGGACACAAGTTTTACGAGAAGTCGTAAATTGTGGGCTTTTTACGTGTAGGTACTATACTTTATACGGTGTTAGCGTGCTTCTATATCGTTTGTTGTGGGGTACCAATCAAATCGTCGTAAAGCGTAATGGTTTCGGTCGTAATCCACTCGATATGGGAACTATCATTCTCTTAGATGGACCCGATGCGATACAGATAAACAAATTCATCTGGGCACATTAGCTAGGCGAATTTAGGCTTTATTCCTTTTGATATAGTGTTGTTGTAAGGTGCATATTCTCTTGGTGTTTCTAGAATTTTGGCCGCGTTAGCGTCGGTTCTCGCGTTTGGGCAAACAACGCGCTACAGATTATAACGTGTGTGGAGAATCTTCGTTTCTTATGCTCATTGTCTTTAACACTATTTTCATATTTTTTCGGTTCATCTTTATAACATCATCTGCCTAGCCTTTTCCCAACTATATTGGGGACGGCTTCCAGTCTAACCAGATGCAGCTGAATACCAGTATTTTACATGGAGCAACTGCCTATCTGACCTCCACTACCCAGTTACTGGGTAATACGATAGCCCTTGGTAAGACTGGTTGACAGGCTTTCGGGCTTCTGACTACCCGCAACGACTGTCAAAGATCCACGAATGACAGCCGGGACCAACGGCTTAACGTGCTTTCCGAGGCACGGAGGGTTCTCGGTAATTCGGTACGTAAAGATGGTCACCCATCCACAGACCTGTGCGGCTGTTATTATTTAACCACGGGCCCCTTCACGGGTTCATCTTTATATATGTGGTCTAAAAATAAAGTTGTTAATATACGTAGGTATATACTATTTAAAAAGACCTTATAAATTGTAAGGGATTTCCGATTTTTTTTGTTAGACGAAACCAAGGTTGGTAAGAAAATACTGTCAGTAACTTAATATGACCCTTTCAATTCAACGACAAATATTTTCATTAAGTCAATACATGCCCTTTTTTTTAATTCACTCAACAAAATGTATCGTCTACTGTTACCAAGGCGTTGTTTTTTCTGCGCAAGCGCAAAGTGCGTGACAATAGGGCTTAGTTGGACACTAGGAGCAGTCGGCTGGAATGGCATTGTAGGACGAGTCTAACTGGTGTGTCCACTCACATGTCCAAGGACTGGATTGTTGATAGCCTACAATAGTCTTGGCATATCAGTTTTTTAACGTTTTCGTAACACCTTGAACTTCATTCAAAAGGAGATGAGGTTTTTAATATTTATATACGGGGTGAAATTAAATTCATGGGCATCCTTTTAAGGGGTCATTATACTCATCATTATGAACAACTTTTACTATGGGACTAAACCTAAAATCGCGAAAACAAAAACATCTATTCCTTGCATTTATGTTCACATAACTCGTCAAAATGTAGTGAAGAACTGATTTTTTTTCGCGATTTCAGGTGTGGTCCCATAGTAAAAGTTGTTCGTAATGATGATTACAATGACCCCTTAAAAGGATGCCCATGAATTCAATTTCACACTGTATAAAGGAGAGAAATTACAGAATGATTTGTTGTTTAAAGTGTATTGTACATACAGGGTGGTAGGGAGGGACACCTACGCCTAAACTGAAACCATGAATTTAGCTCATGATTCTAGAAAACCGTAGCTTAAAAATTTTTGGTCGGTTATCAAAAAAAAATCTGCTGTTTCATTGAAAAGTACAATAAGTACCTACACGGTCAAAATTTATGGAACAGCAATTTTTTTTAGTCCAATACTTACTCTACGATGCATATCCTTACCTATCCTTCGGGCACGTCTTCCCTACCATTACCGCGCCCCCCGCTCTATTCCTTGATATGCAAAGGTCGCTGTAGCACCATGAACATGAGGCTACAGGAGCTAGTGCGAATCTTGGGGTTCATTCGATTAATCGGGTCTAGTTTAACCACGCTGGGATCGGTGCAATTCATTCTTTCAATAACTGACGAAAAATTTCATCTCAGTGGGTTCACTTCATGTCTCTGCCACACTGTATACATACATACTAATAGTGTTTACAAATAAATATGTCACAGCGTGAATTATCAAAGCTGACTATCATCAGTTCATCACAATGTGTTTTCCGCAAAGCTATTTGCTTTCCTTTTTCCTTTTATTATCTACTGTAAAATAACAAATATTTAACATTTCGATTACTACGTTGTGTACTCAAGCTTACAATATTAGAAAAGAAACAAAGCGAAGGCAGCGCTTCAGCCATTGCGCAGGAGTGTTCCCGCCAATCGGTCATTGTCCTTGCGTTTCCTGTCGTTAAAACATTACTCATTGCACGAGTTACCCACATTTCGTTTATAGATCGTTCCCTTTGGCTTTTTATGTCAACAGTAAGTTGTAAACATAAACTGAACTTGTGTAATAAGAAATTGGGGTTTAAAAATTCTTTGACGTCTTTGTGTCCATACACACGAACGACACGCGTCACTTGTTCTTAGTTTTTAGTCTTTCGAGACTTTACTTTTTTTACAGTAAATTCACGTATCGTAAAAACAGTTCTAACACATATGTAAAGTGCTCTAGTTTCGCAGTTTATTTTTCTCATAATTGTTTCTTTATTTTTTTGCGAAAGTCATGTTACAGAAAGTAAGACTTTGCGAAAGTGAAACAAAATTGTTTTGTGTCTAAATAATTATCAGATTAGCGGCTTGCATTCGTTGAATAGCGACACTGTTAGCATCGCTTTCAGTAATCACCAGTCACTTTACCAAGTAGCGAGTTATATTTATATGTATCTACAGGGTGAAATTAAATTCATGGGCATCCTTTTAAGGGGTCATTGTACTCACCGTTATGAACAACTTTTACTATGGGACTAAGCCTAAAATTGCGAAAAAAAATCAGCTGTTCCTTGCATTTATGTTCACATAACTCGTCAAAATGTATGGAAGAGCTGATTTTTTTTTCGCGATTTCAGTCTTGGTCCCATAGTAAAAGTTGTTCATAATGATGATTAAAGGATGCCCATGGATTCAATTTCACCCTGTAGGTATAGGTACTAATAATAAAGCTAAAGAGTTTGTTTGTTTGAACGCGTTAATCTCTAAAACTACCAGTTGGATTTGAAAAATTTTTCCATTTGACAGCCCAATTCTTGAGAAAGGCTATTCAACATGACGCTAGGACCCTTAGGAGCCGAGCAAAAAGAACACTAAGCGAAAACGAAGTAATAGCGAGGGCAGGTGATGCGATGCGACACGGGGTGGATCGGGAGAACAAGAAATTTCACTCGAGAAACATCGCGAGCAGAAGCTAGGAGCCGATGAAGTTATATATCAACCTTCCCGTCATCTTATCTTATATATACAGGATGAAATTAAATTCATGGGCATCCTTTTAAGGGGTCATTGTACTCATCATTATGAACAACTTTTACTATGGGACTAAACATAAATCGCAAAAAAAAAAATCAGCTGTTCCTTAGGTACATTTATGTTCACATAACTCGTCAGAATGTAGGGAAGAGCTGATTTTTTTTTTTTTTTTGAATGAATGACCCCTTAAAAGGATACCCATGAATTCAATATCACCCTATATTTATAAAAATCTCGTGTCACAGTGTTTGTTATCGAACTCCTCGGAAACTGTTTGAACTATTTTTATGATTTTTTTTTTGTGTATATTTGATAGGTCTGAGAATAGCTAGATCGTATGCAATTTTTTATACCCCTAGGTGATAAGGGTGGCCCTCTCCAGATTTTTTTGGAATCGAAACTTAAGCGGGAGAAACCGCGGGGCGCAGCTAGCAATTAATAAATATGATGATCGACTTTAGAGCACTGTTCCTATGTCTCAACTCTTTGATAATTGAGCGGTGCCCATAGCGATTGGGAGGTCAGAGTTTAACAAAGTCCCATGTCAGCCATTGTTTCCCCCTACTAACGCCATTGTGTCGACTTCCGGCGGCACTCGTATAAAACCGTTCATTAATTACAAAGAAATGAAGGGTTAAACCTTATCAAGTGGACATGTTAGATACGTTTACATAGTAATTTAACGTAACTATGTTTCTCTTTCTGGCTTTACTTAAAACGGTATCAGTGTATAATTAACTATCGCAGCTTCTACTTACGTTTGGTTACGTGTATCACAGCACAGTTCATTGGTATTGTTAGTTTTATGATAGTACTAGTTGCGCCGCGCGGTTTCACCCGCATAAGTCTCGATCCCGTGGGGATATCGGGATAAAAAGTAGCCTATATGTTAATCCAGGGTGTCAGCTACCTCCATGCAAAATTTTATCAAAATTGGTCCAGCGGTTTGAGCGTGAAGAAGTAACAGACATATAAACACACAAACTCACAAAAATGTGATACAATATTAATTATGCAATAAGCCCGTTTCTATTTATATTTCATCATCCATTAGAGATTAACTTAATTTTGAAGACTTGTGAAAAACATGACGACATGTTACATCTATCAACCCGCACTAGGCCCGCGTGGTGGACAGGTGGATTACGGCCCACTCCCTATCACCGAGAGGCATGTGTCCCAGCAGTGGGAACATTAGAGGCTGATTATGCTCTTGCTACTATCGTCCTGTCGTTTGTGGTCAATTTTATTACTGAAAATTCAGGCTTCTAGCTTTATCGACAACGAAGTTATAGGGGGCCGAAAATGGCCTGAACTGTTTCGAGAAAAGGATGGTACGGCCGTGCCGCTTTTTGCTCGACTTGGCAGGGGCACTCCCGTGCCCCCAGATACGTAGACTGCCTCGCCTCGTTGGTCGCAAGCGCTACTACTAAGCATAAGGTCCTGGGTTCGATTCCAAAGTGTTATTGGATTTTTCTCTCTGGAATTTCTCACTAGCAGCCCGGAGTTCGGATTAGTACCCGGTTGATGGCAATAGGCTCATCCCCTATTACAACTGGCGAAAAGTAGGTACACCTCTGCCCAACCTTTCGGGATAACAACTTAAGGCGTGATGTTATGTTATGTTTTATAAAAACATAGTAAAGTTTAGCAGGTATTCTGTGGTAAAGTTTCCACGCATCAATTTTCTAAGAACTGACTGTACCTATGGATTAAAACAAACTATACAGACTTATTTTTTTAGCACCATTAAAATTTTTACAGGGTGTTCTACCCATGAATATGAACAACTTTCACTATGGGACCAACTCTGAAATCACGAAAAAAAAATCAGCTGTTTCATACATTTTGGTCAAGTAGGTATTGAACTTTTGTATGAAACAGCTGATTTTTTTTCGTGATTACAGAGTTGGTCCCATAGTGAAAGTTGTTCATATTCATGGGTAGAACACCCTGTAAAAATTTGGATGGTGATAAAAAAAATAAGTCTGTATAGTCCGGCCACTCGACCTCGAGAGAATGCGTTCCTGACACCTGGCAGTACCACAATTCTAGTGGCTAATAAAGATCAAATTCGCGAAACATGTATTCGTTTGAATGAAAGGATGAAACTGACAGGTACCAAGAACGCATTCCCTCATCGGCCAAACTGCAGGCTTAAAAATGTGGTCCTTATGCACATTGCCACTAATTATTATTTACTACTATAATAAATTAATCTATCCAGTTATAAAGTCCGAGTACCCTTGCACTTGACTACGATACCAGATGAATCAATTACGTACCGGGGAGTATTATTAACACAAATATGCTACGATAAGTAGGTACCTTAATCATAACCACACAAATAAGTACACAATTAACTGAATTGTATTATAATATAGAATAAATACTCTGAAAAGTTGTGTGAAAATCGGTTGTCATGGTATAGGCATGTCATCATCATCATTTCAGCCGAAAGACGTCCACTGCTGGACATAGGCCTCCCCCAAGCACCTCCACTTCGACCGGTTCTGTGCTTCTCGCATCCAACGGGTTCCTGCGGCCTTCACAAGGTCGTCGGTCCACCTTATGGGAGGCCTTCCAACGCTATCCGTCTTCCGGTACGCGGTCATCACTCCAGAACCTTTCGGCCCCATCGGCAATCTGTTCTGCGAGCAATGTGCCCTGCCCACTGCCACTTAAGTTTGGTAATTCTTCGGGCTATGTCGGTTACCTTGGTATGGGCATATGATACGGAGGAATGAGGAAAATTTCGTGAGGAAAGTTTTGAGTATGAATGGCTATAAGAGTAGGGGAAGACCAAAGAAACGATGGGTGGACTGTGTGAATGATGATATGGTTAGAAAGGGGGTGACTACCGAGGTGGCGACTAATAGAGAAGTATAGAAAAAAAGCCATGTTGTGCCGACCCAAAAGTAAATTGTGATAAAGGCAGGAATGATGATTGTAATGTAGAATAAATAAACCATTAAGTAAATCGATATTAGTTTTCTAAAACAGTCCTAGTCGATATTCACAAAATGGTGTTACCAAACGACAATATGATAAGGATATTAGTTAATATGTTTATTATTTCTATCTAACGTGACGATATTATTGTTGACGTCCACGTCACGACAAGACGATAACACAGGGAAGTAAAATATATTTATTAAAACTTTATGCACAAGTAAAAACTGTACAAAGGCGGACTTAATGTTTAGGCATTTTCTACCAGTCTACCTTAGGGTGATGCAGAGACAATACACAGTAGGCACAATAACAGAAAGAAAAACAAATATTTAGAACTAAGATATAAGAATAGATATAAGAATAAATACATATATACATACATATGTACAACAATATATGTATATATTAAAAAAAAAATAGTTATGAGACATAAATAAGGAATCCTACAACAACTTAGTTCTGAGACGAATCTGCCAATATATGAAGACTCTTATAAATTCCTTTCCACGAAAACGTTATAACGTGCACGTATTTCTATACATTTTATGGACATGGACGTCCGCGATGATATCGTCACGTTAGTAATTATAAAAGGGCACAATAAGAGGGGTGTTTATATAATTATTGCATAAATAATTTGTGTGTCCGCATGTTGCCATAGCAGTAACCAGCAACGGAAGTCGTTCGTAATATCCTAATTGGCATGACGTGGCGGGCGTGCATAGCCATGCAATTTTCAGGATCATGATGATTGCACATCAGTGCAATGAAAGATGTTGCAGCGTGGTCCAGTACTACACACACTATCAATCTGAATCTGAATCATTTTGAAGGATACTGCTAATCCATTGCTTCATATGTTCGAAAAATTTATCGGCTCAACAACGTTAATAATGCAACGAATGTTGTTGTACTGTCAAAATGAAAGCCAATCCTATTGATAGTGTGTTACGCAACTACTCCGCAGTTTTGGTATTGTCAATACTTGTGTTAACTGTTATTATAACTGTACTCATATTTATTTATCAATTACCCGAGTCTTGAGTACCGAAAATATTGCTTTGAAGATTTATTTGAAACGTTTCGGGATTTTGAAAGCTTCATCATTAAATGGTAGTTTATTTTGTATACATTTTAAATCTCTTTCTAGTCTTATATGTTTTAATATATTATAACCCCTTTATTCATAAACGTTGCTTCCAGTTAAGTAGTGATTAGTAGGATTTAACCATACATTTTTGACACTTAAACGTCACTTAACTTAAATCATCGTTTATAAATAAACCCCTTAATATGTAATGTGACATAAATCAATGTCGGTTTCGTAATCGACTATTAGAGAGCTTTTGAAGTCGACTAATCGATTATTCGTGAAGCTGCAGCACACCTCCATTCAGAAAAAAAAAACTAAAACAAGAACATTAATGTATTAATATTCTCCATAAAAGACTTAATTTAACGCAAATTTAATTTTTATGCAGCACCCCTATTATCACATAATGCTTTAATCTCCGAGGATTTTTCAATTTATAAAATTTCTTGGAAGCATAATTTGTAGGTGAGACGGGGATCGCTATGATTTATGAATGAAATAAAAAATGTTAAGTTACCTGCATAATATGAGGCGTCAGTATAAAATGCGCATATTTAGAACAAAAACCTAATTCAAAAGCAAAAGAACTTAAATTTGTTGGTCCTTTGGTACGCAGGGACGCTGTACTTTCAAATTCATAAATAATTTTGTCATTTGTCTGCATAAATGTATGTCGTAGGTACTAGCTTCCGCCTACGGATTCGCCCGCGTGGCCGTAAAACGTAAAAAGTAGCCTATGTCCTTCCTCAAGATGCCATGTATCTCCTTGCCAAATATCGAAATCCGTTCAGTAGTTTAGACGTGAAAAGGTAACATACATACAGGCAGACAGGCAGAGTTACTGTCGAATTTATAATATTAGTATGGATTATAATATGGATTATTCACATTAAAGCAACATCATTATTTTTATCACTACTGTAAACCACAAAACCGCCACCGTTCTGTCCTCCATCTCCTTAAAGGGGAAAACATTGGGATTTATGGCACATAAATGTAAAATAAATAGATAGCAAATATTTATATTAAACTAGCTGTGCCCCGCGGTTTCATCCGCGATAAAAGTCTTATACTTAGTCCTTTTTTATTGATTCCCTTTACAAATTTCAACCCCCCTTTTCAACCCCTTGAAGGATGATTTCTGGGATTAAAACTATCTTATGTCCTTTCCCGGGGCTCAAACTATCTCCATACCAAATTTCATCTAAATCGGTTCAGCAGCTTAAGCGTGAAGGGGTAACAGACAGACAGACAGACACACTTTCGCATTTATAATATTAGTATGGAAGTATGGATGCCTACAAAATGAACTATTCCACTTAATGAGCGGTTTGTCGCCCGGAATATTAGGTCATCATACCACGCTTCAATAATAAAGTTTATCGAGTATGAGTGTACTGAGGACAAAAAAAGTAGTTTGTAACAACACAAACAAAGCCCAGCTTTAGTTTCTTGACGGTACATTCATCATAGGAAGTAATTTAGCAAAATTATTAGACACGTATCTGCTTCTAATTCCGCTGAGGTCGCTCCAATGTCGACCATTTCATAATTCCGTTTTGCCTTCTAGAAATCATTTGGGACTCAACTTTTAAACAAGACGGCCATTGTTACGATGCAATTCGATTCGGATCTACGTGTCAATATTAGATTTTGTTGTCGGAAGTAATTTGATATATTTCGAGTAAGTACAACTGAAATGTCAACAAAACAGAAGAGGTCTTCAGGGTCAAATTAAATTATCTAGCGAAACTGTATGATAAATAAAACAAATAAAAATGATTTGATGATAATTTATTTTGAGGTCAACGACCGTATTTGCTTGAAATATCAGTTCAAAAGTATGTTTTCATTTCTCATACTCGGAAAGTAGTGTTTGTTTGATTCAAATAGCGGGTGGAAGACGCTGCTTCCCACCACAGGGCGGGAAAGACTCATAGTAATTACTTCCCTCTTTAGGGTGGGAATGAATTTTAAAAATAGAACTGTAGTCAGCTAAGAAATTTTTTACATAAATTAAGAAAAATGCTGCAGTCTTGTGAGTGTATAAACAGCCAGTGTGAATTAAAAAAAAAAAAAACCTAGCGGGACAGCCCGCGGCGATGACGCGGTGTGTTCCATATTTAAAATAAAAAAAGACAATAGTATTATTTGGCGGGATACAAACCCCCTTATTCATAAAACTTATCAAACCTATTTTAGTTAAAATGGGTTTTGTCTCTTTCTTACACACAGAAATGACAACGTGACAGATAAAGACAAACGTTCTATAAACCTATTTTAGCTAAAATAGAGATAAAATAGGATTATGAATAAGGGGGTAACTCTGTAAGCTGTACCGAAATTCAAAAACTTTGCATGTGATTGTTATCAATAAATATTTTAGAAAAACTACTACTTTTTACTTTCCTTCTATTCGAAATGAAAAGTAGAGTGTTTAACACGGGTGAAAGTCATCATTTCCTACTCGGGCTATAGCCGCCCTTGCTGCGCTCGGGCGTCTAAATGCCTCGTATAGGAATTGATTCCTTTCGACCCTTGCATAACAATCTACTATTTTGTTTCTGTACACTTCACAGACGTGATGGAAATGTTAAAAAAAAAAATAACTGATCTTCTCAACTAAACTTCATGTAACAACACTACACACGGTCATTAACCCCAAAATAAATTATCATCAAATCATTTTTTTTTAATTTTTTTTTTAATTTAGATATCGAGTGTTGCTAGCTAATTTTGATTGACCCTGTATAGGTACAAAGTCTGAAAGCTTTACATATTGTGTAATTTGTTGTATTTCAATAAGCATTCTAAGTTTTTAGAGGTCTAGTCTATAACTTAATAACTACACACGTAGTTTACGATGAAGATAATGACTGGCCGCAAGTATTATTATGACAACGAATTAGGGAGACGCTATTCCAAGTCGTTTGCCTACCGTATGACGATTATGAATTAGTGACGGGTACAACAGACAGACGCAGCGGTTGCCTGCAGCAATACCCCACCCATCTCTTCGTTGACTTCTCCCAATAAGTTTTCTTGACGCTTCAGGTAAATGGCATAGAGTATGTACCTAAGTAACCAGGGGCCAGTGGGGCCAGCAATCAGCTTTCCTTTCCCCCAGCGAGGCATTCTAACGCGTTGCCATCGAGGGCCCGCGGCGAAGAGAGCTCATCTTGGGTGATTATCTTTAGGGGACCTTAATTACAAGCTTCGTGCCTAATGTGAAGCTTTAATCTTATTTTCGAACCGCCAGTTAACGTCAAAGTAACAAAAATTTATTAGGTTAAAGTAAATAAAAGATTCCGACGAACTGAGAACCTCCTCCTTTTTTTTTTGAAGTTGGTTAAAAATAAAGACCACTTCATGTCTTGAAAGTACACGCAGCATATGTCGCGACATGTGCCGCGCAAGCTTTCTGTAGTTTTATTGTTGCAGACAACAATCAATATGTTATTTTATAAAACATCAGGAGTATTCAGGAGGCAAACGCATTGTTACCAAACGACTTGGAAGTGTTCTTAGGAATCATCAATGGCAGCTGTTCGGCGATGAGTTACGACTACTTACGACGCGACCGAGGGCAGCGCAGGCGCATGTTGCGGTGAAAGTATGCCTTTACGCTACACACGTGCACGCATCCCGGCCGTTTACTTCTAAACTATACCATCCATGTTTCGTAGCATTACCTCGTATGAGTCTCTAAGCTGTCCCTCATCATAACTTCAACTTTGACGAGGCTTATCAACCATCGTCTGGACACGGTCACTGTTAATTAAATAACTACTACAGACACGAGATTGGGATCTCGCAGCGTCATCTTCGATTCAGCCCTGACACAGAATGAAGACGTCAAGCACGGGTAGCGTCCGCGTTATCTGCTCAGCTATCACAGTTGTGTGTGTACAATGAGCGGTGGTCGAGACACTCCTCGCGCACCTGTCGGCCAGCGCGGGACGTGACCGGCGCGCGCGCTGCCTCGGGCGCGTGCGCCGCCCCTTCTCCGCGGCTTCGGGGGAATGCCTCCGATACTCATTAAATTTCGGGGATTGGTGGCATTCGATGATATATGTCGACGATGCCGGATGCTTGTGTAATGACTGTCCCATCATGCTATCACGAACACACGAAACTGCCTTAATACCCTTTGTTGACTTTTAGAAAACAAAAATGCGATTCTAATTCGCTCTCGCATTGCGTGCCGGAAACTATTTTCTCACCGATCTTATAACAAACCGTACAATCTACACACACATCTAACAGATAATATTATGTGTATCGTTGCGGGTAATTTTAGGTCATTCCCATCAAAACGGGCTTCGCGGTCGGTCGGGAGACGGCCTTGCGTGGCGCGCACGCTGCTGCAACAGACGCTGGTTCAAAGTTGCCTCAATTGCCTTCAACGGTGTCGCGCGACTCGATCCAACAAACAATAGATCAATACAAAATATTAAGCACGTGTCTAACATAAAGTGCCTCTCGCACGTCCGCTTTAATAGATCAGCTAAACATTAGCCGGGCTCGATAGGTTCATATGGCGACGCGTACGTGATTTTGAACGATCTACGTTTCGGCGAACTCACTGTTTCAACATCGAATTACATCGAAAATTCTCCACTTTTGTTTTGTCTACCCATTTTTGTTCAGCGTCCGGCCTAACAATAAAAAATATCGATTACAATTCTAAGCACACAGAGCTATATCTAATGATCTAGGCAGCGCTGGGAGGTGTGCGTGCGCAAGCGGCGTGTCTTCACGTATAATTCTCCGGGCCCAAATGAAATTATTATACTAATTACCGAATCTCGATCACGAGCGGGGGGCGTTGCGGTTCTAAATCTCCCGCTCTCCTAAATCGATTACGGGTATTACGGGCCTAGAGCCCCGGCGTTTTGTCTCTGTCTTATGTGGGCCGGCCTTGCTAGTTGCTCTCGTCTTTTTGGTCATAATCTATCACGGTTCATTGCACCTAGTGGCCACTTGGCCAGTGCGAGAGTGCGGAGACGGACTTCGAGATGTTCTTTAGATGCTCTTATCTCGTTTGTTTAATGAAGTTTTTAATAATGGCTGGTGTTGTAAATTGTTTTAGAAGACAGTCGTGTCCCAAGCCTCCCACATTAGCGTCAGGTGCTGGCCGGCCGCGTTATGGATGAGCGTCAGTTAGTTTCACACCGCTCGCCTTTATTATTATACTTTTAATAGTCTACGCTCTGGTAAATAACGAAGGAGTCTCACTTTCACATGTTGGGCCTACTTTTAATTGATATTACGAGGCTGGTCTACTTAGAGTCGGCGAATACGGGGTTTTTTACTATATTCATGTCTTTTACTTTGTAGAAGGACGCAATTACGTTGCATTAAGTATAGTGTTTATTGTTTAATCATTTTGCATGTAACAAGGTTGAAAATGAACTCATCAAATTGTTATGTTCGACCTTTGAAAAGATTTCATGTGCGATAGCTCGGTTGTGTGCGTTTATCATTACGATGACACATAATCGTTAGCGTATCTGTCTCTACTCTATCTATTGCATTTTATATTTCTTCTTTCAGTCCTGTTTCAATATGAAAATAGCCTCCTTAAATAACCGCTTTATAAATACAATAAGGATCTATAAACATTGTTACACCGCCATAATACGCCTGCAATTATAGATCCTTGAACACGACCTAGATTGCGTTTTAGAAATACAAGTATAAATCTACTTAGTATAATTTATTTCCTCATGTGTTAATAAAGGAAATTACTTATTTGAGGTTAATAATATACAGTTTGCAAATAAAAAAATAATTTAAATTAATAATTTTTCATTATTTATCTCGCTATTTGGTCTAAGCTAACGTGTTATTGTTGCTAAAATTGTTTTTGTTGTATCTATGCATTTATACTTTTTAATTTTGGTTATAAATTAGAATTTACTGACAGTATGACGTCCGTACATAAACAGTTAACAATGAACACAAATATCTCCTGAGATATCATTATGTTTCATGTGATACCTATTCATCTCCTAGGGGGCCTTAAATAAATAAGAATTAATTTAAACTGTAGCTTAAACACCATCACGCACGCCTCTTCCCCGGGAGAAAAAGTGTACTAATATACACGGTCACATCAAATAACCTAGCGAAACTCTGCAGACGTGATGGATATTGATTGATATCTAAACACTTTAAAATTAAAATATAAAAAAACTTTTTTACAAAAATAAAACAACCGCCTTCAAAAAAAAACACTACAAAGTGAAAAATAACTTTAATTTCGGAAGTCGGTGTCTTTGGTTCCGCATTTTCGTTTTTTGACACCGACTTCCGAAATTAAAGTTATTTTTCACTTTGTAGTGTTTTTTTTTTTTGAAGTCGGTTGTTTTTTTTTTGTAAAAAAGTTTTTATTTTTCAGTTTTTAGTTGTACCTACCCCACATAAATTCAATTAACACTAGTGCATTGAAGAATTGAAGACACAACTCGAAGAATCATCAAAATTCGCATAGAAATGCCGGAGATGCAGTACATTTATGCATATAACTTCGTACACAAGAATAATCACCTAATGTATTATATACTAAAACCTTCCTGAAAGTACGTAGATCACACTAATGAAAGAATTATCAAAATCGGTTCAGTAGTTTTTGAGATAATCGCGGATATACAAACATACATACATACATACGGGTCGAATACAGAACCTCCTTTTTTAAAGACGGTTAAAAATAAAAAAGATTCGAGGTTTTTTTTTTGAGGACTTCGACCGCTGGTATTGTTGTTACTTGTATGGGCTGTTTTCTTTGGTTTTATCGTGTTTAGATATCGAAACGAAACCAATCACGTCTGTAAAAATAAGACAGATATTTGAAACTGTCATTTTATCTGACTACACTAACAGCGGTCGATGACCTCACAAAAAATCAACATATTCTTGTTTTTTCATATTCAGGTGTCATGTCAACACCACAGATATAGATATACCTAGATAACGCAAGTATCACGAACTGTATGAAAACTAAGCGTGCCACTTTTTGACTACCTACTATGACGTCACAAGCTCGCGCGCTCTCGCTCACGCTCACCCAGCCAGCAGTACGCAGGACTGAGCGCGAAAGTGGCGGCTTATGATTTTCGATCGTAAACTGGTGCGGTTTTTGGCACGCGAAGTAGGTGCTCTTGCGTTATCTAGGTGTATCTATATCTGTGGTCAACACCCATACCACCTACGGAGTTTCGTTAGCTGATTTAATTTCACCCTGTATAGTAAACCTGCATTTCGCTTAACTTGAGCTCCCACTAAACATTTCGCGGTAAACCACATCACGTATCCACCCTCTGCCTGAAGAGGCAGCTGTCGTCACATATTGCGGCCAGACGTCTGCTTAGTGTGTAATATGTAATGGCTAATTTCGTGGTTAGATAAACGAGTTAGGTCTACAAATTAGTTTAAAACAACACTGTGGCGGCATCTACATCGCCACATGGGAACTACGCATTATTCTGACGTCATCCAAAATCCTGCATCTCGCAAGCACAGTTTACCGCGCAACTAGCTTAAATATAACGTCCCGCCATCAATCGTTGGGCAGTAGTAGCCCTCCGACCAGACATAGCACCCGTTCTGAGCCCTGATTCACAACCATACGACAGGCTATCGTATCGAAAACCTGACATTTCGATAACCTGATTTGATTTCTCCTCAACAGAAAACAGCTGTTGGAAGAATAGCGGGCGTCTATTTGATTTAAACTGACAAAATTTTCGGGTTTTGGACTTGTGAACAGCATTAAGAAGACTCCTACGGTAACAACGATTAATGTTCGATACGATACGGAAGCATATCGAGTGTTTGTGAATAAGGGGGCTGGTCGATGGATTTTTTTCTGTAGAGGATGAGTGAACTTTCCACCTCTTCCCCATACCTCTATAACACTTAGTTGATAAAAACAAACATATTCGGTAACTTCTTTACCTTCTGATTAAGATTAGGCTTCTGTTCAACGGGACTTAAAAACTGCCCTACTGCTGGATAATTTTCTCTCAAATTGATTTAATATAATAAGCCTGTAATCACTGAAGGGTAAGGCAGAAGTGTACCTATAGTTCACCCCACACTCATTTGATGGCGGAGGGCTAGACCGCTTTCACGGGGGACTTAAACATAACTTAAGTAAGAGTTACGTGAAAGCGGTCTAGCTCTCCGCCATCAAATGGGCACAAATCCAGACTTCGGGCTACTAATAAGAATTTCCTAATGGAAAAACTCGATAACACTCCGTCCGACCTGGGTACCTAATCCTTTTTTTTTTTTTTTTTATTGATGGGAAATCATCAAATGACTCCTCCCGCTCTGGGTGGAGCGAAGGGAGCGTCAGACTCTTACTGACTAAAGCCCATCCGTGTTCCTTCCTTAGCCCTTTTATGTTCCGGGGTAGCGGTAACCCTTTCGGACAATCCCGCACCCCCGGCAGGCTTCGGCCCTAGCAGGCCCCTTACCTAATCCTGACCCGCATACCCAGCAGTAGCGCTTGGGACCACTAGATTAGCGACGCTTACAACATCTCGACTGTGCAATTTCAAAACCTAGCAACAGACATTTTTTTTTAAATAGGTGTTTTAGCATATTTGACTTGCTAAGATAATCTAGCAAATAAATATGAAAAAACACCGATTTTTTGAGAAACGTCTGTTACTAGGTTTTGAGATTCTCTCTCTGTCTCTATGTTCCCATTATTGGCCTGACAACATTTGTCTTAAACGAATATAAGTCGCTACTCCATAAAAGCTTTCCATTAATTTATTTAAAAGAAGCGTGTATACAAGTTCAATAGGTTTTAGAGGATCAATTCCCTTTTTTTTACACCTTATTCTTACCAAATCTTTTCTATCTTCCACAGCCTCTTCGAGCAGGAGATCATGAGTTACGTGCCCGCAGGCGGGTGCTCCATAGCGGCAGCGTCGGCAGGCGCGTCGCCCTCGCCCGCCGCGTCGCCAGCCGCCGCGCGCAGCACCCGCGCTCCCGCGCCGCAACGCCGGGACTTCGAGGCCAAGTTACGAGCCTTCTACAGGAAGCTCGAGAGCAAAGGATATGGACAAGGTCCTGGCAAGTTAAAGTGAGTAATCTTTTGTTGTCTTTTTCCTAGCGTAGCGATAGCATCATTATCATAATCAGCCTATAATTTTCCCATTGCTGGGACACAGGCCTCCTCTCAGTGAGAGGGTGAGCCGTAATCCACCACGCGGGCCCAGTGCGGGTTGGCAGATGTCACATGTCTTCGAATTTTTGGTTCTAAGACATGCCGGTTTCCTCACGATGTTTTCCTTCACCGTTTTGTCGATAGCATAATAGGTTATATATATTTTTAAAGAATAGTTAATTTTTTTAATCGTCCCAGTATTCAGCAACGCGAACACCATTCGCTGACGCACTTAGGCTCGTGTACAGGTGCCACGGCATCTTGTAGAAAAAATGTAAAATTTGCACGCCAACATTAATGGCAGAATAAGAGATTCATATACCTTATCTTTAAGATCTCTCTGTACCTACCTTATTAATGCAAATAAATGATTTTGATTTTGATTGGTTTTGATTTTGATGGAGAGAATTCATTGAAATTTTCAGTCCTGGTGATAAAAAAAAAACACCGAAAGATAAACTTACTTACACAAATTCTTATTTTTCGCTTCAAAAAGCTGTCTGTTTTTGCATTTCCATAATTTGAGAATGAATAAAAAGAGATGTGTGTGTTTGGGTATAAGGACAATTACGATGTCATGATAGCCAAATAAATGATTTTATAACACCCCTTACAATCTTCCAAATACAATTCTAACCTCAAGCCAACCTCTTTTCAGATTGATCGTTCGTCGCGAACAACTTCTGGAAGACGCGTTCAGAAGAATCATGGCATTTGGCAAGAAAGAACTACAAAAAGGCAAACTCTGCGTGCTATGGGACGGAGAAGAAGGCTTGGACTATGGCGGGCCCAGCAGGGAGTTCTTCTTTCTCCTCTCGAGGGAACTCTTCAACCCTTACTACGGACTCTTCGAGTATTCAGCGAATGACACGTACACGGTCCACGTGTCGCCCATGTCGTCGTTTGTCGATAACCATCACGAATGGTGAGTTGGTTTACTTATTTTGCTTGTTGAATGGCTAGCGGCTATTCATAAATTACTAAACTTTTGGACCGTATCAACGTTCTTGCCACAGGTGCTTATATTTGTGTGACCCCCGCTCTCTTGGTATGATTTTGCAATATTATTGACAGCGTTGGTAGGTAATATTTAAAGTGTTTCCAACATAACCCCACTCCCCACCATGAGAATTTCCGCTCGATAAAAAAAAGGTTATGTTAACTAAGCTGTAACGCGAAGTGGTGGTAATTCCGAGCTACATAGATTACAGGGAGACACAGACTAATAAGCTGAAAGAGTTATGATTTCATAAGGCCAATATTATTCTCGTAATTTAAAACAAAATTTAGTCGCAGTCTCACCCCGACGACAAACAAATGTCAAAAACTTGTCACAAATGTAGGGAAATTAGAGGTATTTTTGGCAGATTGAGACTGAGATCAGACTTTGAACGTTCTTAAAATTACGAGAATTGCCCCTTCGCAAGCTCATGAGACAATTCTACTATGTGGCAGTAAGTGCACACGCCAGTACATCAAGCTACTACAATCTATCAAATTTTTGAAGTGTAAACTTCTTTAGCGGCGTTGCATACTTTTAGTAATGGGTAAAAAATGTTAATCTCGCGTCAGGACATCGCGTCAGGACACGTGACCGTCAGGAGAGATTTCCCCCCCCCCCCCTCTCTCTTTCTACGGCGTCGCCAACCGAAGTGAAGTGACACACGGACGGATGGATGGATGGATGGTGATGGAAGTGGAAGTGGAAGTGGAAGGTGAAGTGGAAGTCGAAGTGGAAATCGAAGTGGAAGTCGAAGTGGAAGTCGAAGTCGAAGTGGAAGTGGAAGTCGAAGTGGAAGTCGAAGTCAAAGTCGAAGTGGAAGTCGAAGTGGAAGTCGAAGTGGAAGTCGAAGTGGAAGTCGAAGTGGAAGTCGAAGTGGAAGTCGAAGTGGAAGTCGAAGTGGAAGTCGAAGTCGAAGTGGAAGTCGAAGTGGAAGTCGAAGTGGAAGTCGAAGTGGAAGTGGAAGTGGATGGATGGACAGCTGATGGCTCGACCGTCTGTGTAGTAGCCACACTGCTGTGTATTCGTAAAATTCGTGTAAATGGAAATTGAACAAAGTGCATCTATTAATGAAAAAGTGACGCAGAAATAGTGAAAAAAAAAATGAGTTATATTAATTAAATTAATAATTGATTTATTCCAACGTTAATATTCAAGTTTTCACTTCTGCCGGCACTCCCGGAGTGCAACCCGTCTTTTTTTTTAATAGATTTTCAACCTTACTGCTGAATTATAAGGTTCAAAGTTGATTGGGAAAATTTGACAGTTTCGGGTAGCTTGATGTGCTGGCGTCTGTACATAGGCGGCGTTGACCATTTACAATATTGGGGGCTGCCTGTAGGTTTACCATACACTTAAAAAAAACTAACAAAGCTTTAAAAAATCATAATTTTAATTAGCATCATTATCTTTGCTCACACAGATGGTCATTATAAATGATAGTTATAGAAATATCCCATGACATGCTTTTGTTTCCATTTTGGCAGACATTGAATTGCAAATGTTTGTGATAATCGTTTTCCACGATCTGAATCTGGGAGTTGGAGAAATAAATAATAGTTCTGAGATAAATCTTGCAAATAGATGGAAAATTAGATGCCTAAATCTTGTGAAGATATGGAAAACACACATATTTAGATACTTAGGACGATTTTTTTTTTTTTTTTTTGGTAATTTCACAGTTGAAATTGTATTCTTCAACTTGTCTGGTCACTCACCCAGAAAAGCGTTGTTCTTCTGAACTACGCAACGGATTTTGACGTGGTCTTCACCATAACTTAATTAGAGCATTTATTCTGGAAGGTTTATTTTATTTGCATAATACATTAAGATGAATCTCCCTGTTTTATCAAGTCATAAAATCCTTGCGGAGCAGGGGCGGTTTGCTTGTTTAGATGTAAGTAAACAGTAAGCGCTAAATCGCATACAATCAATTCCAATTAAATTGCGTTTGCGTGCTTCCTGGCGTTAAGCCATACCTATTATCTTCTTGTTAAGCCAATCGATATATTATGACATTATGTATTTGCTATACATCATTAGGATATACCAGTAATAACCATTATATTGACAGTGATATGCTGTTAGGCGTAATAAGTATAGTATTTGTATCTCACGAAGTGACGCGCGCTTTACTTGTGGTTATTAAGTGTTCAAACACGCTGCGTTACCGTGGATTCAGTACAAATGATTCTGAAGCCCCTGTGTTGAAATTTTTAGTCGGTTTTTTAAAAAAGACGAGTTGCACTCCGGGAGTGCCGGCAGAAGTGAAAACATGAATATTAACGTTGTGCATTTTTAACCGACGAAAAAACGGAGGAGGTTATCAATTCGACGCGTATATTTTTTTTTTTTTTTATGTATGATCACGCATAACTTTTTACAGAGCAGTCCGATTTTGATAATCCTTTTTCTATTGGAAGGGATATACCCCGAAGTTGGTCCCATTTAAATTTGGAAAAAAAAAACCAACCCTAAGGGTAGGAAAACAGGGGATGATTGATTGTTCACTCACTGATTGTAATGTATGACCACGCGTAACTTTTTACAGTGTAGTCCGATTTTAATAATTCTTTTTTTATTGGATAGGACATACCTCGAAGTTGGTCCCATGTAAATTTGGAAAAAAAAATCCTACCCTAAGGGTGGGAAAATAGGTGTGATTTATTGTTCATTCACAGATTTTAATGCTGAGCTGTGTATTACAATTAAAATAAAAGGCCTATCTATGTTGGTATATAAAGCCTGTTTTTTTAAGTATTTTATTATACACAAAAGAATAATTAAAGTAGGATTATATAACAGTTCATATCTAAAGTAAGCTAGGTACCTATTTTAAAAGTAGTCAAAAATTAAGCATGTACTAATTAGTAAATTATAGCCTCAAAAAATTATGAAATAAAAACTTTTTAACAAAAAAATTAAACCTCCGAAAAAACTGAAAAGCATAAAATAAAAACCTTTTTTATTTTACCTTAATAAATAAGTTCTTAAACTAATGCAAGTATACCTAAGACATTTTGAGTCGGCGCCAAACAATCAATGAACAATGATCACTAAATTACCTTAAATTTAAAGAAATAACCAAATCAAATTAATAATGCAACGTGAAATCTCCAGCGATAAATATAACATTCCAAACAAAAAATGCGCTCTCCGCACGACCACTCGCAACGATATTAAGTTGCTTGTTTGGCGCCGACTCAAAATTACTTAGGTATACTTGCATTAGTTTAAGAACTTATTTATTAAGGTAAAATAAAAAAGGATTTTATTTTTTGCTTTTCAGTTTTTTCGGAGGTTTAATTTTTTTGTTAAAAAGTTTTTTGATATTTTTCATTAATAGATGCACTTTGTTCAATTTCCATATTTTAAACACTTTATATACACGAATTTTACGAATACACAGCAGTGTGGCCACTACACAGACGGTCGACCCATCAGCTGTCACCATCCATGGATGCGCGTGGCACGCTGTAACATAAACACACACAAACATTCGCGCAAGCGCCCTGCGCCGCCTAAACGAAACAGCAAGCATACATTTTCGCCGCGCCGTAGAAAGAGAGGGGGATACTTCCTCTCCTACGCCGCGCCGGCTGTCTACTCTCCATCCGTCTTACGAATTTTCGATCAGGTCACGTGTCCTGACGCGAGCTTAACATTTTTTACCCATTACAAAAAAAGTGTACAACGCCGCTAAAGTAGTTTTCACTTCAACAAAAATTAGCTGCTCCATACATTTTAGCCGCGGAAGTATTGCACTAGGTATTCTATGAAACAGCATTTTTTTTTATAACCTACTAGTAATTTCTACGCTAGTAGGGGAAAGAATCTAGAATCATGTGATGAATTCATGGTCACAGTTTGCGGGTCGATGTCCATGCCACCTTGTATAAGCCTAATTTTCATCGTCGGATAAAGACATTAAATTCGCAAAGCGTGATGTAGTTCTGCATTTTTGGTATGTTGTATGGATCTGTTAGGGTAGTGTAAATTCAAATTTGCAACTTCGAAAAACCTGTGGAAAATGAGAAAATCGAGAAAAACTTCGAAATTTTGGGACTTTTTTCACTATTTGCTCTCCAGGGCCAAGACTATGCATTTTTTGCGAACAATGTTTAGTACACTTATAAACTGTATTAAATTACCTACAATTTGAGCCTAATTGCAGCTCTTTAGACCTCATAGGAGCCAAGCTATGGCACTTTGAAGATGACCTATTTTTCTCGAAAATTTAAATTTTCAGGTCTTACTCTAGAAAACTTGCAAACTCATTTTAGTAGCTTTGATCCCCACCAAAGTTTCATGTAATAAGGGGTGAGCCTATTGCCATCAACCAGGCACAAATCCAGGCTTCGCGCTGCTACTGAGAAATTTCAGATGGAAATATCCAATACTTTGCCCGACCCGGGAATCAACCCGCTCATGCTCAGCAGTAGCGCTTGCGACCACTTGACCGACGAGGTGGTTATTGTAGTAGATACTCATAGTGAGTAAAAATTGTTACCATAACCAAAATATATAAATTAAGTATTCGTACTCAAACTCATATTTTATTTTTATAGCAGTGCCCCGCGGTTTCACCCGCATACCTAAGTGTCGATTCTATGGGAATATCGGGATAAAAAGTATCCTATGTATTAATCCTGGTTATATACCATCTGTGTGCGCAATTTCATCCAAATCAAAATTATTATTTTGTATCCTTTTTGTTTTGTTTGTGAGATGGTGGGAATTATTTTCTTGTATTGTTAAGATTAACGTAGTATGAACCTTCAGAGACCAAAGACTAGAACAAAATATTAAATTCTGTATTTAAAAAACTGGTCAGTGTCAGGTTGTATGTTGAACAATATATGATTCGCGAGCATAACAAATATGAATAAAACCTTCTAAGTCCTTCGTGAACTATCAATCGAACCCTGGCAATTCCCCCTTAAATGGCCTGTAAATACTTAAGTAGATGCCTACGTACTACATAATATTACATACTACCACAAACTATGTTCTACATACTAGTATTTTCATCCGTAGTAAACATATAATACAGATACATATAAAACAGATTGGAATAAAATTTTAACAAATTACATGGCAATTTTTACGGAAATTAACCAACTTTGAGGCAATTACTAATAGAAGATAAGATGTAACATGTAGACTAATTAATTTTAATTGTAATTTTGGTATCTATCTGTGGAGGCTTGTAATTAGCAATTTTAGTTATACATTACGTTATTATAATGTTATTAGTCTGTAAGCCTTCCGAAAATAATAAAAAATAAATAAAATAATTTTACATGGTGACACATAGGATGCATATCTATTCTATTGATTTATACTTATCTGATAAACTACTTTTGTAGCACAATGTAGTGTCTAGTGAGTAACCATACCCATTGTGTAACCACTCAAGCAGGTAAGTAGGTACTAGGTACTTATTTATTACCTATCTGAGGAGCTCGTGGCAAAGCCCGCACTTGCCACGGTCGGTGCGTGAATGGGTGACAGTCTTTAGGTACATACCGAGACCGCTCCGTGCCTCGAAAAGCACGTTAGGTCATTAGGTGTAGGCCGTTGGTCCCGGCTGTCATTCTTGGAGTCGTCATAAGCCCGAAAGTCTGACAACCGGTCTTACCACGGGATATCGTGTTACCCAGTAACTGGGTGGTGGAGGTCAGATAGGCAGTCGCTCCATGTAAAATACTGGTATTCAGTTGCATCCGGTTAGACTGGAAGCCGACCTCAACATAGGGAAAAGGCTAGGCTTATTGCAGATTGAATAGAAAATTGATAGGAGATAGAAGATAGATAATACAACTTTTATGAAATTACATCATTGAGTGAGTTTATCAATTTTATTCTGGAATACCTTATCTACAGGTACTTAGGTACCTATTATTAACTATTATAACTTGTTAAATTTTAACAAGTTACAGCAAGTAAACGATTAACATATAATATAATGTATGGTTTTGTGTGTGATATTTCCTCCATTCCCAATGCATTTTGTGATTGGCTAGAAAATTAGGGACCTGTAATCTAAGAAAGAAAATACGTTTATTTGCGTCAAACATGACCCATCAAAAAAAAAACACAAACAAAATAACAGTTTGGGAGAAAACATGCGTCACATCTACGCAAAACGGCCATCGCTCAGGCGCTCAGCCAGTGGCGTGCATTGGTTTTCAGAATAGGTAGGCACTAGGCCGGGGTCACTAATCTAATCAGAAAAAAACCGGCCAAGTGCGAGTCGGACTCGCCCATGAAGGGTTCCTTAGCAGCAAGTAACATAATATAAAAGTTCTTGTAGTTCGTTGTAACTTTGTGAAAGGTAAATTGCGGTTTTCGATTTATGACGTATTAAAAAAAAACTACTTACTAGATCTCGTTCAAACCAATTTTCGGTGGAAGTTTACATGGTAATGTACATTATATATATTTTTTTAATTTTATCATTCTCTTATTTTAGAAGTTAGAGGGGGGGGGGACACACATTTTACCACTTTGGAAGTGTCTCTCGCGCAAACTATTCAGTTCAGAAAAAAATTATATTAGTAACCTCAATATCATTTTTAAAGACCTATCCATAGATACCCCACACGTACAGGTTTGATGAAAAAAAATTTTTGGAGTTTCAGTTGTAAGCCCAAAATTTATTGTTTTTTTTCTATTTTTGTGTGAAAATCTTACTGCGGTTCACAGAATACATCTACTTACCAAGTTTCAACAGTGTAGTTCTTATAGTTTCGGAAAAAAGTGGCTGTGACATACGGACGGACGGACAGACAGACAGACAGACAGACAGACATGACGAATCCATAAGGGTTCCGTTTTTGCCATTTGGCTACGGAACCCTAAAAAAAATGAGGTCCAAAGTGTAGTTATTTGAGTAGGCATGCCTACTTAAGGGTGAGAAATTGCGAAGGTCGAACGTCATGGTATTGCGCGTGAGACGTACGTATTTTTAATTTTGTCGTATTAACTTGAACGAGTAAAGACCAATGACAATGTGCGAATAGTACGGGAGCCGAGTACCTAGGCCGTCCGGCGACTGCCTACTGCCGCGCGTGTTTGTATGAAGATTTTGTTTTTTGTTAGGTAGGTATGATAATTTTGTGAGTTTCTTAATTGTGAGGCACACACACTAAAATGTAATTGACAGGCTTATGTTGATATATAGTGGTAGGCACTGCTTATATGCCTATATACAATGCACGCCACTGGCCCCAGCGCTGGTTTTCAGCGACAGCCGGCGTTGATGTGATGACGTCAGCCAGTGCAGCATACGATTAGATATATAAATAAATAAAAACAGTCAAGAGCGAGTCGGACTCGCGCACCGAGGGATCCGTACCATCATAATAATATGTTTTTAAATTTTCATCAGCGAGGCCTATATTCGTCAGAGAATTTTAACACTGCGCGCCGTGGTGTAGAATATTGTAGTTTTAGGTCAGCACTATCTCTTGACCTATAGTGGAACTAATGTAACAATTTTGTTGATGATTTCTGAAAAAAGTGTGCTATTTAGAAACATCGTTTTATTTTTCCTGTAATATTTACATAAACTTCTACCACATAGAATTATTTCAGATTTTTCTCTTTGCAAACTTCGGAGATAAGGGGGGAACGGTATTTTTTTGTACATTTTTCATCTAAACTCGAAAACTATGCTGCAAAAAATGATAATATGTTTGAGAATGTGCAAACTGCGCTCTTTTATACGATACCCCATATGCCCTAGTAGCCCCACTTCGAATTTTTCAGACCATGTTGCAAAAAATATATATATATTTTTATTTATTTCTTGTTTGTAAAATAGTTGGGCAAACGTCAACTAAAACTATTCCAAATTTCAAGTTGATAACTTAAGTAGTTCTTGAGATATCCAGTTGTGACAGACGGACAGACTGAGTCGCGCCATAGGTAAGGGTTCCTTTTTACAATTTTGGTACGGAACCCTAAAAACAACAATCAAAATAAGAAATAAAAGAAATATACATTACAAAAATATTAAACGGTATAAACATGAAATACACTGGTGGACAATAAAATTAGGCCACCTACCAAACTGGTTGTCGTCACTGTATTTTAAATTAAAAACGTTTTTAATATTATTTTTATTGAAAGTGTGTTAATACTTAAATGAAACAATGCATTTCTTAATTAAGAAACTTTATTTTTTAAGCAATATACAAGAAAAGTGAAAAATGAAGAAAAATTTAAAACGACTTCACACTGATTAAAAAAAATTAAAATGGTTTCGCTGATGTTAATTTTTCTTTAGTAAGAAGTATTGCCTCCTCTGGCTTTGATAACACATACCATCCTTTTGTTCATGGATTTTATCAACGTTTTAATGGTAGATTGGGGTATGTTTTGCCATTCCTCCAATAAAGCGGCTTTCAGCTGTTGCATGTTCTCCGGAGCTGGTTCTCGCTGTCTTACTCGCCGTTTTAGCTCGTCCCATAAATGTTCTATAGGATTAAGGTCTGGACTTCGTGCTGGCCAGTCCAGAACCTGGATCCCCACTTCTCGCAAGTAATCTCTAACGCACATCGCAGTGTGGGGGCGGGCATTATCGTGCATTAATTTAAATTCTTGACCGATAAATCCTGAGTATGGCACTACATACTCTTCAAGAATGTCAGTGATGTACGAATCAGCAGTCACAGTTCCTCTATCTACGATAACGAGCTCTGTACGGGCTTCTAAGCTTATACCTCCCCAGAACAAAACTGAACCACCTCCAAAGCTTACCCTTTCAGATATGGCACATTGTGCATATCGTTCTCCCGGTCTACGATATACTCTTTTGCGACCATCAGCACCATAAAGGCACATACGGGACTCATCAGAAAAGAGTACTTGCCCCCATTGTGCCAAAGTCCAGTCACGGTGTTCACGAGCAAAATGTAACCTTGCTACCTTATGAGCTGTGGTAAGTTTAGGACCTGTTGCGGGTCTGTATGGTTTTAAACCACGTTCTTTAAGGCGCCTTCTTATTGTCCTATCGCTTACAGCGACACCTCGGACATCTCTGAGCAGGTGTTGCAATTCTACTCCAGAACGATGACGATTTCTGAGGCTTGCTGACACTACAAATCGATCATCCCGTTCAGACGTCTTTCTTATTCGACCTGATCCAGGTCTTCTGATGTAGCCACCGGTTTCCAGATACCTTTTGTAGACATATTGAACCGTTGATCGACTAACTTCACATTGTCGAGCGACATTTCGCTGGCTCATTCCAGTTTGTAACAACGTTACGATTCGAACCACTTCTGCTTCGCGTAGATCCATATTTATCGGTGAAAAGGAAGTGGGACACACAGAACTTAAATCAGTAATACGAATTTAACGATAGTTTTAAATAGCGTCCTAGCGACAGGACATTAAACATAAAAGAATAAAAGTGTGGGTACCTAAAAATCTGATTAAATGACATTTGACACATTTTTACCTGATAATTTTATCAATATACCCTCTACTAAGATTGCAAATGAACGTTCAGAAACGTATTATTTATTTGAATTTTTAAACAGACCGTAATTAGTTAACAAATCGTAAAAATATGAGTGGCCTAATTTTTTTGTCCACCAGT
This sequence comes from Amphipoea lucens, assembly GCA_947508005.1. NCBI lineage: Eukaryota > Metazoa > Arthropoda > Insecta > Lepidoptera > Noctuidae > Amphipoea > Amphipoea lucens. The sequence goes on from OX382367.1 coordinate 19,004,361, forward strand.
GTATATGAAGTGGGTGGTGGTGGTGGCCGTGGTGGGTATCTCCTTTATTTGGTGAGGATTGAAGCAAGTATCTAAGAAAATACAAAACGTAAAATGAGAAGAGCATCCATCAACCTTTTGCAACAATTTTGGCCTATAGTATTACAATAATAAACTACTTTATTTATGGAAAAGCGTCGTTATTTCATACATTGGACAGCCTTGCCGAAAACACCACGCGTGGCGGATTCATTGCTGCACTCAGTTTAATATACTTAATGGTTTAATATGACTTGTGATAAAATCTGACCCATTTACTCCCCAGTAGAGACAACTTCCTGCCATAATAATAAACATAACATCCCTTCCACAAAGCGCTACAGATATTTCCGTTATTATGATTTATTTTTACATCGCCGCGCGCGCCCTCTGTGTTTATTTTTACTCAGCGTCGTTCAGCGCAAGCGCACCCAAACCGTTCGCGTCTCGAATTACAATAAACACCATGTATTTGGTTACAAACAAACAGACAGATTTACAAAGTTTTTGTGCACGTTCTAAAGTAACTATTTAATAATATCAAGTTTCGAATGAACTGATGTGTAACGAGTTGAGTCTACGCACCGTTGTTGCTTGGGCTGTGTAGGTAATACAAGCGTAGTTGGAGATATTTCCAACATTATTTCATTATATAGGTCATGTGTTAATTTTAGGCAGACTGAGTTGTTCAGGCATCTGTAAATACAAAGTTAATGTACGTAGGTATATATGCTGTTGGTAAATGGTAGTGTTAGGGCTGATTTTTCCAACCCCAGTTAATTTTATCCAAGGAATAATTTTGAATTATTAACCGACTTCTAAAAAAGGAGGAGGTTCTCAATTCGAATGTTTGTATTTTTTTTTTTTTTTTTTTTTATGTTTGTTCGCGCATAACTCCGTCGTTTGCCAACCGATTTGAACAATACTTTTTTTGTTGGAAAGGTTATACTTCCCAAATGGTCCCATGAAAATTTTATCGAAATCGGACAAGCGGTTTTTGAAAAATCAACAAAAATCTAAAAATTTATCTACATTGTCTACATTAACGATCTTTTTGTTTAGGTACTTTTTTGTGGGGTAGGTACAACTAAAAAGTGAAAAATAAAAACTTTTTTACAAAAAAAAAACAACCGATTTCAAAAAAAAACACTACAAAGTGATAAATAACTTTAATTTCGGAAGTCGGTGTCAAAAAACGAAAATGCGGAATCAACGACACCGACTTCCGAAATTAAAGTTATTTATCACTTTGTAGTGTTTTTTTTGAAGTCGGTTGTTTTTTTTTTGTAAAAAAGTTTTTGACAGTAAGTAAGAAATTCTTCCATGCAAAATCTGTCTGACGAAAATTTTATTCCACGATTAATAATTATACGTCGTTTGAAAAATCAGCCCTTCGTGTTGTATAACTTAATTAACTTACCTCAAGTATTGTCCATTGTTATGGTGCTTATTTATCTAAACGTTTCGTACAAAATACCATAAGGTATAAAGTTAGGGAAGGTAAGCCCAAAGCTTAGGGTACTTTTGCCGATGCCAAACTTAGAAAGTAACCAGTATACTGATGGCCTATATGTTTGTCTGCAGGTTTCGTTTCTCGGGTCGCGTGCTGGGCCTGGCACTGGTGAACGGCTACCTGCTGGAGGCCTGGTTCACGCGGGCACTGTACCGCGCCTTGCTGCGCCTGCCGCCTGCGCTTGAAGATGTTGATGCGCTTGACGCGCAGTTCGCCGCATCGCTGCGGTGGCTGCAGGTGAGATAGCTGACCAATCGCAACTGACCATTGAGCCCCAAAAGATTGCGATAAGACCGCCCAATCTGTCGCCCTATGTACCTGACATTTTTACATTCATATCTGTAATTTGTAATACTTACATAATAAAGATTCGAAATACCTACGCTTGGCGTGCAGGCGACCGGCGACCGCACGTCGATGGGAACACTTTGACCGTGAGCCGGCCTAGCGTAGTGCGGAAGTTTCAATAGAATAAGTGGCTAACTTATACTGGTTTTGTTACATCTGAGGTGCGGCCTACCGTACCATAAGTGATCAGAAACTATTGAACTAAATAAATAAAATGTTTATTAGCTGGAAATACATTGAACACTGAACTGCAGTGACCACTCACCCACTTAGCCTACATCTGGCACACGTAGCACATCCGGAAGTTTTGATTTTACCAAAATACGATAAGACAGTAAAAAATATTGTTCCGTCGAATCAAAGCAGCTTTATCGCTTATTCAAATGACAAAACACATTTGATTAAACGTAATAGAACATTCGCGAACAGTAACTAGGTTCGGATCTCCAGGACATTTTCTCAGTAGCAGCACCGAGCCTAGATTTGTACCGCTAAAAAAGCTATGAGTACGACGTGATACGTACGTTTCGATGAAACGTCATTTTGTTTATACTTACGTATGTAGAAAATTCATCCTGTAAATTGGTTTAATAGTGGATGAAAGAATGTATGGAAGTTCGTCATTATGCTGATAGGAAATCCTATCGGGCACACGACTTGTACTTAATAATAATGGTCTCTCTCCCGATTCCAGTCAGCACGTTGCGTGTCATCCCTGGAGCTAACATTCGCGGTGTCGGAGGCTCTCACGGACGGACGCGTGTTCGAGCGCGAGCTGAAGCCGGGCGGGCGTGACGTGCCCGTCACCGAACGCAACAAGAAGGAGTACCTCGAGCGCGTCGTGCGCTGGCGCGTCGAGCGCGGCGTGGCGGAGCAGACCGAGTGGCTGGTGCGGGGCTTCCATGAGGTGAGGGACATTACGTATACAAAGAAAGAAAAAGTATTTATTTAAACAAGCACGTGCACAGTGCCGGCATGCCGCAGCATCTAAGAATTGAATTATTTACCAACAACTAATCACATCACATCACTTACTTGACTTGCGTTTAATGTGAACGCGTCGATAATTTTTCGTTCCCGAAGCATAATACGTATGCCGTATTTCAATTTGATTGTCATTTGTTAGCATTGTCTAATTTGGTCGTCTGTGCAGGTGGTGGACCCGCGGCTGGTGGGCGCGTTCGACGCGCGCGAGCTGGAGCTGGTGATCGCGGGCGCGCCCGAGCTGGACGTGGCCGACTGGCGCGCGCACACGGAGTACCGCGGCGGGTACCACGACGCGCACCCTGTCATCCTGTGGTTCTGGCAGGCTATCGACAGGTACACATCGCACATTTATAACTTGCCGGACGGTGAATAAGCATTCGCTCTCTTACCCTTATCCCAATTTATTTGGGGTCGGCACAACATCTTTTCTTCCATACTTCTGTTAGTCGTCATCTCGGTAGTCCACTTTCTAACCATACCATCATTCACACAGTCCATCCATAGTTTCTTTGGTCTTCCCCTACTCTTATAGCCTTCCTATCTTCTTCCTTTAACATCCATCCAAAGTTTGTCTTTCGCGAAAAAGATCGCCTTCCGCGATAAGACCGCCCATTGTGTCACCTTGTGTAAAATTTATACATTTAGGTATATCTGTAATAAATACCTATTTCATCAGTTATATGAATGCGACCGAAAACGTCGCCATCACACATAACCGCTGGCACATCCATACTTCCTTATATTTTACCAAAATGCGGAAGTGTCAGACTTGAGCCGTCGCTATGTGAAATGAATACTTCTTAGTCTAATGTATTGTTGGGTTACTATAGCCACAGATAATATACTCTATATAGCCTAATATTAGTTTCCCTTTACGGTGTTTACACTGTCTATGTCTCTCATCTCATCCAACTCTACAAGCGCAGGTCTGCCGGATGTAATAAGCATACCTTTATGCTCTTCTATCTTTGTATTTTTCCTGAAGTGTTTTATCTATACTAATATTCTATATTGTATGTAGGAGGTAATCTCTGGAACTACCAGTCGGATTTCAAAAATTCTTTTTGCATTTGATAGCCTAATTCTTGAGAAAGGCTATAGGCTGTTTGACGTCGCGCTATGACCCTTAGGAGCCGAGCAAAACCGCTATGCGAAAACAAAGTGATAGGGCAGGAGACGCGGGCAGGTGTTGCAATGCGAGATAGGTCGAGGGAATAAGAAATTTCACGCGAACGAAATCACGAGCAGAAGCTAGTGTATACATAAATAACGTTTACGTTGTGCTTTTCCGGCAGGTTCACGAACGAGCAGCGCCTGCGCCTGGTGCAGTTCGTGACGGGCACGTCGTCCATCCCGTACGAGGGCTTCTCGGCGCTGCGGGGCTCCACGGGCCCGCGCCGCTTCTGCATCGAGCGCTGGGGCCGCGTCGAGTCGCTGCCGCGCGCGCACACCTGCTTCAACCGCCTGGACCTGCCGCCCTACCCCACGCCAAACCTGCTCCACGAGAAGCTGTTGCTAGCCGTCGAAGAAACCAACACCTTCGGCATTGAATGAACACATCAGCACGACTGATGCACCACTTTTATAATGCTTTACGAACGACGCTCTATTCAGCTCGATTTCTCGAAAATTTAGCATTTTGTGTCTTAACGAGCATTACCTAGAGCGCTCCAGTAGCGTATGCTTCGCAAAACCCTAGACGATATCAAGATTCGGCCCAACAATTACTTAAAATGGGCATGTTTTTGGACATTAGTTGTGCTAGGCCTACAAATGTTATCTGGCCCAATACGATACGATACCCATGATTGGCCTCCATTCTAAACCGCATTTGTATTCGCTCTACGAGATAATAAATATAAAGTAAATTATTATACATCGTATTATGTGAAACTTAACTGTATCCTTGGAATTAACACACTTATTAACATGATTGTAATTAAGTTAATTCGACCCAAACAATGAGAATGAGAGTATACTGTATGAAGTATTGAAAATACATTTGCAGCTGTAAATAATTGTGACTAATTACAAGTATTGTGGTCAATGTAAATAATAGTCAATTGATAGTGTAATGGACAAACAAAGATAGGGGTATTTTAGCAGTTTAATAAATAAACATGTGTAGATGTGCCTAGGTATTTATTGTTATAATAACTGGCCGCGTATTCTACGAGGTTTGTACTTTATTATCGCTTTTATTATAAGTGAACGTATATTGTGGCTGTGAAATGGGACTCAAGTCCTGTGTTTAGTAATTACGCTTTTACGTCACTAATTTATAATATTATAAATGTAACCTTTATCACCCTTGATAAGAACAGTTAATTTTAAATTATTGCGAACACTGTATGTATTATTGCTGCATACTACAAAATTTTATCATTGAAACTAAATAATTTAATATTCGCAAATTGTATAAATAATTTAAAAGCATTTTTTATCAATTAAGTTTCTAATTCTCCAAATTACAAGCAACACTAGTCAGCTACAATGTTATTATTATTATCAATAATTTTGTTTGAACTACATCAAACACTTGTATATTATATATTTCCTAGCTATCCTTTTCTGGAATTTATAGATGTACCATTTTTACTGTGAAACGAGTCATGAATGTGCGAGCTACATAGTTCATTTGAAAATTATTTATGTTCCTTTATTATATTATAAATTAGAACAGTTGTATAGTTAGTAATCCTGCAGTTCATGACAAACGGTTGTTGCCCGTCTCATATGCAGATATGGAATAGTATTGAATGTCTCGTATGTAATGTAAATATATTATTTATTGTGCTTATGAACTCTACACTTATGTGTAATTGATGTTTATTTTTGTAAGTAATAATTCTATTATGTTGAATATTTAACTCAAAATGTGTATTGTTTTATTATCTCTAAATTTTAAGTAAATTGTTTTTGCGTGAAAGTGATAAAAAGTGTCAATATACAACATTACTTGAAAAATATTGCTTTTATTTGCCCCTTGACTTGTAGTTAGGTACATGAGATTAACTATACAAGATATTCATGATATATGCTACTTGATAGAAGGCTGGGGGAGGAATACAGAAAAATAGGAAAATAATTAAGAAAAATATCACACATACAAAATGTTTATTTTTCTGAAGTTGTGTAACAACAAAAATCAACCTTGTTATTTTTAAGACCTTATCTTTTAACATATATCAACTATTTACAGTTCCCAAAGTCTGCATTTGTCAACACAAACTCATGATAAAAAATGCAACAAGGGTTACTTTGCATGTTCTACTCTAAATTGTGACGGAGTTAATTCATAGCTTGTCACAGTCAGTAAGTTTTAAAATCCTTATTCCATAAAACTCATAGTTAAATCATAAGCTGTGATTACAATATGATAAAAGCTACTGTTATTATAGTTCCGTATGCATACTGTAGCTATGTGAATCCAAAATTAAAACTCTTAAAAATAATCCTCCCCCTCTACAACATCCTATGTGATTCGCGAGCAAGACTAGTCAACCCCCATATCAATAACTTTCAAATTGAACCCGATCAAGTCAATTAGTAAATTGAAAGGTGGTTTCCGAAGAAATCAACTAAATTTTAATGTAATATAATACACGCTCGTGTAAATATTTTGTATATTTACTTCAAAAATAACGGTACATACAATATTTTTAATTTGTAACTCTATCGAAAGGGAGAAGAGCGAAGGCTCACTGTGAGTCTAGCCAAGAGAGGGAAAATCCTTGCTGTCATCAACCTTAGGCGGTGCGACCGGCGCACGCAGCGGCGGGCGCTCCTCCACCGGCTCAGGCTCGCGCGGCGGGCCCCGGCCGCGCCCGCGCCCGCGCCCACGGCCTCGCGGCCCGCCGCCGCCGCGCCGCGCCGTGTCGTTGAACGTGAACTCGATGCCGAGCACTCGCTTCTGGCGCCCCACGCGCTGCGGGTAGTCGGCCATATCGAAGTCGTCGTCGCTGTCATCGTCCTCACCTCGTTCGCCTTCCTTTTTCTTCTCGAGCATCACCAGATTCTTCCACTGGCTGAGGTCCTCGCCCTCGCCGGCCTTTCGCAGATTGTACTGCGGCTGAGTGCGTTGGGCATTTCGGAGCGCCTTGTACTCGTCAAGTGTGAGTTCACGCGGCTCCTCTTCGGTGGGAACGGCGGCGCGCTCTGCCTCGGGCTGCTGTCCGTCGCCGGCACCAGTCGCATCAGCCGCTTTCTCCTCAGCCACCTCACCTTCGGAACCGGTCTTGTTGAGCTCGTCAATCTCATCCTTGAGCGTGCCCCAGTTATGAGGACCGGCACCCTCACGCTTGTCCACCGGCTTCACACCGGTTTTGTCGGAGCCGGATCTCCTATCAAACTCGCGCTTGCCTCTATTGTCGAACGGACGCGGCCCGCGCGGTCCATCACGACTGTCGCGAGACTCGCGAGGTTCACGCGGCTGCCTCGGCCCACGGCGCTCGGCTCCTTCAGGATTGTCGCTGAAATTGCGTCGTTCAAAGTTGGGCCGGCGGTCACCAAACTCACGCCGGGGTGGTCGAGGGGCTCCTTCCTTGTTCTCGACGGCGCCATTCTGCGGCCGTTCCTCGCGGCGACGCGGAGGAGGACGTTCCGTGTTGCGGTCGACAGGCTTGGGAGGACCCTTAGGCTTCTGTTGCTCACCGCTCCTGTTTTCCTGAGACTTTACATTTTGGGTTTCCTTGATTCCCTTCCTGATAGCGGGAGCGCCACCTTTAGGTTTAGTCTCAGGTTTGCCCTTGTTCTCCTTTTCGGCTTCTTTGGTCTTCTTTTTGAGCTCCTTCGCTTGCTCTCGCGCTTTTAACGCATCAAGAGGATCGGACTCATCGTCCAAGAAAAGAGCATATCTGTTAACAACCCCCACACCGTAGGAATTCTCCATTGTGATCCTCTTGATGATTTAATCACACAATAACTGGATGTTGGTGGATTATTTTCACGCACTTTAGTAAGGCGACATTTTGTCTTATTTTATTGATTTCATTTAATATGGCGGACGTAAGCGAACGCACCTAATACGCCATATGACGAAAAGGAATAGAGAAAAGAATGAAAATGGCGGCACGGTTTTCTTTTTAAATAATTGTCTCTGGTTTTCCGAGCTCTATTTTATAACCAGAGACAATAATAACACTGATATTCTGTGTTATAGTGCAAACGTTCAAACTTGTTACGGACCGGACAGTGAACGAAATCTGCTAGTTGAGACAATCGGATCTGCCCACTCTATATATATATATAACTTGTATAATAGATAGAGGTCAGTGGATCTGCCACTTTTGCCAGTAACTTTGTGTGCACAGTTATTTAGCACTCGAATCACACTATGCTTCCGAATTTTTGTAGCGCGCGAAGATTACGATTGCTAAAGCGGCAACGCTAATGCCACTGTTTTGTTTTGTTGTATCTTAGAGAACTTTCTGATTATTTGTGCGTACTTCACGACCTTTTTCATCGTCACTTTTAACGTTTAATAAGTTAGATTATTTTTAGTACTTATTGTGTCGCTAATGGTTCATATTTTCTGCCATGGTGCGAAAATGCATGCAAGCATGACCAACCACCATGAATCTGACCAAGATTATGTCTAGACTGTAAAAGAGACCTCTGAGTTTGTTTTGGTCTTTCTTTTCAGAGTAGTCAGATAGGAAACGCCGACTTCATATACTTAGCTTATTTTTTATTTTCTTATAATATGGCGTGTAAAAGTTATTCCGATATCCTATTTACAGAATAAAGGATTTCATTTAATTTTATTTCTACAACAACGTTTTAATCGTGAATGAAGGCAAGTCAGGGTCTTACTTAAACCATAATGTTCTGTGAGGCGAATTGTCTGATCCGACCGTACACATGCGTGGATTTGGTACGGAGCCGACCAAGATTGGCATGCCAACTATCGGACTGAGCGGACAGCAGTCAATCAGCCACGCCACGGCCTGGCCACGAACTCGCCACTATCAGCAGCAGCTTAGCGCGGGGCGGCGCGCCGCGTATATTATGAACCATGCATGCCACGACACACGGCTCGCAGCGTCAACGCTAGATAAATAAAACCAAACAAAAAAAAAAAAGACGGGTTGCACTCCGGGAGTGCCGGCAGAAGTGAAAACTTGAATATTAACGTTGAAATAAATAAATTGTTAATTGATTTATTTTAATTAATATAACTAATTTTTTTTCACTATTTCTGCGTCACTTTTTTCATTAAACGATGCACTTTGTTCAATTTCCATTTTTTGAAACACTTTATATACACGAATTTTACGAATACACAGCAGTGTGACTACTACACAGACGGTCGAGCCATCAGCTGTCCATCCACGTCCGCGTCCGCGTCCACCATCACCATCACATCACATCACCATCACCATCGCCATCGCATCACCATCGCCATCACCATCTCCATCATCATTATCATCACCATCGCCATCACCATCGCCATCACCATCACCATCCATCCATTATCGTGTCTCACTTGGTTCACTTCGGTTGGCGCCGCCGAAGAAAGAGATGGGGAGGGGGGAATCACTCCTAACGGTCACGTGTCCTGACGCGATGCCCTGACGCGAGTTTAACATTTTTTACCCATTACAAAAAGTGTTCAACGCCGCTAAAGAAGTTTTCACTTCATAAACAACAGCTATACAATTTCTTTCCTAAATCAAGGATTAGGGGAGAGCCAAAATTATTTCCAAATTAACCGTGACCAAGAAACCGCGCCGCTTGCCGCTAAGCCAAAAGTCGTGGCCGGGCGGTTAGAGTATGGTGTTAACGAAAAACTTTTGAGCAACTGTTTTGTGTTACTGCAGGTGCTACAAGCTATCTCTTGGCTGCACTATCGGTAAATATCTCTAAAACTAAAATCCTTTAGAGGCAAAATTTTTTGCCTTTAACCGCCCGGCCACCACTTTTGGCTTAGCGGCAAGCGGCGCGGTTTCTTTTGTCTAGCGTTGACGCTACGAGCGGTGCGTCGTGGCATGGTTCATACATCTATCTATAATAAAGGAGAAACTGACTGACTTACTGACAGACTGACTGACTGACTGACATATCAACCACAGAATTCTTAAAATATGATATCAACGCACAGCCGAAACTACTGGGACTAGGAATGTGAAATTTTGCAATTTTGGAATCCGTGGGAACTCAACTCTCGGATTCCACAAACCTTAGAGCCCTCTCCGCATCCGAAACCTATAAGTATTTGGGTATGTCGGAAGCGTTAGGGATCAATGTTACTGACATGAAGCAATCGCTGAAGGAGCGCTTCTTTGGCTGCTTGAAAAAAGTGCTGAATAGTCTATCAGGCGGAAACAAGGTGCGCGCCTTCAACGGTTGGATCATGCCGGTTTTGATGTACTCTTTTGGCATACTCAAATGGACTTGTAGCTGCACCTGCAATACATAAATACACATCCGTCCGCCGCCGCTGTGCGCGGGACTCTAGGGCTCCGCCGCGCTCGCCGCCGCCGCGCTGAGCCGTCGACGCGGTCGCCTCGACCGAACAATAACACGACGGCGACCTGCGCGCCCCCGCACAGATTTCTTTAAGAACTAAATCGCATACCAAATGTTTCAGCTGAACTCCTATTGGTCGATTTACGTTTATAAGGAGGTCACTACTTGTGCCCATTAGTTTACAATAAAACATGTACACATGGGTAATGAGCACAACATACACTACACGCTACACGCTTCACTATTCCTCATTTATTTTTAATATTAATATACTTTCGTCGCACCTACATCTGGAGTATTATTGCCTCACACCACCTAAGCGCTACAGTGGTGATCCCGACGTGATTTTAAGAAGCCAACGTGATATTAAGCAAATCTCCGACGTGATTTTAAGAAGCCAACGTGATATTAAGCAAATCTCCGACGTGATTTTAAGAAACCGACGTGATCTTAACAAGCCGACGTGATATTAAGAAGATACCTCCAGATCTGTGTGTGTGTGTCAAGTTTTCGTCATGGACAAAAACGGTGAACATGAACTATCCGGTGTGTCGACGTCGCTGCGCATTCCACCCATTTGGCGCGACAAGATTCGTCTGTGGTTCGCGCAATTTGAAGCCATCATGTCCGTACAGAAGAAAGGTGATCAAGTTATGTTCGAACTCATTATCGGACAACTTGAGCGGCAAGATCTCGACGAAATCTCCGACATAATTCTTCATCCACCCGAAACCCACCGTTATGAAGCATTGAAGAATCGATTGTTCCAAGTCTACGAGGAATCCGAGCAACGGCAAGTACAAAGATTGCTATCAGAAATGGAGCTCGGCGACATGAAGCCTTCACAGCTGCTACGTCGCATGAAAAACCTCGCCGCCGAAAATATCTCTGACTCAACGTTACGGATTATGTGGACAAACCATCTTCCACAATCCGTCCGAGCAGTACTTGCTGTCAGCGACAACATTGCGAAACACTCCGATATCCACGAGTTGGCGTTGATGGCAGATAAGATCCTCGAGCAAACACAACCACTGATTCTAATGACTATAATTCTGTAAATACATATCTATTATATAAATATACATTTTGATCAAGATACAACCTGATACTGACCTGCGAATTGCAAAAAACTTAAGAAAATTTAAATTTCGCGGTCTACCACTGCGCATTCACCTTAAGGTGCATCCACACATAGCGAGGCATGTGCCGCAAATGATTCTTTTTATATGCATGGTTGCCTCAGGCTGAGGCATCTAACATACAAAAGAAAGCACTTGCAGCGCATGCCTCGCTCTGTCTGGATGCACCTTATAATTTTCCGTCGTAACTCCCGTAACCAAACGGGAAAGACCACTGGCGTTCTATTATTGCGGATTCTCACTGGATTAACCTTTTAACCGCCTACGTCGGATTAATCCGACAAATATTTTCGTGCCCATTCCGCCAGAGTCGTATACAGGGTGTCCGGTAATTAATGGATAACCTTGAAATGGCTTATAGCAGACCTTATGGCCGTTCAGAAAAAAATACAAAACAAAATATATCCTAAGTAGTACCTAAGATATGCTTTTTTTTAAAAAAAAGACTACAAATTTTTACCTTATTTTACATTATTGTACGCTACGACCACAAATGAATGAATTCCACCGGTTTTTTGTTGTTGTATTATTATACGCTAACTTTTCCGACAAAAAAGCAGTAAATAGTATGTCTAGCTACTGTAATAAAAAGAATAAAAAATCTTTAATTAATTTTTCAGTGAAAAATTTTCAAATAATAATTTTTTGACAAAGTTTAAATGTCTTGGGTATAAAAAAAATGTATGAAAACATGAGTGACCAATAATTTTAAAATAATGTCGGTTTCAAGTACATTTTATAATGGTACAATTTATTATTGTTTCTAATGTAAATTGTGAACTATTGCTATTAATGTAGTAAAGGAGTAAATTTGACTTACTAAATTTAAAATATTGGAACAATTTTTACATCCAATTGCAACTGACCATTGGGGTTTAACATTTAACATTAATAATACTTTATTTGAGATTAATCTATTCTTAATAAATGTTCAAATTGTTTGCCATCCACTCTTATGCAGGCTCTACATCTGCGGATAAATGCTCTTCTGAGCAGTTTCATATAGCGTCGTTCAGTTATTTTTAATGCGGCTGCCCTGACACGCCTACGTAAATCTTCTAAATACCCGATTGGCTTACGGTACACCTCTTCTTTGAGGCAGCCCCAATAAAAAAAAAATCCGGGGGTTTAGGTCCGGTGAACGTGGAGGCCACAAAATTAGCCCCAGACGCCCGATCTGTTTGGGTCTGCACTATTTAAATATGCAAAGTCGAAGTCGAAGCATTTATTTCAAATAGGCACATAAAAGGCACATTTGAACGTCAAAAATTGCCTTAAAATAGAATTGATTCTAGTCGCCCCTTCCAAAAGGTAGTTTTCGTATGGAGAAGAATGGGCAAGAAACTCCGCCGTTACTCTTTTAAAATGTTTTACAATATTTTGCATGGGTACATTCCATGCAAGAACAGGTACAGCATAATGCTCAGGCCAGCCGTCATTTTGTAACCAATAAGATTCCCTCAGCTGTTCGAGCATCTGTTCCTAAAAATTAGGAAGATGTCCAATAAATTAGGAAGACTCGATTGGCTTACAGCACACCTCGTACCGTAAGCCAATCAGGTATTTAGAAGATTTACGTAGGCGTGTCAGGGCAGCCGCATTAAAAATAACTGAACGACGCTATATGAGACTGCTCAGAAGAGCATTTATCCGCAGATGTAGAGCCTGCATAAGAGTGGATGGCAAACAATTTGAACATTTATCATGAATAGATTAATCTCAAATAAAGTATTATTAATGTTAAATTTTGTTTTTTATTAAACCCCAATGGTCCGTTGGAATTGGATGTAAAAATTGTTCCAATATTTTAAATTTTGTCATTTAGTCAAATTTACTCCTTTACTACATTAATAGCAATAGTTCACAATTTACATTAGATACAATAATAAATTATACCATTATAAAATGCGTTTGAAACTGACATTATTTTAACCGTTAAGTCCCCAGCGTCTCCATTTGTCACATACCGGCGCGCACCCGTCAGGCACCACCGTCTCCATTTGTCACCACCCGATTCACGCGGCTTCAACCTCTATTATTACTGTTAAATACGGTCTAATATCCTGTGCAACAGTTTGAGTCTATGGTCCGGTAGATAAACTAATCGACTAAATGATTCAAAACGAAAAATATGGGTTGGCAATATTTGAAAAAAAAAGTAAAAAATAGACTTTACGATTCTTAATGGCAGCTGCAGTGTGTGTTGTTTTGTTATGATGCTATGTTGTTTATTTTAATAGTTTTTGTGTAAAATCGACGTAAGTGGATGAATATTCGTTTATAACATATTATACGTCCTTGTAGATAATATTGTAGATAATATTTGCACGAAATAACATCACAATCAATCAATAATCTTTTTTTTTGGTCAAACAAAATTTTACGTAAGTACTTCAAGAAAATCTTATGATTTTATAATTATAGTGGTATATTTTTACAAGATATAGGTAGTTATCAGTTAATAAAGGTTTGTGTAGTATCCTAGTAACACTTTTTTAATTAGAAACAACTCAATATGACTAGGATTGGGCGATTACAGTCATTGCGTTGTAATAAGAATTGAACGGCTCGGCGCACTGAAATTTGAGTTTCAATATTATTAAAATGTAAGGTAGGACTTTCAAAAAAACGCTGTTGTTAGATTACTTGTCTATTCATAATGTAACTTGCAAAGTTTCGTGTAAATTCATATAGTAGTTTTATCAGAAATCGACATAATACGGGAACGAATACACTTTCAACCTATTTTCTGATGACGTCATTTGTTTATAAATACAATACTCGTAATACGAGTATTGTTTGCATTTTATATTATGGTCTGTTTATTCAAGAACCCAAAACAGTTTACATTAAGTGGCTTGAGCCCATATAAGCATCAGTAGACCATTTTTTGTGAGCAGGGTAATAAATCACGCGCTGAGCGGGTGACATCTGGAATTTGACAGGAGTTTTTTTGATGTTACGTCATAATGACGTCTGGACTTGAACGGTTAAAATTATTGGTCACTCATGTTTTCATACATTTTTTTTTTATACCCAAGACATTTAAACTATTATTTGAAAATTTTTCACTGAAAAATTAATTAAACATTTTTTATTTTTTTTATTGCAGTAGCTAGACATACTATTTATTGCCTATCTGTCGGAATAGTTAGCGTATAATAATACAACAACAAAAAACCGATGGAATTCATTCATTTGTGGTCGTAGCGTACAATAATGCAAAATAAGGTAAAAATTTGTGGTCTTTTTTTAAAAAAAAGCATATCTTAGGTACTACTTAGGATATATTTTGTTTTGTATTTTTTTCTGAACGGCCATAAGGTCTGCTATAAGCCATTTCAAGATTATCCATTAATTACCGGACACCCTGTATATACGACCAAATAACACATCTCGTTTAATCTGTATTATTATTATATCAGCACAGCTCGTTTTATCGGTATTTATTTTTCGTATTTTTTTTTTATTTCTCGGGCTCTGGAGGCACGACAACTGATATAAAGTCGGGCGGTTAAAAGGTTAATGTATATTTCTCTATGCCAATAGTACTTTCTAATTCCATACTTACTAAACTACAATTTGACATACGACAACACTACGATCAGTCTAAACATTATTTTGTGTTTATTATATTTTTTCTATAGGCTGTTTATACACTGTGCTGTGCTGGCTGTCTATACGCAGTGGTGGCCCAGTGGTATCGGCCGCGACTTACGAGTTGTAGGTCGTAGGTTCGAACCCAGACAGGCGCTTTACTTTGTGTAAATTATTTAATCACCACTGCTCTCAAAACGGTGAAGGAAAACATCGTGAGGAAACCGGCATGTCCTAGAACCAAAAATTCAAAGACATGTGACATCTACCAACCCGCACTGGGCCCGCGTGGTAGATTACGGCCCACTCCCTCTCACAGAGAGGAGGCCTGTGTCCCAGCAGTGGGAACATTATAGGCTGATGATGATGATGATGATAGGCTGTTTATCGGTTTTGTATGTGCCTTTAGGAATGACTATTACTTACTCTATGGGTAAACCTGCGCGCGCACCTAGCGCGGCGCGCGGAAAAACAAACCCAGCCCGCCATTATAAAAAGTACTCTGTGCCATTATCCATACAAGTTAATATTTAACAATACAAGTCTGTTTTTTTCCTCGCAAATGTGTTGAAAAACGTCGTATGATACGCGTGTGCATTGATCATTAAACTCGAGTCGGTATTATTCGATAAGGAAGCCGAGAGTAACATAGCACACATGTATCATAATGTACTATTCCGTGTATGAGAATTGAGGGCCCATTTTGTACGAAGATATACAAAGTAGGACAGTGTTTTGCTATAATAACTTGTTTTCACAAATGTTTGGCATTAGCTTAGATTTTGGCATAAAGACTTTTTCTGTAGTGTCCATAGTTAATCTGGTTCAGGTGGGCCCTCAATCCTCTATGTGAGAACTGAGGGCCCAACTTTTCAGTCCATAACTCGGTTATTTGACTTTCATAAAATCTGATTCCAGCTTTCACAATTCTTTCACTAAATCCTAAGCACATTTTTAGTGTCATACTCTGCCGCAGAGCCACGCAAGGCAAGGAGTTTTAGGCTGGTTTTAGGCTGATTTTAGTCTCACGCTCAACCGTCAGCGCTCATAGCTCAGCGCGTAGTACAGACGACGACCAAAATGCGGAGTGTATTAATTATTGCTGCTTTGTACTATCTATCTCAAAAAAAAGACGGGTTGCACTCCGGGAGTGCCGGCAGAAGTGAAAACTTGAATATTAACGTTGAAATAAATCAATTATTAATTTAATTAATATAACTCATTTTTTTTTTTTCAATATTTCTGCGTCACTTTTTTCATTAATAGATGCACTTTGTTCAATTTCCATATTTTAAACACTTTCGGCCTTATTCATAAAAAAAAGCCTATTGAAGGTTTAAACCATTCATTAGTTAAAATGCTCAATAGGCCTATAAAACATTCGATAAAATTTTGTATTCATAAACGCTTCAACGTTATATAACTAGAATGTCCTACAACTTCTAAATGTTGCCATTATAATGAAGTCATCCAACAAATTGGCCAACACATTAAATCGGCATACGAGAATATCTGTCTACGAACCGAATATTTGTGTCCATAGACATTATTACGTATGAAAAACTAATTTATTGTCTACAGTTTCAACAGTTTTGACGCGACAACGTCATGGTCGTCATGGAAACAATATGAATATGTCAATGAATGAATTTGATATTGTATGTGTCAAACTAAAAAACTTTTGAATTTTTTTTTTGTATTTAAAATAAATGAAATTAAGACCGGAGACTAGTTGCAATAAAGGGCAAAGAATTGAATATTGGTTGGAGGAGGATAAGGTGTGTACCTACTGTTACAGCTAAAATGTGTTCAAAGTAATTTATGTTTTTTAAACATTCTCAATTTCTTATACTTATGCTTGCTTTTGCTTCTAATCCTTAGATTTTTTGGAAGAATTGGTCAGGGAGAGGTCTCCATAATAGAAAATAAAAACACTGACACAAGCACTAACGCTAAACAGGGGCAGCCTGGCATGATTTACGAATTAGGTGCCTATCCAATTTACAATTTTACGAAGAACTTCGTTTGCCTGTACAAAACTCATTGTAACAAAAAAAAAACCCGCCATAAGAATAATAATGACTGTTATTTTGATGCCGCTACTGATTAATCAAATCAGTATAAATAAGATAATGAAGAGAAAGAATTTATAACATTAGTTTTGTATTTCAGGTCAATAGGACTAGTAAGGATGGTGCTTCACTACGAATAGCAGAAAATGAAACGGCCTACAGAAGAGATGGCACAGATGGCAAATGAAAAGCAAACATTTTAAAAATGTTGTTCTGCTTGCACAAGTTTTAGAAGCCAAATTAGAGTTTAGAGTATTGTTCAGCCGTGAACAGGCAAGAGTTACATACGCCAGCGTCAGCATCAAGAGCGACATACATTCGTTCCACATAAATTAGTAATTAGTAAATGAATAAATTAGTCATCAAGCTGGAGTAGAGTTTGATTCATCTTCCATAATTCCTCTCACTATGGCCAAGACACCTGTAGCCATCACCAGTTCTATGAGTCTGTGGGACCGGCAATGACAAAACTATTTCCTGTGTACACATTGCACGACGTACACAAACCCCTATTCCTACCCAAATTCTGTCTGTTCCCGTAGGTCTCCCGTAGGCTTGTATGATAGGTTAGGGTGTTAGGATAACTAGGGTGTTAAGTAGTGTCCCGGTGCGTACAAGTATTATAAAAATAAACTGATATTTGTATACAAGCTTTTTATTAATGAACTACTCCCTAAATTTCTCCTCTTTTACTTTAGATCTTGTTGGCTCAAAATATTGCCACTTCCACGTTGTCGTCGGTGGCAGCGCAGAGGTCACTTTGACTGCATGTTTTGGGTAGGACAAATAAGGCAGGATAGGACGTGGAGCATGTTTTGCAACATAGCTTCACAGCCACACCCTACTGGAGCATCTCCCTGCAGGGTGTAAACTTCCGTGGTCGACACGGAAGCATTGTTTTCACACAAAAGCAGCAATGTCCCACAGTATTTCTTGTTGCTATAATGTGCTTCGTTATATTTTTCGTCGCTTCTATTTTGTATTGTAGGTAGGTATATAATAATAAACTAAATTGGTTAAACAGAAGTTCAAAATAAATTAAATACAACTGCGGCTCCGCGAAGTACTATTGTTTACGAAACTGACTTTTCAAACATTTGTACGTCAAATGTCATTTTCTTCGGCCATCTTTGTCGTGTCTTACTTGGTTCACTTCGGTTGGCGCCGCCGTAGAAAGAGATGGGGGGGGGGGGGAAATCTCTCCTGACGGTCACGTGTCCTGACGCGATGCCCTGACGCGAGTTTAACATTTTTTACCCATTACAAAAAGTGTTCAACGCCGCTAAAGAAGTTTTCACTTCAAAAATAAAAACCAGTGACGACGAAGACTCCATGTTCATCCATTAATTGAGCAGAGAGCCGTTGTAGGAGACTTTGTCTTGTTATATGGCACTTTGAGGGCTGACGAAAGTAAATTCTTTAATTACTTTCGAATGTCAACTAGAACGCTAGCTTACGAATCGTGTCTATATTCTATAGATTGGCAATGACTGTACGCGCTGACGACGTCCGCTCCGCTCGACACTAGGGGAAGGTTCATATCTGACGGAACATGCGTCGCGTATTATCGGTCGCGTAACGCCAGAACAGACAAATGTATAGAAAAACACTTGACCGTTCACACTAAACCGATGATGCGTTAGTGCGTCGAGTGTGAACGGTCAAGTGTTTTTCTATACATTTGAAAATCGCTCCATGAGTTCTTAGCCTTAGCCTTCTACAGAAGCTGCGGGCCCGCAACCGCGGCGGACGCGGGTGAAAATCGCTCCGTGAGTTCTTAGCCTTACTGTACAGACGACGACCAAATTGCGGAGTGTATTAATTATTGCTGCTTTGTACTATATCTCAAAAAAATAAAAACCAGTGACGACGAAGACTCCATGTTCATCCATTAATTGAGCAGAGAGCCGTTGTAGGAGACTTTGTCTTGTTATATGGCTTTACGCATCTTCCGTCAGATGTGAACCTTCCCTTAAGCGGTCTACACACCAAGCCGCTGACCCGGCGGCACAGCCCGGCGGCACAGCCCGGCGGCTTAGTGCCGGCGGGTTAACCCGGCGGCTTCAGAATGTCCAAGCCGAACGACTTTGCCGGCGGCACGACAGCCGCGGCATGTGGTGTTCTAGTAATTGCCAAATACTCGTAGAGATTGGACGTGTGTGTTTCGAATAATTCAGAAGTAGTATTTTCAGTACCTAATTGACATGGAGGAGGACGATAACAGTGATTTAATAATAGCAGTTTGTGGAGTTATTATCGGTGGATCCCTCAACACACGAAAGTGTTGGGTTAGGCCAAGTTTAATGAGTCGCAATAAATACAGTACTTGTCAAAGATTAAGTGATAAGGAAGACGACTTGGTTCTATACAAACCCATTTCTTTTAAGACTTTCCTGTCATTAACCAGTACCGACTTTGAATATTTACTGAATATTGTTGGACACAAAATAGCTAAATATGTGATGCTTTAGTTGAAGGACTTTCAGATTATGTGAAAATTCCAAGGAGTCAGGAAGGATGGAGAGAAATTGCAGATGAATATTTAAAAAGATGGCAAATACCCAATTGTCTTGGGTCAATGGATGGGAAACACATAAAACTTCAATGTCCCCCAAAAAGTGATACGTCACTACTCTATGAAAGCCGGCGGGCAACTGACTGAGTGAGTGGAGAGGGATGCCGTCGGCATCGGCATGCTGCCCCGCCGGCTTGCCCGCGCGGGCGCAAGCCGGCGGCATGATTGTACAAAATAAGGCCGGCGGGTTGGGCCGGCGATCCGTGCCGCCGGGTCAGCGGCTTTGGTGTGTAGACCGCTTAAGGGAAGGTTCACATCTGACGGAAGATGCGTCGCGTATTATCGGTCGCGTAACGCCAGAACAGACAAATGTATAGAAAAACACTTGACCGTTCACACTCAACCGATGATGCGTTAGTGCGTCGAGCGAATAAATAGACGCAATCGATGTTACGCCCGACGCATCTTCCGTCAGATGTGAACCTTCCCTTAATTACTTTCGAATGTCAACTAGAACGCTAGCTTACGAATCGTGTCTATATTCTATAGATTGGCAATGCCTGTACGCGCTGACGACGTCCGCTCCGCTCGACACTAGAACGCTCACTGAAAGCAGAGGCGCTCGTGCGCTTGTGAGATCGTCAGCGGCGACAGCTACGCGGGGCTGACGCGCGACGCGTACGGCCGCGTAGCTATCAGCGCTGACCACCGTGCGCGCTGATAGCTACGCGTCATTCAAAAACGCTTCCTAGAAGTTCATATATCTCGGCCATCAGCGCTGACGGTGCGCGTGCCGTCGGCGTAAGACTAAGGGAAGGTTCATATCTGACGGAACATGCGTCGCGTATTATCGGTCGCGTAAGTCTGAAATCACGAAAAAAAAATCAGCTGTTTCATACATTTTGGTCAAGTAGGTATTGAACTTTTGTATTAAACAGCTGTTTTTTTTTCCTGATTTCAAAGTTGGTCCCATAGTGAAAGGTGTTCATATTCATGGGTAGAACACCCTGTAAAAATTTGGATGGTGATAACAAAATTATCCTGTATAGGTATATCTTTAATTAATACAATGTAGTTTTCATTACCTACGTACATACATAAATACTAAAGACCTATTAAAATAAAAATACCAGCAGTAGGTAAAAAAAATACCCAAAAGTCCCGAAAGTCCCGGTTCTCCCGGTTCCTTCATCTATACATTTGTCTGTTCTGGCGTTACGCGACCGATAAGGGTGCGTTTCCACTGAAGCGGAGCTGGGCGGAGCGGAGCGGAGACGTGCAGGAATCGTCCAATCACAGACGAGACGAGTAACGCGATGAGGTCTTAAACCATTGTGATTGGTCGATTCCTGCACGTCTCCGCACCGCTCCACCCAGCTCCGCTTCAGTGGAAACGCACCCTAATACGCGACGCATCTTCCGTCAGATGTGAACCTTCCCTAAAACCAGCCTGAGACTAAAATCAGCCTTAACAAAGTGGCCCTCACACCACTCGCACATCTTTTTTGGACTCGTTCTATCCGCAGCGAATGTCGTATTTTTAATTAGACGAAGCCAACTGACAGTAGCTAATGTCACTTTGTAAAATAATGTTGCCATATTTAAAGTAATAGTGATGCGTTCAGTTCTCGTTCAATCAGATGAATGAACAATAAGTGTGAATAGTTAATCATTTCAAACTATAAAAGAATATTATTTCTATTTTACAATAAAATAGTATACAAGTGCTCTGATATAAGTTACTAGTAGTATATAACTACAATCAGTTATTTTTACTTTCATTACCTACCTATAATTGTTATATTTTATACATCTATAGTTTCAACTACATGATGTATTGAAAATAGGACAGTCTTACAAGTTTCCTCGCAATGTTTTGCTTAATGTTTAAAACACTCGGTATTCAGTATAGGTAGATACTATAGGAACATAGTCGCCGAAAACTCGTTGGTATGTACAAAGCACGACTAAAATTCGAACCCCGTACCCGATATCGGCAGTTCGGCACACTAACTATTCACTAGACAATCGAGGTAATTTCATTCATTCAGGAGTTTTCAATCATTCACTTTGTCACAACACTATTTTTATTTCATCAAAAACTGACAACACAGTAAACGTCAGTTGACTTCGTCTAATTAAAAATACGACTTATAGTGCGCAGCGAATGGGTTTCGTAGTGGGATTGGTGCATAGTACGAGTATTTAGGGTGAGGAAGATCACGTGACGGGGTCTAAGTTGGTTTACAAGCAATAAGGGAAGGTTCACATCTGACGGAAGATGCGTCGCGTATTATCGGTCGTGTAACGCCAGAACAGACAAATGTATAGAAAAACACTTGACCGTTCACACTCAACCTATGATGCGTTAGTGCGTCGAGCGAATAAATAGACGCAATCGATGTTACGCCCGACGCATCTTCAGTCAGATGTGAACCTTCCCTGCAGTCGACGGAGCCCACGCTTCGCAAGTCCGCGCCGCTTGCCGCTAAGTCAAAATGCACATGCAGCGGCGAGCAGCTACAAGCATAACTCACTTTACGCTTGTAATGTTAGGGTACATTTTCGTTCGCAGCTTCTAGCGACTCGAAGTTCACTGTGCTGTAGGCTATTATGGCAGTAGCTATTGAAAATGTATGGAGTGATTTATATGGTGTGCCATTGCATGAACTGCATTGCACCCAAGTGAGGTGGGGTACTATTAAAATATAGCTAGAAAAAAACAAAATTGTAGCTCCAAATAAAACAATACTTCTCAAAAAAAGAAATTACTTCAAGTTCAAGCACCAGTATCAAAAGAAATTACTTCAAGTTCAAGCACCAGTATCAATAAAACTTAAAATTTCTAGCACTTCTTTTTACAAACACCACCACCACCACCACCACCACTAGCATCTCTCCCCAGACAGGTTTCCATTAACAGTCCACAAACTCGGTATGGGTCACAGTCTCCAGCAGGTCTACGATCCTCCATGAAACCTTTACCCTTCTTTTTAATGTTTCTTTGAAGACGGATCGATGCCTTCCTGTTAGCGATACCCCATGAGAATTTGTCAAATGGTGCGGTTTCAAATTTTCCTGACAATCGCTTTCTGTTTGAAGCTTCATCAGCACCGTATACAACCATGTGTTTCATGTGGTTCTTCTCCAACCGCTTTATGCATTCTACTATGAAGTCATAACCTCCGTCTGAACGCATCCTCTTCGTACTGAAGTTATGATGCATTCCGATTCCTGGATGTAAATGGCCGAAAGGCTTAGGATGGTACGTTATGTCTACTCCGTATTCCTCGCCGATACGATTCATTATGTAACGTGACATCCACAAATCATCTGGAGCTTTAATGCCAAGAGTAGTGCCTATTTGAAACTCCCAACAAGCAAGCATCACTTCAGCATTAGTTCCTTCAAAGTCAAGTCCAGCAAATAGACATGCTTTGACGTGAGCTTCGGCGACCTCTCTTCCTGCTATATATTTTGCTCCTACCCCGCAATATGAAAACTCGTATTTGACTGCAGGAAAACCACCTCCCTTAGGCCAACCCAGGCCCCAACCGTCATTGTCCAACATAGTATACTCTTGTTCCAAACCGAACCATGGCTCTTCAGCTTTATGTATTTCACACAGCTCATTACAAAAGTTTCTGAAATTTGTTGCTGCTGGCTTGCCACCTTCGCCCATATATACTTCGCATAAAACGAGGACGTGAGGATCAGCTCGGAACGGGTCTCTATAGACAGCAGCTGGTTTTAAAGTCGTGTCAGAACTCTCCGTGGTAGCTTGTCCCGTGGAACTGCCGTCAAAAGCCCAGCCTGGTGCAGCTTCTGGGCTGTATGGAACACAATCCAGGATACGATCTTTGCATCTCATATTAATGCCGGAACCGTCAATCCACACGTATGTAGCTAATATTTTATTACATGGCAAAGGAAGTCTTAGATAACGATCCATTATTTTTTTGTTAATAATATGATTAATATTATGTGCCAATAAGGTCCTTTTACTTGAAAAAATGCATTTACTAGGCTTAGTAAGTGCCAAAATAGATTTCCTTAGGATGGAAGTCATTTTTATCAAACTTGAAATTTTAACAATTTAGAAATTTACTTAGAAAATTATGATTTACTCCGAATCTTCGGCTTTTTGCTTTCCACGTTAAATTTTGAATGATTCTAAAATGATGTTATTTTACTTCTTTGGTATTTCAAATATGTTTAGAATATTAAAAAGCAAATTCTAACTGCCAGTTACTTCTTTATTCATACAAACCACTGACCTCTATTATTAAACAACAAATCAATAAAGCCGATAATACACTAGGGAAATCCCCCAACATGACACGCATGTGTCGGAATATGTAGAGTTATATCACATCACACTAATACTGCCCCCGATCTAACAAAAAGTAAAAACGAAGAAATAAATGTTTTAATGAATGAAACGGGAAATTAATAATATTTTGTTTTGCTAAAACAGCACTGGAGGAAGTTAGAAAACTATTAAAAATACAGACAGATGTGCCTTTTTTTTCTGATTCCGGCAATGTATGTAACTCAAATGTGAAAAAAATGTTAGATGCGTCTTTTTTCCTATCGGGGGCAGAATATTATGAAGGCGTAAGTTTGTG
This sequence comes from Amphipoea lucens, assembly GCA_947508005.1. Lineage (NCBI taxonomy): Eukaryota > Metazoa > Arthropoda > Insecta > Lepidoptera > Noctuidae > Amphipoea > Amphipoea lucens. The sequence continues at coordinate 19,028,651 of OX382367.1, forward strand.
AGTGTGTGTGTTTATATGTTTGTTACTTCTTCACGCTCAAACGGCTGGAACAATTTTGATAAAATTTTGTTTGGATGTAGCTGACACTCTGGATTAACCACTCGATCTACTTGTGCATTTTCCTGTGTCATGACTAGCAAATTATAAGATTTCGACACACATTGTCTACCGACTTTTCACCGTTTAATCTCTAAATAGAAACAATATTACTTATTTTTTTCGCTATCAAAGACATGTTTCTGCTATAAGAGCGCAAACTCTGTATGGATCACAGTCACCTGCAGGTCTACGGTCTTCTAAAAAACCTTTCTTTTCTATCTTAACACTTCTTTGTAATCTTATCGAAGCACTACGATCGGCCACTCCCCACCTACATTCTTTAAATGAAGCAGTTTCGAATTTCCCAGTTAATCTTTTTCGGTTTTCTTGACCATCTCCTAATCCGTAATTTTTCATATAATGTTCATGCTTTGCACATAAATCTTTACATACCCTTTCAATTTCTGTAATTCCTCCTTTTTCACGCATTTTTTTTGTGCTAAAGTTATGGTGGCACCCTATTCCTGGCTGGTTCTTCCCCACAGGCTTTGGGTGATAGCTTATGATAATTCCAAAGTTTTCGGCAATTCTTCCTAGCAAATATCGTCCTACCCATAAGTCGTCAGCAGCTTTGATCCCCATTGTTGTTCCAACTTGATACTCCCAAGATCCTTTCATGACTTCTGCATTAGATCCGCCATAATCCAAGCCAGCATAAACACACGCTCTGGCATGACATTCAACTAAATCCCTCCCTGCAACATGTTCGCCCATGCCGCAGTATGAGAACTTAGACTTTATTACGGGATATCCACGAACTTTCGGCCATCCCAATGGCCACAGATCCAAATCAAACATTGTATATTCTTGTTCTATACCAAACCATGGATCTTGGTCTGATATTTTGCTCAGTACGTTTGCACAATGTGCCCGATAGTTTGAAGGAGTGGGGGTCCCATTGCCATAATAAGTTTCGCATAGTACAATAACGTGGGGACTTTTGCGAATCGGATCTCTATATAAAGCAACTGGCAATAATATAGTGTCTGAGTCATCGGTTTTTGCTTGTCCAGTTGAACTTCCGTCAAACGCCCATTTCGGGACCATACTTAAGTTAGAAGGCACTTTGTCTAAAAGTCGATCTTTGCAACGTAAGGTAATTCCGCTGCCATCAATCCAAACGTAAGTGGCAAAAACCTTATTTTGTGGCAATTTTAAATTTGTGAAATGATGAAAGTAGGCATTTAAAGGTGTACCAATCTTTGACAAACCAGATGTAAAGTTTTCTTGGCTAAATTTCCGTATTTCAACTCTTGAAATCATTGGAAATACTCTAGACATTGCGCTGCTTGTCACGAAAAATTTTGTCGATAATGTTTTGCACAGCATCGTTAGATACATAATTATTATATTTAATTTAATTATTATATTTATAAAACTAATGTTTGTTGTCAAAATTATCTCAATATTATAAAATTAAAAGAAAAACTGGATAGATCTTGGTAGGCCGTGAAATTTTTTAAGTAAAACTAGCTAGCCATGGGAGTGGATTGTGAGGCGAAACAGCAGTTTCTCCTACCGAATGACACACTTCCTCTCAGACTATGGCTGTTCCCCGGAGTGCCTGAGTTGCATAGGGTTGGAATTACAAATTCAACACATACTTTGCATTTCTACCACCTGTAGTTTAGTACCGCTAACTTCGATAACCTTAGACCTTATACCTCGTTTACATTCAGCCATTCCCATTGCCATTCGCGCTCCTGGAAATACTTCCCTAAATATTGCTGTGGCAACATCAAGGGAAATGAGTGTTTACATTGCTGCTTCACATGTCTTTCCACTTCGACTCTTGGCAATGGAGAACGTGGAAATTGTTGCAGCATCGGCGCTTTGCTTTTAGGGTTTATATAATTACATGAATGTTTAAAAATAAAAAGAACAAAAGGCACGTCGTCGTCGTCAGAGGAGATGGTGGATGATATCAATTCATCGTAACAGAACATTACAACGCGTGCCACGAAAGATGAGACTTGACACACACACCACGTGGTTTGACTTGCGCAGTACACGATTTAGGGTCTCTAGTGGAATGAGGTCTGAGCACGGGATGGGACCGGACGTCACAGGGGCGGCGCAAAGAGCGCGGGAGGCGGGGTCAAGTCTCATCTTTCATGGCGCGCATTATACTATACATTACATTAACATACTATACATTTATGTACAGACGCCAGCACATCAAGCTACCCGAAACTATCAAATTTTCCCAAACAACCTTGAACCATGAAAACAAAAAGAAAACCTCAAACGGCGAAAATATTGCAACCTGATTGAGAGTTATATGTTCGAGCCGTTTGGGGTTGAAACACTAGGGCCATGGGGTCTGAGTGCCCACTTGGTTTTTCAAGATATCGCCAAACGGTTAGCCGACTCTTCACGTGACCAGAGGGCTGGCCTATTTCTTGGCCAAAGAATCTGCATTGCCATACAACGTGGCAATGCTGCCAGCCTTTTGGGCACTGTTCCTGTTGACAGCGATGCGGACGAATTCTTTGATGCCCTATGATTATTTTGTTTATTTTTTCATATAAATGTACAGACGCCAGCACATCAACCTACTACAATCTGTCAAATTTCTTTAATAGATTTTCAACTTTATCACTGAAGCATAAGGTTCAAAGTTGATTGGGAAAATGTGACAGTTAGGTGTAGGTTGATGTGCTGGCGTCTGTACATAATATTATTATAGTTTATATGTTAGCTTATATTATGTAAATATTTACAGAAGCAATAAATAACACCTTCAACCTAATGCTAATAGCGATAAAGTTGAAAATCTATTAAAGAAATTTGACAGATTTTAGAAGCTTGATGTGCTGTACATTACATTAGCATTACATATTCTTGCTGATCCGCTTCCACGCGTCGTGTTGTTTATAGTCTGTGCTATTTATGCAATGGAGATCCCATATCACTCCTTCATTAGAATATAGTTCTAAGAACTGTAAAGTTTTTCATTACTCCATTCCATTATGTAGGTACGTAAATAACTTGCTATTAATATTATAATGTGTACGTAACGTAAATCGTACGCTCACCGCTCGGTAAACAAAACATGTCGGTCACCTCCGCGCATTCGATAGCAAGTGAGCGAGAGGGCAGTAAGTAACAGTATGTAAACACCACAGATATAGATGTAAACACTCATTCCCGTGCGCGTTGCCGGCCCTTTGATATCCGCCAATTTGGGGATCGCCGGGCAAGGCTAGCAGCAACGTCAACGGCAAGGGAAGTGAACTGTTTACACATTCGCGTTGCCCATTTTATTTCCCATTTCCTTGCAAGTTGCCGTGGAAATGGGCTGAATGTAAACGGGGTATTAGAGAGTATGTCAAAAACGAGACATGGAGATACAAATCTATGTAAATTATTCCTCAAGCAGAGAAATAAAGTTTTGTCTAGAATAGATTCTCATATCTCTATTTTGTTTGTAGAATAATCTTTGGAGTCAAGTAAAAAGACTCGTATCCAAAACTTAAACCTCTCTACAGTCTTTGATTTTGAAAATAACATGTCCACTGTCAATGTCTATCAAACAAAGACTATTTTTTTTTTGTTATATATAAGCAGTCTATCTATCAAAAAGTACTCCGATGGGGTTGGCGGTGCCTCTTTCTTTCTTTGTTTACAACTTTTCTCGAAGTTCTAAATTGATAATGTGATTTGTTATAGAGCTACTAGCAGAAGACAATAATATAATTGTGACGTAATGTCAAACTAGCCCGATAAAAGCTTTTAGCAATTTGAAACATCAACTTTATACTTATTTTAGGGATTTGAAAGGTTCTTCCTGATGGAGACGTATGTATTTATCAGATTCAGAGTAGAGTAGTTGACTAAGATAGTAGATCGCTTTTAGCGTTAAAAGTTCAAATTATAATACAATCATATACTTACAATTTTTGATTGACCCAATCAATCAGAAATTTTGATTGGTGGCTGTTTTTACTTGATCACGAACCCTTTTCTGCTACTAATTAATTTATAAAAAGAAACCCAAACTATCAAAAATGTTTAGTACCAAATTAAAGTTGGTGTAAGATATTGTTTTGTTTATTCAAGATTCAATTTTAAGTTGTTTAATAATTTTTTTAGCACTAAAGTGAATGCAGCTTTCCTTTGTAATTATGAGGTGATGCAGATCTTACTACAGCTTAAAGACAGCACACAGAAGAAGCACAAACGGGAAGGCTCATTAGCAACCGTCACTTATGAGGTCAGGTGCCAACAGTTTCTAGTAATGCATGTGTTAACACTATGATTTATTGCATTCTTGAATAAATTATACACACACCAGGGCCGGATTAGCCACGTAGTAGATGTAGCAAATGCTACAGGCCCCGTGCTTTGGGGGCATCGTGCTTGTACATACAAAATAACAAGGCATGTCAAAATCAAAGCATTTATTTTAAATATTCACATATAAGGCACTTTTGAACGTCAAAAATTATCTTCAAAATTATCTTTAAAGGTAGTTTTCGTATGAAGAAGAATGGGCAAGAAATTCCACCGTTACTCTTTTAAAATGTTTTACAATATTTTGCATGGGTACATTAATTATATAATAATATGTGAGGATGATGCACCTAAAATAAAATTACTATACCACAATAGGTAAAAGAATTATTAAAAACGAAACCATGACATATAATTTAATTATCTGATAGATACATGGTGCTCACATATTTACAAACATGGTAAAAGTAAATGATCTTAATTTAAAAAAAAAAATACATGTATAAGTCAGGGTGTGACTAATGAATGTAAATCAATGTAAAAAAAGAATAAAATTTTACAATTAAATTAGCAACCAGTTTGATTTTGTCTAGTACATGTCTAGTGCATGGTACCACAAAAAGGTCCAATGGAATATTATGTATGAACTAGCTTCTGCCCGGAACTTCGTCCGAGTGAAATTTCACCCTCTCCCCATTCACCCTCTTAGGGGTGGAATTTCAAAAACCCTTTCTTAGTGGATACCTACTCTTCACAAAGAACACACCCTCCAAATTTTATGTCTCTAGGACCAGCAGTTTAGGCTGTGCGTTGATGATTATATTATAATTACATAGATCAAAAGAACTTCTTTGATTATTATTATATTGAGAAACAACTTCCTGGGGTCAACTCATTGAATTTTTGACTTTCATAAGTGCCTTTTAAGTACCTTTGACTTTAATACAAATCAATTGATACAAAAAGAAGAAGATACTGTGAAAAACTATTTTGCAAAAGTACAGTTCCTTTTATCTTTAGAACGTAAGGACAAACCAAGTGTTACAGATAGCGCCGTCCACAAAGACGCGCCCCACTCTTCTTCCTAATCGCTTACAGTCCAAGCAACATTCTGCTAGTGTTTTAGTTTTGTCGATACACAGCAATTACTTATTAGTGGGTAATTAGTGTGTATTGACAAAACTAAAACAAGCGGAATTAATTAGCGATAACCACTAGCGATTAGTAAAAAGAGTGGGGCACGTCTTCATGGATGGCACTATCTATACCAAGAATTAATAGAATTTGCTACAGACCCTGCACTGGGTTAATCTAGCACTGACACACACACTGTGTCATAGATTTTACATGCTTTGGGATCTAAGCAGTGGATGCTGCTTTGTGCCTGTGACCATAAACTTAACACAAACTAGTTTAATTCTGCAACAAAACTGCGTGAGGCCCACTTTAACCCAGATTACGTAGTACTATTAAGTATTCTGTGCTCAGATACTAAGATGGGCCTTTTAAAAGACCCATAAATGCATACATACGACATACATGTACAACCCCTATATTACGACGGGCCTTTTGAAAGGCCACTGTTTCCTGGCTTTCCTGGAAAATTGTTTCAGTAACATCTGGGTTAAACTCCACCATTGAACTTTGAAGTATAAATAACCAAAGACGTAACAAACACTGGATAGTTAACTATTGTTTGCACACAACTTTTAGCATTATAATGATAAACCTATTTCAGACAGTCCATTATCTGCAAGATACCGAGTGTAAGAAACAAAATGCACAATCAATACAGAAGTTTCTAGAAGCTATGAAGAAGTTCAAACTGACAAAGACTGAGAAACTTATGATGGTGAACACCCCTCCACGGACAGAGCTAGAGATTCAGCTGGTGAGCTATTTATTATATTTCATCATCATCATCAACCTGAGCTTCCCTCCCTCCTTTTGCCTTCATCTTGTCGTGGACCTACCTTATGTAGTAATTAAAAGAGAAAGTAGCCAGGTGGCTTACTTAATTTGTGGTTTGACTCACTTTAAAAACTAAAGTAGAGACATAAAATTACAAAATCCCTGTATAACTTCTCTAACTTCTTTGTAGACTGATAAAAGAAATTTTAATATACAGGATGTGGCGTAAATAGTGGTCCACCGTTAAGGATTCAATATACCATATAATTTACTGTAACATATTACAATTTTAACCATTTTAGTAGTTTTATTTTACAAAAAAATCGCTCTTGAATTTGCATGATTTATTGACTATGTTAAAAATATTAGGGTTAAAATAGAGAACTAATGTTTTCTTCAAAAGCTCTAAATTTACATAAAAAAACCATAATTTTACTCAACAGGTCTAGTGTTCAGCAGTAATTAACAGAAATCAAAATGAAGAAATAATGGTTTTTGTTTGTTGTGTTTCTCACTGGACGCCTGAGCCAGGACATCGCCGTCGAGGTAGACCAAGACGAAGGTGGCGTGACGATCTAATATCATTCGCAGGGCCAACGTGGTCAGAGATCGCACAAGACAGGGAGGTTTGGAAGAAAAAAGGCCCAGCAGTGGAACACAAATAGGCTAACAAAAAAAAAATGGTTTTTGTTGAAACTACAACCAAATTTGTAACAAAAGGTAGAAATGTCGTAAATAAAAAACAAAAAATGTATATTTTCGGAACCCATGGGTAAACATGGTAAAAAAAAAAACAATATACGCGTCGACTTGAGAACCTCCTCCGTTTTTTCGTCGGTTAAAAATTGTAATATGTTATAGTGAATTATCTGGTATATCGAATCCTTAAGGCATTGACTGTCACCGCGGTCAACGATGACCGCGAACAATAGATTTTCTATTGTGTCTGTTGTCTGGCAGTCAACGTGTTAATAGTGGACCAATATTTACGCCACAACCAGTATAAGTACAATATGAAGGCACAAGCAGGCAGGTGCAGGTGTGATACGACAATAAATGAAAACACTGGCAATATTATTACTAATGCAGAAGAGTATTTTGGAACCATCAAATAAATCCTAACAAAGAAAAAAAAGGTATTTGTTCTAATAAACCGAATACTAGTGATGGGGATGGGATGGGGGGGGGGGTAGCGTAGTGTAGGACGCCCCCCAGCTAGATGGACAGACGACCTAAAGAAGGTGGCTGGGGTAGACTGGATGCGGAAGGCGGAGGACAGGGTGCTGTGGCGCAGTCTGGGAGAGGCCTATGTCCAGCAGTGGACTGCGATAGGCTGAGTTGATTGATAGTGATGGGGACTATTGGTTTTGCCAATCTTTGACTAGCTATGCTGTAATGACTAAACTATTTGGACATATTTGATTAAATTTTTTTATGCAGACTGGGAATGTTATTAGATATGCAGTTTATTTTATTGTCGTATTTTCATCTCCACTTTGTATTTACGAGGGGCGTTCAATGTATTCTCGGTATCGGCATGAAAAAAGGCAAAAGATAAAATAATTTTTATTTTTCAATGTAATCCCCCATTACCCCAATGCATTTATTACATCTCAAAATTAACTTTTCCATAGCCCGTAAAAAATTACTTTCCTCTTTCTCAGAAAAATGCGCATTTATTGCCGCCATGAGCTCTTCATCGTTGGAAAATCGTTTCCCACGAAGGTCTTTTTAGGGTTCCGTACCCAAAGGGCAGACAGCCAGCCAGGCAGGGTAGTCCGCCTATGTACATTTATGTGCTTGACGTATTAAATAAATAAAAAAAAAAATAAAAAAATAAATAAATAAAATCGGGACCCTATTACTAAGACTTCGCTGTCTGTCCGTTCGTCCGTCTGTCTGTCACCAGGCTGTATCTCAAGAACCGCGATAGCTAGACAGTTGAAATTTTCACAAATAATGTATTTCTGTTGCCGCTATAAAAACAAATACTTACTAAAAACAAAATCAAATAAATATTTAAGGGGGGCTCCCATACAACAAACGCGATTTTTTGTCCTTTTTTGCTCGATATCAATAATGGCAACAGCCTACCTGTTGCCATTATTGATATCAAGCAAAAACACGGCAATTTATAGTTCGTTTTTTAATCCCAGAGACTAATCTGACATTTAAGTCTTTTGTGTTTTCGTTTTTTTTAGTATAGAAGTTTGACATTACACTTGTCAGATTAGTCTGTGGGATTAAAAAACGAACTATAAATTGCGGTGTTTAATTATTTACTTAAAAAATGTATATTCTTCTTTTGTTTCTTCTCCATAAAGGTTTCATAACGTTTCTATTACCTTAATAGTTCAATATGCTTACCTAGAGGGAAAAAAACAAAAAAATCCTTGTTGTTTTCGACTTATATTTTGCTGAATAACTCCGAAACCTGACGCTTTAGGATATTATGTTATATTACATTTTTTGTTTGTATAAGTGTCCTCTATCTAAATATATAACTTTTGTTGTGCACCGCGATTCTGAAATAAAAATCAAAATGGCGGCTGATTTTAGGGCCAAAACCTTCAAACCCCTTTACCTTTATACCCTTAGATAATGTCATTAATTAATTAATTTGTCAAATTACCCACATCATTAGTAAATCACCCTGATACCGAGAATACATTGAACGCCCCTCGAATAGCAATAATTATGTACAAAATGTCTATAATGACCTTTTCATTCACAGATTGTGCAAGAAAGTGAGGAGCGGTTATCAGAGGATGAGGTCCGTAAAGTTATTGAGCTGGTGAACGAATTTCTACCGCCAAGTGAACCCTCAACATGACACAAACTTGGAATTGATTGCTAATAAACCAGGTTATTTAGTGAAAATATTTTTAGTGCATTTTTTGGGTCTTGAAGCGCTTAGAAAAATTGTCTCCCTTTAAACTTTAAGGTATGTGGTAACCCAAAAGAGGTTTTTAAACCATGTGTGAATTGAATGAAATATTGTAGTTACTATGATAGTGCCTAAGAACTTTAAACTACTACTCCATGTAAACTGTTCTAAAATATCACGGTGCGCCGCATCAACATCAAGGTATGTATATAAATAAAAATATATAAATCCTGCTGCTCCCAACCCAACTTCAAGTATTTTATTTAAAAGGTGCATTTATTTATTAATCACAAAATCCACAGCTCTGAAATTTTCACTTAAGATATTTATGCTGTCTTACAGCCGATTACGGATTTACAATTTAATACTTATACATACATGCAACAGAAACAGAAATACGGAATGACGTGAACTGCTAGTACCATCTGAGCATTGCTAAGTGTACGGTGTGAGTGAGTGTGTAGGAGTGTGCATGTGGAGTTGCGAATGGGTGTGTGAATATGTTATAGTGGTATGTGGTGATTGTCTTGTGTGTTTGCATTGAGTTAATAGTTCTTTAAAAACAACTTGAGTATTCCAATCCCTACTGAATTGTAATTGTAACTTAAAATAATTACAAGGAGACCTTAGGCTCGGCGCTAACGAGTTACTGGTACCTACCCCAGCGACAAGCAGCTCACATGCTTTTTTAACCGACTTCTAAAAAAGGAGGAGGTTCTCAATTCGAATGTTTGTATTTTTTTTTTTATTTTTTTTTTTATGTTTGTTCGCGCATAACTCCGTCGTTTGCCAACCGATTTGAAAAATTCTTTTTTTGTTGGAAAGGGTATACTTCCCAAATGGTCCCATGAAAATTTTATCGAAATCGGACAAGCGGTTTTTGAAAAATCAACAAAAATCTAAAAATTTATCTACATTGTCTACATTAACGATCTTTTTGTTTACTTTTTTGTGGGGTAGGTACAACTAAAAAGTGAAAAATAAAAACTTTTTTACAAAAAAAAAACAACCGACTTCAAAAAAACACTACAAAGTGATAAATAACTTTAATTTCGGAAGTCGGTGTCAAAAAACGAAAATGCGGAATCAACGACACCGACTTCCGAAATTAAAGTTATTTATCACTTTGTAGTGTTTTTTTGAAGTCGGTTGTTTTTTTTTTGTAAAAAAGTTTTTAACCTCAAAAATGGAGGTTCTGTATTCGACCCGTGTGTATGTATGTATGTCCGCGATTTTCTCAAAAACTAATGAACCAATTTTGATAATTCTTTCACTGATGTGATCTACATACTTTCAGGAAGGTTTTAGTATATAATACAATAGGTAATTATTCTTATGTACGAAGTTATATGCGTAAATGTACTGCCTCTCCGGCATTTCTACGCGAATTTTGATGATTTTTCTAGTCGGTGTCTACAATTCTTCAATGTACTAGTGTTAATTGAATTTGTGTAGGGTAGGTACAACTAAAAAGTGAAAAATAAACACATTTACAAAAAAAAAAAAAACAACCGACTTCAAAAAAACACTACAGAGTGAAAAATAACTTTAATTTCGGAAGTCGGTGTCAAAAAACGAAAATGCGGAACCAACGACACCGACTTGCGAAATTAAAGTTATTTTTCACTTTGTAGTGTTTTTTTTTTAAGTCGGTTGTTTTTTTTTGTCATACGTTTCGTATGCTGCCGTGCTAAGCAGGACCGGCCTTAGCCATCTAGGCGCCCCGGGCGAGTCAAGCTTTTGGCGCCCTTGTAGGTATACTTACATATTTCATTACAATTAAAAAAACTTATTTTGAAAATAAATAATTCGTAGGTAAGTTATTGATAACGTACAGGTTTTCTAAAAAGGTTTTTTGATTTGCTTGTGAACTTACGAGTACCTATGTAAAAATCAAAGAAAGTATGTATAATAATCAGTGATCGGAATAGGCTGAGTATATTTACCTAAACTTCGGAGAACAGAAACAGAAAGTGGAGACTTCCTTACGACGACATTTTTTTTCCCGGAATTCGGGAAAAATCTTAAATAAGTTGAAAATAAGCATTATTTAATATGGGTAAAGGCTATTTTTAACTAAACTTGCGTTTACCAAATTTTCGGGATTTTCACGTAAAATCCCGAAATAAATAGTCGAACTTTAATTCATGTATTCCAATTATATGTAATGTATGATATAACGGTTAATTTAAGGATGGTAAATATAATTCGAATACATGAATCAAAGTTAGACTATTTATTTCGGGTATTAACGTGAAAATCCCGAAAATTTGGTAAACGCAAGTTTTACCCATATTAAATAAAGCTTATTTTCAACTTATTTAAGATTTTTCCCGAATTCCGGGAAAAAAAATGTCGTCGTAAGGAAGTCTCCACTTTTTGTCTCTGTTCTCCGAAGTGTAGGTAAATATACTCAGCCTATTCCGATCACTGATAATAATGCAGGGAGTTGCAATTTCTTGCCCGTTGCCTCTATTTCGTTCTACATTATTCAGTGAGAGATACGACAAGCGAAAAAATTACAGCTCGTGTTTGTAAGACATAGAACAGGCACTCATACTCACTCCTACGAGATAAGTCCATAAAAGTTAATACGCTGAGTCTAGTTTTCCTTTAGATCGATAAAAATGGGTATTCAAATTAAGTTGAGCTGGCGCGCGCGGCGCCCTGGTACCTGACGTCCCGGGCAGCCGCCCCGGTCGCCCCCCCACCCCCCCAAGCCGGCACTGGTGCTGGTACTGGTGGTGCATTTAACCCGTCTGCCTTCAAATCAAGAGTGAACAGGCATCTTCTGGGCACGCTCGTTCCATCATAGACCTCATCTATCGCTTTCCATCAGGCGTGATTGGGGTCAACAGCGCGCCCATTTAGCAATAAAACAAAAGCTCAAAAGCGGTAGGTATCTCAAAAAAGAAGTCGATTTTTGTGGCATCGGATAGCTTAAAGAAATATGCATCCAATGAGCTAAGCTAAATACGAGTAGTGGTATCTTAATAAAAAAGCATTTGGAAAAGTGTTCCCTATCTCAGCTTTACCTCAAATCACTAAAGCAAAACTTCAATTTTCTCGAAACTGGCTTTTCCTGAGATACCGCTTTTGCGCTTAGCACGGGTAGTATGGAATCGTAGCACACGTATGGTTCACACACTCGCTACAGCAGTGCTCAACACCGCAGCAAAACAGCAAAAGGCGACAGCCACTGGTGGAGCTGGTGGCTTGTACTGTAAAACCTGAATTAAGGCCAAAATAATAATATCTAAGTACTTACGAACTATTTTTATTTAAATAGGTAGGTACTCTAACAAAAATGATTTGACAAAGTTTTGAATGATGATACCTACTTACCTACCTGTTTAAGTTTTTTTTTTTTTGCTTATTTACCTATGAAAGCAATCCACAGATCTGATACCTATTAACATCATTACTATGTTACATCAGAAGCGCTATTGAGTAGAAAATCATTTAGATTACATTGAAACAAATCATTTATTATGCTATAAAATTAAGTAGGTAGGTAAGTAGCTAGGTACCTATATCAAAACGGTACATTGCGTTTTTTATTTATTTATTTATTGATTTATTTGGGACAAACAAACAGCAACACATTATATCTGCGCAAATAATATAAACAAAGATATACCTAATACAAATGTGAAACTCACACCGTTATCCACAGCATATAAACATTTTTCGAACATAATGTAGGTTATATCTATGTTTTGTTTTGGCACATGTCTACATGCGTGCGAGCAACCGGTATTTGTCATGCGTATCAAAGATCAAGGCCGCCCGCGCCGGTTGCTAACCTGCCTTTTGAGGTTAGAATCACGTTGCTGTGTTTACTTATCATTTTTATCAAAGTTGAGTTTATTGTTATACGATTAAACGTGCAAGTGGATTTGTGAAAGACGCATTCGTTCCATTGTGTGTGAGTATAAAATATTTAAGTTATTTTTTCTATTACCTACTACGTGCATACAGGCCATGTCAGGTTAGGTTAGGAATGGAATGTTTTATAAACATCTAAAGTAGGTAGGTTATTTTTAACTTTTGCGCGAATAATGTTGCTAGCTTTTTTTTTAATCAGCCGTTTTCTATGCGGTATCATTGTTTTTACTTATACCTATTATTATTTCTAAAGTAAGTACCTTGGTAAAATCGCGAAAAATTGTACATTTGTATTTTTTTTTTTTGCTTTACCTAGGTACCCGATTTTATTTATCTTATAAATATAACATCAACGTTATTTGATAAATGAGATTTGTTGCATAATTGTACTGAATGCTTATCCAAACTATTCCAAACTATTCCAAACTTTCCAAACTAATATTATAAATGCGAAAGTAACTCTGTCTGTCTGTCTGTCTTTTCTTCACGCCTAAACTACTGAACCGATTTCGATGAAATTTGGTATAGAGATAGTTTGAGTCCCGGGAAAGGACATAGGATAGTTTTTATCCCGATATTCCCACGGGATCGAAAGTTACGCGGGTGAAACCGCGGGGCGCAGCTAGTGCTTTATAAGTAGAGATCGGATATTCGGATGCATATTTACCTAAAGTGAATTTTTAGCTATGTAAGTATGGGAGCGGCTTCTTAAAATATTTTTTCTGTAAAAAAATCCCGGGATGCCAGGAACACCGGGAATGTATAACTAGTCGGGTGTATAGTATGGATGGAAGGAACTACATAAATAAAATTATTCTAAACATAATTATGTAGCCCGCTATCTTATCTTGACGTTGTTTGCTATTGCAGTTTGGTATCTACCTACCTACTTTACAATATTAGGTAGGTAGATATGCATCCGATTCTATTGTCAGAAAAAAAAAAACAAAATTCCGGAATCGCGGGATTTTTACAATCGATACAAAATGCGCAGTGGTAGCCCGCGAAATTCAAATTTTCTTACGTTTTTTGCAATTTTCAGGTCAGTGTCAGGTTGTATCTTGATCAAAATTTGATTCGCGACTATACCAGGTACGTATTTACATAATTATAATCATCAGAATCATTATACATCTTTCTAAGTTAGATTTGTACCATAAACACTTTTACATAAGAGATTTGTTGCCATGGTACAAATCTAACTTAGAATGATGTATTAATGATTCTGATGATTATATCGTGACGCTAATAACGATATATTGATAATATTGTCATTGAACAGTTTAAGATTTCGTTCCGTGTATAAGTATACAGGGTGTTACAGAAAGGGTATATCAATACAAACGGGTTGAAGAGTGTATCTGGTCTAGAATTTCTGTACAAAATTTCAGCTCAAAAGCATTAACTTTGAAAATGCTTAATATTTTTTTATTTCGACATCACGGCGCTGCACTGGCGCGCGGCGGCGTGATGTGCGTGTACTAGGCGCACAGACACACTACAGATAATGGATAATGACCCTCGTAGTGCGGTGACACGTTTTTTATGATTTCAATTTAATAAACTATCGAAATAAAAAAATATTAAGCATTTTCAAAGTTACTGCTTTTGAGCTGAAATTTTGTACAGAGACTCTAGACCAGATACACTCTTCAACCTGTTTGTATTGATATACCCTTTCTGTAACACCCTGTATAAGGTGTAAAAAAATTAACCTTAAAAACTTTAAGAGGTGCTTTAGACCATCGAACTGAACAACTTTCACTATGGGACCAACTCTGAAATCACGAAAAAAAATGAGCTGTTTCATACATTTTGGCCGAGTAGGTATTGAACTTTTGTATGAAACAGCTGATTTTTTTTTCGTGATTTTGGAGTTGGTCCCATAGTGAAAGTTGTTCAGTTCGATGGTCTAAAGCACCTCTTAAAGTTTTTAAGGTTAATTTTTTTACACTTTGTATAGTAAGGAATTAATTTTGTTACGATCCTGGTGAAACGGTACAAATTATCGGCACCGGAACCACGCGTAACGTTATTTTGAGTACCAATCTTTCAAGTCCCTAGTTACGAGGTTTGCAGGGCCAACATGGCCAGGTATCCTCCAGACAGGGAGGTTTGGAAGGAAAACGGGGAACCTTTGCCCAGCAGTGGGACACAACATAGGCTAACAAAAAAAAAAGTGCTTAATTCTAATGTGATAAAGGTGTCCAAAGATATCCAAAAAAAAAACACTAATTGAAGTGATTTTATTTTGACCTAAAATAATAAATTGCCCGCACATTATTTTTCTTGTAAGTATCTAATGCGTTTTTCTTATATATTTTTTTGCCATCGCCCTTATTTTGGTGGTCTGAATGATTTCTAAAAGTTTGTCCATCTATTTTAATGGGACCTTATAGATGTCTCGCCTCATACTACACCGGGTGCTGGGCAGCCCGCCTGCGCGCGCGGTCATGATGCTGAGCGATATACTGGAACTGCAGGTGCAGTTCAACGATATCAAGCTACTGCAGGGAGAGCACAAGTCACCGGAGTTTAAGAAGGTATGCCAGTATTAAGTACGGTTGAATCCATACTAAACTATAAAAATAAAATTGAAGTCTCTGTAATGTCAAAATAACAGCTTTTTACTTACTAAATGCATATGAAAATATAACAAAAAAACAAAATTTTTTTTTTGTTTGTTTGTCTGTTTGTTCCGGCTAATCTCCGAAACGGCTGGACCGTTTTTGATGGGACTTTCACAGGCAGATAACTGATGTTATAAGGAGTAACTTGGCGTAACTT
Source organism: Amphipoea lucens (assembly GCA_947508005.1). Taxonomy (NCBI): domain Eukaryota; kingdom Metazoa; phylum Arthropoda; class Insecta; order Lepidoptera; family Noctuidae; genus Amphipoea; species Amphipoea lucens. The sequence continues at coordinate 19,044,459 of OX382367.1, forward strand.
ACTTTTATTTTAGAAAAAGATTTAGGTAGTACTTTACTCTCTGTCTTGTATGATCTCTGGCCATATATCCCGCACAAACATGGCCAGAGATCACAAACCATCCTCCCATCCCTCTAGAACTGACGAAGGTCAACGGAGCTGTTGACGTATTCTAATTTCGTGATAGAAACACTAATACGCTGTCCTTTTTTCTTCTGCAGTTAAACCCCATGGGTACAGTGCCAGTGCTACAAGATGGCGAATTCGTTTTGTCAGAAAGGTAAACTAGCTATAATAATCTATCGGAAAAATAACGAACTTTATAGTAAAAGTGCGCAGTACTGTGTGGTACTGCACACCCCCACCCTATTTCAAGTTAAACAAATATCAACTTTATTTCAATGAAAATTAAGTTGATTTCAGAGAGTGACTAGCACTATTGAAAAAGTTACAAAAATGTTTGAAGTTGTAGCGTAAACTGAACTTTATTGTGTAGGGATTAAAGTTATTTTTCCATTAATTCATATTTGTTTACATTTTTGGCAAATTAATCGCGAACGCAGGCTACAAATTTTCATCTCCTATTTTAACATATAGGATTAGGGAACCCCTTTTGTGGAATTACTGTAAGGGCAATGGGGTTCGTTAGGGGATGGATGGAAATAAATAATAACGTTTCCCCAATAAAAGAATATAATGAAATTAGTTAAACGTACAAGAATGAAGTAACAAAATAATAAATTGACATTCTTCTTGTCAAAATAAGGTAACAGTGAAAAACTAAAGGGGGCGCGCATGTCATGTGCGCGCCTCGTTCGCGCAGACTTCTGGAATGTTCCACGCATCCGTCATACGCCGTTTACATGTGTGTGTATGCATATTATGCAAGGCGTTAACAATTACTTTTCAAAAATCGTTTCTTAGTACTCATTTTCACTATTTATGGAACTCTTGTAAAAAATTTCATGCTTTTAGAGTCTAGACACAGCAATATATTCTGTGCGTAGTCTATCAGTGAATTAATGAATTAATTTATGTCGCACACCACTCGAAACTATATCCTGTGTGTTGTTAATATTTCCAGCCACGCTATAATGAAGTACCTGTTGTCGGTGTACGGCGGCGACAAGAGCGAGTCGTTGTACCCGAGCGACGTGCGCACGCGCGCGCTCGTTGACCAGGCCATGTTCTTCAACGCTGGCGTGTTCTTCAAGGCGCTGGCAAATGTTGGGGTATGTTTACACATTACTAGCTGCGCCCCGCGGTTTCACCCGCGTAAATGTCGATCCCGTGGGAATATCGGGATAAAAACTATCCTATGTCCTTTCCCGGGACTCAAACTATCTCTATACCAAATTTCATCGAAATCGGTCCAGCCGTTTTCATGTTATGTCGTGACAATGGAAAACGGGTTTCATTTTTATATATATAGATTTGCTTTTACCCCCAACTTTTCTACCGTAGTCTTGTCTACACAGTCAGCAAAAAGGAAGGGGCCTGCCGGGGGTACGGGATTGTCCGAAAGGGTTACCGCTACCCCGGTACATAAAGGGCTAAGGACTTCGATCAATAATGCAATTATTGATCGAAGGCTAAGGAAGGAACACGGATGGGTTTTAGTCAGTAAGACTCTGACACTCCCTTCCGCTCCACCCAGAGCGGGAGGGGTCATCTGATGATTTCTCATCCATAAAACAAAAAGTCTTGTCTACTGTAGAAAGTTGTGCGTAGTGGATAGTATAGATAAAAGGAAACAGCCAGTTCTTGATCCAGATTGTATTTCAACCCAAACACGTGGAGTTAAGGTAAGCGCAAGGTCGGAGCGTATGTCCTATCGCGGACGCGGCTTGTGAGGAAGTGGAAGCGACGAATGTTTAATATGGCGACCAAACTAGCGTTGTTCGCTAGTGTTGTTACCACAGACATTAATACTATTTTAGTGTTGGGATTCCAACATCTACACAGTGTGGCAGGAGATCACGCGCATACTGTAACCATGAATTCAGCATACCTATGATTCTAGACCCCCTAGAGTAAAAATTCTTCTTCGGTTATCAAAAAAAAATTGCTGTTAAGATCCGACCGCGCCATATTTGCCAAAGATGTAAACAACACTGGCCGCTCGAAATTGAATAAAATCGATAAACAAGTTTTTATTTTAAGTAATGTTAATTTTCGTCTAAATCTCCGAGCTAACTATACTCCATTTACTATAGCATTAGACAGAAGTTAAAAAAGGCTCTTTTAGGTGAACACTGTAATAAAAGTACAACAAACATTATTACAGTCAAGATTGATATGGAGTTAAATATAATTAATTTAAATAACAACAGTCACACTGAATTGTACTTATTTAACCTATCTACCTTCTGAAATTACAATGCTTTCATTTAATAGATGTTATTTAGTTTTTACATAAAATATTGTCGTGTCAATGCTTAAAATCTAAAAGAAGCAGGGGCAGACAGTACCGGGAACGTTTTTCATGTCACTATAACTCTACCAAATCTAAAATGTTACCTATTCCCTTCATAAGTTGTGGCAGCACGTGTTTTTTTAATTTTGTCGGTTTACATAAAGTTGTTTTTAATAAACTGATTGTTACTAAAAATTGTTTAATTTCATGTACCTATCCAAGCATCGTGACGAGGAGATAGATAGAATATGCTTTATTGTATGCCATACATTGTTACTTACAAAAAAAGCACATTTTTTTTTTTATTTTTTTTTATTGCTGAATGGGCCCGCTCTTGACCTCGATCACGCCTGATGGAAAGCGTTGGATGAGGTCTATGATCGAACGAGCGTGCCCAGAAGATGCCTAAGGCAAAATTGTTTGAACCTAACTTGAAAATAAAAGGTTTCGTACTCCTGCTTCTGCGAGCCGCTTTTTTCTAATGTTATAATAAATGAAGTATAGACGAAAACAGCAGTGAGAGCAGTGGTGGCCCAGTGGTAAAGGCCGCGACTTACGAGTTGTCGGTCGTAGGTTCGAACCCAGACAGGTGCTTTACTTTGTGTAAATTATTTCATCACTACTGCTCTCAAAAACGGTGAAGGAAAACAGCGTGAGGAAACCGGCATGTCCTAGAACCAAAAATTCGAAGACATGTGACATCTACCAACCCGCACTGGGCCCGCGTGGTGGATTATGGCCCACTCCCTCTCACAGAGAGGAGGCCTGTGTCCCAGCAGTGGGAACATTATAGGCTGATTATGTATGTACGTATGTAGACGAAAACAAACATTACTTACACTTAAGTACCTATTATTAGAAAAAAAAATCTCGACAATTCGAGAATAAGAAATCAAATTAGTCTAGAAACCCTAGTAGGAGCAAGGACCAAGGTACATAACATTATCGTCTAATAATCTCTTTTATATCAACAGCAAGCCACGATCTCGGGTGACATCACACAGCCGACCAACCAGCACATTAAAGACATAGAGTCGTCATTCGCAGTAGTCGAGGCGTACGTGAGCGATCGCCCTTACATTGCGACCGACCGACTGACGATCGCCGACTTGGCTGCCGGCTCCACGGCCACTGCGATACAGGTGTTCCATGAATTGGATGCTAATAAGTATGTATTTTCTCTATATATCTTGTTACAGTTTAAGGGAGCATAGACCGCTGAATCTCAAGACCAGGGACCTCTCTATACCACAAAACTTTACAATTCTACAAAATTGTTAAATTGTAGAAAATATTGCGTAACAGAAATTAAAAATATGTATGAGACGGCTTATTCCCAGGCGCTCCATAATTTTATTCCCGGCGGCTCCAAATTAAAAAAGCAATGGAAACAATTTTAGTAGGTATTTTAATCACATCACACTAATTCACACTATCACACTAATATTATAAAGGCGAAAGTTTGTGAGTGTGTGTTTATATGTTTGTTACTTCTTCACGCTCAAACGCCTGGACCAATTTTGATAAAATTGTGCATGGAGGTAGCTGACACTCTGGATTAACATATAGGCTACTTTTTATCCTGATATTCCCAGGGGATCGACATTTACGCGGGTGAAACCGCGTGGCGCAGCTAGTATTTTAATAAAATTATGGAGGTCTTGGGAATCAATGTATGGAGTGAAATTGTTTGAAGAACAATAGGTTTGGAGTTCCTGGGAATAAGCCTATGAGACTATGAGTTACAGTTTACTATCTAAAATTCTTTCGCATACAAAATAAAATAACTAATAACTGTAGACTTGTCACTACAATTTACATATTTGTAAGGTTCTTCCGTTACAACTGTGTGGCTTAGAGTTTTGTGGCACCCGCCACACGGAGTTGTAAAATTTGCTAATTGTAACTTGTAACTGTAAAGGTTTTTTGTTAGCCTATTTTGTGTCCCACTGCTGGGCAAAGGCCTCTCCTTTTTTCGTCCAAACCTCCCTGTCTTGTGCGATCTCTGGCCATGTTGGCCCTGCGAATGATATTAGATCGTCACACCACCTTCGCCTTGGTTTACCTCGACGGCGATGTCCTGCCTCAGACGTCCAGTGAGTGACGATCTTTGCCCATCTCTCCGGGTGCATTCGTTTAAGTATTAATTTTTTTAAAGAAAATACAAGTCAAGTAAACTGTCATAAACTCATGATACAACTTCGAGTAAAGTTATTTGTATAAAATAACCTCCTTTATTTGAAGTCGGTAATAATCATAAGACCAGCGTATTATTGGTCCGCTGCAGTACAAAGGCCTCTTATCATACACAATGCACAAGCGTTGATCACCAAGGCTGATTGGCGATTTCAGACTTATATTAAGGCGACTACAAGGCCTAAAACGTGGTCTTTGTTTGACTGCATAAAATAGAAAGAGAAGCACGATGACACAACGCTGGTAACTTATTGCAAAATATGAAGCAATTATCTATTTACAAAAAAAATATTTATATTTATTTATATTTATACATACTTTATTGTACACCACAAAAATACATAACATGAAATAAACACATCAAACACTACAAAATATACAATGGGCGGCCTTATCGCTTTCTGCGATCTCTTCCAGGCAACCTTGGAATGGACAGTGATTTCCCTGGACATAAAATGGGGCTGTCGTTGGTGCAAATATTATGTATACAATACAATAAAATAGATACACAGATAAATACATATCCAAAATTATAGATACTTAAATATATACATACTAAATAATTATAAGCACCGAAAATAAAATAAGACAGTAGATGATAGCAGTTAGGACAAAATCACAACGACAAGTAGTGTTCCTTTACAAGTCTTAAGTTATTGTTTGGACTAAAAAATTAAAACACTAGTGCTTTAGTATGTTGCCTGTAGAATAATCTGACAATAAATCAGAATGATTGTATGTATATTAGTATGGTTTTTATTGGAAAAATAAAGTTTACAGAGGTATTTTCATGATTTTTTTCTATCGTATCAAATTAGTTGTATTATGTTTTCAACACACTATCTATCTAGCATATATCCTGAAGAATATCTATTTTTTTTCTGATTTTGTTTACTGTAGTCGATCATATACTTTTATTGTTTCTAAAACTTGCGTTTTTTGCGTTTAGGTCCTGTAAGCCCCTTAAATACTAGCGTCCGCCCGCGGCTTCTCCCGCGTAGTACCTATGTCGATAAAAAGTAGCCTATGCCCAAATACGATGCGAAAACGACGATAAAAAAACGAGCAGTTGTGGCCAATTGGTAACGGCCGCGACTTACGAGTTGTAGGTCGTAGGTTCAAACCCAGACAGGCGCTTTACTTTGTGTAAATTATTTCATCACCACTGCTCTCAAAACGATGAAGGTAAACATCGTGAGGAAACCGGCATGTCCTAGAACCAAAAATTCGAAGACATGTGACATCTGCCGACCCGCACTGGGCCCGCGTGGTGGATTACGGCCCACTCCCTCTCACCGAGAGGAGGCCTGTGTCCCAGCAGTGGGAACATTATAGGATGATTATGTATTATGTATGCCCAAATAATAATGGCTCGTATTGTTATTTTGATTTTAGTAGTAATTGGAGCGTCTATTTCAGGTTTCCCCGCTGTGCTGACTGGGTGTCTCGTTTGGAAGAGGAGCATGTCTTCAAGACTATCATGATCCCGGGAGTCGACTACTTCTCTAGAATTATGAACAAATTATGGGAGCACAATAAGGCTAAAAAAAATAATAAGAAATAAACTAATAATTATTGTAAATAACGAAGTGCTGTGTGATGTCTTTCGATAATCGCCCTTTTTTTTAAAACCCTTTTTGTGGAGGAGGTAAGCAAGCATTGTTTTTTTTTTATCTTTTGTAGTATTTTTATCTTGTATAGGCACGGATTATATGAGAGTACAGTCGCACGTAACGTGGCAAGGTTTCGGCGCAGTGGGAGTAAGTTCGCGCATGTACAGACGCCAGCACATCAAGCAGGGGCGTAGCTACCGCCGTATCTGCCGTATCAATTATACGGGGCCCCCGGACCACGGGGGCCCCCAACTTGCGTAATTTTTTTTTATTTTACAAATGACAAAAGTAAAATAAAAGCATTTGCTTTTATTTTACTTTTGTCATTTGTAAAATAGAATGATTTAATAAATCAGTTTGCCAAAAAAAGGCAAGGAGAGTGTATATTTAATTTGAATTGTTTGTAAACAATTTTGGAAAAAGTGACAGATAGATAATTATGATGAATAAATATTTCTTTTAATTTAATGCAAACATTTTTTTTTTTTGTGAGAAATCCTTGCCCTTCCTAAGGGCCCCCAAACAAATTTTTATACGGGGCCCCGCCAAGGCACGCTACGCCACTGACATCAAGCTACCCGGAACTGTCAAATTTTTCCAATCAACCTTGAACCTTATGCTGTAGTTATAAAGTTGAAAATCTATTAAAGAAATTTGACAGATTGTAGAAGCTTGATGTGCTAGCGTCTGTACACTTGGTGCAACAAAGAAATGGTGGTTGGTAGATGTATTTTGAGTTTGTTGTTCCAAAACTGGGTAATTATCTCAGATTCTGATTTCAAATATATGTATACCGGGTTAGTTTTCAAAGACCAGCCAAATTTAAGGCTGTGGTACAGACCATCAAACTAATAGTCCAAGACAGTGGCGTGCATTGTATATAGGCATACCTATAAGCAGTGCCTACCTCGATATATCAACATAAGCCTGTAAATTACATTTTAGTGTGTGTGCCCCACAATTAAGAAACTCACTAAATTATCATATCTAACAATAAACAAAATCTTCATACAAACACGCGCGGCAGTAGGCAGTCGCCGGACGGCCTACTCAGCTCCCGTACTATTCGCACATTGTCATTAGTCTTTACTCGTTCAAGTTAATACGACAAAATTAATAATACGTACGTCTCACGCGTAATACCATGACGTTCGACCTTCGCAATGTATCACCCTTAAGTAGGCATGCCTACTCAAATAACCACACTTTTAACCTCACTTTTTTTTCTGATTAGTGACCGCGTTTGCCTAGACTAGATCCGGCCTAGTGCCTACCTATTCTGAAAACCAATGCAAGCTACTGGTCCAAGATCCCATGAACACCAGACCTTCGTTGTTTTATAAAAGCTGAAAGTTTCTCAGCGCATGCTCCCAACACAGGTAGGAACGATGGGCATCTATGAAGTTTGAATCATCGTGGCCTTTAATCAGTTGAATGCCGTAATTACAGACGTAATTAAAAAGCCATTGTGTCTCGCGTGGATCCACGTTTAAGCATACGAAGGGTTAAGTATGTCACTTACATTACTTACTCATAATTAGATAGTGTTACATAAAATGATAGCACCGATAGCAAGCCTGCTATCTAAAACGATTGTCTAAAATGTTGGGCCTTGAACTCGCCAAATATTACTAATCGCTGATAATCATTATTATCATTGACTAGCTGCGCCCCGCGGTTTCACCCGCATAAGTTTTGATCCCGTGGGAATATCGGGATAAAAGTATCCTATGTCTGAATCCAGGTCAAGGTTTACCCATGTGCCAAATTTCATCAAAATCCGTTCAGCCATTTAGCGTGAAAGCGTAACAAACATACAAAAACTCGAATCTTTTCTCTTCGTACCCGCGGTTTCACCCGCATAAGTTTTGATCCCGTGGGAATATCGAGATAAAAAGTATCCTATCTCCTTTTCCGGGACTCAAACTATCTCTGTACCAAATTTCATCTAAATCGGTTCAGCGGTTTAAGTGTGAAGAGGTAACATACAGACAGACACACACTTTCACATTTATAATATTATAGTATCGATTAGCTATCATTGATATAATATGTCGCTTATCAATGTTTTATTTTGTTATCATTACCAGTTTGATTTTTGTTTTAATAGAAGGCTGTTGGTAAGAAGAATATTTGATATACTTACATAACATAGTTTTTTTTTTTCTACTTAACACTATATGATATGGTGTCTACATTGTTACATGTTATAAAACGCACCGTATCTTCGTCTGTCCGTTAGTGCACTTATTTTTATTCATACAAGATGTGTTTTTAATAATAAGCAGTGACAGTGAAATTGTAGAAAAATTTCGACACACCTATTTGTTTTTTTTTTTCAGTCAACCGTTTGTCCCACTGCTGGGTTTGCTCAGCAGTGCACGCGGTATTACGTTCCCGTGGGATAATTTCCGACATTCACGCGGGCGAAGCCGTGAACAAAAGCCAGTGTAAATATTATAAGGTTTTTTTTTAATGATGTTCCAGGATCAAAGATGGCGCCGCTCTTATACAAACTAGAGGCGAGTCCGCCTGCGTGCGCGGTGCGAATGGTTGCGGACATTATAGGCCTGCAGCTGGACTTCAAAGACCCAGACATTAGCCAGATGGAGCACAAGTCTTCAGGCTATTTGCAGGTAATGTTTCACATTGTTTGAATTACGTAGTTTCTGGAACGGAAAAAAAACCGCCAAGTGCGTGTCGGACCACGCACTTTGACGGGTTGCGTAGTTAGGATTTCACAAACTTAATTTTTTGACTTCTTCTTTTTTTTTCTTCTCTTCTTCGGATATGTGAGCGGTGGGAGTGCGGGGCGGGCGCGCATTACTCAGTACTTGTGTTGCGAACCGCCGCCTCACCCCTGTCCCCACCTCAGCGGCCAACTAGTTCCGCGCGGACTATATACAGGGTGTTACGGAAAGGGTATATCAATACAAACGGGTTGAAGAGTGTATCTAGTCTAGAATCTTTGTACAAAATTTCAGCTCAAAAGCAGTAACTTTGAAAATGCTTAATATTTTTTTATATCGATAGTTCACTAAATTAAAATCATAACAAACGTGTCACCGCACTACGAGTGTCATTATCCATTATCTGTAGTGTGTCTGTGCGCCTAGTACACGCACATTACGCCGCCGCGCGCCAGTGCAGTGCCGTGATGTCGAAATAAAAAAAATGGTAAGCATTTTCTTAGTTAATGCTTTTGAGCTGAAATTTTGTACAGAGATTCTAGACCAGATACACTCTTTAACCCGTTTGTATTGATATACCCTTTCTGTAACACCCTGTATAGTAATAAAATGCAAATGTGTAAATTGTAGACTTGTTACACTTGGTACAGACACGTTTAAATTGTAAAGCTTTGTGGTATAGGGTCCTGACGTTCAAGATGAATAATGTAAAAATATTAACTTTTATTTTACAGTTAAATCCGCTCGGAACCATACCGGTACTCGTGGATGACGACTTTGTTTTATCTGACAGGTAAATATTATCTTCGATACTAATATGTATTAGAATAATTAAGACGTCGCCTTTTATGACATTGGAATTAAAAGCTCTGCCTGTTCCTTTGGCAATACACGCGAGATGTTAAGTTATGAGGTTTGAGATAACTTTATTCTCATAACTAGTTAGCTCGCAGATTTAGACGAAAACAAACAATTGCGTGATCGAATCAGAAATGAAGAGATCCGCAGGAGAACCAAAGTAACCGACATAGCCCAAAGAATTGCCATTAAGTGGCAGTGGGCAGGGCACATTGCTCGCAGAACAGATGGCCGATGGGGCCGAAAGGTTCTGGAGTGGCGACCGCGTACCGGAAGACGTAGCGTTGGAAGGCCTCCCACAAGGTGAACCGACGACCTTGTGAAGGCCGCAGGAACTCGTTGGATGCGAGAAGCACAAAACCGGTCGAAGTGGACCTGCTTGGGGGAGGCCTACGTCCAGCAGTGGACGTCTTTCGGCTGAAATGATGATGATGATGATGATGAAACATTACATAAAATAAATGTTCTTGTATATCGATTTTATTCAATTTCGACCGGCCATTGTTGTTTAGACTTTAGAAAACTGTAGTTTGCTATGCAGTCGCCGACCTAACACGCACATTTCTTTTTACAGCCACGCCATAATGATCTACTTGCTATCAAAGTACGGCGGCGACAAGGGCGAGTCGTTGTACCCGAGTGACATTCGCACGCGCGCCATTGTCAACCAGGTCATGTTCTTCGACACTGGCATACTGTTTATCAGAATTAAAGTTGTTGCTGTAAGTTATCATCTGCCTAGCCTTTTCCCAACTATGTTGGGGTCAGCTTCCAATCTAACCGTATGCAGCTAAATACTGGTATTTTACATGGAGCGACTGCCTATCTGACCTCCACAACCCAGTTACTGGGTAATACGATGCTCTTTGGTAAGACTGGTTGTCAGACTTTCGGACTACCCGTAACGACTGTCAAAGATCTACGAATGACAGCCGGGACCAACAACTTAACATGCTTACCCAGGCACGGAGGGGTCTCGGTATGTAAAGATGGTCACCCATCCACAGACCAACCGTGGCAAGCGTAGCTTAACCTGATCGATCGGCCTGTGCGGCTGTTATTATTTAGCCACGAGCCCCTCAAGTTGTTGTTGTAAGTATATCAATATTATTACCAATTTATTATTATCCCACTGCAAGGAAAAGGCCTCTTATAGTGTCCATGGAGTTTCTTGCCCGTTCTTCTCCATGGGTACCTACGCTTTGGAATGGGCAACTAGCTTCATTTTTTCTGACTGACTGACTTCTTGACAATTCAAAAGTGCCTGTAATTGGTTTAATTGAAATAAATGCTTTGAGTTTGAGTTTTCAGCAATCTACCATCTCTTCAAAATTTGGCAAACCTGAACTACTCGTATTGTACCAAAAGTTGTTTTTAGGGTTCCGTACCTCAGAAGGAAAAACGGAACCCTTATAGAATCACTTCGTTGTCCGTCTGTCTGTCAGTCAAGACCCTTTTTCTCAGGAATGCGTGGAGTTATCAAGTTGAAATTAATATTAAGTACTCAGGGCTGCAATACCTTGAATCAGTGAAACAATCAAACTTCTAAGTCAACGCAATCAAAAGATACGGGCGTTTATGTTCCGACATCAAAACCTATAGGGTACTTCCCGTTGACCTAGAATCATGAAACTTGGTAAGAAGCAATGTCATGTAGCACAAGTAAAGGGAAAAATCCGAAAACCGTAAATTTGTAGTAACATTACAAAAAAAAAACCGGCCAAGTGCGAGTCGGCCTCGCACACGATGGGTTCCGTACCACCATACAATATTTAACACTACATATATAAAAAAATCACGTTTGCTGTATGGGAGCCCCCCTTAAATATTTATTTTATTTTGTTTTTAGTATTTGTTGTTATAGCGGCAACAGAAATACATAATTTGTGAAAATTTCAACTGTCTAGCTATCGCGGTTCTTGAGATACAGCCTGGTGACATACAGACGGACGGACGGACAGACAGCGAAGTCTTAGTAATAGGGTCCCGTTTTTTACCCTTAGGGTACGGAACCCTAAAAACTACACACCTACAATGTACGGATCCCTCGGTGCGCGACTCCGACTCGCACTTAATCGGTTTTTTTATCTAAGGGTTGAAGGAATCAAAATTCCCACACACGTAAACTGCGTTATTTGATCTAAACATGCCTTACCTCTAAAAAAAAAACTACACTACTACATATAAATACCTATTCCAGCTGCCGACCATAATGGAGGGTATGAAAGCCCCCACAGAGAAGCACCTGCATGACCTAGAGGAGGCCTATGGCATGGTAGAGGCGTACTTGTCTCGTAACAAGTACATCGCCGCGGAACATCTGACGATAGCCGACCTCTCCGTCGCGACTACACTCGCGGCCGCTGAGGTGATACTTCCTTTGAACAAAGATAAGTGAGTACCTAGACCTAATGTGACTATTACTAAAGCTACAGAAATGTTCATATATATAATTTGTATATATCTCCGAATCAAAATTGTTCTCGACTTTGACGCCTTATTACAAAATAATGAGTTTTATGTGTACTGTACAGGGTGAAATTTTAATCACCGTTTTCCTCTTAAGGGGTCATTGTACTCATCATTATGAACAACTTTTACAACGGCACCAAACCTGAAATTGCGAAAAAAAATCAGCTGTTCCCTACATTTTGACGAGTTATGCGAACATAAGTGTAGGGAACAGCTGATTTTTTTTTTCACGATTTCGGTTTTGGTCCCATACTAAAAGTTGTTCATAATGATGAGTACAATGACCTCTTAAGAGATTGTTGGTGTTTTTCCAATAACCCTGTATACGAGTGTGTGTGACAGTGTGTGCGTGCGAGTATCGCGTAAGGACCTCTGCCGGGGGTTTCCCGACCCACACACTTTTTTTTTAACAAGTTCTCAACTTCAAATTGTCAATTCGGAAACCGTGTATAAATTATCGCGATATCGAGTATAATAAAAAGTTTGGCTTTGTAGAGCATCGTCTGTGACAGTCTCTAAGGCTGCCTTTCCACCAGAGATGAGCGAGGATGCGTAGCGAGGGATGTGTGAGAAACCAACCAATAACAAGGCTTCATTTTTATAGCTTGAACTAAGTTAGCGTTGTTATTGGTTAGTTTTGCACACATCCCTCGCTACGTATCCTCGCACATCTCTGGTTGAGACTCAGCCTTAAGCTCGATATTTATTGTTTTCTTTTTATATTATTGAAGTTGATATCAACTCGGCCTATGGCAGTCCACTGCTGGACATAGGCCTCTCTCTGGCTGCACCACAACACCCTGCCCTCCGCCTTCCGCATCCGTTCGGTCCGAGCTACTTTCTTAACCCATTCGCTACGGCGATAAAAATTACGATTATTAGCCAAGTGCTGGACTTTTCGTCGCGAACGTCGATGGGCGTCCTCCGCACCTCATTAGGATGATATGGAACGCCGATTTATTTTACATTTGTATTTAAAAAACAATGTGCATATATTGCAAGTGTATTTTTTGTGACTTGTTTTTGCAAAGATAAAAGCAATTAAAAAAAAACGCCGATGGGCGTATTTCGCACCTAAATATTAAATCAAAAAACGCCGAAAGGCGTCCGCCGTAGCGAATGGGTTAAGATCGTCGCTCCATCGAAGTTGATATGCAACATTTTAATTTTTTACTTGACGTTACGCCTTGCGCCTGTTCCTCGAAGGATTCGATAGAGGTGCTTGTTACACCCAAAACTAGCCAGTTATGTTTAAGTCCTTTTTAATATGGAGCAAGCCTGTTGCACGCAACCGGGCACGAATTCAGAACGGGCTGCTATTGAGAAATTCGTGATGGAAAAACCCAGTAACACTTTGCCCGAACTGGAAATCTAATCCAGGAACCCAATTCAGCATACTTTTAATATCATCATTCATTAAGATCGCTCTAAAGCCTCCTCTACACGTCGACAGACGCGTCCGCAGACTTCGACAGATGCATCAGCTGATGGAGCACCACGAGCCGACCACACGTCTGTAGGTTGTTCAGTCTGTGTTAATTCTCGACAGACGCAACTCGCTACTCGTCGGCGGACGCATTCGCAGATGACATCTGCTGATGAATCTGTTGACGTGTAGAGGAGGCTTTAGCGATAAGACCGCCCCATTGTGTCGCCCATTGTAAAGTTTCTATAATGTATATGGTGTACATAATAAAGACTATTCAATTCTATTTTCCGTGTCTTTGTCTTCTCAGGTTCCCTCTCACCGCTAAATGGCAGGCCCTGATCCAAGAGCTGCCGTTCTTCAAGAACATCGCGACGCCCGGCATTGCCAAGTTCAACGCCGCCATGCAGTACTACTGGAAAAAGAACAACAAACAATAAATATTGTGATGAGACGTTAGCTTTTTATTATTTTTACTATGTATATTAAAATACCAGCACCCTATTTGCATGACTCACGATCAATCACAATCTAAAAACATTTTGAAGGCTATTGCTAATCCATTGCTTCATACGTTCGAAAAATTTGTTGGCTCAACAACGTAAATAACGCAATTAATGATGTTAAACTGTCAAAATTAAAGTAAGTAAAGTCAAAATCAAAGTAAGTAAGTAAACGTGAAGAAAGAACGAAGTTTGCCTGAGATAGCAGTTTGCACTAAGCGCAGCAAAAAAACAGACCCCACCTTAAGTTTTTCGAAAAAAAAAAAAAAACATAAAACGTCCGAATTGAAAACCTCCTCCTGTTTTGAAGTCGGTTTTGTAACCGACTTAACCTTGAACCGGAATAACCTTGGCTGACAAAAATGTGAGGGGCAATTCTCGTAATTTTAAGAACGTTCACAGTCTGATCTCAGTCTCAATCTGTCAAAAATGAATGCCTCTAATTTCCACCTAATTTCCCTACATATTGACAAGTTTTTGACATTTGTTTGTCGCTGAGATGAGACTGCGACTAGATTTTGAACATTTTAAATTACGAGAATTGGCCTTCTGGTGTTTTTACGCCGGGTTTTTGTCAACCAAGATTATTTTAGAGGGCTATTGCACTTTTAGCTTTATTATTAGTATAGATAGATTACTCATTATCGTTCATCGTTACATTACCAAAAAAAAAACAACCGACTTCAAAAAAAAAACACTACAAAATGAAAAATAACTTTAATTTCGGAAATCGGTGTCTTTGGTTCCGCATTTTCGTTTTTTGACACCGACTTCCGAAATTAAAGTTATTTTTCATTTTGTAGTGTTTGTTTTTTGAAGTCGGTTGTTTTTTTTGTAAAAAAAGTTTTTATTTTTCACTTTTAGTTGTACCTACCCCACATAAATTCAATTAACACTAGTGCATTGAAGAATTGAAGACACAACTCGAAGAATCATCAAAATTTGCATAGAAATGCCGGAGATGCAGTACATTTATGCATATAACTTCGTACATAAGAATAATTACCTAATGTATTATATACTAAAACCTTCCTGAAAGTATGTAGATCACAATAATGAAAGAATTATCAAAATCGGTTCAGTAGTTTTTGAGATAATCGCGGACATACAAACATACATACATACATACGGGTCGAATACAGAACCTCCTTTTTTAAAGTCGGTTAACAAACGGCGGTCTGTTTATACTATGACTGATAAAAAGGACTGGCAATTTTGTGTTTGCCTTAAGGTGAATGCGTAGTTGTAGCCCGCGAAATTCAATTTTTCTTACGTTTTTTGCAATTTTCAGGTCAGTGTCAGGTTGTATCTTGATGAAAATTTGATTCGCGACTATAACAGGTACGTATTCACAGAATTATAATCATCAGAATCATTAATACATCTGTTTAAGTTAGATTTCTACCACCAACACTTTTCCATACGAGATTTGTTCTTAACGGTAGAAATCTAACTTAGAAAGATGTATTAATGATTCTAATTATTATAATTCTGTAAATACGTACCTGTTATTGTCGCGAATCATATTTTGATCAAGATACAACCTGACACTGACCTGAAAATTGCAAAAAACGTAAGAAAAATTGAATTTCGCGGGCTACAACTACCCATTCGCCTTAAGTCACATCACAATGATGAACATATAATTAGCAGTCAAGTAGTGGCCTTATCTTGTACAGACGGCAGCACATCAAGCTACCCGAAACTGTCAAATTTTTCCAATCAACTTTGAGCCTTATGCTTTAGCGATAAAGTTGAAAGTCTATTAAATAAATTTGACAGATTGCAGTAGCTTGATGTGCTGGCGTCTGTACAACTCGTTATGTCTATAAGACAATGTTGTAAATAAATCAGTGTGTACAGCGGTCAGTTGTAGGTCTTTATCCTCACAGGATAGATCGTAATCGCGTATCGTGGGTTTTCTACGTGAGAATAACTTAAGCTAGCAAGAAAAAGTAAGCTAAATTGTTTCTTTTTTGTTTTACTTTTTAGGGTTCCGTACACACAAAGTGTGCTTACTGGACCCTATCACTAAGGCTCCGTCCGTCTATCAGCGGGCAGTATCTCATGAACCGTAATGGATAGACAGTTGAAAGTTTCACAGAGTCTGTATTTCTATTGCCGCTATATCAACAACAAATTTTATATAGTTATACAAGAAACGAGTTTTTCGGCCATTTTTGATTTGTGGTACTGAACCTTCTTGTGCGAGTCCGACTCGCACTTGCCGGTTTTTTGTAGTTGATCTAATACTCTTTTCACGAACCAATATTTTTTGTGAGTTTTTCAAAGTGACCCTTACAAACGGGTAACAAGAAAGAAAGCCCCGGGTTTATTGGCGCAATGACTGTTTACTTGACTATTACGCGCTACAATCGCAGGCTCGATTCAAGCAGGCAAACAATATTATCTTTGTGAAATAATATGCAGAGGGTCTATACAACGTAGAATTTCGAGACGAGACAATAAGTGCAGAGCCCTGATTCACAACTATACGACAGGCTATCGTATCGAAAACCTGACATTTTGATAACCTGATTTGACTTGCCCTCAACAGCAAACAGCTGTTCGAAGAATAGCGGGCGTCTATTTCATTTAATAAACTGACAAAATTTGCGGGTTTGGACTTGTGAACAGCGTTTAGAAGACTCCTACGATAATCAAGTGTTTGTGAATAGCTTTGCTGGCCCAGGTAATTGAGGTAAAGGATAAATATAGTTGGCCCCGGAAAATATTTTAATCTTTAAACAAAACTGCAACGATTTACATTGTAAAAACAACACGTGAGAATTTACGTTGTTCTATCCGGTTGTATCATTTTCCCACAATGCAGTTGGCAATGACCCAAAAAGTTAAGGGGCCGTCCCCATGAGCGAGAGAATCGGCGATATTGTCGTCGTGCCATGTATTTCTACAGGGTGTTACGGAAAGGGTATATCAATACAAACGGGTTGAAGAGTGTATCTGGTCTAGAATCTCTGTACAAAATTTCAGCTCAAAAGCAGTAACTTTAAAAATGCTTAATATTTTTTTATTTCGATAGTTTATTAAATTGAAATCATAACAAACGTGTCACCGCACTACGAGGGTCATTATCCATTATCTGTAGTGTGTCTGTGCGCCTAGTACACGCACATCACGCCGCCGCGCGCCAGTGCAGCGCCGTGATGTCGAAATAAAAAAATATTAAGCATTTTCAAAGGTAATGCTTTTGAGCTGAAATTTTGTACAGAGATTCTAGACCAGATACACTCTTCAACCCGTTTGTATTGATATACCCTTTCCGTAACACCCTGTATACACTCTCTTAGAACATGTCTCCACACGCCGATATCACGAAAATTTGATGGCACGGCGAGACTATCAATTAGATATTCTATGATAGAAATGACATGTGTAACTCACAGTTATTATTTGTTTAGGACTTTTATTTAATTATTCACCATTTACTATGACATTTTACTATTTACTATGACATTTTAGTTATTGACTACTGGATACTCCTTGACATTGAAAAATTAAAAATAAAATGGTTAAAATGATTTTCTTAATAACTTTGTAATATTTATTATTGTAATGTATGTGTAAATTTTGCATGCCCAAGTGACGGCAGAGCATGGAGAACATTACCAAAACATGACTGTAAAACATCTATACACCTACCCATGTTGGCAAGAAATAAATGATTTGATTTGAGACCATCGCCGCGATTCTCTCGCTCGTGTAGACGGCCCCTAAGGAAAGTCTCCTAAGAACGTTTTCCTGTAGACATTACTGCACCGTCTCAAAAATCCCCTGTGTATAATACCTAAACTCATTATCCCATCTGCCTAGCCTTTTTCCCAATTGTTAGGATCGGCTTCCAGGCTTCATACAGGCTTATTTTTTTATCACCATCCAAATTTTTACAGGGTGTTCTACCCATGAATATGAACAACTTTCACTATGGGACCAACTTTGAAATCACGAAAAAAAAATCAGCTGTTTCATACAAAAGTTCAATACCTACTTGACCAAAATGTTGTTGTTGTTGTTGTTTGTTGTTATGTGTTGTTGTTGCTTAACCTGATCGATTGACCCGTGCAGCTTATTACTTAGCCAAATACCTAACCTAACGTCAAAAAATAATTGAATCCAAATTCACTCTCGATTGTGGGTTGACGTAGGTAATCATCATTGATGAAAAAACCTTTTGCGTTTTCATCGTATTACCTATATATCTATGGTCAGCGTGTATGTATGTAAACCACACAGTCGTATAAAGGCCAGCTTTATCTTTCTATTCTACAGATTCTACTCGAGATTATACCTATATATTTTTAGATATATATAAGTCACAGCCAGTGTTTATCATTACTTCGTTCAGATCACACGGTAAGTTTGTTGCTTCCACTCATTTAAATTTATTGTTAAATATTTATGGAGTGTTTCTCATCTTGAATAATAGTTTTGTTATATTATTCGTATTATAGCTGAGCAGTGTTTATAAGGTCAGATAAGTAATTTACAATCCATCGCCACATAATCAGTTACTTATCTACTTTAGAGAAATGTATTCTCAGTTGATTTTTAAGTGACCATTAAAATTTGTAACAAAAAGGTTCTAATAAGTTTTTGGTCGCAATGGAATTTGAACTTTGTTAAGTTTGACATTCAGTTTGGTTTTCCATAACTTGAAAATTATCTCAAATTCTTAATTCGAAATAGGTACCTATGTCGTTTTTTTATTGATTATCATTTATATAGGGTGGCAGGACATCGACCTGCAAACTGTAACCATGAATTCAGCACACGATGATTCTCAAACCCCTAGAAATATTTCGCCGGTTATTAAAAAAAAATCTGCTGCTTCATAGAAAAGTGCAATACAAACAGCTATTTTTTTTAACCACTCATACAACCCGTCCCCCATGACGTCGTCTCGATGTCCCAGAACACTTTTTCGACACGTCACGGGGCATCTCGCCACTTATACAGGACTCGTACACAAAAAAAGTCTATGAACCGCTGTTAAACTAATGGCTGTTTCTTCAAGTGGACAGACTAAGGCTGCCTGTCCACCGGAGCGGAGCGAGGCAGCAGAGCGGAGAAACGGAGAAATATTAACCAATAGGATTGCACAAAGACTTTGTGCAATCCTATTGGTTAATATTTCTCCGTTTCTCCGCTCTGCTGCCTCGCTCCGCTCCGGTGGACAGGCAGCCTAATAACCGGCGAAATATTTCTAAGCTAGGGGGTAAAGAATCATGTGCTGAATTCATGGTTATAGTTTGCGTTAATCATTCGTTTATTCGAAGACAATTTTTTGGTCCACGTAAGTGTTAGTAGTAGATAACTACTTAATACTATGTTAGGCCTAAAGTAAAAACACAAACAACCTCTTAAGAGGTCATTGTATCATTATAAACAACTTTTAATATGGGTCCAGATTTAGTCCATTGTACTCATCAATTTTTCAATTTGATGAGTAAAATGACCTCTTAAGAGGTTGTTTGTATTTTTCCAATAACCCTGTACCTATATTCAAAAACTATTCATACATAACATTGAAAATACTACAAAGTCAAGAATAGTAATAAAATTAAAATATTCAATACAATGTCACATGTCCATTTCAACTGTATTTTTTTACTGTTTTTTTTCTTACTTAAACATTTTATAATGCTGGGGCCAGACTATTGCGCCTATTGACAGAGCGATAACGCGAAGATTTGCGCGATAAGTTGATGCTCATTGGCTGGACCTACGATGTCAACCAATAAGAAACAACTTATCGCGATTTTCCCGTACCTATAGTGTAGCCCCGGAATAAATAAAAGTATAGAGAAAACTTTTGCGATTACTACGTGTATTCACGTGCTTTGATACGTTATCGTTGCTAAATTCTGCTAGTCATGGTAACAATTATTGATATCACGAAGTAATTATAGGACAGCGGGGTAATCGCGTAACAACACACTATCAGTGGCAATGACTTTCATTTTAACAGTTCAACAACATTCATTGCGTTATTTACGATGTTAAGCAGACAAGTGCTTCGGACTTACGTATGTATAATATAATAACGCAATGGATTAGCAATACCCTTCAAAATGATTCAGATTGTGATTGATAGTGTGTTACGCAATTAGGGTGCACGTCTGAAAAAACAAGTGGTACCTACATAATACGAAATACAAACATACAACTTAACTACTGTGGACATGTATTGTGTGTGACCAAATGAGGTAAATGATGTCATATTTCAGTTCACGTTTTAACAACAGACTTTTTAAGTACCTATTCATGCATTTATGTGTGTTAGGAATACTAAGTGTTTGGCCAGAGTGGGGCGCGGGCGCGGCGCGGCGAACTCAAACATTTATTTTATGAACTTCCTTTGAGTATCCATAGTGGGCAGGCGGGCGCTGTGAGCGGCGCAGGGAGCGTGCGGGCAACTCACGCCATATCTCGTTCATACAAGTAGCCGCAGTGTGTGCGCGACGCAGGCGCGGGTGGCCCGCGGGTACCGGGGCTCTCAAACTAGTTCGAGTTTTTTTATAGTAATAATAAGTCTTCCTCATCCATATTATATTTTAACAAACACTAGACACAACAACACGCATAACGCAGCCGCGGTCCACTGCGGACAGGCAGACCGCGCGCGCACCCGCGCCGCTCGCGCTCCCGCCCTGCGCTGCCAGTCTGGCCAAGCACTTGGGCCCGATTGCACCACAAATAACTAATTTCGTTTAGCGTTAAACATACATCTTCAAACAATTTAAAGAAACAAAGCGTTACTTGTAAATGTATTTAACGATTTGTGCTGCAGGCGGGCCATAGTATTACATAGTTTAGCACTCTGTATGTTAAACGAGACGGAACCGTACCGTGATTTGGGTTGGTTGTCGCTAATACTTAGTGTAGTTTTCATTCCCTAAAAATACAAGTTATTGCGTTATTTACAAATCAGTATCCCGTCATCAACCAGCATTCCCCCACCCCCATTAACCAATTTATTCAATGTCACCTATGGATATTTTCCATTCCGTTTAGCACCCCCAAAAATCTCCCATAAGTTGAATTCGCGGAAACGCATGTCGTGTCCAAGAATCCCCCCTAAGCAAGGCTGGACAATGGTAATATGGATTTTAAATTTCTTCAGGTTTTCCCCCAGGTAATACCAACTAATAATTAGTGACCGACCGAAGACTCGGTTTCGGTAATTCGGCCGTTTCGGCTGAACATTTGGTTGCTACACGGAATAACTCCTCATAAGATGAAAATCTACTCTTTTCAATAATTATGTTAAAACCTTGAGAACACAGTCATGAAAATATTCAAAATGAAAGTAATTAATAGAATGCGTTATTTGTCATCCTTATGTAATTTATTCATGTTGCTTTAATTCTGCAGTAATGTGGTTATAATTCATTACATACCTATATTCTGCAGAGAAAGCTGCTATTTATTTTCTGAACGTTTTTATCTGTTTTCCTATCGCAGTCCACTGCTGGACATAGGCCTCACCCAGGCTGCGCCACAACACCCTGTCCTCTGCCTTCCGCATCCAGTCTGTACCAGCTACCTTCTTTAGGTCGTCCGTCTAACTAGCTGGGGGGGCGTCCCACACTACTCTGGCCAATACGCGGTCTCCACTCCAGGACTCGTCTGCTCAACCTTCCATCAAAAATAATGGAGAAGTAAACCCTGAGATCTCGGACTTTTTACTTTAGCTCTCGCCTCTCGACGGTCGAGAATCTCTCCTCGTGTAAGCTTGACTGCTTAGCTTATGTTGGAAAATAATATTTCAAACTGCTCCTCTATCCAGATAACAAAATGGCGCCGATACTATACAAGATCGACGCTAGCCCGCCGTCGAACGCGGTGAGGATACTCGCAGATATCATCGGGTTGGAATTGGAGCTCAGAGATCGTGACTTTGGCAAACTGGAACACAAGTCTCCTGAACACATTAAGGTATGACAATAAAATAATATTAAGAGGAAATGCGGTCTTTTTTCCAAAGAAACGCCCACGCCTAGGGTTGCCAGGCGTCCGGAGAAAGCCGGACACAGTCAGGCTTTTTGGTAGCGTGTCCGGCCAAATCAGACGGTGTCCGGCCTGTCCAGCTTTTGTTAGGCTTTTTAAATTTGTCCAAAGCGTGCGCGGCGCGCCTCCGCCTCCCCGTCACTCTTCATCACCACCCCACTCTAGTGTATAGTAAATGATAAAAAAGCCTAGTTTTACTTTTAAAAAAATTGTCGTGTTATATTAAGACTAAAAAATTAAGGGCGTCCTGCTTTTTTACCCAAATGTCCGGCTAAACTGGCTGGTCTGTCCAGCTTTTCGGTTTTAAGACCTGGCAACCCTACCCTCGCCTGTTTTCTTTCTGGTTGATTTTTTACATACCTAATAATAAATATTAACTAAGTACTAATGTAGTAAATATAAAGGTTTTTACATTTAACAACCTTTATATTCACTACATTTTATGCAAATAAAGATACTAACATACTATAAAATGATATTTAATCTGTTTATTTTACTCTACAGCTGAATCCTATGGCCACATTACCGACGTTGGTGGATGGTGACTTCGTCATCTCAGAAAGGTAACGATTATTGTTTTTATTATTTTTCGTTCTTTTAACCACAAATGCGAAGAAAGAAAGTTTGACCGTTGAAGCCCGTTCAATAAACAATATGGAGAGGCAATCTTTGTCATTTATCTTGTGTCAGATACTTTTGTTGTTTGGAATTTTGAAAAATCCTGCATCACATGTTCCAATATTTGACTAAATAATATTTTAAACCATCTTAAACGATAGCCTTCGCACTAAAACCCTACTCTATAAACTTTGCCAATCCTTTTAAACCTGTTAGGGGTTGATTTTCGAAAATACCCTAGGGACTAAAGTGTTACATGCTCTGTGCTAGGGCCCTAATTATATATTTTTTTGTAAAAAAGTATGCCTAGTTCAAGTACCTATCTAACTCGGATCGCGCATTAAGATTTTTGCTATGTTCCCAACGAGTCACACTGTAACATGTCACAGTGCGACTCGTTGGGAACAATCGGTTAGGCTAGGTCAAAATTTGTGACCCCTACGCACGAGCCGAGGGAGCGAAGCGAGCGGTGCCGCGGCAGCGTCCGGCGACTGCCAGAAACGACTTGCGTAAATAGAAAAAAAGAGCTAAAAAGAGAAAATTGCGATTGTTCCCAACGAGTCACACATGTTACAGTGTGACTCGTTGGGAACAATCGAGATTTTTCGATAAAAACTGATATGTACTTCTTTTTCTATCTTTGATGAAAAAACATTATTAGTTCTTTAGATTAGCAATCATGGCATGTTAATCGGATGATCCGATTAACATGTGATCCGATTCGGATCACGCATTTAGATTTTCATACAAACTTTGTCATCCTGTACCTCCCATTCCCCATGGATTTGGGGCTTGTAACCTTGATATGATTATTTCTAACATTATAAGGAATCTATTAGTATGCCGCTTGTTCTTATCGATTACTGGGTTAAAAATTATACTTTATATCCAGGTACTAGGTAGGCACAGACGCCAGCACATCAAGCTACTACAATCTGTCAAATTTCTTTAATAGATTTTCAACTTTATCACTAAAGTATAAGGTTCGATGTTGATTGGGAAAATTTGACAGTTTCGGGTAGCTTGATGTGCTGCTGGCGTTGGCGTACGTACCAATCACGGGCAGTTGAAAAATAAGTAAATTTTCTTGATCGAAGCATAAAACATACCGTTTCATTACAAAAGTAATTCTATTTTTTTGTCCACAAACCTTCGAGCTAGTTATTATTGTATTTTGTAAGTACTTTGACAACTTACATTTACATTCGGGTTAACGTCAATTTTGTAATTGGAACTTTAACTTTGTCGGAATAAAGTTCGAAATAAAAAAATGGCTTTATGGTCCAAACCTGGCTCTAAAGCCTTGTTTTGTGTTAAGACCTAAAGATTTTAGAGACATTTCCATTGTTTTTTCCAGTCATGCTACAATGAAGTACCTGTTGTCTGTATACGGCGGCGACAAGAGCGAGTCATTGTACCCGAGCGACGTGCGCACGCGCGCGCTCGTCGACCAGGCCATGTTCTTCAACGTTGGCATCTACTTCATCAGGCTCAAAGTTATTGTTGTGAGTATTAAATGAAGGTACACCACGCTCCATACGCTTGTGTGAATGAGACAGTCTTTATGTATCTATTAAATAGATACACGGACAGATTATAGTACGAGTAGTATAGTTAGCGCCACGAAAGATGAGACTTGACCCCGCCTCCCGCACTCTTTCCGCCGCCCCTATGACGTCCGGTCCCGTCCCGCGCTCAGACCTCATACCACTAAAGAGACCTAAAATCGTGTACTGTGCAAGTCAAACCACGTGGTGTGTCAAGTCTCATCTTTCGTGGAACGCCTTGTAGTAACCCGTACGCAAATTACGCGCTTTGACGTGGCGGGCACCAGCCCTTTTACCTATTACCTAGTATTAATAATACGATAATATTTAACAGCTACCAGCTATATTCGGAGACCTAGATGGCCCCACAGAGAAGCACAAGGCGGACATCGACGAGGCGTACGGCGTTGTGGAGGCATACCTTGCGAACAACAAGTACATCGTCACTGACCACATGACCATCGCTGACCTTAGCGTCGGAGCTACCACCGTGGCTTTTCAGTACTTGTATAAACTGGATGCTGCCAGGTTGGTATTAACTATACTTTATGCGAGAAGGTCAACCTTTGCAGTAACTTCGCTTTTAGCGATAAGACCGCCTATATTGTGCCACCCCTTGCAGTGGCGTGCATTGCATATAGGCATATAAGCAGTGCCTACCTCGATATATCAACATAAGCCTGTCAATTACATTTTAGTGTGTGCTCCACAATTAAGAAACTCAATAAATTATCATACCTAACAAAAACAAAATCTTCATACAAACACGCGCGGCAGTAGGCAGTCGCCGGACGGCCTACTCGGCTCCCGTACTATTCGCACATTGTCATTGGTCTTTACTCGTTCAAGTTAATACGACAAAATTAAAAATACGTACGTCTCACGCGTAATACCATGATGTTCGACCTTCGCAATTTATCACCCTTAAGTAGGCATACCTACTCAAATAACCACACTTTTGACCTCACTTTATTTTCTGATTAGTGACCGCGTTTGCCTAGACTAGACCCGGCCTAGTGCCTACCTATTCTGAAAACCAATGCACGCCACTGACCCCTTGTAACATTTATATCTGTAATATTTATGGTGTGCGTAATAAAGAGTATTCTATCACATAATCCGCCTATAATGTTCCCACTGCTGGGACACAGGCCCCTCTCTGTGAGAGGGAGTGGGCCATAATCCACCGCGCGGGCCCTGGCGGGTTGGTAGATGTCACATGTCACATGATCTCACGATGTTTTCCTTCACCATTTTGAGAGCAGTGGTGATGAAATAATTCACACAAAGTAAAGCGCCTGTCAGGGTTCGAACCTACGATGTATCGTCTGGGCCACCACTGCTCCTAGTATTCTATCAATCATCTAACATATTAAACATTTACATATTTGGTTTTCTTGGTTGCACATACTGCCACACTACAATGTGGTCCATAGAATTGGTCTGCTCTGATAATCACTTGAAAAAAACAAAATTGTGTAGCCAGAAATAATTGCACTACAAATATTTGGCTGGATAAGACTATGTACAGGTCAAAGCGAATTATTTTGTTTTCGCTTATTTATCAATAAAAAGTATCGTGTATGCTTTGGCCCTTAGACACACTATAGATTAGTGTGTCTAAGGGCCAAAGCATACACGCTACTTTTTGCATCGGCGATCGGCGATTTTGCGGTTGTATCGATGCTGCATCGCGTTTTGGCGACTCTTTGCGTTCGAACGCGGTATCGGAATCGCGCGTTTTAGCGACTGCTCCGATGCTGCATTGCGTTTTGGCGACTCTGCGTTCGGACGTGGTATCGGAATCACGCGTTTTAGCGACTGCTCCGATGCTGGCGCAAATGCCAACGGATTGTAGCGTTCAGCCGCTGTGTCGAGCTTCCGAAAAG
This sequence comes from Amphipoea lucens, assembly GCA_947508005.1. Taxonomy (NCBI): domain Eukaryota; kingdom Metazoa; phylum Arthropoda; class Insecta; order Lepidoptera; family Noctuidae; genus Amphipoea; species Amphipoea lucens. Next base: position 19,070,697 of record OX382367.1, read on the forward strand.
CGACTGAATCGCCGCGTTTGTGCGGTGTGGAATGCTTGATCGCTGTATTAAGCTTCTAAAAAGCAGCTGAATCGCCAATCGCCGATGCAAAAAGTAGCGTGTGTGCTTTGGCCCTAAGTGCAGTGATGTGCTTACGAGTTGTAAGTCGTGGGATTGAACCCAGACAGGCGTTTTACTTTGTGTAAATAATCGCATCACCACTGCTCTCAAAACGGTGAAGGAAACCGGCATATCCTAGAACTAAAAATTTCAAGACATGTGACATCTACCAACCCGCACTGGGCCAGGGTGGTGGATTACTGCCCACTGCCTCTTCTTTTAGGGGCCCTCTCTACGAGCGAGAGAATCTCGCCGTGCCATCAAATTTTCGCCGCGATGATATCGATCGCCGTGTGGAGACACGTACTAAGAGAGTGTATAGAAATACGTGGCACGACGATAATATCGCCGCGATTCTCTCGCTCGTGGAGGCGGCCCTTTACAGAGAGGAAATCTTTTAGCAATGGGAACATTATAGGCTGATTATACTATTGTCTGTCTGTGAAGCTGGCTTCCTAACGTTGTCCCTTTGTTTCAGATTCCCCCGTACCGCTGCGTGGCTGGCTAGATTAGAAGAACACCCTTCATTCAAGAAAATCCTCATTCCCGGTTCCAAAATCCTCGGAGAAGTTGTCAACGCGGCCTGGCAAAAGAATAAGAAATAATAAAATCGAATATGTAACGAAAAATGAAATTGTATTTATTTATTTTTCCTAAGACTAAGTACATAACAAAAAAGTAATACAGGAAGATTTTTTTATCACCATCCAAATTTTTACATGGTGTTCTACCCATGATTATGAACAACTTTCACTACGGGACCAACTCTGAAATCACGAAAAAAAGTCAGCTGTTTCATACATTTTGGTCAAGTAGGAACTTTTGTATGAAACAGCTGATTTTTTTTTTCATGATTTCAGAGTTGGTCCCATAGTGAAAGTTGTTCATATTCATGGGTAGAATACCCTGTATAAATAAGGATGGTGATAAAAAAAAAAAAACGGGTTGCACTCCGGGAGTGCCGGCAGAAGTGAAAACTTGAATATTAACGTTGAAATAAATCAATTATGAATTGAATTAATATAACTAATTTTTTTTTCACTATTTCTGCATCACTTTTTTCATCAATCGATGCACTTTGTTCAATTTCCATATTTTAAACACTTTATATACACGAATTTTATGAATATACAGCAGTGTGGCTACTACACAGACGGTCGAGCCATCAGCTGTCCATCCATCCATCCATTGTCGTGTGTCACTTGGTTCACTTCGGTTGGCGCCGCCGTAGAAAGAGAGGGGGGGAGGGAATCTCTCCTGACGTCACGTGTCCTGACGCGATGTCCTGACGCGAGTTTAACATTTTTTACCTATTACAAAAAGTGTGCAACGCCGCTATAGTAGATTGTTATGCAAGGGTCGAAAGTAATCAATTCCTATACGAGGCATTTAGACGCCCGAGCGCAGCGAGGGCGGCTATAGTCCGAGTAGGAATTGATGACTTTCACCCGTGTTAAACACTCTACTTTTCATTTCGAATATAAGGAAAGTAAAAAGTAGTCGTTTTCCTAAAATATTTATTGATAACAATAACATGCGTAGTACCTATTTAAAATTAATGGAGAAGTTAGAACAATTTGTGAGATTTAAAGTTACATTCTTGTTTGGAATATTTACGGTGTTTGATATATTATGACTTTGGCTATGCTGGATGTCTGTAAAAGTAGGAGACTCTGGTATTTGATTAGACGGTGGAATCCATGGCAGAGACTCCCTTGAAGTAGTTGGTTGAGGCGAACTGGGGCGTAAATTAATAGTTTCAGTTAATTTGCTTGAAATTTTGGTTTTATTTTGGACAGAATCCTCAATGTAGCCTTCCGCGACTGTGCTGGATTTTCATCCTCCATGTCTTTTTAACATTGTAAAGTTCGCCCCAGAATCGGCTAACAGTGTCGCTGACGTTCTTCTATAACAATGCCCGGTATACTGCTCACAGTTTGGTAAATTCAAATATGTTGCTATCTGCTTCGGCATACCTGATATTTTATTTTTACCGATCACTTGTTTGTAGCATTTTCCCTTTTGGTAGTTGAGAAAAAAGCGATCCGTTTTTATGTCATTAGGTCTGATTATTTGATATTTTTTTACTATTTGTGTAAACTCTTCTCGTACTACAAACGTCCGCTCAATATTTGTTTTTGTTTTAGTCAATTTTACGAGTAATAACTGGCCTTGATTTTCAACGTCGTTAATTTTTAGATTTGTGAGCTCACTGCTTCTGCAGGCGCCGCTTATACCGAGTATCAATAACACCTGTGAAAAACATTTAATTTTGTCACTATTTATCTTTTAGGTATGTAGGCATGGACGTATAGTTTTATAAGTCCATGTATGTAGGTGAAATAAACAAGTAGAGATCTTTTGCTCTAAAAATGCACGTCGTTCCAACGTCTTTACTCTCAATATACGCAATCTGGTCAGTGGAATTTCCACTTTTTATGCAAACCTTTCTATAATACATAATCAGAGTAAAGCTAAGACGTTGGGGACGAAGTTCATTTTTAGTGTAAAAGACCTCTCTCTACCTAGATAATCACTTATAGCTTACCTTTACTGATAAATATATCTCGTTAGGGGCTTTATTTAAAATGTTTCCACTTCGTAAGAGGTGAAAACCTTAGATTTTTTGCTCTTGAACCCCTGAGACTGTCTTTTCAAAAACGATGTTACATTATGGAATTTTTTCAAATCTACATTATGTTTTACACTTAGTGTACTCTTGAGCATTGAATACCTGCTCCATAGCGTAGAAGGCTGTATTTTGCTAGATAGTACATTGAAGTATGTAAGAAACACACTTTCGGAAAATGATTTTATTTTCTTGTCTGCTCGCCACTTCATAAAATCACTGTAAGTATGTATTTAGATATCTTTCTTTTGAAATTTCTGGCAAAAGATTTTCAATTAAGTACTGCATTTGCCTCGTCTTTAACCGAATCTGGGGTCAACATTTCAGAATCGCTTGAACTCATTTTTAAAGAAATATTAGTGTTTAAAATCAAGTTTTTAAATTTCAGTACAGCTTACAGGGTTAGTATCCCGCCAAATAATACTATTGTCTTTTTTTTATTTTAAATATGGAACACACCGCGTCATCGCCGCGGGCTGTCCCGCTTAATAGGTTTTTCTTTTTAAATTCACACTGGCTGTTTATACACTCACAAGACTGCAGCATTTTTCTTAATCGTAGCTGACTACAGTTCTATTTTTAAAATTCATTCCCACCCTAAAGAGGGAAGTAATTACTATGAGTCTTTCCCGCCCTGTGGTGGGAAGCAGCGTCTCCCACCCGCTATTTGGATCAAACAAACACTACTTTCCGAGTATGAGAAATGAAAAGGTAGTTTTCACTTCAAAAATCTTCCTGTATACCTAAAATTCTGAGGGATCAGCAGTAGACTTCTAATTTGTTATTGTAGGACCCGTAGGATACAACACACAAACAAGGGTTTTGTTTTGTTACGTTTAGTTTCTTTTGTATTATTAACTAGCGGCCCGCCCCAGCTTCGCACGGGTGCAATTTTTTTTTTCGAATTTCCAAAATTTTCTTTCATACAAACCTTGTCCCGGCAATACCGATCACAACAAAAAAAGAATTAGCGAAATCGGTCAAGCCGTTTTCATGTCAAGTCGTGACAACGGAAAACGGGTTTCATTTTCCCGATATTCCCACGGGATCGACATTTATTATATACATATATAGATTATGCTCCTGACTACAGTTACCGTTTGCCTTGAGTTAGTAAATATTTAGGTTGAAATCTGTGGAAAATGTTGTGGATAATAATTATATTTGTTATTTCCATTTATTTTTAACTAGCTGTGCCCCGCGGTTTCACCTGCGATAAAAGTCTTATAGTCCTTTTTTATTGATTCCCTTTACAAATTTCCAACCGCCTTTTTACACCCTTAAGGGATAATTTCGGGGATAAAAACTATTCTATATCCTTCCCCACAACTCAAACTATCACCATACCAAATAGGTTCAGCGGTTATTGATTCCCCATACAAACTTCAACCCCCCTAAAAGATAATTTCTGGGTTAAAAACTGAGGAGCAATCATTCAATTAGTGTTTTGTCCATAAATTAACGAAATACAACTGAGTATGGAGAAATCATAATATGATCGTAATTATGATTTCTCCATACTCAGTTGTATTTCGTTTGGACAAAACACTAATTGAATGATTGCTCCTCAACTATCCTGTCCTTTCCCGGGACTCAAACTACCGGTACCAAATTTCATCTAAATCGGTTCAGCGGTTTAAGCGTGAAGGGGTAACAGACAGACAGACACATTTTCGCATTTATAATACTAGCTGCGCCCCGCGGTTTCACCCGCATTAGGCCTCATTTACGGAGACGCGGGGCGTCTCGCGTCGCGTGTGGCGTGGCGTCTCGCGGCGCGTCGGACGTTTTTTCTGTTTACGGTGGGGCGGCGCGTGAAGCGGCACGCATCATCGCACGCGTAAACACAAACTTATAGCAATATAAGTACGACCATGTTCATAGAGAAGCGAGACGGGAAGCGTGGCGGTGCCCGCCGCGGCGTCCGCGGCGAAGCCTCGGACATAGCTTCATCGAGAATTGCCGCTGCGTGCGCCGCCGCGATAAACGCCGCGTGGGACGCGTCGGTGCCATCCGCGGGCTCGGCCGCAAAAAACGCCCTAATTCAAACAAACGCGTCTAAAATCGCTTCTCCGTAAACGCACTCATACAACGCCATATATTTGAATTCAGTGCGGGCCGCCCCGCTCAACGCAACGCGCGATGCCCCGCGTCTCCGTAAATGAGGCCTTAGTGTTGATCCCGTGGACATATCGGGATAAAAAGTATCCTGTTTATAAACTATCTGTGTGTCAAATTTTATCGAAACCGTTCAGCCGTTTGTACGGTCAGCAATAGTCAGCATCAAAAGTTGATTAACACTTCAGTTTTTTTAATCTTAGTTATTGAGCAAAATATTTGTTCAAAATTGCAGCAGATGAATTTTTTTTTTGAATATATACTCTTGTCTATTATGTGAAAAGCTAAAAATCAGTTTATTGAAAAAAGTTGTTGTCAATTTGTAAAACATGTAAAAAATAAAACCTTTCGGAATAAAACACAAATTACCTACAGACAATAAACCAAAAATCTATATATATATAAATGAAACCCGTTTTCCGTTGTCACGACATAACATGAAAACGGCTGGACCGATTTCGCTAATTCCTTTTTTGTTGTGATCGGTATTGCCGGGACAAGGTTTGTATGAAAGAAAATTTTGGAAATTCGAAAAAAAAATTGCACCCGTGCGAAGCTGGGGCGGGCCGCTAGTAATATGATAATTAATATACTTAAACAAACATAGAAAAATTAAATATGACGGCTGTCAAATTCAGCCTCCGTCAAAATAAATCTGTGAAGACTATGAAAAACACATAATGTTGACGAGATCAGCAGCTCGCCGTACATATCTACCACATGTAAAACATGTAAAAAAAAATGATAGTGTTAATCGACTTTTGATGCTGACTGTACGTGAAGAAATAACAAACATACAAATACAAACACATTCACAAACTTTCGCCTTTATAATATTAGTGTGATTAGTATGGATAATGTAATGATAGATAACCAATAATATTGGTCCAATATACATTTATTTTAAGAAAGTAAGTAAGTACCTACTCCTTAAGATCTTTCATTAGATACCAAAACCCTTTACACCCGCTGTAAGTCGCTATGTTGGATTTTATGTGACGTCAAAATTAGACTAGCTATAACCCCGTTCGAACAATTATCAAAATACGACGAGAAGTTTCAGAGTTAGAAGAAAACAGATGAATTTTAATACCTGTCAAAACCATAACCCTCCTTTGGCTTCGCCATAGTCGGGTAAATAACGCTTGGCACGGCACTGAACGGCAAATCAAGTTGAACTCTATGCAAAGGCGCGAACTTCCGATTTTATAATAGCTTTCAAGTCTTCGTTTCATGTCCCGTTACAGGAAATAATAGCAAAAGCCTTTATTGTAGTCTGGTAAAAATACAATAAGCAAAAAGAAAGACTCCCGCCCGTGCCTACCCTTTGGAGATAAACCCGCAATGGTTGGTATACTTGTAGTCTGCAATGGTCGTGACTGTGATACTGTCACAGCGCCATCGTGTTTATTACTTTAAAACTTGAATGATCATGATTTGACACCTCGTCAATAGATGCCGCTATAAGCTGTCATAATTTTCATTATTTCAATTTTGTTCTATAATAAATTGTATTTCGTCCAATAGATAGTTTTATATAAAAGGTGGATATTAAGAACAGTAAATTAATTTTAAAAACTACGTAATTATCTTTTTTACTAGTGACATCTGTTATGCATTGATATTTTCTGTTTTATTAAAACTCGAAGAAGCGCCACCTATTAGTTCAAAGGAAAACTTCTAAGTTATTCACGCATTGACCTTGCTTTGCAACTTTCGAACTTAGAACGTTGGAACAACGACATTCGCTGGAATCGGAATTTGAATGGTATGGGCAGGCTCGGCTCGAGTCTCAACGGATGAACGGACCGACAGAAACGTGTACGGCGAAGTGCGATCGACTCGTCGATGCGCAGCTGTCCTGCCGGTCTTGTCAATTTTTAGTTTTTCCGGAACGCGTGTGTAAATAAACAAATTATTACTTTTCATTGCTAATTATTATGAAGTGAAACTTAAGTTTGTTTAATTATCGTGACGATTGAAAGTGGAGCGTTTTGAATGAATCCGTAACCGCTTCTCGCAATGACAAGGGAGAGCACTCAGTTGCCTTTTGAGAAACCGGAGGCATTAAAATGTTTCATGTGGTCTAATTGATGCCATTTTTTACATAAATAAGTGTATACGTTGATTTTAAGGACTATTGTGAATCGTTTAGTGACGCTTTGAAGTTGTAACCGTCGTTTCGACTCGGTCGGTAGTCGTCTACACGTTTTAAAAATGAGTGTTTTAAGTGATTTGAGTAAGGCTGACTTCAAAACAGCAAGTGATGGACTGCTGGAACTGCCTGAGGAGCGGCTCCGCAGCCTCATGCGAACAGAGCCCATCACCTCCGTGTACCACGTCGAACAGACACCCTTTGCAAGGTAAACTTTCAAAAGTTTTAAACTTTTACACTAGGTACCTACCTGCGTAGAGTAGACAACGAACAATACGTTTTTTTTACACGTAAATGTGGTTAAGGACACAAGCAAAGGAACTGCAAGCAAAAACCACGTTGTATATTTTTTTGCTTGCATACTTGGTCTTGATAGATTGGTCCCACACTAGACACAACCCACACACACAGCTGTCAAAGTTGGTAAAACTATTCGCAAACTTTTTTCTGTTGTAAATTTATCAAGAATTAATTAATTCTATAAAGAATGAGATCAAGGGCATCAATTTTACCCTATCTATTAACTTTAGATCTCTTCAAAGTGTATAAATGTGCTCTAAAATGAGGTATTTCATGGATAGTATTGATAGCATAAACACTGTCTGGAAGGCAGTAATCTTATATTTATCATAACTGCGTGTCATAGAGTAATACAATAGATGTAACTTGGCAGAATTGAAGATACCTGTGCCAAGAGCAATTCATATTGTTATCAATATGGCTACAAAATGGCCAAGTTATAGTGTTTATCTTGGAATTCTTGATAAAGATGACTGATGAGTGTGGAGGAGCAAGATAAATGTGATAACAAGTGTTATTTTTGCTGTAGGTACAGGAAGACTTGAACAAAAGTTTTTAATGTAGGTAAATAATAAAACATGTTGTCACACATACATTGTCAGACACATGTTCTTTTAATTTTTTATAAATCTTTTACCAAACAATATTTTATCTTTCTGTATAGTACTTTTATTTCTGTTTTCTAGAAGTTTTAGTTGATGAAATAACAATTGCTTGTTTGAGGACTGTGATAACATTCTTATACCTAATAAATTCAAGTATTAATCATGACTAATAAAAAAAAATTGTAATTACATTTATAATTTGTTATCAACACTGCCTTTTGTGATTACAATTTGAAGGTGGTAATGAATAAAACATAATTATCATAATAGGATTTAAAATGAGAATACAGTTTAGTATAGGCAGGGTAACAATACCTGCCAGGATAAATATATTCAATAGTTACTTTAGTTTCCAATTACCTCTGGTTTTTTTTATCACCATCCAAATTTTTGCAGGGTGTTCTACCCATGAATATGAACAACTTTCACAATGGGACCAACTCTGAAATCTCAAAAAAATCTGCTGTTTCATACATTTTGGTCAAGTAGATATTGAACTTTTGTATTAAACAGCTGACTTTTTTTTTCGTGATTTCCGTGTTGGTCCCTTAGTGGAAGTTGTTCATATTCATGCGTAGAGAACCCTGTAAAAATTTGGATGGTGATAAAAAAAATCTTCCTGCATAGTGAAGCAAATTTTAACATTGGAAACAATCATACAACAGCTAAGTACTTATAGGGAATCCAATCTAAATGAAAAAAAAATTGTCTGTGGATTAGGATTTGAAAACCAGTAAGTTTAAATTTGGAGAAGGTCTTTACCCAGCAGTGGGACAGTATAGGCTAACAAAAAAAAAGTTTAATTTGAGTTGTTGTATGATTCTTTTTTTTTAAATTTTAATGCTATAAATAAAAATATAGTTCAAATAGATTACTTAGTTCAGAAATCAGTTGTTCAGCCTGCTTTTAACCGGCCAAGCTCCATGCATGACCTATGGGTCACAAAACAATAGAAAATCAATTGTGTCTCATTAGCGGTGCTTGACAGATTAATCACTGGTTGTACATTCATGTTTAGTGCATGATTAACTTTATGGGTTTTTAACTATTTAGTACTTACAATAAATATTTACGACATTAAAAAAAAATTGAAATAAATTGGACAAAAATTGACCATTACTGAATGAAACTCGCCATCCCTCACTATCATCAAATAATTTCTAAGGTTTTTTAAAAGCTTTATCTCCAAATAATCTGAATGAACTGTCTACCTTAACCTTGCGAAACCCAGCCTACACATGACGTGACATCAGCTTCCCACTAAACCGTAAACAGCCGCCCTGTCGCCGAACGTGACATAATTAGCCAATCGAACTGCATCAGTCGTATGCGCGTCGCATGCGCAAGTGTGGGCATTGTGGTCAAATGTAGAGGAACGTAGACGATGCTGCATGTCTGTCTAGTTTTCCTGACGGTGCCTGCCGCCTGCCGCCATCTTTCTGTGCGGACTGCGCTGGCGCAGCTTAGCCCTATTCGTCATAACTTCTCATACAGAGAAGTTTAGGAATTGATTAGAAAGGTTTGATGATGCTGTGCTATCAAATTCACTGAAGGACAACGTATTTTAGCTATTTCCGAATAATATTTCCTCAAAGGATCTTAACTCCCGAAAACCTGCCATTATTATTAGTTATGCACTTACAAAGAAATGTAAGGCATTAAGTCCGCCTTTGTACCTTTTTGTGTGTGAAAAGTTTACAATTTTAAAAATTTAATAAATATAATTTTCTTGGCGCATGATTGCATCATACTATTGTCCCATTTTTAGAGGTCGATTCTCTGTTACAGAATTTTGAAACGCGTGTAAAAATCGTGTTTTCACGGTCTTGAATTATCACAGAAATTCACAACGGTTCGGGTTGCATGTTCCGAAAATTACGTTATTTATTACATTTTTTGCGCTGAATTACTTTACATGAGAACTTGATAAAAACGAATTGTATAGATTTAATTTAACCCTGCAGACGTAGGTACCAAGAATGTTATGTAGGTTGAGCTCAACTGTCACTAATGAGACACAATTACCTACTTTATCTATTGTTACCGAACTTAATAAGCTTGACTAACACGAGGGGGTAAGTACATATGTACGGTCGAACAAGCTATTTGGTCATACAGGCAAAAATATTCATCTTCCCACTACACTGCCAATATTTAGTTTTATTTTGTGCGTTATTATAACTTTCAGCTTATGGCATCCTTAATTAAATAGAGTGGTATAAAAGAATTGACTAACTCAGCACACCATTGTTTTTAATAAAAGTAGTTGCAAGTTAGCTACCTGTATACCAAATAGCTTGTTCGACCGTACGTGCGTACATACGTACGTTATGCAAGATCGCGGGGGAAGCCTGGATGAGACTCGCACAGACCAAGGAATCATTACAGAAAAGGGAGGAGGCCTAAATTCAGCAGTGGCTGAAACAAGGGCTCTGTGAACTTGGCACACGACTTTGGAAAAAATTGTTTGCTGAAGGGTTTTTCGGAAGATTTCGATTAGTAGTGGATAATAGTGAACTTATTTTCGTTAGTAGTAATTAATGCCAAAAAATTATAAAAAACAGTCATCCCCCGAAATTCGAAAAATCTGTTTGGTCCTCCGCACCTCATTAGGATAATATGGAACGCCGATTTATTATATATTTGTATTTAAATTCTGTTCTGAAAGCCTATACGATTACTACAAACGACAACATGATACAAGGCTGCCAACGATGATGATGACGTTTTACACCTGGTCGTAAATAAAGACCATTAAAATTAAATGAGCTATGTTAAGTAAGGTGTTAGATTATTACACCCTAATACAGATTAAGATAACAAAAAAGTACCGGACTATCTTATCTTGTTGTCGGGTAGTAGCTTAGTTACTGGAACAGGTTATTGTAACACGAATTGCATTATTTCCCTAATTAGTTCCTACAGAAACAGAGTTTTATGAACTAATGATAGCAAAATCAAAAGTCATTTATTCAAACTAGGCTGAGAAACAGCACTTTTCGAACGTCAAAATTACAAAAGACAGTCCCCCAAAACGCCCGCCCTTCACCACTTCCTAGTGCTTTCGCTGGGGAGAAGAAGTAGCGGAACAAACTCCCCAGCAGTTCGCAAAACTCTGTTTGATTCTTTCTAATCAGCCAGGGTTAAAACCCTAATTACGCCACGCGATTGTTCAAGGACCCTTTTCTTAAATCCGGATGGTGTAATAAGAACAGGAGAGTAAGGGTCTTAAAAAAACACATCACCTGAATATCGGGCCCAAAATATAGTGTAGCGTAATAGAATTATAGGTAGATAATGTAATAATAATACTTCACGTGTGACGTCATTACATGTTACTGGTTTTATTCGACTTATTAATTATGTTATTAATAATCGTATTACACTGTATTGTTCGTTAACAAGTTTATTACCCGACCTAGTTTCATGAATTAATTAAATAAGAAGGAGTACTTTAGTTAATATTGACAACTTCATTATTGTATTACACAAATGAACAACCATTACACAGCATAATTAGAAAAAAAAAACTTATAAGTTTTTGATTATTCGGATGAAGGCCTGAAACCTCTATGAAACCCTTCGATGAAACAAGGCGTCATATTAATGTTAGGTCTGAAAAGTACGTCGTACAAACGTCGAGGGAAACAAACAGCTGATTGGCTGTTTCAGTTATTTTATTGATTATTGGCGCCCTTGTGTTTTTGTTTTGTTTACTGATTATGTCAATTTAAAAACGTGTGAGTAATTATTCCTAGAACAGACAAAATGGCAGTTCTCATATGATTCATCCTCATCATTTCAGCCGAAAGACGTCCACTGCGGGTTATAGGCCTCCCCCCAAGCACCTCCACTTCGACCGGTTCTGTGCTTCTTATATGAATGTGTTTTTCTCATATTATGATTAGCAAAGGATAATGAGCATTTTATACTACAAAGAGCCACACTCGAATACCGACAATGACGTGTCTATCTTAATTGCCCACATAAACTTGTGCAAATTAAGTAAAAATTACCCATTTCTATTCTTCCTGATCATAGATAATTAAATACTCAGAAACGATACGTACAGTCGACGGCACGTCATGGGTAATACTTTGACCTTGTGCTGGCCTAGCGTGGTACAGAGTTTCAATAGAATACGAGGGAGGCTAGCATATACTAGTTTTGTTACCGCTGACGCCTATATGGAAAGCTCTCAATCGATTGCGTACCCAAGTAGGCCGCTGCAGACGGTTTTTGTCGTACTCAGCGCTTCTCCTCCACTTTTATTATGCGCACAGCCAAAGTATGCAACTCTCTGTACCCTCCCACATTTAACCCGTCTGCCTTCAAATCAAGAGTGAACAGGCATCTTCTCGTCACGCTCGTTCCATCATAGACCTCATCAGTCGCTTTCCGTCAGGCGTGATCGGAGTCAAGAGCGGGCCCATCTAGCAATAAAAAAAAAAAACAAAAAAAAAAGACAATTTGTCGAAGTGGAGAATTTCTGACCCTTCCAACACTCAGTGCGAGTGCGATGCTTCTGATCAGACAATGCCCCACTTGCTGGAGTGTCCTAAGTGCCCGTTCACCTGCACCTCGGATGACCTAAAGAGTGCTACTGATGCCGCAATCAACGTGGCCACCTACTGGGCTAAAACTGTATAAAAAAAAGAAAACAACGAGGAAGAGTACCATCGACAAGAAAGAAGACCACAGACGTCCGGCCTTCTGTACTGGACCTCTACCTGCCTGCCTAGCCTTTTCCCAACTATTTTGGGGTTGGCTTGGAAGCCAACTTGCCAATTTTGGGCCAATTTTGGGGTTAGACTGGAGTGTAACTGGATGCAGCTGAATATCAATATTTCACATGATGCGACTGCCTATCTGACCACAACCCAGTGACTGAGTAATACCCCTTGGTAAGGCTGGTTGCCTCCTGTACTGGACCTATTCTACGTTAATAAAATGAATGTAAAGTGCGATGATAATTGAAACACACACGGTTGTAATAGTCTGAATATCATTAACAAGGTCCATTGTAACGTCAGCCGTAATAATAGTTATAATTATGATGTGTTTATGACGTGGAACTCATCATACGGTTGTTTCGAGTCGCATCGGGCGTATCGAGTTACGAATACGATAGTGGCTCTACCTTACCTACGTAAATGATAGGACACGTACAGACAGACGTAATGTTTGTTGTGTTTTACTATTGGAACGATAGAATCTATTCTTTTTGTGTAGCTATAATATGATAACTGTTTATTTTAGTTTACCCACTGTTCTGCAATGTTTTTTCGCCAAACGTTTGCCAATAAAGACAGGTTTATATACGATGTTTGTAAATAAATTGCTATTTTTGTGGCAGAAATCCGCATCATAATATTATCATTGAGGAGACGGAATATATTATTATAGAACTAGCTGTGCCCGCGATTTCGTTCTCGTGTGGGTGTCGGAAAACAATAATGTGTCTCTTTACCATCGATTAGTGATCGATGCTCTTTACTAATTCTTTTTTTTAAATAAAGTTACTCCTTAAAAATCAGCTATCTGACAGTGCTGTTTCGGAGATTAGTCGGAACAGACAGACAAAAATTTAAAAAGTTTTTTTTTTTTGTTGTAAGTAGCGTAGGTGTATAATACTTTCATAATGCGTTTAGTAAAAACCTTTTATTTTGACATTACAAACAGAAACTTCAATTTTATTTATTTATATAGAAGGAAGAAAGAGATGTACTATGTCGAACCATGGTAAACTGAGATAACTGCAGCAAAGGGATGATGATGATGGTAGAAATTAATTAAAAAACACAATTAAATATGACAAGTTATTAACATAAATGGAAAGAGGCAAACAGAAGAAGAAACATAATTACTTATCGAGTCCAGAATGTTTACTTCTAGTTTATATGTTAGAACGGGGTATTCCTCGAAACGCACCAAAAGTATTGCTCGAAAAAAAAAAAAACTAAAAAAAATAAAATAATTTAATTTTATTCCTCGAAATGCATCAACGATGAAACATAGAGAAGAGCATGAAGTATTCGTAATAAATGATATCGGTAGAAGTTTAATTTGTTGCGTTTCAAAGTTGGTGCGTTTCGAGGAATACTCCGTTAGAACCATAGATACTAGATTTATACGTCTATGGTTACAACTTCTATCCTGTTCTTCTAGTAACGTGCCTCATTTATCAGCTCTAAAGCCATTACCTACCATTTACCAATATACTTCGAATCGTGACACACCGCAGTCACTGGTTCGGTTCCGTTCGCCACTACCGGTCCCACTTAGCTACGACTACCAACTCCAGTTAATTGTAGTTTTTGTCAAATGATTACTGTTCTCCCCTCTGCATATACCGGCTCACAACGGGTTACACTGGTCGGCGAAACGATTACATTTCCCCTTAGGTACCTTGTGCTGTACGACAGTTTTTATCTAAGATTTCCGCAGATGTCGATGTGTTTATTACCTCTGGTTGCAGATGTTAGGCCTGGGTACAGTAACTTGTTCAAAATACTCAGCGCTTCTCAAAACATTAAAAAACGTGTGCTAGAGTAACCAATGCTTTAGATTCGTCAGCAATCTTGAACAATCTCCATGGTTGTAGCGACAGCCATACTGTTTCCCTAAACAATTCTGCTCTTAAAGATTCCCGCCGAAAGGCGCGACGCGACTCTAGTAGAAAAATTTCTATGAAAACTTCATGGAAATTGAGACAGAATCGCGTCGCACCGACGTGTTGCGCCTGGCTGCGGGAGCCTTAAAGTTAACAGAACTCGCAACACGTACACAAGACAATGTGGAAGTTTTCGCTCAATGAACGTTTTCGTTCTTTGAACCCCACATAAATTACCAGGTGTAATTCTTCCTAGGAATGCCTGGTCTTTATTAGAACCCATATGAAATTAGTACGTAGAAGTGGTGTTAATTACCATTCACAAAGTCATCGTTTTGTATTGCTCATTAGATTCACGTATTTGCTTAGTAGGTTTCCGTTGCAAACAGACCGACTACTAAACTACTACACCAATAAAGGAGCGGTGATCATATGAGTCCACAAATGGATATTAGTGGCAACACACTTGGGCTAGCACTCAAACCAGTCCGAGGAAGCCAACTTGCACACCATTCAAGACGATTACGACAAACGCTTTTGACTACCGATTGCTATATTATGGAATATTGCTATGAAACTCGAATGACTTAGCGGATTAGCTCCATTCGATAACGGGTCTTGTCTATCTAGATCACCTCGCATTTTAGCTAAATCACGATTCGTTTTTATTTCTAGGCTTGACTTTAATTTGGTTTCAAACATTTCAATGACTTCGGTATTTTTGATTGAACAGACATTTAGGTTGCAGTTAATGTCTGAGGATAATCTTATTCCGGAGCAGTAATAGTACTGGCTGAAGAAAAATGTTAGAGACACGAAAAAAAACCTGTTCCAAGTAAAAAGCTGGAGATGCAAGTTCTTTCTAATATTTTCATACGAATGACCATACATAAAAATAACGTTAGATAATTTCTACGATTAGACCGTTGAAGTGATTTATTTTGTATCACAAAAGTCAACTATCGGAAATAGCCCCCGGTCACTCGGTTACGGTTAGTTTAAGTGAAATTTAACATTTCAACAAGCCATGGCCAGGTGGCGTTTGAGTAAATGAAAGGAATCGTTTAGCGCCCGCCAGCGGTTATTGGCAATTTCTCCGCGCGACGTCGCCCGGGGCGCCTCGTTTCCCGGGAGCCCGGCGCGACTCGGCGCGATAGCAGTTTTTGCTCGTCCGGCGACGCCGGCGCTGGCGAGATGTAATCGTGGACTTTCTACAGCTGAGCGGTTGGTCGCCGAAGCGGTTTCACTTTCATGCGGCGGCGGAATGCGGCCGGACCTCCGACCCGCGGCCGGCATGTCACCGCCGCGTAGCCTTCCCCCACACGCGCCCTTACGGCTCGCCGAACAAACGTATGCACATGCACGCCGCCGATCATGCTCAACACGCTTTGCATATCAACGACGCCTCCGAGCCAATCGTATTATACAGTTGGATTATTGAATAACTTTCATGTGGCGGCTATAACGGTTCTCTCGCATACGATCACCGCCTGCAGCGAACCAGTCCCGATTCCGACATTTGGTATCGCTAGCGCTAACGCATCATTTACCTATAGATAGATAGATTATCGGTCGCGGGTTAATTTTGATTCTACAAGCGGCCCGAATACCTGAGTTGGATGCCGGCGCCGACTGGCGAGCTATCCGTGCTAATATCTTATTCGTGTCATTAGTGCGAAATGCCAGCCGTTTGGCACCCGCGGCGCCGGCCTCAGCGTTCCCTCGCGGCCGATGCACCGCCCTGGGCCGCACCAGCTAAATTCGGGTCCGTTGCATCACGCATCACTTTCGGTTTCGTTTGTCACGCGGCTATTTTAGATCGAGTGTCGATTATTAGAACGCTGTTTTTAGCCGTAGCGACCCGTTAGACATTCGGAACGCTCTGGCATCATGACTAACCCGTAAAACGCTCAGGAAACTTAATTAATTATTTTACTATAAGATTAACCTCGCATTTCTTATTCAAATAAGACGACAGTAGCTAAAAGAGGATACAATAAGGCTAGAGCTACGTTTCAAAGTCGGCTCCTAGTATGCAGTGAGTCTCGGCGTGCTGCAGTTATCTCGAGTTTGCGGAACGAAACCCGATCCGTATGCAGCGGCACGCGAGCGAGGCCAGCGCGTCCGCCGCACATATACCATACCTTATCTACCGTTGGGCCAAACAACTATTTTTCTTCACCCGCGAGCCGATTCGCTGCACCTCCCTTGCGTGTAGGTAGGTACGAGTATACGATGTATCCGGTCTCTCCGGTTCTTGGGTATCAAAATACACGTTGATAGGGAGGCGGTGGTGTCTCGTTAGTGCTCGCAGTCGTCACGCTCCGCGGACGTCCCGGTAGGTCTGTGGTCGGCGGTCTTGCCCTTCATTCGCAAGGCCGTCGGGCAAATGGTCACCTGCGCCGGGATCGCAGGCAGGCGTGCGCCGACCGCCGGTTGTGCAATCAGCGCGACACCTCGGCGCACGTGGGCGATCGCCTGCCGCTCGAGAACAATCGAGCCTCTCATTCAACAACAAGCCCACTGGAATGCGGGCTTTTGATATCGTTACAAAACCAACAGTAACGGTGGGCCAATGTCAACACGGCTCCTGTATTGACTTTTAGATTGTCTGTATGGTAATGCGATCGCCGCAGCGCGGTGTCTGCATCGCGTATTAGCCGCGCATTCGTGTAGGCGACTAGATTTTCCGACACTCGGGTTGGGCCACTTGGCATAATATAGCCACGCAGCGCCGCTACGTAGCGAAAGTCTGGCCGACCTTCGGCGTCTAGATATGGGCAGTAATAAGTACCTCAGATCTTGATATACCTAATTACGAATCGACTAAGAAACTGCTCGGTGACAAGTTGTATGAATTAAATGTTGACTGATTATGATACGCTGCTCGTTGGTCTTCCTTATCGCGTTTAGTTAGGTACGTGATCTGCACTCGATGCAATAATTAACGCGGTCTTATTGCTTCATCATGAGAGTCGTTTATTCTGCATCTAAGAGCTGGCGAGAATATCGAGTCTCGAAATAGTTGGATGGATCGCATGCCTAGATATTTCCCGAGATATGATCGGCTCGGCGACGGCGCTGTCCTGTCTATCGTTGACAATATTTTTAGTAATAACAATCTTGGGTATGCACTGTCGAGATGGCATCACTTTATCAGCCGTGTGTCATTCGCTAATTTTAGAATACGATATAGTGGAATGTTGTGTTGTACTCTTTGTTTTTAAATGCCTCTATCTCTATACTGCACGTTTTTCTTGACATGTGTAGTAAACAGTCTTGATTTCTTGAAACTGAAAAAATTAATAAAGATGGTTTATAGTTCGTGTGGGCGTTATGTGTTAGTGTTAGACTAGATAGATGGCCCAGTGAGCTCGATTGCCTCTCGTCTGAATCGGCCATGTTAGCATGAATCACAAAGTTATGAGATTTCGTGATGTAACGTGTGGACTTTCCCAAGCCAAGAAATTCGGACACGTCTTCAAATGTGTCACATTAATAATATTGCAATTATTATTTATAAAAACGAAAACGTTGCTTGCGTTTACATATGCGAGTGTTTTATTATTATTTCAAGTCACCGTGTAATTATGTTGACATCAATTAGTTTATACAATATCAAATCGCGAATTTTCCCATATCAAAAATCGATAATTTCTTGTGCGTCATCCACTTCGCATTGCTTGTAAATACGAGTACCCTTATCGTTGTTATCTATGGTTGCAAATGCAATAAGCTGGTACATATCTGTGCAGAGGTCTGGGACTAATATTGACGTGTCTCGGTTACTCTGTTTGCACGCTTGATGGATGCGGTTCGCCGTTGAGACTGTTTACACTCCCTTCCATAACCTTGGGCTGAGTTCAGTGACTCGTCCGTCATACGCATCTCGCTTGTCTTTAATTGTACACTTCCGGAGTATTTCCATCCAGTCGGGACCTACGGTATCGGGCGTCACGTTCACGTGCATCCTGCCCAAGAATGCGTTCTATTAATACGGCGTGATTTGTGGAGCGCGCCGTGATCTACACTTCTGTAAGTGATGCTGACTGTAATGTTGAAATGTATTACATTTTATCGCTAGTTTACTAATTTTAGGCTAATACTCGCGTCAGCGGTGATGGATCCTACGAGTTCGGCCCGTATTGGCTGTAAACGGCTGTGTTATTCCAACATACCACGGTGAGGATTTATAGCGCGTCGACCGGCGCTGCGTAAATATAATTAGAGAGGCTATTTATCAGCACGGCGGAAGGGCGCTCGCTATCGCTGCCGTAAGTCTCCTGCAGCCTCTGACGGCTCAATCCGGCGAAGAAATGGAATGTCACGCTAATCGCGACGGTGAGGACCGCGCGCGAATTTGTCCGTCGGCCGCGTGGTTCTATCCCCCATACGTTAAAATCAGCCGGGATTACGAGCTGCTTATTTGTGTAGACGGATAGACGAGAGCCAAGAACCGCAGCCGCTGCTTGTGCTCAGGATTAATTTATGCTTATTCTAACATTTCTAACTTCGAGCATTCCATTCCGTAGATAGATTGATAGATCCGTACGCATAGGAACTGTAGATATTTTGTTTCGGTTATATCGTGTGTGAAGTAAGCAGCTAGTCCAAGGGCAGCGTCGTCGACGGCGCGTGCGCAGCGGGGCGAGTAATTGGAGCCGTCGCCGGCCGCGCCGACTCCGCACACGTCGTCGTACTAAACGCACACGATAAAATATCACTGCTGTACTGGACTATAATTGAAATAACATAAATAAACAAGTTTTTTTATGAAAATTAACGTGGATTTGATTAATATCTTTAAATGCTATATGGTTATGTGATTCATGCATTTCATAACGAATAATTATTAGGTAACGTTTTAAGGTCACTCAGGATTTATGTTATTATTTTACATAATGTTATAAATAAATTTATCCGCCTTGGGTCCACTGGCGAATCGATACTGTAGCGTGGGCTCCGTTTTTTTTTGTCTAGGTTGAGCAAAATGAGAATGAGGTTTTTTTACTTATAAGTACGCCTAAATTCTTACCCGATGCAGTCGGAACTGCTGGTGATCTCGGGATATTCCTCCAAGTAGATCTGAGACGCTCGCATAATCGATGTAAGGTCGATATGTAAGGTTGACAACGTCGTTTGTTACTTTGTAAGGTACGGTAATGTTGGTTGCGAGTGCTTGCGGGGTGGTCATGCCCAGGCCTGCGCCGGTGCATCTGAGCATTAGCATAAACCGTGCTCGTGCGCCGCCCCGCGGCACTGCCACGATACATGTGGTGCAAGTGGAGAAATAACCGAGGGGATACTTTAAAATTCGAAGAAAGACACTGTAAATATAAAACTAAAGCTTAAAATAAAATAATTGGTGAGGGGTGCGAGAAAAGAACAAGACCACCCCATCGGTTTTCAGAATTGGTCTTAAAACTACCAAAAGCACTCTGCAGATGCCGATTCAATTAATGCAGCTCTGTAAATCTAAGAAAAGAAGCTTACGTTGACAACGCAAACAGAATTAAAGAAATCAAACAAAAAAATATCCAAGATGTCTTCCTAAATCATTTTTCAAAGCCGCCGTAAGACTTTGCAAATATTGAACGTACTTAAAATCCGAATACAAGGAAATATAATTCCGCAAAGCTCAAAGCCTGAGAGCCACTGTCCGCCGCCGGTCAAATCACGTATTCTCAATGTCACCGTGTACCATTTTATGATGCGAGTTCACTGGTAAAGCGTTATTGTCCTCTCTTATTGCACCAAGCGCATTAAAAATATTTTCTTTGTCATACAATACGCGAATACACCCATGAATATTTAATGGGGCACTCGCCGCAGCCCTGACCTTTATTTTGGCCTTTCCCTACGCCCATTGTTCTTCGCTAGCCCTACGCTTTGTAGAACTTATCTAATGTTGCCTTATTTTGTTTCAGGTGAGTGAATATTACCATACAACAGTAAGTTTGTTCAGTTTTTTACCACGTCGATATTCTTCGACCATCTTCTTTGTTTAGTTCAAGTCTCGGAACAAAAAATATGTATTTACTACGACGCTTACGTAATCGATGACCGATCTAAACGATTATCCTACCGACCGCTGACGCTGACTCACCCGAGTGTGCCACAAACCTGTGGGAGATTCGGAAATATTCGGTTTTAATTAACCTTTTTCTGATGACTAATAAAACGAGAATTCGTATTTGCATCTCTTCAAGACTGTCGGACGACTGGCGAAACGTCACCCAACGAACCAATATTTTATTGGAATGTAGAAAATGTTCTTGTATAGGATCGAGTTCAATGTTCTAGGAGTGATGAACTGAAAACAGCCTCGTGGAACGTTGTTAACGTGTCTAAAAAGGCCATTAGGAGGAGTGAGGGCCGTCGCCGTCGGCTGTATGTCGTCACTCAACTCTCGGTTTTTTGTCGCCAAAGACGACTAGTTATCTTCTTCCTAGTCGGCTGCTTTGATTAACGACCGTAACCCGATCTAGTGTGTTTTCGGTCTCTCCTACCGAACGGCCCACATGAATAAATTAATTCAAAAGCTGATACACACCCACGCGTGGGACTAACACGGACGCTTGTAATAACAAGAATTTAATGATGTCGAATAAGAGTGTAAATCAATTGTGGCGTGGCCAGGCAAAAAATACACCGCTGGAAACGAACCCACTTAAAATAATTACTGCCAATCGAATTCGAAGCGAAAAAGCTATTCAAGCCGAGATGGACCTCCACTGCTAATATATTTTATTTGATCAGTAACTGTGTCAGCTGATGGAATTGTAATGATTAAATCACCGGAAATTACATTCAATTATGTACTTGCACGGTTCGGTGACCGATTATTATGGTAAACATGGATGATGACCGCAATGAGATGCCTCGATTGCTATCTGCTCGTTGAGAAACCAGCATCGTACGCTCCGATAAATAGGTGTTCAGATGGCGTCCGGATAATGCTGTCGACGCGGAATCCTACCGATGTGCGAGATCAAACAACCCGTGAAACGGAGTGCGCGGATGCCAACACGCCAAATGTGCAACTTCAATGTTCTCACACAATGAACGACCCTCTCGTTTTACCTTGCACTGGTCTGCATTTGCTTGTCTCTTTCTATCGTCAGTTTGTTCGATTTTGGGCGAGTGTGGACGATGACAAAGCGTCACTTTCTACGGGGCGCACGCGCAGCGGCAAATGAAGTGTGTCGCGTACGCAGACAGCTGCGCGATAGACTCTGCTCTAATGTGCGCCGGAAACCATCAATTTAGATAGTGCGCCGGATTGCCGCCGCGAAGCTTCTGCCGTAGGATGCAACTGTTACTCGGAGGAAACTGTGATTTATGACCTTCATTGTTTTGTGGCCGAGATCTCTTACTCTGCATCCTCATTTAATTAAACGCTGGCTGGTTACCCACTTAAAAACAGACGTAATACTCTTTTCCGCCTGTACGTTTTATACTTTGCAGTTACTCTTGCTCTTAAATAATATTAAAACAACATTATGTTAAGGAAGTCTGCAATGATTTGGAAACTGTCAACCAACGTCATTGTTAATCCAATAAGGGTAACATCTGCTCTGTTATTCCCCCAGTCTAACGGTACGCATGTCCCTCTGAATAGATAATAATCTGTCTCAATTAGCGTAGCTTGTCGCATCAAAACATGACTGTGTGCTGCTGTGGTGGGTTTTATAACGGTTTTGTTTATCAGCTAGCTATTTAGTAATTAATCTGTGACCTAGCATAGTGCATATTTGATTTGGAAATCTATTTCAGTTTATAGGAATCGTGTATCGCAATAGTTCACACGGTAAATTAAACTGCGCTCGCAATCGGATACTGCCTGTGACCAATTCGGTATTCGGATTCTCATTGCAACATGCATCGGCAGTGTTGTTCAGCGGGCCCATGTTATGGCTATTGGTTAAATTGATACAGGCATCTCCTCTTGCATGTTATCGGCTACTTTCTCGCGTCCGCACGACCGGTGCGCCGTTGTCGAAGTATTGTTTATGAAAAGCGGGTCAGAAGAAAGCGATAGAGGGGCGAGAGCGGCTGGTCACTCGCTGATATCTCCCGGTGAAGAGGTCACGGCCATTACACGAAAATAAACTGAAGACAGAACTTGACAACAGCGCACAGAATGTTTATTGCCACCGTAAACTGTAACAGCAGCTGATTTTTTGTACGGATCCGTGAACGGCCGATAATGGAACCGATTTCTCTTTTTGCTCATTTTTCTGTTGCTAATTGGTTCTGTGTTTATTGTGGGGGCGTTTTTATTTTCTTTGACAGTACTTTCAAAATGTGTTCGTTATCCGTGCAAGCGCTCGTGTAAATATTCATTTGCGCGAGTGTGAATGTGTTTGTACACTTGCACCGTCGTCGTCGCTAGCGCAGCCTGTGGCGCAGCGTTCTCTGTATCGAATCAGGAATGCGTTCGCACATCATGGCCGGTGTGGCAACGGTCGCGGCTTGTCACATGCACTCGCACAGTAGACAATGGTCTTGTCTGTAATCACTCTTTGTTTAAGTGTTTTCTCGTCTCAAGGTCGGCCGGTGCTGCGATCATTACTTTTATCTTTCGACTTCATCTTTACAATTTCCCGGCCTATTGCTCCGCTTTGTATACAGGCAGTAGTTCGCTCTTTTAAGCTTTTATCTGTACGAGTTTTTATTGCGTTCCCGTACTTGACACCCTTAGTTTAGTGTTGTATTGTATCCGGGATCCGTACCGGTTTCTACAAACATATCTCTATTGTTAATCTTTATTGTAGACGTTTTGTTTTATGTCTGTATCAGATATTTCTTATGTAGGTATTGAAGGGTGTAAATCATGTAATTCAACACCGCGTAGTTTGTTACTCCTAGGGCAAATCTTACCGGTATCTGCGGCCGCGCGGCCATATTTCACGCCGGAGCTGGGTCCCCCATAATTGGTATGCGGCATTTTGTCCAGGCTCGCATCGATAAAGCATCTCTTCCTCCTCGTATGTAACGTAAGCTTATTGGAGACCAAGATTTAGAGGCTCCTTAAGCTCGTAACTTGTTCAGAATTCAGAAATGTTTTGTAAATACTCGTAGTTCAATTCCTTATACGAATTTAGGAAGGAAGTATTCTTTATGTGATCGTTTTTGTTAAAACCAAGGAGAATCGTATTCGGAGAGATGGTTAGCAACTAAAGTATTTATAGTTCCATACACATGTTGCTGTGCTAAGAAGAAACCGCTGCTTGTGACATGTATTCTGGTTCCTGTTTTCATTACTTCTCACATAAGTTCTCACATCGACGGCCAAGATTTTACGATTGCTGGTTTTATTATAAATACTGTATGTACAACATTATCTGTTATTAATTGCATGTGTTCATCCGTTGGGCTGGATGGATGTGATGTTTTCGCATCGTGATTAATTTGTGTAAACATTCCTGCTAATTGCCCCTATTAGTGTGACGTGTTATTTAATGTTATAGCCCCCAGTGCTTTGATGTCTTGCGTTTTACCTGGATCATTTTATTTTATACTCCCGCTGGTAAGAAAGACATTAATGAAGAATGTTTCAATTGCTTGTTTTCCCGCGCTTCGTGCTTGTTGATTGAGGGAAAGGTTGCTGCTACAAGAGGGTTCAGCAAGTTGTAACGGCTGAATGTATGAATATTGTCAGTTTTAACAGACTTTATTTATATTGTCGGCATGGAATACGCTATGTTTGGTTTTTGTTCGATAACTCCGCCGAAGTGTGGTTTGGTGTTTAAATTTTTATGAAAGGAGGATATTCGGACAAATTTTATTCTGATATTTCAAAACTAATTAGTTGACTCATGCTATAGATTGTGTCTATTATATTTCATAATTATATATCTTTGTTAGTCCAAGTTCTTCAACTGAATTTTTTGCTACATGTCAATAAATATGAAATGGTTCACTGCCATATTAATTACGACTAGATTAGGTATGCGAAAACGAATTAGTTTCAGAACGATCGTCCGTCGTTATTTAAGTTAATGGCATGTGGGCTGCGCCCACGCACAAAGAGATCAATAAATTATAGAGACGTGTGGCGTCCACGACCTTTCCGCAATACTCACGTGCTAAATCGTTTAGTATATCAAATGTATCGTTAATCTGGAAAATACCTTCATTAGACCAGAATAGACATAGGACAAATGATTGGTTGTAATTTAAATAAACAAATAACAATATCATGAATATTCATCTGACATGAAAAAGGAAAAGTAAGGTCGAAAGTTTTCAAAACACATTAAAGAAAAAAGGAAGTAATAACAACACAGTAGAGTATTAAATTACTGGTTGATTTATAGGCTGAATCTTATTAGGTGGTTGGGAACGACGCCAACTTCGATCGCAGAGACATTCTATGCCGGAGCCGTGTCACTAGACTGTTCTGCATAGAAATGGTGATATGATTCAGTTTGTTCCATTCTCGGGCTATATATACTCACTGTATACATTTAAGAACAAAAGAAACTATTTCATAATGATAACATAGAATGTATTGATCTCAATATTTCTAGAGCTGAAGATGCAAGTAAGGATTCTGTACTAGCTATTGCATAAATCGATGTTTACTTCTATAAACACATAGAATCAAAGCTGTCCTTTATAATGAAGGATAATGCAATAACAGTGCAGCCTATTGATCATAAACTTGACCATGAATAAATAATCCCTGTACATAACATAACCAATGTTTGTTGTAAGCTCCTTATGCGAAATCGACATGGCTACCATATTCGTTACAAGGAAAGATTTGCAAGGGATTTGCATAATTCTACATGTGTATCTGTTTGTAAGCCAGCGTCATCGACTCTATATCATAGCCAATCAGTAATCCATATGTAAGGAGAAAAAAAAACACGATACTCTATGCATAAACATAGCACGTTTTGCGCTGGCGAATAAAAAAGGAAAATTCAAATTCAGAACAGCGTTCAACTATGTCAGCTCATGGGAAATTAAGGACAACGAAATTACAGATTTTTACCAAGAAGCTGTTTACTTTTTACAGTTTTAAGCGGCCAGGTTTTCGAGTTTCTTATAACCAGAGAGAAAAAAACGGCCTGGTGGTATGACTCGCTAATCTAAGTGACTGTTTGCTACTCGAACTACTTCAACAGTACAAACTTCCGTATAATTTAGGCACATGTGTTTTAGCACAAAATTGTTTTGGTGAGAACCAATTTGAACACCATGTGGGTGGTAAATTAGGTACTGGCAGTTACAGGAACGTTTTTTCGCCTGCCAAATATATTCTGATGATTCAGACCTCCTGCGTAGTAGGATCTAGTGAGATGAGTTTTAATCACAATGCGTGACAAATGTGCTTGATCAAAAATGATTAATGCAAAGTACAACTTGTTTTTCTCATTGTGGACTTAAGCAGATGAATTATTTAATTAAAGTTCGCTGAAACTTCTGGAAAGGTCCTGATGCCATGTTTTGTTAAATTAAAACAACGCAATAGATACTGATAATTCGATGTCAGTTTTATCGATTCGACCGAGATAAGCGTAAAACTTATCTATTTAAGAACCTATGAGCGAACAAATACAAAAGTTTACGAAGTCAATAACAAGTTGGGTTTCGATGTTAACTATTTGACAACTACTTACTTTTAACTAGTAGATATAAAACACGATCGAATACCATACCAACCATAGTAAGAGATGGAACAGCTTTTCTCTAATTTCATGGGATTCAATGATGTACGCAAAATTTTCCGTTGATGACGCAAATATTATTTGCAAAACATCAATCGTGATCGCAGTTCTTAGATCCTGCTCACATTCATCAATCAATATATTCTTCGGCCAAAATTCATTGTGCGCCTGATCTGTCGTTTGTGTTACATAGATGAGATTTATGATGCTTCTGCGGTGACCCGGTCACGAGGTCCATTACATAAGAATGAGCGATTAGGTGCCTGTGGTATGCTCAGCGATCCATCTTGCGTAAATAAATTCCTATCAGCCCTGAAGGTTACTGATATGATAAGATTTAACGTAGAAATAGACGCGAGAGGCACCGGCGAGGATTTTTTCTGAAGATAAGATTTTCAATTTAACATTTTATGCGAAAATTTCGTAATTGTTTGGTACTAAATGCAGCAGGAAAGTCTGACTCCCGATGCGAAAGATGCCTTGGAATGGAACTATAATTTGTAGTAGCAATTACTAACTAAGTATCTTCGTACAATATCTCTTCCGAGGCAATGACTCGTGTTGCTTCTAATGTTATTTAATTATTAACGCCTGTGTCAACACATACTTGAACGTTTTCCTTGTATTGTTGACAGCTCATATTACCGCATATTGATCAAACCGTTGCTTAGAGATTTTATGGGTCGATAGCGTCAGCGTTAACTAATAGGGATTTCAGTAATCCTCCCGGAAGGTTGGCTAATGGGACCCAGACGAATTTAGCTGTTATTTCCTTTTCTATTAAAGCCAATATTGAGTACAGTGCTGCTCAGACCGGTCACTTCCGCTATGAAATTGATATCTCCGTTGAAAGTGATTTTAAAAACAAGTCAAGTATGCAAAATCTTTTCGCAACAGAAATCTTCCATCTGAGTCATCAAACCGAGTCAAAGACATAATGAAATACAATGACAACTGTCTATATTTTGAAAATAAAATTCGTTGATCAGGTTATAACTTCGACAAACACTCTCCAACAATTTGTGTAAGTGCATAAAATTATTTCGTCTTCTGTCCCAAATATGGCGTAAAATATTATATGGCCGAGTGCGTGAAATCGTGTTAACCAATAATCATTGTTCATCTTGAAATTAAATGTAACCTCTGCCGGTTTAAATAAACATTTCGATTATTCGCACAGCATCAACTACGGAAGCTCGTATTGTTAATTAATTTCAGTAGATATTCGGCTCGTAAAACGGCAAAGTTATAGCCGTTTAACACGGAATTAATGGGGCGACAAGTGTGACCTCAGGCAGGCTTCTTTGTGACTTCATTTTATCTCAATAGTGCTATTTTGTGTCTGCTGGAACGTACGCACTCGGCTAAATCGTTTTTCGCCATTTACAGAATGTTTATTTTAATATTATTTTTCTTCTTCCGCCTGGTCCTTTGTCGAATATGTCAGGTTGATAAGATTATATCCAATAATACGGATTATGTCTGGGTGCGTCGGCCACGGGTGTCATTGCTATGCGTCATGTTATAGCCTCTTGAACACTATTTAGGCATCTTCATGGTGGTTTTCCACTGGCCTTTGTCAGAGTTCACCGTGGAATTGTTCTTGTCTTAATTTTTTTTCTCCTCACTTCAGTGGGATTCAATGATGATGGGCCGATGTCGCACAGTAATCTTATAATTGAGTTCTTCATAATCATAATATTAAAGCTAGACCGACTAACGAAGATCAACTGGGAGGCTAGTTACGTTAACCGACAGCTTAGCACGTTCTCGAGGATCCTGTACCAACAACATTTCAATAAATCAACGTTCCTTTCAACACGGGTGGTGGGAAATTTATTGCTAGAAACAATGTCGGCGGCTTTGAAACAAATTGGATACGGCGGATATACTCACTGCGTAGTTACTTCATCAGAAACACTTTGACTTAGAACCTTCAGCATCCCAGATTTACTTCATGCAATAAATCACCTATTTTCTTTGCTGTTTACGCTAATTTCAAAAAGGTTCAATTAAACTTCACGCCATTTCGAAAGTTCATTAATAATTGTAATAGAAAACACCATGTTAAGAGGTTAATTGATAATCTAATGGAGGCCCTGTGAAGTGTAAGGAAGCGTTTCTATCGTTGCATACAAGTCATAAATTATAGCGTCCATATCCTACGTGCCATTTATCATAATATTGTCTGGCGGCCGCGTTTTATCTCCACCATGGCAGGGCAGGTGGGTGTCTGCCTATTTCAATATTAATTGATCCTGCTGCGTTGCGGAATTGTTTTGTATCTTTGTCTCCTCTGTCGATCTGTTTTGCGATCTCTTTGGTATGTTAGTTTGGAATCCGATGTGGCAGGAGGCTGGGCTGCAACCGAACTTATGATCGTGCCGTGACAGCTCCTTTGGCAACTTAGGGAGGCGAATTTCGGAACGCCCATCTGAGTTAGATTTATTAATGTTCGCTAAAGTTTTTTTGGCTGCTTTTTTGTGAGGGTCGTAAATAGATGACTGTATCGATATGCGAGGAACATTATCCCAACTCAATGAATTTTCCATTGTGTTTAAAAGAATCCAGTTTCCAGCACAGAAGTCGATTGTTATCCAAATATCCCAACGAGATCTTTATTAAACACGTTGATACTTGATTGTATTACGTTGCTTTATATTTTGGATGAAAGTCTCCACTATGTAAGACGAAACAATGCTTACCATACGTGTTGCGGAACATAGACCGTTTGTCATTTGTGGATATTCACCGTTGGAAAAACTTAGCTCATTATATATATAAAACGGTATGTCTCTAACCTAATGAGTAATAGCTAAACAAGCGATGTTGCAACACTTTAGTTAAACCAAAGGGATCTGAATCAGTAAACGGTTGAGCTAGTTAGCAACCGATCGTTTAAAGTTACTCTCAGATGACAACGCAAGGTTATCGGTGAGATCTCTGAATCATGACTCACGTGTAACTTTAATTTGACGATACTTGCCAATGTTTATTTGTACAGTTATTCGGCACACATAACCTAAGTCTTTTGACGCTGCAAACTAGCCGTTGTAGTGCTCTCGACCTCGCGACCTTTATTCAAAGTGCTGGATAAATTCACCAGTCTATGTAGATCCCTGGGTTGCCAACACCAAGTGCAGTGTTTCACACGTCTGATAGCTTCCGAGTGGCTGGTCGTCCGGAGGGATGCCCGTTAGACTGGAGGTCATCGGCAGGTGCGGATTTCTTGACGAGCGTGGTTTTCCTATTTTGGTTGTGCATTGTTAAAGAAATGAGCGTGTCTCGTTACGGCTGTGTCTCGGTGTCGGGTTCCCATCGTTAGTTGATGTGTTCAATATGGAGGCTCTTTTGTATTTGTTTTTACGTCGTCAGTGTTGATTGTAACAGGATAAATTTATTTCGAGGTGTTAGGTCACGTCAGCACCGCAAAACCGACAAACAGGACATAATTGTCCATAATATTGTTCACCTTGTTTAATTATGCTTTGATTAATGAGATGCATCGACGTTTATTTTATCACCTATCAACTGGCCTGACTGGTCTTTGTTATTTAAATAATAAAACAATTTATAAATGTATTCGGTCGATTGTAGTTAAAATTTTATCCAAAAGTAACCTACCTCTGTTTTTATTAAACAATGCATTCACATTGTAATATAAATGCAAACTTTATGTTGAAGTTAAAACGTTGGAGTGCATGTTTTAAAATATTACCATTTAATGGAATGGAAACAATGTTGTATTTTATCGCCGTGAAATTATTCGTGTGTAAAATAAAATTAATCGCGCGTTCCATGACGGAAGGATAAAAAAAAGACTCCGTTGTTCTTAAAAATAGCAACAATGTATGAAAAATTTAAATGTTGGATTCGAACCTCAAATTGATTATTAATAACGCATCCATTAATAAAACAGCCAAAAGCGCATGTTGGATGAGTGGCTACAGTAATTTGCATGAGATTGATGTCTGTGCACAGTGCTCGGATGACTTTTTGGTCGTGTTACAGTATGCTATTAACATTTTTACTGTCATTGCTTTATAATCGAAAATTATGGATGAGGCACGCTCCGCAATCAAGCTGACGGAAATGTTAAATAGTTTTAATCCCCTGCAATTTGTACGGATTCTTTCAAGTGAAATGAGGATAATACGCTCGTCTGCCCCGAAAAGTGGAACTCTAGACTGGTATTTAGAAGACTTCGTTATTTTGCTGAGTTCAACTAACCGGTCAAGCGGCGCGGTTCGCCGATCGGCGACGAAACAATAGAAAATCAATTGTGTCTCATTAGCGGAGCTTGACAGATTAATTTGATTTATATTGGAATTAGGTGTGCTTATAGCACTTTGACGGTTTGATCATTCTTTCATGCACGATATATGCATGCCATGTTTTGTCTCTGCATCACCCTAAGGTTGACTGGTAGAAAATGCCTCAGGCATTAAGTCCGCCTTTGTACAGTACTTTTTTTTACTTGTGCATAAAGTTTTAATAAATAAATATAACTCAATACAAGGCTGCAATAATTGCCTAACAATACCCAGTTTTTCCACCATAATGGCCTGTGACCACGAAATTCGAACCCCATCATGTTTTCGTAATGTTTCCTGTGGTTTTATGATATTAATGAATATTGATGAAATCTTTACTATCACTTAAATAAATTATGTCGTAAAACGATCTTCGGGTGTCTGTGGTTGTCTTCATGTGCGGTGGCCATTACAAGATAAATAATGTATTAAAATACCATTTATACTCCATTTTACTATGTAAGTATTTTTTAATAAATATTTTTATGAGCACTTAAAGAGGATGGGTTTTATTTTTTTCGTGTAATTTAGTAGACTATAAATACTCGATGTTTACGCCAGTCAGATGCATGCATGGGAAGTTGTTGGAACTTTAGCAGCTCACAGAAATAAAACCTTGTTATTCATTTACTATGCAACCTTTGTTTACCGGACCTTTTTGGCTACAATCTGTTTCAGTCCACATCTGCCAATGCATACAAACGTTAAGATGAACATGGGAAATGTTTACAAGTCATCGGATTTATCGCTTTTATTTGTTTTGACAAATCTTAAAGACAATATACAAGCTAACACTAAAATATTTATATTCTGTATAAGTATAAAAAACCAGCCAAGTGCGAGTTGGACTCGCATACGAAGGGTTCCGTACCACAAGGGAAAACAAGCCGAATACAACACGTTTCTTGGATCGGGGACCCCTTTAATTCTTAACTTTATTTTATTATTGGTTGAAATAGACACTAAAAATTTAACTGTCTTATCTATTACGGTTCATGAGATACAACAACCCGCTGAAAGATGGACGAACAGCGGAGACTTAGTAATAGGGTTTCGTTGGGTATCAAAAAATTCGTCCACATCGCTGTCAATGATTTCTCGCTTGGAGAAAAATCAGTCAATAACTATCTTAATAATTGCATCCTGAGCCATAAAATGATGACTGCAAAAGACCCCAGTCTACCAAGCAGGTATCGCAATTATAAGTATGTAGTACAACATACTCTGTGCTACTGTACCGTTTCTCATCTGTGACAAAAAGTTATTAGTTGCGGTTCCAATATCTTAATGCTTTAATTACTATCCACTGTCACAGCAATTAAACGGCTCCTAACGTGTAATGCTAGTGAACAATTAAACATAAATACTGTTATAAAAGTAACTAACTGGCCGCAACGGGTTGGGAAGACGTGGCGTTTTGAGAAACGGTTTAGTAACTTCTGGGGTTGAAGAAAGAGTTACTCTATGGAAATGTGTACAGAAAAAAAAAACGCATAAAATTTACGCTAACCTTCAGTAAGTACATTTTTCTTCTTCTTCTTCATAATTTCATGATTCTTCATCATCTTCAGTACATCATCATTATACAGGGTGGAAGAGGGACAACGACGCACAACCTGTTGTCGTTGAAATTTTTCGTCAGTTATTAAAATTTCAACGAAATAAGGTCCAGAATCATTTGTATTGAATCCATGGTAACAGCCTGTTGCGCGTCTATGTTCCTGCTACCAGTGCCTCCCTGTATAGGTTCAGCTAGGTGGGTACTCATTGATTTTGTCGGATTTCCATTGTCTCTATCTTTCTTGTTTAATTTAGGGATTTTCCAATCACGCAGTTATTATATGGTGTGGCTATCATTAACAATAATTTATTAATAAATTTCCCTATATTATATCCATTTCTGTATTTAATTCTAATTTTCCGCCCATTGTGCACCATACGACACAGAAATAAGAATTACATTACAGACCAGTTTTATTATAATAATATTTAATAAAGAGTCACCGTTTAAAAATATTGCTCTCCTACCAGAAGTTTCTTGCTCGTTTAACAAGGAGGTAAAGAAAGCATAGACAAATAAACAAACTCCTACACTGGTGGAGGCGCCGAGGCACACGGTGGCAAAGTTGACGTTTCCCACGAGGCTGTTTGTGCTCATGAAATGTAAAATGTAATGGTGCCCCGTTAGCTTGTGGTCGTGTTGGTATACTTACACATGGAAGAAGCGACGCTAAAGCTATGCTGAGATAATAGAAAGTGCCACAGAAATGTTTCTTGCTGGCTACATTTTTATCCTGAATAATTTGGACTTAGTCTAAAGTGATGATTATCAACTGCAGTATCAATACCTCTTCTACTAAAGTTATATATCCTGAGTTCCTGGATATCTATTGTAAGCAATTTCAATCACATTGAGAATTTAGTATAGCACTCTATACAAAATTCTGACAACCAGTCTTACCAAGTGGTATCGAAGAAGAGTGGAAGAAGTGAAGAGTGGTTTCATTTCTTACCCGTCCTACAACCTTACCACAAACAGGGACCTCTTCAGTTGAAGGCTTAAGTCGTTTTGCTTAAATATAGCCAACAATAGCTTTATCATAGCACTGCTGTAGGTACTTGTAGCAAGATCTCGCAGCTTTAATAAAGTTGACATAATATTGTTGCTGGCTCGTAAGTCTCGTGACAGATTTGTGATGTGTTTCACCGTTACACCGCATGCTAATTCACTTAACTGTTTCTGTCTTAATTTTTATTTTAAATTGCTAGACGTTTCACACAGACCGCAAAACTTGATAAGCTACATTTGTGGAACTGTTACAAGTTGTTAATTCTGTCTCCTTCGTCGGATCTTTTACACTCCCGATAAATAACGACATCCTCGAACAGGCGACCTTATTTAAGCTTGTTACGAAGTTTAATTAAAATCATTCGGTTCATCCGATATTTACGAGCAGCCGGATCGTCTTTATCAAAGCTGAACTTCAGTCACCAATCAACAGATCGCACGCGACCGAATTCGGCACGTTACCGTTAATTCGCAACGTGTCGTCTGTCCGGTCCGGATTCGATTTATAACCGACGTAATCGGGCCTTACGGTAAACTTGATCTCCTCTTACATATCGCTCTATAAAGCATGGAACACACGCTCAACACGCACGCTGAGTTCTACAGCGACCCTGTTTTGTGACGATACGTGGAGTCTAGTTTTCAATTAGATTTATGAGTTGTTCCTAATTGAGATTCAGTGTGTTATAGGGACATGTACGAATGAGGAGGGTTTATGTGACAGATGTATCGTTATTTATTTTACACTGGAACGCCATACAGCAATTACACCAACGGAGTAAAAAATCACTTCATCTGCTGCTTTCCATCCATGCTGTGCGCGGTGGACATCGAACGAGTTATAAAGTATATCAAATTGTGCTTCAATTAAGCGAGTTATTTCTACCATCCCATTCAAAGAGTCTATTTCAAAATCTTCTTCCGGAGAAATCACACTACATTGCTAACCTTCACTCCCATAATCACCTCTAGAACAATCTCAATGTTACGTAAATTCCATGTCAGTAACAGCGATGTCTTGTGGCAGTGAGATGTTCAATTTCCCCGCTCGCTACCCATCAACCTTTTTGCCGTTTGTGCAGACAAAAATGTGCTTAATGTCTCTCGTTAACCTTTTAGTATGAACAGATGTAACCCTCCGGCGTCGGCGCATAATTGCGGAAGTAGACTGCCTCCTCTACCTGTTTGTGTACGTTTAAAGTGTTATCTTTGTCATCTGTTTTGCTAAATGGCCCTTTAAGGACTTTTCCTACACTCTTTGTTTCGTTTTCATTGTGTGTACCTACGTCCTTCTGGAACGTGTGACATTTCATATCCGCGTTTTTATCCTTTTATTTTCGGTTAAGTATCAGTTTCAGTCCTCTAACTGCGTAAATATAAGACTGTCGGCTATGTCTCAATTATTTGGCAGCACTTTCCATATCACTTTCTATTTCATATACAATTAAAACACCTCATCGCGTTAGGTGTGTGCGTCCGCCCACTCAATGCTCGTCAATTAATTAGTCATGCTTTCAACCGTTCAGGAGCAAGCAAGGAACGTGAGCATATATCTCAGCTTAGGTAAACAGTGCACGCACGAAGTGCGCGGCGCCGGCGCACGCCAACGACCTAATTCTTTGAGTGGTGGCGCAGGCGTCGCGACGCCGCAGTGCATTTGCTCATTACATATGTTTTAACAATTAACAATTCAATCTTGAATGTTTTATGCATCTGTTTGTTAGTTTCCGCGTTGTATGGGAATAAAGGAAACGTTGTGTGATTTGTTTATCTAGCGCGCCACTACTTGGAACCATCTAGGTTCTATAACTCAACTTTGTCGAGGCAAATGGGTTGTTTGTTTTTTGTACTCATGCGCTGTTAGAGCTTAACAAATTGCTTAATAACTTCGATTGACTGCGGCTTGAACGTGACTAAAACTAAGCATTTGTATTCGTGTTACTGAGATTTTCGTACCAGAAATAGGTAAGACACGGTCGTTCAAACCATGTAAGGTGAATCATTAACCAAAACAAGTCTTCCATCTTAATAACACATTTACTTGTTCGGAATCTTATCGATTGCTTAATTGTCACATAATATACGTAACATTGACACGATTCTAAAGTAATTAAAACGTCAGCATCAGCAGTGATCGGTTACAAAATAAATAGACCCTTGATATTTGTCGTTGAATAGTATTAGTTAGCTGGCTACAAGGGCGAGGAGTTCACGTCGACATGTGACGCGGCGGTCACGAACACCTATCGACTCCTGCGCACGACTTGTGCACTCAACTCATTGTGCAATTAAAATATAACTAACCGATGAAAGCTCCAAGGTCAACACTAATTTCACGTCAATACAACCTAATTGAAATACCCAAGACCACTGCCATACAATTAAGATGCAATATCATATCTTCGAAGTCTATAATTAAAGTCTATGTCCCAATTAATTCGATACAAACCTCTCAATGTGACGAAATGTTGCGGTTTCACTTCGCGATAAATAGTATCGATAAGGGACACCGACATCGAGTCCAGTTATTAGTGTCGATGCTTTTCAGTTTTGTCCTTAACATCGATGTTATTATAATCGATTTCTGAATTCTTGATTGTTTGAGTGATGGGAAAAGATCAACGACAACGCCTCCCGATGAATTTAATTTGAATCGATTCGCGCATAAAAGGCTGTTTCGTGTCTTGTCTTATTCATGAGGCTGCATAATGATGAGCGGTTTTAGAGCAAAATGAAGAGTAGATTTGCTGTTTTTTTTCCTTCGTGTAGAAATCCTTTTGCGAGGATGCAGTGTGTTAATAAAAAGAAAGTGCATGTCTACTTTTCTTTGTGATGCGTTGATTAATGTCCAACTAACCTTGCAAATTCTTTGAATATGTAGGCCTATTGGCGTGATTTTTAATAAAAACGCGACGTAATACACTGTCTTCTACTGCGTGTCCGATCAATCATTCGCAGTCCATTCTAACGCAACGCCTGTCAACAGTCATGATGAATATTCCTACACACGATCCAATTCACTCGCATTAATATCGTTATGAAATCGAGCGTATCGAGCACTCGATTCAATGCAGCCGTGAACTTAGAGTAGCGAGTTGACAGTGCTCAATGAGCGCTATTAAATCATTTGTTATTAATCGAGTACCGTGACAATATAGAATCGAATCGGTTCAATATGATGCGAGTCCTTGAACGGCATTAACCTTAATAGTTGTGCAATCGCTGGCCGATACAGTGCCGAAACCAATCAGAATCGATTCGGCCCACTTGGCTCCTCCTGTGTCAATCGATCTTATTGCGAAACTACTGAGCCCAAGAGCCCTGCATTGACGATGATGAATGATAATTATTATTATCGCGTCTATTGTGACTTGTGAGTGCTCAAGGACAACACAGATGATGTTTAATAAACAACTATCGTAAACAATGAAATCGATTGATTTTTAAATCGAAAGCTCAAACAAAAATATACGACTTTCGATTGATTAATTAAGTTTTATGGCCTATCATATTTAATTCAGTTTACCTAGTTATATTTAGATCGTTCTTAAAAAAAAGTTGTCAAACAAGCTAGACACGTTTTGTTGACCAATTAGGAAGAATAACAAACGGAATCTCGGTCTCGATCGGTTGGTCAGTTGGCCTGTTTATTCCGAACACGTCAGAAGTAGTCCGTCTGTCCATCTGTTTGATCAGTAGTTAATTTGTGTTTATTAGCCGTGATTGGCTCCCGGGTCAGCCCGTCACGCCAATTGTTAGACTCGACAATTGCTATTCAGCTACTGATACTTGATTATTAATTTGTTTTGTATCTTCAATTGCTATAATGACAATTAAACGTATTACGTTGTTTTCTTGTATTCGTGATTGTTCCGTTTCTTTGTGCAAAGATAATGTCGCTCATTAACATTGTGATGTGATCATGGTTAAACGTGTGACTACATTTTTCATGTGATTGCTGAATGGCTTTCTTGGTAGCAGTCGCATCGATCAGGAATGTTACAGTTTTCTTAGGAACTTCTTTCTCATTTCCAAGAAAAAAAACCGAGTGTGCTTATGACCACACGACTGAAGTGAAACTTCAAACGTATTTGGCTATGAGAGGAAGAGAGAAAGAAAATGTGCGCGCGCACTGCTTTCTCTTGCTTATATCCCCCACTCAACTCCCGTTCGCCTCACCCGATCACACTTTTCGTAACGCGTTCGCCAGCTTAATCCCCAAGTCAAGCGTGCGTAAAGAAGTTTCTCTTCAAAAATACAAAGTCAGTATCTAAAAGCATACAAACTTCGTGTAGTTTAGAACTAACTGCATAACAACTATAAATAATGCAGCAGATTTTCAATAATATCCCATTTCTTAAACATCCCGGGTTCATTGGAAACATGGCGATGACGTAGCCCCCAATGATTCGATCCGGCGATTAAATCGATTACAGATGCGCGACACGTCGCGACACACAATCGATTTATCGCATCACTAGCTCAACGCCCATTCGGTATTTTCTTAACAGAATGTTTATCGGTTAACCGATCGATGAGATTGAATACCGATTTTATTTCGTCTGTTGCGCTAACGTGTTTTAAATAAACTTTATATAGGCAAACTATAATAATTTAAGTAATCCTTCTAATAAATTAGTTATAAATATCGATGGTCAAAGGTTGACATCACGTAACTGCAATGTATCAAATTTTACAGGAGAGTGGAAAAACTGTATAATTACGAAAATAAATTTAAAAAAAAATAAAATAAAAAGGTCAGTGGCATAAATTGTTAGTGACATTTTTTGTGCATTACGAGTTGATTTGGCGCTTCATTAATTTTTTTTTGAAATACGTAACTCATTTTGCGAAAAAATGTGGGTTACGAATAATTGTCAAAGTATGACCATCGATATGTATAACTTACATATTTTCACATTAACTAATAAAATATTTTATTTTGTTTCAGGTAATTATCTAAACTATTTGGCTCAGATTGCTCATATAGACGAGGTTGCTGCTCCATCTACAATACCTACTTTTTCTCCGAAATTCAATTCGAGGCAGGTATTCTTTGTGGCAAATATATTTTTAGATTTTTCAAAACTTACTACTATAGTCTGTTTCAAAGGTAATTGACGAAAGTACTTATAATCAAACCCTGTTCAGATTAAATTCTTACGTAATCATCACTCACTATAACTTATTCATCTGTATTTAGAAGGTTTCAACTTTTATATCTCACCACCAGCAATTATTGTTTGAATAACATTATTAAATTATAATTGAAAAAATCATTGAAGAAAATTGAGGTTATAAAATTAACCCCAATTGTCAAAAGGGAATTAGAATTTCGTGTTTAAGTATTCAAGTAATCAAATTAAAGCACTCAATTTGTAAGTAGCACAAATTGGTATCCATTTATTAAGTTTTCTGGTACAGGCGCCGCCAGCACATCAAGCTATCCGAAACTGTCAAATTTTCCCAATCAACTTTGAACCTTTTGCTTTAGCGATAAAGTTGAAAATCTATTAAAGAAAATTGACAGATTGTAGTACCTTGATGTGCTGGCGTCTGTACATTTATTTACATTTTCATCTAATACTTTTGGAACAGACTATACTTACTTAAATACCAATTTTTGTCTATAGGTTCCAACTCGTTAACTGTAGCATTTTCCTCTCATTAGCGATACTCAAAACCTATCAAAAGCAATTTACTCTCCTCTCCACTAGACACAGTAACGTCAAACTGTCTTCATAATAGAACAAGGTTGTTGACATGCTGCCTAATGTCGCAACACCTCCTTAATTACCTATGTCAGTTAATTATCACTTGACACACATATGCCTATGCCTTCATTTATCAGTTGGCTTATCCGATTAGAGGGGTAATTAAAACACTGATAGACTTGGTGATTAAATGGCTCAGGTCGTGAAGGGTTCGGGAATGTTGGCGTAATTAGATTATGTGGTGCTTTTAATTTGTTGGGAGACGTTGATGTTAATTAGGACTAGGCTGAAGAGTATTGTGTTGGTCCGATGATCTTGTGAAGGCCGCAGGAACCCGCTGGATGCGGGAGGCACCGAACCGGTCGAAGTGGAGGTGCTTGGGGGAGGCCTATGTCTACAAGTGGGCGTCTTTCGGCTGAAATGATAAAGTACGCATCCAACGGGATCCTGCGGCCTTCACAAGGTCGTCGGTCCACCTTGTGGGAGGCCTTCCAACGCTACGTCTTCCGGTACGCGGTCGCCACTCCAGAACCTTTCGGCCCCATCGGCCATCTGTTCTGCGAGGTGTTCTTAAGTGGCAGTGGGCAGGGCACATTGCTCGCAGAAAAGCGTATTTAAAGAAAATAATATAATTTAATTTAAATGTGATAGAATAATTATACTAAACAGGAAATAGACATAGGTCCTTCCATTCTTCCTCTTATCACCAGTGGTTCATTTCCGTGGAAAACAAAACAGAACTTTTTGTTACAACAATCAACATTTTAAAGAATGACGCGATAATGTCAAGTCAACAGTTTACTGATTAATTTATAAATAGCGAAGATACTCGACCTTGTGCCGACGACCTTCCAAATGTTTTAGTCATAACAAATTGCACACGTACTGTTGAAGTTACTACATTATGTCATGAAGTTACCTGGGTGACGTAAGACTTGTATCGGTTTTGGTCTAAACACAAAGGTTGGCTTCCACTGTGATATAAATTATTGTCAAAACAGGCGTATGATAAGAGAACCTATTAGTTTTTGTCGGTAAAAATAGTTGTAAGAAGTAGCCTGGCTCGTCTCAAATGTACCTATGTTCAGCGTTCAGCCACCAAAACAGATACAAGTAACAAGGGTCCTCGGATATAGTTGAAGTTTAGTAAGAAACCGGTGGATGACCAACTAGGTACATTATACAGGTTGAAATTGAAAACATGCGACAAATCGAAATGGGAGATTTGCCTCATCGTTATGAACAACTTTTACTATGGGACTAACCTGAAATCGCGAAAAAAAATCAGCTGTGCCCTACATTTATGTTCGCATAACTCGTCAAAATGTAGGGAACAGCTGATTTTATTTTCGCGATTTCAGGTTTGGCCCCATAGTAAAAGTTGTTCATAATGATGAGTACAATCTCCCATTTCGATTTATCGCGTGTTTTCAATTTCAACCTGTATATCCGAGGACCCTGGTTACTTATTTCCTTTGGTGACCGTAGGTACTTAGTTCATAATTCAAATAATTCAAAATTATTTTATTTCACACAAACCTACACGGGCACTTATGAAGCTTCAGAATCTATATCCACGGTTCCAATTGAACGTTTCCTATGAAGAAGAACCGGCAAGAAACTCCAGACTAGCATGAAAATGAGAAATGTATTGAAATATTCACGTCTATATTGCAATATCAAAACAAAGTAGTTGTCCAGGAGAAATCGCCATCGAATAAAACGATAAAATATCCTAGCGCATCGCCCAAGGTGCTACATCCATTGCATAAGACTAGCGCTGATCACTGCACTAACAAATTACGATAATATTTTACGATCGTACAATAATCTTATCGTAGCAATTAACTGGTATTACTTCGCATGGTCGTCGTTAATTTATAATCGATAAAGTTATAAAAATATCGATAAATAAATCGATGTTACCTAACGGTGGTGGTGGTTGGAACACATTCTGAGCTGGCCATCGGGTTTATTCCGCGGTTCTTGGATATGTTGAATAGAATTAGGATTATAGTTTATTGTGTTTGGATAAATATTAAATTGGAACAATAAAAAAATCCTATTATAAAAAAGATTAGCTGCTATTCTTCTCTTTAATAAAATTATCAATGCTAATGCCAGGCTGCCATAAAAGCCATTTTTATGCCATGGAGCCTTGATCTTGCTATAGCGGACTACATACCACAAAATATATTTAAAAACTTCGACAATTTTTGCTTCCTACTGCGCAATATAATTCGTTTTCTTTATTTGTTTGTTTATGCGCTTGCGCAGGTTATAGATAAGACACGTAATCGGTAGCTACGATTCATAAATTTTAAGTCCTTATGACGTAGGTGCCATTATCATACATAAGGTGACATTACAGACTATCAAAGGTACATAAAAATTGGGTTACTTACATGTAATGATGAATGTTCTACGTATTTAAAGATAAATACGTTTGTTTTCTTGTTTATCGTGACCAGCATAAGGGTGTTAACCTTAGGACCATGTAAACACGCGAAGTACAGTCAACAAAAGAGACAAGTATGCAGGATCGTCGAATATACAGGATGAAATTGAAATTTAAATGGGAGATTGTACTCATCATTATGAACAACTTTTACTATGGGACAAAACATGAAATCGCGAAAAAAAATCAGCTGTTCCCTACATTTATGTTCGCATAACTCGTCAAAATTTAGGGAACAGCTGATTTTTTTTTTGCGATTTCAGGTTTGGTCCCATAGTAAAAGTTGTTACAATATCCCATTTCGATTT
Source organism: Amphipoea lucens (assembly GCA_947508005.1). NCBI lineage: Eukaryota > Metazoa > Arthropoda > Insecta > Lepidoptera > Noctuidae > Amphipoea > Amphipoea lucens. The sequence goes on from OX382367.1 coordinate 19,112,259, forward strand.
GTCGCATGTTTTCAATTTCAACCTGTATAGTTGAAGTTTAGTAAGAAACCGATGGATGTTGTCGACTGAAATTTAATTTGATAAATGAGCTGTTTGTTTTCTATTAATAAAATTAAATTTTATTCGAGAACATCCATCGGTTTCTTACTAAACTTCAACTATATCCAACGATGTTGCATGCTTCTCTCTTTTGTTGACTGTACATAGCTATACATACTTGTAGATATCAGACTGATACTAAACACAATAGAATATTGAATTGTAAACAGTACTGAAATAATAGAATTGTAATGGAGGTTATGGCTAGTTTACTCCTTAATACATAATCAATGCTGACTACAAATTACGTTATTACCTCTTAGATTCTTCTCTATTTCTTTTGCTTTTACTAAGAAAAAGAATCCAGACATTTTACACCGGTATTTTCAGTTATTTTCGGTTAAAAACTTTTAATATTGATTCCACGTCAAACTGCGTTCATAACGGAGTTCACAAAATGTATTCGTGACTAAATTCAGGGTTCAAATTAGAAACTTGAACCCTGAATTTAGTCACGAATTCATTTTGTGAACTCCGTTATTTCATAGAAATGTCAAACTTCAGCCAAATATTCAAGCGTATTCCAGCGTAACCGAAAGCCTAGACATTTTGGTAATTGAAGACAAAATTACTGATATTTCTATATTTTGCTGATTGAGTACTTACTGAGACATCTTTTTGTGATTGACTTTTGGCTTGAGTGTTTACCTTGTGTATTTAATTTTATCACCACTGCTCTCAAAACCGTGAAGGAAAACATCTTGAGGAAACCGCCATGTCCTAGAACCAAAAAAATCGAAGACATGTGACAGCCACCAACCCGCACTGGGCCCGCGTGGTGGATTATGGCCCTCTCCTCCTCACAGAGAGGAGGCCTGTGTCCCAACAGTGGGAGCAATAGGCTGACGATGTTTACGCTGATTGAGTACAACTTCAATTTTATTCGTACATCACAAAAAATTGTAATGTACGAATAAAAATATTGACCATTTAATAACTAGATTCATCCTCCAAAATATATTTTGGCCACATTTTTAAAGTCCCCGTTTCCAGTCCAACCTTCTACGATACTATTTTTTTTTCATTATTCAGCAAAAGCAATCGGCCAGTGTTCCGTCGCTAGTGTTCCGCCGCCATTGTTCCGTGACGTCACCGCATCTAATAAACCTGTTGATCCATTTAACAAATTGCTAGCGCCGCGAATCGCCTGGAATGTCTCTGTTCTAGTTTCCAAACAAACCCAGTTAAACTGGCGTTTCTTCGCGGTTTACATAAATATACAAACCAGCATTTATATCTCTGAACAGATGCTTCAGGCTCTCTTTATTTATTTGTTAAATCTTAGGTCGTTGAGCTGGGCGAATCATTATTGTTATTTGTTTTTATTATCTGTGAAAACCTGACCTGAAATTGTGTCTATAACTTCACGTCTCACCGTCTCGTCTTCCTTATTTTTCATTCCTACTTCATTTGTGTTCTACCAATAGTTGTTCATTTTCTGTTCAGATACAGACCTTGATTGAAAAACAATTCGTGTTCAAATGAATTTATCGCTATGCAGCAGCAAATGAAGCTGTAGTCAGGTAACATTAGTACTAAATTGAAGCAGTATTTAGTATCCGAACTCATAACAGATTCAGTCTCGACAAGTGGGTGGCAGCGGTGCGCCGGCGCCGCCGCTCCACCTGCCTACTTGTGCAAGATTTATACGATCAGGACTCAATAGACAACTCGAAAGTTGAAACTTTTACACGTGTGTTTACAAACCATAAACAAGGTTTTCCCTTTACGATCGTTGTTACTATAGTAACGTTTTGATCTTAACCATAGACGGGAATGTGTTAACCCATAAATATCCCATGTTTTATTTAATCGCTGTCATAAAGAGGTCTTAATGTGTCAAAAATAAACTTGAATACAGACGGCAATCGTTATGCGTGATGACTCAGTGGTCTACACATGCAGAAAACTAACACAGGACGTTAAACATTTCAATGTTTCAACAGCAGGCATCGATATGTTGAAAGTAGAATTTTCACATCCGATTCAATATTCCGCTCTTGTTCTAGACCGATATTTTGTATTTATAGAGCTAACACTTCATCAAATTAATGAGTTATGGACAAAATGAAAGAATGTTTAACTCAGTCTATATTTAAAACCCATAAAATATTAAAACTCATCACTACACACGCGTAGTTTCTAAAACGCGTTGAAGTTAATAGATAATCGGTAGTTTGGTTTCAACGATTTAGCAAACTTTCGACATGTTTTGGTTACGTACGCTTTGTTGTTTTATAACGGCTGGGGTCATAAGTCATCGGTTACGAAACCCCCACTGACGATTTCTTTAACGAAAGTATCGTGATCTTGAACCTGTATTCGGGTGTTTGGGATCCAATCCGATCTCGGGCGTCGATTCGTCACGACGACGACAGCTTTCGCGGTGACCAACCGGAAATTCGCCATAAACGTTCGCCAATGAAAGGTGAATGTCAAGATTTGTTTACGCTCTAATGGAGTCGCAAATCGATAGATATTGAATTCTTTAGTGAAACTATTTTATGTAAATAAACGTGTCGCTGATGGTTTTTACTCACTTCATGGAAAACCTGTCAGTCAATTAGAAATAAAAATATTTCATCACTTGTTGACAGCTCAAGTAGCAACGAAGAATCATATTACCCTAATCGGGTTAATAGTAGGAAAGTGTACATATTTACAGCCGTAGCGAAATGTGGGTAATCGAACAAAACCTCAATTCAGGTCAACTTGCATTGCTCCGGCGCCGGCGCATGTAGAGCCGTAACACTATAACACTGTAATTTCCCTTACATAACTATTTGCTCACAGGATATTACATTGTTGGTCTATAAACGAGCTTTTAATGTTCGCATCGGAAGTGCGGATTAGAAAATTGCAGTTGCACATCGCGTACGGAACCACTTTCTCTGACATTGAAACATTTGCGAGGCTCTCAGTCCTCAAAGAGAAATTAACACTCGCTTTTAATTATAATTTACGTGTTATCTTTACTGTGCTAAATAGATTATATATATTATGCTGGCATATTAAGCTGCCTAGACTCAGAAAGATAACATAACATTGGTCAGATTTCGATGTTGAAAAACATAGTTAGCTGTTATCGAGATCTGGGTTTTGATGGCATTCAAAATTGAGAGGTTTCCGATGTTAGAAATGCGGCTTACCGAAAACGCTGATACACAAAACAATTTCAATGTTCAATTCAACGTACGTTTGAGAACAATAACCTCTGATTAATATAGTCCAGTACATAATAGAAATACCTACTTCTTTAGTCACACATATGCAATATGTATTCTCCTCTGGGGCATTGTTTCAAGTGACGTGTGTTAGCTTACCTGTTGCGACCTGCCTCTGACTATTTGCTTTAATTTGCTCATTCTATGAAGCCTGGGGTGTTGAAATGCTATTCCTAAAAGTTTTTTTTTGTATCGTGTTCCATGACTTCATGATGCAATATTTTGTAATCCCACTTATTTGTTTAAAACGTGTTGCATTTCCGGGTCAATGTTATTGAAATGAGCAGAGCGTGAGAGACCCTCTCACGCTCTGCTCATTTCAATAACATCTTCTTTACCTGAAAACTTGGACACCAGCCCGTTCTACCACAGCTATAAGTACCTGAAAATTTATTTCATATAACACGTTATTGGAGGAAAACCTAAAATCAAAAAACGTACAGCAAAGAAAGAAGTGTTGGTCAAAGCATGATCGAAATGTGTGGTGTAAGTGGAATTGCCATTGAAAATCAGGTCACGTTCAGATACGTGAGGGAAATAATACAGCGCAAAAAGCAACCAGCTATTCATCGATTTTGATACAGCATTTGTATAGACACGATATTGCTTCTATGTAGATGGATTTAGTTATTGCTTGGGAATCGGGGATTGGATGGTAATAAAATCCTGCGGTTTTCATTGCTTTTCTGAATAATCGAAACTTTTTTTTAAATTAATCTTTGCACAGACATAAGTGATAGGATCTAAGTAGTAGATCCAATTATAATATAACTTCATCAAGACCAGAAAACAGTTAAGATCAACAGTCTCCGTTAAAAGACTTGGCTGTGTAGACTGATAAACATCATGGACAAAAACGAAATCGATTTATTAAAACGGGACTAAACCAATAATAACGTGCAGAAGCATATAAAATAAACAGTATTTCATATAAGTGCAGTAACACGATAGAAGGCAACGTCGTTCAGTTAGAATTGCAAACCGGCCGCGATGAATAAGCACCGATATGGAATAGTTCTAACACATGATCTTGTCTATGTAAAATTGCCGAGTTATAGTTATTGCGTAATGGTAATCGGCGGATCGGGATCCATGGGAAAGAACCGATTGAAGTGGGCTGTTGTATTGTTCTTGAGCTTAAGTACTTGCTTGTATCGAACATAGTTTTTCTACCGACATAAAACATTCTTCAAATGTAAGTTTTTGTTTCATGGAACTCCAGAAAATCCAGCACGAGTCTTTTATCATCTGTCTATCAAATTATCTCATAATTTGTAAGTAACACATCTGGCTGCAGTCTTTGTACGATCAGAATATAAATGTTACTTCGCCTATTCACGATGACATGCACACGAAACACGTTCTCCACTCTTGAATACGAGTGTCCACTACATTAACACATGCCTCTACACGTTTTATGTACTGAAACCCACTCAAATCTGCTTTGTTTGTTTCATTATAATCGTGTCTATTACAACAGCCATTAAAATTATCTTCGGCATTATTGACCGCTTTGCACCAATCGAAGTTATACGACTCGACGACATTAAGTGCGCTTGGGCTTAAAGCTACGGACCGTAACTCAATAATATTTTCAATTTGGTCAGCAATATAAAGTTTATTGTCAAATGTCATCACAAATTTTATCTTTATAGTCGTATCATCCTCTCAAGATGGTCTGGCAAAGATACCGCTCTCGAAGTCTCGAAGTACAATGCCCGGTCCTTCGCTTTCCATATACAATTTTGCTTACATAAAAGGTACGTGAGCCCTTCGTTCAAAAAAATGTTGTGTAACATGGTCTATGGAAAGTGTTCCTACGATCACTATGGTGTTTATCGTTCACACGACGTAATTATTTTCTCTTAGCCCTGCAATTTGCTCCGCTGCTAGCTGCACTGTGATTAATATTGTCCGGTATGTCATAATGGTACTGAGGAAAATTTCGTTGGGAACTCAAGAGAACAGCAACAAAGGAAGGAAATTGGAATTTGCGCATTTTGAAACTATTGAACTAGTTTATGTTGTCATTATTAGTTATGGGTTTTAGGCGAGTTTCTGAACATTGTACTCGCGTCGTTGTTGAAAGGGAAAGCTCCGGTTAAAGCCGTTTGTGTTGTACCAAACGTAACGGTACCATAACTTATAATTTAAATTGTATTAATTTCCATTCTCACTTTATGATAAAAGGGAGATAATTATCTATGGCTTGAGGTCGAAATAAGTGCTTGCGACAATCGTAAAGCAGCGCGACAGCACTTGAGTCTCCCTGACACGTTTCGCAGAGCATTTGCATGGCGCGGGCGCAGCCGCTCACCGCTCTCTATTAATACGTTAGATATGATTATGATAGATCGATTTGCTTAATTGGCGCATGCGCCACTTGCCCACACAATTATAATGCATAAATATTAAGTGCTGGCGACAGTGCCAAAGGACAAGCCAACCATTTAGCGATCATAAATTTTATTCAGTTTTATGAGGTCTTTCACATCATTTTATTGTCCGTATTTTAGTCTGAAGTCTGAAATATTTACACACTATAATTAGTTTTCTGATTCATGTACTTGTTAAGTCAATTAAAGAAGTAAAACATCTTCAAGTTCCATTAGTGGCTTCAATTGACCAGACATTTATTAATCATTACATGGACGATGTTATTTGCGGTGTTAAATAAAATTATTTATTTATTGTAAGTAGGCCCACTGAATGTCGACTCAATGTGAAATATGGTATGGCATGTTGATCAATTTATTTGAATCTCAAATTATATCGTTGGCGTAATGTTGATAAATAACGAAGACTTTGATCTCCTATTAATCAGCGAATGGCCAAGATCTTAAAATTCAAAAGTAATTTACTGAATTGACAGAATTTGAAATGCTTATTTCAGAAGACTCTAATGTTGTGTAACACAAAATATCATTCGATTCGATAGTTGTTGTTACCACATCTTGAATGTCTTCCACTTCAATAAACACTTCAAATAAAACTCTAGCATTTGCTCTTTCTTTCGCACCTAAACTCTTTCTCTTTTGACTACTTTTACACGTAAGATCAAAATCGAGTGAATCGAAAGCCTTAATCAAAACCAAAAATAAATTAACACGTTCCCAAGAAAACACCAAAAATATAAATGTTAATGTCAACAGTATTGTACCTTAACAAGCCCGTTCGAGTTGGCATGTGACCCTAATTACTACTGCGGTCTAAAAAGATAACATTGTCCAGTGGTCCAATCTTATTACATGATTGAGTAGTTAAATAATGTACACTCGAAAATCGACAGTAATGTTGCTTTTATTACCGCAAAAAACTCTTAAGCAACACTTAACAGCCGGTTCGGATGGTAATACTGGTAATGTGCACTTTTTTAATCATACACTTGGGAGAATATAGTCATTTGGCTTGCACTTTTTATGGGTAATAGTAGGTTTGGCAAGAGTTTTGGTAACATGCAATTGAACACCAGGCATGCGATTTGGACAGCTAATTGGTTCCTATTTGTTTTGCAATACCGATTCTGTTGTCGTTGAAATGCGATGCGCTGCAAAGAAGGAAATGGGAGCAGAAATAAATAATTAATTACGTGCAAAATTGCGTGGATAAGAAACGGGATCATATTTAACACCGTATTTACATACAATCCGATGCCACAAATTGATACCTTACAGTATCGTGGAACTTCTCCGTTTAATGGCATATTACGCAGTAGCTACTTACAAGTTGCCGTGAACGCTCGTAATCCACTTATCATTACTCATTTTCCTTGGCTCTTGACATGAAATAGTAGCAAGTTTTATTGATTCACGATATTGTTCGCGGTTCGGTGGCCACTAATCGCTGCGTGTTACAGCAGCACGTTAACGTACTCGTTATGTAACATGTTACACAGCTTAACGTGGTGCCAACACCCGTCCTGTCAACAAATTGTTGTATGAAAATCGCATGCGTCGGCGGCCTATCTGGTCGTCGTCTGACCGTTATTCCTAGGGCTGTCTGAAGACTTTGAAGTACCAAATTTTATTCTCTGTTTAACTATAGCCGGGTCGTTAGCAGAGTGTTAACGCCCAGTAATTTAAGCAGCGTGAAGTAGGACTGTTTGGAGGCGTCCTATAACTAATACTTAAAGTCCTGGCTGGTTATACCATCCCAAGGATGCCTACCGCAAAGTAATTTTCCAATCTTAAAAGATAAAGGAAAATATTATCTGAAACCGCCAGTATTTATCTAATTATCTTCCAGTGTAAACACTGTGAGATAAAGACTGTAATGAGGAAAACAGGTTGGTACGACTTTCTCTGTTAAGAGAATTCTGCAAGTCCTTGTTTCTTTTTTAGTTAAACTAACAATATTGTATCTGCCACTTGAGGTGCTTAATTTTACTGACTGCTTCGACGATATAGGTCGGCCGGTCGTCACATTCTTCATAACCTTGCCATTTTATGCCAGGTTGCTCTTAGCCCAAACCTGGTCCCAGACCCCAAGAATGTTCTCCAACCCAGCCCTATCTACAACAGACATTTCAGTCGTTTCCTACTTGCGTCTGGCGGTAGTCGGGCGACAAATTGCCGACGGACGCCATTTCGGCGACGCACAATTGCCCCTTAACGGCCAGTTCCCCAGATTTATTCGCCTACACGTAAGTTAAGAGCCCTGTTCACAGTACGCATTTCGTTTAAATCACGGCGACACGCTATTCGTCGTCAACACTGGCGCTCGTCAAAATTCCTGTGTGTAATATGCGACCCACGAACGCTTCCGTGTTTTGGTTCTCAAGTAAAAACTGTTAGACGAGAATTGGATGATTGTTGTAGCTGTTTTGGTATCCAATGATTCTCAAGGGTAATTGGATGATGTTTTTTGTTCTCTAGTGTCCGAATTATCACCACTCAAGCTCTTTGCAAGTTTTTTTATTATCAATTTCCAAAAAAACTTCAGTTTCTTCTGAAGCATCAACTGATATGTTTATAAATTCCATTTACTCCGAGCATTCCTCGTACCGCGAATGTTCTTCTGTACCCGTGCGGGTAATGGCGGCGCTAACGACCAAACACCAGTAACGTGATCCTCGAGGTGTGAACTTACGAGGCGTTCCTGAGAAATTCGCTTATTATTAGTACCTGGAACCGTTTGCCTTTCCTGATCTAGTCGTTTAACACCAGTCGCTCGCTTTCGTCTGGTTGCTACCCGATTGGAATGTGGAAGTTCGTTTCAGGATTAACAGACACCATTAACGTTGAGCTATTATGTAGAACAATCTTGGCAAAGTTTGGATGTCTCATTTTAGACATGGTGAAGCCGTTAATGTTTAGATATAAATCATTTAAACTTTGCATTTATACTCCCTCCTCCAGTATGAGCAAACAATTCTTGTTGACACTGCACAAAACACAAAGCTCTTTGCTTAGATCTAAAATTAAAACATAATTCGTATTGGCCAATATCAGCTATTTTATTGTTATTGTATCTGAGCGCGAGTATCGGACATTACGGCTGGGTGGAACATTAGCATGGTGGGGGCTCAACAATGGCGGAGCGGCGCCGGCGCAGCGATGCCCACAGCATCCACCGATAACGTGCACTCCTCTAGTCTACGGGATACAGGGTGGTTGGTTGGGAATTTCTAAACATTTTGAATAATTTTGATACTTCGTTGGACGGAATTTGTGTTTGAGGAATTTAATATCTCAGAATACAAAATAATATAGTTTCTTAAAAGCTTTGTTTCATTTAACCAAATCTTATTTTCAACTTTTAGAACAAAAACTTCTCTTTAACTTAGTAAATTGTGATGTAATTTTATTAAAACATCCACTTGTTTTGTTAATTCTCTGATCAGATTATTTTGCATCCAATTGATTTGTTGGTAAAATAAAAACATTCCCATATCTAAATGAATTCTTAAAAGATTCTGATCGCGAAAGCCAGGTAAAAATGTGTCTCGAGGCAAAAATCTCAAACGCTTTAGAATTCAAATTTTTCTCAAACAATTCTAAGAATTCCCATAGCACCCTGTATCATGAGGTCGGTGGCGTGCGCCGGCGCCGACTCCTCTAATAATAGTCGCATTCCATTCCCTCGCCCTGGAAGGGCTCACCTCGCGATGCGCGCGCGCACCTGCCGTACACCACTTTCCTTTTTCATTTGCCAAATGCTTTCGCTACTCCGTGATTCTGAATTAATGTTATTGAAAAATGGCTTGCATTATGCTTGTAAATTCCTCTGAGCATGAGTGAATTGATCGTGTTTATGACCAATAAAATTACAGTAGTTACCATCAATGGAAGCTATGACGTAAAACGACGGATTAGTACTTCTACAGTCTTGATTATATTAAGAGACGTTCATACAAAACACATGTGCAATGTGAATATTTAAATGACTTGATAAACAGAGCATTCGATTTTGATTCAAAACATGTTCATCTGTTTAAAAAACATTTTATTTAACTGCGGGAAAAACAAAGCTACGTTATCCAGAAAGTTCCTCAAGAATTTTTGTCAGATGTTTCATTGTACAAACGGAACTCATTCACCGTGAAATGCCAAGGGCAACGTATTCAGAAGTGTAGGGGAGCATCTGGAGCCATTAGGGCGTCCAGGGACCGTGTCGAACTGCTGGCGTGGAACCTCAGCTAAGGGCGTGCGCGTACGCAGACTCGTGAGAATATCGTTACGTTTAATGTTTATGTTTCCATTATCGATACTATCTTTATGTATTGCTTCGCACAGGAAAAAATCCATGGAAATTCTTGAGTTTTTCTTGAATTATCTGTAGGTACAATCTTTTCCGCTCCGTCGCGGCTTAGAATTGAATATTTCTACAATTATGTGGGATGGGTAGGAAAAAAAAACATATTTTCTAATTACTATGATTTATTTTTATTCCGCAGTTTTATTATATAATTTAATAGTACATATTATTGCGTAGTTTTAATTGTTTCCACATGTAACAATAGATTGCTAATTATATCTGTGAATTCATGATGGTTATTTTTCCTTATTGCACGTATATCATCAAGCGTTATAATAGCAACATTAATTTCTACAATCCAGTATACTCGTACATCTAAATTGCCTCCAGTATTAAATGCCACTATTCTTCTGTTTAGGTAGACATTGTTGTCAGCCACTTCAATCCAACGTAAATCCCTTTCTAGTTAGCACTCAAGTTATTGTGTACGGGCTTAAATCCAGGTCTTATTCTGATGGATTGCCCTCCTTTATGTCCCCATTGTCTGTTGACGTTCAATCTTGTGGTTTTACTCCACTATGTTAGTGGTTACGACTATGACCGTCACTGTTAGGATTTATGGTGATAAGCAATGCTGTTTTCTCTGTCTATTCGCGATATTGCATAGGGAAAGGCAATAGTTTGAAGATTAGTTTTGGTTTTCTGACTTCATTAAGTAGATTTTCCTAAATGTGTGTTAGTTTTTCGGCTTTTTTGGCTACGATTTCAAGTTTTGGTGTAGCGTTTTTTGCCCCTACATTTTAAAAACTCGTTGGCTCACGTCGTCATAATTAGGCTACAATGTTCCCTCTGCTGGGACACAGGCCTCCTCTCTTCCAGAGGGAAAGGGAAAGGAAAGGGAGGGAAGGGAAAGGGTGAATCTATTACAGCCCACTCCCTCTCGAAGAGAGGAGGCCAGGACCAGGAAAAAATCGAAGACGTGGTAGACCACGAATTCGTCTTCAAATTTTTGGTTCTTTTACCGTTCTGAGAGCAGTGTTGATGAAATTATTTACACAAAGTGAAACGCCTGCCTAGGTTTGAACCCACGACCATATATCTCGTAAGTCGGGACCGTTACCAGTGGGCCACCACTGCTCTATTGGCTTACGTGTAGGATGTTATTGTTCCTCTAGTGTATACGCATCACGAGGATTCCGAGTACTGAAGCTGGCATTTCTCTAGGGAAATAGGAAGGTTCACTTGCACACGCATGAAACTAATGAAAAGACATGTAAGGAGGCCAAAGAAATATGGTTAACCGACATATTTTTTTTTTAAACAGTTAAAATATTGCATAGGTTCTTTACAATTGATTAAAGTTAGGGACTATCCTAACTTTTTAATATTATAAATGGGAAAGTAAGTTTGTTTGTTTATTACCTCGTCACGCCTAAACCACTGAACCGACCATCCTGAAATTTTGCATATTTATTGTCAGGTGTACAGAAAGTCACAATAGGGTACCTTTCATCCCGAAAAAAAGTGCTATTCCCGAGGAAAACAACAATAACGTCATTATGATAATAGATGGCGCCACGTGTCTTTCGAAACTTATGCGGGTGAAACCGCGGGGCGCTGGTAGTAATTATATAGCTTGCTTCCTTGTATTTGATATTCCTAATCATTATGATGGTGTGCTTACTAAATACTTTAAGAGGGCTTTGTAACAATGACATGTTATCTACAATTTCTTTACATATTATAATACTCAAGTCTCTTATCATAAAACATTTTCCGAGACTCATTGAATACCTTGAGGTATTTTAATAACTAATAATCTTAAGTTTAATAATACCTACCTACTTATTTACACGTCACTCTTATCATAATGATGTTATCAGTTATAACAAGTATAATATAGGTACTAGAACTGCTCCAAAAACTTACGATGGCGCAGCTTATAAAACATTAAAGTTTTCTTTCTAAATACAATAAGTACAAGCCTTTGAACAGTGAAAGTCTCACTAAAATTAACAATCAACTATTTAAAAATACCTAAAAAAAATTACATTGTTGTCAGTTCGTTTCTGTGACCTAGAATAATAACAATAAATAAAACGTTTTTCAAAATATTTTGCAATACATAGACAACATGTCTCCCTGCTATCATAATAATTAGCACATAGTAGTACCTAATAGATAAATACTATAAACAGTCTCACGTCCCAGTAGATCATGTACATAATTATCGTGTTATTTACTTTAGGCAGGTCTGGAAACGTTTTATACACTATCAGCTGATAATGTTATGAACGACTTAGCTTTGGGAGCAAAGGTTGAATAAACAACGTAACTTAGTATCTACCTGACTTGTGTAATTTCATTTAGAATTCTACACGAAGATAGTGTTTTTACTTATTCATCCTTGTCGTGTCTGTTTGCATTTCCACAGTTGGTCAAATTCCTCCTCTGCATTCCGTTAAAAAATTTTGGTCATGCGCGACGCGAGCCTGACAAAAATTTTCTACCAAAAAAGTATTTTTCTCAATTTTTTTCGGGCAACGTAGCTTGGTTTCGAATGAACTAAAATAATAACTTGCTTTTTGCTTCGCCGTAGTCGAGTAAAAATACAAAATACTTTCCCATAACCCCAAGGACTATCCGTTAAAGGACAAAAGAGGTAACATTTACTTTCATACCAGCATCGTAGTTCAGCAGCATTAATTAGCTGCATTGAATATGCACGGCGGCTTGCCGGGCTCGTGCCGGAAGACCGGCTTCCGTCGCCCCCGGCGCCCTGGGACTTTCCAACGGGATTCAAAGCCGCCAAGGAGTACCCAATGTGTATTTTATTACGTGCTGAGAGTACCTTGTTGGTTGCTCATTAAATATACCTTATTTTATAGAGAGGATTGGTACCTACTTAGATTCTATTTGGTCATAAAATTACAAGGTTTCTTTGCACGACTATAAGCTGTATTTAAAAATGCCTTAAAAACCTCGCCCTAAATGATAAAGAGTGTACTTACTCACACAGCATGCAATATTATAACCATCGGAAAAACACAATTACGTCGCCAGCCACCGTTCCCGTCCACAAAAGGCTCAAACAAACAGATAAGCAATAAGGAGTGTACTCGGTACTGCGCACACGCAAATGGCGTACGTCGTTATCTAAACGCGCCGATCGTTTACATACAGTTGGAGGACGCAATTATCACCTACCATACACCTGTTCCATGTATGCTAATGACCATAGTAAATCACTATCGATAGACCAGATATATCCGATTATATCTCGGATGGTCACGCGCATACCATTTTCGGTGCACTGCCTATGTGAGGTCCAATTACTGAGGACCAAACGACACTTTTCATGTCCAGGCGTGCCCTTTTCAGACCTTAGATAGTTCCCGTATGAACACATCCTGATCGTAACTTCAGATCAGTATGTTAAGAAAATCTAGTCGACCGTGTTGAAAGAACGGAATGCTGCTGAGGGCCCTGCACTAAATAAACTTGACTTACCTGATAAGACTTTTTAACTAACTTTTGCAGTCTGATGCAATGAACATCTACCTACTTCTTCTTCGTGTCGCTGGCACCACTGTATTTTAGATCTTGTTGGTCCAAAACTTCGCCACTTCATTGGTGGCAGCGCAGAGGTCACTGCATGTTTTATGACACAGGGCAGGGGCCGTATTACGAAGTATTAATGCCATTATGATTCCTGTGCGGAAAAGGGACGGTTCTATCGGTCATGTATAGCTCCGTCTCTCTCTTACAATGGAATCATGATGGCATTAGACCGTCATAATACGGCACCAGGATAGGACGTGGAGCACGGTTTGCTATAACCCAACCACACACCCTACTGCTGTTCTGTCGAGGTAGCACCACGTAACACTTTGGAGTTAATTCTTATCGAACTGTTCAAAAAGTGTTTGATTTAATTTCGTTCAATGCTCATATCCTTGTCTTTAATCAAAAGCGATCAAAATATGTTTCATTTTAATATGCATTTGCGAATTAATCTTGCCTCTGTCACCATTGAAGGTCGACCGTTTAAGGAGATGGTTAATTAAACCTAGCTCTGTCGACAACTCAGTGTCGATTTCCTCGTTAAACGATTTGATTTACGCATCATGGGCATCCTTGGCCGATGAGGTGTTAAACCGTGACCTTACGCAAAAGGCGTCGCCCGCTGAATCACCAATAATTGTGTTGTTTTGTTTTTATACAATAGATGTGGCCATATGCGGGTGGCTGCGGGCGGAGCTTTTTGTTTGGCCAATCAGTCAACGACCGGCTTCGCAGTTTCCCGACGCATTCCTTTGGTGCTCGTCACCGGGAAGATTCATGTAAGCGATATGCAAAGACCGCCGTTAGGAGCTTGCCCTCGCGCCGCGCCTCAACCGAATCCGAGCGATTTTTTCGCGATGATAGCGCGCCGACAACCACCTCTAGAGCCCGCCTCTTGCGACCAACAAATGTGTTCCCATTTATAAACACGTTCTCGGGAATAGCTGGCTCGAATTAATGCGTTTCCGTAAAAATATTGCGCAATTATAAATTTCTACGGAAAATTGATAATGTTCTCACGAACGGGCGCACGATGCGTTAATTGGTGCGCAATCCGCATTCTAAGCGAATTAATAGTTGCCCGCGGACTCTCTCGTTCGCCGCCATCTCAGTTATTCAATTTTTCGCTCAGTTAACATACGACCAAGCGACGGCCGTTTTTTGTGTTTACAAATTAAGGTAATTACCGTAATACCCCTGTCACAACCTTTTAAGTTCAACGCACGCATTATGCGTCTCAACGCGGTTTTCGGCTCTGAATGGATTTTGATTCTTATGTCTTGGGGATAAAGGTGTTAGCTGAAATATTTTGGAATTTCGCGTGAAATATTGTTGTAGTGCGCCCTTGGACGTTCAGTTCCGGGCTATTTTAATGTCGTTTAAATTAAAATATGCAACGCGCTCTGGGCGATATAATTGCGCGCAACGAAGTCGCAAATCACGACACTGCTCTATGCTTCATCGAATTTATCGAAACGTGTAAATTTTCACGGGCGTGATAGGTTTTTTTATTTTGTTTTGCACAGATTTATTCGTAGGAAACGTTTGCATGATTACTATTAATTATAGCCATGTGTCACCCTTATTTGGGTGCAAGGCGAAGTTCCTGCAGGGTAGAAAGCGCGCTATATTATACGATATTTACAACTTCCTAAAGTGAGCACACCAATAAAATTACGGGCATTACTGTTAGTTTATCTGAACGGAAACACGCTTCATATCGGCGCAGGAGACATATTTATGACTGGTTATTCTAAGGTTGTTTGGAGTTCCCATCGCGGCTCGCAGCGTTCAAACATAACGCCGTATGTGATGGTGCGATCGCGTGTAATCTCCCATCTTACTGGCGAGACTATCTCGCCGACGAGACGCTCATATCTGATACAACCACGCTTCCCTTGTACATGGGTAATAATCTTTTATGCGACGCGATGAAGTTATTTACCGGTCGATTGGCCCATGGACATCAGATATCGAACCTTTAGATTCTCAGTTGCCACTTTGTACAAGCTCGAAATACTGACATTAAGATTTCCATAATGTTGATTAAAGTATAACTCGCAAGCCACTTCAGAGGCATGACTAAAATAGTAGCAGAAGTTCGGACATACATGAGTCGTTGCGTAAATAACTTGATTTTGAATAACGCGTGTCACAGGTGAGGGTCACGGCACCCAAGTTCAGATAACAATGTGGTGTTGACGCCTGACCCCGGCTGCGGACGGCGTCAATTTCGGCGCGTCAGCCGGTCGCGGTCGTGTCGTAATGCGATTACAATGATGCCCGATTCGCAAATTGGCAGTGACCCAGTTCGGGTACCGGTGGGCGTTTCGGAGGTCCACCGGCTCCCGCGCTCGCGCCTTTTCTACACAGAAAGTTCCACGCACTTGCCAAATAGAACGCCTGTTTAAGTAATTATGTGACTACTAAACGCTCTCGTTTCGCTCGACGCGATTTAACGGTCCCGTTACGTCGTTTGCCTCTTGTGATTGAATTTCTTCGTACCGTTTTTCGATTATTTTGTCTCGGCGCGTAATGCCAGGTTGTGCAACCGAATCGGCGTGTAATTGTGGGGGGGTCATTGTTTGTAACGGCACGGGCGGCCCGGGTGCAGCGCGCGTGGTGTGAGATGAATTCCATTAGTCCGGGTGAGGTGAGCTTTGCCGCTGTAGGTCGTTTACACCGGCTAGCAGCGAGCGACGCACCGAACCGATCCATTTTAACGTAACCGCAACCCGTAAAATCATCCTTCTCCATTGTTAGTAGCCCATCGGGCTCTATTTCAACACAAAACAAAACATGTTTTGAACCTTTGAAAGTATTCGCCTTGGCCCAATACACCTTAGAAGTTCAGATGCTTGTAAAGACACTCGCTCTTTATGCGTCCTTTGAAATGTGCACTCATTTTAGGTCTCCCCTTCACAATAATTAACACTATGCATCAACCGAATCGTGCACGCAGATGCGCTCGAGACAAATAAAAGCTAAGAAGTGTTGTTCATTTCAACGAGGCGATGATTAATCAAGGATGTAATATGAACTGTGTGGCTTAATGATTTGTTTGTATTCTGGTCGTGCAGTGTCGTTCGTCATTTCGCCAGGCTTTTCCTAGAAAGCGTAGTGTCCTATTTGGTGCTAGGAACCCCGACCACCACCGGATACGACGGCCACGTCATACTAACTGTTGATTTTCACTTTTATAATGCAACTCAGCGATGAAATGGAACTTATTGTTTACACGATGCACTGTGCACGATAAGTAGGCACGAGCATAATGCAGTACTGTCGTCTGGCCTAATTAAGGTGAGGTGATAGCACGAACAATAAATTAGGCGTGGGGTACCATAGCATAATTATCTTATCAGTGTATAGTTAGACAATGCGCCCGCTGAGATGCGCGAGCGCACGGCGCGTTATCGCGACCACCCGCCGCCACCGGGAACCGACGTCGATACAACATTATTATGGGAACATGAATCAGCGAACATCGGCCGAACATACGAAGTGCAACGCCATACTTCTTAGAACGAGCGGACCCTGCACATCGTGTGATCGAACTCATAAAAATTGCTGGCTGCGGAGCGGTCGTACCTTCTTAAGTGAGGCCGGCTAGCAAGAATCTCGTCTTCTCATAACCAGATAGAGGAGCAACCATTGCTCGGTAGCTTCCATGAAGTCGTTAACGATCCCGGCGACACCTCGTCTAATGGCCCGCGTGTGTACTTAGCTATGCAAATCATTGCGCGACTCCGGGCGCGCCGCGACCGCGTCTGACCAGACTTGCGCAATTATTCATTATTCTCTTTAAAATATTACCCCTTGCGTAATCCAGCCTGATAAATGACTACTATCGATTTATTGTTCCCCGCGAAACTGTTAACCCGCCATTTCGGTATCGCATTATTCTTTCAGATGTTATTTAGTGCCGCGGCGGTATTATCTGGTCGTGCTGCTCTCCTAATAATGTCTCGTTATGGGAAACTCTCGTTTGTGACCAATAAAATAATTGAATATCTGTGCGTTGATCGCCCCGAGAAACTAGCTCTTATCTGGAGCGTAATAAATCGGTGCTGCCGATCGCGATCGGAGTGCGGCCAGGCGCCTGATTAATGAGTTAACATTTTTTAATTAACGATCTCGCTGCAGCGAGGAATTATTGGTCCGCTGAGGGCACCGCGAGTGTAAGCACGCGCTTCGACAGCGCACATAGCTTTCGCCGGAGCGACGTTCAGCTAAATTATAAGCTCCGGCTGAAGAGTTAATTATGTATTTACTATGTTTACCATCGACATTAGGTATTCTTCGTTCGATAATCGCTGCGGGGCGGTCGTGTCGTGATCTGAAGTTTTCCCGCATTATGCAACCAGCCTTTTGTTGCGTTCGCTTCACATGCCCCGTACACGAAGCTGCACTAGGTACTCGCTATGATCTGTATCGGTTTCGGATAGTAACGTCTCGACATTGTTATTTTTGTCATAGGTTGCACGAATCGTTTACGACATCCCCGTCACGATTGTTGACGTAATATCAGTTACCACGCTCCGATGACACATATGTTTTGTGCGTGTTTTCTTGCGGTAACTTTACTAATTAATCTGGTTAGTCGCTTGCTTTAGTTAACCTCAGGTTTAATAAGAATTATTAGAATATGAAACGTGTATTATGGTTTGTGTACAATATTAATAACGTGACCTCAGTGTCGGGCGTAGTTATCCTCGCCTAATGTCAGCTCGTCAGCGCGCATTCAGTCTCGACATTTCGCAAGTGAAAACCCGAGACGAGGGCTGTATTCGCTTGACCTGGACCCTCGCGGCTCGGTGTAAACGACGACAGCGAAACACGACCATTGTTAAGTTACGAACAGAATTCCATAGGGCTTTTTGCTCGACACGCATCAATTGGAGGTCTCCTATTGACGTGGCGACTGGCAGAGTGTGAAGTTCGTTAGCGAGCCATTGAGTGGACTCGCATACCACCGCTATTTCACACGTATTGTTATAGCGCACGATAAGTGCTAAATTGTCTTTAGAAATGTAGTACTTGAACACCAGCGCCGAGACGATGCAGACAATGTATTAAAAGTCGCATTCCGCATTCGTACTTAAACGAGTCTTAGCGATTTGAATAGCAAATAAATGTTTGCAACGTAACATGCAAATGCATTATAATCATTGAATCCTTGATAGAAAAAGGACGGACCCTTTTACTTGGTCGTTGGTCTCAAGGTGGCAAGAACGACTGCAGAGCGTGGGTCCTGGTGTATCCGTGGTGGGTCCGTCCTGGGTTCGATTCCCAGGTCGGGCAAAGTGTTAATAGGATTTTCCATTAGGAATTTCTTAGTAACGGCTCGAAGGTTGGAAGTTGGCGGTGTGATACGGAAAGCACGTTAAGCTGTTGGTCCTGCGCCTGATCTCGCTCCAGTCGTGTCGGATTACTTAACGTCCCATCGGACTATGAGAGTGAGGGAAGAGGCAGTTCACCTGTGTCTGCGCACGCACTTGTACAGTATAAGTAATATCTCTTGCGCCGAAGGCTGGTCTCCGTTGAGATTGACCGCCATGGCGGAAATACGGTCTGGAGGACTATTATTAGTAATAAAAGGAGAAATTGCTTCATTGGAATTGCTGTAGATTGAAAGTGCGGAACAATTTTTTCAATTAGTATCAACACGTCGCTTATCTAATCACAAAAACGTGATACGCATTTAGAAATAAAACTAAAGTGGTTGCGACACCGAATATTACGGATTGATAGAATCGATGTTCGATTAAAAAGGCGCCTTGAACTGTTTATGCCGTTTCGCGTCCAAACGTTGCACAACTCTACCTTTTTGTTAGTTGCGAGCTACCAATTCGTTTCATACCTAATTCAATTACAGAAACATATGTAAATGTCATAGTCTCTAATGAAACTATTGCACGTCTCTACTCTCTGCGTTTGCGCAAACCGTGATCTGTCTCTGCAGACTCGATTGTTGCGTGTTGCGTTCACCTCGCAATTATATTGGTTTATGGTGTTGTAGTAAAAAAAAAAACAATAAGCAACCACGTTTTGGATTACTTTGTAATTTATGATTGTATGGAAACATTTATCATGCTGATAGTGTCGGATGTTAGGCCACAAATGTGTTGCAATTTGCAATGTTTTCGTTGTTTTTAAGGCCAGGTATTCCCAATTTTACATCACTTTGATTTAACAATAAACAAAGAAATCGTGATTTTTTAAATCGAAAAAAAAAACTTGTTCTAGTTTACTTTATGTATTTTGACAATTTGTGGTTCAAAACACGATATCGAAAACTTCACTCGATCAAAAAAAAATCCGAAAAACAGGCTTAATCGATATTTTTTTTATGTTTTTCTTGTTTTACTCATAGTTTATAAATGTTTTACTACTAAAAAATCATATCTAAAAAAAGGCAATAACGTAGAGAAAAGTAATTTGTGGTTGCATTTTACAAAATAGCTTAATTCTTTTAATAATAAATTATTATATAACACAGCGGCTCGCGTTCGTCAATATCCAGCTTTATAACCACTCATACCTTGAACCGCTCTGCCGCCCGGCCCCCGACGGCGACAGGACCCCGATTCAGTATTTGTCAGTACCGCTTCGGCTATCAGACGGGGAACCCGTGTCACTTTGCTTGCGCTCAAAAGACCCGATTGACAACGTTTTATGTTCTGAAGAAATTATGTAATAAAGTAAAATGAAATATAGATGTAAAATATAAGGCCTCGTATTTTTATTTTTTCCAAATTTTGTAGTTTTCATTCATAAAATAATTTTTGAAATGGTTTAAAATCGTAATCTCATGTCAATGTCAAAACATTGTCAGAAATTTAGGGAGGTAAACGTACCTATTTTAGACAGTTCCCAATGTGTAATGGTGTTTTCAATATATTCAGCAAAACTATTTTTATAAATATTTTATCTATTTATTGATACAGGGTGTAAAAAGACTTATAGCCGTCGTACATCAAACTAAGTAACATTGCACAAAAGATCTGTGACAAAAGTAATTGCTGGAAATCGACTTTAATTTTTGGTGTGAAATTTTGCTGTATGCGCACTACCACAAACAGCAAATTTTGCACCCGCATGTACTGGAGGTATTTAAAGTTGTGTTATAATATCAAAACTTGTTTTCGTAAAAAATATCGTTTATGCTCACTAGTTCCTTCGCGTAGTTCCTTTGAAGGAACTACTGAGAATTTTTGGATCAGTAGTTCCTTTGCAAAAGCTGAAGGAACTACTGAGACTAGATATTTCCTTTAGCAGTTCCTTTGAAGGAACTACTGAGAACTTTTTGATCAGTAGTCCCTTTGCAAAAGCTGAAGGAACTACTGAGACTAAATAGTTCCTTTGAAGGAAATAAACATATATAATGCTGCCCGCTGCTGCCGCATGCAGGACCGTAGGTTCGGTAGGAAAAGAAAGAGAAGCGCGATGACACAACGGTGGTAATTTATTGCAAATATGAAGCTATTATCTATTTACAAAAACTATTTAATAAAAAATAATCCATCACTGAATGCAGTTTGGCATCAGAAATTTAATGGTATATTTTTAATTATAATTAAAAATAAAATACTTTTAAATAATCAGGTCATCAGGTGCAAAAAAAAAAACAGTTTTCCAAAGGGACACTTTAATAGCCTAGTAAACAATTTTTTAATATAAACACAGATAATAATAATTATAAATTATGTAAGATTGATAATCAATCTTACATCTTACATATTTTATAATTATCATGAATAAATATGATTTTAATACCCCGAATCGAGCTCAAGCGAGATCTTTTGGCCGTAACTGTTAGCCCAGCTACCGAGAATACCCTCTTACTCGGAGTGCTAGTGGCAGGTATACAGAGTAAAGCTCTAGCAAGAGCAGCAAGATGACTTGCTGCTCTTGCTAGAGCCTTACTCTATAAAAAAGAAGCATTTCCTGATGGAAATGCTTCTTTTTTATTATTCCAATAGGATAGTAAATCACCATTTTATGGTTCTGTAGGATCAGCACCAGCAATGTAACGCCAACATTCTTGCTCTATTGGATCACCTTGAATGCCTTGGTATGAACTCTTACTATGTTTCCTTGACAGTTTGTGCAATAATGATGTGTCAATTACATTGCTGGTGCTTGTACTTGCTGCGTTTTCGGCTAAAGCTTCTGGCTCGTTATTAATATTAATGATTTCCCTGATGTACGAGGAAAGGAATGACGTTCTGGTCATATTCCGGTTTTCAAGATATAAATCTATTTCTGACAGACTCATGACACATACACACAGATACGTCAAACTTATAACACCCCGTCGTTTTTGCGTTGGGGGTTAAAAACAACTTATTTTAAAATTCGTTCTATTCCAAACCTCCGTTAAAGCCAAAATGTATGAAACTTTATAATTGACATCAGTCATTCCGATGACGTATTATTATGCGTTATAACCATTGCGTGCTCGTGACAGTGCTGGGTTGCCAGCTGTTTTAGAACCCAATGGCTCGCGACGATTGGAAAAGACCAGA
The DNA here is from genome assembly GCA_947508005.1 of Amphipoea lucens. Classification (NCBI taxonomy): domain Eukaryota; kingdom Metazoa; phylum Arthropoda; class Insecta; order Lepidoptera; family Noctuidae; genus Amphipoea; species Amphipoea lucens. Next base: position 19,134,373 of record OX382367.1, read on the forward strand.
CAGATTGACCATAATGTCTTAGAAGTTAGGTCGGCCTTTGGTGTGTGATGCAACATGTATCGACTACCTTGCGCCACCCCATCTTCCTATTACGGTTGGCTGTGCTAGTGCGATTACTGCGGGTGCAGAAAACCTCAAACAGCGCAAATAGATACTCTAATCTTATTCCGACTTATATGTACCAGCCGTTTGGGGCTGATACACTAGGGCCATAAGGTCCGAGTGCCTACTTAAGTTTTCGAGAAATCGCCAAGCGATTGGTCGACTCTTCACGTGACCAGAGGACTAGCCTATTTTTTGGCCAAAGATTCAGCAAAAAGAAAGTAATTTTAAGGCTTTGTCATGGCAAAGGATTTTATTACTAATCAAGTTATTTTGAATCTTATTTCAATGAGTTTAGAATTCATGTTACTTTATTTCGATACCACGATGCCGGGAAATGACGCGACGTGCCGCGGGACGCTGCGGCATGACGCAACGCGCCAGGGATGCTGCGGCATGACGTGTCATGCCGTTTCATTCCACGTAATGCCGCGGCGCGCCATTGCATCCCGCGGGACGTGTGGGTCACGTTGTGTCGAGGAATTATGATTGCTAAGCTAGTTGAAATAAGATTGAAACTTGTGCTGCGGTCATTTCGGTTAATGGGACGCAGTCCGGTCTGTGCGGGCTTTTAGCAGGATGCCACGGAACGCCGCGGGATGCCGCAGCACAACCTGCCGTGGCACGCTGTCAGTGAGCTGAGCGCCGGCTCTATTTGGCTGTCGATGTCTTATGGTGACAAATATATGGCGATAGAGCAATGGTCTTTGGTCGGTCATAGAACACTAATGAAGTAGGTACTTATATTGCGGATTTCGATGTAAACTGTATTTGCTATGCGAATGATGAGTGTCTCATGTTTGTTTTGTTATACCTACTTATTATTTACCTGCCCATTTAAAAGAATTTTATATATACTGTACATAAAATGTGAATGTAATAAATTAATGTTAAGTTTAATCATTTTATTTCTTGACATCCTTCCAACAATAGTTCAGTTCACCCTAACTGAATCAGTATGTCAGTGCGAGTGGGATAGAATGATACATAGCGCGGGGAAGTGGGGACAAAATCTGAATTTTAGCTGAACTATTACCAGCCCTTAATGTCTCTATCCACTCCAGTGGTTCTTTAACATTGAACTTAATGCGTTAATTTCTTTTTCCAGGTATGTGTGGTGTTGTGGAAGTGCGGGCGTGCGTCTACTCGGTATGTGGCAGCCGTTATGAGTGTCAGTAAAACATGGTCGCTCGTTAGGCATGCACGGAGGGCGCGCGGTTCGTGCCCGCATCAATATGCGCCCGCGCACCTCACGGACACGATTTGACGAATGAATCACACCATTTTCTTCGTAGTCGACTTGTTCACGTGACGTCACGATTTCGGTGTCGCACGCGCACCACGAAATTAAATTATAATAATTATACATTTCCGCTTGCATAGCTGTCGTAATCTTGAGGATGAAATCTCCGAGGATAATGCTGAATGACTTCATATTTATGTAAGACGAATTTTAGTTATTGTTCAATTTGTTGATACTTATCATAATCGTAGCTTTATTAACAAAAGGCAGTAAAAACAATAGTGTCATTCTAATTAGAAATTGAGAATCTATTATTGTGTATTTCCATTTCACGTGACGTAATTCGTGAGCCGCGGTCGTGATCGATTGAACATGCATCAATTTATGCCTTCTCCACTTAGACTGATTTGTGTATATCAACATTTCTCAGATTCCGTCAAACCATTTAATATTTGAGGTCAAGTCGTATTGAGCGCATTGTAATATGAATTATAGACACACACTGTCTATTCTTAACGTTTATCGTAGCACAATAAATAGCGTGCACGGATGATAATAAACTCTACCGTATGGAAATATACATCATACTAGCTGTGCCCCGCGGTTTCACCCGCGATAAAAGTATTATACTCAGTCCTTTTTTATTGATTCCCTTTGCAAATCTCCACCCCCCTTTTTACACCCTTAAGGAATAATTTCGGGGATAAAACCTATTCTATATCCTTCCCCACAACTCAAACTATCTCCATACCAAATTTCATCTTAATCGGTTCAGCGGTTATTGATTCCCCATACAAACTTCCACCCCCCTTTTCACCGCCTTAAAGGATGATTTCTGGGACAAAAACTATCCTATGTCCTTCCCCGGGATGCAATCTATTTCTCTGCCAAATTTCATCTAAATCCGTTCAGTGGTTTAGGCGTGAAAAGGTAACATACAGACAGACAGACAGAGTTACTTTTGAATTTATAATATTACTAGCTGCGCAGTAGTTGGAATATAGGGTATTCAGATCACACGATCACGATCGTGATCTGAATAACCCTATATTCCACAGTTAACCATTCGAGTATTCCTATATTTCACTATTCGAAATGAGACTTTGACTAAATTCATTGAAAGTAGTTTCATGTGAATGAAAACAGCAGTCACTTCATACCTATCAATGGATAATTCAGTAGGAATAGTCTATTCAGACATCAACGAGTTAGGAGTGGAATGTGCACAGATGTTATCAGATATAGAAACACCTTATTACATTCATCATTCATTGCTTTTAAATAGTACTTGCAAAATATTCTGACTTGACTATTTAGTGGTCTTTATTATTCAAGAATTATAATGTAATAGATATCATGAGAAATTCAGATATTCAATATAAATATGAAACATTTATCTTATTGAACATTCGTCATTATACATATATTATAATTTAACATTACATTCATTCAACAATTCAATGACACTGAAATTGGAGCAGCAGCCGGTGTATGTTCGATACGACAGACTAACGAAAATGAAGTGCGCTCGCCATTGTCCACCGCGTTACCTTATATACAGTGTAGTAACGATTTAGTTTAAATATTATGACGTAGAAATAAAAGGTACTTTATTTTAAATACTTTTATTTACAATGAATATTTACAGTATATACTAATTATTTAAAAAACAAATAATAATAATAATAAAACTATTATACGTCTATTTTAAACATCAATTAGGTACATGAAGTTGAACTTAATTTTTTAACTATTTTAGCAACTAAATACTCGGTTTCACTCATTATGTCATCAATATCACTACGGACTAAATATTGTATATTCACGCTTGCACTATCGATATCGGGGTCACTGTCTATTTCATCCATCTGACGGCCTTCCACATCATGTACAATTATTTTTATAATTCGGTGAATATGTCCGGGCTCTTTACGCTTGATAAAGGATGTCTTTTTAAATGGTTTTGATTTTTTCTTCTTCTTCTTTATTTTTTTCTCTTGTATTTTTTGCTGTCTACTCTCTTCACAAGCTTTTTCCGCTACTTCGACATCCCAGCTTTCTCGGTCTTGAGCATAGTAAAATGGATTAAGAACTGGATCGGGGCAATCTATCAAATTCTGAAACAATGAATAATTTTATGCTATGAAACTCCATCATAAATGAATTCAATTGCTAATATCGATGATTACTTAGATACTTACATCATATTGTAGGTTAATGTTTTCTAAAACAGGACTGTAGGATGGTGAGTGTGACATATTTAATTCTATGTCCCGACTTTGTTAAACACCTGGAAAATAATAGTCTAAATTAGTATTTCGTTAACCAATATTCTATCTCAAAAACAACAATGGCGATTGAAACATAGTGTTACCTGTATATATATATATATATATATATATATATATATATATATATATATATATATATATATATATATCAATACGGAAGAATAATATTAAAACTTACCAATAATACACGATCAAGCCAGTTGTAACAGTCAAGTGTAGATTTGGAATAGATTTTAAATGATTTTTTCTCTCTATTTATATACCCTAATTTAATTTTATGGATAGAGTTCAAAATCACACATTTTTATGTTAGATACCATATCTTTTCCAAAAATGGTATAGTGAAATAGGAAACGTAAGACATTACGACGCCTATCATTTTATTATTTATTATAAATATATATCGATAAAATAATACTACTGCACTTATGTTTACGGTAATCGTTTTCATACATTTTAATAAGATGATTTAGCAAGCAAACCCTTGGTATGTTAATTGTATATCAAAGTTGCGCCGTAAGCTGAAGTTCAGATTCAAGATTATTCTCGTATACCGAAATATGAGATTCTGACTCGTCATAATTATCTCCACTTCTCCACGTGTCTAGGAGTTGCATGCGAGCGTGCAAACCGCAGCGGTTATACCGTCGCCGTCATCGACGTTCAAAACATTCAGCAAAAAACAACAAACTACAACCATTTTTTATAATTGTAAGTAGGTTTGAAATTCCCCTATTGTTGATTTAAGTGAGTACCTACATAATATTCAAAATCACTTTTTATTTGTCTTATATAAAACGCTGTAAACTTAAAACCTTAACCGCTACGATAAATACGCTCGTCTACACAACTGTCAATTTTTGCAAGTATGCAGTTTTACAAATTTGGAGTGAATGACGTGATTTTAGACCTATAAAAACGCTTCGCAAATTAGTCTCCGGCACAATTCCTCTCTGGAACGAAACCTCTCTACAAGGAATCAACGCTCCGAACTCCTCATCAAACTACCTGTCTAAGCATCAATCAAGAATGTAAGTATCTATTCAATTAAAATATTATATATCTATATATATATATATATATATATCCATTAAATATAATATCTATATATATATATATATATATATGTATAGTATCTATTCAATTAAAAATTATCGTATCTAACTATTGAATGGTCAGAGTAATGTATTAATTGTATTTTGAATGGTTAGATATATCGAATAGTCAGAGTAATGTATTAATAGAACCAAGTACCTATTGCAATGCTTGGCTCAGAGACTGAGTGATGCTTTTCTGTGCTGCAGGTTCGATTCCTGCACAGATCAAATGCTATGTTAACTATTTATCTTCCTCACGATCAGTTCCTTTTTACTAATGTAGGAATTTTGAAGAAAAATTTTGATTGCAATGCACTAATGTATACATTTATATTTTTGTTGACAGGTCGACACTACTTAGCAACGACCTTTTCCTCTCCAGCGATGACTCTGAGCAAGAGGCGAAGCCGAAGAGGAAGACAGAGGAAAGAAAAAAGAAGCGGGAAAGGTCCATCAAATCGAGTGAAGAGTCAACAAGCGCAAAAAAATCGAAGCAGGTCGTTTCGCCAGTAACACCGTCACCTCGAGTTACGGCCAGTGAATTATTCGGTGAAGACACCGATAATGAAGAAAGCGTCACCCCAACACAGAGACCCCACAAAACTGGTAATATACCTCCACTGTACTCATATTTTACTAGAAGGATGGCTAAGGGATATTCACGACAAATAAGCGAGACTAAAGAAGGAAAATATTATGTCGAAGTGAAAATTTACAACACGGAAGAAATTAAAAAAATAATGCCCATAAATAGATGGCGCTCGGCCATAACTACCATCAAGACAAAATTAGATGAAAATAAAGAAGCTTGGCCCCATTTAAAGGAGTTTGTTAAAGCAACTCAAAATGATTTTAAAAATTGTCCTATCACCTGCATAGGTGCTTATGATACTTAAAGACTTTATTTGTTTAACTAGGTGTTCATCAATATTTGCTTTTCTAAGTACTTACTTTAAATTGTATCTTCTTTTAATTGTGTTTACCTACATGAAATGTCTTATTATTATTTTGTACTGTATTTTATAAGTATGATATTGTAGTATTAATTAATATAATATAAGTAAGTAATCTAGTAATTGGTTTTCTTATTTACAGTTACACACTTCAACAGCAAAACGAGACCTAGAAAGTCAATAACCTGTCATAAATGTAAAATTGAAATACCAGAAAATCAGTATTCCTATCATATGAGAACGAATATACACAAAGCAAACTGTTTATTAAATACCAAGTTCACAGATATTCATATTATTGCAACAGCATTCAAAAACAGATTAATGACATACAGATTGAATGTCACTCAGGAAGACGAGTACCTTGGTTTAGAGGCGTTCCTGGGTGATCATCTAATAAATATAACAGAATTGATAAATATGTCACTTAATGAACACAATTGCATAAAATTGAATTTCGAATTGTTTGCCTATTTCATGTTATCGAAATCAGACGAACAACAATTAAAGTCGTTTAATACCAAATATGAAATTATATATAAGAACACTGATTTGAATGAATTATTAATGAAAGTAATAGATAAACTAAATAATAAATTAACCGAGTTCCAGCACTGTCAATCTGGTTGGACATTTGTTTCTATGAGTCATCTCGAAATTAATGTAAACAAGTATTCCCCTATGAGAGGTGGGTCTTATATACAACTGCCGTCAGCTATTAAGCAGTCAAAAAGTTGTATAAATATTAAAAATAAAGATAATTGTTGTTTATTATGGAGTATAGTTGCTGGATTATACCCAGCTAAAATTAATGTATGCAGAACAAGTTCATACCCCCATTATACCTCTGTTTTAAATATTGAAGGAATGTCATTTCCTCCTACGATAAATGATATTAAAACGTTAGAAAAAAATAACCCCAACATCAGTTTAAATATATATGGTCTACAAAATAATACTGTGACCGGACCTCTTTACGCAACACAAAATAGAAGAAAAAATCATTTTAATTTACTTTATATCGAAAAAAAATCTATCGGACACTACTGTCTAATTAAAGATTTAGTACGTCTGGTGCGACGTCAAGTGACTCGTTCTAAAGGAAAACATTATTTATGTGATGCATGTCTACAACTATTTAGTAACGAAAATAGACATAAGACTCATAGCTGCTCTAAGATTTTGACTATATTACCTGAAAATAATTCTGTACTAAAGTTCAAACATTACGAGAGGCAGCAAAAAATCAATTTCATAATTTATGCTGATTTTGAGTGTTTGTTAATAGACTGTAATGAAAGTAGCTCTTTGAATACACAGAAACTAAAAACACATCAACCTTCATGTTTCGCTTATTATATTTGTTGTGCACATAACGATCAATTAAATAAGTATATTACATATCGAGGTACAGATTGTGTGGAAATATTTGTTAAATATTTAATAAAAGACGTTAAAAATATACATAAGATTTTAAGTAGTAAAAAGCCAATGGTTCCATTATCGGCAGAGCAAGAGATGGAGTATCGAAATTCGACTACATGTCACATATGCAAACGATTATTATTGAATGATAAAGTCCGAGATCATGATCATATTACATCTGAGTATCGTGGGGCAGCGCACTCCCATTGTAATTTAATGTATAGAGTTTGTTCATTCATTCCTGTTGTCTTTCATAATTTGTCTGGATATGACTCACATTTATTCATTGAAGAGTTAGCAAAGTATGAAGGTTCTATAAATATAATACCGAAAACTAAAGAAAAATATCTTTCAATAATAAAAGTAATTAATACGGAAAAAAACAATCATCCTATACAAATAAAATTTATTGATTCCTTTCACTTTCTTAGTTCTAGTCTAGATGCACTAAGTAAAAGTTTGTCAGAAAACGATTTTTTAAACTTATCGAGAGAGTTTACTGATAAAAGACAATTTGATTTAATGAGAAAAAAAGGTGTTTATCCATATGATTACGTTGATTCTTGGTCTAAATATGATGAGACGAAACTTCCCTCGAAGGATAATTTTTATAATAGTCTGTGTGAAAAAGATATAACTAAAGAAGAATATTTACACGCTCAAACAGTTTGGAATATTTTCGAAATAAAATCTCTTGGTGAATATACAGATTTATACATAAAATGTGATGTGCTTTTACTATGCGACATATTTGAAAAATTTAGAAAAACAAGCTTACATTTCTATAAGTTGGATCCGGCTTATTATGTAACGTCACCGAGCTTAAGTTGGGATGCAATGCTTCTATATACCGGCACTGAACTTGAGTTGATAAGTGATTTACGAATGTACGAGTTATTAGAAAAAGGAATTCGTGGTGGGCTTGCACAGTGTTCTCTACGTCATGCTGTAGCAAACAATAAATATTTACCACATTTTAATGAGTTTGAATCAAGTAGTTATTTAATATATCTTGATTGTAATAATCTATATGGCTATGCTATGATGAAGAAACTTCCTATTAAAGAATTTAAGTTCTTGAGTCTGAAAGAAATTAGCAAGTTTGATGTAAATGATGTGTCAGATGATAATGATTACGGTTATATTTTGGAAGTAGACTTAAATTATCCAGATTATTTACATAACAAGCATAAAGACTTGCCTTTCGCAGTTGAAAAAATAGTACCTCCTTATGGAAAATCAGTAAAATTGGTTGCAAATCTTTATGATAAGCAAAATTATGTAATTCATTATGTTCACTTGAAAGAATGTTTGAAAAACGGTTTGATTTTAAAAAAGATTCATCGTATACTTAGCTTCAGACAAGAATTCTTTCTCAAAAAATACATTGATCTGAATACTAGTCTTCGTCAAAATTCCAAAACTGCGTTCGAGAAGGACTTTTTTAAATTATTGAATAATGCCATATTCGGGAAAACTATCGAAAATAAACGGAAGCAAGCAGATGTAAAACTAGTAACAAAATGGACAGATACCAGAAATAAAACAAATAAACATCTTGACGCTGAAAAATTGATATGTAAACCAAATTTAAAAAGTATATCAATTTTTTCAGAAAATTTCGTAGCTGTGGAATTATACCGTGAAAAGGTCGTTTTGGATAGACCTATTTATATTGGATTTACCGTTTTGGAATATTCGAAGCAACATTTGTACCAATTTCATTATGATGTTATGAAAAATAAATACGGAAACAATGCTGAGTTGTGCTATACAGACACTGATAGCCTATTATATTTAATTTATACAGATGATTTTTATCATGATATGCATTCTGATCTTTCAAAGTTTGATACTAGTAATTTTGAAATGAATAATCCATATCATATACCACAACTTAATGCTAAAATTCCTGGATTATGGAAACATGAGGTTGGTGGCGATTTAATTATAGAATTTACCGGTTTAAGAGCTAAATTATATTTTATTAACAGTGTGAAGACTGAAATTAATAAAAAATTAAATTTAAAAAATCAAAAAACCCGACTGCGGTAAAAAACTTAAGTTAAAAAAAACTGAAAAGCTAAAAACAAGCCCATTTTATAAATTAAATAAAAGTTGGAAGCAGGCGGGACCCATTTGAGTTTGAAAATATAAAAATGGTAGGTATGGGTCCCGCCTGCTTCCAACTTTTATTTAATTTATAAAATGGGCTTGTTTTTAGCTTTTCAGTTTTTTTTAACTTAAGTTTTTTACCGCAGTCGGGTTTTTTGATTTTTTAAATTTAATTTTTTATTTTATTCTTTTTAGTTATGAGTTGTTAATCCCACTTAAGTGCAATAGTTTTCCTTTAAACTTCGTAATATATAGGTACTACTGCCGTAACATTTAAATTTCTAACTACAACCGTTTAGTTGGTAGAGGAGGGGACGGGTAAGTAATATATGATATAATTACAAAACCTCTAATATTTACAAGATATAACAACTGAACCTATAATTTTATTTGACTTAAATTTCTTATTCCTTCGACCCATCTCGTCGTATTGCATCACTTGCCCGCGTCTCCTGCTCTATCACTTCGTTTCCCCATAGCGCTTTTGCTCGGCTCCTAAGGGCCATAGTGTGACGTTAAATAACCTATAGCCTTCCTCAAGAATTGGGCTATCAAATGCAAGAAGAATTTTTCAAATCCGACTGGTAGTTCCAGAAATTACCCCCTACATACAAACTCACAAACAAATTTTACCTCTTTATAATATTAGTATAGATAATGATCAGTTAAGGTGAATGCGCAGTGGTAGCCCGCGAAATTCAAATTTTCTTACGTTTTTTGCAATTTTTAGGTCAGTGTCAGGTTTTATCTTGATCAAAATTTGATTCGCGACTATAACAGGTACGTATTTACAAAATTATAATCATCAGAATCATTAATACATCTTTCTGAGTTAGATTTCTACCGTTAAGAACAAATCTCGTATGGAAAAGTGTTTATGGTAGAAATCTAACTTAAAGAGATATATTAATGATTCTAATGACTATAATTCTGTAAATACATGTCTATTATAGTCGCGAATCAAATTTTTGTCAAGATACAACCTGACACTGACCTGCAAATTGCAAAAAAAGTAAGAAAACTTGAATTTCGCGGGCTACCACTACGCATTCACCTTAATATAATAAACGATTGATATAATTTTAATGTAACTAATTTCTATAAGAATAACAGACAATTAATATAAAATCGTTTGATATACCACTCAATAGACATAAAACCTATTTAGTCTAATATGATAAAAACTTTTTTTTTCATCCTATGTCGACGGAGCCCCGCTTCGCGGGGCCCCTATTTCTGTGTAAAGGGTTTAAAGTAACCTAACCAAACCGAACCTCGGGGTGCCCTTCGCTTGCTCTTGCATCCTATGTCGACGAAGCCCCGCTTCGCGGGGCCTCTATTTTTTTGTAAAGGGTTTAAAGTAACTTAACCAAACCGAACCTCGGGGTGCCCTTCGTTCGCTCTTGCATCCTACGTCGTCTATTGCGTTCGTTGAGTTCGGGTGCGGTAACGGTAACGGAAATAATTCGGAAGCCACGAAGCCACGAAGGCTTTCTAACCTAAGCTGTCCGAGTCGGATTGCTCTGAATCGGGGTGTTAACCATAATGACGGTATCAATATATATTTTAAACGATAGACCCAATGATTTTCGATTAAATAAACGCTATATCCAATAACGTTATACGAAGTAAGTTTAAGAGTATATAAATATTATATGTAAAGAAATTATATCAGCAGTTGGTATATCTCACGTTTATTATATCTTGTGAACGTTATTGAAATGAAAATATACCAAATAACTTTATACGATATGAGACGCACCCGGGGAGGACACTTGATTCTAACGAAATTTGGTACTTTAAAGCTTGATAAGTCACTAACGGTTTACTTAATCAAAAAACGGTCTTCCCAAACCACTAATATTTTTGAAAGACCTATTCAACGATACCCCACTTGACATAGTTTATTGACTTTCATTTTTTTCATTTTCACAATATGGCGTCCAGTAGTCGCCATATTGAATTTTCATTAACGTCATGTCTTTAGTGACACTCGCCGGACTAAGAGGAATCGATTGACGTGTGAATCATAAAAATCGGCCCAGGCGTTTGGTCTGTATAGTGCTTCAAAGGAACATACATACATACATACATACATACATACATACATAGGCTGATAAACACATTACCACTCCTTTGCGTCGCGCAGTCGGGTAAAAAAGCCAAAGGTGTTTCTAAGTCTGTAACTTGTAACCTAAAATTGAATGATTACAACAATGTATTGCTGACAAATAAAGCGCATAGATGTAAAATGAATATGATAAAATCAATTAAACATGTTTTATACACTCAGCAAGTAGACAAACAAGTTTTAGAAAGAAACGATGACAAAGTTCAAGTATTACAGGATCAAATTCATACATTACCCTGGGGGCATTGTGATTCTATGTTTGTAGATTATTCCAGTGATGTGTAATCTGTAAATGTGTTATTATTTTACGGTGATTGTACACAAATTAGATTTAAATTTTATTTTGTTGTAAGTACCTACTAAAATAAAAATAATTGTCAAATAAATGCTTAATGTGCAGTAATTATGAGCCTTTTATTTTAATTTCCATTTACACAATAATCTTCATACTTTACTTACAAGTTAAGAATTAGTTAAAAAATAAAACATAACACCTTTTAGTAAAATAAGAAGTACCTATATATACTCAGGTCATGTCTTATTACCTCACATTTCACAATGAATTTCGTTAAGCAATCACATACTTTTAAAATAAATAATATAAAATTAGAAAATCATTCACAAAAAGTGAGACATAGCACACTCTTACCTAACACTATAAGATGTATTATATGCGGTCCATCTAACTGTGGAAAAACTAATATAATGCTTAATTTACTATTACATGAAAATGGAGTAAAATTCAAGCATATTTATTTATACTCGAAGACAGCTTTCCAGCCAAAATATTGTTTTTTAAAACAGGTCATCCGTTGCATACCCAATGCAAAGTTATTTATCTTCCATGATAATAAAGAAGTTATACACCCTAATGATGCCTTAACCAATTCAATAATGATTTTCGACGATGTCGCATGTGAAAATCAAATAAATATTCGTAACTACTTCGCAATGGGGAGACATAAACAGATAGATTGTTTTTACTTATCACAAACCTATTCCAAAATACCTAAACAACTAATACGAGATAATGTTAATCTTTTGTTAATCTTTAAACAAGACGACATAAACTTAAAACATATTTATAATGAACATGTAAATACGGATATGGAGTGGCTTCAATTTAAAAAACTTTGCTCTACTATATGGCAAGATCGGTTTGACTTTGTATTGATAAATAAAGATTGTTCTCTAAATGAAGGTAGATATAGACAGGGGTTTGACATATTCGTAACTTTTGAGCAAACATAATAAAAACCATAATACTGTAAAAAAATGATCAATCGTAGTCTACAATCTGTAAATAACGGTTGGGTATTGTCGGAAATCATTATGGAGGTCAATATAAAAGAACAATTGATAAAATCCGTAGATAGTATAAAAAATAAAATTAAAACAATACAAAATGCAGAAGATGTCGATAATTTGAAATTTAAGAAACTTTTTAAGCCAATAACAGATCCTCTAGAGACTTTAATTAAAGTTAATGATAAGAATAGAACTATATTGGATACGAATGAAGGTGATAATAATATAATGAAAAGATGTAGCTCATCCGTAGATTTTGAAAATTTCAAAGGATTTATAGAGAAACATTCAAATGATGGTTCTACATCCTTTAGCTGCACAAGTGATGATAGCGAGAACGATACATTTATGTCACTTAATAAAGAAGATATGATTGAAATCTATGATAATAATATGAATGTACCTTTTGGGATTCGAAGTGAAAACAAAAATTTGATGATGGGAAACTCTAAAGTATCATTTTCTTTTACAAACAACGTTAACAATTCCCTCAAATCAATTATAGCCACAGTTAATGACAAACGTTATGAAATAACTCCTGGACTTAAAGAACTTTTACTACGTAATAGACCTGATCTCAGTCTGGTAACTGAAACTGATAAAATTGTTTACAAAGATATGCTCAATAATACAAATGCTCACAAACGCGACTTTAATCCAAACGGTCAATTAAAAGGTGACAAAGGTTTGAAATACCGTCAAATCATTAAACCTTTGTTTTCTGAACAAAATTACATTCAACACGCAGAACAAGTCATTAAGTCAAAAAGTGGTGGCTACTTACCTAAATTGAAAAAAAAGTATAAGAGTAATACAGATTATGTTTATTGGGATGACCCTAATGAATTAATCGATAGATTAAGACTGTTAATGGCTTCAAAAAACGCTGGTAATACTAATCATGACAATGAAATTATATCAATTGTTGAAGAGTTAAAAGAAGCCGGTGTAATAAAATAATAAAAAGCATTGTATCTAATTTTATACTTAGTTATTTAAAGCGTCTAGACCATGAAGGTTCATACAAAACAAACATCGCTGTCTTTTAACGAAATAACCTCTGAGCATATTGAGATCTTAGACAAATCAACCGAAACTGAATGTTGCAAAGATATTAATAAATTCAAAGTTGAAATATTAATTAAAATAGAAAAATTGAACAAATTAATTAGTGGTTTAAATAGTAGATTAAATAACATTGAAAAGACCATAGATTTAAAAGAAATAGCAGGGAAGTTATGCAAGCATTATGAGCAAAATAGACGTCATAAATGAAATCCATAAAAACGCTAGAGTTAATTTCCCAAGAAGAAGTGTAATACTTAAAGATATAGATGACCTTTGGCAAGCAGATTTGATGGATATGCAAGGAATATCAAAAGTGAATGCAGGTTATAAATACATACTGGTGATTATAGACACTTTTTCAAAATATGCTTGGGCGATTCCAATTAAACAAAAAAATAAGCAACAGGTATCAGAGGCGTTTAAAACAGTAATAGAGAAAGGACGAGTTCCAAAAAATTTGCAAACTGATCTTGGGAAAGAGTTTTATAATGATCAATTTAAAAGTGTTGTTAATAAGTATAAAATTAATCATTATTCTACTTATTCTACTAAAAAGGCCTCAATTGTTGAAAGACTAATAAGAACGTTAAAGAATAAACTATACAAGGAATTTAGTTTGAATGGAAATTATAAATGGTTCAACGGTATGTTAGAAAAAAAGTTACATGAATACAACAATGATGTTCATAGAACTGTCGGTCAGTCACCTGTTTCAATAAATCAAAGGAATAAAACAAATATACTACAAAGATACTTAGACGCAGCTCAGTCTCGAAAAAAAGTGAAATGTAAGAAATTTAGTGTAGGAGATTATGTGAGAGTAAGTAAATATAAAGGATGTTTTGATAAAGGTTATTATCCGAACTGGTCCACCGAAATATTTAAAATAACAAAAATTCAAGGAACAAATCCAACAACTTATTTAATAGAAGATGGTAGATGTCGACCAATACTAGGCGCATTTTATGCACAAGAACTTCAGAAAACCAATCATCCGGACATATACCTCGTTGAAAAAGTTTTGAAACGAGAAGGAAAGCGAGTATATGTTAAATGGTTGGGGCTGCCGACCAGTGAAAATAGCTGGATTGATAAATCAAATGTATTATAACTCCTGAACAATATTTAAGCATTTTACAAACAATTATCTATTCACTTCCACTTTATTCTTAATGCAATAAAGACATACTTTATAATTCAGGTTTATGTAAAATAATTCTTAAAAAAAAAAAATATATATATATATATATATATATATATAATAACAATGAAAAAAGCACGAGGACTATGTACAAGCAATAAAGAAATGGCTGGTTTATCATCTTTCAAAATGGGCAAAGTAACATCTGGAGCGGGTTTTAGAAAAACCTTTAAAAATATTATATCACATACCAAAAAACACATCAAGAAACTAAAACCTACCTGTAAGAAAGCATTAATGGAATTAGCCTGTACTACAGCTCATGAATTTGCATCTGATTTACCCATAAAATTACCCAGAATTATACCAGTACCTAAAACTGGAGGATTTCTTCCTTTAGTACCAATATTTGCTGGTTTATCTGCCGCTGGAAGTTTGGCTGGAGGTGCTGCTGGGATTGCGAAAGCTATTAATTCATATAAAACAGCTAAGAAACAGTTGCTTGAATCGGAACGTCACAACAAGCAAATAGAAGCTTTAATTATTGGAAAAGGATTACATCTTAAGCCTTACAAAGAAGGTTTAGGAATTTTTGTTACAAAGAAAAAAAACTAAATTGTCGGCTACCCAATAGAGCTTTAACTAATATTGATATATTGAAGCATTCAAATAGTATCCCATTCTTTCGAGGTGTATTTATGAGAGATGAATTACCAGATAACCCATTACCATTAGAATGTGGAGTGATTAATCTTGATATTTCTCAAAACTCTGGCACTCATTGGGTAGCCTATGCCAAAATATACGATCACATTGAATACTTTGACAGTTATGGTAACTTAAAACCACCTAAAGAAGTAATAAAATATTTAGGAAACAATATTCAGTACAATTATGAAAATGTACAACATGATCACTTGTATAATTGTGGACACTTATGTTTAAAATTTCTTAAGTTATTTTGGAAAAGTAATAAAGGAACTTATTAATTGAGTGATTTTTATTTCTTACGTCTCCAAATTTCGTTAAACTAGAAAAATATAAATGACATTGCTAGTTCATACACATGCATTCTTTGGTTGTTGGTGATAACAGTCACTAGTGTCGAAAAAGGATTTTTTTATTACCTATTTAAAGTAACCTCCTTCGTTTTATTCATACCAACATCATGCTTGTTCTTAATAAAACTCCTAATGAGAGAGGAAAATATAACATAAGACTACCAATATCCAAAGAAGTGAGACGTGTCAGTGCAGTGAGAATTAATAAAGTTTCAAAGGAAAACAAAAGATTTCTTCAAGATATCGGTTTTAAAATATAATATGCTTCACATTACAGATTTACCACAATATGATACCTCTATTGAGGGTTATGAGATCCATAGTTACAATCCATATAATAATAGCTTTAAAGAAAATGATGAAATTAGAATACCCATACAACAGCAAGATTTATATGTATTGCCATCAGGTAGTTCCATTTACATAGAAGGATATGTAAATGTGTCAACTAAAGATGCAGCAGGAAAATTATTAAAAAAAGATGTTGATTTTATAAATAATCCCATTTCATATTTGTTTCAAGATATTAGATATGAAATAAATGGTGTTGAAATCGATCGGATTAAAAATGTTGGTATTACAACCACCTTAAAATCGTATATCTCAATGAATGAAGGTGAAAGTAAAGCTGCAGCAGTCTGGGGATGGAACTTAGGTGGTACAAAATTAAGAAACGAATATTTTAGTGTTATCGTGCCATTGAACAGAATACTGGGATTTGCAGAAGATTACAACAAAATAATAATCAATTGTAAACATGAACTTATTTTACAACGAAGCAGCTCAGCATTGAACTGTGTGCTTATAGACAAAAATGATAACGTAGAAATAGATATACAAAAAATACAATGGCGTGTGCCGCATATTAAAGTTTCTGATCGTAATAAATTGTTATTGCTCAAAAGCTTGGAGAGAGATCGTTCTATACAGATAGCATTTAGAAATTGGGATTTGTATGAATATCCATTACTTCCAAAAACAACAAAACATTCCTGGTCAGTAAAGACAACTTCCCAGCTAGAAAAACCGAGGTTTGTAATATTTGGCTTGCAAACAGCTCGAAAAAATAATAAAACTAGAAGTTCTTCTATATTTGATCACTGTAATGTAAGCAATATTAAATTATATTTGAATTCTCAATACTATCCGTATGACTCACTTAATGTGAAATTTGATGAAGGTAAATATAGTATATTATATGAAATGTATGCTAATTTTCGTCAGTCGTATTACAACTTAGGCATTGATCCATTGCTTAGCTTAGACCAGTTTAAAGAAATTGCTCCACTTTTTGTGATTGACTGTTCAAGACAAAACGATTCACTTAAAACTGGACCAGTTGACGTGCGATTAGAAATTGAATGCTCTGAAGATATTCAAAATAATACATCTGCCTATTGTTTAATAATAAACGATCGACTGTTCGAATACAAGCCGTTGAGTAATATTGTGAGAAAACTATCATGAATATCATCGTAGATGTTCAAGGGTTTAAGAGTGAAGAAAACGAGTTTATTCCAAAAGAAATAGCAATAATGTACAAAGGACGTATACAAGTACTGTTGATAAAACCACCACGACCATTTTATGACTTGACGAGGAAAGAACGGTTACAAGTGGCTTGGATTGAAAAAAACAGAGGAATAAACTGGAACGAAGGCTTTGTACCATATTTTAATTATCAAGCAAACTTTGGTGATTTTTTAAAAAATAAATCTATATTTACGAAAGGAAACGAAAAAGTGTTATGGATAAAAGATATATTCCGAATTAATAATGTATACAATTTAGAAAGTAAGAACTGCCCGAGTTTGTTAACGTTATATAACAATTATTCAGATTCATCTGACATTATAAGTTGTATGTATCATACCAATATATGTGCCTTAAAAAATGTGTTTTGCTTAAATAAATGGTGTGAAGAAAATAAAGTGTTTTGTCAGTAAGATAAAATAAGAACGATACTAGTTTTACGTATAAATGATTATAGAATGTTAAACCTACTTATAAATCGAAGTGTGAATATCTAATCTACAAACTTACACATATTCTATTATTTAGGTTAGTGAAAATGTAAGTAATAATAGTGATGTAAGAAATGTATCATTGCATATAAAATATTTTTGAATAAAATGGTGTACTAAACAATATTTTTTATAATTATGTAGAAATAAATATTTAAACTTGACCTACTTGTGAGTTTTATTTCTAGACATGACTGACCAGAAAGTAATGAACACCAGTTCGTCAAAATCGTTTCATGCGAATGAAAAGAGCCGTCAGTGTAGTTGGGAGAGCAGTTAATCATCAACACTTATAGCGACAACATGTATCAGTTTATACAACCATCATATACTCCATCGATTCCACCCTTGCATTTTGAACTTTGCAAGTATATGTATCAAGTTTCCAGCCCTACGATTCCGTATATTAAAACATATTTGAAGTCATCAAATCAAATCAATGGATTACTGGAAGAGTGCATTGATATCGTTAATCGGGTAACATTAACTAAAGACGAGTGGGACATGATATTTATGGAAAACGCTTCTGAAATATCAGGATTCTTCACATCTGGTTCAATTCCTTTACCAAAGCAGCAGCAGTGGCGACGAGAACAACAAGTGATCAATTATATAAACCTGCCTGAACATGAAGAAGGAAGCAAAAAATACATCATAATTGACATTGGAACCAAATCGATCGTCATCTGTTGTGAAGAGTGGTGGTGTCTGAATCATTTACTGAATTGTCTTGATTCACGTTTACGTCACTTAACAAGGGTCAAGGGTTACTATGAGAACCGTATTAATTTCTTTAGAAAGCAGTTCAAGCTCACCCAACCGAAAACAATGTCTGAAGCCTATGCGATTATGGAAAATGTCTATGATGAAATGTCAACTGTGGATCAAGAAATCAAATGTTTTGCAATCGATTATTTATTTTTCTCATGCTTTTTATAAATAGTAATAAAATGTGTTACTTAGTTGATAGCAAACTTTGTGAAAAAGTGGTGGTGGTGGTGGTTTAACTGTGGAATATAGGGTTATTCAGATCACGATCGTGATCGTGTGATCTGAATACCCTATATTCCAACTACTCTGCGCCCCGCGGTTTCACCCGCGTAAATGTCGATCCCGTGGGAATATCGGGATAAAAACTATCCTATGTCCTTTTCCGGAACTCAAACTATCTCTATACTAAATTTCATCTAAATCGGTTCATTGGTTTAGGCGTGAAGAAGTAACAAACATATAAACACACACACACTCACAAACTTTCGCCTTTATAATATTAGTGTGATGTATGGATGGAGAGCGTTCAATAGTCGTCAGAACGGGACAAAACTATCGTCGGAGCCGCGAGTTTTATGACCAATCAGTGAAATGACGAAGGGAACCATTTAGTTCCTGCCATCTTTTACGACGAGCGCTCGCCATTGTGTCGCACTCTTGCGCAGCCCACCATTGGCCGCGCACTACACGTACGCAAACAATAGCCGCTCGGAAACCCGCTTACTTTTGTTACAGGAATTGTAAATGTCAAGGTGCGATTACGCTACAGCCAACTCTGGAATGCAATGTTGTCTAGAATTGTGAGGCATTAAATGCGTGCCTGGAATGATAGCATCCCCGGCTCCGATGGCATGGCGGATATGCGCCGATCGAACCGGCTCCCATTTCCATCATTATGCTTGCCACGCCTTTATCTCGCGCGAGCATCGGACATATATCGGTGAAAAATGGCCCGCGAGAGCCGACGCGAAATTGAGGAAATTGAGATGGCGTAGCGGTCCCACCGCAGGGCAGGCCCGCAAGTGGGTCGCGAGATTACAGCGTTTCCTCGATGTTATTAGCCGTCAACAAAGACCGTGGTTTGCGGTGATCGCGCCACCGACCGAGCCCTCCGCTTCACACTTTGTCACGGAGCGCGAAGCCCCGAGACAACGGTGTTTTCCAGCGATATTCACGTTACACATCCGCGGTTGTCGTTCACATTTGAAACGGACACTCGTAACTCGATACAGTGTTCCGAGCAACTCTCTCCTTTTACCGCAGAGATAGAAATGCAGAGCGGAACGTTTCCTAGTGTGTCCCGGAGAGTCCGCGCCGGAGTTTTGTTTCTATTGTGTTCGGAGGCGCGTGTGTTGCCATTCGGTCGCATTGTAGTTCAGAGGGCAATCGCCGTAACGGCGGCGGATTCTCACAATAGGAGCGAGAGTTGGCTCCCGTAAGTGCAGCTTCCGCTGATCGCTATCGTGCTCTTGGACCTCCGACACGTCCGTACGTAACTTCCGAGGTACACAGATTCTCTCGCATATACACAAACACTACTTCAGATACATATCTACGACTTGGTTATTCTGTAAATGAGATCGTCAAAAAGGATACCTATTTATTTTTAACCTGTGAACAAACATCCTCAATTCCTCACGCGAACTACCGCGAAACAACGTGTAAATTTGCAGTTTACGCTTGAAGAATGGGCACGAGCTTTATGTGCTTACCCTAAATTGAATCCGAATTCCTGAACATTACATCATACGGGTCATGACGTAACTCAGAAATTTAAGCCATAAATATCGAAATGCCCAAAAGTATCCTTTGCAACAGCATGTCGATCATTTGCCCTCGATTTTTCGCCCTGCCAATGCCTGCCATTAAGTTGTTTGTGCGTGGTCCATGGCTCCCCATGTATGGCTTGATTCGCAATAAAATTGGTTAACGAGACATGTCTTTGTCGTGGGTGACCACCTCGTTGCCAAGTTTTCGTTGGAAAACAACGGATGTCACGTTGAAGGCCGTGATAATGATCTTTGCCATATCCGAGGAGGTCGTTGGAATTTTGCATTTGTTTTTGTTAAAATCATTCTTCATACTGACGTTTCATATCAGTGTATTAGATGGTAAACAAACCACTATTTTCCTAAAACATTATCTCAAAATGTTGCGTAGTTTTCCACTATCAAAGGCGTGCTGCCGCCTTTCTTGATAATTCGAATTAATCATACAAGTAAGCCACCGGCATACTTAACTTTGAGTTCATTGGAAACGTTTCATATCTAGTTTCAATATAGAAATACATATATTCATCTGGGTTACCGCAAGATTCCGTGATATTTCAAGTCGGGAGCGCCCCGAGCGGGCTTGCTGCTTGCATTACATTAGGCCACGTCGACCACCCCGACAGGGATCAACTACTAATCTACTATACTTTGAAAACTGAACGGCCATTTATCGTCTGCTCTTTCTAACTAAAGCATCGTCAATCGCTGTGCGTGACTGACATCTGCCATTTATAAGAAATCAGATGATATAAACACCAACCAGACCACATCTTAGCAATCATTTTTTTTTTTCAACGCAACGTCAGAGTGATAGAAGGCTGGTTCATTATGCAGCTCTGACATCCTTTTTCTGTTGGCTAATTTCGATTTTTAGTTTTATTTTATCTTCCATCAATTAATTGATACATACTGATCAGTTATGAGATAAATGTTAGAAATATCAAACTAATATTAATCGATTGCATAATTCTTGTTTATCTCAACTCAAGCTAGACTCTCGAAATCGTGTGCGAAGTCCCTGCACCACTTGTGATTGTAACACATATGCTAAACCTAACGAAGCGTAGCTCAACAAATATTTTTCGAGATGACATGAGTACATGACCACTAAACTGTGCAAAAATCAAAAGGCGTCAATGAGTTCCGTTGGCCGAGGCTTGCGTCATCAGATCTTTTCACCGAAAACAATAGTAGCCGCCAACCGGTGATTACTTTAAGTGTCGGATATTTGCATGAGTTTGTCCGACCCCCTAACCGAGGGCATTGTTCACCACCGTTTGAATGGCTGGTAATAACTGAGCCTTCAGCCGCTTTCGTAAGTGGAACGTACTTTAGAAACTCGACTTTGGGGACTCGTTTTTGGGAGGTTCCGCGCCACAATGTTTCATGCTTTGGGTCGAATTAGCCGAATTTGAAACTTCAAGGCGACTGACATTTTGGCGTTCCGTTACCGGTACCAAATTGGCAGAAGTAAATATTTCGATAATTGTTTGCGAATGTTGTTTTTAGAAGCGATCAGTTACGTCAAGATTAATGGCGATCGGTTTTGCTTTTAATTGAGTACATACACCCACCTGACCGGCACCTGGCAATAGAATAGATATATTATAGGTCGACGTGAAGCGTCCATGGTGGAGCGGATGCACGATTTCGGTTATACGCTCACCATCAAGTGCTATGAACTTGCATTCACATTTCGCCCTCACACTCACACTCGCGCGCCCGTGGAGGGAGCCTGTCAGTGACCCTCGAGTAGCGCGGTCCGGCGCCCATTAATTATTCTATTACAGCAATGGCACTCGTGATCGGTGCGCGCGCGCTCTCCTTTGATCACGCCATGCGCTTCAATTCACTACATCGCTCTTCACACGAACTGCACAAAATCGAAGCGCGTTGTCAGATAACACTTTTATTTTTCATCATTAAGAGTTTTTATCTTGATTGTACAAGAGTTACAAGGCGGCTGATGTATCTGCCTGTAATTTTTATGATGGACTTTTAAATTCCTGTAGATAATGTTGGAAAGCCTTAAAGTACGAGAATGTTTTGCTACTATCTTGAAATTCTGCATTCTTGTTTTGATCATGTTTTGCTCTTTTGTGTAGGTGAGTCTATTTTATATTCTTCGGTACTTCACCGAGATAGACTGAATGGAATGGGGACAGCAATAAATTGCGCTTGCTTTCATTAACTAATTATATTATGTTTGATACAAACGTGTGGCACACATTTGTATGAAGCGTCGGTATAGTCGGTAATGATGCGTTTCCTTTCGGCTCACACATAATTTAGTAGCGTTTAATAAAATAATGCGCATGCGCCTGCTAATGGCACCTGAATGGTCGATACGTGACCCTGCATGATTTGTGGGTGGTAACTGTGCATGAAAAGGGGTAATTGAATGTTAGCACAAAGGCGCTTTCAAAGAAATCTAGGTAATTATCAGGCTATCAAAGTGAATGGAAAGGCTTATTGATTGCCACACACTAAATGTTGAAACAATAAAACGAATTGTTTAAAAAAACTATTCAAGATCTTAATTTTTCTCTGCACTTTTTAGTATTACTACATATTAAGGACATAAAAAACGCTTACGAAATCGCTTTTCGCTCCCAGTGGCAACACCAACACAAGGTGAAAGGCGGGCGTCGTGATCTGCGTGTTCCTCCCGCGGTTGCGCACGCGCACCGTGCCCCAATTCACTAAGTGCCTGCCCCGCTGACGAATGGGGATCAACTACACTCAGATAAAAACTATTTATTGCTCCATTCGCCCCTAAACCAAACCACTCCTATAAAATCATCAATTTGTTTATCGCTAATAAAATAGGCCGTTCCGCACTAGTTGCTTTTTTGGCTTAATTGAATAATAAATCACTGCAAAATTTATTAGCTATACAAATATTTCAGTACTTCCCATAACGCATATGAAGGCAAATAACTGATGAATTTAAAAAAAGTTCAGTACAATGGCGGACAAAAAAATATGGTTATGTAAATAATATCCTTATTCTTACAAGGCTCTGCATATTGTTATGATAAGAGGAACACAAAAGCACTTATTAGTGAATAATTCGAGAAGAATGAACAATCAGTGTGTCCAAGGATTAACAAAAAGTTCAACAGCAGATTTAAATAACAGTAATGAGAGTGAAAACTTTTGTGTAAATGCAGTTTGCAATACCTTTTTTAAGCACATGTGGAGTGTGACCAATTTGCCAAGTCTGGAAGCCTGAATATATTAAACCAGTCTGTAACAATGTAGCTGAGTTAATAAGGCAGACAGTACGAGTAAAATGAGAAGAAAAAAATAGCGTAATATAGCTGTATTATTTTATTTTTGGATACCTCATTTTTTTTAAATACAGTTGCTTTAATTTGCATGAGATCCTGCTACAAGACATCATCCTCATTTCAGCCGAAAGACGTCCACTATGACTGACCGACTCCTTGACAATTCAAAAGTGCCTGTAAATAAATGGTTTAATTGAAATAAATGCTTTGAGTTTGAGCAGTTTGAGTTTGACTAGAAGTTCAACATAATGAACTCTTACTGGTCTTAAGTACGTGAGCAAAACCATTTAAAAGAAAAGATTATCAAGATTGTTTTAGACTGGCAGGAATTGACCAATAAATTGTACCAAAACTCAACTTCAAACATAACTTCATAATCTATTTAGCAACCGTATTACCCTTTTATCTGGCGCTTATCTAAGTGAGCGGTTATTGCAACGCGTCGCGCATGCGTGCTTGTTGCGATAGATCAGCTTCTAATTGTCTTAATGAGCCGCATCCTCCGGCGCCCGCGCAGCAATGAAACGATCAATGATACAAAAAAAAAGTATGACGTTTTCTTAATAAAGATTATTAATTAAACACCAGAATTCGAGAGGCTCAAATTAGGAGTAAAAAAAGATGGCATTATCCAGCCATTGGTGAAATTAATATGTATTTGGTTGTTGACTTAAGGAAACTGCTGACATAACAGCGAAGATATTATGACGCCCTAAAAACTTAAAACCAATATTTTATTTAGGTGCTTGAACCTGTCAAAGCAACAAACGTATTTTGGAAATCAAAACACGTATAAGCTGACTCATGACCAACGGTCACGAAAGATATCAGCAAAAATCAAATACAGCAGATAAAAAAGATGTTAAACAGTTCAGTCACCCCAAAATGTTTAGGGGAGAGGAGTACCACGGCACAGCTTTAGAATCTCCAAAGGACCGTTGAGTTAACAAAAGAGATGCCTCCAAAAATATTGAGGAGCTGTACGCGAAGCTAATCCTGACAATAAAACCTGATTATTAAGCGGACAGCTGCGGAAATTATTATTTCGACTGTTACACTTCAAGGCCTTTGAGGGGCAAAAAAAAATAACAAAAACATGGCCACCGGGCCACAGGGAGAGGATATAAAATATTAAAAGTAATGGCAATTGAAATCTTATGTAGTAATTTAAAGAAATGTTTAGTCCTTTACAAATGCAAAACTGAATAAAATCACTGACTATGAAATAATTTGGAATTCAAAGCCTGAAGTCTAATAAGCTGTATGTTTTATAGGAGTTTATAAGTTGTAAGTATGCAAAAATCTAGCCATAATGTCACCACACCTAAGTGCAGCTGTCCTCAGCTCAGTGAAGGTGCGCGTGCGCAACCCAACCCAAGCGCACAATAGAATATTTTACTCGTTATTAGAATACAATAACAAGGTCGCACTACTCCAATTTGAACTGCATATAACACTTCCAAATACCATATAGCTTGCCTTCTCCGTATCTCATCGGATCTAAGTGCTTTCACAACGTTACCGGGTTATACACTATTAGTGGGATTGACATCTGAATGAGTGGAGTGCCGGTGACCGATGGTCGATGTAGTCGCGGTCGATATGCGCATGCGCATGTCTTGTAATTAGGCGTGTCAATGTCAATAGACAATTGTGTGGGCATCAATAGGAGGACATACGTCGGTACGGCCATGTCTATCAGATCTATCAGGTTTTTGCTCGATGCCAGGACATGATTAATATTTAATGAGCCTGGACTCTGGACTGGTGGGCTTTGTCTAAAGGACTCTTAAATGACAATTGAAATATATGAGGTTTAAATGACAAAGGTAACTGGTCGAGAGCGGGTGGTCGTCACTCGTCGTCATACATTATGAAGTGTTCTCTTAGTTGCCTGGATACTTTGTTAAACGATCCTGCAAACGGAAACATGAATTTTATCGACGGAACGGTCATATGAATCCCTTATTAGATCCTAAAAACAAGATTTTAGATGCTCACGTATCAAAATCCGATCCCCCTATAATTTAAGTTTGCATCGGGGAGTTCAAAGAGCTCATTAGGTCCCTTAACGGCGGCTTTATCACAGCATTTTGATCAAATGTCAAAGAAACCTCATCTTAATCTCTGTGTATCTAGTTGCTGGTACATGAAGCTGCTAGTTTACAGCTAGACATCGACGTGTTTTTGCACAACGCAGCGTCGTAAAATGTAAATAAGGCTCACGTATCGGTCCGTCCCACTGACATGTATCTATCTATCACCTAGCTAGCCAGTCTGTGTCAAGATCATGCTCTTGCGCACCCAAACATTTTGCAAATGACCCGCATCCAAATGTTGGCAAACTCTGAATAATCACCATTGTAACGTAACTTGACTTGTAATTGAGGACAGATTTAATGACTTTCTACGATTTGCATCGATATTTGAGTATCGTAGGTATATTCACAACAAATAAATTATATTAAAACGATACAAATCAGTACAAATGCATCATGAGCTCTAAGCTCACAAACATTAATAAATAACGTTTTATAGTTGTCACAAGCAATAACTAGTTCCATTTCTCAGTTACTTCCACTGATATAATCTTGGAGTTCCAATAGTTGAGATCTAGCTTCGGGACGGTCTCCACTCAATAAGGAAATGCCTTACGCTAGGAGGTAGGTATTAGATATTTCTGCCTCACGGATGCCAAAGGACTTGGTATGGATGCCTTGACCTAAATGTTTGAGTGTAACTGCAAACTTATGTTTTGAAATCATCTACGAGAATGGGCTTAGCGAGAACTGGTATGAAGATTGTACGTAGTAAGTTATCAGATAATGTCGTAGATCCTTAAACGGACTTAGCAGAAGAAGCTGCTAAAGCTTTTTCTTTAAAATATGGAAGTTGTGGACACGATGAATTTAGATACTAATATAGTAAAGCTGAAGGTTTTTTTTTAGTTTGAACGCGCTAATCTTTGGAATTAGAAAACATATTTGTACATTTGCCCAAATCTATAGGCTATTTCCTGGAGTGGAGACCGCGTACCGGCAAGCGTAGTGTGGGACGCCCCCCAGCTAGATCGACCGACGACCTAAAGAAGGTGGCTGGGGTAGACTGGATGCGGAAGGCGGAGGACAGGGTGCTGTGGCGCAGTCTGGGAGAAGCCTATGTCCAGCAGTGGACTGCAATAGGCTGAGTTGATTGATTTGATAGGCTATTTGACATCACGCTACGACCATTAGGAACCAAGCAAAAAAAAAAAAAGACGGGTTGCACTCCGGGAGTGCCGGCAGAAGTGAAAACTTGAATATTAACGTTGAAATAAATCAATTA
Source organism: Amphipoea lucens (assembly GCA_947508005.1). Taxonomy (NCBI): domain Eukaryota; kingdom Metazoa; phylum Arthropoda; class Insecta; order Lepidoptera; family Noctuidae; genus Amphipoea; species Amphipoea lucens. Next base: position 19,161,492 of record OX382367.1, read on the forward strand.
TTAATTTAATTAATATAACTAATTTTTTTTTTCACTATTTCTGCGTCACTTTTTTCATTAATAGATGCACTTTGTTCAATTTCCATATTTTAAACACTATATAAACGAATTTTACGAATACACAGCAGTGTGGCTACTACACAGACGGTCGAGCCATCAGCTGTCCATCCATCCATCCACTTCCACTTCGACTTCCACTTCGACTTCGACTTCCACTTCGACTTCCACTTCGACTTCCACTTCCACTTCCACTTCGACTTCCACTTCCACTTAGACTTCCACTTCGACATCCACTTCGACTTCCACTTCGACTTCCACTTCGACTTCCACTTCGACTTCCACTTCCACTTCGACTTCCACTTACACTTCCACTTCCATCCATCCATCCATCCATCCACCCATCCATTGTGTCCGTGTGTCACTTCACTTCGGTTGGCGCCGCCGTAGAAAGAGGGGGGGGGGGGGGGAATCTCTCCTGACGGTCACGTGTCCTGACGCGATGCCCTGACGCGAGTTTAACATTTTTTACCCACTACTAAAAGTGTGCAACGCCGCTAAAGAAGTTTACACTTCAAAAAAATTATAACACTAAGGGAACACGAAATAATAGCTCGGGCGAGCGATACGATGTGACGCGGTGGGTCAGGACAACACGCGGACGAAGTCATGGGCAGAAGATAGTAATTGTAATAATTGTCAGGTAGCACGGTGTCATTAGTAGGGAACCATGAATAATCTTTACGATGTAATCAATATCATATCAGCTATAAATAAAATTGTTACACAGGTCAAGAACAACAATTTAATTACGGATGGTTATTAGTTTTTTTTTTTATTGCAAATGGAGCCAGCATTAACTGTAGTATTACAGTTAATATGAGTTATTGTATGTGCTTTAATTATTTGAGACTCAGTTGCGATACGCAGCGGGTTGCCTCATGTCCTAGATTCGGAATTTGCATGTATGTATTAGACCTTCATGCTATGTGTTTAGGTTGATTTGAGTAACATAGCTTACATAGCCAATAAGCAGAAGTATTGTTATTTGACTTTCAAATGATTGTATTCTCACTCTGAGAATTTTGGAATAGAAAATAAATAACTATCTCATAAATCTTGCTAAGAAAATACCATCCTGTGTTTCATGTAGTCCTTGCAAGCCTTTTAAAATTCACGGCTCGAATTCCGTCTTGTTATTTATTACAATAACAGACACTCCGAATTGTCAAACAGGCTAGCCACAACACGGTTGAATGCGAATTTGATAATTTTTCAACGGTTCCTCGTTATGATTCCACGGCGAGGCGGCTCCATGACTCACCGAGGTTACTGTACCTACCGGGCGTGTCTCTTTGACGATCCGGTCACATTTTAGCGAACACAGACGCAAAACACGAACGACCGTTGTATTTGACTAAGAATTACTAAAGAAAACTTGGTTTCGGAGCCAACAATACGAAGAATGCACTCGCCGTTGCTAACTAAGCGTACATGATCCTTCGGCGTGTTTACACAGTTGTACGCGTTTTCATTGTCTCTCCTATCGATAACAAGATTCCATAGCTAAAAACATAGTTCAGATATACAGGCTGCCCGCTAAACATACTCGAGCGTCGGAAGTGTCTGTTATAATTGCTTTCTAAGAATTGTTAGTGATAAACACATGCATTAACATGTCCATCCTATCGACAGATACCGTACGACCTTACAAAAAAGCTGTATCGATACAACAGTTAGCGCTCCGAGGTGATAACTGACCGGTAGCCAACTTTTTTCTGACTCATTGAGACACCCATTTGCATACTTTTCCCTCTTTAACGCAGATGTGAGGATTTTTAAGATGTCTGTTAGACACAAAGGCGTCGAACTATTTTTATTGCACCTCGTAGCGAGGGTCCCGAGTGCTGTTTAAGTCTAAATACGGGATATTTTGCAGAAGTGCGAGGCACGCACGACCCAACAAAAGGTTATTGTCGCATATTTGTCGCCGGCTGTTCCCACGCCGGTCAGGTTGTCAATCGAAACTCGATCACACCCGGAGACCATTGTTTTCTACGTACATTATACATTTGCCAAGCATCGACTGAAGATTTTTTTTATAATAGTCGCTGATTTGGATGATCTGACCCTGAAAGGAAGAATTGAAATTTTGGTTTGCTATCGCCAATCACCCACTGATTTGCGAAAATACGATAAGAGAAGCAATTTGGTGCGACCCAAATAAGAGCGATATACAAGCCGATACGGCTGGCTATTGCGACGTCAGATAAATCTGTGTGCGTTGCCGTAATTGTAACACAATATAATATTAATTTGGAGCACGCCAACGCCGTGAGAGCGAGTGGGCGATCCGGGGGGACTCGAGGGCTATTCGGTTCTTTCGACATCTTCGATAGTCCGTCGATACGATCACATGCAAATTACGCACAACATTAAGGCGGGCGACTTTCAATCGTATACTCGAGATTCAATTGGGATCCTGTTCAGCTTTATTTATGACCGTGCGGTAAAGTAACTCTCGCGCCTTATATCACGAACTTAGAATGGCTAGAAGCTGTAATCGTGGGCAGCTTTGCTTAATACCCTGTTTAAATTACCCCAAAGATTTCCGTGATCCGTAAATCGAGAGATACAAGAGTTTCACGTTGTTTAAGTGCTGTGTGCTTGCGCAAACCGGTGTCGTGCCTCGCGCTGGCGCAACGCATTGTCTCCGCGCATCTAGAGCGACGATTCGCGACACGCTGCTAACGCCTACCGTCAGTTACGCAAACACACAAAACATTCGCTGAAAACATATTTGAGGGCATCGCGTCCCAATCGATGTCATACGGATTTCGCAGCTCATTATTGGGATCACGTGAGATTGGATTCATTCTGAGAGGCACAATAATTGGCTGTGTTAGTGTCATTCGCGCGCGCTCTACATTTACTTGCAGCGGCTGTGTTGCAATATTTGCACGACTCTCACGAGAGACGCCGCTTATCACCTCGTGTCGTGATAACGCGCCGATTGTGCAAACGGTTGCGACACCATTCCACGAGAGCTGGGATTAGTTGCGACTAATTGAAACGTCCGCGTCTTCACAGTGGGCGGCGCGGGTCCGACAGCTTAATTACCTCTGTAAACAACTCGTGAATACCTCGCCGCGACCGTTGTGCAACGAGACAGTGACCGCGGGAACCTACGCCTGATGTACTAACGCTAATGTTGCTATACACACCATCACAGACTCACAGTTGCAACCAGACGCAATGTTGCATTGTTCCTAAATCGTTACGTTACTCAGATTTCGATTGCAACAAGCCGTTCGGCCTTAATATACGCCTAACGTCCATTTGTTTAGTTTCGGAGAAGTGAACTTTGTTGAAGCGGAAAGAAAGGAAGTCGTTGATGCGTTCACTCGTGTTTGTTTACTTTGTGCCCGGGTTGTAGCAATGTGCGGCGCCGGAGAGGCGCGTGCTTTAGGATGCCTATTTAAAAACTGATGATGAGGAAAATCGCGGCTTCGATCGTGAATAAACGGCGCTCCCCGGGGTGCACCTCGTTCGACATTCGGAAGTCTGCGCGGTAAAACTGCAAGCGTGCGCACGCGCAATTACTCGCTCTCTGCGAGCCGCGCCCTCCTGTGACCCAACATAATGTCACCGCCAGAGGCCGAGCCAAATGTAAACAAGCTTTGAACAATTCACCTGTAAAACTCAGCTCAGGGTCTCCAGCCACTTAGGTGTAATTTCCGGGAAATAACACCTCAGCATAACATTTTATAACTGTTAATTATTTCAGAGGGCGTCGTGCGTTTCTCGGAGCGATATTTCTAGCTAAATGCGGGTTCTTGGTTGTTATCTAATAATAGTTTACAGAATGATGTTGAGCTGAGCGGCGATTATCCCTTGTCAGAGCTGCACCTCGCCGTGTAATTAGCACTTCCGACGACGTTGGAATTAATTTATATTAAAATCCCTGTTCATGTGAATTTCGTGCCCACGTAAACGAGAGTACGGCGGGTATTCGAGGTGCGTAGGCGCCGCTTAATAGTTATAATTGCAATCGCTTTACCGACAGGTCAAGGCTGTCGGTACACTAAACCGAACCGATGAACAAAGAAACAATAACATTCAATATTCAAGTAATTATAAATGTCAAAGTCAAGTGCTTACTGCGATATGTCAAAGTGAACGATATATGGGCGGGAGGGTAGTTAATGTTGGCAGATTAAGATCGGTGGCAATTAGTTGGACATAATCGTATTACAGCTGACAATGGTAATAGTAGACCAGCCGCGGGGTATGCTAATAAATGTACTGTCATTCTGTATAGTATCCATGTTGACCTTACGTTCACCGCTTGTGCTTGCTTGTCGGTAACTAAATTGCTATTATAGTGGAACACGGTTTAGTACTCCGATTTCAGTTTATTTATATTCCAAGAGCTTAGCATATTAAAACCTAATTGTGGTGTTTAAAGTTATTTCTTATTATACACCTTGCCCCCTTACTAATAAACGTATTATTTCAGATGAATAGTTACACACCGATTTCTTCCTTTCAGTCGTCTGTAATTTGACTTTCGAATGAAGAAGACAAAGCGTTGTGTACGCAACTATACAGACGCTTTACAACGTTTATTAATAAGGGGGTTGGAATGTAGCTGTAAAATAAGACATTAACCAAGTACTGTACTGACATTTTTTAACTTGATGTATTAAATCAATCCGTTATTCAGAGTGAAACTGCTAATTTTGTCTTTTATTTTGATGACGTTAATTAAAAATAAGTACCGCTTAGTCGTGAAGATAATTAAGATATCTTTCGAGAACAGTAATCCAATCATCTCAATATTTTCTCTTCCACTCGACTATGAAATAAAAGCAAAAGAAATAAATAAAAACTCTTTACTACAGTTCTAAAATAACCTTAATGACAAAGAAAAAGAACGAGCTGTTATTTTGGGCCCTATACTTAATCAGCAAAAAATGTAAGGACTAAATTAAATTAAGGTTATATAAATAAATACTAGGCAGCGATATAAGGAAATGTCAAAATGTATACAAGGTCGATACAATTCGTACTTATTTTTTATGAACTCGAGACAATGTCGGACGTAGCGCGCCCTGGGTGCGCCTGCACAGGTAAATAATAGTCTGGTGACATAATTGTTTGAATTGAATTCAAAATAGTTGTGTTATTAACTTATTATAAAATTTAGACAGTTCAATGTCGTTGCGATTGTAATCTCTAGAACAAATCCGTCAGTCAAAGTCCGTCAATCAAAATCATATCATATTAAGATTATCTAAATCTGAAAACATTCCAAAAATATATGTGCTTACTATGTTGGAATGACAAGTAAATAAATATTTGCGCTGCAAAAAATACTGCAATATTATCAAACAAAACTTCCAACATTGTCCGATGCAAGAATTATTTTATTATCCTTTTATAAGCAAAAAGCAATGTGTCTATTTTGCACTTTAACAATGCATGTCACTTCCAGTCCAGCTATTGATATCCGATCTTCGTGGCTTCGAGGCTTCGACAGACTCAATGGGACTGAATGATGGACTAAATTCTTTGTTCCCGAGACGCATTGTGGCGGTGTTTCGTAGAATAGAACGCAATATTTGTTATTTTGTTTCCTTTCAAGTTCCAGCAAGTGTTAACTTCTTTTCAGGATGTGCATTCTGCATTTCACTCTTCTTACGACGAGAATTCTTTCAAATGAAGGAAGTTTTCGACCGGTTGTGTATAATTTGCATCTGCTTATTACCATTGTGATTTGAAAACGCTTCCAAAAAATAAATTAAACGAACTTGTTTATCGATCCACGGTAAGTAGCCTATAAAGTGATTCTGGTACCAGGATTCACCCCAAAAACCACTTTGAAAACTACCACTAATTGAAAATCTGTAGGTCGTGCAGTCATGTTACTTCGTAAATCGAGTCCAGAAAGCGGACACATCGCCTTTAGGTCGTCAAAGTCAAAGTGCTAATGCATTCGACATATCTTCAAATTAATTGGAGGATCACACGGCACCTCATAAATATTTAGTCAGGTGTTGTCCCTTATGTAGGAGCACGGGTACGAGATCCGACGCGGTTCCGTGCCTTGACCCGGTCACGAGACGAGTCCGACATCCACTTGATGATGGCTTGGGTTCCGTAGGTGCAATGCTGTTTTGTTTGTTGCATTTGATGTCTCTTGGAGAAGACAGTAAAGTTTCTTAGAATGGATACTTCGTTGTGTCTTGGTATTCAAAGTAAGGATGTGGTCATTTCGTAGCCAATGCGGAATGCATTGGACATAAAACCATTTAAAAGTTGTCCATTGTCATGGTTTTATGGTATGTTTTATACGTTACAGAACAGCTATTGACACAAAAATATGCCTGCGTTTTTACAGCTACAAAAACGTCTATATGTTTTTGCGTTTGAGACCAGCAACGGGTCCATTGTCACGCGGATTTTAAAACAAAGCTTTCATACAGGTTCAAACAATTTAGTTCACAGGAGTATATCCTAAATATGAACAAAACCTCTTCTAAATTCCGTGGCATATCCTAAATCATTCCTACAATCTATTTCCCAATGTGTGTCAATTCTACAGAACCCTTAACGACTACCTTGCACTTGGTCACTTTTTTCCACCGCATTGCCCGAGGTAAAGTGTCGGTTGCTCTTAGAACCCGCGCTAATTGTGTGTGGACGCGGCCTTTTTGATGTTTTTGCCTCTCCTCCGTACAAATGGTGAAAGAATCTGTATGATCTTTGCTACTGATTGTGTTCCTGAGAATCGGTATTAAGGTAACAACCTTGGGTATTAAGGTTTGAGATGTGTGACGGCTTTCTTGCGAGTTTATGTCGATGTGTTACTTTTTTGCAAATCGTCTTTACTGAGTACTCAATTAGGGCTCGACATTTTTATTTACGAGTAGGTACTTAAGTATCTTGTAGTCAGAAAAGTCTGCAATTACGAATCCAGCAACTCATCTATTACAGGGCCGATTGCATTCCCTTGCGGTATCCCTTCATGAACATCAAGTCAACGAAGTTACTAGTTTCTGTTAGTCTGCATCATCCCACTGCTGGGCAAAGGTCTCTCCCCATGACTTCCAGGTCTTTCGATCCAGGGCAAAGTGGACCACTGGTCGTTTGTTTTCTCTGGTCGGGTCTGCCGCGACGCCTTCTAGCTGTGTCAGGGCTCCACTTGGTGGTTATTTTAGTTGCCGAAGTACTTTGGGTCAAATAATTAGTAATTCAGCAAAGGTCTTTGACATTGTCGTCACCAAATCGATTATTGAGTAAGAATGTAATTTTACATCATTATATCCAAGATCATCTATATGTATTAGCCGTCCGTCACCAACAAATTAAGGCTCTAACAACCTATTACTCATCGTCAGATGAACATTAAGTAATATGATGCAATGTCTATGGAATGTCTTGTTGTTCTTCCGACCATCGGCCTACTGGGGATAATAGGTCAAGGGATTATGAAGCTTGTTTACACCTTCGGGTATTGTAACAACAGGGATTAGACTGGTCTTGGCGCCGTCGGTTTCGGAAATACTGTGGTTCTGTGGAAAATGAAGTTGATAGTTGATACTTTATACGATTCTTCTTATTTTGAATTATTTTACTAAATATCCGTAAATCGGGTACTTTTTCATCAGTTCGTTAGTAGTGCTGGGTCCGCAGTGTGATTGTTCATCGTAGCCATTAAGTAACTGCTGCTGCGATTTGTCTTTTCCGGGTCACCGCAGCTGCAACAGCGGATTTCAGAACCACTGATTTCTGTATCATCATTAATGGTTTAAAATATATTCACATCTCGTGCTGGTTTTCGTAAGGGTCTTTGAGATAGATGTAGTTTAAACTGCCAACTCTGAGCTCATAGATGAAGAAACTGACCGCGCGTTTGCCAACGATCCCACGACCAGTTGCCTAACCTGAATAATTTTCTGACAGTACGCCAAGAGAAGCCTATAAAGAGTGTGTACATTTCACACCTTCACCATTAATAGAACTTCGTTTTACTCTCTACCAGTCTTTAAACCTCAAGCTTTGTTATTCTTTGCAGACAATTATACAAAACTAGCAGCGCCCCGCGGTTTCACCAGCATAAGCCTCGATCCCGTAGGAATATCGAGATGAAAAGTATCTTATGTCTTTTCCGGGACTCAATCTATCGCTATACTATCTAAATCGGTTCAGCGGTTTAAGCGTGAAGAGGTAACAGACAGACAGATGCACTTTCGCATTTATAATATTAAGTATGGATTAGTATGGATTGAATAAAGAAAACAATGTTGCTGGTGATTTCTATTCCATTATTAGTCATACTTACTGTTACTCTCCCCATGACTTCCAGCTCTTTCGATTCAGGGCTAAAGTGGACCATTGGTCTTTGTTTTCTCAAGCTCGTCCCGCCATTTTATGCGGGGTCTGCCGTGACGCCTTCTAGCTATGACAGGGCTCGACGTAGTGGTTATTTTGGCCCACAGCTCATTGGGCATATGGCAGACGTGGCCTGCCTAGTCCCACTTCAGCTTAGCGGCTTTTTGAGCAACGTCAGTATTCTGTTTTGGACCGCGATAGTTAATTGATTTTAAAATTAAATACAGAACCCTAAATCTTAAACCATACGTCGACTCGTAAATTATCTCGGCTGCCTAGATGTCGCTACATTTGATGGATAGTTAAGGCCAGGATATTCGAGCGCAGTAGGCATTTAACGTTACCACCTTCCCCGCGTGGCAAGTCCCGCGGACGCGCAGTTCAAATGAACTCGCTGACCCCGGAGTGCAAAAATTTTGCGTCACAGTATAAAATTGTAACAGTAGGAACAGTTAACTTTGTTTTACGGAATTCATGTTAATATTTCAGATGTTTAGTTTTTAGGGAAATATAAGTATAACAACATAATGAATAATAATGACTAATTATTTATTCATTTTATTTACCTGCCAACAATTGTTGACAACAGGAACAATAAAATTCTGCATGGGTAAACAGCAATTATTATGGAAGTATCGTAAGAATCAAAATATCATAAACAAAACCAATTTTAAGAATTTTGCGAGTAGATAACAACGTGTTATAAAACTGACAAAAAAGTCTCAGAATAATTACTTTACCCATACAGCTCAAAACAAATGTAGGGCTACTTGGAACGTTATTAGTAAAACAATGTGTAATGTGCCAAAAAGCGAAATCAATCAAATTAATATAGATGGTAAACATTGTGGTGATGATCCGCAGACCATTGCGGACTTTATTAATATTTTTTTATAGACCAAATAAAACGCAATACAAGTTGTACTAATATATAAAACAGAGACCACGGACCGTCCATCTTTTTGAAAATGCGTCAAGCGTATTGGATGTAATTTTTCGTTCTTGTTTTAAAAGAGAACATAACTGCAAAATAGCTCTTTCAATTTACAAAGAACTTGACAAAGTCTCTTTTATAGTACTTTGTCCTTGTTTCCCGATAATTTATTTAAAAAAAACTATTTATTAGAATGAGAATATTTTACACTGTAAAATTTAATGTAATTAAATTTTACAGTGTGTGTGTGTAGTGTGTGTGTGTGTGTTCTCATTTCGAACATGTACCAGGCGAAAGTATTTTTCAGTAAATAATTTAATAATTACGAATAATAGAGATTTTTTTTTTTTAATATTGTTTTCTATAATTACTATTACACCCATTCTCGAGTTGAAACGGTAAGGTGCAGGGTTAAACTAGGCATCGGTCGAGCGACGCGCATTTTGAACTCACTATAGGCTTTAGCACCCTCGAAAACTATGAAAACGACACCCATGACAAAAAAATGGAAAAATTTCACAGCCGCCATCTTGGATTTAGATTTTAACCTCACTATCGGTTTTAGCACCCACGAAAACGACACCCATGACAAATAAATGGAAAAATTTCACAGCCGCCATCTTGGATTTAGATTTTGACCTCACTATCGGCTATAGCACCCTCGAAAACTATGAAAACGACACCCATGACAAATAAATAGAAAAATTTCACAGCCGCCATCTTGGATTTACATTTTGACCTCACTAACGATTTTGGCAACCTCTTTAACTACCTACGACACCCATGACGAAAAAAATGTTAGCAGCCGCCATCTTTGATTTACAAATAAATTCACGTCGGTGCATGATCGCACGGGCCATTATTCGATATCGATTATAACAGTAAATCATTCTTAGTTTCCGTACTGTTTATCTTTCTACTGTGACTATATGTTACAACTATATTACAACTTTTAGTTTAATTATTAATACTAGAACCTACAACAATATTTTACAGACTCATTTTTGAAAATAATATACAAGCACGGAAAATAACAATAATATAACGTATATTTCGATCGATTATCGGGGAACGCAGCGAGCCAGCTAAAGCGACACAGGTCCTACCTCGGGAACGCCTGGCGGGCTACTAAAGCGAAGCGCGCGGGCCGCTTTATTATATTATATCTTGTTAAAACAATAAAAATCTGTTTTGTGAAAAATTAACCGTAGAATATTCTTCTAAACATCATTGCCTATTTTTCGACATATTTTTTGAGAGTAAAAGTTTAGTCTACTTCAAGTACGACTTGAAAAACGATCAAAAACTTCCCTGTTTTCGATATGTTTGCGATTTTTTATGATCGAGTGAAGTTGCAAATATCGTGTTTTGAACCATAGAATAATCAAGAATGTTTATTAAACTACAACATATAATTTTATCACATCGAAACTAAGAATATTTGATTGTTTAATGTTGAATCAAAAATAGGTCGATTCTGAGTATCCTGGCCTTAAGATAAGAGCAGACGAGTCGCCACCACGATTGAAATCTTAATTAAACGTTAATGTTGGGGAATTCTCATAAACAACACCGCAATTAGTTATATCTGAAAAATATACGAGTCGTGCTGTTAAGAAAGTAATTAGTGATTATGTTTCTTTTTGAAGTAAATGACTGAATCTGACTTGTTTGAAAACTGCCTCTCTGCAAGATCTTGAATATGAATTTTGTGTTTGCAGATTTGAGTTCAATATTAGTAAAGCAAAAATTCGCCCGTGGCATCGTTTAACATTTGATATAAATCGAGAGGAAGACATAACCTAATAAAAAATTATATCGCACATAAAATTCGAGTTATCTCACATGAATAATTTCCGTGAATTTCATGTGGAATCTAGTTCGCCGTTTTCATAGAATCCTAAAACCAGTAATAATTCAATGATATAATCAGTTACATTGAATTAAAATTGCAAGCTAAGATTTTAATCGGATTTATGAATAGTGTATTCTTAGTAAGATGTTGCGATAGTACGGTGCAGAGCTAGATTTTGGTCTGAAATCCATTCATTAGACTAAATTTAAGTTACGTGCACCTGCCTACGCGAGTATTTTTCCTCTTGGTACACTATCGGTGGATCTGCGCGGGCGCAATAACGAGCGGACTCTTCGGCCTTGTTCGGCATTTTTCGCCACATTTTCTAGGTTAGGACTAGGAGCACGTTTGTTGATGAAATCAATGTTTTTGGGTGAAAGACCTTCAAGTTTTAAACAATACTTACACATGTCCGAGTGCTTATCTTTGCTTAGCTATTTGGAGTGCCTTCTGAACGTTGACCATCAGCTGCTGTCAATAAATATTAAAACAACAAAGCTGAACTGACTAAACTGCTGTTAAACAAGTTTTCTAAACACGCCATCAATATTAAAGACTACTAATACTCTCAAACACTGCACAAGACAATTAAGAAAACTGGTTCCAGCAGCATTAGAACATGGAAATGTACAAAGAAAGTACAATAAAACTGAGATGTACGCTCGGCAGCTATTTCAGATAATTCATGTGATTCCGTTAGCTCATGTGAAATTGAAAACCACTCGAAAGCCATTACATACATGGTTGCTTAACCCATAAACGTTGCTTTCTCAGTTTACTGCAAAAGGCAAAACAAATTAGTGTAGTTCGATTTACTTGCTTCCTAGTTTGCGAGCGATTTCTCCCATAAACCCACCGTGCGGCGGCCATTGTTCGTTTCGAAACGAAAGTAATGCTTATTCCCATTTTTAGTGTTCGGAACCTTTGCTCTTTGGCGCTGGCGTGACATGCGGCCACTTTGTAATGCTTATGCTTTTGACAATACCGATTCCAAACGCAATTGTACGATAGACTTTATACAACATAAGCTAAGGTGTATTTTTGTTTGGTTCATGCATTGATATCGTGTCCCAGTCTTGCGGGCCAGAGGGTAGCCCTTTGAACTGGCCGCAGGCACCAGGGGCGGCTTAATCAGACCCATAAAATTTGCAATTTAACCGTGCCATAGTGCACGTTTTGCCTCTAAAACACATTTCTGGGAAGGTGTACTTTGTAATAGTTTATTGCTCCGATGCCGCGTAACAAAAATGGGCACAGCTTGTTTATTCGGATCGTAAAAACGTTATGAATGAATACGTTAAGTGAAATTGAGGATGGATCCATTGGTAGTGCTATCAAATACTATAGAGGAGACGTAAAACGGTGAGGTGCTAATGAAAATTTTAATGAAATACCTTTGTACCAAGCCATGGCTACTAAAGGCAAAACTTACTATGGAATGTACTGTTACAGGAAAGAGAAAATTCGGATGTTCGTATATCCTTGTCCAAATATACGTCAATAACTAACTGTGCCAGTAATTTTAGCCACAGTGCCAAATCATCCCGAAAATATCCTTCCAAGAGAATAAGCCATTCATCAAGACCTCTAGTTTTAAAGCAAAACCATGTTTTCGGTCTACAAATTGCATCTAATGATGCCAAAACGCAAATTCAACTACAAAACGTTGCTCATTTATTGTGCCGTGTTGCGCTGGAGATGCGGCAATTTTCAAACACGCTTGTTTGGAAAGTGGCTGCCGGATGTAGAATATTAAGCGCACGACGCAGGCGCATAAATCTTGCATCTTCGAGAAGACGGTGGCGCCCTCTTGTCGCAAGCACTCGATCTGTACCATAATGCGCGTCTGATATCGGTGGGCTTTATGAAGGAAATGACGCAAGTATTCCTGAAGCACAATGTTACTGGTCATATTTTCGAACTGGGGATTTAAGTGGGCCGGAAACAGACAGCTTTAAATACACAGTCCAGCTTGGCTTTAACTTAAGGCCAGGATATTCGAGCGCAGTAGGCATTTAACGTTACCACCTTCCCCGCGTGGCAAGTCCCGCGGACGCGCAGTTCAAATGAACTCGCTGACCCCGAGTGCAAAAATTTTGCGTCACAGTATAAAATTGTAACAGTAGGAACAGTTTTGTTTTACGGAATTCATGTTAATATTTCAGATGTTTAGTTTTTAGGGAAATATAAGTATAACAACATAATGAATAATAATGACTAATTATTTATTCATTTTATTTACCTGCCAACAATTGTTGACAACAGGAACAAAAAAATTCTGCATGGGTAAACAGCAATTATTATGGAAGTATCGTAAGAATCAAAATATCATAAATAAAACCAATTTTAAAAATTTTGCGAGTAGATAACAACGTGTTATAAAACTGACAAAAAAGTCTCAGAATAATTACTTTATCCATACAGCTCAAAACAAATGTAGGGCTACTTGGAACGTTAAGTAAAACAATGTGTAATGTGCCAAAAAGCGAAATCAATCAAATTAATATAGATGGTAAACATTGTGGTGATGATCCGCAGACCATTGCGGACTTTATTAATATTTTTTTATAGACCAAATAAAACGCAATACAAGTTGTACTAATATATAAAACAGAGACCACGGACCGTCCATCTTTTTGAAAATGCGCCTAGCGTATTGGATGAAATTTTTCGTTCTTGTTTTAAAAGAGAACATAACTGCAAAATAGCTCTTTCAATTTACAAAGAACTTGACAAAATCTCTTTTATAGTACTTTGTCCTTGTTTTCCGATAATTTATTTAAAAAAAACTATTTATTAGAATGAGAATATTTTACACTGTAAAATTTAATGTAATTAAATTTTACAGTGTAAAATATTCTCATTTCGAACATGTACCAGGCGAAAGTATTTTTCAGTAAATAATTTAATAATTACGAATAATAGAGATTTTTTTTTTTTAATATTGTTTTCTATAATTACTATTACACCCATTCTCGAGTTGAAACGGTAAGGTGCAGGGTTAAACTAGGCATCGGTCGAGCGACGCGCATTTTGAACTCACTATAGGCTTTAGCACCCTCGAAAACTATGAAAACGACACCCATGACAAAAAAATGGAAAAATTTCACAGCCGCCATCTTGGATTTAGATTTTGACCTCACTATCGGCTATAGCACCCTCGAAAACTATGAAAACGACACCCATGACAAATAAATAGAAAAACTTCACAGCCGCCATCTTGGATTTACATTTTGACCTCACTAACGATTTTGGCAACCTCTTTAACTACCTACGACACCCATGACGAAAAAAATGTTAGCAGCCGCCATCTTTGATTTACAAATAAATTCACGTCGGTGCATGATCGCACGGGCCATTATTCGATATCGATTATAACAGTAAATCATTCTTGGTTTCCGTACTGTTTATCTTTCTACTGTGACTATATGTTACAACTATATTACAACTTTTAGTTTAATTATTAATACTAGAACCTACAACAATATTTTACAGACTTATTTTTGAAAATAATATACAAGCACGGAAAATAACAATAATATAACGTATATTTCGATCGATTATCGGGGAACGCAGCGAGCCAGCTAAAGCGACACAGGTCCTACCTCGAGAACGCCTGGCGGGCTACTAAAGCGAAGCGCGCGGGCCGCTTTATTATATTATATCTTGTTAAAACAATAAAAATCTGTTTTGTGAAAAATTAACCGTAGAATATTCTTCTAAACATCATTGCCTATTTTTCGACATATTTTTTGAGAGTAAAAGTTTAGTCTACTTCAAGTACGACTTGAAAAACGATCAAAAACTTCCCTGTTTTCGATTTGTTTGCGATTTTTTATGATCGAGTGAAGTTGCAAATATCGTGTTTTGAACCATAGAATAATCAAGAATGTTTATTAAACTACGACATATAATTTTACCACATCGAAACTAAGAATATTTGATTGTTTAATGTTGAATCAAAAATAGGTCGATTCTGAGAATCCTGGCCTTAAGCACATACTTTTGCTGTCCTATGTATGGTATCCTTACACTTGAGGTTGTGATCTTACTATTATCAAAAATCGCTTAAAGAAAAGAAAGAAAATACGTTTATTAACGGGCTGTGCTGCATGGTAAGAAATATCTACCATCCTTAGCCAAGAAGTCATGTTCAGCAGCACTTTCAACATGTCACGTTCTAATACCTCAACTCATGCATCAAGCGTGATTTAATGCAAACCCAAGAAGGCAAGAGAACAGGATATGGCTAGATTCTTACGATTGCGTTAGGTTACATCATCTGAGGGAGTTCTGTTACGCTTGTGGGACACAACGTCACTGCAGTGCATGTTACGTTACACCACAAATCCACAATACAAGTTCTACTTTGTTACATTCAAGTTGCCCAGAGGTGCATCCCTAGCTGTTACGATGTCTATTGTTACGGCTCGAAGCAAGGGAAAAATTGCATGAGCAATGTGCACCGGTATCTGATTGTTGCAACTCACTTTAGTCTACTCTCGAGTTGTTTTAAAAGCATCAGCATTTCCATGGATGTCATCGTCATGTTTTCTGGTATGTGCTGACTCTCGAGTCGCACTCACGAGTTACAGAGCTATAACGTAAATATGGTATTGAGAAGTGATTTTCATGAACAATTCAAGTATATCTGAACCTGGACACAAGCCAAGACACGCGGAAAAATAAAAATGAGAATTCTTGAAGAGACAAAGAGTAATTGAACGTCAAACTGAGAGAGAAGAAAATATAACAAAAACTGGCTCACACAGCGAGCTTGAGTTCAATCGTGGCCAGCCATATGTAACGTTCTCACAAAACTTTGTTGTTATGTATAATTATGTTGTGTGCTGTAATCGTCGGCGTAATGTTCGCAATGTTATGCTGCATCGCGTGTGCGCATATTATTAGCGCACGACCTCATTATACTGAAGGTAGCGATGATTGACAATACTGCTGAAAAATTGTGGTGAGTTCCTTGTGTGTGCTGCTTTTTTTGGTCTTTTGGATCATGCGAAACCTCAAGGACCGGCGAATTTTGTATTTCAATTTCGAACATTCTGAATAAAAGTTTACTTCATTTTATGAAGCATATGCGTCAATGCGGAAGCGCCCTAGAAGTTTCAAAAATAATTTTAAATTATATTTATTTGCTTTCGCTTGTGTTTAGTGAACACGAGATGAAAATGCGCGTGAGAAATATTTTTGTGCGTGCAATTGACAGCTGCAAATAAGTCAGAAATAATAATAATTATGCTTTCGACAGATATTAATCGTTCAGCACAGATGTGGTCGACTGCCCCTGACACTTAGACTTAACATTAAACAAAACAATAAATCCGAACACAGAATTTATGATCACATTTCACCCCGATGCATATTGCAATGAAGATATTCATCACAGTAACACTTAATACCTCTTTATTAACCTTTTGTGGAGCCCTAAAAAGTCAAGAGCGATAATCGTTTCTGACACCTTAACATTTTGGTTAATGTTCGCAATTAAATCAACTTTCTCAAATGTCAATTAATACGCTTGTTGTGGGAAGGGGACGGGCATTTCTCTCAGTGCCGGCAGAGGCACGTAATAGAGCTATTACATCGCCATTAATCACATTGCATATTACGTGGAATAGGGCTGGTGCCTATTAGGGCTAGCTGTTGAAGCAAAGTGGGTCCTTAGACTCATATGCAAGTGCATCTGAGGACTTTGAACCAACTTCCGAGATGTTTAATGACTTGCACATGTATGATTTCATTTTGTAAACCTGCTGCACAATTAATGAGGTACCCACATCCTAACTGGAATAAGAGACGAAACAAAACGGGAAAGGGATATAAGTGCTTTTATTATGATGTATGCCCCTCATTCGTGTGTTAATGCCTTCACATCTTCAGAGTTTAATCCAACATAGACGATTTTTCTTGGATGGAAGATACCAATGTCTTCAGCAGCTTCAGCGACGGAAGCTTCAGCATTTTCCAAAGCGTTTGGGAAACATAATTAATTCTGCTATCTTTTACATACTGAGATCAGAAAAAAGGTGATTTATGCTAACGTTTTTTCGATGGCACATCCCTAGTCGAGAGAGTTGGCGTTCCTTACCAGTTGCTGCCGACAAATGCAAATGTGCGGAATGTGGATAGCGTGGATTTTTATCAACACTCGTTTGCGCAGTGAAAAGAATATTAAACGCGCCAATTAATGTAATTGGCCTCCTCTCGATGATGTAGACCTTAACGAGGGGTACAGGAGCTCGTGCGGAATATACTAGATTTTTATTAATGAAAGCTTTAGGTTTAAGAGTTACGTTGCGTAAATATTTTATCGCTTATGTGATGAAGGAGTCAAATGATTGTCATTGACAAATCGGAATAGTAGTGCTTACTATTGCACGTTCTCTGATAAGTGCTATTTCGACGTCACTTGTGAGTTGTGATACTCCGACCGTTGCGTAAAACGTACGCACAAACGAAAGAGTACAACAATACCAGATAGAGCTGCAATGTTGTACGGCCATTGTGTTCCACGATAAAGATTGAATAGGAGCGAGCTGCGCGTGCGCAGCGGGCAGCGCGTTTCCGGTATACTTGACCCTATTCGCGATTATATCTGTTTAATACATTATAAAGTAACAAACAATGGTTTTGGAAAATTAATTACTCATAGAAAAGAAAAACGTAATTTATAATACACCTTTTCTCACGGGAAAGGCAACCGAAGGTCGTATTCTGTAACCTCACTTAAGTACGAACAGTTGCAGTTATTTGCTTGATAAATTGTTGGTTGTCACTTTGCGGCGATTCGACGTTTGCGTTTGCGCAACGCGCGTGCGCAAACAAACGCGGCAGTTGCAACGCTATTCGGAATATGAAATCGCGAAATTTAATCACGTAAGTATATAATTTTGCACGCGATATCTCACGTTCCATTTACGAAAATCTCGGAATCGACCCGTTGATGTTGCTAATCCGTTGTGGTTCTCGCTTTAAAAGCATTGTCTTGTACCCACATAAATTATTTATATTTTTAAGCCGCCTGTCAAAAATTAGGGTCACTCTTTCTAAATTAACTTCTCATCAGACACGACATGCGTGAAAGCCTAAGTTAAATTTTGAGAAATGATTTATAAACATGGAAATAACATGCTAAATTAATCCTTCTTGTTATTCTTGGAACAAACTGTATGCGGTTTGATTTTCACTCAACAGATAAACATGGCTGTCCTTTGTCATGACTAATTGAAGAACGATTTCAATCTCTCAATAATGCTAACAGCTTTATACGAACATAAAAACTATATATTATGATATGACTAAGATTAGTCGCAGCAACAGACCTCATGAGTCAGCTGAATGAACAGGCTCGCACGTGTTATCCTAACTTGGCAAAAACCATACTGAATCTGTAGCAGGCGACATTTACATACAAACGCTCGACTATCGCGTAGTCGCGCGACTTATCGCGGTGTCGCACGACTTATCGCCTCTAAGTATATCGCTTGTTTATCGCGTTTATTGAGCACGCTCGACTTTTACACGGCTTAAGTCGATTTGGTGCAAGTAATGGGGTTTTGGGGAGGTTGTTGAACATGGATGTCGTCTTCATACACACAAGGCTACACAAAATGCATGCCACATAGGGGTACTAGAGGGAGGAGACCTATACCTACTCAGCAGTGGGTGGAAAGCAAGTGTGCCAATGATGATGATGGGACACGAACAGTTAGAAAACAAAAGTGGCTAAGAAAAACGATTTCTACAGGAGTGTAAGATGTGGCGCATAAATGAAGATGCATAAGTCGATAAATAAATGATGATGCTGATATAGATGAACTACAAACAATACCCTTGCTTGTGCCGAAAGCTTCAGATTCTCCATTTGTGGCGCCAAGGTCAATTGAAAACTGATTCCCAATCTATGCTCGATGTTCGTGCATAACTTGGACCACACACGCACCTGAGCGCGCGATGCGTGTAACATTCAGTGCCTCGGTGTAGCTATGCACCTATTGACCATAAACAAAATAAATCCACATGTAGGGACGCTGTTACACTAGCCATACACGCCGGCGCTGTTCGCAATAAATCTACTCTGTGGTCTCACTCCGGCCACAATGCATCATTGCACTACCCATGTGTGGTCGCCATATATGACCGCTGCACCACAAAAAACTCAGCACAATTCATGAATTAATATTTTTCCTAGGCTTTATATGGATTTTTATTACGACTGTAGGTAAAGCCACCGGGCGGTTTAATGAACGTATTGTGTCGGTGAATGGATTTATTATATATTTATGTGTTTTTGTTCCGTGTGACTTGATTATGATGAGACGTCGCGGAATTTTTCCAAAACTTGTTCTTTTATCCTTTAAGAGACCTGACATCTGAAGATGGTCACAATTTATGTGTCCAAAAAGGCAAAAACTTATTGTTTATTTGCTTATCAGCTTCAAACTTATACATTTTATTGTAAAGTAATAAAGATTCTTGAAAATGTATGATAAAAAAATACATATACCACCTTTATATTCACAGTAATAGCATCAAGTTGTGGCATATATTTTATTACTAAAATATTCGCATTTCTTATCTGGCTATGCGGAGTCGCCCTCATAAACCCTGCTGCAGTTGATATGCGTCAGGGGCGTTATCGTAATCGATATGTGCGCTTGCGCATTGTGGCCGTGTTCCGCTTCAGATCGCGCCGATAGCGTGCGGGTCAGTGACGGCCGTGTTTTGTTATTAAATATGTTTCGTTTCCAACACAATGCCATTCAGTTTATATGTTGGGCGGGTTTAAAAATAAAATGAATGTATCAGCTGTTCCACAACACGCTCGACCGGTGTAAATACTAAGAATAAGCCTGCAAGTAATGCCTGTTCGTGTTTTTAGTAATTACTGATAAGAAATAAATGATATCGCTAAGCTTCTGTATGCATTTACTCCATTATCGCAGTTTCTTGCTGACCTCGTTGTTATTCAACAGCCTTTTCTCATGTATCTTGATAAAAAGCTTAGATTTTATGAGCAGTTTTCTGATTTACTTTAATTTACGCAATACTGTGATTTATTACGTCAGTTTTATCATATTTGTGTTGCACTTTGCACCTACTTCCTATGTCCTTGCTTAAAATTATATCAGTATTTTGGCATGTTCACCTGCAAAGAAACCTTTTCTCTCCATCCAATCTTTTTCAATTCTCAATACTTTTATGAAAGACTAGCTGCGCCCTGCGGTTTCACCCGCATAAGTCTCGATCCCGTGGGAATATCGGGATAAAAAGTATCCTATGTCCTTTCCCGGGACTCAAACTATCTTTATGCCAAATTTCATCTAAATCGGTTCAGCGGTTTGAGCGTGAAGAAGTAACAAACATATAAACACACACACACACACACACACACTCACAAACTTTCGCATTTATAATATTAGTGTGATTAGCTTCTGCCCTCGACTTCGTTCGCAAGAAATATCTTGTTTTAACATAAAATATGTACTACTAGCTGCGCCCCGCGGTTTCATCCGCATAAGTATCGATCCCGTGGGAATATCGGGATAAAAACTATCCTATGTCCTTTCCCGGGACTCAAACTATCTCTATACCTTTCATCTAAATCGGTTCAGCGGTTTAAGCGTGAAGAGGTAACAGACAGACAGACGGATGCACTTTCCCATTTATAATATTAGTATGGATAGTATGGATGACACTCAAGAATACTGTAATTTCCCATTAGTGAAAGAATTTTCGGAATCCGCACCCTAATTGCGTAACACACTATCAATCGGAATCAGAATCATTTCGAAGCCAAAATTGCTAATCCATTGCTTCATAAGTTCGAAAAAATTTTCTGCTCAACACCTAAATAACGCAATGAATGTTGTTGAACTGTCAAAATGAAACCGATTCCGATTGATGAAAGTGTTACGCAATTGCCCCGCGGATCGGTAGTTCTGAAGATTACCCGCATTTTATATGTTTACTAGCTGCGCCCCGCGGTTTTACCCGCGTAAACGTCGATCCCGTGGAAATATCGGGATAAAAAGTAGCCTATATGTTAAACCAGGGTGTTAGGTACCTCCATACAAAATTTTATCAAAATTGGTCCAGCCGTTTGAGCGTGAAGAAGTAACAAACATATAAACACACACACACTCACAAACTTTCGCCTTTATAATATTAGTGTGATAATATTAGTATACTTACCCCCTTATTCATAAAACTTATCAAACCTATTTTAGTTAAAATGGGGTTTGTCTCTTTCTTACACACAGAAATGTCAACGTGACAGATAAAGACAAACGTTCTATAAACCTATTTTAGCTAAAATAGAGATAAAATAGGATTATGAATAAGGGGGTTTGATGATAACTTTAACTTACCACTTGAACTCTGACTTCAGAAACCCTCAAATAAAAGCCACAAGTCTTCACGATACATAATTTCACACAGAAAATTGCATTGGACCCGTAAACAGAGGGCGTTTGCGAAACTCAAGTTGATATTTAGAATATAAATGGTGAAGGCTTAGCTAATCCTTTGTTCCTAGCCCGCTCGGATGTGAGGCCAGATTGATTGGGGCCGTAAAGTGAGCGGGAGTGCTTGGTATTTACTTATTTAGACAAATTAAATGTCAGCGATACGATACTGCACAGTTTTTGTGTTGAAATCGCGAATGAAGTATGAACTAAAAGGTTTCCGAAAGATTATGTTGTTGGCTTTGCTAGATTGCCTTCATATTACTGTCTGAAGTCTTAAAGTACCGAAAATTCCGATTCTCTGAGATTTAAGACGTCTTCGAAGTCTTAAGACACATACTTATCATAACATCACGCTTGTTCAGTTTTCCCCGAAGAGTTAGGGACCCCGCGCACTAGGCAGCCTGGCTGCGGCAGCCAGTAGAACATATGACACGGTGTATGAAGTTCGTGGATGCTTAGTGCGCGGGCTCCCATACACCGTCATATGTTCGACTGGCTGCCTAGTGCGCGGGAGCCCTTAGGCAGAGGTCGTGAGTACATCCACATTTCGCCAGTTATGTTTAATTTCCTTTTAGGGGGGCTACACTGGGAGCAATATTTGAAAGTTTTACCATCAAAAGCTAACTCTACAGTTATGTCTGCAAATGGTAAAGCTTTGTCCTAAGATTCTAAGCCATAACTTCATCTGTTTTTAAGCATAACTAATCTAATCTATGAATATTCCAAGTACCATAAACCAGACTATCACCACGGTTAACGGTTTCCATGGCCGCACTTTATAAAGTGTACCTATACTTACACTGCTAACCATATCTGTCTTTGTTCTAGGTAAGCCGTTGTGTCGACACTGATGTTTCTGCGAACGCTGCTGATCCCCATTGTGAAGCGATTCCGGTGATTGATGGTCGGTGAGCCGTACTGAGACACGTTTCAAATCCCTTTAGCTGTGTATTTCTTGAGGAGGGTCTCTGGATATTAAAACAAATGATGAGGGGACTCGCTTTTTGCGATGTTGTAGTCGAAATCACTGATTTTTTGGATGCCATTCTAAATGAGAAATAGTTTTTAGATATTGGTAATTTCTAGTATACCCAGTGTGGAATTCATGGTAACAAGTTGCGCGTCGCTGTATGATGAATATTTTATTTCCATAAGTTTGATGAGCGATAGGCCGTTTTTAACCGTTTTGTTTAACATAATTTGTTGGTCATTAAGATTGTAAACATTTATAATGTTTGAACATTTAGAACCTTTAATAGTCAGTTGTTATATCCGCTGCACACTTCAACCTTGCCAACTAAAACCATAATTACTGCTCAATTAATATATGCAAGTAAGTCACCTACTTCAGTCAGTCCACGCTTAAACAGTCCACAATTAAACGTACAATAATTTAACCGTTTCCCGTCTTAAAAACGCTTTTCATAATTTACTAATGGTGAAATAAACTCAACATTTACACAAGTATAAATCGTTTTTGACGTTTATCAATACAACACAATTATTATTAGTTGTCCGTTGCACTGGTGGAGCCTATTATAATTTGCGCCCCTGGCTTCGCTCGCTCGGCCCTACAGCCAGTTCCTACAATTATAGGCACGTCTGAGACTCAATTGGCCCCCTACCATTAGTCTCTATCTACGGAGGCATGTAAATACGCTCTGAATATTAATGAGGTCCTTGGGAATGCAAAATCTTGTACGTAGAAAACCGGGCTAAGAATTTTCCTTACTTGTTATGTATCAAGGAAACTCGAAAGGCCACAATGTAGCTCTGTCAAGATCACGTTCTTATTAGTACGATAAACACACCATTTCTAATGAAGTTATGCTTCCGCGAATGTTGGGATTCGAACGCAATTAGTAACGATGATGCTATTCAAAACAACACAAGTCGGTAACGTGTTGTGTTATCATTAAATTAATCTCAATTAATCAACAAACGCAAGTAACCTTAGTGGAAAGTGAAAATCGTCTAATTACAATGGATTAAGTCAATATCGCGGAGCCGTGTCGTGTAAAAACTTCAATAATTGACGTTTATATGAATACCAATAGGATGGTTTTATGCGTACATTCAGCTTTTATTTTCATTCCGGTGCGCTGGCGCAGCCTATACGACGACACCGAGCGCATCTCGGAACGGTATCAACGACTTGCGTGCGAGTGGTTATGCAACGGCGGGCGACGTCCTTGCGGCGCGGCCGCGGGGCAGGGGGGAAGGCCGCGCGGGGGCGACGACCCGGCTCCGTTCGGTAACCACCCCGCTTTTTATTGCAACCCAACCCAACCCGCCTACGGAACCTGTCCAGACGAGTTATGGCCACCGATAAAATAGACGTACTTACGCCAAGGAATTGCAAATTCTACCTATCGGATATTTTTTAGTCTATTCAAGGGACGCAGACCAAGAAAAAGAATAACGATTAGATACTTAGGCTGTATATAATTATATCATTATACCATTTTGGGCTAGACTGTAATGTAGCATGGTTACACGCGCGTGACTTTTATGTTGGTAGCGACTGTTTAGTGCTCAATCTTTTAAGGAAATCAAATGATCACCTAAAATGGGTTGGTCATATTTAAATTGCAATAAAATATACCATGTAAAACACTGCAATTAATGTACTTAACACATAACAATATTATATGCCTATTTACTGTTCAGCTTTAGAATTTTATTTATACGTATTGTATAAATATAATTCTATATGACTGCATATTGCTTTATGACTTTTATTTCTAGTATTCGTCTAAGACTAAGACAATGATTGAGGTAGGTTTGCGCTGCGCACGCGTCGGTCCCACCGCAACATGGCGCGCCACAATAAATTACCACCAGATATGAACTGCGAACATACAAACACTCATGTTCACTTGTTTCTTGCTTTGTTTCTCATGATATTTATTCGCAAACGTGTAATATATAGCCATGTGTTCATGTGTTGCACAACACACGTCATGGAAAATGTTTTCGTTTTACAAGTCCTGCATAACACGAAGTAACATTCCATTTTGGTTGAGAGAAACTGTATGGTATAATAATATATGCTCGAGGATGATAGACTAATTATATTACTCCTGATTCCTGAAAGTACGTCAAGTTTAGTACTTACTGCTGTTCAGTAGAACTACAAGACCACAATGAAGTATGATGTTTGCTTATCGATCGTTTTCTCCCTTGTCTTTGTCTGGTAAAGTTATTGGTTGTTTGTTGCCAAAGCACTAGGAGTGGTGAAGGGTGGGCGTTTTGGGGGACTGTCTTAAGTAATTTTGACGTTTGAAAAGTGCAAATTCTCAGCTTAATTAGAATAAATGACTCTTGATTTATTAACTTCCTTGGTTTCCTCTCATTTAGCAAGCCTAAACATAGGCCATTAGAGCATGGTCCAGTGTGGTCCAGTCATTTCTTTTTCTGCACCTTTTCGCCTGTTTAATTCCCTGTCTGCTTGGAAAAATCTACCTCCAGCATAATTAATTCCATCTCTTCTCTAAAACCTTTTGGCATTTTATATTCCCCATCCATACATGTTCCAGTAATTTACGATACCATCAGAAACACGTTCAAAGTGTGCAACTAAATCACTGTCCAATATTTGCACACTGAATCACGCGGGTACATACCGCACACTCCTTGTCATGTTTTTGGCAACTCGGCGAAGTGACCAGGAGATTTATTTAACAAGTGTTTAACGTTCTAGCGAATGAGAGGTAATTGGCCAATGCTCCGTTGGATAAACAAGTGGTGGTTTTTTGGGGATGTGGGTACATTTTTTGGAATTCATGCCCACGTTACCAGCTTACCGCGGTTACGGGGTAGGTTTATCTGAATATGTTCCCAAGTCCCAGGTTAGGTATTCATGTTTGCATGCATTATCCTATAAATGATGAGATAAACGATGACGACTGTTAAGACTTCTAAGCCCTATGCTCCTAAATTTCGGGAAAGGCCAAAATGTCCAATGGATTGAATTACAATAAAATAAACTGTTTAGAAATTTAATTTATGAGTTAGTTTTGTAAAAGCTCTAGACACAATGCAAATTTTCCTTCAATATGCACCGGCTTACGATACTTCGAATTTATTTATTATACAATAAAAGGTCGCCATCGATATAAATTGAAAGCCTCGAAGTGTATCCTTAATATAAATCATACTTTCACTGTACGAAAGTGATGCAGTGTCAAACTCCTGCGCAACGTGCGTCCCGTCATTGTGTTACATCAACTTAATGCAGCGTTATGTAAGGAGCTCGTTCTTCTGCCTTGGGTTTATCCCTTTATTATTTATATCAATTATTATTTGCATCATCATCTTCCTTTCTCTTATCCTTACTCGCCTTTGCTTTAGTTTCATCATCATCAGCATACAGCAGTCTACTGCTAGACGAAGCCTATGCTTCCCCATTCATCTCGATTCTCGGCAAAGATTATTCAATGCTTTAGCTTACTGAGTAAAAGGCTCACTAAATTGTTCTTTTTTGTGTGTTGTGTTCTTTCTCTGCATTATGTTTACCGCAAATAAAAAGTATATTCTTTATTTTTCTAAAATTCATAAAAGCTTTTTTTGAAGTAAAAGGCTATCATTCCTATCGTCTACAACCATTATTTAAAACTCGTTTCCTTTACTCAAAATATGATATGTTAGGTACCTATATGCAATCGGTGAGATCATCCACCTAAACAGATGATTGGTTCAAATCTGTTGCTAATGAGACCTCCGGCGCAGGAATCGTCATCCTTACATAATGCACATTAAGAGAATGAAGAATTGAGAAATTGCTAATAATTATGTGTAATTTATTCGCACTACCTGGTGTGGCGAAACACCCGAAATATGTGATTGGGTATCTCGACCTCTGTCCTGATTTCCATAAAAAATTGAGAGAATTTGCACAAAACCTCTGACCTAAGGTTTACGGCCTGTTGATTGAAGAATAGTTCATGTATTAATGGATTTCTCAATTAATAATGTTACAAAATATTTCATTTTTACGTTTCGCCAATTAACCCTTAGATTCAGAGTGATATAGCAGCACCATTCCTAATAAAAGCCAGGGGCAGCAGTAAAAAATCTTGATTGTCCTAAATTCAAAAGTTTTTAGCAATTTTCTCGAACCGAAAAGAATCGATTGAACCGAGTCGAAAGCTTAAACTAACTCAAAATCTTAGGAAGTTGGCAAATGTTGTCGAATAAAAACTGATGGTACAAAACCGGATGTAGAATTAACATTTAGAATTAGACAATCGACAAGACGCGCAGACGGCGAAACATTACTCCGTTGACAGATATTATCTTACAAACTTAATGGTTCTGTCGCTGCTAATAACCATGTCGAGATTTGGAAGTGTTCGTATTAAGTTCCTTCGTGTTATCTTATGTTTCGTTCTGATTCTGAACAGCTAATAAGATTGGACACACAATTGACAACATTTCAAACCTGACACGACCTTAAAACAAAAATACTATTTCTTTATTTTCGTATCCTGAGTTCAAATATATTTTTATTTTATTTTTTTATTTCTAAATTTCTGAGAAAAAAAATAAAAATCAAAAAACATGTGATGACATCACATAAACGGCGGAATGAGGTAGTTACCTTTGCGCATTCCAATGTCTTTGATTGAAAACATTATATCAAACAAGACACGTCAATGTCACCTAAGAAGTGTAACTAGAAAACAACTAAAAAACTGAATTGAATTCAACAATATTTTTTCCTATCAACTCGACACGCTGCTTACTGTTAATATTATCAATTTTTGATTGATATTTCGCCAATAAAATGGATCCCAATGAAAAATATACGCCAATGACGGAACCAAAACAACGACTGAGACAAGTGACATCTAACAGTTTTTTTGACGGGTCACAATAAAGCAAAGGTAATATCGCCATTCTACCGTCATCTGGCACTTACGTCTTTTTAGAATACACCGAATTTCAAAGTTAAAATTATGAATGAAAAGTACATAATTTCGAAAAACGAAAAAATATGGGTGCCCTAGATTTGAATTTACTTTTATATAACGTAATAATACATGCAGGTTAAAAATATGAAATGTTATCAATTGTGCAGAGGCAATGCTTTTGGTTAGAACTCCCTAACTGCTTTTCTCATACATGCTGGATTCGTGAGTGACTCACTTTTGAATTGAGTATCAGTCTTCCACTCCATTCTATTCTCTCCCATTAGGACAAGAGCCCTTTCCTGGACTCGGACTATCTGTTATTTTTGTTGTACATATACTTTTTTATTTTACGTTTCGATGATTGTGTTTGGGTTTAGTTTCTGATCCTTCTGTGGAAGTCCTAATGAATATCTTTCTGTCTTTCTTTCCCTCATTCTGATATATTCCATTCTTTATAAATTACAAATAGATTTGCAAATCGGCATTGACCCGCTAAAGCTTCCTCGTCGCTTTGTTTATAACCATCATCGTCGGTTTTCCTTGTTGCATCACCGTTGTCATAATATCGGATAATAGACAATAACGCCACGTTATAATAACAATAAATACCCGTATAATATTCTGCATTAAAATCTAATGGAACTTTCCACCCAGGTTTCGTAACATTGCCAACTTTGTCTTAATTGTGTTGAATGGGAGTTGAGATGTAACTCAGACTATGTAGATGTCTTAACTGCTAAGCCAAGATTTATTTCTATGGCGTGTTATAGTGCTGTGTTTCGTAATGAAAATTTATATTACAGCAATTCAATTACAAATCCTCCCAAGTTTTTTAGTTGCACTGTCTGTTTTCTATAGGTTAGTCTCCCACTGTGGCTTGTATTTCCAAAGCCGTATCATTAACTTTGCATTTGATTCCGATTAAGCTTTTAGGATGGGCTGGCCATAAATCCCTTTAATTTGAAAATGATTCGTAAATTACATTTCCCAACACATGCTACAACAGATTCGTTTTGGTCGGAATACCTGATTGGGTTGCTACACGCATCTAAACTCAAAAGGCGGCACTCTTTGGCGTCGCGATTCGGAGAAAAAAAAAAAACATTTTAAAATTCGAGCGCCGCGCCGACCCGAACGTTCGCGTTCGTCCGGACGCGGCGTCCTTCGTGCCGGGTGCCTGGAACGGCGGCCTTCTCTCGGGACGCGCTAAAAATAGCCGCACGCCCTTGAAGTATACGTCGAACAGGATTTATCGACCGCCAGTCTCGAACTCCAGACGGCTTTAAAATAAAATTTTTCTTCAACTGTCAATTTCGAATCTTATTGTGTTCCATATCCGAATGCGAATGTTCTCTGACTTAATATTACATTTCGCGCGTAAATTATGACAGCTGTCAATGTTGCCTTATCAAATATCCGTAAACTTTTTAAAAGACTGCATGACGATCGGTTTCAAGGGAACTCGATACTTTTATTACAAAACTCCAATAAATAACATCTTTGTCGTTCATTATGTTACCAAGAAATTGTCTACATGGCATTAAAGACTCGCGTATCTCCCAGATATGTCATATTTATGGCTGCTGCATACAAAAACGCATTAGTGTTACTTACCAATATTACTCTTAAGGTTATAGTTTTATCATAATAATGGACTTGAATGAAAAGTATTGCCATACGAAACTGTTTCTTAATTGTGTTCCTTTAAAGTTGAAGTTTATAGTGTTTTAAGGTTTGTCGATATTCGATATCAGCACACGTGGCCCATTAGTGTACAGTGTCAAGATATAGTCGATGCGCATCAATAATGCACAGCGAACGATGCGCCCGCGCACCACATACAAATGAACTATTTTTATGTGCCAAATATGGCTTTTTAACAACAGCCGTAGGCGTTTTATTGCAGCTTTTCGTAGAATTTAAAACAAGAAAATCCCAACTTACAAGAATTCAGTTTTTTTTTTAGTTTTTTAAATATGTCCCGTCGCGTCGGTGTCGTTAAACTTTGGAAGTTTAGTTAGTAAAAACATGGGTAACAGTTGTATGGTTGTTGTTTTAAACTCTATCTATGGCTAGGTATATATTTTCTTTTTCAGTTTTTCAGTTTCATCAGTAAAAAATTATGGCCTTTTCTATGCAATGCTCCATTGCAATAATTTAATTCTTCCTGGCTAAAACCTGAACATCTCAATATTTATTGCCGTCCGCCGCTCAAGCCTCACTTTTCTTGCCTTGCCTTGTCCAACTTCATAAAACTGCATTGATGAGGGACTGCCTGTCAATACAAGTAGGTCGGCTCATTATAACGGTCGACGTAGGCGCTACAATGGCACTTGCATTTCCAGATCCGTTCCTGTTTGTAGAAAGATGCTCCGCTGGTTCGCCCGCGCATTGATATCCAAGATTTGGTTCTGATTGTGAAATGTTGTCTACTTTCTTATTTGTACCTTCTTCCTATTTGAGCTTGATAGTCTGAATGATAATTTTAATGAACCCTTTTCTGTCAGCGTTTTGATTAATTAGAACAATTTAGAAACATCAATTAGATTCCCATGAAATATTTCTCGTGTTTTCATATTTTTGCATGTCATTTACATCAAAGTTTGCTACGGGTTTTCCTTCAGCGTTTGTATGTTTATTTTTGTTTAATTCCAATTCTGTGGTATCCAATTGACTAATCGCATTTATTCAATCAACCATTATTATTTGCATTGAAACATACTTGAAACTAACGGCCTAAGCAACTGTTTACGTTCCGATTTGCCATTGTTTGGTAAATTTCCATTAGAATTGTCACAGTCACACGTCACGTTACCCAATCACAATGATTTATTCGCAATTAGTTTCAATACTGTTAGCTTTCTCACTCGGAAATTATTAACGGCGGTCTGTGGACACGTGGCTAGCACATTCACAAACAGCATTTCGCATTGTGTTCCTACTGGGGATTGCAAATATAGGGTCTGTCAATGAACAGAGGGAACGGAATTTGTTTATTGAGCTGCGAAATATAAACATAAGTAAGGAAGTATTAAAGCGTAAACAGGAGAGTGCATCACGTGCCCGGGTACTTAATCCGGGGCGCCCCAGTGGCGCCCGACGTGGGACCGTGTTTGTTTGAACATTACTTAGCGTTAATGCACGCCCGCGAAATGCCCGCGTGTTTGCCAATCCATACGAAAATATTCCCCCTTGTTTGAACGGTAAACAACTTCATTCCAACAACTGCACCGTTTACTTAGGATGCAAATCTTGAAACAGCCCACAATTCACGGTCAATACTTGTCATTGTTATCTGAATCGCAGCGAAGTACAAGCGGTTATCTAAATACTTTTGACATTCTATAACACTAATATTATGCGTAACGGTCTTTGTCGTTTTACCATAATGAGCCCGCGGCCGCTGCAAAATAACCGTATAATGTAGAAAATATCGGATATGTTGTCGACCAACCCACACGGCACATAAATGACGATTAATCGATATCATTGGATCAGACAATATCGTTAACATGTACCACGTGCGTTCTCTTTGGTGTTGTGAGCTTGTGACAAGGCACATAAATCAAATTGCACAATTAACGTGTTGCATACATTTAAAACAGCTGACACACATAATATATGGGTTTGTCGTAATTGAATCTCGGCGACAATAGTGTTAATTCTAATGCAAAGTGATCGCCGTTTAATTTGGCGTAGGTGGTTGAATAACTAAGCTTCTGTCGGAAGCGTTCTTGAACAATGCCGACCAGTCCGTGTTTAATTAAGCGTTTTATTGCGATTCCTGCATCGTGTTTAGCAGAACATCGTTAACTAGATTATAGATTATTACCAGTTTAATTTGATGCCATTAAGTTTTTCTCGTAACAAAAACGACGGCGACGTATCTTAGGTGCGTAGGCGCATGTTAGAATGCCACATTCACGTATCAGATTCCTAACTGTACCAGCGCACGGTTTACTGCCGCGACATAGATACTCAGCTAAAACGACTATAAAAATTCAATTCACCTATTCTAAAAGAGTTTTTTTATGTATTATATTGCGTAAAGCCCTCGTTGACGTTGGCGCCATGCTTTTGAGGGCGTCCGATGCACTCGGAGAGAGATGTTTGTTAGTATAATGCAGTAATTCAACATTCTTGACGGGTCGTTGTGTGACATGTGTTGTGTGGCATTTGGATCAAGTCTAGTGTTACAATGTCAGATGAACCAACTGTTGGGAAATTAAATACCTTTGTTTCATGTGGAATTATCTTACGACTTGAAATAACATTTCCAACAAGACACTTTGGAATTTAATGCTTAATTTACAAGATATACTGTGACGATTTTTCTTTATTAACCCATTTGGGCGGGATCACGTCGGCCGCATGCAACGTGACCGCTGGGCAACAGTCTCCACTCGGTGGGTGCCTGAGGATGGAAATGGTAGCGAGACGACCTAGGCGCGTACCGCAAGGGTTGGATCGAGGTGGCTTTAAAAAAGGATGCCTGGTATGATTTAGGGGTAGTCTTTGCTTAGCAGTTAGACAGTTTAGGCTAAGAAAAAAAATAAAAAAAAACAGTGGCACTCCGGAAGTGCCGACATAAGTGAAAACTTGAACAATTACGTGTGTATTTTTTTATTGTCAGGAAATATTTCGAAATATTTATTTGGCGTCGGTTACGGTAACGGTAACAGTGTTGGGAGCTCAGTGGTTTTTTCCCATCTCAAAAAATGCCGAACGCGCCTAAAGAAGTTTTCACTTTAAAAAAAAAAACCATTTCATTTTCTCACATCTCTGAATTACAATGATAAATTGGCAAAGCTCTGTTGCTCCAAAAGCACTGGAACAAAAAATACATCGAGCCTTGTTAGACCAAATGGCTGCTATTAAAATTGAGCGTGCAAAAAATTCGATTACTATAATAGCTTATTATAATTTAGTCCACGGCGAACTACCCACATGAGCGAATGACGAAGTTGTAACAACATTGTCAACAGCTATTGATGTGTAATCTCAGAGTCACGCCTGTAATATTTCAGTGGTATTAATTTATTGTTTATCTTAAGATTTTTTGTTCAATATTTGTTCACGTGTATGATTGTCGTCGTCTTTGTGTTGTAACTTATACCTACCAATCTGGGTATGAAATCATTGTTGAGTGGATTACTGAGTATTTGATCTATGGCAGTAATTGTAGTTCTGAAGTATTTATGTTTAGTCATTTCTTTGTCACTAGAACTGTTGTGGAAAGTCCTCGTCTAAAGGCTCGTACACACAGGCGCGACGCGACAGTGCGACGCGATTCTGCGATATATATCCGTAGAACAATTCCTATGGAAACGCGCGCGACACTTCACACAGGAGCGACTTGTCGCGCCGCTACACGGTCGCGGCGCGTCGAGCAGCGCGACACCAAGAGGAAATTTGTATGGCGTCGCGGCGAATCGCAGCCGCGGCCGCGATTCGCCCGCGATTCGCCGCGAAATCGCCGCGACGCCATACAAAATGAACATTTAGTATGGTGTCGCGGCGAATTCGCGGCGAATCGCTGCCGCGGCCGCGACGCGACACGGAGAGGGTATAAATGCCAGAGCAATCCAAGCTGAGCTCAGTACTAGACGATCTTCGTCAGAGGACGAAGGCAGGTCTGTGCGTGTTTGCCCAGCGGGGGTAGGTTAGGTTGGGTTATGTCGGCCGACATAACCCACTAACCTAAGTAGCAAACACGCATTGCTGAGCGTGGGGTCCCAGGTTCGATTCTTTAGTCGGCTGACATAATTATTACAAATCATTATTACTATAAATGTTGTTACTTATATTTTTATTGTAGTTACGTATAATGTGCAGGACAACTAAATAAAGTGACTAGTTAAACAATCGTGTAAATATCTGTGATTTAAAAGTGAACAGTGAACTGATAAGGACAGTACATAGTGTTAGTGATAGTTAGTATATAAGGTTTGTAGTCTTATATTCTTAGTTATGTTTCTTATCAGAATATTACATGTTTCGTATAGGATTTATAGTATTAAAGTTAATTTGACCTTGTTTAAATTGATAGTATTGAAAGTTTGTTTTACTCTCATAGTACTTAGAAGTAGGAAGTTAAATTTATGATGACTGATAATTTTATGTCATGTTTTCCTATATGTTATATTTTTCTCGTATAGATTAACTCGTAGACTCCAAAAACATATAATTTATAATATGTTACCATTTAAAAACATAGTGAAAAACGCAAATAATGTCACGCGGCTCGCATTACGGTAAAGTTTCGTTGTACTTAAGCCTACTGTGCCAAAATCGACTGTTCTTATTGGTCAAAATTCTCGTACCATGGTTGGTTGACCAATCAGAGGGCCTACATTTTCTTAGCAAAAATCGTATAAAAGAAGGCTCGGTTTTCGGGTTCGACACTCAAGCCCGGTTAAGCAGACGACAACCTCATAGGTTGAACTGCGAGATGAAAGTTTTAAAATAAAAAAAACGGGTTCGACACAGTCGGCGAGCAGCAGCCATAGAAGAAACTGAAAGAAGAAAATAAAGAAGAACTACCAAGAATCAAGAAACCTTGTGTTCCCCACCCACCCCAGCAAACAAATGTGCACCCTGCACATATAATTTTCTTATTATTATACAACTATTTCATGCATCAGTGTTTTTATTTCATGGATTCAAGGATTTTCGAATAAATGTGGATCATATCGATTAAAAAAATTGATGATACGAATCGATATGTAGGTGTAAGTACCTACATATCGATTCGTATCATCAATTTTTTTTCCGCTGCGGGTTTTTACGTCCGTGCCGACGTAGGCTTAGTTTTATTTAAAGTTTTAACTTTGGAATACAAAATAAAATAGAATCATAAGCAAAATAATAACCATTGCAATGTGTCTCTCATTGTTTTACGGTATAGATTAACGCCAGTCAAAGCATTTATTTCAAATAGGCACATAAAAGGCACTTTTGAACGTCAAAAATTATCGTAAAATAGAATTGATTCTAGTCGCCCATTCCAAAAGGTTGTTTTCGTATGGAGAAGAACGGGCAAGAAACTCCACCGTTACTCTTTTAAAATGTTTAGGTACAATATTTTGCATGGGTACATTAATTATATAATAACATGTGAGGACGATGCACCTACAATAAAATTACTATACCACAAGAGGTAAAAGAATTAAAAACGAAACCATGACATATAAATTAATTATCTGATAGATACATGGTGCTCACATATTTAGGAACATGGTACAAGCAAAACGATTTTAATTAAAAAACAAAATGTGTGTGTTAGAATGTTTGATGAAATTTTGAAACTAAACCACCAACCAACCAACCATTACAAACTGAAAAAGTCCTTGCAAATATCAATCATTCTAATTTATACCTTATTGCAATGAGATAAGACTTATATTTGAATGACTCACTAATGGCATCGGCGG
The DNA here is from genome assembly GCA_947508005.1 of Amphipoea lucens. NCBI lineage: Eukaryota > Metazoa > Arthropoda > Insecta > Lepidoptera > Noctuidae > Amphipoea > Amphipoea lucens. The sequence continues at coordinate 19,196,510 of OX382367.1, forward strand.
CGCGCGCGCGGCGCGGTCAAATCAATTTCACTTTCGAGCTTCAGACTACCTGTAACGACTGTCAAAGATCTACGAATGGCAGCCGAGACCACTTTCTGAGCAGAGGTGTCTCGGTATGATAAGGATGGTCACCCATCCACGGACCGACCTCGGTAAACGTTGCTTAACCTTGAAGATCGACCCGTACCGCTGTTATTACTTAGCCACGAGCCCCTTTACGGCTATGTATACCCACCTAACCTACGATTACCTACCTACGGTACCGATTTCAGATTTTGATCATGGTAGGTAATCTAAAGATGTAAGTAGGTACTTACTTGTTGATTGTAGTTCCGTTGCAATTTGCCTCCATATCTTGTCTTTTGCTCTGTTATCTTTGTAGGAAGCACACCTCACATCATAGTGTACAGGCCTCGCCTGCACTAAAGAAATTAACAATTCAACGTTCATGTTTAGCTCTTTATAGACCTTAGACTTAGGTACGTAATCGGAAAATCGAAACCGTTATAAAATCGTAATCGTTATTATTGACGTAGGTAGGTAAGTAAAGGCCATAATTTTGTGAAACAACGCTTTTTTTTTACCCGACTACGGACGGTATATGATATTTTTTGGTCACGCAACAAACTGCCCTAATACAGCAAAGATAATGAAATTAAAATAAAAACTTCCTATTGCTTTCGCTGGGAAGAAGTGGCGCAACAAACTCCCCAGCAGCACAGCTGTCTGTTCAGCTTCAGTTAAAAAATACTTGATCCTATACAATAGTAGATAATTATGTAAAGTAATTAACATTACGAGACACAGAACATTAAATTAAATTATTTGCCATAAAATATGTCAGCGTGTCATATTAACCTACGAACAATTTCAACGCAGGATGGTTCGGAATCATGTACTGAATACATGGTGTTAGTTATTTTGGCATCCTATGTTTATTCTAGCTTTATTTATGTAGCCAGCACATCAAGCACCTAAAATCTGTTAAATTTCTTTAATATATTTTCAACTTTATCGCTACAATCTAAGGTTCAAGGTAGATTGGGAAAATTTGACAGTTTCGGGTAGCTTGATGTGCTGGCGTTGCAAATAAATTAAAATGAATGTTTTATGTTATAATTTGATTGAACTATCCTTTTCCACTTAATTGATGCATCAAACAATTTACTGCCCACCACAATATCTAATTGAATCGAGCGATTTATTTATTGTTTTCAGCGTAACTGCACAGCCCTACATGATCTAATTCAGTAGTGGTTCCACTATAATTCGCTAGATGGCACTGATTTAGGCAATCTCTTGAGATAATTCAGATTACCTACAGTAAATAATTTTATTCAAAGACGTGTTTATTTATGTTAAATTCAATACTTTTTGTTTAAATGCCTGTATTTTATGAAAATTAATGCTTAAAAACTTAATAAAATTAATTCAAATGCGTGTTACGGGCGCGTACGCGGTTCGGCATGGTGGCTTCTCTTTGAAACAGCGAATACTTACAGCGCCTTTTCTTTTGCATTATTTTATAGAATATAATGCTTTTGGCAGGTTTCAATGATTACAAAGAAATACTTTGTCAAACATTCGAGTCTGCAGGAAGTTTAGTTGTTCAATCATTTAGTTGGTGCTTCAATATTACAGTCAGCGGACTTTAAGACATCTGAAATTGTTCAATGCAAATATTGTTTGTTACTTATTTTTTTTATTAGGTAACAAACAAATTACTTAACAAATTATTATCACTAATAATATCTACTTAACTCTAAATGGGCGGGCGACGCAAGTTGCAACGATCTGCGTTCGTCGTACCTACTTTTAGCGGACGCGGCGGTCTGTTTTTTTTTTTTTTTTTTTGTTTTTTTCCACAACTATCACACAACGCCATCTAGTCCCAAGCTAAGCAGAGCTTGTGTTATGGGTACTAGACAACTGATAAACATACTTATATATTTCTAAATACATACATATTATAGATAAATTACACCCAGACACAGAACAAATGATCGTGCTCATCACACAAACATTTGTCCTGGATGGGAATCGAACCCACGACCTCCGGCATAGCAGTCAGGGTCACTAACCACTAGACTATCATGTCTGTTGAGAGCGGGCGCCCGATTCATCGTAAGAGAGCGCTTGGGTAGGCTCCGCTAGGAGTCGAGTGCGTGATATCAGCTCTGCGGCTGTGCGTGAGTCAGTTCGAGGTCAACGTCTGAATTCGAACGGCTGTGTTACATTTAGCTACAACGTACAACATTGCAGCTTCCACAGGACCTCACGAGCAGTTGCACTTGCGACCACTACACCAACGACGCAGTCTGTTAGTAGGTATAACACTACTGTATTTATAATTAGATCACTCATTCATTACGACATAATAAGTTATAATTGATTATTTCTTAAACATACACACATACATAACATCACGCCTGTAATCCCCAAAGGGTTAGTAGGTACACCCACATTTCGCCAGTTATGCTTAAACATAGGTATTGAGCATAATTTTACTAGAGAAGAAGTCACGTAGATACCTACCGAATTGGTTTGATAAGTAGGCAAATTAGAAGTAAGTAGGTACCTACTTAAGTTAGTTCCAATTTAAGTACTCCTATGTTGTTTTCAACTTTACGAATGTGGTAAGTAAGTACCTACCTTCTCACAAAGGCCACACAAATGTGTTGCATCCGAAAGTACGCATTACCTACTAAGTATAAATTAAAGTTATTTTTCCGAAATCACATAAATCTGAAACCAAAAAGTCCGTAAAAATAAATCTTAAAAATTATATTTATTTATTTATTTTTATTTATTTTATTATTTATGTACACACAGTGAAATACATAAGGATATGTCATAATTACAATTTGAGTACAAAGGTACTGCTTATTTCTTAAGAAATTTCTTCCAGCAGACCTGCGAAAGGAAAAGTAAAAGAAGAAATGTAGACAATACCTAAGTAATTAAAAAATCTTGGTTAGTAAATAAATACTTCGTAAAAGTAGGTACGTCCGAATTCACCAGTGTCTTCGTTCGTGCTTGTGGACGACACAAGCGTCCGTCTAGCACTATTATATATTCTGTGCTTGTGTGTCAAGCTTAGGTACCTACTTACGTCGGCCGACATAACCCAACCTAACCTACCCCCGCTGGGCAAACACGCACAGACCTGCCTTCGTCCTCTGACGAAGATCGTCTAGTACTGAGCTCAGCTTGGATTGCTCTGGTATTTATACACTCTCCATGTCGCGTCGCGGCCGCGGCAGCGATTCGCCCGCGATTCGCCGCGAATTCGCCGCGACACCATACTAAATGTCCATTTTGTATGGCGTCGCGGCGATTTCGCGGCGAATCGCTGTCGCGGCCGCGATTCGCGTCGCGCTGGTGTGAAAGGTGTCGCGTCGCAATAGTATCGCAGAATCGCCACGCGACACGTCGCGCTACAAGTCGCGCCTGTGTGTACGAGCCTTAAATCAGACGTTCGATAAAAGAAGACGTTGTTAGGAATCAGGAAGTTTTGTTTGCATAAGCTATGAGGTCTTTGATCTCGGTTATCTGCAGATTTCGTGTGAGTGGTGGCCCAGTGGTAACGACCGCGACTAACGTGTTGTAGGTCGTAGTTTCGAACCCAGATAGGCGCTTTACTTTGTGTTAATTATTTCATCACCACTGCTCTCAAAACGGTGAAGGAAAACATCGTGACGAAAAACCGCCGGGTCCTAGAACCAAAAATTCACATGTCAGTCTCATTGACATGTGACATCTACCAACCCGCACTGGGCCCGTGTGGTGGATTACGGCCCACTCCCTCTCACCGAGAGGAGGCCTGTGACCTAGCAGTGGGAACATTATAGACTGGATATGCTATCTGCACTCTGCAGGTTTCATGTTCAATCGGAACCTGTAATAAACAATTTTATTTCTCACAAGTATCGGAACAACGAATTCATGCATTTAATTATTTTCCTGTGTTTACATTGAACACGAATCAACAACGCGACTTATCATTTTAATTACAATATTATGCAAATTGTATATATACCTGGATGATGTTATTCGTGTGTGTAATAAAAATAAATCTTAAACGCATATTCAGTTCCCATCAAGGAAGACATTTATTATACGCTATCACGTGTTTTTGTGATTATTAAAAGCTTTTAATGTGCGAATGAGAAGACAGCGGAAGCTTTTTAGTTTTAGTGTCGTTTCGGCGCCTCCAACGCTAAACATTGGCTTTGTACCCTCGTAAATTAACCAAACTAATCTTTGGTTCAAAAGTGAGTAATTTTCATTAAGTACTTAAATATATTGCAATTTGTAATGGCTTATGTTTAACTTATCACCAGATAAAATAAAATATAACATCAAAAAAATACTTTTTACTGCCAAAAATAGTAAATGATCACCAAAATTAAAACTCCATTTTATTGTAAAATACCTAGGTAAAGGTATTTGTATTCTCATTTGCTCGCTCTTGCATCCTATGTCGACGGAGCCTATTTCTGTGTAAAGGGCTTAAAGTAACCTAAACAAACCTAACCTCGGGGTACCCAGCTAGAACTATTGTAATTTTAGACTTAATTTTTTGATGTTCAAAATATATATTTTTTGGTGATCATTATATTTAACCTCATTTGTAATACTGGCATTCGTGGATATTTGACTGTCGTTTATGTAGTCAGAAGCCCGAAAGTCTGACAACCAGTCTTACCAAGGGGTATCGTATCACCCAGTAACTCAGTTGTGGAGGTCAGATAGGTGGTCACTCCATGTGAAATATTGGTATTCAGTTGCATCCGGCTGGTTAGACTGGAAACTGACTATAATATAATAATATATCTTCTCGTCCCACATACCGCAGTGTCTCAAGACGAAAGTCTTTGACCAGTGCGTGTTGCCAGTGATGACATATGGCACTGAAACGTGGTCGCTCACAATGGGCCTTATTAGAAGGCTGAAAGTCACCCAAAGGGCAATGGAGAGGGCTATGCTTGGAGTTTCCCTGCGGGATCGAATCAGAAATGAAGAGATCCGCAGGCGAACCAAGGTAACCGACAAAGCCCGAAGAATTGCCAAACTTAAGTGGCAGTGGGCAGGGCACATTGCTGAATTATTTGCATGAACAATATTATGTTTCTGTCACGATGTCCTTTCCACTGTAGGTACATTTTAGTTTTCTGTATAGAGTGCGTGTTTTAGTTGATTGCATTCGGAGTTCTCTGCAGCAGGATTATGATGTAACCTGAGTGTATTGGAATGTAAAATTGCGTCATATCAACCACATCCGGTATGCTTTTAAATTTAGCCCGATACGATATTAAAACAGTTATTTTTACAGTTTTTATTATAATTTCTATAAACAGTTTCAAAATATTTGAGAATCTCTCTCTGCATTTCCTAGTCACCTTTTATAATTATTCCTTATTAAAATCTGTACCCTCAAAGAAGTTTTTTTCGAACATATGTAAATAAAGAACTCATCTGTCTGGCGGTTGTAATGACGAGGGTGGAATGCACATGCGGTCAGGGGGTAGATTAATGCGAACAGGAGAAACGCACTCGGTTCGCGGAGCTTTAGACGGAAAGCGTCATATTTGGCTAAAAGCTTGTCTCTTAGCAAATGTGACTGTACCCGAACACGATGCTGATGATGGGGGCTTTTGTGTTCAGAAACATCGGTAAAACAAGAAAGAATAGTAGAGCTGGCAGGGAATTTAAAGTTGGAAGGATTTATATCGCGAACTTGGGATCAATGCTTATTTTGGCTCGAGATTCAAGATGCATACATATATGGTGGAAGGGTATTTTTAAATCTAGAATTGGGAATAAAATGGCTTGTTTTGGCTCGAAATTCAAGTTGTCAAAAATGTCTGGCCACCAAGACTTGGCAGCCTTCCAAGATCTTGTTAACATTTTTATTGTCATACGATACCCACTTATGTACTTGGTGAAAGTGTCTCAAGTCGGAATATGATACCGCCGCCACACCTTTTATTATTCATTTTATTATCCAACGGGTTACGACTGCCTTATCATGTTATCATACGCCAGGTTTACCAGGTTATCAGCGAATGGGAATCATGACGCGACGCGACGTGCCTTATCAGCGCCAATGCAGCTGTACCAGGGATCACTGTCATAGTAGTGAACATAAATGCTTCCTATTTTCCTACTAAAAGGTGGCGGTAGAAAAGGGTACTTTCCTGAAACTGACGAAAGGAACTTGTAGTGTTATTGGTCTTATCACAATCACAAGCTACGTTCATCACACTATATCACACTAATATTATAAAGGCGGAAGTTTGTGAGTGTGTGTGTGTTTATATGTTTGTTACTTCTTCACGCTCAAACCGCTGAACCGATTTAGATGAAATTTGGTATAGTGATAGTTTGAGTCCCGGGAAAGGACATAGGCTACTTTTTATCCCGATATTCCCACGGGATCGAAACTTATGCGAGTGAAACCGCGTGGCGCAGCTAGTTCTTTATAATAATAATAAACCATTTATTTTCAGGTAACAAAGACCCATAGACACATACCTTAACCTAAGTATACATAATAATATAGTAACAATTAAAAAAATCTGCTAAAAAAAAAGAAAACTGCTAAAAAATCTTATGTAAATCTGCGTTTAGGATAAGCTACATCTTGAATAATAAAGTCGTCGACTGCTGCATAGGCTTCCACTAAAACCCACCCTCGTTTTAATATCTGAGCTTTTACTTGACTACCAACCCTAAATGGCTAAAACAATGTTCAATAAATCTGTAGTAATTTTTTTTCGACATCACATTAAAAACTGCGCCAGAACAACAATAGGCGGCATTAACAGCTACTTAATAGGAATTACCGCAGGTTAATGAGCTTTTATTGAATAAAAACACAATGACGTGAAATGATGCGCCGGCGCCGCGCGGTGCGGGGGGGGGGGGGTGTGATGCGCGCGCGCAAGGCCGCTGAGTCAGCGACGTCCGCGACGCCTATTGTTTTGCCGTCACCTGATGCGGTGATACATTAGATATCTTTACCTTGAAATACGTGCTTTTGGACCTTATAACAAAGAGTGAGATGATTATTGTGTGATATTATAGATTTTCAAAGCTACTCTATGTACGGTCGAACAAGCTATTTGGTATACAGGCAGCTAACTTGCAACTACTTTTAAACAATGGTGTGTGAGTTAGTCAATTCTTTTATACCACTCTATTTAATTAAGGATGCCGTAAGCTGAAAAAGTTATAACGCACAAAATAAAACTAAATATTGGCAGTGTAATGGAAAGATGAATATTTTTGCCTGTATACCAATTAATAGCTTGTTCGACCGTACCTACAATGTATTCTATCATTCTAACATAAATCTTTTATAAGTGACCTGAAAATAAAAATAAAACATTTTTTCTTTCATATTCGTTGATATTTTTATGACGCATTTGTATGAAATTGCTAAAATTGATTCCAATAGATCTTTTGTTCCAGCCTTTCCACTTCATTTGTTGATTCGGATGTTACTGAAGTGAATATTTCGATTTATAATCTAGATTTTTCGAGTATCAAATTGAAATCTTATGCTTCATTGAACTTTGTTTTGGCAACGAACGTAATGAGAATTCTATTTTTTCAGCAAAAATTTCATTACTTATATTAAAACATTTGGTCAAGCATTAAATTTAATACAAAATACCAGCAACATTTTACCACTACCAAGCAATGATTTGATTTACCACTGCTATTGAGAAAATGTGAGATAATTATAATAATTCAATTAAGGTTGATAAATAAATTATGTACCAATACCAATACGACTTCGGTGGTCTCAACGCAAATGGCAACAAAATGTTTTGATGATTACGTCATCATTTCGGACTATTACAATCCACTGTTGGAAATAGTGTCGAAGAGTATCATGAACAAAGTTACTTGCGGTTCCATCCTTCCGCCTTTATGTCAAAATCCCATCATTCGTGAAATTGCCCCAGCTTTCTTAACGCAGATGTCACAATAGCAAACCGCGGTACGCAACGCTTATTAAGGCGACTACATGACCTAAAGCGCGGTCTTTGTCGGACTGCATAGAAAAGAAAGAGAAGCGCGATGACACAACGCTGGTAATTAATTGCAAAATATGAAGCAATTATCTGTTTACAAAAAATCTATTTGTTGGACTAAAAAATTAAAGCACTAGAGCTTTTGTATGTTGCTTGTAGAATAATCTTGACTAAAAATCATAATGATTGTATTTATATTAGTATGGTTTTTATTGTAAAAATAAAGTTTTTAGAGGTAACTTCATGATTTTTTTATAACGTATCAAATTAGTTGTATTATGTTTTAACACACTATCTACCTAGCATAATTATATCCTGAAGAATATCATATATTTTTCTGATTTTGTTTACCGTAGTCGATCATATACTTTTATTGTTTCTAAAACTTGTGTTTAGGTCCTGTAAGCCCCTTAAGTAAACCGAGCAAAAGCAATCTTAATCTCGGTGCAGACCGTATCATTATTACCCATATTTACCCCGTATCTCATTCAAGTGTGTGACTTTTTGTCGTACGTGTGGGAATGTCTGAATACGTCGTTTATACGCAATTAGTTACTCATTACCGTTTGTTTGTCCTTTAATAACGACTACTTTGTTACTTTTTCATATAATTTAGCTATGTTTTATTACTTTTGAATGGCTCTTTATTACGTCGGGCATATGTAAACTATGCTCCACTTACTACTATGTTGGTGACGAATTATTGCGGACTAAGGCCGTTTGTCCACCGCAACGTCAACGGGACGTCAACGAGAATGAAATGACGGCGCCGAGGCAACGATACATACATACATTTACTATGGCCGCGTATCCACCGCACGCCGTCACCCGGATGTAGGGTTACCATTTAGAAATTTGAATAATCCTGACAAAAAGCCTGACATTTCAATAAAAGTCCGGACATTTTAGTCACAAAATCCAAACATTACCCACTTAGTTACAGTGGAACGGTAGGCATGGTCGCCGACGCTCGCGAGGGAAGGGAGGTTGAGGAAAATATAAACATTAATAAGTACCTATAAGTACCAGAAACTAGCGTTAAGTTTGATTATTTTACATAAGTACCTAAAATTATTTTTATTTTAAAGAAAATATTTTATGCTTGAACTAGTTGATTGTTTGTAAATTTGCAATAAGTAGGTACAAGAATTATTGTTTGAGCTCGTTAAGTTGATTGATAAAGAAGTACTTATATTTTGTTTTTAGATGAATGAGAAGTTAGTATAGGTAAGTTTTATTATTCGTATTCCATCTAAGCCAAAAAATCAGGACAAATATAAGAACCGGGCAAAGTCCGGACAAAAGTCTAGAAGTCCGGATATGTCCGGACAAATCCGGACGGATGGTAACCCTACCCAGATGGCACGCTAGGCTCAAATAATCTCCTATCTCGTTGACGTCCCGTTGACGGAGGTGGGAGGATTAACGCTAAAGGCGAAGTTCCACCAAGATCTCGTTCACTCTTCCTTAATGAAATTTTATCTAGGTTCACTATTGTGACATGGGCAATTCATTTCATTACCGATTCTCTCCTACATGTGATCTTTGCGGAAGATATAACGTGTGAACAGCTTTTATTGCCGTCAATTATGACTTATCGGGCAATATCCAATTAGTATCTCCCCTCGCAGAGGGTTAGCCTGTTGCTAGGGTTACAATAACATTTTCAATCACATAGCTACAAGCTGCCACAGCCTGACTCATGCGAAAGACCCTCGCCGCCGCCCCGCCCACCGCCAAACACGGACATACATACATCACACACATTTTTATCCCTTTTAAGACACATACGTGGGAATAACTCGACTCAATCGTTCCGTGGCATACTGCCAACCGCTAACCTATTACTAATACCTACTGCATACCACGGTTCCCGACCCATTGTTTCTCAACGACAGTGTACCGCTGGGTTGACATTTTATACAGCGGAGCTAATCTGATTTTGCTAACGAATGTATCGGATACACAATAACCGTGGATGTCATAATATCCGCTTAATGGAGTCGATGTACGCAAATGAAGCGGTGAAGCTTGGTGCGCGTGCGCAACTGTGGCGCCATGAAGGTTTAAAGTTTAGAAGGTTCACTGCATTCATAATTTCATACGTATCTAACAACATAGTAACAAGTACCAACTGCGTAGATGCCAATTGAATCAGAAGTACAGTCAAATCTGCGTCTTCAGATAATCGAGACTTCCATTTATCTAAGTGTTCTGAGGTCCTGTTAGAATTTGAACGCAATAAGCCTTCTGCATCTTAATTCGTGCTGTTATTAAAGGGCAATAAATCCGGCGCACGCGCATGGCTTCGTCGGCGCCACGGTATTGTTGTTGTTGCATTGTGCAACCAGAACAGCCTGACTGTACCCTTTGTTGTGTCTCCGACTACTCCGACATGGGTTTACTCATACATCCTCGTGGAACACCAGTTAGCCATTGGTCACATTAGCATATTGAGTCTAGACACAGTCGCGGTGGCTAATGTATTAGATAGCACAGTATACGACCCTCTATAAACGAAGACATTAAAGTATACATCCCATCTAACATTCTGCAAACATCCTTGTTGATATACAAACCTCGATCGGAGCCTCCATAAAGCACAATCATTAATGATCAATAAACGTCTTTCAGCATCGTTACTCTCAAACATAATTTCCCACAAATAGCTCCCAACCTCGCAGATATTTCATAATGGCGCCATCGAGCGCATTTAACAAATAATTAGCGGCGTTTAAGTGCGTATGTCGCTTCCCTTAACCGTTTCTCCGGAACTATAAAATTACGACAGAGGCATGTTGGCCGACTCGGAGCAAAAACGTCGGACGATAGCGGACGGCCGAGCTAAAAATAAGCCGTGGCCGATGTTAATGAAGAACAACCGGATTGCTGCTGACAGGGACTGACGGATCAGGGTAAGGTCCAACCACCCGGTGACCGTTGCTAGCTTGACTCCCGATAAGAGGATCATCCATGTGCTTTTACGGCGATAATTTTCTACAGGATTTTGACAAAAATCTAGCCTAATGCTAGCCAGGCCTTATTATCAGTTGGCAGCTGACCAGAAACTTATCTTTGGGCATAAATTGTGTACCATAATCCTAATTGGTTTACTTGCAAGTCCTGTTCTATGTTCTATTCAATGCAAAGCGTGAGCGATATTCACGTGCAATATTCTTGTTATTGTTGTCTATACGACCTTTCGAACAGTAAATCCCTTTTGCTCGCGTTGCGCAAGCGTGCCGTGCGCCTGCACCGAACGTATGAACGACCTATTTCGATTAGATCGCCCGCCTGGAACTACGATTGTTACCGATCCGAGCACGACTCCTTTCGCAAAGGTGAAAAATACTTTGAGAATGCCACGACTTGTCATTTTGCAGTCACGATCCGCGCCAGCCAAATGTCATCTAAATGTGTGGAGATATTTTGTGTTGAATGAAACCAGTTGCAACATATGAAATATCGAGGTCTCTCGAAAGTAACTAGCTGCAGTTTATGTTAGACATATTTATAATGGCAATAAAATGAAAGAATGTTGCTCCATGACAGGTCATTAATATGTAGTCTAATCCGTTTTGCTATTTACCGGCTGTAAAGCTTCTCTAGCTTTTATTAGTACTAAGAAGTACCATCTAGTTTAATGTCTTCCTACCCGCAGCACGAGTGATTCCCTCTCTGCTTAGTTACTGCAAGTAGGGAAGGCGGTAAGTGTGCGAGGTCGCCACTGGCGCCGTGGGACACAGCTGGTATTCAGCTCGAGGCCTACCATCACTTAGCGTCCATTATTCCAATTCTAACAGTCATGTGCATGTCTTCAAAAGCTAACAAGCTTAAGACATTCTCAAGGAAGCCCTAATACCCTACATTCGTCTTCCGCAGTCGCGCATTCCTCACATATTTAAGTTTTTTCCAATAATTCGCGATAGACACGAGTCGTTGACTGGCTTGCGTCCAACCCGTTCCCTAAAGGTCGGCATTTTTATAGGCCGCATTGATATGTATTAAAGCGTTTAATTAAATAAAGATTACTTTTTCGCGGCGTGTGCGCAGCGCGCTGTTTGCGGTCCTTCGCTGGTATTTAGTGGCATTTAAACTCGTGTTACTTGTAATGGAGATTATTTACGTGCACTTTGTTTCGGTAAGGATACACTGAGTGTTCATCATGATGATTGATAGCCAATAAAGTAGCTTTTGTCTTAAAGTAGGCAAAGGCGATGATCTTTTCTCATTATTATCCTGGATTTAAACACAGTGTTTGTTTATTAAGCTCCGAAAACACCTCAATCACCCGTTTCATCGCTCACACTCAATCCACCTTTGCCAACATTGAAGCCAAACCCCATGTACTACACTGCCTGAATATTCAAGCCAGCTGACCTCAAATAGCTACACGCTCCTTACATACCTTAAGCATGTAGGTAGGAGGAGCAGATTCTCCAATTAGCCCATGGAAGTGGCCGCGATAATTCGCCATGTCGCTTCCTGTATCGTTAATGACTATGGACATTATCTACGGGAGCGTCCATGTCCATGTGAACAACGTTTACTATTCATGGTCTTTGTTATTATAAGTCCATTAATGCTTCGAGGGCGTGTAGGCTTTTGTTTTGCTTCTTGGGTGGACTTAAGTGGACATGTTTGTGCGTTCTTAGGAGCGAAGAGTGATGTTACAAAAGTTTTAAATCTTGGGTTTCCTAAGAAAACTGTGCTGTCATTGAACGGCCGCAATATGACGGCCGTTATGAAAATTATGGTGGGTGTTTGTCAGACTAAAGCGACATAAACTTTTGTGTATTTTTGGTGTTTCTTTTTCTTAAAGTATGTATCTGTCATCTATATAATTTAATAATTAACCTACCCTTTGTGGTCGTAACCATTACTTTAAGAGTTCTATAATTAATGCGCTCTATAACTATGGCTGTCTCGCTTTAATTAGTACAAAATGACAATGACAGCTGGATTTATGGATCGTTTATAGGTGTGAAGTTTTTATGAACACTTGTAAAGCGTTATTTATGAGATCCTTACACCCGGAATGATGCTTTTACGATGCTTAATTAAAGTACAACCAGGCTTCATGTAGATGGTATATGGTTTACTATTCGCACATTGAATATTCCTTCTTTTTATTACTTAAAACAATCGTTTCTTTTCAATAATCCAAGTCATTCTCTTTTATTAGTTTCTTTACAAAATTACAAATACAGCGGGTACTTAACACGAAGTGAAAACTTATGACTGGAGCTGCGATTCAGCGCTGAGTATAAGCGATTCATTGCTAAGTATACACGATTCAGCGCTGAGTATAAGCGATTCATTGCTAAGTATACACGATTCAGCGCTGAGTATAAGCGATTCATTGCTAAGTATACACGATTCAGCGCCGAGTATAAGCGATTCATTGCTAAGTATACGCGATTCAGCGCCGAGTATAAGCGATTCATTGCTAAGTATACACGATTCAGCGCCGAGTATAAGCGATTTATCGCCGAGTATAAGCGATTCATTGCTAAGTATACACGATTCAGCGCTGAGTATAAGCGATTCATTGCTAAGTATACACGATTCAGCGCCGAGTATAAGCGATTCATTGCTAAGTATACGCGATTCAGCGCCGAGTATAAGCGATTCATTGCTAAGTATACACGATTCAGCGCCGAGTATAAGCGATTTATCGCCGAGTATAAGCGATTCATTGCTAAGTATACGCGATTCAGCGCCGAGTATAAGCGATTCATTGCTAAGTATACGCGATTCAGCGCCGAGTATAAGCGATTTATCGCCGAGTATAAACGATTCATTGCTCAGTATACGCGATTCAGCGCCGAGTATAAGCGATTCATTGCTAAGTATACGCGGTTCATTGCCGAGTATAAGCGATTCATTGCTAAGTATACGCGATTCAGCGCCAAGTATACGCGATTCAGCGCCGAGTATAAGCGATTCATTGCTGAGTATACGCGATTCATTGTCCAGTATAAGCGATTCATTGCTGAGTATACGCGGTTCATTGCCGAGTATAAGCGATTCATTGCTAAGTATACGCGATTCAGCGCCGAGTATACGCGATTCAGCGCCGAGTATAAGCGATTCATTGCTGAGTATACGCGATTCATTGTCGAGTATAAGCGATTCATTGCCGAGTATACGCAATTCAGCGTCACCGACCTAAGCGTGACGGTTCAGTTTGGTTCACTGTTCAGAAATGGCGCAAATGCATTCTTTCTGACAAAAATAAAAACTCCTTTAAGTTTTCACTTTAAAAAGTCTAGCTAGGATATTTGTGTTCGGACAGTCCTGCTATTCGCACCATTTTGAACTCAAAATACACTACTCCTGACACTTCTGCCTACCCCATAACTACCATACATGAAATACAAGCAATGCAAAAACAAGTGAAGTGTGCAGCTTGCCAGGTCAGTGGTACACCGAGCCGGATTGTGGAGGAACGCGACACGAACAATACGTACTATGTTCTCACTTCATATAATGTTCCTAGGAATGCCATGATGGATGCTGCGGGTACGTCTGCGTTGGATCGTACTGGGGCTCGTAATATACTACGCTTAATATTATCTACGCTCTTAACTGCGGTAATTATATTTGCAATTCCAAAATGTCGTCGACGTATGGAGAAAAAGTTCTTCAGAAGTTTGCGATGAAACAGGGGTTGAAGCTTTATGTTTCACTTGAGTAATAACATGTTAAAACGAGCTCAATTTAAGTACAGACGCCAGCACATCATGCTACTACAATCTGTCAAATTTCTTTAATAGATTTTCAACTTTATTGCTAAATTATAAGGTTCAAAGTTGATTGGGGAAATTTGACAGTTTCGGGTAGCTTGATGTGCTGGCGTCTGTACCTACAACAACAGCGGTGACAGTTTTAAACGAAGCTTTGAAGAGTACCTACGCTGCTGTTGTGGGCACCACTAAATTGCGACACCATTAATTTTTCGCGTCGTTTGTCAAATTCCTCATTACTGTTTTAAAAGTGCCATTTGCAAGCATAAAATTAAATGCAAGAATTCATCTTCTTCGACCATTATAACAATGCCCATAGTTCGTTACACTCTAAAAATCAATTTCAAGTAGATCATTATTTTATCGCCATCCAATTATTTGCTTGAGCAAAATATAGCAAACTGTTGGTGGAATGTTTTCAATTACTTTTTGAGCATAAAAAGTAGATGCACAAAAACTGTTTGATATTTATGTGGTAAGTTTTAAAATTGATTTCTGCTAGCTTTGTTGCCCGGATTGTATATTCTCGTGATTAGGAAAAAACTAGTAGTATCGAATCTAAACAATTAATTGAAACAGGTCTCGACACTTGGAATTTATCAATTGAGGAAGTTTGTCGTCGTTTACACGTTACAACTCTTTTTTGTGTGGGAACTTAGAAGCGTCTCCTAGAATAGTTTAACCACATGGAATGTACACTTGCGTTAAATAAGTAGATTTAAAGCTACGTAATCGTAAATACATACATACCTACATAACATCACGACGACTGGCGACGCCCGTATTCCTGTATTTATGAAGGGTAAGGCATACATAGGTGTACCTATAGTACTGTAGGAGAGGTACTTACATAAATAAATAAAACAATATATTTCAGATAAAATAATTATTACGAGATCGATTCTTTACATTTTCACCCTTGTCACTGGCGTGTTAGCCAAATCTGACGCCTACTCTTCTCAATTCTTATTGGCGCTTATCTTATAATATTATACTACTAGCAGCGCCCCGCGGTTTCACCCGCATAAGTGTCGATCCCGTGGGAATATCGATATAAAAACTACCCTATGTCTTTTCCCGGGACTCGAAACTATGTCTGTACCAAATTTCATCTAAATCCGTGAAGAGGTAACAGACAGACACACTTTCGCATTTATAATATTAATATGGATTAAAAGGTTGCACAGCACAAACCATGCAGATCATAATCTCTACAGTACACAGACATTTCGCCAGTAATGTTTCAAGTCCCTTGTAATAAGGGGGCGAGCCTATTGCCAACAACAGTGCACAAATCCAGACCCCCGGGCTGTTACTGAGAAATTCGAGATGGATAAACATAACTACAATATCCCTAATCCCAGGACCTTATGCTCAGCAGTAGCGCTTGCGGCCACTCTAAGCATTTATTTCAATTAAACCATTTACAGGCACTTTTGAATTTTCAAGAAGTCGGTCAGTCAGAAAATATGAAGCTAGTTGCCCATTCCAAAGCCTATGGAGAAGAACGGTCGAGAAACTCCAAGGACACTCTTTTAATAAATTAAATCTTTACATAAATATTAGTTACATCATTTATGTTCATGTTGAAGTTACCAACGAGGCAGGGAGACAACGTAAATACTTAACTACAAAAAACCATCCTAGATTGCCTAGCCAGACATTAAAATTAATGAATGGTTTTATTTACAGCAGTCTAATAATA
This sequence comes from Amphipoea lucens, assembly GCA_947508005.1. Taxonomy (NCBI): domain Eukaryota; kingdom Metazoa; phylum Arthropoda; class Insecta; order Lepidoptera; family Noctuidae; genus Amphipoea; species Amphipoea lucens. Next base: position 19,213,009 of record OX382367.1, read on the forward strand.
GAAAGAAATGACAAGTATGGCGACCGACCTTGTCGTGGCTTAACAAGCAATTACACGAGCCTTCTTAATAGTCCCTAATGACGTGAGCTTCCTCCACACAAAACGTGACCAGACCATTCAGGTTTCATTCCAATTGTCTTAATGAACGAACGAATGAACGTCGAGACGAATCGCGGACAAAAACCGCGGAGCCGGGACAAATCTGATGAATCCATCTGCATTATAAGGAAGGTTCTTTTTTTGGTTAATGGTAGCAAAAAGCTTTGAGCAGGTTGTTGACGCTAGTTTTCTTTCATTTATTTAATACATTGGTATGGTGGTTTTGGTACTATTATTCTAAAACAAATCAATATAATATTGGACATAAGTTCTATCTTGGTAATGGTAACTATAGGTTGGTATGATGCGTTGCGTTTTTTTATTTATTTCTTGGATCGCCAACAGAGGCTACACACTATCATGCACGTTAACATGAACAAGGACAAACATCCAATCATAGGAGACCACATCATTCAATTGTTATCTAGGTAAAATAAATCAAAATAAAATACACGAAAATCATAAAAAAATACAAATAAAATTTTAATAAAAAATAACCATACACAAAAGAAAAAAAAAAAAAAAAAAATATTATGCCTTAATTACGACTGTAATTAATGTCTTTTTTAAACTTTGATATTTTGCTAAATCCAAACGGAGTATTTATGAGCAAGAGGAACAAAACGATATTATTTGTTAATTCGATGAAACTTAAATATGCCAATAATTGGAAAGTAATAATTGAAAAGTTAATGTTAGAAAATTATTACTTAAAATATTACTAACTACTAGAACACGAACTAAACAATCAAGTCGTATTTTAAACAGCACTTTCCAGCATTCAATGTTTGAATAATTGAAAGCTGTATTATTGTGTAGGTACCGATCGGACTCGGTACAGCTAAACGATAATTACCTACAACAGCAGAAAGTCTATTAAGTGTGTTGAAATGTTCGAACTGTTCCAAGAGACGACGTCATAAGTGAGGGGTTTGAACGTTCCCGTTGAACATCTGACGTATGAGCCCAATAAGGATGCACGTTCACTGGGTTTTGTCCTACGATGAAAGCAATGACGTTGCAGCCTGACGAAGCTGTGGTCGGAAAATTTTGGAAACATGATGCAATTATTGTGCATGTTTTAACAGAATACAATGCCGAGTTTGAATCTTTTGGTTACCCATTATTCAATATTAATTTCTAAGTACTTCCTCTCATGCCGTTCTCCGTTTCGACAAAGCTTGCATTATGTGACTGTTTTGGACAGGCAAAGACTATAGTTTATTGCACAACACGCCTTGTATTTTCTCTCATTGTGGAGTGCACGCTAGCCCTAAGGCATGGTAATTAGTGATGGGCCACGAACGCGTTGCTCATCAGCGTTTACCATAAGCGGTCAGCGGTGGCGTTCACACGCTCCAGTTTGCGAAGCGCCCGCGCGCGCGTTTGTCCGCGTTCGAAATACAAAAGCGGCGAATCCGCTTGCGGTAATTAGAAACGATGCGTAAGCGCGTGAGAGATGTGCGTGAATGGCGAGATGTGCCAGGGAAGCTCAGGAATTTAGGTGTCATGATTTGTTTTTATGATTAGAGCTAATGAAAATTTTAATGAGTACCTTCAAAGAAACCGTCGAAGCGGCTGCTTGACTCTTTTGAAAAAGACTAACTAGCGCTAAGCTGGGATAAGGCCAACTAAGTAATAAATGTTGGTATTTTAATCAATGCTCGACCTTAACCAATCTGAAGTCCAATCGCGTTAATTAAAGCCATTGATACCGTCGGCACATAATTTATACATTGTATGGCCATCTATTCCAAAACATTGTAAGCTTCACGGTCCCGTTTTATAATGTACAATAGTGCGTGGTGCGTGCAGCAGTACTATCAGGTGTACCTACCGCAGTTGCGCTGGCGCATTGTTTTGCTCTCATTTACCGCGATCGCCGATAACATCGGCCGATCGGCACGGGCCGAACGATAAATTTAATTAAACCACCTGTCGCACGCTACCGCCAGATTATGTTATCTACCGCGAAATACGCATACAGCTTGAGAGAAAAAATAATGACCAGAATGCATAGATAAAGTAGGATTAACGCAACATTGTGACCATAGTTTCTTGTTTGTTTACATGTTGGAGATATTAAAAATATTATACGTAGGAGCTTCTTTATTGGGGGTTGTCCTCAATAAACATGTTCAGTAACCAGTTTTACTTGCGTATTTTTAATCCCGAAGAGAGCTGGTATTCATTTAAAAATAAAGGAGTGTTTCTGGGATAATATACCGCTATATCAGCCTTAAAAAGGTAAATATAGCCAGCGTTAACATAAACCGTAGCACATAGACAGAGTTTAACATTAAAATACAGGATGCTGTCAGTTCTACATGAAAATGTCCTTCTGTAAACTATTCACAGAGAAACAAGGCTGGAAATTAACGGCCAAAATTGAACAATGCGCGATCGTTAAGCATTCATTACGCGCCCGCGCATGTCCGCTCAAATTTATTTTCGCTCGCGACATCCCCTCGCCCCGTTTCCGGCTCGCTAATGAGCCTCGCTCGGTAACAAGGTTTGTTACTCACACGTTACACCTAATAGATAGGCGTTGTCAAGCGTCAACATATGTTCTACAGTCCTACTCACTTGAACGCCAACAAATGCTCTCAATTCCTCACTATTTTTACCTTATTCTCTATATACATTCTCAATTCCTTTGTCGTCTTTCCATTTTGCATTACAGTACGCAAATTATTCTAAACCATAACAGGTTCGTGCTCTGTACAATATCAATTTCCATAGTTACAGTCTATTACTTTGACAATTCTAATTATTGTAAAACATGGTGCCCGGATTGAACAACTCTATTGAGTTATGACGCACGCCATTGTAATAAAGCGAAGTACTCGGATTAAATATACTAGAGAGAAAATGGCAACTAAACAAAATTCTCCTTATGAATAAAAAGATCATTGTTTATACATCGGAATCGATGATCGATGTTGCGCAATCGATAGATGGAAACAAAGCCGATGGTTGGAACGTCTCGAGCGGTTAATCGATTAGACGCACAGCAGTCTTGGTGCTTTTTGTCCGTTTGCCATCGAGATGCTTGACCGAACATCTGAAGAGTTCATTTACGTTACGATAATGGTAACAAAAAACATCGTAGCAAAGGAAATATTGCGAGCTGTGATGAATGACCTCCGATTTAGATAAAACATTTCAAGGTCTGGGATGATTCAGAGAATGATGAGAAGAATTTAACAAAAGAAAATATTCGTAATATTTTCCGTGATTGTCCGTGATTAGTAACGGACTGGTGTATAGATAGAAGGCGGCTTGAGAACGTTGCCACTTTTCACGATCTATAGCAACAGATAGAAATGTAGCCTAAAATCTGAGATCATTTCGCAAATAACCAAATCGTATCATATCAATAAACATTTCGAAATCCGATTGCACGATACCGTTTCATTTATCAACCTTTGTCTACGACATACGTCAAGCTGTCAGAACGCGTTCGGTTTTCGCTGTAACCTTTGACCTTTGGCGCGAGTCACGACCAACCTTGGGTGCTTGGGTATTGGACCAGAGACCAGTGTGATATCTGTGAGTCTTTCTAAACGTGACTAGAACGCGGCCTTCGTCCGCCGCTCCCTTTTAGATTTGCGATATAGATCTGCCGCTTATTTTATGCTCAGCTTTTGTTGCAATTTGTGTGTTGTGGGAATTAGGTGGGGCGTATGTTGTCGATTCTCTCTATATGGTGAGCAGATCTTCAAGCCGTTGTGCATCTAGTTGGTTAAATTCATTTGTTATAGCTTCTGCTTCATATTTGTTATTTTCCAGTCTCATGCTAGCTCTTCCTTCTTCAAAGTCAACAGGTTCTCTTTGATTACGTTTTGACTTTATTACTAACAACAACATTTACTTCTTCGGCTTAATCTTGTTGAACAGGATGATTGGCCTTTCCTTACATCGTCGGCATTAAATATAGCATTGCAGAATTACTGACATTTGTATCCTCTGATTGCAAATGCATAAATGTTACAATCATACTTAAATCTGTTCCATTCCAACTAATGATATTGAATAAATAATCTAATTGAATTTTATAATGGCATTGGTGTTTTCAATTCTAATTCGCATGCGGAATTCTTTTACCTAGTCCTATATCAATAAAAATATGAATACTAAGAAACATGTTACGAGCACTTAAACTATTACCTATAACATAAAATCATGTTAGCCATAATTATTGTCGCGAGACACGTGAAATATGTATGAGAGTCATTACAAGGACAATTAAATACGTATCCGTGATGATATTGTACTATTATCTGCTTGTCTGTGACAATTATTGCTAAGTCAGGCTACGTTACGATTATGATATCTGTGTATGTCCTTATGAATAAAAGATTACGACTTTTTATAACGCACTGCAATTATATTTATTATTTAAGAGCTCCACTCTGTGCAGTATCACTTTCAACCTGTTTAACAGCCATTATAACTTGAGCTGTTTGGATCTCGCTGAGTTATTAATTATAATGTATGTAATTTACCTAGCCCTCTTCAATACTTATTGTTAGTAATTTTATAACGTAGTTATTGTGTATCGTGTTTAACATGCACATTAAAAGGTAATTAAGACTATATTTTCGGAATCATTCTCATAATGTATTCTATGACCTCCGTCTAGGTTGTAACATGCAGCATATTTAAATAAATTAATTATATGTACTTAGACGTGAACATATTTATTATGCACATACGTTCAGACAATATTGTTAGAAAATACAATATAGTTCATAATATTGTATTTTCTAACAATCTTTCCCACACGCGATCGTTCACAAACAATTAAAATTATTCTCGTGTTTCCAGTACGTTAATGATATACTTGCTCTAGATTTGGAACCGACCGCTGTCTTTTGGAGCTCCATCTTCGTTATTTTTATCATAAATTGTAGTTCCAGCAGATTTCGTAGATACAAATGTTCCAAATGCTAATTCTACAATTCCAAATTATGGTAGATCTCCTAAAACCATTTGACAAAGTCAATCAACAACAATTCACCAGACAATAAAACTCCCTTATCGTACAACAATTTGCATGAAACCATCCCATCGTTTTTGGTGTGCCGGCCAAGTTAGCCGCCTGTCATAAATTCTACCACCGAGACATAAAAGACGACAGCAAAAAACTTTGACCTTGCCATCTGATGTAACCGAGCGATCCCTTTGCGAATAACATTAGTTACGCTCCAAGGGTCCACAAAAAACGGTCCAACTTTGGCCCGTTGACTTCACTGTTATTACTTGAATTTTAACACAATCCTTCGAAATGTAGGAGTTGTTACCCGTTGCTGCATCAAAAGTCTTCGCTGTATCACCATAAATGGTTGGATAATCCTACATTTTGGCGTACCGTGTAATCTTTAGCGTCGTATTCTGAAGGCCTTCCGCGTCTTTAGCGCCGTGTAATTATTCCCATTGTGTGTAGTATCTAATTTCAGCATGGGCGTTTAATGGATCACTGATTACTGCCTCCATGTCTACCGTACGATTCGCTGCGGTCTCAGAACGCGGAAAGAGTAATAAATTGCTGCAAATCCATTTTGACAATGCGCTGAGAGTAACAAACCTTGAACTTTTAGTTTCGCCCAGCCATTGTGAGTTTGGCATAGCAACTTGTTGTGAAGGACAAAATAGACTGTTATAGTTTTGCCTAATCATATGACCTATTGAGCGAATAGAAACTGCTGGAAAAAATAATTCTATTTTAAGCTTTTCAGTTGAAATTTTCACGGTTTATTTTGCTCATTAGTGTCGCCCATTTTTTTAATAGGTTTCGATGTATCTGTAGCACTAACAACGTTCGTTAAGAATGCGAACCACTTCCGCCATATGGCCAGCGGCGGCGGCGTGCCGTCCGCTTTACGACGCATGCGTGCTGTCGCGGTTACACTTTGTTGGTTTTTATCTAAACACACCACTGTAACCAGGGCCCTTTTTAACTGGACCACACGTAGTGTTCCCTGGAAGTTCATTGCATCCTGCTCCAGATCACCTGTTTACATACATCCCATCGACGTCTCCCCTGTACCCTGTGTGGTCTTTACTCCGAAGACTTAAACTCGACCGTTTCGACGCGCCCTTCCTCGTGTTTGTACACTGAATATTGTTCTTAAAACTTGTTTATTCAACCCCATATGTTAACGGACACTATAAATAAACGTGAAACTCTGACCGTAACCGGTCCAAGTTTCTTAACATCTAGTACGACAATTTGTCCTTGAGTAATTGATCGTAAACACTTTTTCTTTTTTTTTTACAGGTAAGGAACTTTATTGAGCCACACACGGCACCTGTCGGACGAGCCCTGGGCGGAGGTATGGATCCTAGTGTCAATAAATTAACTATTTAACGCAGGTTTGATGTTTAGAAAGGCCCCCGTCGCTATAAATGCTTCTTTTATACCGATGTTCACTGCATTGACATAATAATACCTACTACATGAATAAACCCATAAGATCCATTGCTCCATTTCTAAGAAAAATCTGAATTGAATGGACTGGTATGATATCTTCCAACAATATACGATAATAAATTATATCATGCTTTGATGTTTCCGATATATGTATATGTATTTTTCTAAGAAACAGAGCTTGTATCGTAATATTGATCTTTATCAGCATTTGATTTAGGAAGTATAATATTTGTTTTTTATTCGTAAATAATCAGCCTTCGTTTCGGCGTTTATTTGTGGTTTGTGATCATTCACATCCGATCATTAGTCAAACTTGTCAGAAACCATTTTTAACCCCCGACGCAAAAACGACGGGGTGTTATATACCTAATAGCATTATGTCTAACGCTTTTTTTCTAGCTAACCTTTTGACTTTTATTATTATTCTGTGTACTAACGATATTTATATCTATGATATCAGTAACAATGGTTCAAAACATTGGAATCATCCTTGACCCGATCTCCTAACACCTGTCTCGCATCCTTCCTAGTCGGACGTGCGCTTACACATGAAACAATAGCCCCTAATGCCGGCGCCGCCCGAACAATAGCTTCTAATTCGGCCCAACACCATACAGCCCATCTGATACACCCATTGTATAAAATTTAAGATTTGGTTTAATTATTGACTTTTCGAAAAGTATTCGAAAGGCGACCTCGTCTCGAAACGCTTCAATAATTAGGTTCATTGAAATTGGTCCTCGGGATCTAAAAGTCATCAAGGATTTGTTAATCGGTGTCCAAAAGCTTTGTCTTTTAACCTGGTCGGCTCTATAAAAATATTTACATAAGTGTAACGCAGTTGCAGCGAAATGATTATGCAAAAATTCAGTGTAATAAGAGATGGCCCATATATTCTCCGAATAAAATTTAAATTTAAAATTCCGTGAGGTCGCCACTAATTACAGCGTCTTCCGAATTTCCTGATCGTATATCCAGCGAACTGTCAGATCTGAACGGGTAATTGGTAACCAATCATGGTGAAAGCCAGCGACGGGCAGTCTGCCGCTCCTCGATCATTCGACGTCATATTCTGTCCCCATTCACGGCTGTGACCCACTTTGGGAAACCATTGTCCAAAAAGAAAGGCAATCCAGTTTACGTCTTCTGCAGTTCGCGATGCCAGTTAATTAATGGTTATTAATCATAGTCACGACCAAGCAGTTTCTAAAATAACAACACCTTTTTTGTCATATTTTAGTATCTGTGTTTTTGTTTTGGACCTTGTTTACAGCGTCTTCAATTCTTCACGGATACTTTTGTTGTCTTCCGTGATTCACTTTTTTGCTATACCTAACTGGCAAAATATTTTTATTGCACTTAATTATCTTCTTCAAATTCCACTGACCTATAAACCACCACGATTCTTCTTGTTTTCACAAACTTAAGCTTCCCTCATTTCTCTGCAACTGTCAAGCTTGTGTGGTCTCACAAATTTTTCCAACAATTACGTTGAAAATTAATGGGTGTCATAACACAACCTCAAACTTCGACTATATTTTATCATTTCCATCAAGAATGCCGTTATTTTTTTCACATTGTCCCCGTAAATAAATCCGGTTGTAATATGTTATTATCGGTCGGTCCGGTAACACCGTAATTTGGCCATAAGTCAACTGTTAATCTGATGCAAATTGCACCTTGTATCACGAAGTTTGGTTGACCGATATCGGGAAAAATGGATGAGGTAACATTTGCGTGCAACAAGGACATGCAACAGAGATAAAAATTCAGAACAATACTCTATTCAAATTACCTTATGTTTAATGCCAGTCTAGCTCTAACCAATATTTAAGATGTTATGTGAGCTGCCAACTTGAAGCTAATATGTTCTCTGTATCCTCTTTGATGTTCAGTAATTGTTTTAACGTTGTATAACCGGTGATCTTTTCTGAAATGATTTTTAAAACGTGGCCATTACTCCTAATAGGCATGATGTAAGTGGATGGGTCTTCATCTCTGTTAAGCCGTGTTCGTGCGTTCAATGGACTTTAACTGCCATGTGTTATGTTTTGTTACATAAATCCCAAATACCTTTATATTTTTTGTAATGTTCTTCAATATTTTTGGAGAAATCTAGATATGATTGTGTTTGATCATGAGTTCTGTCGTTCAAATTCCATTTTCATGTTCTGATAAAAGTAAATGCGTATTATTTAGCTTGGTTGTCAATAAAATAACAATAAAGTAAATTAGTTTCGGTTCCATTAAAGTTGATTTGAATTGATTTAAAAGAGTCAAAGTGAAATTAATTCAATAGTTTTTTTATGCAGATTGTAACTTGATCTTTGCAAAAATGAGTGGCATTCGTCGATTTTTAATCGGTTTCTCTTACAAAAAAACGTTTTGTAATCGTCCAAGTGTGAATGCGTATGGCGCCTCTGAACGATCGTGACAATTGCTAAAATTGCCAGAACCCGCGAAAGGTGTTGCGTAATGCCGAACTCTTTAGCGTTTTCATGCTTTCTAATTAATTGCATAATTTACACCGCCTGTTGTAATTGGCGCACCACTGCACTTTAGTCAGGTGTTAAAATAACATTCGCAATAATAACACAGTAGTCTATCCTCAGGTCATTTGTAAAGTTCATCTTTATTAGCAGGCGGACATGACATCATTTTGACATGCATACGTCAAATGTGAAGACATGACAACCTACATGAAACATCCTGAATCACCGATGCGAACAATCTGGTATTATGTCGGTGAAATGTTCATTTAGCCTCTCAAAGAGGTCCATAGGGCTCGCAGCCCGCTGTAAGCATAGTTAGTACAGAATTTACAACCGCGTAAATTCCCATCTGTGTCGAGCAAATATTTTTATTCGTCTGCGAACTAGTTACATTCAATCCACTAACCTCGTTATAAGAACGGGTCGGGTTCTTTCATTACCTCTCGATTAAAATCGACTAACGATTACACAAAATCGATTCGAGTATCGTTGTGTGTTTACTCTTCGTATTTTTTCCTAACAAATGATATCGATTAATTTGTCGGCGGGCCATTCGTGGGTAATTGAAAAGTTTTAATGTTTGTATTGGGCAATTACATTCATATACGAGTATTAATTATTTGATTAGTCGATTGTTGGGAGAATTCATTAGTGTAGGATTGCTTTTTCGTTTCTAGAGTCTGGATCTTAAACGAAGTCTGTGTGGCATTTTAATTGGAACATATTTACGCATTAAAAACAATAAATATATGATGTCTGTCTTATTTGTTTCTCCACATTCCACAAACGTACGTTTCAGACATAAAAGTTAGCGAAGCAATAAACGCGATAAAATTCCGCGACTAATGGCCACTCTCGGGCAGAGACAATAACGAGGAGTGCAGTATCATTCTCTCTGCTTATCCCTCATGTCGTGAGTGCAGATTGCAATTTTCCATCTGTCACCGTTTTATTTGTGCGTCAGTTTTGATGGCTCGTTGCGTAGAGCAAACGTCATGCGCGGTGAAGCCGCGCGTCCAATTGATGGCGCCCACGCATCGCGCCGCGCGCGCATGCCAATTATTTTGTTTGTAATTGTAGCTTTATTATTGCAAATCATGAAATACAAGCGTTTTATTCCAAGCATAGACATTCACAGTTTAAAAAAATATTAAATGTTGCAAATTACAGTTTTTTTTTTCATTTAATAACGTGACATTGCATACCAGTGACAAATTGCATGTCAATACCGAATGCTAATTGCTTTAAACTTTCATGGTCATTATAAATTGTATTTCTAATATAAACCTAAAACTAATTCTCTTTAACCTTTAGTCTTTAGTCTCATTAAGCTCAAATTAATAACTCTATTCATTTTAGAGGTTAAGTACTAAATAGCATGAAAAGTTTTGTTCGAATTCAAAGGCACGCACACCGGCAACCCTTAAGAATGAAGCGTTATTATACGAATTTAATTAATTGTAATACTTGATATTAATGAAACGCAACACCTAAGGTCTTATAAGCGATGGTCGCTGAAAACCAGCGCTTGGGGCTCTGTCTTGCATAGGATCGCAGCATTATGCTGAGCGATAGACGTTTTGCGTGGATGTGACGCATGTTTCCCTTACCTTCTTTTCTATTTTTTTTGTGTTTATGTTCTTTTTTGCGTCATGTTCACCGCAAATAAACGTATTTTCTTTTTCTTTTCTTTCCCTTTCCCTAAAATAGAAAAATGAAGCTTTTAAAAAAGGGCCTAACTAATCATCCAACTTCCAATATCACTTACCTTTGTCTAAGTAAAAACTGCCAGGAGTAAGGCAGAATTGCATCAGAGGGGCAATTCTCGTAATTCTAAGATCGTTCACAGTCTGATCTCAGTCTCAATCTGTCAAAAATACCTCTAATTTCCCTACATATTTAACAAGTTTTTGACATTGATTGTCACTGAGATGAGATTGTGACTAGATTTTGAATGTTTTTAATTACGGGAATTTGCTTTCTGGTAAGTTTTCGTATAGAGATTTCCTTGCTTTAACATATAAACAATTCACACATTTCCGAACATGAAAAAACAAAATTAATACCAGTAACTGACAAAAATGATAAACTCATTACACAAGGTACAGCCATGTATACTCCTCATTAGGGTCAGAGCATGGATAAACAAAGTACGTCGCATGATCGATAGACTGCATAACGGGCCACGTCCGGTGTCACTAGCAACGGTGCGTGTGCGCATTGTATGTGTCGGAGTGACGGCTCAATGGTGTATGCTGTTGTGTGCGAAATGTTGTCATTATGTTTGAAATTAGGTTCCGGGAGGATTAGGAGTTGTGATTTATAGTAGTTATTTAGACATAATAAACTTATTATGTATTGTATTTTGAAGCCAGAGATGAAGACTTTTCCAGCGATTGCCAACTAGCTATTGTCCGCGCCTTCGCTCGCGTGGGCGTCGGAAATTATCCCACGAGAACGTACCTACTTCTGGGACAAAAACTATCTTATGTCTTAGCCCAGGCATTTTGAAATTTCATTGGATTCCGTTCAGCCTTTAAGGCTTGAAAAGGTAACAGAATGACTGAGCTACTTTCGCATTTAGTTCCACTGCAGCGCCTTCCTATGGCCTTTCCAGTCCCTATTCTCTTTCCACTTTTCCCGGTCTACTGCGATTGCGGTCCAATCCTTTAAGGAGTCCAGCCCATCCCGCCATCTTTTTGTGCTGTTTGGGATCAACTAAGTCAGTTTTTGCCTGCACGAGCATTTGTAATGTCTTCTTAAGTCTATGTCTAGTTTTCTTCTTATCATGTCGATGGCAAGCTAAATTCAGTTGGAATTTGGCTTCGAATTTGGCGTCCTTAATAGCATTCATCAGTTCCTGTAACGTGTAGACAACAGGACACGTAGGACAGGATATTAATGTCCCGTTGTTTGTGGAACAGTATCATTGCAATTAGTTTTGAAACAGAGATGAAAGAGAGATGACTTGTGGGAAGAGCTATTCCTCATCAGGAGCAACTCTCTACAAGTTATCTAATTGTAGAATGTTGCGTGTGTGTTGTTGTCTTTTGACTCAACCTGCGTCCGGAGTATGTGTGTATGTCTAGCGTAGATGTCATTGTCTGATTCAGTTAATTAATTAAATAAACTCTTTAAAACAGACACTAAATACCCAATATTTCTTCGAATCAGTACGAGTTAATGAGTAGATTTCGACTTCTGTGCAGTTGTTCTGTCCGGAGATGTTGTTGCACCGTTAAAGGTTGTGCCCGCGCCGACCTCGCTTGTTTAATTAAGTTTTATTTACACAACAACATAACTCTGGCTTGTAGATATACTCGGTTTGTTTACCAGTTTTCTCTTTTGTATACGAAGATAAGAGTCTGTGTTTATAAGGCCTAGTCGACAGAGAATAATTTGTTTTTTAATTATCAACGATTTTTGTCCTACTTTCCGCCTGCCTAATTTTCAAACAAAATCAAAAGTCATTTATTCAAATTACGGTAAAATTACATAAACAGTCCCCCAAAACGCCCGCCCATCACCTCTTGCTAGTGCTTTCGCTGGGAAAAAGTGCCGCAACAAACTCCCCAGCAGCACAGCTGTCTGTTCAGTTACCTAGAAAAACTTGATTATATACAATAGTAGGTATGCAAAGTAATTAACATTACGAGACACAGAACATTAAATTACTTAAATAATAATTTGCCCTCGACCTGAACCAGCCTGACGGGAAGGTCGTTAAAAGATGCCCATCCATAGACATAGTTACCCATCTCTCCACTAGTCCAATGCTTACTCTAGGATGCATATCCGGTAGGCTCTTAAATCCTAACCTATCCTTCGGGCACGTCTTCCCTACTATTACCGCGCCCCCCGGTCTATTCCTTGATATGCAATGGTCGCTGTAGCACCATGAAAATAAGGCTACAGGAGCTAGTGCGAATCTTGGGGTTCATTCGATTAATGGAGTCTGGTTTAACCACGCTGGGATCGGTGCAATTTATTCATTCATTCATTCATTCATTATGTCAGCTAGCCATGCCAATATATCAACAAATACAATGAAAACTATACTCAAGCAAAAACAAAATTTTTTAATAACTGAAAATTAAAAATGTAAACAGAGGTGCAACACAAATACAGAGATGTAAGAGTGATCATACTTTGACTAATAATTGGTTTAATATCTTGTCAGAGATTATAGTTGCGATTCTACACTTGATGTTTGTCTCCCGCGTCATAATTGCAATAAATAGAACAATAGGTACCATTCTCTTTGTCGCTAATCCCGCTCTACAAATAACTCCAGTCCGATAGAAACTATTGAGATAATAAGAGTTCAGTGACTCCGCTCTATTGCGTTGAAACATAGCCAGTAATAAGTCACTAGGGACAAGCATTTATTGTATTGTATTCCTTCCCTTTTGAGCCTGATGATTAATAGCACCGCTGAGAATAAATTAGAACAAGTCCGGCTGCGAACTAACGACTACTGTCTCGTTTCCGACATTACTAATTACTGAGCCATCAGTGCTTTTAATTATTGCTTTTTATTCCACATCTGTTTTAATGGGATGGGTTCTTAATTAATTTAATGGTATTAAACCTGTCATCACACGTTGAGCCGTTGGTCTCGGCTGTCAGTCGTTGATCTTTGACCGTCGTTAAGGGTAGCCCAAAAGTCTTACAACCAGTGTTACCAAGGGGTATCTCGTTACCCAGTAACTGGATTGTGGACGGCAGATATGCAGTCTCTCAGGTAATTAGCTGCATCCGGTTAGACTGGAAGCCGACCCCAACAGATATACTTGGGAAAAGGCTAGGCAGACAAATTTTTTTTTAAACTAACTGGCCAGATGGTATTATGATCGAAAGTTTGTCACATTGTCACAGATTGGGCAAGGATGTCATTGATGAAGTAACTACCAGATCTATGTCAATTTAAATCGGCCATTATAACTAACAGTATCCAGGATTAGAATTGTAAAAAAACAATGTTATGGCCGTTTTTAATAATTATAACTTGCAAGGGAAAGGAGTACTAGTGTAATTATTATTGAACCATAAATTCTTATTGCAATGACTAAGGCTGGCCTTACACGGACTGCTCCAGCAGTAAGCCAGTGATCAACATACACGGACTGCTAGTGCAGTCAAATTGAACCGCTTGAAGCTGTCGTTGATATCTGCGTGCTTGCTGCTGCAACAGTCGGTATCAACTGCTCTGCGGTTTTTATTGCCGGCCTTAACAGACGCGTTGTGAAGTGAAGAGCGCGGGCGGAGGTAACTGCGCGAGAGCAGTCGACAGCTCGAGCAGTCAGTGTATGCCTGGCGACTGCTAGACCGCACTATGAAATTTCGCTCGAAGCAGTCGCGACTGCTCGAGCGGTTCTGTATATGTGTGTACGTAGAAGACTGTAGTTTGCTATGAAGTCGCAGCTTGAAGCAGTCGATACTGGCTTCAAACTGTCCGTGTTTGGCCGGCGTAACTGTTTTTGGCAGAAGAGATGCTCACCACAGCGTCGCCACTTCCACAGCGTCGTCGGTGGCAGGGCAGAGGTCACTTTGACTGCAAGTTTTGGGACACGGGGAGCAGAGAGGTGCATCATGGTTTGCGGCACAGCTCCACATACACACCCTGCTGCCGTTCCATCGAGGTAGCCCCACTGTACTAGCGGGATAATTGCGTAGCACACTAACAGTAATAATGGCTTCCATTTTGTCAGTTCAACAACATTTATTGCGTTATTTACTTTGTTGAGCAGACAAATCTGTCGAACATAAGAAGCAATGGGTTAGCAATATCCTTATCCAATATCTTTTTTTTTTTGGATGGGAAATCATCAAATGACTCCTCTCGCTCTGGGTGGAGCAGAAGGGAGTGTCAGACTCTTACTGACTAAAACCCACCCGTGTTCCTTCCTTAGCCCTTTATGTTCCGGGGTAGCGGTAACCCTTTCGGACAATCCCGCTACCCCGGCAGGCGATCGTTATATCTTCCAACTTAAAAAGCCTACTATTTATTTAAATGAAATAAGAAATTTATCATTGCCTTTAAAGTTACCTTCTTCCCTTCACATTAAAACTCAGTTACTCATATCCATTACCTTCAGTTCCGACACTTTACCAAAGGTTGACGTGAACGTTCTTAATAAAAATAAAGTATAAGTAATAATTTCATTAATTCCCACTTGACAGACATTATCGTTCACCGAAATGAGACAGTCATCTCACAATTATTGTGGTCATTAAATATGGTGGCATGAAGTTATAAATTACTTTGTATTTGTATTAAGTTTTCGTGCGAAAAGTATGAGCAATTGTGTAAAGGTTTACCTACTGGAATTAAAGTATACTGTAGCGGGGTATGACGCGTCTACTGGTACAAAAGTATAGGTACTGTGTCAGGGGAGGGTTCGTTTATGATTTTTTTTTTTGTAAGAATGTAGTTTTACATACTATGGTGTTAATATGTTTTAAGTTCTATACATTCTACCACAACATAATATGTAAAGGATACGTCCGAATTATATTTGCCTGTCAAAAATTGTGATGTAAACGTTATTTTTGGTGACCGTAACTCGATTACTGTTGATTTAACGTTTATATTTATTATTTTGCAGTACCTAATTTGAATTGAAGTTACTGCCGACCGCAAACAATTCACTATTTTCCATTATTCCAAGTTTTACCACTTGTATTAATATCAAAGCGTGAAAATTGCAGTACATATAAAAAACAACTCATTTTGCAGGCATTCATAACATTAGATATTATGATATCATTGAAATGTAACCTTTAACACAACTCAGGTGGTTGCTATTTATTAATAGTGATTAATGATTAATGTGATTATACATAGGCTCTAAATAACGTGCGATATTACGTGCCACATGCTATGCATTTCGAAATAGACTGCGCCATTGAATAGCTCAAACGGAATCTATATTTGCTATTGAGGATAATAACATAAACAAATACATAATCTATTATCAGGCCGATCTAAATAAACAATGATAAATGAATTATTTCTGTAAGTAGGTTTGTACAAACACTTTTACACGTCAATCAATTTTTTAAATAAAACTAGATGAGGTCGGCGTTTCCTATCCGACTACTCTGAGAAGAAAGGCCGAAACAAATTCAGAAGTCACAGTCTCTTACAAGTCCTGCCATAAATCTTGGTGAGATCATGTCAGGCCCATGTAGTGAAATGGTATTTGAGGAAAGAACCACACAGATTTGAGTGGGCCTGTCCAGTCAGTGCACGCATTTGTCAGTAATCGTGCAGCACAACTCAGAACTTAAGGAGCTCAACGATTCGACGAACAATACCAAAGACAGGACATTAGTGTTAGGTTAGGCTCAAGCTACATTAGGCCGCGACGCGACCTGCGACACATGAGCGATTAAAACAAATAAATGAATGCTCACGTATATTATATCAAATATTACTAGCGATCTTTGATTTCTTTATGCGATAGGAACAACATTACTGTAATCACGGCATCGGCTACATTAACATATTAGCGAAATTGAAGCGAATTTACTAGAAAACTTCTCACTTGCACTACTACATTATGCGTATGCGTAAACCGCGATGGATGATTTGATAGCATGTGTACTGTAGCCACGTCATCGCCGAATATACGCCCGATTTTCGCTTATAATGTAGCCATACCATGTTTATCTCATTTCGCTCTTCCAGTCGCATCGCAAATCGCTGCCTGCTGTAGCCCCAGGCTAAGCCGCATAAATAAATGAAACTGCCAAACCATCATTAAGACGCTGACAAGAGCCAAATAGGCTTGTTTCGAACAATTTTTTAGCCAAATCTATACAGTTTGACACGGCGAAAAAAATATATGTTAATCTTGAACATATTTCTGAGAACCCTGTTGTATTCAAAACACGTTTTTGAAAAGTTTTCTCGATACAAAAAAAATGTAAACTAACCTCTTAAAATGACCTTCCAACAAAAATATCTGTATTACTGATCAACGTACGTTGGTAAAATTTATAACAATAACGTATCATATTTAAATACAAAATTTGGTTGTTTTTTATTTTTGATTACTCAACTTATTTTTAAGAAATTAATTATTTTATGGTTTGTAACAACTTACGAGTGTCGCGTCATCGCGCTTCTCTTTCTTATGTATGCAATCCGACAGTGATCGCTTAGGCGCGCTGCTAGACGGACGTATGTCGCTTTGCCCCGCTAACCGCTATCCGTTCATTTTATTTTTTGTTGATTGACAACTTCAAACATACTCATATGTACATATTTTATTTTTTCCCTAAAACTACAATAAGTTGTAAAAATATTAACACGTAACGACATTAGTAAATATAGTTCTAAGTTATGAAAATATTTGCTGTGCAAAATGGGAAACAAACAAAAATGTCGGAGGCCAGCAAAAATGTATTATTATTCTATACTAACAAAAACATCTAATAGAAGTAGTAAAGTATTTTTTTATATTGTAATATTGACAAAACACGTACACGAACAGAAATGAAATTATAAATAAAAGTACTTATAGGCTTTGTACAATGCGTAGCGTAAATTCGGCTGTGATAAAAATGCTCAATTGGTCTAGTGGTATTTACGTAATTTCTGAAATAGCAAGATTTGAGTTCGAAACCAAGTTGATTTTTATTCTTTTAATTTATATAACTATATTTTTTCTTTATTTATTTAGTTTTTGGAAATTTTCATTGTTTTTTATTCATTTATTTTGTATATTTTTAGAATAATTATTAATTTTCTTTACAAAAAAAAGATGTTTGGCGGAAAGTTCAGAACTAAGCAGGCGAAGCTTCGTTTTCGCATAGATTCTGAATAGCGAGTTTTGAGTTCGAAACCAAGTTGATTCTTATTAGGAATTTTTTTTTTTTTTAAATTAATTTTAGCAAATTTTCATTGTTTTTTTTTTAAATTTATTTTGCATATTTTTAGAATAATTATTAATTTTCTTTACTGGAAAGTAATAATTGACTACAAAAAAAAAAATATTTACTGTTAAAATAAACGTTTGGCGAACAATTCAGAAGTAGGTAAAGCTTCGAAAATTGTTTTTCACCAGTAAGTTTGTAATACGCGCATACTAACTAAATATAGATAACAATTTTATTACTTAGATCATAGAAAGAAAGTCACAATAAGTCCAGTGATAAACACTATCGAATTTACATAGACCTATGACTATCTTAGAACTGGACTTATAGGAAAATATTCGTAGCTTTGTCCATTGTTTCTTGCCCACTCTATATAAATCATCGTGTGAGACTTGGTATTTTTTTAAAGACGTAATTGGTAAGTTTAGTGCTGAATAAAGTTCTTGCAAGTTTGAATGTTTTATTTTTTACCCGACTGCGCGACGCAAAGGAGTGGTAATGTGTTTATCAGCCTATGTATGTATGTTCCTTTGAAGCACTATACAGACCAAACGCCTGGGCCGATTTTTATGATTCACACGTCAATCGATTCCTCTTAATCCGGCGAGTGTCAATAAAGACATGACGTTAGTAAACATTCAATATGGCGACTACTGGACGCCATATTGTGAAAATGATAAAAATGAAAGTCAACAAACTATGTCAATATGGGGTATCGTTGTTGAATAGATATTAAATAAAAATCATTTTTAGTTTTTACCCGACTGCGGCGAAGGAGGGTTATGCGTTTGACCTGTATGTATGTATGTATGTCCGTTTCTTTGTTACCTCGTAACTCTTATACGAATGAACGGATTTGGATAAATAATTTTTGAAATCGGTCCAGCCGTCTTCGAGTAATCGGGGAACATGATACATTAAAAAAAAAACCGACGAACTGAGAACCTCCACCTTTTTAGGGTTCCGTAGCCAAATGGCAAAAAACGGAACCCTTATGGATTCGTCATGTCTGTCTGTCTGTCTGTCTGTCCGTCCGTCCGTATGTCACAGCCACTTTTTTCCGAAACTATAAGAACTATACTGTTGAAACTTGGTAAGTAGATGTATTCTGTGAACCGCAGTAAGATTTTCACACAAAAATAGAAAAAAAACAATAAATTTTGGGGTTCCCCATACTTACAACTGAAACTCCAAAAATTTTTTTTCATCAAACCTGTACGTGTGGGGTATCTATGGATAGGTCTTCAAAAATGATATTGAGGTTTCTAATATCATTTTTTTCTGAACTGAATAGTTTGCGCGAGAGACACTTCCAAAGTGGTAAAATGTGTGTCCCCCCCCCCCTCTAACTTCTAAAATAAGAGAATGATAAAATTAAAAAAATACATATAATGTACATTACCATGTAAACTTCCACCGAAAATTGGTTTGAACGAGATCTAGTAAGTAGTTTTTTTTTTAATACGTCATAAATCGAAAACCGCAATTTACCTTTCACAAAGTTACAACGAACTACAAGAACTTTTATATTATGTTACTTGCTGCTACGGAACCCTTCATGGGCGAGTCCGACTCGCACTTGGCCGGTTTTTTTTTGAAGTCGGTTAAAAAAGCAAATAAAAAAATATACCTAATTATTACAATAATGATTTGTTAATATAGTTTGAGATTTTATTTTCCATACATTTATATTGTTTTTCAATTCAGTGTAAATAAAGTGTCTTAAAATAATTAAAAATAAAAACAAAAATATACATTGGTTTTTTATAATCGCCTTGTCTTATTTGTTGCTAGCTCTTCACACAGAAAAATAAATATACAAGAGCGCCATCTATTGGTTCGTTTTTAATTATTATTGACCGCGTCACACTGTTCCGTACTTGGTAGTTCGCTGTATCTCCGCCCTTTAAGAATGGCGCTAGGATATCGGAGAAATTGTGGGCGTGGCTAAAAATACCGAAACATCGGAGCTCGATAGCGGCTTTCAGCGTCTTAAAACTAACTGAGAAGAAAAAACAATGACCCACATAGTCCTCACATCCACAATAATTAAATAATAATAATATAATATTTTTGTTGTTCGCCTCTGCAAGAATCTATAGGTATATATAAAACTCAAAGTCCTGACTGACTGACTGATATATCAACTCACAGCCTAAACCGCTGGTCTTAGAGACATGAAATTTGGAGGGTGTGTTCTGAAGAGTAGGTACCTATCCACTAAGAAAGGGTTTTTCGAAATTCCACCCCTAAGAGGGTGAATGGGGGGAGGGTGAAATTTCATGCGGACGAAGTCGCGGGCAGAAGTTAGTAGTAACATACAGGTCATCGCCCCCTTTGTCAGGTCACAGCTCAAACAAAATTAAATTCATTTCATTCCTCTCGTCTCATTTCTCCGCATTTCCAACAGCTTCATCAAAATTCCGTTGCTATTCTGTCGCTGACACTTCAGACTAGCCGCATCGCATATAGCATTGGCAGGCAGGCTCTCAAGTGCCGTCCCCTTTTGTTCGAGGCGTGAATAAGTGCGGAATCTGCGTGCAAAAGCTTTTGTCCGTGTTGTTGTGTGAGGCTTGGCTAGAGTTGAAGATCGTTAGGTGATGGGTCGAGTTGACACGACCGGAGACTGTTGTAATTTTATGAGCTCCTGGTACGCACGGCTACATATCCAGCTATATACATAACCGGTATAAGCCAAACCATAACCAACCAGTATAGACTTTAGTTTTAGTAAGTACATGAAAATCCGCAATGGAGTTTTGCAACACAGTAACAAGTTATACTTGACTAATTTGTATAAACCTGCAACCTGTGTTGTGTAGTCTAAACAAGTAACAAATGTTAATAATATTATGTAAGGCATTGTTCGTAAAACAAAGAGAACTGCATATACCCTTCATTAACGATATTGTGAGTACAATGACATAAATTACTAAACAAAATATTTATTCAAACACTGCAGCAGTTATTAATTTACTCAAGTTCTCTGAAATCAACAAAATTATACAGAATACAGCTTATACAAATACTAGGTTTATTGCAAAGACATTATTAATCACCACTCAGTAATTAAACGTTATTTATTTGACGTAGATACAGAATCATATTTTTCTTAACATATTTCTTCATGGGAAAAAGTCGTAAACTTCAAAACTCCCGTTATTTCGAGCGATTTCGGAAAACGGCGAATCGTGCGTTTACTTCGGCAGACTTCGGCTAAATTGATCATTGTCATAGCGAGGCCAGGTGTGTTGATTGATTTGCGCAGACGCGATGTTAAATCACGGAACGGTCGGCGCTAAAGTCCTGTTATGTAAGAATACCGTGGGATGAGCCTCGGGCAACGAAGTACGGGTAGTGTAATCGGTGGTTATATTGGGAAAAATTTCCTTTTTTGTTGAGAATGATCATCGCACCATATAAAGTTTGACATGCACCAAACTGTAAAGACTTTCAACGTCCAAAACTGCAAAGGAAGATTAAGAATTTGCAGAAACTACCTTTGAAGGCAAGTTTAAACAATCAACCTGTATATTGACATCAGTCAAATTGATATCAAAGTTTTAGACAGACTATAGTTACCATAAAGCAATACATAAGTGAATGAAACACTGGCAACATAGATAGTTCTCATCGTAAATCACATGTTCGCGGAACCCATTACATAGGCTGCCGGTTGTACAAAGGAGGTACTTATGTTTGTTGTTATAGAAGTGGGCACACAATGACTATGTCACGTGGTCCGTGTCACAAGAATGCGGCAGTGACATGACAACACAAAACATTGTCTCTACGTTTGTATGGTTTTGTCAACGGTTCATGACAGACGTCGATTTGCAACGTTCGAGTCTTTAAATTGAGACTGTGAGTCGTAAATAAGCAAGAATGTTCGCGTATTGCTTTTTCATACGTTTTCCTATTCCTTTAGTAGTGAGGACCTTTTCATTTCTTCCGTATTCGTTATATTGGGAGTAAAAAAATGTACTTGTATAAATAAAATATTGATTACAGTCCGATTTTTAAATAGTACGAAAGTAGGCTTATTTGGGAAGCGGTTCTATTCATAGGGTTGTCGCTATGCCGTTCACATTCACATACTCAATCCCAATTATATTCCAACTTGACTTTTTATAACAATGTCTCAATCAACTTGCATACAAATAAAAGAGAACCTCCTTTTATAAATATTATAGCAGCTTACAATACAGATAGATGTCTTAATTAAGACCTCATTTGCAGTATTCCCATACGAGTGCATTTACTTGGACGGCATTCCTGTCAAGTCAGACTTAACCGGCGAATGTCCAAGACTTGATGGAGAGATAGTCTACTTAATATTATTATTTGTCTCTTAATAATTATTGTGAATGCTTGCTTGAATTATGTATCATAAAATTAGTTGATTAGGCTGTTTGTTAAGTCTGTAAAATTATGTAGGTGTTCTAAAATAAATAATATAATTAATGTGTGTAATTTCTTGAGAAATTTACGAGTAGTTATTGAGGCTGATCATGTTTTAAAATACATTTTTAATGAAAAATATTCTTAAGTTTCTACGAAACCTCGCAGCGATCGTCTTACGTTTCTGGTTTAATTAACCAAAGAGTTAACCACCGCTGTATCTTTGTAAAATATTAGCTCCGGTTGAGATGTAGTGCCAGAAATCACGCCAGCCTCAAAGGGTTTAGCCGTACTTCCATAAGCAAACTGCCCCCGATAGGAACCTATATCGTAACCTATGTTATATTGTAGAGGGTACTAATAGTAGTTCATCGCGTAGATATTAGCTCTATATCTTAGGTAATTGAGGAGCTATTTGAAAAAAAGTGTCCGGAGACGACTTTTTTTCAAAGTGATATATCTCTGTTGATTTCAAAGCTAGAAAAATAAAACCATTTCCAGTGTTTATGGTACACTTTACAGTTTATTTTATATAAATTTTCATGAGCCAAGCTTAAATAAAAGTATTAAAAAAAATGCAAATAATTTTTTTTTTATTGATTTCTATCAGATCGAATTAAATTACCACTTTGAAAAAAATATATAATAATTGTCTATACCTTGCCTAACAGCATGCTAAGTTTCATTAAAATCCATAAGGTGCAACATGATGAAAAAAAATAATAAAAGTAAGTGGACCACCTAATGACCACTTGGCAAGCGGGAAAAGGTACCTCTAATAATCTTTAACAAAGTAGCGTTTTGACAGTTTATAAAAAGTACATTAACGATTGGTGGTGTCATTAGCCTATCACAATATTTTGTCGATCTACTTTTATAGTGACTAGATTATCAAAGTACTCGCGCGTGCATGTTCCTACATGATCACAGTGCATAATCGTGGTACGCTTTCGCTGTTATTATTTGCGCAGTTTTACAAATTCCTAATTCAGGGACGTATTGTTTGTTCATGTTTAAAAATATAGTATATATAATAACAAGTGAATGCAGTGAATAAGCAGTGAATAAACTAGTGACCTAAAAATATATTGGCTATGTCTGGAAAATGTAATAATTGTGGCTTTAAGTAAGAGCTCTTACACACGAGCGACATGTTCCCAATGGCAGAGGTAACTGCAGCCGTCGACGCGCGTCGGCGGCAACCGTCGACGGGTCGACGGCAGCCGTCGACATTTCAACTTCGAAGATCAAGTGTCGCTATAGGTCGACGGTTGCCGCCACGCGCGTCGACGGCTGCAGTTACCTCTGCATGCCGTTGGGACATGCCGCTCGTGTGTAAGAGCTCTTAAAAGTGCAAGTACAATCGCGACACATTAATAGCAAAACCTACAGATGTTACATTGACTACAACCCCAATGGAAAAAGCCGCGAAGATATTCGGCGTTATTGCTGTAACTGTGCAAATAGAAATCGAACAGTTGGGTGTTGCTCTCACGTGGCAGCAATTATATATTATTTATCAAATGCAAGATATAAATCGCATATAGTTCGCCCAGCAGAAATATTATCCAGTGTTTTTTCTATAAATAAAGATCACGTTGTAATTAATGAAAATAATGACGATGACTAATAAAAGCTATTTTTTATTAATATGGATTTAACTGTTACTGAGAAAAAATCCTTTTATTTTCTTTTAAACCTTTCATGCCCAATACGCTTAAATGCGCAATACGATTTAATTAAATACTAGATTATTGAAAAATTAAAAGTTAAAAGCGTCAACAAAGTGGTCATAAGGTGGTCCACTTACTTTTATTTTATTTTTTTTCATCATGTTGCACCTTATGGATTTTAATGAAACTTGGCATGCTGTTAGGCAAGGTATAGACAATTGAGTAGGCCACTTGCAAAGTCCGCTATGTTGAAAGAATAATAATTTTGGGAAATCGAATAAAACCTCTAAAGTTAAAATGGAGTTATTAAAATTCATATTACAACATATTACTGAAAAATATTGTCACAGAGAATTAATTTCTTATAGTAAATAAAATCCCAATACCGTAGTTATCTTTTTATTAGTATTTAAAAATTAAACATAACCACTTTTGCAAAAGTATTTTTAACATAAACAGTTTTGCAATACTATGAAATTAACATGAAGAGTTTTGAAACAGTACCAAAATTAAATCCTAAACCTAAATAATCATCTTACAATAATATTATACTCTTATTTCTGTTTCTTCATCCATTAAAGTTTCCTCAGTATCGGTATCTTCGTCTAAAGCAGCTTCAGTTTGGTTTTCTTTAAGAAATCTATAATATTTTAGACTATCGACCTTAGCCCAATCCTGTCCAAAATGTTTAATTAGTAGGTTTTTAACATAATTTAATTTTGATGGTTTTACAGGAACGCCTAAAGTGATCAAAGCAGGTTCTATCTGTTCAAACGATTTACCTCTTTTACAAACATTGCCGTAATTCACCACCTCCGATACATAATGCGGTTCCCCTTTAAAGGCGATTTTGCCATTCCTGTCTTTTCTCAAAAAAAAAAACCTTTTGGAGGCATTAAATTGGAAATGCCAAGATCCTGGCAATTTCAGTACGTCTTTGGTGTTTGATTTCCAGTCATAAAGAAATTGAAATCTTTGCCAAGTCTCAGCACCGTACCGTATTTTTGAAAAATATCAAAATAGGTCTCTGGTGTTGCAATTACTTCTAGAGGCCGTGTAGCCCTTTTAATATTTCCAAAAATACGGTCAGGAGGCAAAAATGAATGCCCTACAACTGGAAATATTATTGTAATTCTTTTTATATTACTTAGTGACGATAGTCAAGATAGCGGCGTTTGCACGAGTCACTGCGTAATATGGCGAGTTTTGAAAGTTAACTGTAACTTAGAGTTTTTTGAAAGTTAACTGTCAATCAATATAGCAAGTTTTGCAGGAGTACTGAATATTTAACCTAAATTTATGCGTAACATACGGAGTTTTGGTCGAGATTGATAGTTGCTTATGAAAGCATTTTAAACAACAAATAAAATGGCCGCACTATCTGATTTTCTTTTTTTTTTTAACTTAGCGGAGTTTGAAAGTGGACTATTATATATTTTTTTCAAAGTGGTAATTCAATTCGATCTTATAGAAATCAATAAAAAAAAAATTATTTGCATTTTTTTTTACATTTTTATTTAAGCTTGGCTCATGAAAATTTATATAAAATAAACTGTAAAGTGTACCATAAACACTGGAATTGGTTTTATTTTTTTTAGCTTTGAAATCAACAGAGATATATCACTTTGAAAAAAAGTCGTCTCCGGACACTTTTTTTCAAATAGCTCCTCAATTACCTAAGATATAAAGCTAATATCTACGCGATGAACTACTATTAGTACCCTCTACAATATAACATAGGCTACGATATAGGTTCCTATCGGGGGCAGTTTGCTTATGGAAGTACGGCTAAACCCTTTACGAATTTCTCTCGCCAATTACCGCCTCACGAGATGTTCTTCGAAGACATACTGACTACCTACTCTATGACATTGTTTGTGGTGTCATTTCGTTATTGCCTTGTTTTTAGCATGGTCATTTTAACTCTGTCTTGTGAAACTGCTTGACGAGTTCAAGATTTTCTTAAATGTCAAGTTGGTTTATTTTCATTATAATAATTATATGTAAGTATAAAAATCATTTTACTTGTTAGTTTACAATCAACATTTTATTGACCTTTGAAGGTAAACCACGAATGTATAGAAAAAAAATTAACACCATATTGTTAAAAGGTTTTGTATACTTAATTACTTACTTACTTAGTAGCGTAATCACAACATGTTTGCAAATGCCGTTTAGCCTGCGAACACTTGACAGGTTAATTTCTTTGGCTATAAAAATCACAAGCTATTATTATTTATCAATCAATGAATGCTGGATATATTCAAATTTAAAAATAATCTTCTGCCGTTTTACTTCGCCTACAATTAATGCTAAATTGCAAGGTCAGGAGCTTTAATTTCAGAATTGCAAAAAATCAATTAGGTATGATAACTGTATTCAGGTGCCGATCGGACTGAAATAATTATTAAACTGTTCCACCGAACCGCACTTTACAAAATTTGGTTTCAGTGTGCTCAGGTGCGGTTAGGTCAAGTGCTGTTGAATTCAGTGCGTGGAATACCTCGATTTATTCATTTTAAAATCTTAATTCGATTTTTGACAACCCTGAACAATTAACGAGTGGCTTTCTATTTTGGGTACCCGTCGTTTTCAGTGCTCTCAGTGGAATACCTCGATTTATTCATTTTAAAATCTTAATTCGATTTTTGACAACCCTGTACAATTAACGAGTGGCATTCGATTTTGGGTAACCGTCGTCGTTTTAATTATAAATATTTAAATTGGAATTGAGAATTACGTAAAGATATGCTTTTAATACTTTTTAAATAATTCCAATAACTATTTTTAGTCGAGTCGCCGTATAACAAGACGATGTAAGAAAATTGTTGTTTTTTCTTCTCTTTGTCTCACAACACGACGAGCGTCCTTGGGGCTTGTGTGCATCCGTGTGACAGTGGTGAGTAATCCACGAGAGAACCACTGACGGTATTGTCTAAAATGCATTGGAATTTGAACTTGCTAATAATTACGTTTTTAATTAAGTACTCCAAAGAGGCAGCACTAGCGCCGCCATGTTGAATGTCATTGGGGATTACAAAGTAATGCTGTACGCACGTTGTTAATCTATCTATACCAATAATAAAGCTAAGGAGTTTGTTTGTTTGAACGCACAAATCTTTGGAACTGCCGGTCGGATTTGATTCTTTTTTTTTTGCATTTGATAGCCCAATTTTTTGAGGAAAGCTATTGGCTATTTAACATCACGCTATGACCCTTAGGATCCGAGCAGGAAGAAAAAAGTCAGAAAGAACGCTAAGCGGAAACGAAGTAATATCGACGGGGAGTTTAATAAAAATACGGCTGTTATTTTAGTATAGGCAAGGCAATGCATATTTTACGACTATCGCGAGAACGAAGTTGCGGACAAAAGCTAGTCTAAAATAAATAATATCTAAAATATAAAGTCTAATATTAACGTGGTATTAATTAATTACTTCATTAGAAGATATAACATATTGGCGACGACAGTGAAACGAATTACTTTCAGTGTATACGCTGTTTATTGAGTAATACCACCCTTTAATTATTACAAAATATCAAGTTCGAAGTGCGTGTGCTAGATGTACTGGTAATGGATTCAATATAACAGCTGTAATGTACAGACGCCAGCCAGTGGCGTGCATTGCATATAGGCATATAAGCAGTGCCTACCTCGATATATCAACATAAGCCTGTCAATTACATTTTAGTGTGTGCCCCACAATTAAGAAACTCACTAAAATATCATCCCTAACAAAAAACAAAATCTTCATACAAACACGCGGCAGTAGGGAGTCGCCGGACGGCCTACTCGGCTCCCGTACTATTCGCACATTGTCATTGGTCTTTACTCGTTCAAGTTAATACGACAAAATTAAAAATACGTACGTCTCACGCGTAATACCGTGACGTTCGACCTTCGCAATTTATCACCCTTAAGTAGGCATGCCTACTCAAATAACCACACTTTTGACCTCACTTTTTTTCTGGTTAGTGACCGCGTCTGCCTAGACTAGACCCGGCCTAGTGCCTACCTATTCTGAAAACCAATCCACGCCACTGACGGCAGCACATCAAGCTACCCCAATCTGTCAAATTTCTTTGATAGATTTTCAACTTTACTACAAAGCAATAAGGTTCATATTCAATTGGGAAAATTTGACAGAATGGGGTAGCTTGTTGTGCTGGCCTCTGTACACAAGCGGCTTAAACGTCAAAACTGACAGTTATCATCATATAATAAAGTAACGTCAAAACAAACATTTTAGTGAACGATCTACATGGGCTATTTTACGAATTTAAAAAAGCACGTTAACACACGAGACATAATATTGCCAACTGTTGGTACAACAATGTAAACTTAACCCCGCTGCGCCGGCGCATGTTTAATTGCTTGTATGTCACTTTAATGCCGGTTTTAAGTCGTAATGTTTGCGCTGAAACGCGTAAGAATTTCGCGCGACTTTTTCCTTTTCGTACAAGACCGAGGGCCGGTCTATGTACAGTCAGTCTAAAAAGATGTTACATCAACAAGAATTCATTTAATTGTCTACAAGCTTTGTTCCATAATGTGTAGACAGAAAACATATTACACATTGGGTACTTAATTGCAAAGCTACACATTTATACAGTATTATGGAACACAAATTGTAGACAGTCAAATTCTTTTTGAGGCTGACTGTACCAAGTTTATGTTGCTATTCCCATTATTAAGTCGCTCTAGAGAAAAATACTACGTTGTCTGCAGTTCTGATAGGTGTGAATGCGCTGGAGTTGTGTTTGCGACGGTTTTAACGACTCTGCATTGGGGGGACGTGTTTATGGTTTGTTACGTCTTACGAGTGTTTTATTTGAAGTTGGTAAAATAAATATAGTTTTTTCACATCCCACATAATGGTGCCATAGAATTCAAAAACTTATTGAGCTTATTGATACCAAAATTTTTACTTATGCAACTCAAGACATCAAAAATGAAATACGGAGGCCCATAATTTGGAAACGGTGCGTCGTAGGGCCATGCTTCGCAGAACCTAAATAGTTTATATGGTCAAGGATAACCCGAAACTGCAATAAAACTGGGAAATTTCAGGAAAAAAAAAACGAAAATTCTGAAAAAACTCGTCAAGTCGTCGCGCCATAGGCTACACTTCAACCCAATATTCAAGCTTAAATAAATCAACTATGCGCTATGGCAGAAAAAAAAACACTCCCAACACCTCAATTTGTACCTCTCTCCACTAAAAGATTTTTATCCTCCGGGACAAAAGATAAACCAAACACAAGCGAGCACAACAGTATCCATCATGTAGATAAGCGGCTGCTTTGTTCCCCACCGTCTCCTCAAACATGGAGGCGAAATATTATCATAAGCAGGACTGGAGGACTGCAGGACTTGCCGCTTGACTAATGTCGGTCTGAGTGTCACACACGCTGCGTCAGCGCAGCTCGGCAGATTGGGGGATTTAAGTTATAGGCGGTAGCGGGTTGTGTCGGGAGAAAGGAAGAACGTTGCCACCTTGCCACGTTCTTTAAAAAAATAATCAATCAATCAACTCAGCCTATCGCAGTCCACTGCTGGACATAGGCCTCAAAAAAATAATGGGCGAGTGAAAAACTGAAAAGACACGCACTCACTGCCACAAATAGCACGAACATATTTCCAATGACAGATTAAGAAAAAAGTTTGATTGCGACAGCTGCCAAACAAAGCCTAGCTGGAGCGTTTAAAAATAAAAATAATTATGTCTCAACTATAGATGCTGGCGGGAAAAATTCCGAATCATTCCCGTCGAATACTTCGGAAGTATTCCGAAATATTCCGAAACTTTGGGAATATTTCCCATTGAATTATTCGGGCGAAATATTCGGCGGAAACATTCGATTGTGGGGTACGAATCTTTCTCGCGGGGGGAAAACTTCTCCAGGGAGCATCTCCCCTCTTACCGCACCTCGCACCGCCATCGCCTGCACGCACGACTCGTGCAGCCGGGCGCGCGCAGCACGCACGACTCGTGCAGCCGGGCGCGCGGCGGCGATCGACGAGCGATGCAAAATACGATTTTCAGGAAAAAAAATAAAAATCTTAATTAAATTCATTTTGAATAATTCTAATTTAAAGAAACTTTCCCAGAAGTATTCCGGAATTATTCAGAATTTTTCAGAAGTTTTGCAACTATAGTCTCAACCCTCAACATGTCATATTCAATCCGCTCCCCGTGCATCACTCAAACGCAGCCATCTTGAAATATGCGCGTGCGCGCCCAACCAACCCCCCTTTTTTGTGTACACCACGTAGGTGGGAACCTTTTTATAATGTTACCATTGGTAATAGTCCTTCGCTCGAGATACACGGCCCCGAGGGTCCCATTGTCTTATTTGTTTTATTTATTGTTTTCCGTTGCTTGTAATTTAAAAGTCGAGTGGGTTTTTTGTACGTCTGTCTGTAGTAATTAACACAATGGTAGGGGACGAAAGTGGAGGGTTTTTTTGTTTTGTGTTACAGATTTCTTTTTTATTTTTGTTTGCATCTGTTTTGTTGACGGATTTTACTTCATTGGACATGACTTTCATATGTCATACTCGTAAGTCAAATACAACTACGATGACAGTGCAAATTCAGTCTCCCGAATTCTCTATTTCCCCTCAAAAGGTTCTACTAAACTCGTAATTTTAATCTAACGTTACCATAATCGAAGCTTTACTACTCGATTTTACAATCGATATAATCGAACATTTTATCGATACTTAATTTATAGCATCAGTCAATAACAGTCGGTACCTTATTATTTATTATTCACTTGTAAATCGATTTCCAATGTCTTAAACTTTCTCTCGGTTCGCGCCTCAAACAGTATTTATATGAGCATTACCTCTCCCGTGGCCTGCTGTATTTCGACCACGTGTCTTTGAATAAATTAGGTGGGTTAACGGTGGAGAAGCTCCTACTTCCTCTACCGTTCACCCACCCGCCAAATCAGTACCACTCGGACTGTTTTGGTTTAGTATCTACTAGCGGCCCGCCGCGCCGCGCCCCTGCTTGTCATGGATGGAATTTTTTTTTTCTAATTTTCAAAATTTTCCTTCATACAAACCTTGTCCTGGCAATACCGAACACAACAAAAAAAAAAAGATCCAATTCTGTGCAGTCATTCGAGAGTTATGCGCGTACAGACAATTCGGCGACTTTGTTTTTACTACATATGTAAGGATTTTTATTAAGTAATTTGTGTTTCAGTCTCCATGTTTACCTCGTCCTTCCTGCCCTTGACCCATATTACGTGGGGTCGGTGAAACACGTTTTGTTCTTCCATTCTCCCCTGTGAATGGTCACGCTATCATTCACTCCCTTCTCTTTCATATCATTGTTCACACAATCCATCCATGTTTTCTTTGGCCTTCCTCTCCCTCTCCATCCATCAACAATTATTATAATATCTTTGGCTACCTCATCATCATCTTCCTGCCTTTGTTCCATGTTACTTGGAGTCGGTGCAACATGTTTTCTTCTTCCATTCTCCCCTGTCAATGTTACGCTATCATTTACTTTCTCTTTCAAATCATTCTTCACACAATCCATCCATCTTTTCTTTGGCTTTCCTCTCCCTCTCCATTCATCAACATTTATTTTCATCGAACTAAACAAACAACCTTTAAATCGGACACAATAATAATACCCTTGGTTTTTTTAGCAAAATCACAACCAGGTCCTCACGCTCAGCACTCGGAAGATGATGGGCACTTTTCTATTGAACTTTTAGAACCAACAGAAATAATGTTTTGTTTTATTGTTACAGGTAAATATCCATTCCATGCCACGACAGCAGATAATTCAAAGTATTTCAGTAAGTTCGGAATTAAAAAATAACGGATTTGTCTGAATTGAATTTGAATTCCATTATTTTCCGACTAGGTAGCATCATTCTCGTGCCCCCCAATTTATTTCTGGTCGGCGCAACATGTATTTTTCTTCCATACTTCTTTATTAGTCGTCATCTCGGTAGTAGTCGCTAGTTACGTGTCTAGCCAGTGCACATTCCGTCTCCCTGTTTTCCCACTGCCTGTCTTTGCATATTTCAAGTTACTCAAAAACGGAGGTGAACTTCAATCTCGCCTTTCACACGATTCCAACTAAAGTTCGACTTAGAGAATTAATACTCAATTGGAGACACAGCATGGGGTGAAACTATGCCCATATATCCTTAAAATTGATTCTTGATAATTAACAAGTCAACTATAATTCACGTATGTTTTACCTTTGAAACAACCGAACCGACAGCGGCGTTCCGTATTGGTTGTCAATATGTATAATAATGCATTTTCCTGTCATATACATTTCAACATGTAACGTGACTGGTTGCGCCCCGACCCCAAATAAATTGGGATAAGATCAGGACAATTATGAAGGTGACAAGACCTTTCACGAAGCCGTCGGTCGTTTACACATTTTGTATATCATCAACTAAGTCCAACTTTGTGCAAAAATAAGTCCTTGGAAACGACTTTTATTTTTGGTGTGAAAATTCACTGTTAGCAGTCGGTAGTGCGCAACGTAACGCATGCAAAACATGGTGCTTATGGGGGTGATGCAACGGTGCAGGAATCTTGAAAGGAATAGTTTGTTAAGGGTAGTTTTACACCCGTTATTTCTACGATTTCATTATAACCAATATTTTCCTTCTCCATTGAAAAAAGGCCTTATGAGGCATTATGGACTTATAGGTTTAGGTATGTCGATCTTTGTTGTCCTCATGGAGTTGAAGTCCAAGTTAAATGAGACATGCTTTCTGAGGACTAGTTAAACTACTCCCTGAGGGCCATAAAAGACAGACATTGTTCATAATGCTACAATTCTTTTTTTTTTTGGGTACTGGTCTCATACAAAATTGTCCATTGTCCTTTAAGTAAGATTGGATAATATTAAGTGAATAGACTGTTAGAATCCCTGTAGTCCCTGTATGTATGTACAAGATAGAAGAGTTAAAGACCTATTAAAACCACACTAGTCAGAAGAATATTTAAAAAATAAACTCGTTACCGAGTAGGTAAGGTAAGAATCTTAATTGAATCCTAACAAACTAACTCCTGAAATAAACCTTAATTAATAATAATAATAATAATAATAATAAGTTTATTCATCAAAAAGTAAAATACAATGTGATGGATTCGGTGAGCCACAAACTAAGCATCGCTTGTATCTTGTGGCTCTGGAGTGCAATTTTACAATGTTTATGATTACATTACAGTTTGAGGATGTTAGATAGTTACAGAAAGATAAGAGTTAAAATAAAATAAAACATTCGTGCGATTCTTTTCACAAAATAAAAATGGTATTGGTTTAACCTAAGGCTTGTACTATGGTGTGTGTGTGTCAGTGTGTATGTTGGGGTGTATGTATGAGTGTTTGTTTGCATGTTTGTGTGTGTGAGGGGGTGTGAGTATGTGTTTATAGGTGCTATATCAAAGCTTCGGTGGCGTCGTATGATAGTTTTAAAAGAGCTGATGTTAAGATTTTCTTACAGGTGGTGGTTGAGCAGTCTTTTAGGTCGCAGATTTTGCTAACTTTATTGTAAGTGTTGGGATGGGAAAAGTGGGTACATCGTCTAGCTAGTTCGGATTTGGCATTTGGTATGGGTACTCTGAAGATACGCTTGTTTATTATGTCTCTGTAGTCAGGCCGATTTTTTATTGTTGCATGATATTTAAGAGTTGCTTGAAGTATAAATATTTGTCTTACCCTGAGGACTTGAAATTCATGGTAGACCAGATCTGTAGGGAATCTGAAAGGTTTTTTCAATGCGACTTTGATCAGTGCCCGTTGCGCCCTTTCTAGCGTTATAAATGTGCTCTTACCAGCGCGTCCCCAAATGCAGATACAGTACTTTATGATTGACTGGCAGAGTGCGAAGTAGACCATTCGCAAAATATCGATAGGGGTGCAGTCCCTGAGTTTTTTCAAAACGTGTATCAGTTTTCGTACTCTGGAGGAAAGGGCAAAAATGTGGGCTTTATGCGTTAAGTTGTTATCTATGGTTATTCCGAGATATTTGATCGTGTCAGTACGTTCAAGAACTTTGCATGCGCAGGGGTGGTGTGGCAGTTGTGAGGAAATAATGTATTTCTGTGGACAGGTGTGTATTTTTAAGGACATAGTTTGAGAGGCACTGAAGGAGCTGGTTTTGGAGAAAGCAATATATTTACTTTTACTAACGTTAAGTGTCAGTAAGTTATAGTCTAAGGATTGCGCTATCTGAGAGAGGCCTTGTTCCGCTAGTTGATAAACTCGGTCCCATGACGTTTCGTGGAAGACGATGGCTGTGTCGTCAGCGTAGGAGATCACTTCAGCGTTTCTAAGAGGGAGATTTACTACGTCATTAATATACAGCGTAAACAACGTCGGGCCAAGGGTACTGCCCTGCGGAACTCCAAATGTGATAGGGAGCAACCTGCTTTGGTGACTGTCTATTTTACAATATTGATACCGCGATGTTAAGTAGCTGTGAAACCATTCTAGTGGAGTACCTCTTATACCTATTGCCTCAAGTTTCTTCAAAAGCAGTCCAGGTGACACGGTGTCAAATGCTTTTGCCAAGTCAAGAAAGACAGCATTCTCCATTTTCTATGTGGTGAGAGACTTGGTTTGTCAGAAGTGACACCGCGTCTTCAGTGGATCTTCCCCGGCGAAATCCGAACTGCCTATCTGAGACAATGTTGTGCTTCTCTAAAAAATTCATCAGTCGCTTGTTTACTATTTTTTCTAAAATTTTAGAGACTATACTCAACAGGGCGATAGGTCTATAATTTTCTGGCATGTCTTTGGGACCACTTTTGTAAATTGGGGACACTGCAGCAATTTTCCAGGAGTCGGGGAAGACACCTGATTCTAAACTTAAATTAAAGATGTGCGTAAGTGGCTTGATTATACTCTCTCGGCAATTTAAGAGCAATGGAACTGTTATTTTATCTGGCCCTGGTGCGCTGTCTATTTTTAAGTTGCGTATTATATTGGAGACTTCTTCTTCATCGGTCGGATGCAGAAAGAAGGATTGTGAATTAGAATTCGGAGCTATGTTTGATTCTATTAGTGAGTGGTGAGTGGTTGAGAGTTTGTTTAGGATCTTGGCTGCGTGTTTTTCCCCGACAGAGACGAAATACTGATTGCAGTTGTCAAGTGATGATGTTGGAGAAATACTGGATGCAAGTAGGTGAGATGATAAATTATGGCGAGTATTAGTTCCACATATAGTTTTTATAGCCGTCCATAGTTTTTTTGGATTTTTCTGGTTCCCTTCGATTTCTTGTCTGTTATAATACTATACTTACACCATAAAATCACCAGGCTATCTTAAAAGTCGTAATGGGTGTTAAAACTGTAGCTTTTTCTATCAGTCGAAACGCATCTATATTAAAGTCTGGTTACTGGGGTACTTACTTTGAATCTTAATCCAATCTCAGTAGCGTTGCCGTGATGGACTGCATTACAGGCTATAAACGGTTTATAGACATTGCCGCGGCAATGGATACTATATTTAATGTATTTATTTAATACTTCATGCACATAAATGCACAGAGGCGGACTTAATGCTATTGGCATTTTCTACCAGTCATCCTTTGGGTGATGCGGAGAAAAACAGTAGTAGGTATTTGGTTGTATTGTTAAGACAGCTACGGATTACCTACTTGTTTTAGATTAATTTTCACACAAAACCGGCCAAGTGTGATTCTGACACGCGCACCCACTTGTCAGGTTCCGTACCACAAGGCAAAAAAACGCCGAAAAAAACACATTTCTTGTACCTATGATCTTGTATGGAAAATAAAATAAAGTTAAAAATCAAAGGAAAGGAAATTGATTTTTACCTTTATTTTATTTTTTATTATTTGTTGTTATAGCGGAAATAAAAATACACACTGCGAAATTTGAACTGTCTACCTATTACGGTTCATAAGATACAGCCCGCTGACGGACAGACAGACAGACAGACCGACGGCCTTTGAATTCTTAATCGGACTTAAACCTTTAGAGCTATCTAAACCCAATTTTTTCGGCTGCATTACATATTTCATTGATGAGACAGTCCCACGTGTACGGAGAGTAAATAATGTTTAAAATAGAAGTAATATCCGCGACAATAACTTTTGATGGGGGACCCCTATCTACGTATTATTAGAAAATAGACGTTTCCGGCTGTCATGTTCTATCGAAATGTAAGTTTTTACAATGTTTCCTACTACCGAGCAGTGGTGGCATTGGTTACTGCCGCGACTTATGAATTGTAGGTCGTGGGTTCGAACTCAGACAGGCGCTTTACTTTATGTAAATTATTACATCACCACTGTTCTCAAAACGGTGAAGGCATCGTGTGGAAGCCGGCATATCCTAGAACCAAAAATTTGAAGACATGTGACATCTACCAACCCGAACTGGGCCCGCGTGGTGGATTACGGCCCTTTCCCTCTCATCGGGAACATTATTGGCTGATTATGTTCTTACTACCAATCAATCAAATACAATAAAATACAAAGTATCAAATACTTACATACATAATGTTAAACAAACATAAAAACATCTCTTCTAATTTATGACAAAACCAGCAGCCATCTTTACGATCAAACTAAAATAGCTCACATACGGGACCACCGTATTTCGCCGAAAACCAGTATGGGACCCGTTAATACCACGTAATAAATTGATATGTCGCCCAAAAATGGATAGACCAATAGGCCATAATGTCCATAATCCTCCCACAATGTCATAAATTACAAAACTACGTATAAATGTGGGTAACAGTGTCAAAGATGACGGCAGTATGAGAATCGTTTAAGGCGAATGGTTACGCCAAACTTCAAAGTAGACCTCTCTTTGAAGGCCTACTCCTCCCAAATGGATAGCCCAAATATATTTAAAAAAATATATGATATGTGACATATGTTTACAAATATAATTTAAGTTTGATTTTTTTAATATTACTGTTAGTTTTAACAATAAAAAATCATATCCATCCTCTTATTTTACGCAAGAATTTT